>OY776112.1:405792660-408555160 GCA_963675035.1 Allygus modestus
CTTTCAATATCTCGGTAACCAATTGTCGTAGAGGAATGATCAAAATACCAAATTGTGTGTTTTTTTAAGCTGAATCCAATGGTGAAAACTAAAATTTGAATCTCTTACAAATTATATATAACAAATTCAAAAAACCCATTTTATACCCAGCTTAGCCAATTAGGGCAACATTATAATTAATTTAGTAAATATATCACCAACATTTTTACCAAGAGGTATGTAAATGAAATAAGAATGATTGTTTAACTGAACACTTTAATTACTTATTTAAATATTATATACAAATACATTTCTTCGATCACTTGCAATTTTCTTTATAAATAAATATCTTATAACCTTTTTAATTAAAATGAAAATAAGGCAGATCTTACTTTAATTGGAAGTGGCTGTGTCCGACGATAGATATATCCCATAAACCTCGTCTGCAAATAAACAAATGGAACAAACGAATTAATTTACAATATTTAAAATCAATTAACATTCAAAATTTATATAAGATTTTATTTATTTAAATCATGAGCTTCTGACAAACAAAACGAAACAGGCTTTGCCTCACATTTGATTTTAAGTTTTACAAGTTATATAAAATAGTTAATGGAAAATATTACTTTACAAATATACAATAACATCTACATATTTATCTCAACATAATAACAATTCATGACAAATGCATAAAACAATTTAATTATTACAAAACTTACTATTTCAACGAGGAGGATTCAACTCTATCGGATCACAGTTTCCAACGAACGGATTTAAACTTTTTAGTAACTTACAAGAAACCTACAGCGTCTGCACAGCCATCTAAATATCGTCTGCAACTTAACAGGTAATCTTCTTCTAATATATAATAAAAACATTTATTTACATTTTGCATATTTTACAAAACATATTAGATCGGGTATAATTTTTGGGGTACAAAACCCCCCCAAAATACCCCTTGGTGACTGGCTGGTTTTCGAACTTAGAGTCATAAATGTTGATTTACACGTTTATACCAAGTTTCATCAAAATCTGATAATTTTTACGAGAGTTATCGTGCTCACGGACACACTCATGGCTTTTATAAGTCGAAACATGTAGTGTTAATTAATTAAAATTATTTCTCCAGGGTACTCATGTTACTTATTTTTCATCTATCATATAGTAACCCTTCTATGTGAATTTAATTTTATATATATATAATAAACAAAAAGTAAATAAACTTGAGTACCCTGGTAAAATCATTTTAATTACACTTACACGTGTTTCAGCTCTTAGGCCATGCTCACAGTGTTAGTTATAATACCTAACCTTTAAAACTAATCCTTATCAACAAGAATAAAGATTTTCACATGTGACTATAAGTCATATGATGAATTTTTATCAGTGCAGGTTGTTAGGAGCACTTCTAATGTGTATTATTTGGTTGAAAATTGGGTTTTTTGTCTGGACTTGCTTCGAGTTTAAAATGTTATTTTTGTCAATTTGATAATTTTGATATATATAAAACTCTTCTTTGATATCCATTTTGTACCCTTTATGTTGGATGTCAAGAACTGTCATATTTTCCTCAATATTTTAGCGAATTTCCCCTACAGGGAAGAATTTTAGCGAATTTCCCCTATAGGGAAGAAGCTATTACTGTAGGTCTCATGGTAAGACTTAAGCCCGAGACCATGATAACTTTTCATTTTGAGGTCCCCAGATGCCAAAAACACCATTCGTTCAATTTTTTATATATGTATATATATATATATATATATATATATATATATATATATATATATATGTGTGTGTCCGTAAGCACGATAACTCTCGTAAAAAAGGTCCGATCTTAATGAAATTTGGTACAAATGTGTAAAGTACCATTTATTTGAGCGAGTTCGAAAACCAGACGAATCGCACTATCCAAAGGGGGGTTTTTGGGGGGTTTTGTACCCCAAAAATGGGTTTTTTGGGGTTTTCACATGTAATTTTTATTTAAATCAAATTTTAATTTATACCATTGAATTCATCAACTTAAAAAAAAAACAATTTGGTATTTTGATCATTGCTCTACGTCAATTGGTTACCGAGATATTGAAAGTGCTAAACACAGTACGTTGTCTAATGTTATTCTTATGGAGAAAAAGAAAAATTGTATATCTCGCTTATTTATAAACTGACAAAATTTGGTATAAGGCTTGATCTGGTTGTGGTTTATTGTTGTTTGCACAAAAAAACAATTTTTCGCCTATGGTTCCTGTAGCAGCAAACCTAGGTTCTTGGTCCCCATGTTATTCTTATGGAAAATACTTAAAATGTTATATATCGCTTATTTATGAACGTATATGGATGAAACTTGGTATGTGGCTTCACTAAGATGAGTTATATTGATATTTGCATAAAACCCCATTATTTTGTGTGCCTTGTTGCAGCAAACCTGCGTACTCATCCCGAATGTTATTCTTACGGAGAATAATTAATATTTTAACTATCGCTTGTTTGTGAATACATTTTTTATGAATCCTGTTAAGTGTTTTAATGTGTTATGTTATATGTTCATTGGAAATTCGCTGAGTATGCAGGTTTGCTGCGACGGGGGTATTTGTAATTATGATCAGTTGTTAGTATATGGCCAGCAAATGCAGACTTTTGACTTGTCCTGTTGTTTGATTTTATGGCCTGGATATGCTCATTGTATCTTTTCTTAAAGTTTCTGCCTGTCTGACCTATGTAATATTTATTGCAGTCGCTGCAGTTAATTCTATAAATTCCTGAACTTTCATAAATATTGGATGTTTCTTTCTTATCACTGGAAAATTTGTTTATGAGTTGAAATGAGTTATTCTGGTATCCAGATTAAACAAAAGAATAAACTAAATAAAGCTAAAAAGGATATTAACATAATTAAAGATATAGCAACTAAGCTAAAAGAAAACAATGCAATGATAGCCAAAGCTGACAAGAGCAATACAACTGTGATAATGAAAAAAGATAGCTACAACGAAAAGGTTAAAGACTTTCTAAATAATGACTCATTTCAAGAACTAATCAATGACCCTACACAAGAATTTAGCAAGAAAACTAACAGCATCATTTCAAAAAGCAAATTGATCCCAAATAATGAAAAACATAAATTGAAAGTTATCAAACCATTAGCTCCAGAGCTAAGAGGTTTACCAAAAACTCACAAAAATAATGTACCAATACGACCAGTAGTAAACTATCGCAACGCCCCTTGCTATAAATTAGCAAAATTTCTAAATGATAAGATAAAAAACATATACATGTAACAGAAGATTTTAATCTCACCAACACCTCCGAACTTATAGATAAGATCAAGAATACTGCTATAGAAGAAAAAACAGTTTTTGTCTCATTCGATGTTTCCAATATGTATTTGAATATACCAGTGAATGAAACTCTTGACATTCTGCAAAATTACTTAAAAGAAAACCAAAACCTATCAAAAACTGAGATTAAAGATCTTATGTTGCTCACAAAAGAAACAGGAAGTCAAAACTACTTTAAATTTAAATCAAAGTTTTTTAAACAAAAAGAAGGATTAGCCATGGGTTCACCACTATCAAGCCTTTTAGCAAATTTATATATGCAACATTTAGAAGCAACAAAGATTATGAACATTTCGAACCCTCAAAGCAAAAACATTGTATATTGGTACAGGTATGTCGATGACATTCTTTGTTTATACAAAAATGACCGAAACTCACCAGACAAACTTATGGAATATTTCAATTCTATATCAAAATCAATCAAATTCACTATGGAAACCAATAACACATCAATAAACTTTCTTGATGTTACAATAACGAAAGAGAACGGAAAGCATGAATTTGACATATTTAGAAAACCATCTCAAACAATGCTTGTAATACCAGCTAACTGAAATCACCCGTGGCAACAAAAAATGGCATCCTTCCATTCATTAATCAACAGATTATTAAAAATACCGATGAATGAAGAAAACTACAATAAAGAAGTAAGAACTATAAAGTCCATTGCCACTGCAAATGGTTATGACACAAAATTGATTGACAAAATGATAAGATCGAGCAGAGAAAAAGCTAAAAAAGAAAATATTTTAGAACCAAAAAGTGAGTATATGTGTGTTCCTTATAGTACAACACTTAATAAAGCCATCAGAAAGACGTTCGAGAAATCAAATTATACAATAAGCTTCAGAACAAGGAATAACTCATTTCAACTCATAAACAAAATTTCCAGTGATAAGAAAGAAACATCCAATATTTATGAAAGTTCAGGAATTTATAGAATTAACTGCAGCGACTGCAATAAATATTACATAGGTCAGACAGGCAGAAACTTTAAGAAAAGATACAATGAGCATATCCAGGCCATAAAATCAAACAATAGGACAAGTCAAAAGTCTGCATTTGCTGGCCATATACTAACAACTGATCATAATTACAAAAATATTGAGGAAAATATGACAGTTCTTGACATCCAAAATAAAGGGTACAAAATGGATATCAAAGAAGATTTTTATATATATCAAAATTATCAAATTGACAAAAATAACATTTTAAACTCGATGCAAGTCCAGACAAAAAACCCAATTTTCGACCAAATAATACACATTAGAAGTGCTCCTAACAACCTGCACTGATAAAAATTCATCATATGACTTATAGTCACATGTGAAAATCTTTATTCTTGTTGATAAGGATTAGTTTTAAAGGTTAGGTATTATAACTAACACTGTGAGCATGGCCTAAGAGCTGAAACACGTGTAAGTGTAATTAAAATACCAGGGTACTCAAGTTTATTTACTTTTTGTTTATTATATTTATCAGTAGCCCTAATCTGTGAATTTAATGTTTTGATATATATATATATATATATATATATATATATATATATATATATATATATATATATTAGGGCTACTGATAAATATAATAAACTGTAATAAACTGTATATATATATATATATATATATATATATATATATATATATATATATATATATATACAGTTTCGAACGAATGGTGTTTTTGGGGTCTGGGGACCTCAAAACGAAAAGTTTCGTGGTCCCGGGCCTAGGTCTTACCATGCCGACTACGGTAATAGCTTCTTCCCTAAAGGGTAAATTTGCTAAAAGTGCCAATACCGTAAATAAACACCCAAAAAAGTATGGATGATCAAATGTTTAAAAGGAAAAATAAACTAAGACATGATAGTTGCCCGGTCCACGAAAATAATATCTCACTTACATTTTGATAAAACTTTTATTTGTTGTTTCATGTGGTGGTGACCTATTGATACAAGCATAAACTCTCCATTTTTGTGGATCCTGTTGCAGCAAACCAACACACTCAACCATCATGTTATCCTTATGGGAATAAGTAAAATTTTATAGCTCGCTTTTTTATCAAGATATTCTGATGAAACCTTCAAGGTGAGGTGCCCATGCATTGGAATTCGCATGTACAAGTATACGACGGGGGTATTTATTTTCTTTCTTTCTTCCACAAACTTCATTAGCAGTAATATTTCTTGACTTACAGTATTTCTCGTTTTAAAGTTATTAATGATCATTATAATTAACAGACTACATATTTGTAAGCATAATGACAGAGGTTTTTGGTCTTTGTCGTAGTGAAATATCAGAAATGAGAAACCAGTGTGGAGAACAAAAGCTTCACTTGTACAGCTTAAAGTGAAGCTTAGTGTTTGAAGATTTAGCTATTGACTGCAGTGATGCTTCATGCTTTTCAGAGAGACGATATAAAATTATTACAAGTTTATAACAGTAAAAATATCAACTGTACCAAACATTTTATAACCAAGCTTGTAGGTTTTAATTATTTAAATGCTGTAATTTTATATATATATATATATATATTGGTAATACTTATTCATGGTTGCTAATGTAGCATTGTACTTATTAGGATAGTACTATGTATGGCCAAAAACAGGAAATAGATTATTTTTAATAAACAGTTTACTGTTCGAAGATGACTTGATCTCCAGCTAGCAAACAAAGGGGTGAGGGGGAGGTTGCCCCCACCACAACCATTCCTTACTTATGCCATTGGACAACTGATTTGATTTGTTTATTTTTTTTATTAGCAAATTTCCCCTATAGGGAAGAAGCTATTACCGTAAGTGGCATGGTAAGACTTAGGCCCAGGACCATGATAACTTTTCGTTTTGAGGCCCCCAGATGCCAAAAACACCATTCGTTCAAATTCATATATATATATATATATATATATATATATATATAGATATAGATAGATAGCAGCCCTATACTGTGAATTGTTTAGTAACATATAAACATATAGTAACATATTTAGTAACATATGTCTGTAGGCACGATAACTTTCGTAAAATGGTCCAATCTTGATGAAATTTGGTATAAACGTGTAAGGCAGCATCTATTTTCATGAGGTTGAGAACCAGACAGGTCACTCTATCTTAAGGGGGGTTTTGGGGGGATTTTGTACCCCAAAAATACTTTTTTTGAACCTTTTACATACAATTATTATTAAACCCAAATTTCGGTTCACACCATTTAATTCACCTTAAAAAACAAACAATTTCGTATTTTAGCGAATTTCCCCTATAGGGAAGAAGCTATTACCGTAGGTCTCATGGTAAGACTTAAGCCCGAGACCATGATAACTTTTCATTTTGAGGTCCCCAGATGCCAAAAACACCATTCGTTCAAATTTATATATATGTCCGTAAGCACGATAACTCTCGTAAAAAAGGTCTGATCTTAATGAAATTTGGTACAAATGTGTAAAGTACATCTTATTTGAACGAGTTTGAAAACCAGATGAATCACACCATCCCAAGGGGTTTTTTTTGGGGGGTTTGTACCCCAAAAATGTGTTTTTTGGGGTTTTCACATGTAATTTTAATTTAAATCAAATTTTAATTTATACCACTAAATTCAGCTTTAAAAAACAAACAATTTGGTATATTGATCATTGCTCTGCGTCAATTGGTTACGGAGATATTGAAACTGCTAAACACAGTACGTTGTCTAATGTTATTCTTATGGAGAAAAAGAAAAATTGTATATCTCGCTTATTTATGAACATAAACTGGCAAAATTTGGTATATGGCTTGATCTGGTTGTGGTTTAATGTTGGTTGCACAAAAAAACAATTTTTCGCCTATGGCTCCTGTAGCAGCAAACCTAGGTACTTGGTCCCCATGTTATTCTTATGGAAAATACTTAAAATGTTATATATCGCTTATTTATGAATGTATATGGATGAAACTTGGTATGTGACTTCACTAAGATGAGTTCTATTGATATTTGCATAAAACCCCATTATTTTGTATGCCTTGTTGCAGCAAACCTGCGTACTCATCCCCAATGCTATTCTTATGGAGAATAATTAATATTTTAAATATCGCTTGTTTGTGAATACTTTGCTTATGGATCCTGTTAATTTTTTAATGTGTTATGTTATATATTCCTTGGAATTTCGCTGAGTATGCAGGTTTGCTGCGACGGGGGTATTTTAAGATTCTGTGAGCTCTTTGTCGACAGAACTTAACATTAGAGGTTCTTAGTTTTTTGATGATTCTATTTGTTTTATAACACTAGATATTAATAAATAAATAACAAATGTTATCATACTAGAATTTTATAATTTTGTTCTTTTCCAGTCTTCTGCTTCTACCTGCTTTTCCCATAAGACCAATGTCAACTATAAAAGTCTGTCCTTCCTCAACAGAAAATCTGAAATCGTTGTGTTTTAGTTAGTTATTTTAAAGAGCTAAAACTACATAGCAATTTCAGTGAGCATAAGTTTGACATCACCAACCAAAAACTGTAAATATTTAACATTTTGAAATTTTATTGAATTCTTCTGACTATACATTTTAAATAATATAAACATATTTTTAGCATAGTAACATATTTTTGTTTATATGTTTACCAGATGAATTAAGTGTAAGTAATCTCAATGGCCTACATCCCATCATTATATAAAATATGGGTAGACATGTATTTTAAAATATAATATTGACATTAAATTTATTAATTTTAACCTGGGAATGTTGTGCATATGAAAAATATTCAAAATTATAAGCGAATTAAGCAATTACACATTAAAAACCCTATTTTGAACAACTATCAGCATGAATAAAAAAACCCCGTCGCATTAAACCTGCATACTCAGCGAATTTCCAATGAATATATAACATAACACATTAAAACACTTAACAGGATTAATAATAAATATATTCACAAACAAGCAATATTTAAAAATTAATTATTATCCATAAGAATAACATTGGGTATGAGTACGCAGGTTTGCTGCAACAAGGCCTAAAAAATAATGGGTTTTTATGCAGATATCAATAGAACTCATCTTAGTTAAGTCACATACCAAGTTTCATCCATATACATTCATAAATAAGCGATATGTAACATTTTAAGTATTTTCCATAAGAATAACATGGGGACCAAGTACCTAGGTTTGCTGCTACAGGAACCATAGGCGAAAAATTGTTTTTTTGTGCAAACAACAACAAACCACAACCAGATGAAGCCATATACCAAATTTCGTCAGTTTATGTTCATAAATAAGCGAGATATACAATTTTTCTTTTTCTCCATAAGAATAACATTAGACAACGTACTGTGTTTAGCACTTTCAATATCTCGGTAACCAATTGACGTAGAGCAATGATCAAAATACCAAATTGTTTGTTTTTTTTAAGCTGAATTCAATGGTATTAATTAAAATTTGATTAAAATAAAAGTTACATGTGAAAAACCCAAAAAAACACATTTTTGGGGTACAAAACCCCCCAAAAACCCCCTTTCGGATGGTGCGATTCATCTTGTTTGCGAACTCGTTCAAATAAGTTGTACTTTACACATTTGTACCAAATTTCATTAAGATTGGACCTTTTTTACGAGAGTTATCGTGCTTACGGACACACACACACACACACACACATATATATATATATATATATATATATATATATATATATATATATATATATATATGTGTATATACATATATATATATATATATATATATACATATATAAAAATTTGAACGAATGGTGTTTTTGGCATCTGGGGACCTCAAAATGAAAAGTTATCATGGTCTCGAGCTTAAGTCTTACCATGACACCTACGGTAATAGCTTCTTCCCTATAGGGGAAATTCGCTAAAACTTACCTACAAATCTAATGAACAGCTGTGATGTTGTTGCTCATGTCATTCAGACAGCAATGAGACTAAAGTCAGCTGATCGTTGCCTGTTTCCAGCCTACTGTTTTTTCCTCACCGACAGTGATGCTGGTCACAGGTCACATGGACACCTCACCTGGTGTCGAAAGTGTTCACAAGGTAGGAAAGTTTTGTTGTTATTATTTGTCAGTTGGTCCACTGTCATTATTGACTTGTGATTTGTGTAGAGTAACATGCCTGAGGTTATTCATTTAGTTGTAAGTCGGCAGGGGCATTCAAAATCTAAACTCTAATATTAAAATTTTTAAATGCTTGCTCCCCAAAATATCTTACAAAACGAATCAAATTCGTTCAAATATTGGAATTAACAAACTATGGGTTAGAATATGTTTTAAATAGGTCCCACCCCAAAAAGTTATAATTTAGGTAAAAGAATTAATTTGGTTTTTAAAATTTGTCTCATGAAGTATTAAGTCAGTCATGAAACTTTTCACGTTTCTATCTGCTTTTCCTATAAGACCAATGTTATCTTTCAAAACCCGTCCCTCCTCAACGGATTATCTAATATCGTTGATTTATAGCTCATTTAAAGAGCAAAAAATACCTAGCGATTTCAGTGAGCAAAATTCCAATGTCACAAATAATAATCAATCAAACAAATTCCTAAAATATTCATTATTTACGGTTTTTATGGATAAATTTGTAATATCAAAATTTTGTTCACTGAAATAGCAAGCTATATTTTAGATCTTTAAAATGAACCATAGATAATCGATTTTGGAAAACCCGTTGAGGAGCGACGGACTTTAAAAGTTATTGGTCTTAAGGTATACGCAGTGAACGGGTGCCCCCTCTTAAATCAAAATACAAAAATATCATAAACAATGTTAAAAACAGTCAAAGAACTACTTAGGTGAACGTCTTATTCACATTTAAATGGGGGCCGAGCTTTGCTCGGGGGAAGGCCAGTCAGGTTGTTTAGGTCACTCGGAGTAATATTTCACCACCTCCCCCTACTGATAATCAGATTTGTATAACTCATTTGCCTCTTTTCTACATTTTTAAGGTTCCTCCAGTTTTTATTTATAGCTCAATGTCCCTTTGATTTATTTTACTACTCTTTATATGTAATCTTCACTCTGTTAATCTCTGCTCTCAGGAAACCACATGTTAATAATCATAAACAACATGACAGTTTCCTGGTTGATTATGAACAGCTGTTACAATTCTTTTGTTTTGATCTGAAACTCCATAAGCCCAATGTTAATTTTTTTAACTTTTCATTTTAGTTTTTTTACATTATTTGATTTTTCCTGGGGATGAGACCTGTCTAGAACTTATTTTTATCCCAGAAATTTGTTATTTCGAACATTTTAAGGAAATCGTTGGAGCCGTTTTTGAGATCAGTGTCGCAAGAAAGCAAGCAAACCTTACTAATATTAGAGTATAGGATTCAGCTTTGAATTTTACACTTACACTTTTTACCGCTTAAAAATGGCGGCTGTTATAAAACTCCAAAGCCAAATTTCTTAAAAACGGCAATTGTTTTAAATATTTATCTAGTCTCAAAATGATCCAAGATTGTCTACTGTAATATTTATAAGATCACTGATCCATAATTGAGTATTGCTTGTTTAAATTTAAATATGGAGTTTTTGTGATTTCCACACGAAACTTGCTTGCTTTTATTAAAAAAACATTTTGTAACTCAGTAATGAGTTGTGAGGTCTTTAAAATCTTTATATAATCTTTTAGGGCGTACAATATTGCATTTTTGGACCAACTTTTTAACACGTTCCCTACTGCGACCCTTCCGGAACGTCACCGTGACCCGGCACCAAGAGCTAGCGTCGTTCTGGAACGGTTCCGAGCATTGTTGTGTTAATTTTGTTATGGACAACACAGTTTCTCAGTAGCATTCACCGTTTCTTTTCCGCCTTTGGGGACGTTCTTTTCTCACATTTTTTACAGTATCAGTTTTATGTATGTTTTTTACTCATTGTTTGGTAAGTCAAATTCATATAACAAAATTTCAACACATACTAGAGGGACTTTACAGATGCCCTCTAAAAAATCAAATTCGTTTGACTGATGTTGCATGTGTGGTTATTACAATTGAAACAACTTGGAAAAAAATTATTAATATATAATTTATCTATATCTATAAATATGAAAAACCGATCACGCCCCAGGGCAAACCTATACACCTACAACCTCGAAATTTGGCACATATACTCTTTTCATTAAGAAAGGAGTTTAAAATATTACCATAGGGCTCCGCCCCAGGGGGAGTCAAAGTTCCAATCCTGTGTTATTCTTATGGACATTCACTTTAGTTTGAGCTGTTGAGAATTCAAACAGCTGATCATGTTTCGTAGTAGTTCCAAGGGAAGGTAGTTCCAAAGAATGCAGCACACATAGCTCTTGTATTCCCGGGTGAAACCGGGTACGATGGCAGCTATTATTAATATATATTCTTTCCTTACTAGGAAAAACTCACCATGAAAAAGGTATTCTTTGGGTCTAGCCATCAGTTAAATCAAAACACGATATAACAATATCAATTAAATTCAACGGACAAGGTACGTCAATGTATTGTTTATTTTCAAACTCAAAACATCTTAATTCATAATTACCGGTTAAAATACATTTGAATAGTGTCATTTCAAAAATAATCTTGTAATGAATAAAAATAGAATGCTATAGCTATAATAGTTATAAATCAATAATAATCCTAATTTGGTTTTACAATTTCTTAAAAATTCTAGAGGGCGTTACCAATCAAGAACTCTTTTAATAATATAAAACTCAAGATTATAACGAGTGGTTATGAATTTAATATGTAAATTTTTAATGTAAAACTTTATTGAACATGTATTGCCTGATATTGTTAAAATGTACAGATGTTTTAAATGCCCTTTAGCTGAGTCCCTAGGTTTCAGTTTAATTATAAGTTTTAGAAATCTAGAAATTTATCACCCATAGCATTATAGGAAACCAGTACACATTCGGTTCACTGTGGGTTTAGCTGCCTTATCTACAAGTGGTTTTCTGGACTAAGTGACTCATATCTTAATTGACCTAGTCTAGGTCAATGTCAAGGACACTGCTTATCTCAGCTGATATTGACAGGTAGTCAGCTGCCTTGTTATTGTTTAAATTTCAACTGCTTCTGCTAATAATAACTCAGACTTTATCTAAAGGCGGTCCCACACTACTGAACACGTCTGAACATTCGGCCGAACATTCTCCAGAACATTCGGCCGAATATTCTACCGAACATTCACTGAACGTTCGCCCTGATGAAGCTCCCACACTTCTCGCGAACACCCACCGAACATTCGGGGGAATGTTCGGGCGAACATTCCTTCGAACATAAATAAATTCCAATCAGTTGTTGCGCATTGTCCGTCGTGTCCAACGAGCATTGTCGTGAAAAAATGGACAACTCTACTGATAATGTCACTGTTGTTGCATCTACAGTCGTATTTTTTCTGCAATAGCAGATACACCCCTGTTTGATTTTGTTAATCAGCTGATTATAAACAATTGTTGGAAATCAGCTGTAATAACTGCTAGTTTGGGCGTTGGCGCGGTGATCGTCCATCGTTGGCCACTCTGCCTTCAGTGTTCACAAAGAAACGCTTTGTATTTGACTTGTTTATAATTAATTCATAATAATCATATTAATAACAATGTTTTAGTTTGTTGACAATTAATTAACATCGAGTAAATATGTCTTCTCCTGATGTAATAAATTATAAATTAATTCATGATAATCATATTAATAACAATGTTTTAGTTTGTTGACAATTAATTAACATCGAGTAAATATGTCTTCTCCTGATGTAATAAATTATAAAAGGTGTAGAATTTATTCGTGTAGAAGAAACCAACGAAAATAGGAGAAGCCTATTTTTTACGAAGTAAAAAATCTAATATAAATATATCAAGTACTAGCTGATACCAGTATTTTGCAGAGCTGATTAAAATCCTACTGTAAACATCTGTTTAAGTACTCACCTGAATCATTAAACCTATTGCCCATAAGAGGAACGTTGTAACTTTAAGGGTTACTGGGGCGAAGCCCTAAGGGATTGCTAAGATGGGACGTTGAAACGGAACAGACAAGTCGACAGACAGTCACCACCTTTCTTTTATACATGTATAAGATAGTATAATTCATTATAAAAAAAGGTTAACAAACATTGGACATTGTTTTATTATCCGGCATAAACATTTATATATTAAGTTTATTAACAGTCAAGCTTTTACAAGTTCTTACAATAAGGAATATACTGAACAATAATATTAGTCAAGAGATAACTCACAAAACTATTCTTTTCGGGGAAAATTTCAACGTGGGAATGAAAGACTGGTTGTGCACCTATACCACGCCGCCGATGCGATTCTTACCCCGGCGCTGCAATTTTCTTGGAAGCTTCTTATCTCTTGTTAAATACTTGAGGTAAATTAAATCGATTCCACTGTCATTTACTCAACTTAGATGACAGACTTATATTAATTTGAAAAAAAGATACGTTTGGGTGCTGTGACCACAAACAAATGTTTTTTCTCCTTGAGTAGTTGTCCCCCCTTCACCACTGAGACGGGCTCTGATTATGGAGTGTGGAAGAAAATCAACTACTATTTAAATAAAGGATATGTAGGGACAATAATTAAGGGTTCCGTATTAAAGGATTTATTTGTATCTTCTATAAACAATTAATTAAAATGTCCATTATTGAGGTTGGCGTCAACCTGCTGTCGCGAAAACGCAAGTGATTGTATGAACTGAATGATTTGAAACATTAATATAATATATTATAAATTCCCGAATGTGTCTCTCGTAAAATCCAGTATAGCTGAAGGAAATTTACATACCAGGCATGGAATGCAATTTAATCCAATGGAAATGAAATGGCTAGCAAATAAAATCTACGATGTTCTGATTGCAACAGATGAGCCAAAACCAAGACAGCCAGATGTCAGTTTGGCAGACCTCTGTGGCTGTGCTACTACTTGCAGCTGAGAGTAGAAACAGACTCGCCCAAACCCTTAACAATGTACTTTTAGCGAATTTCCTCTATAGGGAAGAAGCTATTACCGTGGTCGGCACCATAAGACCTAGGTTCGGGACGATGATAACTTCTCGTTTTGAGGTCCTCAAACCCCAAAAATACTATTTGTTTGAAACTGTGTGTATATATATATATATATATATATATATATATATATATATATATATATATATATATATATATATATATATATATATATATATATATATATATATATATAAAGTGTAAAAAAAGTCTGTCTCCCCTTTAATTTTTTTGTTTGTTAAAACAAACAAATCACCTTTGGGGAACGATAATGACTTAACCCAAAGTATCTTTTGACGTTATCCGAAATGTTGAGTGTCCCCCAAAAATGGGGGATTTTGGGGGCAACTCAAAATTTTCAAATGTAAACCCCTTTTGAGTGACCCCTCAATTTTAAAGGGCTTTTAAAAAATAGGTGAATGGTGGAGTTTGGAGGTCTGTAACGTGTTTCTATCCAAAATGGCAGATTGTCAATGTTTTGAATACAACTCATTCTTGAAACCTGGCGCCTAAGAGTTTTGGAGTTTTAGTTTCACCTTTGGTGATAAAGATATATATATATATGTGCCCGTTATCGCGATAACTTTTGAAAGAAACGCCTGATTTTGATGAAATTTGGTAAAAATGTGTAGAGTAAAATTTATGACTTTAAGTTCGAAAACCAGATCGATCGGACTATGGGAAGGGGGTTTTAAGGGGGTTTTAAATTGTCAAAAAATCGGTTTTTTGAATTTTTCCCCTACAATTTTAAAAACACTTAATTTTGGTTATAGCCATTTTATAGAGCTTAAAAACAAATAATTTGGTATTTTGAATCATTAACCTAGGTTGTGGTTGTAGAAAAAAGTCAAAAAACGTGTCCATAAAATTTTCCACGTTAATCTTATGGGAAAAATGTTTTTGGATTTTCCTCAGATAATTTTACTAAAAACTTCACATTTATTTTTATCAATCAGTTTAGCTCTACAAAACAATAATTTTGGTGTTTTAATTGTTGTTCTACGACCAACCGTTGCAGAGATCTTCAAAGTGCTAAACACAGTACGTTGTCCAATGTTATCCTTATGGAGGATAAATAAAATTTGATATCTCTTTTATTTATGAACGTATATTGGTAAAACTTGGTATGTGGCTTCAACTAGTGGTATATTGATATTTGCACAACAAAGTTTTATTTTCCCCGTAGCAGCAAACCTGCATACTCGGCCCCCACGTTATTCATATGGAGAATAAGTAATGTTGTATATCTCCCTTAGTTATGAACATTAATTAATTAAACTTGGTATGTAGCTTCAACTGGTTGAGTTATATTGATAATTAAAAAAATACACATTTTTTATCTTCCTCATTGCAGCAAACCTGCATACTCAGCCCTAATGTTATTCTTATGGGGAATAAATAAAATTCTATATATCACTTATTTATGGATGCATTCTTGTGAAACTTGGTAAGTGGCTCTATGTAGTAGTGAGGCACATTTATATACATTGGAAATTTGCTGAGTACGCAGGTTTGCTGCGAGGGGGTATTTTATTTTTATTAGCGAATTTCCCCTATAGGGAAGAAGCTATTACCGTAGTCGGCATGGTAAGACCTAGGCCCGGGACCATGATAACTTTTCGTTTTGAGGTCCCCAGACCCCAAAAACACCATTCGTTCGAAACTGTATATATATATATATATATATATATATATATATATATGTGTGTGTGTGTGTGTGTGTGTGTGTGTGTCCGTGGGTGTGATAACTCTCGTAAAAAAGGTCAGATTTTGATTAAATTTGGTACAAACGTGTAAAGCAACATTTATGACTTTAAGTTCGAAAACCAGACGGATCGATCTATCCGAAGGGGTATTTTGGGGGGGTTTTGTACCCCAAAAATGGTTTTTTTGAGTTTTTTACATACAATTTTTGAAAAGGTAAAATTTCATTTTTTCCCATTTGAATAAGCTTAAAAAGACGCACAATTTGATGTTTTAATCATTGCTCTACACCAATTGGTTACTGAGATATTGAAAGTGCTAAACACAGTACGTTGTCCAATGTTATTCTTATGGAGGATAATAAAAATTGTATATCTCGCTTATTTATCAACTTATCCTGACGAAACTTGGTATATTGCTTCATTTCATTGTGGCCTATTGATATTTGCACAAAAACCCATTTTTTGCCCGATAGTTCCCGTAGCAGCAACCCTGCATACTCAGCCCCATGTTATTCTTATAGAGAATAATTAACGTGTTATCTCCTTTAATTATGAAAATAAATTAATATAACTTGGTACGTGGCTTTACCTAGTTGAGTTATATTGATATTTGAAAATAATAAAGTTGAGAATAATTAAAATGTCATAAATCGTTTATTTATTAATGTATATTGATGAAACTTGGTATGTGGCTTTATGTGGTATTAAGATAAATTAATATGCATTGGAAATTCGCTGAGTATGCAGGTTTGCTGCTACGGGGGTATTTTTAATTAGTATCGGTTTGACTAATGTGTTGTTCTAGAGTTGTTATATAAAACTGACTTTGACAATTGCATGTATGCTTAAAGACAATAAAACTCTTGACTCTTGACTCTTGTGAGTTGGTCTAGAGAAAACACACACAGCACGTGAGGCCCCACATGCTCAAGTTAAGCCAACGGACAAGAGATGAGACAATAGAGGAAAATTTAATGTTTTTGTTTACTCGTGGTGGACCCATTCAGTTATCTAGGGGGATTGCCTGACTTGTTTATATGCTGTAGGCAGGGCCGTACTCAGGGGGGCAGGGGGGGCAACTGCCCTGGGGTCGGGGCCCGTGAGGGGGTGCACGGAGGTTACCAAAAAAAGCTGAGTACGGCACTGGCTGTAGGGATGTTCTAATGTACTCTTAATGAAAAACGAAAGGTAACAAATCAAAATCAAAATTGGAGGGAAAACAAAAAACTATGATACTGATCATGCTTGCTTGGTTTGCCTTAAGACACAGTATGTAATGAATTCAAACACTGTGATCATGGCTTAATAGTCTGAAACACGTGTCCGTACATTAAATAATGAAATAATGAACAAGTTATTTTATTTATTGGGTAGGCCTATAATTGTCTGTTGCTATATAGTAAGTTTATTCATTGACAATGTAATGTAATAAATATGAAAATTTGTATAGTATGTAAGTAACTATTTAACAATGTCACGTGTTTTTTCTAGCTGCGATAGAACTTAAGAAAATGTTATGTGACAATAAAGAGATTGATTCTGATTCTAATTCTGAATCTAAAAGGGTGATCATCTTAATTATTTATTATACAACAAATATACATATGTATATTGTTTTTAGCTCTATTTATTTGAGAAAAATAAACTACAATACATTCCATATACTATAAAATAAAAAGATTTTGTAATAATATTTAATACTCATGTTTTGTCCATTGACTATAGACATTTTATCTTTGTTTAAAAATATAGGTACATACTGTTGAGATCAAAATCCTCTTAAACCTAAAAGTGGGCCAATCATACTTAAAATTTGTATATTATATTTTTCATCTAAGAAGGAAATTGTAGGCTCCATATACTGATTATTTTTTTCACGAATCAAGAAGAGAAGTACGAGTTTTGTCTTACCAAAAGATCCTAAAAATGTATTCAGTCCTTACATATATCAAATTTATTTAAGTACAAATCATCTTTAATAGTTATGAAACTAACCAAAGTGAAACAACTTCCAAACCTAATTTCATACTTTTCCTGATATGATTGCTGTATTTATTCTCCGAGTGTGCAGGTTTGCTGTAGCTGATGTTGGGTGTTCTTCTTTAAATTTAATAATCTATTGTAGTTGAAATTAAAACCATAGATAAAAAAGGATTGAGAGGAAGAACAAATTGTGAAAATAATGATTTATTATGTAGCAAAATAAAATAAATTATTTTTTCTTCTTACACTAAAGTATTTTTAAAAGTACAAAGTTTAAAAAATTATAGTTGCAAATGACCGTAAAGGAAGTTGAAAGTTTATCCATCCCTTCTCTGGAACATGGATTGACACATTTTTGATGACGTTGTTTCTGAAAAATACAAAAATGAATTAATACTTTTACATAAACTGTAACACGAAAACATATGAATCGGTGTTTCAAAAAGTATGGAACACTCAGATAACAGTTCAAATTATCATGCAAGAAGAACTTAATCTCAATTTAAATATCTAAGATCTTTAGGACTGCCATATTATGTTTCTGATAATTCCAGAAATTCTGAATTTAGAATAATGTTAGACGATATTAATATCAAACTAAAAACTGCGGTTAAAACCTTAAAAAATGTTGAAGACAATTTGAAAAATGTTTAAGTCTGTAAGTAATAAATACTTTGTTTTCAATAGTGAACAAAATGTATCTACTTCAATATGTAACTATGTGATATATGCCATTTTAAATAATAAACCAAATTGGTTCTGTTTTTCATACATTAGAAAATTACAGATACAAATATGTGGCCGAGTTAATAACTGCATAAGATTAACTGTTTTGAAAATATGAAGGATGTAGTTGAAAATTATAATGTTTTTCATTCTTAAAATGACATTGGCAGAAAAAATCTTCCTGTTGATACCCGGTATGTAGGCACAAAATAATTCAGGTATATTTGCGACTCAGAGTCTAGGTTACTCTCATTCTCAAACTCGCTCTCCTACACTGAAGTTGGCATAAGCGTCATTTGAGTATTTTGATTGGGAGGACAAAATGATCATGTGAGTGATTATTGTGACTTTTCATATATTACAATAATATGGTCTCAAAATTATTGGAGGGGCAACTGCCCCCTTCCACCCCAAATTACATATATTCCAAAACCGATTTTCCTGTAATATTTGTTTGAAATTCAAGTAGTTTCTTATAATCTAAGAAAAGTAAACTTCACCTTCAAGTTAAACTTCCTCACATTCAGAATCCTTATTCCCTTCGTGTTTATATAAAAACTGTTCAAATTTATACTGGTGCAATTATTGAGGTTTCTTTCATTGAGAATACAATGAATTAAGTCATTCTGATTTAGCAGGTGTATACAGTATGTATTATGTTACCATAATTTAAGTTACTTTATCAAGGTTTTCATTTAGATTTTGTGACATCAACATTTTTTAACCGAGTTATAAATCGTTTTACAAAATATTTTTTTGTTACAGTACTTTTGGGAGGAATCAGATTGGTTTGATTGAGAAACCTGTTCTCTTGCAACACTCACTTGTTAATCATTACAATGACGATTCTCCCATTAGGATTTCGCACAGCTGTTGCCTGGACCCCGGAATCATCAGCAGGAGACAGTTCTACTCTCTCGGCATCTCTCTCGATGAACTTTGAAACGTGACCAACGGCGTAGAACATTGGCTGCTTGTAGAACTCTCCAGCTGTTGAGTTCACTAGTATCGGGCTATCCACATAGTTCTTCGCCCAGCTGGGTCCACCTGTCTCATCAAGGGCTAAATTCCAGTCCATCCACCCTGTCACCCATGCGTTTAGGTTCTGTTCAAATTGCATATAATGTTCAGATTACAGAAAAGGAAGGATATTTTTAGCAAGTTATTTAACACCCGTGTTGCATTACATCCGCGTACTCAGCAATTTTCAAAACAAACAATATATCATTCATAGTAAGCCTCAGATTTTTTGATATGTATATATGTTAAGAGAAATCTTACCTTAGCAATCTAGTGAATTAAATTAGACCTTAAAATCCGGATTTCGGTTTCCGTAGGACCATCATCAGTTAGGACTGTATGGGTCAACCAAGCTAAAATGAAACTGAATATTCATCCGAAGGATTTTATCATGATTTTTTAAACTGTTTACACATACAACACAGACACTCTTCACTCTGCATGCAATGTGTATTTTGAGGTTAAGTTCAGAAAAAATTATAAGAATTACGAAAAGCTTAAGAAGACAGTTTTTAAATATATGTTTTAGTATCTGTGTTGTACGTGTAAACAGTTTAAAAAACTACGACGAAATCCTTCGGATGAATATTCATTTTCATTTTAGCTTGGTTGACCCATACAGTCCTATCTAATTTAGTTGACTAGATCGCTAAGGTAAGATTTCTCTTAATATATAAATGTAAACAACATATACCAAAATACCACATGAAGCCACTTTATAGCAATAAATAAACTAGCTATAGCATTTAACTTATTTACCACAAGAACAACATTAAGTAGGGTAGTAGTTTGCTGCAATGGGGACTAAACAATGGGTTTCATAAGCAAATATCATTATAAAACAACTGCAAAAAGCTACAAACCAAGTTTTATCAAAATATTTTTACAAATAAGTGAGAATAATTTTCCATATGAATAACATTGGATAACACATATGTTTAGAAATGTCAGTATCTCTGCAACAGATTATAACGTAGAACAATAATGATTGTTTTTAGAGCAGAATTCAGTAGTAAAATCAAAAGTGAGGTTTATAATTAAGTGTAAAATTCAATACTTATTCCCCATAAGATTAACAAGGGAATAAATATCTTGCACACTTTTTTCTCTGAAATTAATTAACCCAAGTTAATGAATAAAAATGCTAATTATTAAAGCCTATAAAATGGTTAAAACTTAAATAAGGTAATTTAAAAATTGTAGGGTAAAATATATACAACAAATTATTTTAAACTCCCATACAACCCATTTACCACAACCTGATCTTACTGATTTTCAAACTCCAAGTCATATATATTTTACACATTTGTGCCAATGTAACATGTTGTTGGGCCTTGTTGGACCTGCGGAGTCTGATAATTTAATTGACTGCAGATGACACTACCGTGACAGCATACCAATTTGGTTTTACTAATAATTCATCTGGCTATGAACAAATACCCTCGTAGCAGCAAACCTGCATACTCTGCAAATTTCCAATGCATATGTATGTACCTTAATACCACATACCAAGTTTCATCAATACACATTCATAAATAAACGATTTATGACATTTTAATTATTCTCCATAAGAATAACATGGCGGCTGTGTATGCAGGTTTGCTGAAGCAAGGAAGACAAAAAATGTGGTTTTATACAGATATCAATATAACTCAAGTAGGTAAAGCCACATACCAAATTTTATTAATTTATCTTCATAATTAAGGAAGATAACACGTTACTTATTCTCTATAAGAATAACATGGGCTGAGTACGCAGGTTTGCTGCTATGGGAACTATCGGCCAAAATATGTTTTTTGTGCAAATATCAATAGATCACAACGGTATGAAGCAATATACCAAGTTTTATCAGGATAAGTTGATAAATAAGCTAGATAAACATTTTTTCTTATTCTCCATAAGAATAACATTGGACAATGTACTGTGTTTAGCACTTTCAATATCTCAGTAACCATTTGACGTAGAGCAATGATCAAAGCACTAAATTGTGCGTATTTTTAAGCTGATTCCAATGGGAAAAACTAAAATTTCAAAAATTATATGTCAAAAACTCAAAAAACCCATTTTTAGATACAAAACCCCCCCAAAATACCCCTTCGGATAGGTAGATATGTCTGGTTTTCGAACTTAGAGTCATAAATGCTGCTTTACAGATTTATACCAAATTTCATCAAAATTAAATTATTTTTACGAGAGTTATCGTGCTCACGGACACACATATAAATATATTGATATATATATGCAGTTTTGAATGAATGGTGTTTTTGGCATCTGGTGACCTCAAAACGAAAAGTTATCATGGTCCCGGGCCTAGGTCTTACCATGCCGACTACGGTAATAGCTTCTTCCCTATAGGGGAAATTCGCTAAAATTGAGCAGATATTAATGATATGTGTATGAACTTAGGTTTTTCAAACAGTCAAATAAATGAGTTAGATCTAATGCTTTAAAAAGTGTAACAAATAACTGGCTGGTGTTCAATAAGATATTTAATGTAAAACTACAAAAAAATTTCAAATGAAATATTTTCATTGCTGGACGTATCCAGTTTGATAACGCTCGGTTTAAGTTTTAAAAACACTAAAAATGTAACATTCTTACCTGTATAATATCTCCCAAATAAGCTTCACCCCTCTCCCAGGAGCCAAAATCAACTTTCTTTTCCCATGGCTTGTCTCCTACAAAGTAAAATTCATAGTTCAAATATAAATTATAGCATGATACTTGTATTTGAATCTAAAAGAAATTATTGTCATTAACGGCCAAAAATTATGCAAGTAAGTGGCAAAATAATCTGTAGCACGTTTCTTTTTTGTTATTGTTAGCATTTTAATGTAAATTAATGGGAATAACTTGTTTGATTATAACTTATGAGCTTTCCAAAACGTTGAGTCAAATATTACAGCTAGTAACTTAATAATTGTTTCTCAAGATAATTTATGTATTTAGCATATCTGAATGAGTAAGTTTTAAGATTTTGAGAAAACTGACTGAAAAATAAGAATAAATGTAAAACAAAAATCGTACGTCAAGATTTGTACTCATTCTCACACACGGGATTTGCTATGTGAGGATTAATTTCGCTTTGTTTACAAAATGTAGGTTTGCTGCAGTTTTTCGTTGTTGTTTAAATTGTATTAATATGCTGGAGTATTGTTGTAATCCTCATGTAATTTAAATGTGAAATAAAGTAATTTTGACTTGATTTTACTATTATTTTTGCTTTTATTAGGGGCGGATGTAACCCCAGGCACTTTAATAATTTGCCCCCAAAAAATTTGGGTCACACTACGCCTATGCCTTATGACCAAACATAATACAGCACGAAAGGATCCCAATGAACAAGTGGGGTTTTATCAGGTAATGTGTAACTAGATGACTACGTACCCTGGGAAGCTTCAGTGTACAACAGAAACTTTGATGGATATTTTTCATGAAGTGCTTTGACCACATTGTCAGAAATAATAAAATCCCAATACCAGTGGATTGCAATTCCATCTATGTAATCTAGTACTTTTTCATCAGATTTTACCATCTACAAAACACAAAATTACAAGGATAGCAATATTTGAAATGATTTGAGTTTCAAGGATACAAAAATGCTACAAACTATACTAAACATTTTTTTCAAGCAGCGATTGTCATTTAGAAAAAAAGGTTAACTCAGCTTTAATCAAAACTACAAAAAATGCAATGTGATAAATTGTATAAAAACTTCTACTTTTTAGTAAAAGTAATTTAATTGCAATTAACTGATACATTTTATACATACCTTTCTTTAACAATATTTTTATGTTTTCAGGGTGGTAAGTTACTTGTATTCAGATACTGAATCTATTTATTTAGTTGTATACGGTAAGATTAACTGAATTCAAACAATTACAAAACTATATACCCAAATCAAAATCTAAGCATATCAAAATATAACCTTTTGGCCAAGACAATTTTTTATGTATTAATACCCTCTTTGCGACTAAACTAATTACACACTCTCGACAGTCAAAGTAAATTTGTTCTGCAGTTTTTTTTATCAAACACAATAAATGAAAATACAAATACACACTTAGCATAGAAAAAGAGTAGGCCCTATAATCATTTTTACACAGTTATCAAAATGGGTGCCTAATCATTATTTCAAAATAATCCATTTATGTGAATGCAAATGGTTTTATCAACATAAACCAAACAGTAAAATGACGGGCTTTATGAGACAACTGAAAACTATTAATATTCCATTCAAATGTCCCTGACCCTTATAATAGTCAGTCTGCAAAACTTTTAAATAACATCTATTACTGACGACTATATTGTCATGATGTTGTAAAACGTATTGTAACAACAAAAGATGACTTATGACTATAGATAAAACAGCCATAAAATTACTACTGCAGTGTATCTGAAAGATACAAGTGAGTGGTTGAAGCAAGCTAGAATGTTCGGCGTAATCACATTCTAATTTTTTAGCTTCAAGTACTCACAATACATATTTCTTGCTTCAATGAATATGAGAGCTGCACAAATACTGATTACCGAATTTGTACATTGTTGTAAGCAGTGACGAGTATTTAGTGAACTTTCGGGACAATGTTTGACCTTAGATGGGCGTTACTCGTGAGTAGTGTGTGACACTCTTTAGCTGGATCAAGTTATACCAATTACAAAACAACATTACCAGGTCCAACCACCAGGGCAGGAACAGTCTCTGGTCGTCAAAGGCCAGAACCCGGGTTTGATTGTGTACTGAACTTTGCAGCTGGGGGCCGAAGTAGTGAGTTGTCCAGTTGGCAATCGTGAGCGGCGTCCAGCCGAGGGAGTTGAATCGTTTGACCGGCAACACTCCGTTAGACGGTTCATTCCCCGTTGATAGGGCCCATATTGTTATATTGTGTTTCTTGTATTCATCGAGAAACCTTGGGAAAATGTGGTTTTAGCTGTTTACAAAGTCGATAACAGTTTTGCACAAAGCTAAACATTGTGTTGTTTGTTTTCAATTAACCTTTTAGCGAATTTCCCCTATAGGGAAGAAGCTATTACCGTAGGTCTCATGGTAAGACTTAAGCCCGAGACCATGACAAATTTTTTTTTAAGGTCCCAAGATGACTAAAACACTATTCGTTCAAATTTATATATATGTATATATATATATCTATATATATATATATATATATATATATCTATATATGTGTCCGTGAATGCGATAACTTGAGTAAAAAACGTCCGATTTTGATGAAATTTGGCTCAAATGTGTAAAGTGACATTTATGACTTTAAGTTCGAAAACCAGAAAAATCGGACTATGGGAAGGGGGGTTTATGGGGGTTTTAAATTTTCCAAAAATCAGTTTTTTGCATTTTTCACCCTAAAATTTTTGAAACAGTTAATTTTGATTTTGACCATGTTATAGAGCTTAAAAAAACAAATAATATGGTATTTTGAATTATTAACCTAGGTTAAGTGGTTGCGGAAAAAATCCAAAAAAA
This sequence comes from Allygus modestus, assembly GCA_963675035.1. Lineage (NCBI taxonomy): Eukaryota > Metazoa > Arthropoda > Insecta > Hemiptera > Cicadellidae > Allygus > Allygus modestus. The sequence continues at coordinate 405,817,858 of OY776112.1, forward strand.
CATGCTCATAAAATCTCCCATGTTAATCTTATGGGAAAAAGGTTTTTGGCTTTTCCTCAGTTAGTTTTACTTTAAACTTCACATTTGCTTTTACCAATCACTTCAGCTCCACAAAACAATCATTTTGGTGTTTAAATTGTGATTCTACGTCCAACCGTTGCAGAGATATTCAAAGTACTAAACACAGTACGTTGTCCAATGTTATCCTTATGGAGAATAAATAAAATTTGATATCTCGATTATTTATGAATGTATATTGATGAAACTTGGTATGTGGCTTATGTTGTACTGGTATATTGATCTTTGAACAAAAAACAAATATTTTGTTGGTTGTCCCCGTAGCAGCTAACCTGCATACTCAGCCCTAATGTTATTCTTATGGAGAATAAGTAATGTTTTATATCTCCCTTAATTATTAACATAAATTAATAAAACTTAGTATGTAGCTTCACCTGGTTGAGTTAAATTGATAATTGCATAAAAACACATATTTTGTGCTCCTTGTTGCAGCAAACCTGCATACTCAGTCCTATGTTATTCTTATGGAGAATAAATAAAATGCTATAGATCATTTAGTTATTAATTTATTTTTATAAAACTTGGTAAGTGCCTTTATGTGGTAGTGAGAAACATATATATTCATTGGAAATTCGCTGAGTAGGCAGGTTTGCTGCGACGGGGGTATTTTGTATATCTGGGTGATAATAGGTTACACATTACACAACTTAAAGAATTAAGGATTGTACGTTACCTTGTTTATTTACAACAGTGATTATAAATTTAGGCCTTGCAAAGTTATAAATACCCCCGTAACAGCAAACCTGCGTACTCAGCAAATTTCCAATGCATATATATGTATATTAATACCACATAAAGCCACATACCAAGTTTCATCAATATACATTCATAAATAAACGATTTATGACATTTTAATTATTCTCCATAAGAATAACATGGCAGCTGAGTATGCAGGTTTGCTGAAGCAAGGAACACAAAAATGGGGTTTTATACAAATATCAATTTAACTCATATAGGTAAAGCCACATACCAAATTTCATTGATTTATTTTCATAATGAAGGCAGATAACACGTTACTTATTCTCCAAAAGAATAACATGGGGCAAGTACGCAGGTTTGCTGCTACGGGAGCCTTAGGTAAAAAATTGTATTTTTGAGCAAATATCAATGGTCCACAACCAGATGAAGCCGTATACCAAGTTTCGTCAGTATACGTTCATAAATAAGCGAGATATAAAATTTGTATTTTCCTCCATAAGAATAACATTAGACAACGTACTGTGTTTAGCACTTTCAATATCTTGGTAACCAATTGACGTAGAGAAATGATCAAAATACCAAATTGTGTGTTTTTTTAAGCTGAATCCAATGGGAAAAAATAAAATTTGACTATTTCCAAAATTATATGTAAATAATTCAAAAAACCCATTTTTGGGGTACAAAACCCCCCAAAAATAACCCTTCAGATAGAGCGATCTGGCTGGTTTTCGAACTTAAAGTCATAAATGTTGCTTTACACGTTCACACCAAATTTCATTAAAATCGGATAATTTTTACGAGAGTTATCGTGCTCATGGACACACATGTATATATATATATATATATATATATATATATGTATATATATGTATATACATATATACATATATATATATATATATATATATATATATATATATACAGTTTCGAACGAATGGTGTTTTTGGGGTCTGGGGACCTCAAAACGAAAAGTTATCATGGTCCAGGGCCTAGGTCTTACCATGCCGACTACGGTAATAGCTTCTTCCCTATAGGGGAAATTCGCTAAAAAAGGCAAACTGTATTGAAACACATATACATACAATTTCACTTGCCAATTTCGTCAATTTTCATCATAGTTTCAACAATTTATTTGCGATTTTAACTAAACTAAATACAGTTCTCTGTGACTCTAGTCAGGATTTTGAAAAGAGTAATAATTTATATTAGTTTAATTTAACAAAAACGTCTTTATCCACTTTAAACTTTTACTTGATTTATAAGTGTTAACAATAGATAGGTGAAGGAGTAATTTTTTGAATAAATTATCTTTATATCGTATTGTAGAGCTATGAAAAGGAATATAAAAGTTGATTATAGGTATTTTTATACTGTTGAGCTAAACTCAGAGGACCAAAATGAGACCTGAAATAACTATCTAATCTTGTTTGCTTGGACAAGTTCAGCAGACATAATTTTGTCTACCCACATTTAAAAAAATAATACTCTGTCCAGTTGTATTCAATTTTAAAAAGTTCAACATTTTACAAAAAAATGCTTTTGTAAGTTAGGATATTATAATAGCAGGAAAAATAAAATAGTTCAATATTCACAAAAGCAATGTTGTTCAACTAAGCTTGTGCATTTAACAGACACTGCAATGCACCCCACTACATTGTCCTTGTGTTTCCGAATAAGACATACTCCTACGATTCGATATGTCTGATCCAGAAAAACAGAATTTAGAATCAACATGGAAGAGTGGCGGATTCAGCTTTAGAGTCAAGGGGGGGATCTTAGTGGTGGAATACCCCCCCCATTTTTATTGTTATGTATAGTCATTGTAATATCAAAAAGTAGCCAAATATTAAAAATAACAGTTAAACCCAACATGCACTAAAGTGAACTGAATTGAGACAGAAAAGGCAGAGCAGCGTTCATGTGCAGTGTAAGGGTTTGATGACCAATAATATCACATGGACACAGTGGATACGTGGTCAAACTCCCGTTGCCATGGTAACGACACATACGCACCATTCTGCCTGCACCCACCCCGCTCACCCAAGCTACTGCTACTGTATCTGAGATCTGATTGACAAATGACACTCAGAACAGAATGCACACTACACAATGTTACGTTAATCTTGAAGTTTGCGTGCACTCACACCCAAGTCACACAACGGTGGTTTCGTGGGTAAAAAAGGAGGCAGGGTAAGGGCAGTCGCGTCAGTGCAGCCAACTGCCAGGCATCACCAGAACGAAATTATTACTCCCACTAACTGTTCATGCTTAATTCCACAACTTTTGCATGTAGACCGTTTAGAAAAATAACCTATGGCAATTCATAAATTGGATTGGCTATAAAGTATTAATCACAACACATTTAACCAGCTGCAAATTAAATAACTGCACTTTTTTATACAGTATATAACAAACATTTCTGAGCTTAAGGAGGGGGGGGGGCGATCGCCCCCTGGATCCGCCACTGACAAGGAATGACTTGATGAGACCTACCTCAACATGTACTTGGCATATGAGTCGTAATACTCTGGTTTGAGGAAGGCAAACCCAGAGAAGTTGTTGTTGGTTTTCATCCACGGAGGTGGACTCCAGCTGGCTGCCACGAGATTGACACTTCTCTCACTCATCTCCTGGGCTCGCAAAATCAGCGGTATCTATGATTTGAAATAAAGTAGTTAATGTGACGTAAAAGTTTGTATGGCTCAAATAAAGCTACGAGTAGATTGGAAAATAAGGATAGCATTATATTCTATTAATTTTTGCCTCTAAGATTGAAGTTTGACTCAAAATAGAGCAGGTTTACCTACCTTCTCGTCCAATCCTTGGTTTGCTATCAGATGATTAATTTTGTTTTGAGTTTTGTCCTAATATCAAATTGGTAACAAAAATTAAGAGTAGAATACAGAACAGTGTATTATATTTTAACTGTCCGTTTGTATTTTGTTATGTGTAGACCTATTTTGTTTTTAAGCGTTACAAAGGACAGTTCAATCTGAATTGCTTATTCAAACACTGCAATTGTAATTCTTCTCCGAACTATGTCTTGAATAGACTTTTATTTTTCTGGTGTAATTGAATAATAGGATAAAAAAACTCTGGAATTTTCTTTGTAATAGTATAAGTCAATAAATGGTTGCTCAATAACTCAAAATTGTTGACGGTAACCTACCTTGAGTCTGAGGTCCTCCTCGGCCAGTAAGAAGTTTCTAAGCTGAGGGTCCGGGGTACCATCATCGTAGGAGTAAGGGTGTGTGGAGAAGTCTGTGCCGCTGACTGGCAGACGACACAAGTTGTACTCAATACCATCCTCAGAGAAGTAGGATCTGGCAACCACTCAAACGGTCGGTGAATTCAGCTTTGGGGATTCTACTATGTATTAAACTCTGTATAGATAACAATCATAAACTTGAGGGTTAGAGAAATGTGCCATTATGTTTTTAAGGAGTACAGATAGAAATCAGAGAACAGAAAGGGTAAGTTGGAGATTTGCTTTTCCTTCATAGGTGGAGCCAAGTACAGGCAGGGCAAACACTATATTCCCGCAAGGAAACACTGACTGTACCCCTGTATGGGGGAGGGTGGGGGAGTGGGCTAACAACTGCCCTGCCTGTACTCAGACAAACAACCAGATTGAAACTGTAGTGAGAAGCTAATCTTTGACTTACCCCTTACCGCCTTTCATGCTACATCCTCATTGGCTCTAACTATACTTGTTTAAAACACGATGAAACAATTTGAACTATCAAGTTTTTGATGGTTGGAGATTTTATGAAGAAGACTAATCCTATTATAGTAATACACGGTTGAAACGCTAAGTTCTCAGTGACTACCGGTACAAGATTTATTTGTCAAATTAGAGGGGATAATGAGTTGATTTGCTGAATTTCCTCAGAATTCACGTTTGTTCTTAGGGTTACGCCCCACAGCCCTTTAAAAGTTGCAATCTTTTGGAAGAACAGTCATGGATCATGGAAATTGAGCATTTAAAAGCAGTTGAAGGTAAAAAAACACAGTAAAGAATCAAGATCAGCTGTTTTAAGCTAAACTTCTGGAATGACATCACAATTTAAACTGTTTGAATTCGAGCAGCTAGATTAGCTAATGAATAATTAAATCACGAAATCATCATATTACACTAAAAAATTACCATCAATTTTTTAAAATAATTTTAATGGTTTACAAATACACTAAAAATTAGGTAGATATTTTGGTGGAGGGAGGTCCCTCATATGCTGCCAATCCTCAGCACCTCAAAACCCTAACAACTTTTCAAATGTATGTGGTATTTAAGGTAAGATGCAAACTCTAATGTCAACTATTAGAAGAGCAGAACGTGATCTACCTCAATAAGCTTTCCTGTGCCTCTTTTTCCAAGCTGAGTATGTTGATTCCCGCAGCATCTGTGAAGGCTCCTCCAAAACCAAGGATCTTCTGATAAATTTGTGTGGTGTTGATGGTTAAAATTACAGTGTCTGTTGTGCTAGAACCTGCAGCACATGAGGTTACATGGAACACATTGATGATTGCCTTCAAGACCTTGAAATTCTTTAATAAATGACTATGCCTAGCATCAAAATTCGAGTTTAAAATGAAGTTTCATGATATATATTAGAGAGGGAATTAGTTTATTTTTATGACATGTTAAAATTAAGGCTAAACGATAATTAAAGTGTAGAATCTTTATCAAATAAAAAAGTTAGATGGGTATTTAAAAAAAGTGTTAGTTAAATAAGAACAGAAAATTGTCAAATATTTCACTATACACTAACATAGAAATACTAATACTATAAGCAGTTGTTGAAGGAGTCACAGGAGTATGACTATAGTTATGCTCTACTATAACTATAGTATAGTTTGAGTTTAACGTTTAACTATAGTATATTAGTTAAACTCAAACCAAAACTATATTGTTTTTTGAAACATTAAAATAGCGGCCAAATAAATTGCCAGTTGAGGGCGTGGTTTACTGGGCTGTCAACCGAGATCAGTCAATAGTAGACGTGCTGCTTTGCCAAAACTCCACACCAGCTGATCAGAATAACATTCGAGTTGTATTTTTCTATGGCAAAATGGCAGCAGTGACAGCGTACAAGCATGCTATAAGCTACAGCCCAAATGTCAATTTATTTGACCGCTATTATAGAGGACGTTACCTACATGGTTATTTTATCCTATATCCTATACTCTTATATGAGCAATGTTTGTTTGATTGGTTGGTTGGTTGCACAATTATCTCGAAAACGGCTCCAAGGATTTCTTTCAAATTTTGGAAATAACCAAGTTCTGGTATAAAAATATGTTCTAAACAGGTCTCGTCTCCAGTAAAAATCAAATACTGTTAAAAACTAAATAAAAAGTTAAAAATACCCCCGTAGCAGCAAACCTGCGTACTCAGCGAATTTCCAATGCATATATATGTATATTAATACCACATAAAGCCACATACCAAGTTTCATCAATATACATTCATAAATAAACGATTTATGACATTTAATTATTCTCCATAAGAATAACATGGTGGCTGAGTATGCAGGTTTGCTGAAGCAAGAAGCACAACAAATAGGGTTTTATACAAATATCAATATGACTCATGTAGGTAAAGCCATATACCAAATTTCATTAATTTATTTTCATAATGAAGGGAGATAACACGTTACTTATTCTCCATAAGAATAACATGGGGCTGAGTACGCAGGTTTGCTGCTACGGGAGCCATTGGTAAAAAATTGTTTTTTTGAGCAAATATCAATGGTCCACAACCAGATGAAGTCGTATACCAAGTTTCGTCAGTATACGTTCATAAATAAGCGAGATATACAATTTTTATTTTCCTCCATAAGATTAACATTAGACAACGTACTGTGTTTAAAACTTTCAATATCTCGGTAACCAATTGACGTAGAGAAATGATCAAAATACCAAATTGTGTGTTTTTTTAAGCTGAATCCAATGGTGAAAACTAAAATTTGACTATTTCCAAAATTATATATAACAAATTCAAAAACCCATTTTTGGGGTACAAAACCCCCCAAAATACCCCTTTGGATAGAGCGATCTGGCTGGTTTTCGAACTTAAAGTCATAAATGCAGCTTTACACGTTTATACCAAATTTCATCAAAATCGGATAATTTGTACGAGAGTTATCATGCTCACGGACACACACACACACACACACACACACACACACACATATATATATATATATATATATATACAGTTTTAAACAAACGGTTTTTTTTGGGGTCTGGGGACCTCAAAACGAAAAGTTATCATGGTCCCGGGCCTAGGTCTTACCATGCCGACTACGGTAATAGCTTCTTCCCTATAGGGGAAATTCGCTAAAATTAACATTGGGTTTTTGGAGTTTTTTTCTTTAATCTTATTTTATTTACAATCTGTTCTAAAAACTATTGAACATTAAGTAAATTTGATAAAATAACAAAACATTCGTCGGTCTTCATCCATTGAAAAAGCCAACACAAACACTGTATAATACAATACAAATTTAAACTAAAATACCCCCGTCGCAGCAAACCTGCATATTCAGCGAATTTACAATAGAGATATAGATGTCTTAATACTACATCAAGCCACTTACCAAGATTCATAAAAATATAAACACAAATAAGCGATATATACAATTTTAATTATTCTCCATATGAATAACATTAGGGCTGAGTACGCAGGTTTGCTGCAACAAGGAACACAAAAAATGGTTTTTTATGCTAATATCAATATAACTGAAGTAGGTGAAGTCATATACCAGATTTTATTAATTTATGTTCATAATTAAGGGAGACATAGCATTTAATTATTATCCATAAGAATAACATGGGGAAGAGTACGCAGGTTAGCTGCTGCGGGATCCTTTGGCAACAAATTATTTTTTTGAGCAAATATCAATAGACCAGATGATTATATTCATATACCATATACCAAGTTTCGTCAGTATACGTTCATAAATAAGCGAGATATACAATTTTTCTTTTCCTCCACAAGAATAACATTAGACAACGTACTGTGTTTAGCACTTTCAATATCTCGGTAACCAATTGACGTAGAGGAATGATCGAATTACCAAATTGTGTGTTTTTTTAAGCTGAATCGAATGGTCAAAACTAAAATTTGAATATTTCAAAAATTATATGTGAAAAATTGAAAAACCCATTTTTGGGGTACAAAACCCCCCCAAAATACCCCTTCGGATAGGTCGATCTGTCTGGTTTTCGAACTTAAAGTCATAAATGCTGCTTTACATATTTATACCAAATTTCGTCAAAATCGGGTCATTTTTACGAGAGTTATCGTGCTCACGGACACATATATATATATATATATATATATATATATACAGTATCGAACGAATGGTGTTTTTGGGGTCTGGGGACCTCAAAACGAAAAGTTATCATGGTCCCGGGCCTAGGTCTTACCATACCGACTACGGTAATAGCTTCTTCCCTATTGGGGAAATTCGCTAAAAGAGTTAATTACTTAACAAAACGAGTACTCAAATCCAAAACATGGGTTTTTGGAGTTAAATACCCCCGTAGCAGCAAACCTGCGTACTCAGCGAACTTCCAATGCATATATGTATCTTAATACCACATAAAGCCACATACCAAGTTTCATCAATATACATTCATAAATAAACGATTTATGACATTTTAGCGAATTTCCCCTATAGGGAAGAAGCTATTACCGTAGTCGGCATGGTAAGACCTAGGCCCGGGACCATGATAACTTTTCGTTTTGAGGTCCCCAGACCCCAAAAACACCATTCGTTCGAAACTGTATATATATTCAAATTTCCAAATTTCATCAAAATCGGATAATTTTTACGAGAGTTATCGTGCTCACGGACGCACACATATATATATATATGTGTGTCCGTGAGCACGATAACTCTCATAAAAATTATCCGATTTTGATGAAATTTGGTATAAACGTGTAAAGCAACTTTTATGACTTTAAGTTCGAAAACCAGCCAGATCGCTCTATCCGAAGGGGTATTTTGGGGGGTTTTGTACCCCAAAAATGGGTTTTTCGAATTTTTTATATATAATTTTGGAAATGGTCAAATTTTAGTTTTGACCATTGGATTCAGCTAAAAAAACACACAATTTGGTATTTTGATCATTTCTCTACGTCAATTGGTTACCGAGATATTGAAAGTGCTAAACACAGTACGTTGTCTAATGTTATTCTTATGGAGGAAAATAAAAATGTTATATCTCGCTTATTTATGAACGTATACTGATGAAACTTGGTATACAGCTTCATCTGGTTGTGGACCATTGATATTTGCTCAAAAAAACAATTTTTTACCAAAGGCTCCAAAAAACCTGCGTAGCAGCAAACCTGCATACTCAGCCGCCATGTTATTCTTATGAAGAATAATTAAAATGTCATAAATCGTTTATTTATGAATGTATATTGATGAAACTTGGTATGTGGCTTTATGTGGTATTAAGATACATGTATATGCATTGGAAATTCGCTGAGTACGCAGGTTTGCTGCTACGGGGGTATTAATTATTCTCCATAAGAATAACATGGCGGCTGAGTATGCAGGTTTGCTGAAGCAAGGAGCACAAAAACGGGGTTTTATACAAATATCAATATAACTCATGTAGGTAAAGCCACATACCAAATTTCATTAATTTATTTTCATAATGAAGGGAGATAACACGTTACTTATTCTCCATAAGAATAACATGCTGCTACGGGAGCCATTGGTAAAAAATGGTTTCTTTGAGCAAATATCAATGGTCCACAACCAGATGAAGTCGTATACCAAGTTTCGTCAGTATACGTTCATAAATAAGCGAGATATAAAATTTTTATTTTCCTCCACAAGAATAACATTAGACAACGTACTGTGTTTAGCACTTTCAATATATCGGTAACCAATTGACGTAGAGAAATTATCAAAATACCAAATTGTGTGTTTTTTTAAGCGGAATCGAATGGGAAAAACTAAAATTTGACTATTTCCAAAATTATATTTAAAACATTCAAAAAACCCATTTTTGGGGTACAAAACCCCCCCAAAATACCCCTTCGGATAGAGCGATCTGGCTGGTTTTCGAACTTAAAGTCATAAATGTTGCTTTACATGTTTATACCAAATTTCATCAAAATCGGATAATTTTTACGAGAGTTATCGTGCTCACGGACACACACATATATATATATATATATATATATATATACAGTTTCGAACGAATGGTGATTTTGGGGTCTGGGGACCTCAAAACGAAAAGTTATCATGGTCCCAGGCCTAGGTCTTACCATGCCGACTACGGTAATAGCTTCTTCCCTATAGGGGAAATTCGCTAAAATTAAAACAAAACAATTGTATCAGCTGTTTGTAATCAATCAGTGAACTGTCAAAGTAATGTGCATGCAGTGTAAGTAAAAACATGTGGTTTATTGAGAATAGTACCTAAACCATTGAATGAATATTACATACAGTGTGATCATGTCATAAACAAAGTTAATCAAAGGAATATTGAGCTATAAATAACAACAGGAGTAACCACATGCATAAAAAAGGCAAATGAGGTAATAAAATCTGCTCATCAGCAGGGGACGTGGTGAAATAACTACTCCAAGTTATCTACTCTAACTGATTGACCCCTCCCGAGCAAAGCTCGGCCCCCAGGTACTTTTCTTTATTTAAAAATAGCGAGCCAGGAACATTACCTAGCAGCCAGGAAAGAACTGAGTTTGATTCTATCTCAGATTTTGTTTCATTCCGACTAAATTTCCCAGTTTGTTTCTCAAATCGCAGACCATCTCTTGATGATGTGATTGTAACAAACTGATCCTCGCCGATGTCAGTCACTCTGGTGATGGTGTCACAGTACGTAGCGTTGCAAACACAGACTTTCTTGTTATCTCCGTAGTCCCTTAGTGCACAAGGGTGCGAACCCCCTGAAACATTGGATTATTATACAGTGTTTGAAAACTCCTCAAACAGATTAATACCTTTTAAAATATAATGAAAGGTAACAAAAATAAAAGTTTGATAAGCCACCCTTAAATGTGGTTTTCAAACATTCATTAACTTGGAGATGACTCATAGAAGAAGTCATACAAATTTCAATTGTAAACATTATAGGTCAAATATTACTGGTAATTTCAAATGAATTTTTGGATTAACAAATTACAGCAAACCAAAATACAAAAATTAGCAATCCTTTCATTAAAAAGGGAAAATTGTTTTAGAAAAAGTTAGGTACTTTGACATTTTTCCAACTTGCTTGCCTGTTTTATTTTAAAGGATATCTATCCCATGTGAAGTTAATCAGACTAAAAATATGTGATTTTTTCTGTGTTGTGTGTCAATGCTAATGACATTTCATGTTTTGATCAAATAACATTTTGTTAGAATTGTTTTGTTTTTGTGAACCCCACTTTTTTGTATTTTGAAAAGTTGATTAATATCACTGTCTTTGAATTTTTACGAAGGGTTTAGAAAGATGTCCAAAGCCAAAACATGTGGTGAATGATACGTCAGAGTTTGAAAAAATATGAAGGAAGTTGCCTTGCAAAAATTCTTTTAAATGGTACAAACATTTGCGAGCCGGCCACACATAGGATCAAGTCCCAAAATACATATTATACAGGCCCATTAATTAATGTAGCTCCCAATATAGATTAACAATCATTAAAATCTGACATTAAATTCTTAATCTTAATATATTTTTATAAAAACTATTAACTTTTTAACTAAAACCCTTTTGACTTTGAACGAAAGTTAAGAGATAAAACCTAAAAAAAATAATGGAAACATTTTAAAAACTAATTTAAAACATTACCGATACCTAAAACAATTTTATATTTTACCGTACTTTAAAGCGTTAGTTGGCGAGGCCTAATATTATAACATTATAACTCCCCCACTTTTTGCCACAGAGAACCAATTAATTTTTGACAATTTATGCTAAAAAATTTATCAAATATGTAAAAAGACTGTACCAAAAAATATTGTGGATATGTGAATATGAAAAGTACAAATCCCAGGTTCAATAGGACCCAAATGTAATTTTAAGATGATTTTCTTCATGTGAATGTTTTCTCTTAGTTATGTATTTGATGTAGTTGGAAATACATTTTAGAATAACAGACAAACCTATATTCATTTCTCAAAAATTTACTACTTATATTTTATTCCCATTCCATATCTGTTATTTATTCTCATTGTGACACTCAATTAATGTTACTCTATTTCTTAATTTAAACTGATATAACATACTTATCATGTCTGACACTTTATAGTAGTGTTATATTTTACAAGATAATTTTTTGAGTAGTATGATACGTGTTGTTATAATTCAACAGGATAAAATAAACGACAATCCTATTTTACAACATGTAGACAAAATTACAAATACATAGACAGTGTTATTTATTTTTTAGAAAACCCAATATTCCGAAAATAGCATACAATATCCGACCAGACCTAAAAATGCAAACATTAGCAACTTTTAAATCAGTAAACCATGATCTCAGCAACAAACAAAACCAATAAAGTATTCTTTGTCAGGACAGAGCAGATAAGAAAAGGTTTATACAAGCAATTCATTCCAACAGAATCATCAGGGTCACTTGAAACGTACCCCATGTTTACGTAAAATCGGCCAATCAGAACTAATATATGTAAGGCAGCTACAATTTTAAGACTAAACATTTTGCATGGTTGCTATAAGTTTATTCTTGAAACAATTACTACGAAAAACGAAGTTACAATCAAATAATACTCACCTGAGGTACATTTTGTGGTTAATATGCAAAGAAAAATAAGGAGACAAATGGACGTCATCTCCTGAAAGGAATAATTTATTATTATACAGTATCACGAGGATTTATCATTTATTATATCCCTAGCTGGCCCGACAGACTTTGTCCTGTCCTAATGTCATTGAATTTGTTTTATGTCAAATACTCGTTCATTTTCAATATGAGCTCGGTCGCTTCGCTCACTCGCCTATACTGCCGTGCTAAGCATAAAGGGGGTATCTGCACTTGAGCTGATTTTGAGAAAAAGAGGCTCAAAGTTTAAACCTCTTAATTTCGGTAACCATGAGCCTAGGAATAATATCGCCATAATCACTGAATTTCTATTTTTTTTTCTTTATCTAAAAATAGTAAATTTACATAAAAATGCCTATTTAACACATTTTTATAGCAGATACTGCTAATTGGAAAAACTAATTAAACTTAAAATACTAAGTTATTTAGCCGTATGTACAACTTACTAAGCTGATTAAGTAGTATCTGCAGTAGTTACGGCTAAATTACATTAGTAGTTGACACTTACAACTAGGAAAGCTTAGTAATGTATGTAGAACTATCTACTCATAAAATTGTATTTACCAAGTCCTGAACATAATTTTATAAAACTAAAAGTACTTTAGACAACTTATTGACCTGATCATCAGAATTATTTCAGGAGCAATAATAATAAAACAGCAGATGAAAACCAGAATTTATTTACACAAATATGGTAAAACTTGTTTGTATAAAAAACTTTTATTAAATTACTCTGCAAACTAACTAATGAAACTTCCTTCTTAAAAATACTTTTAAAAGCTTATAAGCCTATCTTAAAAAACAGTCGTAAATCAATTCAACTTATTAACAAATTGGATGATTGGCTTAATAATGAGTAAAACAATAATTGTCATGGTTTTTCACTTCACTTAACTTTTATTAAATTACTCTGCAAACTAACAAGGAAACTTCCTTCTTAAAAACACTTTTAAAAGCTTATAGGATTGATTACAGATTTATTTATAAAGATTGCATATTAAGCAAAACTATCTGTTATATATATATATATATTTAACTCTACAATTATACTGTCATTTTTTATAGTAATAGGTAACTTCTACAGAGAAAAATATAAAATTGAAAATTTTTAAATATTTGGATTACTAATTGGATCACGTGGAACTATACCAAATTCTATGTTAAATTTCTGGAAAACTTTCAAACTCGACCAAAATAAACTATATGTTATTGCAGTGACAGCAGTGAAACATTCGACAACAATCCTTAAAAACCATTTAGGCCTATATGGTAACAAAAATTCTATGTATTAATATTCTTTGCTCTGCAGTAGCCTACACTGGTAGGAAGATTGTTAATTTATTTTATAAATAAATTATCTTTATATATATCTTTATTGATTACAGATATATTTATAAAGATTGCATACTAAGCAAAACTATCTGTTATGTATATATAACAGATAGTTTTGCTTAATACCATTTAACCATTTAACCATATAGGCCTAAATGGTTTTTAAGGATTGTTGTCGAATGTTTCACTGCTGTCACTGCAATAACATATAGTTTATTTTGGTCGAGTTTGAAAGTTTTCCAGAAATTTAACATAGAATTTGGTATAGTTTTATCCACTTATCCAATTAGTAATCCAAATATTTAAAAATTTTCAATTTTATATTTTTTTCTCTGTAGAAGTTACCTATAACTATAAAAAATGACAGTATAATTGTAGAGTTAAATAGACTAGGTACTTTAGCCTGTATAATAAATTTAAATTACAGTAATACCTAAAATTGCTGAAAATTAAGTTACAAAAAATGTATTAGTAATGAAGTAAGTAAGTAATTAAGTAGTAATTAGTAAATATAATGATTTTAAACTATTTTTTAAAATTTTAATTTAAAATAAGTTATGTGGGTTAAAATTGATCCAATTAAAGGTGCTTCTTAATGCCTATTGAAATATTAGCAGTATTATTAGCAGTAGTGGCAACTGCTACTTTACTAAGATATAAATGTCGTATGTACATAATACTACGGAAAAAAAGTCGTATCTACAGCAGATGCGACTTTTAATGCTTAGTAAATGTTACTGCTAAAGTCCCCTAGTAAAACATGCCATTCGTGCAGATACGACCAACTAAAAAATAGCATTTTAAAGGAAATTACTGGTTGTTACGGCCAAAATACCTTAGTAACTAGTAGATAAAATCATGCTGATTTACTAGGTATCAATATCTCAATATAGCCAAAAATTGCAGATACCCCCTTTGTGCTTAGCACGGCAGCATAGAAAAAAAGAGTTTGAGTTGCCATTCAAGTAGTTTTTTATTTCCATTATGAGAGTTGCCATTCAAGGAGGTTTTTTCATAATGAACATATATTTATGCCTTTCAAGTATGTTTAGATATACTCCTAATAAAGACATGTTCCCATAAGGAATAACTTGTAAACTTTTAAAGTTTTTTACAAAAAAAGCTGTTTTATCGAAACATTATCTGTTTATTAATTAAAAGCAGAAAATTATAAATACATATGTTTCCATAAGGAATAACAAGTAAACTTTAAAAGCCAAATGGGCAGAGCCCTTCACATTTTCCGGGATAAAAAGTATCCTATGTGTTAATCCAGGTAATAAACTATCTGTACAAAATTTCATTTAAATCCGTTCAGCCATTCTTGAGTTATAACATTCGTAACTAACACCACTTTGTTTTATATATTCAGATAATTAGTTATACATTCATGATGCAGACCTTACTTGAAACAAAGTTAGAAAGTGAATTTGAATGAACCTGCATTTGATGCCCTGCATAGTCTTGTGACTATATTACCGACTATATTTAGCCAGGATCATTATGTAATGGCCAAATGGCCAATTAATAATTGGAGGTTCTGAACATTTCAATCAGGAATAAAATATTGATACAAAATTAGAGTGCATTTAATTTATTAATCAGAGTGGTTTGCTCAGCTGAAGAGCAATTTGTCACCACTGGACAGATATTTATATTTAATTCATTGATAGGTTCAAATTTATATTATATTAACATTATTATTTAAAAAAAATGATGCTGTTGCACATGCAAATGAATACAAACATGTGACTACTAGCTAAATACCTTCAATTTAGTTTGAATATGTATTTTATTGCATATTAAAAAAGTGAAGATTTACTTAGGGTAAGTAAAGAGATTAGGTTATGTTTGCTCACTTTGATGTATGTTTGTAAAGTGAATCATCACATACAATTATCTCTAACTTATCATCCAATGTTTCTTTTTATTTTTTTGCATATGTTAAGCACTAGTACTTAAGTCTTGCCATAATTATTGTACACCACTCTGTAAAAATGGTTGTCTGTTGAAAATAAATAAAATTAAATAAAAATTGCTTACATATGGATTTAACTCTATGTAATCATACTAGGTTTACGGGTAGATATATTTATTCAGCCTTAGTTCCTTTATTTATGTTGATTAGGCTGTCCAAAGTACTTTGATAGAGAATGATAAGGGACAGATTTATGAATCAATATTTATTAAACATTAAAAACATCTAAAGGCTGGGCTAAATTAAGAATAGAAGAAGATTAAAGAAATAAATTATGAAGAATGCAAAATCAGATAACTACCATATATTTTATGCTAAAGTGAGGTTATGTTCTCCAATGAATCCATATTACTAGGTCACTACGCTAATGCTACTGAGTACTGATACTGATTACGAAGATTCGGAAGTTGCCTTTCATTGACCAGTCATGTGACCTACAGCTGACCAACAAAGATCAGCTGAACTGAACAATATTTTATATATATATTTATTTATTTATTTGGACTTTACCTATCGCTTCTAGTGTTTAAAACTACACTACGTTTCGGGAGGTAAGGAAAATCCTCCCGTTATCAAGTGAACCCTACTTACATCTAAATATCAAGTTCCTACACCTAACTAACCTAAATTTGTTTGGATTTTCTTATGTTTTTTACATTTTAATTTACACTAACACAAAAATAACAAATACATATACAAAAATTCAAATACAATAAACTAACACAACATTTATATACACGAACAAATGGAAAACTGACAATTCATTACCTGTTCTGCATCGTTGCCTCCAAGCTGACGGCAAAAACGGGAAACTTCCCTCACACGTAAACTCACTACCGGACTGCGCACTCGACTAGTGGCTAGCGGTAGTGGAGGGGGGAGAGCCGTTACCCCCACCTACCGCCAGGGGCACGTGACGACACAGCTGTGCTGTGGCTACCCACCCGTCTGTGTCGACGGGAACATGACACGGAAACCAAAAATTGCACGAGTCCTCCTAGAATGCTACACGGGCACCCATACGATATCCTCATAGAGATTACCGTATGCCTCCAAGGTGAGCATTGGGAACTAGTCATGCAATCATGAAAGTACCCTAGTAGCACAAATCGCTGGGCCAACGTTGGGAAATGGTTGGCACAGTTCATTGGCCAACAATAAGAAATGTCCGTTGGCGAGAGCTCTATATTTATTTACACTTCGTTGGTAACCAGCATCAGATTTAGGAGCCGTGGGTCCCTATACTCAGCCTGTGGTGAGGGCCCTTGTTGACGTCCAGATCCAAGTTGGTGACCTTTTTTACTTTCTCCCCTTATACATAGTATATGGAGAAAGTATTGTTTTCGTCAACATTTTCGAATTTGAGTTGTTAGTGGAAATATTCGTTTTGGTGCTCCCTGAACCCAAAAAAGTGTTTTTTACGTGATGTCTGTCTGTGTGTGTGTGTGTGTGTGTCCGTGTGTGTGTGTGTCTGTGTGGATGTGTACAGAGCTAGAGCCCAAACCAATGGACCGATTTTTATGAAATTTGGTATGTAGGTACTAATCCACGATATCTCCAGGCGTTTTTTTCATTTTTTTGAATTTTTGATTTTTTAGGGTAATTGTCCCCCAAAAATCGCCAAAAAACATGTAAAATCCAAATTTCTCAAAAACGGCTCTAACGATTTTGATTAAACTTTAGTGGTTTGTAGAGTTTTAGGTTTCCAACAAAATGACACCACCCGCATTTCTGGAAAAATTCAAGTTCAGAAGTTACAGGACTTAAAACATCCAAAATTCCGTTTTTGGATTTTTCATAAAAAATCATAAGTGCTGCAAAAGATTACTATTCACCATTGAAAAGAGCTCAAAAAAATAAATAAATTAGTATTTTGAATTACTATTCTACGATTGCTAGTTGCGGAGAAAATTGAAATTTTCATTTAGCGGTAAACGCAGTACGTTGTCGAATGTTATTCTTATGGGGAATACATAAATTACCATTTCTCTCTTATTTACTGATCAATTTCATTAAAACTTGATATGCAGGTCAAGTTAGCATTGACCAATAGAGGATGTTCGAAATATGTTGCCATTTAACCCTGGGGGGGACAAGGGTTAACCCTGGGGGGGACAAGGGGGCATTTCCCCTCTCAAAATCTCTTTGTGTAGCAACGGACTCTATAGTGCTCCTAAAAAGGGATTTTGGTGAATATTTCTGAAAACAACTATTTTAGACAATTTTCAGTTCATTTATCTGTACTTAATGTTCTATATTTAGTAAATAAAAAAACTTTTTTTCATTAAAGTTTGGCTAAAAGGGAGAAAGTATATATAGTCAGTTTCCTGATAACGTTTATTTTCTTTGGTTGTATGAGGCTTTTGTGTGTGGTTTAGTGTGGTGAGGGCCCCTAGGCGCGTGCCTATGTAGCCTATGCTTAAATCCGGCCCTGATTAGAATTAAATAGCAAAAAATCTGTATAATTCCATAAATGTATGAATAAAAGATAACTTGTTCTCAGGCTTGCGCTTACAAACAACCCCATCACAGCAAACCTGCATACTCAGCGAATTTCCAATGGTGATATAAATGTCTTAATACTACATAAAGCCACTTACCAAGTTTCATAAAAATATATTCACAAATAAGCAATATATACATTTTTATTTATTCCCCATAAGAATAACATTGGGGCTGAGTACGCAGGTTTGCCGCATCAAGGAACACAAAAAATGGATTTTTATGTTAATATCAATATAAATCAACTAGGTGAACTCATTTACCAGTTTTTATTAATTTATGTTCATAATTAAGGGAGACATATTTAATTATTATCCATAAGAATAACATGGGGCTGAGTACGCAGGTTTGCTGCTACGGGAGCCTTTGACAAAAAATTGTTTTTAGAGCAAATATCAATGCACCACAACCAGATGAAGCCGTATACCAAGTTTTGTTAGTGTACGTTCATAAATAAGCGAGATATAAATATTTTCTTTTCCTCCATAAGAATAACATAAGACAACGTACTGTGTTTAGCACTTTCAATATCTCGGTAACCAATTGACGTAGGGGAATGATCAAAATACCAAATTAAATTATGAAAGTATGTTGGCAATAACTACTTATAAAGTATATGATCAGCATTTCTGACAACCGTCTACGCGCAGTCCATGCCGTGGAACAGTTACTGCTATATTTTAAAGTAACCGTTCCTTCCGTGGATGCCGCCAATGCCGAGTAACAGTTACTGCTATAGTTGAAAGTAACCGATTTTACGTACCTGTGAACTTGACAGCCACTGAGCCACTAGTCGTCTAGCCCTTGGTTATTTTTTATATTTGATCATTGGCATCGAATGTTATACAATAAAAACTATTTTATAAATATGTTTATAAAATAGGCTCCAGGTTTTATTTAGTGTATTACCAGGTGTATTGTGCAGGATTCTCTTGCAACAGCAAACCATAATAGATATTTACAACAGCCTATTTAATAATTGTCAATAGAAAATGTCTACTATGAGTAAAAAACTTAAATATGCCTGCAACACTTATTTGTTTGAATTGTCTTCATATGAGTAGGACTTCATATTTGAGTAGGACTTCGCAGTTTCAAAATGAATAGATACCATAAAGTATTATAGAACAAACAAGCTTTATATTTTAACTTCAAATAAAACACAAAAACTTTATATATAAAGTCGAGCGCCAGCACCTCATAGCAATAACAACTAAAAAATTTAAAAAAAGCATCTGGCACTTAGCAACAAACCAAGAATCGAGAACTGCTACATTACACACTGTTACTTTATTCAACTGTGGAACGCACAGAGGAACAGGTAAATACTAGATGTAACAGTGACACCTATCCAACGCTGGTGCGCATGCGCAACAGCTTCGGCATGGACTGCGCGTAGACGGTAGATGGTCGTCATTTCTGAACCTTTTTTTTAGCAGAACAGAAACTACCAGCCAGCAGCCAGCAGCTAGCTGGTTTTTCAATTCGCGGTTGCTGTTGTTCCTTGTTCCGCAATGGGTGATTCTTTGGTCGAAGAAGTTAGCAATATAAAAGTTAAAGATGAAAAGGCATGAACTATTTATTAATAGTTATAAGTGTATACTTATAAGATGATATATACTTTTATTCGACTTGTTCGACCTTCTTTACTTAGACTGTCTCGGAGATTCGCCTCGGTTCGTAGGTTAGGTTACTATTGCGTAGCCTAGTATGTGTGGCACATGCCGACACGTTGTGCATGCCATAGCTACATATAATTCATTGTATTTCATCGAAAAAAATGTTTTAAACATTAATACAGTTATATCGGTCTTGACTATGGTAAATTTACTCAAACCCTAGCAAAAGTCTAACCAAAAATCTCTTGTAAAAATAAGGCAGTATGAAGTCAAATGAAGCAAATTTTGCAGATAGATCTGTAATTTTTTTTATTTCCATGCATTACCTGGGTTGTGTAATTAAAACAGATACAACATCACTAGATCCTGAGTAAGTCTAGCCACTTGACCCATGATTTAGGAACGAGAAAAAGGTTGATTTTCTATTAGAAAAACCATTAACACGTTGGGTGCGGAGGACGTTAATTAACGTCTTCCAATTAACATTGAAACATATGTATGAACGTGTTACTTTTATTCCTGAGGCAATGACGCATATATAAGGTAACCAATTGTGTAGAAGCCTAAAGCAGGATGTTCACAAACATAAATCATTACAAACATTGACAACATCAGTTTATTTCTATTGAATGAAACAATCTAGGCCTACTCGATATACTAATATTTTTAATAAATTTTTTCAATCAAATGAATGTGGGACATAAACTAAACAATGCCAATAAATGCTATGCCTGAGGTGATGCAATATTAGGTTACTGATGCGGTTCCGATACAGCGATGCGACTGATTGCATTGCACATCGCATCAGGGGTTGTTGATGCTTATTAACGTTCGACTGTTACTCCTGTCACGACTTCCCATGTATGAGCTGCCCGAGCCATTCCAATAGACTAAGGGTACAGTTTCATAAGCGGCCACCAACTAATCGGATGCAATATGTCGATCTTAAACATTCGATACATCAAATTGCATTTTAAATCGAGCTTTAACCTAAATAACACAAACACCCAAACATACTAGTCCTCATGGAGTGTGTTGAAAAGGTCTCTGTAAACTGGGATTAAAAGCGATGATGTAAGTTACAAATATATTTTAATGACACATTTAACAAGAAACAAACAAAAACAAAAATTTAAAAATACAACAAGTAATAAAGAAATGTATAACAAAGCTAAAACTTAGTTATCTTTGCCATGGTTCCGTTCATTCAATTCATGAAAGCAGCCCATAAAGTTTACCCTGACAAAGATAACAAGTTTTAGCTTAGTATACGTTTCTGTATTATTTGTTGTTTTTTTTATTGTAGTTTTCATTTGTTGTTTGTTGATTGGTCATTAAAATATATTTGTAACTGGCATCATATATTATTATTGATATTGATAAATATCGAGTGAATAATTTTTGATAAATGTACGGTACTGTTAAAATGTGATTAAAAATATTGAATGTTCCGAATCGATACATTGAATGTTAATTTCGATATATTGCATCCGATTAGTTGGTGGCCGCTTATGAAACTGTACCCTAGACTGATGCCCCCCTCATGTGCGCTAGTGTACCCAGGTTTGTAAATGCCTATATTATCTTAATGGTCAACTTTAAAGTCTGGTCTGTGAGGACATCTGGCACTTAAGTGACATGCTTGGTGCTGTGTTCTTTAAGAGTTGTAAAGTTGTCATTCATATCGGTCAGGGGATCTGCCATCTTACTGCTCGCGATTTCTCATGTTATGTTCCTTTTTTTGGGTCAGTCCATTTTAATACGTTCAATGCTGACAAACATGCTTAAACTTGTAATCACATGTGTTTCAATATTAATTAGAAGACGTTAATTAATGTCCTCTGCACCCAACGTGTTAATCACCTGACTGGCTCATACATGGAGCCAGTTAGTAGCTAATGTGGTAATTTGGGTATATTAAAATAATGTTTTAAAGAGCATAATGGTTATTTGTTTTTAGCTTAAGCTTTAGCATATCAGTAAAACCCTAAACCTGAAATTAAATTAGGCCATATGTACTATTTTGTTAATTTTATGTTTAATAAAATGATGCAATGGCTGTATCATGAAAGGCTAAAACTTCATTTGGCTTCATTAGAACCCTTTTCCTATTTGTATAGTAAAAATCAAATAAATATATAAAATAGGCCTAAGATAATTAAAAACTATTGATAAAAGTTTGTTGATGTTTTTACTGAATATTTCATTTTTATAGATAAAACCATGGTGTTTCTCTAGTGTGCACTGTAAAAATATGTCCAGTATTTTAAAAATATATGTGAACAACTTTTACAGCCACTAAACTGGTTATAATTCAATAAAAATTAATACTGATGAGTTAAAATAAGCAAACAGAGAGTCCTCGTTCACTGAATACATTATGTTGGTTGTGTTCCAGATTTCAGTTTAACATTTTCTTTGCCTAACCACAAAAATGACTGGAATAAATTTGGATAAGCTAAACTCATATTTATCTGAAAACAGCTACATATCCGGATATCAGGCTAGTCAAAATGACAATGTTGTGGCTGATTACTTGATAGACAAAGACCTAAAGCACTTTAGTCATATTTTCCGTTGGTACAAACACATTGCAAGTTTTGGCTCTGACCGTAAATTGTTCCCAGAGGCAAAAAGCGTTGTACCAACATTTGACATCAGCTGGCTAAAAGGATCAAAACCTGAGGTGATGTTCTTTCGAAGTTTTAGCATGCTGTAGCTCCGTGTTTACGCACATCTTTATTGTAGATGTGTGTCAGCTATGTGTCAAGGGAAAATTAACTTCATCTTAACTTTAAGTACCTTGCATAAAATCAAGTCAATTTATGGCATTCACCTAATTAGGATATTATGTTTTTAAACATTAATAAGTAAATAAAGCTTAGGTTCTCCAAAGAAAAGTATTAGTAATAATATTAATATAGTTATTAGTTATATTAATATGCTTTTGAATTTAGGCATATATTTATAGGCCTAGGCCAAATATTAGGCCTATATTTACAGTAGACTCTCAGAAATCCGGACTAATGTGGCGGACAGCCGATCTGGATTTTAAAAAAATCCGGATTTCCCGGAGGTGGGCATGAATTATCAATTCCGCCTTTATAGTGAACAATTATAATAATAGGCGTTTATATTTGTGTGCTAATACAAGAGTGAGCTTCCAGTAGAAAGTGATGAGTCATCAACAGGAGAATACCTGAATGGAGTATCGTACCGGAAACATAAACAATAACAAACACAAGCAAGGACTCGGACCACCCGAGGTCGGCTTAGAGCGCCTGACGATGCAAACTATATGACAATTGTGTAATGCAGGATAATCAAGTGAAAAATAAAAGGCGTGAAGTTCCGTTGTTTTTTTTTTGCAACAAACAAATTTAAAATAATCAAGATCATCGGTCCGGATAAGTGTGATCCAGATTTCTGAGAGTCTATTGTATTACATTTAATAGTTTAAGTTCAATCTTTAGTTTGATGCTTGGAAGTAAAAAAATATAGCTTAAAAAACAATAGTTTTAGAAAGAGGTAATTAAATGATTATATGTATTATACCTATGTAAAGTAACATGTTAAAGTCATATCTTATATAGTTAGTGTGAAGATAAATTTAGAAATCTGAATTCCAAAAATAAAGACAACATTCTGTTTGTTTTGGTGATATAGTCTTTAGAGACCATATTGACCTCTTATCTAAATGCAAAGAGACATTCACTTAAAAGATAACATTGAGTCAAGTCAACCAGTATTCTGGTAAGTGTTGTGTCAAATCGGTGTAGGACAATATCCTTCTGTATAAAGTTTTATTATAAATCCAGATTGAAAATGGAAAAACTGTTTGATGTGGCTAGGGAAAGTGATAAGTTAGATTCAGTTTTAAAATCTCTTCGTGAAATATCCAACGAACAACAAAAAGTGAACAAAGTAGTAGCGTACAATAAAAGTAAAATCGATAATGTTTTTTCAATGATGCACAATAAGTCTTTACAAATCAATGTTTGTATCAAAGAAGTCAAAGAAATGAAAGGAACATGTGAAAAATTAAGAAAAGAAATGGGTGAATTAAAATTTCAAGTCTTTGATTGTCGAAAAATTCTTAAAGCGAGTGATGCACAAACTCAGGCATCAGTTTTTACGCCAGCAAAACAGACTAAAGTTGTTCGTTGGGTTGACAAGCCTACACAACACAAGCCACCTAAACCTGACAAGAAATCTCCGTTTCAAGTTCTAGGGCACAACAAAATCTATTACAATATAAATCCTGAGGCTTTTATGGTAACACTTCGTCTTTAATTGCTGTGATTACTTTTACTTGTTTTATTATAATTAGTCTGATTTTTAATTAATATGTATTTTAACTTAGGCAAAATAAGAAACAGGCAAACTAGGATTCTCCCTTATGTAAATGTAAAGTTATCATTTTAAACATTAATGGTCTAAATAGATGCATGACTAATACATTTTACTGGTATTTCTAGTCAACTGCCTAATAACATCTACTGTTTCTAGACAGTACCTAATAATTCATATTTTAGAAAGGCGCCAAATCTTCTAAGCATAAACCAGCTAAAAATAATATTTGGTTATCAGTTTTATAATCTTGGGAATGAGATAGTGTAGTCAATCTAAGTCAGTCTGCCATCCTTGTCTTGCTCGTTTTGTTACAGCTTTGTGTATTGATAAACATTATTACATTGTGCTTAACTCATCAGTTTAGTTTTTACTATGTCTGCACTGTTTGGTTCTGTTTGTTTTGCTTTGGTGTTCTGTATGTTGGCTGGATTTACTGTTAACATTCCAGTAGTTCGTACAAAAGAAGAACATAGACAGGTGCTTCCTAGTGGTATGATTTTTCTTCATTTTGCACAACTGATATGATTTAAAAAAATTGACTTAGTTTAAGGATAACTTATTAAATTTGTCTAGATACTAGTCACACTGATTTATCATATCACTTGAAGGCATTTTAAATAATCATTTTGACTTAAATGTTCTGACAAATTTAAAGTTAATCAAACGAATACGAATTTTTTTAAATTTTTGTTACTGTACTGTACTTTTATGCGAAATGTAAAGGAGGAGAAAGGAGACGGGTTAGTACTTGGAAACAGCTTGTCCATACTTTCATGAAGGTTTTTAATTGTATTGTATTGTTGCTTACTTTTTAATTTACTATTAAATACTTAGCTTAAGAATGTCTCAAACATTTTTGGACATATTTCTTATATCCTTGTGTTTATATTCTCATGTACAGTATGTTAATTAGGTATAGACAGTTGTTTCATTTTAAATTGTTACTTTAAATTATAGTAATATATAGAGAATAAAATTAATTTAATTTACTAACTATGAATGCACTTTGTACATCCGACCACATATTTTACTTCTTGTGGGTCCTCCTTTCCATATTTCCTAAATAGATGATTTTAAAAATAACACTCTGTGATTCTTTATTATTGAATGCCTTTTAAAGTGAATTCAATGATTGTTTTGCAATATTATTTGCAATATATAAGTTAAACCTTAACTTTGGTCCCACAACTTTTGCCCAATCAAGAACATATAAAGGATTCTTGTGAAATTTCGATAGAATCATAATTGCAGAAAAGTTCCTTATTTTCAAGAAGTAGTAATAGCGTAATGTTGAGTACTGCCGAAAACATATCTTTATCCTTCCTGTATTTCAGGACGAATCTCAACAATTTTTAAATTTGTTTATAACAAATAGTTAGAATTTGTTGTAATCACATTATGTTATTGTTAATGTTGATTATAAATTCCATCATAGATTTAAACCAATTTTGTTGCAGTTGAGAAAGATGAAGGAAAAACATGCGAAGGAAAAAAGTGGAACTCCGGTTGAGAAATCGACTGCCTCAGAACTGAATCCGTGGCCTTCCTACATCCAGGTAACGAGTAGTAATGAAACAATACACTTACGAGATGACACTTTGTGTCAGTTACTGATGGCAAAATAATATAACTGCTTACAATTTCTTTGAGTTGAAAAGTTCTGAGGGAAAATCACAAAATTACTTCATTTTAGAGCAGACAATTTAGGTATCTTAGTCATATTTTATAGTGTTATTGAATTTATAGATTGAAAATCACAGTTCTTATCAGGTCCTTTTTTTCTCATCAACACTTCCTCAATGCCTACAACCGTTTCATGGATTGAGGAAATGATAAGTAACCCTAACTTTCAAGAAGATTCTGTTACATTGCCATACCGCCAAAATCAAATGCTCTGATTATCATTTACCCCCATTACAATGATATATATTCATTGTTAATAAGTATTACACGGACAAATCATTATTTATGGCTGATTTAAAGTGAGCGGATTATCGTTTACTGTCAATATTTTCAAATTGAAGAAGGTTAGAATGAAACTCATATCAGAATACACATACAAGTCAGTCATTGGTAAAAAACCTTCCAACAAAATAAGAGTTTAAAACACTATCATGTACATCCGACCAGAGACAAAATCTTACTAAAAGTGTTGTTTCACAGGACAGGATTGCCATGTGGGACAAGCTCAAGGCCCAGTACGATGCAGAGATTGCAGCCAAACAGCCGGAGAACATCACCGTAACATTGCCTGACGGCAAGCAGGTCCCTGCCCAGTCGTGGAGAACTAGTCCTTACGACGTGGCTAAGACCATCAGGTCAGTTATATGTCTAATGGCTTTAAGACAGTATAGCGTGTATCTGATATAAGTCATATTGCTTTAGAATTCTTATTTTTGTCTAACTTTTCTGGGTTGCTCAAAAGTGATTAAAGGATTTTTTTAATTATCTGTACAAAATAATTATGTCTTATCCCAGTTTGCAAATTTACAAAAGTAGAAGAAAGATAAAATATTACATTGGAGGACAATTTTTAAATAGGTTTATTCTAGTTGCTGCCAATCAACGATAGAAAATATGGATGACTTTTTGAAACTACTATTGCACTGATATGTAATAAAATGGAGGGGTTGTTTAGTACCTGGTTGTTCCACGAATTTAGGGTTGGTTAACACCAGTTTTTAAGGTTTTGGAAAGTTTGTGGCTATAGACAAAAACAAAGCTTTCCTTCAGTGGCGTACCGACAGGGGGGTAAAGGGGGCAGCCCGCCCCAGGCCCCGCTTCTGCATAGGCCCCCAAATTTTGAAAAATATTTAAAGTTTGAGCGAGTATTTCCCGCCGATTTCCCGAGTATTGCAATGATTGCGAACTGCCAAACCGGGTAGTAACAGCCGCAAAAGACAACTGCACCATGAAAAATCGGCTGAAATTGACGACATAGAACATGAATTGCTCATAAACAACAATTGGACTTGTGTAAATAACGACCGGACTGCATAATATTGGCCAAAAATGACAATTTAATCATATAATATGGATTATAAGCAATGACCGGCACACATTTTGTTGGCCAAATAACAACTGGACCCAGGGCCGGATTTAAACAAAGGTTATATGGGCGCACGCCTAGGGGCCCGCACCACACAAAACCACATCAACCATGCCTCTCAAACATGTTAAAAAGTCGCAGGTCGCCTACCTTGGCGGGAAGGGCCCGAATCACTGTTTGGGCCTAGGCGCCTATAGCTCCTAGACTGTATTTTATCAACCGATAACGACGGCCATACCATGTTTGTTTTATTTATGCTGAGCACATATCCCAGATGACCGTGGATCGAAAGCACTCTCTGATACCAATTCTGGGCCGTCCAGACCCATTTTAGTAAAATTGTTTGAACTTGTATTCTATGGTATGACCTCGAACATGGTATAAAGCCTGTTTCTGGATTAAGGCTTAATCCTCCCTTTATTGAAAAGGGGACCAGCTTTGATTTGTTTGCAATTAATACCAATACAATGTAACTTATTTAATTTAAACAACCTTTATTCCACTTATAAAAAACAGACTTCCCTCCCTAACCAAAATGCAATCCCCAAAAACTAATCAACTTTGCTTTAACATAAACTATTTGTTACCAATTACAAAATCAGTTCAACGATAATTT
Organism: Allygus modestus; assembly: GCA_963675035.1. Lineage (NCBI taxonomy): Eukaryota > Metazoa > Arthropoda > Insecta > Hemiptera > Cicadellidae > Allygus > Allygus modestus. The sequence goes on from OY776112.1 coordinate 405,845,902, forward strand.
ATAATAGCAAATAATACTCGAAACTCAAGAATAATTGCCAATACTCGACTCGATCAAAAAATCACTTCTTACACAACCCAACATTGAACATAGATTAACTAAAACATTGTTGTATCTGCGCGCCAAGATAATGAGCATCCACCACCAAAAACTGTTGTGGCTTTTTCATGTGCCCTCAACCATACTTCCGCCCCTACCTCAGTGTAAATCAATGGACTATGTAGTTTTCCAATAAAATATCATAAAGATAATTGCACGGGTTAATTACTTGTGTACATATAAATGTTATAATGTTACTTATGTATATATAGGCCCCCTCATCAAGTGTCACCCCAGGCCCCCAACTACGTCAGTATGCCACTGCTTCCCTTTACTTGTGATTCATTCATGTATTTATGCAGTGGATAGTCTAAAGTCCCTAGCCAAGTGGATGCCCATTTACGCTTTTAACAAATGAAGGGTCTCACTGCTTGTCAAAGAGGAATAATGTGTTCTCTAAAATGCTGCTTAGTCCTATTTTTTCGATACCGAAAGTTCTTTTCCTGGCTTGACGGTTTGCGCACAACTCCTGCGGGAACCTGCCTAGTGTCTGTCAGTCCTCTAATGTCCTCCTGGTCTGACAGCCAAGGTCTGGCCGACAACACGGTGATCTCCAAGGTCAATGGAGAGTTGTGGGACATCGACCGACCACTGGAGGCCAGCTGTAAACTGGAACTGCTCAAGTTCGACAGTCCTGAAGGTAACGATAAGTTTTTGATTTACGTTTTACTTGTACATGTGATCAAACTTGAGGGGAATACTTGTAATTTCTCCGTACTAAGTTTTTCTGTTTTAAAATAACTATTAAAATGATGCTGGTTAGCTCCAGACAAAATTATATGTGCATACATATATATATATACATTTATAAACAATATATGAAAAAGAGATTCCTGCTGCCTTTACTTATTTTTACGTTATAACGTGTTTGATTAAAATTTCACTTTTTAGCGAATTTCCCCTATGGGGAAGAAGCTATTACCGTAGGTGGCATGGTAAGACTTAAGCCCGAGACCATGATAACTTTTTGTTTTGAGGTCCCCAGATGCCAAAAACACTGTTCGTTCAAATTTATATATATATATATATATATATAATAATCAAATGAAACATTTTTCAACTGAGTACCCTTAAGGAATTTCTTTATTTTTATTTTTATTTTATATATATATATATATATATATATGTGTGTGTGTCCGTTACCGCGATAACTTTTGAAAGAAGCGCCTGATTTTTATGAAATTTGGCACAAATGTGGAGAGTAACATTTATGACTTTAAGTTCGAAAACCAGATCGATCGGTTTATGGGAAGGGGGTTTAAAATTTTCCAAAAATCAGTTTTTTGAACTTTTTACCCTAAAATTTTAAAAACACTAGATTTTTATTATAGCCATTTTGTAGAGCTTAAAAAAACAAACAATTTAGTATTTTGAATCATTAAGCTAGGTTTATTGGTAGTGGAGAAAAGTAAAAAAATGTGTCCATAAAATTTCCTATGTTAATCTTATGGGAATATGGGTTTTAGATTTTCTTCAGATAATTTCACTAAAAACTCCACATTTCTTTCTACCAATCAGTTTAGCTCTACAAAACAATAATTTTGGCGTTTGAATTGTTGTTTTACGTCCAACCGTTGCAGTGATATTCAAAGTGCTAAACACAGTACGTTGTCCAATGTTATCCTTATGGAGAATAAATAAAATGTTATATTTTGATTATTTATGTATGTATATTGATGAAACTTGGTATGTGGCTTCAACTAGTTGTGGTATATTGATAATAGCACAAAAAACGTTTTTGTTGATTTTTCCCGGTAGCAGCAAACCTGCATACTCGGCCCCCATGTTATTCATATGGAGAATAAGTCAAATTTATATCTCCCTTAGTTATGAACCTAAATTAATAAAACTTGGTATGTAGCTTCACCTGGTTGAGTTATATTGATAATTGCAAAAACACATATCTTATCTTCCTTGTTTCAGCAAACCTGCGTACTCATTTATAATGTTATTCTAACGGAGAATAAATAAAATGCTATATATCACTTATTAATGAATGTATTTTTGTGAAACTCGATAAGTGGCTCTAGGTAGTAGTGATACCCACATATTTGCATTGGAAATTCGCTGAGTACACAGGTTTGCTGCGACGGGGGTATTGTCTTTTTGTAAAGAAATGTTTACTGCAGTTAAACATTACTGTTTATATTACAAAATTATAAAGAATAATCAATTAGTTCCTGAGCATTAAATCGGTAGGCAGATGAAACATTTGAAATAAATAAATATAACTTCAATGCCACTTTATGTAGCAGAGTAATGTACAATACATCTAATTTGTTGATAGTGAAAACACACTATATTGACAATCGTTTGAAAGCTAATTTATTGATGTCATTGGAGGGTTTTGTGTTATAATTTAGGTATATTAAATGTTCCAAACTACTTCCTATAACTTCGGCGAAATCAAAATAGTTAATATTTGTTGGTTCTTTCAAAATTGTTGTGTTTCTAAAGATATGTCACCCTGGATTTGGGCTTATATGACCCATGACTAAATCTGGCTCTGGTAGCAGCATACTAGTAAACATGTGTTCTACTACCTGCCATTAGCCAAATATTACAAGAAAACTACCAGTAGCATGTTCAAGTAAAAATCGATGTAGTTCTAATTAGAAGTATTTTACTTACTTTGCACACTCCAGCATAACTTAAAATTAGTCTACCTTCAATGTTTTAATTTAGGATACTACAAAATTCTTACTACGGATGTCTATCCTCTTCTTTATTATGATATAATTTGTTGGGGTAATCAGATAAAAAGTTAAAAAGAAAAAGGTGCCTGTATTTAAATTTTAAAAGCGGAGAAATTGTAAGGCCTAACTTATGTATATTCATTTAAAAATAGCATGTCAATATACTTTTAAAAATAATAACATTCTTACCTGTGTCACCCTGGTTTTAGGCTTGTATGGCCTATATCAAATTATTTAGCCCAGTAAATTTATTTAAAATTGAGTTACATTTAGTATAACAAATTCTTCTGTTCATTTACTATTAAAACTATAACATGGAACTCGATAGTAATATTACACACCCGACACTTTCCACTTCTTCCACTTTCAAAATCACTATGTATTATTCTGGGATAAGATTATATAATAGCATGCCCAACTATACAAAATGTGCAGGCTTTAATCTAAAACCAATTTTGACTCCATTTGAGTAACCCTTATAAGCAAATTAGCATATTGGTTCAAAATTGTTCAGTAATTAATCTTGTGGATGACTAGCAGCCAGTTCAACTGTATGTCCGAATACAGGTCAAATATAATTTGCATTAATTTTTGGTCATATGTTTACGGGTGTGGTTCGTGGTTGACAGATCAAGCTGATTGCATAGTGCAAAGAATGTTCAATACACCTGTCTGACAGTTGTCTTTCATTGTCACAAACACTAAGCTCACTGTTGGCATTTGTGGGTCATATTTTCATTCTATTTCAGCCACAAAACAATACAAGATCGTATTGTTATAATGTCTCTAAATCACCATTGGTATTAATTTGTAATAAAGAGGTACAGACAGTTTTAAAATAATAGAAGGTTGCCCAAGGTTGATGTGACAAATTTCAGATTCTGAGGTGAGTGCTCTACAAGAATAATTTTTAGCACGGAACATGAATTAAAGTTCTACACCAAAGTGTTCGTAGTAAAGGGACCCTCTGGCATGTACAATAAGCAGATAGATATGCAGGATGTCTGTCTGGAAGGAGGGAAATTTTGTTTTATTGGCTGTGGCCGTTGGCATTCCTGTGTTTCAGGGGAGCAGGTGTTTTGGCACTCGAGTGCCCACATTCTGGGAGAGGCCATGGAGAGAGTGTATGGGGGTTGTTTGTGTTATGGACCCCCGATAGAGTCCGGTTTCTACTATGACATGCATATCTCGGATAGGCAGGTAAGTGAAATTAAAGAGTTTTATTTTAATAAAAAAAAAAAAAATTAAACAGAACAACCTTTCAGAATCTTTAGTTAGATTTGTGGTTTACAAAATTCTTGAAATACTTCACATTACTCTACACAATATTTTTTACTAGTTTGTACAGTGTCGAACAACTCTGACTGCCTGAGTAATTTTTCTTGTTATTTTAGATAGTTAATACTTTGACTTCTGTAATAAGTCTCCTTAAAAAAATTCAACAAAATTATTTTTATAGTCTAGCTTTTTACTTCAACCATAATGAAATGAAATTTGAAAATACTAAAACGCTTGAAATATTTACAGGTTTCTAATGTCGACTTCCCAGTGATGGAGAACATTGTTAAGAATATTGTCAAAGAGAAACAACCGTTTGAGCGGTTAGAATTGAAAAAAGAAGATCTCCTGGAAATGTTCAAGGTAAAAGAAGATTGTGTAGTAACTCACTTCCACACCCATATTTTTGCCCCTATTCAACTTTTTAACAATTATTTTACAAAATGAAACGGGAATGAACCAAGACCCATAAATTCTAAGATAAGGTCACCTCTGAATAAGAAGTGTTTGACGTTTATTTTTAGTTTTTCAGTGGCAAAAAAATAATACTGGTAGAGAGTTTCTGAGATTTTTTGCTTTAAAATGTTCTGGTCTACCAGACAGAGATCTTAATATTATTTGCTGGTACAAATATTAAGAATGTACATTTATAAATGGCTAAACGCTTGTCAAGACTGTCCATGAGTACTTAAGATAGTACATTATAAGGTAATGTACTGAATTACACAACGCACATTAAGGTACCCTGGACCTTGACCTACTTTTCCATAATGTTGGTAACGTTGTTGCAGTACAACGAGTTCAAGCAGCGGATCCTGAAGGAGAAGGTGACCACGCCGACAACCACGGTGTACCGCTGTGGCTCACTGATCGACCTGTGTCGCGGGCCGCACATCAAGCACACGGGCAAGGTCAAGGCCTTCAAGGTCACCAAGGTATGTTGGGAGAGGCAGGAGTCGCATCGGATGTCAATGAAACATATTCTTCCCTAATAATCTGATGGTCGGAATGTCGTTCTTGTTCCAGTCCAGAAGTGCATACAAGCCTTAATTGTGACTATTTACAAGCTAAAGTGACTCATTCTAAAGGAAATTGTATTTTAGTAATTATAAACCCATTAAGGTAGTAATTTTATTCTATTCACGATAACCTACAACGAGATCCGATTGAAGCTGCACTCTAGTAGCAAAATTTGTAGCTAATGACTGCAGGCAGTTAAGTTTCTCTCTACTAGGGGAACAGATTAACCTATCCAACACGTCTAGGCTACTGGCCGTGAATAGCCATATGGGCTAAATCGTAGAAAACAATTGGCCAGGTGTTCTTATGAAGTTTGCACGCTTCGATTCCTGCTCACGACCAAACCTGCCAGTTGAGCAATTCACAAAGAGTTGACCGATCTGTGGCAACGTTGGTGGGAGAGCCCAAGTAAACTAAATAGTAACAGACTTGCTTGGAAGTTGACATGATTGGTTAATTCTTTATGTTGCACACGGTCAACACTGATTTTGCTGCTTTTTACTTATGTTTACTGTGTTTGTACCATTATGACGCTTTAAACTGAAAGAAAACAATATTTTAATTCAGATAGGGGTATGCTTTTAATCAATTTTAAAACATAATTTGTATACTCCAATTTGTAGCTTTTAAAAATTACAAGCTAGGAACAGAACCAGCACATCATTCTAACCTAACATAACACTTTTAATACTTATGAACGCCTGAACATTTTAAATTATGAAAGACTTGCTCCTGGGGGATTCACACACAGTTAGAATAGGTAAAAAGTTGTATACACATGATCAGATGTGCTTGGACCCGTGCTGTTCACAATTTTCTTAGGGTCCACTTGCCCTCCTCTTCAACTTTCCCTCAGACAGGTGAAATCTCCATGAGTTGCACATAAAAACCACTGATAAACAGGATTCGAATGCATTACCCTTGGCCGAGGGAATAGCACCTTAACCGTTCAGCCAGACATGGATAGCAGATGTGTCAGCTAGGCTAGGCGCTAGACCAGTGATTCCCAAACTTGTTTAGCCTGCGGCACACTATAAAAAAAGCCAATAGCCGCGGCACACATATTACTCAGTATTTTACATATTATCTTTATTTTCTCTCTGTCCCACGGCACACCTGGCCGGCCTCGTGGCACTCAGTTTGGGAATCTTTGTGCTATTCGTGTTAGTTCCGTTTCTGTCTACCAGGATACACCACATTTCAGACTCAAGACTGTAAACGGTGCTTCTACAACACCATTACTTATACCCTAACTAATCATGTTTTTTTCGTTATCAGATTTTTCGTTGCTGATTTTATCAGGTCTTGGGTCTAAAAGAGTTAGTTATAATGTGGATGTGCGTGTTTGCAGAACTCAGCCACATACTGGGAGGGCAAGGCTGACGCAGAGTCGCTGCAGAGGGTCTACGGGATCGCCTTCCCGGACAACAAGCAGATGAAGGAGTGGGAGAAATTCCAGGAGGAGGCGGCCAAGCGGGACCATCGCAAGATCGGCCGGGTGAGTCGCGCAGTGTAGGCCTACAACAGTGGGGTCACTTACAGTAGGACCTTGATAGCAAGACTCTCAAGGGCATTTGAGAAACAGTATTGTTATCGAAGGCCTCTCTCTTCTAGTTGAGATTCGTGTTATCAAGGTCATGTAGACTAAAAGTCGTGCTATCAAGATTACTCGGTTTCTCTAAAAACCCCTATATAGTAAGTGCATTTTGGATCAACTCTCGCTAACTCGTTTTGTTTTAAAATGTACTTTTATTATTATTGTAACAAAAGTAATTGGACAAAGGTCAACGAATCTGTTTGACAGCGGGCACGCGACTAACTGGTCACAGATAAACACCCCCCCCTGCTGATTGATGGGGGTCAGGAAGGGTGGGAGCGGGGTTTTCATGTTTAGACCTGAGCCCAAGGAATTGTTTCCTTCAAAACATCTGTTCTGATGAGTCACTGCCTGTGGGAACTATGCACAGGGAAGATTGAACTCGTGCTGTAAAGGTTCCATTATGTAAAACTACTGAGGTTGAAATCGTGCTGTAAAGGTTCGGTGTCGCAAGAATACGTGCTATAGAGGGTTATAATTTAGTTCTGAATCAGGAAAAAGGTGTGCTATTGAGGTTTGTAAAACAATAATAGTTGTACTATAGAGGTACATTCAACATGTAAAAATGCACATGTTATCGAGGAAGTTATGCTATTGAGGGTCGAGTTTGCGGGTTTCTACTCCATATACTATTGTTTTACATTACAAATTACTGATTAAACTGTTCAGAGCTGGTTGCTTAGCCATATGGTTTTCAGTTCTTCTCTAAAATCAACCCTTAACTCGTTCAGTGTAGCACTCCGGATTTCTGGCGGTTGCCTAGCAAGGAAACGCATGGAAATTATCTTAAAGTCAAAGTCAAAGTCAAAGTCAAACTTTCTTTATTCATGTTATATATACAAATATACAAGAATGGTGTCAATACATCAGTTTGTCTTATCACTAAGTTTGGTAGTTTTCTAAGAAGTATAAAATAAAATAATTAATGCAGCGTGATTGTTAACAAGGCTTATATACACTATAACTCTTCGAGAGAGTACAAAGCCTTGTTGATGAGAAAGTTTTTCAATTTTTTTTTAAACATAGATTGACCAACCACGTCTTTTATGTCTTTTGGAATTTTTTTGAAAAACTTAGATCCTATATATGTTGGTTTTTTTTTATACAACTCTAGCCTGTGGGAGTTCAAAGCAATTTCCCCCCGATTTCTTGTGTTATAATTGTGATTATCCCCAATTAATTTGATTTCATCAAATTTAAATTGCAATGACTGAATAGTTTCAAAAACATACATTCCATAGACAGTCATTATATTTAAAGATATAAAATGCTCTTTTACTGAAATTTTTGGTTTAAGATTTAAAATAACTCGTATGGCCTTTTTTTGCAGTTTCAAAATGGTTTTTAGGTTGCTATCAGAAGTAGCCCCATAGTGTGATATTCCAAAATAAATAATCGAATGAATATATGCAAAATAGACTGTTTTTAAAGAATCAGTATCAAAGAATTTTTTTAATCTTGATAATGCAAAAATACCAGATGATATTTTAGAAATCACTTTTTCAGCATGTAAATTCCAGGAGAGATTATTGTCCATTTCTAATCCTAAAAATGTTACGTTATCTACTTCATTGATTATTGTTTTTCCACTAATTTCAATTACCGGATGGATCGACATTTGTGTCTGACGTGTCTTGAATACAACAAAATTGGTTTTCTCAGGATTGAGTAATAGCTGCTTATCATTAAAATATTGCTTTAATAGGTTCAAATTAGCTGTAGATGATGATTCTAATTCCTTTACCGAAGAACCTGAAAGTTTGAGAGTGGCATCATCTGCGTAAAGACACAATTGGCTGCCGGTGGTCAGTGCAGGCAAACCTCTTACATAGCAAATAAACAGCAGAGGGCCCAGAATAGAGCCCTGTGGCACTCCATATTTTACTGATCTGATCTTGGATTGATGAGAAATTTTAATTTTGCTTTTGTTGTAGTAAACTATTTCTACATATTGTTTTCTATTAGATAAATATGACTTTAACCAATTAAGAATGTTTTTACGAATACCAAGATCATATAAAATTGACAAGAGCATTTCATGATTGAGGGAGTCAAAGGCTTTGGTGATATCCATAAATACACCCAGTGCTTTTTGCCTGCCATCCAATGAGTCAATGATGGATTCAGTGAATTCGGTTGCTGCTGTTATAACTGATCTTCCCTGCCTAAAACCATGTTGGCATTCTTCTAAAAGGTAGTGATTCTCAAAATACTCTACCAATTGATTATAAATTGCTTTTTCAAATATCTTTGATATGGTTGGAAGGAGGGATATTGGACGGTAGTTTTTTATTTGGATTTTGTCTCCATTTTTGAATAGCGGTTTTAATTTTGAAATCTTTAGTTTTTCAGGAAATATTCCGGACACAAAAGATGAATTAATCACATGGGCTAGAGGTTTTAACAGTGAAAGACTTGATTTTTTCAGGAGCACCACAGGTATCTCATCATAACCAGTGCTATAGGAATTTTTCAGATTACTAATTATGCAGCTTACTTCTTTCTCATCAACAGGTTTGACTTTAAAAACATGGCCATTATTATTTTCTAAATGTACAACACTATTCCCTTTTGACAAGTCTAGATGAGGTATGACGCAATCATCAACTAAGTCAGTAAAGTAATTGTTGAAAACATTACTAACAACATTTGGTTCAGAAACTAAGTTGCCATTTACTTTTAGATTAATGTTTTGAATTTTCACATTATTTTTCCCAGCTTCAGAATTAATTATATTCCATGAAGTTTTGTTAATATTTGAGGATTTTTCTATCGTAGTCTTATAATACTGTTTTTTCACAATACTTATTTTCTTTTTGAAATCCTTATTGCCCTTTCTTACTAGCTTGTGCAGATTTTTACTTTTTGTTTCTCCAGCTAATTTACTAAGTTCGATAAGTTTTTTTTTCTCAAATTTCAATTCTGCTGGAAACCATTTTTTGTCAATGTAACGCCTAGCAAGTTTTTTTGGGAAATCTTGAATGTAGGTAGCATGATTAATACAGTGAACGTTTTGAATACAGTGTTTGTTGCTAAACTAACAACTAACCTTAATCAAAACTTTGCAAACTCAAAAATGTACTTAATACAAACAGAATTTTCGGAATTGGAAAAGAGTGTGTGCTTAAGAGAATTATCATGAAGAAATCATATTTAAAACTTATTACTTTCACAACCTCGAGTTTTAATTTTAACATACATATTATTATACTAAATCAACAAGCCTACTCCATAAGTTTCACTGTGCTTCGAAGTACTTGTACAACCACATGTGAAGTTTATCTTTTAACAATGATGCACTGCAGTGTATGGTAATTTAAATACAACTTGTTTACTTATATCAAACAATCCTGTTTCATATTCTAGCGAATACGTATTCCTCGTTGTATTGATAATTGACAATCCCTGCTACAATAAATTCACTTTGGTAATTTGTTAATAAGTAGGCTATTAATTACAGGTCTGTAATAACGGTAAATAAAACAATTTTATTAGTTGTTTATAGTAAAAATGTTGCAATCCATCTACAAATTTGGTTGTCGAAACAGTTTCTGCCCAGCAAGTTTAGATTAGTAAGGCTCCACAATACATCTGGAAATTTTAGTGTATATTATTTTCCAGATGCTGTTATTTTCCACATAGTTTATTAAAACCTCCCGATTGCAATTTGCAGGAACAAGAGTTGTACTTTTTCCACGAGCTGAGTCCCGGCTCGTGCTTCTTCCAGCCGCGAGGCGCCCACATCTACAACAAGCTGATAGACTTCATTCGCTCCGAGTACCGCAAACGGGGCTTTCAAGAGGTCGTCACTCCCAACATCTACAACGCCAAACTGTGGCAGACCTCCGGCCACTGGGAACATTACGCTGTAAGGACATCTCAACATTATTTTGGTATTTTAACATCTACCTCTCACCTAAAATAATGTAATCTAACATAATCCAACCTAACCTAACTAACCTGACCTGACCTAACCTAACTTAACCTAACTTGACCTTACCTAACCTATCTATATCTTATTAAAAATAAGTATGTCAACATGTATATCCCAGAGCAAACAGTATTTCTCAGAAACAAATAAACAAGTTCTTTCATTTAATCAAAATGCAAAGCCTAGCTTGGTAGTAGTTTGTTCCAATCTTCAAATCTATCAAGCCGAAAGAAATGTTTTTTTTTTCAAACAGTCAAACTATATTTAATATTTATAGAGCTGTTGAGAATTTTTTGTAATTTATTTTTTGCAAAATATATTTTTGGTGTCATATTTTGTTCTTTGTTTATAATAACTGAAATTGTAGTAATTATATTTCGCAAAAGTTGCAAAGCCTTAGAATAAAACATGGTGTTCTCTAGATGTATATAGATTGGTAATCTGCACATTCATAATGTAAAATCTAAAATGTATAAAATGTTCCGTTTCAATTTTAAAATTTACTATTTTACTGTTCTGGCATAAAATATAGACATTTTTCCCCACCACATCAAAATTCTATTGAGATTGAGTTAAAATAAAATTTTCTTAACGGATATGTGTGTTTTAGCAACTGAAAGCCTAACATCAATTAAACAATCACATTATGGTTCCAAATGTAACTACCAAGAGTGGGCATTTCAGGATCATTTATTAAACTGTAAAAAAATCTCCAAATACTTATATTTATTTGTGGGGCATTCCTGACATAACATTCCTAACCTTCCTATCTGATCTTAGTTGCAGTTCAGAGTAAAACCATTTCAAGATTTTATTTGGAGTGTCTCTACTGTAAATATCTTCTTAAAAATTGGATGGATTGTAATCTTCAAGATAATTTATACTACCCAACAAATTTGAAGTTCATTGTTTGTAACTAGTATTTTTTTCCAGGATAACATGTTTTCCTTTGATGTCGAGAAGGAAATGTTTGCATTGAAACCGATGAACTGCCCTGGACACTGGTGAGTTTGAGTAAATAAACTAAACTAAGCACTTCAATTAAATGTAAATGGAACATAGTTTATTGTAAGAGTTTTGAATGTCAGTTGAAAATAGGCGCAAATAGAACCAAATACTTCAGCCAATTAAGTACTGCTCTGCTGACACTGTGGAGAAAGTTCATAGTGAGCAATGGTTTCCACTGTGATTCCTAGTCTGGTGTTTTGCTCAACTGCGGGAAATCTGTACCTAATCTATCCTTAGGCAGTTTAAATCTCTTACTGGGGCGGTTGGGCCCCTTCACTAAGATGTGATTTCCGGGACTGTAAGATATTTCTCTTTGATGGAATGAGCAAGTTGGGGGCTGAGAAGATCTTTTTATATTCTCTTAGAAAAGCCATTTTGTGTGAAATCTTGGGAGTGGCAATGTTACACAGTATTTAAGGCTGGGGAAATGGAGTTGCTGTTAAAATACCACTAATAGCTCTCATCAAGGAAACTACAACAAAAGAGGTATGAGCCACCAACAAATTGCACGCCAACCAGCTAGCAGTTGTGTTCCGTTGTTGTCATTGTTTGTGGCTTTCATGACCTTATTTAGTATGACATTATTGTCTCCAAAAGTACAAAGTTGAGCCTATTGCAGTAAGTTATTGAGAAATGAGCTTGTCAAGCGATTCTTTCACATCTGGTTCTGTCGTCCAGTTTGGTGTTTGACCACCGTCCACGGTCGTGGCGGGAGCTGCCGCTACGGATGGCGGACTTTGGTGTGCTGCACCGCAACGAACTGTCCGGTGCGCTCACCGGCCTGACGAGGGTGCGGCGCTTCCAGCAGGATGACGCGCACATCTTCTGTGCCGTCAGTCAGGTGAAAAACACCTACAATAGTGGACAATTAAGTTGCCAGTTGAGGGCGTGGTTTGCCGGGCTGTCAACTAGTGATGTGTCGGTACCACTTTTTCAAAGTCGGTACCGGTACCGGTACCTGACCAAAATCGATTCTCGGTTCCCGGTACCGGTACCATCGGTACCAAAATAAAAAATACTCATTCCTCAAAAATAAAGCTGAAAATGATGGTGTTTTATATTTACAAAAAATAAATTAAATAACCTCCTCCTTAGATGTAAGAAAAATAATTGTTTAGTTAAAGGAATAAATCAATTTAACTGATCAGTAGAGAAATCCACATTTAATGACAAATGAAAATATTAAAACCAAATTGTGCCATAGACAATACAATATCTTATTAGTCTAAGTTTCTGTTCAATAATACAAGCATCTTGACTCGTTCTGGGTCTACTTGTAATATTTCAACATTTCAGTTAGAAACTGAACTAATTCACTTCAACTATATTACACAAAACTAAACTAACTCATTTCAAAATATTATTTATTTACATTACTCAACGAAATTGCTACACAAATCCGACAAACTAAGCTGTTCAAAGTTCAAATACCAATCAAAAACTACGTTAAAAGAATTATCTCACACTAACCTCACAAACCAAACCAAAACATTGGTTGAGTTGTCGTTGTAGCTGACGCAGTGTTGCCACGTCAATACGGCGTTGTGGATTTCCCCACTCGTGGGTTATTAGTAAAATAGTCCTTCGCAAAGCTTTAATAGTTCTTCTTTGTCTAATTATCGCTGCCGCGAATCTACATCTTATCTATGCCTTAAAAATATTATTGGTTACGTTACAAGTAGAGGCGAATTTTTTGACTGATAAAGGGTATATGTGATTGCAAATTTTGTAATCGAGAGCAGGTACTTCCTAAAGTATATTTCAGGAATTTGCTACTGGGACCCCGGCAACTGGCAACACTGCTGCTTGTTTGCAGTTTAACAAAGGCACATATCTGCTGTTCCCTTTTCGTAAATAATAATTAATAGAAGTCAAATTGACGACTTTTGCAAATATTGCAGTTGAAATAAATTTGTATTTATTTGTAAATTTGTGTGACAGAAATAATGTCGATTTTTAATTTTAATTATCAATAATGAACTTAATTTCAGGTGAGGAAAGGATAATGGTATGGTAATAAATAAGAAACAATGAAACAATTTTGTTTTGAAGTCTGAATAAAACATTTATTTGATTCTTCAGAACTGGCTTGATTCTTTCTTTTGCACTGCCAATATACACGTAGTTAGTAGTTGGTTTGCTGTCTTCTGTCTTCACAATTATGTCGGCTGATGAGGCTGTCAACTGTCAACTTATTGGAGATTTATACGTTTTTTGAAATTAGCACTCTTCTTAGACCTACTGCAAATACAATTTTATTTTAATTTATCGTGCAGGTACCGAGGTACCGGTACCGACATTTCAACATCGATTCTCGGTACCGGTACTTTTCCCAAGAACCGGTGGTACCGAGAATTGACTTCAGGTACCGACACATCCCTACTGTCAACCAAGATCAGCTAATAGTAGACGTGTTGCATAGCCAAAATTCCACATCAGCTGACCGGAATAACATTCGAGTGATATTTTTCTATGGCAAAATGGCAACAGTGACAGGGAACAACCATGCTATTGGCTACAGCCCAACTGGCAACTTAATTGTGCGCTATCATAGTTATGCCTAAGACATGAGTGTACGAAGTTGTAAAAGCCAACAATGCACTGTTGTTGCAAGATAATAAGTTGCAGTGTCAGAGACTTCACCGCAGTTCTTATTATCACAGTTTTGCATATTTTATAAGACATTCTGTAATCACCTACTACATTCTTGGACCAATTAATTACTAATTCATTCTTTTAGATCTAAGAATGGAGTTACCGAATTTTGGATTGTATTTAAAAGCCATGATTATTGTAGCAGATTTTGATGACAGAGCTTTATTAATGTTAGTGGCATGTGAATGGATGTTAATGTCAATGTTATGTTGATGTTGCAGATCAAGGCAGAGATCACGGGTGCGCTAGACTTCCTGCGGCACGTCTACGGCGTGTTTGGCTTCACCTTCCAGCTGTGCCTCTCAACCAGGCCCGACAAGTTCCTGGGGGACATTGCCGTCTGGGACGAAGCCGAGAAGGTAATTAAAAGGCTCCTTTGGTGGCTTTGTTAGTTTAAAACTGCCTAAAACAATAAATGTAGTTGTAAATTTAAATAAATTTATAGTTGTAGTATTTAAAAATAAAATATTGATAAAGTGTACGGACTTTTGAGGATAGACAGTGGAGGTTAAAACACTTGGGAACTGAGAGGATTGTTTAAAGATCCAGATATTGATGCTGACTAGAAGGATGAGGTGGGGAGGACATATTTTAAGAAAATAAGACAGCTCCTTATTAGAGAGAAAACTAGAGAACAACCCAGAAGGTAGAAGACCCCCTAGTAGACCGAAACTGAGATGGTGAGATCAAGTGGAAAAGGAACTAAGGAGACTGGGAAGAAGGAACGAGGATGCAAGATGCAGAGACGTATGGAGACAGTGTGTTGGGGAGGCCAAGTACCATTTAGGGTACCAGTGGCCACAGCTGTAAGAAATTAAATTGAATTGATTTATCAATTTTTAGCGAATACGGCAATAAAAGAAAAGAACCAAACTATAGGGAAGAAGTTATTACGGTAGTCGGCATGGTAAGACCCAGGCCCGGGACCATAACATTTTGTTTTGAGGTCCCCAGACCCCAAAAGCACCATTCATTCGAAACTGTATATACAGTAGAACTCCGATCATCCGAATTAATTGGGGGTCGGGCCGATTGGGATATGCAGAAATTCGGATAATCAGGTATACCTCGGGAACTAAGCAAAAAACATCACCATACATTAAAAAATCAGAATTTTACTGACAAAGTTACTATAAATGTAATGAACAGAAAGTGAGCGAACTGTATCAAGAATATAGGCTACGTCTTAAAAATTAAATGACAAGAGTTAAATTGAATGCAGTATATACAGTTGCTCTTTTCAATTCTGTATGTATTTCACTGTTCCATATTGTTTATTTCACTTAGACATCTCGAGCAAAGTGAGTTGGCGAATTGTAGTAGCACGTTTCAGAGCAGCAAGGTCCCGCTGGGTTGGAACGATCGAGTGACGGTAACGCCGCTAGAATGACGTTACAGCCCAGCCGGGCCGGAACGAACGAATGGCCAGTAACTGGGTAGAGCAATAGCATCCAGCGAGAATTTCGTTACATTACCGCCAAGCTGGGCTGTGGTGGGGGGGGTGAAACGGACCGGTAACAGGTTACTGTAACCTGTTACCAAGTTGTAATGGAACGGTGTAACACTTTTTCAAAAGTAACGGTAATTCCCATCTCTAGCGACAGATGATGAGCAGAGCGGGGAGGGGGGATGACTCATTGTTCCCCGCAAAAATATCGCGCAGGAAGGTAACAACGCGGGCTTTTATTTTAGCGCTTACGTTGCTATAGTAATGGAACAGCGCATTATCGCTACACGTGCTCCCGCTGTTATTTTCTTGATTTTTATATTTCTATTATTTCACTCAAAATCGATTAGGATAATTGGATTTCTACTGTGTGTGTGTGTGTGTGTGTGTGTGTGTGTGTGTGTGTGTGTGTGTGTGTGTGTGTGTGTGTGTGTGTGTGTGTGTGTGTGTGTGTGTGTGTGTGTGTGTGTGTGTGTGTGTGTGTGTGTGTGTGTGTGTGTGTGTGTGTGTGTGTGTGTGTGTGTGTGTGTGTGTGTGTGTGTGTGTGTGTGTGTGTGTGTGTGTGTGTGTGTGTGTGTGTGTGTGTGTGTGTGTGTGTGTGTGTGTGTGTGTGTGTGTGTGTGTGTGTGTGTGTGTGTGTGTGTGTGTGTGTGTGTGTGTGTGTGTGTGTGTGTGTGTGTGTGTGTGTGTGTGTGTGTGTGTGTGTGTGTGTGTGTGTGTGTGTGTGTGTGTGTGTGTGTGTGTGTGTGTGTGTGTGTGTGTGTGTGTGTGTGTGTGTGTGTGTGTGTGTGTGTGTGTGTGTGTGTGTGTGTGTGTGTGTGTGTGTGTGTGTGTGTGTGTGTGTGTGTGTGTGTGTGTGTGTGTGTGTGTGTGTGTGTGTGTGTGTGTGTGTGTGTGTGTGTGTGTGTGTGTGTGTGTGTGTGTGTGTGTGTGTGTGTGTGTGTGTGTGTGTGTGTGTGTGTGTGTGTGTGTGTGTGTGTGTGTGTGTGTGTGTGTGTGTGTGTGTGTGTGTGTGTGTGTGTGTGTGTGTGTGTGTGTGTGTGTGTGTGTGTGTGTGTGTGTGTGTGTGTGTGTGTGTGTGTGTGTGTGTGTGTGTGTGTGTGTGTGTGTGTGTGTGTGTGTGTGTGTGTGTGTGTGTGTGTGTGTGTGTGTGTGTCGTGAGCAATTATCCGATCTTGATGAAATTTGGTATATACTTGTAAAGCAACATTTAAGACTTGAAGTTCGAAAACCAGCCAGATCGCTCCATCCAATGCGGTATTTTAGGGGGGGTTTTGTACCCCAAAAATGGGTTTTTTGAATTTTTTACATATAATTTTTGAATAAGTCATATTTTAGTTTTTACCATTGGAGTCAGCTTATAAAAAACATATAATTTGGTATTTTGATCATTCCTCTACGTCAATTGGTCACCGAGATATTGAAAGTGCTAAACACAGTACGTTGTCTAATGTTATTCTTATGGAGAAAAGAAAAATTGTATATCTCGCTTATTTATGAATATATACTGTCGAAACTTGGTATATGTCTTCATCTGGTTGTGGTCTGTTGATATTTGGTCAAACAAAATTTTTGCCAAAGGCTCCCGTAGCAGCAAACCTGCGTACTCAGCCCCATGTTATTCTTATGAATAATAATTAAATGCTATGTCTCTCCTAATTATGAACATAAATGAATAAAAACTGGTATATGACTTCACCTAGTTGAGTTATATTGATATTAGCATAAAACCCATTTTTTGTGATCGTTGATGCAGCAAACCTGCGTACTCAGCCCCAATGTTATTCTTATGGAGAATAAATAAAATTGTACATATCGGTTATTTTTGAATATATTTTTATGAAACTTTTTAAGTGGCTTTATGTATTATTAAGATATTTATATCTCCATTGCAAATTCACTGAGTATGCAAGTTTTGTGTCTGACTTGTGTCAAAAATAATTATCTTGTAATCCTTTCCTCTAATATGAGTAAGTTGGTTTGTTTCCTTGCAACTTTGATCTCAAAAGTGACATGAAAGATTTCCTTCAAATGTTGGAATCAACTCATTTTTGGGTTAACATGTGTTTTAGGCAGGACCCACCCCTATGAAATGTCTAATTTTGTAAAAGAAATTAGAAAATTAATAAAATGAACATTGGGCTAATGGGGTTTAAAGTAAAAATGTTTATATATAATTCCGTAAGCAAAATTTTTAAGTCAAAATTGTAGGAGTTCGGCAAATTGCAGGATGATGGGAGATGGCTTATGTTAAAGGTCTTGATCCGAGGGACTCCGGAAAATTAGCAGTATTTCTAAAAAGTTGCCAGCAAACGACAAATAACGTAAAAAATCCCCCATAAGAAAAGCATAGGAAATGAACATAGAGATTAGTGAATCAAAAAACAAAATCAGAAAAACTAACAAGCCATCTCCAAGCATTGTAAGGTGCCTCAGGTACTTTTATATGAAAAATGTTTTTTATCTGAATGCAAATGAAAATGTAGCCTATGTGGTTTGTCTGGCAAAATTGATTTTAGCTTGTGTTTTTAAATTTATTGTAAAATAATACAATCTTTGCAGTAGGGGTGTGGGAATAGTGATTTCTGGTTCGAGCCAAGCCGAGCTTTTTTCAAAGTTCTCAACCTTCGAGTTTTTGCGAGCCGAGCTTTTTTTGATGGAAATTTTCTCTAGGAGTGTGCAATATACTCGTAGCAGGGTTCCCACACGTCCTGGAAAACCTGGAATTTTAAGAGTGTCCTGGAAAACCTGGAATTTTAAGAGTGTCCTGGAAAACCTGGAATTGTCCTTGAATTTTGCTTTCTGTCCCTGGAAATGTCCTGGAATCGTCCTGGAATTTCATTTTGAAAAACCTGTGGGAACCCTGGGTAGTGATTTTCTGACTCTAGCCACGCCGGGCAGAATTTTTCAAAGTTCTCGAGCTTTGAGCATGTTTGATTAGGCCTGTATGTATTCTTTATTTATATTATGTTTAAAAGAATAAACATTTTATCCATTATGGTAATGTAAAATAATTTATAACTTTCAATATTTGTCATCTTCATTCATTTCTTCTAGATTCATTATTCCTACGTTAAATAAATAATGGCCTACAGTGGGAAATTAACAAAATAAGTACGGTAGGCTTCTAAACAGGAAGATTTATTGAAACCCCTTGTTGATGGTAACGAACAATTTGTCTTTCAATATAAAGTAGGTAGCCTACATAGAGGACAAATAACGTAAAGGAAGGGAACTAACAATTTTTAACAACTGATGAGCCACGGGTTAACTAATGCAGATATTACCGTGTTTATTAATAGCCATAATAACAATAATTGACTATATGTCAATATGTACTCTCCATGTAACCAAAGACTTAGACCCTAGCCTTGGGAATTGCCAAAACCCAGTAGCATATATCTCATTCAGCTGTATGTAAATAGTAAATTTTAGGTTATCCTTTTTTAAATATAAGATAGTTAAACCAGTCTTTATATCTTATTGTACTCACAGTAATAAGTTAATAATCGTAGGCCTAGCTTATGTTCTATCCAACCTATTACCTAATAGACTTAATCTATTATATCTGCTTCTGAAACAGAAGGTTTCAGAATTAGAAGGTGGAAGAGGATCGTCAATGCATTCTTCTTCCATCACAACTTTTAACAATTTGATAGCATACAATTACAATATGATATGGTTTCTACTTCTACAGACGTTTATTCATAAATTCAAACAATCCCGCGGAGTTAACAATATGATTTTAATCGCACAGCTGTAGCGTAGCGTAATAATAAAACACTGCGCCATTTTCATCGCGTCTTGCTCTTGGTTAGGGCCTTCGGTGTACATAGAATATAATCAATCTTTAAAATAATATGACCACCGGTATTATAAACTTGCGTTACGTAACCATTCAGAATTTTTATAAAATCCTTAGATTTTGTGAACCTTGCAATTCGTCAATTTCTTAACTATCCAATCTTTGGAGAGTATTAATTCGTCTGCACATTATAACGTATTCATGTTTATTAGGCGTTTATCGCCCAATATGAGTGGAGTAAGGGTGAACACTTACTCTACTCATCTCGTTCATCACATACACCTTTGTCCCTAGCTGTTGGTCACGTTAAATCATTATTACATCATAATAACCATCGGTTGTTGTATTGATTATTATTAACCGTGAAATATTGCACAATTCAACTGGGCAACGGTAACACTGCACTGCAAACTGAATTGTGATAGGTCCACTTGACGTGATTGAGCGTAGTGAAAGTAGCTCCATTGCGTTGGTTGATCACTGATCAGGTCGGCAGTTTAAAATATTACAGTTCTTTAATGTTTAGTTATTTTTTAACGAAGGACCGAAAGCATTAGCACTGCAGAATTATATTTGTTATGGAATGGAGCTCTACCAATGCAAACCACGAGAATTCTAACATTGATTCTGGAAAGTTGTTTTTAAATTGACTTTTGTAGACGACTATTTTTACTGTTCGGTGTTTTAAATATTCGGCTCGAACTTCAAACCTTTTTGCAAATCTCGAGCCGAGCCGAATGTTGCAGTATTCGGCTCGAAAAAGCTTGAAGTTCGAATACTCGCACACCCCTACTTTGCAGCTATACTATATCAAACTCCAGACTATATCAATCTGAGAAAATCATGAGTTACAAACAAAGCAACGAAAAACCAGACATTAGGCTAAAATAAGTTTTAAAAAAATGTCGGTCTTACTGGTTAAAGGGATAGGGAATTGAAATTCAAAGAGTAAAACAATAATCAAAGAATTTTACGACCATGGATGTAATTTTTATGTCATTGAGGTGTTGTTTTTCAGCAACTAGCAGACAGTTTGAATGAGTTTGGGGAAAAATGGAGGGAGAATCCGGGAGACGGAGCGTTCTACGGGCCCAAGATCGATATAACCATCATGGACGCCTTGAGACGCAACCACCAGTGCGCCACCATCCAGCTAGACTTCCAGCTGCCCATCAGGTTCAACCTGTCATATATCAAGTAAGTATAAGTAACACAGTTCATATTGTAACACAGTTTTAGTTGTAGGTTCATCTGGAAAAGCTATAGGCTGTGAAGTGTTTGGTAAATTGGGAAAAGGATAGACACAGCTTACCTGAAGAGAATAAAAACATGTGTAGCACAGAAGAAACATGAAGTAGACAGAAAAACACTTGATATTTCGTCCCTCTTGGGGTTTTCATCAGAAAAGAAGAAACAAGAGATTGAAGGAGAACATGGCTGTCTGAAAAATGTTCTTCTCAAGTCAGTGAGAAGAACCAGTTAATTAACACAGCCGTTTTCTTCACAGGTTTTAGTTGCGGAAGTAGTATTTGTAACTTATATCATACTAAAGTTGCAGAAGTTATATAAATAATGTTTTAGGCGTTCAATGCTTTGTCCAGATTGAAAATTTGTTTGTGATATTGAGCCAGATTTCTTCCTCGGGTTGGGAGGAATGCTTAATCATATCTGATTTTTTTCCTGGTATAATAAAAAGTATAATATATGTTTTTAAAAGATAATTAGCATAATTTGGCTTGAAGTAACTCTGGTATAAAGATGAACTCTAGTTAAAGAAGAAAAAGTGCTGTTGTCACAATCTAGTGTTGAAGCTAAATATAGTTTTCAAAAAGATTAACGTACCTGTACAGTCCGCCATTTGATCCAAAGGATATCCTTGCAGGATTATATACGTTTCGGCAAAAAATTGCCATCTTCAGATCCAACTTATATAAACTTATTTTGCTTTTAAAAGGTGTGTTGAAAGTTTAAAAACAATTTTAACACAACATCAAAAATAAATATAGTTCCTGTGAACACAGTTAAGACAAGTAGAATTACACCTCTTTTTTAATTGCTAGTGCTACCTGAGACCCCAACAGAGCAGTTAGTTGACCTGAAGTTTGGTGATTTCAATGAACAAGAAATGGGACAAAGCCAAACTCAGGTTAAAAAAATGTTATTAAATTTTGTCCTACCTTTTCTCTATATTGGAATGTCTAATTGAGCTTCTTCATAGAAGCTTGAGCTGTCGTTCAAGGACGTTTGTAACGTTGCAGTGAGGCGGGAGAGAAGACCCGGCCCGTGATCATCCACCGCGCCATCCTGGGGTCGGTGGAGCGCATGATCGCCATCCTCACCGAGTCATACGCCGGCAAGTGGCCGTTCTGGCTGTCGCCGCGCCAGGTCATGGTCATCCCCGTGGGGCCGCCCTTCTACGAGTATGCTGACAAGGTAGACAATCTGTAGAGTTTTGTCTGTATTTTGCTACCCTAACACATAGTTCACACTTTCTGGAAAGTCAGGGACTTTGGAAAAAGTCAGGGAAAAAGTTGAATAAAGCCGAATATCAGAGAAAATGCTTAATATTTTATGCAAGTCGGGGAAAGTTTTTGATTTAGTCATAAACGCAAAGCACTACGTAATTTAGTCATAAACGCAAAGCACTACGTACTGCTCGTAAATCAATACTCATAATGTTTTAAATTAGAAGTACAACCATCAGAAACTGCTTAGTAAGTCATTTGTGTAGCAGTTGGCGCTCATACAAGAGAAGAGTAGTTTGCTCCTGAGCCCTTCCTCACTTTGTAGCTTTAAGTAGTGCTAGGCTAGTCAGTGACCTATCAAAGATGAGAGGTAGTATAATGGATGATATAATATCCAGGGTCTCAATGTATGTAAGATGACAAAAGTTATACAACAAAGTAATTGAGAACCAAGTAGTATCAGAAACTGAACAGAATACAGTTGAAACCTGCACATCATTCCATTTATATGCACAACTATCTTTGGTAGCTGCTTTTCACAATTTGCAGTACTAGGTAATCTAGATTGTTTCCATGAAGGCTGTCAACGTTGCTCTAGGTGAAGGACTTGTTGTACAATGCTGGCTTCATCTGTGAGGTGGACAGCGACCTCGGGGACACCATGAACAAGAAGATCAGAAACGCTCAGCTTGCTCAGTACAACTTCATCCTCGGTGAGTTATCACAATTAGCAGATTTTCTATTTCATCCAGTATATTCTTTCAGCAGACGTCTTGAAAATCTTACTTTTCTGTCTTTAATGGTTTATTGGAACTTGTTCTTCAACCATAATCTATAGGAAATGGTACACGTCTGGACTGATTAAAAAAAAAAAACTTAAACTCACCATCACCAACCATCATTTACAAAGGTAGTACATTTTCAACCAATACTGGAATCAATTGTTTACTTGCAGTGGACTATACTCTGTTCCACGTCCACTGTGCAGTACAGAGTGTCCATCAGCCATGTTTTTCAAATAGCAGTTAGAGAGGTACTAGCCAATCTTGTAAACGTTAATTTACCTGATTTTGTAATCGTGTTTGATTTAATTAGGTCTTATTACATTATTTATTAGTCTGTCATTTTTTTCTTTCATAATTCTTTTATTGCGATAAAAATACAAAAGATAACATACATTTGACATTACTTATTATAAAGTACAGGAAGTAATTAATTATACTTTAGCTCCTTCACGCTGTCGCGAGGACAGTTGACGCAAACTGTATGGCATCAAACATGATTTTTACAGCTCAGGTAGTAAATGGCTATCTGATTCTAATTCAATAATGGAATTCTGATTCTGATTCTGATTGCTAATTCTGATTCAACCCGAATTAAATTGAATCTCGCCAACAGTGGTGGGGGAGAGGGAGCAGACTGCGGAGACAGTGAACGTGCGCACCAGAGACAATGTCGTCCACGGAGAACTTAGCTTGCCCGACCTCATAGACAAGTTCAAGCGCCTCTCAGACGACAAGTGCGGCGACGAAGTGACGCCACCAGAGTGAACTGGCACTTCACCGTACAACACAGCATTCGACCCAGCAACGTGTGTCTGCAGCCGGGATGCTATACTTCACTTATTTATTTGATTTTTTTACTCATTAGCTTTGAGCACTGTACAAATTATAAATTTATAGCTAATTTTGAAGGTCAAGTTGAGATTATTTTATAAAAATGATTTTGACGGTTGTTTCACACTAGGTTTTACGATCTTTATACCATATATAGTCCATACCATTTGTGATACTTTTTACTTAAAGATCATAATAATAATACTTAATTTGTTGTCTTATTTTTTTTTTTTAATATTAAGGCAAGATAACGATTTTTTGTTTCTATAAAAATCCCATTAAACTGTAAGAGCAAAAATGTTAGATTTAAAAAACTTATTAAGATTTTACTGTGCTTAAAAAGCTAGAGAGAAATCAACTTTATTTAAATAATACTACAAGAAAACTTTACAATTTGCCAAATTTAATGTTGAAGTGTCTGCTTAAAAATTCCACAATTTGCCAAATTTAGTTTTGAAGTGTCTGTTTAAAAATTCCACACAGTAAGTAAATGTATGTTAAAAGCACATTTTCAGTTTTTTAAATTTTTAATGTCAGAATGGAAGAAATATTTATTTGTAGATGTAGAAGAGGTGAATGATCTTGTTTAAGCAGTTGAAAATAATTTAAGTGTAATATATTGAAGACATAACTTTAATTTACCTATTTCATTATCTTATAAGTGATTGTAATAAAGCAATTTTTATGGCATTTGAGTTTAAATTTTGTTATCTTTCCCGCTCGTGTGGGTTGTTTACTTCCTATAATCAATCGTCAGCAATGCTATACAAATCCATTAATATAAATTGAACAGAAATGGTATCAACGTTGCACCATGGTATTAGATAACAATAACTAAAATAACCTTTATATTAACAAAGATATAAACCTGCAAAATGTAACTGATTTACTTATAACTTATTACTTTCGTTGGTCTAAAACTCAATTGCCTCATCTTTATAAATTGTATCTTCAGTCTTGATAATTTTTCGTGAGTGAAGACTATTTATATCAGAATCTATTGAATGAAATTTATATCAGTATCTCTTGAATGAAGACTATTTATATCAGAATCTCTTATATCTGGCAAGAATTTTCATTTTCTAAGAGTCTTCATCGCCGGAAGTTGCCAGATGCCATTTTGGAGTTTTGTTCCATAAGGCCAATGTTAACTTTGTGCCTCCGTTACTCCTCGCCTGATCGTCACAAACAATTAATTTTGGTGTCAAATTAAAGGTTTCGTCGTCCTCCAGGGAAATACAACAGTCGAATTTGGATTTTGTTACAAATTAATGAGAACATGCACAATGTTTCAGTTCAAAATTAAACTATTTATTGTGAAACTATGATATCCAAATTAAGGAATTTGCCGTTGTATTTCCCTAGAGGACAGTGAAACTTTTAATTTGATACCAAATTTAATTGTATGTGACCATCAGGTGAGGAGTAATGGAGGCACAAAGTTAACATTGGTATTATGGAACAAAACTCCAAGATGGCGTCTAGTAACTTCCGGTGATGAAAAATTGAGAGTAAGAAATGGATGTTATTGGGTAAAATAATGTTTTGATTTTCACATAGATGTTACCACTTTATTTAGTGATTACTTTAAATAATCATGATTTTGCATAAATTCTATTGCATAACTTCTTGCAACTGTTGGTTTAAATAGTTCATTACTTGACTTGACACATGAAAACTGCAATACTATTTTGGTATTTTAATAAAAAACATTCTTAAAGTCCTTGTTTCTTTTATTGATAATTTATTAGTTCATACAATTTTAGTATGCTTTTGTTTGAAACCAAAGACAACAATTTAAGCTGTTGTACTGTTCAGTTTTGAATATATTTTTTAAAGACCAGTAAAGTACAATTTAATCCTTTATTTGCACAATAAAACATTTTATTATTTTATTTTCAGTAATAAAACATTGCAACATGTTTACATGGATTTTACCCAAGACCTGATCACTTGTTAATGGTGTTTGTATTTGGGATTTTGAATTAAGGGTGCCCACTACCATGGAACGAAAGATCCGCACAATGATGTTTTAACGCCATACCGCTAGCATCGCTATCAGGTAATGGGCAGGAAACGGCGAGAGGGGAAGGGGCGAGATGGCGGCAGTGACCATAGTGGCGAGCGATCATTGCATCACCTCACTCTCACTTGCACACGTACTCACAGTAATGCATAAATTCTCTTAGGAATTTCGTTTTTGGCCCACAACCGTTACTTCTCTACAAGAAATACTACAAGAAAACGTTACAATTTGCCAAATTTAGTGTTGAAGTGTCTGTTTAAAAATTCCACACAGTAAGTAAATGTATGTTAAAAGCACATTTTCAGTTTTTTTTTTAATTTTTAATGTCAATGGAAGAAATATTTATTTGTAGATGTAGAAGAGGTGAATGATGGCGGCAGTGACCATAGTGGTGAGATGGCGGCAGTGACCATAGTGGCGAACGATCATTGCATCACCTCACTCTCACTTGCACACGTACTCACAGTAATGCATAAATTCTCTTAGGAATTTCGTTTTTGGCCCACAACCGTTACTTCTCTACAAGAAATACTACAAGAAAACTTTACAATTTGCCAAATTTAGTGTTGAAGTGTCTGTTTAAAAATTCCACACAGTAAGTAAATGTATGTTAAAAGCACATTTTCAGTTTTTTTTAAATTTGATGTCAGAATGGAAGAAATATTTATTTGTAGATGTAGAAGAGGTGAATGATGGCGGCAGTGACCATAGTGGCGAGCGATCATTGCATCACCTCACTCTCACTTGCACACGTACTCACAGTAATGCATAAATTCTCTTAGGAATTTCGTTTTTGGCCTACAACCGTTACTTCTCAACCGATGTGTCATTATAAAGCATTTTACTCAGCAGATTTGCAGAAAAATGTAAAACTCCAAAATACCGCTTTAACTGTAAAAATATCGATGTTTAAAAATTCGCTATGATATTTAAATGGCAGAACCTTTATGAAGGAACTATCCATTAGTTTGGGAAAACCAGCCAACAACATGTGGTCATGACAATAAAGTATAAAGTTTAAAGTGTTCCCATGTTATATATATGGGAGAATTTTACGGTCACGGTATTTATATCAACTTGAACCTTAACCTTGTCATACTTCCAAAAAATGTCAAATGTGTAATTTTCATCTTTTAAATACGTTAATTAATACAACCCATTAATGTAAATGTTTTCAACCCGTTTTGATGCGATTTAGAATTTTTTGTTTACAACAGCTGGTTTTAATGCAGTAAAACCAAAAAAAGCGAAAGAGGGAAAGGTTTCCAGCCGGAAGAGGTGGGGGTGCTGCCGACAGGTTTCTACGGTATCCGCCTAGCTGCGCCACCAAGCAGGGCCATGAATATTTACGCTTGTAGACCTTTTTGTTCTTGATTGCACTGTTATTTTATAGCTTTTTACCAAACTATTTCTAGTTTCACACTTTTTAGATTCCAATCTATATCTCTTGTTTCCTTTTAGCGAATTTCCCCTATAGGGAAGAAGCTATTACCGTAGGTCTCATGGTAAGACTTAAGCCCGAGACCATGATAACTTTTTGTTTTGAGGTCCCCAGATGTCCAAAACACTACTCGTTCAAATTTATATATATGTATATATATATCTATATATATATATATATCTATATATATATATATATCTATATATATATATATATCTATATATGTGTCCGTGAATGCGATAACTTGAGTAAAAAACGTCCGATTTCGATGAAATTTGGCTCAAATGTGTAAACTGACATTTATGACTTTAAGTTCGAAAACCAGAAAAATCGGACTATGGGAAGGGGGGTTTATGGGGGTTTTAAATTTTCCAAAAATCAGTTTTTTGCATTTTTTACCCTAAAATTTTTAAAACACTTAATTTAGGTTTAGACCATGTTATAGAGCTTAAAAAAACAAATAATATGGTATTTTGAATTATTAACCTAGGTTAAGTGGTTGTGGAAAAAATCAAAAAAACCTGCTCATAAAATCTCCGATGTTAATCTTATGGGAAAAAGGTTTTTGGCTTTTCCTCAGTTAATTTTACTGTAAACTTCACATTTTCTTTTACCAATCACTTCAGCTCCACAAAACAATCATTTTGGTGTTTAAATTGTGATTCTACGTCAAACCGTTGCAGAGATATTCAAAGTGCTAAACACAGTACGTTGTCCAATGTTATCCTTATGGAGAATAAATAAAATTTGATATCTTGATTATTTATGAATGTATATTGATGAAATTTGGTATGTGGCTTCATGTTGTACTGGTATATTGATAATTGCACAAAAAATAAATGTTTTGTTGATTGTCCCCGTAGCAGCTAACCTGCATACTCAGCCCTAATGTTATTCTTATGGAGAATAATAAGTAAAGTTTTATATCTCCCTTAATTATGAACATAAATTAATAAAACATGGTAAGTAGCTTCACCTGGTTCAGTTATATTGATAATTGCATAAAAACTCATTTCTTATCTTCCTTGTTGCAGCAAACCTGCGTACTCAGTCCTAATGTTATTCTTATGGGGAATAAATAAAATGTAATAAATCACTTATTTATGAATGTATTTTTGTCAAACTTGGTGAGTGGCTTTATGTACTAGTGAGAAACATATCAATGCATTGGAAATTCGCTGAGTACGCAGGTTTGCTGCGACGGGGGGTATTTTTCATAATATTTTTTTCCTTATGTTAGGAAGCTTTAGAAAACGCTTAATTTGAAAACTTTACTTAAGGCCAATTGAAATCAAAATCACATTTTTTAAACAACAGGCTTATAGATGAACATTTAGTGAATGAAATGACAACAAATTAAATTTTGATTCATTCAATAAATATAAAAGGAGAAAATTATAAATCTGACAATTTTGGGGAGTATTGGAATGTTGCAGCTTCAAATCGGTATCTCATGACCACACGTTTCTTAGTTTTCTCAAACTAAGGCCGAGTTCCTGGTCAAAGATTCTCCCATATGAATAACATAAGGAAATTGGAGGACTTTATAATAATTAAACAAACTTAAAGGGAGAAAATGATAAATCTGACAATTTTGGGGACTATTGGAATGTTCAAGCTTCAAAATGGTATGAATTCAATGACCACACGTTACCTGGTTTTCTCAAAATAAGGCCAAGTGCCTGATCAAAACTTCTCCCATATGAATAACTTGTGGAAATTTGACGATTCTATACTTTATATTGTTTAACAAACTTAAAATAACAAAATGATAAATCTGACAATTTTGGGGAGTATCGGATTGTTTCAGCTTTAAATTGGAACAAATTCCATGACTACACGTTGCCTGTTTTCTCAAACAAAGGCATAGTTCCTCAAAATTCTAGATAAAATTTCTCCCATTTGAATAATATTGAAACATTTTAGGACTTTATATTTTGTATCATTAAACAAACTTAAAGGGAGGAAATGATAAAACTGACAATTTTGGGGAGTATCGGAATGTTTAACCTTCAAATTGGTACAGATTCCATGACCTCACGTTGACTGCTTTTCTCAAACCAAGGCCGAGTTCCTTCAAAAATATTCTCCCATTTAAATTACATGGATTAATTGTAACTGGTCAAAAACCAAATGCCTTAGCTAATTAATATATAAGACAAGATAACTAGGAACACAAGTAGACACTTAATCAAATGATAAATGCAAACAAAGCAGTCTTAAATCTCCATGTTAATTAAATGGGAATTATTTTATTCTATAGGAAATTTATGGTGCATAATTAAGAAAAATTCATAATTTTCCCCAAAGTTTCATGCCCAGACCTTTAAAATGAGACCACTCCCAGCTTTCTATGACCTCCCGTTCGCTCACAATTTCATTGTCAAATTTGGGCTTACGGAATTAGATATATATATATATATATATAATCTTAATTTCAATAAATCTTAATTTCAATATATATATATATATATATCCTGTGACATAATAAAATTTGAATAAACAAAAATATATTAGGCCTATTTTAAATTTTACTGTTTTATTTATTTTATATTATATTAAGGGTCAGATTTTTCCAAGATTAAAAGTCCCATCACTGTCTCCTCTAAGTGACAGCCATATTTTTGTCTTTCCAATATAAAATTTGAAAAAATTATGTGGTTTTTGATATTTTTCTATTACCAGAACCATGATTCATGTTTTTTTGCTACCTGCAGCGTCGGCTCAAAGAGGATATAGGACTATATGAAACCCTAACATTTCCGCAACATCCTGTTCTCTCCTATGATTAATCAGATGTCCTGACTATCCACAAGAAAGGACGAAACTCCTTAAGTTTCACAATTCTACCTTAAAAAGGAACACACACATTAAACATATTATCAGTTAATTAATTGTAAAACTATTAAAAACAGTATAGTTGTGTTCATATAAAAACATTTTTTTACATTAAGAAAATATTGCTATAAATAATTTGGAAAAACAGTAATCAGATAAATAGTGTAGTCTATAGAAATCAACTTTTTGATTAGCATATTACGTGTTGGTTTTTATTTGCGGGATGTAATAAAAGACGTCTTACAACACTTAAGAATATATTTACACTTATACTGATTCACATACAGACGGTAAACATATATAAAAGATGGTACAAGGCTATCGATTTCGACCAGTCACACTGGTCATCATCAGGCCAATCATCTTTTATATATGTTTACCGTCTGCTATGTGAATCAGTATAAGTGTAAATATATTCTTTAGTGTTGTAAGACGTCTTTTATTACATCCCGTCTATAGAAATCAAACTGAAAATAATTTAAGATAAGAACATTTTTAGAAGCATAAGATTGTTTTGTAAAACTAACAGTGATCAATTTTCTGGACATAAATTCATAAAAAAAAGATTAATCATAAACTCCAGACGGACTGACCCATGTCGGGCCTGACCCGTCCATGCGTTTTTAAATTTTGTTTGGTCCTAATCAACTGTATCAAAATAAAACAAGTCTGCTTTTAGCGAATTTCCCCTATAGGGAAGAAGCTATTACCGTAGGTCTCATGGTAAGATTTAAGCCCGAGACCATGACAATTTTTTTTTTTTAGGTCCCCAGATGACTAAAACACTATTCGTTCAAATTTATATATGTATATATATATATATATATATATATATATGTGTCCGTGAATGCGATAACTTGAGTAAAAAACGTCCGATTTCAATGAAATTTGGCTCAAATGTGTAAAGTGACATTTATGACTTTAAGTTCGAAAACCAGAAAAATCGGGCCATGGTAAGGGGGGTTTATGGGGGTTTTAAATTTTCCAAAAATCGGTTTTTTGCATTTTTTACCCTAAAATTTTTAAAACACTTAATTTTGGTTTAGACCATGTTATAGAGCTTAAAAAAACAAATAATATGGTATTTTGAATTATTAAGCTAGGTTAAGTGGTTGCGGAGAAAATCCAAAAAAACCTGCTCATAAAATCTCCTATGTTAATCTTATGGGAAAAAGGTTTTTGGCTTTTCCTAAGTTAATTTTAATGTAAACTTCACATTTTCTTTTACCAATCAACTCAGCTCAACAAAACAATCATTTTGGTGTTTAAATTGTGATTCTACGTCCAACCGTTGCAGAGATATTCAAAGTGCTAAACACAGTACGTTCTCCAATGTTATCCTTATGGAGAATAAATAAAATTTGATATCTCCATTATTAATGAATGTATATTGATGAAACTTGGCACGTGGGGTCACGTAGAACTGGTATATTGATATTTGCAAAAAAAATTGATTTTTTGTCGATTATCCCCGTAGCAGCGAACCTGCGTACTCAGCCCCCATGTTATTCTTATGGAGAATAAGTAAAATGTAATGACTCCCTTAATTATAAACATAAATTAATAAAACTTGGTATGTGGCTTCACCTTGTTGAGTTATATTGGTATTTGCATAAAACCCCATTTTTTTAGTTCCTTGTTGCAGCAAACCTGCTTACTCATCACCAATGCTATTATTATGGAGAATAATTAAACTTGTATATATCGCTTATATATGAATATATTTTTATAAAACTTGGTATGCGGCTTTATATGGTATTAAGACATTGGAAATTCGCTGAGTACGCAGGTTTGCTGCGACGGGGGTATTTAATAAAATAAAGAAAAGATAAATAATTAAGTGCTAATTAGCAAAATAGGGCTAACAAGCATTGATTTTAGTTAGACCTTGTTGTTGATTCAGGTTTTGATATTGAATCATATTAAGATGTGTTTATCTTCAAGTCAAATTCCGTTTCTTTACAAGTGAAGTTACATTTTACTATATGTAAAAACTTTTACTTTACTCAGCTGTTTTACCTTACTCAGCTATACAGGGTGTCCCGCAACCATTTGATACAATTTTTACCAGATTTTTCAGCAGGTAAAAACTAAAATAAAATGCAATATAACATAACTTATGTTCTATCTCTTTTCGTTTTCCGTCTGTATGTGTTTTTTACAAAAACTGTAATATCTTTGAAATGTTTTGAGATAAAACCATAAAATTTAGTTTGAATACTACTCTAGGTAGTTTACAGACTCCATCAAATGTTCATTTTAATACAAATTTCCTTTTCAAAATATTGGTGGTTTCAAATGTTTAAAAATTGTTAGTTTTTTTGATATTTAATTTAGAAAATTTGAAACCGCCGCCATATTGAAATGGAAATTTTTATTAAAACCAACATATTATGGAATCTGTAAACTACATAGAGTAGTATTCATACCAAATTCGATGGCTTTATCTCAAACTATTTCAAAGATATTACATATTTTGCAAAAAAAAAACACATACAGACCGACAGACGGAAAACGAAAAGAGATAGGACATTTATGTTATACTGCATTTTATGCTTGATTTTACTTGCTGAAAAACCTGGTAAAATTTGATCAAATGGTTCTGGGACACCTTTATATAGTCAATGTACAGGATAATTAAAGTACGTCTTACAACACTATAAAGTATATTTACACTTATACTATACTTACATCCAAGGCGGTAAAATATACACAAAAGATGGTACAAGGTTTAGTTGTAACAACATGTATCATGCTAATAAAGAAATTATAGTCAATGTCAAACTTATAAAAAAAATGAGGACAAATGGAAATAACACCCCCGTTGCAGCAAACCTGCATACTCAGCTAATTTCCAATGAGATATAACAGTCTTAATACTACATAAAACACTTACCTATTTTCATAAAAATATATTCACAAATAAGCAATATATACAATTTTAATTATTCCCCATAAGAATAATATTGGGGCTGAGTATGCAGGTTTGCTTTATCAAGGAATACAAAAAATGGGTTTTTATACTAATATCAACATAACTCATCTAGGTGAAGTCATACACCAGTTTTTATTCATATATGTTCATAATTAAGGGAGACGTAGCATTTAATTATTATCTATAAGAATAACATGGGGCTGAGTACGCAGGTTTGCTGCTGCGGGAGCCTTTAGCAAAAAATTGTTTTTTTTTTAGCAAATATCAATGGACCACAACCAGATGAAGCCTTATACCAAGTTTCGTCAGTATACGTTTGTAAATAAGCGAGATATAATTTTTTTATTTTCCTCCAAAAGAATAACATTAGACAACGTACTGTGTTTAGCACTTTCAATATCTCGGTAACCAATTGACGTGGAGGAATGATCAAAAAACCAAATTGTGTGTTTTTTTTAAAGCTGAATGCAATGGTAAAAACTAAAATCCAAAATTATATGTAAAAAATTAAAAAAAAAACATTTTTGGGGTACAAAACCCCCCCAAAATACCCCTTTGGATAGAGCGATCTGGCTGGTTTTCGAACTTAAGTCATAAATGAGGCTTTACACGTTTATACAAAATTTCATCAAAATTGGATAATTTTTACGAGAGTTATCGTGCTCACGGACACACACACACACACACACACACATATATATATATATATACTGTGTATATATATATATATATATATATATATATATATATATATATATATATATATATACAGTTTCGAACTAATGGTGTTTTTGGGGTCTGGGGACCTCAAAACGAAAAGTTATCATGCTCTCGGGCCTAGGTCTTACCATGCCGACTACGGTAATAGCTTCCTCCCTATAGGGGGAATTCGCTAAAAACAGTGTATTTTCCAATTGCAAACTTATAACTAAGAAAATCCAGGGTATCAGATTTTTCCATCATCGTTGGCCTAAGCGAAATGTATTGACACCGACCTGGCCGCTCTACCTTTAGTAGTTTATTCTGAATAGATGGTTACACGTCGCCACTACACTACACGCTATTATTATACAGGCTGAGTGACGTCTGCCCGCCGCGTCAAACGACAGCCGTTTCCGAGAGATGTTTGAACTTGCAAATTTGTCTATCAGCGCATGCCTGACTTTTGTGATAAGGTGTACAGAAGATTTAAAACTTACAACGTATTTTAACAATACGTGTTTTTAAAACCTAGGTTTGGTATTTTTATACCATAATAGATACATTTGAAGTTTTTAAATCGTTCATTAAAACTTCTTTCATGGTAAAAAAAAAACTATTAACGAATTATTTTTAAGTATCGTGGTTACTGTGAGTAGGGGATAAAGATAGTTTTTGTTGTACTTTTTTAAAATATATTTTGTTAACAGTCTTTAGTTTTTGTACAGACTATCTTTTATTACAATACTGTTTATACGTAAGAAGTACGTAAAAAGGGTTGAATTAATAACTTCTACTAATATATCCATTTTATTTGAATTTACTTTTTTACTTCCTTGTGCCCGTGAAAATAACTGGACACTTGAATTACTTTGGCATCTTAGTAATAAGTGGTGGAGGCGCCAGGTCAAGAGAGTATTATTTGAATTTGAATATGATTTTTTACATTAATAGATTCATTGTATCTATTATATTAATAAATAGCTGCCATCGTTCCCGGTTTCACCCGGGAATACGGCAGTTGTGTTTGCTGCATTCTGTGGTTGACCTGTGGAACTACTACGAATCATAATCAGCTGATAGAATTTTCATCAGCTCAAACCAAAGTGAATGTCCATAAGAATAACATAGGGTTGGAAGTTTGAAGTCCCGTGGGGCATAGCCCTATGGGAATTTCTTAAAATCCCTTCTTAGTAGGTGCCTAAATATGTTATAAGAGGAGTCTACATGCAAAATGTCGTGGGTTCTAGGTGCAATGGTTTGGCCTGGGCGTTGATCGGAATTTCGTATTTAGAGATATAGATTACGTATTTCAGCATTCTTAATGACAATAATATGGCACTGTTCCGAATTTCATCAATAAACATGTGGTTTATTAGTTTTATTTGTAATCTTAATTTAAATTTAAAAAATTGAGAACAAAGTTTGCTACTGAGATGTAAGTGCCCACGTCAGATAATTCTGCGTGGATGATGAATGGCGGTTCTAAGTAGAGAAATCAATCTCTTTCGACATCTAGTAGCATCGGTCCTCCCGCTAGAGGGGTTGAGCCGGCGTACATATGCAACACTATTCCCACCCGCACCACCGAGAACCAAATAATCTCATCTGATCTAAAAATGCTAAATAACCACGTGTTATCGTGTCTTGGTCATGGAATTATTAGTGAATTTCCTTTGGAAAGTGAACTATTAGCATGACCCGCACGGTGAAACTTAAGCCTTGGACCACCATAGAAGTTCCTAACGTGACCCCTGAACACGTTT
The DNA here is from genome assembly GCA_963675035.1 of Allygus modestus. Classification (NCBI taxonomy): domain Eukaryota; kingdom Metazoa; phylum Arthropoda; class Insecta; order Hemiptera; family Cicadellidae; genus Allygus; species Allygus modestus. The sequence continues at coordinate 405,881,224 of OY776112.1, forward strand.
TGGGGGGTCGTTCAAAATGTTATATATATACATATACATATATATATATACATATATATATGTATATATATATATATATGTGTGTGTGTTTGCACTCTAGCGGTCGCAATTGTTGTCCGATTTACTTCAAATTTGGTAGGGACGTTCCTTTCTGTAATCAGTTGGACAAGTTCGTTGGGCAAAACCATCGGAAAACTCTAAACCCCTTTTTTGGGGGATTAATCTATCAAACTTCGAGTTTTTGGGTCCAAAAATGGTCATAAAAGCCCCAGATGTAAAATAAATGCATGCAAGAATATGGGAATTAGAGAGGCGAAAGTTTTAAGCCCTCTCTCTTCATTCTAGCATAAATATTTACCGAGTTATTAAAGAAAATGTGTATCGACTAAACACAGTACGTTGTTTAAACGAGAAAAGCCTGTTATTCCTTTGTTAGAGTACTTTTATCATCCCCAGCAACCTCACGCCTACTTTCAAGCCTGTCTGGACTTTCTCCTAACCTTATATTGGGCAAAATTGTATTCCCAGCTTTGCAAGTAAATGAAACCAGGAGTATCAGAACAGCCAAAAAATTTATGTTTTCAGATTTTAATAAAAACTGGAAAATGTATGTTTTTACACTGATTTTGAGTTTTAAAAGTTGTTATTTGGAAATTCACTTCCTCACGTCAGCGTGCTGCGTGCGAACTCGTTTCTATTTTTAGTACAGTGGAACCTCTATTAACCGTCACCTTTGGGACCGGGACTGTGACGGATAACTGTATAGACGGTTAATAGAAACATCATATTATAAACGTGTTCAGTAACTACATTTTAAAATGTTTGGCAGAGAAATGAAAATAAACTGTGTACTAAAGGATAATACTTCCCACTACATACATATTTATGTTGTTTTAAATAATATAATAGCTCATACAGACGCTCAGACTAAGCCGTAAGGCGCAAATCCTGAGTCTAATAGTAATATCATAGATTAAGCATACTCCTTAGGAGATCACCCATCGTAATGGGACAAGCGTACACGGTCTGCTTGTACGTCCAAGGCGACGGCGGAGCTAGTTCGGAACGTCTACGCTGCCGCGCTGCTGTCGCTGCCCTTCCCCTCTCCCCCTTCGGCCGCGCGCCCATCCTGACAGCCCCTCCGCTAACCCCTCTTAAATCTCCCATCTCCCAACCCCCAACACACACACTCCACTGAGGGCACCGACCGAAGCCCGTTACCACGTCCCGCCACCGCCAACGGCCGAGGCGCCTCGCCGAGGTGGTGTACTGCCTGAAACTGCCGCAAGCGTCTTTCGATTTTCATAGGAATGTCATGACCCATTCACATTACAATGTTATATTATTATACGCTAGTTATTAACAGGTGAAGACTGAGAAAGAATATGTTCGACCTTGCCTTATAAATCTGATTAATGATTATATTAATTGTTTTTGAGTTTTCCCAATAAATTTAATTTATTTTTTATATTTTGCGAACCATAAATTTAAACTTTGGTAGTTGCAACATATTTTAATAATGGATGCTGTTTTTTTTTTCAAAGCAAGTACCGAGTCCAATGTGGTTGTGAAATCACTGTGATTTATGAAAGTCCAAAATTCATGAAATCTTAATAATCTCAGATGATAATAAATTCACTGTTCCTTAATTATGTCCGCATTGTTGTTCACTGTTTCCTGCTTCATTCCTCATAAGCAATAAGCATAAATTAGTTGTGGTCCAGAAATGTCAAGAAGTCTTTACCATTTATCAGGGGCGGAAAATACGACCGCAAAGTTTGTTATCGGCTGAAAATTGAGTACCAACCTTATTTAATGCCGGAAATGTACTTAATCGCTCAAAAACGGCAATCGGACCGCATTTTCTCGGTAAAAAACAAAGCCGGGTCGTGTTTTATATACAAAAGCGAAGTCCGAAACGCATTTTACCGGGCAAAATCAGATATTTGGCCGTGTTTTATCGGTAAAAACATAAATTTTGCCACAACTTGGTGGTAAAAAACTCTTCACTCAAAAACACCAAAATGAGTGAATTTTTTAAGTATAATGGAATGGACCACGTTTTATTGGCCTCAAGTGGCAAGCGAGCCGCATATTATCCACGGAAATAGCAATATAGCCTTGTTTTAGCGCCCGAAAAAAGCAATTGACCGACAAACCCCTTTTGCGATTTGTAGGGCAAAAACATTGACTTCAAAACATTTAAGGGCCGCATTTTATCGGCCGAAAAAGTCTGCGTTTTACAGAAAAAAATTGTTTAAACAAAATAGGCAATTCCACTTCATTCTATTTGCCGAAAACAACCGTTTTCCTAGCATTTTAAAGTCCGAAATCGACGGTCGCAACTTGTTTATTGACCGAAAATGACGACCGAGCTTCAATATATTCCAAAAATCACAATCTAACCGTGATGTATCATAAAAATTGGCAATCGGACCACATTTCCCCAACGAAAAATAAAGCCGGATTCCGTTTTATATTCGTTACACTATTCGTTCAAATTTATATATATGTATATATATGTATATATATATATATATATATATATATATATATGTGTGTGTGTGTGTGTCCGTGAATGCGATAACTTGAGTAAAATACGTCCGATTTCGATGAAATTTGGCTCAAATGTGTAAAGTGACATTTATGACTTTAAGTTCGAAAACCAGAAAAATCGGGCCATGGGAAGGGGGGTTTATGGGGGTTTTAAATTTTCCAAAAATCAGTTTTATGCATTTTTTACCCACAAATTTTTAAAACACTTAATTTTGGTTTAGACCATGTTATAGAGCTTAAAAAGACAAATAATATGGTATTTTGAATTATTAAGCTAGGTTAAGTGGTTGCGGAGAAAATAAAAAAAAACCTACTCATAAAATCTCCTATGTTAATCTTATGGGAAAAAGGTTTTTGGCTTTTCCTAAGTTAATTCTAATGTAAACTTCACATTTGATTTTACCAATCAACTCAGCTCCACAAAACAATCATTTTGGTGTTTAAATTGTGATTCTACGTCCAACCGTTGCAGAGATATTCAAAGTGCTAAACACAGTACGTTGTCCAATGTTAACCTTATGGAGAATAAATAAAATTTGATATCTCCATTATTAATGAATGTATATTGATGAAACTTGGCACGTGGGGTCACGTAGTACAAGTATATTGATATTGGCTCAAACAATTTTTTTTTTAGCGAATTTCCCCTATAGGGAAGAAGCTATTACCGTAGGTCTCATGGTAAGACTTAAGCCCGAGACCATGATAACTTTTTGTTTTGATGTCCCCAGATGTCCAAAACACTATTCGTTCAAATTTATATATATGTATATATATATCTATATATATATATATATATATATATATATATATATATCTATATATGTGTCCGTGAATGCGATAACTTGAGTAAAAAACGTTATATTTCGATGAAATTTGGCTCAAATGTGTAAACTGACATTTATGACTTTAAGTTCGAAAACCAGAAAAATCGGACCATGGGAAGGGGGGTTTATGGGGGTTTTAAATAAGTAAGTTTCAATATTAGCATACAAATCTCGATGTTCACGTACTCAACCTGGATTTTCATAGAAATTAATTAATTAACGACTCAATGACTCCCATATTTTATTTACTCGATACATGAGTCAACTCTTTTCGTGAAAATAACTATATAATAACAATTGTACGGCTTTTAAAGAGGCTTAGTTTTGAATTTTGACACAACAAATTTGATTCCATACCATCGCATTTATAGCTTTGGTAGAAAAGTTTATTCAAAATTAAGTATCTTTCGTATTCGAGTTCCTTGACATGTTCCTCAACTTTTAACGCCAATATGATTTTTATAGGATTGGTTATTACAGTATTGGCTGATGTAGAGGCTTAGTTCTGAGTTTCGACGTAAAACCATAAGTTCATTCATAATTTTGATTAAATATTTAGCTCTCCATGGTTTTTACCTCCCTGGGGAACGACAACCGAGCCGCATGAACGAGAATGGCCGAAAAAGACGTTTTAAAACTAAATTAACGAATTTTCACCGAAATTCCTGTAAAATTATCCGATTTTCCAGGAATTTCCGGTCTGTGAACTCTCTGTAGTAGTATTACAGAAGGCATATTAATCTGACTGACGACGCATCAATCAGACGACAAGTCGAGATGATGCTGCCGGGCAGACGTAGCACTGAAATTGAACCAATTGTAGATAATTTTGACTTATTTTCATATGTGGAATCAAATTCTGCGAATCACACCACGCTTTTTTGTGACACCCTGTATATATTTTTTTAATTACACATATTTGCCTGATTAAAATTAAGTTTATTTTTATTATATAAGGTAGTCATGAATTCCTTTCATGAAACGTGACAAAAGTGTTTTTAAATAACCCTTAGGCCTATATATGCCATAACAATTTTAAGCAGATACGTTTACTTGATATTTTGTAATAATCGTTTAAATTTGAGATTTACTCACACATTGTAAAAAAACACCGATATTTTGCACTGTTTTTCCTTATATAAATTTAAAAAGCAATGTAAAGATTTGAAACTCCGTAATATAAAATTTGACAATATTTCCGTTCATTTGATAGGTCTCTCGTTAAAATCGGACTGGCCGTTTCGTAGGTGTTATAACGTAAACGTATCTTAAAATCAGCCACAAAATCAATGTGATACGCTATATCGTAAATAAATATTAGATAACAACCTTGCTTTGAATTGATGAGTAAATCACGTTTCATAATAATTACTGATATTCTTTAATTTCAAACCTGTATAATTTCTTAATGTTTCTCAATTTTTTCAAAAAGAACATAAATTTTATTTGAACTTAATAAAGGTTTTCAAAGTTAATTACTCAAATCACAGAAATTACTTTATTTATTTTAATAATTTTAAATTTTTCGCGGAGTTTTTTTAGCCGGTAAAAGTCCGGCACTACTCTCGAATACGGATTTTTGAGTGTCATGAGGATTTACTCTCCGCCCCGACGAAATTAAAAGGAAAAAATAATAAATTGTGAAAAATAATCAAGTGGGATTTTAATAAGGAAATATTGTTTGTTATGAATTCACTGAATCATTGGTAATGAAATATCGGTTATACATACTATACACCTATTACACTAATTTGTAATTATAACTGTAAGAGTATTTTCACAAGCGAACGTAGAACATTTCTCAAGGAAGAAGCCGCTTTACGATTTGACGAAAGGAAGGCACGAAGGCGAAGGCACTGGGGCTGGTGGCTGGCGGACGCCCTGCGAGTGCGAGCGAGCCACGGCACTACGGCAGTGTCGCGTCGGCAGCGCCTATCTTTCTCACTCCCTCTCTCTCTATCGCACAAGTACTCCCGCTCTCTCTCGCACACGGATGTCGTATCCCCTCCTAGCCCGCGGATCGTTGGTTCCTCACGTGGCCACGAGCTGCGCCACTGCGCTGATGCCGTCGGCACTAATTCTATGCTAGTACTAGAAAATCCCGTAGGAGCACGCCACTGTTCACCCGTCTTCGTCTGACAACTTGCCCATGCAATATCTCCTAAGGAGTATGCTTAATCTATGGTAATATTCTCATAGACGGACGACGGATAACAGAGAGTGACGGTTTAAAGAGTGACGGTTGAGCGAGGTTTTACTGTACTCACACTACACTATGTTTATTTATTACTTTTGTGTTTTTATATCCAGTAGTAAAGTTATGTCAATTGGTATACAAGAAGATAAAATTAGGTATATAGGAAGATGAATTTGTAAATCCACATCTATATTAAGCCCCAAGAAACCTTATACAAATAACTTAATTTTTGCGATGTTTTTTTTTTTAACAATAACAGTTTAGCACAACGCGCAGTCCGCGCCCCCTAGATCACTCGGGCCGGTACTGCGTCTAACCCTAACAAATATAGTTAATAATTGCTTTTGAATTTGTTTGTAGTAATCTGGTATAAATGAAGGTTAATTTTGACCAGCATCAATTGGTTATAAATGACGCATAATTGGTTTAATGGCGATAAACTGAGTTTAGTGTCATTATGAGTGTGGTGAGTGAGAAGCCACATGTTGGAGTTAAACGAACATAAACATGAATCTTGTGTTTTATGTATTGTGTTTTGTGTCTCGTGTCTTATTTCTCGTGTTTTGTGTATTATGTATTTCAACACCCGTGGCGTGGCATTATTTTTCTTAGGACAGATCAAACATAAACGTTGAGAAGGATAGTCAAAAACTAATATAGTTTTACTAGGTGAACTAGATTCATCACACGACCGTCATTTCCTACTTGATGTCCTTTCTTAAGCCCAAAATTCTCCTTCACACGATTTATCGTCATTTTAAAATTCCTTGTAATCACAACTAATGAATCAACTACCAATCAAACTCACTAACAAAATTGAATAATTTGCTACTGCACCAGAAAAATAACTTTGACGCCGCCATCTTGTCAAAATCCTCCGCTGCATATCTGCAACCAAAAATATTACAACAAATATAAAATAGTAACTTAGTCAATGAGTGAATATGAAAAAAAATAATGTTGTACATTCAACACACCATTTGTCATAGGCTATATGTAATGCAACAAAATCATCAGTAACCAAACAAATCTTTGTGCAGAAAAAAGTAGGCAAAGTTCAAGCCCGAATTATGAAAAAGATAAATAATTTAAACACCTGTGTTAATTAATAAGTTAATACACATTAATTAATAAGTTGAACTTATTGATTAATGCGAGTGTGGGGAACTACTAAACTGTCGAGGACTGTTTGGTAAAATTCTTTTACACTATAAAAGAACACTTACTAAACCAACCATAATACCTATCCGCCATTTTAGAAAAAACTGGATGTAACCAACCCTCCGTTAACATCATACCCGATGGCAGGTAACTTATTGCCTATCATACTTAAACAATGGCGCGTGAAAGACAATCCGCCGATTTAAAATAGAATACAATCATGGGGGTGGGGTGGTGGGATGAGGGGGATTGTTTTTGTCGTGTTGACAATGTCAAGCGCATCCCGTGGTGGATGGGATAATTAAAAAGCCCAGCGATAATTAACTACTGGTCTTTTCAAAGGGGAGGGGGAGGGGCGAATTTGAGGGGGTTATTAGGTAACATGGCAGCGACACGGCATCAAGTTCAGGGGACCACCCGGCGGGCGACGTTATGGGGAAGAATGCCCACTTTGGGGGTGGGGAGGGGGGCGGGCAGACCCTTAATCGGTTTATCCTCTGATATTGGTGACCATTGCTTGTTGATTTACGGTTTATGTGTTTTTGATTGATCAGGGGTAGAGACTGATGAACTAAGTTTATGCAAATCTGTGGAAGGATGAATGATAACGGTACGTCGAAGAGGTTTTTATGTAATTAAAATTAAGTGACTTTGTTTTGTTATGAAATTATATTCTGATTTTTACAACCTTATATTAAATTTAATATAACAACAATATTTAACCTCAAATTACTAAAATTTAACCGGAAAATTAGCCCGGTGGATCCTTACATTTTAGTTTTACAAATAAATTCATTGCTCAGTTATAAACAAGATTGAGCATAAAATTTAAATTTTATCAGCGAGAAAACGCTGCATCTCAAATAAATATTTATTTCCCTACCCAAACTAGCACGTTTTCTCTACTTTCACATTTCTTCGAAACCAGTTAAAGCAACAACATCGAAAATCTCCCAGAGCATATCGGTTGTATTGCTTCCTGTCACCGAAACTGATCCATCCCCAGAGATGTTTACTGTTTTATGTAAATTTAATTGACTAAGTATAATTTTAAAATTAAAGTTAAAATAGTTTTTTGGTATAAGTTAAAAGCTTAAAAAGCATCGACATATTTTAATCGATGCGTCGTATTTAACGTGTTTCGAGTGTTACTAAATAATAAACTTAATAATATCCCACTCGAATTATTAACCACCAGGCAATATTTTAAACCTCATGAGCAATTTTCATCGCCACTGCAGTCGCACAATGGAAACCAATCATCGAGACCTAGCGCTACCTCGGTCTGACAGCTCATTAAGGCCAATGACAATTTGGGCAATCTTTACCCAACAGAACTAAGCCAATAACTCGAACAAATCCAATCGCGCAGTACACAGAGCTGGAGCCTTGGACAAAAGCTCGGTTAATGAAACGTCACGGGGCCGAATGACGTCATCTGAGTTACCAAATCAGCGTTTAATGTGACGTTGCTAATGACGGCGTCAAACTGAGCGGAACTGAACTGGCCGCGACGAAGGTGGGGCAGCCGCGATTGGCGTCGGTTTTGTTAAACGTTTTATTCATTGTTGAATGCCTCCAGAATTGATAAAGACAATTGAAATACATGTTTACATCCCTTCAGTCAACAGTTGTAATTTCAAGTAGATTATATCCTGCGTATGTTTCAGAGCACTCGTTACATCACCAGGGACGTTACAAAAACTGTATTCTTATGTTTTAGAAAAAAATACTTCCCAAAAATCAAAATATTAAAAACTCAACCCATGCAAGCACATTTAAACATGAATTAATTGAGCGGAGCTCCTATACTACACTCTGGCTTTTTATTTACACGTACTGCTCCTGAACGGCTGGAGTGATCCTCACGAAATTTTGTTCGGTCATAGTAACCATCTATGGGAAGGTATAAATCTGAAATTGTCCAAATCGGACATAAGGGTTCTGCCCTACGGTCCTTTAAAGTTACCATGTTATTTTAATAGGAGAAATATTTTATTTGGTTTGTTTACTGTGTATTGATTACACAGCTGTTATAAGGATAAAATTTAAATGCAGACTGTTACTATCAGCTGTTTGTAAATACAGTAGTTTTCTGTGAAATTGTTGTTTTGTTTATTTTAGTGGTTTGTTTACCTTTGTACGTGAATGAAATGCCACGTTTACGGAGAGGAGGTGCAAATCTTGGACGACGCACCGTATCCAAGGGAAAAATCGATTCGTCGATACATTTCTGAAAATTATTGATTAAATAAATACTCGCTCCGCTCAATATTGCAAGCATACAACTGCATTGTATATCTAGTTATTCTCACTTAAACGTTTCGATGCCATTTTGGACATCTTCATCGGTAGGAAGGTTATATAAACAAAACAACAATTAAAAAAAAAACAGTGAATCATATGATAGCTTACTATACTACATCTAATTTAAGTACATTAGCCAAACATTTAAATATACAAATATGGTGATCCATTATTTTGCCGGCCGGCAATAGACACAGACTGAAAAAAGTAATTTTATACTCTAATATGAAGAAATGTCATTCCGTGTGCAAAATTTATCTCGGATTCAAGCGAAACATTTTTAATAAATCTTTGGAATAACACCTGTGAATAAATTAACCAGGAAACTTTCAAAGTAGCACTTACACAAGGTAAATTATTAACACATGATTTATTGAAAACAGCAACTAGAAACATTGAGTAAAGATTGCATATAGACATATTTTTCACACTCGGAACTAACCAAATACCAACGGGTATGACTCGGCCTCCCCGGTACTTTAAGTTTAAATGTGCATCTCTCTATGTGATTTAATACTTCAGTTGTTGACAAGTATTTTTTCTAAAGCAGAATAATGCCATTTTAGTAACATCGCTGAAGATGAAAGCGAGTGTTCTGAAACATATGTAGTATATAATCTACTTGAAATAAAACTGTTGACAGAGAGTATGTTATAAATTGTTTAGCGTTTAAACTTTGAGTATCTGGGGGCCAAACTTTACTCGGGGGAAGGTCAGACAGTTTGTTTAGATGACTTGGAGCATATTTCACCACTGCCCCTACTGATAATCAGATTTGTATAACTCATTTGCCTCTTTTCTACATTTGTAAGGTCGCTCCAGTTGTTGTTTATAGCTCAATGCCCCTATGATTTATTTTAATACTCTATATATGCAATCTTCACTCAAATCTTTTAATCTCTGCTCTCAGGAAACTACATGTTATTAATCATAAACAACATGAGTATTACTTTGACAGTTCCCTGGTTGATTATGAACAGCTGTGTTACAATTCTTTTGTTTTGATTTGAAACTCCATAAGCCCAATGTTAATTTTGTTAACTTTTCATTTTAGATTTTTACTTTCTCCCGTTATACATAGTATATGGAGAAAGTATTGTTTTCGTAAAAATTTTCGAATTTGAGTTGTTAGTGGAAATATTCGTTTTGGTGCTCCCTGAACCCAAAAAAGTGGTTTTTACGTGATGTCTGTCTGTGTGTGTGTGTGTGTGTGTGTGTGTGTGTGTGTGTGTGTGTCCGTGTGTGTGTGTGTGTGTGTCTGTGTGGATGTGTACAGAGCTAGAGCCCTAACCTATGGGCCGATTTTTATGAAATTTGGTATGTAGGTACTAATCCACGATATCTCCAGGCGTTTTTTTCATTTTTTTGAATTTTTGATTTTTAAGGGTAATTATCCCCCAAAAACCGCCAAAAAACATGAAAAATCCAAATTTCTCAAAAATGGCTCTAACGATTTTGATTAAACTTTAGTGGTTTGTAGAACTTTAGGTTTCCAACAAAATGACACCACCCGCATTTCTGGAAAAATTCGGGTTCAGAAATTAAAGGACTTAAAACATCCAAAATTCAGTTTTTTGGATTTTTCATAAAAAATCATAAATGTTAAAAAAGATTACTATTCACCATTAAAAAGAGCTCAAAAAACTAAATAAATTGGTATTTTAAATTACTATTCTACGATTGCTAGTTGGGGAGAAAATAGAAATTTCCATTTAGCGGTAAACGCAGTACGTTGTCCAATGTTATTCTTATGGGGAATACAAAAATAACTATTTCTCTCTTATTTACTGATCAATTTCATTAAAATTTGATATGCAGGTCAAGTTAGCATTGACCAACAGATGATGTTCGAAATGTGTTGCTATTTAACCCTGGGGGGGGGCAAGGGGGCATTTCCCCTCTCAAAACCACTCTGTGTGTAGCAACGGACTCTATAGTTCCTCCCAAAAAGGGATTTGGGTGGATATTTCTGAAAATAACTATTTTAGAAAATTTTCTGTACATTTATCAATACTTCATATTCTATATTTAGTAAATAACAAATGTTTTTGTCACTAAAGTTTGGCTTAAAGGGAGAAAGTATGTGTCAGTTTCCTGATACCGTTTATTTTACATTATTTGATTTTTCCTGGGGATGAGGCCTGTCTAGAACCTATTTTTATCCTAGAAATTAGTTATTTCGAACATTTAAAGGAAATCGTTGGAGTCGTTTTTGAGATCAGTGTCTCAAGCAAGCAAGCAAACATACAAGAAAACATTACTCATATTAGAGTATAGGATTTGTTTTTAAATTCCCAATTTGTTTGAAATATTTCTTTATGGCTTGATAATGCTTTAATGGGTGTTATAATGATGTTGAGACCAAATCAAGGAGATTGCATGATATCTATCAAAGTTTAACTTGATTTAGAAAATTGATTTAGAAAATATAGTTAAAAGAAGACGTGATTAAAAGAATGCCCATTTAAATCCTCTTGGTATTGATTTAAAGGGGTCCCAACTAGTGAATTTCTCTCCTTTCCTTAACAAAATTCCCTAATTTTAATATTTCTTTACCTTCAGCTGTTTGTTGTCATGACGGAAGAAGTTGTTGCGATCGAAGGAGAGAGGGTGCTTCCACTGGTTTATTTTGATAGTTAAGGAGAAGTCTTCGCCAAGTAAATTAAGTATCTATGTTCCAAGCCATCGTTTGAATACAACGGTTAAGGCAAATTTTCCCAGGTTCATCTTTTAGAACATAACAATAATGCACTGTGTATAAAATGTGACGTTTGTTTAACTGCGTGTGACACATATGATGAGTGTAAAGTATAAAAATACCTCCGTCACAGCAAACCTGCGTACTCAGCGAATTTCCAATAACTAGATTATGGGTCTCACTACTACCTAGAGCCACTTACCAAGTTTCACAAAAATACATTCATTAATAAGTGATGTATAGCATTTGATTTATTCTCCATAAGAATAACATTAGAATTGAGTACGCAGGTTTGCTGCAACGAGGAAGATAAGAAATGTGTTTTTTTCAAACATCAATAAAACTCCACCAGGTGACATACCAACATACCAAGTGTTGCTACATACCCAGACTTATTAATTTAGGTTCACAACTAAGGGAGATGTAAAACTTAACTAATCCTCCATATGAATAACATGGGGGCCAAGTATGCAGATTTGGCGCTACCAGGAAAAGTCAACAAAAACCATTTTGTGTGCAAATATCAATATACCACAACTAGTTGAAGCCACTAACCAAGTTTCATCAATATACATACATAAATAATCGAGATATAAAATTTTATTTATTCTCCATAAGGATAACATTGGACAACGTACTGTGTTTAGCACTTTGAATACCACTGCAATGGTTAGACGTAGATTAACAATTAAAACCTTAAAATGATTGTTTTGTAGAGTTAAACTTATTGGTAGAAAGAAATGTGGAGTTTTTAGTAAAATTATCTGAGGAAAATATAAAAACCGTATTCCCGTAAGAGTAACATGGGAAATTTTATGGACGCGTTTTTTGACTTTTCTCCACAACCACTTATCCTAGCTTAATGATTCAAAATACTAAATTGTTTGTTTTTAAGCTCTATAAAATGGCTATAACCAAAATCGAGTGTTTTTTTAACTTTTAGGATAAAAAGTAAAAAAAAACTGATTTTGGAAAATTTTAACACACACACACACACACACACACACACACACACACACACACACACACACACACACACACACACACACACACACACACACACATATCTATTTATATATATATATATATATATTTATATAGATTTACATATATATAAATTTGAACGAATAGTGTTTTTGGCATCTGGGGACCTAAAAACAAAATGTTATGGCCTCGGGCTTAAGTCTTACCATGAGACCTACGTTAATAGCTTTTTCCCTATAGGGGAAATTCGCTAAAAATTGCTTATTTCCTTTTATAATTGAGATATTAAACAAATTTTTAAATACATTCAAATGGATTATTCTTATTTTTATTTTTATTTTTAAAAGAGATCTTAAAACTCATCCAATGAAAGCGCCATTTTCATTCGTGGGAGAGAAACACAGTTTTACCCGAAACATGATCACACTCCAAAATTACCGCGACTTATGTCCCGTTACACCTTCAACTCACTCACAGACGGAACCTTGTCAACCCCGAGGGAGGGGAGTTTTATTTCGCTCATTGGAACTCGATAACGTTATAGGGAGTAGCGCCAAGAGCCACGAAATGGAGGCCACTTATTGAATCCGGCAGTTTGTCGAGCTGTGTAAACTTTAATCATCCCAAATCTGGGGATCCCGACGATTCTTGGCTATTATATTCTCCGTCTTTCATTCCTACAGGGCGTCGGTTGGAATAGATTGGTAATCCACCCCTCTGCAACTTTACACAGTTTTGTTGATCTTTGAGTTGTGGATTCATGCTGGTAGACCGAAGTACATTACTTGTTATGACTTAAAATGTTATATCTACAACTTTGAGAATTTTTTATTTTTACCTTCATGACACAGTATGATTTAGACAACTTTAATATAAAGGACCATAACATAAAACTGAAGGATGGTGAATAAATGAAACAAGTCTATTTCCATTTAAAAAGTACCGAATGCAATAGCAATCTATATTATACAAATAACTACTTGATTATTATTGGGATTAATATTTGCCCCCTAAAACTATTATTTTTAATAAATAATTGCTATCAACGAAAAAGTACTGCTTTTTACCATATTTTCTTATATATTCATTAATCCATTTGGCAAAATTAGAACCATTTCTCTCGGTCCTGAAAATGATTAGTATGACCTACCTAGTAAATAACCTTGGGCCATCGTTTGCGTGGATAGCGTAATCGCAAATATGTCCGCAATGTTGTTAACTATAAAATAGTTTTTGAAATAAAAAACATACCATGCTGATAAAAATAAATTTTAACAGAAAAAGTTTTTAAAGTGTTTTGTTGTGAAGCTAGCGCCAAACTGCGTGAACATTCGCAGAAAACTCCGCATAGGTTACTGTTATAAATGGTGTTAAAGCTTGCTACACTTCAGTGAAGAGCTAAAATCACAGTCGGAATTAAAGTTAAATCAAGCTTTAAAATAAATTTGATGTAATAAATTTTATTATACTGCTGGGAATGTACTTGATACTTCAGTAATATTTTGGTCAAAATAAGTTCAAAAATAACAAAGGAGTTCTGTTCACAAAAACTGCCTTAGGGTACAGACAGAGAGGTTTAATCCTCTTCAACAAAAACGAGGCTAATCGCGACTGCACGACCTATAGAAAATAAACTCAACCTTGAGAGATATCAAGTAAATAATATATGACCCCCCAAAAAATAGCCTTGCCATCAAGAAATATTAAACAGAAAATTGGGTATGTAAAACATTTAACCAAACAGACGCCAATCGCGGCTGCCCCACCTTTATCGCAGCCATTTCAGTTCCGCTCAGCTTGGCGCCGTCATTAGCAACGTCACATTAGCTGAACTGCTAACTATGATGACCTCATTCAGCCCCGTGACGTTTCATTAACCGAGCTTTTGTCCAAGGCTCCAGCTCTGTGTACTGCGGGATTAGATTTGTTCGAGTTGTTGGCTTAGTTCTGTTGGGTAAAGATTGTTCCAAATTGTCATTGGCCTTAATGAGCTGTCAGACCAGAACCGAATGATTGTGTTTAAGTGTTGGAATCATACAAAATAGTTTTACTCAAGCCGTTTGATAATGGAATAGCATCTAAAGCGTATATGCTACTTAGAATCATTTCCAATATGGCGATTTAAAAGCCACTTAAATTAATAGCTACGTTGCTTGTTCTAATAATCTACTGAACTAAATCAACAATTGTATTACTATTAGGTTTTATGTTTTATACATTTGAATGTGGTTATCCTAAATATTTACAGATATACTTTTACTGATTCTTCCTTAATAGTGTTTATTATTTAATTCATTGGAGTATATTTATGTATTTTGTAAAGTCAACGGTTTCGCAATATTATAATGTTTTAGTCCGGCCAAACACTTTTGAGCGAAAAATGGTTATAAATAGACTAATTTTCAAGCACCAGGGCAAATAATATCTATATCCTACCATTTTAGCGAATTTCCCCTATACGGAAGAAGCTATTACCGTAGTCAGCACCCGGCTAGGCCCGGGACCATAATTTTTCGTTTTGAGGTCCCCAGATGCCAAAAACACCACTTGTTCAAAACATACATATATATTTACATATATATATGTGTGTGTGTGTGTGTGTGTGTGTGTGTGTGTGTGTGTGTGTGTGTGTGTGTGTGTGTGTGTGTTCGTGAGCACGATGACCCTCGTAAAAAGGTCCGATATTGATGAAATTTGGTACAAGCTTGTAAAGCAACATCTATGATTTTAAGTTCGAAACCCAGCCAGATAAGCCAGGTAAGTGGTTTTATGGTGTATTAAGACATACTGTATACATATGCAATGGAAATTTGCTGAGTACGCAGGTTTGCTGTGACGGGGGTATTTTATTATATCATTATAAAAGTGCAGGTGCACAGCATTAGTATCATAATCGGAGCAGGTATGACTAAAAGTTGAAGACTGGTTTAATTGATCACTGTGTATGCAAATTTATGCAGTAGCACTTGTCACTAGTTGTTGGTATGCATTTTGCAAAGATGCGAACCAACTTAATTACAACTTTGTGACGAATCACATGAGAAAATAAATGTACTGGAACTCTACATCTCCATAACCTACAAAGGGTGTCTCGACTTTTGATACTTTTTGACTAAAATGTCTACAGACAAAATAATTCTTCTGACATTGCTTCTCTGTATAAAAAGATCCTTCGATATAAAACCCGAACAATGTTGCCTAACGAATTGATCTCAACTATTCCAAGCACTCTGGCACGATCAATACGCGTTCATCGAGAGATTAAACCCTCGAATCAACGACACATTACCGACTCCGCATTCATCTTTGATCGCCCTCCTCCTCAAGAGGCGTCACTCTCATACGATCAATTTGAGTTAGGGTGGGCTAAAGCCAAAATTAACTTCTCCCTTATTTGTTTCTATTTTATTGTCTGGTTCTTTGCGCCCCCGCACGCCCCATTGGGCGCTCGAGTGGCGGGACTGCACCGCCAGCTGCGAGCTCCTATCGATCCCTATTGATAAATATATTGCCTATCGAACAAAGAGCGGATTAATGAGTGCTGCTCTGGCGAGCACTGGCTCGGAAAATAGGATTACACGGAGACGACGCAATTGGTTTACCTAACGGCTAACACCGGGCACGACGTAATCTCTTTTTGATTGGCCTTGTGCTCGTCCTCCGTGTTCTAGAAGAAATCTGCAACTTCAACTGCTGGTTTTGGGGTACATGACGGTTGTATTCCGAATGGTTCGTCCCTCTGCCCCAGTACTTCTGCGCAATCAGGTGAATCCCCCACTGGTACATATCTGTATTAGCAAAATTGAGTCATAAACGAGAAAAATTGCTACATGTCGTGTAAAGTCAGGTTCTATTTTGTGCTCAATTGCCATTAGGAATCCGCTACACGCATTTGAAAATTATAGAGACAGTTTCACGTAGCTTATTTGTTTTCATATGATTGTTTTTTAATAACTGCTGAATTAAGGCTCGTGGCGTTGTACCTGCTTCCTCTACAAGACCGGTGGTAACTTTGAAATCCCGTACTTCCTCAACAGACTATCTAATTTCGTTGATTTTTGGCTTATTTTCAAAATATAACAAACAAGATATCCTAGCGATTTCTGTGTGCAAATTTTCGACATCACAAATAATAATCGTTCGATTAAGTTCCAAAAATACAATAGTTATGATTTTATTACTATTTATTTTTTGTTTATTATATATATATATATATATATATATATATATATATATATATATTATTTTTTAATTTATTTAACTATTTATTAGTGACTGCTCACTGAAATCATTATTTATTTGTTTAATCCTTAAATAAACCACGAATAAACGTTATCGTAGAATCCGCTGAACAGTCTTTGAAAGTTAACATTGGCCTTATGGTGGAAACTTGTACAAAAGTGGAATGGTGCCTCTAAACCTGATGTTTGATTAAATAATGAATGATTGTTTAAGTAACCATCTGACCCAACAAGATGTAAAAAACGATAAGATTTAATTTGGAACTATGAAAGCCAACTAGTAAAGCCAACTAGTAAATCCAACTATGAAAGCCAACTAGTAAAGCCAACTATGAAAGCCAACTACTAAAGCCAACTATGAAAGCCAACTAGTAAAGTCAACTATGAAAGCCATCTAGTAAAGCCAACTATGAAAGCTAACACGAGCAAATGCTGCTTCTACTTCTGAATTTGCATCACCCCACATAACGTTTTAATTGTACATACTACGTTTGTGAATAAGTGAACCTGGAATTTAAGCTATCAAAATAATTACCTGTTAAATTTATATAAAATACTATTCTACCATTTTACATTAAAAAATGGTAACACTAAAGGGTAAAGAAATTAATTAATTTTCAATGTTCTCTTTCCTGCATTATTTGTTGAATGATAATAAATAGGCCTACCGCCCTTAAAAATAGCAGAAAAAGTTAATTGGAATCTAAAGTTGAATACTTGTATGCAATATTATGTTAAGCACCATTTTTAAAAATTCGTATAACTTATATGTTAAGTATATTGCTATTGCCATTTTCTTTAAGTGTCACAATATAGTCGTTAAAATTGTATAAGTTATATATGCGAAGATGTGGTTACCACCCGAAATAAAAATATTTAACAGTCCTGGGGTAGGTTATTTTTATAATTGAAACATTGAATGATTTTACAATTCTTCATTTTACTCATACTAATGCAACCAACATATATATTTTTAAGGTTTGATGGTAGGAAAAGATAAAATAAAACTCTGCCGTAAACCAATTCAAATTGCGAGAAACGAGGAATCTCCAACCTCCAAACAAACAAACCATTCATCCTCCGTAACGAGAAAACTCAAAGAACTGCCAAAGTCATCACATGTGTTGTGCAATTTCACGAAAATTCATTCTGCGGGAATAATTGCACCCACATGTGCAAAACAAACATTACTTTTGTAAAGAGTGCAAGAAGGTACGGGGCAGGGTTATTAGCAAAGCCACTCCAGAACGCAATATGCGGGTAATGCTGAGACAAGGTCCAAACAGCAGATATTGGGCAATCAGGGCTACCAACTGTATGAGTCGAGATTCCATTGAATCCATATATATCAGAGGGTTCATATTTGCCCCTAAGTGTGATTAAGTGTACTTTGAAGTTTCTTTAGAAAAATGAATGCATCAGTAAAATAAAGTTAGACCTCATGACTTAAAGAATTACTCATGGAAGAACCCTCCTCCGTTACCCCTCCGTTACTCTATTATACTTTCTTTGTAGTAAGATTTAACTATATCTATATTTGTCTGTAAACTAGTAGACTTGGAAATACAATTATTTTGTCAAACCTTTTCAGTAGTGGTACCCCTATTTGTAGTTTAAATACAGGTTTCATTACTTGTCATATAATTCGTTTAACCATCTAAATTTACAACATCATTAATTTGGTTGAATATACACTCTGTTCACTGTAGAATTGTAATAGTATCATGAGAGTCTCACTGGCACAACGGTTAGCGTCTTAGACTTGGGTTCACAGCCTCAATGCCTGGGATGTCCACATCAGTATGGATCTGGACCGCTTTACCTAAAAGCGTTGAAGTAACCTCCTATACAAAATGCCTCTGGAATAGATATGAAAAATGTACTGTACAAGCTCAATACTGACGCTATATCTAAGAGTAAAAATATTTTATTTGACGCAAGTAGATCAGTAAATAAGTTTTATAGTTAGTCTAATGACGGTGTTGTTATCACGAGGAAATGTTCAAACACTCTTGTCTCATGTTTTTTAAATTTTAATTATAATTACAGAAAATCCTAAAAAATTATAAAATCGATTAAACTTAAGTGCAACTTTAGGTCATGTCTTATAGAACGTTTCATTTAAGAATGTTCTCTGTTCAAAGAAGAAGGTACCCTCGGACACAGTAGTACTGATCGTAAATCCAACCTCGGCACAGAAAATTTGAATTATATTTTATTCATGCCAACCCTATAAATATTTGTAGGAATAAATAATTTTAAAAAGAGTAATATTGAAATACTGATGGCCAGTAGGGGTGAGCACCGAAGGAGTTTTGAATTGTGAGTTGGCCTACTGTTATTTATTACTTTTGTAAAGAGTTCAAGAAGGTACGGGGCAGGGTTATTAGCAAAACCACTCCAGAACGCAATAACATTATTGGAATTAATTTCAGCATAATTGATCAGGTAGTTGATAATTCAAGGATAATTTAGAGGTCGGGGGGAATACCCCTTAATAACACGGTTCAGAAAATATTAATGTCCATACGATAACCAAGGGAACTCTGAAGTCCAGTAGGGCAGAGCCCTCCATACACCCCTATATACATTTTATATAGTGAGCATGTCTATATCTGCCTTTAGTGTTACACCTCTATTCGTTCCAAATTTCAATACAAACGGTTCAAAAATACATTAGTCCATAAGAATAACATGGGAAGTACAGTAGGGCGGAGCCCTAAATGATTTTTAGTTCGTGAACGAGACTATTTCTGCTGTTAGTGTAACAGCTATACTCATACTAAATGTCAGCTCAAACGGTTTAGTAAATGTCCATAAGATTAACATGTTAACTCCAGAAGGGCCAGTAAGGGAAGCCCAGAAGGGCGAAGCCCTAAATAATGTTTAGTTCGTGGGCAAGACTATCTGCCATTAATCAGATAATTCCTTCAAATTTAAAATCAAACTGTTCCGAACAAAATACCAATGTAAATAAGATTAACAGGATACCTCTATTCAAGTAGGGCGGAGACCTAACTGATGATTAGATCTTGAGCAAGAACACGATATCTGCATTTAGTGTAACATATCTTCCAACCAAATCAGATGAAACGGTACTGTAATACCGTACTAATGTCCATAAGATTTACATGGGGTGGTTAAATTGCAGTGGGCCGGAGCTGTAAAGGAATGTTAACCCGTGGACAGGCCGTTATGTTACTTTAGAATATTAGCTATCTTCCTGCCAAATATCAGCTCAATCAGTTCAGTAGTTGGAGCGTGATCGACCCACAAACAAACAAAGGAACCCATAAACCTTCAGCTTTATAATGTTAATAAGGGCAAATCTTATAGTAAAATATCGAGTAAATTAGTATAACCTGCTCTGTGAAATCAGTTAAGGACTCAATAAATTTATCCTAAAAGTTTTATTAAGGAGATAAATGAAACCCGTTATTCCCGAGGAACCCAATAACATTATTGGATGCCGCGTTGACATGCGGCCACTTATTGGTCCGCCAGTTTGTTGGCTTCTGCACTCCTTTATTATATTTGAGAGTTTTTAAAAATATTTAAAATGTTGTTTGGATAAGATATTTATTATTTATATTTCCCTTATTAGAAATAGAAAGCGATACAACGTTTTAAATTATGTAAAACCTACATTTTCGGATAATCTATATATTTTAAACGTAAAACGAATTATTCCATAGTTTGGCTGAGATTTCCATCCGGCCAATTTGAATGCGGACCAATTACCATCAATGTAATGAAATGATTCATATACTATACACCAATGCGAGCAATTCTGACAGTTTGTTTGCAAAGTTCATCTCGGAATCCAGCTGAATGATTTTGATAAAACTTTGGGATTAGGGGCTTTTAGACCTTAAAAATTGATTGGTAAAAACCTCATCCCCGGGAAATTGTTTTTTTTAGAAATATCTTTTAAAATTGTAAATTTTAAGATTGGGATTATGAAGTTTCAAATCAAAACAAAGTAATCATAACACCTGTGAATAAATTAACCAGTGAACTGTCAAAGCAGCACTTACACATGGTAAAGTATGAACAAGTGATTACTTGAAAACAGCGAGAGTAGATATATACAAATTACAAATTAATTAAATGTGTATTGAGTATGTGTATGTGATTGAGTGTGTGTATGTGATTGAGTATGTGTATGTGATTGAGTGTGTGTGTGTGATTGAGTGTGTGTATGTGATTGAGTATGTGTATGTGTATGTGATTGAGTGTGTGTATGTGTATGTGATTGAGTGTGTGTATGTGATTGAGTATGTGTATATGATTGAGTGTGTGTATGTGATTTAGTATGTGTATGTGATTGAGTATGTGTATGTGATTGAGTATGTGTATGTGATTGAGTATATGTATGTGATTGAGTATGTGTATGTGATTGAGTGTGTGTATGTGATTGAGTATGTGTTTGTGATTGCGTATGTGTATGTGATTGAGTATGTGTATGTGATTGAGTGTGTGTATGTGATTGAGTGTGTGTATGTGATTGAGTATGTGTATGTGGTTGAGTGTGTGTATGTGATTGAGTGTGTGTATGTGATTGAGTATGTGTATGTGATTGAGTATGTGTATGTGATTGAGTATGTGTATGTGATTGAGTATGTATATGTGATTGAGTATGTGTATATGTATGTGATTGAGTATGTGTATGTGTATGTGATTGAGTGTGTGTATGTGATTGAGTATGTGTATGTGATTGAGTATGTGTATGTGATTGAGTATGTGTATGTGATTGAGTGTGTGTATGTGATTGAGTGTGTATGCGATTGAGTGTGTGTATGTGATTGAGTGCGTGTATGTGATTGAGTATGTGTATGTGATTGAGTATGTGTTTGTGATTGAGTATGTGTGTGTGATTGAGTGTATGTATGTGTATGTGATTGAGTATGTGTATGTGATTGAGTATGTGCATGTGATTGAGTATGTGTATGTGTATGTGATTGAGTATGTGTATGTGTATGTGATTGAGTGTGTGTATGTGATTGAGTATGTGTATGTGATTGAGTGTGTGTATGTGATTGAGTATGTGTATGTGATTGAGTATGTGTATGTGATTGAGTATGTGCATGTGATTGAGTATGTGTATGTGATTGAGTATGTGTATGTGATTGTGTGTGTGTATGTGATTGAGTATGTGTATGTGATTGAGTATGTGTATGTGATTGAGTATGTGCATGTGATTGAGTATGTGTATGTGATTGAGTATGTGTATGTGATTGAGTATGTGTATGTGATTGAGTTATAATAACAACTAGCGTGACTCTTAATATTCTAAATTGAGCGGAGAAAATCTGCTTTAATACAGCATTTATCTTTTGAATTTTTAAAACCACGAAAACCAATATAATTTCATCGAGCATGGCTCATTCCCCCCAGTACAGTACTTCATTAAATAATAACAAATAGCGGTTTATAAAGTTAAATCTTACTGGGGGCATTTTAAACAACAACAAAAAACACAAGACTGACATCACTGACATCATATCCTATACTCTAATATGAGTAAGGTTTGCTTGCTTGCTTGCGACACGGATCTCATAAACGGCTCCAACGATTTCCTTCAAATGTTCGAAATAACTAATTTCTGGGCTAAAAATAAGTTCTAGACAGGCCTCATCCCCAGGAAATATCAAATAATGTAAAAAAACTAAAATGAAAAATTAAAAAAATTAACATTGGGCTGATGAAGTTTCAAATCAAAACAAAAGAATTGTAACAGCTGCTCATAATCAACCAGGGAACTGTCAAAGTAATACTCATGTTGTATATGATTAGTATCATGTGGTTTCCTGAGAGCAGAGATCAAAATATTTGAGTGAAGATTACATAAATAGAGTAGTAAAATAAATCAAAGGGACGACATTGAACTACAAATAACAACTGGAGTGACCTTAAAAATGTAGAAAAGAGGCAAATGAGTTATACAAATCTGATTGTCAGTAGGGGGAAGTGGTGAAATATTACTCCAAGTCATCTAAACAAACTGACTAGCCTTCCCTCGAGCAAAGCTCGGCCCCCAGGTACTATTTATTATAGATTCATATATTTGAACGAAAGTTCCCAGTAGGAAAATTGGAGGTAGGTTATCAGCTTTTTATACAACGTCTCTCATAAGGCGATAAATTAAATGAAGGTCTCAAATAAAACACTTTTTAAATATCGGAATTTGATCACCTAGTCTATGTGATGAAGTTTACTACAAAACAAAAGTCAGGTTATCAAGGGAATCTGTTGGAAAAAGCTAGTTTCATTAAAAATGTTCCAATTAATAGATTATTTTTATTGTTTATTATAAGGTGTAAAATGCAATAAACTTTACATCTCTTTAGAAAGATTGCTTGAGTTACTGTACCGGACGGGTCTTGGCCATGACCTACGTAAACTAGCACCTACAAATTGTTTTCGTAGATATCCAAACAGTTTATAACTGACTGCTTATAACTAACAGTTTATCCTAACTGCACTACTTTTCCAACAAAAATTAATATTCTAACAATTCGTTTTTAAACCGTAACGAAACAATAAGAGTTTAATATAACTTTATACAAAACTGGTAAAAGCGAGAGAGGACGAGGAGAGCAAATAAATCATCCGCGCCTGTTAAAAAGTTAAACCTTAATAGCGGCTGTTATTTAATTTTCAGAACTTCAAATTAATATTGTTCCCGAATAAACTGGCGGATTTTCTGCTATTTGTTTGGCCACAACTCTTCAATTCCGTGGCTGCCGCGCCGCACCGCTGTGGAGCGAGTTAATATTGCTGGTAAAAAATATTGTGCTGTGTAAGTTTTAATTTTATGTCTTTACTGATTTTAATAAATGAATCTATAAAATGAATAACCATGTGTAAAATTAAATTACGATACAATCCAAATAGGGGTTTTATAGTAGTAAATTGTTTTATTGTCTTTATAAATTGAAGAGGCACTAACCTAAATTGATTGCTATATTGTTTTTCACCTTAGTTTTGGTCACCACCCCCTTCAGGTTTATGTGGTGTTGTTGTATAGTGGAGACTGATGGAAGTATTCTTGTCAATTACAACACAAAAACGAATATGTACATAAAACAAAACAAAAAACAAGGCCACATTAAATCTCAATATCATTCTATATAAAGCATTCCTAAAATATGAGGAAAAACATCCAGTGAACTAGAAAAGTAACATTTACGTCCATGGTAAGGTAATAACAAGTGATATCTTGAGAACAGTGACTAGAACCATTGAATGAAGATTGCAAAAATTGTTCGGCGAAAAAGATTGATAGTTTGTCGGGGGAAGTTCATAGTATGACGGGGGATGTTCATAGTATGGCGGGGATGTTCATAATTTGGTTGGGGTGGTTCATAGTTTGCTTGGAGAGGTTCATAGGGGAGGGGCGGGGAAGGTTCCATTCATTGCCAGAGGAGTTTTTGGAGTGCCCATATATATATATCTAAAATGAATCAAGTGCGTGTATCAAAAATACTAATAGAAGGGACATTCAGCTATTACAACCAGGCAGAATATAGCAAATGAGGGAAGCCAATCTGCTCATCACAAATAATCCAGAGCTTTTGAACACACTGACTCCGAGCAAAGCTCAGTCCCCAGGTACTAATTTACGGGATATTAAACACGAGTTTTATAAACAGCACCGAAACTGAACCCTAAAGAGATGATTGTTTGGCGGATAGAGGGGCTTAATGTGCGGCAGTGGCGCTCCTTAGTCCCAGATCAAAGCCCCATTGTTCCAAATGCTAATGGGCAACTTCCAATCGTCCCGTAATCGTCCCACAATCGTCATCGTCTCCGTTTCGCGTCTTCCACCCCAGCTGAACCTCTTTATCTTGATACTTACGTCACATTGTGTTCCAGTACGAGAGCCGCGGGTGAAACCTTTCCAGTAAGGAACTTCCGCTCAAGAAAAGTAGGACTTGATGGATTATTGTTCTGCGAAAGCTATTTCTTTAATTACATCTCTTAAGATGCTTGAGAGGTATTGATGGGAGGTTAACGAGGAGTTTCTGTATGAGTGACTTGTAATATTGGTAATAATTCATTCCATGTATAAAAAGTCTTATAATCAATTTAATTTGTCGAAGTTTTTCCTGTTGTTTAAATTATTTACCGAATTGCATTACAAAATAATTGGTTAGTTCTTACTTTCAAGTGTGGGCAAAAATGCTACTGTAATAACAAATAAAATATTGGTCAGGATTTTCAATTTATTTTAGAAAAATACACTTTAGCCGTTATGTTGCATCTTAAAAAACTTCAAAAATCCAACATTTAACTAATCACAAGATACTATAGTTTATTTTTAATACCACAGTACTGGATCATAACCTCTTGTCTAGGAAGTAAAAGATGGGGTTAAGAGGGGATCTAGTCACTAAATGTTTCGCGTTTCTACCTACTCCTATAAAATATATTTTAACTATCAAATCCCGTCCTTCCTTACGGATTATTCAAAATCGTTGATTAACGTCTCCTTGTAAAGTAAAATGCTTCGTGATTGGTGCCTCCTCAAAAGTATTCTTTAACTCTGCACAGCTACACAGAAACAACTACACAGTGGTTCGGAATCGCATGACGTTGGGGAGGGAGACTACATACCCGACAGTCACGGGCAGTTTATTGGGGAGGGAGACTACATTCCCGACAGTCACAGGCGGTTAATTGGGGAGGGAGACTACATTCCCGACAGTCACAGGCGGTTTATTGGGGAGGGAGACTACATACCCGACAGTCATAGGCGGTTTATTGGGGAGGGAGACTACATTCCCGACAGTCACAGGCGGTTTATTGGGGAGGGAGACTACATACCCGACAGACACAGGCGGTTTATTGGGGAGGGAGACTACATTCCCGACAGTCACAGGCGGTTTATTGGGGAGGGAGACTACATACCCGACAGTCAAGGGTGGTTTATTGGGGAGGGAGACTACATACCCGACAGTCACTTGCGGTTTATTGGGGAGGGAGACTACATTCCCGACAGCCACAGGCGGTTTATTGGGGAGGGAGACTACATACCCGACAGTCTAGGGTCATTTATTGGGGAGGGAGACTACATACCCGACAGTCACTTGCGGTTTATTGGGGAGGGAGACTACATACCCGACAGTCTCGGGTGGTTTATTGGGGAGGGAGACTACATGCCCGACAGTCATGGGTGGTTTATAGGGGGGAAAGACTACATGCCCGACAGTCACAGGCGGTTACTTGGGGAGGGAGACTACATGCCCGACAGTCACGTACGGCTTATTGGAGAGGGAGACTACATACCATAGTCTCGGGTGATTTATTGGGGAGGGAGACTACATTCCCGACAGTCTTGGGTGGTTTATTGGGGAGGGAGACTACATGCCCGACAGTCATGGGTGGTTTATTGGGGAGGGAGACTACATGCTCGACAGTCACAGGCGGTTAATTGGGGAGGGAGACTACATGCCCGACAGTCACGTGCGGTTTATTGGAGAGGGAATCTACATACCATAGTCTCGGGTGATTTATTGGGGAGGGAGACTACATTACCGACAGTCCTGGGTGGTTTATTGGGGAGGGAGACTACATACCCGATAGTCTCGGGTGATTTATTCGGGAGGGAGACTACATTCCCGACAGTCTTGGGCGGTTTAATGGGGTGGGATACTACATCCCCGACAGTCACGGGTGGTTTATTGGGGAGGAAGACTACATGCTCGACAGTCACGGGCGGTTTATTGGGGAGGGAGACTACATTCCTGACAGTCACGGGTGGTTTATTGGGGAGGGAGGCTACATGCCCGACAGTCACGGGCGGTTTATTGGGGAGGGAGACTACATGCCCGACAGTCACAGGCGGTTTATTGGGGAGGGAGACTACATACCCGACAGTCAAGGGTGGTTTATTGGGGAGGGAGACTACATACTTGACAGTCACGGACGGTTTATTGGGTAAACATAATTTACACTCTAAAAACGACGAAGTACGGTCATTAAAATTCTTTACTGGGGCCCCACTTATGTTACATATTGTATTCTAGGGGTGAGTGGTATTCGTAACGTTACTTTACGTTCTTTGGGGTCTCTCGGGTGCTTAGATTAGTGTTATGTAAGCAAACATTTGATGCTAGTAATTGTTTAAAATTAAAACAATAATTCATACATATTTTATTATTTAAAACTATTTCGCAGTTATTTTTGACTCAACATTTTTGCTCGTTTTTCTTTATTAACAATACTTATCACATCGAATTGTAAATAAGGTACGTTAATGACAATGCTAATTATTTTATAAAACTTAACCTCATCTGTGCATAAAAATATAAAACTATTAAAAATATTTGGAGGAGGAAAGATGTAGATAGAAACTAAAGAATACACTAAGCAATCCTGGATATAAATGGAAGCTGTTTAGGGCAATATCGCGTAATCCGCTCAACAACTCTCTCAATAACGTTACTGGTAACAAAATGGCGGCCGCTTATTGAATCCTGTCGAGGAGGTTAGTCCCAGAACTTTGGGAACCCTAACTCTCCGCTCACGATGTTTTGTCAATGTTTACTGACCTGTTATTAGTTTTTTTTTCTCCAATTTATGTGGATTTTTTAATTTTAAAGGCAATTAAAGTTGTCTCTTTTTCATCATGGTGTAGACTACTATGTATAAATTCAACAATATACACTATAACTGTGCATACAAATTAGTTAGAAAGATATATTTTATAAAGTATTCCACTTTCTTTAACCTTAAAAAGATTTGTAATTCAATTGTATTAGGTACATATTTTCTCGGTCTATGGTCCCATATACAGTTTAAAAAATCATATGATTTTAAAATATTTAGTTTTGTAAATTTTAAATGTTCAGATTTTAAACCGGTTAAAGGTAGAAACGTCATGGTCAATGATAAATTATCTTAAGTAAGAATAAGACAAGTGCCAAGTTTCAAGACAACATCTCAAAGGGTTCCTAAAATAATGTATAGTTATTGAAACACTTACATTGACTACTGAAACCTTATGTCAAAATTTGGAGCAGTTTTTTCAGTAACCATTCATAAATAATGTAAACAGTAACATTTATTTTTTTCTGATTTGGAAGCACGTTAAACCATAACATTAAAAACACGAACACCAAATTTTATTATTAAACAGTTCATGTGTAAACCCGTTTTAAAAATCTTAATATTTGTTCAGCTCGACGATACTTTTGGAATATTGTAATAATTATGATTTGAAATAGTTAAAGAGGTTTATTTATAATTAAAGTTTGAACTAAACGAATCCTCCATTTTAATAGATAACAGTTATCCACCCTCAAAAACTATCTCTTGCATTTCCCCCGAAATTTTACTAACTCCCAAATCAATTGTAAATCAAATGTTGTAAATCAACCTTCTTCGGTTAATCCGCGATTCTTCCGGCAACGCTCTGATAATTTTTGCAAAAACTCTGTGATATTAAAATTTATTGGATACAGTATTATTATTCAATCAGTTAAACCTTATGTGACAAAATATGTTTTAGAAGTCATTTGCGCAACAGCCCTTTGAAGTCGAACAGCGTTGAGCGCCCTACTTTACAAAGGATGATACAGATCATAGCCCTTAAACAGATTTCATTATCAATTGTCCCTTGTAGTGCCGCCGGGTGAGGGGTGAGGGGGTGAGGGGATGACTACAACAGATAGCCCTCGCTACCCTCACGGTAATTCACAAAATGAATGGGAATTAAAGTAATTGTACAGTCAAATTAAACGGTTATTAGCCTGTTCGACTAGGCAGACCTCCGTGACTGTTATTGCTTCTAGGCCTATAGTTGATATCCTCTTCTTTTGTGCCTGTGAGCCAGCTGATTGAATGCAGTTTAAAGCGCAAAGTAATACAAATTAAACGTTATTATACTCAGAAGAGTGTTTGAAGTTGTACACAAAATGTAAAATTTGGAGATTATATATTAAAGTGGAATATTTATTAAATGCTTATGATTATATGCCAAATAAACTTCTATCCAATTTTCATTGCGTGCTTAAAGTTATCAAATCTTTTCTATTACAACTGTCCCAAATTGTATCTTAAAGTATCAACGATATCATGATTAAGAGCTAATGTAACGCTGCAAGTTAAACTTTCCAAACGCAAGTTTTCTAACCAATTTCATAATTTGTTGAGTTCCAAAATTGTTATGTAAAATTATTTAACTTAAGACTACTTACAATAACAAAAAAATTAAGAGCCAAAACGTTTCGCCTTAAATATTGTTGTTAATAATTTATTATAGTTATGCAATTTTGTGATCGTTGCTGATAACAATTTTGATTTCTTAAAAATTAAAAATTAAACTACTGTATGTATGTAGTTTCTAACTTAAATCATAAAAATGCCACACACTTCACACGTTTAAAATGGTTCTGTCAGTTGACTTGGTCATTTGTAGTAATTCTGTTAGGTAGTTTGATTTGTTTATTACAATTTATTAAAAAACATATTCAATAGCCAGAGATAAATCAAGGCAGCCTGGAAAAAGATAGAATGATAACTTGCAAATTAACGGTAACAACTTTGAATAATTTCTTGACTTTTTATATCGGGCATATAATAAATGTCATGTCATTATTGACTACTATTTTCAGGATTTAAACCACTTTGTTTTTCATGATCCCGGTACACAGAGGCCTCAACCCAAATGTGTATCTTGATTTTTCATTCGGCGTTATTAAAGCATTCAGTAAATATTGCATACGGGGAAATTTCGGTTCATACAGTTGGTAGCCCTGATTGCCCAATATCAGCTGTTTGGACCATGTCTCAGCATTACCCGCATATTGCGTTTTTAAGTGGGTTTCGTATTAACTAGCAGCTCTTTGCTCTCTTTCGTTCGAAAAGTGGGTGTATTTTCAGACCTTAGTAGTTTCAATTTTGGCTTACTAAACAAATGTGATTCTTATTGATACAAATGTGCGAAATCTGTTTGGAGGAATTATGAATTAACGAAAATGCAATAAAACAAAGAAATTTAACCTCTAATTTGCTGCTTATGAAGATTGTTATCCTTTTCTTTTAGACAAACAAGAATTTTAGTATTTTATGGGTTTACAAAGCTTTTGTCACCCCAATTCCTAAGACTTTCTCCGCATCCTTAGATTTTCTGAATGAGCGGTGTTTTATGAGTTAAACTAGCTGATTGCATTATCAAAGAATTAAGGTTGTTTCTGATCCATTAAACCTATTGCCCACAAGAATAACACTGTAACTTTAAGGGCCACTGGGGCAGAGCCCTAAGGTATTGCCAAGATGGGAATAGTCCTATGTAGCCAAGATAGATTATCTAGCTACATGCACATTTTTAGCTCGATTGGTTCAGTAGTTTTTACTTTAAAACGGAACAAACAAGTCTAGAGACAGACAGATAATGTATAGGATAGGATGACTCGGCAACGGGTCTAAGAATGTTAGCGTTCTATGTATCAAAAGGATTCGGCATTTCCTAATACGTTCTTAGTTAAAATAGCGGGTATAGGTATTTATGTTAGTACTCGCCTGATATATCATAAGGCCATTGTCGTGAAGTTCCAGCGGGCGGGAAAAATCCCTGGCCCACTTTTCCATAATAATAACAACCAACAAAGTTTGGTAAATTATTACAAAATAAGCGGCAAGTAGAAAAACTATTCAGATTACTGATGTATTGTAAACAAATCAGAGCGGAATTAAAACAATTATAAAAATTATTCTTGGCAATAACAAGAATAATTCACCTAATTATGGAGTAGTTAAATAATTTATTCCCTAAGTACAATAACAAATGTGAGATTGTATGTATAAAATTAGTAACAGATCCGAATCTATTTAAACATACTTGGTACCAAAACAATTCTCCAACTGAAATAAACTTCGTTGGAACAATGCAGTGTTAGGAAATTCACTCAGTGCTCTTCAAGTTTTCCTCATTAATTGCACCAATTCAATTAGATAAGCGAGCTAATGAAAGTACTCTGAAATTAATATTAAGTTTCAAATTGCTCCAATTTCATTGAAGATGAACTAAACGTTTCATTGTAAATGTTACTGCGAGGTAATTCATAACATTAATTGTAAGATCAAACTTCAAAGGCGGGATGATATTATGAAACAGATAATCACTAAGCCTTATACCTAATAAGTTATGCTATGTGATCAGTGTATGTCCATTGCTCATTTTAATAATTCTCTCAACAATTTTAAGATTTTCAGTGATATTACGTACTTTAAAATTTCTCTTTGAACTTAAAGCCAAATCGAAAATTTGACTCTCTTAACTCCTTTGGATCTTCGATGACTTTGCCATTAGGTAAATTTGGTATAAGTGTTAAATATCTGAGTTAATATGTACAATATAATATAGTTCTTATTTATTTGTGGTTGATGCGGTATCTAAATGTATTCAGTAAGGTAAGGCAAGATAATTGGTAAAATTATAATTCTACCACCCTTTGTTAACAGGCATTTAGACACAATGTAAAACTGATCTTGGTAAGAAAAGTGAAGTCTTTTGGCAGCAAGAGGAAAACTTTTTGTAGACTAAACTACTGTCGGAAGACTTCTAGCATTTTCTCTAGGGAAATTCAATCTGAGGTGCAACCACTACATTATTTCACTAGTTTCCTTTAGATTCCAAAGCCACGATTTCCAGGGGACTTTAGGTTAATAGCTTTTGATTTTTTTGTCATGTAGTTTAAGGTAAGGAATAATAATCCTTAAAAAAGTTGTAGAAAATTTGTTTTACTTTTTTAGTGCTCCCTTGTTTGTTGCTTGTTTACCAATATTGAAAATGACTTTTTATTTAAGAGGGGGGGCTCCAGTGACGCAAAATTTGGCGTCATCATAAAAGACTTAACCATAAATATAAAAAGCTTTTCCTCATAAAAAGACCAATGTCAACTTTCAAAGCCCGTACATCCTCAATGAAAAATCCATATTCAATTATTTATGGTTAGTTTTAAATCTATACAAAATTACCTAGTGATTTATTTGAGCAGAGTTTGTATATCACAAGTAGTTCACACATCCATTAAAATCATAGATATTGAATATTGTGGATTTTTTTGAACGATTATTATTTGTGACATCGATGTCATCTTGGGCATTGCTTGGTACGGTGTTTATTTTGATATTTAAAATGAGCCATAAATTAAAGATATCGGATAATTAGTTGAGGTGGGACGGGATTCGAAAGCTAACTTTGGCCTTATGCAAGAACACAGGTAGAAACGTGATATGATTCGTGACCGCCTCAGTCCACACGCTATATGTTTCGTGATTGTAGCCACCACCTCAGTCCAAACGTGATATGTTTCGTGACTGTAGCCACCACCTCAGTCCAAACGCGATATGTTTCGTGACTGCAGCCACCACCTCAGTCCACACGTGATATTTTTCGTGATTGTAGCCACCACCTCAGTCCAAACGTGATATGTTTCGTGACTGTAGCCACCACCTCAGTCCAAACGCGATATGTTTCGTGACTGCAGCCACCACCTCAGTCCACACGTGATATTTTTCGTGATTGTAGCCACCACCTCAGTCCAAACGCGATATGTTTCGTGACTGGAGCCACCACCTCAGGCCACACGCGATATGTCTCAGGATTTTAGCCACCATCTCAGTCCAAACGTGATATGTTTCGTGATTGTAGCCACCACCTCAGTCCAAACGCGATATGTTTCGTGACTGGAGCCACCACCTCAGTCCACACGCGATATGTCTCGTGATTTTAGCCACCATCTCAGTCCAAACGTGATATGTTTCGTGACTGTAGCCACCACCTCAGTCCAAACGCGATATGTTTCGTGACTGTAGCCACCACCTCAGTCCAAACGCGATATGTTTCGTGACTGGAGCCACCACCTCAGTCCACACGCGATATGTCTCGTGATTTTAGCCACCACCTCAGTCCAAACGTGATATTTTTCGTGATTGTAGCCACCACCTCAGTCCAAACGTGATATGTTTCGTGACTGTAGCCACCACCTCAGTCCAAACGCGATATGTTTCGTGACTGTAGCCACCACCTCAGTCCAAATGCGATATGTTTCGTGACTGGAGCCACCACCTCAGTCCAAACGCGATATGTCTCGTGATTTTAGACACCATCTCAGTCCAAACGTGATATGTTTCGTGATTGTAGCCACCACCTCAGTCCAAACGCGATATGTCTCGTGATTTTAGACACCATCTCAGTCCAAACGTGATATGTTTCGTCATTGTAGCCACCACCTCAGTCCAAAAGTGATATGTTTCGTGACTGTAGCCACCACCTCAGTCCAAACGTGATATGTTTCGTGACTGTAGCCACCACCTCAGTCCAAACGCGATATGTTTCGTGACTGTAGCCACCACCTCAGTCCAAACGTGATATTTTTCGTGATTGTAGCCACCTCCTCAGTCCAAACGTGATATGTTTCGTGACTGTAGCCACCACCTCAGTCCAAACGCGATATGTTTCGTGACTGTAGCCACCACCTCAGTCCAAAAATGATATGTTTCGTGATTGTAGCCACCACCTCATTCCAAAAATGATATGTTTCGTGACTGTAGCCACCACCTCAGTCCAAACGCGATATGTTTCGTGGCTGTAGCCACCACCTCAGTCCAAACGCGATATGTTTCGTGATTGTATCCACCACCTCAGTCCAAACATGATATGTTTCGTGATTATAGCCACCACCTCAGTCCAAACATGATATGTTTCGTGATTGTAGCCACCACCTCAGTCCAAACGTGGTATGTTTCGTGATTGTAGCCACCATCTCAGTCCAAACGCGATATGTTTCGTGACTGTAGCCACCACCTCAGTCCAAACGCGATATGTTTCGTGATTGTAGCCACCGCCTCAGTCCAAACATGATATGTTTCGTGATTGTAGCCACCGCCTCAGTCCAAACATGATATGTTTCGTGATTGTAGCCACCACCTCAGTCCAAACATGATATGTTTCGTGACTGCAGCCACCACCTCAGTCCAAACGTCTTGCTGTGTGTAAGAGAATCGAACCTGTGACCTCTTGCACAACAATCCAAGACGCAACACAACAAGACCCCCAGAGCAAGGCTCACTTGATATATATACACCTAAGAATCCTTTTGTTGCTGAATCCTAAACTCTCAAATTACAGATATCATCCTTTTATTATTAAGTTTGAATTTGTTGTAATGCTAATCTTTAATTACTTTAAAACGTTGCATCAATTGTTCAGTGAAGGAATATAATACGGATTTGCCAAGTTACGAACTAAACCCTGCATCGCTTCCGATCTCTCTATCAAAGTTTAAGTAGCAGCACTTGGAACTTGTAATATCATTTCTCCTTGAGGTTTTCAGTTTAAAATGAACATCTGTCGTCACCGGGGCGTGACAGCCCCTATTCATCAGGTGAGGCGGTAATATCTGTCAGTATTCAGTCACTCCTACCTCCATCTTACATATTAATTCCGTTCATCTACATCTCTGGTATTTCCTCACCCGCAGGCAATCCCGGGAAGTAAAATTTATCATACGGTTTATCCAGGAAGGTATAAATCCTTCTGGTATTACATCTCAATTTCTTGATACGGATATGCCCTGGAGATGATGAATAATGTGAGTTTTCACTATGATTTGTATGGTATAAGTGGACGTTGTAGCTAAAAATATACGGAGTTTTATGAACAAGAGATTTTCCCTTAAGAATCAGTCGGTCTTAGTCAGTAACAAGACTACACAAGGCATCTCACCAATTCTACACTTATCATTCATTCATATTCGCCTTAAAATACGTTCTTGTTGCGTCGGCGTCTTAGACCATGATTTAACGATTTATGTTTCGTTCTAGTTCCACGGGTTAACCAAAGAATGCAGTACACACAACTATACAACAGTTGTGTGTACTGCATTCTGAATACTTACGGGTGAAACCGGGTACGGTAGCAGCTAGTTTTGTCATAGATTTGAGTTTTATGGGTGTCGTTTTGATATCATTTTGGTTTAATACAAAAGTTAATAAAAGTAACTCAAGATTGTTTTCATCGGCTCAAATATACAGATTTTAAAAAGTCCAATGTTCTTCTTAATATTTTTGAAACAGAAAACATTTAAGGAGATGGAAATTGTACTGAGGTGGAAT
Organism: Allygus modestus; assembly: GCA_963675035.1. Classification (NCBI taxonomy): domain Eukaryota; kingdom Metazoa; phylum Arthropoda; class Insecta; order Hemiptera; family Cicadellidae; genus Allygus; species Allygus modestus. The sequence continues at coordinate 405,916,321 of OY776112.1, forward strand.
TCACAACCTGTCGAGCCTTGAATTTAAGTATTAGGGAAACATAGAAACCCGTGTTCAAGGAAAAGCCTTGGTTCCAATTAAATGAAGCATCTTAAAAAATATCATTTACTATCGTAAAATAATTATTTCGTGAAAAACTATGCTAAGAAAATAGTGTTTTAAATAATTCAATAATTATTATTAAAAAGTGTCCGTAGCTATTAGAATATCCATTGAATCGTGTAAAATAAATTTAATCTATAAATTTCCAAAAGTTTTAGAGTTGAATTAGATATACTTTGGTGTTAACTTTGCCCAACTTTCCCAACTACAGAACAAGCTCAACATTCCTCCCGAGTTGACAATTCCTCTAGAATTAAACTTACTGATACCTTCCACTGAATTATCGCACCAAAATTCCCACTGTAAAGCACTTTGCACAATAAGTTAGCGCTAAAGTATATTTCTGTTCAAACGGAAGTTATAGACTTGAATTTATAGTCACTTCACAATTTGTACGTAAATAGTTTTTAACCTAAAGGTTTATAAGTACCAGATTGCAATAGTTTTTTTTTACCAGATAATTAATTATCTTTCCATCTTTGATCTTGGGAAGGAAGTGCTCTTGCAGCTCCCTGTTTGAAAGACCAAAACTATTAAGGGACTAGCTGCTTGTAGTAACCTTGTCTGCATAAACTAAAGGATAGGCTTATTAACACACCATCTTCACTTTAATACTCGTCCACATAATTCCACAGTTACAGTTCGGTTCACGGTGCTTGGCACCTGGGAAAGGTGAGAAACTACTGAAATTTCCCGTAAATAAAAGTAGACATTAACAAAAACAACCAAAATAAATGTTTTAAAATTAAACAAGCGATTTTTCTTTCTGTTGACAACAGTAGACTGAAAAACTAACGGTACTAAGCCAAATAGAGGCGAAAAGTCATTCCAGAGCACACGCTAACCAGATGCCAAGCACTGTGACCCGAACTGTACCTTGATTCCATCGATCAAAATTTTCGCCGCTGATAGTTTACACGTATCAAAACTCTTTGTAAACAAACTTAAAATGTTTGCGTCGGCTGTTAGACCCATTGAAATTAAAATTGAATTAGTAAAACATTAAAACCCTAATTTGCAAATCAGGCTTTGAAATTCCCTGAAACTCAAAACTATCTTTCTTTCAAAAAAGGAATAATTAAATTCCATCAAGCTGTTAACTCAGAATATTTGGCTGAAAAAACTCCAGTTTCTTTTAATATACCGTATAGGATTATAGATGTATCGTGATACTTTGCCAATTTAAATTATGGTAAAGATTTTGAAAGATAGGGAAAGCACATTCATGTTTTAGATAGTTAAGTTGTCAAAAACTTGAGGTTCGTGCAATTTTGTTAAATGTGGAGTGATGAGAATACACTAACACTACGTGAGGATCTTTTAAAGGCAAGCGCACTGTGCTAGCACTAGTTTGCCTTTCTTCACGGCGATGTGATTCTTAGCGTACATTCATCCTTTTCTTTTCTTCACGGCGATGTGATTCTTAGCGTCCATTAATCCTTCTCTTGCGAGAGCGAGTAAGTTAAACTGAATCCACAAAATTGGAGGTCCGATAGTCAAATACTACTCATGCCAAAATACATAGCTAAAAACCTAAACATAAATTGAAATCCCGAGAACAAAATAATAACAAAATTACAAACGCATACACACTTTTTTCGACAGATACGAAATACAAAACGCTCCGACGGATTTCGTTATTAATTTCGCAATCATAATGCCGCTAAAATCTTTGCAGAAGTAATTCTCCAAAATTAATATCAAGTTAGAACTGCTCGCTTCTCAATGGCGAGTGAACGCCCCGATTCAGGCAGCAATTATTGCCGAGTCGTCCACAAAGACGGGACGAATTATTAAACTCAGTTTCGCTGTCATAATGGTTAATACAAAGTTTGACTCGGCAGTTTTACTAATTTCCATCCATAATATGAATTTATATGAAAGGGATGCTGAGGATTATCGTGAGAATCATCCCTTCAGTTCAACCAGCCACTTCGCCTCCCCCAGCCGACTGCGAGATATATCCTCAGATTATAAATTTACAGCTACTTAGTACACTCCTTTGTTTTAAAGTAAAATTGGTGGTGATAGTGAGTTTATGTTATTTAAAAAATTATCGCGGACATTTTCCATCACAGATTAGTAAAACCAAGATTTACAACGTTTCGGAATCTGGAATCTGACCCCGTCTTCAGGTGAAATAATTAGGTATTATAGGTGATCATAATGAAATTAGGGGCGCAATCCAAGCAAAGCAGGAAAAATATCAGAAAAGCTCAAACAGAGAACTGTGAAAACAGTCAAAACAAAATAAAAATAAAATAGACACACAATTGGATTTCACTATTAGCCCAGTCAATAAACTAAAAAACCCGTCATTTGTCACAACTAATTAGGGGAAAGCTGACTTTTTTATATGTGATAGACCCTTATGAGATGTGTATTTTCTCAAAAGTCCCCGCCTCTCCCCCTTGTGCTTCCCCCCAATCCTCCCTTTTAGCCTAAAAATGCAGTTTCACTAGAACGCCTATAATTGCCTTAAAATAAATCGTAGCGAATTATTTTTTTTTTTTTGTTCCTTATTACTTTTTTAAAAAGTTCAGTCCTTATGCATGTTTCGTTAAAATTAGTATTTAAGCCGTTATTAGACAACAAAAACAAAGAAATGGTTTCTTAATTGATTTAAATTTACATTGTTAACCATATTTCCAAAACTATTTAAAATACACAAAAGTACTTGAAATAAATATTGTAGGGAGAGGCGGGGACTTTTGAGAAAATACACATCTCATAAGGGTCAATCACATATGAAAAATTCAGCTTTCCCCTAATTAGTTGCGATAGAAAACCTTTATTGACTGGGCTATATAGGATATCACACGTTCGGTTATCGGGGCGCCCAAGTGACTTGGAAAGGTTTAGGCAAGACTTGTGTCAGTGGAGTAGGCAAGCAAAAAAAGCAGATGTAACATTTAAAATTAGATTTATCATCTAGCAGTGAAATATTTAAAACACCCCCGTCGCAGCAAACTTGCGTTCTCAGCGAATTTACAATGTTTTAATACCACATAAAGTTCAAGCATACCAAGTTTCATAAAAATGTATTCACAAATAAGCGATAAATACAATTATAATTATTCTCCATAAGAATAACATTAGGGATGAGTACGCAGGTTTGCTGTAACAAGGAACACAAAATAATGGGGTTTTATGCAAATATCAATAGAACTCATCTAAGTAAAGTCACATACCAAGTTTCATTCATATACATTTATAAATAAGCGATATATAACATTTTAATTATTCTCCATAAGAATAACATGGGGACCGAGTACCTAGGTTTGCTGCTAAGGGAACCATAACTGAAAAATTTTGTTTTTTGTGCAAACAAAAACAAACCACAACCAAATGAAGTTATATACCAAGTTTCGTCGGTTTATATTCTTAAATAAGTGGGATATAAGAATTTATTTATCTACATAAGAATAGCATTAGACAACGTACTTTGTTTAGCACTTGCAATATCTCAGTAACCAATTGACGTAGAGCAATGGTCAAAATACCATTTTTTTTTTTTAAGTTGAATACAATAATACAATGGTATAGTTAAATATTTGATTTAAATAAAAATAACAAGTGAAAACCCCAAAACAATATTTTTGGGGTACAAACACCCCCAAAAACCCCCTTTGGATGGTGTGATTCGTCTGGTTTTCGAACTCGTTCAAATAAATGCTACTTTACACGTCTGTACCAAATTTTATCAAGATCGGACCTTTTTTACGAGAGTTATCGTGCTTACGGACACATAAATAAATAAATAAATAAATATATATATATATATATATATACAAACATACAAAATTTGAACGAATGGTGTTTTTGGCATCTGGAGCCTCAAAATGAAAATTTATCATGGTCTCGGGCTTAAGTGTTACCATTCCACTACGGTAATAGCTTCTTCCCCATAGGGGAAATTCGCTAACAGAAATACCACAGTATCCCCTCCTCAGCTCCTTTTTTAGTTATTTCGCTATTGAGTTTATTAAATAAATACCCCCGTCGCAGCAAACCTGCTTACTTAGCGAATTTCCAATGCATATATAAGTAGTGAGAGATGGTGAGTTCTACCCCAGCAGGAGCAGCAGTACCTCCTCCTCCTCCTCCTCCTCCTCCTCCTCCTCCTCCTCCTCCTCCTCCTCCTCCTCCTCCTCCTCCTCCTCCTCCTCCTCCTCCTCCTCCTCCTCCTCCTCCTCCTCCTCCTCCTCCTCCTCCTCCTCCTCCTCCTCCTCCTCCTCCTCCTCCTCCTCCTCCTCCTCCTCCTCCTCCTCCTCCTCCTCCTCCTCCTCCTCCTCCTCCTCCTCCTCCTCCTCCTCCTCCCCCCCTCAGAGCGATCTGGCTTATCATAGGTCGGATCTGAATTCTGATTGCAGATTATTGTTCGTCTTGTCAAGCCGAGTCATTTGAGTACCCACATCGTACACTTTGGATGATGTTTACAAAAAAGGGGCCCGCACCACAATTTTGACCTTTTTTGTTTTTTTGCATTTTCGGAATCTCCTCGTCAAGACGAGTCATTTGAGTACCCACATCGTACACTTTGGATGATGTTTACAAAAAAAAAAGGGGCCCGCACCGCACTTTTGACCTTTTTTTTGTTTTTGCATTTTTGGAATCTCCTCGTCAAGCCGAGTATTCTCAGTACCCACATGACATACTTTGGATAAGTAATACAAGAGTTTAGCAGGGTAACTCTACAACCAACAGAGCTAGCCCATCAGCGCCTGCGGACAATTGAACTACCAGTGAATGCAAATTTTTCGGAGAATATAATTGCATTGCTTTGGATTAGAGCACTTGAAGGGGAGTGTATCGATACCAAGTATTCCCTTCAAGTACTCTACAACAAGGCAGCTGTTCACACAACCGACCGACGAGTCCAGTCTTGTCTGGGATGCAGCTGCCGTAACTGGATACCCCAACAGGCTGGCGCTTGACGCAGACGTTCACACAAAGAACCGTCGCGTCACCCTCCTGTCTGGGGTGCAGCTGCATTCGACCCCAAGCAGGCGCAGCAGGGGCAGCAGGAGGTCTTTACCCCAGACAGCGGTTGAGATTTATTGCTTCGGCCTTCTCCGAAATCCATTAGTGGAGAGTGGGAGCGTCACCCCACATTGCCAGCCCTCCTTCAGTTCAGTTCGAGAGTTCAGTGCGCGTAGACGTGATAGTCCGATCCTGCTCCGTTCTGCCGATTCGTGTTAGTTGCTGATTATGATCACTTGTGATTTGCGTCCAGCATCCTTAAACTATTTAAAACGTTTGTGTTGTGCTGTATTATTTGTGATTATCAAAACTTTATAATCCATATTTAAGATGAACGCCGCACACAAGTGTACCATCTGCGGCTGTGCGTACGTGCGTAGTCACAATTTGATGCAACACCACATCAGATTCCATGGCTTGAGACCACAACCACCACCACCACCAACGCAGCAAGGTACGTGTTTGTGTGTTGCATTATTGTTTTAATCAGACCTAAATGTTAGTAATACAGGAATATGTTATGCTATATATAACCGGAGAGTGATAAAAGTCTTGTTTTTATTTAACAGCTTTAATTATTTTGCGCGAGTAGAAAGCTGTTTATAAAAAAAAAAAATTAAATAACATGACAGTGACTTATTTTATTGTTCGCCCCGTCAAGTCGACTCACCAGAGCGGTCTGGCTTATCATAAGTCGGATCTGAATTCTGATTCAAGATTCTTGACCGACCAGAAGAATGTGACCGTGACAACTGGTGTTCAACTGATTTAATTGCTAGGGGGGAGATTTTCGCCCCCCCATACTTCAGGAATTATTGAAGACTAGAGCAAAAATGAGACCTCGGGTGTTTGTCAACTGGTGTACCATTGATGTAATTGCTAGGGGGAGATTTTTGCTCCCCCCTAAAACATAATGCTTCTTTAGGGTTGGTGCAGCTCAATATTGCAGCTACATCTTTAGCTTTGAACCCCGGATCATCAATGTAGACAAACAGTACAGAAGATTACATTCCCTGTTCGAAAATTGATATTTTAAATTAATAACTCCATTTTGAAATGTGATTCTCGAGAGAGGGTAATTGGATCTTTAGTTATCCTAATCTGTTTTTTGTTATTATTTTCAGATGAAGGACCGGGTCCTGGCCACCACACCTGCCATGAATGCGGTCGCCGTTTCCGTCGCGAAATAAACCTGCGTCGACATGTGGAATCAACCCACAGCAGAGTCTGCAGGTTCCTATGCGACACATGCGGCACCGCGTTCAAGAGGGAAGACAACCTTCGAGCCCACACCAAGCAATTTCACGCCGATGGTCAAGAACGAAGATTCTCTTGCACATACTGTGGTCGGGAGTTCACCCGGCTGTTCAACAAGGACCAACATGAGCGGTTCGCCTGCCCGATCATGAAGGACCTGATCCTGAACCGAGCGGCTATGGTACAGGACGAACCCCAGGCAGGACCCAGCACGGAGCCACAACCCGGTACGAGCACACACCCGCAACCCGATGATGTTGAGATGACTGGAGCAGGACAGTCAAGCCCCGTATTCTCACTTATTCAACGGGGTTTTCGCAACCGCCTCTTAACCTACCGTCTGCAACGACCGATGGATAATCTCGTCACAATCGGAGAAGTGATGGCGTTGTTGATTGTGAGCCTTACGGAGTTGCTTGAGAACACCTTGGCGAAACACCGCAGCATTAAGGTCAACTTGAAGCTGGAGTGTGAATTCAAAAATATTCACAACAACACCTGCCTGCGCAACTTCAAGACGAAGATGACTCCGCTGACGGTGACCTCGGACCTTAACCATTACATTTCAACAGCTTTTGCGAAGCTTATCAGAGAGAAGGCCGAGTGTGAGCATATCGGCTCCGGGTGGACATACATTCGCGTTCGTGATTTGGAGGTCGGTATCAACGAGTACACTCCTCTAGGTGAAGATGGTCGAGCTTGGCTCCCACTGCCGGCAGCTGTAGAGAACACCAAAGCAGTCATCAACGTATTGAACGCCGATGAGCGGTGTTTTATGTATGCAGTCCTGAGCAAGTTTGTTCAAGATCACCCCGAAAGACCGGCATTGTACACCGATGACGTCATCGCCCACTACGATTGGACCGGCCTTCAATTCCCCGTTGCTCTGAAGAGTATCAAGACGTTTGAGCGGACAAACAACATCAGCATCAACGTCTATGGTATTGATCACACGCGCGTGGGTCAGAAACCTAACGGGCGGCCCAAGTATCAGGACACCGTCTTTCCCTTGAAGATTTGTAGGCAGGAGCGCGAAGACCATTGCGACCTTTTGTACGTGACTGAGGAGGGGAACAGCCACTACGCATACATCAAAGACCTTGGCCGACTGATCCGTCCCCAACTCACAGCGAACCGTGGCAGGATATTCATCTGTAAGCGGTGCTTTGCGCACTTTGACAACCGTCCGAACAAGCTCGGTCTGACGGGCGCTCAGCGTCTGGAGGAGCACAGGCGATACTGCTCCGCTTCGGCCCCTATCCGCATGGATACACCGAAGAAGACTGAAATCAAATTCAGCCATCCAGAGTTCACCCGACGCGAACGTTTCACCATCTACGCGGACTTTGAGTGTGCTCTACTGCCGACCGCCGAGATGGATGAACAAGTCGATGAACCGCACGGAGGAGTAGCCACCCACATCCACATCCCATACGCCTTTGCGTACCAGATTATCGACTCGTACGGACTTGAGGAGTTTGAGCCTCGAGTCTACTTCGGGGATGATGCGTCAAAGACATTTATGGAGATGTTGAAAACTGATGTTGAGCGATTGTGGAACTTCCTGTACGAAGCAAGAAATCTGTGCCCTGTCCTGACCCCAGCGGAAACGATGCAGTACAACTCGACAACGAATTGCTACCTCTGCGGATCGACATTTTCAAGCGAAGACCCAAAGGTTCGTGATCACAACCACGCGCCGCCCTACGAGTTCCGTGGCGCTGCGCACAGATCATGTAACCTACGCTACAGGGAGCAGCGAGTAGTCAACTGCTACTTTCACAACCTTTCCAACTACGACGCTCACTTCATAGTGCGGGAGTTGGCGGTTGACCCTGGTGATGTTGAGGTGTTGGCTCACACGGAAGAGCGGTACATCGCTTTTACGAAGCGGTTCCTGTTCGACCGAACAGCGACACCGGTTGGGATGCCAGGGCGCGGAAAAAGGCAGCTAGGATTCCGAGTCAGGTTCCTAGACACCTACAGGTTCCTGGCTTTGAGCCTCGCCAGCCTTGCAGCCGCACTTCCACCAGCTCAACTCTTGGAGACGAGGAAGAGATTCCCCGAAGACCACCTCTTCGAACTAGTCCGTAGGAAAGGCGTGTTCCCGTATAACTTTGTAACGTCAAACGCCGTGTTGGAAGATACTACGGAACTGCCTCTGCAGCGAGATTTTCGCAACGACCTGACCCTGGAGGACATCACGGATGCAGACTACGAGCATGCTCGCAACGTGTGGGAAACCTTCGGTTGTAGGAACCTCAAGGACTACGCCGAGAAGTACCTGCGCTGTGACATTGCGCTGTTGACTGACGTCTTTGAACGCTTCAGGGACACGTCGATGGCTGAATACGAACTAGACCCTGCGCACTACTACACCCTACCGTCATACGCCTGGGATGTCATGTTAAGGACCTGTCGAGTGGAGCTTGATACGATACAGGACTTTGACATGTACCTCTTCTTCGAGCAAGGCATCAGAGGAGGTATTTCCCAGGCGATCACCAGACACGCCAAGGCCAATCATGATGGATGTCGCCCTGAAGATCGACGACCTGAAGAGCCAACGCATCACCTGCTATACTTGGACGCCAACAACCTTTACGGTTGGGCCATGTCCCAGTGTCTTCCACAGGGACACTTCCAATGGCTCAGCCGCGAGGAGATCGCGTCCCTGGATATTGCAGCGTTGGACCCCGAAGGACCCACGGGCTACGTCTTGGAAGTTGACCTTCGCTACCCCGCCCACCTGCACGACCTTCACAAGGATCTTCCTTACTGCTGCGAGACCAAACGTCCGCCAGGAGGGAAATTCAAGAAGCTCGTTACGACTCTGGATGACAAGAAGAACTACATCTGTCATTACAGAATACTGCAACAGGCGCTGGAAAACGGACTGGAGCTTGTGAACGTGCATCGCGTCATCTCGTTCCGTCAGTCTCGGTGGTTGGAGAGCTACATCCTAATGAACACCGAACTGAGGAAGAAGGCCACGACCAAGTTTGAACAAGACTTTTTCAAGCTTATGAACAATGCGGTCTTTGGCAAGACGATCGAGAATGTTCGCAAGCGAATGAACTCTAAACTGGTGTGTACGCCGGAGATGTTCAGGAAGTACGTGGCCAAGTCAAACTTCCTGGACCGAACCTACTTCAACGATGATGTCGCCATTGTCCACATGTCGAAAGTCAATATCGTCCTGGACAAACCGCTCTACGTCGGAATGTGTGTCCTCGATCTGAGCAAGTGGCTCATGTACGACTTCCTTCGGAAGATGAAGAACCGCTACGGTGATCGTCTGAAGGTTGACTACATGGACACTGACAGCTTCGTGTTCGACGTCCAGACTGAAGATGTTTATAAGGACATGTTGGAGCATCTGGATGATTTTGACACCAGTGCGTACCCCCAGAACCATCCCTGCTACAGCCCCATCAACGCAAAAGTCATCGGAAAGTTTAAGGATGAGTGCAACGGTCTTCCTCTGCTCGAGTACCTCGGTCTTCGCTCGAAACTTTATTTCATGGATATTGTCGAGTTCGAGGAGAGGACCGAAGATGACGAGTTGCAGGTCATGACGGTGAAGCGCGCCAAGGGAGTCGCTAGAGGTGTTGTAAAACACAATCTAACCTCTGACGACTATCGGGAATGTCTTTTCAATGGCGTGTTGAAAAGAACCATCAACACCAGGTTCCAGTCCCGAAACCACCGCGTCTTCACAGTTCAAGTCGAGAAGCTATCCTTGAGCTATAATGATGACAAGCGTTACATCCTTCCGGATGGTGTAAATACACTGCCTTGGGGACATATTGACGTGCCACCTGAGCCCGAAGACATCCCTCAAGACGATGAAGAGGCGGAGGATGAGGAGCGTTGAGTGGTTGTGACATATTACCAAAGACCCTGACTTGACTTGTAAATTATTTTGAAAAATCTAGTCATTAGTTTGTATCGAGTCTCGTAAAACTTAGAAATGTTCTCCTTTTTTTTGTTCTAGTCATTAGTTTGAGTCGAGTCTCGTTTTGCTAGTCAATCTCAATTGTTCAGGAGCACATACTCGATGTAAAATATCTATAAGGTGTGTAAATAAATAGCCAAATTGTTCGTATATACATTCGTTTTTTTTTTCTCCACTCACATAGTCTTAAGATTCAAAAGTAAACTACCAATTAAAATGTCTGACTACTTGCTAAAAGTGTAATTGCTAAAGGAGGCGAGGATATGAATGTTACTTTAGAATCATTGTATGATAGGTATGTCCAAAATTGGGTCAGACCTAGTGTTTTCACCAACACGCATTAGTAGGACTTTCCCACCTGGGTTAGAGTAATTGAAGGGGGGTGTATCGATACACCCCCCTTTGCAGTATGTGTTCAAAGCATTACATTCATCTTTTACCTCAAAATTTGCATTCAATATCTGTTTTGCTCGTTCAATATGTGTCTGTCTGACTAATTGCTAAAAGTAATTACTAAAGGAGGCGAGGATGGGAAATAATGAGAATATTTCTTTTTTTTTATTCTGAGTACACAACTAGTTTATTGAAAAAAAAATTTCAAAATTCAATTGGTATACATTTGTGCAAAGAGTCTTCTGATCAGTGCGTCGTTGTGGCCGACAGAAGAGTGTTCAAAGAGCTGTACAAAGTCCTTCATCTTCATGCCGTAGTGGGTGCGGCAGTACAGGAATACAAGGCAGTATTGACCGCAGACCAGAGTGTTGTCACTTTGAAGGCGATGCTCGTTGTACAGGTAGCGACGAGCGTTGCGTCTCAGGAATCCTTGGTAGAATTGAAGATGTGGCGGTTGACCGTAGCTGTCAAAGAATTCAATTATTCCTCCTCCTTTGTTAAGGTAGAAAGCGACCCAGTGAGTGCCGTCTTCATTGTGTGGATCAGTGTTCACAATCATAGCAGTAGATGGTGAAATATAATGGGGCAATTGATCCGCAGCGTAGACACCAACATTCTGTACGGGCAGTTTAGCCATACACTTTTGTATCTCTAAGGTATTCATTCTACTGTGTCGACGCCACAGTCAGTAGTAGGAGTAGTAGTGCTAGTAGCAAAACAAAAGCAGGAACTGGTATCACTCCCACCATCGTCAGCGTAATCATCAGCGTCATCGATATTTGTACTTAGATGTAACCAACTGCGCAATGTGATGCAATTGGTTAGAGCGCATCGTGTGTGAGTTGTTCTGTGGTGGCGACATCGCACCGTGTTTGTTGATAGTAGACTGTTGATTGACGATAGTGATCCGCAGCCAATATCGTTGATATCGATGACATTAGTAGTACAGTGATCCGCGATGAAATTGTATCGTACAAACTCTTTTTTCTCAGCACCTTTGACGTAGACAATCGGTCGTTTGGCGATACATGCACGTAACTTTTCCTCTAGCACATGATACCAGATATCACCTTGGTCCCACTCCAATCCGTGACAGTGTTTTGTGAGCCAATAGCTTTCACGCAGTTTCTCTTGTGATAGGAAATCTCGACTGAATGGTGGTTTGGCGATATGATGCATTAGCAGTGTTCCACTGACCAATTCCAAGACGCACACTTCCTTCAGAATGTAGTCATTTGCGTTGTCCTTGAAACATTGAAAATCCACAATAATTGGAGATGCGAAATTTTTACGCGGTACTCTGCATAAACGATCCATCTTGTGCGAATGTTGGTTGTAGACTGAGGAGGAGGACGACGACACCACCGCCGACGATCTAACCGCCAAAGTCCACAGACACGTTGCGATGACGATCGATTTCGATGACGTTGTCAAACTCTGCGTATACCAGACAGTTGACAGTCTCTGTGAGCCCCGTGTCGAAAGCAATCTCCATACGCACACTGCCGTTGCGCACTAGGTTCCAATGAGTTGTGTCGCTTGCTGACATATCAGGTGTTAGATCGAATGCCATCAGACAGTATCCATCGTCGTAATCGTCTCTATTTATGAGATTACCAGCATCGCTAAAGTGTATGCCGGAGCCTGAAAACAGACTGTGATACGCCATCACGTATTTTCCCTTGCCGGTTTCGTAGTGTGGTTGTAGCGGTTTGGACGGCACTTGTTCACCGTCCACGTACAGCGAGAAGTAGTTGGTTTTGAAATTTTGAAAGTTAAATGGATTCTTTTTTAAATCGCCATTATAAGCGGCGTTCGTGACCAGTCCGACAATGATTCGTTTCGGCACTTGCCCTAGAAACACATTGTCCAAAGTTTTGCTCCTCACTCCAAACGGCAGTGTGAATGTTTTCAATTCCACTCTGGTGATTGGGTATTTAGCTGTGCCGGTCTGAAGCGTCTTGCTGTGCGCCAACAGTACCGTGGGGCTAACTTTACACCTTCGTATCCAGAGATTCGCATCAACAATGTGCACCTTGTATTCACCATCATCCGACATAATGGAGAAGGAATCTTTTGATCGGATCAGTTTAAAACGCAGTTCCACACCGTTCAACAGGAACTTGTTCTGATTACACATGTCCACATGTAGGCGACCGAGCATATCGATTTCACGACTTTTATTTGTCATTTTTCGTCTCGCCTTTAGTCCATCGTTATCGTCCAGAGTATTGTCCATATAGCCGGCGTCGTCCGCGTTCCACAGTCCACATGTTAAATGTGATTTCCTAGCATCATAGCCGTAGTTCATCAATGTTTCGATATACGCTCGATATGCATAAGTGTTGTTTTGTGGTGTGACCAGTTTCTGATTCATACTCATATCGACTTGACTGAATAACGTGTGCAGCCAATTGTTGACTGGGCCAATTTTGTTCGATTCTTCGACATCTGCGATTGCCGCTCCTGTCGACTTGACAATAGACGCTGTAACTTCCAACATTGTTTGCGAAAGATCGGTGTATTCTTCGCCGTTGCCGGGCACAACAAACTCGATGGGCGAATCATCAGTCAGTGTGGAGATTGGTTTGTACTGAATCCATTTGCCGCTCTCGATACTGGTCTGCGTCGGTGGTAGGGAGAATAAGTCCAATTCCGTCTTGACGCATTCACACGACTTTTGATGTAGAAACGACATTGCTAGCGTGTGTGTTAATTGAATATATCGCGTACAGACGTTCTCCTCACTGCTTTCCTCGTCTTCTTCTTCCTTCTAACTGTCCTCCTCTTCTTGCCCTTCTTCTTGGATGACGACGACGACGACCTTCCTCGAAGGAGTTTCGCCAAAGACTGAGGTGTGACACGACGGCCGCCGAACATGGCGCGCTTCGCGTTCCTCTTACGCGAGAGTATCGCGTTAGTCTTTCGCGCAGGAGTAGCGCGCCGGTGTTTCGCGGTATTCTTTCGCGTTACGCGACGGCGTTTCGCGCGAGAGCCGCCGCCGCCACTTAGCACACGTTGAAGTTTGCCGTCCGCCCGGCGTTTTAGCGAGTCTGTAAACTGGCTGAAATGATCTCTAGCGGCTTCTCTAGCGGCTTCTTTGGGGTCCCGCTGGTGCATGGCCATGTCGCCCAAGAATCCAACACCGGATTTCAACGCCTCTTTGGCCACAGCAGAGGCTCCCGACTTGAGTAGCGGTGTGATGGTGCGGAACATACCGCCTAGGAAACTGCCAATTCCATGTCCGCGCTGGTAGGGTGCACCGCGAAATACCCTCTCGATACTGCCGCCGGTCTGCTGCAATTGTTGGCGGCGATAGTACGCCATGTATGGATCATTTGTATTCATCATTGCTGAGCTCCTCTTTTGAAATGAAGCTTCACGTACGACGTCCCAAAGAGGAATGACGCTTTTTTACTAGCGTGATCCCTTAGGTCAATATCGATCGTTTCAAATGTTCCTTTCATAACTGGCACATAATGAGGACTGGTGAAATGCACAGTCTTATGCGCGCCATGTGTGTAGTTCTCTCTGTCAATGTTGACAATTTTCAAAAGCGGCGCTGTAGTGTCGCCAATCAGCTGCGGTTCAATCAGATCACAATACACGAACAAGTGTGTCGGCAGTCCCATAGTCAGATTAGGTGGCCATATCGCTGTGAGGTCATTTGACAAAACGTTCTCGTATGGGTCGAAACCCAACTGCAGAGACAGCGCTTCGGTGAAATGCACTTTGCTTATACCGTCCACCATTGTCGTGATCTTGACTCTGTCCTGCTCTTTGTCATACTCAAAGTACAAGTACTGGGTGACATCCTTTGCTTTATTGATCATTTTCAATAAATCGGTTATGTTCTTGTAATAACCGGGTTTCATCTTTAGCATAATGTGCTCGACACTGAGTGTGACGGGAATACTCGGCAGAACGAGTTTATAGTCGAGCCAAATACACGATTCCTCGTCCACAGTCATAAAGGAACATGGATAATGCGCTTCGACCAAAGCCATCTCCCACTCGCCATCGCCTTCTAATCGAATTTGTCTCGGCAGATGTGTAGTGTACTTGGACACTGTGTTTTTTGGAAAATAATCCTTTGAGCTGTTGCTGGGCAATGTCAAATAGAACTGGTTGCTATTAGGCATTTTGCAAATCTATCGCTCTTACCCAAGAATTGAACTCGTCTCCGTAACCTTCCCACTTGACGAAATAACGCTTACTGCGACCGCGACCGGCAGTGTCTAGTATTTCAGCAATCTTGAACAGATGGTCGTTGTATATTGTCACTTTTTGTAATTCGTATTCGTAAAACTGACCAGTCACTTGTTCACCGTTGAGATCTGACAAAGTGTACATTGGCAGAGGCATCAATGTGTTTACACGACGCACCACAAACACTTCTTTACTCCAATTAGTCTCGTAACCTTTTGCGAATGTACCCTTCTCCTTAGATATGCGCACTGTGGTGCCAACTTTCAGTTTTGGCTTAACACGACGCGGTATCTTACCAAACATGCGACGCCATACCTGATGCAATATTCGCTTATTGTCGACAGTCACATCGACTGGTCGTATTCTATTGCCTAGACTCCTGTGAGCGCTGTTGTTGTATGCGCTAACCAGTTTGTCCAACGCATCTACGTAACGATATGTGTTTTTGTAAGTCAAATATCGCCACATGCGTGTTTTCAAAGTGCGATTCACGCGTTCCACTACGGCCGCTTTAACATCTGGGTTTTGTGTAGTGACATAGATGATTCCGTATTGTTTGAATAATTTTTTCGTCTTGGCACCGGTGAATTCAGTACCTTTGTCAGTTTGTAAACAGCGAGGTGTGTCAGTCGCTTCGGCAAATATCTCCTCGAAAGCGTTGGCCACTTCAGCTCCTTCTTTCCGCCTCAACGTTCGCACATACAGGTGTTTGCTAAACACGTCTATTACAGTCAGTAGGTAGTTGACGCCGTCGTTGTGTTTACTAAGACCACGCATATCGTTCAAGTCCGCTTGCCACAATTCAAATGGACCATACACTATGTAAGGATTGCGCGGGAAACGCTTGCGTGCCGGTTTGTGCAATGTGTAAGTGTCCTGTGTTTGTAACCATTCAATCACTTTGCGTTTTGAAACTGGTTTTGCAGCTCGCGCTAAAGGAGCTACACCGCCATACGACGAAGGTTCGATGGGATTGTAATACAAACGCTCCATAATACTGAAAACCTATCCTGTGTACGTTTCCCACTTGTCCAGATTTGACGACGGCTTGTTTCTATTTGAAAAATCAAACTGCTCTGTCGCTCGCGCCGGTGTAGATGTTGCACGTTTTCCTCTAGCCGATCGTAGTCGATTTATTAGCGGTGTTCTCAGTATTGATTCAGTTGAGGTGTCTTCCACTTCATCGTCTGATCCTTCTCCTCCTGTGAATGATGATCGATATTCGGCATTTATTTCCTTAAGCGCTCTTAGATTATTCATATAGTCCTTTGGCACGTTCATCGCTTTCAATGCGTTGAGCACTTCCCGCCATCCTGGCGGTGTGTAATCACGCATACGCACCTTTACTATGCAATTTAAGATATCCACTAGATTTGAGTCTGGGATTTTTACACCGTTGATGTACACTGAATAGCCACTGTCCCAACTGATTAAGCTGCCGTCACGTTTCATGAAACGTAAAAGATTGCGGGCATCAGATCTGTAAGTTTTGGAAAACGTTTCCACAATCTCTTCCACTGGACCACCTTCCGCAGCGGGGTGCATTCGTCGACTATGTTCAATCCCACCCGTCTCCACAATTGGTATGCTAATCGGTTGACGTCTATTCTCTGCAATATGCAAGAAGCGATGTAACGCTTGTTTGTACAATTTCCACTTTTCACTATCGTCCATACGTTTGTTATTCAATATTTGTTGCATCTCCGCGTCGAGGCTGTTTTCGCGTCTGTTATCCGTAGCATTTGATTGCAATCGATCAATCAACTCTTGCGGCACAACTACCATCTTCTTTGTATGTTCCATTTTTTTTGTGCTAATGACTAGCTACTTTTCTAAAGTGTAACTTCACGCACGACGTTCCAAAGTGGAATGGCAAATGATTACCAATGTTATCTCTTAAGTCAATTTCCACACTGTCAAAAGATCTATTCATAACAGGCACATAGTGCGGATCGATGAATGATGTTGATTTATGCAATCCGTATACATAAGTAGACGTGGATATATTGACAATTTTCAATAACGGTGCGACTGTATCGCCGACCATCTGCGGCTCGACTAAATCACAATACACGTACATGTGTGACGGTAAGCCAAGACGAATGTTGGGCGAACGGATGCTTTTGTTAACTGCATCACCTTCCAGCGTCAATTCATTCGGATCGAATCCCAATTGAAGCGCTAACGTTGGACTTAATGTAATTTTTCCAACATCAGTTCCCATCGATACTTCAATGAATTTGTTGTATGAGTTTTCAACGGTGAACTTTACACCAAAAGTAATCGCTAGTTCTTGCGAATTGATATGATCACACAATTCTTGAATATTTGCGTAATCACCAGTCTTCAATTTAATTCTGTGGTTTTGTTTTGGAGTAGCCGACACTACTGGCGTTACATCGGCATTGCTGTCCATAACCCGCGCCAACGCTTCTATGTTCACTTTTGCTTCCTCTTGCGGTTGTATGCAAATGTCAATTGTTTCGTCATTACCGACTGATAGAAATGTACAGGGATAGTGCGCTTCCACAAGTGCAATTTCCCAGTCGCCAGCGTCCAGTTGAATAGCTCTCGGCAAATGTGTTATATAATTTGCAACTGTATTTTTCGGATAATACTGCATCGAACTGTTGCTGGGCAGTGTCAAATAGAACTGATTGTTGATACCAGTCATTTTTATCTACTCAATGCTGCTTGTAGTACTGCACTCAAGAGTAATGGTATAAAGATTCCACCGCCTTTTTGTATGAGATACTTTCGTTTCTTTGGCCAGCCTTCGCCGCGTTTCACCAATCGACGTAGCGTCGCCTTGTGTTTGCTTAACTGACTTTTACTCTTCTTCGCCAGAGGAACGTTACCTCGCAACACGTTGTATGCGCACTCACACACTGAGCGAATGCGGCTCTTGTCACACACCTTTAACAGTGCCTTCCGCTCCTTGGGTGTTGCGTGTATGAAAGCCGTAAGCAGAGCTGCGTCCTTCCGCAAGCACGACATGATTACTACTGATGGCGAAATTACCTTTTCTTTGGCAAGTACACATAGTTGGTAGAATCGTCTGGAAATATGCAACTTCGTATTCGCATATTCTCGTCTGTTGATTGTTTCAAGTCTATCAGTAGGTAGCCGTGTGGATTCCTCGTAGCGTCAGCGTACGCCTCCTCGATGAATTTCGGGCTGTCTGGATATATTTGTCTGGCCAAGTACCTAATCTGAACTCTATCTCTAGGATTCTTAAAACACACAATGTAATGCGCATTCAATGAGATGTCCCTCTGCCCGCGTCCTTGATGAAACAAATTTTGTGTAATGAAAAACACACTAATGTTGCGATGATGGCAACCTTTTGTGAAAAGATCCACCACACGATTGTCGGCCTCACGCATCATATCGTCTATAATCACAAGTATCGGCTCGTTACCAGAAAAATCCTCCAAGTTCGGTAGACCTTCTATGTGGTTAATGTTGACATTTTTCGAGTCACCACCGCCGCCACCACTACCATAATGCCAGTTTATACTGGTAAATGGTGTGTCACACATTTCTGTAATGTGTTTTAGAAACTTTGACACAAACTGAGACTTGCCACAACCCGAAGGTCCCGCCACAATGGCTGAGAACGGATGTTTCCACATCAAGCCCATGATTACTACTGAGCTAAACACCTCACAGTTACCATACTCACACTCTTAAACTTACTACTAAAGGACATTTTTGGGGTTAAGTGAAATAAATAACACAGTGGTTATGTTCTGAACGTGACTATAAGTATTGACTACGAAAACTAATTTACAAAGGTATCTACATAATCTTCAAGTCTTGCTTTACATAAACTCCAAAGGTGTGAATCTGCTATTGGAACCCCTCGGACTGCGCTTCACCAAGCGAAGGCGTTCTCCAAACCCGCCGTTGTAGCGCTCGATGTCGGTGTTGCTCAGGGCCTCGTTGAAGCGCCTAGGCAGGTAGACTCGCAGAAAGAAGTCGTCCCCGACCTGCCCCTCCAGGATCACGATGATCGTCTCGCCAAAGGGTGTGGTGGCTCGCTCCATCGCAGTGATGAGATAGCCGCATTCCTCTCGGAGATCGGCTATCCTGGTGTATAGCGGAGAGTCAGACTTGCAGTTGTTGAGGGTTGCTTTCAGGTCCGCGGTTGCTGCAGTGCCGTTCAAAATCGAAAACTCTGGCTTGAAAGTGCTGCTGTTGCTCGACATCTCTAGTAGTAGTTGGAGTAGGTCTATGTGAGGTGGTGGTCTGGTGGCGAATGATGCTCAATCGGGCGGGGCCCCGCCTTATAAACCCTCGCCGCCATTTTCTTCTATGTGGGTGGTCCGAAGGGTCGGGCGCAGGTGTTCACACACAAAAACCCAACGCGTCGCCCTCCTGTCTGGGAATGCGGATGCTCTAATTGAATGCCGGCGACACTCGTTGTTTCTTCCTCACAGCTCGCTTCTTCGACGTTGGCTGCGAAACTGCACTGCGTTGTGTAACAGTTTGAGTTAAGCCTGTAATTTTCGGTACTCCTGTTGATTTATCGATCCACATGTTTTCCACTTTATCAACTACTTGTTTAACACTTTGGTGCATTTCACCATCTTTGTCCAAAAATAAACCGCACATAAAAACCATATCTGTACCATCGTACATTTCCATTTTCAATAAAATTTGTCCTTTTTTTCCCGGGTTTTGAACGGCAAAAGTATTCCCATCGTCCATCCATGACACTATGGGACAATCATCTGTTGGTTTTGGCACCCATCCTGGTTTCTTGGTTTCCACTTCGATGGGAGTTGGCCTCCTTCGTCTCTTGTAGGCAGTGGCTGGTTTTAAAGATGATGTCTGTGGTGATGTTAATGCCTGATCACTAGCATTATTGTTCATAACCTCAATCTCCTGAATAAACGATTTGATATAGTCGTCCGCAGAAGCGTAAGCGTCCATGTTCACGTCCTTACCGTGTGACTTCAACCGTACTACTGACTGGCGGTGCGTCTGCTCACCCTTGAAGTAAACTGTACGCACTCGCTGTCAGACAATATTTCTGTTTGGCGTTCGCTTTTATTCACCCGCTGAAGTCAACTGTTACGTTGCGGTGACGATCGATCTCGATGACGTTGTCCAGTTCGGCGTACACTATACAGTTGACGGTCTCGGGCAACGCTTTGGAGAATCCAATTTCGATACGTAGATTACCGTTGCGCAGGAGATTCCAGTGACTCGACTCAGCCGCGGACATGTCCGGTGTCAAGTCGAACGCCATAAGACAATTACCGTACGGATAGTCACCTCTCTTGATCTCATTACCTGCGTCGGAGAACTGGATTCCGGTGCCGGTGACCAATGTGTAATAAGAGAGTATATATGTCTCACTGTTCAATGTGTAAACGGGCTGTAACGGTTTGGCCGGTACTTGTTCACCGTCCACGTACAATGCGAGATAATTCATATCGTAGTGTTGAAAGTTGTAAGGATTCTTCTTGAAATCTCCGTTGAACGCAAGATTACTGACCAGTCCAATTATCACACGTTTCGGTAACTGGCCGAGAAATGCACTGTCTAAAGCCTTACTCATTATACCGGAGGGTAGTGTGAAGGATTTCACTTCTACACGCGTGATCGGATACTTGGCCGTGCCGGTCTCGAGAGTTTTACTGTGCGCCAACAATACGCTCGGATTGATCTTACACCGACGTACGAAAAGACTAATCTCTTTAATTGTCACCTTGTAGGTAGTTAGCGTTTTGGACATTATACAAAATGAGTTTCTGGATCTGTTAAGTTGCAATCGCATCTCGACACCGTTCAACATGAATTTGTTCTGATTGCACAGATCGATGTGCAATCGACCGACCATATCGCAAACATCGCTTTCTTTCGTGTGATCGCGACGCTTTTTCAATCCCTCGTTCAATTCGTCACAATCGTCCATTTGTCCGGCCGAATCTTCAAAAAACAGCTCGCTAGTCAGGTGCGAATTCTTCGCACTACATCCGTAGTTCAGTAGGTTTTCCAAGTAGGCACGGTAAGCGTACGTGTTAGTTTGTGGGGACACCAGTTTATGATTGAGATAGAGATCCACTTGACTGAATATCGAGTGGAGCCAATTGTTCACCGGGCCCACCTCTTTAGCAGGTTGCCCACCGTCCGCTTTAGTGTCGTCCTGTTTCACAATAGCGGCTTTCACGTGTAATAACGTTTGCGTCAGGTCCGTGTACTCGTCACCGTGACCGGGTATTACAAACTCTATTGGCGAATCGTCCGTCAGCGATGAGACCGGTTTGTATTGAACCCATTTGCCACTCTCAATGCTGGTCTGTGTAGGCGGTAACGAAAACAAGTCCAGTTCAGTCTTCACACATTCACACGATTTCTGATGAATAAACGACATTGTTATCGAATTAATTGAAAATATCCCTAGTTCTCCGGCGTCGTTTTGTTACAGTTCTACGACGTTTGTCTAACGATGTTATCCTCTTTGTAATTGCTCTTCGTTTAAACTTTCCACCTACTTGCCCTCTTTATAGTTCTCCTTTGTCTTTGCATACGTCCGGTAGACGTCCGTCTTCGAAGAAGTCTATCGAGAGACTGTGGCGTGTCGCGACCCGCTTCTTATAACCACCACCGCTCAATACGCGCTCCAATTTCTCGTCCGCCTGGTGTTCCGTTTACTAGGGGGAGATTTTCGCTCCCCCTAACACATAATTGGTTAGGGGGAGATTTTTGCTCCCCCATACTTCAGGAATTGTTGAAGACTAGATCAAGAATGAGACCGTGGGTGTTTGACAACTGGTGATTTATTGCTCGGAATTCGACGCGGGTGGTCTATAATTATGGGTTCCTAGAAGGGTCGACCGCCCTCCCGTCGAGGTATCAAATTACAGCTTCCGCATTCCCAGACAGGAGGGTGACGCGACGGTTATTTGTGTGAACGTCTGCGTCAAGCGCCAGCCTGTTGGGGTATCCAGTTACGGCAGCTGCATCCCAGACAAGACTGGACTCGTCGGTCGGTTGTGTGAACAGCTGCCTTGTTGTAGAGTACTTGAAGGGAATACTTGGTATCGATACACTCCCCTTCAAGTGCTCTAATCCAAAGCAATGCAATTATATTCTCCGAAAAATTTGCATTCACTGGTAGTTCAATTGTCCGCAGGCGCTGATGGGCTAGCTCTGTTGGTTGTAGAGTTACCCTGCTAAACTCTTGTATTACTTATCCAAAGTATGTCATGTGGGTACTGAGAATACTCGGCTTGACGAGGAGATTCCAAAAATGCAAAAACAAAAAAAAGGTCAAAAGTGCGGTGCGGGCCCCTTTTTTTTTTGTAAACATCATCCAAAGTGTACGATGTGGGTACTCAAATGACTCGTCTTGACGAGGAGATTCCGAAAATGCAAAAAAACAAAAAAGGTCAAAATTGTGGTGCGGGCCCCTTTTTTGTAAACATCATCCAAAGTGTACGATGTGGGTACTCAAATGACTCGGCTTGACAAGACGAACAATAATCTGCAATCAGAATTCAGATCCGACCTATGATAAGCCAGATCGCTCTGAGGGGAGGAGGAGGAGGAGGAGGAGGAGGAGGAGGAGGAGGAGGAGGAGGAGGAGGAGGAGGAGGAGGAGGAGGAGGAGGAGGAGGAGGAGGAGGAGGAGGAGGAGGAGGAGGAGGAGGAGGAGGAGGAGGAGGAGGAGGAGGAGGAGGAGGAGGAGGAGGAGGAGGAGGAGGAGGAGGAGGAGGAGGAGGAGGAGGAGGAGGAGGAGGAGGAGGAGGAGGAGGAGGAGGAGGAGGAGGAGGAGGAGGAGGAGGAGGAGGAGGAGGAGGAGGAGGAGGAGGAGGAGGAGGAGGAGGAGGAGGAGGAGGAGGAGTAGGAGGAGGAGGAGGAGGAGGTACTGCTGCTCCTGCTGGGGTAGAACTCACCATCTCTCACTACTTATATATATATATATCTTACTACTACATAAAGCCAATTACCAAGTTTCACCAAAATACATTCATAAACAAGTGATATATAACATTTTATTTATTCTCCATAAGAATAACACTAGGGTTGAGGACGCAGGTTTGCTGCAACGAGGAAGATAAGTAATGTGTTTTTTTGCAATTACCAATATAGCTGAACCAGTTGAAACTACATACCAAGTTCTCTTAATTAGGGTCATAAATAAGGGAGATATACAACTTTACTTATTCTCCATATGAATAACATGGGGGCCGAGTATGCAGGTTTGCTGCTACGAAGACTATCAACAAAAAACTTGTTTTTTGTGCTAATATCAATATAACACAATTAGTTGAAGCCACATACCAAGTTTCATCAATATAGATTCAAAAATAATCAAGATATTGAATTTGATTTATTCTCCATAAGGATAACATAAGGAAAACGTACTGTGTTTAGCACTTTGAATATTTCTGCAACGGTTAGACGTAGAACAACGATTAAAACACCAAAATGTTTGTTTTGTTGAGCTAAAAATATTAATAAATACCCCCGTTGCAGCAAACCTGCATGCTCAGCGAATTTCCGATGAATATATAACATAACACATTAAACCACTTCACAGGATTCATAAGAAATGTATTCACAAACAAGCAATATTTAAAATATTAATTATTCTCCATAAGAATAACATTGGCGATGAGTACGCAGGTTTGCTGCAACAAGGCACACAAAATAATGGGGTTTTATGCAAATATCAATAGAACTCATGTTAATGAAGTCACATACCAAGTTTCATCCATATACATTCATAAATAAGCGATATATAACATTTTAAGTATTTTCCATAAGAATAACATGGGGACCAAGTACCTAGGTTTGCTGCTACAGGAACCATAGGCGAAAAATTGTTTTCTTGTGCAAACAACAATAAACCACAACCAGATGAAGCCATATACCAAATTTCGCCAGTTTATGTTCATAAATAAGCGAGATATACATTTTTTCTTTTTCTCCATAAGAATAACATTAGACAACGTACTGTGTTTAGCACTTTCAATATCTCAGTAACTAATTGACGTAGAGCAATGATCAAAATACCTAATTGTTTGTTTTTTTAAGCTGAATTCAATGGTATAAATTAAAATTTGACTTAAATTAAAATTGCATGTGAAAACCCCCAAAAACACATTTTTGGGGTACAAAACCCCCCTTCGGATGGTGCGATTCATCTGGTTTTCGAACTCGTTCAAATAAATGGTACTTTACACATTTGTACCAAATTTCATTAAGATCGGACCTTTTTTACGAGAGTTATCGTGCCTACGGACACACACACACACAAACACACACACACACACATATATATATTTATATATATATAATAAAAATATATATATATATAAATTTGAACGAATGGTGTTTTTGGCATCTGGGGACCTCAAAATGAAAAGTTATCATGATCTCGGGCTTAAGTCTTACCATGAGACCTACGGTAATAGCTTCTTCCCTATAGGGGAAATTCGCTAAAAGAAATGTGAAGTTTTTAGTAAAATTATACGAGAAAAATCTAATAACCTTTTTCCCATAAGAAACATGGGGCACGTTTTTTGGATTTTCTCCGCAACCACTTAACCTAGGTTAATGATTCAAAGTAGTTAATTTTTTTAAGCTCTATAAAATGGCTATAACCAACATTAAGTGTTTTTAACATTTTTGAGTAAAATTTACAAAAAAACAATTTTTGGAAAATTGTAAACCCCCATAAAACCCCCTTCCTATAGTCAGATCGATTTGGTTTTCGAACTTAAAGTCATAAATGCTACTCCCCACATTTGTGCCAAATTTCATCAAAATCGATCGTTTATTTCAAAAGTTATGGGGGTAACGGATACATATATATATATAAATGTGAACGAATCGTGTTTTTGGCATCTGGGGACCTCAAAACGGAATGTTATCACGGTCTCGAGCTTAAGTCTTACCATGCCACCTACGGTAATAGCTTCTTCCCTATAGGGGAAATTCGCTAATAATTTAGCTATCAAAAGCATTTTGAATATTACATCCATTAATTAATATTTATCTGATAAACTATAAGCAGTTAAGATTTATAAACCATAAACTATCACAAACATTATAAATACATTATAACATACGATTATCTTACTGGTAATACTGTACGTTTACGCCAAACGGATTATCAAAACCAGTTTTTTAAAGTTTTTTGGTTTAAAATATTTAACGTATATTTTACGGATCTACTTCATAAAATTAAGAATGGGCTCTAGCCACGTGTTTCTATCTTATGAGATGAAATGGTCCCATAAGGCTAATGTTAACTTTCCAATAGCCTCACACACAGAATCCCACCCAATGGATTATGTGTTATTTATTTCAGTTATCAAAATTCTGCTCATTCAAATCGCAAGGTAATCTTTGATCTTTTAAGTGAGCTATTTAGTGCAATACGCTAAAGAGTGATGGAATTTAAAGTTAACATTGACCTTATGGGTGAAGTATATCTAGAAACTCAAAGTGTTTCATGACTGGATCCCCCTCTTAGTGTAATTTTGTTAGTGACTAGTAAATAAATCACGTGTATATTCAATTTCTGACCCAATAGTTTGAATTACAAGATCAAATTATGCAGATCAAATAATATTAATGTATAAAATGAAGCTAGTAAATAATACTCCACAGGATCAAAACGAGCAAAAATGCCAATCTCCAAGTAAAACCTTTACATAGCGTCTGAAATATCGCCCTTGGGTTAGCGGGTTAATATGGAAGCTTACGCGAAGACCGGAGTATTACTGGCTGTCAATGGGTTGGGAAACTTTGATTTTAAACATCGAGAGCAATCCCTGCCGATTGATCTTGGTGCAATCTTATGACAAGTTTATCAAATGGTGATCTAAACTTTTTTGAA
Source organism: Allygus modestus (assembly GCA_963675035.1). Classification (NCBI taxonomy): domain Eukaryota; kingdom Metazoa; phylum Arthropoda; class Insecta; order Hemiptera; family Cicadellidae; genus Allygus; species Allygus modestus. Next base: position 405,942,087 of record OY776112.1, read on the forward strand.
ACATTTGTAAATACGCCAAGTAATCTGATACTGTGAAAATGCGCCAAATACAAAATGTGAACACGTACAATAAAAAAAATCTTGACAAATAAAAAACAATCTTATTTTTAATAATATAATTTTTTATTACTAAAAAAATATTAATATAGTCAAAAATAACGTTTTGTGAAGATGAACAAAAACTGCCAAAAAAATCAACGCATGAAGACTCCATATAAACAATATAATAAAATATTGAAACGAAGTGACTACGTACACGTCCAATGTAAGGGCAAATTCACTTCGCTACTGCTTAGGTTAGGTTAGGTTAGTTTACGTTACGTTACGTTAGGTTAGGTTAGGATAGGTTAGGTTACGTTAGGTTATGTTAGGAGGTTTTCTGGCTCTCAATTTGTTTTAAAAATCACAGGATTAGTAACGTACGGTGCATAATTTGGAACGGACGTGAACAGTAACGGCTCACGTCGGACGTGTACGTAGCCTCTACCATATTGAAATGTAAAATAATCCAATGTAAAAAATTTAGTGGAATCATTTTATGAGAAAATATGGCCTAACCCCAAAAAAATTGCAACACAAGCAATTTTTTTAAAATGATAGCTAAGAGTTCCCTTAATCACCCCTCAAAAATGGTCATCAATCGTACTTTGGCAACATTTCGGAAAATTCAAAATGGCCGCCAAGATGGCGGCCAAAATATATATTTTGGCTTATATCTCGAGAACGGTTAGTTTTATCGAACAACTTTATTTAAAAAAAATTGTAGCTCTTTTAATGCTGATGAATTTTTATACCTACATTTCCTCTGTAGGTCGTACGGTATGACTGCAATTTGCCAAGCCGTATTTGATTAAAATTGGTATTTTTCCAAAAAGGTCGAAATTTTCAATTTTGGATGACTATTTTTGAAAATAGAAATTTGTCGGCAAAACATCACATATTTAAGTTGATTGAAATGTCGTTTCCTCCTTGTTTTTAGTTTTACTTGTGCTTTTTATGATCATGTTCAATGTTTTTGGCATGATTTAAGTAATCTAAAATTTTAAAGGATAAGTAAGTGGCCACAATATGGAAATGCAATAAAAAATGTAGGTATGTTATTAAATCATAAAATTGTATTTAATACTACAAAATAAAAGGACCACTACACACAATATGTACAAAACGTAGATTAACATACTTTTATGTAAATGTGTAGCCCAAGGATTTCAAAGTTTAGTCAACGTTTTCAAAAGTAGTTTTCTCATCGTCATATTCTTTGTCCAACGAAAACTGGAGACAGTTTTCACGACCGTTTTCTAAGCAATGACCACAGGAAATAGTGCAGTCGAATCCATTCGCTTTACACACACATCTCATTGAATTACAAGGAGTTTTGCAATTGCATCTAATCATTTTTAACAATGTCTCTGGTGCTGCCGGCAAATCCATCGTTCGGGGCACATACATGCTGTCCTGCAAAGTCCATCCCCAGTCTGTAGTTATCATTCTACCTTCTGCCCTTTTCCATATTTGGGTTTGTAAATAGGCACGCCGACTGTGAAACTTTAACGCTGACTCTGTTGGAGGAAGTTGCTGAGGTTTTACAAAACTTTTGGCTTTTTTAAATTTTGAAAAAATACTTTTGTATCTACATGTGTTCATTGATTCGTTACTATTCCCATTAAACAGACTAACCATTAGTTTCAGACCAATTTCTTAAACTTGTTTTGGACTCACATTTGGCGAGCTGAAAGATATCAGTAGACCCCGAAAGTATTTGTCTTCCAATGCTCGATTGAATACGGATAGTTTTCCGATGTGAAAAATCCTCACATATATGTCTGATAAAGATCAAGATCTGCAGCCTCTACAGCAAGAAAGAATTAAGTATGTAGTGGATGGTGGCTCCCTTTTACATCGTTTGTCTTGGCAGAAAGAGATGAAATATAAAGATATTGCTAAAATGTATGCAGCATTTGTCAGAACAAAGTATGAAGATGCAACTATTGTTTTTGATGGATACAGATCTGGTTGTACAATAAAATATATGACCCATACACGTCGGTCTCATGGTAAGGCACCATCTGTCAACTTCACACCAGAAATGAAATTTACTGGTAAGAAAGAGGTTTTCCTTTCTAACAAAGAAAACAAACAGGGACTAATTGATCTCATCTCAAAAGAAATGGAAGAAAATGGATGCGCAGTTGTACATGCAGTATATGATGCTGACGTTGATATTGTTTGACCTCAATAAAACATTTAGAGCAAAGTGATACAACAGTGATTGGCGAGGACACAGATCTTCTTATTTTACTTATCTATTGGTGTAACATGACAGCAAATTACAACATGCTTTTCAGAAGTGACAAACGATTATCAGATAAAGTTTATAAAATTTCTAAAATTACATCCTCACTTGGAGAAGATTTAGCTAAAACTCTATTAGCTCTGCACGCCTATACAGGGTGCGACACAACTTCGAGGATTTTTCACATCAGAAAACTATCCGTATTCAATCGAGCATTGGAAGACAAATACTTTCGGGGTCTACTGATATCTTTCAGCTCACCAAATTTGAGTCCAAAACAAGTTTAAGAAATTGGTCTGAAACTAATGGTTAGTCTGTTTAATGGGAATAGTAACGAATCAATGAACACATGTAGATACAAAAGTATTTTGTCAAAATTTAAAAAAGCCAAAAGTTTTGTAAAACCTCAGCAACTTCCTCCAACAGAGTCAGCGGTTAAGTTTCACAGTCGGCGTGCCTATTTACAAACCCAAATATGGAAAAGGGCAGAAGGAAGAATGATAACTACAGACTGGGGATGGACTTTGCAGGACAGCATGTATGTGCCCCGAACGATGGATTTGCCGGCAGCACCAGAGACATTGTTAAAAATGATTAGATGCAATTGCAAAACTCCTTGTAATTCAATGAGATGTTTGTGTAAAGCGAATGGATTCGACTGCACTATTTCCTGTGGTCATTGTTTAGAAAACGGTTGTGAAAACTGTCTCCAGTTTTCGTTGGACAAAGAATATGACGATGAGAAAACTACTTTTGAAAACGTTGACTAAACTTTGAAATCCTTGGGCTACACATTTACATAAAAGTATGTTAATCTACATTTTGTACATATTGTGTGTAGTGGTCCTTTTATTTTGTAGTATAATACAATTTTTTGATTTAATAACATGCCTACATTTTTTTATTGCATTTCCATATTGTGGCCACTTACTTATCCTTTAAAATTTTAGATTACTTAAATCATGCCAAAAACATTGAACATGATCATAAAAAGCACAAGTAAAACTAAAAACAAGGAGGAAACGACATTTCAATCAACTTAAATATGTGATGTTTTGCCGACAAATTTGTATTTTCAAAAATAGTCATTCAAAATTGAAAATTTCGACCTTTTTGGAAAAATACCGATTTTAATCAAATACGGCTTGGCAAATTGCAGCCATACCGTACGACCTACAGAAGAAATGTAGGTATAAAAATTCATCAGCATTAAAAGAGCTACAATATTTTTGAAATAAAGTTGTTCGGTAAAACTAACCTTTCTCGAGATATAAGCCAAAATATATATTTTGGCCGCTATCTTGGCGGCCATTTTGAATTTTTCGAAATGTTGCCAAAGTACGATTGATGGCGATTTTTGAGGGATGATTAAGGGTACTATTAGCTATCATTTAAAAAATAAATCGCTTGTGTTGCAATTTTTTGGGGGTTCACAACTAAAATGATTCAACTAATTACATTACCGAGTGAGGTAGCTAGTTATTGAAACTGCACCTCACATTCGGGAGGTCTCAGGTTTCATACCAGTATGGCCATTTTATGATGAGTTTGTACCGTTTATCTTCTTACTTAAGCAAATTCCGAAATGGGTCCCAAGAAGTGCGGCACCCGCAAGAAGGAAATATTGGAATCAGGCCTACCTTAACTGTAAGCTCTGATACACTGTCAGTCATTGTTATGGAATGAATATTATTATTATAAAAGTTCATAGTAAACCGATTATGTGTTACTGCGTATACTATTTTAATAATTAAACTTTCAGCACAGTTATAAAAAACGCTTTAAAAATTATTGTAACTTATACTCTTTTACTTCGGTTTCCCATCAGATTGCATTGGGTATCAAGGGCAATCCCAAAAACCTATAATAACGAACCATAAATTATACCACCATTGGAAATCACAACTAATATCGATTGACATTTTTAATAAAACATAGTGTAACTCATGAAGCCTGACAGACAAGTGGTAGCTGATAGCACAAAATTGGTTTGATTACAACGCAATTTGATCAATTTGAAGTAAATTACGTGATAAGAACGACATCAGTACAGTTACCATCGAGGGATTTCGATAAGGATTCTAACGCATGAAATATTAAGCCAAAATATTGCTGGTTGATTTAGTAATATATAAAGCCAAACTGTACCGGGAACTGAGAAAACCGTAAGTCACCCGTAGATCATATACTTGAATTAAAGGTCTCCATGAATTTTGACACAACCTCTAAATTAAATAGGCAAGTTAAAAAATGTTGAATATTATAATTTGATCTCTGTCTGATTTTATTCGACCATAAAACTGAAATTAGGTAAACAAGCGAAGCTGTTGGGCAAAACTTAGTTTGATTAATTCCATTCATAATTTATGACACACTCGACGACTTAAGTTTGGTTAAGCATCATACGATTCATCCCCAGTGTAAATCTAAAGGTCTGAACCCACCACATTATTACAACCCTTGTTTGCTCAAGTTCCCTCTTGATTTTGCACAAGAAACGAGTGTTGTTTGTGCGAGAAAGGACAGTAAAGTATATTATTGTGGTGTAGTGGTACCACTGACTCCACAGCTGTGAAGTTATTGCCAACCTGCGGCGAGCAAACTTCTCCCCTCGGTTTCCTTTTCTTCGTCCAACACGAGATTTATTTTGTCCTGGTTGGTTCTGATTTCGTTGTTTGAAACCCTAGCTACCGGTGAAGATCCTGTTTATAAAGGTCTTTTAGTCTTAGGTACAAAGAGAGATTCGTTTTGAGATGAGATTAGATATTTTTGAATGCGCTTTTTTATCTTTAACGTTGTATGAAAGATTTAGTAGAATTTGGTTATGAGTTCGTTAAAAGGTTATCAAATCGATTAACTAAACGTAACATTGTAAAAGTAACAAAGGTGCTTATTTTTTAGGAAAATTCCCTATGAATTTAAACTAGAACCAACCGTGGTACCCGAAAAAACTATCGTTGTTTTCCATGTGCGTAGATGTAGCTTTTAACAAGTCTCAACTGTGCTTAGCATCAGTTCCTAAGTTTACTCTAAAAAACAACTCGAATGAAAATTCCGTAAATAATCGGGCGGAGTTGATAAAACCAATGTAATGCAATAACTTGCAATCATTGACTATCTATAAATACTGAAGTAGACTTCACATTGCCATTGTAAAATGTGTCCCTAGTTTTGTGTTTGCCAGGATTGAAAGAGGTCGCAGTTTACACTGCAGAGTACTTATTTTTATAAATGACATGGATTATATTCAAAACATATACAAGTTGCAGGTTTAGCAACCATTTACCCCAAACACTAGGCAAGCCTTACCAAACCATACTGAGAAGAGGCACTTTTATTCGTAGCTCAAAGTGCTATCACACAGTAGTTTGATAGTGTAGTTGTAATAAATACAAGAGCCGAGATAAATACTTAATTCTTTATATTCGAAAATAATTTGGAATTTGGGTTTTAGTAGTTTAATCTTGTAACTGCGCAAACTTTTTACATTTATGATCTATCCATCGGCTTCATTCGCTGCAGAGAGTGTTTAATTTTTTAAATTTGTCCCGATAGTGAAAAATACAACGATAATATTTAATAGGGACTGGCAGGGGCCATAGCCCCTAACCTAACTCCAATACTCTGCCTATCTGATTTTGATAACATAGTAGGAACAGTTCGTAAACAAAGTAGACACTTAATTACATGTTTCAATGTAAACAAAGAAGACGTTTTTAAATCACCATGCTTTTCTTATGGGGGATGTTTTATGTTATTTCTCGTTTGCTGGTAACTTTATGGAAAAACTGCTATTTTCTCCGAGTCCGTGGGATCAATACCTTCAATTTGAGGCTTCTCCCATCATCCTGCGATTTGCTAAACTCCCACAATTTTGACTTTAAAATGACGCTTACAGAATTATATATAAAGATGCTTTTATCTTTCACCAATGGTAAATGGACTGTTAAAGCAACAGTGAAACCTGATCGAGAAAACAGACGGATTGTTTTGATTCCGTACTCTCGTTATTCGGAAAAATCTTCAGCAACCTGCAGTCAGTACATTCACATACATAGCTTACATGCACAGCAGCATGCACAGCAAATACATGGGTATTGATTTTCACGTTATGACTTGTTTAAAAATGATGTCTGTACATTAAAATAGTGTACTACTTCTATATTTGCAACTTCGATTTTGGAATACATGTAATAAAATGGGAAATCTGCAGTGCCACATTTGTGGTAGTTTTCGTGACAAACCTTGACCTTGTGGCCATTAACCGATATTTAAAATTTGTTGAGCTTCTTGAATTTAAAGAAGAACACGGTAATTGCGTGGATGTTTCTGAGAAAAAATCAACTAAGACTTAGCCGAACAATGTAGATTACTGCTCGTTCAATGAATAACATAATGTCATCAGTCTTAAGCTCCCGTGTAATAATAGTGCCATAAGATTAGACCAGGTTTAATCCCAAGGAATTGCTCTTTATGTTTAAAAGCAGCGATATCACTGAGTAGCTAGTAATACCCCGGACTTTCCCGGGCTTACATAACCTGCTAAATCTCGGCTGATATTTGGGATGTTTCTAATAAAAGCACTTCCTCTAAAGGGTGCCTAAGTCTCCCCAATTCCAATAATGGATGTTTACATTTTGCTAATAATTTTGCCGATTGGTGCTTGTCAATGTTGAAAGATTTCCAGTACACTTTGGAGATTCAAATTTGCATTGGTAATATTCTAAGGAGGCTCTATATATCTCTGGGTCTTTAATGGTAAGTTGAGGGGCTGAAGCATGGCGGTGTAGGGTACCTGAACCCTCCACTCAAATTTTTCTGATTAAAATTTGATTTAAATATTTTTGCAGCGACCTTCTGAGTTATGTGGTACATTCTTCTATGGTTAAATTAACGAAAGCCATTTTAACATTTTGGACCTTCAGGGAGAGGAGGAGGGGAGTGTAAAGTCTACCAAGTCGGGAGGGTACCTTCACAAAACACGGTTTTGGCCGGTACGACGTTTTGTCCTTCCACTTCGGCACGAAGAGTGGAGGAGGGTAAGTGATGAGAGTGTTTTGAATCCATGAACTGTTCGTAGCGCTTCTGAGTTCACAACGAAGTTTATCAATCAACTGATTCATTATAATGCCTGGACTTTGCGTTTAAAGATGAAAAGTTTATACGATGAAGTAAAATCAATAATTCCAAATTACTATAACAATCGATACAAATAAATGTGAAAGAAGGAAGGAGGAAGAGAAGATTGGAGAGTAAATGGAATACTTGCTACAATGGGGGAATATTACACAACGATTGGGGTACCCAAAAAATCATTAGCAGCACCCAAAATTATTAGCCGTATAAACTATATTACTGTTATCGTCCGTTATGACGGAAAAACTGAGTTGATTAAATCGTCCCGCTTTGTACAAGATTTTAGCAATTAGAGCTTTGTATTTCTATGAGAATCCGGTGGAACAATTACCTGTTATATTTTGAACACGAGCAATCTCAACTTTTAATTATTTTTGCCTGGGGAAATCTGCTGGGAAAACTAATTTAATATTTTAATGTCGAATTGCAGCCGTTTGATGGTTTTTGTAATAAACACGTATACAAATATGTATTTCATGAAATTATAATTGTCTACGGTTATACTGTAGATCAATACGTTACTGGCCTAGTTATTAGAAGGGTAACCAATACAAAACTGAATTAAATTTATTAAACAAATTACCGTTAGTTTGCTTGTTGTTCATATACGTAGATTAATTTTGTCACCTTAGTATCTTTATAAGGAGGGTGAAATCCTTAATTTATTTCACTTTTTTGTGAACGAAGATATCTTATTATGTGAGGTGATATTGTATGGTACGGTCCTTATGCCTTTACTGGATTGGGCAGTGAGTGTGCGCATGAGTATGCAATTGCCTCAATACATCTGCAAAGATCGACAGCAAATTCTATACAAATATATTTTAAAAGCTAGGTAGAAATATAATTGTAAACATAAAAACTCCTTTTAGCGAATTTCCCCTACAGGGAAGAAGCTATTACCGTGGTCGGCATGGTAAGACCTAGGCCCGGAACCATGATAACTTTTCGTTTTGAGGTCCCCAGACCCCAAAAACACCATGAAATTTGGTATAAACGTGTAAAGCAACATTTATGACTTTAAGTTCAAAAACCAGCCAGATCGCTCTATCCGAAGGGGCATTTTGGGGGGGTTTTGTACCCCAAATATTTTTTAATTTTTACATATAATTTTTGAAATAGTCAAATATTAGTTTTTATCATTGGATTCAGCTTAAAAAACTCACAATTTGGTATTTTGATCATTCCTCTACGTCAATTGGTTACCGAGATATTGAAAGTGCTAAACACAGTACGTTGTCTAATGTTATTCTTATGGAGGAAAAGAACAATTTTATATCTCGCTTATTTATGAACGTATACTGACGAAACTTGGTATAAGGCTTAATCTGGTTGTGGTTATTGATATTTGCTAAAATAAAACAATTTTTTGCCACAGGCTCCTGTAGCAGCAAATCTGCGTACTCACCCCCATATTATTCTTATGGAGAATAATTAAATGCTATGTCTCTCTTAATTATGAACATAAATGAATAAAAACTGGTATACGACTTCACCTAGTTGAGTTATATTGGTATTAGCATAAAAACCCATTTATCGTGTTCCTTATTTCAGCAAACCTGCGTACTCGGCCCCAATGTTATTCTTATGTAGAATAATTCAAATTGTATATATCGCTTATTTTTGAATGTATTTTTATGAAACGTGGTAAGTAGCTTTATGTAGTATTAAGACATTTATATCTCCATTGGAAATTCGCTGAGTATTCAGGTTTGCTGCGTCGGGGGTATTTTAGATCAGATGAATTCTGATTGATTTTGTTGTCCTCCATTAACAACTTTCAAAGTCCAAATGGAAACTTTTCCAAGGAATAAAATTCGGCCCACCATATTGTTCATACAAGAACATCGCTGTTGAGTGAAGATATTCATAAATAATGTAATTATAGTCTGCCTCCTTACGGGAAGAATGAGTGCACCTATATAGTTTATTTGTTGGGACGAATTACTTTTTCTAAATGCTACGTAATTCTAATTCCCATGCTGTACTTTCCAAAGATTAAAGTGTCAAATAATACAAAGTGCTAAACGTATTTGTCATATTCGTACAAGTTAAACATGATTATTCTCTAGCAAGTATGTGAGACTTGAAGACTACATCCGCGTCTATCTGTTTTGCCATAGTCGCAAATAATTGTACATGGTTCATATATTTAATAGTAAATCTTAACAATTCTTAAATGTCATGTGTGTATGGTTGAGCTTTATACTTAAGTATTTATATATTTACTGGCTTTGTTGTTCCATACGGTTATACAGTATTTAACTGTGTACGTCTCCACCTGTGAGTAAATATTATGCCACATGAAAAAATACCGGGGACAGATTATGGTTTGAACTCATTAGTATAAGGTATATAGCCAATCAGACCATAAGAACTGCGCTGTCGGAAACATATACAGCACGTCTAAGTACAAAAAGTATACTCTTTAATGTTAGCAAATTCGACATTAAGATTTTTAAAACTTGTTGGACATGTTGAGATTTTAAGCTTGCTGCTCAATTACTAACAATTGTTCCATATATTAAAAAAAATTTTTAATATTTGAATATTTGTCGATGTAGTCTGAGCAAATCCTGATAGTCGAAACATTGTTTTATTATGTATCTACAGTTTTAGTTTGTAAAATTTATGTAACTACAGTTCGAGTTCGTAAAATTTTTAATTATCATAACAGAGCATGTTGTGATGTTTTTAACATTTTCTTTCCTATCATATGAAGAAAGGGTAATATGAGAAAAGTTATGGAGGAAGTACGTTTTCGTTAACATTTTCCAATTTACTTATCGGTGGAAATATTCACTTTGGTTGAGGAAAAAATTAAAATTGTATTCTACTGGTAATCACAGTACGTTGTACAATGTTATTCTAATGGATAATAATACCATTTATTTCTTATTTACTGTCCAATTGCATTATAACTTGGTATGTAGGTCAAGTTATTATTGATTAATAGAGGATATTTGGAATGTGTTGCCACTGTGTCACTGGAAGCAGGAGGGAGAATGTCCTCTCTTAAAACCACTGTGTGTAGCAAATGATTCTTTACTCCCTCTAAATAAGGAATTTGGGTGGAGATTTAAAAAAAAAATTTTTTAGAAGATTTTCTATGCATGCTACAGTACTTTATGTTTAATTACTCTATATTTAGTTAAAATCAAGTAATTATTGGACAAAAAGGGAGGAATTAAAACGTTTATTTTCTCCACAAAAATAACACAATTTAATAAACAAATATTCTGCTTCCGACCCGGTTTTTCTGCTTGATTCATGTCGCTGAGGAGCAGAAAGGTGAACTACCCCCAAAGCGCGTGACCCTCGTAATATTTAACTTGTACGGTTTGTTTTCTCGCCTCTTCGTTGGGATAAGAGAGATTCTGCTCAAACATAATTTAGCGCGGGGAAGAGAGCCTTTGAACTAAATGAACGAGTGGCATACGACCACGTGAGTTCAAGTTGACCGTTTGAAGTTTAAAGTTTCATTAAAACTGTTAAAATCAATGGAGGGCATTACTACAAATGTTAAAATAAAACGTAACGTCACTTCCTTGTTTTACGTGAAAACATATCCGCACGTTGCCATGCAGCACAGTGTCGTTCGTGAGGGATTTTATAAACTATACAAACGGATCTTTAAGTATACAGTTCGATTGCTCAATAATTTAAAATAAAACGGCTCCATAAACTTTCTTCAAATAATGGAACCAACACACTTATTGATAAAAAATGAGGATGTCCTTCCTATCCCTAGGAAAAAAATCGAATTTCATAATAAAACTAATTAGTAAACGATTTCGCACGCAGAACACTGACGTGAGGGAAGTGAATTTCCATATACAAAATTGTTAAAACTCAAAACCTGTGTAAAAACTACATTTATTCCAATTTTATTGAAATCTGAAAACATAGATTTTTTCCTGTTCTGATGATCCTGGATTCATTTACCTGCAATGCTAGGAATACAATTTTGCGCATTATAAGGATAGGAGAAGGTCCATCAGGCTTGAAAGTAGGCGCGAGGTTGCTGGGGATGACAAAAGTACACCAACAAATGAATAACAGGCTTTTCTCATGTAAAACCCCCATAAGACAACTTACTGTGTTTGGTCAATACACATTTTCTTCAATAACTGGGTAAATAGTTATGCTAGAATGACGAGAAAGGGCTTAAAACTTTTGCTTTACTAATTCCCATCTTAATACCTGCATTAATTTTACATCCGGGGCTTTTTTGACCTTTTTTGGGCCCAAAAACTAGAAATTTGAAAGAATAATTCCCAAAAAAGGGATTTAGAGTTTTCCGATTGATTTGCCCATACATTATATACGTATATGTATAGAATTTTGAACGACCCCCCAAAAAGTGTTCAGGGGGTCACGTTAGGAACTTCTATGGAGGTCCCGGGCTTAAGTTTCTCCGTGCGGGTCATGCTAATAGTTCGCTTTCCATAGGAAATTCACTAACAACAACATTTTTCATGAGGTAAAAAGAGTCAAAACAACTAAAGAAACGTAAAAGCCGTTTTAAACAACCAGCCAGTTGTCAAAGTAACACCCACTGGTAAAGTATCAATATGTGATCTACTGAAAACAGTGACTAGAACCATTAAATAAATATTACATGTAGAGTGGATATTAAAAAACCATTACCATTCAAATATTTAAAATATTCAAATATACCATTCAAATGTGTACTTCCTGAAGGGTATATTATGAAAACACTTTTGCGATGAGGTTATATGCTTTAAGAGGTGCTTTCTAATGATTTTAACCGTCGGATCTTCCGCATATAAGATCTAGCGTCATTACATATGTTTAGAGTGAATTTAAAATCAAAAGTTGTACAATGTTTTATCGTCTGAAGATCTAGAATTGCCTGATGAAGTCAAAATGGTAGATCACATTCCCAGTCCATGATTAGGCAGAAGAAACATGTTTAGTGTAATAATTTTGAACAATTCCTCTCTTTATATTGTACTGTTGGATTATTATACAGTTTGGATCGTTTTCCCTTAAAATCGTTTGTAATGCCGTGTACGAAAATTCCACTTCCGTTTAAATACAGCAAGCTTAAATTATAAAAAACCCGAATACGTAAATAAATGTTTAACCGAATCACAGGCACCGTATTTACATATTACACCCTTTACTTCCACAGCTGAGACGAATATAACGACATCTCATATGTTCAACTCTATTGAGCCGTTTAGCCTTTAGAACGTCCAAAGATATAACCGGACTAAACCTCTATTTAGATATGCATGCACTAAAAAGCATAACCCTCCTTCTTGGGCGAAAATATGGGCTGGCTCTAAATAACAGTATAGATAAATGAAAATATAATCTAGATTTGAACCAATAATGTAAAATATATTCTGTAGTTAGTTATATTTAGTGATGCCCTTATATGCCCTAAAAACATAACCCTCCTTCTTAGGTGAAAATATGGACGGGTTTTAAATAACAGTATAGTAAAATGAAAATGTAAATTTAGCTTTGAACCAGTAAAGTAAAATACATTCTGTGGTTAGTTATCCTATACTCTAATATGAGTAAGGTTTGCTTGTATGTTTGCTTGCTTGCGACACTGATCTCAAAAACGGCTGCAACGATTTCCTTCGAATGTTCAAAATAACTAATTTCTGGGATAAAAATAAGTTCTAGATAGGCCTCATCCCCAGGAAAAATCAAATAATGTAAAAAAAACTAGAATGAAAAGTTAAAAAAATTAACATTGGGCTTATGAAATTTCAAATCAAAACAAAAGAATTGTAACAGCTGTTCATAATCAACCAGGGAACTGTCAAAGTAATACTCATGTTGTTTATGATTATTAACATGTGGTTTCCTGAGAGCAGAGATTAAAAGATTTGAGTGAAGATTACATTTATAGAGTAGTAAAATAAATCAAATGGTCATTAAGCTATAAATAACAACTGGAGTGACCTTAAAAATGTAGAAAAGAGGCAAATGAGTTATACAAATCTGATTATCAGTAAGGGGAAGTGGTGAAATATTACTCCAAGTCATCTAAACAAAATTACTTGCCTTCTCCCGAGCAAAGCTCGGCCCCCAGGTACTATTTAGATATATATGCACTAAGAAACATAACCCTCCTTCTTTGGTGAAAATATGAACTGGGTATAAATAACAGTATAGTAAAATTAAAATGTAATTTAGCTTTGAACCAGTAATGTAAAATATATTCTGTAGTTAAAAGTAACTTTAAAATTAAGAAGTTTAAGTACTTATCCTATCCTACTAATCTTATCTTATACTCTAATATGAGTAAGGTTTGCTGGCTTGCTTGCTTGCGACACTTATCTCAAAAACTGCTCTAACGATTTCCTTCAAATGTTCGAAATAACTAATTTCTGGGATAACAATAAGTTCTAGACAGGCCTCATCCCCAGGAAAATTCAAATAATGTAAAAAAATAAAATGAAAAGTTACAAAAAATAACATTGGGCTTATGGAGTTTCAAATCAAAACAAAATAATTGTAACAGATGTTCATAATCAACCAGAGAACCGTCAAAGTAATACTCATGTTGTTTATGATTATTACATGTGATTTTCTGAGAGCAGAGATTAAAAGATTTGAGTGAAGATTACACATATAGAGTAGTAAAATAAATAAAAGGGACATTGAGCTATAAATAACAACTGGAGTGACCTTAAAACTACAGAAAAGAGGCAAATTAGCTATACAAATCTGATTATCAGTAGAGGGAAGGGGCAAAATATTACTCCAAGTCATCTAAACAAACTGACTGGCCTTCCCCCGAGCAAAGGTTGGCCCCCAGTTACTAATATTATAAATGTGAAAGTTTGTAAGTTTGTATGTTTGTTTGTTTGTTTAGATATTTGTTGCTCAATCACGCTCTACCCACTGGACTGATTGAGCTGAAATTTGGCAGGGAGGTACTTGATAGTTCTGAGTAACATATAGGCATACTGAAGTTGCGAAAATCCTATAGGGCTTTGCCCCATGGGGGTTCAAAGTTCCCATGTATTTCTTATGGGCATTCATTTTTGTTTAGGAAGATGAAAATACGAACAGCTGATCTTTATTCGTAGTGGTTTCACGGGCTAACCACAGAATGCAGCACACACAACTGTCATAGTTTTTTATAAATCATTCGCCGGGCGAAGCCTGCGGGTAACATCTAGTAACATATAATTAGCTAATACCTACAGATATCAATAACAAACAATAGGCCATAGAATCGTTGTTGCAAGACAGTTGCATTTCATTCCCTTCTGGAGATCAACGTTTTCAGCTAAGGTAGTACAGGCGGAGACTTAATATATCTTGATTAATTATTTTACTAAATTACTTAAGGGTTTAAACTCTTTTATCCATTTCGTCTTGATTACTTTTTCTTACTTCACTCTTTGAAGAGCCAGATTAAATAGCTGGATAAATCTAATCTGCACCAAAAGGAGTAAGTTTATTACTTTTTAATCCCCCTTTGAGAATATTAAAAGAGAAAAGATTTTAATTAACTCGTAAGTGGTAAAGACTCGAGAAAAGTTTTCCTTCTGTAGATTCTGAGTTTTCAAAGAGAATCTACAAAATTAAAAGTAATTCTGTCTTTGTATGTAAATCAAAGAAATCTGTTTGCTCCGCCATTATTAGCTCCTTCGAATCTCTTTGCTAAAAACATCAGACCGACGTTTTTATTAATAAAATAACTAGAGCGAAACTAATTTTTACTGTTGATGTCGGAACTATCTATAATAAAACGCTGAGTTTATTGAAAGTTTAGTATTTATAAGGGAACGTTTGCATGCTTTTAATTAAAATGCTCAAACACACCAATAATACAAGATACCAGAATTTAAATGATAGTAGCTACTAGCTTTTCCTAACAGCTTCGCTTCTTCACCCGATTCAGGTTTTATAGCCATATCAAATAACACAGATTTGTACACATTTACACAATAAATTAAAAGGATTTTCAACTTGACACTTTGATTTATACTCCTTGTGGTGAGAGGGGGTATAGAAAACTTATATTTTCCTCCAAATTTCTAAACAGGACCTTTCATTCAAGTACACAAGGGCTCATTCAAGTTCGTTCATGGTGTCGGACTTGCGATGTTCTCAGAGGTTCCTGGTACAGTGTGGCTTTACATATTAGTAGCATGTGTTAGGCTCAGTAAACAAAGCAAAACACACTCCTATTTGATGTCAAAAATACTTATGATAAATAGAATGTGTTGATTAAACTTAAGGTTGAAGGAAAATGTGTTTATTCAATAATAGTGTTGACACATAACATGTAATATAAACTTAGCCGATTTATATTTTTAAGTTTTGTTTTATCTACTCCTAATAAGACTAATCTGTAGATTTAAGAACATGTATAATTTAGATGTTAAATCCGTGAATATTTTACTTTGGTTTTTCTGAAAATTAATTGCAATGACACCCATACTATGGGACACAATAAACGATTCTTATTCTTAACAAAATGATATTGTTTACCTGGGTCTTTTCGAATATATAATTAAACACATATTTATTTGCTCTGCACATTGTGTATCTCGACTTAAAGGAATTTTTAAAAGATTATTATAATGAAAAGTTGCAATTTTGAGGTTAAACAATAAAATTTAAACCGAAGTACAACCACTGAGCTCTATGTTATATCTGGAGTCACTACTCTCTGATTAAATATTTTCCAAAAACGTGCCGCCAACACTAACTCTTTGCTCTGTTGTGTTGTAATCTTGACGTTAACTGGACCAATAAAATGCATTGGGTGGACGATGTCAAAATTTCAACCAATAGGAAATAAAATAACGATACCACCAAAACGTCAAAACACATCTGGCCGACCTAACGACCATAAACACAGCGACACGCTTTTTCACCACGAAGTGGTGACTCCAGATATAACATAGAGCTCAGTGGTTACAACCATCCTATATTCAGGAAAGGGCAATACAAATCAACAATATACTCTCGATAACTTCTATAGGCTATTTTTAAATATTTCTGTACATATTTTTGAAATTAATAATTATTACTTAAATATATGTTAATGTGGCCTGAGAATATAACATTTTATGTGAAGTGCCACCTTACATTTACTTCACATTGAAAATATGATGACAACAAACTTTCAGTTTAAATATGTCTACCAAATTTTACTGTCTGTAAAATGTTGTATTCATTGTTCTCTATTGGTATTGCATTGGTAGCTCCCTACATTATTTGTAATTTTCAAAGTACCAACCCTTATATACATTAAATCTGCTTTAGTGCCTAGACTTGCAATACTTAGACTTAGTATGTTTTTCACTCAATTTAAAGTTTGGTTCAAAGATCCCAGTTAATATTTAACTCATAAATATTTAAACGGTGAACAAATAACCATTTAGAGTTTCCATTTCTATTTCTAAATGGAAATTTAATAGCGTATTTATACAAAACGCTATACATTGTCATAAAATAATTTTCCACGTAGCATACATTATTCAAATTTTGAACAAACAACTAATTACAGTTTCTATTTATGCGTTGTAATAAAATACAAGTGTAGCAAGTGGTGTAACACTACTTCGTTATGTATTTACTCTCACACACAAGACGGTATATGGAGATCTTTATCACAAATAATTATTAGGTTCAATGACAGAATGACTTTAAAATTGTGTCACTTCGTCTAATATCTAAAAATCTAAGAGCCTAAAATCTAAAAAGTTGTTTACTCGGAAGCATTTCAGCTATTGAATAACCCTATATAAACTTCACACTTACGCTCTATTATCCCCTATAATAAAATAAACTATGTTTTTTATCCAAAGATTCTGGGCTCTAGACGGATTTTCTTGATACTTTTGTTGAAGGAATGGATCATTTCCATTTAGAGTTTTATTTTTGTAATGCAATTTAAATTTTGAAAAAGGTACAGAAACCAGTGCAAACTTATTATTTGTTTTCAAAGAGCTTTAAAATCATAAGTCATCCAGAAAAAAAATTGACTCATGGAATATATATAGTATCGTGAGGAAGATTTGTAAACATAACGAGAGTAAACATTACGTTTTAACAATCATGTGTTTTAGTTTAAGCGGGCACGACCGCGACAATCGGCTGCAGTATCGATAAAAACCACCTGTAAACAACAAAGATCACACAAAAAGTGAACCAAAATTGGATACTTTAGTTAAAAGATCCCACAAATTCGTTTTAAAAATGTATGCATTTTCCTCCCGCTTAACCCCAACTCCAGATGACAACCCCGACATGAATGGCCTCTCCCCGCCCCTTCCATCACATACCAGCCAACTGCCCAACACTGAGCTAATCCACTTAACCATTGTACCCGGTCGACGCTCCACCGCTGGGGTGGTCCCATCGTTTTACCCATCATTTCACTAAGCGGGGGGAGTTTTCACTTTTCCCCCCGAAAAAGAGTCTAAAATCGTGCTCGCTAGGGGATATAGCTAACAATGAGTTAATCTTATGTTAATCTCAGTAGGGGGGAGTTTTAGGATGTCGATTTTTGATCCTTGTGAACATGTTAAGTTTGTGTACTTTTGATTATGAACGGCGTTTCCTAGTATTTAGTCTATATAACGACATTGTGCTGATGGGTGGTCATATTAGCTTCACATAATCGTAGTAAAGCTATATATAAACCCAGTCTCAGGAACTTTTGAGAAAACCATTATAATTAGTATGCCTATAGCCCGACACCCATGGACCATAATTGCAATTAATCTTATCTTTATTTATATACAAACTATCAATATAAACTCATCGGAATAAGATACAAAATATTAAAAAATGTGCAATAAACGTGTTTAACTGAATATTTAAATAACGTTTATTGGAAATTTCTAACCACGTGTTTTCCGTTTTCACAAGGTTAAGCAATACAGTATAATGTTCGGTCGCCGCGCGGCCACTCCGCCTATCGGCCTATGGTCCCAGCACATTTCCTTATCTCATTCCACAACAGATCCTCGGAGTCCACCCTCCTCAGCGATCCCTGGGCGAGTTCCCTCACTTCCTCCCCCGGACGGTGCCACAGCTTCCGGTCGTGTTTACCCCCGAGGACGTCGACCTGGGGGGAGGCCGCTGACCTACCGGCTACCAGTCCCCCGAGGTGACCCTGTATTGTGCCCGCCGCCTCATTGAGCCACCGTCTACCTACCCCAACAATGGTTTATTTTGGTGCCCTTCATTAGTGTAAAACACTCGCTAATTAATGAACGGCAACTTTCTCCTCGCACGTGTGTTGGGGAGACTGCTAGGGGAGGGAGGAATGTACTTTAATTAATTTATCGATACGGGGAAATAATTGAGGAAAAATATTGGTTGGTTAAGTTAACTCAAATTTTCACTATAGTATGGTCAAAAAAAGGAAGTTTCCTGCTTTTTGTTTGGGAGCGGGAAAGACAGTGAACTTTAGGTTGTTAACCTTGGAGTCAGTAACCCTTGAACATTTTAATTTTCAAAAATACAAAAGAGCATTGAGATACAGTGTAAGGAAAATTCAATATCACCTTCAAACCCATGAGGCGACATGTTTTCCAGGTTCGCGGATTATTATAATAGGGTTTACATAATATTTATTTGGAAATATATACTTCCTACTTATATATTCTGCTTTATATATCTCACTCTATCTACAAAAGAAATATACTATAACATAAACATATAATGTGTTGGTCAAAGTACTGCTTTTTTAGGGAATTTCCCCTATAGAGAAGAAGCTATTACGGTAGGTGGCATGGTAAGACTTAAGCCCAAGACCATTATAACTTTTCATTTTGAGGTCCCCAGATGCCAAAAACAACATTAGTTCAAATTTTTATGTATATATATATGTGTGTGTGTGTGTGTGTGTGTGTGTGTGTGTGTGTGTGTGTGTGTGTGTGTGTGTGTGTGTGTGTGTGTGTGTGTGTGTGTGTGTGTGTGTGTGCGTGTGCGTGTGTGTGTGTGTGTGTGTGTGTGTGTGTCCGTAAGCACGATAACTCTCGGAAAAAAGGTCCGATCTTAATGAAATTTGGGACAAATGTGTAAAGTAACATTTATTTGAACGAGTTCGAAAACCAAACGAATCGCACCATCCGAAGGGGGGTTTTGGGGGCTCTTGTACCCCAACAATTTTTTTGGGTTTTCACATATAATTTTTATTTTAATCAAATTTTAATTTTCATCATTGAATTCAGCTTAAAAAACAAACAAATAGATATTTTGACCATTGCTCTACGTTAATTGATTACTGAGATCTTGAAAGTGCTAAACACAGTACGTTGTCTAATGTTATTCTCATGGAGAAAAAAATTACATCTCACTTATTTATAAACTGACGAAACTTGGTATATGGTTGTGGTTTATTGTTGTTTGCACAACAAACCAATTGTTCGCCTATGGTTCCCGTAGCAGCAAACCTAGGTACTCGGTCCCCATGTTATTCTTATGGAGAGTAATTAAAATGTTATATATCGCTTATTTATGAATGTATGTGAATGAAACTTGGTATGTGACTTCATTTAGATGAGTTCTATTGAGATTTCCATAAAAACCTATTATTTTTAGTTCCTTACTCATCCTCAATGTTATTCTTATGGAGAATAATTCGTATTTTAAATATCGCTTATTTGTGAACATATTTCTTATGAATCCTGGTATGTGGTTTAATGTGTTATTAAGACATATATATTCATTGGAAATTCGCTGAGTATGTAGGTTTTCTGCAACGGGGGTATTTTACTTCCCAGTCATCTTTCATTCATATTCACCCTTAAATACGCCCTAGTTGTGACAGCGTCTCACACAGTGATTCAGTGATTATGGTTAAATACACTCTAAGTTTAGCATGTCGTACTCATAGGGTAGCTAAAAAGTAACTACCATCCTAAAACAGTTTCCTACTTCAAAAGGTTTACAACTGTTTGCGACGGTATGTTTTCCGATATGATGGTCAGCGATATGATTAACGAGGGCAATCTTTCATTTTAGCGAATTTCCCCTATAGGGAAGAAGCTATTACCGTAGGTCTCATGGTAAGACTTAAGCCCGAGACCATGATAACTTTTTGTTTTGAGGTCCCCAGATGTCCAAAACACTATTCGTTCAAATTTATATATATATGTATATATATATATATATATATATATATATATATATATATATATATATATATATATATATATATCTATATATGTGTCCGTGAATGCGATAACTTGAGTAAAAAACGTCCGATTTCGATGAAATTTGGCTCAAATGTGTAAACTGACATTTATGACTAAGTTCGAAAACCAGAAAAATCGGACTATGGGAAGGGAGGTTTATGGGGGTTTTAAATTTTCCAAAAATCAGTTTTTTGCATTTTTTACCCTAAAATTTTTAAAACACTTAATTTAGGTTTAGACCATGTTATAGAGCTTAAAAAAATAAATAATATGGTATTTTGAATTATTAACCTAGGTTAAGTGGTTGCGGAAAAAATCCAAAAAACATGCTCATAAAATCTCCCATGTTAATCTTATGGGAAAAAGGTTTATGGCTTTTCCTCAGTTAATTTTACTTTAAACTTCACATTTTCTTTTACCAATCACTTCAGCTCCACAAAACAATCATTTTGGTGTTTAAATTGTGATTCTACGTCAAACCGTTGCAGAGATATTCAAAGTGCTAAACACAGTACGTTGTCCAATGTTATCCTTATGGAGAATAAATAAAATTTGATATCTTGATTATTTATGAATGTATATTGATGAAATTTGGTATGTGGCTTCATGTTGTACTGGTATATTGATAATTGCACAAAAAATAAATGTTTTGTTGATTGTCCCCGTAGCAGCTAACCTGCATACTCAGCCCTAATGTTATTCTTATGGAGAATAAGTAACGTTTTATATCTCCCTTAATTATGAACATAAATTAATAAAACATGGTAAGTAGCTTCACCTGGTTCAGTTATATTAATAATTGCATAAAAACTCATTTCTTATCTTCCTCGTTGCAGCAAACCTGCGTACTCAGTCCTAATGTTATTCTTATGGGGAATAAATAAAATGTAATAAATCACTTATTTATGAATGTATTTTTGTCAAACTTGGTGAGTGGCTTTATGTACTAGTGAGAAACATATCAATGCATTGGAAATTCGCTGAGTACGCAGGTTTGCTGCGACGGGGGGTATTTACTCTCATGGAGGGCGGGAGTAAGTGGGGACTCAATAAGTTCAAATGGGACGAATATTGTCGTAGGTCTTGGCATGTCCAGAAAAAATGAATAAATATAAAATAGAACTCACCCAAAACACCTTGTATTACTTAAATCTTGTCCCCCTTCTTATTGTCTTCCCTTTGCATATCCAACACTTGTATGGTAATTGCTACAATATTCTTGTGAATTTATTTACATCAACATAAGTAGTTACGAGAGTTCACATAACCAATCAAAGTTTAAGAGTGATTTTCAACTTGTTGTGGTTAAGAGACGGGTGCTGCTAAACAACTTTATATATAATGTATACAGGCTTGATTTTTATACATAAATTCGACCGTTTGAAGGGGTGACGGAGGGGGTTCTCTAGTTGGGCGTGCATTAACTGCGCCAAGCTCAGACCAGGTAAGGGTGAAGAAATGTCCTTATTTACGTGTTATCATACCACGCGCGCATACCACAGTCTTGGAGGAAGCCATCCATGGTAGTTTGAGAACCTCATCAGCATCCAACCTCCAAACGAGCGACTGAGTGTGTTTGCTGACTACCTCCTACAGACATACATTGGAGGGGATGAAGAAGCATTGTCCCCTCCTCAGCTGTGGGCGTCAGCGTCTGCCGATTTTTGGAGAACGACCAATGCGTGCGAGGCGTTCACTCAAAATATAAAGCAATTTGATCTACGCATCGCCCAAACATATTTATTTTTCTTAAGTGCCTCACCGACATACAGACTGACACTTAAATACTTTTGAACAGTACTGGAGATGTAGTGAGCAAAGACAAATGTAATAGGCTTAGAAAAGTGTTCATTGAAAATAAATTAATGCAATACACAAACCAAAGTATTGACAGGTTAGAATTTGTGAAGTGCATTTCGAACAAAATATATCTTGGGTAGATGCCTTGATTATGAATGACGTCTTTTTTTAAATAAAGATACAAGTGTGTTTAAATTGCTCAATTTTTATTGCAGTACATTCCTTCGTTCTATCTATATTTATTTATTGTAGCCGCATCACTATGAGTTCACAGAAAAACATTTGGAAGATTAAAATTTTCTTTCAGGGAATATATAAATATGCAAATAATATGATATAATTTACTACTTCACCGAAATCGTGAGATCACAAAAATATAAGGTACGAAACATGAATCTTAATTGATAAGTGTTATTTATTTTAGAGTAACAGGATTTAACTTTTAAATCCGGTTTATTTATTTGATTTTCGTTCATAGTATCTTTTTGTAAAAAACTACTACGTTATTAAAACCCCCTATTGCTATGTTATTTTTCATTTATGCAATTGAATAACATGCACTTTTGTCACCATCTTGAAGCTACGATATTTTCCTAATCCTCAAAAGGCGTATTTATTTTCATTTATTATGTTCAGTACATTCAAATTTATTTTCTTCATTAAAAACTTAAATACGCTACCTCAGTTCAAAAATTAGCTGTTGCGGACTTTTTTTAGTACAATAGATGATCCGTAATGAATGCCCACTCTATTGATGGCTTGGGCTTTGAAAAAATTCTTAAATGCTCACTTCTACGAATTCTGCAGTCAAAGAGGGCCGCCGCTTGACGCAGTTAAGGAACGTATCACGTGACTCCCTGGAGTAGTTGGCGCAGTTCAGGAATACCCGGCTACCTAACTCAGGTCAATTGGCGCAGTTAATGCCAGACTCTCTAGTTCAGTTCGTTGGTCAAAAATTCATGTTTTATTGATTTATCACGATGGACTTTTTCGTCCGTCTGCATATTATTTAACTTAGACTTTTGGATGTAAATTAGAAATAAGTCTCCACACTGACATAAAAGGTGATTGTTACCCAAAATATGCCCTTTAATCATTATTAACTCACAAAGCGTGAAACTCTATTAAAAATAAACCTAATTAGTCATATCTATTAACAAGATACGTTTTTGAATCCGTACTATATCACTCCAATTCGAACCGGCGCATATCCCTTCATGATCAGTTTACATTGCCAATGAGTCGGTTTGAGTTTTAAAAACGTAATTAGAGAAGACACAGTAGATGTTTTAAGGTCGTCAGCCCCAGGGGGGGCACTGACCGCGCCTAACCACCTGTTTTGCTACCCTCGAAACTTAAACTAACGAAGCGCCTAACTCCTTTATCTGCTGTTTATTTCAGGCCCGCTTATCCGCAAGATGGGCCAACGCTCCATTCTGGGCTGTTTTAAACTTCCTTTTATTTAATTTCTAAAGAAATCTTCCAAGATTTTTAAATCCATGCTGAAATAGCCTGTAAAACGCTCAATAAAGGGCTGAGATATTTGCCTTTAAGACAATGCCCAAAATTTTAAACTAGAGGTTGAAGTAGTTTAATTAAACATTTGACTTATTTTTTGTGGAGTTTTTTTTAATAGGGGTGAATTTCTTCAAAAATTTATTGGTCTTAATGTTTATCAGGATATCAGTATATGTTGGGTATGTTCAGTGAAGTGTAGTTAGAGAAGGAGATTATGAGTTTATGGTGTTTCCCGAAAATTTAATATTCAATTTTCCATCATGTAACAATGAAGCAAGGCATTTCTTGAATTTTACCTGAACGATGAATCTCCTACCAACGCCAACGGTTAAGCAAGGCATTTCTTGAATTTTACCTGAACGATGAATCTCCTACCAACGCCAACGGTTAAGCAAGGCATTTCTTGAACTTTACCTGAACGATGAATCTCCTACCAACGCCAACGGTTAAGCAAGGCATTTCTTGAACTTTACCTGAACGATGAATCTCCTACCAACGCCAACGGTTAAGCAAGGCATTTCTTGAACTTTACCTGAACGATGAATCTCCTACCAACGCCAACGGTTAAGCAAGGCATTTCTTGAACTTTACCTGAACGATGAATCTCCTACCAACGCCAACGGTTAAGCAAGGCATTTCTTGAACTTTACCTGAACGATGAATCTCCTACCAACGCCAACGGTTAAGCAAGGCATTTCTTGAACTTTACCTGAACGATGAATCTCCTACCAACGCCAACGGTTAAGCAAGGCATTTCTTGAACTTTACCTGAACGATGAATCTCCTACCAACGCCAACGGTTAAGCAAGGCATTTCTTGAACTTTACCTGAACGATGAATCTCCTACCAACGCCAACGGTTAAGCAAGGCATTTCTTGAACTTTACCTGAACGATGAATCTCCTACCAACGCCAACGGTTAAGCAAGGCATTTCTTGAACTTTACCTGAACGATGAATCTCCTACCAATGCCAACGGTTAAGCAAGGCATTTCTTGAACTTTACCTGAACGATGAATCTCCTACCAACGCCAACGGTTAAGCAAGGCATTTCTTGAACTTTACCTGAACGATGAATCTCCTACCAACGCCAACGGTTAAGCAAGGCATTTCTTGAACTTTACCTGAACGATGAATCTCCTACCAACGCCAACGGTTAAGCAAGGCATTTCTTGAACTTTACCTGAACGATGAATCTCCTACCAACGCCAACGGTTAAGCAAGGCATTTCTTGAACTTTACCTGAACGATGAATCTCCTACCAACGCCAACGGTTAAGCAAGGCATTTCTTGAACTTTACCTGAACGATGAATCTCCTACCAACGCCAACGGTTAAGCAAGGCATTTCTTGAACTTTACCTGAACGATGAATCTCCTACCAACGCCAACGGTTAAGCAAGGCATTTCTTGAACTTTACCTGAACGATGAATCTCCTACCAACGCCAACGGTTAAGCAAGGCATTTCTTGAACTTTACCTGAACGATGAATCTCCTACCAACGCCAACGGTTAAGCAAGGCATTTCTTGAACTTTACCTGAACGATGAATCTCCTACCAACGCCAACGGTTATAAATTATCCTGATCACAAGTCGTTAAAGAATTCAATCCTCTTATTTGAAAAAATGATAATATCTCTGTCCGAGTGGATGTGATAATTTGAACAAAGTAATCCCGATTGTTTTTCGCATGGGGATTTTTTATTTGTAGTAATATATTATAAAAGTTATCCATTCCCAGGTTTTTTAAACTGTATAATGAAACTATCACACTTCAGTCACTACAAATATTTCTTTAAAATGATTGTTTTGTAAACAAAACAGTGTTAAACAGTACAGCTGATGGTTATTCCGTCAAAAGTCATCCCCTTTAATATTTAAAATAATATACAGGGTGAATAAAAAATCAGGACCCCCTCTATTTTTGTTAAGATTTGATATTTTTTTGATATTTTTTGTTTTGTTTTGTGTATTTGTTAAGATAAACTAATATCTTTTGGGTAGTGATAGTAACTCAAGGTGTAGTATCTTTTGACATATTACAAATTTTGAGTGCCCCCAAAAATGGAGGGTTTTGGGGCAACTCAAAATGTTTAAATATAAACCCCCTTTGAGTGACCCCTAATTTTAAAGAACTTTTAAAAAGTAGATAAATGGTGAAAATTAGAGACCGCTCGCTATCTTTTCTCTAACCAAAATAGAAGCAAGACAAAATTCATAAAAACCTAGTCTTCAATCTGGAAGGCAACATTTTTTGTTTTATCTTTCACATTCACCAAGTTAAAATAAACTTATTCCCTTCGCGTCGTCATATAAACCTTAGGTGTAATATCTTTTGACACTGTTTAAAATTGTGAATGTCCCACAAAAATAGGGGATTTTGGGGGAAAATCAAGAATTTGTAGTG
The DNA here is from genome assembly GCA_963675035.1 of Allygus modestus. Classification (NCBI taxonomy): domain Eukaryota; kingdom Metazoa; phylum Arthropoda; class Insecta; order Hemiptera; family Cicadellidae; genus Allygus; species Allygus modestus. Next base: position 405,968,398 of record OY776112.1, read on the forward strand.
TAATGTAAACCCCTTCACGTGACCCCTCATTTTGAAGTGCTTAGAAAAAGTAAACAATAGTAAAAACCAGAGATCGCTATCTCTTCTCTATGAAAAATGGTAGCCCGTCAAAATTTGAATGAAGTGTACACTTGCAATAATTTTATTTGTTTAAAGTTACTGACTTGACAACGTTAATGTGAGTTACGACAATTAATGATGTTTTCTAATTAGAATAACTAAGTAACAATAACACTACCTTCAATAGATTTAACACATTAGTAGGCTATAAAATGTGTAACCGCTGCAATTATAATATTGGCTACCATTTTGGATAGAGAAAAAAATAAGGATCTCTGATTTTAACCATTTTTAATGTTTTTTTAAGCACTTCAAAATCAGGGGTCACTTGAAGGGGGTTTACATTAACAAATTTTGATTTGTACTCAAAATTCCCATTTCTTGGGTACATTCAAAATGTCTGAACAGTGTAAAAAGTAAATCTAAAGTTAATATCACGACGCGAAGGGAATACGTTGATTTCAGCGTAGTGTAAGTGAAAGACAAAACAAAACATTTTGCATTCCAGATTGAAGACAAGGTTTTTATGAATTTTGATTGGCTGCCATTTTGGTTAGGGAAGAGATAGCGGTCTCTAGTTTTCACCATTTATCTAATTTTAAAAGTTCTTTAAAATGGGGTTTACATTTAAAAACTTGAGTCGCCCCCAAAATCCCCAATTTTTGGGGGACGCTCACAATTTTGAATAATGTCAAAATATACTACCTCTTGAGTTACTATCACTACCCAAAATATATTAGTTTATCTTAACAAATTCAAAAAATAGAGGGGGGTCCTGACTTTTTATTCATTTTTTAAATATGTATACAGAGGTCCCTGTATACATTTGTTAAATAATACAATTTTAGTTTTATAAGTCTATATAGTATTTTTGTAAATAAACAAATATCAAAGAAACTCATTCACTTAGTTTTGAAATATTTGTTTAAACAGATTAACTGACAATTGTGGATTTAGGAAGTTGAGGTTGGCTGGTAAATTATAACTGTTTAGTAGTGGGCAAGTGTCACAGTGTACTGAACACAAAAACATAACTAACCATTGATTTTAATGTAACATAAAGCACCAATTGTTATTTGCAATCAAAATAACAATTATGCACATAAATGACCAGAGACATAACAATACACATTATAAGAGATATTTTATAACTACTCTTCGGAGGCAGTGGTTTATTTAGAAGATTTCCTTGTTTTCCAAGTTGTATATTAAAATCAAATTAGGGATTTTTCCGTTATATCTTAATCGTGTTAGTTTGAAATATATTAAAACCTCTAATCAGTGTTTGTAATCTTTATATACCTTCTTTAAAATGTTAATACAACTTTCGACTATAGATACTGATGATACTTCACTATTTATAGTCAATGATATAACGCCTATAAACTCAAATGAAGATTAGAAAACTGGTAGGATCCACTGATTTAAAATTTGTCTCCGACCTTGAACAAACCTGGTACAAATGGATACTCTGTTGCACAAGGATAGCACAAGGATATGGAAATTACAATAAATACAACACAATTTACATTTTTATTTCATATAACTATTTTGGTAAAGCAAAATTGTAATTTCATTTTATTGATGGATTTTAGCCTTCGGATTACTGTATAATACTTAAAAGTGGTTTATAAACCACTTTTAAAAATTGTAAGGAGTTCTTATTTCAAGTTGACTTCTGATTTCCTCACTTTTCAGGCTTCTTTCTCTATATTTTTCTCCGAAAATTAACTTTACATTGGTCAGCAACTTATTTTACATAAGGAACGAAGTAATTTTTTTTCGAATGGAGCGTTTATAAAAGGGGGACAGTAACATCTGCGGTAGTTAAATGGGGAGTTTTGAACTGTTTCCATCTATAGGGGTATCTTGCTATAGCTTCCACCCACCATCTAATATTACCATAATATGTTTAAGATGTTGGAAAAATCCGAACTCGTTAGTGGATAGTGGTGTATTAAAGTTCTTGGATAGTATTTCTTGTTTTCCACCTTTATAAAACCCGACGCCAAAACAGTGTTGCAAAAAGTCGCCATTCTCCTACTATCGCACTTATAACGCTCGAAAAACTCCAAGTGGGGCGAAGGAATCCCCTTTTAGCCAGAACATTTCACCCCATGCCCCTCTCGTGTCGACGGCCCCAAAACGGATTTGCGGTGGAGTGTTTTTTGGCGAGTTCTTTGAACTACTTAGAGCCAGTGCGAATGTTTACCTGTCGGCGCTTTGAAGGCTTTGGCCTTCGGCCGCGACACAAGAGATAGGCATCTTGCGACAAATTAGAGAGGCCTAACGTCCCGGTGGACAGGCGATCCGGGCACAGTCCGATGGGGCTGAGGACTGAGGGCTTCATTATCAGCTAATAGACTCAATGGGCAGTCGGAGTTTGAGTTTGTCTTGGTCTGATACAAATATTATCTTCTGAGATATAAATTAACTAAAAGGGCAGTCTTCATCACCGGAAGTTGCTCGACGCCATTTTGGAGTTTTGTTCCATAAGGCCAATGTTAACTTTGTGCCTCCATTACACCTCACCTGATCATCACAAACAATTAATTTTGGTGTCAAATTAAAGGTTTCGTCGTCCTATAGGGAAATACAATAGTAGAATTTGGATTTTGTGACAAATTCAGGAGAACATGTACAGTGTTTCAGTTCAAAATTAACCTATTTATTATGAATCTATGATACCCAAATTAAGGAATTCGACATTGTATTTCCCTAGATGACGATGAAACCTTTAATTCCCAAAATGAATTGTTTGTGACGATCAGGTGAGGTATAATGGAGGCACAAAGTTAACATTGGCCTTATGGAACAAAACTCCAAGATGGCGTCTAGCAACTTCCGGTGATGAAGACTCTTAAGACGTGGCCCCCACACTTATAGTCATTTAACGTCAACCCCCTCTCTTTGAGACTCCCTCTCTAAAACCCGTCAACGTAATTTTAATGGGGAGTTCATATCTATATTAAATTTTGCGACCTCGAAGTTGAATTGAGGACAAATTAGGAGGCAGCTCTACAGTCAACCAATATATTTACTATAATATGTAGTATATAATGCAACATCTCCTTACATTGCAATCATAAACAATGATAAACGGAAATAAATATTGTGTCTTCATCTCTACTTTATTTCGCAATTGTCGTTCGAAATGGTTTTACGATTTGTCTTTATTATTCTTTTAATTATGTTTTATTTTATTTAGTAAATTGTAATATTTGTAAAAATAATTATTACAACAATTTTATTGTATATATTTAACATTGCTATACAGACTAGAAAACTACCTAATGGTAATAAAGTGAATTAACTTGAATGTTATATAATCGCAAATTGTTTAAGGACGAAATTAATTTGTAGGTAATCTATTACGTACTAAATATGTACTAAATCCAGTACACTTAATTTATTTGTCTGTCCCGTGAAGTCCTAGGTGATATGAGGTCTAGACGGAGTTCTGATAATGTCTAGCTTGCGGAGTATTATAGACTATATAGTGTCAGTTGGAAACACCAAATCCTAATACTTTAATGGCGTTCCAATGACGAGAGTGATTTCAAATGGATTCTATATAGCATTTTCATTGAGTTTGCAATGTAAAAACTCTTAAACTTACGGCGTATAAAGTTATAATCTTAAGGTTTTAAATTTTATTTGGTTTAACAAATCAAATTAGATTAAATTTTAAATTGTCATTGATATTATAAATTAATTTAAATTCTTCTTACGAATTAAATGAAAATCTAGCTTAACCAAAATAGACTTTACATTATAGTGTGGAGATGGCTGCTATATATAAATAATTTAAAATAGTTATGTTGGTTACAAAACACCAAGCAATATCTATCTATATATGTTATTAAAATAATTATTAGATTTTTGATCGGCGATTTTAGGCCTCTAAAACGGTTGATTTTCTTACTGTTTGGAATCAATCGAAAGCTCCTACCCTCAAGTCGTGCCTTTGGAAGTTTGGGAAATCATTCTGGGCTCCGCTCCATGCATGGGCACTTAAAGTCCCAATTTTAATCTTATGGCGTTATATTTCATTTAGCCAAACGGCTGTGCCCCGTCCTTCGTCCAGAGTCCGCGCATTGTTTAGTCCACATTCCTCACGCACCAACCTGGGTGGCCAGATGAGGTTGTTTATGTCCTTCCTCAAGATGTGGACATGTTTTCCTCGACCTTCGCCTTAAAAAAAATCAATTGCACGTCAATAGTTTTTATGTTACAGTACCTGTATTAAATATTTTTCTATCGTATTTATTTATAAATTCTCTACTATAATAATCCTACTTATAACGGAGTTTGCATGTGTTACGATAATTAATATTTGCTTGCAGAGCATGATTAGCTTTTATACTTTTAGTAGTAAAGTACTTATTGTGTTCATTGTGATATTATGATACAATGTAATTGGATTTGTTCTGTTTTGTAGCATTTTAAAGAAATACAAATTAATATAAATCAATAAAAACATTTCAAAACACCTGACCTGCAAAATTCCCACGTAGAAAACTGGAATTTTCCATATTAATCCTCTCTAAGTAGCTGTAAGTAAAAATGTTTGATAACAACAGAATTAACTAATTAGTTACTGCTCGAAAATTATGCAGGAAACTCGAAAGTATGGATACACTAATATATCAAAACAAAATAACAACTTTGCCAACATTTATTATAACAGGAAAACAAAGTTTTGTCAAAATTGTAACTATAATAAGTAGATAACACTCTGAGTCCATGACTCTGTCATTTAATATGATGGTAAGCTGTTAAATCACCGTTTACATGTGGAACAGATTAATTTAATTGTTTGAACGAGGGCTCCAGCAAAAAAATTTCAAGTTTCTACCTGTTTATCCCCAACACCAATGATAACTTAAAATCCCGTCCCTGCTAAATGAATTATTCTTAATGTCTTAATGATTGATTTATGGCTAATTTCATAGAGGAGAAAATACCTAGTAATTACCTAGAGAACTTTGATAACATACATAGTTAACACACACAAATATGAAATACAAATATTTTATATTTAATAATTTTATTGAAAGATTATTACTTGTGATATCAAAATTTTGCTCACCGAAATCATTAAGTATATTTTTGCTTTATGAAATAAGCCATAATACAACAATGTTTGATAATCCATTGAGGAGGGATGGCATTTAAAAGTTAACATTGGTCTTATGGGAGAAGCAGGTGACTAGTTCAAGGCACACGAATGCCCTAGTCAAGGGGTTTGATGGGAGTTGTGCCCAGCAACCTAAACACTTCAGACAGACGCTTCATAACCAGAATATCACTCAATTTGTCAATTCGATGTTAACAGTCGCCCATTAGAACCTACCATTCTGTGGTCGCTGGAACCTACATAGCCGTAATTGTCTGCACGCTCTATACCCCGGCTGGAGCCCCCAGTCTAGACTGCCCGGGCGACACCCACGCCACCGGTGTGACCCCTGCATTTAGCATACGGCTCCAGAGCGATGTCTAGCGGCAACCGGCGCGGCGGCCTCTTGCCATTACCGATCATGTAGGCTCCGGCTTACGCCATTAGTACGTTAGCACGCTTCATTAGGGACGGTTTTATTAAAACAAGGAAATCGAAGTCTGCCTTCGTTCAAGTTGCAGACAGGGCAGGGTTGCATAATGAGACAATGTTGAGTTTGACGACGCAATTTTGGATGTGGGTTAAATGGTTAGTATTGTTAAACGAGTAATTGTAAATAAATGTGTTATTTACTGAATAAATCTAAATTGTTTGTACACCTTGTGATAAATGTTTTGGCGTTTTAGCGAATTTCCCCTATAGGAAAGAAGCTACTGTATAGGTCGTGGTGAGACTGAAAGTCTCTTTTTTATTAATAGTAAAATGGTGTACTACTGTATTAATAGGTCTCATGGTAAGACTTTAAGCCTGAGACCATGATAACTTTTTGTTTTGAGGTCCCCAGATGCCAAAAACACTATTCGTCCAAATTCATATATATGTATATATATACATCTATATATGTGTCAGTTAACTCGATAAATTAAAAAACAAAAAAAATCCGATTTCTATGAAATTTGGCACAAACGTGTAAAGCGACATTCATGACTTTAAGTTCGAAAACCAGAATGATCGGACCATGGGAAGGGGTTTTATGGGGGTTTTAAATTTTCCAAAATTTTTTTGAATTTTTTAACCTAACATTTTTAAATCACTCAATTTTGGTTTGACCATTTTATAGAGCATAAAAAACAAATAATATGGTATTTTTAATTATTAACCTAGGTTAAGTGGTTGTGGAGAAAATCCAAAAAACCTGTTCATAAAATCTCCCATGTTAATCTTATGGGAAAAAGGTTTTTAGCTTTTCCACAGTTAATTTTACTGTAAACTTGACATTTGCTAATACCAATCGGTCATCTCTACAGAACAATCATTTTGGTGTTTAAATTATGATAATACGTCCATTCGTTACAGAGATATTCAAAGTGCTAAACACAGTAGGTTGCCCAATGTTATCCTTATGGAGAATAATTAAAATTTGATATCTCGTTTTTCTATGAATGTATATTGATGAAACTTGGTATGTGGCTTCAACTAGTACTGGTATATTGATATTTGCACAAAACATGACTGTCCCCATAGCAGCAAACCTGCATACTCAGCCCTAATATTATTCTTATGGACAATAATTAAAGTTTTATATCTCTTTAGCTTCACCTGGTTGAGTTATATTGATAATAGAAAAACACAAAAAACACATTTCTTATATTTCTTGTTGCAGCAAACCTGCATACTCAGCCCTAATCTTATTCTTATGGAGAATAAATAAATTGCTATGTATCCCTTATTTATAAATGTATTTTTATGCAAATTGGTCAGTAGCTTTATGTGGTAGTAAGAAACATGTACATGCATTGTAAATTCACTTAGTATGCAGGTTTGCTGCGACGGGGGTATTTTCATTTACTAAAATATTTTGAATTTGTTCGGTTATACTGAACCCGAAACTCCTACCACGAAAGTATCCCATCAGACGTGGTGTCGCAGTATTAACACAACGACGTTAAATTCGACGATAAACGACGTTAAATGACGTTAAATTTGTCGTTACACGACGTTAAATTCGACAATTTAACTAAACTAAACAATATATTCTTCATAAAGGGATGGCGTCTTCCCAAAAGCACTTATTAAATTTGAACGCATTGTTATGTTCCCAGTAAACTTTGCTCATGCGACTATTGAAAATTCTATTCTACGAGAATATACACCCCCATTCTTAGAAGAGATTTTACAAATTTTGCTCGCCAAGAAATGAATGAAGGTTTGAAGAGTGCCGATTAGTACCGTCTTACTATTGAACGTGGTTTAAATTTAGGATTTTAACACAATTTAACTCGCTGATTGTTGCGACCTCTCCCGCATATATAAAGGTAAATAGTTACAGTATAAATCAATGGGTATGTTGTTATACCAGAAATGACGTGAAATGACGGACAACGTTACTTCTATTATTAGTGAATTTCCTTTGGAAAGTAAACTATTAGCATGACCTGCACGGTGAAACTTAAGCCCGGGACCACCATAGAAGTTCCTAACGTGACCCCCTGAACACGTTTTGGGGGGTCGTTCAAAATGTTTTATATATATATATATATATATATATATATATATGTGTATGCACTCTAGCGGTCGCATTTTTTGTCCGATTTACTTCAAATTTGGTAGGGACGTTCCTTTCTATAACCTGTTGGACAAGTTCGTTGGGCAAAACAATCGGAAAACTCTAAACCCATTTTTTGGGGATTAATCTTTCAAATTTTGAGTTTTTGGGCCCAAAAAGGGTCAGAAAAGCCCCAGATGTAAAATGAATGCATGTTAAAAGATGGGAATTAGAAAGGCGAAAGTTTTAAGCCCTCTCCCGTCATTCTAGCATAAATATTTACCGATTTATTAAAGAAAATGTGTATCGGGTAAACACAGTACGTTGTCTTATGGGGGTTTTACACTAGAAAAGCCTGTTATTCCTTTGTTAGTGTACTTTTATTATCCCCAGCAACCTCACGCCTACTTTCAAGCCTGTCTGGACCTTCTCCTAACCTTATAATGCGTAAAATTGTATTCCCAGCTTTGCAAGTAAATGAAACCAGGAGTATCAAAACAGCCAAAAAAACAATGTTTTCAGATTTCAATAAAAATTGGACAAATGGATGTTTTTACACTGATTTTGAGTTTTACAAGTTTTTATGTGGAAATTCACTTCCCTCACGTCAGCGTGCTGCGTGCGAACTCGTTCAATCTAATCTGTCCATTTAGTTTTGTCAGCTGGAACCAAAGAGACCAATTAAAAAAACACTAGCAGTTTTTTACACTGATAGAAAACAATTTTATTTATTTAAAAAAATACTTGTATTTTCTTAAAAACCTTAAAAATACGACAAATTTAAAAATTAAATGTTGAGGAAACCCTTTTAAAGTGGTAGGGATCCCTAATATGTGTTAAAAACCAAATAGAAGTAAATGTGACAACTGCACAACGCATAAAACGAATCGAGGTGTCAGAGGGAGGCACCAGCAAATAACACAGATTTTGAAGCAGAAACAAAACCTATTTTATTTAATTTCCTTTTACAAATAAAAGTTATCAAGACTATACAATGTGACTTACAGTAATCCAAAACCATCTCTAAAAAGTTTGACAGGCATTAAAAATCTCGATAAAACTAAAGAAAGAAATTGCATCTTTAAGTCGTCGAGTGCTTCAGTCAAACCCTCTTATTTATGTCACCATCGTTTTCATTAGTAAGCCTGAACTGAACCGCTGACTTAAATCTTTCCATTTATAATGGAAATATCTAATAAAAAGTTTACTGGGAACATAACAATGAGTTCAAAAGTTAATCAGTGATTTGGGAAGTCAGCAATGCTTTAACAATACTTGATTTAACAGTTGTATTAAGACTTAAGCAATGTTTATTATACAGAAGAGAAGCTGGCTTGCATATTCTAAGACTTATTAGGTTATTATAAGTTATTGATTATTAGTGAATTTCCTTTGGAAAGTGAACTATTAGCATGACCCGCACGGTGAAACTTAAGCCCGGGACCACCATAGAAGTTCCTAACGTGACCCCCTGAACACGTTTTGGGGGGTCGTTCAAAATTTTATATATATATATATATATAGACATATATATAGCGGACAAAAAATGCGACCGCTAGAGTGCACACACACACACATATATATATATACATATATATATATATATATATATATATATATATGTGTGTGTGTGTGTATGCACTCTAGCGGTCGCATTTTTTGTCCGATTTACTTCAAATTTGGTAGGGACGTTCCTTTCTATAATCTGTTGGACAAGTTCGTTGGGCAAAACAATCGGAAAACTCTAAACCCATTTTTAGGGGATTAATCTTTCAAATTTCGAGTTTTTGGGCCCAAAAAGGGTCAGAAAAGCCCCAGATGTAAAATTAATGCATGTAAAAAGATGGGAATTAGAGAGGGGAAAGTTTTAAGCCCTCTCTCGTCATTCTAGCATAAATATTTACCGAGTTGTTAAAGAAAATGTGTATCGGCTAAACACAGTACGTTGTCTTATGGGGGTTTTACACTAGAAAAGCCTGTTATTCCTTTGTTAAAGTACTTTTATCATCCCCAGAAACATCACGCCTACTTTCAAGCCTGTCTGGACCTTCTCCTAACCTTATAATGCGCAAAATTGTATTCCCAGCTTTGCAAGTAAATGAAACCAGGAGTATCAGAACAGCCAAAAAAATCAATGTTTACAGATTTCAATAAAAATTGGACAAATGTATGTTTTTACACTGATGTTGAGTTTTAAAAGTTTTTATGTGGAAATTCACTTCCCTCACGTCAGCGTGCTGCGTGCGAACTCGTTAATTTTCATTGTAAAATACTAGCTGGTGACCATTTCCCCAATTATAGGGTTTAATGATTTCAATTTTACTCAATCCTGTAAGAATATCAGTGAATAACAATGATGATCGACTATGGAATGGTGTTTATGTAATGATTTGAAACAGTCTAAATGTTTCTCACAGCAACAAAGAACTATGTGATAAAGGTTTGATCAAATTTAGTTAACCCGTTTTCCTATGAAAAGCGAAAACAATCTGGCCTTATGAGTGTAACAGACAGGCAGACAGTGTGAACATCGGTTTAGACTTATTTGACGTATTAAATATCAAAATAACAATGGAGAAAAATCGGAATTCTAAGCTTTATAGAGAAAAACTCTAATTGTAACTATATACATAAAAAAGTAATATACGTGAGTGGAAGGGTTCACTTTGTCATCTATATAAATAAATACGAGTTCGCACGCAGCACGCTGACGTGAGGGAAGTGAATTTCCACATAAAAACCTTTAAAAATCAAAATCAGTGTAAATATAAACAGTTATTCCAATTCTTATTGAAATCTGAAAACATTGATTTTTTGGCTGTTCTGATGCTCCTGGTCTCATTTACCTGCAATGCTAGGAATACAATGTTGCGAATTATAAGGTTAGGAGAGGGTCCAGTCAGGCTTGAAAGTAGGCATGAGGTGGCTGGGGACGATAAAAGTAAGCCAAAAAATGAATAACAGGTTTGTCTAATGTAAAACCCCCATAAGACAACGTACTGTGTTTAGTCGATACACATTTTCTTTAATAACTCTGTAAATATTGGTGCTAGAATGACGAGAGAGGACTTAAAACATTCGCCTCACTAATATACATCTTATTGCATTCATTAATTTTACATTTGGGGCTTTTCTAACCCTTTTTCGGCCCAAAAACTCGAAATTTGAAAGATTAATTACCAAAAAAGGGGTTTAGAGTTTTTCGATTGTTTTGCCCAACGAACTTGTCCAACTGATTATAAAAAGGAATGTCCCTACCAAATTTGAAGTAAATCGGACAAAAATTGTGACCGCTAGAGTGCATACACACACACACACACATATATATATATATATATAAAATTTTGAACGACCCCCCAAAACGTGTTCAGGGGTTCACGTTAGGAACTTCTATGGTGGTCCCGGGCTTAAGTTTCACCGTGCGGGTCATGCTAATAGTTCACTTTCCATAGGAAATTCACTAATAACTGTTATATATTATTTACTAATTTAATAATTATACACTTTTTGCTTGTGTTTGTGTGTGGTAAAAAACTATTGCCATGTCATACTGCCTTGTGGAATAAAGCTATATAAAATATCTCAAATAAAAATTAGTTTATATACACCCTAGCTGTTACCCGCAGGCTTCGCCCTTCGAATTATTTATAAAAACTATGATAGTTTTGTGTGCTACATTCTGTGGTTAGCCTGTGGAACTACTACGAATCAAGATCAGCTGTACTATCATAAATTCTGCACTAGTATTTCATCGTAGTATATTTTTTAATTTGATGGGCAAACAACTAAATTATTAAGTACGGTAGGAACTATTGTAGGATGTTATATATTTAGGGTTCATTAATGAATAACCCAAGTCTCATGTGTTAGGATTTTTAAAACAAAATCCACGATGTATTAAAAACATTCCAATGTTGTCCTTTTCTCAAGAAACACGCATGCAAATGAATTACTTTGACGAGTTTATTTGGGATTAGTTTAAAAAGCAATTGGGATTTGTTTATGAACAATAAATAATCCCAATAATAAATAGGATTTAGTTAATAAATATATAATAAGTGACAAGTAATATTTAGTCGGACTCATCTAAACAAAATCTTCAATTGAAAGTTTATTCAGGAGTAAAATTATTGCTATTTTGTTTTTGATTAACTCTCGCAAGAATATCTTGATATGCAATTGACAAGGTCTTAAGGGTACATGATTTTCATGAGTCCGAATAGAGCATAATCATAAATTACTTCAACAATTAATCAACAAATTGCAAGGTATACATAATGAAAGACCTTTCAAGACGATAATAATATACAAATATTAGTCTAAATAAATTTGTTTGTTTTGTTGTATTTGTTGTAAATTTGTTTGTTGTTGTTTTGTTTGTTTAATGTCAACGTTTTAGTTAGTATAAAAGTACAGCTTGATTAGAAATATGCAAGAAACCACCCACATTTATTTGAATATAAACTAGGTTCATAAGTTAATAATTTTAAGGGTTTGTCTTATTTATAATATTTCTACAAATTAAAACAATACAGTTCATTATATTAAAACATTGTATATGGAAACCTTTGGAATGAACAGTAAAATAATGAATTGATCAATATTGGACGGTTTAGTGACAATTAAAAAGAATATTATGTTTTTACTTAAGTTTAGTGAATTTAGTTACAAAAATTATTAGATTTCATTACAATTTATTCTGTAAATATCAACATATCTTTTCAAGAAAGGAAAGAAAGATTGTTGTTTATTTTACACTTTAAAAATTTACTGTAAAATATTTGGAAACCATCTAAATAAAAATAACACGTATTCAGATTAGATGATACCTTTATTTTTATTGATAGCTATCTCAGTTACACCAACAAATTAATGGGGGGCGAAAAACAAATAATTGTGCTACATTCAGAGAGACTGATGAAATTGGACCAATAACATACACATGTTTATATAATCACTTTACCTAATTAATTTATCCTCTGCCACATACAAACATCACAACTTTTAAAGCCAACGGGGCAATGCCCTGGGGGAATTTGGGACATTTCTGAATTTTGACATGTGATGGAATTCTATTGAACATTTTGATACGATAAGTTTTGTCCTTATAACACCTTAATGTTTTGCGGATTTTCCATCTAATTACTCGTAATTCAAAAGTAGCGTTTTACATAGTTCAATTATGTAATCAGTTATTTTTTGTTATTTAGTCTATCAACGATTCTCCAGGATTGTTTAACACATTGCAACAACCATTTGTAATTATATAACTGAAATAGTTTCATAACTGGACGATTTGAAAATAATCCACTTCAGTAGTCACACAACAATTAAACGCCATTACTGTAGTTAATCAAATTTATAATTGTATAATGTATAATAAACAATTTATTAAACTAAAACATTTATTCCCATAACCTCTCCCACCCCAGCCGAGGGTAACAGCAAAATAAGCGGAGGCAAATTTAATGAAACCCAAAGAGAGGAAATGGAGAGAACGGAAACAACACAAAAAAGCTTAGGTAAGTTTCAGTTGATACAATTACGTTGAAATAACTTGGCGCGGACAAAAAGCTCTTCCATTGTAGCAGATGCGTCTGTGTGATTGGCGGAGGGTGCGCATGCGCCCCAGGGAAGGGGGAGGGGAGCAATAGGTGGTGGATTTTTTTCACAGTGATTATTATTAACTATTTAAAAGCCATAAGTCTGCGGGGGGTGGGGCGTGGTGGGGAGGGGGTTGTAATGTTCCGCCCGCCAGACTGTCAGTGTGCTCGTGGCTTCCGTCTCGGCAGCACCCTTAGGACTCTGCCCCCGGACACACGGACTCCTGGACTCGGACCATGATGGACCGCCACAACCTCGCCTCCGCCGCTGTGGCTGCTAGACCCAGAGCCGTCTACAGCATTGACCAGATACTCGGCAACAACCGCCAGGTCGAAGGTAAACAAGTTTCTTGCATGAAAGTTTGAAAAACCTTCCCTTAAAGTAGGGTTAAATTTGTGCTAACTCATAGCAAACTTAATTGTGGGTTCAATAGTTTTTCACCCAGAAATAAAAAGTGAAGCAAACACTTTTAATAAAACCTGTAACAATATTTTCTATTTGACCAATTAAAATTATAAATAGGAATTACATAATAAATTATAACAAATTTTAAACCACTCTCAATTCTATTAAATCTCATGACATTTTCAATATTTAATCTCTTTCTAAACAGTCGTTAGACCATTTCTAAAATAATTTAGGTAGGTATGTGTTGTTTTATGATACCAAATCAGTTGTTTTTAATGTTTGAATAACGCTTAGAATTGAAATATATAAATATTGCGTGCGTGTTAAAAAAAAGCAGTTGATAAACATCGCCTATAATGTAATGAATATTGGAACTATGCCAAATAATGAATCCTCGATAAAACCTTAAAACTTGTTTACATAATTCATTCTGAATCATCCTACTACTAATATATTGTAAATGTAACATATTGTGATTGTAAATGTAGTTTGTAGTGTTGCGAGACGTACTTTATTTTATTCTATTCGATTGTAATAACACTATAAATCGTGCTACTCAAGAAAAAATTACAGATTGCCACGGTAAAATCTTCAAATTTGGCAAAACGATTTCCTATAGATTGCATGTATTCCAAAACTAGCATTCTAAAAATAGATGTTCGAGAATGAAACATGCAGTTGTACAGCTAATGGAACTGTGAAGAGCGGGCAATATCAACATTAACCCTTTGAGGTCGATTAAATTAAATCACCCAGACACCCTGAGACGAAATTAATTTTGGCTATTTTGTATAGATTTTACTATTGTTACATTTAATTACCCAAATTAATTTTAAAATGCATTTATGAGGGTTTATTTTTAAGGCACTTTGATTACATACTGTATATTGATGAAATAAAAATAAAAATGTATACCTGTTTTATTTTTTCTTCCATATATTTTTAGTACATATGTACTATATATGACAGATTACGAGAGTAAAAACCCATTTATATTTATTTGTAAGTAAAATGACACACACAAAAAACATTCAAAAATATCGTCATCACTAATTTTATTAGTCATAATTATAACTAAACAAAAGAGTAAACATAACCTAAACACCACAGACAACAATCGGAGCTGGAACTATCAGACGCTTGCAGATGACACAAGACAGTATAGTTCATGGAGTAATAACATTTATTTAAGAACAAAATAATCCATGGAGTAGATAAAATAAACGTTAAAAGTAATAAGGAATATATAAGAAGCAAATAGACATAAAATCATTACATTATATTTAGTTTTAGCGCACTTCATACGGGCTAAACGTCACGGCGAGTATAGGTCGCCATTCGAGCGTTCGGGAAAATGGCGCGCGGCGAACTATACTCGCCATTCGACCGCAAAGTAATTCGATCACACGATTTTTTGGCCAGAGCAGTACAACAAAACGGCCCTTAAAGTGCCTGTGGTAATTGTAATGCAATCCGCAGGGCTCAGATGTTTTGCAGGCAGTATACACACTTTTAACAGGAGCAGTGAATTCAAAGTTAAATCAAATAAGGAATATGCTTATCTCGAAACAAAAACATGTATACTAACATTAATATATACATAACAGAATTAGTTTTTGTCTAGGGTTGCGAGCTAATTTGTTTTATAATAAGTGAATAGGATTAACGGAGACCTGGAAAACCTGTCATTATGTAAATTGTTTAGAGTTTAATTTAGGTCTGTTATTTTTATGTATTTAAAATGTGCTGAATTCTGCGGGGAAACTGAGAAAACTTTACATTACATGTAGACATGTTTATATAATCAGCTGACCAAATAAAAAGCAAAATTTCCCCTATGTAATCATTCAACATGTTAAGTCAATGAATCAATGCCTGAGGAAATTTTGGAAATTTTCTGAATTTAAATATATGTATCCTAAAGGACATTTTGGTATGAAATATGTTAGAGTTTTGTCACGATCACATCTTCAAATTTTGCACGCCAAATTACCCATTTGGTAACATGCATTCAACATTAGCATTTTATAAATTATATATTTTATATTTTACTACATGTTTGGCCTCTCGCGGTCTGGCTGATTTTATTACTTCCAATCGTCTTTTAGATAGGGATTCAACCTTGATTATTGTTCGCTTTGTACCTGAAAGTGAATTTGTATTATCTATTGCTCTTAATTTCATGGTGAGCGAATTTACTCCCGTCATTAATTCGCTCATCGTACTAATCAAGTAGCCTAACTTATGAAATAAAATGTTTAAACCTAACTACTTCACTACTTAGAAAGCTCTTCTTTTTACAATCTCACTATTATTCCAATCGAAGGTTTTAAATTAAATCTTTGTTAGGGATCGGCACGTCTTGAGAAACAAATTTGTTTAGGATCGATTAAGGTTCTTTCTAAATTGGAAAGAGCCTTTAAACGCATGACTAGTTTTGTTGTTATAAGAAACAAACCTTTATTAGGTAGAAAGGTGTCATTAGTACAGGGATGCCTGATCAACTGTCTACAAAATAGATCATATATAAATCTAGCGTTATAGACTTGACGATTACTGTCAGTTTAAAAATGCTCTTTACATGAGTAAATACCATTACTAAAATACTCGGAGTAATACTCTGATTAAATTTTACTTCCATACATTTTCCTGTGAATGCAATGGTCTTTTTCGTGTTACATTTTTTTGGAGCATATACGTCAAACTCAAAAGTTGGCGAATTTGATGACTTATGAGCCGTTTCTAAGAGCTCCCCTTTTTTATACATATTGAATCATTCATCGTCTACATCCAAATTATATAATAGTTTTGTTAGGCGATTTTAGACAAATCGCATTGACACATACTCTTAGACTTGAAAATTTTCATTCTTAAACTGATTATTTACGTTGGTTACGCGTTGCAAATTGTGTGCGAGTGTCAAAGTTAGGTTAGGGGAAGTATCACATAAAGTTAGGGTAAAGTAACGGAAAATAAAGTTATAGAAAATTAAGTAATACGAAATTAACAAGCAGGGGCAGGGGCGTCGCACGAGAAAAGTATGTGGTGGGGGAGGGGCGAGGGGGGGGGGTGGAGAGGCCTCAAATTTCCCAACTAACGCCGATTTCTCAACGATTTAAAATTGATTTTATAACTATTTCAAGGAGATTTTCTCAAGCTAAATCCTCTTGATTGTCATATTAAGTATCAAAATAGGCTAACGGATCACTAACACAAGTTTTGATTAATAATAGATTAATACAATGTTATGAACTCCTAACAAAACACACTTTTCTGATCAAATAATAGATTAATTTTTCTCATAAACATACAAATTTTTTATGAAAATGTATGTAGTGTTACGATATAAAAATACAAAGTATAAACGGAACAGCTTTAATTAATAACAACTGTAAAAATACAATCAAGTTGCAATAGACTCTAAAATGCCGGATAATTACAAATTAATATTAATATTACAAATTACTCATGGCAAAAGGAAAATAAAATAATAATAATATAACTATTAGGGCCTATTGAAATACACAATCATGTGTGCCAATTATAAAAACTAAGCTTATATCATAATAAGAACTATGACACTACAAATATTGTTTGACAAACTGATAATAAAATTGCATTTAGGTCTATTATAGTTTAGGAGATGAATATTATAAGCTAAATCGTGATTTTATACTATACCCTTTAAAAAATACACACATATTAAATTGCAACTGAACGTAAAATGTTTGATCATTAAATTTGTGACTATGTGACACCTTAACCTTAATACATAATACAAATATCTCATAATATAAATGTATTTAAACATTACTGAGTAATTTTATGATTTGAAATTTGGATTTATTCGTTATGTTTTTAATACCCGTTAACATTACATTTTAAAACAGAAACATGGTATTTTTTCGGTGTTATTGGTCAGGAAATGGCTTTTAAAGACATTGTTATTGTAACATTTGTTTTATAAACATGGCTGTTAAGGAGGTGAAAACTGTGTAAAAATTAATTTTTCCAGATATGAATTGCTTTGGAAAAGCTGTGATAGCAATAATTTCGAAGATAAATTGGGTTTGACAAAAATCTTAAAATGTGATAATGCCTCATAACGATTTATTTTTTTAAATTCAATTAATAAAAATATGTGACTTTATTTTTTTGGATTCTGCCTTGGAAAAAACACGACTATGAACATTTTTAAATTGTAGATACATTGATGTAGGCCTATTCAACTTTAAAAAGGGATAGTTTTGAAACATTACATGAGACATCAACGTTTGTTTGTTTAACTGATTTTTTCTAAATAAAACCTCTTGTAGTTTCACTGAATTTTTCCTAACTTCGTTCGGTTTATAACCTTATAATGAGCTGCAATGTTAACAAAATCAAATGAGCATTTACGTGGAAATATAGAAATGGAAACATAATAACTTAAATGTCACTTAATCTTGTTAAATCACACCCAAAAGAAGTACCAAACTCAACAATCAATCATTATTGCACTATTTCACTACTGTACTACCGCGACCGGTTACCTTCAAGATGACGCATCAGACCAGGGTAGCCAAACAATGCGCGACAAAGAAGAAATTACCCCAAACCACCCGATTAACTGTATGCTATGGATACCTTTAGCTAAGCTAAACCTATGACGATATTTTGAAATTTTAATTGTGTCTAAAACAACATTTGTTAGAAATTGTTTTTTTCAATATTAAACTCGGTTTAATCGCAAATTATTTCCCAACTCACCGTCTCAAATACTCAAAATTCCCAACTTTTACACTTTTTCAGATGATTGGAGGGGGTGTCACGCCCTTATCTCCTCCCCCTGGGCGACGCCTCTGAATACAAGTAATACGGTACTTTAGTGTGATTAGAAACGTTGATATCATTAGATTTAACTTTTTAGCGAATTTACCCTATAGGGAAGAAGCTATTACCGTAAGTCTCATGGTAAGACTTAAGCCCGAGACCATGATAACGTTTTGTTTTGAGGTCCCCAGATGCCAAAAACACTATTCGTTAAAATTCATATATATATATTATGTGTGTATGTGAGTAGGGGGCAATAGCCCCCTACTTATGTGTGTCCGATAACTTTTAAAAAACATCCGACTTCGATGAAATTCGGCACAAACGTGTAAAGCGACATTCATGACTTTAAGTTCGAAAACCAGAATGATCGGACCATGGGAAGGGGTTTTATGGGCGTTTTAAATTTTCCAAAACTTATTTTTTTAAATTTTTTACCCAAACATTTTTAAACCACTCAATTTTGGTTTTGATCATTTTATAGAGCATACAAAAAATATGGTATTTTTAATTTAGTATAAGTGGTTGCGGAGAAAATCCAAAAAAACCTGTTCATAAAATCTCCCATGTTAATCTTATGGGAAAACAGTTTTTAGCTTTTACACAGATAATTTTACTGTAAACTTGAGATTTGCTAATACCAATCGGTTCAGCTCTACAAAAAAATCATATTGGTGTTTAAATTATGATAATACGTCCATTCGTTGCAGAGATATTCAAAGTGCTAAACACAATACGTTGTCAATGTTATCCTTATGGAGAATAATTAAAATTTGGTATCTTGATTATTTATGAATGTATATTGATAAAACTTGGTGTGTGGCTTCAAATAGTACTGGTATATTGTTCTTTGCACGAAAAAATGATTTTTGTTGATTGTCCCCATAGCCCAATACAGGAGGACAGGGTTGTTTTGTTGAGGGGGGTTTTTGGTTGAAACCTGTATACTCAGCCCTAATGTTATTCTTAAGGACGATAAGTAAAGTTTTATATCTCCCTTGATTATGAACATAAATGATTAAAACTTGGTACGTAGCTTCACCTGGTTTAGTTATATTGATAATTACATAAAAACAACATTTCTTATATTACTTGTTGCAGCAAACCTGCATACTCTGCTCTAATGTTATTGTTATGGAGAATAAATAAATTGCTATGTATCACTCATTTATAAATGTATTTTTATGAAACTTGGTAAATGGCTTTATGTGGTAGTAAGAAACATATACATGCATTGGAAATTCGCTTAGTTTGCAGGTTTGCAGCGACGGGGATATTTTTATTTCGCGCTTTCCCGCTTAGAAAGTGCTTTGAGGCTTGCTGTTTAAAACAGAAATGAGTGAAACATAATTGTTTTGTACACAAACGTGAGTTATTTCTAATTTTTTATTTCGTCTTAATTTATCGATCGAAGTTAGTGTAGCCTATTGACTGAACCTAAGAATGTGAAAATAGAGTAACCGCAAATTGCATTTATCAACTCGAATGATAAGTCGATAATTCCACTTTGATGACGTTTTTCCAGGTGTTTTCAGTTTTCAGAAATGACATGCGAATTTAGTTACACGAATCCGAGCAATATTTTTCATTTAGAAATTCCAAGCTTACGAAGGACAGTAATATTAGTTTAAATTGTGATGTAATTCTGGAAGTTATATTAAAACAGCTGATATTGCTTTTGTACTCTGCTTTTGCTGCAATAAACGGTTTTTAAAGGTTCAATTAAACCGATTCTACATAAGATTAACATTATGTGCCTTTTAGGGTTGATGTTTTCTACAACCCTAAAAGGCACATGTCTGGATGTGCCTTTTAGGGTTGTAAAAAACATCTACCTGGGCTTTCAAAGTTACAATGTTAATCTTATAATCTAGTAATCTTATCCAGACGTTAAAGGCTTTAAAATAACGCATAACAATCCTTCAAGACTTAATAGTTTTGCAATAGCCTGATCAGAACAACTCGTATTCTTAAAACAAAATTATCACGTCAGTTACTTTCCAAACATTACAATTTCTGTTTTTATAAGAAAAATAACAAACAAACAATGCAATTTTGAATCGCTGGTTTATTTTTCGTCATTAGCGGTGCAGTTAATCTTCAAAATAATGGCTCAGGTAATTGTATGACGTAATAAGGGAGAGATGTGGCAAAAACACCTTTAATAAATAATATAGGTATAAAGACAACATATAAATTATAATTGTTCAAATATAAACTATTTCAAAAGACATAAAATGTCATAAACGAATTCTTTTTTCTCAAGAGACAACGTAATATTCCCGCCGTAATTGGCTATTCATTAAAATTGGTCAAACCATCAAAAGACGTCATGCCCGGTTATTTAAGAGAACAATGATTTCAGCGGCAGACTTTCCACTCATATGAATACACCCTTCTGCACTTTAACGTTCCAATTTACTATCACTGCTATTCCTGCTACAACAATTTATATTAGCTTGCTGGAAAATTATAACTTCTTAATCGTTGAACCACATCCGTTTTACTTGATGTGGTGAGAGTTAAAGTAACAATTTAAAAGTCAGCAACGTAAACAAAATAAATAGAAAATACCCCCGTAGCAGCAAACCTGCGTACTCAGCGAATTTCCAATGAATATATAACATACAAAATTAAAACACTCAACAGGATTCATAAGAAATATATTCACAAACAAGAGATATTTAAAATATTAATTATTCTCCATAAGAATAACATTGGGGATGGGTACGCAGGTTTGCTGCAACAAGGAACACAAAATAATGGGGTTTTATGCAAATATCAATAGAACTCATCTTAGTGAAGTTGCCATCTCACCACTTGCCAAGTTTCATCCATAACATTCATAAATAAGCGATATATAACATTTTAATTATTTTTCATAAGAATAACACGGGGACCAGGGTCCTAGGTTTGCTGCTACGGGAACCATAGGTGAAAAATTATTTTTTGTGTGAACAACAATAAACCACAACCAGATGAAGCCATATACAAAATTTCGTCAGTATATGTTTAAATAAGCGAGATATACAATTTTTCTTTTTCTCCATTAGAATAACATTAGACAACGCACTGTGTTTAGCACTTGCAATATCTCAGTAGTCAATTGACGTAATTGACGTCAAAATACCAAATTGTTTGTTTTTTATGCTAAATTCAATGGTAAAAATTAAAATTTGATTTAAATAAAAATGACATGAGGAAAACCCAAAAAAACTTTTGGGGTACAAAACCCACAAAACCCCCCTTCGGATGGTGCAATTCGTCTGGGTTTCAAACTCGTTCAAATAAATGGTACTTTACACATTTGTACCAAATTTAATTAAGATCGGACCTTTTTTACGATAGTTATCGTGCTTACAGACACACATATATAAATAAATAAATAAGTAAATATATATATCAATTTGAACGAATGGTGTTTTTGGCATATGGGGACCTCAAAATGAAAAGTTATCATGGTCTTGGGCTTAAGTCTTACCATGAGACCTACGGTAATAACTTCTTCCCTATAGGGGAAATTCCCTAAAAAGGATTTAGTAAAATACAAATATTTTAAAATTAACAAGATCACTTATCACTTAACTTATTTTAAGAGGGTTCGCGTTTCTACCCGCCTCTCCCATAAGATAAAAACTTTCAAAGTTCGCCCTTCTTCAATGAATTATCCAAAATCATCAAACCATGGCTCATTTTAAAGAGCAAAGGAAAGAAGAACATATCTATTGATTTCACTGAGTACAATTTCCTTATCACAGAATTCACCCTTAAAAAGGTCGTAACGATTATTATTTGTGATACTGTAACGAAATTTCGCTCACTGAATTCTCTTGGTATTTTTTTATTCTTTAAAATAAGTAAAAAATCATCCATATCGGATAATCCGAATGTAGGGTTTTGACAGATAGCATTGGTCTTACGGGGGTAGCAGGTAGAAACGCCAAATGTTGCATGACTGGAGCCCCCTCTTAAACCCGATTAAAGAATTTCTGAAGAATTATAAACATTTCAGGTTGTTATTTAGGTCAATCATCCTCATGATTTTTATGCGGAAACCCACGTAGAAACTGGTGGTCTACCCATATAAACCAGTATAAATCTACCGTTTAAACGTTACCGTGGGAATTGTAACCGAACATTACTGAATATAAGTGGGACAGAACCGTTAAAGGGATTTGGGTAAATGCCAGGGTCGTTAAGCTTAAGCTTATAGTGCTTGGACATTGACGCTCTTAAATGCATATCCATGGCTTAAGCGCTTCTTATGGAGCGGAATTAATGGTTTTGATGATAAGAATCTTAAGATTACCGCTTAGTCCTTAAGACTTCAAAAGTTAAAATAAACTTCATATAAAACTCGCACTGCTGGTTTATTTAGAACGTGTCGTTGTTGGCACGTGAAATATTATAATATATTGATGGTTGTTTTCCCAGTTAGAATTTAAGTTTATTATGCGTAAAAATCTCACGTATGACCAATGTAACAATCTTACAATCAGCAAATCTATTTTAAATTGCTGATTGGCCTAATAAAACAGACGAGAAGTCTGAACATCCTATTCATAGTTGTTTAAATCACATTTTGAGTTTTAAACCCTTCGGAACTATGCACTAGGTATTAAAAAATATTTTAAATCCTATCAATTAAATAGTCTGTCGAAAAACACGTATACACTTATTTGTACCCTACTTCTAATAAAATCCTACAATTGTTCTTCTCTTGGGTGTTCAGAAAGATCAGTTAGGCTGTACTGCATTCCGTCTACACGAATTAGCCATTTATTTCTTATTTGTTAGTGTTAATAGATGGCAGAACGATTATTGTCTAGAGCTTCATTTTCGTATTTTTTTAGTAAAAAAACAATAGCACCTTCCTGTCACTGCCTCAAAAATGAAGTTCGGGATTAATTAATTTAATTTAGACTTTGAGAGATACAGGGTGTTTATAAAAGAAGTTAACAACTTTATACATCAATAAACTAATAACTACATAATTTAGCGAATTTCCAATGCATATATATATATACTGTATACAGCCACTTACCAAGTTTCATAGATACATAGTCAAAAATGAGCCGTATATTACATATTAATTATTTTCCATAAGAATAACATGGGGGCTGAGTACGCAGGTTTGCTGCAACAAGGAACACAAATTGTGGTTTTTATACAAATATCAATGTAACTTAACTAGGTGAAGCTACATACCAAGTTATATTAATTTATGTTCATAATTAAATGAGGCATGACATTTTTCTTATTCTCCATAAGAATAACATGGGCGCTGAGTTCGCAGGTTTGCTGCTATGGGAACCATCGGAAAAATTTTGTTTTTTTGAACAATTATCAATCGACCACAACGAAATGAAGCCGTATACCAAATTTCGTCCGGATACGTTCATAAATAACCGAGATATAGAGTTTGTATTCTCCATAAGAGTAACATTGGATAACGTACTGTGTTTAGCACTTTCAATATCTCGGTAACCAATTGACGGAGAGGAATTATCAAAACACCAAATTGTTCGTTTTTTAAGCCTAATCCAATGGTGTAAACTAAAATTAGATTTATTAAAATATTATATGTAGAAAACTAAAAAAAAAACACTTTTAGGGGACAAACCCCCCTAAAATACCCCTTTGGTTAAAGCGATCTATCTGGTTTTTCGAACTTAAGTCATAAATGTTGTTTTACACGTTTGTACCAAATTTAATAAAAATTTGGACAATTTTTACGAAAGTTATCGTGCCTACGGACACACACACACACACATATATCTGCATATACATAAATAAATAAATAAGTATATATATATGTATATGCAGTATTGAATGAATGGTGTTTTTGGCACCTGGGGACCTCAAAACGAAAAGTTATCATGGTGCCGGGCCTAAGTCTTACCATGCCGACTACGGTAATAGCTTCTTCTCTATAGGGGAAATTCGCTGAAATGAGCACAGATCACTATATAAGACGCCAACGAAATTAAGGCGTATTTGAATGAATGATAAGTTTAGAATGGGTAAGATGCCTTTTGTAGCCTTGTTACTGACTATGACCTATCCAATTTTATCTTATCTCCTTAACAACCTGAGTAAAAGAGGACACATTGTAAGCCCTTCAAATCCTATGATACGAGATCCTGTTAAAATAGGTTTTGCAAGGGTTTACAAATGTTGCGAATTCAAATCCTAGCTTATACCTTAACTATTTAAACTCCCGGCCGTTGCTTAATCTCGCATCTTATTCGCTAGCTCGAGAGACATTCCAGGTTCTCCCCGCTCTTCCCATGCCAGGTGTGGGGGTTCCCCACCCACGGCCAGAGGTTAATCTCAAATCCAATAGCAGAAATTGGGAACACTTTCTCCGCTAATCTTGGGAAATTCAGTTGGGGCTTCCCGTAGGAATCCCGAATGTGATAGTTTAATCGGATAATAGAATTGCGGTTGTCGCGAGTGAAATGTCAGAAAGGTCTATTCTGGGGGAAGCCTAACTTACCAAGAGAGTTAACATATTTCGCATAATCATACGTTGGGTGAAAAACGTAAAATTTACTCATGTCGTAATGTTTTACTCAATCTCACTTTGTTTCTCTCCTTAAAACGTTATTGCTTATTTAAGATTGAAATATTTTGGGAATGAATTTCATAAGATGATCAACGCTCGATATCACTACGACGTTTAGAAAAAATATTCCCATAAAAAAATCTGTGGTGCTTTGTTCATAGCGCAGAGCTCCGTACCGACTAAGCTAGATTTAACTTTAACCCAAAAATATTGTGAAACCTATTGATAGTCTGCTCATAACATTAATGTTTCTCACTACCTGCTGGAATATATTATTTAAGCCTGATTTTCTGGAACTAAAGACCGATAAACTAAATATAAACGTATCAGGATTCAGAAATTTTGGATACAACTCGTGAAAATGGCATTATTTTCATTGTACGTCACTATGGCCAATTACACAAATTTCAATAAGAAACATAAGAAGAAAATATGCCCAAAACGTTGCTTTAATTGGCTCTGTCGTTTTGATTGTTTATGTAACACACTAAACCACAAGAGAAAAAAATACCCCCGTCGCAGCAAACCTGCGTACTCAGCGAATTTCCAATTTATATATACGCTATATTTATTTTTTATTTAGAGTTTATGTATTAATACTGCATATATAGTTAAATATTATTAAATATGTTAATGTATCTGGGTCTCACTACTACCTAGAGCCACTTACCAAGTTTCACAAAAATACATTAATTAATAAGCGATATATAGCATTTGATTTATTCTCCATAAGAATAACATTAGAATTGAGTACGCAGGTTTAATGCAACGAGGAAGATAATACATTTTTTTTGAAATTATCAATATAACTCAACCAGGTGAAGCTACATACCAAGTTTTATTAATTTAGGTTCATAACTAAGGAGGATATAAAACTTTACTTATTCTCCTTATGAATAACATGGGGGCCGAGTATGCAGGTTTGCTGCTACCGGGACAAATAAAAATAAAACATTTTGTTGTACGAATATCAATATACCACAACTAGTTGAAGCCACATACCAAGTTGCATCAATATGCATACATAAATAATCAAGATATAAAATGTTATTTATTCTCCATTGGAATATCATTGGACAACGTACTGTGATTAGTACTTTGAATATCACCGTAACGGTTGGACGTAGAAAAACAATTAAAACACCAAAATTGTTGTTTTGTAGAGCTAAACTGATTGGTAGAAAGAAATGTGGAGTTTTTAGTGAAATTATCTGAGGAAAATCTAAAAACCGTATTCCTATAAGATGAACATGGGAAATTTTATGGACGCGTTTTTTGACTTTTATTTACAACCACTTGACCTAGCTTAATGATTAAAAATACTAAATTGTTTGTTTTTTAAGCTCTATTAAATGGCTATAAACAAAATCTAGTGTTTTAAAATGTTAGGGTAAAAAGTTCAAAAAACTGATTTTTGAAAAAATTTAAACCCCTATAAAACCCCATTCCCATAGACCGATCGATCTGGTTTTTGAACTTAAAGTCATAAATGTTACTCTCCACATTTGTGCCAATTTTCATCAAAATCGAGCGTTTCTTTCAAAAGTTATTTCGATAACGGACATACATATATATACATATATATATATATATATATATATATATATATATATATATTTATATGTATATAAATTTGAACGAATAGTATTTTTGGCATCTGGGGACCTCAAAACAAAAAAGTCATCATGGTCTCGGGCTTAAGTCTTACCATGCCACCTACGGTAATAGCTTCTTCCCTATAGGAGAAATTCGCTAAAACAACCAATGTGCGAACAATCCAATGGACGTTTATGAAAATTAGAATATAATCTATGTTGCTTAAAAGAGACAGAAAATAACTTGTAAACCTTCCAATAATCCTCTGACATTCATGTAAACTTAAAATCCTTTTGAAGCTCACAGTACATATTAATGCTACATTGTGTAAGCTTACATTACTTAAAGAGGTAAAACTATTCTGAAATAGTTATAAATATCAATAAGAAATTAAAAACTACACATTTGAACTATTAGTTATGCTTCTAATAGCCTCAGTACCAGGATTCCTTTAATATTTCTATTTCTTCAGGATTTTTATAATTATTTTCTTTTAGGATGGCACGTTTATGAAATAGCTGCAAGAAAATCCTACCAATACATAGGTATGTTTGTTCGTTTCTTTGATCGGGCTGACCTTTTGCATTGCCATAGCTTACATACCCAAATAACACATAAGCCTATCATATCCCTTTCACCTGTGGGCTTCGCTCTATATGCCATATAATCTTAAATGTTAACCTATTACTATCTACTATAACCTACAATATACTACCCATTTGTTTAATCATGTTAAAAAACTGGTTTTCAAAGTTCCCATGTCAATCTTATGAGCATTATTACTTTCTGAACCGACAATCAAGTAGTTATGTGCTGTTAGTAAGTATTGTTATATTAACTATCTCGTATCTACTATAGTGAACCTGTGGGATTGGAGTTCGCTACAGGATAGATAATGCACTCTAGGCCTGCTCCTGACCAACAAATCCTTTGGGGCTACCCTTTATAGGCATTTCGGTGTCAGACGTTAACACCGTCTACAGGACTGATTAAGCGGAATGTTTTTTGGAAGATAGGAAGATATTTATGAACCAGAATCTTATATCAGCCTACGACGTTCCGCAAATATTTTTGGGTTCAGTCCCACTGCCATTCAAATTTTCTATGTTTACCATCACTTACCAACTACAAAACTGACACAACTGAAATTTAGTATCAAGGTAATAAGTTCAAGGTATTAGACATAGACTGATTCAAAATTCCCTTAGAGCTCCACCGCACTTGCTCTCAGAGTTCCTATGTTATTCAATTAACATAAGAATTTACTAAAGTTTAAATTTGTGAGATAGATAGCCTAGGTAACAGACCAGAATTAAACATAATCCGATCATCCTATCATGTACCACTTCACTGGCATTTAAAATTCGTATATGTACCATCACATAACTAACTGACCGTTAGCTAAGAGTCGATAGGTTTCAAAACATTTGGCGGGCAAAGTCGCGGGTAAAAGCTATACCTAATCAATTTTACAGAAAATTAGGTGAATTAGAAAAAAACACGATCAGGGCTTCCTGTTTCTCAGGCCCTTGCCTTATCTGAGTACATCGTTGGGCAGTTTTTAATCGTACAAACATGAATCATTTCAAAACAGTTTAAAAAATAAAATAACTTTTGCAATCAATTTCCTTAATATTTACACCAGTATTAAAAAAATGTTTTACCACAATCCCTCAATACTCCACACGCTCATTCGTCGTATCGTATTCCAACCAAGTTTGAACCCCATAACTCAATCTACCACAACAGTCTTACGCGATTAGTAACATTGCATTATGAAAGCGCTCGCAGCCAGCGAAGCGAGTCTTAACTTATCAATCGCCTAAAACTGGTTCACAATGTTCAACGTTATCACAATTACTGCGCTCTCCTTTGAGAGCGGATCAGACGTGAGTCGTGTCACATGCGGAGTTGATCTCGTTTGAGGCGACTTGTCCGGGCGTCAATATCAGCACTGAGTGGTCGAAACCAGCGCAGCCCTAATGGGAATTTATTGAAAATGCTGCAATTTTCCTAATTGCCCCGTATGAGCGTGCGGCGGTGATCTTGCCATCGGGGTAGATTATTACCCCCTCCCCTCCCCCTCCCTACGTGGTAGGGACCGGCCGATTTGATGGTTATCGGATTTAAATCTTTATTGCCTGTTCCAGTTTTAATTTGAACTGTTAGACCGCGATGCCGGTGTTTGTGGTTGTGACGTCATTCCCTTGTTCAGATTATTATTTTATATTTATTTTTTATGCTATACGAGAAAATATTGCTCTTATACAATATTTAAACGAATTTATTTGCATAGATTATAAATAAATAAACAGATTCTCTAAATCTTCAACAATTTTTAAATTAGGAAAATTTTTTTAATAATGAACATTATATATTTTTTAATTAAAACTTTTTTTGCCCTACTACAGGGAAGAAAGAAATATCTTTAATTTTGGTAAAGATTTATTAATAGTAATTTAAGATATAAATTGTTATGAATATTTTTAATAGAAATTCGATTAATCAGAAATTTCATAATTTTGATTTCTTCTTTTGGAATTGTAATTTAATAAACTTCAAACTATTGAATCTGTACACAAATTAAAAATATTAATTTTAAAATACAACTCTTTATTATCTTGTTTATTTTTAGCGAATTTCCCCTATAGGGAATTAGCGAATTTCCCCTATAGGGAAGAAGCTATTACCGTAGGTCTCATGGTAAGACTTAAGCCCGAGACCATGATAACTTTTTGTTTTGATGTCCCCAGATGTCCAAAACACTATTCGTTCAAATTTATATATATGTATATATATATATATATATATATATATATATATATATATGTGTGTGTGTCCGTGAATGCGATAACTTGAGTAAAAAACGTCCGATTTCGAGATTTCGATGAAATTTGACTCAAATGTGTAAACTGACATTTATGACTTTAAGTTCGAAAACCAGAAAAATCGGACCATGGGAAGGGGGGTTTATGGGGTTTTAAATTTTCCAAAAATCAGTTTTTTGCATTTTTTACCCTAAAATTTTTAAAACACTTAATTTTGGTTTAGACCATGTTATAGAGCTTAAAAAAACAAATAATATGGTATTTTGAATTATTAACCTAGGTTAAGTGGTTGCGGAAAAAATCCAAAAAACATGCTCATAAAATCTCCCATGTTAATCTTATGGGAAAACAGTTTTTGGCTTTTCCTCAGTTAATTTTACTTTAAACTTCACATTTTCTTTTACCAATCACTTCAGCTCCACAAAACAATCATTTTGGTGTTTAAATTGTGATTCTACGTCAAACCGTTGCAGAGATATTCAAAGTGCTAAACACAGTACGTTGTCCAATGTTATCCTTATGGAGAATAAATAAAATTTGATATCTTGATTATTTATGAATGTATATTGATGAAATTTGGTATGTGGCTTCATGTTGTACTGGTATATTGATAATTGCACAAAAAATAAATGTTTTGTTGATTGTCCCCGTAGCAGCTAACCTGCATACTCAGCCCTAATGTTATTCTTATGGAGAATAAGTAAAGTTTTATATCTCCCTTAATTATGAACATAAATTAATAAAACATGGTAAGTAGCTTCACCTGGTTCAGTTATATTGATAATTGCATAAAAACTCATTTCTTATCTTCCTCGTTGCAGCAAACCTGCGTACTCAGTCCTAATGTTATTCTTATGGGGAATAAATAAAATGTAATAAATCACTAATTTATGAGTGTATTTTTGTCAAAATTGGTGAGTGGCTTTATGTACTAGTGAGAAACATATCAATGCATTGGAAATTCGCTGAGTACGCAGGTTTGCTGCGACGGGGTATATATATATATATATATATATATATATCTATATATGTGTCCGTGAATGCGATAACTTTTCGATGAAAAGTCCGATTTCGATGAAATTTGGCTCAAATGTGTAAACTGACATTTATGACTTTAAGTTCGAAAACCAGAAAAATCGGACCATGGGAAGGGGGGTTTATGGGGGTTTTAAATTTTCCAAAAATCAGTTTTTTGCATTTTTTACCCTAAAATTTTTAAAACACTTAATTTTGGTTTAGACCATGTTATAGAGCTTAAAAAACAAATAATATGGTATTTTGAATTATTAACCTAGGTTTAGTGGTTGCGGAAAAAATCTAAAAAACATGCTCATAAAATCTCCCATGTTAATCTTATGGGAAAACAGTTTTTGGCTTTTCCTCAGTTAATTTTACTTTAAACTTCACATTTTCTTTTACCAATCACTTCAGCTCCACAAAACAATCATTTTGGTGTTTAAATTGTGATTCTACGTCAAACCGTTGCAGAGATATTCAAAGTGCTAAACACAGTACGTTGTCCAATGTTATCCTTATGGAGAATAAATAAAATTTGATATCTTGATTATTTATGAATGTATATTGATGAAATTTGGTATGTGGCTTCATGTTGTACTGGTATATTGATAATTGCACAAAAAATAAATGTTTTGTTGATTGTCCCCGTAGCAGCTAACCTGCATACTCAGCCCTAATGTTATTCTTATGGAGAATAAGTAAAGTTTTATATCTCCCTTAATTATGAACATAAATTAATAAAACATGGTAAGTAGCTTCACCTGGTTCAGTTATATTGATAATTGCATAAAAACTCATTTCTTATCTTCCTCGTTGCAGCAAACCTGCATACTCAGTCCTAATGTTATTCTTATGGGGAATAAATAAAATGTAATAAATCACTAATTTATGAATGTATTTTTGTCAAAATTGGTGAGTGGCTTTATGTACTAGTGAGAAACATATCAATGCATTGGAAATTCGCTGAGTACGCAGGTTTGCTGCGACGGGGGGTATTTAGTTTATTTTATTTCCCCAACAATTGGCGGCGACACTTCTAGTCTAAAATCGGTTTTATTTTTATTATTTGAAATACTGTAATTTTTAGTTGCCTTCTTAAGTTCTCTCAAAAATAACTTTTAAAAGTGGAAAATTTACAAAATTATATTCTATTTGTTGAATTTTTTGGTAATGTATAATAATGTTCATATATATATATATATATATATATATATATATATATATTAACTGGGTTTACACTTGTGTAATATATATTTTTCTTGCGCTAAAATCGATATAACTTCCTTCGGGATAACTCACCAGTTGGTGATGACAGTTTCTCGGAACTGATGCTGACTGCTGTTTATGATAGCTACTGCATGACTGGCACTTGACATCCGACTCGCTCGCATTCATAAGTCGAGCCCACGATTTTTTACGACAGCGAATTGATAACGTCCACTGTTAATTACACCCGCACAAGTAGTGTAGTAATAGAAAACATGTGAATTAGCATTTTTCAAGTTTTTAAACAAACTATTTTTAACTGTCCGTGATGATCAATTATATATGTTCTTAATATTTTATTGAAGTTTTTCTACTTAAT
The DNA here is from genome assembly GCA_963675035.1 of Allygus modestus. Lineage (NCBI taxonomy): Eukaryota > Metazoa > Arthropoda > Insecta > Hemiptera > Cicadellidae > Allygus > Allygus modestus. The sequence goes on from OY776112.1 coordinate 406,000,540, forward strand.
ATCTAGACCAATATTTTGAAGTTGTTTTATTTTGTATAACATATATTTTTGGTTTATAAGTAAAATTTTGTTATGTGAAAATGGTGCGTCGCAAAGCAAGAGTCAGTTCTTCGCACAGGTCTTTGCCCTATGTAGGACTTTTAAAGTTTTAATTTGAATAACCAGTTTTAGAGTCCAGTAACTCTGATGGATGTCGTTTGAGCAGATTTCTAGTTCGTTTATTGATATCCATACATGCTTCTGAATGTGAATAATGGAGTTAGATTTAGGTTTTAATTAAGTGTTTATTTATTCGGTAGTGACTTAGGGGTGAAACGATGGGCGAGAGTACTTTCTTCGATCACCACCAGAATGCGCTACTCAGTTGTTCATTGTTTCTTGACTTGTCACTTGTACTTGTACTCTTGTTACGGTATGTTGTGGTAGCTCAGTGTATACGATATCACACTCTCGATCGAGTTTGATTCTAGTCGGTAATTTACAACTTAATTCATAGAAACCCAGTTATTTTGTTTATGTTTGGTTATGTTGGTGATACTCCAGCTTTCTTTGTGCCCGTCCTTCAAGAAACTCGTCCATCATTTCTCCCCTGCAAATTTATTCCGATGAAGCATTTTTGAACCAACCATATGACCCCTCTACCCACACATCTCTGCAACTTCAAGCTCTCAAGTGTCCTTCAATGTATCCAGCGGTGGCGAACAAAAGCAGTAACCGCAAATGCGCATAGCTACTTAAACCCCACGGCGCCGTTATGAAAGAACCGCGGGCAATCTAAGTTACAATATTTACCCGGGTCCACGGACGTGTGAACACAAGCTGTATAGGAGCCCCTGCTAGCCGCGCCTCTGGAGCTATGCTCATGCGGTAATCCGGGGACAAAGTGCGCTCGCGATGTGTTCAAAATATGAGTCCGTCCGCATCTGCGATCGCCGCTGGGCTGGAAGTAAGCGGTTAACACCCCGCGAGGGTTAAGGGTTGAGGGTTCAACGGCGTGAAAACAACGACTAAGACGATTTCGGTCCCGCGGGGCAGCGCGGCTTTGCCTAGGTGGGTTTACAGTTTACCCCGGTTTGCCTGTTTTGCTTGGATGGGGATTGAGAATGCGCTGTTACACCGAGAAATGCAAAGATTGTTGAATTTATTTATAAAAATAAAAAGAAGATTTTTATGACAAGGCTATTGGTGAAACTATTTTTACTTAAATGATAATTTATGTATTATTTGAAAGCCGTTAATGTATAGATGTGCCTTTTGGGCGTTTGGAAAACATCCGCCCTCTAGACTTTCAAAGTCCCAATGTTAATCTTATGTAAGAGTATAATTTCATTAACCATTTAAAAGCTATTAACCAGTATATAGCTGTTTCAAGCTAACTTATGGAATGGCATCTATACCTATAAAAGGCAAAGCCCTGGCTGATTGACTGACTGACTGACTCACTCATCACTAATTCTCCACCTTCCCATACAGGTAGAGAGCTGACATTTTGTACACTGATTCTTTAGGCATAAAATAGGAAAACTAAATGGTTTTCATCCTGATCTGACCTTAGGGCTCCACCAGAGATCCTGACAAAGTTCTCATGTATAGAATTCCGTATGGACATTCAATTTTGTTTGAGCTGATGAAAATTCAAACAGCTGATCTTGATTCGAAGTAGTTCCACGCACCACAGAATGCAGCACACACAACTGTCATAGTTTTTATAAATTATTTGCGGGGCGAAGCCTGCGGGAACAGCTAGTAACGATATAAACCGATAGGACCATATACGGGCTGGGTAATCCCGAAGGGAACATATTTGCTCGAATTCGAGCAACTACGTTCGATAGATAATTTTGAAATTGAATGCAAGTATTTTTTGATTTATTCCTCAAAAGTTTTATTTGATTTTTCGAACATCTCACTTACCTATCTTGTATCCTATTTACAGGTTGCTCAACTGTCATAGACAGACAGGAGTTGAAACTAAATCGGTAAAAAATGCACAGAAAGTTTAGAAATATTAATAGCTTATAAAATGAGAAACTCAAAATACTATATTATTTATAAACATGAAAAATTCAAGTTCTATTTTGTATTTTAATGTTAAAATATCTCTTTCCTTTATTACACCACTTTTCAATATTAATCCTTATAAATTGCTTGAAGTTCGAATCCCAATAATTTAAAACAGTATGTTCGTATTCGATATTTTTAAAACATGGCATAAAGACGATTAAAGATATAAATTCTGCAAAAGAACGTATGACGGAAAACAGCAAAGCTTGGAAAACGAGTCTAATGAGGCTCACGGGCACAATGCATGTGGAATAACAACATTCATTTATTTCTTATTTTCGATATAATCTGCTAAAGGGGCAATAATCAGCTGGCAAGGGGCTTATCGAATTGGCTTTTTCCGAACGTATAATCCTTAACATAATTTCGTTTTTTATTATAATCGGGTTCTTTTACAGTCTCACATCATTATAGAACGACGTAGACGAATAAGAGGATTGCAGAAAACAGTGTTTCACATGAATTTATCATTTCAACGTTTTGAACTCACATTTGTTCTTGTTACGACACTTAGAAATTATCGAGTGTAGATTATTGCTAACAAACATTTTAAAAAGTAGTTATTATTTTCATTTTGCTGTAGTTTTTAACATAAATCCTCCTGAGTTGAACTCGAAACACAAAAAGACTTATCATATGTGTAGTGAATTTCAAATAATACTGATAACAAGTAGTTTAAACACATTACAATAAATAAGAAAGTTTTAAAGCTCCATTACCTTCATGGACCATTCATTACCTTCACTGAACAGAATCACAATAAGTACAGTCAAAAATTCGATTTAAAAATAGGAAACCCAACGAATTCTGTTGTCTTAACCACACAACTTCCCAAAAAACTTAAACCAAATGAACCTATAAAAGGGAAGACCCTCACTCACTGACTCACTCACTCACTCATCTCGGATTCTTCTATTTCCCATTTACCTAGAGAGTTGAAATTTTGTACACTGATTCTTTAGGCGTAAAATGGGAAAACTAAATTGTTTTCATCCTGATCTGACCTTGGGACTCCACCAGAGACCCTGACAAAATTTCCATGCATTCCTTATGGACATTCATTTTTGTTTGAGCTGATGAAAATACAAGCAGCTGATCTTGATTCGTAGCGGTTCCACGGGCTAACCACACAATGCAGCAAACACAACTGTCGTAGTTTTTATAAATCATTTGCAGAGCAACGCCTGCGGGTAACAGCTAGTTATTTAATAACAGTTTTGGTGGATACATTGTTGTATTTTTAATCCTGCCGTACGAAATTTTAATTAGACAACGATTTTATAGATCCCAATAAACAAGATCGTACCCAATGTAAAACAAGGAAAATAAGTAAAAAATACTACAAAATATTTTGCAAGATCTAAAAAATACCAACACAATACTGTAAAACGTTTCAAAAATGTCCTTGAAAATGAAATTACTCAGTCGCCTAATAAACCCTCCATTCTATTAACATTTACCTTTGTACTGCTAAAGTTTAAACAGTTCTGCAAACTTGACTAACCTTATTGCGATCTATTTCCAAACGCACACTTGTAGCTAGAATTACCTAAGGATAATTAAACCCCGTGAGTAAACTTTTACAGGGGGTGTAAAGGACTGCTCATATGCAGTCAAATTACCCTATTGCGGACTAATGTGTGTACGTAGCCCAGTGTCACATACGTACCGCGGAGGGCGGACGCGCGCCGTCTCCCCGTCGCGTCGCCATGGTTACCAACCCCATTGTTTACTTTGCCCAAGAGTATCTGATTTTTCCCCGCTAAAGATTCTCGGCCGTCCTTACTGTATTTGTTTCCTTTCTCGGGCCAAAAGGAGTGTGCACAAATCTTTCCAGAGGCACAAACAAACATACACAAGTACACAAGTACACAAGTACACAAGTACTCAAGTACACAAGTACACAAATACACAAGTACACAAGTACACAACTGTACAAGTATACAAGTATACACAAACTCCGCGGAATTTTAGATTACAAAATATTAATCACTGAACTCTCACAGTTTAAGAATGTTAAAAAAAATATTTTAATATTCTATAAGAAGCGTTATTGTATAACGAAAATTAAAAATTCTCAAAAAATATGTCTGAGGGCAAAAATAGCTTTAAAATAAGATAAAGAGGGTTGCTTCTTATGTACTTGTATTTCTTGGAGAGTTTTTGTTTAGTGTTTGTTAATTGTATTAAAATAAACTATTGAGTTGGAACGAACCTAAGAAATGTGTTCGGTGGAGGTAATAAAATGATAAGAACAAAGAAAATATGATACTTATTTACAATAAAAAAGCTACTATTAAATATTAAATAATATATAGTACATACTAGAGGATACTATTATTAAAAGCTTGAATCTTAATTCACGTGTGAACACATTCAGTTAAAATTGCGCTAAGAGTCTGAATTATATAAATAAAACTAGAAACACAAATGTAATTCAGACTAAGCATGGTTTAAACCCCCATAATTTCAATATATCTTTTGTATAGATACACTAAAACAAAACCACATTGAAGAAATAAATGTATGCGCAATTGATGGAAATAAAGCGATATTGAACAGATTTAATAAATATTATAGTTGAAAACGCGTATTTTAGCCGAAGAGGTTTACCGTTACCCATAATTGGGTGGACTTAATATTTTAATGAATATTAATGTAACCACAGTTTGTTCGGATAATACTCACGGTTAAATAATAATACCGGCGTATTCCCCGCATATCAAAACAAGCGGTTTTATCGTGAATAAAGCTTAGTTAAATAATTGAGTACGTTTTGGCTTTTATTTCTAAATTAAGCGATTTATGTATGTGATATCAAATCAACAATCAAATATAACAATTATTAATTATTTTTCTGTAAGACTTAAAGGGAATTTTGCAAAGTTATTCAAGTTCGTGATGAGTATTACGATAAGCTAGGATTTGGATAGCTTAAACAATCCTCAGGAACACTGAAATTACTTAAGAGGACGTTGGAGACAGCGGTCATGTTGGATTTTTACTCCATAAGATCCAATGTTAAACGGAAAACACGATATCTTGTTTAGTAATGGTTAGACAATTATGAACGACGTCTCAATTAAAATAAAAACTTTTAAAACAAATGCAGTTTTTTAGCTGTTTTTTTTAAATAATATTAAATTCATAAATTTCCAGATATTACAAAAATAAATTGATATTTTTCTGTGTTTTATATTAGACTTGGGAAAATAGTACTTTATCAAGTTTCAAACTAAAAATAATTAAAAAGGTATGGCCAAATATAAAAAATACACTTTTTATTCACTTACGCCAACTAACCCCAAGCCATGCAGTTTCTGGAGAGGTGTGGGACCCTCATCAGAGATGTAAGCGTAATAACTATAAAGATGTCTCTGGTCAGCCCGCGCTCGGCTGGCCCGTTAAAACTCTCGCGTCTTTTACAGTCTATTCACAGGGATATTAAAATGAAATAAGAATATATTAAAGTAACATAAATACATTATTTATTCAGACGAATTATTCTAGACCAAGCTGTTTCACCCACGCAGTTTTCTCGAAGGTGAAATTTACGACGAAAATCCAAGCCGGAGTATATACTATTTATATATAGTATATACATATAGTATATATTACATATACTATATATATATTGCTACTAATGAATGAATAAATAAATACTTATCTAGTTTTAATTACCTATCGTGGGAAATACCTAGCTATGAGTTCTAATTTGTGAGGAATACAAAATGTGGTCTTAAGGACGCCTTCTTTAAGCCTAAAGCAATATGGCTTCCATCAACACTGATGAAACTGTTGGTGGATCATACATTACAAAATTCCTTTGGCTATTAATTTAGCCCACACTTGATGAGTTTTGATAAATAAATACACTTTACCTTAGTCTTCTTTATTTGTAGTTAGTTGTGTCACATAACTGTCTATTGTTGGATTACCACATTCGAGGTAAGTCTTAGCTATAATGAGAATCTACCTTTTACCTTTTAATATCTAGACTTAAATAATAACAAGTGATTTGGGGTTCACAATAGAATATTTATTAAATAGGATTACAACAGTGAATGATAGTAAATTAATTTAAGGGGTATAACAATGATATTTGACAATATGGGGACTTCAAGTGAATTAGGTCAACTAGGCCTAAGCATTCAATAAATATGTCTGACATTTCAGGGCTAACAATAATGGATTATTACAATATAAGTACTCATTTTCTTAGGGAGGGGTGTCGTGCCGGCTCGAATGATATATTATTTGTTTTTATAGAGATAGAATGAATTTACTAAATAGGTTTGTTTACTAAATGCAACAATGAGTAATAGCGGTCCATAGAAAAATAGGCCAAAAGTTTCACTGAATTTAAGGATTGATTAAAAGATATTTGAAATTAAATTTGGAAAACTAGTTCAATTTGGATGAGATTCTTCTTAATTACTTTAATTGATACTTTCTGAACATTGGGCTTGTTCACAAATGTTTCTGATATCTCTTTTACCAAGTCCCTAATAAGAGAATCAAAATGCAGAAGGTTTCCACACTGCTTACAAAATTCTTCACCCAGAGTGTTATAAATGGGAAAATAAATAAAAAGGGGTTTGAATTTAAACTTCACTCTATTGGGCAGGAGAAATCCCTACTATTTAGGCACTAAGTAGGCAAATCTTAGGCCATACTGGGGTAAATTATTAAATGAGAACTTGTCTCATGCAAAAATGATGTTAACACATTGGAGAGGAGCCAGGAACAAGAAGAAGAACAGGGTCTGTAGTCTGGAAGTTCATTGTTCCATTGTTGGGTTGCACAGATGGTAGAAATCACATGTTATAACACTTGACACTAAATTTGGTTTTCTAGGGACTAATTTTGAAAAGTAGTACTATGTAAAATATTATTATATTGCAATTTTCTTACAAATATCTTATATCTAAAGTAGGCTATATTATAATTAATGTAGGGTCAATTAATGAATTAGAATTATTAATATATTGTGAAGGATAGTTGTTATCAATTGATATAAACTAAATAAAATGAACATGGGCATAATCAATTATACATTCCACTGTGAAATAAGGGGAGATAACTTTCTGCGGGGTGATAGGAACAGTTGTTTAATATTTAGCACTTTGAATTAAATAACATGAAATAACAGTTTGATTAACACAAAATAACACATAATAAAAGGGAACATTTCAAATTACAGTGACATAAATTATTATTGAACAAAGACAATCATTGTGATAATAGATAAATAAAATATGGGTGATTCAGCATGACTAGGGTATGGTGGTATTTACATGGGGAGAAATATACACAATTATGGGAAATTATTATTAATGATGAATGGGATGTAATGAAATACTACAATTTTATATATATATATATATATATATATATATAATACTGTCGGAGTAGTTTGGATATTCACTATTTTTTATCACTATGTAACAACATCGGGAGCGCAACATTATTATTATTAATATTAAAATCTTTCGGTTAGTTCAAAGTTTCACCTCAACTCAGTCTGACCAATAGGAACTGCGACTAAAACGTCACATTTTATGTATCAGTTTTCCTCTAATGTTTATTAATATGTTTTTAAAGTTCAAAAAGGAATTATATAAATAACTCAAATTTGTAATAGAAATCATTTATGGAATAGCAATATTATTTCAGTAATAGGCTTGCAGTTTATTATTCAACCATTAAAATCTATATTTATAAAAAAGGATGTTGGTTTATTTGTTTATATATATATATATATATATATATATATATATATATATATATATATATATATATTTGAAGTTTATGGACTCGGACAACGTTGGACTGTTTGCCATGAAACTTAGTATATATATATATATATATATATATATATATATATATATATATATATATACATGTAAAATTTCATGGAGAAGGTTTTTAAGCCATCCATTTCGTCCTAACTCAATTGAGTTTCTTCCAAGAGGCCCAAAAGGGTTCCCATATAGACCTTATGGAAATATATTGTTGTTTACATAACAGCTAATGGCATGTTTACTTAAACAGGTGATCTTGGCGATGTTGGTTTTAGTTAGTAATAGTCAAAGGCACAACAACGTATGCCGGGTGTCAGCTAGTATAATGTAATTTAGTTAGTAAAAATGATGATGGTAGGTCAAAAATGTATTCTTCCTTCCACTTCCAAAAGTAGCACGTGTATAAAGTTACATATGTGAATCTCCTATTCATCTGTACCATATTTTGTTTTCAAACAAATAAAACTAATTTAAAAATACTGTTGAACACTTAAATATATCTAAATCAAAGAATCCTTTACAAATTCAAGTTAAAAGGCGGTAAACGAAAAGAGGGACAGACACGATCGGGTGCTTCCGACACAAGATAATTGGGGATCAAATCTGTCGGGGGGGGGCAACTGAGCTACTGGGGGGGGGGGGGGTGGTGGGGGATCTATTCATTATATTTACATGCAGGCAATTAAGAGCCGGGTCTGTCAAAGCTGGTTTGATACGCTTTATCTTGGGTCACTCGACCTTGTCTTATCAGATACTGTTGCCACCCCCTCCCCTTCTTGCTGCTTTATTACCAATTACCTCCCTAATACAGATCATACGTTCAGGAAACTATTTGATTAGATGACCCACTCCTCCCCTCCACCGTGAGTAACGTGCGGTGTCGGCTAGGGTTATTGTCACGACGAGGTGATCAAACCCATCATCTATAATTAGGGGATGATTGTGTAAAGCATTGAACAAATTTGTTATATTTTTGATCCGTAACATCTGTAAAATACTTAAATACTCGTTCCTGTCATGTGAAGTATTACGGTAATTTCATGTAATACTTGATATTATTTCAGTCAATATTACACTGATTTATTTCACCTCATCGTAATAACGCATGAGATCACTAGGAGTCCCTTTGAATGTTTCGCTGTAGCAAAAGGAAAGAAAAACATTTTCGACGAAGGTGCCCCAAAATTAACCACTGAAATATTTGATCAAGGTCGTTTGGTAAGTAACTAAATACTGTAGATGGTACATATTGCTTTAACGATTGAAAAGAAAAATACAAAAGATTGAGGAAAGACGCTCTCCCAATGTAGGTTTTATATAGTTGTATGTATGTAATTATGTTGTTATTGTACAATTTAGAATATTTAAATTCTTAAACTTAAGTAAGCTATTGTTATAATTACTAATAATAACGCTTTTGGCAGTTTCATTCTTTCTTCCGTTTTTTATTTTCACCTAAACGTTTCGATGCCACTTTGGACATCTTCATCGATAGGAATGTTATATAGACACAACCACTTTATATTTATAAGGTTGTGTTTATATAACCTTCCTACCGATGAAGATTTCCAAAGTGGCATCGAAACGTTTAGGTGAGAATAAAAAACAGAAGGAAGAATGAAACTGCCAAAAGTGTTATTATTAGTAATTAATTTAGAATATGACAGAAAAAATCGGTTAAATACATTTTAGAATTATATAACTTTTACAAATTTTCTTTATAACTATGAGTAGTGAACGGGGACATTTGCCCCTGTAAACAAAGCAAACAAAGTAGTAGCTAAACAATACTAATCTTTTGAATTGCCGAAGTTATACCCGAGAAATTTGATCTTATGCAGTCATTACATCAGGCGCACCTCTGTCTTTATTCAAGCTTACCTCAATCAATGTAGTTTTTATCGAATACACATCAACCTGTGGTGTTCCAGAAGCGAAGGACGGCCTGGGTGCGTCAGAGCTGGAGGCTGGGGGCTCCGCCCCCGAGGACTGCGGCCCGGGGCCCGACGACGACGTCAAGCCCCGCAAGATCCGCCGGAGCCGCACAACCTTCACCACCTATCAACTCCACCAGCTGGAGAGGGCCTTCGAGAAGACACAGTATCCCGATGTGTTCACCAGGGAGGAGTTGGCGATGAGGCTGGACCTGAGCGAGGCCAGGGTGCAGGTCAGTCGAGGTCCACGTCTGGACTAATCAGTTGTACAATTGTTATCCAGATTCCGCCATTTCCGTACGTCGTTAAAAAATATGAAATAAGATAATGAATTTACCCCTCCCCACAAAACAAAATCAAAAACATAATCAAACATAAAACTGGTTAGGAAATATGAAAGTTTTTGGCATTCATGAGGAAGTGAAGGAAGTTGATGACGGATGACACGCAGCGATAGAACAAATAGTCATCGATAGAACGAAAGGCCGATGATTGTAGTAGGTTCCACTACAAGGTTCGGGCAAAATGAAAAACGTTTTTATGTTCACCCCGAGAAATCAAAGATATTATAAAATACCCCCGTAGCAGCAAACCTGCATACTCAGCGAATTTCCAATGCATATAATATTATCTTAATACCACATAAAGCCACATACCAAGTTTCATCAATATACATTCATAAATAAACGATTTATGGCATTTTAATTATTCTCCATAAGAATAACATGGCGGCTGAGTATGCAGGTTTGCTGAAATAAGGAACACTAAAAATGGGTTTTTATACAAATATCAATATAACTCAACTAGGTAAAGCCACATACCAAGTTCTATTAATTTATGTTCATAATTAAAGGAGATAACACGTTACTTAACCTCCATAAGAATAACATAGGGCTGAGTATGCAGGTATACTATCGGCTAAAAAATGGGTTTTTGTGCAAATATCAATAGACCATAATGAAATGAAGCAATATATCAAGTTTCGTCAGGATAAGTTGATAAATAAACGAGATACAATTTTTCTTATCCTCCATAAGAATAGCATTGGACAACGTACTGTGTTTAGCACTTTCAATATCTCAGTAACCAATTGACGTAGAGCAATGATTAAAACACCAAATTGTGCGTCTTTTTAAGCTGATTCCAATGGGAAAAAATAAAATTTCACTTTTTCAAAAATTATGTGTAAAAAACTAAAAAAAAACATTTTTGGGGTACAAACCTTCCCAAAATACCCCTTCGGATAGGTCGATCAGTCTGGTTTTCGAACTTAAAGTCATAAATGCTGATTTACACGTTTGTACCAAATTTAATCAAAATCGGACCTTTTTTACGAGAGTTATCGCACCCACGGACACACACACACATATATATATATATACATATATACATATATATGTATATATATACAGTTTCAAACGAATGGTTTTTTTTGGGTCTGGGGACCTCAAAACGAAAAGTTATCATGGTCCCGGGCCTAGGTCTTACCATGCCGACTACGGTAATAGCTTCTTCCCTATAGGGGAAATTCGCTAAAAAACATTAACTATCATTCGGAAAAATTCTAAATTTCTAAACTTGAAGTGTGGCTCTCTAACTAGTACCAGAGGAACCACACCAAAACAAGTTCAAGATTTTTGGAAAAAATCAGCTTAGACAGTTAATACTAAATTTAACTTCAATAAGATTTTCAATAAGTATTCTTAAAAACCATTTTTACGATGATAATAATAATTTTAAGTTAAATTTAATCCCCTTGAAATAAATCCACTAATGTATATTATTCTTTGTTACTCAAAAAAATACAATGTGTAAAAATACGTTAGTTAAAAAAAGAATCAACATGTGGCCAATTTGGAAAATTTAAGCTTTTTTCTCAGTGATCTCTTGACTTAAATTATAATTCTTATTAGAATATATATTTTTGACACGACCTGATCAACTCATCGAATAGACAGGTTAAAACTTCTTATTGTCTAATACAAATGTTTACAATTCGATATGAAATTCTGAATATGATCTATTGATTTGAAATTTTACGAAAATCTTCAAAACAATTCCAAAACCTTAGTGAACAGTTAAGCAAAATATCAGTTCTGTGATGATTCTTTATTTTTCAATGCTAAGCGTGTGACAATGAGTTAAAATGTAAATGCGATAGTCCAACCATCTAAACAGGGAGGATATTGTGATAAGCTAATATTAGAAAATACTTATTATTGAATTCCTTAAGAAAATTGGAAAACAATCCTGGCCATCAACTACCCAATTAAAATAAGGGTGGTTCATCATCCTCGCCTGATGTGTGTTGATGCATGTTCCTTGAATTTGACTCCAGGTTTAAGGGTGACCAGCAAAAGAATTATTGCGTATATTATACTTTTTAAAATCACGATTAAATAGTATTTAAACTGTTATTAGTGAATTTCATATGAAAAGTAAACTATTAGCATGACCCGCACGGTAAAAACTTAAGCCCGGGGCCACCATAGAAGTTCCTAACGTGACCCCCTGAACACGTTTTGGGGGGGGGGCGTTCAAAATTATATATATATATATGTATGCACTCTAGTGGTCGCATTTTTTGTCCGATTTACTTTAAATTTGGTATGGACTCAGTTGGACAAGTTCGTTGGGCGAAACAATCGGACAACTCTAAGCCCCTTTATTGGGGATTATTCTTTCAAACTTTGAGTTTTTGGGCCCAAAATGGGTCAGAAAAGCCCCGGATTTGCATTTAAAAAGGTGTGAATTAGTGAGACGAAACCTTTAAGCCCTCTCTCGTCATTCTAGCATAAATATTTACCGAGTTATTAAATTATAATGTATATCGGCCTAACACAGTACGTTGTCTTATGGTATTTTACATTAGAAAAGCATGTTATTCATTTGTTGGTATATTTTTATCATCCCCAGCAACCTCGTGCCTACTTTATTACTGACTGGACCTTCTCCTATCCTTATAATGCGCAAAATTGTATTCCTAGCATTGCAGGTAAATGAAACCAGGAGCATCAGAACAGGCAAAATATCAATTTTTTCAGATTTCAATAATATTGGAATTAATGTATGTTTTTACACTGGTTTTGAGTTTTAATAGTTTTGTATGTGGAAATTCACTTCCCTCACGTCAGCGTGCTGCGTGCGAACTCGTTTGTAGATTAATTATCAATCGCACCACGAAGACATTTAACAAACATTAGTTTAAGATGGTGCCACCCATTATACAGACTAAGTTTCACTACATCAACTCCATTAGCCATTAGAACCAGTAGTTTTGATTGATAAAAGTATGTACTGTATGATGGTTCGAACGACTAAAGATTACGAAATATTCGGTATTAAATCAACTTAAAAGCCCTCCGCGGGGAGGTCGGATAACACGGAAAATAATAAAAACAATGTTAAAAATTTAGATTTTTTTTCTAGGCGCTCGGAATTTTATCGTTAGATCGTGCACGGGGAGGGTCGGATAACCGAAAGTCGGATAATTGAGACTATACTGTATATCAAATTTGTATGTACTAAACTAATTTCATCCATAAAATAGATCAAAAACCAAAGGAATACCTTAGTTGAATATTGGAAAACTGTACAACAACTATTATTAGTCAAGACATAGACTACCGCTGACACAAAAGTGCAAAATGACCAAAGCATCGCATATTATGGAATCTATTTTCTTGCTAATGGAGTGGAGGCCATCTACCGTTTAGCTGTAGCTGTTACATTTGAAACAAACAGAATCTGTGTAAATTCCGGCCTGCTCGTCCACCGCTATGCTAGACTTGCTATTGAGTAGACTAACGGTGCTAATTCCACAAAGGAAGATACAAATTCCATTCTCATTAGTTTTAAATGTTTACCAAACCACAGCAACTGATAAGAATCAGAATCAAATATCTTTATTTATACAGTTCACACTTTGTATAAAGCGTCATAAAATAAACTCAAAAGAATCTTCTTAAACTAAATTTTCTAAATTATTAACAAAATACTTATACAGGGTGTCTCAAAACTCGACGACCAAACTTCATAGGCTTGTCATATAGACCATTTCCAACAAATAATTTAATGTAATTTGTTATCATATTCCTCACAATTTACAAGCTATTGATGTTTTTCATATTTTTGTTATGGGTGAATTGCAATCTTATAAATTATTTTTAGGCAGGTAAATTTACACCTAGGACCATACAAATTGTATACTGCGTAAAACTGAACATTATTTATAAAAAATGCGGTTTTAGGTGTTAAATAAAATAAGAAAACATGCACAATTTAAATTTAAATGTTACATTTAAAACAAATTTTTCTTTTGAAACGGTGTTGCCGTTTACAGTTTCTGCCTTAGAGAGTGATATTATATCTTAAAAGCTTTGCCATGTATTGCAGATAATAATATTATTAGGATATTAAAATATTTATTTCCATAGTTTCAGTAATGGCGTATTTTTTTAAATTAATACACTTCTCCTGAGATAAGCCATTAATTTCAAGTAAAAATACAAATTACCTTAATTTGTTTTTTAGTTGTAATAAACTCCTGAAAGCTGCATTTATTTATAATTATGCTGCATTTTTATTTGCTGTAAACGTTTTATGGTCCTACATGTATATTTTTTAGTCTTAAAATGATATATGAGATTTCGATACGTAGATTACAACAATTTTTAAAACGTCAATAGCTCGTAAATTATGAAGAATATGATAAAAGATTATATATTTTTTTTGTAGGAAATGGTCCATATAACAAGCCTGTGAAGTTTGGTCGTCAACTTTTGAGACACCCTGTGTAAAAACAAATTATATAATACAAACTCTACACAAACAATTCTCAATCAAGACAACACCATTCAACTTAACAAAATCACAACGGAAAATATAACTGATATAATGAATGCTTTATTGTTAAAGACGCAATTGTATCAATAGAATAGTTAAAAAAATTTCAAAAATGCTTTGATAATGTGGGTGTATGGCGGTACATTGCCGTTAATGAGTATAATGCTCTGTGGAGGTTTTCCCGCCACAATTCAAGTGGATTCTTCACCGATCTTTTTATTGTTATCGTCGGTATTTCTGCCAATTACACCGTAAAAGAGTGTTCTTGAGAAATTTATTTTAGTTCGGTTTTGAAGACTTATTATTATTTCTCATTGTTCAATTTTATCTTTATCATAAACATTGGTACTTCATTTTTAAACTGAATTGTGAGTCTGTTACACCTTACAGACCACCTTAGGAATTCGAATTTATATTTCAAAATACCGAAGGTTTTTTGACAGACTTTTATTTATAAAGGTTCAATTGATTTTTGATGACACTCTTTAAGTTTCATAAAAAAATTGTTCTACATCAACGTGCTGTCATTTTAGTGTATTTAAAATACTAAAAATGTCATTAATGACCATAGAACTAAGTTTGTTTATTTATTATCTATAGTGATTATGGAATTTGGCATAAATGTTATACTTTTGTTTAGGTTTTGTAAAAAACTAAATTATCGTGCACTCATTGGTTGTTTGAGCCAAACCACAACCAAAAATTACCATAGCCGGTCAACATCAGTAGACGAAAGGTGGTTACAAGTACGGTGGACACCAAAACTACAATGATTCAGATAATAACTCAGGTTTTTATATTTGGTTATCGATCTAACAAGCCAAAAATGAATTGTAGAGTTTGTTTTAAATCTTGGTAGTGTTTAACCAGTGAATACTCGAAGATGACATAAATAAATGAATTTTATGTATAAACTATTTTTAAGGATATCAATTGAAAGAACATTTCTCTTATAAACATATAGATCTCACACCATACGGGATCTGGTTTACTGTTTAAAACCTGAACAACATGGTCGGAGGAAACACTGCATTTAAAAACTCAAGGAGTTGATAGATATCTTCAATAAGTTTCATACTTATAATTTTATGGAGCTGACAAATCTTAAAGCTTTTAATAAACCATAAATCAATTTCACGACACAATTATAAAAACATTTTGCTAATATCGGAAACAATAAGATACTTTTTAATATACAGTTCAACTATTTACAGATTTGTAAATGATTTAATAACCACCCCATAGTCGATGATGTAACCCTACTTTTAAGTTACATTAAGAAAATTACTCTTCAAGAAAGTATCAAATATCAATATTTTATACATCGAAAGAAAGTATTCCTAAGTTCAAACTTTTAAAAAGTATAACATTACAGGCTCGCTCAATTTAATCTCCTTAATAACTCTACTCAGTTTCCGACCCTGTACACACGAAACTGAAAATACCACATAACATTTGACAGGATCAAGTTGAATTTGCAAAACAAATATAATTCATCTAATTGGTATTCCGAGGAATTACGGTAATGTTATAACGTCGCGAATCATAAACAGAGGCTTAGACTTATACCATCAGAGTGCAGTTGACGGCCCGTCCCTCCCCGGCCTGTACTTAGCTAAGCAGCGTAATAGAGCGCTCGGACCAGAAATTAATTGGTTGCTCCTCTTTTGTAGCAGACCTACCGCTGTGATCTGAGAGTCCCCCTTCCCACTCCCCCTCACCCACTCCCTCCAGTGGGTCTATTGTGTCCCTTGTCAATTAAAAAACGATAATTACCCGTTTAAGTGACACACACAGATGTCGACTGACCGAGCTCTGCTTCGAAAATATGTGATTTTGGGTGAGGTTTCGTTTATTTTTTATTAACACGCGAGATTGTATGGTTGAGATTTTACTTCGATAACGGATGGACTGCAATCGAACTAGTGTGTAAATTAAAAGAGAAGTTCGGTCTTCTCTTTGTCAGCGAAACTGAGAATCAATAAACTATATTGCAACCGCAATCATGAATGTTGCTCCTTTCAAAAGTGGTGCTTTTTAGAAGACGTCCATCAAGATGCGGAATTCCGCTCTTTACGGTTTTACTTGTAGGTCTATAGATTGAAGGATAACCGAGTTTTTTCCTTCATCTTCAAAGATGAGATAGTTTAAAGCTTTCGGTAACCCTGGATGGTTTCCAAGTTCATCATCGGTTTAAACTGTCGATTAATATATATTTTAATTTGTTATTGACATTCGTTGGATCCTTCCGAATAAAGTTTGGCTAGTACTTACTCCACAGTTTTTTTGCTTTTCAAAATTTCATGTTAAGTAAAATATGTTCCACCTTAGATTTATTTATTTATTTAGCCAGGATAGACAATAGTATATTGCATTGGCAACAAATTAAATACATTAAACTATTTAGCTAAATTTATAACTTTACAAAATTAAAATTGATGAGTAATCAGTTTGTAAGTGAAATTATGTTTTTTAATGCTCGTCTTCATGCTATCCACTCTTGAATTAAAAATTTTTCAACCACCTTAAATCATTAATAAATATATTACAACCACTTATTGATTTAATAATAGATGGAACTGCCATATGAATTACAAAATCGATGCCTATGCCAAATGCCACTCTCTGATAACCAATCTACCTCAAAAACCACAATGACTATAAAGCAAAAATTTGGCATGATGACCCTTATGTGCAATAGGCTTGGTGTTGCAAAATTCCCTCAGGGCTTCGCCCCACGGGTTGTCAAAGTTGCCTACGTTGTTCATATGGACAATGAATTTATTCGACTTGATGTTACTTTTATGAAAAACGAATATACCAAATCAAAAAAGCATATTCCCGATTTAAAAACTATTTAGGGCTCCGCCCCCCGACAACTGATTCACTCACTCATCACTAATCCTCAAAATTCTGGCAGAAGGCTGAAGTTTTTAAAATTATTTCCTTAGCTATAAAATAGGAAAATCAAAGGGTTTTGACACATATTTTACCGTTGGCCTTTGCCCCACGGGTTCTCAATGTTAAATGTACAAAATTGTTGATGGAAACTTCAACTAGTACTATATATTTAAACTCTACCATAACAATTACCGAGGCCATTGAGTTAACAACGAAAAATACCGTAATTCTCAAATAAACCCCATTTAAGAAGATTAAAACTACAAAAACTACATTAATCCGGCGCTATTCCGCGTTTAATCCCCGCTTTGTCCGCGGGCGCCGGTAATGCGAACAATTGCCGGGTATTAGGGCAGATGGCCGCTCGACGCCGCTCTGGAACGCCCCCGCGCCGCGACGCGAACAAAGCCAAAGTGCTTTACTTTAAGTAGCAATTATCTTTAACAATTTTAAGACGAAGAATGGACTAATTACTTTTTATTATAACCTCTTTCAATCGTCGAGAGGCGCGCGGGTGTACTAATTAATCTATTGTACACAACTGCGACGCGACGTTCGGGCGTGCTCGGGCGGGTTCGGGGACGTTCGGCGGGAATGGAAACAGACCCGAGTGAATTAACTTAATTGTAGGCCAATTGAGGTATTAGGCGCTGCACGGGATAAATTGCTCCGCGATTCTGCTAATTCGACGGCGCGATCATTTAATCCATTGTGTTCCACGATTGGGCCCATTGTTCGATGATAGTGACAATGGGGTAATCGGATGTCCAAATAGTCTAGACCCCCCAAACCTCGCTTCCTACCCGCATTACCCGCTCGATATCGCGTACTGGGGCTGTACGGCTTAGGGTTGCGGGAGGGGGCGGGGGACGAGGACCTCTTTATTCATTTAACTTCACCTCATCTCGATTCCTTTATTCGATAAAAAGAGGTTCCGATCTCCAGATGTTACTTTATATGCGATTCTGCCTGGAGGGTGTTTTCCTATGAAAATTCTCTGATATTAAGTTTGTACGCCTCTTTATTACTGAAATATCTTTGCATCTCAAGTTCATTGGGGAAAGTATTCTTTTTTATTAAATGTTCGGTAACTTAAAACGACGCTTTCCATAAACCTTTGTTGTAATAATAAAATCGTTGTGGTAAAATACTTTTAGAATAAGCCAGAAATATCCTTTTCTGACTCTCTTGTTGTCGAAAAACCTTGAAATATTTTACAAATCTTTTTTCTTGATATATTTATTGAAAATCTTATATCTGTTAAAATCTGTTAACATAATTTTTTTCTTTTTACATTCGCTTTTCGTTTATTTTAAAACAAATCAATACAATTTATACTCAGCAAAATTAAAAGAAATTTTTTAGATCACACATTTATTTCTGACAGGTACCATTTACTTAGTTTATGTTGTATTCTTCATTTTTCAGGTTTGGTTTCAAAATCGGAGGGCGAAATGGCGCAAGAGAGAGAAAGCCCTTGGAAGAGAGACTTCAGGTTACATGCATCCCGACCAGGGCCAGGGTGAGAACATCTTATGGTCTTTATGTAATTGTTAAAATATTTATATTTTTCTAACTCGAACAAAACTTTTAAAGTTATAAATTTCAAACTGATCTTTCATACTATAATAAATCTGAAATTGACTTTGCATAACCTTATAGTTTAAAATGTAAAAGATTTTGCATATTTGAAAATTGATTTAAAATTATATGAAAGGAATAATTTTAAATAACCGCTAAGGAGTCTCTGGACGGGGAGGGAAGATTCATTTATGATTGTTGAATTTTGAGCATCCAACAAAACTTTAATAGACTAACGAAAAACATCAAGCCATACGAAAACAATGCCATTTGAGTTTATATGCCACACAGTTTGACAATTTGTAATAACAGATCTTAAGTTTCGGGGAAGACGTTAAGCTTTAAATATGTAAATATAAAGCAATAATATTTTATTGGAACTAGGTGTACGCTCATTCTTCCCGTAAGAGGATGAACGAAGACTGAATTTTTAATTATATATTTAAATAGACATGTTACATAATTAGCTTTTGTTAACTTACACCTTGTTTAGCCAAACACTTTTACAATAGGTCAAAAAATATCTAGACCATATGCAACATATCTAAATAATTATAATTTCTTTATATTGTCATCTGACAGAGAAAGATTACAAATGTGTGAATGTACGAGTAAAAATACTAAAGATTTCAACAGATTACTTGTATTTAAAAATACTTAGAGAAAATTTGAATTGATATATTATAAAACTAAGGAGCTTTGCAAAGGTCCGCAAGCATACGTTAACGTGTCTACTAAAATATGTTACAAATTTAAGAGATAAGAGACAACCGAAATTTGAAGTACCAGCTATCATACTAACCATTCTAATATTATAAAGCTGAAAGTTTGTGAGTTTGTTTGTTTGTTTATTTGTTTATTAGTTTGTGGCTCAACCACGCTCTAACTACTAAATCGATTGAGCTGATTTGGTAGGAAGATTGCTAATATCCTAACGTAACATATAGGCCTATTCACGTTTTAAAATTCCTTTATGATTTAGCCCCAATGGCTACTAAACTTCCCATGTTAATCTTATGAGCATTAACATTTACTGGATCAGATTATAAATAAACAGGTGTTCTGCATTTTATATTTTGAGTTCATTTATTTGTTTATATTTTGGTTTCCATTTTTTTTGCTCCTTTAACCACGAAGGTACCTGTATCACAATAATGCCGGGGAAACGTAAATCAAGTTTTATTAGTGATCCGATTAACGGATTTATTAGTGGTTAGAAGTCAAGAAACTTAAAACACAAATGGAAAGATTTACGGTTGGCAGCACACAGAGCAAAATAAACGCCAGAAGAACAGCAACTTCAACGTGAAGAGCAAGCTCAGCGGCAGGCTCAATTTGAAAGTAACTGAAATGGCACTATGGCAGAGCAGTGATCTACAGAAACTATTGTGGAAGCTGAAGCTCGCACACGAGCTACTGCTGTAAGGCTGTAAGGTCCAAAGGCAGCAAACGATCACCAGAAATATACGTAGGGCGTCTTTAAAATTGCTGCCTTGACGCGACTCTTAGTCGGCTAACATATTATCTTACTAACGCTATGTAGTAGGTGTGGAAGCCGCGATGGGTAACGCTAGTTATACTATAGTCGAATTAAAGTAGCTTTAGGATTGACTCTAGTGACCCCTGTTAGGGCTAGTGGAAACCCATAGAGCAGTAGCGCCTTGCCTGGCCAATGACGGGGCAGCTTTGACCAAACATTGCTTTATAGCAACCAAACACATGTGCCCTAAAGTGCCAGTTTGCTTTTTGTTTACTGGTCACCATATCTGAGGCGTCTGCTAGAAGGAAATAAATGTTTGTTTTTATTTACTCATGGCAATTACAGCGAAATCGCAAATGCAAGTTTTTGTAGATTTTGATTCTTCAAATGTTTTGTTAAAATATGTTAGGTATTTAATGTATATTTCCCGTCGTTTTGGAAAACTGAGTAAAGTGATTCCCTTGATGTTTTTCACCGTTTGTGATGTCGTACCTGTCGCATATAGATCTATATATTAATCGGCTAAGGAAATTTTTGTGGTGCCGATTTCTCGGATGTGCGGCATCGTAGAATTATAAAACTTAGCACACTTATTTAGTACTATTAGGAGATGTTTCGAATTCAAATAGTTTTGTATTTGGGCGTGTAGGGCTATGCCCTTTTGGCTTTCAAAGTTTACATGTTATCCTTATGGACACATGCATTTTGCTTTTTCTATTTGTTTATAATTTTCATTTCCATTAATAAGCTACTGCGTTATTCAAATAAATATGTAGGACAACAGCAAGAACAGATGATTCATAAATAAAACATTTTACTGACTACTGGAATGGTAACACAATTTTCTTATCGATTTTAACTCCACATTAAACAAATTAAATTCCAATAAATTAGACAAATTTATGAATCTACTCGGGCCTTGGGCCAATCCGTCAAGCCGTCCAAACCTGCATAGTGTTTTTTAGTATTTATGATTTAATGATTGGTATTTGTGTCCATCAGATCGGTCACACACATTTAGCCTATCATCTTTCCTTTAGGCTCTGCTCCCTTGGCCTTCAAAGTTCCGCATGTTAATCAAATGCAGACAATTTTAGTGATTACTTTAACATATGTTCATTTATTAGGTTGACCACGGATGAATCAAGTTCAACTGTGTTATTCTTAGGTACCTATTATCACACAGATTTTTGTGGTGGAAATTTGAATTTTTGTATCGAAACAAATTTTAATTTAAAATATTTGTTGACCAGGTTTCCCCCCGGAGTTGGCGGTCCACGCGCAGCTCGGCATGCCGCCAATGGCCCCCGACCCCTTCTGGCCCGCCCTAGGGTTCAACCCTGCAGCCATGTTCGGCCTGTGGAACAAGAGCGCCGCGGCGCCCCTGCACAACCTCCTGTCCCACTACATGCTGGGGGGCGCCATCCCGGTTCTGGGGGTGCCGTTCCCGCCGCCAGACCACCCCGCCACCCCCAGCCCCCCGGCGTCCCCAGCGTCGGCGTCGCCTGATTCCAGAACCTCCAGCATCGCGGCGCTACGCCTCCGCGCCAAGGAGCACCTCCTGGACCGCAGACTGTGCGTCGCGGGCCCCTCGGACTCCTCCCCACCACCCTCCGCCGCTCTGCATGAAACGTAGAGCCTACCAGGGGATGAGCCGATAACACTGTGACATAAAAAAGGGTTCGAGCAAGATAGAAAAATGGTTATAAAAACAATAACAACATTGATATTCACAAGTTATTGGGCGCACTAAGTTCTCGTTTTGTGACACTGAAAATACGAGTACTGTATATACAAGCTACTGTATATGTGTTAAATCTAATAATAACTCAAGTTGGAATAAGACAAATAAACAGGTTAACTTTTTTTACAGTAAACAGTTTACAGTTTTTTACAGTTTACAGTAAAAAATCTTAAATTAAGAAATAAGATAAAACAACAATGTATCTAAAGAATTAGAAAACAATTTTAAGATTATTTAGAAAACTATGGGTTTCTATTTTCACCTCACTGTGTTTTAGTTTAACACCTATAAGAATAAACCTCTTTAAAGTTGTTTTGTTGAGAAAGTGATTATACATTTAAATTGTATTAAAATGATGTCCCAACATTGTAATTGTTTTCAAAACTGTTCAATATATCGTATTAAATTTATTTTCCAACAATATTTATTTTAAATTTATATATGTTTGTTTTAAGTTATAGCTATTATAATATTTAACGACTTATATATTATTCTCATATATTTAACAATAAAAACATTGCAACTTATTGTATTAATCAGAAAATATTAATGGTTTGTAAAACAAAAATACTTTCATGTTTGTTTCAAAAATTGTATGTTTCAGATTTTTTTGGTTGAAATATGTTAAAATAATAATTCATAATCGTATGTACTTATCGCCTTTATTAATAACGTAACCCTTAGGCCTTCCTGTACTTAGTTGCCCCACCAATACAAAGTGTTATGTAGCATTTCGTGATAATAGTGAAAGTTTTACATTATTTATTATTAATTAACGGTTTTTGAAACCACCTATGTATTTAGCACCTTGTAAAATAAACGTGTAAATAGATTAACTGTAGTGAAACTTGTTTTAGAATACAAATAAATGTTGTTAGCATCGTTCAATGTTGTTGATTCCTTTATACATACCTTAAAAATTTAAAGTTTGTGAAATTCAATTTATTGTACACAACAACTGACCGCAAAGTCTTCAAACGTAGTTTTGTATGAAGATAGTATATTAGGATTTAACAGTACGCTAAGGAGATTTTGAGCAATCATGACTCTCACGAGACACCTAAACTAATTTGGACTATTGACAGAACAACAATTCATAGTTGTGCAAAATGATTACAATTATTTTTTTACTTTTATTTTTAATGACTGGTCACACTCAAAGTTTGTTTTTCGTCCATAAAGATAAAAAGTAAGTTGATTTGAATTATATTACATTTTAAAACAACTGTTCATACTATAACACATGTTAGCAGCCTAACATCCAGTTGTGAGTCGAATATATGCTCAAACAAAGGTATAATCAACAAACTGTATAGTGCTTATGGTTTGTAATTCTTTAATAAGCTACAAAATGGGACAAATTTGCTTGAGCTCTAAATAAATACTACGCCGTTTCCTTATTGGATCTAGTATGCCTATAGAACATATTTGTTGCGTCATATTTATAATTTTATTAGGTGCTTGTCGCTTTCCTGAGTCTCATATTCAGCCAATCAAATTGTCAATGAATACCTAATCTTTAAGGGTTGAATAACTTATAAGAGTTAGTTTAATTCAAAAGTAAGACCAGAATATTTCATTTATAACAACTGCAAGTTTGCGTTTGTTTTTTTATTTCTGTTTATAAACCTAACTCTGGCTGCAAACTGCTTGTCTTTTTTCAAAATTAAAACTAAATTTAAGAAAGATATTAAATACTGAAACTAAATAAATTTGTTCAGTCTTATTTCTTACAAAACGGTTGAGATCAAAGTGAATTAAAATTTATATCCATGGTAAAAATCCATGGGTTTTTATGCCTTAGGGAAAAACGTACTTTGAGGGCGGGCTGTGTTCATCAGAATTGGGCTGTAGAAAATTGAAAACCACTTTGAACGATTGCTGTTCGAGGTCATTTATTTGATTCTTCAATCGTCAAAATCGGTTCAGAAATAACAGAGGAGTTCTGTTTAAAAAATAGTCTTAGCGTATTGTTGATAATGATGTTACAATGTCAACATATCAAAATCCAATTATGATATCCATCGCTAAATCTTCATTGAAAATGTAACGTTGAAATACCTTGAGAAATTGGTGATATAAAGAGGAAAAACACTATGGAAGAAAAATATTTCAGCCCTAGAATCCTCAGTAATTTTCAGTATGGGAAGCCATAAATGTTCATGCATTATGACAAGTTTATTTTGAAGCAGTGAGGGCTTGTGACGTGAAACCCAAATGAAAAACTTAAATGATAATTATCTCCATCTCAATCTCTTTTAAAGAGCAAATCAATCATTAAAATCCTTTAAGTAATTCTTTAGGCCTTACTTTTATGAACAAACTGTTTGCGTATTAATGTACATGATTTTTCCCATCTCTCCATAAAGACATAATACGCTAAGGAGATTTTTCTCAACATAACGTTTCTATTATTCCTGAATAGATTTTGACGTTTTAGGTATCAAAAAAAATGGCCCAATCCGTAGCTGTGTAAAGTGGTTTACATATTCACTTCCCCCATTCTGAAGGACATAGGCATTGATTTTCCCTTTATTTGATTATTTCTCTTATCTAAGAAGACGTTTATAAGAACATATGACCACATTACACCTGCTTACAATCATTTAGGGCGGTTTAAATTAAACTAATTCAGAACATATAAATTAACAACATTAGTTCATAAGATCATTCATATTAAAATATCAAGATATTAAAAAAGTTATACTTTAAATTATATAAACGGTCAAGGAACCAGAGAAGGTGCTTATATACTCTATTACACCCTGCAGAACAGTAATGTTCAAAAGGTATTTCTGTGTCACTTGCTGTAGGGATTAGAACGTCCTTCTAGAACGATTCAGGGCATAGCCGCCTTTAAGGAAGGCCGCGGCGGAGTATAATTGGCAACGCCGCAAGAGGAGTTACCGCGTGCCTCGCCGCCCGTATACTATCCTGGGGAAAACGAGACGCCGCCGTCGCAAATCGTTATTTTGTACTTTTGAAGTTGTAAGATACAGTTTAAGTGATGTTTATCGTTTTGATAACGAGTGTCTTACCCTGTTGTGAGCCCAACAAGGTTCATATTTAAACTGAGTGTAAAGTTAAGCATGTTTATCACCAGTGTTACTGGGTTTTACACGTATGCATAGTAAAACTATAATGCCTAGCACCATTAATTCAAGAATGTGCTAGGAATTTAATAATTTTAATCGCTTTTTATAATGCCCCCGTAGCAACAAACCCGCACACTTGTTAAATTTAAAGTCAAGTTATTTAATACGTTCAAAATTTGTTTACAAAATTGTATACATTTCTATTTGTCGTAATTTGGCTTTTTAAAGTTGTTAATACATAGGCTAGTTTTATTTTTTATTAGTTTAGTTAAGTATCAATTACAATTACCTTTTATCATTAGTTTTGTTTTATAAATATCAATAGATAAGACAGCTTAGTACCATTTACTAAGTACTAATAAAGTACAGTATTCTTCAAAACAAAATATTACACAAGATAGAAAACAATGACGTACAACTGTTTATTTAAAGAAAAGCGTACTTAATATAGCAACAAGTATAAATACAACTCATGGGCAACTTGTCTGTAAAAAGTATTAACATTTTGTCTGCAATAAAACATATAATAGATTGAAAATTTATTTGAAATTTAATAAGGAATAACATTAAACATTTAAGTGGTTAATTATAATTTTTCAAAATTTTTGTGTATACTTAATATTGTATTTGATTTAGATGAAATAATTTAATGTACATAAGATAGTTACATAGGGCAAGAAAGGGCTTTATAGCCTATTTATGTAACTCTAAATAAATAAATAAAATCTCCCTCTCTATCTCTCTCTCTCTCTACCTCACCTCCACATGCATTCTATCACACATCCAGTTCGAGCATCAGGTCCTACTATAGTTTGTATTAACTTCCTACTGTATTTTCTAACATTTTACCTTACAACTTTCTATGCCGGATATTACAGGGTTCTATGTACCTCATTTATTTTTAAAATACTTTATACAAATATTGTTAACACATATTTTTTCGGTTTTTATTTTCCAAAAATAAAGTGGGTGAACCAGGATAATTCATACTTTCTTTTAATTTATGTTGCATTAATGTTTAACCATAGTCAAAAATATCAGTAAAATGCGTCCATACAATTACGGCATCAAATGATTTGTTTGGGTTTTTATGCGTATAACTGTCATTTCAGCAGCAAATATTTTAAAATGAAAGGCAATATCGCACTCAAACGGTGGTCAAACATGTTTTGAAATAGATTTTTTCATTGAAACAGTCAGAGGGGAAAGGGTTGCTAAATTGTGTAATAAATGCGATATAGGAGAAGCGCGAGTCGGCTCTATATTGGCCGCTGTGTTCGTCCACCAGATCTCATATGGCAGGAAATGACATCAGAATATACCGGAACCCGAGTATGGCAATGAAACATTGATATTGGAAAACTATTTAATTTATTTTGAAAATTTGTAATACATGTTTTATGGAAATACACGGAAAATTCGATATATACAGTCTTATAAACTGTCATAGCGCTGTTCATAAGTAAAAGTTATTTTAGTTTAGTGATCTAAGGGTACTTTAGCAAATGAGTATCGTATAGTGGCTATACTTGGTTTAGTAACAAATAGGACATGTTTTATATTGGGTTGTATGTAAAGGTATTTGTAGAATAACAACCGTACAGAAAAAGGTTATTGAAATAAAATATACTATGGGATTTTGGTTATTTAATCTATTTTGGTAGCTTTTGGACAGTTATTATAAATTTTTAACCAGGGATTTTCACAATTTGTGGGTTTGTAAAACGAAACAAACCTCATTTTACATTTCTACTGAGGCAGTTAATAAATAAATAATATTATTTGTAGCACTATACGTACGAGTAAGAAAAGTCCTACTATAGTTCCAAAAGTAAGAACATTGCCATAGTTCCAAATGCCAGATTATAATATAGTTCCAGCTATACCATTTACTTCATTATTGTTGATGTAATTAAAAACCTTAAATCTCGTTTAGAATATTGTAGCTCTTAGGTAGTTACAGTGTAAATACGAAAAAATAAAATTATCAACATATACTTAGCTTTAAAAAATATTAGTTTAAAACAATAAACTAAAGTAACTTTTTTAACAACACTTTGGTTAAAACATATGTTATGAATCTTGCGGCTTATCCACCATTGGGATATTATAAAATGTAAATTCCTGAATTTAGGATGGAACTCTGAAGACCGCAATACAACTTAACAACAAAATATTTCCAACAGCGGAAAGAGACATTTTGTTCCCCGCTAAAAATAACTCCAGCAATCAGTTCCTCTGCAACTTGTAGTTTAATATTTCTTTAATTTCATCCTATCACACCTGTTCACTTTAAAATCAGTGAGCTTTAATGGGGAATTCAATTTCGCTTCGATTTAAAACTAGTGAGAAAGCTTAGTTCCAAAATTGAATGTGCAGTTACCACAATGTTGAATGACGAAGATATTGCACAAATACTAACATTATTTATGAAATAGAAAATTGTATAACTGAAATAGCAAGGTATTTATTAGCTCTGTAAAATGAGCCATACATAACTGATATCGGATAATCCTTTTAGGTAGACGGGCTAAAAGTTAACATTGGGCTTATGGGGGAAGCAAGTAGAAACGCCAAATGCCAAAATGCGGGATCCCACTTTTAATAGCAAACACATTATAAATGAAAATATTTATACATTATAAATGAAAATATATATATACATGGAAATTGTTCAGAAAAACATTATTGTAGTAGTTGGAGAACAGTACAGTTCAATTATAAAATACTAGCTGTTACCCGGCAGACGTTGTCATGCCTTTGACTATTACCAACTAAAACCAATATCACCAAGATCACCTGTTCAAGTAAACATGTCATTAGTTTTTATGTAAACAACAATATATTTCCATAAGGTTGATATGGGAACCATTTTGGGCCTCTTGGGAGGAAACCAATTGAGTTAGGACGAAATGAATGGCTTAAAAACCTTCTCCGTGAAATTTTACATATATATACCAAGTTTCATGGCACACGGCCCAACGATGTCCGAGTCCATAAACTTCAAATATATATACAAACAAACCAAAATTTTTTTTATAAATATAGAAGACTAGCTGTTCCCGCAGGCTTCCCCCGCAAATAATTTATATAAACTATACCAGTTTTGTGTGTTGCATTCTGTGGTTAGCCTGTGGAACTACTACGAATCAAGATCAGCTGTTTGTATTTTTATTAGCTCAAACAAAAATGAATGGCCATAATAAATACATGGGAACTTTGTAGAGATCTCTGGCAGAGCCCTAAGGTCAGATCAGGATGAAAACCATTTAGTTTTCCTATTTTATGCCTAAAGAATCAGTGTACAAAATTTCAGCTCTATACCTACATGGGAAGGTGGAGAATTAGTTATGAGTGAGAGAGTCAGTCAGTCAGTCAGTCAGCGAGCCAGGGCTTTGCCTTTTATAGATATAGATTAGAACTAAAGTCCATAGTACATGCTGTTTAGTAAATAAGTTGAAAACGTAATTGAGAAGAAAGGTACAAAGCCATTGAATAGCGATACGGAGAATCATTCACCATATAAATCTGCGAGAGAGGGGTTTTAGACAATGGACAATAAGGGTGATTGAAAAGCTCATTTCATAATTCAGAAGAGAATCACGGAGTAAGCAGATAGCTCTCTTTTGTGGTCCAGTTTGCCAAAAAGATCAGCAAGGGAACAAAAGCGCGATGTGTGGCTCTGTAAGCTGTAAGGCGCTTACACCACTACTGTAATAAACAATGTATTAAACTCATTTTATCGTATTACCCCAGATATCAGCTGAAATTAGAGCGGTTATTTCATAAAGGTTTTGTTTTTTAACCCGTATGGGTTTTGTACTTCACAGTACCTGAGGGCTGGATATCGTGTTCAAGAAGACTGTGAAGTTTATAGATTATTGTAGGAAAAATCAGCCTCTTTTAACGTTATAGGTACATTATGTTCATGTTAAATGATTCAACGAAGGTTGCAGCAAGCAAAACGCACAACAATATAAATGAGAGCTTTGAGATAACCTCGTAACACCAAATCCTTGGCCACTTTTTACTGAAAATTCGCTGATTATTACCTTAAACTACATATGTTTAAGATTTCGCTGGGAAGCGATTTGGTCACTACCTCAAGAAAAAAGTGTAACGGACTTATGTTTTACTAACTGTTACCCGCAGGCTTCACCCCGCGAATTATTTAATACCCTCGTAGCAGCAAACCTGCGTACTCAGCGAATTTCCAATGCATATATGTGTATCTTAATACCACATAAAGCCACATACCAAGTTTCATCAATATACATTCATAAATAAACGATTTGTGACATTTTAATTATTCTCCATAAGAATAACATGGCGGCTGAGTATGCAGGTTTGCTGAAGGAAGGAAAACAAAAAATGGGGTTTTATACAAATATCAATATAACTCATTTAGGTAAAGCCACATACAAAATTGCATTAATTTATTTTCATAATTAAGGGAGATAACACGATACTTATTCTCCATAAGAATAACATGGGACTGAGTACGCAGGTTTGCTGCTACGGGAGCCTTTGGCAAAAATTTTTTTGAGCAAATATCAATGGTCCACAACCAGATGAAGCCGTATACCAAGTTTTGTCAGTATACGTTCATAAATAAGCGAGATATAAAATTTTTCTTTTCCTCCATAAGAATAACATTAGACAACGTACTGTGTTTAGCACTTTCAATATCTCGGTAACCAATTGACGTAGAGAAATGATCAAAATACCAAATTGTGTGTTTTTTTAAGCTAAGTCCAATGATAAAAACTAAAGTTTGACTATTTCCAAAATTATATGTAAAAAATCCAAAAAACCCATTTTTGGGGTACAAAACCTTCACAAAATACCCCTTCGGATAAAGCGATCTGGCTGGTTTTCGAACTTAAAGTCATAAATGTTGCTTTACACGTTTATACCGAATTTCATCAAAATCGGATAAGTTTTACGAGAGTTATCGTGCTCACGGACACACACACACACACACACACACATTTATATATATATATATATATATATATATATATATATATATATATATATATATATAGGGAAGAAGCTATTACCGTAGTCGGCATGGTAAGACCTAGGCCCGGGACCATGATAACTTTTCGTTTTGAGGTCCCCAGACCCCAAAAACACCATTCGTTCGAAACTGTATATATATCAAGATCAGCTGTTTGTATTTTCATCAGCTCAAGCAAAAATGAATGTCCATAAGGAATACATGGGAACCTTGAACCCCCGTGGGGCATAGCCCTATAGGATTTGCACAACTTTAATATGCCTATATGTTACTCAGGACTATCAAGTACCTCTCTGCAAAATTTCAGCTCAATCGGTCCAGTAGTTTTCACGTAATGGAACTTCAGAGTACACGTTTATACCGAATTTCATCAAAATCGGATAAGTTTTATGAGAGTTATCGTGCTCACGGACACACACACACACACACACATTTATATATATATATAGGGAAGAAGCTATTACCGTAGTCGGCATGGTAAGACCTAGGCCCGGGACCATGATAACTTTTCGTTTTGAGGTCCCCAGACCCCAAAAAAACCATTCGTTCGAAACTGTATATATATATATATATATATATGTATCTATATACATATATATATATATATATACAGTTTCGAACGAATGGTGTTTTTGGGGTCTGGGGACCTCAAAACGAAAAGTTATCATGGTCCCGGGCCTAGGTCTTACCATGCCGACTACGGTAATAGCTTCTTCCCTATAGGGGAAATTAGCTAAAAAAAACTGTAATAGTTTTGTGTGCTGCATTCTGTGGTTAGCCTGTGGAACTACTACGAATCAAGATCAGCTGTTTGTATTTTCATCAGCTCAAGCAAAAATGAATGTCCATAAGGAATACATGGGAACCTTGAACCCCCGTGGGGCATAGCCCTATAGGATTTGCACAACTTTAATATGCCTATATGTTACTCAGGACTATCAAGTACCTCTCTGCAAAATTTCAGCTCAATCGGTCCAGTAGTTTTCACGTAATGGAACTTCAGAGTTACGCACAAACTTACGCACAAACATCCAACTGATAATCATTTTTAATTCATAAGATTGTAATATATATACTAATTGCGCTAGTTAATTTTTATTTATAGTATTGAAATCACGATACAAAAATTGCAGCCATATTACCAAATCTGAATATGTCACTCAAGGAACTTAATAACTTTTGTAATGCACAGTAAGCTGTTGTACAGTTTGTATTCCCTTTGGAATGATCGTACTTCTATTGTGTACTAAATGCCAAAGATGATCGAAAATTTCGAAAGCGGTGTTATTAAATTGAGATACTAAAAAATAATTTTTGAACCTTTAGGCACTTCTTTTAATGTAATCTTAAAGGTAGAGGGCTTTATATTGATTTATCTTACTGCGCAATAGTTGCAGGCCTACAGTTCTGTTAACTTTTTTAAAGGAGACAATCTCTTCTTATACAATTCAAAGATTTAGAATTTCTTTATTATTTAACTTAACTTGACTCTAGTAAAGATCATTTCCGAATAGTTTGTAAGTTAAGTAAAATAACAAGGGGTTGAATCTTTCTCTCTTATCTCTTCTGTGACGAGCTTGGATCCATTTTTAATACTTAACGTAAAACACTGCCCTCACCCAATAGATGTACTTCACGTACGTAAAAAATAATCTTCATAGGGTCTAGCTGTAATTTAAAAATTAATGCACGACGTAAAAGCTATTTGGTTTGATTTAGAAATCCACACAGTTTGAAGTAACACTAGCTAAGGTTCCTTGTCGAGCTTCATTCTTCCCCAGAATCGAGTCTAGTTTGATGAGGTAAGGGGAAATATCCATACAACTGATAAACTCGTGTTGTGATAAACTAATTATTTTAAGTTCAACCCGTATAAAGCAGTTAATATTCTATTACTTTTCTAAATACATCAAAGCACCAAACATTAAGGCAATCTACAATAAACACTCATTATTAAAAAAAAACGAAGTAAAACGCGTAGTCTTTTTCTATCTGATTTATAATTTAGAGACGGTAATAGAGCGAAGATGGTGATTCCGATTAAATTGCCCGAAGGAAAATGAAAACTAAATTGTAGGGTTCGACAATCGGCAACAACCCTTTCTTTGGGGGCTGGATATGAGACAATTATGAATGGAAATGAAAATTATAACCAGCGGGAAAGGGTTGAGCCAAATGAGGAAGGGGTGACAATCGTTTGGTTTTGATCGAATAGTAACACCGGTTCTCACTTTGTTTCTTTCTTTCATTATGAGTTTATTTTGATATATACTTTTAGACTGTTTGGGTGTCGCTTTTCGGGAATAGTTTTAATCATAACAATCTGAGTGATTTTCTTCTAACCTCTTGAGTGTACAGACAAACATCGCCTCATATAACAAAAGTGTTTTCTATAGTAATTATTATAAGGCTTGGGTCAAACTCTTTACCCTGCTTTGACTTAGCGTGGTCCTCTTCTAAAACGACCTTCTGCTAAGATCGTTCTCCTTCTATAATTCCAGTGTTAAAAACTAGTTTGCGACACATGTTCTATATGTTCGTCTATAGAAGCTAAACGACATGATAAATTCGCAATTCTTAAACTGTTACAGGTACTCAACAGTTTGCATACAAAATACATTTTTCATACATTAATATTTTTTTACAGTTTGCATACAATACATTTAATTTCGCTGTAAGTTTGCTCAACATTTAGTGCGGCACCGATAAAATGAGTGCGAGACAAATAACATCACCTCATTGCGTTTTAGCGAATTTCCCCTATAGGGAAGAAGCTATTACCGTAGTCGGCATGGTAAGACCTAGGTCCGGGACCATGATAACTTTTCGTTTTGATGTCCCCAGACCCTAAAAACACCATTCGTTCGAAACTGTATATATATATATATATATATATATATATGTGTGTGTGTGTGTGTGTGTGTGTGTGTGTGTGTGTGTGTGTGTCCGTGAGCACGATAACTCTCGTAAAAAAGATCCGATTTTGATGAAATTCGGTATAAACGTGTAAAGCAACATTTATGACTTTAAGTTCGAAAACCAGCCAGATCGCCCCATCCGAAGGGGTATTTTGGGGGGGTTTTGTACCCCAATAATGGGTTTCTTGAATTTTTTACATGTAATTTTTGAAAGAATCAAATTTTAGTTTTTATCATTGGATTCAGCTTAAAAAAACACACAATTTGGTATGTTCATCATTTCTCTACGTCAATTGGTTACCGAGATATTGAAAGTGTAAACACAGTACGTTGTCTAATGTTATTCTTATGGAGGAAAAGAAACATTTTATATCTCGCTTATTTATGAACGTATACTGACGAAACTTGGTATATGGCTTCATCTGGTTGTGGTAT
Source organism: Allygus modestus (assembly GCA_963675035.1). Classification (NCBI taxonomy): domain Eukaryota; kingdom Metazoa; phylum Arthropoda; class Insecta; order Hemiptera; family Cicadellidae; genus Allygus; species Allygus modestus. The sequence goes on from OY776112.1 coordinate 406,034,364, forward strand.
ATTGATATTTGCTTAAAAAAATTATTTTTTGCCAAAGGCACCCGTAGCAGCAAACCTGCGTACTCAGCCCCATGCTATTCTTATGGATAATAATTAAATGCCATGTCTCCCTTAATTATGAACATAAATTAATTAAATCTGGTATATGACTTCACCTAGTTGAGTTATATTGATATTAGCATAAAAACACATTTTTTGTGTTCCTTGTTGCAGCAAACCTGCGTACGCAGCCCCAATGTTATTCTTATGGAGAATAATTAAAATTGTGTATATCGCTTATTTGTGAATATATTTTTATGAAACTTGGTAAGTGGCTTTATGTAGTATTAAGACATTTATATATCTATTGGAAATTCGCTGAGTACGCAGGTTTGCTGCTACGGGGGTATTAGTATTTTTTTTGCATGTTCAAAACAACTAATTGGCAACTTGCAGTTACACAATAAGGCACACCTACTTTTTAAAGGAAGACAAGCGCATTAAACACATACCTCATGCGATCTCGAACTAAGTTAACAAATAAACAAAACATCGATAGTACAATGTTTTGAATTTTGCTGTAATTTTTCCCAGTGTTTCAACCAAAGAACAAAAAATAGTATGCACGTATTAACCAGGTAACGTCGCGTCGTGTACGCTTGAAAACAAGTTGGCAACACTGGTTAAATAGATCAGCTGACTTTTGGCCCTTGGGCGGAAAAACTCTACTTTCGGTATTCAAATGACGTTCCGAAAACAGGTGCGTAGTGTGGTGAAAAAATCTTGTCACTTAATATATTGGCTTTATGAATAAAGTAAACACTATAAACATATTTAACTGGAATATGTATAGGTGAATAACAAGGATTATTAAGTGTAGCGCAAATAAATCTGCATATTATGGCGTTTAGAAATGTTCCCCGAGTTTTACAGCAAGGGAAATGTGTTCACCATCTGTTCATAAATTCATACCTCTAAGAATTTACATGAACACAATTTATTTCCTAGAGGAACTCAACAGCTGAAAATGTTAGGCTAACTAAACTACCGCGAATATTACTTTGCATGTAATATCATCTTTTAGACGAAAAACACGTCCTGCGTTATACTCTCTCTAACAATTTTCATGTTACATATGTGGCAGTTGAGAAAATGTCTGAAAAATATATTTATATATATTTTTATATTCAAGTTAAATACATTCATGTGTATTAATAAAAACTCGAATTTAAGGATAGTTCCCTAAGACGTTCCTAAGAGGTCTTCGAAATGCTTAACCTTTTTTTCGTATCTAAAATGTTTTCTGAATCTCGGAATCGGAAAGTGAAATAGCTTTAAAAACTATCACTACGAGTTGTGTAACTAGTAATAAAATACGAATTTGTTTCACTGCGAATATTGACTGGTAATATTGTAATAAAAGCAGTAAATATGAACCTGCGTTATTCCCTTTATTGGTTTTGGGGTTCCAGTTTAGCATATTTTACATACATTCCGCATTCATGATATTAAAATCTCAATAAAAATGAATATTAACAATCCCTGAATTCCTATTAATTATTTCTAACATGGGCCATTCAAATTTTGTTTTCATTCAACGAGTAAGTTATAATGGGAAATACGACGTAATAACGGAGCTTTACAAGGTTCGTTTTTATAATCGAAAATCAATTAATTCCCTGTCATTCAAAACAGAGAATTCATGTACTTGCTATTAATTTTATAAATACACTTGGTTGAAATAAACCTAAGTAGCTTTTGACGTTTAATAGTGTTTTATTAATAATGTTTTAAAGTTGTACACTGTTGATATGAAATAAATAAATACAATCTCATTCGTAAGGTTACTTCAAATGTTTATTTATTTGTTTCATATCAACGGTAAACCCGATAACAATCACTTATTGTCTGTAAGACGCTGTCGCAAGTAAGCCGTATTTTAAGGCGAATTTGAATGAATGAAGATTGTAGAGTGGATAGGTGCCTTGTGTAGCTTTGTTACTGACTAAGACCAATTGATTCTTTAGCAATTTAAACATTATTGAATACCCCGTCGCAGCAAACCTGTGTAATATCTCACTAATACTCAAAGCCACTTACAAAGTTTCATAAAAATGCATTAATAAATAAGGGATAAGACGCTTTTGTATTATACATAAGAATGCCATTAGGACTGAGTATGCAGGTTTGGGGAACGAGGGAGATAAGAAATGAGTTTTTATGCAATAATCAATACAACTCAACCAGATAAAGCCACATACCTAGTTGTATCAATCGAGTTATCATCGTCTCAGGCCTTCGTCTTACCATTCCACCTACCGTAACAGCTTCTTTCCTATAGGGGAAATTCGCTAAAACAAACGTCAAAAGCTACTTAGTTTATTTTAAGTGGATAATATTACCAGGAAATTATCTAACTACTAGTTAAATAGATAGTAGACGATCAGCTAGGTTAAAGTGTTTGGAGGTGACTGATTCAACTAAAATATCTACATGATCAGGGGATTTACATCCATTAAACAGGGTTTCATTCAAAAAGACTGTATCGAATCAACTATTACATCGTTCAAAATAATGTAAGTTTCAGGGACAAGCTTGGCTTATTTCATAAGAATATTATGCTACCATTATTTTACAGTAATATTAATCACCTGTTTTTCATAAAGCTATCTTTGTAAATCACCTTCAAGCTTCTATTGTCCTGATATCTATAATATTAAGATCTCTCTATAAGCTAAACGATAAAGTAAATCGTCTGTTAGGTAACTGACACTAAACAATGCAATGAGGCTGTGACACATCGTAAAGTGACATAATCAACTGTTTGAGTAGGTACGTTATTAATATAAAGATAATTGGAAAAAATCCTTAAACTTGGTGTTAGATATCTAGCAAACTCTTTTTATAAGTATGAAATCAGCAGATGCTTTTAAAATCATCTAGTAAGAGAATTTAGTAAATATTCAGAACTCATTTCGCAAACTTTATACTCCCAAGATATCAGGATATCTAATCAAATATTTAAATTTATTAAGTAATACCATAGATTAAGCATACTCCTTAGGAGATATTGCATTAGCAAGTTGTCAGACGAAGACGGGTGAACAGTGGCGTGCTCCTGCGGGACTTTCTAGTACTAGCATAGAATTAGTGCCGACGGCATCAGCGCAGTGGCGCAGCTCGTGGCCACGTGAGGAACCAACGATCCGCGGGCTAGGAGGGGATACGACAACCGTGTGCGAGAGAGAGCGGGAGTACCTGTGCGATAGAGAGAGAGGAAGTGAGAAAGATAGGCGCTGCCGACGCGACACTGCCCTAGTGCCGTGGCTCGCACGCAGGGCGTCTGCGAGCCACCAGCCCCAGTGCCTTCCTTTCGTCAAATCGCGGCTTCTCCCTTGATAAATAAATGTTCTACGTTCGCTTGTGAAAATACTCTTACTGTTATAATTACAAATTAGTGTAATAGGTGTATAGTATGTATAACCGATATTTCATTACCAATGATTCAGTGAATTCATAACATACAATATTTCCTTATTAAAATCCCACTTAATTCTTTTCACATTTTTTTTCCTTTTAATTTCGTCGGGCGGAGAGGAAATCCTCATGGACACTCAAAAATCCGTATTCGAGAGTAGTGCCGGACTTTTCCGGCTAAAAAAACTCCGCGAAAAATTTAAAATTATTAAAATAAATAAAGTAATTTCTGTGATTTGTGTAATTAACTTTGAAAACATTTATTAAGTTCAAATAAAATGTATGTTCGTTTTGAAAAAAAATTGAGAAAAATTAAGAAATTATACAGGTTTGAAATTAAAGAATATCAGTAATTATTATGAAACGTGATTTACTCATCAATTCAAAGCAAGGTTGTTATCTAATATTTATTTACGATATAGAGTATCACATTTATTTTTTGGCTGATTTTAAGATACCCATCTGATTTTAAAAGGACTTGTATTGTTAATAATTTTGTACAATTACTAGCTTTGGTTAAGTTTTATCACTTTAAAATTTTTAAACAAATGATCTGGGCATTGAAAGAAAGCAATAGCCTACTTGTTTTGCAGTTTCATTACTTTTTCCCAATGGCCACCATATTTTCCACCGGGCTGGCGCAGTTCTTTGGACATGGCTTGTAGAGTTCTTTTGATTTTGGCAGAGACGATCTTGTTCGTGATGAACTCCCTGTGCTTATAACACTCAGTGCCACCTCTCATCCAGTCTGGGTGGGTCTTGAAAATTCGTTGTTTTGATTTCAGAATGACATTTTTCTTAAACCAAACAACGTGTATTTTGGTCTTTAATATATGATCCAAAACTGTTAGCACGATGTCCACTACCTCTGTTGTTTTATCTGTTGGATATACGAGACTGCTTGTTTCATCCCGGTACTCCTTGTTTCTGATGAGGGCCTCTTCAGGATTGTCTGCTGTATGACCAGATGGCAGCTTCAAAAGCTTCAAAAGCAACTGTCTTCAAAGTGCTTTTCACACACCACTCTTCTATCCAAAGTTTTCTTCGTGGCCGTATCTAAAGCCTCATTTGCACAATTATGGATCCAAACATCACAAATTGAAGGTTTTTTTACAGGAAATCTAAAAAAGTGTAGCATTGGATAACGAGCTTTACTTCTTCCACAGCCGGTGAAGGAACACAAGTTGCGACTGTATTTTTTTTTAACATCACAAGAGGTCGACGCCATTTTCCCCTAAAACACATGATGTAATGTAAAAGAATGACACAATCAATGTGTAATTTAAATGTGTAAAGAAACCCAATGCAGAAAACCTACGTACTTAGCGAATTTCCAATGCATATATATGTCATAAAGCCGCTTAACATGTTTCTTTAATATACATTATTAAATAAGCAATATATCACATTTTAACTATCCTCCATAAAAATAACATGGGAGCTGAGTAGGGGCCTACGCAGGTTTGCTGAAATCCTAGGTAATCAAAGTGTGATCATTATTTTGTTGTTAAAAATTTCATTATAAAATTGAAAACTGTGTCAATTAATTACGCCTACATATAATATTTACTACATTTACTATTATATCAATGAGGTGGTGTCTGTCTATTGTTCCATCACGCCAATGCCACTGGACCAATTCTGCTGAAGTTTTGCGCGAATCTAGGCAACCGGTATATATCCATAAGGGGCATAGGCCTATTGCAGTTTAGAAAAGTCCTCAGGGAAAGCCCACGGGCGGTCGTTTTGAGTTCTGAGTTAATTAATAAACACATGAAACGGCCACCGACTCGGGCCTAAGATTTATAAAAATGTATAGCATGGTAAAGCAACAGTAAACCAGACTTGTTCATGTCCATGCTGATGTACATTTCATAACTCCTCCCTCCAGAAAATAGTGTAAATGTCTTTGAACAACAGAAAAACCTCTCATATCGGTTATTGAAGAGTGTTGCCAAAAAGGCAAACATACATTAAATAATAATAATAATAATGGTTACTTACCAACTGCAGAGAATAAGTGTGTTAACTCGAAGGAGGTTGACACTCAGTAACACTTAACTGTATCACAATACAACAACTAGGGAGCGCACTTGAATAAAACAATGGTAAACCAATGTCGATGCAGACTCAACAAAGATCGCACTGTAAATGACGAATCGAGAAGGTGGTGTAGGTGAGGAATCAAACTGGGGAAAGAGGGGTATTCCTTGGGAAAGGGGTGTCAGGCTGTCTAAGGCTATTTTTAGCCAAATTCAGACCGCGAATTTCCCGCCAACACTGTGAGTGACTCATCTTCGCCAAGGTCACCACTACAACCCTAGCGTAAAAGTGACAACTGTTCGCGCAGAAATTATGGATACGGTATCACACCTACGAAACGGCCAGCCCGATTTTAACGAGAGACCTATCTAATGAACGTAAATATTGTCAAATTTTATATTACGGAGTTTCAAATCTTTACATCGATTTTTTAAATTTATATAAGGAAAAAAGTGTAAAATATCGGTGTTTTTTTACAATGTGTGAGTAAATCTCAAATGTAAACGATTATTACAAAATATCAAGTAAACGTATCTGCTTAAAACTGTTATGGCGTATATAAGGGTTATTTAAAAACACTTTTGTCACGTTTCATGAAAGGAATTCATGACTACCTATATAATAAAAATAAACTTAATTGTAATCAGGCAAATATGTGTAATTCAAAGTATATATACAGGCGTCACAAAAAAGCGTGGTGTGCTTCGCAGAATTTGATTCCACATATGAAAATATGTCAAAATTATCTACTACAATTGTTTCAATTTCAGCTAAGTTTAGCCGTAATCCACCATTTTGTATTTTATTTAAAATAATTATTATTTTAAGAACCCTACTAGATATTTTTATGAAACATTGTATTTAAACCGTTGATACCTAAAATTTCCAAACATATTTTTCTCAAAACTTATCTAATTAAAAAATGACAGTCATTTGAAAATTGTAAAGTCAAATTTCATGAAAACCAGTAACTTGAATGAAATGTTGCAAGAAACAAAATATTGAGTAATTCTTAATACAAATCCAACGACACCTCATTTATTAATCAGTCCACAAAAGAAGAAGTTGTGGTGATTTTAAAGATTAAAATTGAACTCAGAATTACGCTTAACAATCCTTAAGCTTTTAATAAAGATAAACCATTACAAATAATTGTGAACAGGTTAATAATAACAATTAAATGTTATGAAAAAATAGTTTTAATATTTTAATTTTGAAATCGATAATCTTACTGTAAATACGCTAAATCTCATAAAGATGGTTACAATCCATTTTTATTTTTATGTTAATAGCTGACCTGCATTTTATCACCTGTTAAAATTGTACTGTTACTCATTTTTTCCTTCTTGCAGTTCAGTGTTTCATGTACTTTATTCCTCATAAATGGTAGACTTCTTGACATTTCTGGACCACAACTAATTATGCTTATTGCTTATGAGGGATGAAGCAGGAAACAGTGAAGAACAATGCGGACATAATTAAGGAACAGTGAATTTATTATCATCTGAGATTATTAAGATTTCATAAATTTTGGACTTTCATAAATCACAGTGATTTCACAACCACTTTGGACTCGGTACTTGCTTTGAAAAAAAAACATCATCCATTATTAAAATATGTTGCAACTACCAATGTTTAAATTTATGGTTCGCAAAAAATAAAAATAACTAAATTAAATTTATTGGGAAAACTCAAAAACAATTAATATAATCATTAATCAGATTTATAAGGCAAGGTCGAACATATTCTTTCTCAGTCTTCACCTGTTAATAACTAGCGTATAATAATATAACATTGTAATGTGAATGGGTCATGACATTCCTATGAAAATCGAAAGACGCTTGCGGCAGTTTCAGGCAGTACACCACCTCGGCGAGGCGCCTCGGTCGTTGGCGGTGGCGGGACGTGGTAACGGGCTTCGGTCGGTGCCCTCAGCGGAGTGTGTGTGTTGGGGGTTGGGAGATGGGAGATTTAAGAGGGGTTAGCGGAGGGGCTGTTAGGATGGGCGCGCGGCCGAAGGGGGAGAGGGGAAGGGCAGCGACAGCAGCGCGGCAGCGTAGACGTTCCGAACTAGCTCCGCCGTCGCCTTGGACGTACAAGCAGACCGTGTACGCTTGTCCCATTACGATGGGTGATCTCCTAAGGAGTATGCTTAATCTATGGTAATACAATAAACAGTTTGGAGACGTACACAGCATAAGACTAAAAATCGACAGGTTAAAGAGGTATAAATATAAAAATCGCAAGGAAGTAGTTAGTCTATAATAAATTGGTGGATTGACTGGCTTTTAACTAAGAGGAGGAACATAGGAAAAAATACTTCTTCTTTGAAATGTTTTAGTTGGTTAGTAAACATACTCCAGATACTTTTAAACATTCTATTTATTAAATTATTGTAATAATCTAAAACTATTAGAGGGTTATATAAATCGTTATTGAAATAATTTAAAATCACTATTTAGTTAGTAATTTAGAAATTCTATAAAGTTGGAGGCCATCTAATCAACTTGTTAGGGGGTTTTGTTCGCGGCACTCTGATCTTAATAGTCAACATCAAACAAAAGGATATTTCTGATCTTCTTACCACATAATGACCTTAATACTTTTATGAATTACGAAAAAATAAGCCTCTTTTTGCTAAACCCCTTTAACGATAAAAGTGTTATTTTCGTTAATAAACATTTTCTCAATCCTTTCCAAGTAATGAAGAATATTTTCACTAATAAATGCGGGTCTATGAAATCATCTCTTATCTTCCCGGCTACCCGAGAGTAGATGTTTAATATTAACCTTTTATTGAAGTTTGTATTTTTACTTACATACATTGTCTTTCCAATCCATTATCTTAAATTCATACTAATATTATAAAGCTGAAAGTTTTTAATTTGTTTGGGGCTCAATCACGCTCCAACTACTGAACCGATTGAGCTGATATTTGGTAGGAAGTTAGCTAATATCCTAAAGTAACATATAAGCATATTCACGTTTTTAAATTAGTTTAGGGCGTCGCCCCAGAGCCACTAAACGTCCCATGGGCACTAACATTTACTGGATCAGATTATAACTGGTGTTCTATATTTGAGATTGTCAACAAGATTTTGAGTTTATTTATTTGTTTACATTTTGGTTTCCACTTTTGTTGCGCTTTTAACCACGAAGGTACCTGTCTCATAATAATGCCAGGGAAACATAAATCAAATTTGTCTCAAAGTTCGGAAAGCTCTATTTTATAAATTGGCCAAAGTCAGGCGACTTCAGCAAAAATGGAAATTGGATGACTTCAACAAGCTCTACGGCAGACAGCACACAAAGCAGAAGAAACTCCAGAAGAACAGCAACTTCAGCGTGAAGAGCAACTTCAACGTGAAGAGCAAGCTCAGCGGTAGGCCAGTTAGAGAGCAACTGAACTGGCAGAGCAGTAATCTACAGCAACTGTTGAGGAAGCTGAAGCTCACAGACGAGCTATTGCTGTAGGGGCTGCCCAACGGTGGCAAACGTTTTCCAGGAATACGTGGAGCGTCTTTGAAAATACTGCCTTGGAATATGATGCGACATTTAATCATAACACATATAAAATAATCGTTATGTCGTAGTGAAGGTGAATCCACGAGGGTAATAGCTAGTTAAGGTATACCATATCCTTATCCATTATCTTCCCAATAATCCCAGAAATATATTTTATGTTTTAAATTTTTCCTAAACTATTTTATTTCAATAAACCTCTTTAAAAACTAATGCACTGTATTTATATGTATACACAGTACACACCCCAGATATAGATGCATAACTCTAAACATTATATATATTTAGAGCTGGAATAGAATTTTTATCTTTTTCTAATATGAATAATAGTTTTACTAATAAATGCAGTAACGATAAAGTAATCTTTAAGCTTTTATAATATTATTTTATTTAAATAAACCTCTTTTTTAGCGAATTTCCCCTATAGGAAAGAAGCTATTACCGTAGGTGGCATGGTAAGACCTAAGACCGAGACCTTGATAACTTTTTGTTTTGAGGTCCACAGATGCCAAAAACACTATTCGTTCAAATTTATATATATGTATATGTATATATCTATATATATATATATATATATATTTATCTATCCATATACATGTATATATGTGTGTCCGTTACCGCTATAACTTTTGAAAGAAACGCCCGATTTTGATGAAATTTGGCAAAAATGTGTAGAGTAACATTTATGACTTTAAGTTCGAAAAACAGATCGATCGGACTATAGGAAGGGGGTTTTATGGGGGTTTTAAATTTTCCAAAAAATCAGTTTTTGAATTTTTCTCCCTAAAATTTTAAAAACACTTAATTTTGGTTATAGCCATTTTATAGAGCTTAAAAAAACAAATAATTTAGTATTTTGAATCATTAACCTAGGTTAAGTGGTTGTAGAGAAAAGTCAAAAAACGCGTCCATAAAATTTCTTATGTTAATCTTATGGGAAAAAAGGTTTTGAATTTTCCTCAGATAATTTTACTAAAAACTTCACATTTCTTTTTACCAATCAGTTTGGCTCTACAAAACAATCATTTTGGTGTTTTAATTGTTGTTCTACGTCCAACCGTTGCAGAGATATTCAAAGTGCTAAACACAGTACGTTGTCCAATGATATCCTTATGGAGGAAAAATAAAATTCGATATCTTGATTATTTATGAATGTATAATGATGAAACTTGGTATGTGGCTTCAACTAGCTGTGGTATATTGATATTTGCACAACAAATGATTTTCGTTGATTTTCCCCGTAGCAGCAAACCTGCATACTCGGCCCCCACTTTATTCATATGGAGAATAAGTAAAGTTGTATATCTCTCTTAGTTATGAACCTAAATTAAAAAAAAAACTTGATATGTAGCTTCACCTGGTTGAGTTATATTGATAATTGCAAAAATACACATTTTTTATCTTCGTCGTTCCAGCAAACCTGTGTACTCAGCCCTAGTGTTATTCTTATGGAGAATAAATAAAATGCTGTATATCACTTATTCATGAATATATTTGTGTGAAACTTGGTAAGTGGCTCTATGTAGTAGTGGGACACATATATATGCATTGCAAATTCACTGAGTACGCAGGTTTGCTGCGACGGGGGTATTTACTTATATACTGTGTGTGCACTTAAAAAACCCTGCATATAAACGCATTATTTGGTAAATTAATAAAACTGTACCAATTACATTTAGAGTTGAATCATTTTACGAGTTTGTGATTAAATATTACTGGCATTTTATAAATATTAGAAGTCAAAATAAAAATAACTATGAATTAAAAGGTTAAAAGTGTTTTTATAAAAACCTAATGCTTTTAAAATCTTGAAACCATTTGTTGCGCAAAACAAAAGTTGTATCGGAGCAATACGAGAGGTTGCTCACGTTTGTCACCATTATTATTGACTAAAGAACAACAGAATTTTCCATTTTCTTGAGAGCGCTCCCCCTCACACTTCAGTCGCCACGCTTTGATTTCTTTTTAGCCCCTTAAAACACATTTTCTCGCAATTGTGTAAATGCACGCTTATGCTTTTAATGTAACTACTTAACAGCGCTATTGTTCTGTTTTAACTTCTTACTACACCGCCGTACTTCTCTGTTCGCATCCACTAGGTGCGGCCGTTTTACAATGCGATCAATATACTTATGTATTCTTTTATATTTTCTGGCTCCAGCCGATACAAAACAAACATAAACATTTCATGACATAAGACATTTTATTTTATAACATTAATGTTTAATCGAAATATGTCTATCAAAACGTAACCCGGCTCTGTACTAAAAAATAAAACACACTTCAATTACAAATAAATATATACGCGTTAAAATCATATACAAATGAAAAACGTAAATGAATGTAAGAAGTACAAAACTATACTCTCGTATAGTATACTTTCTTTATATCATGTTTTTAATATCTATATACGCATTTAATGTCCCGTTCAAAAAACACTGGACGCTAAATTTGATACCAACAAAACATATTATATTAAAAATTAAATCTTTAAAAACAAATATTTTGGGTCTCTTCCTGAAGCCTGTTTGTTGATTTATTACGTATCGTTAGTTCAAATGTGTGAAGTAATATCGCTGAGGAACTTTTTGAACCTTACACTATCACGACTTTAAAATTCATGTGATAGATTGAAGCCTAAAGGGGTTTTAGCTCCTATTTGCGTCGAAGGGTAGATTTTAGATTTTCGTTTTTTTAGGGGGGGGGGGGCAGCAAATGTGCTGCGTATTTTGATTCAAATTATTATAAAGAAACAAAATCATGTCTTGATTGCATTTTCTTTGTCTAAACAAGCTGCGGGAAAGATCTACATCCCAAAAAATCGACAACTTTAAAGTCCACATCATACCGAGTTCGTGAGACTTCTGTAAACGCTGTGCTTAAAAACATAGAGATTAAACTATGTACGAAACACAAACACATTTTATCCTCCTACCGAATAATGATCGTAAGAAACATTAAAAAGAGTCGTGACTAAATGGTATCAATTGTTATTTCCAAGTTGTATATATATTCTAAGTTGTACGCCTCCTAGCTCGCCATGTAAAAGGTTCTAAAGCTAGAAGAACCGTGGAGTTAATGCGGATTAGGTCCCAGCAATTCTAAATAACTGTAATGTAACATACGTGACATTACATGAGTCTTAGGTTAGGAGTGACCTCGGGTCCCCACGCAATCACTGCCACTGAGCTTGTAATTGAGATGTTCTCGAGGCGGGTTATCTTAAAACAGTTTGCCTCATAGGTAGTTTTAATATTTGTAATTGATTAATTAGATTATGTTTACTAATTGTTTAGTCTGTTTCACGATCCGCCAACCCTCAGCATGCCCCTCATTGAGTTTCTCATAGCCAATACATTTCGGCTAACACTTGTCTGCTTGTTCTTTACCGCACAAAAGGTACTTAAGTATATAAAGCCGCTAAACGTTCAGTTGTTACCCGCTGATTGCACTAATTGAGCGGAGCTTACTGACATCGTACCTTAGGAAAACTTTGAAATCGCATCACACAATAACGAGTGAACACACCTCATCCAAAACATAGCACGGTTTATAGGACCGACAGTGGGGATATTTTTAGAATAAACATATTTCAATTCCGATGTGCCTTTAAAATAAAAACAGTCAGTAAAATTAAACTTATTACCATTGAAAATACATTGAAAAATCAGAGTATCAAATGTTATTTGATGTAAAAACTGTAAAGATTGATTTACACTAAGCATTATTTACTTTTGTGAATTCGCAACATCACTTCGCTCAATTGGCGGGCCAGATACCGCATTCCAGTATTTTTTACCATTTCAGTGACAGGCAGTAAATTGTATTGGATCTCTAACCTTTATTAATGACAACGAGAAAATGGCATGTAACAAATAACCACTTACTCTTGGCATTGAAACAAAATGCATACCTTTTCCATCTTCCAACTTTTTTGTAATATATTTTTCTCTTTTTTGCCCAACATTTCTCTTAAGCAGGGTGAGTGTTGGACAGATATGGATTAGCGGATTTTCCGGAGGGGGGGATAAACATAGGCATGAAAATAAAACTTACTTGTCTACTTGTTACTCTAATGAAAACAAATTACCTCTCGGTAGTAAAGAATTGATAAGTAATGTGTGACGTGTCACTAAAGGTAAGTCGCTGAATAGCACGAGCGCCGATGTAATGTATCAAGTGACGGATATTGATTGGTTAATGATCTTATCACCGGCCCCGACAGCTCTGATAAGCTGTTTCCAGTAAGTTAATTAAAAGATACATCATCGCTATCGGCTGATAAAAGCAGACAAATTTGTCTCGATTAGATTGTAATACAATAACAAAACCATCATCATTGGCATTAAGTTGTAAGTAGACAGAAGGGCGACGAATCGATGCTTATAATTCTCGACATTGCCTTATATAAACTGGATAGTTCTGCTTATGTAAAAACTACTTGTAGTATTACATTTTCCTTCCAGTCTGTTCAAAGATATTGTAACATTTGGGAAACCTTAACTATTAATTAAGAAACAAGTACTAATTGCCACGATGTTTATGAGATTAAATAAGTTATTTAAACATGTTACAAATACTGAATAAACTATTATTTTTATAATTTTACTTTCCTCTAAAAAAGCCTATTAACAAAAAACAAAAACTTTTATAATAGAATGAAGACGTTTTCACAACTTGGACTAATAAATAACGTTTACACTAAAATGGGATATATTTCTAGGGTAGTACCAAATACATGGATAACACAAATCAAATATTAGATTTGCTATACACATTGATAATGATCGGAAAAAATAAAATTTGAATACTAATCAATGTTTTTATTACTGCACCCAAATGCTGTTTAACCGATTTTGGAACTCTTTACACTGCCCAGTACTCCTGAATAAGCCAATCACCGGAGTGCAGGCAGGCCAAATTAAATTTAGTTATTGTCTTCTTGCTCAAATTGCTAATAGTTTTTGTGGACACTGCAGTAGCCTATAATATGGGATTTCCCTTGGTTGGTGGTATGGTGATTAAATGCTTCTTCAATCATGTTAGTAACAAATCATTATTTATTCTTCTTGAATCAATGCACTTTATACAAAGGAAAAACATGTACATTAACTCTTCCTAAAATAAAATACTGTTTACTCTATCAGTAAATAAGAACAGTCTTACTTATTGTATAATGACTTTATGGGGCTGATTCCCGGCTATACGATTGGCTACCGTACTTGGAATCTATACTTGAAAATCCGTATCGTACCTAAAATTGGCAAACCGTACTTGAGATTGGCAAACCGTACTTGGAATTGGCAAACCGTACTTGGAACTCGTCTGCCACAAAAAAAAAACAAAAGAAATTATAACAGGTAACTTAAATCTATACTTATTTAATAGGCGAGCAGGTTTTTTGTGGCAATCACTCCTCCTAAACTACTAAACCGATTTTCATGTCTTTGGTATCATTGGAAAGAGCCTAACGTGAAGTTGTGCAGGAAACTTTTTTATAGAGAAATAATTTGTGAGTGAGGCCCTGGAGCCCCTTAAAGTTGAATTTTTTTCCCATAAGCTTAGCATTGGGAAATAACCATAAGTTTTAAGCAATCAGCTGGATAGAGTAAACACAGTTAATCAGCAGGCCATGTTGGCTTTGGAACGGTAACACAATATTTATACGGGAATGTCAGTATAATATTACGTTGTGATCGCGAGCGAAGCCGCGTCAGGCTACTAGTTATCTTAAATTTTATACATTTGCTGCAAACCAAATTATTTATGATGCGATTTTACAGTTTATTTACATTTGCAAACATGTGCTTTTCCATCGAAATTAAACATGAAAATTGAATATTTAAAATTTGGCAATCACACAGTTATTTGTTGATATACATCTGATATGGGTGCATACAATAATAGAGCAAATCATGGAAATCAATATTATTTACAATACAAAGCATATAAATCATTTTTATAATATTTAAAATGGTTTTCAACTCACTATGTCAACGAGTATTTCTGTTAGGTTTGGGAATCAGCCAACTAGTGAATTACTGAAGTTAATTACAATTAACTTAGACTTAATTGACAGCTATTGTCCAGTTCTGCCAACCAGATGAAATGAAATTCTATAATTGGCGAATATAATGATCATAACTTATATTATACACTATACATTTTGCAATTTATTTAGTTTTTAAAATAATTTAAATGTGTTTAACATTATTACAATTACTTAAGAACAACTCTCAGCCTGTAAAGGGCTGCAGTCTCGGGGTCTGTCGCGGCTAGGACAGATTGGTTAACAAGTGGATGATTGGGGTTGTGGGGTTACAAAATCGGGCCCAAGTCACACACAATACAGCTGGTTAGATGGTGCGAGCGCAGCGGTCCGCACCAGTCGCAGCACATTTGCTGCCCTCCCCCCACAAAACTACTACCCTTCGACACGAATAGGAGCTAAAACCCCTTTACTGAGTGACTATCATATAAATACTACAATAGTCATATAATGATTTGTTAAATTCTCAATTGCGATAATTATGACCATCACGGTTTCTTTGATTTGTTTCTGACATAAAAGATAATCTAGTATATTGCTCCCGTCACAGATCCCACGCTATATCTGATTATACCTTATACTGAGCCATAGGCTTGATTCCTATTCTAGAGATACTTTACCTTGCGTGGGGTGAGGGGAAATGTTGGTTATGGGTAGGAAATGTGGCAAGGAAACAATTCGGCCAGCTGTCCCCCGCTCCAGGGCGTACCAATTAGGACGTGCGTTGTAGGCAACACACGGTAGTGTTTATATAGCTCGACGGTTGTAGGTAGGAGCCATTGACTAGATTATGTTTCCTGCTCTTCCTACCCCTCACCCCTCCCAAGGTTAAATCATCTCTAATAAAGTTACAGAAAACGGTTTGATGTACTGAAAATCATTCTTACAGTTCCAAATGAAAGAATACTGTATCAAAACAGTAAGTCATTTCCTGTGAAAACCCAACTAATTAACCTAACAGGCAGGATAAGCAACTTATAATTATAAATATTATTAAACTTATATACTGAAATTGTTCTTATATTTATAACTAGTTGTGTATCCGTCCTTCGTAAGGGTTGTATGTATAAATAGTAGATTAATTAAAGAAATCCATATAATTTTACAATATTAAAATTACATTTTACATGTTTAATGTAGAATAAAATAAAATTTATCGAAATATACTGGCAGATAGATCGGGTACTGTTGCTAAGTCGAGGAACCCTGTCAGGCGGTGTCGCGCTACAAGGTCATGGGGAGGACGTGGTCATGGCTAAAATAACGTTATTTACAAGTGCATATGTTCGTCCCTTGCTTTCGAATAGACCTACCTCTGTGTTGATCTCCGTTGCTTGTTTATTGGTGGACGTGAGGATGGCACAATCACAGAGCCAGGCACTTTCCAAATTAAATGTTTATGAACCTCCGTAAAAAATTGATTTCTCATCTGGAGGAAAAACTTGTTCCACAATCAATAGTGTGATTTGCTCACTTTAAGAAACATCAAATACCCCCTTCGCAGCAAACCTGCATACTCAGCGAATTTCCAACGGATATATAAATGTCTTAATACTACATAGAGCCACTTACCAAGTTTCATAAAAATATATTCACAAATAAGCGATGTATACAATTTTAATTATTCCCCATAAGAATAACATTGGGGCTGAGTACGCAGGTTTGCTGCAACAAGGAACACAAAAAATGGATTTTTATACTAATATCAATATAACTCAACTAGGTGAAGTCGTATACCAGTTTTATTCATTTATATTCATAATTAAGGGAGACAGAGCATTTAATTATTCACCATAAGAATAACATGGGGGCTGAGTACGCAGGTTTGCTACTACGGGAGCCTTTAGCAAATTTTTTTTAGTAAATATCGATAGACCACAACGAGATGATACCAAGTTTTGTCATTATACGTTCATAAATAAGCGAGATATAACAATTTTATTTTCCTCCCTAAGAATAACATTAGAAAACGTACTGTGTTTAGCACTTTCAACATCTCGGTAACCAATTGACGTAGAGGAATGATCAAAATACAAAATTGTGTGTTTTTTTAAGCGTAATCCAATGGTGAAAACTAAAATTTGATTTTTTCCAACATTATACATACAAAATTCTAAAAGCCATTTTTGGGGTAAATAACCCCCCAAAATAGGGGGCTTCGGATAGAGCAATCTGGCTGGTTTTCGAAGTCATAAATGTTGCTTTACATGTTTATACCAAGTTTCATCAAAATCGGATTATTTTTAGGCCTACGAGAGTTAACGAGCTCACGGACACACACACACACACACACACACACACACACATATATATATAATATTATAAATAAGAGGTGGTTTCTGTCTGTCTGTCTGTCTGTCTGTCTGTCTGATGTTCCGGGTGAACGCCAAATCTACTGAACCGACTGGGCTGAAACTTTACACATAGGTAGATCTTGAACCCATGCCTTATTCCCAGGCCTTATGCCCTATACCATAGATTAAGAATACCACAAATATTCATGTTGTTTATGATTAGTACCTGGGGGCCAAGCTTTGCTCGGGGGAAGTCCAGTCAGTTTGTTTAGATAACTTGGAGTAATATTTCACCACTTCCCCCTACCGATAATCAGATTTTTATAACTCATTTGCCTCTTTTCTACATTTTAAAGGTCACTCCAGTTGTTATTTATAGCTCAATGTCCCTTTGATTTATTTTACTACTCTATATATGTAATCTTCACTCAAATCTTTTAATCTCTGATCTCAGGAAACCACATGTTAATCCTATACTCTAATCTGAGTAAGGTTTGCTTGCTTGCTTGCGACACTGATCCCAAAAACTACTCCAACGATTTCCTTCAAATGGTCGAAATAACCAATTTCTGGATAAAATAAGTTCTAGACAGGCCTCATCCCCAGGAAAAATCAAATAATTTAAACAAACTAAAATGAAAAGTTAAAAAATTAACATTGGGCTTATGGTGTTTCAAATCAAAACAAAACAATTGTAACAGCTGTTCATAATGAACCAGGGAACTGTCAAAGTAATACTCATGTTGTTTATGATTATTAACATGGGATTTCCTGAGAGCAGAGATTAAAATATTTGAGTGAAGATTACATATTATAAAGTATTAAAATAAATCAAAGGGACATTGAGCCATAATAACAACTGGAGTGACCTTAAAACTGCAGAAAAGAGGCAAATTAGTTATACAAATCTGATTATCAGTAGGGGGAAATTGTGAAATATTACTCCAAGTCATCTAAACAAACTGATTGGCCTTTCCCCGAGAAAAGCTCGGCCCCCCAGGTACTAATCATAAAAAACATGAGTATCTGTGGTATTCTTAATTATGGCTATGGCTATTACTTTGACACTTCCCTGGTTGATTATGAACAGCTGTTACAATTATTTTGTTTTGATTTGAAACCCCATAAGCCCAATGTTAATTTTGTTTAACTTTTAATTTTATTTTTTTTACATTATTTGATTTTTTCTGGGGATGAGTAATTTTGAAAATTTGAAGGAAATCGTTGAAGCCGTTTTTGAGAACAGTGTCGAAAGCAAGCAAGCAAGCAAGCCTTACTCATATTAGAGTACAGGATAAAACACCTAGGGTGATTTCCTAACTAAAGTTACACACATCTTGCTCTGCCTTTAAATTAGGTTCCCGACTGTTAGGGTGAATTTTTAAACTATACATCAAAATACAAAATCACATCCAGTCACTCGGGGAACACAGGTTTTTAAACATCCTAAGAAAGTCGCATTACACTAAAAGTCTCGATCTAAAGTAAAAGTCGCATTGCAATAAAAGCAGTGCCGCGAGAGAGAGAGCGAGAGAGAGAGCGAGAGGGGGTGTCGGAATCAAATCATATCGCGTAACAACGGACAAATGGTCTCTCGAAGGGATTGTTTTAAGTCTCTCTTCCATTACGAGGCATTGTCGGTAATGACTGGTCTTGAACACCGGGTTCTTTCTGCTCTTGTGTGTCGAGACTGAGGATTTACTGACAATAGACTGTAGGAGTGGAACAAGGATTTAGTTTAGGTCCAACACTATTTGAGCTCAGAGACGAATCCTCATAGTCGGGTAAAGTAATTTAGATTGCTTACTTCATTTCGACTGGTCGAGTTTTGATTTGCATTTTGGACAATATTATTTTTAAAAATACTTACGATTAATAATCTTGCTAATAAATTATTACATACCCATGATTTTTAAGAGCGAAATCTAAGAAGATACAGAACCGATTTTTATGCTTTATGTGGCCGAGGTGTAGATTCACCTAATTTTCTTTTAATTTACATCCGTCTTTAGGGCTCTGCCCTACCTCTAATTTTGTGATACAGTAGAAATAAATTGAATTGTGTATTAAACAGTTGTTTAATACACAACAACAATGCACAGCTCAGCAAAAACAAGGAGTTCATTTTTGGACCTGGTGAGTGGTGAGGTGATTAGTTGTTAACCATTCAACTCACCTATAGTGGCTGATCATGAAATTCACCGTTGGATGTTAATTGGCAGATGATTTGTCTGTCAAATCAAGTAGCCAAACGCAAACATTGACAAACAAATAAAACCTTCTAAGGCTTTAGGCAAATCAATTGCTATCTTAATAAAGAAAACAAAGTGGTGTTAGTTCCAAATTTTATAACTCAAGAACGGCTGAACGGATTTAAATTAAATTTTGCACACGTATAGTTTATTACCTAGATTAACACATAGGACACTGTTTACCACGGAAAATGTAAAGGGCTCTGCCCCTTTGGCTTTTAAAGTTTACATGTTATTCCTTATAGGAACATGTGTTTATCATTTTCTGCTTTTAATTAATAAACAGATAATGTTTCGATGAAACAGCTGTTTTTTTAAACAATTTTTAAATTTTACATGTTATTTCTTATGGAAACATGTGTTTATTAGGAGTATACTTAAACATACTTGAAAAGCATAAATATACGTTCATTATGGAAATAAAAAACCTACTTGAATGGCAACTCTCATAATGGAAATAAAAAACTACTTGAATGGCAACTCCAACTATTTGTTCGATAGGTGAGTGAGCGAAGTGAACGAGCTCATATTGAAAATGAACAAGTCTTTGACATAAAACAAATTCAATGACATTAGGACAGGGATACCTTAATAGATTTGTATTGCTGATTAAAGTAATTTATAATAGAGTAATAAATTAGGGGAACTCCAATCATCCCCAATCATAAGCTCGGAACCTAGAAACACGAATTTTGGATTCTATATGTGAAGCCAACTTGTACCATTAGTTTTTATTCAACCTAACCTTAAAGGCATAAATCAAATAACGCGTGACTTAACACATTTTGGAATATAGGATTTTGATCGGCTGACCTCAATCTTTGTCATTTCTTATATTATCCACATGTATTGTATTAAAATTTAGCCTATGTAGCTAGATTGTAGTTGTGATATGTAGATTGTAATAATGCTGAACAGTGTAATAAAATGGTAAAAACAAAATAAAAAATAGGATTTTGATCAGCTGTGTGATTTGATTTGACGATCAAACTGAACTCAGATGAACATGCGGTGCTGTTGGGCAAACCTGGTATTACCCTAGAGAAGAGACGGCAAGGACCACAAACATAAACAAATGTTGTTGTGTGTGGCTATTATGTGTACTATTTCCATTACGTACTAAGAATAATGGTTATTCCTATTTGATCAGTTGATCACTTAATCAGATGTATTAAATTTTATTACTCGAAATAGTTTAGAAGATGAACACACCGCACAACTGCAGCACCAGAATGCACCACATACAGTTTTCATAGTTGAAAGCGATTCATAGCGAAGTTCATAGTTGTATTCATAGTTGAAAGCGATTGCTGCTCCAGGTAGTACGGTAATAAGTATTTAAACACCTTATGTATACATGATATACCACGTGTAATAATTATCACGGTGATTTACTCTTGAATGTAATAAAATGTTCCACCTGCTGTATTTTCTGAAAATTCAACTTTGTAGTATTTTATGAATTTGTAAACCTACGTTTTAAGGGGGTTAGAATCACATCCATATTAGGTTAGTTCCCCTCCTGAGAGGGTTTGGGTATCGAGTCTATGTGATGATGAATAAGCGCAGGAAAGTTTCCAATCCAAAATATACTTATAAAGGGTGGCACGGAAAATGCGCACCGGCTACAATGTTGACTCGTACACATAAAATACACCATAAAAAGTACAATACATTTTTTAAATGTATCTTTATTTTGCGTCAGAATGCCTGTATGTGGTTTTTACTGAAAACATTATAACTTCGCAACCGAGATTCTGCTTTTGTATTTTGCTCACCCCTGTGTACTTGGTATTTAAATATACTTAGTTCCTCCAATACAAATTAGTGCCTTTATGAGTGTAACACACCAGAGCGGGTGACATATTCTTCACTGCATTCCAAACCTCGTACCATGAACCTCGTACTCCACTCTCGCCGCCGCCCCGCCGCCTCGAACGCCCGCGGCTTCCGCCCATTCCCACGCCCGAGGGCGCAAGTCACCGCGAGATCGTGTTATCCACCCCGGCGCGCGCTCTGTCTCCGCCAAAACAAAATAAATCCCTTTAATTCGCGTCCACAACAGTCGTCGAGGGTTCTCATCCACCCGTCCGAGATGATTAATTAGTGATCGGCTGCTCTGGTGATCGGTGAGCTCGATTTTTGAGTCGAGGGCCCTTCAATGTCTCGGTCTGACCCCCCTAATTACGAGTTTATTCGCTTCGGTGATTTTATTTTTGTTTTTATCTGGAAAAATTAAATCACTGCGGTGTTTTAAGTAATGAGGTGGCACGGCTGTTTGTTTTCGAGTGCTCTCTGTTAGTGGACGGTGTTATTAAATCGTTTTTACGCAATCAGTGTGGAATTTAATAATCAATAACGTCATGGTTACCGAAATTAGTTTTATAGTTTTAATAATAAATACATTCTTTGTTTTCCACTCTTAACGTGTAGGTTGTATAAAATCGAATTGAACCAATTTATTTATTTATTTCAACGGGATTTATTGTCAATACAAAATCTTGTATAGCTCCAAATGTACTTGAAACTGATTGGTATGATTTATTTATTTATTATTACTATTTATTTTATTATTTAGTTATTTATTTATTGGTATGATTGGTATGATTTTTTGTTTTTGTTTTTTTTTTCCATCAAACAAAGTAATAATTATACACACATATACACTATCATGGTAGGAAGTTGTACTTTAATGCACAAGGTTTGTAAATATATTGTGTAAGTTCTTATTTCATTTTACAGTAAGACCTGACAGAATTATAAACAAGACAAAAATTACGTAGGGGATTTACATCACATGTTGAAAATTTGGTGCCAGGACGGCGAGAAATCTAACAGCCAAGGCAGTTTTGGCATTACAACTACACCAATTTAAACTTCACGTTGCACCCCGACCTTCGAAATGTTTTAAATTTGAACTGCCGAATCCTATAACTCCCATTATCTCTCTACGTATCACACTAAACAGAATCCCCATACGATGATTTGTCTGTTGATATGGTTACCCTTGCATCAGGCTCCTCACTGGCCGAGCCTGTCTTTAGAGTGATTCCTTGGTCTATCACTCTAGGGCTCTAGGATTTACTCAGTCCGAAAATAAGGCGGTGGCAGTCAATCATAAGGTTACTTTAAACAAACTATCTTATATATTATTTCTCTAGCCTGTTTTTCTGACAGTCCGCGAGATCTTCCTTATTCCTCTATCAAATTCCATGATTTACTCTCTATTTTAAAGCTTATCGTGCTGGCTATTGACGAAAAATAGACCCACGGTCTAAAAATGTACCACTTCTCGGAAATTTGAATAATATGAAAGATAAATAAAGGGAATAGTTTGTTTTGACAGGAGCGAAAATGTATATAAAAGAACATCTGATCAGCTGACAAGTTTGGTTCGCAGTGCAGAATTCCGCACGGGTCGACTAGTAATAGTTTATTGTATGTTTAGTGTATTTTCGTTTTGTGTATATTTGAAATCTTGACACTATCGCACGATATCAATTTTGTGTGTATTGCACGTTAAGTCTTAGTGCACTTAAACAAATTCGTCATGAGACAAATTATTTATGCTTAGATTGATAACAAGTAAAAAAGCTTAAATTGCTTATAAGCTTGTTCCAGTAAATTTATTCTGCCTCCTTTTGGCAAGTAATTTTTATAATTATATTTTCTTATTCGTTAAGTGAAATTAGCTATTTTTAGACATGTCTATTGTAAGGCGTTTGATTGTGTCAACCATAACGTTCTTTTAGATTATATTGTCTATAGGAATAACAGGAATTCTATATGAGTAGTTTGACCATTGTTTAAAAAAAAAACAACAAGTTTATGTCTCGGGAGAAACAAAATATATGACATTTATAAACTGAGGTGGCCCACACAGGGATCAATCTTAGTCCTCATTTCACTTTTAATATATATGTTAACAAATGTGAACTTTCCAAGTTCTGGCTTTGTTACCATCTAACTTTGACATTTTATTGGAAAGCATAATTACTTAATGGTTCAATGTTTTTGGCCGTTCTTATTTGGTGGAGCGATTTATCTAGTTAATTCCGTCAAAGCTTCGAAATGTCCAACGGAAAAATCTCTGTCGCCGTGAGAAATACATTGTTAGTACAGAAAAAAAGTGTTGCAGAGGACCATAGGATTTCGATTTGCGACTACGATAATTATATAGTCAACAAACTCTAAATGGAATGTGATAGAAGGATGTTTATTCTTCTGATGCTAGTTTTTATATAAAAATAATGTTGTAAGTTGTTCTAGTTTGAGAAAGCTCACTTTTGCACAGTTTTAAGCTTGTAATCGCAACTCAATTCAACAAATTATAAAAGGGGATAAAAAAGTAGATAGTATTTTCCTCTTTAATAACAGGCTTTAACATTAATTAAAGGGTATATTTAGCTGCTGTAACGTGCACTCCTGCAAACCCTTCCCTAGTGTGACGCGGCAAGGTTACATTGCAGCTTTTAACGATTTCCCGTAGGTTTCTAACTAGGGGGCCACTCACATATTGTGATAATTTTTGTATCATCTCAGACCCCTCCCCTCCACGATGTTACGCACCATAACGCTTGACCATACCTCCACACCCCCCCATTGTGTTACGTAGCTCAATCTTAGTAGGCTTTAAAACAGCATAAACCTTTTCAAACATTGTTTTATTAGCAATTTGGTATATTGATTTCAATGAATCGTTAAACTTTACATAACTTTCTTTTAACAAAATTTTTTAATAAAATATTTCAAAGCAAAATGTTTACCAACAAACAAGACTAAATATTTACCAACTAATAATATAAACAACCAAATAAACCATCTCAGCTAAAACGTAACAAATTTAATTTATAACTAACACAAATACAAAATACCCCCGTCGCAGCAAACCTGCATACTCAGCAAATTTCCAATGAATATATAACATAACACATTAACACTTAACAGTATTCATAAGAAATATATTCACAAACAAGCGATATTAAAAATATTAATTATTCTCCATAGGAATAACATTGGGGAAGAATACGCAGGTTTGCTGCAACAAGGAACATAAAATAATGGGTTTTATGCAAATATCATTAGAACTCATCTAAGTAAAGTCACATGCCAAGTTTCATTCATATACACTTATAAGTAAGCGTTATATAACATTTTAATTATTCTACATAAGAATAACATGGAGACCGATTACCTAGGTTTGCTGCTACGGGAACCATACGTGAAAATTTTGTATTTTATGCAAGCAACGATAAACCCCAACCAGATGAAGCCATATATCAAATTTTGTTCAGTTTATGTTCATAAATAAGCGAGATATACAATTTTCTTTTTCTCCATAAGAATAACATTAGACAACGTACTGTGTTTAGCACTTTCAATATCTCAGGAAGCAATTGACGTAGAGCAATGATAAAAATACCAAATTGTTTGTTTTTTTATGCTGAATTAAATGGTACAAATTAAATTTGAATTAAATACAAATTACATGTGGAAACCCAAAAAAAAAACATTTTGGGGTACAAAACCCCCCAAAAAACCCCCTTTGGATGGTGCGATTCATCTGGTTTTCGAACTCGTTCAAATAAATGGTAATTTACACATTTGTACCAAATTTCATTAAGATTAGACCTTTTTACGAGAGTTATCGTGCTTACGGACACATACATACATATATATATATATATATATATATATATATATATATATATATTTATGCTTTTAATTTTGAGGTCCCCAGATGTCAAAAACACCATTCGTTCAAATTTTTATATATGTATACTTTTTATATATTCAAAATGCTTATACTATTGATCCTGGTCTATCAGACCACAATAGCCAATTTATCAGTATTAAACCAATAAAAAATATTATTAATTATAATGTTGAAGAACGTAGAAAATATTCAATTTCAAATATAATCCGCTTCTGCGAAGAACTATCATCAGCAAACTGGTCTCAGGTTTACGAAATAAATCATAACCTACCAGATAATGAATTTATTAACACAACTTATAACACGTTTTCAAACATATATAAATCTATTTTAGACAAGACAGTACCAATACAAAAGGTGCAGTTAAAGAAGAAAAATGAGAAGAAATGGGTAACTACAGAAATCAGAGAAGCATGTAAAAAGAAAAGGAATTATTATTTAATTTCAAAAATTACTAACGATCCATTGGATTTAAAAACATATAAGATTTATAAATCCAAAGTGAGAAAATTAGCTTATTTAAGCAGGAATAATATGTATAAAAACATTTTGATGAAATCAACTAATAAAACTAAAGCATTATGGTCATTAGTAAATTCAGAACTTGGGAAAAATACAATAAATAAACAAGTAGACTTTAGTAAAATAGGCTTGAATCCTGCAAATGAACTTAATGACTATTTCTATAATATAATAACATCACCTACAACCATTTATGAAAAAAATATGTAAATATATGATGGAATATAAATCTATAAATAAACAAACAATCTACTTAATACCAACTAGTGAGAAAGAACTACAAAGTATTATTAAATCTTTACCAAACAGATGGTCTCAGGGTTGGGATGAAATCCCAATTAATTTAGTAAAACACACTGCAAAATTTATAATACCACATCTTGTATACATATTTAACCTATGTATAAACAAAGGAATATTTCCAGACTACTTGAAATTATCAATTGTAAAGCCTATACCTAAAAAGGCTGGATTTGTTACTAAAGAAAACGTTCGTCCTATTTCAATCTTACCAACTTTTTCAAAAATATTAGACAAAATTATTTTTTCCAGAATTACAACTTCTCTTACAAAATATGAAATTTTAAATCCTGAACAATTTGGTTTTGTTGAACACAAATCAACTTTAAATGCTATTTCAAGATATGTGAAAACTGTAAATGATTTTATTGAAAAAAAAATGCCATATTGCCTCCATACAATGTGAAATTAACTAAAGCTTTTGATTGCTTGAATCATAAAATATTACTAGAGTAAATAGAATATTATGGAATGCGAGGATTAGCCAAACAGTTTATTGAATCTTATTTCCAAAATAGATTTCAACGAGTTAAATGTAAGTCTGAAAAAAAAACATGTTTCATCCTGGAAAAAATTAATATAAGCATTCCACAAGGATCTGTTCTGGGACCACTTATATTTATAATTTATGTGGCAGACCTTCCCTCAAATATTATAAATGGAATTACAACTCAATTTGCAGATGACACATCTGTGGTGCTTGCCAATAAATCAATCCAATCTCTAATATTATCATTAAAATTGATTTTAAATGAGTTAAATTCTTGGTGTAGTGCAAATGGCCTATTATTGAATAAATCCAAGACGAACATTCTTCACTTCCAGTTTAAAAAATCTAAAGACAAATTATTAAATATCGAATTAGAAAATGAAAAAATTTCTGAGGTCTCTGAAATAAATTGATTAGGAATAACTTTAGATAACCACTTAAACTGGAATACTCAAATAAATAAAATTATCAACAAATTAAACTCTATCTGCTTTAATCTGAGAGTATTAGCAAATTGCTTCAATTTTGAAAACCTAAAAATTGTTTATTACTCTTATTTTCAAAGTATATTACTAAACTGCCTCCCTGTATGGTTCGGCACATCTAAGGAGAACCAAAAGAAAATTTTTAAATTACAACAACGAGCAATAAGAATTATTAGCATGCCAAACACGATGAGCCAAGTCGGAAACTCTTTGAAAATACTCAAATTATAACAATTTTGGACTTTATATTATAGAAATTTTGAAATTATATGTAAATGAACGAAGTGAAATAAAAGAATTACAACATAATCATAATTATCAAACTAGAAAACAATTCATCGTTCAACATCAAATCCACAGAACCACTACATATGAAAATTCACCCCAATACATGATGGGAAGAGTCATAAATCAAACTAAAAAAATTCACAAAATTGAAGTAATTGGAAGAACAGAATTAAGAAAAGTAAAAGAAATTATAATGAACGATCCTTTATTTTCATTGGATGATTTTTTTAAAAAAGAACCAACAAATTTAAAAAAATAAGATAACATGGAAAAATAGAAAATTTAAGGTGTAATATTTTTAGACTTAAGATATTTTTTGTAAAAGCCTACACAATTTATAATTGTTTTTCGGCAAATAAATATTATTATTATTATTATACATATTTTGGGACCTCAAAATGAAAAGTTATCATGGTCTCGGGCTTAAGTCTTACCATGAGACCTACTGTAATAGCTTCTTCCTTATAGGGGAAATTCGCTAAAAGACTTAAAGATGTGGGTGGCATTGCGCAATACTGTATCAGTCATGATTTTACACTCTAAACAACACAAAACATAGTTGTAAAGCAATACAGAACTTACTCAAAACACGGTGGAGAAAAAAAATGAATTACTGTTATTATAGAAATAACAAACGGAAGTATAAAATGTAGTCTAAAAAATCATGACAAGGTTGCAATGTGTTTATTTGTTCTTTAACTGTTATTAAATTAGTATGACGGAAGTATTTTTATACAACTAACTGTAACCTTGATTTAGATATCAAGTTGATTATTTTTCAATAAAATTATAACAGTATGAATAGAAACGGGAGTGTGCCAGCTCTTACTTCTGACTTGTTTCACATAACAATTTGTTATTCACGAAATAAATGATTTTTGATTCTGATTCTGATTCTTAAACTTAATATGTGTGAGTTACGTAACGTTGATCCAAACCCTCCCCCATACTCCACTTGACGCAGCATAACGCTACGCTATACCCCCTCCCCCCCTTAAGTGCTTTACGTAATATGTGTAAAGCCCTACCTATTGTTCCTAGGTAGTTTTGGACATCGGTTCAATTGGTTACGGGTTTGATTCCTGGGATGACCACTTCTTTAGCCGATTTAATAAAGTGGCTAAAAGTCAGGCTACTTCAGCACAATTGGAAATTAGAAGGCTTAGACAAGCTCTAAGGAAGGCAGCACACAGAGCAGAATAATCTTCAGAAGAACAGCAACTTCGATGTGAAGAGGAAGCTCAGTGCCAGGCCAGTTCGAGAGCAACTGAAATGCAGAGCAGTGATCTACATGTCTGTTAAGGTAGCTGAAGCCATCGAGGTAAAACTACTGGAGAGATCGCAAAGTGAGCTAAAAATGGTCCGCTTCGGACTGTGCGGAACAGAAATGGTGGGCCACTGTGTGCTCAGAGCTGATTCTGGCGATGAACGCGCTGTCGTTTACACGCTCCTGGACTTCACTGCCATGTTTGAATTGTAATGAAATTTATATATCCTTTGTGTACGTGAACTACGGAATCCGAAAGTATAAATATTGTTTTATTTTACCGGGTTTTAATATTTTTAATAATTAAAAACTCTTACGTGTTATTAAAGAGGGACATGAAAAAGTTACTCAGCGAGGAAGTTCTTTATTTTTAGGTTAGAAACAAACTTCTAGCGGGAAAGTTGTAGTTAATTAGTTTCTCTAAAACTTTTATTTCAACCATTTTTCGGTAAAGTTGTTGGTTTGCCTACAGTTCGTTTAGAAAGATGCTGAAACTTTTCGCCGCGCTTTATCCAAGACGTGCCACGCGCCGTGCCGTGCTGTTAAATTCAACTCAGTGATGCTGTGTTACAACATGGCCTAGTTTTTTGGTAAAATACATAGTTATACGACTTTTGTACTATACTTATATTGTCTGTTAAATAAATCATAACCAATTGTTATCATACACTGAAGATATTTTATTGTTATTCAATAGCGAAATGTTGTATTAATGCAACATTATGTAATCGTTCTTACTACTCTACGTGGGCGGGTGAACGAACCATCTTGGTAATTAATGTTTATTAAGAATACATTTGTTATTAAAAAGTATTTGTCTTGTATGGTATTCATTCATCAACAAAATTTGATGATATAGGCCAATTAACTTTCATGCAATCTACAACTTTTGGCGAACGTCAAAGTTTATATGCTACAATTCAAAGTTTCACTAGTCCAAAGAACGATATTACTGCTCATAAAAAAATCATTCCAGTACCAAAAACTTCGAAACATCATTACTGAACAACACCTAAAGCCTAGTGGATCGTACATAAATTTATATGACTGGAAATATGAAAGAATCAACCATCGAGGAGATTATTGTACAAAACTCCCAACTTTCTATTCTTTTTTCGCAACTAACCCTGATCGAATATAGTTACTTTTGGTATTAAAAATTCGAGAAACTATTCAGGAATACGGATCAGAAGGCCATTCAACCATAAAAATGTTCCCTGGCTGCAAATTCAATTCAAGTGAGCGCGCGTCGTGTTTTTCCCTATATCCCCCACGCTAAGCGCTGCCGCGGTGGCCCACCATTTGCGGCGCGACCTCGAACGCGGCCGGACCGAAATTTGGTTCGCTTCACCACGGGCGCGAGCGGTCCAGTAGTTTTAAGTCTTTGGCTGAAGCTCACAGACGAGCTATTGCTATAAGGGCTGCCCAACGGTGGCAAATATTTACCAGATATTCGTGAGGCGTACCAGAAAATACTTGAAATACGACGCAACATTTAATCAGCAACATATATCTTATTAACTGTATGTAGTGATGCAGGCGAAGCTGCGACGGGTAACAGCTAGTATAGAATAAACAATTACATATGTCCGCGGGTACGGAATCGAAAACCGAGATTACGAGAGAGCGCTCTAACAGTGGTTAGAGCGTAGTGTCGCTACCGAACTAATTAATCATTACCCCACTTAACCAGGTTTGTAAAATACCAATCGGAGAAACCACAAAAGGAACCCTACACCGACCTACAGTTTGAAACCCCCCCCCCCTTCTCCCAAAACTCCATTGTCCCCGATCATCAAACTCAAAACCGCAACATGGTAGCCAAAATGGTCGACAAATTACAGGTATTTGCTTACAATATAAAATTCGTCAGGGTGGAATAAAAGTAAGAGTGTATAAGTGTTGTGTATTAGGGGGTGGGAGGGTGGGGGTTGGCCCCCCGGGGATAATAAGGGTGTAATGCGAGGCCCGACACCTGGTGCCAGTGGGGGGTGGGTGATACGCCAACACTTGAAGACTGGTTCACATTGGAGCTATCCACCGCAGCTACAAGACCGGTTCACGTGGGAGAACCACGGAAAAAATATATAACAACAAACATTTATTTTGGGTTGTTCATACCACCGCACAAAGCTTTCATTAATCAAACCAATATTTTACATTAAACAAAAATCGCAGTCAGCGGTGTAGAGTCAACGAAGTTAATTAACATGGGTGAACTTATTATCTTTGAACAGAAATAGTAAATGGCAAATATAAGAGTCAGTGTTGTGACTTAAACACCGTTCGTAAAGTTAGACGGCATAGTTGATAGTTTGTGGAGTCAGTTAAGATATTGGAAAGATATGGTTACAATCAAGGAATCAGATTCTTTGATCCCCCATGAAAAGAGAGATAAAACGAGTTCGCACGCAGCACGCTGACGTGAGGGAAGTGAATTTTCACATACAAAACATTTAAAACTCAAAACCAGTGTAAATACAATTTTATTGAATACAATTTTAATTTTATTGAAATCTGAAAACATTGATTTTTTGGCTGTTCTGATGCTCCTGGTTGCATTTACCTGCAATGCTAGGAATACAATTTTGCGCATTATAAGGTTAGGAGAAGGTCCAGTCAGGTTTTAAATTAGGCGCCAGGTTGCTGGGGATGATACAAATACACCAAAAAATGAATAACATGCTTTCTAATGTAAAAGCCCCATAAGACAAAGTACTGTGTTTAGCCGATATACATTTTCTTTAATAACTCGGTAAATATTTATGCTAGAATGACGAGAGAGGGCTTAAAACTTTCGCTTCACTAATTCCCATATTAATACATGCATTACTTTTACGACCGAGGCTTGTCTGACCCTTTTCGGGCCCAAAAACGCTAAATTTTAAAGAATAATTCCCAAAAAAGGGGTTTAGAGATTTCCGATTGTTTTTCCCAACGAAATTGTCCAACTGATTATAGAAAGGAACGTCCCTACCAAATTTTAAGTAAATCGGACAAAAAATGTGACCGCTAGAGTGCATACAAACATATATATAATTTTGAATGACCCCCCAAAACGTGTTCAGGGGGTCACGTTAGGAACTTCTATGGTGGTCCCGGGCTTAAGTTTCACTGTGCGGGTCATGCTAATAGTTCACTTTTCCATAGGAAATTCACTAATAAAGGTCAGACGTGTTCTCAATCAAACAATCGTTAGGTTAGGTCATGAATACACTAACGTATATGTTTATACAGTTTAAAAGGATTTACGAGAGGCTCTGATTCGACGGAACTTTATATCCACTTTGACGGTTTTTATTTGTACATTTTCATGACTACTGTGAAAAAATCCAAGTAAAATAATTCACTTCATTCATCTGATATTTTTGTTCGATACTTTTAGCGAATTTCCCCTATAGGAAAGAAGCAATTACCGTAGGTCTCATGGTAAGACTTAAGCCCAAGACAATGATAACTTTTCATTTTGAGGTCCCCAGATGCCAAAAACAACATTCGTTCAAATTTGTATATATATGTGTGTGTGTGTGTGTGTGTGTCCGGTCCGATCTTAATTAAATTTGGTACAAATGTGTCAAATACCATTTATTTGAACGAGTTCGAAAACCAGACGAATCGCACCATCCAAAGGGGGGTTTTTTACACCAAAAATGGGTTTTTTTGGGTTTCCACATGAAATTTTTATTTAAATAAAATTTTAATTTTCACCACTGAATTCAGCATAAAAAAATTTGGTATTTTGATCATTGTTCTTCGTCAATTGGTTACTGAGATATTGAAAGTGCTAAACACAGTACTTTGTCTAATGTTATTCTCATGGAGAAAAAGAAAAATTGTATATCTAGCCTATTTATGAACATAAACTGTCGAAGTTTGGTATATGGCTTCATCTGGTTGTGGTTTATTGTTGTTTGCACAAAAAAATATTTTCACCTGTGGTTCCTGTAGCAGCAAACCTAGGTACTTGGTCCCCATAAAATAATTAAAATGTTATATAGCGCTTATTGATGAATGTATATGGATGAAAATTGGTATGTGACTTCACTAAGATGAGTTCTATTAATATTTGCATAAAAACCCATTATTTTGTGTTCCTTGTTGCATACTCATCCCCATGTTATTCTTATGGAGAATAATTAATATTTTAAATATCGCTTGTTTGTGAATATATTGATTATGAATCCTCTTAAGTGTGTTAATGTGTTATGTTATATGTTCATTGGAAATTCGCTGAGTATGCAGGTTTGATGTGACGGGGGCATTTAAAATTTACTCCCCAAATATTATTTATTTTCTTACTTAAAAATGAACCTTTCAATTTTATCCCATAAATCACCGCTTATCATTGGTTGTATTTAGAATATATATGTTCTGGATCATCATAATTTTTCTATTTGAGGTCCCTACTTGTACTCGCTATGAGACAGACTAGCAATACCTTTTTACACCCCCACTTCACGTCATGAGGAGCCCGTTAGTCAGCTCGTGGGGAGCGTCCCTCCTCCTTGCCCTCATGTGAACCGGCCTCCGGAGGTGTCACAACACTCACGTCGGCCAACACCAAACATCTCAGGCGGCTCGGGCCGGACCCTAGACAACCTTATAAAGGAAACTGAGCCGAGCCGACAGCATTCACGCCTGCGGGCGGCCTCTGGGCCCAAATTGTGAATAATGAGGCTTTTTGGGCCCATTAAGCCCCGGCACAGCCGTGGTAGCCGCGATTATCCGAAATTAACAAGTGGAAATACATCAACAGGGAAGGTAGGAGGATCGGGTCGACCACTGTAAGTAACTGTGCGAAAATTGACAAGCAGCTGCTGACAACAAGATTCTCATTTTGTATCAGTTGTCAAATGATTCTACACAGCGACGAATGAATCAGTAAATTTTTCGTTAATTCACAACTGATTCGTTTCTAATTGTGATATCTAACAAATAATAACTTTTCAGTAAAATCGCAAAATAATTAATTTTTGCTATTTTTTATCTATTATATTATTGTGTAATAAAGGTTCTGCTCACTGAAATCACTAGGTAATCTTTGGCGCTTGAAAATGACCCATGAATTAACGATTTCTGATAATCCATCGAAGGAGGATGAAACTTGACAGTTAGCATTGACCTTATGGGAGAATCGTTTAGAAACGCGAAATGTTTTCTAAATGGAGGCCCTTTACAATCGTGAACTTTATTCATATCTATAATTATTATTACCTCTCTAACATTTAAACTTAAAATATAGATTTAAGAACTCATAAGCCTTTACTGTAATGTCATTGTAATTCACATATACTATTCATTGGATTTGAATAATAGCGTCGAACTTGTAAAGAGCAAAGAAACCTTTGAAGAGCGGTAAAGATAGGGTTGTTATATTGATGTGTTTTTGAAAATAAAAAAATAAAGTTATCAAGTTTAACTCTGATTTTTTAATTTAGAAAACGTTTCATAACACACTTAACCTTAAACAACTTTTTTATTAGCATATTACGTGTTGTTATTACTTACGGGATGTAATAAAAGACGTCTTACAACACTTTACAATCACTTTAGAATGAGTTCTCTCATTGACCTGATGATGACTGGTGTGACTGGTTGAAATCGATAGCCTAGTACCATCTTTTATATATGTTTACCGTCTGTATGTGAATCAGTATAAGTGTAAATATATCTTAAGTGTTGTAAGACGTCTTTTATTACATCCCGTAACACTTAACCTTAACATGAGATTCCATATAACTATTTATAAATTAAATTCCAGTTTTATATACAACTGGCGGATGGTTTATCTGTAAGTTAATTATTCTAGTTCAGAATGAGGGAGTTCTCTCTACGTTCGGACTAATATATATATATATCTTATATATATATATAAGATACTTAAGATTCTAACTAGGGTTGTGATGGTCGTGGTGTTTCCTGTAAAGGGGTTATATATAAATATATGATGATAGTGGAGTTTATTACTGTAAAGGGTTTATATATATATACATATAAACCCTTTATAAGCGTCAGGATGATCAATGAAAAGTTGTATACCGTCGTAAAGAGTTTATAAAAGGACGTCTTACTAGAAGAAATGTCCATATAATTTTTCACCTAAGATTCTAACTAGGGTTGTGATGGTCGTGGTGTTTCCTGTAAAGGGGTTATATATAAATATATGATGGTAGTGGAGTTTATTACTGTAAAGGGTTTATATATATATATATATATATATATATATATATATGGTAGTGGAGCTTATATATATATATATATATATATATATAAACCCTTTACAGTAATAAACACCACGACCATCACTACTCTAGTTAGAATCTTAGGTGAAAAAATTATATGGGCATTTCTTCTAGTAAGACGTCCTTTTATAAACTCTTTACGACGGTATACAACTTTTCATTGGTCATCCTGACGCTTATAAGAGTTAAGTTAATAGTCAAACATCTCCTAACTGAGGAATCTTTGGAGTTAAGGATTTTGTTATAATTTAGAAGATGACTTAGTTTGAGAAGTTACAATTATATTAATTTTATAATGCTATTATTCATTCCATGAACTGTCACAATACACATCTTTTATTCTAATTCAGATTTTACATATATTCTACCCCTTTGTAAATGCACATAAATCTTCTCAATATTATTTAAATTATTTAATTATATCGATATTATCGATTTATTTCAAATGTGTACTCTTGATGTTTTCTGATTCCAACTGGTTTCATTACACTGCTACACCGTGGGCTAGTGTGCAATGAAAACGTAATATAGAAATCGGCTGCCAATGAACTAATCTGTAGAGTAAACTGGCCAGAGTATTTACGGTTCCCAGGGGCTAGGGGGATGGAGGGGATGGGGATGAAGAACCGATTGGTTGCGGGGATGTAATAAGTGCTCAGAACAATAGTAGCGTTTCACACACATTTACATGTCATA
This sequence comes from Allygus modestus, assembly GCA_963675035.1. Taxonomy (NCBI): domain Eukaryota; kingdom Metazoa; phylum Arthropoda; class Insecta; order Hemiptera; family Cicadellidae; genus Allygus; species Allygus modestus. The sequence goes on from OY776112.1 coordinate 406,069,986, forward strand.
CCCTTAACGTATGACGTCTGACCAAATTAATCTGTGTGGTTGTTAGGATGCAACATAACAACCACATCTTTTTAATGGTATTCAATAAAAGCTTAAAAGTCTACAAAAAAAGAGTTTTTAACGTAAATTACCTTACGTATATAACGGGGAATCACGGGGGGGGGGGAGATAGTGATGAGAAAGCACTCACATCTGAGTTCAAATTTGGAAGGCCGTGTTGATTTTAATCGATTTTAAAATGTTATGTTAATTCAATTAATAATCAGGCATCCCAGCCACTCTGTTTTGTGCACTAACACAATACGTTTTGTAGATCATAAGTCTTATTCTTTTTTTAATAAATCAGTTAATATTGTAACAAACAGGCGAATATGTAATACCTCTATGACGATTCAACAATTTAGTTTTATCTTATGAAATGTATAAATTAATTATCCAGTTGTTTATTTAAATTTTATATACAATTTTCACAAAAACTGTCTAAAGCCTTCTCATAAGTAAATACCCCCCGTCGCAGCAAACCTGCGTACTCAGCGAATTTCCAATGCATTGATATGTTTCTCACTAGTACATAAAGCCACTCACCAAGTTTGACAAAAATACATTCATAAATAAGTGATTTATTAAAATTTATTTATTCCCCATAAGAATAACATTAGGACTGAGTACGCAGGTTTGTTGCAACGAAGAAGATAAGAAATGAGTTTTTATGCAATTATCAATGTAACTGAACCAGGTGAAGCTACTTACCATGTTTTATTAATTTATGTTCATAATTAAGAGATATATAAAACTTTACTTATTCTCCATAAGAATAACATTAGGGCTGAGTATGCAGGTTAGCTGCTACGGGGACAATCAACAAAACATTTATTTTTTGTGCAATTATCAATATACCAGTACAACATGAAGCCACATACCAAATTTCATCAATATACATTCATAAATAATCAAGATATCAAATTTTATTTATTCTCCATAAGGATAACATTGGACAACGTACTGTGTTTAGCACTTTGAATATCTCTGCAACGGTTTGACGTAGAATCACAATTTAAACACCAAAATGATTGTTTTGTGGAGCTGAAGTGATTGGTAAAAGAAAATGTGGAGTTTAAAGTAAAATTAACTGAGGAAAAGCCAAAAACCTTTTTCCCATAAGATTAACATGGGAGATTTTATGAGCATGTTTTTTTTTGATTTTTTCCGCAACCACTTAACCTAGGTTAATAATTCAAAATACCATATTATTTGTTTTTTTAAGCTCTATAACATGGTCTAAACCTAAATTAAGTGTTTTAAAAATTTTAGGGTAAAAAATGCAAAAAACTGATTTTTTGAAAATTTAAAACCCCCATAAACCCCCCTTCCCATAGTCCGATTTTTCTGGTTTTCGAACTTAAAGTCATAAATGTCAGTTTACACATTTGAACCAAATTTCATCGAAATCGGACGTTTTTTACTCAAGTTATCGCATTCACGGACACATATATATATATATATATATATATATATATATATATATATATAGATATATATATACATATATATAAATTTGAACGAATAGTGTTTTGGACATCTGGGGACCTCAAAACAAAAAGTTATCATGGTCTCGGGCTTAAGTCTTACCATGAGACCTACGGTAATAGCTTCTTCCCTATAGGGGAAATTCGCTAAAATCATATTTTTTCTGTTCAATGTCTGCGACTAGTAATATATTTGTTTTATGCTTGCCAAAAAGCAGAATAAATTCATATAGTTTGTTCTATACGAGTTGCTTATTATATGACAGTACGATTTTCTGGTCTCACCCCCCTCGACCCCTACTGTTATCATAGCCTAAAAACATTAAAAAATATACTGTATATAACTATGTAAGAAACTGCAACTTTAAGTACAAATAAAAATCATATAACGATGTGATCTTCTTTCTGTTGAAGAGAAACTGATCCACATATTTTAAAGTAATATTTGCTATTATTTTGTTGCTGGAATGGTAAAAATAAGACACATGACATTTTTTAACTGTTGGTCCCATTTAAATTATTACAATTACATTTAGATTTTCCTAGATATACTATCAGATGTTTTATAGTATAGTGATAGTACTTTTAAACTAAATGAGAGTTTTAAATGTTTTTTTATACACAGATTAGCCAGATTGCGTCACTACACGTTTTGTGGTGTTTCCAATGTACACAGGGGTTATGTACACATTGACGTTACATACGTACGGTACGAGGCTGGGCATAATACTGTCATTTGTTATGCGTCAAATGTGTACGTTTTTTGTTAGTTGTAATCCTTGTTTGATGTTACAGGTACTCTAATACTTGTGCCGTTTGCTTTGTTTTACGCGGTCTTAGGTGTTTCTTTCTGTAATTTGTGATTCAGCGTAAATCACTTATTTAAATCTGGAAAGAGACATCGAGTCTGGTAGGTTACGGATATGGTTTTAAATTAAATCTGTTCTGCGTACTTAATTAATATGTTTCTATAATACGCGAAGGGGATTTTTGTGAACAGAACTCCCCTGTTATGTCGACACAGATTTTGACGATAGAGGTATCAGATAAATGACCTCGATCCGTAATTGAACGTCATGAACTGAGAAAACAAATTACTGCAAAGACAAGCCAACAAACTACTGCAATGACAAGACAACAAACTACTGAAATGACAAGGCAACAAACTACTGCAATGACAAGACAACAAACTACTGCAATGACAAGACAACAAACTACTGCAATGACAAGGCAACAAACTACTGCAATGACAAGGCAACAAACTACTGCAATGACAAGGCAACAAACTACTGCAATGGCAAGACAACAAACTACTGCAATGACAAGGCAACAAACTACTGCAATGACAAGGCAACAAACTACTGCAATGGCAAGGCAACAAACTACTGCAATGGCAAGGCAACAAACTACTGCAATGACAAGACAACAAACTACTGCAATGGCAAGGCAAAAAATTACTGCAATGGCAAGGCAACAAACTACTGCAATGACAAGACAACAAACTACTGCAATGACAAGGCAACAAACTACTACAATGACAAGGCAACAAACTACTGCAATGACAAGGCAACAAACTACTACAATGACAAGGCAACAAACTACTGCAATGACAAGGCAACAAACTACTGCATTGACAAGGCAACAAACTACTGCAATGACAAGGCAACAAACTACTGCAATGGCAAGGAAAACTCTTTTAACAACATTGCCCAAAACTCTTATATATAAATACACAGGTATTTTGGGAAGTGAGATCTAAGGTAGTACTAAACTGATTGTTATGCTTGATGCGGATAACTTTGCTCTGGTTGGAGCAAAAGGTTCACTAATATACTATAACATAATTAAGGATTTTTGGGCTTTTATCATGTAAAACTTAGGATTTGTTTTAATTATTGATTTATAAATTTGCGTTTGCACTCCCCAATCTATTTTATCCTGAGATTAAAATTCATCGGTCCAATACAATAAAAAAATACGAAGGGTCAAATACGTTCACTAGTTATTTTTGAAAACCCAACAACAAGATTTATATCGTAAAAAATGAACTTTCCAACTTCCCAAAGTGACACGAACCTCAATTCCAACTGGTTGCGCCCGACATGTTGTGTGCCGAGAGTTGGCGTCGCCGCGGGCCGGGCAACTCTCAACTCTAACTCAGTAACTGACTCAATTATATTGACTCCTCGCCACATTAGAGGCTCAGCCGCCAATTGTCTTGTGTTTGAGTTGGTCCGCTGTCATCGATCGCCTAATCGTCCCCCGGGCGCCGCAAATACACTTTTAATAACATTCTCCTGCGCACACAGCCCATGTTTGTTCTCGGGGAGCGTGGAGCAACTTTATTGGCCCATAATTGAGAACGACCCTCACCCCCCCCCTCGGGCCCAGGCTCTAATGAAATGACCGAGATTTACTTGACTCCAAGTCGGAGAAAGCTTTTCCATTGTGTGAAACGAAATCGAGTGAGGTTACGATCTAATCGTGTTTGAGGAAAAGAGGATAAAAATCATTATAATAATGTTATGATTTCTTATTTTGCGTTAAGTATTTTAACTCTGTTAAATTAATTTACTATATAAAAAATTGTTTTATTGGAGGAACGTTTTAAGTGGGAGATAGTAAAAGTAACTGTGTAATTTAAAGAGGTACATACTTTTAGCGAAATCCTTTCACGGTTACGGAAGACCCATGGTAAAACCTAGGCTCAGGCTCAAAACTTTTCTTTTATAAAGCTATGCCAAAAACGATGGCCGAGGCAAGTGAAAATGAAACGCCGCGCCGTCTCACCGGAGGTCTGCCGTGCGCAGGAGTATGCGTTCCAAAAAGACACAAAAGGAAACATTACATAGTTTTAGGGGGTTTGCTGTTTTTGTAATTTAAAATCAACCAAATTTAAACAAATGTTCAACTGTGGAAGATTAAAAATCAACTATAATAACTGAAAACTGAAAAACTGTCTACAAAATTACAGAAGCCCTTGATTTTCTTTCGCTTATTCAAGTTAAAGCCGTGACTACTTTACAACTTAGTTACAGCATCCGAGGACGGTAACCCTACTCACCTTGGCAACACAGCCCTTCCCTATCACATCAATGTAGTTAAAAATTCAAAAAGCCAAAAGGAGTTTTCAAACAAATATTTCCAATGAATAGCCAATAATCTCTTTCAAAACGTAAAATAAATCAAGTAAGTGCGGTTGTTTGAGCATCAGGACCAAAAAAGAAGAGTTTTCTTTTTCAATGTCTATCATTCCTCATATATTTTGTTATCTTAAATTCTTGAATTTAATTGACAGATTAGTTTAGCATTTGCAACTTGGTTGGATCTTGCAAGTTTTTATTTTAATTATTCATGTGCATGTTATTTTATCTGGAAGTATTATGTATTTTATATATTTAAGTATTTTACCTCATTATTAAATTAATTCAATACAAAGTTGCCAACTTTTTTATTCTTGACTCTCAATCTCCCTAGGTTTTAGTTAATGTTCTCATGGTGTTGCTACATTAACAAAGCACCGCACAACAACCACAATATGTGTTTCAAGTTCCAAGCTTAATGTAAGTAAAATAACGACTAAATGACAACGCGATCTAAATTAATTGGTAAAATCTTATTTAAGATGGGTAAACCCACGAGGAAAATATCTACTTAAATTATAGCAACTTAATCCCCTTGTAAAGAAATAAAGTCTTTCTTTTATTTAGTTATTGTTTGTTTGTTCAGAATGAACTGCCATAACACATAATGATATGTATAAGTTACGACATTAAAGTGCCGTCATTGAAGAAGAAATATTTAGCCGTATAGTTCAATCGTATAGTTTTAAATATAATTTCAAAAAGGTGATAACTCGAGAACGGCTGGACGGACTTTAAAGTTTGGGATGTCAAATAAAAGGTATTTTTACTTAGATTTGTCAATACATCTCAGAGTTTTAAGAAAGTGCATCACTTAAATACAGTAAAGGGCTGAATTTTCGGATCAGAGGCGCTATCCGACGGCGGAATTCTAAACTAGGTGTTGATTGAAAGTACATTATCCGCATTATTCCCAGTGTTTTCATCCGTTTTAATATCAGATGGTTCGTTATGTTTACAGTAGCCAACTGAAACAACCTTTCGTTGGGTACAAACTTGCTCGGGTTAAGCAACAGGACAACTAGTTTATGAATAATAGGTTTTAATTATCTTTTCTCACAAAGTAAACCGATTTATTACTTTGTATTACTTGTAACAGTATAGAATAACATTTGATGAAAGTTGTATGTATATATATATATATATACATTGTTACAAGTAATAAATGGGTTTATTTTACGAGAAAGGGTAATGAAAACCTATATTATTATTTTGGTAATAGAACATTTTTGTAAGGAAACGAATCGTTACCAATACATTAGTGTTATAATCATTATTTCTTTCAAGAGGTAAACCCTTAGTAACTTAAAAAGTATTTATCTTTGCTTTAGTAATACTATTTTTACATAAACACAACTACCTATCGCCACGATCCAATAGGATTGTGCGGCGCGGCGTTCCAGAAACTCCAGGTGAAGTTGGAGGAAGATCAAAATAAACAATTACTATTCATTTCATACACTTTTCCAGCATTAGTAAATTTAAACATATATTTTGTTACCATATGGGTAAACAAAAAAATGTTTATATTCTTGTTAGTTAACCTTAACTTGGTTAAAAGTATCTTTATTATAACATTCAAGAATACACTAGGATGGTCTGCCGTTACACTTTAGACGCATAAATGAGCGAAGCAACAGTTACAACGTTAAAGCGCGAACAACGAAGGTCTACGGGGAAGAAAGCTGCATTTAGTAAACAAACTAAAATAATGTAAACAAAACAGTGACGGTTTTTAACAGCTGTTTATTAAATTTAAATGAAGTCAGTTAAAAACATGTGACATAAACCCAATAAAATATTTCTTCCATTGCAATTACATGTGAACTTTAAGACCCACTGGGGCGTAACCTAGGAGGAATTTTGCAATCTTTATAATAAAAACCTTCTCGGTATCACTTAGTTACTGGTCAAATTTCATATCAGTCGGTAAAGCCATTACACTGTGATGCCGTTACAAAGAAGTGACAAAGAGAGGGAAAGAGAGCTTCGCTCGCTTCGCTCAATTATCCTCTTTTTTTAAATTTATTTTTTGTTACAGTATTTACTTTTTGTTTTATTTTCTTTAGATTTTAATTTGTGTTTTACCTGCTTGTAATTTGTTTGGCTGGTATTTTATTTTCAATTTGGTACGATGTTTTTGTTTTCTTACATTCATTCGTTGTTTTTCGATGTTTCAAATTAATAACTTATTTTGAGTTGTTTTTCTTTTAAAATAGTTTATGAGTTTTCGGTTTTATATTTAGGCTACAAGCTTCTTGTGCGTGATGACCAAACATGGTCGTAAAGTATTGTTTTTAATAGCCAAAGCAGGGAAACTATCACAGACTCCATGACAGAATCTGGCAACTTGGAATGATTGTGTTACTTTGTAACTCTTTTATTTTGTAATTACATTTTTTACGATTTACCCAACCTTTTGGAGGGTTGGTTCTTAATTTTAGTTAATTTCACGAGTTGTTGGTTGACTGCTTAACCCCTTTACGTTTAGGGATCTTAAAGCTTTTTAAAACCGCAAATTTACACTACTGCACAAATAACAGAATTGCAGAAATAACGTGTTGAAACAGTAAAAGTTAGTAATAAAAATTGTGTATCAATTACATTTACTCCAACGTTTTTAAGTGGTGTATAATATTAAGGAAATTAGAAAGCTGTCCTAATTTTTTGGTGGTAGAATCAACAGACTTCATGTCAATTTGTTCTCAAGATACAAAAATCGCCTTGCAAATCGCTGAAACCGTGTTAAAACTTGCACTCTGAACAATATTTCGACTCTTTAATAGCTTAAAAACAAATAGCTTGTACAAATGTACAAAGGGTCAGTTATACTTTGGACAACATTAAGATTCTGATGAATACTTATTTTTTTAATGGTATCCAAATTAGAATTGTATTTGTATTACTTGGCAATTTATTTACAGTCTATACATCAATGAAAACATTTAACTTTCAGGTGGTTTATTTATACAGATTTTCGTGTTAGCTCAATAAAAACAACTAAACGAGTTCGCACGCAGCATGCTGACGTGAGGGAACGGAATTTCCACATACAAAACTTTTAAAACTCATAACCAGGGGGTAAAAACATACATTTATTCCAATTTTGTTGAAATCCGAAAAAAATGATTTTTTGGGCGTTCTGATGCTCCTGGTTTCATTTACCTGCAATGCTAGGAATTCAATTTTGCGTATTATAAGGTTAGGAGAAGATCCAGTCAGGCTTGAAAGTAGCCGCGAGGTTGCTGGGGATGATACAAATATGCCAACAAATGAATAACATGCTTTTCTAATGCAAAAACCCCATAAGACAACGTACTGTGTTTAGCCGATATACATTTTCTTTAATAACTCGGTAAATATTTGTGCTAGAATGATGAGAGAGGGCTTAAAACTTTAGGTTCACTAATTCCCAACTTAATACATGTACAACACTAAAAACCCAACAAAGCTAACACTAACACTAACACTAACACTAACAACACTAACAACACCATCAATACTTTTACGTCCGTGGCGTTTCTGACCCTTTTTCGACCCAAAAACTCTAAATTTGAAAGAATAATCCCCACAAAAGGGGTTTAGAGTTATATTTTAGTTTGTTTTGCCCAACGAACTTGTCCAGCTGATTATAGAAAGGAACATCCCTACCAAATGTGAAGTAAATCGGACAAAAAATGCGACTGCGAGAGTCGCACACACACACACACACACACACACACACACACACACACACACACACACACACACACACACACACACACACAAACACACACATATATATATATATATATATATATATATTGTATATATCATTTTGAATGGCCCAGGGGGTCACGTTAGGAACTTCTATGGTGGTCCCGGGCTTAAGTTTCACCGTGCGGGTCATGCTAATAGTTCACTTTTCATAGAAAATTCACTAACAAAACCAGTACAAATTACCATTTAGCATGTTATTTCTAAGTATAAACAGATTGGCACATCAAGCTCTTTAATCGTGCGTTAAAAATGTTTTCAGAACTGAATTATGACCCAAAGCAAGTAAAAGGGTATTAGTTTGTTTGTTTATATCTTCCGTAAACTGAAATGCCTCCAACTCTATCTAGTGTGTAAATTAAGTATTGAAACAAACATGTATTTTTAAACTAAAATAGATAGGAATACTTTGTTCGTGGCATTGACTGTTAACAAAGGTTCCGGGATTTTTGACATCAACACATTTTTTCAACCCCGTATGGGGGTGAGGGTTAGAGGGTAACTTATTTTTTGTTTTAAATAGCAACCCCTATTGAGTGACCCCACATTATGTAGGTCTTCACGCTAAAATCAATGATATAAAGATAATTAAAATCCGTTGATCCTAAACAAAATGGTGGCCAAAAACGTCAATTATGTTTGAACTATTATAATGAATGCAGTTATTACTTAAGAAATGCTTTAGTACGTGTTTTAGAAAGATATCACCAAGACCCACATGTTTTATTAGAAATTTCAAATTAATATGTTTTTAAGGTGAGAAATCCTTTTTTAATACTAATAAACACAAATGTATTTTTTTAAATTTTAATATATAAATTATTACCAAAATTTATGTTTATTAGTATTACAAAAGGATTTCTCACCATACAAATAACATATTAATTTGATATTTTTAATAAAACGTGTGGTTATCGGGGGTATCTTTCTAAAACACGCACTAAAACATTTCTTAAGTAATAACTCCATTCATTATGATAGTTTAAACATAATTGACGTTTTTGTTTAGGATTAACGGATTTTAATTATCTTTATATCATTGATTTTAGCGTGACGACCTATAAAATGAGCGGTCACTCGATAGGGGTTACTATTTAAACAAATAAGTTACCCCCTACCCGCCACCCTCTTAGGGGCTTGAAACAATATTTTTATGTAAAAAATCCTGGAACCTTTGTTAACAGTCAATGCCACGAAAAAAATATTTCTATCTATTTTAGTTTATAAAAATACTTATTTGTGTCAATACTTAATTTACACACTGTATAAAATACCACAGAAAAAATTAGGAGAGAGGTTAAAATAATTATGAAAATAAAACGTTCACAGTATGTTAGCGGTTAAGATAACATACCAAGTATGCGGAATGAACAGAAGTAACCCTGAAGCAAATTTAAAACGAAACAGCATTACTAAAACTATTATATTACGTTTATAATAGGAAACTAACGTCGAAATAAATAACCCCGTCGCAGCAAACCTGCATACTCAGCGAATTTACAATGGAGATATAAATGTATTAATACTACATAAAGCCACTTACCAAGTTTCATAAAAATATATTCACAACTAAGCGATATATGCAATTTTAATTATTCTCCATAAGAATAACATTGGAGCTGAGTACGCAGGTTTGCTGCAACAAGGAAGACTAAAAATGGGTTTTTACGCTAATATCAATAGAACTTAACTAGGTGAAGTCGTATACAAGTTTTTATTCATTTATGTTCATAATTAAGAGAGACATAGCATTTGATTATTCTCCATAAGAATAACATGGGGATGAGTACCATAAACCAATTTTAATGGTTTATATGCTCTTTACTGATATTCTATTTTATATATTACCTATAATGTAAGCGTGACATGCCGCATTTACTTATGTAAACAGTAAAATTTGACAAAATAAATGAGTCTAAATCTGAATATACTTCCATCTAATTCAGTAACCTAATGAAGTCTCTCGGATAGTACATTTATGGTTTATTTGATTATCATAAGACAAACATAGGACGGCAAACACCCCTTGCATGAAACCCCCGACATTCTTAAAACAATAATGTGTTTGTTCTTTAACGTAGGGCGTAATCCTGACTTGTTAACTATTAATGTTTGGTGACTACACACAAAATTAATGTTTATAAATACTTGAAGTTTTTTCATAATTAAGGTTCAAGATTTTCCCATTCACTGAATGAGAAAAACTTTAACACGGACCATTATAGTATGAGTTCAGTCAATCCACGCAGTGTTTATAGTTATTGGTAAAGCAGCGAAAAATATGGGAAAGAGCGCCCAATGCTCCCTAGCGGCGAATCATTCAACTAACCGTATCACCTTTTCAGCTACCCCGCTAGAGCGCTCTGCTTGTCAGTTTTCATTAAACTTTCAAAGCAGTACATTATACTTGGTGATGCAAATTTTAGTAATACATTACTACTATTGGAAACATAAGTAAATAAATTGATGTCAAATGACTTAATTCAACAAATATCTAATATGTAATGTCTGAAAATCGAAGAATTTATTATCTGATTGTACTCATTATCAAATTATGAGAAACATGAGTGAAATAAATGAAAGCGGATCTTTAGGTATATTTTAACTACATACATAACTACGTATATTTTATTATAACAATACATTTTAATAACAAACAAATTAATATTAATATTGACTAACATATATGTCATAATATATGATAAATATAATTTATTAAATTGGTTAATTTGTTAAATAGTGAATTAAAAGTGTTTATGTAAGATAATAATATCTTATAACACATTTATTTAATTTTAACTTCTTCGTAAATATATTTGGAATGTACCAAATTTATTTTATTAAGGATATAAATATAAACATTTGTTTAAATATTCACCAGACCAAACAAAATCAATTCATTTATTGTTCAATGGTACAATATCTTGCATTGAACTGAGCTAGTCATTAACTCAGTCTACCCCAAACTATTCAAATCTTAATAATCACAGTCTGTGACAGATAAACATATTCTGTTAAATCTGTCTACCCTATTAAAATTTGTTTATTTTTTGTGGTCTTTAAAACTATTAATTTGCATGCAATTGGTGTACCAATTAAAAGCAATTACTCTCTATAAATGCCTTTTAGGGGTTTTAAAAATCATCCGACTTTTGAGCTTAGCCCCATTAGCATTTAAAATCGAAATGTTAATCTTAAAGAGTTATTTTAATTAGCCAGTTGAATATAATGATTTTCAAAACATCTGACATGCCTGCGAGATCCCCGTGCGGAGAACGGGACATTGGCTAGTTAAAACTTACCAACCTGGCACTTTTAAATTGTTGACGCGGTGGATATCCCATTTACTTTCATTACAAAATCAGCCTTTTAATTTATATTTATAAAAAAAGGATGTTGGTTTGTTTGTATTTATTTTTCAAGTTTATGGACTCGGACACCGTTGGACCGTTTGCCATAAAACTTGATATATATGTAAAATTTCACGGGGAAGGTTTTTAAGCCATCCGTTTCGTTCTACCTCAATTGCCAAGAGCCCAAGAGGCTCCCAAGAGGCCCAAAAGGGTTCCTATATAAACCTTATGGAAAGATATTGTTGTTTACATAAAAGCTAATGACATGTTTACTTGAACAGGTGATCTTGGAGATATTGGTTTTAGTTGGTAATAGTCAAAGTTATGACAACGTCTGCCGGGTAACAGCTAAGGAAATGATAAATATGGTGAATGAACATGGTGGTATTGGGTAGCTTATTTATATAAACTCTTCAAGATTAATATTTTAAAAGAGTAGTTTTTAATAGGTAAGTAGGTCTAGATAATCTAAAATCCAAAACCAGTACAGATCACCTTACACTTTATTGTCCTAACATAAAAAGAAATTAATATATCAACCAAGGGAAATTAGTTGGATAGTTATATATACAAAGACAGCTGAAGCCACCTTACTCAACCAACCATCCAGTGCCGACGATTTGATCGCCACTCCAGAGGGTGGACACATTGACCTGTTATCGAAGAGTCTTTGTTTTTAATATCAACAAGGAAACAATAATGCGATTGAAAACTTTTTCCTGTAATAGGTTGAGAAACATCAGTGATAACAAAACGAAAATTGCATCTTCAGACCTAGATCAAGCTACGATTATAGATTAAGATACGTTCACCATATTTTCACAGAACTAAGAAAGAAATAAAATATTTATTTCCAACTAAAATTAACCATAATTGTATACAAAACAATTACACTTACTGATTAAACTGATTACACTTACGAAAACTATTAGCGGCATACAATTGACTGTGACTTACAGCAAGTTTTCCCCGATCTATTAGATGCAGAATACATCCACTCCAGAGATCATAATAAACCACCTACCACAATGTAAGTTAGTACCAAATAAGCGGCGAGATCGGAAGCCCCAGCCATCTTCAACCCGTTCTGAGACGAGGCAGGGAGTGTTATTGCTGGGACAAGATTGGGTGGGACTTGCTGGCTGATGAAACTTTTTAATTATATATTTTAAAGAATTAACTGACAAAATTAGCTGAAGCCAGTTACTCAACCAACCATCCAGAGCCATAAATAAGGATCTTCAGAAAATAAGGAAGGTTCAGCTCATCTTTTAGCTCCGTCACCTAACTTTTAATGACACAAACAAAGTTCATCTTGATTTCTAGAGAAAGAATAGTACCTAAGCTCTAGCATTTCCGTTTGGTTGTGTTTACTGTTTTTAATAACTAATCAGTAGACTGGGTAAGTTCACTAAATAATAAACGAAGAAAGATGTCAAATCATGTTGTTGTATTGTCTCTCAAAGAAAGCTTCGTGGTCGTTGTCACTGGCGTATTGTTTGTACTGCCCCTCGTGTACAAATATCATCAGCTAAATGTTCAACTGCCCTCGGGCACAAATATCATCAGCTGAATGTTCAACTGCTCCTCGGGCACAAATATCATTAGCTGAATGTTCAACTGCCCCTCGGGCACAAATATCATCAGCTGAATGTTCAACTGCCCTCGGGCACAAATATCATCAGCTGAATGTTCAACTGCTCCTCGGGCACAAATATCATTAGCTGAATGTTCAACTGCCCCTCGGGCACAAATATCATCAGCTGAATGTTCAACAGCCCCTCGGGCACAAATATAATCAGCTGAATGTTCAACTGCCCTCGGGCACAAATATCATCAGCTGAATGTTCAACTGCCCTCGGGCACAAATATCATCAGCTGAATGTTCAACTGCCCCTCGGGCACAAATATCATTGGCTGAATTTTCAACTGCCCTCGGGCACATATATCATCAGCTGAATGTTCAACTGCTCCTCGGGTACAAATATTATTAGCTGAATGTTCAACTGCCCTCGGGCACAAATATCATCAGCTGAATTTTCAACTGCCCTCGGGCACAAATATCATCAGCTGAATGTTCAACTGCCCTCGGGCACAAATATCATTAGCTGAATGTTCAACTGCCCTTCGGGCTCAAATATCATCAGCTAAATGTTCAACTGCCCCTAGGGCACAAACATCATCAGCTGAATGTTCAACTACCCCCCAGGCACAAATATCATCAGCTGAATTTTCAACTGCCCTCGGGCACAAATATCATCAGCTGAATGTTCAACTGCCCTCGGGCACAAATATCATCAGCTGAATGTTCAACTGCCCTCGGGCACAAATATCATCAGCTGAATGTTCAACTGCCCCTCGGGCACAAATATCATCAGCTGAATGATCAACTGCCCTCGGGCACAAATATCATTAGCTGAATGTTCAGCTGCCCTTCGGGCTCAAATATCATCAGCTGAATGTTCAACTGCCCTCGGGCACAAATATCATTAGCTGAATTTTCAACTGCCCTTCGGGCTCAAATATCATCAGCTGAATGTTCAACTACCCTCGGGCACAAATATCATCAGCTGAATGTTCAACTACCCCCCAGGTACAAATATCATCAGCTGAATTTTCAACTGCCCTCGGGCACAAATATCATCAGCTGAATGTTCAACTGCCCCTCGGGCACAAATATCATTAGCTAAATGTTCAACTGCCCTCTGGCACAAATATCATCAGCTGAATGTTCAACTGCCCTCGGGCACAAATATCATCACCTAAATGTTCATCTGCCCCTCGGGCACAAATATCATCAGCTGAATGTTCAACTGCCCTCGGGCACAAATATCATTAGCTGAATGTTCAACTGCCCTCGGACACAAATATCATCAGCTGAATGTACAACTGCCCTCGGTCACAAATATCATCAGCTGAATGTTCAACTGCCCTTCGGGCACAAATATCATTAGCTGAATGTTCAACGGCCTTTGGACACAAATATTATCAGCTGAATGTACAACTGCCCTCGGGCACAAATATCATCAGCTGAAGGTTCAACTGCCCTCGGGCACAAATATAATCAGCTGAATGTACAACTGCCCTCGGGCACAAATATCATCAGCTGAAGGTTCAACTGCCCTCGGACATAAATATCATCAGCTGAATGTACAACTGCCCTCGGGCACAAATATCATCAGCTGAATGTTAAACTGCTCCTCAGGCACAAATATCATTAGCTGGATGTTCAACTGCCCCTCTGGCACAAATACCATCAGCTGAATGTTCAACTGCCCTCGGGCGCAAATATCATCAGCTGAATGTTCAACTGCTCCTCGGGCACAAATATCATCGGCTGAATGTTCAACTGCCCCTCGGGCACAAATATCATCAGCTGAATGTTCAACTGTCCTCGGGCACAAATATCATTAGACGAATGTTCAACTGCCTCTCGGGCACAAATATCATCAGCTGAATGTTCAACTGCTCCTCGGGCACAAATATCATTAGCTAAATGTTCAACTGCTCATCGGGCACAATTATTATTAGCTGAACGTTCAACTGCCCCTCGGGCACAAATATCATTAGCTGAATGTTCAACTGCCCCTCGGGCACAAATATCATCAGCTGAATGTTCAACTGATCCTCTGGCACAAATATCATTAGCTGAATGTTCAACTGCTCCTCGGGCACAAATATCATTAGCTGAATGTTCAACTGCCCCCGGGTACAAATATCATTAGCTGAATGTTCAACAGTTCCTCTGGCACAAATATCATTAGCTGAATGTTAAACTGCTCCTCGGGCACTAATATCATTAACTGAATGTTCAACTGCCCCTCGGGCACAAATATCATCAGCTGAATGTAAAACTGCCCCTCGGGCTCAAATATCATCAGCTGAATGTTCAACTGCTTCTCGGGCACAAATATCATTAGCTGAATGTTCAACTGCTCCTCGGGCACTAATATCATTAGCTGAATGTTCAACTGCCCTCGGACACAAATATCATCAGCTGAATGTAAAACTGGCCCTTGGGCTCAAATATCATCACATTTAGAAGATCAGCTTGAGAAGCCGCTAATGCGAGACAAATATGATTTAGCAAACGCATTACAACTAATTTTAAGAAATTTTCAGTTAACTGTGTTCCTGTAAAAATCCTCATCAAGAGTAGATGCCATATTATCACTTAATTAATATTAGTTTGTAGGATAAGGATGGGGTTTTGCAACGAAATCTGAAAGATAGTTGAGTGTTTAGAGAGCACATTAAACAATTGTTTTAGTGTTATAATTTTAAATACTTGTATTGGAAACTAATTTGCAAAACTTCAGCAGAAATGGTCCAGGGATTTTGGCGGGGTGGAACAATAGCAAACAGACACCACCTCAGTTTTACTTTCTCCCCCCTATACATAGTATATGGAGAAAGTATCGTTTTCGTCAACAATTTCGAATTTGAGTTGTTGGTGGAAATATTCGTTTTGGTGCTCCCTGAATCCAAAAAAGTGATTTTTCAGTGATGTCTGTGTGTTATCTGACTGCGTGTCTGTCTGGATATGTACAGAGGTAGAGATAACACCAGTCGACCGATTTTGATCAAATTTGATATGTAGGTACTAATTCACAAAATATCCAGGTGTTATTTTAATTATTTTTTTATATTTGATTTTTAAGGGTAATATTCCCCAAAAACCGCTAAAAAACATGAAAATTCAAAACTTCTTAAAAACAGCTCTAACGATTTTGATTCAAATTTGGAGGTTTATAGAGCTTCAGGTTTCCAACAAAATGACACTCCCCGAATTTCTGTAAAATTTCGGGTTCAGAAATTACAGGACTTAAAACATCCAAAAATCAGTTTTTTTATCTCACAACATAACATAAAAGTTACAAAATATTTCTTATCACCATTAAAAAGAGCTCAAAAAACTAAATAATTTAGGATTCTGAATTATTATTCTACGATTGCTGGTTGCGGAAAATATTTAATTTCCATTTTGCGGTAAAACGCAGTACTTTGCCCAATGTTATTGTGGGGAATGCAACAATTACAATTTCTTTCTTAGATCAGTAACACCAAACAAAGTACATTATTTGACATCATAATAAATAAATAAATCATATCATATCAAACATTTTTCATCCATATTATGAATAGTCGAATATATTGTTTCCTCTGTTGCACTTACAAGTGTTTTTATTAAACTAAAAATACCGAACCAAATTGATACGTGTTGTAATTTAGTGAAACACTTATTTGTGTCACAATCAGTAAACCTTATATTACGGTGTATGTCTGTTAAATTGAGGGGGCTTGGAAGTTTAATTTACAAATTTGATAACCCAACAAAGTTTATACATTTTAAACATATGTTATCGATATGAATAAATGGTTGTGAACAAATAACACTTTCCAGTATACTGGACGAAACAAAATTCAATGAAAATTAAATAATAATTTAAAACCGATTTATGGATCCATACAATATCACAAAACTGTCAAAAATTCAGTGCACGGAATGATATATGGTTGAACATCAAACCGATTCCCATTACTTATAGATTCTCTGGTTACCCAGAGGCTTATCGATGAGATCACTAATGAAGATATCTCGTGGTGGGAACGCAAATCCGGGCCACTTAACGACCGAGGGACCATAATGTTGTAAAATGAATAGTTGTCTATAAACATGGGACAGTAACGCGGGATGTAATGACTTCTGGCACGCACCCCCCCACACCCACCCCCCGTAACGACCATCCCCTAGCGGCCGGGGGAAGTCACTTTGAAAACTATCTATTGGTACTTGATTGCTTGAAATTGAATAACATCATTGATGTCTCCCTTATGGCGTAAAGATGATTTTACGGGGTAGTATTACCTTGAAGACCCCAATATCGTAACATTGCCGAGATAAGGATTTAACAAAATGACAATTAGTTGCGATTGTGATGATTGTTACTGCAAAGAATACAAATTAGATTCAGGATAAATATACGGTGTTACCAATTTTTCCGGGTAGTATAATTTTGAAGACCTCGGTCCTATAGACCTACGATGATTAAGTAATACAAAAATTATAATTGGGTGCGATTGCCATGATTGTTACTTTAAAGAATATAAATTACGTCTTTAAAGGTAAATAAAACGCTTACAGATTTTACGGGGTAGTATGACATTGAAGACCCGTTATCGTAATCCCATCTAAATAAGGATTTCAAAAATTATAGTTCAGTGTGGTTACGAAGGTTGTCACTGTAATAAATACAAACTGTATAGTATAATATGTTGCTCCTATGTTCTCTTAGGTTATACTGTGCATAGCTTATAGAATCAGGCCACAGCTATCTACCAAATTTTAAAACTGTGTTCTTTTTTGAAGAATTATACTTATACTAAAACCTTCCCGATTAAGTTGATTCGAATGAATAACGAAAGTGATTTTTTACCTTTACATCAATAAGTAAAAAAAACTCAGGGCATCTTTTATGAACCACTGAATTATACATTGGAAGCAGGTGTCATGTCGAAATTATTTACCTACTACTTTGGACACAAATTAAATTATACTACAATTTTTGATGCACAGCTTGCGCATCCCGTTTTTAGAAGCTAGAATAGTAGATAGTTAAATAGCTAACAAAACAATAGTTTGTAGTTACGTATAATCCTTAAAACAGCTGTTTATCTAATTGAATTTAATTAAGAAAAAACACATGTGACATAAAACCGAATAAAATTCTCCTCCATATTACTATGGGGACTTGGAAATCCCTTGGGGCACAGCCCTGAGGCCTAAATCGAAAATCCAAAGCCAGTTTGCACATCTGCACATCTAGACGCGCGTTTTAGTGTACAATATGTGGGGGTAAGTCTTAAAATAAAAAACCTTATTGTTTACAAAGTTTGCATGTAGAGAATTGATAATATAGATAGATAGATAGATAGATGGATGACCTGTTTTGAAATTGGATCAAAAGATTTTCAGTGTTCAGAATTTCGCTTCGCAATATATTAACTTCGCCGAGGAAAAAGGAAACAAGAAACCATATTGTAAAACAAATCTAGATTTGAATACATCCGTCCATGCAGAGACGTATTTTTTAAACATATGTTTCAGGAAAAATATGCAATCTTGTTGTTTGGAAGTTAGAAGAGAATCAGATGCAAGGATCGTTTCAAGTTTCACTTGAATTTATGACAAATAATGTTGGCTGTTCAGAAACCTCTTAATGCACAAACAATACTTATTGCCAAAATAAAAAAAACTGTTACACTTTATTTGTCCAATACCTTTATAATGGGCAACCATTAAGGGCAATAAACCAGGAAAGGAAATGTGATCAAGATGGGCTCAGTACACCTAATTTTTACTCAAATTAGAAATTGATTATTTAGTGATGTAATACCATGTTCTTAGTGATTTGGATGTTTAAGGTATAAGCCCATTTTACAAACATAATTTCAAGGTACAAGATTCTTATTCAAGAGCAGCCTTTACTGGAGCCTTCAAAGTCTTTCCTTTTTAAATGTCTTCTTATATTTTCTTCAAGTGACTCAGTATAACTAGCAGTTTGATCAGTTGCTCCCTGTAAATAACTTTTCCATGCGTCAAAATTGTTGGTGGCAAACCAAACTCGGTCGCTTCTCTTGTAAAGTTGGTATTCAATGGTATTTCGACATATTTTAAATAAATAAATTAGACTTTGACAACTCAGAGAGTAACTTACCGTATGGTCTATGATGTAAAATTATTACCCCAGTTGTCTGGGGGTCTGATGGACAACAGATAGTTGTGACTCAGGTTGCATGCGGCACGAGACCAAACAATAATTTCATTAAGCGATAGGAAACACACGAGCCCAATTAAACCTACATGGTTTGCGTCATCGATTATGTTATCGACCAATCCACACGTTACAGGTTAAACTGGAACACTGAGCGGAGTTGGGTAATCTACCAGCTCGGAGGACAGATCTACTGACGATTTGAAGCGAAGAAGTGACTCTTGTCTCTACTTCGTTTGTAAACGTACCTAATCAGTTAAACATTCTCTTATCAGTTCAGGAATTTATGTAATGAATATATTTACACATTTGTTGTTTTTACTTGAAACTTATATTTTTTTATTCAAAAGTGTGCAACTAGAAAACTTCTTAAAGAAATGTATAACAATAAAAAAATTCTTGTAATATATTATTTAGCCTTATAATTTTAATTTTTCAATGCAGAAACACTACTTTTTTATATGTAATCTTAACGCACGGGACTAAAAAAAAGATTCATTTCTGTCTCCACCGGCAAAAAAACATTAATTGTAAATTCAGGTGTCATATAAAAATATTAACACCCTTACTCTTGGTAACCATAAACGGGTAGGTCGTGAACTTATACAAATATTTTAAAATAAGCTCTGAATGAATCATGAGTGATTAAAGTTAGTAATGTTGCAGTTTCTCTGTTATTTTATCGATGATTTTGTTAAAAAGATATTGATAATTTTTTTGTTAAAACTAAAAAAAATGGCTAATATCTCGAAATTAAAAAGTAATATTTAAACTCTAAATGCGGAATTGTGTTCAGCGTAAAAAAAATAGTTCAAAAGTGTCACATCATCTCGACTGTTGTCCTAACAATGTTAAATACAAAATGCCATTGACGAAGGAAATAAAAAAGGATCAATATTTGTCAGCATTATATTGATTTTCAAGCCATTACTATGCAAATTTATTAAATACTAGCTGTTACTACCCGCGGCTTCACTCGCAACAAATTAAAACACATTAAAATTACTAACAAACCAGACCTGAACTATCAAATCTTTGTTTAGTTTTACCACATGGCTTCCTTTGCCCTAACTGACAAACAGCTACAGCTATTAATTTTATAAATTATGTCCTCCCATAAAATGGGCATTGGAACTTACAACATCCGTGGGGTGGAGCCCTAAGGTTGGATATGGAAATTATCAGGACTATATTTTAATGTGTTATGTATCCTATGTTCAAGTAAATTTTTGCTTAATCTGTCCAGTAGTTTATACGTGACGGAACTACAAATATCCGTACATCAAAAAATTCACATTTATAATATTAGTAGGGTAATATTTTCGTCCTCTTTCCTATTATTTAAGCATGTCATCTCAGGAAATTTACATACCTTTTATTCTACTTGCGCCAAAATATCCAACACAAAGTTTAAAATGTGTCAGTATTTTTACGTAACAAAAAGTCAACTTGCAATGTTTCGTTACTTAATTGATTTACAAGATTAACATTGTACTAGCGGCGATTATACATGTAAAAACGTCAAACAAACTAATGATCGCTTCCAGCACGAACACCGTTACACGGATTATTATAAAAGCATCATCATCAATGTATAATTACAAGGCAATCAAGTCATGATATGTTGGAATCGATAGCGAGGGACGGCATCGGTGGCGTGAGGTGAGCGTGTTGGGTTATTGGTTGACGAGCTAGGAACACCCCTTGCACCGGTCACGGTATCTGATGTGGGGCTACGACCAGTGGGCGATAAACTGACAACAAGCCTTGGTTTAGGTCGAGAGAATGCTGTGAAAGTCACCATTTGTCACCCACGTGGTGTCCATAACAACCAAATATTTTCCGATCAGATATCACTAAATATAAGAACGCGTGAAAACGAAAGTAATTAAACAATTTATGTTACAATAAAAAACAACAAAAAAAACCGTCTCACCGTTGTGCAGATATGTAGTTGTTATCGGTTAAGAATTGAGATAAAGTCATTGGTATCTAGTATGGTAATTGTTTTACTTTTAGGACTTCTATAGAATAAATAAGCAGCATGAGAAAACTGACATATAACTTTTCTCTTTTATTCTTATTTTAGTCATTACATTCCTTTGTATATACTGAATATACAGTATAATACTAAACTTTTGAGCATGTATAGAAACTATTATACTAAACAGTTATTCAGAAGTGTTCACCCAAATCCCTTTAATGGAGATAGTAAAGAGCCAATGGGGTCTGTTGAGAGAGAAGCGCATATCGTCAAGGAGTGGGTCTGTTGGCTGTGGGAGAGAGAATAACATATCGTGCAAGTAGTGTGTCTGTTGGCTGTAATAGAGAGAAGCGCATATCGTCAAGGAGTGTGCCTGTTGGCTGTGGGAGAGAGAATAACATATCGTGCAAGTAGTGTGTCTGTTGGCTGTAATAGAGAGAAGCGCATATCGTCAAGGAGTGTGTCTGTTGGCTGTGGGGGAGAGAATAACATATCGAGCAAGTAGTGTGTCTGTTGGCTGTAATAGAGAGAAGCGCATATCGTCAAGGAGTGTGTCTGTTGGCTGTGGGAGAGAGAATAACATATCGTGCAAGTAGTGTGTCTGTTGGCTGTAATAGAGAGAAGCGCATATCGTCAAGGAGTGTGTCTTTTGGCTGTGGGAGAGAGAATAACATATCGTGCAAGTAGTGTGTCTGTTGGCTGTAATAGAGAGAAGCGCATATCGTCAAGGAGTGTGTCTGTTGGCTGTGGGGGAGAGAATAACATATCGAGCAAGTAGTGTGTCTGTTGGCTGTAATAGAGAGAAGCGCATATCGTCAAGGAGTGTGTCTGTTGGCTGTGGGAGAGAGAATAACATATCGTGCAAGTAGTGTGTCTGTTGGCTGTAATAGAGAGAAGCGCATATCGTCAAGGAGTGTGCCTGTTGGCTGTGGGAGAGAGAATAACATATCGAGCAAGTAGTGTGTCTGTTGGCTGTAATAGAGAGAAGCGCATATCGTCAAGGAGTGTGTCTGTTGGCTGTAATAGAGAGAAGCGCATATCGTCAAGGAGTGTGTCTTTTGGCTGTGGGAGAGAGAATAACATATCGTCAAGGAGTGTCTGTTGGCTGTGGGAGGGAGAATAACATATCGTCAAGGAGTGTGTCTTTTGGCTGTGGGAGAGAGAATAACATATCGTCAAGGAGTGTGTCTGTTGGCTGTGGGAGAGAGAATAACATATCGTGGAAGTAGTGTGTCTGTTGGCTGTAATAGAGAGAAGCGCATATCGTCAAGGAGTGTCTGTTGGCTGTGGGAGGGAGAATAACATATCGTCAAGGAATGTGTCTTTTGGCTGTAATAGAGAGAAGCGCATATAGTCCAGGAGTGTCTGTTGGCTGTAATAGAGAGAAGCGCATATCGTCAAGGAGTGTGTCTGTTGGCTGTGGGAGAGAGAATAACATATCGTGCAAGTAGTGTGTCTGTTGGCCATGAGATAGAGGCACGTATCGTGCAAGTAGTGTGTATTTGGGTCATGAAAGTGACAAGCACATATCGTCAAGGAGTGTATCTGTTGGATGTGTGTGAGAGAGAAGCGCATATCGTCAAGGAGTGTGGCTGTTGGCTGAGCGAGAGAGAATCACATATCGTGCAAGTAGTGTGTCTTTGGAACAAGAAAGTGAGAAGAGCACATCGTGCAAGTAGTGTGTATGTTGGCCGTGAGATAAGGGCGCATATCGTGCAAGTAGTGTGACTATTATCCGTGAGAGAGAACGCTTGGAGTCCAACTAGTGTGTCTATTGGCCGTGTGAGAGCAGCACTGATCGACATCGGCGGATAGACAGGGCACTCTGTAGCCCCTCGATTAGAGTAGATTGTCCTTTGTCCCTGCTATCATCCCGCGCCTGGCTGCCCCCATTGTGAGTCTCTGATAATGTTGTTTTAGCTTGTTATCACCCCTAAACACTCTCGTCCCTACAATACACACCTATCACAGCAGATTTCTCTTCCTGGTTTGATCGGTGCTAAATCAAGTATACAATTTTGTAATTGTGTTGTAATTTGTATTTTCTTAAGTTGCAAACTGTAAAACCAAAGCATCGTTTTCAGGCAAATAAGAAAAGTATTAAAGATAAATTAACTGTGATTACGTTAATGGAAGTTATAAAAATGATAATAACACTTAATTTATATTTCATAATCTGTAACTCTGCTACTGATTGGAAATTACAAAAAAATCATCTATCAATAATATCAATTTTTTATTTTGAACTAGGCCTTTTATTTAAAACTAGCTGATTATACCGGTTTCACCCGGGTAAAAAGGTAAATTACTGATGTCAGCTGTTTATTTGAATAACATTAAATAAATAGCATAAAACTGTAACCGTATGGTCTTATTGATTAACATTGGAATTTTGGATGTCCAATGGGGAGTAGCCCTAGAGGATTTATAGGAAACTGAGAGTCAGGTACAACAGCTGTAACCTAAAGAAACCAACCCTGAAAACTTGTTTAGCTGTACGGTGATACACACACAGACAAGAACTCTGCTTTATTTATATAAATGTAAACATCTTCTGGCTATCTAACATCTAAATGTAAGGTTACAATTTAAGTAAATAAAGCACATGAGATTATATAGAAAATAGTGAGGAGCATGGGGCATTTGTAATTAATTACATGCCAATATTTTGTTAATGACAATAACCCACCCGGTTTCGATACTAGTTAAAGTATGCTTCACAAAAATAGGTTGTAATTTTCGATCTTTCTACAAAAAAGAGCAAGGAGTAAGAACAAATGTTTAGTAAAATCATAGGTTATAAACTGTAAAACAAACATTTAATTGACAAAATGAGCAGAAATAACACAATGCTGCAAATCCGACCCTCGTCCTGTCGAAGTTTGGTTTGTACCATTGTGTAATGCCATATAAGACCTTTAACACATTTTATTTAATCTAAAGCTACCTCAGACATGCAAGAGTTCTCTAATGTATTATCCTTTATGGAGGTGTTGAAAAATCGTTGAAATCTATGAACAAATTAGAAATAAAAACCCGTGACTGGCGCCCTACTGGTTTGCGGTTACTTGTAGATTAATGTGAGACAGTTGTTAGTATGCAGTTAGACGCCACAAAGTAAGACCAACTCTATTATAGTCCTAATACAAGGAAGTTTATGGTGTAGAATTAGTGTGTGTGGTAACTATTAGTATGAAGTTGGACGCTACAAAGTAAGAGCGACTCTATTTTAGTCCTAATACAAAGAAGGTTACGGTGTATAATTAGTGTGTGAGACAGCTGTTAGTGTTATGCAGTTAGACGCCACCAAGTAAGAGTGACTCTATTATATTCTAATAAAAAGAAGGTTACGGTATACCGAGTTTGTGAGATAGCTGTTACTTCGCAGTTAGACGCCACAAAGTAAGAACAGCCCTAATATAGTCCCAATACAATATTAAATCAGCCAGTCCTCAGGACGAGTGGCCCGTAAGTGAGTGCTAATAGAGCAGCAAGCCCAGTGCGGCGCCCAATAGCGGCGGCCCTCCGCGCCTGATTAGGCAGCCCAAACACCCATTACCATTTTATTAGTTCCGTACGCCTTGGGCTGGCCACCCCCCTCCCAGATAACGATTAAAACTCCACCTTTGATCTTGCAAGTTTAAATGAAAAAGCTCAGCGGAGCTTTCACATGCTAAGTACACAGGGCCACCGAATTTAATAACTATAAACTCTTATCGCGTTAGGTTGAAGTTAATGAGTTTGAGTTTACGTTTAACCCCCGCCCGCCCTCTACGCTCGGGTTGTAATACATGCGCGTACCTGCTTCTTTGATCTGGTAGGGTTATTTTAAACTGTATTATTGTAGCGTGCGAGAACACTTTAATGGAATCTCATTAAAGTCATGTCAACTATTTGTCAATGCTTTTAATCGCGTTGGATTTTAAGCTGCTTTGCCGTTTCGTGACTGGGTGTAATTTACATTTAATGGAATTCTTTTTGTAGGAAATTAATGTATGTATTATATTGCGTCCTTTGCTTGCCTCCTTCATTTAGAATGATACTACGGATTCGATTGTGTTATTATTGCAAAAATGTTCCCCTAAAAACATGAGGCAGGGTGAAAAGAAATAAAAAAGATGATTTGCGATATATGTTGAATGGCCGGGCAGAATTTTCATAGGCCTTTCAAAAATTTAAAAAAAGTTATGAAATGAATTTCAGCCGACGGGATTCCATAGGCAAATTGTTGTATATTGGTGGTTCCTCGAACAAAAAGAGATATTTCCGTTTGAAGATTAAAAATTGGCCAAATTCAAAAACTTAAAAAATTAACCAAGAATCCTAATTATTTCCTACGGTAGTATTGATATCAGCCCTAACTTCGCTCGATAAAAATACTAGCAAATGTAGTTGCTTGAATTTAAGCAAACACTTTAATTTTTTGATTACTCAGCTCTTATACATCTGGTCTTTTAGATTATTTTGTGATACCGTTCCAGAAGTTCTTGAAACAGCTGTTCTTGCTTCTGCACTGTGTTGAGATACTATCAACCGCTGTCAAATGTTCAATCGAATTGATTTCTATCTCCCATGAGATTAACATTGGAACTTTGAAAGCCAATGGGGCAAAGCCCTGAAGGTGGAAGGTTTTCAAACCCCCAAAAGGCACATCTAGACATCAAGGGATTTCAATTAACAAATAAACAATCATTCAATACCTAATAGTTTCGCCGGCAGCTCGTCCACAAAAATCGCGTTATTTTTGTAAAAAAGAGATAAAACTATTATTTTTTTTATCCTCATTATATTAAAACCCCCGCACACTATTCAGGAATTTTAAACGCACACTGAAACTTACTAATACAAAAGTCATATTAGTACTGTAGTACCTTCAATTACTTGCAATATACGACAACGGGAAACTCTTTAAGAAAGTTAGTGCACGTGTAGGATGACACAAATAAGCACAATTTCCTAGTAGACTGCAGATATTTGTTTTCGGTCTCGTATAATGATCTGCAGCTAAGTAGTCAACCACCCCTCCAACCCCCTCTACCCCCCCCAATCAAGGGGTGGCGTGATCGCGTGCCTAATTCCATTAACAACATGTCAGAATTGAAAATGCCTTGGTTTTTTAAAGACTAATAAGCCTTAGCCTAGCACACGCAGGCCGGTGATTGGCTAATGAAGAGTCAGGGGTCGCCTTAGCCTTGGTGTCGGTCTCCTGTTACCCGAAACCGAGTGCGGCAATTTATTTTTGATTGAATACTGTCTATAACTGTTGATCTATACTGTCTATGTTTGAGACAAACACTAGTTCTAAAATTACATGGTATAGTATTTCTTTACGAAGAACGCATTAGAAAAATTACCAGTAGCTCGTTTAGAAAGAATTAATTTAAATACAATCCTGAGTATGTTTGGTAATCCTGAATTTAGCTTTGTTATTACACAAACATGACTAGCGTAATGTCGATAGAATTCCCTCATCATGTGAGGGTTGCCAGATCGAATCTGAACGGAGTTTTGTGAGGATTCGAAAGTGAATCTTGCGGCCATTTTTCATTGGGATAGTAATTCATTATTTTCCTTAAGAAATTGTTTTGGGTAGTAACATGAGCAGGGTTTGAACAGTTTATTATCAAGCGTAACAATGTTTCTGGCGTAAGTAGACAAAAAGTTACCGAGTTGGAGGGTAAAGAAACACACAAAGATTAGATTGACACAATTTGGATATATTGTTCTATGCGTTATATCATACATAAATATAAAACAGGAACAAAAAACTGTTATTCGAGATGCTGAAGAAAGAGGGAAATCTATCTTCATTTTAACTAGTCCTCATGATGAAAAATAAACATTCCATATGAAGAATTCACAATAATTGCTTAAACGTAACTTCCCGGATATAATTGTGAAATGCTGTCTTTCTCTCTTTCTGTCTACTTGCTTTGCGAGTTGGGAAAAACAACATAAAATGTAACTGCTTGTCAAAGACGCTTGTTTATTTGCTATACTTCTCTGTAAAATTTTAAAAGAGGCACCATTGACTTCCAAAATGAGTTTTTAATAAGCGAATCTGACTTCGTTATCGGGTTTCCCTATTATTTCGTTATCTTGAAATACCAATTTGAACAAAGCGTTGACATTATTTGAAAACAGGGGAATAGAATTTAAAGATATACGTTGACAAGGGGATATTTTTCAAGTCGCAGTAATACTAGGATTTGTCACAAAACGTGGACAACTTCAATAGCTTAATCATGCCGTTGAGTGAATTTGGTTATACGTAAGAATGTATATTGGGCACATTATGGGGAACATTAGTTAGGGGATGCTGTAGAGCTACTCATAGAGATTCAAAGGGTGGGGGTGAGGTTTTAGACAACGACTGAGCGATTTAAGATGGAATCCTGACCTCCTCTTCAGCTTATAACTAAAATATAGAATGTGCAGGTCCAAGTTCATTTTTCCATAGAACCCAAAATAATAATACCCAGTCCTAGGATAACATATTTGCTTATTTCTGACACGAATACAATAATGCCACAGTTGAGAGTTTGCTAAAGCTTCGCATGTTCATGTTTAACTGTACATCCTTAACATTGCTTGTCAATGGAAAACCTTTAGAACAGTTTTTTCTTTGTCTTATCTACTATAAGATCTTTGAAGTAATCGAAAGTTCATTAGCTTAATATTGCGATCGTCGAGCAGAGTTTTCACTTGTAGGATTTCTCCATTCAAGGGAGCATTTATTTTCACGTTCGGTTAAAAATGGTATTGTGGATCAACATCAGTGGTTTTAACAGCATTTTCAATTGGATTAGTTGTGTAAATCATATTGTGAACCAATCTTACATAACAAATATAATCGAGCAAACACATATAAAATATACTTCCTAAAGCATATTTGTAATTTGTTTATTCTTAAAAAAAAAAAATCTTCAGGACACGGAGATTAAAACATTACTTGATTATAAACTATCTGATATTAAGTCTGTATTATTATTATAAACTAAAAAGTAAAGTGAGTAAAATTTAGAGGGATATTTTGCAGTAGCTCGAGGGATAAAGGGGGATTTTATTAAAAATTGTGAGGGATATTTTTACCTCGGATTGGAAACGCTGTTATTGAGGTATAGCAGAGTCTCACAAACTCTCCACAATGTGGACTTTGACACTGTCGAGTCTTGTGGTTTTACAGTTTCCCGGAGTTAAATTGGGGGGGGGGAGAAAACACCAAAGCATTAGATTTAACGTATATTAGATCATATTTGAACACATTACAGCACTGTAAATTGTATTAAAAAACATAACAAATTTACAATTGATGTACTTAAAAATAACGAGAAAGACCGAGGGAATGCCAAATTTTCCAAGGACGATCAAAACAAAGGAAGCGAATTCGGTACGTTGAGTGCCGGCCACGCGTTAGGTACGTGTGTCAAAACGGAGGCGTCGAGTTATCGAGAGTCGAGTTTGTGAGCCTCTACTGTACATGTCGCTGGTAGTTGGTGTGTCTCTTACAGTGTAACCCCAAAATAAAGTGAACATGTCGCTGGTAGTTGGTGTGTCTCTTACAGTGTAACCCCAACATAAAGTGAACATGTCGCTGGTAGTTGGTGTGTCTCTTACAGTGTAACCCCAACATAAAGTGAACATGTCGCTGGTAGTTGGTGTGTCTCTTACAGTGTAACCCCAACATAAAGTGAACATGTCGCTGGTAGTTGGTGTGTCTCTTACAGTGTAACCCCAAAATAAAGTGAACATGGAGGAGGTAATGTTGGGAGCTTTCTATTCTAACAAAATACTTCATTCGCGAATGGCAAGCCCTAAATCAGCTCTTATACAATTTGCGTAATCGGCCCCGGACTAGTTACGTAGGTCGATATCGTCGTTGCGTGTCGAGTCCTGTTACTGCCGATATGATTGCTCATTTGCTGCCCACCGTTTATCCGAACATATTCATTTCCCGCCATTACGATCTGTTGTTCCGTTGCGTGATGCCGATTTGCCACTTTTTATTTGTCAAAACCAACTGTTTTTCTCACTCGTATGTAACTTTCAAATAGTCGATTTGTTAAACACGTAACGGGGAAATAATTTATATGAATGATCCTAAATTGTTCTGTTCGTGATGCAGCGATTCGTGGTGAGGTTACTGATACGTGAAATATTAAATAGTCCATTCGAGTATTTACGAGATATATTGTCAAAGAAATGTATTGTTAAGAATTATATGTTCAGAGGAGGAACGCCGCCAAAAGATGATCCGGGAGGGTCCAGATGAACAGTGATCATAATGAAGGATAACATACAGGGGTGTGTGCAATCAGTGATATATGTACTTTTAACACTTTTTTAACTTTACTTATATTAATTATCACCATCTTAAATGAACCATACACACTGTGCAGTTAGTGTGCGCTCACGAGTAGTGCACACTACTATTGAGTACACTATTCCATCCTGTTACAATCACAATCACATTTATTATTCTTGATCGTAACTAACCATTCTTACCACATATGAATTATCCATTGGTCCTTAGGGTGAACGAAATTTTAGTAAGTTTTAATTATTGGTAGGATGTTGGTGGTGGATCACCTTTTAGCGAATTTCCCCTATAGGGAAGAAGCTATTACCGTAGGTGGCATGGCAAGACCTGGGCCCGGGACCATGATAACCTTTCCTTTTGACGCCCCAGATGCCAAAAACACCATTCGTTCAAATTCATATATATGTATGTGTGTGTGTGTCCGTAAGCACGATAACTTTCGTAAAAATGGTCCAATCTTGATGACATTTGGTATAAACGTGTAAGGCAGCATCCATTTTCATGAGGTCGAAAACCAGACATATCGCACCATTATAAGAGGGGTTTTGTACCCCAAAAATGGGTGTTTTTGAACTTTTTACATATAATTATATTTAAAGCTAAACTTGAGTTTACACTATTGGATTCAGCTTAAAAAAACTAACAATTTGATATTTTTATCATCGTTCTACTTAAATTGGATACTGGGATATTGAAAGTACTAAACACAGTACATTGTCCAATGTTAATCTTAAAGTAAGAACAAATTTAAGTAGGATAAGTAAAATTTTATATCTCGTTTATTAATGATCATGTATTAATGAAACTTGGTATGTGGCCTCATATGGTTGTTGTTTATTGATATTTGCATATAAAACCCATTTTTTGGTCCCCATGGCAGCAAACCTGCGTACTCAACAGCTATAATGTTATTCTTATGGAGAGTAAGAAACATGTGATAGCTTGCTTGTTTATGAACATAAATTGGTATGTTGCTTCATCTAGTGGTGATCCATTGATATTTGCATAAAAACGAGATTTTTGTGGTCATTGATGCAGCAAACCCGCATACTCAGTCCTAATCTTTTTCTTGTGGAGAATAAATAAAATGTCATATCTCGTTTATTTATGAATATGCTTTGATGAAAGTTGGCAAGTAGCTTCATGACTTAGTGAGTTACCATTTGAAATTCGCTGAGTATGCAGGTTTGCTGCAATGGGGATATTTTATTTTTCTTTCTTCTTACTTTGGTATCCCATCTCTGGAATTTGTTCCCAGTAATTTGTTTGCCGAGTCATTCTTTATAAGAACCGAAGGCACCACTTTATTTTTTTAACCCTCTCTTCAACCATTAAGTGTGATCAGTTATAAACTGTAAATATATGGTTTCAATATTTTGAAATTTGCTTAACATACAATAGGGAGGTTTTTATGATTTTTTCAAACACCTTATTACTTGATTTCTTTGTTTAAATCTTTTACATTTGGATATTAATACAAACAAGAGGTAAACTGTTGGCTGTGGTTTGTTTCGAATAAATTGATTTTGATGTTGCAATTTTGCTATTGAACTCAGACAAGATACGAAATTTAATTGCGTAAAGTTGTAGTTATGTAGGTGCCCATTCAAGATTGAAAAATATTTTGGATTTCATCAAAGGTTGGAGCTGGCTTAGTGCAGATGGGACTGGACAGTTTCTTCTGTAATTATGTGATTATTCTACTACAGATTTACATTAATTAGTCCCAAATGTCAACTTAAGCCCCGTGTTACACCGGATTAACTTGACGCTTGTCTCCGAATAGGCCAATAATCACAAAATGACATTTTTTGAAGTATACTAACTAACAGGTTTTAACAGAACAACTTTCATTTGGTGACCCAGTATGATTTTTACGTTTAATATATATTTTCAAATAATTCACCCAATTGAAATTCAAAAGCATTATCTTGAAAGAACGTAGTGACAATATTTTTATTTGAGTTGTAACTGTAATCCCGTAATGCTGTGCTTTTGAATAAATTTTATATACAAAATTGAACAATAAGAGAAATATTAATCGGTTTGTTGTTTTAATACTTTCAGGCAGTATTTATTTTTAATCAAATCGAAATATTCCCTACGTCAGCATGCAAGATTATAAACTATTTTACTGTATTTTATTTACTAAATAAATTATCTAATCTTTCCAAACATGAAGCATATCATAATATCCAGAATTAGGCTAAACGTACCGAATTTATAGATATCAGGATTTGATTTTGTAAATATGTCAAAAATAAAGGTACATTATTACATTTTAGTATATTTACTTGCATAAAACCTCCCTTTATCTGCTTTATATTTTGAATGTGAGTTCAACAAGAAGAATCCTGACAGAATATAAACATTAACTTCTATAAAACGTTCGGCAAGCAAGTAAGTTTATATTGAGGATAACACAAGATACTCCTGAGTTTTAAGTAATTACACTGCATGGTAGATCTGATTCTTTAGATGTTAGCACTTGGTTTCATTACCATAACTAAGTCATTTGTCCTTATAAGATTATAACAATATGGTAATATAAAGGCCTAAAAACGTATGTTTCGTCAGTTACGTTTCCCCTTAACCAATTGTCATTAGAATCAAACTTAATATTTATTTTCTATTACGTTTAGTTCATCTAACGATGTAAACCTAGATTCATTACTCTTATTTCCAAGGGTTATATTATTACTATATTACTAAAAGTAATAAGATGAAAATGAAAGAATATGCAGAAAATTCCCTCCTTCTAACGTTTTTAGAGAATGAAATACGACATATAAACTACAATTAAACAAATAAGCCGAACTATTACAGTTCAATAAGTCAGACTTTTTGATGAATTTCATCTTACTGCAGTTCTGGATAACAATTAGTAATAGCATAAATAACTTAAACAACTTGTTAATTAGCATATTACGTGTTGTTATTACAAGGGATAATATAGAAGACGTCTTACAACACTTAACAATATATCTATAGTAATACTGTGTTCACATATCAGACGGTGAACATATGTAAAAGATGGCATAAGGCGATCAATTTGACCAGTCATACCGGCTTATCAAATCTGTTTACCGTCTGATATGTGAATACTAAATATATTTTAAAGTGTTATAAGACGCCTGGTTCGGTACGGTTATTTCGAACAGTACCGTTTCTTTACACACTTGATAACTCGTGTTTAGAACAACAATTACAAGTATTTTATTCGTGGAAATATATTAAGTAAATATAATTCAGGACTAAACTCCTGTCTTTGTACATTGTGCATTATAAATGATTTTACAAGTTAATAAGTAACTTTAGTTTGGTTCAACTTATGTAATAGGATTGATCAAGAAAATCAACTTAAATTCAAAGGCAGTTTAATTTTAAACATCCTGATAGTATATTTATAAATACTGGTTAACAACTGAACACAAAGGGTGATGAAAATAATAAACTAGGGTAAAATATCAAATATTATGCTAAAAAGTAAAAAACATATGATTGGTTTAGTATGCACGATTTATTTAGTTTAATCTATAATATCTATAATATTATAAAGAAGAGGTGTTTCTGTCTGTCTGTCTGATGTTCCGGGTGAACGCAAAAACTACTGAACCGACTGGGCTGAAACTTTACACACAGGTAGATCTTGAACCCATGCAACACTTAGGCCTATTCACTTCCTTAAAATCCCCTCGGGCTACGCCCCGTGATCGTCCTAAGTTTCAATGTTTACATTTCAGAAGAAAGTAAACATTCAGAAACTGTAATGCGAACAGCTGTGGACACTTCCATTTAACAGCTTAAAGAGCAGAAGAAAGAACAGCTGTTTCAAGATAACTAAAATGGAAATTGCATTGACTAAAGAACGGGTAGAGAAAACCCCTGTGCGAGGAACGGGTACGTCAGCTAGTTTTATATATTAAAATAAACCGGTTTTTTTCCCTAAAGGATTCTCAGGCAGCCACTTGACGGATTTTAATGACTTTAATCAAAGGTGTTTTTAAGTAAGAGGGTTTATCAAAGCCTGAATTTTAATTCAGGGTTTTAATTTTTACAAAATTGATTTTTTTTATGTCTAGGAGCCCATATTATAAGTTTTTTTTTTTTTTTTTGAAGAAGCATTTTCATTTCACACTGTGTATACAAACAGCTCGGAAAATTCCAACCTATTAATCAATGAACGGGTTTCTTACTAAAATACATCATGGGGATTAAAGTTTAATTCAATGTAGTAAGGGTATGCAATTATTGTGCCAGTAAGAAAAATTAATTTAA
This sequence comes from Allygus modestus, assembly GCA_963675035.1. Classification (NCBI taxonomy): domain Eukaryota; kingdom Metazoa; phylum Arthropoda; class Insecta; order Hemiptera; family Cicadellidae; genus Allygus; species Allygus modestus. The sequence goes on from OY776112.1 coordinate 406,104,121, forward strand.
TACTTCTCTATATCAATTGTGTTCATGAAAACAAGATATCTCACTTTGAGATAAAGCGTCTTCTCTCTACATGCGAATGTGCAGTGCAATAATCCCTGCAATGTGGTTCTGCATGGTGTTATGGTGTTGCAGGTTGACTACGGAGAAGCGAGAGAAGTCATACAGCCAGACGGTACCTGGATGGATACCTAAATAGGTGCAGCTCACCTTCAATTGCCATTTTTAATCAAATACATTTTCCATAACTTGATTGATAATTATAGCCCTTGTAACATTTATGTATATGCCTTGTAGTTTTATGTATACAAATGTACGAGTATAAATGAAAAGCTTTTGAATGAACTTATAAATGCTATTATATCCAGCATGACTCGGCTTTTAACAAGGACTTAACACTATATAAACAGTTTGAATTTTGTACAAAAATGTCTTCGAAGTGTCAAGAAATTCAAAATTATTGATAAATATTATATAATGAAATATTTCAATACTCTTTTTTTAACGCTTTAGTGTAAGAGAAACTGTAGAGCATAGAAACATGACGATTGTTTCCAAAATAATAAAAATTTTCATGATTACGAGGAATATCTTGATACGTTGAATGTTCGCTGATTTTTTGAGTAGCCTACATAAAAATATACCATTTCCATAAAAAATTGCAAAGTATAATGCTATTAAACAAATTTTTAACTTGTTTTTGTATGTATAAAGTTAAGTTAAATTAGCTACGGGATCTCTCATCTCGCAGACATAATAGTGCAATCCAGTACAACCTTAAAATGTAAAAACGAGTTCGCACGCAGCACGCTGACGTGAGGGAAGTGAATTTCCACATAAAAAACTATAAAACTCAAAATATGTTAAAAACATACAATTATTCAAATTTTTATTCAAATCTGAAAATATTGATTTTTTGGCTGTTCTGATGTTCCTGGTTTCATTTACCTGCAATGCTAGGAATTCAATTTTGCGTATTATAAGGTTAGGAGAAGATCCAGACAGGCTTGAAAGGAGTCACGAGGTTGCTGGGGATGATACAAATATGCCAACAAATGAATAACATGCTTTCTAATGTAAAAACCCCATAAGACAACGTACTGTGTTTGGTCAATACACATTTCCTTTAATAACTCGGTAAATATATATGCTAGGATGACGAGAGAGGGCTTAAAAGTTTCGCCACACTAATTCCCATCTTTTTGCATTAGTTAATTTCACATCTGGGCTTTTCTGACCCTTTTTGGGCCCAAAATCTCGAAATTTGAAAGATTAATCCCCAAAAAAAGTGTTTAGAGTTTTCCGATTGTTTTGCCAAACGAACTTGACCAACTGATAATAGAAAGGAACGTCCCTATCAAATTTGAAGTAAATCGGACATCAAATGCGACCGCTAGAGTGCCTGCACATATATATACATATATATGTCTATATATACATATATATACATATATATGTATATATATACATATATATATATATACATATATATATATATATATATATACAATTTTGAACGACCCCCAAAACCTGTTCAGGGGGTCATGTTAGGAACTTCTATGGTGGTCCCGGACTTAAGTTTCACCGTGCGGGTCATGCTAATAGTTCACTTTCCATAGGAAATTCACTAAAAAGCAGTGAAGGTCTGTAGTTAGAAATATTTTATAAAACTACTTTTTATTTAAATAAAATAAATTAATATATAACACATGGGACATAAACCCAATAAAATATTTCTGCCATGAGAATAAAACGGGAAGTTTCATGGCTCGTGGGGAGGAGCCCTGAGGCTGAGGGAAAATTAATTCGAATCATATAGAGAATCTCTTTAATTTGTCAGCTCTATTGTCAAAATTGGTAATGAAATAAATACCCCGTCGCAGCAAACCTGCGTACTCAGCGAATTTCAAATGCATAATATATGTCTTAATACCACAAAAACCCGCAAACCAAGTTTCATAAAAATATATTCACATATAAGCGATTTTAATTATTCTCCATAAGAATAACATTGGTAATGAGTACGTAGGTTTGCTGAAAAAAGGAACAGAAACAATTAGTTTTTATGCAAATATAAATAGAATTTAACTAGGCGAAGCCACATACTAAGTGTCATCAATATTCAATGATAAATAAGCGCTATATAACATTTTAGTTATTCTCCATAAGAATAACATGGGGGCTGAGAAAGCAGGTTTGCTGCAACAAGGAACAGAAAAATGGGTTTTTATATAATTATCAATATAACTCAACCAAGTGAAGCTACATACCAAGTTTTATTAATTTATGTTCATAATTAAGGGAGTCATTACATTTTACTTATTCTCCATAAGAATAACATGGGGGCTGGGTACGCAGGTTTGCTGCTAAGGGAATAATCAACCAAAAATAAATTTGTTGTGCAAATATCAATATACCAGTACTACGTGAAGCCACATATCAAGTTTCATCAACATACATTCATAAATAATCGAGATATCAAATTTTATTTATTCTCCATAAGGATAACATTGGACAACGTACTGTGTTTAGCACTTTGAATATCTTTGCAACGGTTGGGCGTAGAATCACAATTTAAACACCAAAATTATTGGTATAAAAGATTGGTAAAAGCAAATGTGAAGTTTACATTAAAATAAACTGAGGAAATTCCAAAAACCTTTTTCCCATAAGATTAACATGGGAGATTTTATGAGCAGGTTTTTTTGGATTTTCTCCGCAACCACTTAACCTAGGTTAATAATTCAAAATACTAAATTATTTTTTTTAACTCTATAACATGGTCAAAACCAAAATTAAGTTTTTAAAAAATTGTAGGGTGAAAAATGCAAAAAACTGATTTTTGGAAAATTTAAAACTCCCATAAAACCCCCTTCCCATGGTCCGATTTTTCTGATTTTCGAACTTAAAGTCATGAATGTCATTTTACACATTTGAGCCAAATTTAATCAAAATCGGACGTCTTTTACTCAAGTTATCGTGTTAACGGACACACACACACACACACACACACACACACACACACACACACACACACACACACACACATATATATACGTATATATAAATTTGAACGAATAGTGTTTTTGGCATCTGGGGATCTCAAAACAAAAAGTTATCATGGTCTCGGACTTAAGTCTTACCATGAGACCTACGGTAATAGCTTCTTCCCTATAGGGGAAATTCGCTAAAACGTACAATCGCATAAAAGACTCCCGAGTTAATTAATAAGTAAGATTTAAGCTTTGATAAATAGCAACCTTATGTATGCTTTAAAGTCCCCATGACAGCAAACCTGCGTACTCAGCAGTTATAATGTTATTCTTATGGAGAATAAGAAACATGTGATATCTTGCTTGTTTATGAACATAAATTGGTAAAACTTGGTATGTTGCTTCATCTAGTGGTAATCCATTGGTATTTGCATAAAAACCAGATTTTTGTGTTACTTGATGCTGCAAACCTGCTTACTCAGTCCTAATGTTGTTCTTGCGGAGAATAAATAAAATGTCATATCACGCTTCTTTATGTATATGCTTTGATGAAAGTTGGTAAGTAGCTTCATGACTTAGTGAGTTAAGATTTTAAATTCGCTGAGTATGCAGGTTTGCTGCAACGGGGATATTTTCTATTTATTTCTTCTTACTTTGGTATCCCATCTCTGGAACTTGTTCTCTGTTATTTGTTTGCCGTATCATCCTTTATTAGAACCGGAGGCACTATTTTATTTTTTTAATCCTCTCTTCAACTATTAAGTGTGAACAGTTATAAACTGTAAATATGGTTTCAATATTTTGAAATTTGCTTGGCTTACTATAGGGAGGTTTTTTATTATTATGACAAACACCTTATTACTTGTCTTCTTTGTTTAAATCTCTACATTCGGATAATAGTCAGACAATTATAGTTTGTAACAAGAGGTAAACTGTTGTCTATGGTTTGTTTCGAAACTAGCTTTAAGGTAAAAGTTCAAAAAGTTGTATAAGATATATGCCCGTTTAGTGTAATGATGTAATTCACAATACTAATGCAGCTTTAAACATCATAGAATGTAATCTGTTGATGTACAAACAGTTATAAAAGGCGGTTCCAGTCCTCAAATATTTCGCTTCACTACGTACTTCTCCAGCAAGACAAATCTTATCGTTAAATTTCCACCCTTCCTCAACGGATTATCCGAAATCATAATTGTTGCCTGGATAAAGAAAACAACACAAAATATCTGCAATAGGAAGTTGAGTAGGCAGAGTTTCATATTACAATTATTTACCCCCATCAAAATTACACGTATTACATATTTCTGAATGTTAGTGTATAATTATTCTTTGTCGCATTTAAATTATATTCACTAAAATTGACAGGTATTTTTTTTATACTTATTTTTAGCGAATTTCCCCTATAGGGAAGAAGCTATTACCGTAGTCGGCATTGTAAGACCTAGGTCCGGGACCATGATAACTTTTCGTTTTGAGGTCCCCAGACCCCAAAAACACCATTCGTTCGAAATTGTATATATATATATATGTGTGTGTGTGTGTGTGTGTGTGTGTGTGTGTGTGTGTGTGTGTGTGTGTGTGTGTGTGTGTGTGTGTGTGTACGTGAGCACGATAACTCTCGTAAAAATGATCCGATTTTGATGAAATTTGGTATAAACGTGTAAAGCAACATTTATGACTTTAAGTTCGAAAACCAGCCATATTGCTCCATCCGAAGGGGTATTATGAGGGGGGTTTTGTACCCCAAAAATGGGTTTTTTGATTTTTTTACACATATTTTTTGAAAAAGTAAGATATTGGTTTTAACCATTGGATTCAGCTTAAAAAGACACACAATTTGGTATTTCGGTCATTCCTCTACGTCAATTGGTTACCGATATATTGAAAGTGCTAAACACAGTACCTTGTCTAATGTTATTCTTAAGGAGGAAAGGAAAAATTTGATATCTTGCTTATTTATGAACGTATACTGACGAAACTTGGTATAAGGCTTCATCTGGTTGTGGTCTATTGATATTTGCTCAAAAAAACAATTTTTTTGCAAAAGGCTCCCGTAGCAGCAAACCTGCGTACTCATCCTCCATGTTATTCTTATGGAGAATAATTAAATGCTATGTCTCCCTTAATTATGAATATAAATTAATAAAAACTGGTATACGACTTCACCTAGTTGAGTTATATTTATACTAGGTGTACGCTCATTCTTCCCGTAAGAGGATGAACGAAGACTGAATTTTTAAAGATATGTAGGCAGGTACTGGATTGGTAACACTCTTCTATTATCCGTTTTAACTCCACAACAGCAAGAACTCCATAAAAGCCCATTTTTTGTGTTCCTTGTTGCAGCAATCCTGCGTACTTAGCCCCAATGTTATTCTTATGGAGAATAATTAAAATTGCATATACCGCTTCATTGTGAATAAAGTTTTATGAAATTTGGTCAGTGGCTTTATGTAGTATTAAGACATTAATATCTCCATTGGAAATTCGCTGAGTATGCAGGTTTGCTGCGACGGGGGTATTTATTTTTAACTAAGCCTTTAATTTTGATAAGGAAAAATATACAAATCACCCTAGCCTCTTTGTATATTCATGTTACCATTTCTTTGTCATATTTGTATACTAAACAAACAGTTTTCTTTCTTTTGATTCAGTCATGAATACTAAACTAGAATAAATATAATTTTCACATCTATCTTAACACTGACTCGAGCTGTAAGTTGAAAATTAAAAACACCATAAAAGCAATATTATTTTATTTGGGGACAAGGCATTTCGTTTATAATGTAAACATCATCAGGCCCAAAAATGTGTGTATAGTAAGTGAAAGGCCTTGTCTCCAAAAAATGTGTATCACTGATTTCATTTTTTTAGTTTTAATTTTATACATATGTCAATAAGAAGATTCCTCCAAGATGAATGTCTAAACCAATACTAACAATTATTTGAATAAAATACCCTCTCCATAAAAGTATCCACTACCATAGATTAAGCAGGAGTATGCTTAATCTATGCCACTACTATCCAGGTACTATTTAGTGAATGTTTTTTAGATTTTACATGATATTATAGAAAAATATATTTCTGAAACTCATAATAGCGATGGATTTGAATTTATTTCTTGATTTATTTGGACTTTACCTATCGCTTCTAGTTTTTAAAACTACACTACGTTTCGGGAGGTAAGGAAACTCCTCCCGTTATCAAGTGAACCCTACTTACATCTAAATATCAAGTTCTTACACCTAACTAACCTACATTTTTTTAAATTTTTTCTTTTACATTTTAATTACACTAACACAAAAATAGCAAATACATGTACAAAAAATAAAATACAATACACCAACACAACATTTACATACACTAACAAATGGAAAAACTGACTATACATTACCTGTTCTGCATCGTTGCCTCCAAGCTGACGGCAAACACGGGCAACCGCACTCTCACGTCCGCTCAGCATCAGATAGCGCACTCAACTGGTGGCAACTAGTTCTCTATTCTCTATGAGAATATCGTACGAGTGCCCGTGTAGCATTAGGAGGAATCGTGCAGTTTTTGGTTTCCGTGTCATGTTCCCGTCATCGAGGTAAGTCTTTGGTTCCCGTCGACAAAGACGAGTGGGTAGCCACAGCTATGTCGTCACGTGCCCCTGGCGGTAGGTGGGGGCAACAGCTCTCTCCCCTCCACTGCCGCTAGCCACTAGTTGAGTGCGCTATCTGATGCTGAGCGGACGTTAGAGTGAGGTTGCCCGTGTTTGCCGTCAGCTTGGAGGCAACGATGCAGAACAGGTAATGTATAGTCAGTTTTTCTATTTGTTAGTGTATGTAAATGTTGTGTTAGTGTATTGTATTTTATTTTTTGTATATGTATTTGCTATTTTTGTGTTAGTGTAATTAAAATGTAAAAGAAAAAATTAAAACAATAAAAAAAATGTAGGTTAGTTAGGTGTAAGAACTAGATATTTAGATGTAAGTAGGGTTTACTTGATAACGGGAGGAGTTTCCTTACCTCCCGAAACGTAGTGTAGTTTTAAACACTAGAAGCGATAGGTAAAGTCCAAATAAATCAAGAAATAAATTATAGAAAAATTCTCTTCTTTTTTAATGGTGTTTATTTTGATTAGTCTTCCGTTTCATCTCCTTATGTAACTACGAATTCCCTGAAATCTTATTATGTGTCAGTGTATACTAATGAAAACAAAAACACAATATTTCTGTTAAATAGCTTGTGAGCAAATTAATTGAAGTTCATAAGCACAAATTTAAATATATTTCACCTTACTGTATTAAGAGCTGCAATTCAAGAAAGATAATTAATTCACTCGTGTTAATCTTATGAGAAAAACAAACTTTAAAGACGGTCACTTCAGAATTAAAATATCGACAATTCCAAATTGTTATGCACAGATTGGAGCAACTTTTTTTATCTCAATGGTCGAAATCCGTTTAGAAAAATGGAGGAGTGCTCTTAACAAAAATCGTCTTAACGTACTAATAAATATGATTATACAGTTACAGTTTAAGCAAAATCCTTGCTTTTAAAAATGTGTAGAATCGAGAAAGTATTTATAAAAGTAACCTATTTTTGGTTTAATTGCTAAGAACACTGGTATAAATAGATCTACCTGATGCAAAAACAAAACACATGTTATTAAAAAACTGGTATTAGGCAATTTACTGATTTAATGTTAGTTTTAGCCATTATTATCTATATACATTTTTTGAGTTTCAGTAGGAAATTATTGTAAGAGTTTTATTCAAAACTGTTGCGTAACATGGCGTTTTAAAATGAAATTCCATCCTATTCAGTAAAACGAGCAACGTTTGTTTGTTTGCAAAGATTATCTCGGAATCCAGCAGATCGATTTTGTTAAATATTTGAAATTACGGGCTTTTGGGCCTACAAAATCGATGGGTAAAAATCTCATCCCCAGAAAAATTCATATTTTGTTAAAAATGTAATTTGAAAATTGCAAATGTTAACATTGGGTTTATGGAGTTTAAAATCAAAAATAAAAGACTCAGAACAGCTGTGAATAAATTAGCCAGTGAACTGTCAAAGGAGCACTTACACAAGGTAAAGTGTCAACAAATGATTTATTAAAAACACTTAATCTTTATTCTAGAACCATTGAAACAAGATTGTATATAGAGTGGACATTTTTTCACCCACAAAACGAATCAAGTTTTACCGAGTATGTCTCAATCTCCCCAATCCCATTGCTATTTATAATTATTTTTATCAATAGTATTTAATCAGTTATGAAAAATATTCCGTTTTGAAGATCGAGTCATACCCGGTGATATTTGATTCGTTATGTAGGTCAAAAAGATGTTTACTCTTTATGCAATATTTGTTCAATGGTTCTAGAATAAAGATTCAATGTTTTCAATAAATCATTGGAGGAGACTTTACCTTGAGTAAGATCCTTTGCCAGTTCGCTGGTTAATTTATTCATAGCTGTTATGAACCTTTTGTTTTGATTTGAAACACCACTAGCCCAATGCTGAAATTTCCAATCTTCAAATGAGATTTTTTAACAAAATATGAATCTTCCAGGGGTTGAGTTTTTACCGATTGATTTTTAGGTCCAAACCTCTAATCCCAAAGTGTCAACAAAATCGATCCGCTGGTTCCCGAGCTAACTTTTGCAAACAAAAATTGCTCGTATTAGAGTAAAGGATTAGCGTAGGATTAAGCTATTTCTGGGAGAACAACAACCATTACATCCTAAATTGTATGTAATTTATTTTATAATACATAAATAACACAATAAACACTATTTTATGTACAATAATTAAAATGGAAACATATCTTACAGTTGATATTCCTCAGGGAAACAGGGGAAATTGTTGACTAATATTATTTATTTCCTTTAATCAACAGTCAAACTGATTGCAATTTTGTGAAGTGTATAATTATGAGTTGGACCTTGATTAACATTTGTGTTCAATTTCATCGAATCGTAGGTTATAAAAAAGGTCACCTTTCGTAATTAAAACTCATTAACTGTACATTGTATGGCTGCAGAGGCAGGGAATTTCATATTTCATTTTTATTAAATAAAGCAATAATTATTTATAAACAGTCTGGAATTTATAGAGAAAACTAAAACACGTATTATTATGACAGTATTGCTTCTGTTTTCAAGAAACACTTTTAATCGTTGTTTATTACTTATCATTGTTGTTCAACAATATTTTATAAATAACCCGTGAAATCTGTAGTAATCAATATTACAATATAAACCCGTAGTGCAATGAGTTTGAAGATTAAATAAGATTTAAACATATTATTGTAAGAAAAGATTTTCTAGTTAATTTGAAAAAGATTCAACCGATAATAGTTTTCTTACATTACGTTATTAAGATAAATAATTGCTTAATTTTTCGAATTTGTTATGTTTTTTATTTGTTATTGAGAAAAGGAAGAATTTCACTAAAAGCCATAAATTCATTTATACAAATTTCCTCTAAAATATTAATAATAATTTTAAAGCAATTTAAGTGAATGAAATTTTACACTTCTGACAATCACAAGTATTTAGAACACTTATTTACACAACCATACATTAGAGAAACATAATGTATACATAAGAATGGAATGATCATTAATACTGCTATTGGTAATTGTATGTTGAAAAGCTAATGTCATAATAGAGGATAACAATTTGAAATAAATTGAAAAAAGTTACTAAGCAAATAAAAACAAGCTGTTGAGAACTTGTTTGATTCTGTAAAATTATTCTATATACCATATAAGCTGGCATAACAATAGTAAGATTCGACAAAATTAAATAAACTTAAATCAAATAAATATAATTAAACATTTACATAAATATTCTGTAATATAAATAAATATACTATGTCATAGGATTTGACAAGAATCCTAACTATTTGCACACCGATTCCGTTCCTCACGTTCGAAATCACTATCAGGACGAGTGAATGCTTGGTATAGTCTTTGAAAAGTTTCTGTTCACACCGATTTATTGCGTTGCCTTTATTTATACGAACTGATGCTGGTACTTATACTAAGATGGCACATTAAATAAATAATGTCATATACGGTTTTGCAGAGCAGGTGCATTACTTTCAGGTAGGTTTAGTTCAAAACTTACACGCAAAAACATGTACAGTTATTAGAGCGTATTATACAATATTTTTATGTTAAAACCCAAATCAAGTCAGATCAAACAATATCTATAACTTATCTATTTTAGTAGAACGATTGGTGGAGGTACTATATTTAGAAGCCAATTTTTATTGGTATGTTAATAGAAAGCTAGTTTAAAATAGTTGATAAGTTATATTTAAAATGAATTTTTATAAACTGTATATAGAAAAAATACAATAAAAATACAATAAACCGTATGGTTTCAATTTTGAAGTAAATTTAAATAGTTGCCAATATAACAATGAAGTATGACAAAGTCGTCTCTATAATTTCTCTGAAAATAATTTTTAGCCGAAAAATGTATTTTATGATTAAAGGGTTGTTAACAAATTTATTTCTTATCATTGTAATAGCCATTTAATTTCATTGCATTACAATTATATGATTTAATTCCGATGAAATTTGGCTAATTTAATTAGGAAGTTAGGAGGGTTAGTAAAAATGAGAATATTGAGATACTTTACTGTTAATTAATCAAATACTATTCAAATTTAGTCTATGGAAAGCTGAACATTTTAGAACATGTAATTTAATGCCTAACGGGAGCGTTTGGGATTGCGGAGCAAGAGGTGACGGGTTCGAATCTCGGAATACCACATGGTGAGAGGTTTTGAACCCGTGACCTCTAAGCTATTTTAAAGTTTTATCTCTAATAAAATTAAAAAATGTTTTGTTGAAGTTTAAAACAGCCTGTTCAGCAAAACCCTAACTTCCAGCCTCCCTCTCACACCATCTGCAGCCCCTTGGTGATGCTCTCGACGTGCTCCTTGGCCTTGAGCCTGAGGGCGGCGATGGAGGTGGACCTCGGGTCCTGGGTCAGGGGCGGGTCGGGGGAGGGGGTGGACGGCTTGACGGGCGGCGGCTCGGCGGAGGGCGGTAGCGACGGCGGCGTCAGGTAGCTGGGGTAGCCGGTCTGTGGGTGCGCCAGGAACCCGGGGAGAGCGCTGAGGAGCGGGGGTGCCAGCCAGGGGTCCACGGGGAGCGCCAGGGAGGTGCCGGCCATCCGCCCCAGGGTGCCCACGGTCTGGTGGTACTCGCTGATGCCGAGGCGTGCCGCCTCCATCTTCTCTTGCCGCCGCCACTTGGCGCGACGGTTTTGGAACCAGACCTGAAACGAGAGATCATTTTATAGCTATCGCATACTTTCCTTCTAAAATGGGGAGAACCCTCCCAACTATCAACCCCACCGCAGCTTCGCCCGCGGAAACTTACAATGAATCCATTGACTATAAATACTGAAAGTAGACTTCTCATTGCCATTGTACGAGTAAAATATGTCCCTAGTTTTGTGTGTGCCAGGATTCAAAGAGGACGTAGTTACATGAATCACCAACAGAGTACACTTCTGTCAAACTACTTATCTTCTCAAGGAGGGGATACTACAACAGTTGCTGTGTCAGGAAGAAGACACAACTTGATTATCACTTGCTTTCTGGACTAAGATATTTTACAAGTTAACGTAAATAACTAAAATAAATAGTTGACAGCAGCACAATTTGGCGGTGACCTAATCAAACTACGTCCACTTCAAATTCTGGCTAACACTAAAAGTGGGACAGCTGGGCCATATAGATGGGATGTCTCCTTCAGTAGATATTCTTTCAATGATGAAACGTAAAGTTACGTGTGAGTGCAGATAGTGCTTTAAATATTCTGTTGCAAACCTGTCACACTGTCTCAAAACAGAACTCCTGTTTAAGTAGAGAAGTTAAAATTGACATTTACATCAGCTGTGATATTTTGCTGCTGACTCCAACTCATTAATAATGTTATCTTCATAAGAATTACATTGGAACTTTGTCATCCCGTGGGGTGGAGTCCTGAGCTCCGAAAGGAAATTATTTCAGGTGCAAAATGAACGTAACCTGAAAATTTCAAGCCTTTAGCTTTAGAAGTGTTTTCTGCGTGGATATGCAAGCGGTCAAGACATGAGCCAGATTGATCGTCAACTAATTTAAAATACACGGTTAGTTTATAGATACAAATTCAAATCGGTGATAGAAAAGAATCACCTCTCTCATTTTAGAAACTATTGGTGTCATTAACATATTTTATTAAAGATAGTAAACCCCGATGGAAGTAAAGGCTTAAAAATATGGTTACGTACCAAAATGTATCCACAGAAACCTTAAAACTTTCTGTCGAAACACTTCATTCAATAGACACCCAGTGAAACAATATCAGATATAGTTTGCCAATAATTTAAAAGAGATGGAAGACTGAATAAAATGCATTCAAAGTATAAATGAAATTGAGTATACAGTACAAAAAACACTCAACCTTAACTTAACCTCGTATGTTATTAAAATTATGTGAAAACTCAGATTGCACTATTTAACTGTTCAGTTTTAACCAGGTTGATAAAATTGTTTGAATAAATTAAGCAAGAAAAAAATGTACAAATATAAAAGCTAAATACAATATACAGACTTAAAAATTGTATAAATACCAGAGAGAAAACAAATTTACAATTTACAAAGGTCACATATTACTTTAATCCGAGGAAACAACAGATACCTTCAAAGCTTAAAACGCAAAGGGCTAATAAAAGATGAGTTAAAGCAATATTACATTATCATATTAATTACTAGGTAATTGTTTAGTCCGCTATAATTCTCAAATAAACACTAAAGTTGGCTGTGACAATAGAACCTATTAGATTCCACCAGGAACGTAATTATTCGTTGTTTGCTAACGTTATTATGTTTGTGAAGCAGAATACACGACGCCACTTAGCTGCTAAATTAATTAAGCCTTTGGCTCGCTATCGATCCTGCTTTACAAGGAGGAAAATCACTTTTGGGTTTGCGGGGTGTTTATATACAATATAATTATCCGATCTATATTGGACCCGTATATACTTAATGTGTTAATTTTAACAGCTTAGTTAATTATTTGTTAAGGATGCTTCGGGGAGATTTAATAGTAATATTCAAATTATTGTAAATTTCAACTGGCACCAAAACACTACACAAATTAACTAAATACAAGGTGTTTAATAACCTAAAACCAAGTTGCAAAGTTAGTATGATTGCATAGGTGTATGTACTTTAATGTGCTCTGTATATGTGCCTTCTATACCATGACGAGCTTACAGTTTTTTTCAGGAGAAGGCGTGTCAGTCAATCTTAAATTTATTACTTAACATATTTCATCCATAATAAATACAATTCATGACACAAAACAGTAATACACTATTTGTCTCTCATTGTGTATAACAATAAGTGTATATGTGTCTCATTGGGGAGTAAAATAAACCAGGGTTCCACAATCTTTTTCACGCAAATTTTGTTTAGCAAATGTGCAAAATAATGAGTACCAAATATAAATATAAAGTTTAATTTAGAACTGTGTAAGTAGGGTTGACTAATTATTTTTTTAACTTGCTTTTGCCAATAACAATGAATTGAAACAGTATACTTTGAATGTAGTTTTATGTACTATTTGTTTTGTTACACTTATTACAGACCTTTTTTCACATTACAATACAATAAGTTACATACGTGTATAAGCTAAATTATGCATAAATATGGGTACAAATTATAACATTGGATTGGATTAGAACCTTCGATATATATTCAAATTACACTAAAATTGCCCAAGTTTGTAATGGCTTCTAGGCTTATGGTTACAGGTTATAGTTTGTAATAATTACAACAGGCTATTCTGACCTAAAGTGTTCTTGATAGGAAAAGTATTGTTCTATAAATCAAATTATACATATTTCTAAAGCACGACTGACAGTACTTATTTTATAATCACTTCCCATCGCAACATATTTAAAAACAAAATCAAATATTGACCTAAGACCGAAGCCGTTCGATAAACAAAGACAATTTAATAGCGTATTTTATTAAACCCTGTCTCGAACACACTAGAAACAAAAGCTTTAAGAAAATCCGGTTAGACAGGCCATTAAAAATTTAACTAAACTCGTTATAAAGTTAAAAGTTCCTGAAGACAATAAACGGAAAAATCAACAGCGGAGGGGGGAGGTCACAAAGTCAATTAAAAATGTGAAGAGAGTTTCTGCAGGGTTAATGAGCAAAGAGATGTTAATGACACATTTGATGTGGGCGCAAATCGCGAAGTTTTGTAATTATAAGATGCGCGTTGTGGAGCGAACCGGGTTAGCTGAGAAGCGCGTAATTTCATCTTCAGCCACATCAATTTGAAATGAGAATTAGAGCGCAGGCGCATTAGATTAACAAACCCTATTAAAGATGCACACATAGTGTTGCTATAAGCCGCCGTAACTCATTAAAGATCCCCCCTACTCCCCCTAGATCCCCCCTACTTTCCTCCCATTTGAAGCTCGCTTTCTTGTTAATTGCTATATCTCTGGAACCCTTCCCACCGAACTTTCCCTAATACATTTAAGTTGTCATGTTAATTTATCAGTTAGATTGCTCCGTTCCCAGTCGCCTTCGTATAACAACGTTTATGTGTGTGTGTGTGTGCGTGTGTGAATGTATGAGCACCCCACGCTTGCGCGCGTGTCTGCGTGTGTATGTAAATTAGTGAATTTGTTTTCCAATTGCACTCGAATTGTTTTTAATTACGTTCTACTGTTTAGTGTTTAGATCGCGTTAATGGATAGTTTTGTCCCCAAACGAAACGCAATTTACAACATAAACAGAGCATTATTGATTGAAAGCCATTGTAATATTTGTAGCATAGCGCCGAACAGTTTTCTGTTTGTCCGATGAAAATATCCGAGCTGCTTTCTCAATAAATTCTTTCCTTTTTGCTCGCTTTCCGGGCAAAGTACATAAATGTATGCTTGTTTATTGTATCTTTTAGCGAATTTCCCCTATAGGGAAGAAGCTATTACCGTAGTCAGCATGGTAAGACCTAGGCCTGGGACCATGATAACTTTTCGTTTTGAGGTCCCCAGACCCCAAAAACACCATTCGTTCGAAACTGTATATATATATATATATATATATCTATCTATATATATATATATATATATATATATATATATATATATATATATATATATGTGTGTGTGTCCGTGAGCACGATAACTCTCGTAAAAATTATCCGATTTTGATAAAATTTGGTATAAACGTGTAAAGCACCACTTATGACTTTAAGTTCGAAAACCAGCCAGATCGCTCTATCCGAAGGGGTATTTTGGGGGGTTTTGTACCCCAAAAATGGGTTTTTCAAATTTTTTACATATAATTTTGGAAATAGTCAAATTTTAGTTTTTCCCATTGGATTCAGCTTAAAAAAAACACACCATTTGGTATTTTGATCATTTCTCTACGTCAATTGGTTCCCGAGATATTGAAAGTGCTAAACACAGTACGTTGTCTAATGTTATTCTTATGGAGGAAAATACAAATTTTATATCTCGCTTATTTATGAACGTATACTGACGAAACTTGGTATACGGCTTCATCTGGTTGTGGACCATTGATATTTGCTCAAAAAACAATTTTTTACCAAAGGCTCCGGTAGCAGCAAACCTGCGTACTCAGCCCCATGTTATTCTTATGGAGAATAAGTAACGTGTTATCTCCCTTCATTATGAAAAAAAAACTAATGAAATTTGGTATGTGGCTTTACCTACATGAGTTATATTGATTTTTGTATAAAACCCCATTTATTGTGTTCCTTGCTTCAGCAAACCTGCATACTCAGCCGCCATGTTATTCTTATGGAGAATAATTAAAATGTCATAAATAGTTTATTTATGAATGTATATTGATGAAACTTGGTATGTGGCTTTATGTGGTATTAAGATACATATATATGCATTGGAAATTCGCTGAGTACGCAGGTTTGCTGCTACGGGGGTATTTATATCTACATTATTCAAATCGTATACAGGAATAATTTTATCACCGTCTTTACGTAGTAGCCTTAAAATAAATGTAATATTTACGTTGTGTACGAAAAAGGATACAAGTCAACATACTGGTAATAAAGTTGAGCATGACACGATGAACTGAACCTTCACACATATAACCATTGATAATTGTAAAACCCAACGAATGATGTTTGGGTATTTTAACATATTTATCAAATTGCATAGGTGTAATAACACATCCAGACATTAAATTATTTTACCTTAAGGTTTAAACCTTATCCTTTTCCTACGATAAGGTAAATAAAGTTTTGTAAAATTAATCTATTGGTAATTTTTAAACTCTGTATGTTATATTTAGGAATATGACTTTAATGATATTCATATTACTGAGCTGTGTTCAGATTACAACAGTCAGTTTATATGGTTAGACTACTGTATAATGACAATATAGTTTCTTACATTGTCTTCAATCATTGTCATCTTTGCAGCCACTCCCATCTCCCTTTCTGGGAGTTGTATTCGTTTCACTGTTCGCAATCCGCGCTATATGCCTAGTTGAACATTATACCCATTAGTGTAACAAACTAGGTGGGTATCGCTTTGAAAGCACATGATGCGAGCCTTTGAAAATATTTTGCTGATTTTCAAAACTTCAAATGAAAAAAAAAAACAACATAAAATGAAATGAATTATGAAATGGTTCATAATTAATTACCGTTTACTAAAAAACGACTGTTCCTATAGATGTGACCACCCACAACGTCTTTTAAATTATCTCCCTAAAATAGATTTATTGTTGGAACAAGAACGGATCCGCATGCATAAGTCGTTTTAGAGATTGTTTAGCCAATAACAAAGTTGTTAGAAAGGGGTTAATATTTATTAATACAATTTTTACTGGAACGAAGTTTGAGGGAAGGGGATATGAGTTATTAGACGAACGGTTAAACTATAGGCCGAACTAATAACAATAGGATCGAAAAATTTTTAAATTTTAACATTTTATTTTAATTTAAATAAACACATTTTGTAGGTCAATTATAAAACTTGCTGCTGCAGGACAGAATGAATGATCTGACGTCCAAGAAAAGATTCCCTCGAACAATTGATGGCTCGGAAATTGCCTGAGTTGAAGTTTAGAAAGAAGTCCCTACTTTTAAAGCACATGCAAGTTAATTGGCTGTATTAGTAAAGTACGGTCTGTAGGACACAAATTGGCTTAGTAAAGGCATAACAAAGTGAGTCCTCCCGTGCTCTTCGCTCACAGCTCGGCAAAGAACAGGAAATTTCAAAGTCTCGCTTCAATTTCTGCGCCCGCCGCCCCCGGCGATCTCCCCCCCCCTTCGTCGTCGCCTTATGACATTACTTTGTTAAAGTCATTGTGAGATTCTCGAAAATGAGTTTCATATGAAAAATTGAAGCAGATTTAATAAAAGGATAAGAAAGAGGTCCGCCGCATCTGTCGTAATCATGTTTCTCGGTGGACGAGTTGTGTTTTAACTTATTTCTTTTCTTATTATGAAAAATATTGTCCGAAAGACGTCTCTGTTCTACTGAAAATTATATTATGAAATAATTACTGCTTTTGTCGAGATGTTATAGTGATTTTTTTATTTTGAGTAGCTTATTATTGTCAAGTTACTACAAGCCGGACCGCAGGAGCCGTCTCAGTTATCATTAATAATAAGATATAAATGTATTGAATGTAGTTATGTATAGCTAGCTATATGTTGTATGAAATAATTAACTTATTAGTAGCAAGAAACAGAATATTAGCTTGGTTTGACCAAAGAAATTGGAACAAGAGTTGTCACAGTACATTACGCTGGCAACCATCACCGGAGGAAGTAGAAATACACATTTTAAATTAAGAAAACCAAACTGTCTCATTTAATGTTGCCTATTAGCATACTGAAAACATGTTGACAATTTATGCTAGATTCAAAAGCTCCTAAGGTATCGTAAGGCATTATTTGTGTGATCAGCTACTTCTTAGTTCCCTAAGGCATTATTTGTGTGGTCAGCTATTCTTAGTTCCCTAAGACATTATTTGTGTGGTCAGCTTCTTCTTAGTTCCCTAAGACATTATTTGCGTGGTCAGCTACTTCTTAGTTCCCTAAGGCATTATTTGTGTGGTCAGCTATTCTTAGTTCCCTAAGGCATTATTTGTGTGGTCAGCTATTCTTAGTTCCCTAAGGCATTATTTGTGTGGTCAGCTATTCTTAGTTCCCTAGGACATTATTTGTGTGGTCAGCTACTTCTTAGTTCCCTAAGGCATTATTTGTGTGGTCAGCTACTTCTTAGTTCCCTAAGGCATTATTTGTGTGGTCAGCTACTTCTTAGTTCCCTAAGGCATTATTTGTGTGGTCAGCTATTCTTAGTTCCCTAAGGCATTATTTGTATGGTCATTTGCTTCTTAGTTTCCTAAAGCAGTATTTGAGTGGTCAGCAACTTTTTCATTTCATGATCGATTTCAACGATAGGTTAAATTAAAGTGATTATCCTCTAGATATTGCGAAAGTAATTTATTTATCCCTCGGCCATCAGGGCTCCGCCCTGTTGCCCTCAAATTTCCCATGATATTCTAATGGGGAAAATATTGTTTGTGTTTTATCTGAATTAATTAAAATAAACCGATTTTTTAAGAAATATTTATAACTTCAGACTGTCACTGCACTGTTTACCTTTTAATTTTGTACATAATTGCACTTTATATCAGCGAGATATCCGTGAAGAAAAACGGCACACCACCTAGTTATTCTCTAATGATTTACTCCTACTCGGGACCAATCCGTAAACTGTTTTACATTTTTAGAATAAAATTATCCCCTTTCTTCTGTGTGCTCCAATAAATTCGACAGTAAATTAACCTAAGAAGTTGCATTCAAGTAAAATGTTAAGGGTTGTCCGATCAAGTTTGAATCAATTCATACCAGGATTGATATTCGACTTGGGGTCGTCAATCTTAAATTAAGGTAAGGTACGTAACCTATTTTAATTGGAGTAAGTTTGAGACCGCTTGCCCCTCGCAGCCGAGGGTGAGCTGCGCGCGGCTGCTGATCCAAGAAGCAGCCAAATTGTCAATTATTAGATGAGTTGTTAATCAATTTGGGCCGCCGGCTTCTCGGCCTGTGATTGGCTGACGGAGCTGGGGGTGGTGGGAGAAGAGGGAGAGGGGGTTTCGTCAACACAAACCTAATCAAGACTGTTTTTCAAGATGTTTAACGAGTTTAGCCCGGCTTTTAAGAATACCAATTAAGTTAATTTCTTAACTTTTTAACGTTGATTTATTTTATTGAATTTTCTTACAAAGCCGAGTTAACTTTTTACTATCGTCATTCAAAATTGTTCGTTAGGGTTTTAATGATTTTTATTTTATGTCTTTTTAGCGTTTAATAAATCACTTAGTGGTGCTACAGTTAAGTTTGCTAATCAATAATAATACTTTAATAATAATACTTTAATAAAAGCCTTAAGATAAACTACAAGACTCATTTTAAGAGAATGAAATGTATATTAAAAGTAATAAACTAAAACTATATGTAATTCAAGAGATTTCAAGTAAAAACTGCGCTTGAGAAATCCACCAGTATTTAGAACTTTTAATAAATTTCAATGGGACTTCTGAAATGATTCGATTAATGTTTATTCTTAAGAATTATTTTTAACGTGTCACAAAGTACGAGGCACCTATGGTCTCCGCATTAGTATAAAAATATCATTAAAAAGTATTACTATGTTCTAATTATTTTTATTAGTTGTAATACTTAGCTACAGAATGACACTTAAATAAAGACTACTTACTAAAATAGTGCTCTTTGTAAGGATGTATTGCAATTATTGTACGTTATTTTAATACCCCCGTCGCAGCAAACCTGCATACTCAGCGAATTTCCAATGGAGATATAAATGTCTTAATACTACATAAAGCCACTTACCAAGTTTCATAAAAATATATTCACAAATAAGCGATATATACAATTTTAATTATTCTCCATAAGAATAACATTGGGGCTGAGTACGCAGGTTTGCTGCAACAAGGAACACAAAAAATTGGTTTTTACGCTAATATCAATATAACTCAACTAGGTGAACTCGTATACCAGTTTTTATTAATTTATGGTCATAATTAAGGGAGACAGAGCATTTAATTATTATCCATAAGAATAACATGGGGCCTGAGTACGCAGGTTTGCTGCTGCGGGAGAATTATGCAAAAACAATTTTTTGGAGCAAATATCAATAGACCTCAACGAGATGAAGCTGTATACCAAGTTTCGTCAGTATACGTTCATAAATAAGCGAGATAAAAAAATTGTCTTTTCCTCCATAAGAATAACATTAGACAACGTACTGTGTTTAGCACTTTCAATATCTCGGTAACCAATTGACGTAGAGGCATGATCGAAATACCAAATTGTGTGTTTTTTTAAGCTGAATCGAATGGTCAAAACTAAAATTTGACTTTTTCAAAAATTATGTGTAAAAAATTCAAAAAACCCATTTTTGGGGTACAAAACCCCCCCAAAATACCCCTTCGGATAGGTCGATCTGTCTGGTTTTCGAACTTAAAGTCATAAATGCTGCTTTACATGTTTATACCAAATTTCGTCAAAATCGGATAATTTTTACGAGAGTTATCGTGCTCACGGACACATATATATATATATATATATATATATATATATATATATATATGTATATATATGTATATATATATATATATACAGTATCGAACGAATGGTGTTTTTGGGGTCTGGGGACCTCAAAACGAAAAGTTATCATGGTCCCGGGCCTAAGTCTTACCATGCCGACTACGGTAATAGCTTCTTCCCTATAGGGGAAATTCGCTAAAAACTGATTTGTATGTTAGAGTATGACAACATATGTACATGAGTTTTGGTAAATCTATATGTAAGCTGACATTCACATAAATTTAGACCCGATTACAGAACGAATAGATTACAGATAAATTTCGCATGAATGTTTTTTAACTATATCTATTTCGAAAATGTAGAGGGGATTCAATAATATTTGATAACCATTGTTTTCGTATATTAAAATAATAACTTTAGCCACTCCTTGAGTTTACTGGTGTCGCCCTTCGTTGATCTGCACTCAATGATCACATGATTTAAAAACCACGGACCGCCAATCCGTGCACCGCGCCGCAGAAACAACACAAACATGACTCGATCAAATCAACCAACACCGACAGGCCAAAACCGTTATGGCTTTACCTTAGGGAACAATTGGCGAAGGGTCGCTCCACATAACCGACCCTAAATTGATAATAATTATCCCATTAAGATGATTATCACTGAGTGGTTAAGGGCTCGAAGGGTTCGCGCACCGGTCGCGCATTCAAGGGCTTATCTCACAGCGAGATCTGCCCTAGGAACATATGTCTCTAATCTGCCATTGTAACTGGATATGTTTTGAAAGGGCGCTGAAAAGCGGCCCTATGAAACTGAGATGTCCTTTTGAGCGATACGGCTTAGGTTTGGGTTGAGGGGGTATTCTTTAGTCCTTCCTTAGCGCTGGGTGAAAGAAATGATTTGAATTTACTGTCGGATACAACGTCGCAAAAAGTCTTGTTTTAAAGTTAATCTAATCCACTAGTGACACAACATATTCAGGATACAATATTTCATATTAGAACTCGTTAAAATGATTGCAAATAATTAATGTCTTATTAGTGAATTTCCTATGAAAAGTGAACTATTAGCATGACCCGCTCAGTGAAACTTAAGCCCGGGACCAACATAGAAGTTCCTAACGTGACCCCCTAACACCTTTTTGGGGGTCGTTCAAAATGATGTATATATATGAGTATACACTCTAGCGGTCGCGTTTTTTGTCCGATTTACTTCAAATTTGGTAGAGACGTTCCTTTCTATAATCTGTTGGACAAGTTCTTTGGGCAAAACAACAGAAAACTCTAAACCCCCTTTTTCGGGATTAATCTTTCAAATTTCGAGTTTTTGGGCCCAAAAAGGGTCAGAAAAGCCCCGGATGGAACATTAATGCTTGTAAAAAGATGGAAATTAGTAAGGCGAAAGTTTTAAGCCCTCTCTCGTCATTCTAGCATAAATATTTACCGAGTTAATAAAGAAGATGTATATTGACTAAACACGGTACGTTGTCTTATGGGGGTTTTTAACATTAGAAGTCCTGTTATTAATTTGTTGGTCTACTTTTATCATCCCCCTATCTCACGCCTACTTTCAAGCCTGACTGGACCTTTTCCTAACCTTATAATGCGCAAAATTGTATTCCCAGCATTGCAGGTAAATGAAACCAGGAGCATCAGAACAGCAACAAAACCAATGTTTTCACATTTCAATAAAAATTTGAATAAATGTATGTTTTCTCACTGATTTTGAGTTTAAGAAGTTTTTTATGAAAAAATTCACTTCCCTCACGTCAGCTTGCTGCGTGCGAACTCGTTTATTGAACAGAGTGGCCTATTTTTGTAACCAGGCTACCAGTGAAACGATTAGGTCTTGAATTATGTTTATGTCTTATTCTAAGCTTTTTCCTCTATATGTCTTTAGGTTCTTGAACGCTTCTTGGGGGTTTGGGAAACATCGCCACCTGGGCTTTCAAAGTTCCAAAGTTAATGTTATGATAGTCCCTAAATACATATTTAGTTGAGCATCAAACAGCTATTGATACACTAACAACCCACAGTACAGAAGCAAGAACGGCTGTTTAAGCTAACTTTTGGAATTACATCACAATATAAACTAATAAGACGGTGTATGAACTGGGAAGTTAGAAAATAATGGGTTGCAATTGTGTCAAACAAATTATGCTGACATGTTGCACTGACGACTAAACATGACAGCTTAATCTGTTTGACACAGTTTGACTACTGACTGGAGGAGGTAAGATAACTTATTTTTGACTTGAACATAGTCCAGGGACCATCCACATGAATTTTGGTTGCCTATCTGTAGTAACAATCCCTAAGTAAACGCATACTATACACAATCTTCTCTCCACCGTCTTTGATCATAAAACATGATAAAGTAGTTTTTTATATTCCCTAAAAAGTCACACAACCTACATTAACTTGGTGCTAATCAAATTCAGACGTTCTAGATGTTCCCAAAATCAGCGCGTGCCCCGTATTCGAATAGACCCAGCTCTGGAGGGTTTGAGTTCTTCATCTTTTCAATAGACATGCTTTTTCAATTGAGCCGCCTTTGGAGGAGAGGAGGGAGGAGGGGACCAAACAAACCGTCGTACAATATCCGAGCCCAAGGAACCTGCGCACAAAAAGTAAACAATACCTTTTGTCGCCTGGTGTTAAAATAGCAAAGCCCGAATTGGACCCTACGCCTTAGGCTCTGCATTTTCTGGCAAATTAGCCTTTCTTACGTATCTCATAAACATTGTTAATAAAATCCATACATTACAAAGATATGTATTACGCACGGGATTCAAAGTTGATTTCATCTTTGCCAGACTCGGAATTTTTAAACGTCGCGTCGTAAAAGTTTTACTTGTTAAAAAAGTCGAATTTTGTTAAAAATCAGTGAAAAGCTATGGAAATATTAACATGATGTTTATTTGCAAAATGATATTTGGATTTCATGTTTTTTAATTGATAAGTGATATATTCATTGGCACGTTTTCTCTTCAAAGTATGCAATTTATGGTGGTTGCAAGTTTCAGATCACTTTCCAACACAACTAAATATTGCATTACGATATGTACTTGATACTTTTTAGAATTTTATTTAATTTAAACATAGATTCACCCTTATTGTACGTTGAAATTTCAATAGTATTTGTTTACTGACTAATTTAAAATATAAACATTGAACTACATTGTTATTATAATGTTTAATATATTTATCATATTTGTTGATGTTTAATTAAAGTGTGTTTACATAAAAACAAGTGTCCATAAATTGTAAAAACGCCTAGCTATGTTACTATTAATTCAATTAGGTATAGTATATCTTTAAGATAATTTTTAACAGTGGCAGCCTGCTTCTAAAAAAAAAACGAATAAATCAAATGGAAATTTCTAACTGTAGGAAATATATCATATAGGCCATTAAACATTTCTCTCGAATGCAGCAAAGTGGCACCTTGCGCACTTGTTGCATAAAATAACTATTTCATACTAAGAAGATTGTGGTTACCAGTTTTCAGAAAACCTTATATTAACTTAAACAGCTAATGTGTAGGCATTAGAAAAAATAATTGTGCAACGGAAATTGTCGGAAATTGCTGAGCCTTTATATTTCTTTTAGCTGTAAGAACTAAAATAATTTAATTCTCCACTGAAAATTTCCGTTTCAAAGTTTCATTAATTACGTTGTATATTTTATCAACCACAATATTTATAAATACAAACTTAACGAGCGTCTAGGAAAAAACTGATTTTAACTGGTTTCCTCTTTAGTATGAAACAGTTATAGAAATAAAAGAATACCTTAATTTCATTTAAGTAAATTTTAAATGCTACGCAAAATACCCCTGTAGCAGCAAACCTGCGCACTAAGCGAATTTACAATGCATATATATGTATCTTAATACGACATACCAAGTTTCCTCAATATACATTCATAAATAAACGATTTACGACATTTTAATTATTCTCCATAAGAATAACATGGTGGCTGAGTATGAAGGTTTGCTGAAGCAAGTAACACAAAAAATGGGTTTTTATACAAATATGAATATGGGTTCTATAACCCAACTAGATGAAGCCACATACCAAGTTTTATTGATTTATGTTCATAATTAAGGGAGACATAATATTTTATTTTTTCCCCATAAGAATAACATGGGGGCTGAGTACGCAGGTTTGCTGCTACGGGAACCATCGGTAAAGATTTTTTTGTGATAATGACAATAGACCACAACTAGATAAGCCATATACCAAGTTTGGTCGGTATACGTTCATAAATAAGCGAGATATGAAATTATTCTTATCCTCCATAAGAATAACATTGGACAACGTACTGTGTTTAGCACTTTTAATATTTCCGTAACCAATTGACGTAGAGCAATAATAAAAACACCAAATTGTGTTTTTTGTAAGATGAATCCAATGGTGAAAATTACAATTTGTCTAAAACCCCATTTTTAGGGTACAAAACCCCCAAAATACCCCTTCGGATAGATCGATATGTCTGGTTTTCGAACTTAGTCATAAATGTTTCTTTACACGTGTGTACCAAATTTAATCAAAATAGGAAAATTTTTACGAGAGTTATCGTGCTCACGGACACACACATGTATATATATATATATAAATATATATATATATATATATATATATATACAGTTTTGAACGAATGGTGTTTTTGGGGTCTGGGGATCTCAAAACGAAAAGTTATAATGGTCCTGGGCCTAAGTCTTACCATGCCGATTACGGTAATAGCTTCTTCCGTATAGGGGACATTCGCTAATAATTAAAACGATATAGTGACATACATTGAACAAGTAGCACATGTGTGATCAAATCTTCTCTTGTATGAGTGGCGCTTTCTTTCATATATTCAAACACACCCTTGTGTATTCACCAGAGATTTTGTAGTTAAACAATTCTACGCAATTCTTCATCGTGCACTTAAAACATATTATTCTTAGAATATAAAACTCTATTTTATCAAGTTTTGCCTATTTTTAAGTTTTAACTATCATGTGTTACAAATCCTCCCATTTTTACACGATAAAGTCCTAACACAAGAATGCTGATATTATTAAATATACAAATGTTTTGGGATTAGCACTATAGTGACATCAAATATTGTTGTTATTTTATTGATAAATTCTTGATGATGTAAAGTACCAACTTCTACAGCGCACTATACCCGTTCTATACCCGTTCGGTTTTAGATTACGTTATTGATGAATATCAAAACCTATCAAAACTAACCTAACCATTGCAGCGTGCACCACCAGTACACACCTTTGTTTTTTGTTGTTCCTTTACAAGGTTTTCAATCTAGCTTTTTGTGTTTTTTCTTACATAGTGCTGCATACCAAAGTTATGTATTTTCTTTCACAGTGTTGTAACCTAACTTTCTGCAATAATTTTCCACAAAGTTGCAACCGAAATTTGTGATTTTTTCGCAGTGTTGCCAACCTAAATTCAGAAATTTTTTACAAAGTCGCTAACCTAACTTGATGTATTTTTATGTTATAGTATTTTTAAACTAACTTTGCATTTCATTTGCCATCTTTATAACTGTGACACTAATATTGAAACGAGCGCGCAATAAGTGGTTCCATAGCACAGACTATCATCTGGCCAATCGCAGTTGAAGAGGCGGAATTGGATCAAAAACCATCAGATCCGCCAATAAGCCCCCTGGAGAGATACAAATGGATTCCGCAAACAACTTTGATAACCGACCTGATAAGTTTTGTGACTTAAATCAAACCGGAAACGCTGATTCAGCAAATACACATTTCCGCCGGATGACGTTTTCCAATTGCTGATCCTCCTCGTTCTATCTTCTTTTCTGGTTGACAAGGACTATATGTTATAAGATGGTGGTTAACAACAAGTAAAAATGTTTGGATATGCTAATTTCAAGAGTACTTCGAGTTATTTAATGATCATTTGTTTTGCATACGACAATGACAAATCACTGATCATAGTCAAATATAAATCATCTTCGGTTACGTTCGTTCTCAATCTTATTCAATCGGACATTGCCGCCGAGACTATAGGGGCATTAGCAACAACAATTCCAGCGGTGTCTCGTGAACCGTCGGAGTAAAAACCGCCTTAAGACACCAAGAGACGATTAAGTTTCATTTTGAAACTTTTTTGATTGGGCTATTTTACTTTCGACTAGTTTAGTAAATCTTGGTAGTTAGTTTAATTTGGTAGATTATAAAATCGAGTTATTGCAATAAGAACTCCTGCCATTGGATATGCGTCGCATTTAATAGGTCGGTACCATTGACAGTCCTATGGAACGTATAATTTTTACGTAGGACGTAACTAACATGTTAAGTAGGATGTATAATCAAAGCCGGTACCGACTGGTTAGTGTGTTCATATAACGTGTAATGAGCGTCGGTGTTTAACAAGATCAAGTGAAATCGGGAGTTTTACAAGGAACCTACCCAGTTTCATCATAGCCTAGGTCAAGAGTGCTGGGGATGAGGCACAACGTTACAACATTGTACTCGATACAACGTTGTACCCACTACAATAATTTAGGATTAGAAACCATGGTCGAAAATCGACCAAATATTATTTGACGAGTATTTGAAAAAAAGTTTAATATTTAGTGGGTTTTGTTGCGCTCATTTCTCTCTCCTTCTCTCTTCCCTCTCTAACTCCCTCCCCCTCCACAACCCTCACTCCCAGGTAATTTTTTTAACGTGAGGTTAAACAGGATAGCAGAAGGGCGTTACCATTCCAGTAAACAGTAGCCATTTTATTTATGCCTGAAACCTCTCCACCTCATCCTCTCCCCAGCCCTCATCCTTCCCCCTCACAAACAGGTTTAATTTTTTTAACGTGGAGGTAAAAAGGATAATAGAAGGGTGTTAACATTCTAACTAGTAGTATTCGTATTTACCTTATGCCTGAAACATCTGTTCTCCCCGTTTTTCTAGCATTTATTTGTTATATCAACAGCTATCAAAAATGTAATTATTTAATTAACTACTGTTCTTACATAAATTTAACAATGAAACTTTGAAAGCCTATGAGACGTAGCCCTGAGGGCCGATGTAAATTATAATGGGTTTCTGCTCATCTACAGGACACTACCTACCTAACGGTATGCGCGAATTTCTCCTTCGATGCACACAAGCTGAGAAAAAAGGAGGACAAGTTTTGTGCTTGCCTATTAATATAAAGATTGCTTAATCGTAGGTGAATAATTATAGTATTATTTAACATACAAGTCCCAATTTAGCTCCCTATCTATTACATATCATTTCATGAGGTTGTACCGTAATTAAACATCGGAAGTCACGTTTTTAATAGTAATATTACCACCCTAAACAGACGCTCGTGCTAGCTATCTTATGTTACTTGGCCAAAGTTATTTGTAAAACTTGTCAAGTACATTTTTATAAAGAAATTTCAAATTTGTATATAATTTAGAAATACGCGCATTTATTTGTTTTTAAATTTGCAGTCTGAATCGTTATGTAATCTTTGTGCAAAAGCAACGTAGTCTAGCTTATTTAAAAGTACAGAATATATGACTATATGAGTAAAGAGTACTAGATCAAGTAAAGAGACGCAAAAATATCTGAGTAGTTTCTTCATTAACATCATTTAACTACACACCCTACTTGAGTTATAAGTTAATCTCCACGGTTCAAGCCTATACCGGCCTACTAAAACAGTAGTATTAGAACCTAGTGTAACACTAAATTAAAGTCCTTAGAAAACGTGTAGGATGTATTTATAAATCTATGTAACTATCTCAGATGTTTTGAGAAGAAAGCCAATATTAAGTTTAACAATTCTTAATATTCTTACAAGGAAAACCAGTAGTAAGTAAATTAAACCATTCGTTCATTATTTTATTTGTTCTAAGCTGACAAGTATAAAACCACGTCTGATAATCAATGTTTTACCACAGCGAGTTGTTCTAATTAAGAAGGCCGGCAACCCACGCGGTAATACTAGAAGGTATTAAAGCTATCCTTGACAGCGGCCCTTGGGGTGAAACCTGAGAGGGTTGGCGGCCAGGCCGGGGCTACAGATACTAAGCACAACGCCGGTAGAGGGCCGCACCACCGCTTGGAAAAAATACAATATTCTACCTAAGAGTGGGCTCCAGCCGAGAAACATTTGGTGTTTCTACATAATTGCCCCTTCAGGCCAATGTTAAACTTCAAAGCTCGACCTTGTACGGATTATGCGATATGATTAACGGCTCACTTTATAAAGAGAAAAGGAATACCTAGCTATTTCAATGAGCATAATTTTGATATAAAAAATAGTTAACTCGCAAGAAAAATCTTAAATATTGTATATTTTAGAATTTTTTGAACGATTATTATTTGTGATATCGAAATTCTGCTCACTGAAATAGCTAGTTTTTCGCTGTAAAAAATGAGCTATTAATCAACGATTTGGATAATCCATTGAGGGCCTTATGGGGAAGATGCAGACACAATCTTAGTTGTGTATTTGTAATGAATATGAAAGAATTATGAGTGTATAATGAGTGTGTTGTCATTTGTAGTTTTGTTACTGACAAATACTTGCTGATTAATTTCGTAGGATTATTAATTAAACATTATTGTACCTTCACCAATTTTCAGATTTTGCTTAGAATCAATCTGGCAAACTTCAGATAATGAAGCGAGCGCGATAACCACTGTGATTACTACCCAACCTAATGATTCACAACATTTAGTTTCAATGGTTTATGGAAAGTTGATGTTTTAAAGAATAATACAGAACCACGATCCTGATGCACAGCCACGTCAGGTACAGTTCTATGTTATTTATTCTAGTTGAAATTTAAACACAAATTATGATCTGGATGAAAAAAACATAGGTGGGACTTTTGTGGTTGCTGTATTTCATCAACATGAATATGTTATCCATTGTAATTCAAATTAGTTTCTGAGTATAACTTCATATGGTATTTGGTAATATAAATTCGCAGATGATACCAAATAAAATCAAATATCCGTCATAAAACATAAATATATGCATTGGCTTGCATTCAGATAAATTTAATCATGACAAATTCGAAGACAATTGTTAGTACTACAATAAGTCTTGCTAACTTATTTATTCTTAACGTAGTCCCCTAAAGAATAAAAACACTTATCACAAAGACAAATCTTCAGATTTATTAAAAAGAACTGTTTTCCCAAACATCAGGAAAGGCATTAAATGATGATGTGGCATTATAAAGATAATGCTGAAAAGAGAATAAAGATGTTTAATAAAGTATTGAATAAATAATTGCTTATCCATAACTGACCATATTGGGCCCGGCCAAAAAGTGCAAAAAGTCGGAACACTTACTAATATGTACCGCAAATAATCAAAACGGTGGCAACCCTTGATCAAGGGACTTGTGCAATTAGGCGACAAAGCCACTCCGGTACACGGGCCAATCTAGCGCCGAGTCAGCAGGTCCGTTGTAGCGTCACACGATCCAGACCAAATGAAGACGCCGGATCTGCATGAGATGAAACAGGGAGCAGAAACGAGTCAAAGTGATGGGGTATTGATTGCTCTGTTTGTTTGTAGCAAGTCGGCGGCCAATGGAGGTAATTATTGGGCCGATCGTGCTGCTCTGTCGTCTGTTGTCCCCGTCAGTAATTGTGATTTGCGCGTGTTTGCGCCGCGTGCGGGTGGGGGACGCGCACGCACCGTATTAATGAGAGAGCACCAAACACCAGCCTGTCTCTGTCAATGTCAAGACCGACTGCTAAATTGCTAAGTTGTGGGAGTTTTCTGTGCAAATTAGTACTTCTACGACAATAGGGCTTAAGGTTACGGTTTGCCCTATTACAAATCTGCGCCAACACCTAAAAAAACATTGTTAATATATGTCTACAGATGTCTATCTGAAATAGACGTCGAGATGGTGGCATGGTTACAGACTCTAAACGGAATATAAAAGAAGAAAGTTAAATATGGATGCTCTTGCCATTTTCCTTTTCTTAATTTAAAAACAATTTTTACGTTTTAAGTTGTCATCGTTTAAAAAACTATATTTTCTAAAACTATAAGGGATTGTGACTATAATGGCGTAAAAATAAGCAAAAGTAGAGGACGAGGAGTACACTTCACCTGTGACTTACTCCACTGCCGGAGTGACAGAGGTAACCAGCTGGGCTCCTGAACATGTAATAGTGACGATCAGTTGTTTTGTTTACATAACAACAATATCACGATTAAATGACTGAACAGATGATGGAAACAACAGATGATAGATTTAAACCGATGTCTAAATCTCGCTCTACTCCAACTGTTTGAACTTACAAACAGTTCCCACAGGTCCTTTAAACAATTAGACTTAACTGTGACTGATGAGATTATGTGGACCCTGTGTCGTAAAATCGTGAACAACCTTTAATGTGTTACGCGGTAAGGGTAAACAGGTCCCAGGACTACCTTAAAACAGATCTATACCAGTTTTGAGGCTGACATTGGGTACAGCAAATAAAGTTGTCATTACATGTGGTAAGTCTTTTGGCTATACATTATGACAAACTTCCCTTTCACC
The DNA here is from genome assembly GCA_963675035.1 of Allygus modestus. Classification (NCBI taxonomy): domain Eukaryota; kingdom Metazoa; phylum Arthropoda; class Insecta; order Hemiptera; family Cicadellidae; genus Allygus; species Allygus modestus. Next base: position 406,135,316 of record OY776112.1, read on the forward strand.
TTTGGTCCCTCCATTTGCAGTGGCTAGGGACAGAATCTCCGGGTTTGGTCCCCAACCTGCCAACCTGAGTATGAATGGTCCCTGGCTGTTGTACATGGATACCCTGTCAGTTGAGTTGACCAGTTGGAGGGCAGAATGCGGGTCCCCTGTTTGAGAGCCTCATCCCAGCTGTCACAGGGGCACGGGAGTTGGCCCTCTGAAGGGTCGATTTGGCTGCCGTCCCATCCCTGCTATATCCTATCTTTCCGGTAACCTGCGCAATATTCCCGCTTGTGGAAGTTGTGACTAGCAGCTAAACTGGGGTTTCCGAATCCGCAACAATTATGATGATGATGAAGGGTAAACAGGAACCATAATGGTAGATAATGTTCTTTCGCAAGGAAAAACAAAACTATTTCATGGTGTATGGTTGATAGTTGAATTATTCTAATTATGATTCTAAAATGCAGCATGGCGGCACAGAGACCAACGAGATGCAGCAGACCTCCCAGAAACGCAGCATGATACAGTAATGTATGATTAGCGGTCAAGTTTGTCTTCTATCGAAACCGACGCAATCTTGAAGTGAATGTCGGCCAAATCTCCTTAGATTGACTGTCGTAACTATACGGGTCGTTAGAACACGTGTCAAGCGATCACACACTCAACAAACAACAGCTACCAACCGACCTTAGAAATACAGGCGAAATGAACAAACCTTTGAACTTGTAGTTCCAACTTTTTTGGCACTTGGGATTATCGTGGAGGATTGAAAAATAGCTAAGTTAAAATTGGATAATAGTATAGTTTTAACAAGTCGTTTGATTATGAACATGATTGACACTAATGTCTTAGAGTATTTTATGAATTTTAGTTTGCTTCTTGATACGCATTCAAACCGAAAAGGGTGAAATATTTTATAGGTTTCAATGAAAAACAATATTTGTAAAGATTCTTTTATTTTTATTTACATTTTGGAATAGATAAATCAAGCTTAAGCCCCGTTCGAAGGATTTTCCAAATTGTTTAATAATTCACTTAAATCTTGTTTACAGTTTAAACAATCGCTGCGAGTTCTACTAATCTAAATGATAGTTCCAAAAACCTTCCGTACTGTCTCCTGTCTATATTTTCATATTGTTTAGGTCTATCCAGTGCCCAGTGCTGTTATTTCCTAGTCCACAAATACAGGTTCCACGACCTTTATTATTACATACCCAGGTCGGATGGACATAGAGACGGTTCGTTTTGTAAACCCAATAACGCCAGGACGCGCCTTCCGCATGGCTTAACCGACATGTTAACTAATTACTGCACCCCTCCTCCCCCCTACCCAGTACCAAGCTGTTTGTACCTGTTGTTATTGCATTTAGAGCAATGGAGGTTTTCCCAATTACTTCCAATGCTCCCGCGGCGCCATATCTATAAAGTTTTTCATTAACCGCGCTCCCGTCGCTTCGCCATTGGATAAAAGTTAATCAAACCGTCCATGCTGCAATTTAAGCCATTATTGTTCCATTGTAATATACATTTTTGTTTTATGATTTGGCTTCTGTCTTTTATTCTCTGGGTAGATTGAAATAGTGAGGCTGCATTGCAATATGGATTTTTTACCAACCGCTTTATTGCTATGGTACTGTCATGAGGTAATACTCGTATGATGAATAAATTAGACCGACTTTTTTTATTATGAATAATAAGTGTGAGGATATACCTGTTAACTTTTGTTCTAAGCTTTAGCTGTAACTAATTTATCATCATATATTATTTATTGATAATTTACTAATGACAACAATGAACAAGCAGTTCAGTAAAATTTATTGAATATTTTACATGCAATTCACCAAAGCAACACAGTTAATTTCGATGCAGTTAAATTTTCCAGTTAAAAAAAGTCGTTTACAGCCGGTTTTGTTAGTTTAGGAGCACTTTTCTTGCAAAAACACTGTGCACACGTTGCGTTAGATCACACAACAGACATAACAAATATTAAGGATCTAAGTGTATACTGGTTAAGTAACAATATTTTAAACATAAAATACTAACCTGAAGTGTAATGGGAATTAGCATTTATTAACACTGCACAACTTAATAGGTAATATATTGTACACAAAATGTGCCATAACCATTTAAAATTATATAATTATTTTACAAACAAATCTAAATTAATAGATTATTACCTTTTGACATTTTTAAGATTGCTTTAACAATTAGTAGGTAACGAGTGATGCCAAAGCTTAATCTTAATATTCGTTACACAAATCATTAGATTATTTTCGCCTATTCACAAAGGCTTAGCTTGAAGACGGTAAAAATATGTAAAGTACGCGAAAAACTTTAAAAATTCAAACCTTTTCCCGCGAGGAAGAGAAATAGTCCAAGAACACAACCTTGCGAAACACCAGGCTGCCTCAACATGCATGCAATGTCACTGTCATCGTGTGTGTCGCTCCGTGTTGTTCAATCACCTCTCAACGTGTACCCCGGGGCTGAGGGGGAGGAGGTGTACGGGGTGAGGGGTAATTGCCCAAGGGGATGATCGAGTTAAAGGGTTGTGTCTAACTGATGGATGTACCAGACACTCGGCAGTTCTCATGTCACTGTCCGCCGTTAATCGTGTGTTTCACGGAAAATAACCCCTCTCTTTCAATTTTCTTCTGAATGTACGTCGGCGTTCTACGAGGAAAATAAATGGTTGTTGTAAGGTTAAGTCGCGATAGGGGTTTGAAAGGTTTTAACGTATCGAGTAACCAGACAAAATTGGTTATTTAGTTTAATAACTGCGAGCAAAGACGATTCCTGAAGAGTTGTGCAAGTATGATTAAGAAAACATAGGTAATTGAGACCTTTTATTTGTTGTGAGGACTGAACTCAACTAAACTCAATATTGTTAAAATCTCATTTTGTACAATATTATGTATAGGCTAATCACAGAAATGTAATGTATCGGGTACGGTAGCTCAGAGGTGGGGCGCTGGCCTCGCAAGTCAACCGTGGTCAAGGGTAGGTTCGACCCCGGCTGACTGTTATGATACTTTTTTACCACCTCTGGATTGCCCATGTGACTATTTCTCTTAATGGTACCTCGCTGCCTTCAGACTACCGCACAGGCCTATGAGGCTATGGGGCCTGGAAGTTAAGGTTAAAACAATAAATAAATAACAAAGCGGAATTAAATAAATAACAAAGCGGAATTAAATAAATAATGTGTTTGCTAGAGGCTAATAAATGCCGTTAGTTTACCCCAACGTCTAGCAACACGAGTAACAGTTATAAATTACTCTCCGTCAAATTCATTTTTATTTACTCTTTTTCAATGGTGTTTTTGTTGGTACACAATACCACCCTTAATACATCATTAAAACCAATAACTGAGCCATCACTTTGAAGATAGTTTTCATTACTAAATGCGAAAAATAAACAAACAGTAAAAATGATTATTTAATGGTTGATTCTTACTTTTTTATTTGACAGTGTATCGTGGCAACAACTTACAGAGACAAGTTTAAAAATAGCCCAAAATAGGTGTTTCAAAAAACAAGCTGCGCGTGGAAATTTCCAGTACATATTTTTTAGGAAAATCAATATATATTATAAATGTAAGTGTTGTGGGTATGTTCCGGAAAAACTCCAAAACCAACCACCGCATCCCCGTGAAAGTTATATGGTAGGGTAGCCCTACATTCCCCATCTATGAAGAAGGTTTTATTTTTTAACTGCAAGGGTTGGGCTTGGAGAAAAATCAATATATATATTATAAATGTAAGTGTGGTTTGTGGGTATGTTCCGGAAAAACTCCAAAACCAACCACCGCATCTCCGTGAAAGTTATATGGTAGGGTAGCCCTACATTCCCCATCTATGAAGAAGTTTTTATTTTTTAACTGCAATGGTTGGGCTTGGAGAAAAATGAATAGCACCCGAGATCGCGCGCAACTCTCTTTGTCTAACAAACGGAAGTCTCAATTAGTTATCTTTGTCTGCAACGGCAAATTGAAATTTTCAGTGATTTGAGGTTGCAAGAGAGAGTCAATCACAAAAATATTTTAAAATAAATCGTCAGAATGTTCTAGATTCTAAATATAGGATAATTTCAAGAAATTACATCCTAAACATCTGTTCTCTAAAGATCCATTTCTCTAAAGGTCCAGAAAATTTGTTCTCAAAAATTTTATTCTAGCGAAAGACCCTCAAAATTCAATCTTAGAAAGTTCCATTCTAGAAAGTTCCATTCTCAACATTTTCCAATCCAGAAAGTTTCTTTCTAGAATGTTCTATTTAAAAAAAATTTTATTCTAAAAAGGTCTATTCTAGAAAGTTCTATTCTAAAAAGTTCTATTCTCAAAATTTTCATTCTAGAAAGTTCCATTTCAGAAAGTTCCTTTCTAGAATGTTCCATATTGAAAACTTTTGTTCTAGAAAGTTCTATTCACAACATTCTTATTCCAGAAAGTTCCTTTCTAGAATGTTCCATATTGAAAATTTTTGTTCTAGAAAGTTCCATTCTAGAAATGAAATTTTAATTTCACTATTGTTCCCACTATGGATACTAACCCCCGTGTCAACTGTCGAGTGACGGTTGACAGTTGTCAAATGAATAAAATTAGAGTTTTGTCTGTACATTGCTTGGAATTATGAAATTTTTGCATATTTTCACGTTTTACACCCTAGGGAAACCAATACAAATCTTATCTCAATTTATGTCTGTATGATTTTTCCAAGTTTAAATTGTTTATTTACAATTATAATGAAAACAGGACCTGGCAAGAATGGTGATTTTAAAAGTGGTTTGTCAATGTTTTTAAAGTTTAATGTTTCGTTAGTAGTGTGGGTTTGTAGGTTTTGCGCCGGAAGTGACGTCACATCCGGTGAGTGACCGGATGCGCTGAGTCATGAAAGACGTCATCTGAGGCTGAGCCAGTGACGTAGGCGGTTTTGTGACGAAATGAGTAAAAGTTCAAAGTTCAAGGTCACGGTGAAGTTTTTTTAAAAAAATCTACCTCGCACTCGTAAAACGATTGTGATTCGATAGTTAATCGATAATAAATATCGAATGAAACAATCGAATAAAGCAATCGAATGATACGAGTGCGAGGTAGTACAATTACAAATATTACTTTATTTTATTTACAATAAGTTATGTTTACAATAATTCATGTTTACAATAGTTCCCCGTTGTTGGTTGTCATCGATGTTGTTGATCCGGACGAGTTGCGGCCATCACTTTGCTTTCTGAAGAAAGACGGTAGATACTTCGTTCCCTGCGCAGAGTCCATGTTGTGTTTTTGACACCTATCTGTTCTGTTAGGTGTTTGCATTTCATTGCTGTCAGGAGGAAAGAATACGTGACGTCAATGAAATAGAAACATCTATCAGACCTTGAGTGAAATGATATTGTTATTTTGTGAAGAGCGTCTCGGAGAGCTCGATGTTCACCGGTCGAGAGCCGGAGGTGTACTGACTATTCGCTAGCTAGCGTTTTTGGTATCAAACAAAATGGTGGGGGTAAAAGTGTAGTAGAACGAAGCAGATGGTGGACAGCAGATGGGCGGCGGCAGGTGGCAGGCGGCAGGTGGCAAGTGTGCGGCAGATGGTAGTCCCCCACTACACCAGTCCCCCACTACACCAGTCTCCCCACCAAGTTTTACATCGCACAATAACTAGTTTACATGTGTTAGTTAGGGTTTAGCTCTTAGACTGTCAAGACCTTACCTCCGTAACTAAAAACCTCAATAATGTTTGCGCTTCAACGCTGTATAAGTATAACAGCTACTATGATCTAAACCGGTGCATGTATTCATATGGTTCTTTTTGCGTAGCAAACAACTGGTTAAAAGTGTTTCAACCTCAATTATTCTTCGACGAAACCGCTCATTGTCCACTAAAAATGTAGACCTTCTGTCTTCATCGTCAGGGAAGTAGAAAGTAGTGTCAAGGGGACTACTGAAGGTCACCTTCCTCATGTTCCTGTAAAACTGCGACATTTTTCAGACCGTCTAGGTAGATGTTCATACGACAAGAGCTGGAAGAATAATGATGTAGCGTTATCGTGTATAATAGGCATCTACCCCCACCACAACGTTACCTTGTCCTTCAAACCATCGTTTTTACGCCACGGATGCTATACTGTTGGTTAGATTTAAATTTAAATTGCACCTACTTGTTCGCCTTGTCAAGCTGCGTAATTGAAGTACCCACATGTTAGACCTTGAACCAAAAACAAAGAAGTTATTTAGGTTTGTCCTTGAAAATAGTTGTTTTTTCGCTGTTGCTGCTATACCCTTTGTTGGATCTGAATTCTGTTTGCACCAACTTGTTCGTCTGATCAATCCGCGTAATTTGAGTACCCACTTAATATATTTTAAACCGTAAATAAAGAAGTTATTTAGGCTTGCCCTTGAAAATAGTTGTTTTTCGCTGTTGCTGCTATACCCTTTGTCGGATCTGAATTCTGTTTGCGCCAGCTTGTTCGTCTGATCAATCCGCGTAATTTGAGTACCCACATGACATACTTTGCACAAACTGTGTACCCCCCCCCCTTTTTTGGGTCATGTTCAAGGTCAAGGTCAAGGTCAAGGACCTTGGGACTTAGAAATTTTCACAAAGTGGGCTGCACACAAACATAAGACTAATAGTCTCCTGCCTATGTACAGGCCAAGTCCCTAACTTGAAATGCTTAGGGTGGTCCTGAAAAGGACCGTTTGTGGAGGGAGGGTGGGATGGTAAGGGATTTTACTTTACAGTCCACTTCACTCTACTCTCTTCTTTTACCAAGGACAAGGTCTGTTTGTATGACACTTCTGGTGGTGCCGGAATTGATCGTGGCAATTCCACCTCAAAGAGAACTTCACCGGCAGTTAAGTAGTAGGTGCTTCCGTTCTTCAGCACCGCTCTGTACGGGAAGTTTCTTCTCAAATGTTTGAATTTTGTTTTGGTAACTGCAATGGGAGATACCAATTCGTCTTCCGTCAAGGTCTTCATCTTCTGCAACACGTCCAGATGATCCCGTGTGGCAGAGTGTCGTTCCGTTGTTGATGAAGAAGTCGAACCAGAAGAACCTTGTTTGTAGTAAAGAGGGTGGTTTTTAAAATCCCTCTTTAGCCTCATTCTGAGGGAAGAAGGTTGTTTAAATCCGCTTGTCTTCGGAGCTGTCTTCTTCAAGGATTCCTTAATCCTTTTCAGTTTCTCGTTGGTTATCGGCGAAGTCATTTTGTAAGAAGAGAGAGGTCAACTTGATCGCCTGGTATTTTAAAACATTGTAACTCGCAACAATATGTCTTCAAATTGTTATCGAAAAATAAATTGTTCATAGGTGGCACCGACATGTTAGCTGCAGCGTGTGTTAGACAAGACTGAGACTAACTTCACTGCTCCCTCTCTTTTATACCTCTTCATAAGTTAACCCTGAATGAAAGTTCAAGGTCATCCATTTGAAATTTAAAAAAAAGCAACACAGCAGTATATAAAATAATATACTGCTGTGTTGCTGTTTAATTTCTTTTTTTTTTATATTTTCTTTATTAAACAAACATCTTACAATACAATAAGCTTAAGTCTAATATTGATGACTAGAAATACAAACAAAAAAATACAAACAGAGACATTATGTACAAGGATGCGTGAGGTGCAGAGTGAGTTCCGTAGAGTTGTTGCCGCTTACACCGTGTGATACCAAATACAACGTCCCCGGTTGAATATCTCGCAAATCTTCATTTTGTAGCAGTTGAACAAATCGTTTTGGAAGAAATACTTGAAACTTCGGCTCATCTCCTGGAGTGAAAGGTCCTTCGCTCAATGAAACTAGAATTGCTTCTCCATGTGTGGTTTCCACTTTCTTGATGTTATGAATAATGTAGTGTTTTTGTTCTTTTAATTCTGAACACTTTTTAGTTAGCAGAAGGTCGGATTTTGAATAAGTGTTGAATTGATCAACCAGTGTTTGTAGAAACTGTTGTGATGCCATCTTCGTCAGTGGTGGTTGCGATGTCTTCTGTGATGTTGCCTCTTCGGAGTCTCGAATAATACTCGTGCCGGAGCGGTGTTGGCTCCTCGTATTTATAGGCCCCGCTACCCCCACCACATTCCGGTTCTTCGCTACCCCCACCACATTTCTGCGTTTGTTCCAAGTAAGCAGCCAAACGATATGCGTTGTGCAATGCGCAGTTTGATTGTCCGTGTTTAGGATCTTTTGCAGCAACACAAATATTACCGAGATTAATGTTAAAGTCCTTACCGATAGTTATATCGAAAACATCACCGTGCGTGTACTTTTTTATCCAGTTCTTTTTTTCTAATCCTCTTGTGTATATATGTGAATATTGTTTGCAAAAGTTAAACATAATACTGTGCAGATTACTGTAGCTTATAAACCCTTCATACCAATGTATGTGATGAAAGTAGTTTGTTATCCATTTGTTTGTACTTTTTGCTTTGGCGTTAAGGTTGTTAAAAGAAAAAGGAGCTTCAAACGTGAATGGGTAAACTACAAATGTAAGCAAGTCTAAAATTACTAATTCCTTGATAATAAACCTATCATCATTATTTCGAAATGCTTGAAATTCTATTACACAAGGCTTTACACTCACTTCTTCATCCCCTCCGCTCATCATGACACCTAACGATCAACTAAACTGTTTTCCACACCACGGTAGGTTAAATACCAGGCCGTACAGTTGCAGGCGCGTTGGTGTATATTTAACGTGGGCACCGTCCCCAATAGGCCTACCCCACGTGTGTTCTTCTTTACTAAGTCAAACTTTAGTCTTTTTTAACTTCTTCTTCTTGTGTTTCGTTTTCTTCTTCTTCTTGTTTCTTCGTTTCTTCTTCCTGTGTTGTTTCTTCTGTAGCTTCTGTAGCGATTTCTACAAGTGGTTCAAAATCCTTTAACTTTCTCCACATGCAAACTTCATGAGGTATTCTATTAAAAATAGATGTATCCACAGGTCCGTACACGATGGTGCTATCAGATTGTTTTTCTAAGGTATCGACCAAATATTCTTTAATAATAGCGTTTGCAAATACCAACTGTCTCATGTACCTTGTAATAGGTTCCGTTGCGTAGTTTAAAACGTAGAATTCTTCACGTGATAGTAGAATCTTATTTTCATGTTGAGTCAAGTCTCTAATTCGCACTTGTAGTTGTCCGCGATGTTTAACAATATCAATTTCATTGTCACAATCCAAAAGTCGAATATGTGTTTTCCTTCCACACAAACTGTTAGTTAAATAACATTCTATTAAATGCACATGTTTCAAAAATGACTCCCAAGCATTTTGCGAAAATAAAACCTTTTTTGTTCCGTGGTGTAGTATTACTGTAGGGGAATAATCCAATGATTTCATCAATCCAACTGATACACTTTTACTGATGCATGCTGAGATGGGGTAAAAGATTCGCAAAAAAACTTCAGTTAAAATGTGAGGAGGAATATTTTCTTCAACTTTCTTCTTCCTTTTTGGTACTACCTTTGATGGGTCTGCATTACTTTCCTCCTCTCTATCTCTTTTACCAAACTTTAAAAATGCAGTTATTTCCTTGATAATTTCTGCTTCGCTGGTATTATCACGTTCCAATAACGGTGCTATTTCTGCATCACCTTGTACAACAGATGGAGAACTCATTTTGTAGAAGATGTTGCCCATGCGACGATAGACGATCAACTGAAGACCTGCATTGTTGCTCCACTATTTATAGGTTAGCGACAGTGGCGGTGCCGGTGGTGGTACAACGTTTTACAATACCATCTTTACGATACCAGTCAACGGTGTGTATGTAACAATTTTATCGTGCAAAATTAAACAATACGCAGATGTATTTGCAGGTACGTTTTCTTGAAATTCCATTTCTATCTTTATATCAACAATAGACGATTTTACAGATTCGTTTTGTTTGGAGCAATCAATTACAACAATCGGAGCTTTCGATTCAAACTGTACGGGAGATAGTAGAGGTGTGTTTGTTTTGCCGTAATATGAATTTTGGAACCTAGCGTACATATCGTATAAAACACTGTACCTTTTTTTATCAAAAGAGATATTAAAGTTGTCGTAGGGAAAGAATTGTGAATTCAGGAACACTTTACAGTTTGTTAATTTACAATGGTCAAATTCACCAGCATTTTCAGTTAATATACTTTTTTTCTTTGTTTGTAATCCAAAGATTACATATCTCGCTTTTTCCAAATGAGTAGAAGTTTTTACAGTCCATGTATGCCGTTGTGTTGAAGGTAAAACGGGGTATTCATGAAACTCCCAGCTTCTGAATGGCATTACAATGTCTCGATCTGATTTTAACTTTCTTAATAATGTAATCCTGTGTTCATCATTTAGTCGCACATGTGGTACTCTCCAAACAATCTTGTCTAATGTTAGTTTCCAGTCTAAATTGGCTTCAGTTGTTCCAGCAGATGCTTTAATAATATCATTATCGTTTGATGACCTTAATAAAACTAGTTCTTGTTTTACATTTATTATTATTCTTCTGTAATCTTCAGCAAATCCTAAAAGTAATCTTAAAGGTACGTAAAAATCAAAGTTTCCCGAAGCGTCAGGAGTAATTATACTTTTGTCTGGTGCAACCCATCCTGCAACAGCTAACAGATTCTTCTCATTTGGTGTTAAAGACGCTAATCCTTTTAATGTACTGGAAATTCCAACCTTTTTTGTTGAATCGACTGTAACTCCTGAAATTTCATATCTAATCTCGTCAAACAAAAATGCCATAGGATTATTTATGAACGGAACAGTGGTTCCAACAGTACCGTCAGCTTTTGTTACTTTTCCTTCAATATATAAATAACTTTCGCATGGAAGAGTATAAATGTCTTGTTGTTGTATAGGAATCCTAATTTCATCGTTATTGTTTAATTTGGACGAAGCGTAAGGGTTGTGCGTGTGATATTCCTTTTCCCATAAGGTCTCGTCGAATGTTGGGCCCTGCGCTATATCCAGTATATCCATTGTTAATGACCTTTAATCCAATTTCTTCTAGAAAACGAATGTTGTCACTTGTTAATCCTTCTACAGCTGATGAGCTACTGACCTCTTTGCTGGTTGGCTCTCTCTTTTTAAATGATAACCCCATTATCTAAGCGGATGATTTTATATGTATTCTTACAGTAATAGCTTCTCCTCGAAAGTCAATAAGGTTTCCGTCTTGATCCACTATGTTCAGCACGATGTCTGAAATGAAACTGGTGTTTAACGGTAGGTACACAAGGTTTTGAGGCTTTTCTACTGTCTTGAAACCCGGTGCGACTGATGGGTAGAATGTGTGTAATATATGCCGATTTTCTCCATCTCTGTAGGATCCTTGTATAATGTTACATGTAATGTCTATGCTGTTTACTTTGATGATCGTCACAGTTCTATTCCCAGAATGAGTTGTATTAGGTTCTAATACCTTTGTTTCCTTAGAAAACCCCAATAAACTACCAATTGAACGTTCTTGGCCAAAATCAATATAATACTTAGAAGTAATTTCGGCTTTCATTGTATTGTTATTGCCTTTTATCGTTATATTTTCTTTTCCCATATGTTTTTGTATAACTTCATTTATATTATCAATTTCATAAGCTCCTGTTGGTAAACTGAATTCTTCCAAAGCTGAATATTTTCCTTTATTATCTTTTGTCTTGTAATAATGTATTTTGTTATTAATTCCTTCACTAACGTTTGGAATAGAGTTATATGTTGTTAAATCCAATAATGCGGCTTCCCATAGTCTTCCTTTTTGCAAACGTAGCGCTGGAAACAGAATACTGCGCAAAGTACATGAGTTACCGGTTAATGACACTGTATACGAAGACATCTTAAAGTTGACTAACACTTTTAGCTAAAAAGTCTAAACATAAATGACCGCAAATGGATGTATCATCAGGTTGTTTTCTTGTATAATTGTAAAAAACATTTTCTGCCGCACGAAAGTATTGTTGAAGTTCTTTCGGTGGTGGAAGGTTTCCAAAACTGTCGAAATAATAAATCGTTTCACCAAGTTTCTTGTAACACACCCAATGAGTGCCTAATCCTTCACTATTATCCAAATTTACTATACCAGTCTCATTTTTCCACATTTTAACCGGTAATTCATCTTTCATAAATACTCCTCTAAAAAATGGGATTTTCAAACAAGAAGCATATGTAATCAGTTCTTCATTGGTTAATTCTTTGTTTTTAATTATTAATTGCTCTTTCTTATTTAATACACACGATACGGTCTTAGGTATAGTCCTCCTCCCTTTTTTATCATTGACCATATTGTTGGTTTCTTTTTACCACTAGTAGATCGACGTTTTCTTCTGATATTACCTCCTTGTTTCTTAGCGGGTCTTTTCCCACGCCTTCTTCTCTTTCCTCCTCCAAACGTAGTTTTTGCTTTCATTGCTGCTGTTACTGCTAAAGACGCTGCTTTTTCACCAATACTCGCGTCACTAGATTTTACTCTTTGCCAAGCTTTCTCAGAAAGTGCTCTATCTGCTATTGATCTATTTTTTGTATCACCAAATTTGGAATACGCTATATCGTGCTGTTTACAAGCCTGATCAAGCTTATTTATTCCAGGATCTCCTCTAGCAAGCCGTTTCTCTAATTTGGTTCCAGGACCACAATATTGATATCCTCCAGGTAAATGTAATTCCACAGGTAATAAATCAATCGCCTTGTTAACTATAGCTCCAACCGGTTTACTTAATAGAGAAAATGCTGTTGATGCTATTCCCCTTCCTCTCTGTAATCTCTCTCGATTATGACTGATGCGTTTAGCCCTCGGCATGACTATTTATAGCCAAACTTACAATCAGTAGGTGCACTCTATAAATGTTTTACAATGAATGTAATATTAGTCTTGGCTTCTTGTATTATATACTGTTTAAAATCCATTTATTATATAGAAATGGATTAATTAATTAAATGTAGACATAATAAATAAAAGTAGTAAAAATAGAAATAAGGTGTAATTGAAGATGTTTCAAATGTTTCTCCGCTGGTGATGGTATCGTTGTTTTCGGTAAAATGAATAAAATCTAAATAGTTGTCATGTTCCCTTAGAAACTTGCCACTTAATCGTTGGTAATTAAATAACACATTCCAGTCTAGTTTATCTTTAAAATTGTCAATGTAATTTTCAGAGAGATTTTGATATTTACTTATTACTTCCCAACAGTTATTAAAATTTGATGTCATCTCTACAAGGAAGTTTTCTGAAAACTGTTGTCTTTGTAAAATATGAATCCAGTTAACTCTGTGAAAATAAATTCTTAACATAGTCATTGTGAAGAGGTAGTGTATGGAAAGTTGTTCCCAATCCATATATCTATCAAACCGTTGAACAAAACCATCTGTCAGCACTCCTTGGGGAAATCTCGGCTCTTGAGATATTAAACTCCACGCAGTAATATTGGATTCCATCATCCTCTCTGTATCATCTCTCGAATATAACTGATGCTTTATCCCTTATCATGGGTATTTAAATTCTTTTTTCTCTTATATAATCTTCATCGTTTTCTGTTGGTTCATTAATCACATTCACTTTATCCCCCTTTCCTAATGTCTTGACTTTAGAAGGCTCAGACGGTTTATCTAATTGATTAGGTTTTTCTGGATTGTGTATCTTTTTCCAGTCTAAATAATTGTGGCTGTCAACATCTGAAGCTACAGCTCTTCCTGAAGCCCGATGGATATAATTAAATAAAGCTGCACCAAACCTTTCCATATGTTTTTAATATTCTGTAGTCCATTTCTTGTGTACTATATCAAATATTTTCTTATTTACAGCGTCTCCATCCTGCTCACAATCACCTACATTTGACAATTTTAATTTTTTTACATCATAGCTTGTATCAGTTTCATTCTTTTTGTAAATCGTTAACAATTTTAAAGTCGCTAAATTTACTGCTTCACCATCATAAATGGGATGTTTTATATTGCTTAACCTTTTACCGGAAAATCCCCAATGGTCTTCGTGTACAATCGGGGTTCTTTTATCCATGTATTGTACCGTAACCGCATCAGAAGACAAAAGCGGATCACCAACATTTTGAATTACTTTTCCTTCAAAATTATAATTACCATCAGGTGTTAACGGAAACCCAGCTCTTTTTTCACTATATCCAGATTTTACTCCAAACTCGGAATACCGTCCAAACTTGTCCACACTCATGATGTAACTGAATCGCTATCGTTTAGGTTCTTACTATATATATATATATACGTCTACTGAACAATTATTTCTCGTTTTCGCAGTTCATCAACCAAAGCTACCCATTCGTTTTCTAAACCAGTGTGCCCGGCTTCCATAGCTTCATGTAATAACCTCATTCGATCAACTAACTTATTTATATCGTTGTAATATATTATATTGGTTTTATACAAATTTTTTAATAATCCCCTTCCAGATGTAGTAGGATCAGTTGTTTTTCTTTTTTTATGCAAAACATTTAATTCAGCAGAAGATAAAGCTCTTCTTTTAATTGGAGCTTTATTTGATTTCGAGGGGAAAAGACTAGATATAATGTTTGTGTATTTTATTGACCTGTTTCTATGAATAGGTAGGTCTTTGGAATATTTTTTTCTATGTGCATTTGTATACTCTAGTATATTTTTAAACAATTGTAAATCCTTTTTAGTATATTTACCAGGATTATTTTTAAAGATGAGTTCAAACAAACCTGTTGTACCTTTATATTTCTTATCACCAATAACTATATCATCATTTTCGTTTATATCTAACTTTCTATCTCCAATCATTAATCCTTTATCCTCTATTCTAGCTCCATATGTATGATAATTTCGATTAGCATGTGTGCCATGTAACATTTTTAATGTATATTTTCTTCCAAGTGTTCCTTTAAACATAATATCTGTGCCTAATTTGCTTAAGTTGGATGGGTTGATATCCTCTTCTTCTGCTCTTGTATCTTCCGCACTTGTATCTTCTGTACTTGTATCTCCTGCAATGTTCTTTTCCCTTAAATCTCCTATATCTCCGCTTTCTTCATACTCGTCGCTTTCTTCAGATGTTTGTAACTGGTCAGAACTTTCATCATTCTGAAATTCTTCTTCATATTTGGAAATTGGTAGCATTTTGTCTCCTTCGAAGCGAATTGAAGGTTTTTCCATATTTTGTGCTAATCGCTTTAAAGGTTCAGTAACAGGTTTGAATGTTGTTTCTAAAAAATGCTCTCTTTCATTTATACCTGATTTTAAAGCTCGGTTTTTTTGTCTAATAGAATCACTAAGTGATTTTATTTCCTTTAATAGCTTTTCCTGGTTAACCATCTTCACACCTTGACGACTTGTACAGTAATACCGCTAATCAGTGTATTAAAACGAATTTATCAAAACCTATTCTATAACGACCATCTTTTATAGCTTGATCTTTCATAATAACCAAAAATCCATAATTTTCCGCCCATGCTTTTCCGCAAAGCTCTTTAAACTTTTCAAATGGCATATCCGCATTCACATGATCGTTATATATATGTTTTAGGTTAGTATCATCTTGTTTGAATACAATTAGAATATTTGCATTATCTCTGATAAGTTGTTTTGGGATTTTGCTATAAGTTTGTCCTATATATATGCTGTCGATGTTATTATGTCTTCCCATGGTAAAGTAGTTTCTAATAGTATCCTGATTTTCACAAGATACATCGTCAAATATAAATACAGAATACGGTTTTGCTTCGTTTGGTTGCATAATGCTATCACTAGCGTTAAATTTGTAAAAATTAACATCAGACACATCAGATAGGATTTTATCCAGCAATTGATACTTTGGTTGATGTAGAGACTTTGAAAAAATATATAGGTTACTAAACCTTAATCCCTGCGGATTAGTGATCAAATTAAAGACAACATTGGTTTTTCCACAGTTTGAGGGGCCACTTACTATACATCGAACAGTGTTTGGAAGTAAACTACCGTGTTTACCATTGTTGATTTTAACGTTATCCACAGTTAAATCATCTATGTTATTAATATTGAATCGATCTTTATGGTGAATAATCTCCATCCTGCTCAAAGGTTAACGATGAAATGAGTTGCTTGCATTAAACCAAGTCCTTTATAGGTATCCATGAATCCTCAGTTTTGTTAAACCCTAACCACCGCACTTTAACTGCGTCCTTTTTCCTTTGTAACACTTTTTCAACAAGATATACATCACCTACTGTTGACTTTAACATTTCATGTCCATAAAAAGCACCTTGTAACAAATCTCCTTTGTTATCTTTTAAGATATACGTTTCAGGTACAGTCGGTTGCACTTTATACACTGTAAAAACTTCATTCGTCCAATTGGGAAGGTATTTCTTGGTAAACACTCCCTTATATTTACTAATCCGTACTTTATCACTTACATTAAATTTTCTTGGCTGCATTTTTTCTACTTTAGGCTTTGTATTTTTCTTTATGCGTTTTAATACATCTTTTGCATTTCTTCTATTTACTTTGTTAGGTTTCATACCGATAGTTCTATGAAACCTGTTGTTATAATCATTTATTAATTGTGGTAAAACATCATACCATACGTAAGAACCTCTTTTTGAAAATTGTTTATACAGTGCTCCTTTTAAGGTTCTATTGAATCTTTCTACAATAGCTGCTTTTTTCTCTGAATTTGTAGAATAATGATTTATTTTATATTTATTCATTAACTGTGCAAAGTTTGTATTAAAGTATTCTGTTCCATCATCAGTTTGTAAATGTTTAATTTTGTTTTTATCTCTTTTTATGGCTATTTCCATGGCTTCTGTTACGCTTTTACCAGTCTTGTCCTTTAGAGGCAAAGCGTCTGCAACTTTTGTAAAACAATTAATAATTGTGAGTATATATTTAAATCCTTTGTTTATTCTGCTATGCGGTCGCATTTCAATTAAATCCGCTTGATATAGATCATTTATCCCTTTTATAACAGTATTTCTTCTTGGAAACTTTATTCTTGCAGGTTTGTGTAGTTCATTAATAATCTTCTCCTTCAGGTCTGACATGATGGTTTCACGAAGGCAGCTGATATGGTATTAAATATTCTTTTGTATAAATCTGCTTATATATATACATATAGTTCAAGGTCATTCAAAACTTGTGTAAAAAAAGGGGAAACACAGCTTAACATTGCTGTGTTTCCCCTTTTTTTTACGGAAAGGAAAAGGATAGAGGATCTAGGACGATGAAAGGGTTATTAGTCAATAGGGTTGAGGGAATAGTGACCGAATGGTAAAGTGTGGATGTTGTCTGGAAGGGTTTGTCTTTTGTCGTCATTACAGGATAGCGCCTTTTTAACTTCAGTCACGCTGTACAGCTGATGGTTAAAACTTCTGATGGTGTTGAATTTAGCTGTAATGATGTTATCCTCAAATAAGCATTGCTTGTAGTGTTCAAAATGCACTTTCTTCTTTAAATATAAACTCTTTACACCTTTAGCTTTCTTAATATAGCTATTCTTCTTTTCTTCTTCTTCTTCTTTTTCATTATAGAGTTTCAAAGAATATAGTTTAGACATCAGTGCAACAATCTCTTCAAGTAGAACACCATTAGCCTCATCCTTGAATTTGCCTAGTACTTTTTTGTGTCTGTCATTGTCGTAGTTTGGATGATCTTTTGGATAATCGGAGAAATCAAAGTCGTTCTTGTAAATAAATGTACGTAAATCTTTATACATGTCCAATGTTACTATGCGATATATAAAAGCGTCAGTGTCCATATATGTAATAGATATATTTTCTCTTCCGTAGAACGCCACCATTTTGTTGTAGTGAAAATCGTACATGTGTGTTTTTGAGATGTCCAAGATTGACATGCCTATATACAAAGGACGATCCATCTTCACACTCGTTTTCTTCATGGACACTGCTACAAGTTTTTCATTAATAATTATCGATGTTCCAAAATTTGGCTGCTGTACTAGTTTCTGTAATTTTTTTGCGTCGGTAACAAGTTTAACATTTTTATGTCTTCTTTTGTTTTCCAATGTTTTTCCAAATATCGCATTATTCATTAATTTAAAGAAATCTTTTTGAAAGTCTGATGTTGCTGCTGCTCTTCTGATGGTATTTGAATCAATGTAGGGTTTCAACCAGCATGATTGAGAAAATTCCAAAACTCTATTAATTTTTGTTAAACGTAGTCCTAATTCGATAGCTTGTTGAACCACCCAAAAGTGAGCCACGTAGCGTTGTTTATTATTTAATGTCATCATTAATTTGGGGTGTTTTCCAATTGGTGAAATTTCTGTTTTAGCAAGAAGTGGTAGGTCATAATGAAGATCATGTAAATTTTCTGGGTATTCAAAATCGCAGTCCAAAATATATCCAGTGTCACCATGTTTCGGAATTTGTAAAATATCTCCAATAGAGTCGGGATTAATCCATTTAAAGTTATCAAAAGGAAGTGGGTTTGACATTGCCCATCCGTACAGGTTATTTGCATCGAAATATCCTAAATAGGTTGACGGTTTGGTTTCATCGTAATCGGGAAGGTATTTGTTGTTGGCTTTGACATGTCTGGTAACACTTTGGGTCAATCCGCCTCTTACTCCAGCTTCAACCATTAAAACCATGTCAATGTCTGTTAAAAGTTGGAGCTTGCATTTTGTTTCTTTTAACATGGCTTGCCAAGCTAATCCTGGTGAAGTATACGAATGTAGAGGGTCTAAACCGTATGCAGCAAAACAGGTGTTTCGGAATTCTTCCATTACATCACAAAGAAGAGTTACATCTAATTTGACATAAAAGTCCGAGTAATCTCCTAAGGTCTTCATATCTAACTCGTTCCATACTCGACGTGCATGTTGATAGTCCTCAAGTGATATTTCCAAATCATTAAGTTTGTTTTTGAAGTGTTCTGGTGGAGGTAGTGATGTTTCATCAAATCTATGCAGTCCATCTATGTAATCATATGGGAATACTCCTTTTCGAAGAACCAAATCCATTTTACTGTTTGGTACAATTTTGCTTGTTTCGATCAAATCTTCTCTTCTTAAATTTTCTGATAATTTCATAAGGCTGAAAGGCATAAATCTATAGGAATCAATGAATCTAAGTTTTATATTACCGATCTTTTTAGAAAAGCTAATAAATTTTTCCATGGTTGTTGCCAAGACATCTATTGCTCCATTATCCCTCCCTAATTCCGGGATTATAAAGTGAGAGTCGTATCCACTAAGATTATGTAAAACAACGGGAATAAAATTTGGAAGTTTGTAGTTTAAGTTACAAGAGTTACAGGCTGCACCTCTGTAAGCTCCTGTAAGATGATCATGGTCTCGCACTTTAACATTATCCGGTGTAAAGGTGTTAGTACACAGATAACATGTTGTTGCTGAATCGTGTTGTTGAATTTCATCTTCATTCATAGGAATCATCGGTACCACATTTCTGTACATTTCTTCAACTTTCCCAGCTATGATATATAAGTCATCAACGAAGTGTCGAGCTGCTTCTTCACCACGATAAATTTTCGGCGTAGACGACAGTTCGTATTTACAAAGATGATCTTCAGAAAGCGTGGACTTTACTATTAAACAATAGCTGTTCGGTGTGTGCTGCTGGTATTTGCTCCTTCTTGTTACGTTCTCTTCTTGATGTTCGAGTGGAAGTAAAGACGCTTCAAAATCAGCGTATACAGCAACAGGTACACGGTATTGTTGTATTACTTTGTCGAATTTTATCTGCGCTCTGCTAGGATGCGGCAATTTAATTCTTACTTCATAGTTTCCACTACATAACCTTTGATGTTCTACTAACCATTCTGAACCTCCTCTTCTTAATTCTTTGTTTACATGACAAAAACATCTTTTACAAATTGTTTTCTTTTCTTCATGTTTAGATAATTGTTTAGAAACAAGAGCTTCAAACTTTTTAATGTAGACATAGTGGGATATGTCCCCTTTAGTGATTAATAGCATATCCGTATGATCTCTGCGCTCATTTGGTGTTATACGCAAGGGGTACACATTGTTTGACGAATCCAATCCAAATAGGTTGACAGAAGCTGAAGGATTTTGTTTTTCAAATTTTGAAACGTCTGTTATATCAACAGGGTAAGTCATCCCTTGAAAATTATATCTATGTTGTACTTCTTCATAATAGTGACTTGGTCTTTCCGGATGAATTGTTACATATTTGGCCAACATAGCATATTTAAAACACTCAGTATCTTGATTTTGTACGTTGACGCAGGATAAGGTATTTCTAATCTTTGTTGGTAGAGGGATGTAGCTACTTCCTCGAATTCCATAGCCGTGTTTGTGTACTCTTAAGTCTAGCCCTGTGATGCTTAACAAACTCCATCCAGAGCCTCTTCCTTCATGTTCTTGTATTTTTGTCATTAGCTCTTCAAAACATTCAGATACGATTGAATCAATATCTGACGAAAATATAATAGTTCGGTTTTTTGTTAAAAACCCTCTCGGTGAAGTTTCATTTTGAATGTTTGTAAATAAAGCATCTATTAATAGTCCAAATTTGATAAAATTTAATCTTTTTAATTCATTTTGCAAAGTGTTGCTTACCAATCCTTTTGCGTTATTTAAAAGCTCTTTGAGTTGTAATTTTGCATTGTCAATTTTGAAGTGGGTTACTACATTACCCGGAAGTGCTCGGGCATGTAGTTCTACATTTACTGCTGTTGATGCTGAAGGACAGTGAAGTGTAGACAGAGCATGCGTAGAAGTCAATGCAGCTGATGATGTTGAAGGATGATGAAGTGCAGACAGAGCAGGCGTAGAAGTCGATGCAGATGATGATGTTGAAGGACGGTGAAGTGTAGACAGAGCAGAGGTAGAAGTCGATGTTGATGGTGCATATTGAATAACACTAGGTCTGGAATTTTGGTGTTGAGCTAACATTTGATCTATTTCTTTCAATTCTTCTTCTTCATATTCTTCATCTTGGTTTTTGTTATGTTTTAGTTCTTTATGAATCATTAAAATAAATTCATCCTTAAATGAAGACTTGCAAATATCGCAGCGATGCATAATGTAGGTGCGATCTCCACAAGGGTCAAGGCAATAATGAACAACACTGCAAATGACCCTCTATTTATACCCTAGCAAAAGTGGTGGGGGTACGTATTACGTTAAGTTTACTATTTTTTTTTTTTTTTGCATTTTATATTTACTATTGTAGCTGGAGGCTACAAATTTCTGTATTTAGGTCAAGGCCATTGAACAAATTTGCCAAAACGGGGAATAGAGCAGTAAATGATTTCATATTAAACCACAAACTGATCTATTCCCCGCTCTGTATTTAACTAAGACAATTTTATCCAACAGGAACATTTGATAAATTTTAAACTCGGATGTGAAGTTGGATTGTACACATTGCATCTCGATCAACTAAAAATTTCATAAAACAATAGGGATCTTCAGTTGTAGATTCATCTTTAACATATTCAATAGTCAACATTGCCGAACGAAGATCTTGTGGAATTACGTCGACTTTTATGAGTCGCCTTTCGAGTTCAAACCGTTTTGTTATTGATGTAAGTTTTATCACATCATCGATATCGATGAGGGGAAAGCTGTAGCAAACGGAGTTTCCTGGTGGGTTCATCATGCCGATATGATAAATATACACTGTTGCATCGACATTAAATAGACGTTCCCCCACCATTAAATTTATAAGTTACCCCCACTTTTTCTAAACAAAAAAAAAGCAAAAAAAAAAAAAATTGAAAGCTGGTAAATATTTTCTGTCTTGTAACTGGGTCAAGGTTATACAACGATATTACCAAAACGGGGAATAGAGCAGTAAGTAGTTCTCACTTTGACTACAAACTGATCTATTCCCCGCTCTGTATTTAAAGTTTGTCAGTTGACAAGAAAAAGACAACACTTAATCAGACTCATTTGATGAATCGGAATCAGTTGTATCAGAAGCATCGGAAAGAAATAGTCGTCGACGAATATGATATACCCCTCGTGCACTATCTAAAAATAACCCATCCAAACTACTACTACTAGTGGTTGGAGTTTCATCATGTATTTCTTCAGAACAGAGAAGATGCTGATAGATTCTATAGGTTTCAGATTCCCCGTCACTTAACGGTTCAATTTGTTCCATATATCCTGCTTCAAGATCATCACTGTCCATATCACTTAATAATTCAAAATCTTCCATTGCATCCATATCACTTAATAATTCAAAATCTTCCAATTCGTCTTCATTTTCATCCTCACTTTCAATCACAATATGTTTTATAATTTCTACGATTGATTTTGCAGAAGGAAATATATTATCCTTTGGTGACATAGCTGCTATATATTCTAGTGCTAACACAAGTAGCAGAATGAGATAAGCACTGATGAGAAATCTCTTTTTATATTCCCCGATTTAAGTGGTGGGGGTAACTAGTGATAAGAAATGGGTATTATTGTATCAAATATATGTAACAATGTTTATGAAACAAGGATGTTTAAGTCCTGTAAGTAGGTCAAGGTCGTTTTAACTTATTACCAGAACGGGGAATAGAGCAGTAAGCGATTCTCACTTTGACCGCAAACTGATCTATTCCCCGTTCTGTTTTCCCCCCGTTCAGTATTTCCAAAACATCTTTAGTCAATTACGAATGCTAGAAGGTCTTTAGGAAGATCTTGTTGAAGTGATGCACCTTCTAACAACGTTTCTAACGCATTAATGTATTTTATCGCCTGTATCAAAATGGCATGCCTTGAACTTTTTTTATCCATAAACGGTAATTTTGATTGTAATAACTTATATGTTTGATTTATTTTTTTAATCCTTCCTCTTTCTCTAGCATTCCTTATTCTTGCCTCATCATTCTTTTCCTTGTTATTTGTTGTAGGCTGCATCGATGTTGTAGGCTGCGTCGATGTTGTAGGCTGCATCAACTCTGCTGGGCTATTCATAGCTGAATAACTATACTCTAAAGCTGTACGCCTTATATATGTTTACCCCCACTATTAAAGTCAAAGGATTTAGATGGTGGGGGGTGTAAGTGATAGGGAAAAAATATGTTATTTAACAATTACTATCCGCAAATTTTTTCCAAGTCTCGTCAGTGGGTCACGGTCACTTAAACATATTGCCAAAACGGGGAATAGAGCAGTAAGCGGTTTCACTTTGACCGCAAGAAATAAATACATTTTCCAATATCTTACCAAACAAAGATTTTCTAAGTCCCGAAGTGGGTCAAGGTCATCTGAACATGTTGCCAAAACGGGGAATAGAGCAGTAAGTGATTCTCACTTGGACCACAAACTGCTCTATTCCCCGCTCTGTATTAGGGAAGTGAATTTTGAAGAAAGGTCACAGTTATAGGCAATAAACCTGATAACAGAACCTTTTATTAATTTATCCAAACAAAAGGAAGTTACAGATAGTTTGCAGGGAGTATTTGCAAAAGTTTCTCGAGGGTAAGATGGGTAATGTCAACCGGTTTGCATGGCCGTATTGCCAAAGGTCGGTTTTCGTGCCATACCTTTTTGTAAGGGGTTAGGAAAAGGATGAGAAACATACTGATCAGTTAAAGTTAATTTTACAAAGACCAACCAAGGTCGGTTTTACAAAGGTCAACAGCATCCTGAAACCCAGTCGGACGTTGGTCAGTAACGGGCGTCAGGCAACTGTGAACCAAAGTTTTGACCAAGGTTAGTTATAGCGTGTAAGAAAAGGACATACCAACCAAGGTCGGTTTTACAAAGGTCAACAACATCCTGAAACCCAGTCGGACGTTGGTCAGTAACGGGCGCCAGGCAACTGCGAACCAAAGTTTTGACCAAGATCAGTTTTAAAGCGTGAAAGAAAAGTACATATTTCATTAGTAAATAAAACACTTCAAAGACCAACACCACAAATAATTACAAACACCAACACTAACTACATTTTCTAGCAGCAAACTACAAGCTATAATCTAACAAACTAACATGCATAACATACTAATATGCTAAGGTAGAATCTTTAGTATACAGGGGTACCACCTATATACTAAAGATGCTATTACAGACAGCTAAGGCGAACAGCTAGCTAGGCTGTCAGCCTGAGACTGTGAGACCTCTGCGGTCAGCCCCCGCTTTTATAGCCGACGATCCGTGGTGGGAGGTAAAGGGAGGTGGGGGGGGGGTTACACTATTGTCGCGACGATATAAAGTGCACATTGATATATTCCAAGTTCGTTAACTGGGTCAAGGTCAAGTAAACTGTTTTGTAAAATAGCAAAGGATTTACCTTTGCTATTTTACTTTTTAAGAAACGCAAGATAGCTCTAAGATCAAACAAGGGTTATAGTTATCCGTTTTACACAACATTCATTGTACAATGATTTGATAAAATGGAAAATTTCCATGTTGGAAGGTGATTGCCATATCATCAAAACACAATACACATCATTTCTGTGTAACGGCCTAAGCTCCATCTCAACTTTTAAGTTAATCCCTCGATACTCAAAAGCAAGGATAGTGAGAAATGCTTCTGACAAAGCAAGCTCAGAAGGAACAAGCCAAGTGTTTACACCTACAGCTTCCATAGCGATATGATGATTTTTACCACGCTGTTGCAGTATATAAAACATTTCCCCCTCCAGTATAATATTTCTCCTTTTTTTCCTTTTAAGTTTTATCTTTGACTTAGTGTAAAATATCTAAGTCCGTTATCTAGGTCAAGGTCGTTGTAACATTGTAAAAAAAGGTGTGGACAACCTATTTACACTCTGCAGCATATGCTACAAATTGTAAATAGGTTGTCCACACTTTTTTTTTTTAATTTGGAAAAAACTTTATTTAATTTGGAAAGAATGTTTTTTTTTTTTTTTTTTTTTTACAATTTTCTCCACACAGTGGTTCCTGAATCGCCTCGGATTAGATAGTGCTTTTTCGTAGGGTTTTTGGGATGACGCATGCCTTTAGGTAATCTTAAAATGTAAAGACGGTCTCCACATTTTAACATGACCTTCAGGAATCCCATTATTTTTACAAAGACGTATTGTTTGTTTTTAGCTAGCCTATTAATCCGAGTCTTAGCTGGTTTCACTGTCGGATGTGATGAAGAAGGAGAAGCGGTATTTTTTAAATGAAGATTGCACAGTTCTTCATTTAAAGTACACTGTTTTGCACAGCGTTCGCCTTTCTTTGCACCTTTTTTGAACACATAATTACATAGTTGTGCAGGACGTATGCACCTCCTATGCAATGACTTTAATTGATTGAATTTCTCTGAAGGAGATTGAATATTTGTGCAAATTACTAAAGGTCTGGTTGAACTAGTGGAAGGTGGAATTTCAATTGGGGGTCTTGTAAATATTTTAGAGCTTGAGGTGGAGCTTGATCTTGAGGTGGGTGATAAGTAGGAGCTCGAAGAAGACCTTGATCTCGAGGTAGATGATGAGGAGGAGGAGCTCGACGAAGGCCTTGATCTCGAGGTGGATGACGAGGAGGAGCTCGACGAAGACCTTGATCTTGAGGATGATGGTGAAGGAGAAGTTGAACGTGAGCGAGATGTTGAACGATCCATGATGGGTGGTGAAGTTGTCTTTTCAGGGATGATCAGGGCCATTAAAAGAGCCTGACGAAGGATTGAACCAGCAGCCGAAGTCGAGGGTGATGCAGAAGTCGAGGGTGATGCAGAAGTCGAGGGTGATGCAGAAGTCGGCAGTGATATCGGGTGTGACTCCATAGTTCTGAGTGTGAGCAAGCACAAGCAGCAGAATGATCTTACCAGTGATGGGAAGCCTCTTTTATACCCAATATAAGTGGAAGGGGGGGGGGATGGAGATAGGCTATGGTTTAAAATATTAATCTTTCTATATGTGACCAGACAAAAGTTTATAAGTCCTGTCAGTGGGTCAAGGTCATCTGAACTTGTTGCCAAAGCGGGGAATAGAGCACAAATTGGTGCTCTATTCCCCGCTCTGTATTAGGGGACAGGGAATTACAAGCAATGATTTTAATAACGAAAAATAAAGAAAACCCAAAAAAGAAAAAATCACAACAGTTTCTCAGGCTAAGAAAGGTAATGTCAACCGGTTTACATGGCCGTATTGACAAGTCCGGTTTTCAGGGCCGAACCTATTTGTCAGGGGTTAGGAAAGGAGGAGAAACATGTTACTTTGAAACAAAAATAAAGACTTTACCCGCAAATATTTAAACAAATTGAACAGTTAAAGTTAAAGTTTATTTTTCAAAGATCAACCAAGGTCGGTTGTACAAAGGTCAACAGCAAACTGGAACCCAGTCGGACGTGGGTCAGTAACGGGCGCCAATCTACTGCGAACCCAAGTTTTGACCAAGGTAGAATTACAAGGACCGATTTTATATTTACAAGTTATTTTTTCAAAGATCAACCAAGGTCGGTTGTACAAAGGTCAACAGCATACTGGAACCCAGTCGGACGTGGGTCAGTAACGGGCGCCAATCTACTGCGAACCCAAGTTTTGACCAAGGTAGAATTACAAGGACCGATTTTATATTTACAAGTTAAACCCCACGGATAAAAATAGGGACACTTTACCCAGTTTGGATCAATGTCCATAAGAAAAGGGAGCTGTAGGGAAGGTACATATTAGTAAATAAAACACTTCAAAAACCAACACCAAAACATTAATTACAAACACTAACTACATTTACTAGCAAACTACAAGCGTTAATCTAACAATCTACCATGCATAACAAACACATGCAAGGGCGCGAATCTGTTAATTGCGCGTCGGGCCCAACGCACACTTAACAGACCTACGCTGCAGCAGAATGCAACCCAGTCGGACGTTGGTCCGTAAAGGGCGGCAAGCTACTGCGAAGAGACCGCGGACTGCTCCCGCTTATAAAGGCAAAGTGACGTCACCGAAGCGGAAGGGGGAATGTTACGTCACGGGGGGGATGTTACGTCACAGGGTTGGGGGGGGGGTGACCTTGAACATGACCCAAAAAAGGGGGGGGGTGACCTTGAACATGACCAAAAGGGGGGGGGGAGACCTTGAGGGGGGAGACCTTGAGGGGGGAGACCTTGAGGAAGGGGGGGGGGGACCGGTTCTAGAACCTGTCTCAGCTTTCTAACCATATATGGATAGGGCAAGGTTTTACCTTGCGACTCGATTT
This sequence comes from Allygus modestus, assembly GCA_963675035.1. Taxonomy (NCBI): domain Eukaryota; kingdom Metazoa; phylum Arthropoda; class Insecta; order Hemiptera; family Cicadellidae; genus Allygus; species Allygus modestus. Next base: position 406,162,337 of record OY776112.1, read on the forward strand.
ACTCCTTCCGCCACCTCATTCCAGCTTCAACCATTGACTGGTACACTTCACAGCTCTCGCTCTCTCTCTTCTTACAAAATGACTTCGCCGATAACCAACGAGAAACTGAAAAGGATTAAGGAATCCTTGAAGAAGACAGCTCCGAAGACAAGCGGATTTAAACAACCTTCTTCCCTCAGAATGAGGCTAAAGAGGGATTTTAAAAACCACCCTCTTTACTACAAACAAGGTTCTTCTGGTTCGACTTCTTCATCAACAACGGAACGACACTCTGCCACACGGGATCATCTGGACGTGTTGCAGAAGATGAAGACCTTGACGGAAGACGAATTGGTATCTCCCATTGCAGTTACCAAAACAAAATTCAAACATTTGAGAAGAAACTTCCCGTACAGAGCGGTGCTGAAGAACGGAAGCACCTACTACTTAACTGCCGGTGAAGTTCTCTTTGAGGTGGAATTGCCACGATCAATTCCGGCACCACCAGAAGTGTCATACAAACAGACCTTGTCCTTGGTAAAAGAAGAGAGTAGAGTGAAGTGGACTGTAAAGTAAAATCCCTTACCATCCCACCCTCCCTCCACAAACGGTCCTTTTCAGGACCACCCTAAGCATTTCAAGTTAGGGACTTGGCCTGTACATAGGCAGGAGACTATTAGTCTTATGTTTGTGTGCAGCCCACTTTGTGAAAATTTCTAAGTCCCAAGGTCCTTGACCTTGACCTTGACCTTGAACATGACCCAAAAAAGGGGGGGGGGGTACACAGTTTGTGCAAAGTATGTCATGTGGGTACTCAAATTACGCGGATTGATCAGACGAACAAGCTGGCGCAAACAGAATTCAGATCCGACAAAGGGTATAGCAGCAACAGCGAAAAACAACTATTTTCAAGGGCAAGCCTAAATAACTTCTTTATTTACGGTTTAAAATATATTAAGTGGGTACTCAAATTACGCGGATTGATCAGACGAACAAGTTGGTGCAAACAGAATTCAGATCCAACAAAGGGTATAGCAGCAACAGCGAAAAAACAACTATTTTCAAGGACAAACCTAAATAACTTCTTTGTTTTTGGTTCAAGGTCTAACATGTGGGTACTTCAATTACGCAGCTTGACAAGGCGAACAAGTAGGTGCAATTTAAATTTAAATCTAACCAACAGTATAGCATCCGTGGCGTAAAAACGATGGTTTGAAGGACAAGGTAACGTTGTGGTGGGGGTAGATGCCTATTATACACGATAACGCTACATCATTATTCTTCCAGCTCTTGTCGTATGAACATCTACCTAGACGGTCTGAAAAATGTCGCAGTTTTACAGGAACATGAGGAAGGTGACCTTCAGTAGTCCCCTTGACACTACTTTCTACTTCCCTGACGATGAAGACAGAAGGTCTACACTTTTAGTGGACAATGAGCGGTTTCGTCGAAGAATAATTGAGGTTGAAACACTTTTAACCAGTTGTTTGCTACGCAAAAAGAACCATATGAATACATGCACCGGTTTAGATCATAGTAGCTGTTATACTTATACAGCGTTGAAGCGCAAACATTATTGAGGTTTTTAGTTACGGAGGTAAGGTCTTGACAGTCTAAGAGCTAAACCCTAACTAACACATGTAAACTAGTTATTGTGCGATGTAAAACTTGGTGGGGAGACTGGTGTAGTGGGGGACTGGTGTAGTGGGGGACTACCATCTGCCGCACACTTGCCACCTGCCGCCTGCCACCTGCCGCCGCCCATCTGCTGTCCACCATCTGCTTCGTTCTACTACACTTTTACCCCCACCATTTTGTTTGATACCAAAAACGCTAGCTAGCGAATAGTCAGTACACCTCCGGCTCTCGACCGGTGAACATCGAGCTCTCCGAGACGCTCTTCACAAAATAACAATATCATTTCACTCAAGGTCTGATAGATGTTTCTATTTCATTGACGTCACGTATTCTTTCCTCCTGACAGCAATGAAATGCAAACACCTAACAGAACAGATAGGTGTCAAAAACACAACATGGACTCTGCGCAGGGAACGAAGTATCTACCGTCTTTCTTCAGAAAGCAAAGTGATGGCCGCAACTCGTCCGGATCAACAACATCGATGACAACCAACAACGGGGAACTATTGTAAACATGAATTATTGTAAACATAACTTATTGTAAATAAAATAAAGTAATATTTGTAATTGTACTACCTCGCACTCGTATCATTCGATTGCTTTATTCGATTGTTTCATTCGATATTTATTATCGATTAACTATCGAATCACAATCGTTTTACGAGTGCGAGGTAGATTTTTTTAAAAAAACTTCACCGTGACCTTGAACTTTGAACTTTTACTCATTTCGTCACAAAACCGCCTACGTCACTGGCTCAGCCTCAGATGACGTCTTTCATGACTCAGCGCATCCGGTCACTCACCGGATGTGACGTCACTTCCGGCGCAAAACCTACAAACCCACACTACTTTCGTTACATTACTATTTGTTTATTGGAATGTAAAGATTAATGTATCAAAGTATTTAAAATGTTAAATTAAACAGGGTTAATATTTTGTTGTACTTGAGTTCTTTTATTTCTAAAATCGAATCCAAAGTGTTACGTGTACCGATTTGGAGTCGCAAAAACCGCACCGTTCATTACCCGACAGAGTTCCTCGACTTGACAACAGTAGCCTAACTATCTGCCCATAGTATATTTCATTAACTTTAATTCTACTTTAAAAGTGTAAAATGTAATTTTCGATTTGGAGTCGCAAAAACCGCACCGTTCATTACCCGACAGAGTTCCTCGACTTGACAACAGTAGCCTAACTATCTGCCCATAGTATATTTCATTAACTTTAATTCTACTTTAAAAGTGTAAAATATAATTTTAATATTGTAAAATTATGTGGGTTGTTAGTTTTTTTAGTTAATCTACCATTTATATACAACCCGTACGAAGGACGGGTACACAGCTAGTAATTTATAATAAGTTGTACTATCAATTAGTTTAATAACAACGTGATAACAGTGAGTAACTCCATATTTTTTAGGTAAACAATTATATTGCAAGACAGTTTAAAAAAATGCATTATATAGATTGCGTAATATCGCAGTTTTAACATTTTGTTCCCTCTAGGTAAATGGGTCCATTAAGAGAAGCAGCTTGTAGAAAATAAATTGGTTCAGCTTAGTTTTATTGTGCCAAATAATTCTAATAATTATACTATTTAAATTGCACTTTTACACAGCTTGTTAGAATTTAAACGGACACCGTTCGCATTTCGAACCTTAACAAAATATATTTTTGGCAAGGAACGACACACGGCCACGTTGAATTCTTTGTTTAAATTATGCACCAGCACAATAATATCTAGGGCGTTGCAGAAGCTATTGCAAGCATTTAAAACTTCTCCAGAACACCGTGAAATTGTTTTATTTTAGTTGTAATGAGGGATATCGGCAAGGGTCCGCATCAGGGCCGAATAGATTGATTATTAACCAATCAATCAATCAATCAATCAATCAATCGTAAATGTATATGATTTATACATAACGAGCAATATTAGTAAAAGTAAAACTGTAAACATTCATTGCGACATTCTTCCTCCTAAATTTTAATTACGAAAGACATATTATTAATTTAAAATAAGCAAAATGTTGAAATTTTGCGAAGAATTGCTTCATAAAAAGTTCAAAATGATTAAATTTTCCTATTTCCACTAATGGTTCTTTTTAGTTGTCACAGTATTTAGAAATACCCTCTCGAGCGGTATTTTTAAAATGCAAATCAACTCGTCTGGTCCGAGGTTTTAATTAATGAGTTTTTACTCGTCATTATTAGAAAATAAATTAAAAATATTATTCGGAGTGTAAACAAGGAGAGTAATTAAAAAATTGTCATTTGTTGATGTAAAGCAATTTGCCCTCATTACAGAATTAATTATCATCGAAATTAGGAATGGTTTATGAAATTCTGATATTAAATATTGTCTTTTCAACCCTCCAAGTTAGTTTCATTAAAAATAATAACTTTTCTCTTTTGCTAAAACTATAGTTGAAAAGTATATATTTATTCAGCTAGTACAATGCAGGGACTAAGACTTTACTGAAGGATGTAATTTGCCGGAAAGGAAATTATATAATTAAACATTGTAATAGTTGATCTGGTTGTAGTTTTAACGTGTTGTAGCAAATTTTTGGTTTGGGTATACCCAAGGTTTGGTATAATGGAAGGATTTTTTACCTTCGACTAGGTTTAAAAACCCAAGTCAATATGAAAGAATAATCGCTATGTAAGTGCTGGGAATTCGAAAAAAACGTTGGCTATGGAAGATTAGACGATTTATTTAGATTTTAGAATGTAGAAGTAGTTGATGGAATTGGTATGAAGTCTCTAGCATGGAACTCATAGCGAAAGTCTTTTTACTTTCTCCCCTTATACATAGTATATGGAGAAAGTATTGTTTTCGTCAAAATTTTCGAATTTGAGTTGTTAGTGGAAATATTCGTTTTGGTGCTCCCTGAACCCAAAAAAGTGGTTTTTACGTGATGTCTGTCTGTCTGTGTGTGTGTGTGTGTTTGTGTGTGTGTGTGTGTGTGTGTGTGTGTGTGTGTGTGTATGTGTGTGTGTGTGTATGTGTGTGTGTGTGTGTGTGTGTGTGTGTGTGTGTGTGTGTGTGTGTGTGTGTGTGTGTGTGTGTGTGTGTGTGTGTGTGTGTGTGTCTGTGTGGATGTGTACAGAGCTAGAGCCCACCAATGTGCCGATTTTGATGAAATTTGGTATGTAGGTACTAATCCACGATATCTCCAGGTATTTTTTCATTTTTTTGAATTTTTAATTTTTAAGGGTAATTATCCCCCAAAAACCACCAAAAAACATGAAAAATCCAAATTTCTCAAAAACGGCTCTAACGATTTTGATTCAACTTTATTCGTTTGTAGAACTTTAGTTTTCAAACAAAATGACACCAACTGCATTCCTGTAAAAATTCAGGTTCAGAAATTACAGGACTTAAAATATAAAAAATTCAGTTTTTTGGATTTTTCATAAAAAGAAATAAATATAAAAAATATTACTATTCACCATTAAAAAGAGCTCAAAAAACTAAATAATTTAGTATTTTGAATTACTATTCTACGATTGCTGGTTTCGGAGAAAATTGAAATTTTCATTTTGCAGTAAACGCAGTACGTTGTCCAATGTTATTCTTATGGGGAATACAAAAATTATTATTTCTCTCTTATTTACTGATAAATTTAATTCAAACTTGATATGCTTGTCAAGTTAGCATTGACCAACAGAGGAAATTCGAAATATGATGCCCCTTAATAACCCTGGGGGGGAATAGGGGGCATGTCCCCTCTTAAAACCACGAGTGTAGCAATGGATTCTGTCGTGCCTACAAAGCAGGGATTTGGGTGAATGTTTTTAAAACAACTTGTTAACAAGATTTTCTGTACATTCGACCGTGCTTTGTATTCTATATTTAGTAAATAAAAAGTAATTTATTCGTTAAAGTTGGGCTAAAAGGGAGAAAGTATGTGTCAGTTTCCTGATACCGTTTATTTATAAAACATAATAGCTTCCATAGCAAATTTGTTTAGTATAGCTTAAATGACTTAAAACTAGCTGATGTACTCGTTATTCGCACGGGATAGACAAAAGAACAAATACTAATAACTGTGTTATAAGTTTGCTTGAAACAGCTGCTTTTGCTTCTGCTCTTTAAGCTGTAAAATGGACGTATCCACAGCTGTTCGCATTACAGTTTCTGAATGTTTACTTTCTTCTGAAATGTAAACATTGAAACTTAGGACGTTCACGGGGCGTAGCCCGAGGAGATTTTAAGGAAGTGAATAGGCCTATGTGTTGCACGGGTTCACGATCTATCTTTGTGTAAAGTTTCAGCCCAGTCGGTTCAGTAGTTTTTGCGTTTACCCAATGAAACATAACTAAATAATGAATTCATTACTTTTTCTGATAACTATACTAGTTAATAAAGAAACGGGCTTTGACTCGCGGAAGGATATGTTGCGTTGAGCGAGATACAGGTCAGTTACATTTGAAATATGTATGACAAAAAAAACAGTGATTGGTAGAACTGTCCTTGTAGAGCAAATGGTAAATTAAAATAAAAAACTTATATGAAAATAAGATAGTGAATGGTGTTAGGGTCACAAAAACACTAGAAACAAAAACTAGAAAATTATTCTAAATATTTACTTCTATAAATTACCAATACAAATTTAACATGAAACTAAACCAGTTTTTAACTAATTTAAAAAATGTCCAAAATAAAATATTTCCGGCTTTTCCAAATTCGTTTTAACACTTACTTCACCACTTATGACATGAACCAAAACATGAATCTAAATTGATGATTGGGCTGGAGAAACGCGCGGCGCGGCGCTGCCGCCCTTTAACAAGATTATCCTCCGGTCCAAGTTTACCTTTATGACGAGGGGTCGGGGGGGGGGGTGAATCCTCAATTTATTCCATTATGCGAGCGCGTCACTAATGAATTTAACATTCAATTTGGCGGTTATTAATCAAAGTTTTAATCAATGTTGATTATGAGGCGCTAATGAAGCAGCGCCGGCCTGCCGGTTGATTATTCCACTATCTATTAATCTGTTGACGGGGATAGAATTAGATCTGCGCACCGACGGCCGTATTGGCTAAACGTCGAGTGGCGGTTGCCGACCCCACTCCTGCCATCGTCGCGTCGCGACGCCAGCACGAGCCTGCCGTCGACGTGGCTAGCACCACACCATCTCACACCATGGGCTAGCGATCTCACACCATGGGCTAGCGATCTCACACCATGGGCTAGCGATCTCACACCATAGGCTAGCGATCTCACACCATGGGCTAGCGATCTCACACCATGGGCTAGCGATCTCACACCATGGGCTAGCGATCTCACACCATGGGCTAGCGATCTCACACCATGGGCTAGCGATCTCACACCATGGGCTAGCGATCTCACACCATGGGCTAGCTATCGCACACCATGGGCTAGTGATACCGCACAATGAGATAGCGATCTCAAACCATGGGCTAGCGATATAATATTAAGAACTAGCAATCGCACACCTAAAGTTAGTGATCTCCTATGAGACGATGATCTATAAACGATATGTTAAACGATGATTTAGTGGTTTCACACGATAACCTAGCGATTTACACAATGATCTGGCGATATCACACGATGCTCTAGCGGTCTCACACGATGATCTTCCAGTCTCACATTTTGATCTAGCGGTCTCACATGATTGTCTACCGGTCTCACATGATGATCTAGTGGTCTCACATGATGATCTAGTGGGTTCACACGATGATCTAGCGATCTCTCACAATGATCTAGCGATCTTACATAATGATCTAGCGACCTCACACGATGATCTAGCGACCTTACACAATGTTTTAGCGATCTCAATGTTTGGATTAACATTCTAAAATTCTAAACTATCGTTTTCACACCTTGGGCTGTGTCTGGCTATGTGTTTATGTCGCTGCTACCTACAATTGTGAAGTAAAGGATTCACTTCTAGCACTGGCATCAATTATTGCTACTAATGCTAATTCATTTCAGTATGATTAAATTTAACTTACGATTATAAAATTGCATGCACAAGTAAAAATTTAAACGCACCTCTACAAATGAATCACATGCGTTTCGTAAGAGTCTGTAGAACGAGTGACGTGTGAGTTTACTCTTGGCCCTCCTAGTGACCGTTTGCCCGCATTTTTTTTAAATTATCTAATAATGTTTATTCGTTATCGATTAAATGCCCCAACTATTCTGACACAATGGTGTATAGTATAATACCATAAACTAACATTCATTATCTCCTTATCTAATGTTGCCAATATAAACTAACACTCCTTATCTAATGTTGCATGTGGAGGTAATAGGCACTGGTCTGTCGGATGACTTCACGTAAACTACTGAACTCACTCTTTATAATCCCCCCTCGCGCACACCAGTCCCTAAACACACTTTCGAAACTGCACAAATACGTGTCAGAATAACGACTACGTGGCAGATAGAGCAGTTTACTCTGTTGGTGATTTTTTGGCTGATTGAATTAAAATTTGATATATTGGTTATTAATATATTTTGATTAATTTGTTAATTTATTTTAAGTGAAAATGGTGTACTGTATAAATGTAAAAAACTAAACTCATCAATATTGATTGTATATATAGACACATTTTTGAAGTTTGTAATACAATTGTAATAAATTGCCATATGCAAATAAAGAATTTTTATATTGAATTTGATTTGATATTGAATTTTGATTACTTTCAAACTGATTTTATACCCCCAATTTGAGTTAAAATAATCACTATTTGATTTACAATTCCAAATATATCCATGGAGAGGACGAAATCACTTTTCAACCTTTTAGATTTAAATATTCGATATTTTAAATTAAAAACATAGAAACGTACGAGTATAACTACTTTAATCTTCACAGTAATCATTCTTTATGGACAGCACTCAACTTATTTTTTTCTCTCTCCGGGACTCGTCAGAAGTTACAAAAACACACGACACATACACAAAACACAAACAAATGTCCCGAATACAAAGCCGACGTTTCGCGGGACCGGAAATAACAAAAACGTCCCGCTTCTTCAGGGCTTACCGACTTTGTTTAAGTTTTCCCGCACGCGGGCCGAACGCCTAACCACGACTGAGTCGCGGCCCGCGTGCGGGAAAAATTAACAAAGTCGGTAAGCCCTGAAGAAGCGGGACGTTTTTGTTATTTCCGGTCCCGCGAAACGTCGGCTTTGAATTCGGGACGATTGTTTGTGCTTTGTGTGTGTGTCGTGTGTTTTAGTAACTTCTGACGAGTCCCGGAGAGAGAAAAAAATAAGGCGAGTTCTGCTCATAAAGAATAATTACAGTGAAGAAACCTAACCTAAAAACATGTCTTTTATAAATAGTACTTTAATTTTTAGTACACTCTAATACGTTAATACAAGTATGATAAAATTACAGCAATGCATAAAAAATTGAAAATTAAATTTAGTTATATATTGAAAAGTTATTAATCTGTACTTATACAGGATGCCCTGCAACCATTTGATCAAATTTTACCAGGTTGTACAGCTGGTAAAAACAAGCATAAAATGCAATATAACATATGTCGTCCCTCTTTTCGTTTTCTGTCTGTCGGTCTGTATGCCTTTTTAGAAAACCTGTGATATCTTTTAAATGGTTTGAGATAAAACCATAACAAATTGTTTGATTTTTAAACTTAAATATCTAAAAAAAATTTATGAAAATTTCAAAACCACCGCCATTTTGAAACGGAAATTTGAATTAAAATCAATATTGCATGGTATCTGTATACTACCTAAAGTAGTATTCATATCAATGTTATGGTTTTATCTCAAACCATTTCAAAGATATTACGGTTTTTGTAAAAAATCCCATACAGACCGAGAGACGGAAAACTAAAAGAGATAGAACATATGTTATATTGCATTTTATGCTTGTTGTACCTGCTGAACACCCAGGACAAATTTTATCAAATGGTTGCGGGACACCCTGTATTTCCATAATGTGTTTGATGTATTAAAAATTGCATTACGTAAGTATGTTGTTTTGCATTTTATTGAATACATGGTAAACGAGGCTATACATAACCTATTTTTGATGTATATTTAGCAATAATTTAGTTTATTTGTTAACTACCACGGAAATATACGAAACAAATGCAATAGTGGGTTACCACACAAAATTAGTTTAGTGAATAGCAACCAGATCTTAAGTTACAATATTCGGGAAATTAATACATGGAAGGAAAACCTAGTTCAGGAAATGTTTCAAATCCATCAGGACGAAGTGTCAAATGCTTGAAGAATATAAACATGGATGATAAATTGTGTGAATAGAGGAAGAGAAGAGTTTATCTGCTGTTATTTTTAGCTAAAAACAGTTAAGACCAGCTTGAATTTGTAGTATTGTTCATTTTCTCTTAATCTCCTCTAGAAAAAAACTGTCAGCTCGGCTTGCAGATTTTCGTCCGCTTAAAGTGTGTATGTCTGTGGAGATTAAAAGATGTTAAAATAATATGATGATTTTGTATTTTAGAAATTCATATAGAATGTTCCAAAATATTAGCAATCATAATTGCCAGATAACCAATTTATTATTTATTATAACCGCACCTAAAGTTCTTCTTTATGATTTAAAAACACATCGTCAAGCCTTTTTTTTGTTTAGCGAGCGAAAAATTCTTTTTCACTCGCTTTTACGCTTACTGAAGCTGATTGATTATTGCTTTATACCAAGGTAACTCATTCGGTGTTCATAACCTTAATATACTGAATTCAATGCAAATGTATTTGTTACATATTGATGTGATTTCCAAAATTGCAGTTTGTAGGAAATATTGTGTTTCCAATTAGAGTGTAAAGTGTCGTTATCGTCTAACCTCTATCCAGTTTTCTCTCAAGCGATAAAGTCTTACTTTAAGATTTTAACACATAAATAACTATTTTCTAGCATTTTGCTTTATACAATCGAGATTTTATTGATCTGCAAATTAGTAAATTCAAAAGTTAAATCCTATACTCTAATACGAGTAAGGTTTGCTTGTATGCTTGCTTGCTTGCAACAATGATCTCAAAAACGGCTCCAACGATTTACTTCAAATGTTCAAAATAACTAATTTCTGGAAAATAAGAGATTAGACTAGACAGGCCCCACCCCCAGGAAAAATCAAATAATATAAAAAAACTAAAATGAAATGTTAAAAAAATTACTAGGCTTATGGAGTTTCAAATCAAAACAAAAGAATTGTAACAGCTGATCATAATCAACCATAATACTCATGTTGTTTATGATTATTAATTATGATTAACATGTGGTTTCCTGAGAGCAGAGATTAAAAGATTTGAGTGAAGATTACATATATAGAGTACTAAAATAAATCAAATTTACATCGAGCTATAAATAAAAACTGGAGTGCCCTTAAAAATGTAGAAAAGAGGCAAATGAGTTATACAAATCTGATTATCAGAAGGGGGAAGTGGTGAAATATTACTCCAAGTCATCTAAACAAACTGACTGGCCTTCCCCGAGCAAAGCTTGGCCCCCCAGGTGCTTCAGTATAAATTATCAGTATAATCTCAATGTAAATTTATAATCAGATGGTAGTATTAGGAAATTAAATTAATTTCCTAAATAATTTTGAAGTTTTAAACGAACTTATTGCCCGTTCAAATCAACGTCATAACACTAACTGAAAACAATGAAAGAACATTGTGCACTTTTGTAATAATAATAATAACTTGCATGGTGAAACGTGAGTACATTTACGTTATTTGTCATTTTATAAAATATTTAATCACGTCTTCAATTATTTATAAATTTCTTCATATAATAAATCGTCTTGACACTTATCACTCGAACCAAGAAATCTTAAATTGGTTTAAATTAAATAAGCATCTCGACATTCAACACATTTACCTCATCAACGCCGGCGGCAACGATTGAATTTGAAGGGTGGATTTAAATGTAAAGTGAAGTAAATTAAAGGTTTTAATAAGAAGGACGATAAAAGCACAAACACTCCGTCCTAAACTTATTAGCGTTTTCATTTAGCGCGGATTAACATTACTCAAATCGGTCGCGTTTCAATCGGAAATCGACATCGACTTCTTCTCCGTTTCCCGCGAAAGGTTTTCCTAACAAGATAACGAAGGCGTTCTTTTCCCGCCAAAACCGTTTCCCGCGCGCAAAACAAAGAATTTTCCGCGCCGTCGCACCCCCCATTACGCCAAGTGTGTGAGTTCCCACATTCAGGGGTGGGAGGGGGAGGGGTATTTCGGTTGATCTCTTTATCATGTCAGACATCGCGGTTCTCTTATTTTCTCTCAATTTTGGATTTTCCCGCGCGATCTAGCGTCGGCTCTTTAAATTAGCCAGTGAGTGTTTCTTCGCAGGATTACCCCTGTCAGGCTCCGTCTGTCTTTCCGCTGTGTTTTCGTTGCCCCCCACCCCCTCCTCAACTTGAGGCGTAATCCTCCCTTAAACCGTTTATATCCTATTCGGCCGGGTTAAATGTAACTGCAAAGAGCTCCCCGCTTAATTGAAGTTCTTATAACAATAACGTTAACTGCTCACTAAGTGGGTAGTTACCCCGCCTTGCCTCCTCGCCCTTCAGCGTCGTGAGGGTTGTGCTGCGAAAACATTAGGATCGATTTCAAGTTCTTCTGTAACAAAACGTTTACTTTCTCCGTGTTACATTCTTAACGCCACTATGTTTTTGTTTTCTTAATCGAAATACATCTTCATATAGAATTTGCAACTTTAATCTGTTTTTAATATCTTAATAATCAGGGTGTCCAGCCTACAGTGTTCCAATAGCTAATTTTTTATTAGATGTCTGATTGTTGACTTCTTTTGGGGGATCAGACGTGAAATAAAAATGTAGCAATTGTATCGCTTCACAAAGCTAACCGATGTCTGCAGTGCTGAGTACAGTTGGAATTCTGATTTTACCGCAGGAATTCGCCCCACGGGTTTTCAAAGCTCAAATTGAATTCTTATTGCATTCGTTTGATCTAATCAGATGATAACTTAAACATATGTTAATCATTTGAAATAGCTTAGAAGGTTCACCACAGAATGCAGCACTCACAGCTGTATTCCCCGGGTGAAGCCTACTCCAACGAGGTTAATACACCCAGAGTTCTCGTCTGTTGTTAAAAAGTGAACCTTACATAGTCGACAACCGTTTTCCTCAGGTATCCAATCAAATCCTCTGCTCACAAGATATATTTTAGTCAGCTGACAAACATATAACTTATGAAGAGGGTATTTAATTGGTTGCCGTCTTTGTTACTATGTGAACAGAGTAGACAGAGGGGCAAAATGGCGGTCAGCATGTAGGCTACACTTTTTTACCCCAGACCTCTGAGGATATTAACCTCGTTGGGCCACTCCACCAGCTAGTATAATATCCTCGACAGTGCTTCAACATTTGAAAATGTATTGTTTAGTAATGCATTGTTAATAATACTTATTTGTTTATAAATATTTTTGTTTATATACAGGGTGCCTTGCAACCATTTGAACATCTTTATCATGTTATTAGCAGTAAATTACAGGTCAAAATAAGGAAATAGTACACTGCCACATATGTCCTATCTCGTTCCGGTTTCTACCTATGAGTGTTTTTTACGAAAGCATTAATGTCTAAGAAATAATTTAAGATAAAGTTATGAAACTAGGTGAAAACATGCATATAGTTTATAGTTCCCTTTACAATTTTATTTATGATTTTTAAAATTGACAATTTTAAACTGCCGCCACTCTGAAACTTAATCTGGCAAAGAAATAAAAACGTAACATTTTGTAACTATTTAGATAAATGTCCATACAATATTTATTTCACCTCAAACCAACATAGCATGTGATTTGACTTTTCAAACCACATTTATACTTACAGGCAAAAAAAAACAAAAAAAACAGAAAACATGGTATACTGAATTATTTACTAGTTTTATTTCTCAAATACAACGATACAGTTTGTTCAAATAGTTGCGAAATAGCCTGTACATAATTTCATCAAATATCGCAAGTAGAAAGAGTTAATTAAACCTAGAAAATAATAAAATATAAACAAGTCACTGTGCACTTTTAAAACAAAGAAAGTCTTAATTGATATGAAGAACATCAGCTTGACGAGCCTAATACAGACACTTTCAAGCACAATTAGTGGCCAGTAATGGGCTCGGTTTTTACCTATATCTTGATCTTCCTCGTTAGTAAGAAGGAGGAAAGATAAATGCTTTGTAGGGAATATATATGAAACTCTCACCGATACAATATGGGCGATAAATCCATCTGGTGAGGTAAATCTATTGTTATTACACCTTAGTGTCAACTTTTGTATTGGCTGTGTTTGAGCGACGTTATTCGAATAGATAAGAATTATTTTTAGGGGCTGGGCTTACTGTTTGCATGCTCAATCTTTTAAAAATGTATTCTAAAGTTTTAGAAACACGCACCTCTACTATAATATATTAACTATGCAAGTTTGATTCAGTTGTCTTTAAGTTAAGAAATGGTAATTTTATAATCCTATATACTCATTTAAACTTAATTCACCGTGTGAGTGTTTTCTTCAGGGGAATCTTAATCGCATCAGTGGACTTTAATTAATTATTCAATTAATTTGATCTGTACTTTTGTATTCTTTAGGGGTTGAAATATTTTTAATGTAGGATAAGCGATATGCAGACAAATTTTCCTTAACTCAATGCAGTGATGTATAATTTTATCACAAGAATTTTCCAAATCACAAATACGTCAAAATGAAACAATTTTCAAAATATTGCTTGATGTAAGAATTAGGGAAAAAAGTCGTAAAATTAACATTTAACACTAAACGTGATTTCAAAGTAGACAGATAAATGTAAAATCAACAGCTTTGGCGGGAATTTTAGATCAAATGTGATAAATGTTATGCGTCTAGACAATAGTACTTCAGCCCACCCTATTTTTGACCTACCAAAGAAACTCCGTGCTTTAAGTCTAAAACCACCGTAAAATTTAAATTATATTCTATAAATACCATGATACGCTAGTTATCTTTTTACTTTCAAAATCGATTGTTCAATATGTTTGTGTGCCAGACCAATAGCTTTTAACGAATGTATCCATATAGTTTTAGTTTAAAAAAGTCTACTGAACAATCAACTGAATAAATATTCTGTACGAAAGTGCGTGACTCAATCCCGAATTAATTAAACCATTCCAAAACTACGCTTTAAAATTGAGATTTCCACCGGCAATATATCACGGCAATCAGGCAGCCCAAAACGCAATGATCGTTATCAAAGCATTTCCTCCGCCATTATAACTCGATTTCGAATTCCACGCAGAAATATCTTAAAGGCGGTTTAACGGCAATTGGACCTCTCGCGAGGGCGATAAACCTAAATAATTGGCCCTTTAAGGGAGTAGTTCGCTTGTTTTTCGTATTTACATAGAAATTATAAGTTTTCTGGTCAAACAGCGCGGGTCGCGTGACCACCGACATTAAAATCACCGGCCACTCCGTCTTATCGGGAAAGGGCGGATTTCTGATAATTAAATTAATTACGGCTCGCGTGTTGGACGTATTTATTGCCAATAGGACCGTTTTATTTTGCGCCCCAGCACGCCCCTCCCCGTACCTCGTGCATTATTAATGGTTATGACGCTAACTCTACAAGCTGAATGGCTTTTATTGACGAACGGATTAGGTCATAATCTAGCTCTTTATACTAGTTTGTAGCGTTCGTGAAGGCACAGCTCGATGTTTGTAGGTGTTACTTTCACCCTTTGAGTAGAACGTAAAAAAGTATTTTTTTAAGAATTTTTGAGTGAAAGTTATAATTTAGATCTCAAGCTTAGATACTGATTTGTGTATTGCTTAACCATCGCATACAGTTTATGTAATTTATTATATAAAGTGAAATGTTAGAGCAATCTTCACACGATTTATATTTTTTTCAAGCCGTTCCGGAAACCCTTTGTAAAACTAACCATAAGAATATTTAACTTAAGGTACTTAAATGCTAGATCTGGATAAACTATGAGCCACAGTTCCAAATTTTCAGAACCTACAAATAATATATATTTTGTCAGTTCAATTTCATACGGCATTATTTATTTTGTATAATTTTATTTGTGTCTTTTTCTCATTGGACCTGGTTATTACCTAAATCGAATGCTTTTAATGATATTTAATTAGTATTTATTTATCTTGCGGTACGTGTATAGTGTAAATATATTTTTAGTGATGGAAGACGTATCAAATCATCACTATATACAGTTTGATAAAAAAAACACTTATTACTTTTTATCAAGAACGTTTAACTTTTCTAAAGAATAAATTAAATAAACAAGTAAATCCGCAAATTTATTTCTGGAAAATAGAGTAGTGCGCAGGCGTTAACCGCAGTTCTATAAAGAATATTGGAATCAAAAACAACCGATCGAGGAGTGTTTTGGTTTGGGGCGCATGTGGGTGTGGGGAGGGGGTGGTAATGGAAAGAAAAGCACACAATAGAAAAACATCAAGAGGAGAAATGCACCGACTGAAATCGAATTTCCACGTTTGAATTGACTGTAACAAGCCATTTTGCGGGGCCTTACCCGCCGCTTAACTCCGCCGTTTTCTATTGTTCAATCATAAAAACGAATTTGACTTTCAAATTGTAGCCTCGGCGCTCCATCGGGGAACCCAATTACGAGTTGACATCGCGAGAGTGAGGGCGGCGACGTGTGGACAAACAAGGAATATTAGCCTGGGGGAAGGCGATGCGATTGGCGATGGTCCCTCCTGGCCGGATTCTGTGTTCGCTCTTATTGCGGAAGAATAGAACGAGCCCTGACCGTGAGTGGCTTCTGGTTGTGTTTGTAAACACTTAACGATTATTTAATCGCC
This sequence comes from Allygus modestus, assembly GCA_963675035.1. Taxonomy (NCBI): domain Eukaryota; kingdom Metazoa; phylum Arthropoda; class Insecta; order Hemiptera; family Cicadellidae; genus Allygus; species Allygus modestus. The sequence continues at coordinate 406,178,784 of OY776112.1, forward strand.
ACATCGATAAGAAATATAACTGTAAACTTACTCTAATAGAATAAAATAGTGATGAACTAAAATAGATTGATGGTATACGATAATGATCATTATTAATCTTAAGCGAGCAGTAACTATGAATACAGTACACACTTGTTGAATTTTGTTTTCATTAATTTATAACATATCTAAACTGGTTAAACAACGACTATTTCAGGGCCAATATTTAATGGATTTAATCTCACTTTATGAAAATACTTTCCTTGTGCCCATAAAGTGGTTATATTTATACTAAGTAGATTTAATCCCGGTTATATGGGGAAATATTTTTGTAACTGTCGATACTCTGAATGGAGAAACAGCCCCCAGGGTTGCTTCTCTTGTGAACCAGAGGTTTTTTAACTGCAGAGAAAAAAACTAACAAAGCAAAACCTTAAGGGATTTTCGATTAGATTATGAGTTTACTACATCATGTTTGAATCATTACATGAAATAGAAAGTAAAGATTGTGTAACCTTCTGAGCAAGGTATGTTGTCAGAGTTGTCAGGTCTTAGGCCTACTAGTTCCTCGACAGGTCATGGTGGCCGGGACCAATGCCAACGGCTTAATGTGCTTTCCGAACCACGTTGACAGTCTGAGTTAGAAAAGTCGTATGGTTTTCACCGAAAATACATATGTCATGTTTTATAATAAGGAATTTGTCACGTTAATATTTCAAAATTGAGTACCGCGGATTTCCTATCTGATTTCACTCATTTAAAAATTATCATTTCTATATAGATACTTCATTTAATTTGTCGCGATTAGAATTGAACAAACTCATGAGAAAACTCCACATACCGGTACTTTTAATTTTTACGATTTAACTGGTCAAAATATACTTCTAAACACAATTTTAATTTTAATACATTTATATCCCATTGTTCAAAATTATTCGTAATTTTGTCCAACAAAAAATATAACTTTAAAATATTCAAACAAACCTGTATACTATAGTCAACACGAATAAAAGCCCTCACGAAAATCCCTTCTGGAATCTTAGAGAAACTCACTATGACAACAGAAAAGATAAAATTAAAAATCTAAATATCGGTTGGCGCATGCAAACTTTAAATTAAAGTGGTAATAGGAGGAGACAACCCGGCATCGGGGTCGGGACGGCGGGGCGACTCGGGCAAAAATAAAACCGAATTGATTGGAAGATGGTCTTATACGGGGAGAGGGCATAAACCGCGGTGAGGGCCCGTATGACAAGTTCGGGGTCGGGAAAAATATCAGCATTCGTATTTATCGTTTATCTTTGTGTCGTAGGGTGGCTCACCCCCCCTCAACCCACCCCTAACCTCCTCCCTCAAAAGGGTGGCTTCGATACGCGATAATCCACCGAGGAAATTATTTTCTTCGCGAATCAAACGGTGAGTTTTCGCAAACGTCGCCGCAACTTATTTGATGCGATTTCGCCAATCCGCTTACCAAGAGGAGAGGGATTTCCTTACATGCCGGCGAGCTGGTTTTTATTGAATGCCAATTGCGTTTTTCTCGCAAAACCCCAATATTCGACTTTGAGCTGAGAATTTGTTGAAAAGTTTCCCTGCTGAGTTTAGCTGGAAGATTAGAGTTGTTGATATTAAATTGGAACGGGAATTAGAAGTTTCTTCTGGTTACAGTAGTGATATATGAGATTTAATTCTACCGTAGGGCTCCTTATTAAGAACTTTAATTTTTGTGGGAGCTTCTAATCCAACCTTTTTCATAAATTTGAATTATGATTTGTACATGAATTGGTCAATAACGTATTGTCAATAACTTGTATTATCCTACAAACCCAATTTTGTCGGATATTTTCGGCTATGGTGAGCATTAATTTGACATTGAACAAATTTTACAATGTGTAAAGTTATTCTCAAGTAAATGTATCAATAGTGGGAAGTTTTAAGTTATCTACGCAAACATAATAAGCGACAAAGTAATTCAAAATTCAAGAAAATCGAATCACCAATACATAGCGTGTCAAAACACGTCACTTCTTATTTCAAAACCCGTGCAGCTAAAAAGGGTAGGAAAGGTAAAACGAGTTTAAGATTTAAATAATTCAAAAGTAGAGTCGAATATTCTGGGGACATTAGGGGTAAGCGGTGCGGGGCTCCGACTCGGCCCTCCCTTCGATGGGTTCGGTACACAGGAAAGATGTCTCCAATTTCCATATCTCCGCCCCGCTTTCCTATAAGTCTCCGTTAATATTTATACTGATTTGTCATGTAACATTTTTCAACCGGGCGTATTTTTGTATGTAGCTTGATTCGACGGCATTATAAATCCGGAGAGGTTCGATATGTGAGGGGCTGCACGCTACCCCGCCACTCGGCATAAACCCGACTTTTTATTCCCTCCCGCGACAATTAGGTGGCATTATTTAGGTTGCGGGGGAAATAAATGCTGATACGTTTTATTATTTGAATAGCCGGCTGTCCCGTTTAAAAAACAAAACATAAAGTCTGAGACCCGGTGTTCGTTTCCGTCCACTTATCGTTTGTCATCTTCCCCTTCTTTAATTTTATTTAGGCGCTCTCCTTCGAGTCTTTATGCGGTGATATGACCTTTCGTTTCCTTTTTAACGAGGCGGATACTACGATGAGTCGACTTTTGCATGTTTTAAACCGGTGATGTGGATTTTTATTTTCCTCGAGTCGAAGCTGGTTATTAGTTTATGAACATTTATAGAAGCTTTCTTGAATGTGTTCTTGGACTAACCGATGTCTAATATGATAAAAATATTTTCTTAACAAAACTATTCGAGTTTTCATTTGTTATGTGGAAAGTGATCGTCTTTATGTATTATTTATCGAGGGTGTTAAATACAAGACAAAGTAATCTTAGAATTGGAGGACTGTGCTACACTCATCCTATCCACGGATCTAATTAAGGGTGGGATGCCATAACCCCGAATCCCATGGCTCCTAAATGAGAGTGTGTTTCACAACTCCGAAAAACAGATTTATTTTATAAAACCGAAAATTAACAAAATCTTAATTCCAAACCGTGTCACCGAATAAAGTAATAGTCATGTAGCTTAGACAAGTTTTAATATTTGTATTCGACTGAAATAAATATTTATTAGACTGGATTGAAATTTATTCTTGTTAGACTCGAACGGAATCCTACGTCATAGACTCGACCGGACTGTGGGCAGGGTCAGCTTAGTGATAAAGTTCCTAAACTAAACTAGCTAACCTATCCTAACGCAACCAATCCTACCATAACCTAACCTAACACAACCTAACCCTAACCTAACGTAACCTATAAGCCGAATGTCAATAACTAACTTCCTCTGACCAAGCCCCTTTCGGTCGAGTACAACTGTCTGTTTTTAAGCTGTGCTTTGGCCGGACTCAGTATAAAGAAGGGTGTATGTACTGAAACTCGTCCAGATCCCTAGTACTGCTGCAAACCCTCCTGTTCCTACTTGGCCTGGCAACACCAGGAGTGCCTCGAACTGACCCCGAGTAGGAGGCAAATCTGGGACAGGACCCACCTCTTTGTCTTCGAGCTTCGTCCTAGTACTTTTTTGTTTAGGTGTGCATTAACGTCATTGCAATTTTTTCGTTTTGAAGTAGAACGGTACAAACCCTAGTCTGGTTACTAGTAGTTACTATCTTAACCGATTAGATTATGTTACTTTAGAAAGGGTTAGATTAGGGTAGGTTTGGTTAGGTAACGTAAGGTTAGGTTAGAATAGGTTATATAAGGTTATATCAGGTTAGAATAGGTTATATTAGGTTAGGTTAGTTTAGGTCTAATGGGAGATCCTTCCCCAACTCTCCGCACGCTGACACGTCGGATCGCGTTCTACCTCTACCTTATCTCTCCCCAGACTCCTGACTTCTACGACTCACCTGGACGCGGACCTCGGGCAGGTTGACCTTCATGGCCAGCTCTTCCCGGCTGTAGACGTCGGGGTAGTGCGACTTCTCGAAGGCCCGCTCCAGCTCGTGCAGTTGGTAGGTGGTGAAGGTCGTGCGGTTCCTGCGGTGCTTCTTCTTGTCCGGTGACATGGGGGCTCCTCCCCCTCGGCTGCTCGAGACCCCGGAACCCTGGTCCCCTCCTAGGACTCCACCCCCATCGTCGTCGCTATCCTCGCGATACCTCCTTTCCAGGTCGGTGTTGACTGTGAGGGGCGCATCCGAGGAGTTGCAGCTGTTCTCTCCTGTGGACGGTAACGAAGATTTAGGAGGTGGTATTTTGTGAACGATAATATCTATACTAAATGAGCTTCATAATAAGTAGACATTGTAGACCATACACGATAATTTAACCATTGACTATATATATACTGAAGGAATATATCCCATCTATATATGGCCTAGCTGTCCCTCTTTTAGTGTTAGCCAGAATTTGAAGTGGACGTAGTTTGATTAGGTCAACGACAGAGTGGGCTGCTGACAACTATTTATTACAGTTATTTACGTTAACTTGTAAAATATCTCCACCCCAGAAAGCAAGTAATAATCAACTTATGTTTGCTTTCTGATACACCAACTGTTGTATTATCTCTCCTCCCTTAACAGTAAGTAATAGTTGACAGAAGTGTACTCTATTGGTAATCAGTGGAACTACGTCCTCTTTGAATCCTGGCACACAAAAAGTAGGGACAGCTTTTACAACGGCAATGAGAAGTCTACTTCAGTTTATATAGTCAATGATTTAACCATGTGGAAAGCAAAATTGTCGTTTTCTGTTAATTTTAATTTATGCACTATATTTATAAACTAGAGGCTTGAAGGGACCATAGCTCCTAACCTTTCTCCAATACTCTGCCTTACCAGATTTTTTATGCTGAGGAAAATAAAACAACATAAGTAGGAACACATGTTTTAATGTAAAAAAGCAGACGTTTTTAAATCCCCATGCATTTCTTATGGGGGATGTTTTCGTTATTTCTCGTTTGCTGGTAAGTTATTAGAAATTCTGCTATTTTACCCGAGTCCCTGGGATCAAGACCTTTAATATGAGCCATATCCCATCATCCTGCGATTTGCCAAACTCGAATTTTGACTAAAAAGATTTAGCTTACAGAATTATATATAAAGACTAGCCGTTACCCACAGGCATCGCCCCGCGAATTATTTATAAAAACTATGATAGTTTTGTGTGCTGCATTCTGTGGTTAGCCTGTGGAACTATTACGAATCAAGATCAGCTGTTTGTATTTTCATCAGCTCAAACAACCATAAGGAATGCATGGGAACTTTGAACCCCCTTCGGGCATAGTCCTAGTGGAGTTTCAAAATGAAAGTAGGCCCATGTTCATCTCTGGTATATTGGTTCTAATCCTGCAAAATTTCAAATCAATCGGTCCAGTAGTTTTCAAGTGATGGAACTTCAGAGTTACGCACAAACATCCATACTTTCACATTTATAATATTAGTATATGATATGATAATATACACCCATACAGACATCATTAAACATTTACAAATTTGTGTTAATAGCTAACAGTATTGACGTTGCTTCCCATAGATATAGTAAATATCTGAACTTTATTTCTGACGACTGACGATATTTACAATCATTTAATATCCTCTATAGTACGCGTTTAATTATTTTGTTTCATATTAACCCTTTGAGGACCAAATTAGAAAATTATATTTTTTTCCTATTTTTTGTTGTTATTTGGCCTTATTCAAGATAAAAAATATTTTTGGAATTTTTTTTCATATTTACATATATGTTTTTCAGACATGGTACTTTTAAGTACCGTCGGTCCTCCATGGCATGATAATAGGTTTTTTACTTGGTACTTAAAAGTCATCGGGCCTTTGTGGCATTATTCTGTGGAGCAACTGGGGAAACATAAAACTAATTATTTTAACCGAATTTGTTTGATTACATTTAATGAAATTCCTTTTATTTATAAATATTTAATAAATTAAAATAAACAAGTTAGTTTAAAAAGAATACAATTACAAATATTGTGCGCTGTCTCAGTTGTTTAACTATTACAACAAGACTTCATGAAATTCTGCGAAACAGTTCTTTTTCTCAGTAAAACATAGACAAACTTTGCAATGACTACATTTAGTGTATGGTCGTGACTGAATCTTCTTTTTTGCGCAAACCTCACATCGTCCTCTCTTCTGGTTGAAGGTTGGCCAGTGAATTCCTTTGTTCGCCAGTCTGACATCTTTTGGAACTGAAAACACGCTCGTTTTTCTCTTCTTCATGACAGGAGATGGCGTGTTTGATTGAAGAGACCGCTTTCGTACTTTTGGGGTTTGCATGGTCATAAGCCCATTTGCCACCATTCTTCTGAATTCGATAACAGGCATTTTGCCATTTCATTAACTGTTTATAACATTGGCATTGACAAATGCTATATCTACAATGCCCCAAAACAGGTAATGCCACAATTTTTTAAAATTACAATCTACAGTGTACAAGGCTCGATATCGGTCTGCTAGATATACGCCACCCATATATTTGTTGTAATCCTTAACAACAGGTGGGCAACTGACAACAACTCTTGATCCGTCTTTTTGTGTTCGCAACACACTACTCTCTTCTGTACCATGATAGTTCGATATTACGAAGACCGTCTTATTATCTTGCCATTTAAGAACTCCCACGTCTGTGTCAGAGAAACGATGGTCCCACTGTCCCCTCTCAAGAAATGAATCCAAGTTGTTTGGAATACCTGATCGATCTCATCTGATTCTAGCACAAGCTAGGGTATTCTCGTTTTTCAGCCTTATCATTAATGGGATATAGGCAAAAACATTGTCAAAGACAATTATGCGGTTCTTTCCCCTTTCTTCCTTTGTTAGTGACAGAACAACTCTTTCACCTAGACCACATTTAAGGTATTCTGATTCTACGGTGCCGTTTTTCCCTTCATAAACGTCAAACTTTAAAATGAATCCATGCTGATCACCGAGGCACCATAATTTGTATCCTCTCATTATTGGCTTCATGGGATTGTATTGTTTGAGTGTGCTCCGTTCTTTGAAAACAATCATTGACTCGTCAACACTTAACTCTCTAGTCCCTTTGTAAATGGTTTTAAACTTGTTATTTAGATGATCAGTAAGAGGTCTCAGTTTTTGTAATTTATCTGGGTTGTCCTTGGAAATTGTACTATTGTCATTCACATGGATGTTTGACAATATGTCAATAAAACACCCTCTTGCCATTGCCCCAGCAATTGGATTGACCTACAAGTCTTCAGCTGTTGCCCAGTAGTGCTTGAGAGAGGGTAAATTGATGGTACCCCATAAGAAAGTTAATTCCAAGAAACAGTAAAAGTTCATTTTCTTTTAAATTAAGTGTTTTTCCTTTCTGAGTAGCATAAAGATTCGACTGAAATGTAATAACGCTTACCAAGTCTTCGTCTAGAATGTTTAGGAGTACATCAGTTGATGTTCGGCGGTTTTCAAAATGCCCTTCTACTATACCTTGAGTAAACTCATAGGGTGAGATTATTGTTTCTTTATCTATCTTCTTCCAATGATAATTTGGTTCATCTTTCTTCTTTTTGGTTCTTTTTGATTCCGAGCATTTTATTTTGTTCTGAACATTTATTTACCAAACCTGGTGTCTCGTTTTCATTTGTTAAAAGCATCCTATTAAATGTAATATCAAGAGTTTCAATAGGCTTGTTGTAACTTATAACTGAATCCAGATCATCTGTAAAATCTAAATTTTGAGGTAGGCCTACATTACTAACACTTGAAACTGGACCAGGAGATACTACTGGTTCATCCTCTTGAGTAGGCTTATATTATTAAAATCTGAAACTCGATCAGGATTGTCTACTAATTCTTCATCTTGAACTAGGCCTGCATGACTATTACCTGGAAGACCACTGTAGTAACTAGGCCTATAACTCAGTTTTGGATCACACACTAACTTATTGTCCAGAAGCAGAATTGTATTACTACAAGCTGGTGGTATAACCACACCATGGGACGATTTTTCATTTATTTGTTCCAGAACAGGAATAACGTTTCTTACCGATGTATCAAGTCCTTTATCAAAACAATCAACATTGTCTTCTAACCTCTCTTCATCGTCTTCAATGTCACTTGCATCTGAACTTGCCAAAATGTCAGGTATTTCATCTATGAGGTATTCATCAATTTGTGCTAAACATAAAGATCTATCCATGCTGATTCATTTAAGAAACTATTATTTAATTTCCGTGAAAATCAACTCAAAAATGAAGACAACAAACTTCACTGCTAAACTATAACACTGGAATAACCAAACTCTCACTGTTTACAATTGTCAGCTGTAACATTTTTTTCTTAGGCCATGGAGGACTGACTGTAATTATAAGTACCAAGTATATTTTATGAGATATGTATTTACCAACATATTTGTAGGGTCAAATAATAAACAAATATTTAATTTTAATAAATATGCTACTCATTTTATACATTAAATGTTAACAAAAATAAATTTTAAACGGTAAAAAAAAAATTAAACTTTACAAACTGAGACTGTATGGCCTGCATTCACCTTGTAAGTGCTGCCATCTCGTGGATATTATTTAAACTAAAACTAACAATGGTGATTTAGAGTTTTGTAAAGGCACACAGATGTGTTTCTAGGCTTCCAACCTTACCATTAACCATAAATAATAATAAAATAGAGCAATTTAAGTAGTGGTACTTAAAGTACCGTCGGTCCTCAAAGGGTAATGCTAGTATTAATTTCTACAAGCTATTTAAAGAACTTAAACTTCTTCTCTTATCGATAATTTTCTAGGAGTAAAATTGAAATTGTATACTTCAATATAAATAAACTTATATGTTTCAATATAAATTCTCACTTAATAACAGAAAGGAGAACCCCTGTTATCCTTCGGGAGGGGGCGCTTGAGAAGTGTGCATCCGCGTTACAATATACAATGGAAAAGGTCCAACTTGCATTTACGTTCTATTAATTAATCCTTGATAGCTAGGAAACGTCACTTCCTATAATAATTCAAATTTCATTCTAGGTATTTAATTTAGGAAACCTTTTGAAAGTGGTCTAAATCCAGTGGTACTGTCCAATTCCACACTTTGGTGTAGTTTACAATTTATAGGTGAGGTTATTTAATAGTTTACTGACAGTTATTACTTTCATATTACATCAGGATAGATTAAAATTGAAGTTCGATATTTAAAGGTATTTGGGAATTAAGTGTTACTGTGTGAATAAATTAAATATGAAAGGAGAAAACTCGGCAAGAGTTTTGATATTTTAATCCAATGGGAAACAATTTCGAAGTAAATTAAATTGTTCAACGTTATCATTGGGAATTGGAGCACATTTATTGGCCGGGAAAACCTTCGCAGGAGCTCTCTCCCGTCTGGACTCCAACGAGCACTTAGTTAAAAATAACAAAAAGTCTTGACAAATCGCTCCGACCAACTCACTTTTACAAATTAAAAGCGTCTTATATCAAATCATACATAGAAGATTGACATGGAATTAAATTTGTAAAGAATATTTATTGCTGATACAAAAATGACACATGACAAATAACGTTATAGATTCTTCAAGAGTATATTTTAGGATCTAGACAGTTCCCCTTCCTATTTGAGTGACAAATATGGAATTCAATGTTTAAACAATGAAGAACGTGCAATAGTTCGGAACGCGTTACTTTCGGCGGTTTCACAATGTTCAACTCGCTATAGCATAACGGATTTAACGTCTTGGATTTTAGTGCAAGAGGTCACAGGTTCGGTCCCCTGAGTCTACCTTTAGGACTTTAGGAGGATTGTACCGATCTCCTCTTACTTCGTTTGTGTTAAAATGCCACTCGTGTAGACAAGCAACAAATATAAATAAAAATATCCTGTCAATACTTCTAATTGCATTGGAGGTTTCCGTGTTGAATATCGGAGCCAGGTAACCTATTTCTAGACTGCCGGTCGTGGGTTCAGACCCTGCAATTCGTGTCTGTCAGCTCGCCCGCCCCGCGCCGTTCAAGAGTGACAGTGGGTTTTGCTAATGGACTTGTCAGCGGAGCCTCAGCCTAAGATGATTAATACCAGGACAATTAGCCGGGGTTAGGACCTTGGAGCGTGGCACTGGGCACGGAATAGCCTTACACATGAGCTGAAGAAACGATACAAATACTTATTATGGAGTTTCAAGTCAAAACAAAAGAATCATAACAGATGAGAATAAATTGCGATTAGACTGGAAAATTAACACTTGCACATGATCAATGAATTATCAACGACGATTTCCCATTCCGACCGCAATGGGCACTTGGTCCCCGGTTCTTTATCTGTAAAAAATTATGCAGTTGAAACCTCTGGTATTTTTTTATCGGATGCAAATCCCTCCCTTAACGTTAATGTGACTATTCAAAGATTTATGGTTATACGAGTAGTAAAAATAATATAGATAAATGATTACTTTTACATCGGTTACGCATATTGTTATGTAATCCGCAAATGTATTAGTTTATGTAGATGAACAATAATATTGGATCTTTATTAGTCAATTAGCAAAAATTAAAAAGTATCTCAATTTACTCCAAAATAAACTCAAATTAAAATATAAGTATATTTTCAGTCTATATGGTATTTAATGTAAATTAAATACAAACAATAATATAATTTTGTAGGATCTTGACCTGTTTGGATTAAGGATGCAAATTGAACGGTTAAATCTGTATGACTTGTGGGAGTTTTTAACGCAAAAGGTTATCCTTCCCTCATCGATGTATACATTTTGTTCGCAAATATATGGACCTGATTTTCTTTAAAATTTAGTTTATAGTGTGTTGATAAAATACAGATAGTAGCAGTGAACAGTAATGCTGTGGACCTCCTGACCTACACTCCTTTTCTCTATACATATCATGTACTTCTACTCGGCAACGCGGACTTTTCAGCCTTGGTAAGTTCCAAATGATTGTTGGGATTTATTTTATTTATTTACTGAAACTATCACACCGCTGGGATTAAACTCAGTCTTCAAGACTAAAAGTACGAGCTTTCAATTATAAACAAGGCTAGTTGAATAAATAAAGGTTCAGTAATATATAGAAATTTATTTAGATACACTGAGTTTCTCAAAATAAATTAGAAAATTACCTAGCTAAAACAATTTGGGAATAGGGTCTTTATGATAGGGTAAAAACGAGTTCGCACGCAGCACGCTGACGTGAGGGAAGTGAATTTCCACATAAAAACTTTTAAAACTCAAAATCAGCGTAAAAACATACATTTGTCCAATTTTTATTGAAATCTGAAAACATTGATTTTTTGGCAGTTCTGATACTCCTGGTTTCATTTACTTGCAAAGATGGGAATACAATTTTGCGCATTATGAGGTTAGGAGAAAGTCCAGACAGGCTTGAAAGTAGGCGTGAGGTTGCTGGGGATAATAAAAGTACTTTAACAAAGGAATAACAGGCTTTTCTAGTGTAAAACCCCCATAAGACAACGTACTGTGTTTAGCCGATACACATTTTCTTTAATGACTCGGTAAATATTTATACTAGAATGACGAGAGAGGGCTTAAAACTTTCGCCTCTCTAATTTCCATCTTTTTACATGCATTAATTTTACATCCGGGGCTTTTATGACCCTTTTTGGGTCATAAAAAAAAACTCGAAATTTGAAAGATTAATCCCCAAAAAAATGGGTTTAGAGTTTTCCGATTGTTTTGCGCAACGAACTTGTCCAACAGATTATAGAAAGGAACGTCCCTACCAAATTTGAAGTAAATCGGACAAAAATGCGACCGCTATAGAGTGCATACACATTTATATACATATATATATAATTTTGAACGACCCCCCAAAACGTGTTCAGGGGGTCACGTTAGGAACTTCTATGGTGGTCCTGGGCTTAAGTTTCACCGTGCGGGTCATACTAATAGTTCACTTTCCAAAGGAAATTCACTAATAACTTTGCAACAGAAATAATAAAAAGCCTCACCCGATTGAAACTAATCGATCTCTCAGAACTGTAGACTGCACACAGAGCGAGAGAAGCTACGAGATTGGACGAAGCTCAAAGCGGGTGAGGTGGCAACAATGTCCGGCGTCAACAGTTTTTCAGCTGCACAGTTGGCCACACTGTAATGGCTGTGATTGAGCTGGTAATTGCTTGCTAACCTGTTTACTCCGTGCAAAGCGCTCATTGGCCGTTCTACAGGACTATCACGACTGTACCTCTGTTTGCCCAAACTGATTGCAGCCGAGACAAATTAACCGGGGGTGTTTAGAGTGCCACCGCTTTATCGGAAAATCTACTGGATTTAGTGACTGTTTGATGTAAAGCAACTTGTTTTGATGTGAGTAAGTGGTTCCTAACAAATAGTTTTGTCATATAGTCAACATGTTTATAGTTTAAACATGAAACATTTCTTCGTAATAAGGCATTTGTAAAATAAAAATTACTATACAAATTATTGTTTTACCTCAGTTTGAGATAAAAAAAATAATTAATTAGTAACAACATGATTCTTTGTTTTTCTCCTAACGCGTCTCGATTAGGGCAGCTTTAAATTTTCACTGATAGTGTGTTGTTCCAATAATTGATTGGTTCTATAACTTTATCTAACGTCAAGGATGTTTCAAGTCAAAATATCACATCACAGTTGAAAACAAACTTTACAAATCCAAGAGACAATTTAATGAAAGTTTGTTTAGTATATAAATTAATAATACATTTATATTAAGATTAAACTTTGTGTAGAAATACCAAATGATAAATATACATTGGTACAGTAAAGAAAGATAATCTAGTTATTGCAATAATAAGCAGATTTTTGTGAGGGCTACGGGCGAAACTATTAGATATTGTATCATTAGTTTATACAACATCCCGATGTTCCTTTTGGGGTTTTGGAAAACACCCACCTTGGGGGATCTGGCTCCTGGACTATCAAAATTCTAATGTTAATCTTATGGTAGAATAGAAATCCATTTAATTGAACCTTTAACTTCTGTTTATACTGACAAAACCTAGCACAGAAGCGAGAACAGCTGTTTCTAGCTAACTTTTGGAATTGCATCACAGTATAAACTAATAGGACTGTATGTGAGCTCAGGAATGAAAGTTGTTTTCTCGAATCCGAGCAATTGGATGCGCTCGCCATTAAACATATTAAAAGAATAAACCCATTTTTGTGAGATGGCTACTTTTGTGAAATCATGGTTTATGAGTTAAATTTACCTTTTGAAGTTGTTAGAAAACATCTGATATCAGGCCTCCGCCTCCGGAGCTTTCAAAGTGACAATGTCAATCTTATGAAATAATATGAAATTATTCAATTTATCATTTAACAACAGCTGCTGATACCATCACAGTACAGAAGCAAGAACAGATGTTTCAAGCTAACTTATGGAATGACGTCACAATTTAAACTATATTCGGTATCAATAGAATTGGCGGGTCAAGGACAAATGTTGAACCGGACCAGCTGATCATTTCTCCATATAACATAATAGTAAAAATATCAGCTGGTCTATTACAATTGTTGTCCTTGACCAGCCAGTTCTATTTACACCGACTTTAATGGAATTTTATATGAGTTGGATATTTTATATGGGAAAGGATATTTCAAATTCGAGCAACTGGATTTGCTTCAACAAAATTAATACATTAATTTCCATCACCACAGCGAGGTTATGGAAGAAAGATATAATTTTTGAAACAAAGGAGAAGTAACACAAATTAATTGTGGTTGATTGTGTATAATTAAAATGTTCTTAAGTAAAAAAACAAAAGAAAATACCCCCACAGCAAACCTGCATACTCAGCGAATTTCAAATGGAGATATAAATGTCTTAATAATACATAAAGCCACTTACCAAGTTTTATAAAAATATATTCACAAATAAGCGATATATATACGATTTTAATTATTCTCCATAATAATAACAACATTGGGGCTGAGTACGCAGGTTTGCTGCAACAAGGAGCAAAAAATGGGTTTTTATGCTAATATCAATATAACTTAACTAGGTGAAGTCGTATTCCAGTTTTTATTCATTTATGTTCATAATTAAGGAAGGCAGAGCATTTAATTATTCTCCATAAGAAAAACATGGGGGCTGAGTATGCAGGTTTGCTGCTACGGGAGCCTTTGGCAAAAAATATTTTTTTTAGCAAATATCAATAGACCACAACGAGAAGAAGCTGTATACTAAGTTTTGTCAGTATACGTTCATAAATAAGCGAGATATAAAAATTGTCTTCTCTTCCTTAAGAATAACATTAGACAACGTACTGTGTTTAGCACTTTCAATATCTCGGTAACCAATTGACGTAGAGAAATGATAAAAATACCAAATTGTTTGTTTTTTAAAACTGAATCCAATGGTGAAAACTAAAATTTGACTATTTCAAAAATTATATGTAAACAATTTTTAAAAATATATTTTTTTGGGGTAAAAAACTCCCGCAAAATACCCCTTCGGATAGAGCGATCTGGCTGGGTTTCGGATTTAAAGTCATAAATGTTGCTTTACACGTTTATGCCAAGTTTCATCAAAATCGGATCATTTTTACGAGAGTTATCGAGCTTACAGACACACACACACATATATATACAGTTTCGAACGAATGGTGTTTTTGGGGTCTGGATACCTCAAAAAGACAAGTTATCATGGTCCCGGGCCTAGTTCTTACCATGACGACTACGGTATAAAAAAATAATAGCTTCTTCCGTATAGGGGAAATTCGCTAAAACTCTTAGTTTGTCAGGCAGATCTTTCTTTTGGCCTCAACACAAGTTATCATAACGGACAAATTTGCATACTAATATTATATCACTGCTTGTTTTATGGTTGCCTACGTTCCTAATGAAATCAGAGGTATCAGTGGTTCAACAAAACTAACTGCCCTTCCACCACTCCACAAACCTAGTTTCACGATTAAGATGACTCATTCAAGCGTAAAAACCGGGTCCCATTACCACATTACAATCCCGAAAAACCAATACCTTTCAGAGAACTAGACAAAAAACGTAGAAAAGCGTTTAATATGAGGAGATTACGGCAAAAAGAGGGACAGATGATATGTTTGCGCAGGTAGTTGTATAATCAGTGGTGCCGCGGTAGTGGAGTTAATAAAATGTTTAATCTGGCGGTGTGGGCGGGGCCCCGCTAATGCATCAATTAAACAAGTCACTGCGCTTGCGCCGGGTCCGCGCCGCCGCTCTGCGCAGGCCTGATGCTTTTAAGATAGCGCGGGAGACAGCTGAGAGGGACGGGCCTAATTGATCGACGCCGGGCCTGTTGTCGATACAACGTATATATAGTGTTAATTATGTTCAACTCCTGCACTCCGCACTATGGTCGGTTTTTGTTTGTACAATTTCTTTATGGCTTAGGACTCAACGTACAATGGCGGAAAAGAGTACAGGTTATTAAAAGTAATGTTGATGTTTCATAACTAGTTCATCGGGTTGTTCAGGAATGTTTAACCATGTGAACTATATATATGATAAAACATACTGAACTTATAATAAACTAGTTGTTTTTGGGTGCTATATCCCCTAACTTTTACTTAAATTTTGATTTAATTTACTGTTAAATAAAACAAATCAGTTAATATGAAAGTAAAAATGTACCAGTATGTTAAAGTTTAAACAAAAATAATTCGCATGAGTAAATGTAGTTGCGTTACTGTCTCAGTGCTTTTCTTATGGGAACAGTTTGTCCTTATTTCTGGGACAAGACCTTTAATTTTAGTTATATCTTATCACCTTACAATTTAGCAAACGGTCTTAACTTACAGAATTTGTAATATAGGTTCAATGCGTTGCACGAGTGAAAACCCAGGCCGAACATTGTCCAATGTTAAAATAACAACAAGATTATTAATACGTGTTATTATACGTGTTTCCAGTACGACAACCTAAGGGCATTTGTTCAAATTCTTCTTTAAAGTGAACCAGGGTTATTGTAAGTATGATTTGACTTAGTATTGCTTAGTATTGGCGGGGACTCACCCGAGGAACCACAACTGCAGGATACACGTATGTTGGTGTTGAAAAAACCATCGGAAATTATAAACAGTAACGCAAAATATTTGTCAGGTAGCATGCCAATTACGGAGATGTAGTAAAATGAAGTAAAAGCCTTTAATTTCAACTCGAAATTTGTAGCAAATAAAAAAAAAACTACGCATTTCTCATAATCCTGCTGAATAAAAAACATTAATAGCTTAATTCTAAATTATCACATGATCACCTCCCAACCATATGTGTAGCGTACTACTTCTCGTCATTCTAATAGAGAATTGACATCTGTTGATTCCAAACTTTCAATCAATAAACAATTTTATGAATTCAAATAAACTACGAGTACTTTACATTTTAATTTATAAAATGAGTGTGACACGATTCATAACAGATCAACATTTTAGAATTACAACCACCTAATCAAATGAGCAAAATGTAAGCCTAAAAGCAGGCCTGAAAATATCTTTCACACTTCAAGCAAATCACGGAAATTATCCTAATTCGTCATCCACGCGAGACAAATTCGAACCGCGACCGCGGGATTGGGAGTGACAGACCGACCTAAACCGCTTTTCCGGTATTTGACGACAACGAGGATCTACGAATTAAGCTGTAGAATCGACACAGACGTCTGGCTAAGTCCACAATCTCTGGAGCTGTCGTCGATTAAATGAACAGCCGCCTACTCGAGCAGCTCAGTCGGGATTTGATTGAACGGCTAATGTATTCCGGCATAATTTAGTTAATAACTCGTAACACCTAGCGCGGCGCGGCGGCCTGACGTACTAACAGCCACGGCGATACCATCGCCGGCTTCCTTTACGCCCAGAAACAATACAGTAGACCGGTTTTAATTTACTCTTCAAATGCCACGAATTAATGATCTCGTGACGTTTGCGTCGAATGGCTTTATGAGACGGTTAGGAGTTTTGTAATATCAGTTAAGTGGTTTGTCTTTCAAATCGAAAGACGGGCGTTCAAGGCTTTTGTGGTTGGCAAGGGCAGTTAGAATCTACTTGGATATCTAGGTCTGTATTGATTAGCTAGTAGTTGTAGATATAGTGTTCCAATGTATGGGAAGCGCAGTATGAGTTTGCCTTCATAACCGATTTATAGTTTTGTAAACGAAGTTTCTAAATCCTTCTGTATATTTGCATACAATGGTAAATTAATGGGAACATCTAAAACAATGCCGGCCTTAGAAGGCTTTTCGAACTGAAAATCCTGGATCAGAACTTAAAACTGAAGATTCCTTTCGCGTCGTGATACCCTCAAAACAAACTTGCACCAAAATGACTGTTTTGAAAACCCTACACAACCGACATCGTAATATCACTAGCATTATTTAATGATGCTCATTTCTCACACAGTTTACTTGTTATTAGTAATCTTATCATAAGTTCTTTAACAACAAACAACATTCTACTTCATTCAGTTTCATAATAACCAAACGTTCTCTACCTCCTCACTATTGTTTAAGAACATGTAATTTATAGAGCCTTTGAAATGTTCAGGGCTCGAGTATCCCGGTTAACTTGCCTCGGCTGCAATCAGTTTTGGCAAACAGAGGTGCAGTCGTGATAGTCCTGTAGAACGGCCAATGAGCGCTTTGCACGGAGTAAACAGGTTAGCAAGCAATTACCAGCTCAATCACAGTCGTTTTACGGTTTGGCCAACTGTGCAGCTGAAAAACTATTGACACCGGACATTGCTGCCACCACACCCGCTTTGAACCACCCAATCTGACTGCAGCTTTGAGCTGTTCTGTTGATTTACCAGCTCGATGTGTTTACCGATTAGTCGATGGGGAATTAACCTTTAAACTACACTACGAACTCAATACTTATTGCATGAGGGTTAAATTGGGTGACGCTTATTACTGTCTCCCTGTCTCCTTATTAGACAGTCTTTTCACTTCCAGATGCGTTGTGCCTACAAAAAAGTCTCGATTGTAACATAGTACTGACAAACGAAAAAATCTCTAGGCACTTTAAGAGCTAACGTTACCGACTTATACCTGCTTCTCTTACAATAATGTGAAAAATATACCTAAAAAGTTCAGTGAGCAGAATTTTGATATCACAAATAGTTCACCTATAATTAAATCATAAATATTGAATTTTGCTGGAATTGGATTGAACATATATTATTTGTGATACGGTATCGCAATTTTGTTCACTGAAATTGCTAGCAATTCTTTTGCTCTTTAAAACGGTCCTTAAATCACCGCTTCCGGATAATCCGTTGAGGAGGGACGGGCTTTAAAGGTTAACATTTATCTTATGGAGAAAGAAGATTGAAACGACTAATGTTTCGTGACTGGAGCCCCCTCAATGGGGGTTTACTATTATTGCACTCTAATTCGCGGGTTAAAAAAAGAAACACATTCACTCTTTATTGGAAATGACAAGTATTATTTAGGATGAGAGATCAAAATCACACTCAGAGCTGAACCTGTTCACACGACCGAGCAGTAAAGTTTGACTTATCAGCTCCGGTTGCGGTTATAAATCCGAGCTGGCCATAACAAGTTTGGACCGGCATTAAAGCTATTCAAACATCGCGCCGGCGGGAATCAATTTGGCGGGAACGCACGCGAGGCAGCCATCACGTCGCGTGACCGGTTAATGAAGTTACTTAGTGCCTCGCTCACTCCGCTCAATTATACAAGACCGTGTACAACGTCGTTACATGGGCTTTGTGTGCGGTCATTTGTTGCCGCTGCTTTCAGTTCTTGTTGAAAAGCATTGGTTCGACGACAAATCAGTTCTTTTCTTCACACCACTCCCCCACTGGCCTTAGTTCTTAAAGTCAGGTTCATCAGAACTGCCAAACTATTTCGTTGTTTTTGTATCAATATGAGTTGGGTTAACTATTTAGTGAGGAGTAGTTGGTATTGGTTGAATACTACTTAGCTATGAATATTGATCTAAAGTATTATATGGAGAAGGTTAGTGCTACCAAAATAATTTATTGGAAGGTACTGGAATAACCCAAAGATCGCATCGTTCTTATCCCAGAGTTGTGTTACATCTTAAACCAGCTTTAATGAGCTGTTACATGACAGATTTCCCTATCTCAAAATCATGATTTGATCAAGCATTTTCCTGAATCAAACAAGTGTATTGCCTACAATACTGGAAAATAAACTAAAATTCGGTCGCTGTTAGCCAAAGCTCAGCTGTCGCTGTCGGCCAAAGCTAACATGTACGCTCAAGTGGGGGGGGGGGGTCAAAAGGGTTACGGTAGCAGAATAAGGGGAAACCAGCAAATGATATGGCCAACAGATTCAGATGTTATACTATAAAATTGCACGACATGGCACACCGTTGTCGCATTTTTTGAAAAGAAAATCCAGCGTGACATGCTTTCAACATTTTTTAAAAGATAACATTAAACGTTAATAGCCCGTACATATGTAAGGAATGTTGGTGTACCCAGAAATTACCACACATACATTCTGAGACCACATGACAGAACATAGATTCCAGGGGTCGCTGAACGGTGAAAAGTAGACGAATCAGGTGTACATTCCAGCAACAAAAAAGGGCAGTAGGTCGATTGTCTATGAGTTAATCCCGTAATACTAAACAACCTAGTAACATATCTGTTTTAGTCACTTTTAACAAAACTTGATTCAATAAATCACATACTTAATTACCAGTCGATTATGTTACTCCGGGTTATCTTTTATATTTAAATTTAAATTTGATCCAGTTTTCTGCACTTATTAACAGTCATGAGATTTTCCACAAGACACACAAAGTCACATGGTGAAACCAACCTGAAGAAAAGTTGATACCGAAGTGCTGAAGCAACTGTTTCCACTGTCACAACTCCCGCGACAACGCAGCGTTCCGTGACCCCCAGTTTGTAAGTAGGCGCTGGTTAAATGACAACAAGACAGTTGCTTCGCGTGTTCTTGTCTCCAAACCGATGTTACTCTTTAGCCTTAACAGCTGGTTTCGAACTGTAAAGCCCTCCTCTTATAATGCTTCAAACCATACACAACTATTAGTACTGATTACAAATTAAAAAAACGTTCGGAATCATTTGATTTTGCGTTTTTTGGTAGGAGTTCTTAAATTCTGGGATGGAAAAAGATAAGTGATACGTCAATAATATTAGATTAAAGCTATTGTTAAGTATAATACGGTTAGGTAATACATTCAAAACATAGTAGACGGAATGTAGTAGGATTTTACATGCATTGCCATTTCTGAGAGATCTTTTCGTATGTAACCTTTGCGACTAGTAACGTTTGTGGCAGGTAATGTTTGTGACAGGTAACGTTTGTAGCAGGTAACGTTTCTAGCAGGTAACGTTTGAAGCAGGTAACGTTTGTAGCAGGTAACGTTTGTGGCAGGTAACGTTTGTGGCAGGTAACGTTTGTGGCAGGTAACGTTTGTAGCAGGTAAAGTTTGTAGCAGGTAACGTTTGTGGCAGGTAACGTTTGTAGCAGGTAACATTTGTAGCAGGTATCGTTTGTGGCAGGTAACGTTTGTAGCAGGTAACGTTTGTAGCAGGTAAAGTTTGTAGCAGATAACGTTTGTGGCAGGTATCGTTTGTAGCAGGTAACGTTTGTGGCAGGTAACGTTTGTAACAGATAATGTTTGTCGCAGGTAACGTTACCAGTCTTACAGATTCGAGAATCCAACTCGTAGGTAACGTTGGGCTCCTAATTTATTGCCATAACAATAAACTGTCGAACAATAGCAGGGTGCAGGGTGCAGTGCGCGATTACCTTACCTGCCACACGAATTGTCAAATCAGACTCCCAGCTAACGTTACCACTCACAAACCTTACCTGCCTGGAATACGCACTTTACTTTTGAGAAGTCCAACATCAACGTTTGGACACTCTGATTTTTTTTAAGATTAGTACCTCCTCGGTGAGATGCACAACACAAAGTTAAATGAAAGTTAGTTGGAGCTTACTTCTCCTCAACATTTTAAAAATAAGCAGCTGGAGTCCCACGGTTCTTCACAAAGGTGATCTCGTAGAAATAATAACCTTTATGTCTTGAAAGTGTCAGTGGTACATACACATACTGTCTTCTGCTGTATTATTTGATTAGCATATTACGTGTTGTTATTACTTACGGGAAGTAATAAAAAAGTCTTACCATACTTAAGAATATATTTACACTTATACTGATTCACATACAGACGGTAAACATATATAAAAGATGGTACACGGCTATCGATTTCGACCAGTCACACCGGTCATCATCAGGCCAATGAGAGAACTGACCTTATTTGGCAGTTCTCTCATTGGCCTGATGATGACCGGTGGGACTGTGAACCGATAAATCTGTATAAAAAAGTACTCTTAGATAATCGCGAATGATAAATGCTACCGATGCACCCAACTATAACGTTAATCGCACCTAATAGCACACTTCATTCAACTCTGTTTGATACGATACGAAACAACTAATAAACTCACCCCCGCTAGATGAATGAAATGAAACGTGACACTTGCATCTCTGAAAGTGGCACCCGGGGCAGAATTTGGGGGGGGGGGGTGTTTGGAGCACACGACGGAATAACGGGCGACAAATCGAAACCAATTAAGGAGAATCGACGAAATGAAGTGAACAGAACAGACGTTTGGTCGATGGGACAAATTAATATTCCTGCGTGTCGTGTGAGCCCGCACGTGTCTGTGAGTCAGGCGCGTTATGAGCATTGTTATTAGTCATAGCTGACACTCTGCATGGCCCGCGAATATCTGCAGAGGAGTTCCGCAAGAGTCTGTTCTCGGCCCGATTTCCTTCCTTTCTTTTGTTATTTGTATTTTCTACCTTGTTTTTTTTAATATTTTTTTTAAGTTTTTGAGTATTGTTGTTTACGGTATGTTTTATAATTATGGTTTGAATGCTTTACAGTTGGACTACGTTTCTCTGGACTATAATACAACATGTAAGAATATTTTTTTAAATTAATCTGATAGCTTAAACATATTTTCTATTGTTCATGCCAACATCATTTAAGTAAACAATAAATCTGATATCCAGTGAAAGTTTTATAATTTATGTATAAGGAAGACAGCATTTGAAAAAAGTTGTAACAAGAAGATTGGGCTGTCGATTGCTCTGAGAACAATACGTCATGTGATTATTTCAGTTAACGGTGCCTCATTGTCTATAGATTACCGCAAAGGCCTATTGGCCTATGGCAACGGGCAATTAAGATTTAATCCTTTTTGGTGTTTTGCCCAAATTAAGGATTATTAACAACAACAACAAACGTAAAAACTACTACATTATCACTATCAATAACTTCTAAGACGCCGACATACTCTTGTGTATTTTAAAGCGATAATGAATTAAGAATGTATAATAACTGAGATGCCAAGTGTAGCTTTTGTTGATGTCTAAGACCAACCCAGAAACGAGAGAAAGGTGTTGTCGTTCACTTTCAGTAACGGGTATTTTTGTTTGAGCACATTTTTTAAACCTGTATACGAAATGTATTTTATGAACTTTAAATAAAATATGATAAGGGGTCCTGCCAAATTACGTTTAACATGAGTCAAATTATCTTTTACGTCATTATTGTAGAGGCTAACCTTTACCTTTAAAATTTCAAAATATCCGTTATTATGTTTGTAACAAACAAATTCTTTCGCGATCAGACTTTTCGATTGCATAGGAAAAATAATATGCATTTTGTGGAGCTTGCAACTAAATATGTTTTATCTAATTAATATGAACATGAGTTATATTTCCAACTGGTCAGTAAATTATGTATAATTTATTTATAAGCATACTTTTCCATGCCTACTTGTGTTTAACCACGGATGGAAGGGAAGGAAATGGGCAGACATTCTCAAATGGCATTAACATATCATATTTCATAAAAAATCAACCCGGGGCTTAACACGCAATGGCCTACGACGTCAAGACACGCACGTGAAGAAAAAATGACGTGTGTACAAAATCACGACTTAGTCAAAACTGGCTATTGAAAATTTTTAAAAACATTATTGTTTTATGATGGATTAATTCCCTTAAGTCGTTTATACTGGTTTGTTTATCTTCTACCTCATTTAAAGTTTATAAGACCTAATATGTATTTAATTGTTATTTTGACACAAATCTGCAATTTTCTTATAGCTTGCGATTTGTTTTCGGAAATAAATTGAAAATGTGTAAACATGTATTAACATCTACGTTAATGCGAGGGAAAATTCTGAAGCTTATTTTTTTCTTCAATAAATAAAGAAGATTCATTAAATAATGGAGGACATATTTTCAATTAAAATTTACTGAGTAACGATTTTAGACAAATATTTTAATTTGAAACCAAACTGAAACCTATTAAATAAATTAAGAAGAAAGAGGTTGTATGTATCGACACCATTAACATAATTAGAACCATTAACTCATTAGGATAGGGAAATCTTAGTATTAAAATAGGAAAACATGTTTAATGTATTTATAAACTAATCAGCCTATGTATCAGAATTGTAGACTGTATAATCGATGATTCTATATAGGCCATCGTTTACTTTTAGTAATATAAGTCCATACGAACAGGTTAAAACAAAATGTAGGTTAACCCGGCCGGTAGAACGGTTAAAGTTGAGTTACTATTACTTTGAGTCTAGAGCATCCGATTAGTGTGTGAAGTCAAATGGCTCATCCGGAACTAATTAAGGTTAAATCCACTATACCTCTCATAGGTAGCTAACGTTTACAAACGTAACTAACAAACTACCTAAACGTCATTATGAAATGTACAGTATAAATATATCAAATGAACGCATAAATAAACTTTGAAATAAATAATGGTCCAATGTACATTTATACAAATGATGTTTAGGTACAACATAGGCGGGATACAATAATAAATATCCTTGCTACAATTACCTTAATAGCATTATACGACTACAACTGCCCTGTGAACTGCAATAAAAGATAATTACCAAATGACCTAGAGGTTTATGTCCAGTTGGATGGTCCGTATTAACTAGTCCGGGTAATTATTATTCGGCCAGTTTGTCCTCGCTTATGCCAATTTATGACATCGTTACAGTCCAATTTGATTCACTTTGACGATACAATTTCCGTTATAAAACTTGTTTTGATGTGAATTAAACTTATTTACGGGTGGACGCTGGTGCCTATTAATATTTACATTGGCCAATATAATGTATAATTAATTTATATACAACAAGAAAGTTCAGTTGGCCGAATGCAAGCAAACAGTTTTCTTCTGGTTTTACCCAGGTCAACTATTAATTTATCTTATAATGTCATTCCAGAAGTTACCTTGAAATTTCTGTTCTTGCTTCTGTACTGTGTTTTATTTAGTATCAACAGCAGTTAGATACTCAAAACTAGCTGTTACCCACAGGCTTCGCCCCGCAAATTATTTATAAAAAATATGACAGTTCAGTGTACTGCATTCTGTGTTTATCCCGTGTAACTACTACGCATCAAGATCAGCTGATTGTATTTTCATTAGATCAAACAAAAATTAATGTCGATAAGGAATACGTGGGAACTTTGGCGGGGTCTCTGGCGGAGCCCTAAGGTCAGATCAGGATGAAAACTATTTACTGTGTTCTATTATTCGCCTAAAGAATCAGTGTACAATACAAAATTTCAATTCTCTAGGTAAATGGGAAGTAGGAGAATTCATGATGAGTGAGTGAGGACTTTGTCTTTTATAGGTATATAATAGTCTTTTATAGATTGCTCTTTATTCTTCCATAATATTAACATACAACTGTTTCCAAACCCATAAAAGGGATATGTTCTGATATTCCCCGCATACTCTTACGATCCATAAGTTAAGAACTTTCAAATAATCATTCAAGACCTAATAGTCTCGCCGACAGCCTGGTCACACAATTACCTTATTCGTTTTATAAAAAGATCGTTATTCAAATTGTTGGCAATGCAATTTAAAAAAAAAATCTGTCGAGTGGGATTGTTAATTTTACTGAGTGTGTAAAATTTACGTGGAAATACCTCTAGTGTGGAAAACAAGAATAGTAAACCTCGTAATATTAATAGTAAATCTTTCCAAGGATAAGGGGGGGGGTGTTATGGAGTGCCTAGTGAGAGCGAGGGGGGATAAAAACATCCCCCTTTTGGATTCCGCCCCGTGGTGCGCAACATCTCACAGCAAGAAAGCTATGGCTGGTTTACTAAAATTAATACAATTGATCTTGATTCATAACCTTACATGAGAATACCCTTACTAAATAAATTATAGTTTCTTAGTAGTCCATGCTGACTCAATTGTATCAATAACCAACTGCTGCTTCGGTGTTATTACTTAAATTAAACTAGCATTGTCCAACAGCATCGCTTGTTCCGCTGATTTCAATTTTATGTACTCAAATAAAATTGCATTCACACTCCGTTTTTATCAAAGTAAATTTTACCAAATGCCGGATATATTTTACCAAAAAGAGCCAAAGAGATCCACATTTTACCCAATGTGGATTTCATTTCTTAAATAAGAATCAGTCTCACGTTATTGTAAATTATGAATTTTTTTAGTAAAATGGTTTTGATTTTATTTGACTGATCGAATTCCAATATTTAAAAATATGTTTTAACTTGACACATGTGGGCTATTATTTAATTTATATCTTTAGGAAAGGTTGTATAAAAACTTATGTTCTCCAATTTTCTTCCCGAGACCTGTCATTCAAGTATATGTTTTGTTGGGATCAGACCTACGGGTTTCTTGAAAGTTCCTATTACGGTTAGGTTCATATAAACAAACGGATTGTAAAGATTAGCTTCAAAACAAAGACAGACTTTTCGTTATCCAAATAACTATTTTCTCGTAACCTAAAATATTACCCATCCACCCTACTGTTCTAACAAACAATTATCGCTGCATCAGAAACAAGATAACGCTGTAAAAGGAGTCGACACGAATCACAGTCAAATCTTATCTACAAACTGTGACGCCGTCAAAATAACAAAACGTTAACCACCAGCACCCGCTTCAAATCAGTGTCAAAATTGTGGCGGTCCCTTTAAAGCTTAGGGAAATAAAGTGGGGGGACGTCAACCTGTCAGGGGCCCACTAATGCCAAACAAAAAGCCTCTTATTCGAAAATCCCGTGACTCAATTAGAAAGACCGAATTAGCCAAGTGTTCCTCAGGGGACGCCGCTGCTGCCCTTTTTGCAACGTATCTCCCCTCCAACAGGATCGAGTTTTTGCTTACATATGGTCGTAGAGTTTAGATGATGATGCACTATTGTAGTGTTTTTAAAAGCTGTGTAAATATTACATTTTTATAGGATTTGTTGGTTGTATTTTATTTTATCCTCCCTATAAAAACTATGGCTATGTGACATGTTAGCACAAGTATTTACCGAGTTATTAAAGACAATTTTAATTGTCTTAAGACATTACGTTGTCTTATGGGGATTTTACACCGGAAAAGGCTGATTTTCGTATCTTGATGTAGTTTTATCACCCCCAATACCTCTATACCAACTTGTTATCCTGACTATACCTCCTCCTCATGAACTTAAATATAACCAGGAGCATCAGAACAGTCAAGAAATAACATTTTTCAATTTTTCAAAAAAATGTTACCAGTGTTGTTTTAAACCCTTTATTCGATTTATTTATGGTTTTAAAACGGAAATTCACTTCCCTCACGTCAGCGTGCTGCGTGCTAACTCGTTAAAATCTCCAATAACCTCTAGGTAAAGTTTGTAAAAATCATGATTTCTACAGTCAACTGAAACTATTTTAAATAAAACATTTAACTCATAATATATTATCAATTAATTCAGATTATTTAAAAATATTACTTCCAACCTAAATTGTAAAATAATCTTATAAAGGTTCCGTGGGTTAAAAACTCCTTATGCATTTTCATATTTATATTATTTTAAACAATTGGGTATACCCATGTGTGTTTACCAGACTGTAGATAATTTTAAAACACAACGAATTTATCCGTTCAGTTATTTACAGGGAAGAGGAACGAACGGCAGCGGATTAAAAAGGGTTTTCGCCAGAAACTTGTCTTGATGTAAATCCCTCCAACAAAACTCTCTCAAATTGGCTTTGTCTTGTCGCATTATGCTTGTATAAAACAACGTAGGGTGAAGACTGTGTTTGCACTAAAATTACATTTGAGTTATTTTTTAAGTGTAAATCATGTCACGGTCATAAAAACTTACACTATGATCCTGAGCTTGAATTTTATTTTGGTGTTAAATATTTAGTTAATAATTTCTTTATTAGCATGATACGTGTTGTTACAACTAAACAGGATAAATAAAATAGTCTTACAACACTATAAAGTATATTTACACTTATAATGTACTTACATGACGGTAAAATGTACACAAAAGATGGTACAAGGCGATCGATTTCAACCAGTTACACCGGTCATCATCAGGCCCAATCAGAGAATGCTGTGTTTGTACTAAAATTACATTTGAGGTATTTTTGTTATTCTCTGATTGGGATTGATGATGACCGGTGTAACTGGTTGAATTCGATCGCCTTGTACCACCTTTTGTGTATATTTTACCGTCTTGTCTGTAAGTACAGTATAAGTGTTAATATACTTTATAGTGTTGTAAGACGTATTTTATCTATCCTGTTTAAATATTTAGTTTTAACTAATGAAGCATAAACGAATGCATTATCATGTACGTTACAAGAGATAACATAGAAACAGGAAAATAAATTATTCTAAAAATCAACTGTCGAAACCAGAAATACTTTAAATTTCACTGACTTTGCTGAATGCACTTAGGCAACACAATTTAGGCCGAACTTGAGAAATGTGAAAAAAATTATTTGAGCTTTGATGATTTAGTCATATACATTATGAAATTGTAAACATTTTTATCGACTTAGGTCAAGACCAGTTTTAATGTTTTAGGTAGAACACAACAAAGATATTTAACTTAAACCTTGTTATTAAAATAGAGTAAATCTGGCTATAGCATATCACATTGGCCGGAGTTGATAGTGAATGTGCGTCAAAACTATTAATACTATTATAATACGTCGATCACTCGCTCATTGCATTGGAATCTTGTCTAAGGACTGCAATGAGACGTCCCTTATTCCTGTTCCAGAATACATACATTCAACATTGGGAACAAATATTATTTTAGCCAATATCTCAGGTTTTAAACACAGTTTAATTAAAGCTGGTCTTATAATCATTGTTTCTTCAACTATCCGTGTAATTTGGCAATTATTATTCTACGATGTAAGTCAAATTGTTGTAGTTTGATAATGTTCCCAGCCGGAAAGTTAATAAGAGATGTCTATAGCCTATGAAGAAAAATCGAGGAGAGATGAATACAGCCTATGAAGACAAATTAAGGATGGTTAAATACAGCCTATGAAGATTTCAATAAAGCTTATGAAGAAAGATTAAGAAGAGATGAATAAAGCCTATGAAGAAAGATTAAGAAGAGAAGAATTTAACCTATGAAGAATGATTAAGAAAAGTTGAATATTGCCTATGAAGAAAGATTATTGTAACGGCCCTGTGAGGCTCTGACGGAGAGTTATGGCTTGTTTGGGGCCGTGTCGCACTTATCACGTGTTTTATGGTTTTCTGATAACATCTCACTTGACGTTACACGCACCCTTCAAACCTCCCCCACACGCACACACACGCACACACACGCACACTCGTACTCACATAACCTACTTCAACTCAACTCCCGAAGTGGCGTGTGCACCTCACTGATATGCTATAATTGACAATTAACCTTGGTCGAGTTTAGTTGGCTCGTTGTCGACTGTTTGTGGATATCTGATAGGCCTTTTGAATTTACAGGGACTTGACCTAAGGGTGTATCAATAACCAGCCTGGAAAGAATTGTATATAGTTATAGTATTATTTCTAATTGGAGAATGTTAAACCACTAATTTTAAAAACTAAACACAAGTTACAACTTTTCAAAAATAAATTAAGACAAACGTTATCATACAAATCTTTGTACAGTGTTATTTACCATTGTAAAACTGATAGTGAAATAATAGTTTAGTTTAAAATTTCCCAAAGCAATCCAAACTTTTAGAAGTTAAACTAAGTTGCCATTCGTTTAATTATTTCAAATTTGTTTTAGTGTTTGTAATATTATGTAAAAACAGGTATTGTAAAAGTGGTATTGAATATTTAATTTAACTTTGCTACAGACAGAAAAACGTTTTCAGGGTAAAAAAGCAAATTTATGATATTAAATTCATCGCAGTAAAAATATAAACTGGCACATCAGAATTTTATGTTTAAGAGGAACAATATATGGTATAAGACTGAAATAAAGTGCAACACAGGGGATAATACAAAATAACATAAGGTACAGACATATTACACAACAACATGTTTAAAGTTTTAAGGTATTAACTTAACGAAAATGTTTCCTTGATCAATCAAGCTTGGATAGCAATGATCGAAAATTAAACATCTATAATATTAAAATAATTTCTTAACATTTGTTCGGCGGGTTTGAAAATCCAAATTATTTTGTGTTTACATGTTTGATAACGCTCTTCTCTATACATGCCTTTTGAGATTTTGAAAAACATCCTCCTTCATGGCCCGCTCCATGGCCTTTCAAAGTTCCAATGTTATTCTTTTGAAAGAATGGAGCTAAATGAAACAGCTGTTCATGTATAAACAAAATAGCGTTTAACAGCAAGATAGATGTTTCAAGCATAAGCATAGGTTAATATTCCTGAAGAAATATTTCCTTTGTCACATACAACTATAAAACACTACAGAATGCTAACTAGAATAGGAATTCCGTAGCAGGGCCACGAGTCGGGTCGCCGAGAGGGGAGTCAGCGAGTGTTGCCAACCGAATTATTGAAATTACCACCAGCTCCTGCAAAAATTACCTCCTTTTACCACCCTTCTTCAAAAGTACTAGAAAAGAGCGCGGCAATTTTCAAATCGGGCTATAAATAGATGGTATACAGTTGTTACTGACACATAATTATTACATTATTAATGCTAGTGAAGTTAGTATAAAATGTACAACAGTTAATTATTAATATATGAATATCCACGGAAGTTATTTCCATCCTCGGAAGTTCCATGTTTAATATAGTTGTAAATATTAGTTTTTAGCGAATTTCCCCTATAGGGAAGAAGCTATTACCGTAGAACTCATGGTAAGACTTAAGCCCGAGACCATGATAACTTTTTGTTTTGAGGTCCCCAGATGCCAAAAACACTATTCGTTCAAATTTGTATATATATATATATATATATATATATATATATATATATGTGTGTGTCCGTTAACACGATAACTTGAGTAAAAAACGTCTGATTTTGATGAAATTTGGCTCAAATGTGTAAAATGACATTCATGACTTTAAGTTCGAAAACCAGAAAAATCGGACCATGGGAAGGGGGGTTTTGGGGGTTTTAAATTTTCCAAAAATATGTTTTTTGCATTTTTCACCCTTAAATTTTTATAAAACTTAATTTTGGTTTTGACCATGTTATAGAGTTTAAAAAAACAAATAATTTAGTATTTTGAATTATTAACCTAGGTTACGTGGTTGCGGAGAAGATCCAAAAAAACCTGCCCATAAAATCTCCCATGTTAATCTTATGGGAAAAAGGTTTTTGGCTTTTCCTCACTTTATTTGAATGTAAACTTCACATTTGCTTTTACCAATCTGTTCAGTTCCACAAAACAATCATTTTGGTGTTTAAATTGTGATTCTACGCCCAACCGTTGCAGAGATATTCGAAGTGCTAAACACAGTACGTTGTCCAATGTTATCCTTATGGAGAATAAATAAAATTTGATATCTCGATTATTTATTAATGTATGTTGATGAAACTTGGTATGTGGCTTCAAGTTGTACTGGTATATTGATATTTGCAAAAAAAATTGATTTTTTTTTATTGTTCCCGTAGCAGCAAACCTCCGTACTCAGCCCCCATATTATTCTTATGGAGAATAAGTAAAATGTACTGACTCCCTTAATTATGAACATAAATTAATAAAACTTGGTATGTAGCTTCACTTGGTTGAGTTATATTGATAATTATATAAAGACCCATTTTTCTGTTCCTTGTTGCAGCAAACCTGCTTTCTCAGCCCCCATGTTATTCTTATGGAGAATAACTAGAATGTCATATATCGCTTATTTATGATTGAATATCGATGAAACTTAGTATGTGGCTTCGCCTAGTTAAATTCTATTTATATTTGCATAAAAACCAATTGTTTCTGTTCCTTGTTTCAGCAAACCTACATACTCATTACCAATGTTATTCTTATGGAGAATAATTAAAATCGCTTATATGTGAATATATTTTTATGAAACTTGGTTTGCGGCTTTATGTGGAATTCAGACAAATATTATGCATTGGAAATTCGCTGAGTCTGCAGGTTTGCTGCGACGGGGGTATTTTCAAGTATTTTATAAAAGTGACTCAGCTAATCCAGAAATCCTCTGGTTTAAAGCGAAGGAGGAGGTAATAAATAACAAGGTATAAAGTATAATAAATTTGAAAAAAGTATCTGCAAAATATGTATGTCGTCATTCCATAAACTAAACCAGACAGTAAAAGAATATATATGGGTTAGTGAAGCAAACCTCAGGTATATTGTTTTATGTTAGAGTTACAGAAAATAAAGGATTTCAAATTTATATAATAACTTGTATTGGAATTAAATGCTAGTTAAAAATTTACTTAAGAAAATAGACTTATTTATAGAAGAAAACAGTAAAAATACTTTTATTTTATTCAAATAAACAGATTACCACCAAATTACCACCGAGCAGTGATTACCACCTAAAATACCACCAGGGCCTAGAATTACCACCAAATGGGGTAATTACCACCCAATTGGCAACGCTGTAAAGGCCCGCCGCACATTGGAGCGAGGCGAGGTGCAGGCTAGGTGCAAGCGAGGCGCGGCTGATTCTGTAATACACGTGTTTAAATGGTGCACCGCACATTGAGCAGAGGCTGCGCGCAGCCTCCTCGCAGCACAGCTGCAGCCTCTGTCAGGCCTCCGCGGCGTTGTAGCTGGAATACAGTTTTCCTGCACCTCGCTCGCGCCTGTGTTGGTTTTCTAGTGTTTTGTGAGTGGAAGATATCGTTATGGAGCATTTAATTCAGATGGTACATGATCACCCTGTGCTGTATGACACATCGAATGAAGTTGATGTAGAAGTGTTCCACTAATGTCACTTTCAATCAACTTATGGATATCATCAAACTGTTGTTTTTTCACACGAAAATATTCTCTATAAAAGATCGGCCTGGCAGTTCAGTAGTTAAAACATACTCTCCATGGCTTAATATTTTTTCATGTAATCACATTTCCAAAAACTTTGTTTACGTTTTTTGAATAGCAAATAGAGTAACCCACAAAAACGAAATTATTAAACTTACAATCAGAATCAGATTCAAGGTCCAAAAAATCTTCCTCTACTCGAGACATTGTTAGGACCAAAGCTTGGAAACCTCTGTTCCTCCTTCCTTCAATGTGCGTTGACACGAAAAAGTCCTCGCTCGCCTGCACCTAGCCTGCACCTCGCCTCGCTCCAATGTGAGCGGGTGTACCAGAATGCACTGAGCGACCTAGCGCCACTAGCGTTCAAAGCGGCCGGTGACGGAACTAAACGTTTATAGCGCAATTGCCGTT
Organism: Allygus modestus; assembly: GCA_963675035.1. Classification (NCBI taxonomy): domain Eukaryota; kingdom Metazoa; phylum Arthropoda; class Insecta; order Hemiptera; family Cicadellidae; genus Allygus; species Allygus modestus. The sequence continues at coordinate 406,211,392 of OY776112.1, forward strand.
AACATAGTAGAATCCTTCTGTAGCGTTTTGTAGTTTCCTGTGCCCGTGTATTCCTGGCACTATTGCGTGAAATATATTTTGCTCCGTAACAACTGAAGCGCCCAGTATTCTCGTTCAATAAAAAATAATTGCATAGTTCTCAGATTCATTAGTATGTTAATTAGTTCTCCACCCTACAAAACAAAAACCACCAATTAAAACACTGCCAGTAGTTACAGTAGCCGTTTGAAGTTAGTCTTAAAGCTACAGATGTTAGAGGCAGCTACAAAAGTAACACTTGCCATTAGTGTCCGGAAAGTATTGGAAGGAATTTAAGCGTTGTTTGACAACAGCAGTAATAACCAGTTTTCCTCCAGTCACGCGAGTTGATCACGGAGGTCACGTGACATCACGTATTCATTACGTGACTGTCTCAACAAAAGTTGTTCTCCAGTGCTAACTGTACTCAGGTACTGACAAAGCTGTTGGGCTGTTTGATAGATAATGCCTAGCATGTGATAGTGTTAGGCATAGGATTTAATGAAGTGGATGAGGACCCAAATAGACCAACCACTTTCGAATCCATAAGTAGATGACTTATCACTGTACCCTAACTTGTGAGCGTGTAATAATAGTTGTTTTTTATATAAACCAGCGTATAACAGCTTTCTCATTTTCTTAGAAGGGTTTCGACTTTAGGAATGTGTTAGATATTTACTTTCCAATGCATTAACTAAAAGTAAAACTTTAAAGTTACTTAGTAATTTTAATCCATTTTAGTCACCATAATAAATACACAAAACAAATACATACAACAGTAAACTTATAATATGTGAGTTGCAAAAATACATCTAAGTCCATATTTCATTTGAATTTGAAAATACCTGTACCTGTACTGTGTACTGTGTGTGTTGTTGTTTGATTCACAAAACAATCAAGGATCAATAAGTTAAAACAATATTGCACACTTACAGCTTAAACTAGTGAAAAATAGTTATAACACTAAGTGACTTAATAGCTTCAACTTATTTAAAAATAATACCGGTTTGGAAAATCATTCAATGGCTTTTGGAAACAAACCTCTGTAGTTTTGAAGCGGAATTTTCCCCTATGATAAATTTTAAAGTCTTAATGCCTAAATGAATGTTTACTGATTACCAAATTCCTGGAAATTGAAATCTTGTATAGCACAAATAAACGGCAATCACAATGGTTTATCAGGTTTATTTTGTTTTTTAAACTTAGAAATCCCTTTTTCTCATCGTTATGATACTTGTTTTCACTGAGAACTTTTATTCTCGGACCAGCAGGAAATTCGAATCGATGGGCAAACAGCGAGATCACGGGTTTGTGGGGTGATCAAATGCAATCTATTTATTTGGACAAGCGAAATGCAAATCGGGTTGTTTACGCGAGGGCTCTTTGGATTTGCGGGACGCAAAAATACAATTTACATACAAATGGATGCCACAAGGAGCCATAATTGAAACAATTACTGGGGTAATAATCCGCCCGGTTTTCTTTGTAAACAGAAATCCATCTCGTCGTTTCACTCGTTTTCTAAAAAAAAGGAAACTCAAACAATCAAACGGAGCGTGAGCGTTCGCAATAGCCGGTGTTTTCTAAACAATAATCCGTTTTTCAACTGGAATCGCTTATGATGAAAGGACCTTTGTAAATTCTGAGCATTACGTATTTGTTGTGTTGTATTTTGGAACGATAAGATTGGTGGTCTATCACTGGCTAGGTTGAAGTGCTAGTTTATTGAATAGTATGGATAAGATTATCTTTATATGAGTTAACTAGCTGCTATCGTACCCGGTTTCACCCGGGAATACAATAGTTGTGTGTGCTGCATTCTGTGGTTAACCCTTGGAACTACTACGAATCATGATCAGCTGTTTGAAGTCTCATCAGCTCAAACTAAAGTGAATGTCCTTAAGAATAACACAGGATTGGAAATTTGACTCCCCGTGGGACGGCGCCCTATAGACATTTCTTTAGCCTAAATCCTTTCTTAGAGGTTACCTACGAAGGTTATGGAAGGAGTACACGTGCCAAATTTCGTGGTTGTAGGTGCAGAGGTTTGGCCTGGGGAATGATCGTTTTTTCGTATTTGTAAATTGTCCATAAGAATAACACAGGATTGGAACTTTTGACTCGCCGTAGGGCGGAGCCCTATGGGAATTTCTTTAAGTCCTTTCTTAGTGGTTACCTATGTAATGTAAATAGTATACGTGCCAAATTTCGTAGTAGTAGGTGTAGAGGTTTGGCCTGGGAAATGGTCGGACTATTGATATAGACTGAGGATATATGACTGGGGATTGATATAGACTGAGGATATATGACTGGGGATTGATATAGACTGAGGATATATGACTGGGGATTGATATAGACTGAGGATATATGACTGGGGATTGATATCGACTGAGGATATATGACTGTTGATTGATATAAACTGAGGATATATGACTGTTGATTGATATAAACTGAGGATATATGACTGTTGATTGATATAGACTGAGGATATATGACTGGGGATTGATATAGACTGAGGATATATGACTGGGGATTGATATAGACTGAGGATATATGACTGTTGATTGATGTAAACTGAGGATATATGAATGTTGATTGATATAGACTGAGGATATATGACTGTTGATTGATATAGACTGAGGATATATGACTGGGGATTGGTATAGACTGAGGATATATGACTGGGGATTGATATAGACTGAGGATATATGACTGGGGATTGATATAGACTGAGGATATATGACTGTTGATTGATATAAACTGAGGATATATGACTGTTGATTGATATATACTGAGGATATATGACTGGGGATTGATATAGACTGAGGATATATGACTGGGGATTGATATAGACTGAGGATATATGACTGTTGATTGATATAAACTGAGGATATATGACTGTTGATTGATATAAACTGAGGATATATGACTGTTGATTGATATAGACTGAGGATATATGACTGGGGATTGATATAGACTGAGAATATATGACTGGGGATTGATATAGACTGAGGATATATGACTGTTGATTAATATAAACTGAGGATATATGACTGTTGATTGATATAGACTGAGGATATATGATTGGGGATTGATATAGACTGAGGATATATGACTGTTGATTGATATAAACTGAGGATATATGACTGTTGATTGATATAGACTGAGGATATATGACTGGGGATTGATATAGACTTAGGATATATGACTGGGGATTGATATAGACTGAGGATATGTGACTGTTGATTGATATAAACTGAGGATATATGACTGTTGATTGATATAGACTGAGGATATATGACTGGGTATTGATATAGACTGAGGATATATGACTGTTGATTGATATAAACTGAGGATATATGACTGTTGATTGATATAGACTGAGGATATATGACTGGGGATTGATATCGACTGAGGATTTATGACTGGGGATTGATATAGACTGAGGATATATGACTGGGGATTGATATAGACTGAGGATATATGACTGTTGATTGATATAGACTGAGGATATATGACTGTTGATTGATATAAACTGAGGATATATGACTGTTGATTGATATAGACTGAGGATATATGACTGGGGATTGATATAGACTGAGGATATATAACTGGGGATTCATATAGACTATTAATTTTTTAACTGATCTTTATGATACGTTGTTAAAATAAGTTCTCCTTTATTTTTCCTCTTCCAAAAGTCCTTAGGAGCCTTCACTCACTGAAACCATCACATTGAACCAATAGCGCTGAAATGAGAAAACATTAGTACACTACTATCATATTTGGACCTTTTACCATTGCGAAAATACCTGAGGACCACAATACCGACCACAATATTTACCATTTTTAATGGTCTAGTCTGTCTAGTTATAGTATTTCCTGGAAGATTAAGCTGAAATTCGGTTTAAGGATAAGTTGCATTATTGAATATAATATTCAATGGATATAACCTCTAGAAAACGCATTTGAACGGACCATTTTACAACTCAAAAGCGTTGAAAATGTTGTTCTAATACGATAAGAGACTTAGATTGTATCAAAATTATATTGTGATCGTGAGCAAAGCCGCATTGGGCAACTTATTTAAGTAAAACTTACCTTTTTTAGGCATAGCTATCTATGTAAATGAAACAAAAATCATTGTTCTTATATTTAGTTACAATTTAACAACTTTTAAAAACAATTTTACCACAAATATGTCCTTACACAATTCCTCTAACTAATTAAAAGTACTTAAATAATGAAAACAAAATACTAACGCTAACTCTGTTAAAATAAACAATTTTGTTTGTAAAACTGATATTTTAAGCATTTGATGGAAAGATTCTAACAAAACCCTCTAAATCTGGTGGACACTTATAAACAACGTAAATTCTTTGCTTATATATATATATATAAATTATATTATATATAAATATTATATATATATATATATACATATATATATATATATATATATATATGTATAAATATGAATTAAGATCATTCAGGTTTCGCAAGTGTTTGTTATACCAATAACGATTATTCGTTAAGGCGACACAAAAAGCGACATGGGCGGTTCTGAAAGTCATATTTATCAACTCTGCGCAAAATTAATTAATATCTCAATTAAATTACGGTTCATAAAAATTGACATCGCCGAGTCCCGGCTTCAATCACAGCCCGAACTGTTTTATTGGTACAGTTGTTATTTCATTTTTGTTTTAAACGACCTTAATGAAAATAATTTGTTGCCAATATTTCAACTTTATTTAGCCTTTCGTTTTTAGTTAAATATTTATTATTAATTTACTGGATTCATGAAATTTCAATTCCGAAAGGTATTATTTGTTATATGGGTTTTATTTATGTAGTGAATAACTATTTGATTTGTTTCAAGTCCAAACTACATCGGCTGGACGTATAAAATGTATTACAATACTTGAGGGTTATCCCGTAAAACGGTAATTTGTCAGTTTTATATACGTCTCAGTAGAGTCCGGGTCACAGTGCTTGGCGTCTGGTCAGCGTATGCTCTGGAATGGCTTTTCGCCTCTAATTGGCTCAGTACCGTTAGTGTTACAGTATACTATTGTCAACAGAAAGCAAAATTCATTTATTTAATTTTAAACATTTGTTTTGATTATTATTGTTATGTCTGCTTTTATTTACGAGAAATTTGAGTAGGTTCTCGCATTTCCCAAATGCCAAGCACCGAGCCCCGAACTGTAGTTTGATGTTTTTAGATATTTATCAATTTTAAATCTAAACATTAAGAATGTTTAATCGAGAGTTACTTGAAATTCCCTAACCTCAATTAGGTCAGCCTGCCATTTTCTTTATAGGCGCAGAATATTTTTCCTGGTTCGTTTAATATAGTCTGTTCAGTGAAAGGCTTCGTAGTTGAACGTAGATTAGACGGAATCAGATGTAGCTTGTATTGCTGTGCGTAATGTGTGTCTCGTTTGGAGAAGAGGGAACTATAGGACTGTGTTGTCATCGTAGTATCATTACTGTAAGGTTTACGTGGTGTCTAGCATCACGCGAAAAACCTTCTTCCGTAAACATGCTACCTCTGAATATTATTTTTCTGTGCTATTTTCTTAGAGAAGCGTGTGCTGTAATCACTATAAAATGTGTCTGTTCGAAAATAAAATGTGATTTCCAGCAAAATCCCTAAGTAAGAGTATGTAGTTGTAAGATTCGTTGTTTCATTTCGAATCTATATTGGGTTTGGTTCTGCGCCCTCACATGAAAATAGTATTATTTAAATGTTCAGTGTATTGAATACCTCACATAAAATGCAAGTCATTAGGTCAAGACCTAATTTAAATTTTTACATACAGCATACAAATCAAAGAAACCTGCTACAAACAAAATATTATGGGTGATTTTTAAGTTTTGGGAATACACAGAATATTATGTTTAAATGATTTATATGTTTTGTATGAAAAGTATTTTTTATGTTTTTTCAAACAATTTTGTGTTATTAAATGTGAAATAACAAGAAATAACCAGACGGAATATGATTTTTCATATTATGTACAAAGCTTTTACGTATATGAGCCTAGGGCTAAGTACATCTTTCTTTCTCAAATAAAGCGAACAAATTGATATAATTGCTAAAACAAATTATGTATTTAATATAAAATGAAAATTATAAATATATTTATTACAATGCATTATTTAGAAAGGGTGAATAAAAGCGCCCAGTTTACGGCAATGAAGTTAAAAAATGCTAACTGCTTAAGGAGAAAAATGGTTTATTTACTTATTAACGGTTAGGGTTTCGTGCACACTACTCGCCGCCGGCAATTAAGCTCTGGTAGTTTTTCATTCGCGTGGCGGGTGACGGGTACACGGGCAATTTGCAGTTGATAACCCCCCCCCCCCACAACCATCCCCTTTGCCCCCTGGGGGGGGGTCGCTCTTCCCCACCCCGGAGCTGATACAACCCCGGTTACGTTGTATTATACAAGGTAAATTGGCTTTACAGTCTTCACACTGTCACTATAAGCAGTGTTGGATTAAAAGATAGGACTTTTGTAGTCAAGAAATTACTTGGATTTTCTTAAAACTTTATGTCTATTTCGTCATTAGAAAAAAAAAACATTAAAGTTAATAAAGCTAGTTTTTAATACAAAATAAAAACAACTTTCCGGATTTTTCCAAGTCGCAGTTTAACTTTAAGGGCTTGCACTTTACACAGAAACACTTAGTGCGTACAATGTTTTATATCCTAAATATGGATGAAGTGATAGTGCTAAACATATACAATATATTTGGTTGATAGTTAGTTTTTAACATCAATTTAACACTTTTATCTTAAATTATACAACAAATTTGTATAAGTTGTCTACATTATATTTCTAACGATAAGGACAAACGTAAACTTAGTCCGGCCCCAAAAGAAAATATTATAACTTTAGCTTTCTAATTCCAAACTCATGCGTCACTGATAATGAAACATAAAACAATAAGGAAACATCACTCATCATAAGTGACAAATATTTCCTCAAATGTAGAGATAAAAGCTCAATATTATCCGGCTAAATAATAATTATTTACGCATTTTCTACAAAGCGAGCTTACAAAATCCAAAAGTGTACGGAGTAAATCAATCAAAGGACTTTTCAGATTGCAAGCAAAGCGAAAGCAATCATTTGCAGCGGATCGCGGCCAAGCGAGCGGTAAGGTAAATAAGAAAAGTGAAATAAATTAACAGCCATGGACAGACAGGGGGAAGAAATTCGTTCTGTAATAATGTTTCTTATTTACCCGCGCGCAGCCACTTTGATTTCGAATGTATCAGGACTTAATTAAATGGAATCACTGAGCCGGGGTAATTGTGCCCCTCCTCCCCCCTCCCCCTGCCACACCACGTGACCTGCTTGCCGCCGGCAGAAACGGTCTAAACTCTGTATGAGCCTGCACGTCATGCTAGGTATCGGTTTCGGTTTATGCCTCTCTGCATGCCGTTACTGTTGGTTATTGTTACGTAATAATTATTGACGCGAGCTTATACGTTATAAGGACGTATTCTATAGTCTCCTGAGTAGTTTGATAATTATAAGGACTTGGACATAAGTTAGAGGATAAGCAATTTATTTTCTAGTGAATACAAATATTTATAGAGTAACAGTGTTTGGAACGAGTTTCCTAAAACAGATTGAAGTAACGTCTCATTAAAATCTATTTAACGTATTCATGGTTAAGAAGCTCCTTCATTTATGATAATTTTTAGTAATCTAAGCAACAAATCCAAATGAATTGTGCCAAATCTTGTAGAAACTTAGGTTTCCTGTGTCGCTTAACCAAAGGTAAGTCTAGTCCTAGTAATCTCAAAATCCTGTACTGTGCCTATGTCCGTCCCAATCTTGCTGCTTAGAAGTATGGTCTCCACACCAAGCCTATCTTGAAAACGAACTGCAGAGAATCCATGTCAAACTTTTAAGGTTGTTCGGTACTAAAGTGGGCTGTAGTTATCAGGCTGATCCTAAGGAAGACATTGCCTGACAGCTTTCACTCCCGAGAGCAACTGGTGATGTTTTATTTTTATTCAAACCTTTGAACAATATTTTTGATGCTCCTGAACTTCTCGGTCAAGTGTTCTTCTGCAGCACAATCAGGAAAAGGCCAAGAGAACTTTTCGGGCGATGGCACCTACGCACACATTAAGAGGTCAACGTCAACCTGGAGTGCATCCGAGCCACAGCAATAAGGTGGAACCTTCTGCTGAATTATTCTCATCGTCTCTATCCAGCTTCAGAAGGCAGCTGATAAATGTCTTCTTTGTTAATTATGAATGGATATACAGGGTGTCTGTTAAGTGCGTTCCCAAATTTTAAAATATGGTTATTTAGGTCGAAATGAGTAAACAATTTCTTATAAACATAGGTCCTAAAGTATCTCGTTTTCCGTCTATCTATCTGCATGTGTTTTTGTACATAATGACCATATCGTATTAACCACTTAAGGTATCAACTTCAAACTTGGTACATGTGTTACATCTAATAAGACCCATTTTGCTATGAAATATCAAGTTTCTAATTTGTATAATTTCAAAATGGCGGCCATTTTGGTTTTTCAAAGCTAAATATCTTAAAAACCGTAATATTTATGAAAAACACGTAAGAATCAATAAGGTTGTATAATTTTGTCCTTAAAATAATGATACAAAGATTTTAACTATACGATTTTAAAAAAACTGAGAAATCGCAATTTTCACAATTTAAAACATGTTTTTTGCCATTTCCAGTCTTCTTCCATTGTTCTTATTTTGCCTATGCTTGTTATTTGCAGAATGTTATTCTACTACCATGCACTAAACCAACCTGCAGTTATTCATTTGTTATTACGATGTTGCTTTTTAACTTATTATTTAGTATTGTTATATTATAGTTTGATTGTTCTCTTGTACAAATTATTTTTCACTGGCATTCAAACAAATACGTTATTTCCAATTGTATAACTAAACTGTTATTATACAAAGTTTTTCCGTTGATAAATAATATAAAATACAACAAACCACATTCAAAATCTCTATATACATGGATTTGTCCATACAACACGATTATTTTTTTTAGTTGAAAATGCGTGTTTGTTTCACAACAAAGTTTATTTTAGTTTATTAAAAACTTCTTAAGGTTTGCGTGAAAGTTTCAACTTCATATATTCTATTTTTCACACGAGATGATTTTTTACTTTCTCCCTCTATACATAGTATATGGAGAAAGTATTGTTTTCGTCAAAATTTTCGAATTTGAGTTGTTAGTGGAAATATTCGTTTTGGTGCTCCCTGAACCCAAAAAAGTGGTTTTTACGTGATGTCTGTCTGTGTGTGTGTGTGTGTGTGTGTGTGTGTGTGTGTGTGTGTGTGTGTGTGTGTGTGTGTGTGTGTGTGTGTGTGTGTGTGTGTGTCTGTGTGGATGTGTACAGAGCTAGAGCCCTAACCAATCGGCCGATTTTGATGAAATTTGGTATGTAGGTACTAATCCACGATATCTCCAGGTGTTTTTTACATTTTTTTGATTTTTTTATTTTTAAGGGTAATTATCCCCCAAAAACCGCCAAAAAACATGAAAAATCAAAATTTCTCAAAAACGGCTCTAACGATTTTGATTAAACTTTAGTCGTTTGTAGAACTTTAGTTTTCCAACAAAATGACACCACCCGCATTCCTGTAAAAATTCGGGTTCAGAAATTACAGGACTTAAAACTTCCAAAATTCAGTTTTTGGGATTTTTTATAAAAAGACATAAATATTAAAAAAATTACTATTCACCATTAAAAAGAGCTCAAAAAAATAAATAATTTAGTATTTTGAATTAATATTCTACGATTGCTAGTTTCGGAGAAAATTGAAATTTCCATTTAGCGGTAAACGCAGTACGTTGTCCAATGTTATTCTTATGGGGAATACAAAATTACTATTTCTCTCTTATTTACTGATCAATTTCATTCAAACTTGATATGCTTGTCAATTTAGCATTGACCAACAGAGTTAATTCGAAATATGTTGCCCCTTAATAACCCTGGGGGGGAATAGGGGGCATTTCCCCTCTTAAAACCACGAGTGTAGCAATGGATTCTGTAGTGCCTCCAAAGCAGGGATTTGGGTGGATGTTGTTTAAAACAACTTGTTTACAAGATTTTCTGTACATTTGACCGTACTTTGTGTTCTATATTTAGTAAATAAAAAGTAATTTATTCGTTAAAGTTGGGCTAAAAGGGAGAAAGTATGTGTCAGTTTCCTGATACCGTTTATTTCATTTACATTATCCAATATTTCCTTCCTCGAATTTAGTCATTTCCAAATTTATTTTGACGTAATCTCAAATTATATCTGTTACAGAGTGGTAGACCTGGTGTAGATGGGTTACTCTTGCTCACTGGCAATTGCTTACTTAACATACAATTTGCAAGCTAGTTAAATCATTCACCAATTGTATCCATCAAACCATGTCCCTAATTTTACAATTGTATACGAGTATATTGAAGAGAATGACCCTACATGAGCCCTGCAGGCGTTGCGGCAGCACAATGCTCTGCCCTGTAGGTGTTGAGATCACACCGCCGGTCCTTCACACCCCTCACCCTTCGCCCTCCCGCGACCCCATCGGTCCCTCACCCCTTAGTCACCCCTCGCTACGAACGCCGCCATTGCCGTCCTGATACCCATAGAGCATCGCAATATAATGGACTGTGTAACAGTAATATTGTAGGACATTATGATCTTTGCTGCTGATTACGCCCCGTCTACAACAGCCGATAGACCTATTTTCTAGAAACTTTGATAACGATTTGTACATAAAGTACCTGGGGGCCGAGCTTTGCTCGGGGAAAGGTCAGTCAGTTTGTTTAGATGACTTGGAGTAATATTTCACCACTTCCCCTACTGATAATCAGATTTGTATAACTCATTTGCTTCTTTTCTACATTTTAAAGGTCACTCCAGTTGTTATTTATAGCTCAATGTCCCTTTGATTTATTTTAATACTCTATATATGTAGTCTTCACTCAAATCTTTTAATCTCTACTCTCAGGAAACCACATGTTAATACACAACATATACAACATGAGTATTACTTTGACAGTTCCCTGGTTGATTATGAACAGCTGTTACAATTCTTTTGTTTCGATTTGAAACTCCATAAGCCCAATGTTAATTTTTGTAACTTTTCATTTTAGTTTTTTTACATTATTTGATTTTTCCTGGGGATGAGGTCTGTAGAACTTATTTTCATCCCAGAAATTAGTTATTTTGAACATTTTAAGGAAATCGTTGGAGCCGTTTTTGAGATCAGTGTCGCAAGCAAGCAAGCAAGCAAGCAAGCAAACCTTACTCATATTAGAGTATAGGATACGTCGATTTTACTAATTGTTCGGGTGAAAGCTACATTAGAACAGTTCTCAAAAAATGCAGTTTTTGAATTGCGATTGATGTTGGTAATTGTTAAATTGTAAATATACTGTATAGTTTTGATTAACTACGAGTAATTTTAAAACAAACAAGCCTAATTTGTTTTTTAAGCAAAGAATCAAAATGGTAAAAACCTGTGAGGTATCAACTCATATTGTTTGTTACACACGAAAGCGCACTTAAAATTTAAACACCAAATTTGCATTCAGCTAGGATTTACCTTTTTAAAAAGTTTGCAAGGTATTGATAGCTTTGTGTTTCTACCATAAATCAATGCATATTTTATAAATGGATTAACTTTTCAGACTAATTAAAATCAAACTTCCCCAATAATAATGTATATCTATATACAATTTCACGAAATCAATGAACAAGCTCCCATAAGGCAAGCTGCAACTTCAAAGTTACACTGCAATTAGCAACTTACCTTACAGTTACATTTGTTTTCATTAAGGCAATCTTATTGATGCAATAATGTCAAATGTTTCGAAAGCTTTATTTCAACTTTAGGAAGAGATCTAACACTGTGATGAAGTCGCTTTGGATATTGCTGACTTTTATTGCCCAACGCGAGTTGCATGTACACCTCTACGGCGCGGCGGGTTTCCCAGTGTGAACACATCTTTAGGAACCTCTCAACAGATTTGTTGCTTGATGTGATAATTAAAATAGTTCGTTGAATAGATTCTAGGAATTTATTTAAAATTTAAATCCGCCTTAGAACTCTACCTCACGGGCCTTCCAAAGCTGCAATGTAATTCGTATATAGTAAAAGTATAGAGAAATCAACTGATTTGTAGACCCTATTTTAACAGATTTTGACACATTAACGAATTTCAGCACAGCAGCAAAAATAAATTTGACAGACATCATATAAATAGTGACTGGTGTAATGACAAAGGAGTTTGCATAACGTTTTGAGGGATTATGCAAATCCAGAAGACTGAAAAAAACATTTGCTCTAGTTCGAGTGGCAAGTCCTACTTAGTTAACCAATACTCCGCCCACAAATCTTGGTTTTTTATTTTAAAGTCGAAAATTTATTTTCTACGAGTTTTGTCAGTTTGGAATTTAAAAAATATCTATTATATAGTTTTTTACTGCAGTTTAACACAACCATCCCATGACCATATCCTCAAATAATTGTAACAAATAAATCTTACCATCATGAAGGGATCTCATCTTAATATATAAAACAAAGTGGTGTTAGTTACAAATCTTATAACTCAAGAACGGCTGAACGGATTTAAATGAGATTTTGGACACGGATAGTTTATTACCTGGATTAACACATAGGATACTTTTTACCCCGGAAAATGTGAAGGGCTCTGCCCCTTTGGCTTTTAAAGTTGATATGTTATTCCTTATGGAAACAGGTTTTTATTAGGAGTATATCTAAACATACTTGAAAGGCATAAATATATGTTCATTATGGAAATAAAAAACCGACTTGAATGGCAACACTCATAATGGAAATAAAAAAGTACTTGAATGGCATATCAAACTGTTTTTTTCGATAGGTGAGTGAGCGAAGCGAACGAGCTCATATTGAAAATGAACGAGTATTTGACATAAAACTAATTCAATGTCATTAGGACAGGACAACGTCTGTCGGACCAGCTAGTTTTTAAGATAATTGATTGACTGGAAATTTTTCGTTGCGAAAATACTCTTATCTAAAACATCTGGCATACTAGTTTACTTTTTTTCAATATACAATACCCATTTTGTACGACCTGAACAGTAAAAATTCCGAAGATAGGAATTTAACCATCTTCGAACTAAATTTGAATAACACTAAGCTTAAAAATGGTTGTAAATTATAACCGATTAAAAATGTTCAAAAGACAATTTAATGTCTACCCGAGTTGGCGCTACAAGGGTCTAATTGGTGTAAGGGTTGTCAAGTGCACTGAATTTGCATAAGATAGCGATAGCGGGCGCCGACACGCAGAGCTCCACACTGCTCAGATCAACCCCGACAACTTCCAAATGCTCACACATCCATGGGACTACCGTGTTAGATGTTACTTAGACTTACTATTATTTTTTCCTCGAATAATGAAACAGACAAGTTGCTTTCTATTGTTTTTTTAAGAAATTATTGCGGGCATTTTCCATCACTGTTTAGAAAAACAATTTGTTTCTGAGCTGTGCTATCCTTGTGCCGAGTCGTTCCGCTTGAGTGCTTGAGTTGGCTTCTGTGATTGGGTTGGTTTTATTTATTTATTTTTTATTTGGACTCCATTTGCAGCTCCTCTACGCTTTAGATTTGTGTTTTTTCCAGCTCAGCCTGGATTTTGCCACCAATTTCTTTATGGTCATGGCCATCTCCTCACATGAAGACAGTATCGGATTCCAGATCCCGAAACGTCGTGAAATTTGCTTTTCTACCAGTTGCAAATTCCTGCAATAATGTCTTTAACAACAAACACTCACCATTACCAACAATGAGTTTCAGACACTGAAATGTTTCCTATATGCCTATTGTAGAGAAAATTATCGATAAATCGCGGGTATATAAAATTGTACGTGGTGTTTACTATTTCTATATAAAACCAACTAACCTAACCTTATATATTCACCTTTGAATGCTACATATTGGTATTTAATTATATTATTGATCTGATTAATAACACAGACTTTTGGTTATTTTTCTATAAAAATGAGGATTCTATCAAAGGCATTAAATCTTGGTTTTAATGCTAATTGAAACTAATTTTATCGGATGAATTAGGACGTAGAGAGTAATTTTGAGGTAATGTAATTCTACATATTAGGTTCAATCCAAACAAATAATGCTATTAAAATTACATTTTGGAAGTTATTGCATGATAATTAAAAAAACATATTGTACCTATCGCTTTATTTTTAATAAATCAAGTGGGAATCCCATAAGTACAAAATAAAACGGTGAAAATATGATCGGATAAAGATTTCTCACAAGATAACGTTGAGTCGAGAACTGGACACCATAGAAGCTCGACGTTAGGGTTATTCAGTTCCGCTCTTACCCTCTCGCCTACAGTATGACCCACTAGACATTCTTGCAACGTAGAAAAATCCCTCTCTTTTCCTTTCCTGTAAGATCGCTCACATCTCTGCCACAACATTTATCTCAGTTTAAAAATATTTCTTAACTGTTACCAAGTAACCTCAACCAAACCAACACCAAAATTGTGATGTATGTTAAAATAAACCAATGTAGTCACTCCATTAGTTATCACACTAAGTTTCGCAATTCGTTAAATTTGGTTGATGATTATACATTATTTAAATTACAATAAATTTCATACTTGGTTATTAGTTAATAATAGTTTATAGTTTTACACATAAAATTAAACGTTTCCCTAGAAAAAACCTCAAGCCTCTAATTATTATCGAAAAAATATGTTATTTTTAGCGAATTTCCCCTATAGGGAAGAAGCTATAGAAGCTGTAGGTCTCATCGTAAGACTTAAGCGCGAGACCATGATAACTTTTTGTTTTGAGGTCCCTAGATGCCAAAAACTATTCGTTCAAATTTATATATATGTGTGTGTCCTTGAATGCGATAACTTGAGTAAAAAACGTCCGATTTCGATGAAATTTAGCTCAAACGTGTAAAATGACATTCATGACTTTAAGTTCGAAAACCAGAAAAATCGGACCATGGGAAGGGGGTCCCATGTTATTCTTATGGAGAATAAGTAAAATGCAATGACTCCCTTAATTATGAACATAAATTCATACAACTTGGTATGTAGCTTCACTTGGTTAAGTTATATTGATAATTGCATAAAAACCCATTTTTTGGGTTCCTTGTTGCAGCAAACCTGCTTACTCAGCCCCCGTGGTATTCTTATGGAGAATAACTAAAATGTTATATAGCGCTTATTCATGATTGAATATTGAAGAAACTTGGTATGGAACTTCGCCTAGTTAAATTCTATTTATATTTGCATAATAACCAATCGTTTGTGTTCCTTGTTTCAGCAAACCTATGTACTCATTACCAGTGTTATTCTTATAGAGAATAATTAAAATCGCTTATATTTGAATATATTTGTATGAAACTTGGTATGTGGCTTTATGTGGTATTAAGACATATATTATGCATTGGAAATTCACTGAGTACGCAGGTTTGCTGCGACGGGGGTATTTTAGTTTTCTCCTAATTCTATTCCAATAACTCCTTTATTTCTTCTGCAATCTACATGCGCAGGGGTAACGTGCACTGCCGCTGCCCTCATCTATGAGCTGTGAGGTCTTATTTACTTGGAGGCGGCTGTGCTTTTGTTTTTTTGAACAGAAATCCACTGTCCAAGATTAAACAAAATAATCTCACTATACTTTTGGACACAATGGAATTCAACAAGTGTTTTGGCCTGAAATCCACTGCCTATTATAAATACTCGTAATTAGAGTTGGACTCAACACCACTCGTTGTATTGTGATTTATGATAAATAATTTTGGACTCAAATCCACTTGGACAAAGAGATAAATTTTTTAGCTTTAAAGTTTAGATAAAATAAAAGTTTTGCGTAGCATCTAAAACACAAGTGAGTAAATATAATAAGCCCGCTACACAGGGAAGTGAGCGCATTATACTGACGTCACGGGAATTAATTATCGTCCTATTGGATCGGTCTGACAACAACTTGTTTATTAACTCCATTAACACTTCACAGAGATCAATCGGCATTAATTAATATAGGTCTTACTTAGACAAACTAATTACCTTGTAGCTTTCTGGCTAGTTACTAGCCAACCGTGTTTGTTGGGAATGGCAACAATTTGCTATTGGAATTAATTATATTTTGCGGTTGTTCGGACCAGTTTATGAAGAATAAAACACGTCTAAAAGATTAGTTTTGAAACAACGTGTATACTTGTATAACGTGTAAGTATTCAGATTATAAATTATCTTCATAAATTTGTATTCATCCCTAATACTTACTGAAAACTATATTCCCCTTTCAAAAATACGAATTTTAAAAAACAACGAAATTCGTAATGAGAATCATATTGGAATTTAGTTAAATTTGAAATTGAAAGCTTTAAATAAACCAATAAATTAAATTTTAATTTTAGTTAGGCCTTTCGAACACAACGTGCTCATCTTCAGACCCTGATAACAAATGTTTATGATTGAACATAGTTTCTATCCAAAATAGTTAAATTATGAATTTTATATAGTATTTGTTTATCATATGTATTTAACTAGCAATATGTTTACATTATTATTTATAAATTAACCATATGTTCAATCATGGACATATTTTTTTTATCTGTTATTTGTCTGAACAACGAGGTATATATCTATAGAGGTATGGGGTAAAAAAAAACTGTGTCTACATGTTGACCGCCATTTTGACCAACTATACCCTCTGGTATCCATGGCAACAATATGTTTAACCAATCAAATCCTCTCTTCACAAGTAATGTTAGTCTTTATTTCTCTTTGACCAGATGATTTGTTTACAAAATTATCATTCAGTGAGGCTTCACTTTTTTAACACGAGACGAGAGCTCCATATCATTTATATCTCGTTGGGTCCGAAGATGAACACATTGTGTTTGAAAGGCCTACCAAAATTGATATTTAATATACTGGATACAATTTTGTGTTTGTTTTTAAATGTAATACTACAAAATATCCAAACTAATATAGTAACCAAACATTTGACATTAAAACGAGTTCGCACGCAGCACGCTGACTTGAGGGAAATGAATTTCCACAGAAAAAAATTTAGAACTCAGAATCAGTGTTAAAACAAACATTTATTCCAATTTTTATTGAAATCTGAAAACATTGATTTTATGGCTTTTCTGAAGCTCCTCATTTTATTTACCTGCAATGCTGGGAAAACAATTTTGCGCATTATAAGGCTAGGAGAGGGTCCAGTCAGGCTTGAAAGTAGACGTGAGGTTGCTGGGGATGAGAAAAGTACACCTACAAATGAATATCAGGCGTTTATAATGTACAACCCCCATAAGACAACGTACTGTGTTAAGTCGATAGACATTTTCTTTAATAACTCTGTAAATATTTATGCTAGAATGACGAGAGAGGGCTTAAAACTTTCGTTTCACGAATTCCCATCTTTTTACATGAATAAACTTTACATCCGGGGCTTTTCTGACCCTTTTTGGGCCCAAAAACTCGACATTTGAAAGGTTAATCCCCAGAATAGGGGTTTAGAGTTTTCCCATTGTTTTGCCTAACGAACTTGTCCAGTTGATTACAGAAAGGAACGTCCCTACCAAATTTGAAGTAAATCGGACAAAAAATGCGACCGTTAGAGTGCAAACACATATATATATACAATTTTGAACGACCCCCCAAAACGTTTTCGGGAGGTCGCGTTAGGAACTTCTATGGTGGTCCCGGGCTTAAGTTTTACCGTCCGGGTCATGATAATAGTTCACTTCCACTAATAAGGTTTGTCTAGAACGGATATTTTCGACCTCAAGGCTTCAATAAAGATTCACCAGATGCATTCTAGTTATTAGTACGACCTCTTAGTTGGTCTTCCTAGTACTGCTACTTGAACTCGAACAAATTCCATTTTTCTGAATTTAAAACACAAGTTCATACATACTGAATTTTCATTCCAATGGTCATTTTAGCGAATTTCCCCTATAGGGAAGAAGCTATTACCGTAGTCGGCATGGTAAGACCTAGGTCCGGGACCATTATAACTTTTCGTTTTGAGGTCCCCAGAACCCAAAAACACCATTCGTTCGAAACTGTATATATATGTGTGTCTGTGGGTGCGATAACTCTCGTAAAAAACCTCCGATTTTGATGAAATTTGCTATAAGCGTGTAAAGTAGCATTTATAACTTTAAGCTCGAAAACCAGATAGATCGACACATCCAAAGTGGTATTTTGGGGAGGGTTTTGTACCCCAAAAATGGGTATTTTGAACTTTTTACATGAAATATTTTAGAAAGTCAAATTTTATTTTTCACCATTTGATTCAGCTATAATAAACACACAATTTGGTGTTTTGATCATTTCTCTACGTCAATTTGTTACAGAGATATTGAAAGTGCTAAACACAGTACGTTGTCCAATGTTATTCTTATGGAGAATAAGAAAAATGTGATATCTTGCTTATTTATGAACGTAGACTAACGAAACTTGGTACACGGCTTCATCTGGTTATGGTCTATTTTTAAATGCACAACAAATAATTTTTTACCGATTATTCCTGTAGCAGCAAACCTGCGTACTCATCCCCCATGTTATTCTTGGATGATATGAAATTTAATAAAACCTTATAAAGTCAAAACACCACCGAATAAAGAACAGAAGTAGGTGTGGCGCCGTATAGGGGTATTGTAACCTGTCTCAGGCTATACCTATAGACCAGCGTTGGCTGTTTCATTACTGGTTCGATTTACAATATAATTTATCAGCTAAGAATGATTTATAAAGCAGCAAAAGAAAGTCTGTGAAAGATTTGTAGGATATTGCAAGAAAAAACTGACTGGCGTGCAACATATTTTTTGCTTATTCTATGGGGAAAATAATCTCACTAGACTTGTAAAATTAATGGGGCTATAGTTAGACCTACTTCTCGAACATATCACCCCTCCGTTGTATTGGGTGATGATGATAAGGCATATACAAATCTTGTATCCAATGCTAACCAAATGCGGAAAACCAATGCTATCTGTATACTGACATCACCCACTGTCAATACTGCGTTGCCATTACAATAGTCATCATTTATTTAATGTAAAATATGTTCTTGCTGGTGTGCTTGTTTTTCAATTGTGTCATCAATTGTTAAATTTACAATTCTACTAATCTCTATTAATTCTTTGGGGAAAATCTCTAAAAAAATGTAAGTTACTATAAAATTCGTAGCATCTACATCTCGACCCCTTATAATCTACACACCGAGCATCGAAGTCGTTTAAGTGTGTAATTGAAAAACTCATATGCATGTGTATGTCCTTTTAGCAAATTTTCACAAACAATGCAAACTCGCAGCAAACCTGCGTTTAGTCATCTATGGTTTTATTGTTATGGAGAGTAAATGAGCGATCATTTCCCTATTGCTTATGAATGTATTTTAATGAAATTTGGTAAATGACTTTCTCTGGTTGTGATTTTTGGTATTTACAGGCAAAAAATTAAATACCAGAAAACTGTTCCTTTTTTTTGCAAAACTCCACCAAACAACAAAAATATATATTTATATAGAAAGCCGCCATTTTATTAGCAAGAATAAACTTTGGTTACTGTAGGTACCTAAACCCAACCATTTGGGTTTGTTACCGGACAGAAATTCCATTTAAAACACAAGTATTAAGTTATTTAAATAACTTAATACTTGTGTTTTATGTTAATTAATTAACATAAACTCGCCATCACTAACAATAAATTTTAAACAAAGAAGAAGTATTAAGTTTCACAAATATATTAATTTTGTTTAGAGGATAACATAGGGAACGTGTTGTAAAGAATACAACAACAAACATAAGTATAAGTGCAAGCAAGACACGCATATCGTTGTTATCAGAGTATAAAAATATCATTCAGAATCTTCTTCTTTATATTATATTATATAAAACAAAGTGGTGTTAGTTACAAATTGTATAACTCAAGAACGGCTGAACGGATTTAAATGAAATTTTGCACACGGATAGTTTATTACCTGAATTAACACTTAGGATACTTTTTACCCCGGTAAATTTGAAGGGCTCTGCCCCTTTGGCTTTTAAAGTTTACATGTTATTCCTTATGGGAACATGTGCTATATATTTATAATTGAAAGCAATAAAAAAAACTAATAAAAAATAAAAAGCAATAAAAAAGCTAATATGTTCATTATAGAAATAAAAAACCTACTTGAATGGCAACTCTCATAATGGAAATTTCAAAAAACTACTTGAATGGCAGCTCTCATAATGGAAATAAAAAACTACTTTAATGGCAACTCAAACTCTTTTTTCCCAAGTGAGCGTAGCGAACGAGCTTATCCGAGAGGCGAGTGAGCGAAGCGAACGAGCTCATATTAAAAATGAACGAGTATTTGACATAAAACAAATTCAATGACATTAGGACAGGACAACGTCTGTCGGGCCAGCTAGTTGTAAATATAGTAAAAAACACGGTTGCTTCCGTGCTTACCGCATCATATAAAAGTATATGAAAACGACAATTATTACGCGTTTAAAACTATTGACATCACTGTTAAAATTGTATAGTCTACTGTTATTTTAAAGAATCAAATAAACTAACGAATGATTAAAAGTGCATTCAAAATATATTTATAGTTTGTAACTTAAAATTATCATTGATATACTGCTTAATTCATGTTATTTTACAGTAGTATTCTTATTAAAAAAATATCATAAATCTTACTTTTGGTTTAAAAGTGGTTTCCACTTTGAAATTGTTTACAAATTACTCATAACAGTTATGGAGGACACACCAGAAATTATTAAATTCATAATTACTTAATTGATAAATTATGTAAATATTCATTAGCTACTTGTTTAGAAGATTATGGATTGTATATAACTACAGTAATACAGTAAATTAGATTATTATGATGGTAGCTAAAGTATGCTCACTTTGTCCGTATGTAGACTTTATGAACAATAAAAAAAGGCTATTGATTATAACAATTGATCGGTCAACTAAACATAAATAGAAAATTATTATTTATCGCACACTTTAGAAAGTGGTCATTGTAATCAATATTGTTTGCGTTTAGATTAAAATAAATCTTGACTTTTATCAGTAAATCTTTTGACAGCGTAATTTAATTTGATCATAGTAATAGCATTAAACACGTAACGAATCTATGCAGAACCTTTATGAAACTTATGATACGTTAACAAATTAGTAAGGCGATATTATTACACCAGTACAAACCATGAACACAGTCTTGTTTTGGAACTATAGAGCCGTTCCATTTGTTTTTAACGATTCCATTTTATAGACAGAATAATGGGTTATAAAAATTACAAATTTGAAATGGAGGAAGCGACTCAACTGTCCGTAGCGCCTCCTAAATCACATTTTCAGACAGACCGGAGAATAGTAGGGGGTGTTAAACGAAAATTTAGATTATTAAAAAGGGTAAACGATGTTGAATAATTTTCGTTACACTCACTTGTCATTTTCAAGTCAAATCAAATGATTGTTTTCCGGTAATCATGAACAACGTTCAGTTACCATTGTCAAGAACCTGAAATGGGCATATTGTGAGAAATAACAATATTTATACTATATACAATAAAATCTAAACAATTATATTATATACATTATATTTGTACTGATTTAAAAGGGAAGATCTATGTATCCGTCAGACATCGCGGAGGAATCAACAAATGGAAAAAGCCGACGGGCGCCGAGAAGCAGCAATTTAAAGGTTAATGGTGACACAATAAAACTTTTGTTTTGTTTTATATATGGTCAAACATTTAGAAGTATATGTTGATTGTTTTTCAACGTAATTCACAAGGGTCGCTGTATAATCAGGAACGGGTAGCCTACTGAATGTGTTACGAAACATTTACGCAACAGAGGGGACATTTGTTATGAATTTAATTTATATATTGGTTTTAAAATTAGTCTCAAGAGGAAATAAGTATATGGGGAGCATAAACGATTGCAAAAACATGCAGTGTAAGCATAAACCATACTGGTTTTTAAGCTTTAAAAAATATGTATAAACACAAATTGAACTTACTAATACATGTTTAAATAAAATACCCCCGTCACAGCAAACCTCCATACTCAGCGAATTTCCAATGAATATATATGACTTAATAACACATTAAGCCTCTTAACAGGATTAATAAGAAATATATTCATAAATAAGCTATATTTAAAATATTAATTATTCTCCATAAGAATAACATTAGGGATGAGTACACAGGTTTTCTGCAAGAAAGAACCCAAAATAATGGGTTTTTATGCAAATATCAATAGAACTCATCTAAGTGAAGTCACATACCAAGTTTCATCCATATACATTCATAAATAAGCGATATATAACATTTGTATTATTCTCCATAAGAATAACATGGGGACCGAGTACTTAGGTTTTGCTGCCTACGGGAACCATAGGTGAAAAATTGTTTTTTTGATCAAACAACAACAAACCACAACCACATGAAGCGATATACCAGGTTTCGTCAGTTTATGTTCATAAATAACCGAGATATACAATTTTTCTTTTTCTCCATAAGAATAACATTGGACAACGTACTGTGTTTAGCACTTTCAATAACTCAGTAACAAATTGACGTAGAGCAATGATCAAAATACCAAATTGTTTGTTTTTTTAATACGAATTCAATGGTATAAATTAAAATTTTATTTAAATAACAATTACATGTAAAAACCCCAAGAAACCCATTTTTGGGGTACAAAACACCCCAAAACCCCCTTCAGATGGGGCGATTTGCCTGGTTTTCGAACTCATTCAAATAAATGGAACTTTACATATTTGTACCAAATTGTATTAAGATCGGACCTTTTTACGAGAGTTATCATGCTTACGGACACACATATTATATATACATATACATATATATATACATATATACAAATTTCAACTATTGGTGTTTTTGGCATCTGGATGAGACCTACGGTAATAGCTTCTTCCCTATAGGGGAAATTCGCTAAAAATTAACTGTGGATTAACAAAACACGTGGATCAGTATTTAAGTTTTAATTACAATTCTCGAATAACGAATAAGACATTTATGTTTTAGAAATAATATTAACTTTGATGAACATACAATATTTACATGACGTGCAATCGGACTTTCAACCAACTTCTATAGATCGTTAATACCAACCGCCTTAAAGTTTGTTAATTCATTTTTAGTAGCTTCCATTATGAAAGAAGGGGTTCGTTTTTTTGTTACTGCCACTAGTCATATATACATTTTTACAACCAATGAAGGATATTTTCTGTTTCCAAGACAATTAATTAAATTCAAACAGTCCCAAGGTGTTGCATGTCGGACTAGTTGATGACTGAAGGTCCGTTAATAATTATTTATCAGCGTTGTTATAAACCTAGTAGTTATTATTTCTTACTATACTTCTTCAGAACTCCAAAACAACCTAACCTAAGCCACTGAACTCACCACTGCTCTCGGTCCCGCCCTGGTGGTTCTCGGAGCCGCCGGGGCGCAGTCCCAGGATGCTCTCTATCGTGTGATGCTTGGGCGCCGCCTGCGACTTCTGCAGCGAGAGGCCGAAAGCTGTGACGGCCGCGCGGTGTTGCTGTAGCAGCATGTCCAGGTCGTGGCGGCGGCCCTCCTCACCACTGTCCGTATCCATGTCGACTGACGACGCGGCGCCGAGACCACGAGGGGGGGCGGGGCCACCGCGGACCAATCGCAGCGCGCGGCGCGGGGAGGGGGCGTCACCATGGTGACGGGGTGGGGAGTGTTTGGGAATGCAATAATGGAAGCAACAACCGCCCGAACGGGAGCTTGTGCTTTTAAAAGCCCACATTCGGAACGAGAAAATGAAGTGGAGCCAGACCGCGGCCTATTATACCGTCAGCCTATTACACGTCACGCCGCCCCGCCGCACGGGCTGACGTTTGGCGCGGCGGTTATGCAATTAAACTATTTACTCGCCTGACAATTATGTACTCGCAGTTTGTATGTGATGTTTTATGTCTGCCGACGTGATTAAAGTTGTGGACACCTAGTAGCACGGTTGTAATTTGAAACATGATACGTTAATTTAATAATTATGTAATTTAGGTAATGTAAAGGTTAAGTTTGATTTGTTATGTAGAATTTGTATTGTTAATTTTGTCAACAAAACTATATTTTGCTTAATCTTCCGTTCTTAAAGATTACCAAATTTATATTTTCCTTAAAATGTATATAAACCCGTAGGTTGCAATAAGTTACAGTTAGTCTACTCGAGGACCGGTCATAGTTCGCGTCCCATGAACTTTGTCGTCTAATTTTGGGTATCTTGCTAATATAGCGGTTAGCGTCTTAGACTTCGGTTCAAGGGGTCACGGGTCCAAATCTTGTGGTGTCCAAAAAATTTGAGGGGTTTGAACCGATTTCCCATAAAACGTTTCGAGTGAAATTTTTACAAATAAATGCCGCAGCCATTGAAATATAAGAAAGAAAATTCTTTGAAAATAGAATTACAGTACACATTCAATTGTTGTGTGAATTTTCAATCAAATCTATTTTATAATGACTTCAGTAAGAGCTCTTGACAATTAAATATTCTACCAAATGACACAAAAAACCGAAATTAAATAAAACCTTCCTTTAGTTGACATAAGACTTCAAATAGTATTACTGTAGTAATATTCAATGCTACCAGCTAATGAACACAAAGTATTCGTTTAGACAAAACGACGATGAATACAGAACTAGACCTACTTGTTCAAACAGCGTATTATGGCCTGGTATGGTATAGTGACCACTTCAGGGGCTTTTTCCTAAAATCAAATGCTGAACGGGAAACATATTTTTCCTAAAGTGAAGCATAGCGGCACGCCTTTTTATAGTGCGGCTAACCAAGTCGCGCTGTTTCGCCGGGCCTCGTAGTCAATCTGCCTGCCTTCGGGCGACTGAACTGACCTTTTTCCGTGCGATCTAGCAAGCGTTTTTACCTTCCCTGCTCGCCCCCTTCAACTACCAACCCTGCGAGCAACTAGACCCTTGCTGTGCTCGTTCAATTTCCGCATTACAAATGGATAAGTTTTAGTTTTAAGCTGTTTTAGGTATCAATCATGTGAGGCTAGTTTATTTACTAAGAGGGAAGACCGTCAGGCTTTCGCCTCAACACCGGGAAAACCCATCCATACAGCTTAAACAAACTAAACATTTTTTGTTTTCTCCTCGTTATTATATTAATTTGGGTTTGATTTAATAATATTTGTACTACATTTTAATTTGAAAAAGGAAATTATAAATTTAGAAAAACTAGTTATTTTTATTTTGTATAAAAAAATACCATATATGATGTTTTTTCTTAATAATTTAATTTATGTTGTGTTGAGATAATACATTTGTATTTTTAGTATTATGTGCATGACATTCAGGCTCTGTGATTTTTATATTATTTTTGTAATGAAAATTGAGAAAAAAATTACCATATACGGTACTGTTAAAATATTTAATTCTTTGAATTTGTCTTTGGTGTTTGATTGTAACCTAGTTTCATTATAATTTTAACTGCTTTATAATGCTGTTTTAATATTCCATACCATAAAGGAATATACCATATACATAGGCTGTTGTTGAACCATGAAGGCGTACCACAGGATAGATATTAGCAAATATTGGCAAATTATATATTTTTAGTATTTTTTTGGTAAAGAAGTTACATTCTATAAAGTCTTGATCTTATGTTAATAGTAAATTTGTTTATCGCATTTTAAAGTTTAATCTATTGTCAGGACTAGAAACGGCGAGAGTGATACTTTTATTTCAAATTTATTTTTAGTCGTAGCTAATAATTAATTAAGTCATCTGTTTATGTTGATGAGTTGTAAATTTTATGAAATTAGTTTTTTGAGCATTCAGCTTTAATTTATGCTGCTGATAAACTTCCAATTCTGAGTAAAACCCAGGAATAGAAATTTGTAAAACATTATTGGCTAATACTCTAAGATTCCGATTCCTACCGTTTTCATAAAAGAAGAGTGAGTGGGTTTCCTGCATCATTTATGTAGCGCAGAAATAAACGGACCTACAATCGATCCCACACCACATAACCACATTAAGACACCACATTTCACATTGTCATTTTCTAAAGAAAATGTTTAAACGTTATTGTCATTCGTTTTGTGTGTAATTTATGTAAATTTCCATCGATTGAGGAGGCATGACTGAAACCATTTTATTGATTTTTCGGTTAGGCTTAACATTAGTAATTTATTTACCAACTGAGAGTGGTTGACACTGTCAAAAGTTGAGTAATCTACTTTGTCTACTAATTCAACTATAGATTCGATGAATGATACTGCTGCGGCGATTGCAAAATTCCCTAGCATAAAAATCGTGCTGAAAACCGTTTAATATTTTAAATGCTTCTAAGTACCTTAATAACTGATTGCTAACATATTTCCCAAACTTTTTGATATTACTTGAAGGAGTGAAATTGGGCGGCAGTTTGACGTAGTTTCTAGGTCATCATATTTCTTATGGATTGATAAAACGCTTGATTTTTTAAACTGATTGGGGAACATTCCTGAAACAAAAGATTAATTTATAAAGCGGCTTACAATTTAATTTAAGTATTCTTTGGCATGTTTTATAACTTGTATAGGAATTTCATCATATCCAGATGAGTTTTTGTTTTTGGTTAAGCCGATTATCTTTTCACCTCCCCTGAGTCAACAGATTCAAAATCAACCTCTTACTTGTACATTCCTCATTTGTATTATCATGCTATCATTTGGTATTCTTGCAGTTAAACTTACTAATATCCTCGGCTGTATCCAAATTAACCAATGGTTGAAGGTTCAGGCAAAACATCCAAATCCACCAACCCCAAAACAGGCGGAAAACCAGGCCCTCAAGACGTCCAAATTCACCAACTTTTGCCTGGTCAGGTTTCTGACCCCTGGGCCTTGTGTTTGTTTATTTCCCGCATGAATTAGCACCAATTCAACAGTCCTTTCCTTCCTGTCTAATTTAATTTTGTGGTTTTTAAGAGTCTTGTCATGAATCGGTTTTTTTTTTTTTTTAGCCACAAATTTTGGCTTTTTGGTTAATTTAAAAAAGTAAACTTATGCTAACGTAACATTATTATACCTATAACCAGTTTATCAAACAATCTGTTAAATTTATCTTTATCATATTTTTAATGACACCTTTTTTTAATAATGCACTTTAAACAGAAAAGATCCTTTCACTCTATCTAAGTTACGAAATTCATTAAAATAACTCCAAGAAATGAGGCCTAAACGAAATATGCGTTCCTTAACCTATTTCATCAATGAGTTTAGTTATGTATTTGGCAGCAAGCGGATTCCCGAAATTGGTGAATCTGGATGTTTTGCAGCCTGGATTTTCTTACTGTTTCGGGGTTGCTGAATTTGGATGTCTTGACCGACCCTCAAACCATTGGTGAATTTGGATACGGCCAATCCTCAAACTACATTAACAAAATATGCATAGTTGATATATTTCTATGCTCTCTTATATTTTTTTCCAAATATATGTTTTAACATTGTATTTTAATTAATTTTACAATCTACAGAGATTTTAATCGTGCAGACATTTTTTAATCACATTTTCAAAATAAATTGATTTAGCTTAACTTAATATATTGTTAATAGTATATAGTAGCTAAAAACCATATTTATAATTTCTGTCTTAAAACCTTTTCAAGAGTAGGCCTACCGTAGCATTACATTAAATTCAAGGTTAAAATCAAAACAAATTCCTCGTGTATTACAAAACATAATTTTTGCTCCCCTTCCAGAAAACCAAATTTCGCTTTATACAAAAAACTAGTAATTTATTTCTCCTTCGCTTCAATCGAGAAGGGCAAAATTAGTTTATCCATTGTCATTTAATAATCTGTTAAACAATATTCACCGAGCTTCGCGAAATGAGTTACAAATTGAATTGCCCCTACCACCCTCCCCTATACAACTCCCCACCCTCTACACACACACCACGACGTCAGTCAAACGCCAAATTGAAGTTAGGAACTTGACATTGAGTTTCTAGACTTGTCAACAGCTGGCCCATTATCTCATCTGATGTTATTTTTTATTTCGTTGTCGGCACGTTTTAGCGAATTTCCCCTATAGGGAAGAAGCTATTACCGTAGGTGGCATGGTAAGACTTAAGCCCGGGACCATGATAAATTTTTGTTTTGAGGTTCCCAGATGCCAAAAACACCATTCGTTCAAATGTATATAAATATATATATGTGTGTGTGTGTGTGTGTGTGTGTGTGTGTGTGTGTGTGTGTGTGTGTGTGTGTGTGTGTGTGTGTGTGTCCGTTACCACGATAACTTTTGAAAGAAACGCCCGATTTTGATTAAATTTGATACAATTGTGGAGAGTAATACTTATAACTTTAAGTTCGAAAACCAGAATGATCGGACCATGGTATGGGGGTTTTATGGGGGTTTAGAATTTTCCAAAAATAGTTTTTTTGCTATTTTTATCAAACATTTCAGTAACACTCAATTTTAGTTATAGCCATTTGGTAGAGCTTAAAAAAAATTTTTAGTATTTTGAATCATTAACTTAGGTTAAGTGGTTGCGGAGAAAATCCAAAAAACATATTCAAAAAAATTGTTAATCTTATGGGAAAAAAGTTTTTAGCTTTTCCTCAGTTAATTTTATTCAAAACTGAACATTTGTTTTTACCAATACCTTCATCTCTAAAAACAATCATTTTGGTGTTTAAATTATGATTCTACGTCAAACCGTTGCGGAGAAATTCAAAGTGCTAAACACAGTATTCGTTGTCCAATTTTATCCTCATGGAGAATAAATAAAATTTGATATCTAGATTATTTATTATTGATGAAACTTTGTATATGGCTTCACTTAGTCTTGCTTGGTATATTGATATTTGCAAAAAATATTTGTTGGTTGTCCCTGTAGCAGCGAACCTGCATACTCAACCCTAGTGTTATTCTTATGGAGAATAAGTAAAGTTGTGTATCTCCCTTATTCATGAACGTAAATGAATAAAAGATTGTAAGTAGCTTCATCTGGTTGAGTTATATTGATAATTGCATAAAAACATATTGCTTATCTTCCTTGTTGCAGCAAACCTAGGTACTCAACCCCTAATGTTATTCTTATATAGAATAAATAAAAAGCTATATATCACTTATTTATTTATGTATTTGTATTAAGCTTAGTAAGTGGCTTTATATGGTCGTGAAAAACACATACATGCATTGGAAATTCGTTGAGCATGCAGGTTTGCTGCAACGGGAGTATTTAAATTCGGTATATGTTTAATGCAGTAAACACTTAGTTAAGAAAGTTAATCAATAAAACGATGGTTTGAAATTAATTCCGATTTAAAATTTGACACATTGGTACTAACCTAACCTGGAATTTGTTAGTATCAAAATAACCTTAAGATTTGATCTAAAAAGAGCCCTAATTAATCGCTCTAAATCATACCTCAAAATCAGTTTATTTAAATGTTACTATTCTGTATACTATTATCATAATGGTGGTTTAGTGATTATGTGGTCATTGTTTGCTTGTTTATTCATCAGCTCTTGTAAAAACATATTTTTCAAGTAAAATAAAAAAAATTGGTGATTACATTTATTTACTGATCAAGTTTTAATGGGTTAGGGACTATCTCTGTAATAGAACAAAACAAACAACCTCTGTAATCTGCAGCTAAATTTGACTTAAAATAAAAAATATTATTAAAATTAACTTTTCTTATAATATCTTATCGTCTTAAACATCGTACGTCATTTAGCAATGTTAAATAATTTTAATCCCTATTTGTGTGTTAACCTCAGCATTTTTATGTTTTATTTATTTTACTTGATATTTATTTTTGATCTGTAAATGTAACCATGAACTACAACTTTTGATTCACTTAATACATGTACAATGGAGACAACTTTGAAAATATCCTATTTAATTCGCACATTATGTAATGGAAAATGGCTCAACTATTGTTAAGTTGAAAACAAGACAAGTTCTTGAATAAGATAAAAGAGATATATTCATTATAGCTATCATTCCGGGTGGGATATTTCAGAATTTGGGTTCCAACCCTTAATCAAATAATTTCTCCGAATATATAACTATGATTTTTAGTGTTTTCTATAATTTTAATTTTTCCTTGAATATCCAATTAAGTTTCAGATATTTAATGTACGAAATTGGATTCTTTGAGGTTTTACCTAAACATTATAGAAACTTTAATGAGAGAAATAAAGTTGCACAACATGATTCCGTCTCCCCAGCGCAGCGCCGAGTCCCCCCAGTGCAGCGCCAAGTCTCCCCAGCGCCGAGTCTCCCCAGTGCCGAGTCTCCCCAGCGCCGAGTCTTACCAGCGCCAAGTCTCCTCAGCGCCGAGTCTCCCCTGCGCCGAGTCTCCCCAGCGCCAAGTCTCCCCAGCGCCGAGTCTCCCCAGTGCCGAGTCTCCCCAGTGCCAAGTCTCCTCAGTGCCGAGTCTCCCCAGCGCCAAGTCTCCCCAGCGCCGAGTCTCCCCAGCGCTGAGTCTCCCCAGCGCCGAGTCTCCCCAGCGCCGAGTCTCCCCAGCGCCGAGTCTCCCTAGCGCCGAGTCTCCCCAGCGCCGAGTCTCCCCAGGAACGAGTCTCCCCAGCGCCGAGTCTCCCCAGCGCCTAGTCTCCCCAGCGCCGAGTCTCCTCAGCGCCGAGTCTCCCCAGCGCAGCGCCAAGTCTCCCCAGCGACGAGTCTCCCCAGCGCCGAGTCTCCCCAGCGCCGAGACTCCTCAGCGCCGAGTCTCCCCAGTGCAGCGCCGAGTCTCCCCAGTGCCGAGACTCCTCAGCGCCGAGTCTCCCCAGTGCAGCGCCGAGTCTCCCCAGTGCCGAGTCTCCCCAGCGCCGAGTCTCCCCAGCGCCGAGTCTCCTCAACGCCGAGTCTCCCCAGCGCCGAGTCTCCGCAGCACCGAGTCTCCCCAGTGCCGAGTCTCCCCATCACCGAGACTCCTCAGCGCCGAGTCTCCCCAGTGCAGCGCCGAGTCTCCCCAGCGCCGAGACTCCCCAGCGCCGAGTCTCCACAGCGCCGAGTAACCCCAGCGCCGAGTCTCCCCAGTGCCGAGTCTCCCCAGCACCGAGTCACCCATCGTCGAGTCTCCTCAGCGCCGAGTTTCCCCAGCGCCGAGTCTCCGCACACCGAGTCTCCCCAGTGCCGAGTCTCCCCAGCGCCGAGTCTCCCCAGCACCGAGTCTCCCCAGCACCGAGTCTCCCCAGTGCCAAGTCTCCCAAGCACCGAGTCTCCTCAGCGCCGAGTCTCCCCAGTGCAGCGCCGAGTCTCCCCACGCCCAGTCTCCCCAGCGCCGAGTCTCCCCAGTGCAGCACCGAGTCTCCTCAGCGCCGAGTCTCCCCAGCGCCGAGTCTCCCCAGCGCCGAGTCTCCCCAGCACCGAGTCTCCCCAGTGCCAAGCCTCCCCAGCACCGAGTCTCCTCAGCGCCGAGTCTTCCCAGTGCAGCACCGAGTCACCCCACGCCCAGTGTCTCCAGCGCCGAGTCTCCCCAGTGCAGCACCGAGTCTCCCCACGCCCAGTCTCCCCATTGCAGCGCCGAGTCTCCCCAGCGCCGAGTCTCCCCAGCACCGAGTCTCCCCAGCGCCGAGTCTCCTCAGCGCCGAGACTCCCCAGTGCAGCGCCGAGTGTCCCCAGCGCCGTGTATCCTCAGCGCCAAGTCTCCCCAGCGCCGAGTCTCCTCAGCGCCGAGTCTCCCCAGTGCAGCGCCGAGTCTCCCCAGTGCCGAGACTCCCCAGCGCCGAGTCTCCTCAGCGCCGAGTCACCCCAGCGCCGAGTCACCCCAGCGCCGAGTCTCCCCAGTGCCGAGTCTCCCCAGCGTCGAGTCTCCTCAGCGCCGAGTCTCCCCAGTGCCGAGTCTCCCCGGCGCCGAGTCTCCCCGGCGCCGAGTCTCCCCAGCGCCAAGTCTCTCCAGCGCAGCGCCTAGTCTCCCCAGCGCCGAGTCTCCCCAGCACCGAGTCTCCCCAGTGCCAAGTCTCCCCAGCACCGAGTCTCCTCAGCGCCGAGTCTCCCCAGTGCAGCGCCGAGTCTCCCCACGCCCAGTCCCCCCAGCGCTGAGTCTCCCCAGTGCATCGCCGAGCCTCCTCAGCGCGGAGTCTCCCCAGCACCGAGTCTCCCCAGTGCCAAGTCTCCCCAGCACCGAGTCTCCTCAGTGCCGAGTCTCCCCAGTGCAGCGCCGAGTTTCCCCACACCCAGTCTCCCCAGCGCCGAGTCTCCCCAGTGCAGCGCCGAGTCTCCTCAGCGCCGAGTCTCCCCAGTGCAGCACCGAGTCTCCCCAGCGCCGAGTCTCCTCAGTGCTGAGTCTCCCCAGCGCTGAGTCTCCCCAGCGCCGAGTCTCCCCAGTGCAGCGCCAAGTATCCCCAGCGCCGAGTCTCCCCAGCGCCGAGTCTCCCCAGCGCCGAGTCTCCCCAGCGCCGAGTCTCCCCAGCGCCGAGTCTCCTCAACGCCGAGTCTCCCCAGCGCCGAGTCTCCTCAGCTCTGAGTCTCCCCAGCCCGAGTCTTCTCAGCGCCAAGTCTCCTCAGCGCCAAGTCTCCCCAGCGCCGAGTTTCCTCAGCACCGAGTCTCTCTAGCGCCGAGTCTCCGCAGCGCCGAGTCTCCCCAGCGCCGAGACTCCTCAGCGCCGAGTCTCCCCAGCGCCGAGTCTCCCCAGTGCTGAGTCTCCTCAGCGCCGAGTCTCCCCAGTCCCGAGTCTCCCCAGTCCCGAGTCTCCCCAGCGCCGAGTCTCCTCAGCGCCGAGTCTCCCCAGCGCCGAGTCTCTCCAGCGTAGCGCCAAGTCTCCCCAGCGCCGAGTCTCCCCAGCACCGAGTCTCCCCAGCACCGAGTCTCCCCAGTGCCAAGTCTCCCAAGCACCGAGTCTCCTCAGCGCCGAGTCTCCCCAGTGCAGCGCCGGGTCTCCCCACGCCCAGTCTCCCCAGCGCCGAGTCTCCCCAGTGCAGCACCGAGTCTCCTCAGCGCCGAGTCTCCCCAGCGCCGAGTCTCCCCAGCGCCGAGTCTCCCCAGCGCCGAGTCTCCCCAGCACCGAGTCTCCCCAGTGCCAAGCCTCCCCAGCACCGAGTCTCCTCAGCGCCGAGTCATCCCAGTGCAGCACCGAGTCACCCCACGCCCAGTGTCTCCAGCGCCGAGTCTCCCCAGTGCAGCACCGAGTCTCCTCAGCGCCGAGTCTCCCCATTGCAGCGCCGAGTCTCCCCAGCGCCGAGTCTCCCCAGCACCGAGTCTCCCCAGCGCCGAGTCTCCTCAGCGCCGAGACTCCCCAGTGCAGCGCCGAGTGTCCCCAGCGCCGTGTCTCCTCAGCGCCAAGTCTCCCCAGCGCCGAGTCTCCTCAGCGCCGAGTCTCCCCAGTGCAGCGCCGAGTCTACCCAGTGCCGAGACTCCCCAGCGCCGAGTCTCCCCAGTGCCGAGTCTCCCCAGCGTCGAGTCTCCTCAGCGCCGAGTCTCCCCAGTGCCGAGTCTCCCCGGCGCCGAGTCTCCCCGGCGCCGAGTCTCCCCAGCGCCAAGTCTCTCCAGCGCAGCGCCTAGTCTCCCCAGTGCCGAGTCTCCCCAGCACCGAGTCTCCCCAGTGCCAAGTCTCCCCAGCACCGAGTCTCCTCAGCGCCGAGTCTCCCCAGTGCAGCGCCGAGTCTCCCCACGCCCAGTCTCCCCAGCGCTGAGTCTCCCCAGTGCATCGCCGAGCCTCCTCAGCGCGGAGTCTCCCCAGCACCGAGTCTCCCCAGTGCCAAGTCTCCCCAGCACCGAGTCTCCTCAGCGCCGAGTCTCCCCAGTGCAGCGCCGAGTTTCCCCACACCCAGTCTCCCCAGCGCCGAGTCTCCCCAGTGCAGCGCCGAGTCTCCTCAGCGCCGAGTCTCCCCAGTGCAGCACCGAGTCTCCCCAGCGCCAAGTCTCCTCAGTGCTGAGTCTCCCCAGCGCTGAGTCTCCCCAGTGCCGAGTCTCCCCAGTGCCAAGTCTCCCCAGCACCGAGTCTCCTTAGCGCCGAGTCTCCCCAGTGCAGCGCCGAGTTTCCCCACACCCAGTCTCCCCAGCGCCGAGTCTCCCCAGTGCAGCGCCGAGTCTCCTCAGCGCCGAGTCTCCCCAGTGCAGCACCGAGTCTCCCCAGCGCCGAGTCTCCTCAGTGCTGAGTCTCCCCAGCGCTGAGTCTCCCCAGCGCCGAGTCTCCCCAGTGCAGCGCCAAGTATCCCCAGCGCCGAGTCTCCCCAGCGCCGAGTCTCCCCAGCGCCGAGTCTCCCCAGCGCCGAGTCTCCCCAGCGCCGAGTCTCCTCAGCGACGAGTCTCCCCAGCGCCGAGTCTCCTCAGCTCTGAGTCTCCCCAGCCCGAGTCTTCTCAGCGCCAAGTCTCCTCAGCGCCATTTCTCCCCAGCGCCGAGTTTCCTCAGCACCGAGTCTCTCTAGCGCCGAGTCTCCGCAGCGCCGAGTCTCCCCAGCGCCGAGACTCCTCAGCGCCGAGTCTCCCCAGCGCCGAGTCTCCCCAGTGCTGAGTCTCCTCAGTGCCGAGTCTCCCCAGTCCCGAGTCTCCCCAGTCCCGAGTCTCCCCAGCGCCGAGTCTCCTCAGCGCCGAGTCTCCCTAGCGCCGAGTCTCTCCAGCGTAGCGCCAAGTCTCCCCAGCGCCGAGTCTCCCCAGCACCGAGTCTCCCCAGCACCGAGTCTCCCCAGTGCCAAGTCTCCCAAGCACCGAGTCTCCTCAGCGCCGAGTCTCCCCAGTGCAGCGCCGAGTCTCCCCACGCCCAGTCTCCCCAGCGCCGAGTCTCTCCAGTGCAGCACCGAGTCTCCTCAGCGCCGAGTCTCCCCAGCGCCGAGTCTCCCCAGCGCCGAGTCTCCCCAGCACCGAGTCTCCCCAGTGCCAAGCCTCCCCAGCACCGAGTCTCCTCAGCGCCGAGTCTTCCCAGTGCAGCACCGAGTCACCCCACGCCCAGTGTCTCCAGCGCCGAGTCTCCCCAGTGCAGCACCGAGTCTCCTCAGCGCCGAGTCTCCCCATTGCAGCGCCGAGTCTCCCCAGCGCCGAGTCTCCCCAGCACCGAGTCTCCCCAGCGCCGAGTCTCCTCAGCGCCGAGACTCCCCAGTGCAGCGCCGAGTGTCCCCAGCGCCGTGTCTCCTCAGCGCCAAGTCTCCCCAGCGCCGAGTCTCCTCAGCGCCGAGTCTCCCCAGTGCAGCGCCGAGTCTCCCCAGTGCCGAGACTCCCCAGCGCCGAGTCTCCTCAGCGCCGAGTCACCCCAGCGCCGAGTCACCCCAGCGCCGAGTCTCCCCAGTGCCGAGTCTCCCCAGCGTCGAGTCTCCTCAGCGCCGAGTCTCCCCAGTGCCGAGTCTCCCCGGCG
Source organism: Allygus modestus (assembly GCA_963675035.1). Taxonomy (NCBI): domain Eukaryota; kingdom Metazoa; phylum Arthropoda; class Insecta; order Hemiptera; family Cicadellidae; genus Allygus; species Allygus modestus. Next base: position 406,246,805 of record OY776112.1, read on the forward strand.
CCGAGTCTCCCCGGCGCCGAGTCTCCCCAGCGCCAAGTCTCTCCAGCGCAGCGCCTAGTCTCCCCAGTGCCGAGTCTCCCCAGCACCGAGTCTCCCCAGTGCCAAGTCTCCCCAGCACCGAGTCTCCTCAGCGCCGAGTCTCCCCAGTGCAGCGCCGAGTCTCCCCACGCCCAGTCTCCCCAGCGCTGAGTCTCCCCAGTGCATCGCCGAGCCTCCTCAGCGCGGAGTCTCCCCAGCACCGAGTCTCCCCAGTGCCAAGTCTCCCCAGCACCGAGTCTCCTCAGCGCCGAGTCTCCCCAGTGCAGCGCCGAGTTTCCCCACACCCAGTCTCCCCAGCGCCGAGTCTCCCCAGTGCAGCGCCGAGTCTCCTCAGCGCCGAGTCTCCCCAGTGCAGCACCGAGTCTCCCCAGCGCCGAGTCTCCTCAGTGCTGAGTCTCCCCAGCGCTGAGTCTCCCCAGCGCCGAGTCTCCCCAGTGCAGCGCCAAGTATCCCCAGCGCCGAGTCTCCCCAGCGCCGAGTCTCCCCAGCGCCGAGTCTCCCCAGCGCCGAGTCTCCCCAGCGCCGAGTCTCCACAGCGCCGAGTCTCCTCAGCGCCGAGTCTCCCCAGCGCCGAGTCTCCTCAGCTCTGAGTCTCCCCAGCCCGAGTCTTCTCAGCGCCAAGTCTCCTCAGCGCCAAGTCTCCCCAGCGCCGAGTTTCCTCAGCACCGAGTCTCTCTAGCGCCGAGTCTCCGCAGCGCCGAGTCTCCCCAGCGCCGAGACTCCTCAGCGCCGAGTCTCCCCAGCGCCGAGTCTCCCCAGCGCCGAGTCTCCCCAGTGCTGAGTCTCCTCAGCGCCGAGTCTCCCCAGTCCCGAGTCTCCCCAGTCCCGAGTCTCCCCAGCGCCGAGTCTCCTCAGCGCCGAGTCTCCTCAGCGCCGAGTCTCCCCAGCGCCGAGTCTCCCCAGCGCTGAGTCTCCCCTGCGCCGAGTCTCCCCAGCGCTGAGTCTCCCCAGTGCAGCTCCAAGTCTCCCCAGCGCCGAGTCTCCCCAGCACCGAGTCTCCCCAGCGCCGAGTCTCCTCAGCGCCGAGTCTCCCCACCGCCGAGTCTCCCCAGTGCAGCGCTAATTCTCCCCAGCACCAAGTCTCCCCAACGCCGAGTCTCCCCAGCGCCGAGTCTCCTCATCGCCGAGTCTCCTCTATCCCAGTCTCTTCAGTGCCGAGTCTCCCCAGCACCGAGTTTCCCCAGCGCAGCGCCGAGTCTTCCCAGCGCCGAGTCTCCCCAGCGCAGCGCCGAGTCTCTCCAGCGCCGAGTCTCCCCAGCGCCGAGTCTCCCCAGCGCCGTGTCTCCTCATCGCCGAGTCTCCTCATTGCCGAGTCTCTTCAGTGCCGAGTCTCCCCAGCACCGAGTTTCCCCAGCGCAGCGCCGAGTCTCCCCAGCGCAGCGCCGAGTCTCCCCAGCGCCGAGTCTCTCCAGCGCCTAGTCTCCTCAGCGCCGAGTCTCCGCAGTGCCGAGTCTCCTCAGCACCGAGTCTCCTCAGCGCCGCGTCTCCCCAGCGCCGTGTCTCCCCAGTGCCGAGTCTCCTCAGCGCCGAGTCTCCCCAGCGCCGAGTTTCCCCAGCGCCGAGTCTCCCCAGCGCCGAGGCTCCCCAGCGCCGAGTCTCCTCAGCGCCGCGTCTCCTCAGCGCCGAGTCTCCTCAGCGCCGAGCAGGCTATCTGGCATAATCAGACAGTTTTCACAGCAGAATTGGAATTCACAAAAGCAACGAACGGTGGTAATTGCGTGTGCCCAACTGGCATAGTGGAATGACGCAAATGTTGCATACATTTAGTTGCAGGCATGAATCGAATTCTAAAGTAATATAATGAATTTGAATTAAGCTTACCGACTCTCATACTTTTGAGATGCTCGCACTTAATCTTGAATGACTATGTAGAGCCACTTATATATTACTAGAATGATTTTGTTTAACATTACAAATCAAGTCCAGTAATGTAAAAAGCGGCCTCATGGCTTTGCTTTTTTAGTTAATCACTGTTACATAAAACCATTTTGCACTCACATTTTTAAAAACTAATACATACTTTACACAACTTAAATATAATAAAGGAGTTAAAGTAACAAATATATTCATTAGATTATGCGATATATACAAATTAAAAATAGCATTTAATTTTTTGACACTGATTATGGTAAAATTTCGTGAAAATGGCTATTGATATTCAAAATAAATAGTCAAAATTTAAACCCTCATTAAAAATTACAATCTTTAGCTACAGAAAAATAAAATATAACTTGCATCAATATAATATTAAAACTATGCCCATGCAATATTGATACTGTTCTCATACATAGTGTAATTGTATTTTAAGTTTAATAAAAATATGACAAATATTTACTCCTTCCCGATTAAACTCATTGAGCCCGGCATTTTAAAAGAGAAGATATTAACCCTCGTCACTTCTTTATCACTGAGCAGACTCTTTGATAATTTATGGCCTCGGCGCTGAGGAGACTCGGCGCTGGGGAGACGCCGCGGCCCAACATCGCCCATCAGTCTTTTTTTCTATGTATTCTTTAATCTTAGTTTGCGCGGGCGAGGCCAAGGGTGTTTGGCCGCTATGCTGCTATGCTAGTCTGGTGGTGAGGGGGCTCCAGTCACGAAACATCTCGTGTTTCTACCATAGAACTATGTGTATAGTGCTATGGCTTCTACCTGCTTCCTCCATAAGGCCAACGTTAACTGTCAAAGCCCGTCCCTCCTCAGCGGATTACCGTATATTGTTGATTTATGGCTAATTTCAACAAGCAACAATTACCTAGAGATTACATTATGATAAGCTACAATATCAAACATAGTAATCGATCAAAATAATTTCAAATATTAATTTTGTTGTAAGGGTAAATTATCTGTGATATCTAAATTTCCTCTCACTTAAATGGCTAGGTTGTTTTCTCTTTAAAATTATTCATTAATCATCGATATCGGAATTCGTCGGGGTGGGGAGGGCTTTGAAAATTAACATTGGTCTTATGGGACAGGAACCTCCTCTTAACCAGAGAGTAAAGAATAAACATAAAAGAGAGTAAATAATCCAAAATCGTCTGTAATGAAACTCGGTTTCCAGGGATTAGAATGAATTTCACATAGCATATAAATAAAATACGTTTACAGCTATAAACATAAATGGTATTAGGACTGTTTCCTTTCTACGATTTGTGATGGTGGACTTAACAGTGTTACACTGAACAATTCACTTAATAAATAAAAAGAAGAAAGAAAGAATAAAAGAGTGTTTTATTTAAATTCTAAATATTTAAAAATGTTGTTTACAGCCTCGTTCTCTCTTAACATGATATGTACAATAGTTTATCCTTTTTTTAACATTCCATTTCACAACTGCAGATAAAGCCATAGTCGCCTGGACTGTCGGCTTGGTTCGCATACACACTCGATGAGGAAAAAGGTTTACACTCAAAGAAGGAAATTATTTCTCTAACTGTACAGTTTTTTTTTTTTTTAATACAATACATCAAGAAACTCCCTTATTATTTAATAAATAGTAAATTCAGTATTTTTTTCTTTTACAGTAATGGATTTTTTCACTTGTTTGCATCAGTATTTAAGATTTAAAAGCATTAATTTTTACTACTTTCTGAAGAGCCTAATAGATTTGTCGGTTTGTAAACATTTTATGTTTAAACGATCACAAGATCAAACAACGTGTTGATACCTGGCAATTAACGATGGGACCGAAACATGATGAGGCGAACCCCGAAAAAATATTAGTCATGATCAAAAGATTAATATTGGAGTATCATGTTGTTATATCGATGCCGTCTGATAATAAGCAACAATAAATAACATAATTTGTATAAACTTCCTAAATACAAGTCTTGTGATATTCACCTAATATTAAATTAAGCACAAACTAAATTGGACATCAAAAAGCAATCTTTAGTCATACTTTCCCCTCCTTTTACGTTTTTGATTGAAATAAAATGTAATTAGGAGATCTCTCATAAATGACTAGCAAAAACTCAAATTGACATTTATATCAATCCGGGGGAAGGGAAGCTTGCTCTTTTAAAACAAAAATTAACAGGGAAAACGACTTAAATCGTGAACAATAAATGTACTCTTCTTTCATTCCGTCCGTTTAAGGTAGGTATACGTAATACACTAGCGAATCTGAATTCTGAACAAACTAGGATTATATCTTACTAGCAGATGTCCCGCTCTCCGCACGGGGATCTAGCAGGCATAGAGCCAGACATTTTTAATGTTTATTTACATTACAATCAGCTGAATAACTAAATAAAATAAAACTCCATAAGATTAACATTGAAACCTTAGGTGCTCGTGAGGCAAAGCCACGTGGTCAAGAGTTTATTGAAACCCTAAAAGTCACATCTAGATGTTAAGAGCTTTCGATTGATACCAAATAAATATGTATACAAAATAATAGTTTTAGGGGTAGAAAACCGCCGAACAAAAATATAGATAACGATATTCACTTGATGAGAGATGTGCAGATGTGCACTGACCAGGTTAAGTACAAGTTGGAAAATATTGGTTAAAACCATCTCAGCCAGATCTAAACCATGCTAAGCCATTCTGGGTTGTTGTTCGTGTTTCAACCCTTGAGTATCATTCTTCATCACGACACTAGTTGAAGAACCTGACGCCAAATTTTGGAATATTTATTTAAACTATTCTAGCAATCTAATCAATAAAAAATCCTCATAATCCACATAATAATCCTTAATAATCTAATCCTCATATCTTCAGTAAAAATTCCGAATCCAGGTGGACCATTCCAGTGAGTTAATAATACTACTATTATTAACTTCGCTCGGCCATTCCTGTCTGCTATTCATATATGTGTTCCTTTCCTTAGAACATAATCAGGTCAAGTTGTGTACATAAACCAGCGACCAAAGAATAACATAGACTGGCAATTGCATGCTGGATTTGAAGCCGGGCAACCTCTGAGTGGTGGGGATGAATCCACGTGAATCGTCCAATACTGAGTGTTGCCGTCGCTGGCGCTGTCCCGGTGCTGTCTTTAATTCACGATTTTCCTTGTACCAACAGATTTAATTTTATTATTATTATTTACCTCATTAACTTCAGTGAATAAAATTTTTTCAATAACTTATTGCCTTTCTCACATGAATAACATTTCTCATACAAAATATACGAGTATGAAGTTTGATTGAGATTATTCCTAACTTTGAGGCCTGCAGGCTAAACTAAACATTTTAAGAAAAAATATAAAGAATACAAATTTGTTTATCATGTATTTTCCAAAGAATTTTTAGCTGTCAAAACTTGCCTGACCAAAAAATAAAAAAAATCCCCACAGATCAACTTTTTCATGTCTAAATTTAAAAAAAAACTTGATCTTAGTTTTAATTTTTTAAGTAATTAAAATATTTTAAGTTTTACTCCAACTTAATCCATTTCTGTTGAAATACTGTTTTATTAAATTTCACAAAAAAAATTTATCTTAACTCTAACTGTACGTTTAGACGGTTGTAATGAGACGCGGCGAATTAAAATTTGTGCCAGTAGCGGCCAGTGACTGAGCCGTTTAGGCCTCTGAGTGGTGGGGGACCGACTTCAACTACAATAATGTATAGTGGATAGGGATTGCCAGTCTATGTTATTCTTTGGTCGCTGGCATAAACAAGTAAAAAGCTATATCGTTATTAACATAATGTAATTAGGTAATTTTCTTAAAGGCACTTGTGGTTTAGTGACTCTGTATTCACAGTTGTTGCGTGATATTTTACCGACTGAGTCCTGACTCCTTCTTCTAAGGCCTACTGTGTGGCATTGTGTGGGTTGGCCTAATTGACATGATCCATCTCACCAATAATAAATGCGAGTCGTTTGAGTAGTGGTCTAGGTGACCACTGACCACTTCCTGAACCATGGGAGCTGCCCTGACGAGCTGCCCTGTTCAAATCCCGGTCCTGGCTAGTAAATTTCATCAGTAGGCCTACTGTACAACTCGTACTGTAACAACTCAACCCCTACTTTCCTAGATACGCTTCCACACACATATTCTACGGACTGTCAAAGCAAGGCAAAAAGAAGAGCCAAAATTTGTTTCGTAAAAAATCAATGAATCATTAATCCTATATAAATGAGCATAACTAAATAACATCCACAGTAAATAAACTGCACCAAATTAGAAGGTGATCTAGAATTTTGTGCAATTCATTAGTGCACGACTAAAATAATTATGGAAAGTAGGATACTGATTTTAAATCTAAAAATATACTTTCCTTTCTGAATAAAATACAATTCACAAGCGTATTTGTAAGGAAGCAGCAACAGTGGGTCCACCTCAATGAGCGAGCCCCAGCGGGGTTAACCTTCTGGTAATGACGTCACCAATTAGAGACTGTTAATCAGTTGGACAGTGCGGGGAGAATCGGGAGTGCTTTATAACTGAACCAACTTAAAAACACTTTAAACATTTACAATAATAGCTGTAAGGGAATAACTTAAGTGAAATGTTGAACATAAGTTGTCGTCTTTATTAAAATATCGGGGTAGTAACTGAAACAGGAATTTTGTAAAAAGTTAAAATTTATATGCCATAAATAAATTTGGATTTAGAATGTAAATAATGTAACAATGCATCTGACGTAAGTGCTTTCACGAAAGTAAAGTAATATATATTTGAAGTACTGTGACAGTGCATCATACAAATAAAATGTATTAGTCTATAAAGCACCGATTTCGAGGAATATTACGTTCTTTAAAAACATTCGCTTATTTATAAATACATCATGTTTTTCATCGCTTTATTTATTCATTCAACTATATTTCACATTTATTTGTTTATTGGAAATCGATATAAGTTTTTGGAATAGTTTTCTAGATAATATATTTTTGCAGCATTTCACTAAACGAACCACCAACAGTAACTTGGCATTATTAATTATAAATTGAGAAAAGATTATGTAGAATAAAACACCAGATTTATCTTAAACATGTTGAACATTACATGGTTTTCAAAGTCAAGACAAACGATTTCTGTAACCTTCTTTCAAGATAACTCTAACAAAGGAAATGGTAAGTGAGTGGTTTCAAACAAAGTAAATATCTGCCTGGGAAATTTCCGCGCGAATGTGATCGTAATTGGCGGTGAAATTGGCGGGAAATCTCGCGGCTTGTCATCTACAGCTGAGTGTTTAGTTGGGGGGAGTGGGACGTCTTGCCACAATTGATCCGCCTTGACAAAGTATTACCCGTTACAGTGGAATTCTTGTCACTTTGTGGCTTCGTGCGAGATAACAGTTGGAAGAATGCTAACTGGGCACCAAGTGAAAATATCTACTATAGTCCACGACTGCTCTACACCATCGCTTCCTCAAGTTAAACTTATTATTGAATCAGGTTACACCATCTCTTACTTAACTATGTTTTTAATTGAAAATAAATTTACTCGCGATAAGATTATCTATATTTGTATTCGTTACTTGGCTATCCTGCATACTTAAGCGGTGTGAAGGCGAGTGGTGACTAATAACTACTGTAGTAGGACTTCCAGCTCGAACTCACGTTCGAGCTTCGCTCGAGCAAATGTTCTCTAATATTCTCATACTTCTGAATTTCTTTTTTCTTTTCATACACCCTCATAACGTATTGTGCATCCTGCGTTGTCTTTCCGGTAGTTATTAGTTACATAAAGTCTAAAACATCAGTTCTTGCGGCTCTGTTTTTGCATTGTGTGAATAGCTGTAAGATACAATTCAATTAATTTCAGTTCTTCCACAAAAACATTGAAACTTTAAAGGCCTGTGGGGTGGAGTTCTAAAGACGAATGTAAATTATAGGGAGATTCGACCTAGCATAAATATATGTTCAGTAGTCCCATAGATCTCGTTAATTGAAGAGAACGTTTAAGGATGATGACTTATTCACAACAGATATTTGCCACCTTTTTTACGGTTTATGAGATTTATTTATAACTCTTTTACTTTTTGATAAACTCTTACCTATCTGGACAGATCTTACCTATCTGTACTTACAAAATCTTTGGGAACTAAATCACTTTAATAAATAAATACAAATAAATAGTAAATATTCATAAATAAGATTCGGTTTAAACAACTAAATAAGTTTTCAACAGATAAACAAAATCAAGGAGTGTACTTTAATATGTTGAATAGTAACACCCTACCTAGAAATTTGGTTAAAATATGACAACTACATTATTTAGACCTTTTCATTTGTATGTTCAAATCTCAGTTTGAGGGTTTAAAAACCTTTTTATTAGTTAGTTAGTTTTACTATCAAAACTACCCTTTATAATATTTAAAGAGTTATGCAATTAGTTCAGTTATTAAACACTCCAAATTTTCCCCAAGGTAAATAATTGTCCAACAGATTAACTGTCTCTAATTGCTGACGTCATAACCAGACGTGGAGCCTGCTGAGAGGTTCATTGAGGTGGACCCACTGTTGTTGCTACCTTACAAATTGCTACCCGGGACTTAAAGGACTTAGCTGAACGGATTGCTGTAGCTTGATCCAACAACTCTACTTGTTCGTCTGATTTCAGTATTACGGTGCCTCGTCATATTACAAAACACAGATAACATAATTTCATTATTGCAAATTTTGTTTTAACTTGGCATTTGAATTTAATTTATAATCTTATAGAGAGGTTTAATAAAAACCTAATATTTTTTTTTCTCACGAAGACCTTTTATTAAATTATATGGTTAGTTCATGGGTGTCAGACTTGGGGCGGTTTGGCTTTTTAATATAGACTTGTTTACAGTCGAAAATGCTGTTTTTAAGTAATCGACCATGCTGAGAAGTCTTTGACTCAGTTGAGAGTTTGTTGTCCAGACTAATTAGGAACAAGATTGGCTTTATACGCTAGTCGATCCTAGTAAAAGCAAACCCGAAGACCATTACCGTTAATCATTAACAACTGTTATAAAAGGTTTATTAAACGCTGTTTCGTTTGCTTCAATCTAACAACAGATCATTTTAGGCATAGATAAAATGAACTTTTTTTATTGCTAATTTATGACCCAAAGGCAATCTAAATACAATATCATGTTTAAGGTTTGTCAAACAAGCAAACAAATTAATTACCACCTTGTTTCACTATAGTTAGTTTTTTACCCTCCTTTTCTTTTAACTTCCTCAGCTTTAGTTAGCACCGATGTTTTAAGGTGTGATAGTTTGTTAGGCTTAATAATGCTTAGTAGTCGTTAAAAATTGATTAAATCGCTTCTTACAGTTTTCAAATTTGAGTTTGATTTCATTATTTTGTTTCTTGGGTTTTTCCTAAAAGTTTGTAACCAACAAACCGTGGCAGTTTGATTTTGATTTTGATTTATGGCAAACCCGCAGACGGTTCGATTAACTAATGTTTTGGGTCATCGACGTCGAGATTGTTGCTCTAGTGCATCCAAAGAGAAAAACATTCAAGTTATTTACAGGAACCTGCGGTTTTAAGCACTGTTGGTTATATTACATAGTTCTAATTTTGTTATTCGTAAATCTATAAAAGTTTTACAATTGTAGTTCTAGGCAGAAAAATAAAAAACTTCCACTGCTGGCTTATAACAAATTCTATCAGTACACTAAATAAGAACTTTATTTATTTACTCGTGGCTTGAAGGGGCCAAAGCCCCTTACCTTTCTCCAATACCCTCATCTGATTTTCATGCTGAGGAAAATATAACATTATAAGTAGGATCACATGTTTTGGTGTAAACAAATGCAGACGTTTTTACATCTCCATGCTTTTCTTATCGGGGATGTTTTACGATATTTTTCGTTTGCTGGTAAGTTTTGGAAGTACTTCTATTTTTCCCGAGTCCCTGGGATCAAGACTTTTAATTTAAGCCGCCTCCCATCATCCTGCGATTTGCCAAACTCCCACAATTGTGACTTAAAATTTCGCTTACAGAATCATATATAAAGATTTAAAGAAAGGGGGGAAAAATGTTAACAAGAGAGTAAATTGTCGTAGCTTAGTGGTTTGTAGCGAAGAAAATATCTCGTTATAAAATTTCCGTGGTACATGTGATCGTAATTGGCGGGAAAACTGGCGGGAAATCTCGCGGCTTGTCATCTACAGCTGAGTGCTTAGGGTGGGGTGAGTGGGGGGAGGGGGTTGTGGTGGTGGAGGGGGTGGAGGTGGCAACGTCTTGTAAAGATTGATACCGTTTGTACAAAGTATTGCTCTCAAACCCATTTACGATTCTTTTGCTTCTTCTCTTCTCGAGTTATACTCAATTTTGGGTAAGATTAACCGCCAACCTGATTCATAGAAGAAATTACCAGTGTTAAGTATTTTAATGTATTAATTAATTTGGATTCACAATATTATAGCTGTAATAATTATTTTAAATGTTAAGAAGATCGTAACAATAAAGGTTTACCAGCAAGTGTTAACATTATTGTTGTACTAGCTGGTGTCTCGTTCTTCGCAAGGGGATTTGGCAATTTACAAAAAACCGTGTGTTTTTCAAAATATGACGGAGGTCCCTGACTCCATGGAGAGCAATATCCATAAATCCTTCCACTCTAAAGGGGAATATGACAGAATTTCCGAACAAACATTCTCATGAAAGTTCGCTTACAAATTGTAATTGCTAATCAACAATGTAAACATTCGGTGTTCAGTGTTCGTGCAGCCCCCGTGCTGTTCGCGAATACACCGAACATTCAGAGTTCGGCCCAGCGACCAAAGAATAACATAGACTGGCAATTGCGTGCTGGTGCTGGGTTTGATGCCGCGAAGCCTCTGAGTGGTGGGGATGAATCCACGTGAATCGTCCACTACCGAGTGTTGCCGTCGCTGGCGCTGTCCCGGTGCTGTCTTTAATTCAAGCTTATCCCTGTACCAAAAGATTTAATTTAATTCTTATTATTTACCTCATTGCCCTGAGTGAATAACATTTGTTCAATAACTTATTGCCTTTCTCACATGAATAACATTTCTCATACGAAATATACGAGTATGAAGCTTGATTGAGATTATCCGTAAGTTTTAGGCTGCCTGTAGGCTAAACTAAGCATTTTGAGAAAAAATATAAAGAATACAAATTTTTAACATGTCTTTTCCGAAGACTTTCTCGCTGACAAAACTTGCCTGACCAAAATATATAAAAATCTTCAAAGGTCAACTTTTTCATGTTTAAATTCAAAACAAAAACTTGACCTCCTTAATTTTTAATTTTTTAAGTCATTAAAATGTTTTGTTTTTTACTCCAACTCAAGCCATTGAAGTTGAGATACTGTTTTATTCAATTTCACAAAAAAATATTATTTTAGCTCTAACTGTACGTTTAGACAGTTGCAATGAGATGTGGCGAATTAAAATTTGTGCCAGTAGCGGCCAGTGGCTGAGCCGTTTAAGCCTCTGAGTGGTGGGGGACCGGCTTCAACTACAGTAATGTATAGTAGATAGGGATTGCCAGTATATGTTATTCTTTGGTCGTTGGTTCGGCTGCACTCGCCCCTGGTGTGGGAGAGGCCCGTGGGGCGAGCTCTAAAGGATTTTTGAAACGCGAATAAACCTAACCAGAGCCCACTTATACCAACTACCTTTATGAAAATGTTCAGCTCCATTGGTTCATAAATAAATCAAATAAAATTCAATGTTATTTCCAGACAGTATATTTTATTTACAATTACAGATATTTAAGAAAAATAGCCAACCAAATAATGAAAATATATTTTGAAGTCAAACAAACACCCGAATAACGATTTTCAGAGCTTAGTATTGCTGAACATTTCTTTTAAATTCTGCTTCATCGGCTTTACAATTTATTATTTTCTAGATATAGCGTATAGTGAGTATTAAACTTAATTTGACAACACAACCAAAATATTATATAAAAATGCCGAGTCTTCAATTTAGGTTTCCTAATTTTTGTAAAAATTCAAATGTCTCCTTTTTTGTTTATAAAATACTCATTGTTATAATATAATAATGATTGATAAAAAGTCGTAATTGGAACCAACCTCAAGAATATATATATATATAATCTACTCAGAGAACAGTATACTCAAGATGTGAGGAGCGTAAACAGCATGTTAGTGAAGTCTATAAACCTCAATCACACTTTTGATGCTTGTGTACATCTCGGCATAGTGTAGGTTTGGAAGGGTATGCGAAATTTACTTTGGGAAAGGGGCAATACAGTTTATACTTAACGGAAAACTTAAAAACTGAATACCACTCCTAGTGAGTATATAAAAGTAAAACATTAAATCATGAGGTACAACAGTATAATGTCATTAGTCTTTCATTAGAATACATTTATCATTTAATGTAATGCGTAATAACAAAACAAAAGCAACAAGTTTAGAAAAAAACCTTTTAAAACCTATATTAACATAGATAACAATACAAATGTTGTAGTAACAAGAGTTTTATGTACTTTATTGAATAAAATTATTACATCTTCAGAGAAAATTTTCATCTCTGCAGGTAAAATATCACATCATTGAAAAATGAATGGGTTTTGAAAGCTGCACATAACAATGCTGTCTTTGAAGTTCAAATGACAATCAGTTACAATAAAATCGAAAAAGCAAACAAATTCTTTTCCCCATTAAAACCGTTAGGTCCGTTTGTAGTCGTTGACAGACGCAATCATGGGTTTTTCCAGCTTGACGTTTGTCAAAACACTAATCAGTTCGTTTGTTTCCTACGTTCCAATCAATTGGTTCGTTTCCAATGTTCCTTTGTCTGTATATTGTCGCTGTTGGGACAAGAGGTCGCCAAAATGGCGGACTTCGTTGTTAGTTCAAGTATTTGTTTATTGTTTGGCCGTTTTACTCGCTTCCAACGAATTTTAAACAACTAACAATTTGTATCGAGAATTTTCACCTTTGGTTTATCTGGATGGCTCTTCGTTGTTGATAAATGCATACTATTTTTTACTAAACCAGCAGGGTATTTTCAAGAGAGAGAGATAAGGAACAACGGAGCCTATTTTTGTGTTTGATGAGTTAATTAATTGTGACGAGGGGTATATTATAAAAACATCCATTCAATTAACAATTGTCCTTGTAGGTATTTCCCTCCTCAGACCTTCAAAGCTTAAATTGAAAAACTATAAAATAGTATAAATCAAATGAATGCTTGTTTAACAGCTGTTGACATTTTTACAAAACACATAAACAGCCAAATTATAAATTACAGACAATATTAATAAATTGGTGTTGTGAGTTTAGAAGTATGGGAAGAAAATTTTGTTCGGTGTCAAGCATTAGGTTTTCTAAGTACTGTTGATTGATTAGACATATTCAAATTCTGGAAAACTGACAAACAAGCGGACGTTTTACCTATGGGCATCTTCCATATGTTATAAGACTGATCCAATGTTTGATTGTTTTGTTTTTGTTACAAAAAAAATAAAGATATCATGACTATTAATGAAAGGGGATACCAAATTAAGAGGAAGTTGCCGTAACTTATTTGTAAATGCATATTTGAACAACTCTTACGAAGTGCAGTCTCCCATACAGTGCGATACTTGTCAGATTCGAAGCGACGACCTTTGGATTCGCAACCCACGTGAAAACCACTTTATAACTTACATTAAAAATACTTATTTTTTAAAATACAAACATAAGTGTACGTACACAAAGACAATATTTTTGAGATAATTGATTTATCCAACACATTTGAAGAAACCAATATCTTTTAATTAATCGTATACAATTTATATACATTTCAAATAATTTATTACCTATTTTTATCTCGCAAAACATATGCGTTTTTCCAAATACGCCTAACCCGCAAAACGGCAGTTCTGATACACCCGATACCTCTGCTGCACTTTGTCTACATTGTTGCGTCTTTGGAAACCGATACTTTGTTGCGATTGTGAATGTGACCCCTGTTGCGTCTAAGGCTACCATAGCCTTACAGCCCGGCATAAAGGCTATATTGAGTGTGGTTTCTTTTGTTGGAACAGTTTTTTTGTTGTTGGAATAAAAATTAAAAGATACTCTTCAATTTGTTGGTATTATTAACATCGCAGATCAATGAACAATGGTTGATGTCATATATACTTATTTAATAGGCGAGCAGGTTTTTTGTGACAATCACTCCTCCTAAACTACTGAACCGATTTTAATGTTTTTGGTGTCAAGCGAAGCCGCGACATGTTTACTAGTATGTTAAATAAATGAGTGAAAACATTTCGAACTAATATTGCTTGATTTATCTAGGATCAAATGATTCAAAAAATTTAAAAAAACTTTTAATGGTTTTTTAGTTATCTTAATAATAACACAACACGCACGAAGAGTTTACAACGGTTTAGCAAAGTAAATGGCAGCATGAGACCTATCAATCATAATTCAGCTATACAAAGTATACATCTAATTATAAACTTTGAAACATTTCTGTATATTATTATTTCATAAAAACAAATTACAAGTTTTTTAACAGTTTGATTGGAACTGTCGATTGAAACAACTAGTTTCAAAACAAAGTTGTACGTTTTCTGAAATCTTGATTTTGTAATAGTTTTTAAAACAAATAATTATAAGATATACATTTATAGTAACTTCCAGATATATAGTTTAGCGTTGAATGGTTAGTTACAATATATAATAGAGTCTGACGGAATTGAGGAATGCAGTTGACGTAGTGGAGACGGCGACAGCTGAAAGAAACTATTTGACATCAGCTGTGTTCGTGTTGTGAAGAGCAATCACCTGATTTGAAAACAGCTGATTGTTCACACCACATCTTAAAACACTTGCGTACTCAGTGAACTTCCATTGATATATATATATATATATATATATATATATATATATATATATATATATATATATACTGTATATATATCTGACCAACCAGCTTACCTAGTTTTATAAAAGTATAATACATTTGTGAGATATATTATTTGACTAATCCTCCATAAGAACACAGAGAAACGAATCTATAGATTCCTTTGTATGTGATAAGAATAACATTCAACAGGCAAGATTTATGTGACGAGGACGACTAAAAATGAGGTTTTGAAAATAAAAATACACCTCAGCCATATGAAGGTTTTATCAAATTACATCGGTAATTAAGGAAGATACTCAATTTTATTTATCCTCCATTGTAATAACATGGGATGACACAATGTCCTAACGTTTACATAGGACTATTAATTTTAGTTCAACCTCCTAAATCCTTAAGTAATTTTTTGTTTCTTAAACAATTAAACTATAGTAATAAAAACATAACGATCATATTTCTATTTTTTCTTTATAACTTGAAATTTGTTACATATTTATTTCCATCCTATAAGATTTTCTCTGATTACACTAAATTCCACTGCATAATTTAGCCTAAATTGTTTACAGTATATTCTTCGTAATCACGGTTATGAAATTGTCAACACTATCTACATCCTATTTACCCTCTCCCACGAATGGCCGCTGATGCCACCACACCGAGTGTTAGTGTTGGATTGTATTTAATGAAGAAGCATTCAACCCCCCTCCCTCTCCCACCCTCTCCCACATCCTACATCATAACTCAATCCCCTCCAAATTCACTTTTCTCGCACAAACGTCCTTTTATTCGTTTTATTGTCCGTTAAAGAGCGAGGGCCCGTGTTTTGTCCACTTTTTGGAATTAGGTTGTTATCCCCCCGGACTCCCTCGCCCCGGCAAATGACTTTCAAGAGCTCGTCTGTGAGGCGCTCTCATTACTGGGGTATTTTTGTAACCGCCATTCACCGTCCTTGTTTAGTCGTTTCATCCCTTGAGTGGTTTTCACCGCGTTAAACAGTTACACAAGAACCGACTGTTATGTTTTTAAACACCGCCTTCCATATCGTTTACGGATTAAGAACATAATGCGTTTCACTCTGTTACAATTTAGTTGGTTTTTTATATATGTGATTAGACCATGTTACATTTTAATGATGAGAGCCCTTTAATGTACTGATAACAGTTTATATTTATCTTTTTATTCATTATGTTTTAAAAGGATTTTACCTTACTATAATGAGGCAATTATATATTTTATAATTGTTTCCTGGAAAAAATAAAAACCATCGGATATGAATTATTGAAAATATAATTAAGTAAAAAAACCTTAGCGGGTTCTTCAATGATATTTTGTTTGTCTAAAAAGCTGTCTTATGCGTCTAGCAGAGCAAGAGATTAGCTGATATTGGACGAGTTGGATGGGCCTGTTTGAATTTACATAACAGTTTATTTCTACACCGTGTATATTATCACTAGACACAAATAAAGTGGTATCATCCACGTAAAGGCAAATGCCAGCACTCTAGATTGAATTTGTTACATCATTTGTAAACATAAAAAAAACATTGGTCCCAAAATAGATCCTTGGTGCACTTCCTGATTTTGTCAAGAGTTCATTTGGACCCTTGTAACATAAATTGTTGTCTTCATTTACAAAATTCAAAATTACTTATTTGCAGATGACAATTTATTACAATTGTATTAAACACCATAAATGCGTCTCATATATATATATATATATATATATATATATACATATATATATTATATTTATACATATATATATGTATACAATATTAATTTAGTTTAGTTTTTTAATTTATACAGTACGCAATTTTTACTTAAAATAAATTAACCAAACAAAAATATAACTAACATATCAAATGTTAATTCAATCAGCCAAAAACTCACCAACAGAGTAAACTTCTCTATTTGCAAGATATTCTTTTAACAAAACTTTGAAATTTTTGGGGATATTTTGTGATTTTATTTTCTGAGGGAATTTGTTAAATAGAGTTTAGGCCCAATGTTTTGTGGAAAGATGTCGCTAGTTCCAACTTGTGGGAGGTCTGTCTGTGATGTTACATAATCTCAATAATTTGAATCCTATCAGACAAGTAACTCATGAACCAGTTGAGAGCTAAGTCCGCCCATATCGAACGCTTTCTTCATGTTAAAAAATACTGAAAGGAATTTTCCATTTTTATCAGTTGAACCACAAACACTAAGTCTGGACTAAAACAAAATACAGCGTTATAGCGGTGCGTTTATAATTACTCTATGTTCGTGCATGGATCAGGTGCTATCTCTCTCGCGCACTTTCGTTTATGTGCAGACCTACATCGTTTTGGTGAAACCATTGACTATAGTTACTGAAGTAGACTTCTCATTGCCATTGTAAAAGCTGACCCTAATTTTGTGCGTGCCAAGATTCAATGAGAACGCAGTTACACTAATCACCAACAGATTATACTTCTGTAAACTATTACTTATCCTCTCAAGGAGGAGATAATACAACAGTTGGTGTCTGGAAGCAAACATAAGTTGATTATCACTTGCTTTCTGGGGTGGAGATATTTTACAAGTTATCGTAAATAACTAAAATAAATATTGACAGCACACTCTGTCGGAGACTTGATCAAACTATGTCCACTGGAAATTCTGGTTAACACTATAGCCCAGTCAATAAACTAAAAAAACCGTCATTTGTCACAACTAATTAGGGAAAAGCTGACTTTTTTATATGTGATAAACCCTTATGAGATGTGTATTTTCTCAAAAGTCCCCGCCTCTCCCCCTTGTGCTTCCCCCCCAATCCTCCCTTTTAGCCTAAAAATGCAGAGTTTCACTAGAACGCCTATAATTGCCTTAAAATAAATCGTAGCGAATTATTATTTTTTTATTTTGTTTCTTATTAATTTTTTAAAAAGTTCAGTCCTTATGCATGTTTCGTTAAAATTAGTATTTAAGCCGTTATTAGACAACAAAAACAAATAAATGGTTTCTTAATTGATTTAAATTTACATTGTTAACCATATTTCCAAAACTATTTAAAATACACAAAAGTACTTGGAATAAATATTGTAGTCTGTATTTTGAGATTTAAAATGGTATAAGTGATTGCATGTTTGTGATTATCGCTTGCGCTTGGAATGTCATCTAAGGTTGCGCTAGCGCGCCGCCCCGCACCGACGACGACGACGCTCGACGCCGCGTGGTCCGACGTGATGGATATTAATAACTATCAGTAATATTCTTATAGTTGTTTGTTTTTCTTTACTGCCTTAAGGCTTTTAGGTAAACATTGAATATCAATCCGAAGATAGTGGTCTTGTGATATTATAAATGATAGGCCTAACATTACTAAATAGAATGTTAAAAATATTTAATTTAAAAATCTAAATAAAAATACTGTACTTGCTCTTTTATTTAAATACCGTGAATTAGCAATTGTTGAAATGTGATGCATGGGCCTGTAATAATAGATTGATCATAACTTGGTATAAATATTACATAAAAAAATGTTGCAGAAAAAGAAATCAATGTTGCTTTGTGACATTTGATCAACCTCTCTTCCTTAAAGCATCAGAGATAGTAGAAGGAGCAGATAAAAACAGTGATGTTTCAAAGATAATAGTAAGGCTAGGAGGATTCCATCTGTTAATGTCCTACATGGGATCAATTGGGCGTATTATGGAGGGAAGTGGTATAGAAAATCTGTGGGAATCAGTGTATGCACCCTCGACAGTAACCCACATGCTAAATGGGCACGCATATTCTAGAGCAATAAGAGCTTACACTCTAACAGCAGCGGCCCTGGTGCAAGTAATGAGAGAAGAGTATAAAGACATTGATGAAACATTGATGAGACATTGATGAGTATAAATGGACTAGAAACTTTGTATAACGATCTAGTATCAGGCAATAAGGCAGTGGAAGAAGTGCAGGATGATGCAATATTGAAAGAGACTATTGAATATATTGATACCCGAGAAAATGCGATAAAAGAAAGTAGTAGAACAGCAAAATTATGGATTAACCTTTTGCATTTCATTGACCTGATGCTTAGATTCATTACTGCCGAAAGAACGGGGGATTGGAAAATGCATCTGAACTCTATTATTGACATGCTCCCACTTTTTCGCGCATCAGGGCATCTTCCTTATGCAAAATCAGCACACATGTATGTCCAAAGTATGCTGCAGCTAGAGGATAGTGTCCAAGCAAGAATTTAAACTTCTAACTGAAAACGGTTACTTTACAATACGAAGAAGAAAAAAAAGTTGGTCTGGAACATGGTCGGACATGATAATAGAGCAATGTCTCATGCGACCCATGAAGTCAGTAGGAGGGTTGACACATGGTCGTGGAGTATCCGACAACACAATATGTAAGTGGATCCTTGCGACACCCTACTGTGTAAAAGTCCAAGAAAGCCTAGAGGAATTCACTGGAACAGGTTTGAGTTTTACAGAACAACATGTGGAGCTACGTGAGTCAATAAAAAATATGGATGTTTTAGATATAGGAAATTCACATCGTGGCTTCGACAGCATAACCCTTTTACTAAGCTCTAAGGAGAGCTCGTGTCCTTATCTTCAGGCTTTATTTTCGACACAAGTGTTAATTGTGATAGTGCTTATGAGGTTGGCCTAGCATCAATGCAAAATATGAAAGGATGTACCTTTGGAAATTTGACTCTAAAGAGAAAATACTTGGTAATCACTTAGGGAAAACACAAATTGGTAACTATTGGAACAAGAAAAGTCACAGTCAATTCTCAGCAATTATTTAATCGAATCCTGTGCATTACAGATAGTCCCTATAAGCTAAAGAACTACTTAAGTTATGAATTGGCTTCGAAACCCCCTTCTATTTTTGATGAAATTTCCCTTCGTAAAGGAACTAAATCTTCAATGGTAAAAGTGTTTAGCGAAAGTGTTCTCGATGAAGTTGACTTGAAAAATGCATCATTTGTCATTGATGGAGGACATCTACTTCATTCTGTTGTATGGCCAACTAAAAGTACGTACGGCGATATTGTCAAATCATACTCATGTAATGTAAATGCTACATTTGGGAAAAACTCAACCATTGTTTTCGATGCATATTCGGACGAACCATCTACTAAAGATGAAGAGCAAAGGAGAAGATCAGCTAATATCTCACCATGTGACATTGAATTCAACAGAAACACACAATGTTTGACTAAGAAAGAAGCTTTCCTATCATATAAGAAGAACAAAGAAATAATTATCGAGGAACTGTGTCACGAGTTGAATGAATCTGGTTTTAAGACAGTCAAAGCAACAGGGGGTGCTGATGTTGACATCGTTCAAACTGGCATTCAGCAGCTCATAAGTTCCACAAAAGTGACTGTCGTTGGAACAGATACGGATCTTATTGTCCTTCTAGTGAGTCTTGTACCTGAAGGGAAGTCTATTTATTTCTATAAAAATGTAGGTGGTAAAGCCCCTTCGAGGACATTCTACAGTATAGAGAAGGCTATTAAGATGTACAAAGATAACAGGAATTGCTTGCTATTTGCCCACGCAATAAGTGGTTGCGATACCACGTCATCCTTCTATGGGCTTGGGAAGAAAAGAGCTGTTGAAATGATTAAGACCAGTGCAGAATCTAAAAAGATAGCAAAGATTTGTCTTCAAAGAGATGTTGCTGAAGCTGACCTAGTGAAAAATGGAGAAAAATTTGTTCTCGATATGTATGGACTTGGAAGCTACGCCAGCTTAAATGAAGCTCGGTACGTTAAATTTACAAGACTGACAATGAAATCTAGACTAAAATCAAAATTTGATTTAGCTAAACTCCCTCCGACTTCAGAAGCGTGCCACCAGCATTTACTAAGGGTATATTATCAAGTACAGTTTTGATTAGGGAACCGACTTGATCCTACGGTTTGGGGGTGGAGACACAAAAATGTGACTGAACACGGGCAACAAATACAAATCTTAACACCAGTCCCAACAAAAAAACAGTTTGCTCCTGATGACCTGCTTTCACTTGTGTCTTGCTCCTGTAAGTCTGGATGTGGAAGCTACTGCGGCTGCAGAAAATCTGGTTTTAGCTGTTCCGCTATGTGTGAACAATGCAACGGGTTGTCATGTCTGAACACTCAGAAGTATGACGATGTAGTTGATGGCTCTTTAAACTAAGTACTGTAGTTTAAACGTGGTTCATTGTAATATTTTGTAATCAGTTGTATATATATATTGTAAAATTTTTAATAAATTGTATGTATATTGTAACATTTGTAATCAATTTGTTATGTGGTGGGTGGGTGGTCCGTGACACCGTCATATATTATAATATTTTAAAAAATATTCGTAACCATTTTCAAGGATTTGATCAATATATGACGGTTGCCGGTTTGGCCAGTCCGGGGCACGGCGGGTCCATAGGTGGTGGATAATGGAAATCCCTATTTATTACATTATACAGGGTAAGGTTAGCCCCCCAAACCTAAACTTGCATTCAAAATATAATTTTAATACCTTTAATCTAATTGCTTTCATGGCATACTTGGTAAGAAATATACAATGAATGGCAAAAACAATAAAAAGTTATTTGTTTAATTTATTATTGTTTCTGAAACCTTTCAATATAAATTAATACAAAGTTATAATATATGTATCGTTGTAAAGAACTTATCTAATATATTTGCAATCCAAGCCGTGACTTACAAACTATTACATAAATTAAATACAGTCATTGTCGTCGTTGTCTCTTCAAAGTTGGTCGGTCCACGAGGCGTCGTCGTCGTCGGTGCGGGGCGGCGCGCTAGCGCAAACTTAGATGACATTCCAAGCGCAAGAGATAATCACAAACATGCAATCACTTATACCATTTTAAAGCTCAAAATACAGACTACAATATTTATTTCAAGTAATTTTGTGTATTTTAAATAGTTTTGGAAATATGGTTAACAATGTAAATTTAAATCAATTAAGAAACCATTTATTTGTTTTTGTTGTCTAATAACGGCTTAAATACTAATTTTAACGAAATATGCATAAGGACTGAACTTTTTAAAAAAGTAATAAGGAACAAAATAAAAAAAATAATAATTCGCTACGATTTGTTTTAAGGCAATTATAGGCGTTCTAGTGAAACTCTGCATTTTTAGGCTAAAAGGGAGGATTGGGGGGGAAGCACAATGGGGAGAGGCGGGGACTTTTGAGAAAATACACATCTCACAAGGGTCTATCACATATAAAAAATTCAGCTTTCCCCTAATTAGTTGCGATAGAAAACCTTTATTGACTGGGCTACTAAAACAGGGACAGCTGGTCCATAAAGCTGGGACGTTTCCTTCAGTATAAATAGGTAATGGTGAAACTTTTGGCAACATTTTGCCGATAAGACCTTATTTTAGTGTCTGTGTGTCCATGTCCTTTGGGAATAACATATTCTGGAGTATACTGAAACTGTAAGTACTACTTCTTCTAATCCGATTGAGTCATCAGAACGGCAACTGAACCGAGAATCTCCGAGGTCGCCCGAGATTAGCCGAACCGCAGTGTCACCTCTCGCGCCCCTTAATCTGCATAATGAGGCGCTGCGGCCGGGTTTGGGGCAGCTGCACCCACAATCGCGTAACGAGCGCCGACAAGGGCGAACAATACAAAAACACGCGCCCCTCGGCACCTCATTAGTTTATGTTGCATTCTGAACAAATGGGGCGTCTGAAACGGTCCCTTAGTGGCCGGATAATTGTGGATTAGACGAGCTGTGGTGGTTATGTTGTTGATGGGCTGTTGATCTGTCTGATGTGTTAAGTTGGGAAGTAAAACTGATGATTGTTTTAGTTTTTTATATTTTTTATTAGAATTATTAGTATTATTATTAGTAAATATTTAATGATTTTGCATCCTTTTTTGTGATGCAGTTTGAAAAACTTATACATATATATATATATATATATATATATATATATATATATATATATATATATTTCTTTGTCAACAATATGTTTGTTGCCAATTTCATTACATTATATTTGGTTACTTATTGTTTACATTGCATTTAATAATTACGATGACCTGTTGAAATGTTTGCTAGATCGCCTTGAGATTGTATGATTTTCAGTATTGCTTTAATCACGTATTAGTTTAATATTAGTAATACATTTGCATGTTTTGCTAGTTTTTGCACAGCTATTACGAAATTTATTTAACATTGCTGCATATAGCTGAAAGAAGTATGTAATGTATGTTTTCCGGTCGAGCAAATAATTAAAACATGTAACGATTAAAAAATATGTTTGAAGTTATATTTATTGTAAATTCAGAACACAAATCGGTCAATTTGTACTATAATTAAAGTTATTGTTAATCTTTCTTATAAATTAAATTTACACCTATCTATATATTGTTTTTAATACTTGGTTTCTACTTTATAAATATTTAAAACGGCTCAGTAGTTAAAATAGAAGTTTAAAATTGTAAATTCAGGTTATGAAATTCAACTTGTTGAGAACAATATAACTGGTTATATTTACCTTATTACAAAATGTCAGAAAATCTGAACACTTGAAAATTTCTCCTTATTGTTGAGGAAATTTTGTCATCGTCTTTTTACAATATACCACAAAACATTACAAAACACAGCCAAATTTCCAAGAGCTTTTGATGCGACAAATGTATCGTTTGCCGGATCCACTTCCCGTTTCCCAGCCTCCCCACCCACTTCTCCCCTCTCCCAGGAAGGGAGTTCCCCGTACATGGTCATTATCGCCCCATGAGGTCCACGGCGTCTCGCTCGGTGTTTACCCATAACACAGGACCGACTGGAGCAGTGGGGAGGGGGGGTGTTTTGGGGTGTTTTGATCCCAACTGTGATCCTAGAGTCGGGTTACTCGAGAAATAACAGTAAAGATGAGTAGACCACAGGTGATCACAGGTTCGGGAGGATGCTGTTTGGGAATGAGAAGAATGTTTAGAAGATGCTGAAGCAGGCTTTACACAAAGTTTGTAACATGTTGTGACCTCGAAAGAGAAATGACAAAGTAGAAGATACTTTTTCATAATGTTATCATATATTTGTATGCAAGAATACACGTAAGAAAATTGTTAAGGGTGAAGACTATCTTACGTTTTAGTAATAATAAAACTTATGATAATTTGAAGTATGTAGGTCATCAGTGGTTAACCACAATAAACTGTTGTTACAACCCTCTACATATATATATTTTTTATTATTAATTTAACAACTGGAAAATAGTACATATAAGTATTATAAGGCATAAATTGTAAGTAGTTTCACATCTATGTTTCCTACCGGACAATTTTTTCTTAATTAAAAAAGAATGTATTACTTTGTGAGACTATTCATCACTAATCATTTATCTGTATTATTGAAACTCATAACCTATTGAGGCTTTCTGTAGCTGAATTACTTTCATAAAGAATGAATTCACTACCCCATTTCCACACATAAAGGGTGAAGCCGGTTAGCCCTTTCCCCTCTTTGTAGTCTTGCAACAGTTGTAAATATGGCATTCAGTGCTAAACCTGTTGTACAAAGACAGTCATTGAACACATGATCAAATATAATTTCATCCAATTAATCATTTTTCTGGAAAATTAACGTTGGAACTTTCATGGCGAGTGAGAGCGGAACAAGTAATTTGTTTGGCTATCAGATTATCCAATGTCAATGGCTATCAGGTGGATCATTTGGACTTCTTAAAATTAAAATCACCCTGACTTTCAATAAAAAGGCTACATTATCCTGTCATCAATATAACCATAGAAAAATAAAGTAGGTATGATATAACATACTTATTTCCTGTTTAATTATGGGTTAACAAGATTAAAGGCTCCCTCACGGTTGTGAAGTCGTTGTGGGAATTAGTTCCTCGCAATTTTACGTAATGTATAAAATTACGCTCTTATCAACTAATTCCATATTACCATGTATAACAGTTCTTATCAACCAATTCCACATTACCGTATATAACAGTTGTTATCAGCCAATTCCAAATTTACCATGTATAAAAACTCTTATCAGCCAATTCCACATTACCGTATATAACAGTACTTATCAACTAATTCCACATTACCGCACATAACAGCTGTTATCAGCCAATTCCAAATTTACCGTGTATAAAAGCTATTATCAGCCAATCCCACATTACCGTACATAACAGTTCTTATCAACCAATTCCACATTACCGTGTATAACAGTTGTTATCAGCCAATTCCACATTACTGTGTATAACAGCTTTTGTCAGCCAATTGCACATTACCGTATATAACAGTTCTCATCAACCAATTCCACATTACCGTATATAACAGTTCTTATCAACCAATTCCACATTACCGTATATAACTGTTCCTATCATCCAATTCCACATTACCACATGTAACAGCTCTTATCAGCCAATTACACGTTACCGTGTCTAACAGCTCTTATCAGCCGATTCCACACTACCATATATAACAGCTCTTATCAGCCAATTCCACTCGACACCTTGTAACCCGAATATCACCTCCGGAGCCCCGCAGGGCCACTAAGACCGTCTTGTTTGGAAACATCTGCTCCGACGCCCTTCTAATCCCTCTCGCCGCAAATTGCATAATTTAATTCCTCGCGAACTTCCCCGAAAGCCGGATAACGCGGGTAACACCCGTGAAATCCGGGCTAAGTAGAAAATGGGAATGTTTGTGTATCCAGAAACATCCGTGACAATGGGGGCACAAACAGAGCGCCTCGCCGCTTTGTAACGGAATAACGTTTGGAAGGTAATCCGCCGCTGCGGTGGTGGACGGCCGGCTGCCTTGGTAATGATCCCGGGTTGTGTCAAACAATGAGCATTCCACAAAGGTCGGCGGGATGAGCGCAGTCCGCGGTTGCTGGGATGGTAATGTGGGACGACACCTCGTCGACCACTGGCGCGTAGCTACGTTGCTCAATCACTCGCGGGGGCAGGTACACCGCACCTGGTGGCGGAAGCGTAACAATGTTTGACATTTGCAAATGTTAGACATAAAATAGTATATGTTATTTAAGAAATTATTGCGGACATTTCCATCATTAATTAGAGAAAATAAGTTTCACGACGTGTCAGGGTTATGAATCTAATCCAGTCTTGAGCTGAAAGGAATACCTAGAACATAACAAAATTATTGGTAAAATCCAGAAAAAGCTGGAAAAATCACGGAAAATTTAAAACAGAGAAATTGATAAGCATTCCAAAAAAACAGCACTTAAACATTATTGTTTGTTTACAAAGAAATACAAGTTTATTTTTCGACTGGTTAACAGTTATCAGTTTTAGCTTTTCTGTTTTTTCCCCAGCTTTGTTTAGATTGCACCACTAACTTTGTTGTGTTCTAAGTATTCTTCCCACCTGCAGACGGAATCAGATTCCCAATCTCGAATCATCGTGAAACCTTTTTTCCCCTAATTTGTGATCAAAAATATCAGCAATACTTTATTAATTAACTTAAACTCACCATCACCAACAATGATTTGTAAACAAAGTGTAAATATCATGTTCATAACCTTGAGGGACTTACAATCTTAATATATAAAACTAAAAATACCACTGACTGACTGACTCATTCACTCATCAGGAAATCTCAAAAACCACAAAAAGGATTGCAATGAAATTTGGAACATACCTTCCTGTTGGGTCTTAGGTGCTCACTAAGAAAGGGTTTTATGAAATTCCCATAGGGCTCCACCCCACCGCGAGTCAAAGTTCCAATCCTGTGTTATTATTATGGACATTCACTTTACGTTTTAGGTGATGAAAATACAAACAGCTGATCTTGATTCGTAGTAGTTCCACGGGGTAACCACAGAACGCAGCACACACAACTGTCAGTTTGTATATATTAAGATTATTTGCGGGGCGAAGCCTGCGAGAACAGCTAGTAATCAATAAAGTTAAGTAGCTGGCTGTTTTAGGTACCAGTTGTTAAATCCTCTTCGTTATTGTAAATTTCTGACTGCGCATTATTGTTTAACAAACAATACCATAGTAGGTATTATTTACAATGTTCTAGAACTCTCTAGCCAGCATTCAGGAGTTCCTGAGGTCAAAACAAACTAAACATGTAAAATAAACTTATAGTCTATTTTGCTCCGTTTTCCGTCGGTTTGTATTTTTCAATAATATTGGTTTGTATATAAGCACAATATCATAGGAAGCACTAAAACCTAGGCATTTGAATTGTACATAGGAAATTGTATTGAATTAGTACTTGGCACAGTATTATTTTTGTGTCAGGGTAATTTGGTACTGAGTTTGACGTTTTACACTACTGAACCTCCAAAGTAATTTTGATATACAAATACCCATGTAAAACACAGTAAGATAACAAGTTATTCTAAAACAAAACGTTATTTTGTTGAAATTTCAAGTGAACGCAATTTTGTATGCAGTCAAAGAAACATTAGATTACATTTATAGATATGGTTATGGTTATGGAACCTTCAGTCAATGGTTGCCTCTACAAATAAGCAAGACTTTCTTTTTCCTGGAACAAAATTTACAACTGAATTAATTAACTGAATCTTAATGCTTAACGTAGATCTGTAATATTTTCCATCTTAAATTTCTTCGTTGTCAACCAAAAACATACAAAATGTATTTACAAAAAACAAGTACAAAACGGATCCAGCTTATCCGTTCAGCGGATCCGGCTGTTTTTGAACGGATGTGGGGCGTGGCCTCTCTTATCACAGCGGGGCGCCGGTGTTACTGATAACAGACCCTGATAGACTTCTAAACTAATTGTGTTTGTAGCACAAGAGCACAGCGGGGGCGCCCATGTGCCCCGTGTCCCATAATGTGTTTAAGCGCTTTGATTTCGATCCGGAAAATTTTAAACGATGCGATTCTTATTTGGCTAGAAGGGTTTTTGTAGTGTAATCGGATTTAGTTGTGCGCATTGACATCTGTTAGGTTTTCTGCAAACTGTTCGTGTTGATAGATATACAGCGTGGGTATATAGAAAATATGTATGTCTTCGTCCCGTTGGTGTTCATAAGCGATGCTCATTAGTGTTTGAGACCTACAGGTTTTAAACAAATAATAAAATATTTGGGGTCCTAGCATTAACACATTTTCTACCTTAAAAACAATTCCTCATTATAATAATTTAAAATGATTTATTCTTACTAACATCCAACTATGGATTTATTTTATTTACTAAATATCAACATAGCCTTGATTTATTTGGTGCTTAATCTTGCCCATCAATCACATAGTAAGAATAACAAGTTAAACGTACAAAAAATATATGCATCAATTTCAAGAAGAAACAAGATTATGCCGTTAGATTATGGAATACTGTAACTGTAATAAAAAAATTGGTTCGCAAAACTAAATATTTAGATAAAATAGATTGTCCTATATGAGGTCTAAACCATCAGAAATCACCTTTAAACATATCAAGCTTAGTCAAAAGATTTAATTTAATCAAATTAAACTTAATAATATGGAAAAGGCAGAAAATTTACTCCTAAAAAAACCTAATTGTTGGTTTTAAATTCGTTAAACCTGATACACTATTATGATGTAAGTATAATTCCTTTGCCAACTACGTAATAACTGTGAACATCCTGTGATTCAAAACAACATGAACCTTTAGATTTGGCTTATAGCGAAATGCCTTTTTGACGCGATTAACATAAACTATTAATGTTATCATGGCTTGATTCAATCATATTTCAGTAGGGTAACTGGTTTTTATATATCTCGCTATTTTTATTTCACTATACGGTAGGCCTCTGTTGCTATTACTCGTCTACTGTTTATGGTTTGTATGGATTTGTGATATAATTTTTCAGCAAAGAATACCTAACAAGTATTTTTTCGAATATTTTGGCATACCTTATATGCTATAGTTTAATTGTATTAGAAATATATATATATCGTTGAAGAGTAAAGATTTTTTAAAGTTTCAGAGTATTACAACACTCTTTATTTTACAATCCAAGAGATGACAAATAATGCTGTTGGCTCACCAACTCGTGTTTAAATGAAAATTACCGTATGCTCAATAACGAAAACTAATACATGAGCTAATAAATGGAAACATACACTAACACGTGTATACCTAGGTGATACAAAATACCGTAACAAAAAAACAGATACATAAAACACAGGCCGACGTAGAATCTAAGATGGCGGCTGCAGGTGGCACGTGTGGCGAGATGGGCCCCGAGATAGACCCTTGGGGAACTCCCTGCGGTTGTGCAATTGTAAATACCTTTAGTGACCGGTCAATAAGGATCTGGTTTCTAATAATCCTGAAACTTCTACAGTATCCAAACTTTAGCAAATACAGTCTCCTCCAGTGTTTCATATCAATTATCTCAATAAGATTACTAATGTTCGTATTATCTTTACAGGTGAAATATAACGTACTAGCCAGCTGCTTGAGTTTGAGCAAATACGGTTATGTTAGTTGAAGTGGTATACATCAACATAAACTAGCTTACCAGCTGCTCGACTTTGAGCAGTTTAAATTGTTGCTTATCTAGCTTCTGTGCTGTGTTTTGTTACCTTCTAAAGTTGTCAAATGCTCAATTTCAATGATTCCTGTTTTTCAATAAGATTAGCATTGCGACCTTGAAGGATTGTAGGTGAAGCCCTGAGGACCGACGAAAATGTTAATGATTTTCTGCAAACTTACGCATCGAGAATATTCCATAGATGCTTCAATCATAACAATCGGTCCAGTGGTTCCGAGATCTCAGCGTGATACCGAATCTGCGAGTGTATTAAATATTAAGGACGCCTCTTTATTACTATCTTGCACAGTCGTATGATATGTGCAACAATAAATTAGTTACAATAAATGGTAAAAATCTACATTTTCAAATATTTTTGATAAATTTGAGATTACAGTCGTCATTTTACCCATCAATGATGGCAATCGGAGGCAGTCGGTTTAAGGATAATTTTAAGGACATACCATATGATTAGAAAACCTATATAACCTAGTTCATCAGCAAGAAACCGTGATTTCGATGATCTGTGTTATGAAATTTTGAATACCTTGCCTTCAATGCACACTAAGAAATGTTTTTAAATTTCCCTTCTTCAACGTATTTTTGCTGAAACTTCGGTTTTATAACGTTCAGTTGCATAGTTTGATATGGAAAATATTATGACTTATACCATTTTGTTGTTAATAATATGACTTTAATCGATGCGTTCATCAATAATATTAATAATAATCTGCAATAAGGTTCCAAATACATGAATTAGTAATGCTCAGCCTATATAACAAGTATTTAAATATTTTAACCGTCAATATACTAATTATGTGTTCCTCCCAAACACATACAGGAACATGTATTATAGCGTATCTTTGCTGAATTTCTAATCAGATAAAGTTTGATTAGTAAACATATGTTTCTATTTTTACATCTAAAAGTGTATTTTGAATCTATACAAATTGTGAATTTATACCATTAGTGAATATTAGATGTATTAATAATGTATAAGTTATTAAGTGTTTTTAAAGATTAGTAAACAATTTTCAACTATCGTAAGTATAAAATTAGTCTTATTTTAGTGGTGGACCTTCTATTGTGTTTTGGGAATGTGACAGTCAGAATGAGGTGGGCTCAAAATAAACACTCAATATTATTTAATCAAAGTCTTAAACATATGTATTTTTGAAACTCATAATAGCGATGGATTTGAATTTATTTTTTGATTTATTTGGACTTTACCTATCGCTTCTAGTGTTTAAAACTACACTACGTTTCGGGAGGTAAGGAAACTCACCTAAGTAGGGTTCACTTGATAACGGGAGGAGTTTCCTTACCTCCCGAAACGTAGTGTAGTTTTAAACACTAGAAGCGATAGGTAAAGTCCAAATAAATCAAAAAATAAATTAAACATATGATTATGAATTTCTCCTACTCCAAAATTGTGTCTAGTAATATACATCATTGTCCATTTTCAGTGAATCATACGTATATGGTCGTTATACAAATTACAGTGTTTAGATTTTATTCTAAAAATCGCTTAATGATTAAAGAAAAACAGTTATACTAAGAATGTTTTCCCAGGATGTTTTCCATATTAAGAAAAGATGAAAAGCATTTAATAAATGTAAATCGGATGCCTACTTATTAAAAAAGTCGTATGGGAAATCTATAAGAAAGATAAATAAAACTTAAATTAAATTTGACTGTGATAAAAACGGCTAGATATTACCGTGTAACATTCGTAAACGATTAATTTTTTATCAAGCAGCAAAAGTAGATAGCTGACACCATAAAAACATACAGGTAACATTAAACATTAAGAGAATAGTAAGCAAGAGGTTTAATCTTTTTACATGTAAACAATTTAATTTCATAAAATAAACAAAGTACTTGATACGATCAAAAGATTTACCTTGAGTGAATATAAAAAAGATTACGCTAGAGCTGCTGATGACATTCATTAGAACGAAATTAACTTTTTCTCAACCCTTTGTTTAACCCGTTAAATTCTTTGTTGTAAACATTTGTTGACAACAAACAATTACAATATACTAAATACGCCTCCAAATTGTACACTTCAGGTGTAAACGCGCCTAAAATTTCGATTATCAAGTAGATCGACATTTTCTAATTCATTCAAATCAACATACTTTTTTAAATAAAAAATCTGTAATTAAAAATAATTCAACACTGTAAAATTAACTAAAACTCAGTCCACCCCATTAAATTGAAACGCAACAACAAAGTGCCCATTCCAGAATAACATATAAAATATGCAAATAATCGATTGGGGAGGGGGGATTGAATTTCAATAGTAATCTTAAATTTGATCTTAAATAAGTTGACTTCCGGTCTATAAAGACATAGTGTAGCCGCGGGAGGTGGACGGAGTGGTCGTTGTGGGGGGGGGGTTGTAGGGGAGTTTAAAAATCTACTAAAGAGCCATCAAGCCTCGCCCAGGGCAGCGGGACTCCCTTTTTGTCCCCAAATCACTCGCCAATCAAATTATTCTCCGGCAATGCAGCGTTAAAACGCCCGATAGTGATTTTTTGTTGTTATGAAAATCGAGTTATAATTGCAATTTGGCTGACTCGATTGTACCGGCTATTCGATTTACACTAGTGCTCAATTAATGTCCAGCCGGCGCTTTTTGTTACGTCATCGCCAATTTGGTCCGTTATGCCGTGGAGGGGAGGAGGGGATGTTTTTCATGTGGTCTCCATACACGGTCTAACGCTGTTACGGTGTTTTCTTTGTTTAAAAGGTTTTCGTGAGTGGACTCGTGGGTTTGGGGAAAGAGTATTCGATTAGTTGAGGCTACTGAAAGATTAAAGGTGAAGAGTTATTTATTGTTTAATGTCTAATGATGTTTTTATAACATTACTCCGTAGGTTTAAATTTTAACAAAATAATTTGTAATAACAATTATATATTTTTACTTCTAAAAGAGGGCTCAATACCCCTCCCCCACGCTTCTACCTGCTTCTTTCCTTGGTCCAATGTTCACTTTCAAAGCTCATCCTCCTCAACAGATTATCCGATTTCGTTGATTTATGGCTCATTTAAAGGAGTACAAATCTCAAATTGTATCAGCTGATTGCAATAATACTTTATAACTAGCAGCAAAGCCCGTTGTAAAAAAATACAACGGTCTCTAGAACAATGTATTTTGAACTTTCATATCGTTTTAATGAAAGTTTACTCCTGATTTATTTTTACAAAGATACCCCTTACATTCATCGTGTATTGCCAAAGATATATTGAAAATTTGGAGGTTGTATTGATTTATAACCTAATATATTATCGAAAGAATTTCTTGATTCGGTGATGCTTGACGTCTAAAACTATTATTTTTTATACATACTTGGTATCAATGAAAAGCTCTTTGTCTGTAGACGTGCCTTTCGGAGTAGAGACAAATCTCCACTTTCCGAGTTTCGCCCCGTAGGCTCCATAGTTTCGCCCCGTAGGCTCCATAGTTTCGCCCCATAGGCTCCATAGTTTCGCCCCATAGACTTCGAAATTTCCAATGATAACCTTATGAAGTTATATTTTATTGAGAGATTGAAATGTAAAAGCATTTTTAAAATATTTGGCTCTATGCCTGCTAAGCTAAACCTCCGTGCGGAGCATGGGTCACCAGCTAGTAGTGCAACAGCGGTAGGAAATTCGACCACAACCGATTTTATATTTTTGAAGGTTATTAAATTAAATTTAAATCTATGTAAGGCGTTAGCCAAAAATCTGTTTCTACAAAAACAACGGGTTGACTGGAAAAAACCGTACATTTCTTTACAAATGTCTATTGAATTTCTTATAAAGTAATACTTTACGCTTTTCCACCATGTACTACTAAATATGTTAGACTTTCATAATTATTTGACAATCTTCACAATTCAGGGGTTCCAATGAGGGGTTTACTATTTAAATCCGCCGGTTGGAACTCCAGATTTAGTTGTACAAAGACACCCCTTTCATTCATGTACATTGCTGACTATAAATTTAGAATTTGGACATTTGTTTGAATTTGTATCTGTAATTCAAAAACGAAGGACAAATCGACCATAACAGATGTTATATTCATAAAGCTTGTAGAATATACTTTAAATTGATATAAGGCGTGAGCTAAAAAACGTAAACAACAACAAACTTTGACTGGTAAAATCGATAGATTTACTTACAAATTTCTATTGAATTATCAAAAAAATACTTTACGCTTTTCCCACCATAAATTACTAAATATGTCCGACTATCATAATTATTTGACAATCTCCACAATTCAGGGCTTCAAAAGGTGGGTTTACTATTTAAATCCATCCGTTAAAACTCTAGATTTATTTGTACAAAGATACACCTTACATTCATGTATAATGCTAAAGATAGGTTGCGAATTAGGAAGTTGGGGTTGAATCTTTATCGATAGTTCAAAAACGGTGGAAAAATCGACCAAAACAGATGTTCATGAAGCTTATAGAATTTACTTTAAGTCGATATAAGGCGTTAGCTACAAAACTTATACTACTAAGACAAATGTTGACTGGAAATAAATTTATTTCCATATTTCTATTGTATTTCTTAAAAATTAATACTTTGCGCTTTTTCCACCATAAATTACAAAATATGTCAGACTTTCATAATTATTTGACAAACTACACAATTAAGGGTTTACAATGAGGGGTTTGCTATTTAGATCCGTCCGTTGGAATTCTAGATTTAGTTGTACAAATAAATGCCTTATTCAATTACATAATAAGAAGATAAGTAATTATAATTAGAATTACAAACTATTCCATATTTATATTGTTAGGAGTGAACTATTTCTGATGTCGAAACTATGCTATTTGATATCGCTGTTTTAGAGCCATAAATCCTTTAATATTGACAAATCCTTTAATGAGGGCTTTTAAAGTTAACTCTTTTAAAGTTCCTCTTTGAGGAAGCAGGTGGAAACGCGAAATGTTTTGTGACTGTGGCCCACTCTGTTTTTTGGTCTAGAACATCTGTAATATGTAGACTATTATCTGTATCATTGAATGAACAAAGAAATATTTTTCAAAAATTAAACAAACTCATTTTCAAAAGTGACCATATTCAGTATGTCTGCAGATAGTATGCGGGTTTAGTGGGTAGAGCGGGGGACTTGGATTACAAGGCCAACGAATTTGAATTGGTTCGAGCCTAACGGAAATGTTCAGCGGCTTCTTGATGATTCTGCGACTATAGTTAACTCAGAATCCCGCTAAGCCTAGGGCCCTATAATAACAATGTTAAATCATAGAAATGCACGCTTGACATTGCTTCACTAAAATCGTTATTTTTGCGACTTTTGGACCATATGTTTTAAACAATTTTGTTTAAATTTGGGGTTGTGCTCGAAATGATTGCTTTCATTTACGTAAAAAAATCAATACTATAATATTTTTATATTAATGAATTTGATTTAAAGAACATTGTGCACTTTTTAGTGAATTTCCTATGGAAAGTGAACTATTAGCATGACCCGCACGGTGAAACTTAAGCCCGGGACCACCATAGAAGTTCCTAACGTGACCCCCTGAACACGTTTTGGGGGGTCGTTCAAAATTTTATATATATATATATATGTATATATATATATATATATATATATATGTGTTTGCACTCTAGCGGTCGCAATTTTTGTCCGATTTACTTCAAATTTGGTAGGGACGTTCCTTTCTGTAATCAGTTCGACAAGTTCGTTGGGCAAAACAATCGGAAAACTCTAAACCCCTTTTTTGGGGGATTAATCTTTCAAATTTCGAGTTTTTGGGCCCGAAAATGGTCATAAACGCCCCAGATGTAAAATAAATGCATGTAAAAAGATGGGAATTAGAGAGGCGAAAGTTTTAAGCCCTCTCTCGTCATTCTAGCATAAATATTTACCGAGTTATTAAAGAAAATGTGTATTGACTAAACACAGTACGTTGTCTTATGGGGGTTTTACACGAAAAAAGCCTGTTATTCCTTTGTTAGAGTACTTTTATCATCCCCAGCAACCTCACACCTACTTTCAAGCCTGTCTGGACCTTCTCCTAATCTTATATTGGGCAAAATTGTATTCCCAGCTTTGCAAGTAAATGAAACCAGGAGTATCAGAACAGCCAAAAAATCAATGTTTTCAGATTTCAATAAAAATTGGACAAATGTATGTTTTTACACTGATTTTGAGTTTTAAAAGTTTTTATTTGGAAATTCACTTCCTCACGTCAGCGTGCTGCGTGCGAACTCGTTTTTATTTGATAGATCTTTACTCATGATAAAAGGGAAACTAAGATTTTTGTTTAGCATTGATTTAAATATTAGTAAATCCAACTTAACCGTTACCCACAGTGTAAGTTCCCCTCGTTAAGTTGTCTATGTAGAACATGCACACACCGTAAAAACATTGGTAATTGTATAATTTGGATTTATTTTATATTATTAATTTATAGAATAGCAATAATAGATACCTAGTTTTCTTAGGCCGTCTGCAATAAAGATAGTGCATTGGAAGATTCAAAATTACATCTTTTAAGTATAATGTTCATATCAGTAATTCATTTCGTAGAATTATTATTATAATCAAAGTAAATTCAACTGTAAAACACTTTTTAATATTTTACCTTGTCTCCTTAAGGATAACATGGCTTTGAAGGCCAGTGGGGCAGAGCCCTGATGTCTGGGGGGGACTAATCCTGTATGATTTTGTCTTCTACAACCTAGTATAGTCCAGCATCAGTTTCAAAATATTTGTTCAGGAAAAAATTTAATCACACATATTTCCCATTCTCCTTTAAAACTACAGGTATAATTAATTTCTCAATTATAAACTATAAAATAACTATTAAAACTCTTTTACTGTTTTAGACGTATTGTTTGATCTGAAGTTAGTTTTATTTTATACAGGGTGTCCCTTAACTCTTAGGACACAGGTATAGCATTAGACCTTGGGTTAAGACAAACAAAAATGTCTGTATGTGTCTTTTTCAATACAGCAATTGATAAGCCTCTGTTATTTATTACTTCTTTTCAATAATTTAGGTATCTTATATCTGCATGTTATGAGAATCCCTGAAATAATGTATTCTTGGAAATTATTTGTATAATGGCTGGTTTTAAAGCCTTTTATGATACAAAATTTTAAAATTATCAGAGATTAAACCATAATATTTATGTTAATAGACCGTATTACAGTAAACCTCTGCTTATCCGGGTCCGAATCACCGGATCCCGGATTATCCAGACGAGGTTTCCCGAAATAAAAAATGTAAATTACAGTGAAATCGCGATTTTCTAGATTATTTTAACCTCATTATTTGGCGGTTCATTACCAACCACAACTTGTGAGGTTATGTTGCGTTTATAGCTGTGATTGGATTGTGTTGATTCTATTTTACAGACTTTTTACACAATTTTCAGCTTAGGTATTGCAGGTGCTATTGCCCCGATAGTTATTTATGCGATGTTATAGTAGCTTCAGATTATCCGGAGTTGAGCGAAGCTCTACTGATCAATATGCCGCCACTTTAGTCCGTATAACCCGAGGTTTACTGTACTTTAAACAGTTTACTGAAGTTTTGTTGAATTCGGATCCGTAGTTTTTTTTATATGGACTTTAAAGTAAAATAAAACACATACATACAGCCGGAAAACTAGGCCGGCAGACCCATGGTCATGTGGTGAAATTTGTTTGTTTTGACCAGAGAAATAATGCTATATACCTATGTCCAGAGAGTTACGGGACACACTCTATATTAATTATATTTATATTAATACATTTTATATATGCATCAAAACTAAAAAGATAATATTCAAAAAGATCAACAGTTCATTATTTAAACTTGAGAAATAAGTTTGAACTTTACTGTGTTTTGATAAAGTAAATAATACAACAGTGAAAACACACCCCAATACCCGCTCGATATCGCTATTTCAATAGACGTTAGCAGCAAGTGAACCGAACCTTGTCCAATCTTTTGTAGGAAATAACCCCTTTATTGGGAGTCAGACGCTGGAAAATGGGTTACATCTTTATATTGTTCATTTTATTTATAAGTACGTCAAAAATATTACGTTACCCCCTCCCGCCGCGCTCCCCCTCGCGCCTTATTTCCTTTTTAAAACGAGTTAGAGGCACATCCAGCCGGAAAGATGGTTATAGAGACCCGGCCGTCCTCTTACCTGCTTAGGGGCTCGGGTGATTGGGTTAGAAATTTGAGTTTTCAAGAGTTAGCAATCGTTTATTTCCAGTCTAACGTTTAGATGATTTAACGTATTTGTCTTGTTTTTTGAGTACAGGAGGGACCGAGCCATGCTCGGTGATACTCGTATTTGATTAGTTTTCATGTGTTAAAAAGCTTAATAGATAAGTGTTGAATAGTTAATTAAATAATTGACAATACGTCTTCTAATTGTCTCTGTATTTTATTTCAGTTTGTGGACTAGTCCTAAGGTAGTTTTTCAGCTCACCCATCCCCCACCGTTAAGAGCAGATTTGCTTCGCTCAATCGCCTCTTTTCGGCTTATTAAAGGTACTAGTTTTTGTTATAACTCAACCTTCTTTCAGGAAGTATTATTATGTACACATATTTCATTAATTTGGATATGTCTACTCTAAATGCTATTCAATGCTTTTAGTCACTGATTGCTATAAATCACGTGTTGATCATTTACCATGTGTAAGTGTTGCTTTGACAGTTTGCTCTGGTTATTATTCACAGCTGTTATGCCTCTTTTGTTTTGATTTGAAACTCTATAAGCCCAATGTTTAAAATTCCAATTTTAAAACTTGTTTATTAGCAAAATTTCAATTTTTCCGGTGATTGAGATTTCTACCAATCGATTTTTGAGGTCCAAAACCCCCAAAATTCCAAAGTTTAAACAAAATCCTTCCGCTGAAAACTTTGCACACAAACCAACAAACTGTCCCAACAAACCAACAAACTGTCCCAACAAACCAACAGAATTGCTCTATTAGAGTATAGATAGAGTACATAGATCGGTCGTGGTATGAAATAATTGCATTTCTTATTCTAGACTCATGCTAATGCAATATCGTTCTAGAACCTAATTTTATAACAGTACTTGGGATGGATTTAAATTTCTTTTTGAAACATAGGTATACTACAAAATATAAATACAATCCACAAATAAACGTACAAATATTTGGCAAATAAACGTACTTTTTAACGATGTTCTAAATTAAAATTAGCAAAGAAAAATGTCCAAACAAATTCAATACTATTTCTTAAAGATAGATTGTTTTTAAATATGAGAATTAATGAGACACAAAATGTATTTGTGACATCATACACCTAATCAATAGACATGATTCTGTTTTAGTCTCAATTTAATTTGATGGTGGTGTAAGTGTTTTATGAAGCTCTTGCAAAGTAATGGGAATGTAAATATGCAACTATATATTTGAAAATATTTAGCTAAATGCTGTAGTGTGATAATGTAGAGTTTTAGTTTATGAATGAGATTTCCCACAACTAATTGCCAACATTGTTCTGCACAATAAAATAACACCACGAATTTACAGTTCTTTATTTTCTATGCTATAATGCATCGACCAAATATCTAATGAAATACAGGTTTGCGTTTAAAACAGTTAATTATAAAACATATTTTTGACCACACATCCCCCACCCAAAATGGTCCTTCGGAGAAAATTGTAAATGAGAACAAATATTTTAGTAAATTAATATACTATGAATTACAGGCGGGACTCATTAATCCGAACCCGCGCTACTCCGTACTGCCTTCAACCATCATCATTCGGTACAATCTTTATATATAATTCTGTAAGCGAAATTTTTAAGTCAAAACTGTGGGAGTTTAGCAAATTGTCGGATGATGGATGACGGCTTAAATTAAAGGTCTTGCTCCCAGGGACTCGGGAAAAATATCCGTATTTCCAAAATGTTACCAGAAAACGAGAAATAACGTAAAACATCCCCCATAAGAAAAGCATGGGGATTTAAAAACGTCTGCTTTGTTTACATTAAAACGTGATTAAGTGTCTACTTTGTTTACGAACTGACATGTGCTCCTGCTTGAAGCAAGGTTAGGGGCTATGGCCCCTACAAGCTGCTAGTATATAATAATTGTAGTTTTTTTAACGTTATCACTTGCATTAAAATTAAAAAGTAATTAATGTAGTACAATGTTTAACATTATACTTTTTGAGTATACTAAATCTACTCTGACGTTTAAATTAAATTGAATTTGTTTATGTATATTAGGGGATTTTTTAAATTTTTCTGTTAATTCGGACATTTAGTAGTCTATAATCAGAAAATTCTGAGCAAAGTAATATTCGGAATAATGAGACTCTTATGTATAAATAAAATATTGATTAATTATTTCACGACAGATTTTTCAAACTGTATTCGAAAGGTCTCATACGGGAAATAAAAATTTAATAATTTATGTGTTTTCGATTTAAAATATACAACTTAATCTTATTCGTGGAAATACTATAGAATGAAGCCATTGATTAAAGAGTATATTAAAGATAATCCGAATAAACAAACCTTCGTGCGAGGGGTTGAAAGAGTATAAAAACCGGAGTGAAATTGCCTTCGACAAAGCGGACTCCTCTAAAGTGCCGCGGGTGGGGGTGGCGCCGTAGGGGGTGGATGGCGGGAGGGGGTTGTGATTTGATCATGTGTAGATGATAAACCCCGCTCACTCCGTCTGGAGCAGCTATCGCCGGTATTGCCCGTGCGGTACGGTGTAATTTCGGTTCCGGTTGTCCGATTTTTATTAAGAGAGAAATCACAAACAAATAAATAAGAGCGTGGTTTAGATTGGAAACGGCATCACGGCGGTCCACATCGGTCCACTAGGCAGCGCTCCAGTCGCCGCGGGCCCTCGATAAAGGACAAACCGCTTTTATTTATAGGGCTGAGGCCCACCGAACCGAAAAACTGGACTTGATAGATCTCTAAATTAAAATCAGAGCTTCGCTGTTGTGTTTCATAACATTACGCGGGATAAAAAGGTCCGGCTTTACCCGTGCGGCGGTGTATTCAGAACCGTAATGGGCTGGAAATTCTGTTATGTTGTTATGGGAAGTTTATCGCGATAAACAGAGAGAATAGTTATTATACTGAATGGAATGGAAGTGAAATTTTATATTCGATATTGGTTTTACCGGAATTCACTATGACGTTGATGTTGATGTTTTATTCTTTTTTCACACAATCCTATGGATCCATAACTCGTTTTCTAAATTGTTTACACAATTTTGTATTCACTTTATCTAATAAAGATTAAACCGAGAGTCTTATTTTAAACATTTATTTTTCCAAAAAGTAATTAAATTAAAATGAAGCTTAACATTAGTATGTTTGAAAGTAATAGACAAGTTTAATAGTATTTCATAATATAACAAAATGGTAGTCACATGGTATAACGTTACACATTGTTAATTTGTTTACGGTTTGATATTTTAATTAATGGTCCTTTTATATTAACTGACTTCGCAAAAATAGTTCATATTTTAACTTGATCATCTCCCTACTTTCCTAAATTCAAAATAATTAATTGGGGCTAAACTAATGGAAAGATTTTAGAAATTCCTAAATATCCAGATAATTATGGAACCTAAAGTCAGTCACTCAAGTCTAATGGACACTGCATACTCTCGTGTTTACATAAGGTTTTTATTCGTTGAGATTGGGTTCCGTATCCTATTATTATTGAAAGGATTTTATTTTATAAGATGATTATTGAAATATCCGTCGGTTTGATTGGAAGGGTCATAACGTTTATATGACAGTGCATACAGCTGTTTGATCACCATATTGTTGTTATTTTTAGTGAATTTCCTATGCAAAGTGAACTATTAGCATGACCCGCACGGTGAACCTTAAGCCCGGGACCACCATAGAAGTTCCTAACGTGACCCCCTGAACACGTTTTGGGGGGTCGTTCATAATTGTATATATATATATATATATATATGTGTGTGTGTGTGTGTGTGTGTGTGTGTGTGTGTGTGTGTGTTTACAATCTAGCGGTCGCATTTTTTGTCAGATTTCCTTCAAATTTGGTAGGGTCGTTTCTTTCTATAATCAGTTGGACGTTGGGCAAAACAATCGGAAAACTCTAAACTCCTTTTTTGGGGATTAATCTTTAAAATTTCGAGTCTTTTGGCGCAAAAAGGGTCAGTAAAGCCCCGGATGTAACATTAATGCATGTAAAAAGATGGGAATTAGTGAGGCAAGAGTTTTAAGCTTTCGTCATTCTAGCATAAATATTTACGATTTATTAAAGAAAATGTGTATCGACCAAACACAGTACGTTGTCTTATGGGGGTTTTACATTAGAAAAGCCTGTTATTAATTTGTTGGTATACTTTTATCATCTCCATCAACCTCACGCCTACTCTCAGGCCTGTCTGAACCCTCTCCTAACCTTATAATGTGCAAAATTGTTTTCCCAGCATTGCAGGTAAATGAAACCAGGGGCATCAGAACAGCCAAAAAATCAATGTTTTCAGTATTTCAATAAAAATTGGAATAAATGTTTGTTTTTACACTGATTTTGAGTTTTAAAAGTTTGTTAAGGGGAAATTTACTTCTCTCACGTAAGCGTGCTGCGTGCGAACTCGTCTTTATGTTTAGACAAACAGATGATTTGCTATTTACCTCATAACGTTTATCGTATATTAACTTTCAAATCTGGTCCCTTCTCACCTCATAATCAGACATTTTTATATATGGCTAATTCTATAGAGTAAAAAAATACCTAGCGATGTCAGGGATCAAAATTTGTATATCACAAACAGTAATCGTTAAATTAAATTACAAAATATGAAGTATTTAAAATATTTGTGGCATGAAATTCCGCCCACTGAAATCGCTAGGGATTTTGTTATTCTTTTGAATGAGCCATGATCATACGATTTTGAATAATCCGTTGAGGTGGGACGGGCATTGAAGGTTAACAATGGTCTTATGGGGGATGCAGGTAGAAACGCAAAGTTTCATGATCGGTGGCTCAAGTCGTTGTACATGCTAGTGTTGTCAGTTGCACAACGCCTGCTTAGTTGAGTCCGCAATTCACATACTACGTTCGGATTGCATGTCCTTCTGGTCAGGCGCTAATCCTAACTAATAATAATCGTCGTTACCTCCCTCCAAGTCAAGTATGCGCTGTTATGTCAAGAAGATATATTTTTCTCATGAATGTTTGAAGATTTTCTATTACCTCTGCCTGCTACTCCCAGTATAAGGACAGAAAAAAACAGGAAGTTGCTTGAGAAGGTACAACCGCATTGCTCCAAGGCAGTACCAGGAGAGCTTTTATGCAATAACACTGGCAACATGTTTCTAAAAATGAATGATAGTCTAAAAAAACTCAATAACGCCTAAATTTTCAATTAAATTACATATAAATTTAAATTTCCCTCATATTTGATCATTTTAGTAATTGAATGAACTTGGTTTATGGGGATCGACTAAATTTCACAGATGTTCCAAGTTAAGTAGAGAATTACACTTTACACGTCACACTACTTTACTACTTTACTACTTTACTACTTTACTACTTTACTACTTTACTTTACGATACTTTAAACTTTGTTTTTAAATGAAAGCTCAGTAGGTTTGATGTGTACAACAACAATTTAATGACATCCCATTCATGAAATACTAACTTTCAGTTATAAATTACTATCTTATCTTATATATTAATTAGCTAAGGAATTTAGTTTTTTCGGCCTACTACGTCCTTATTTTTCAACCGATTTGGACAATCGATGTGTCATTTTAAAGGTTTTACATTGCAGATTAACAGAAAATTGTAAAACTCAAAAATAACGCTTTATTTTTAAAAATATTGACGGTTTAAACATTTCTCCATGTTATTTAAATGGGAGAATATTTTAAAGGAACTCGGCCTTAGTTTGAGAATACCAGGCAACGTGTGGTCATGGCATTTGTACCAATTTGAAAAATAAGCATTATGATATTCCCCAAAATTGTCAGATTTATAAATTTCTCAGATTAATTTGTCAGATTAATAAATCTAAGTTCGTTAAATGTTAAGAAGTGTAAAATCATAAAATTTCTCCATGTTAATCATAGGGAAGAAATTTTACCTAGGATTTTGAGGAACTCGGCCTTAGTTTGAGAAAACCAGGCTACGTGAAATCATGGAATTTGTTCTAATTTAAAGCTTAGACATTCCGACACTCCCCGAGATTGCCATATTTATTATTTTCTCCCTTTAATAAGACAAAGTATTAAGTCCTCAAATTTCCCCATGTTAATCATATGGGAGAAATGTTGACCAGGAACTCGGCCTTAGTTTGTGAAAACCAGGCAACGTGTGGTCATGGAGTTCGTACCAATTTGAAGCTGACACATACCGATACTACCCAAAATTCTCAGATGTATAATTTTCGCCTTTTAAGTTTGTCAAACGATACAAAACGTGCATACCTACAAACCATTTTGGTGGAATTTTTAGTATGTTTTGTTTACAACAAACAGCTGATTATAATCCCAACTCAATAAGTTTCATTAGACAGCTTCTAGGTCATCAAGCTTTAGATTTATCATCGTGTATTATCTATCTATACTAATAAAGTAGTTGTGCGTGTATGTCCAAGTGATTTCACAAACGGCGTTGTAGGGGACCAACAAATTTTAGCTATGT
Source organism: Allygus modestus (assembly GCA_963675035.1). NCBI lineage: Eukaryota > Metazoa > Arthropoda > Insecta > Hemiptera > Cicadellidae > Allygus > Allygus modestus. Next base: position 406,290,716 of record OY776112.1, read on the forward strand.
ATTTTTGTTGTTTTCCCCCTAAACCTCAGGGCTGCGCCCCAGTGGCACCAAAAACTGCCATGTTATTCTTATGGAGAAAAGGTTTTTCCTAAATGGCTCTTCAAATCTGCTCCCGGACGATACCACGTTGTTAGGGGACTAAAGGTCTTTGGATAATTCTTTTCGCGGCCTCAGCGCTCCGCCCCACTGGCTTCTTTTATCACTTCCCGACGTTAAATTTGGACGTGTGATGGTTCTTTGGATTTGTTTTATAATGCCGTATGTCTTGAATGACATCCCAACGTTGGATACGTCCCCCCACAAACCTTAGGGCACCGCCCCCTAGCAAAATTGTCGTGTTATTTGTTTTTATCGTGAGTTTAGCCAATTTTCAAAGATCCATAACATTTGGGTAGGGTTTTTATGACCCCGACCATAGGGCTCCGCCCCAGTCACTAAAACATTGCCATGGTTATTCTTATGATAGATTGAGTACTCCAGGTTTTTTGAAAAAGTGCTCTTCAATTTGCTCCCGGACCATAATATGTTATTAGGGGACTAAAGGTCTTCAAATATCTTTTTGCGACCTTAGAGCTCCGCCTCACTGGCTTCTTTTATCACTTCTTGACGTCCAATGTGGACTTTTTTATGGTTCTTTGGATTTGTTTTACAAACCTGCATGTTTTGAATGATGCCCCAAGGTTGGACAAATCCCCCCACAAACCTTAGGCCTCCGCCCACCTGGCAAAAGTGAAATGTTATTCTTTCAGTTTTTTTTGTGTGATTTTAACCAATTGTCACTAATCCATAACATTAGGGTATCGTAGGATTTTTATGACCCCGACCTTAGGACTCCGCCCCAGTCGCTAAAACATTGTCATGGCTATATGGAGGAAAAAAAGAGTACTCCAGATTATTGCAAAAATACCCCGTTGCAGCAAACCTGCGTACTCAGCGAATTTCCATTGAATATTGTCTTATTGTGTTATTGTCTTAATAACACATTAAGCCACTTACCAGGATTCATAAGAAATGTATTCACAAACAAGCGATATTTAAAATATTAATAATACTCCATTAGAATAAAATTGGGTTGAATACGCAGGTTTGCTGCAACAAGGAACACAAAATAATGGGTTGTTATGCAAATATCAATAGAACTTATCTAAGTGAAGTCACATAACAAGTTTTATCCATAGACATTCATAAATAAGCAATATATAACATTTGAATTGTTCTCCATAAGAATATCATGGGGACCAAGTACCTAGGTTTGCTGCTACGGGAACCGTAGGCGAAAATTTTGTGTGCAAATAACATCAAACCACAGCGAGATGAAGCCATATACAAAGTTTCGTCAGTTTATGTTCATAAATAAGCAAGATATACAATTTTTCTTTTTCTCTATAAGAATAACATTGGACAACGTACTGTGTTTAGCACTTTCAATATCTCAGTAGCCAATTGACGTAGAGCAATGATCAAAATACCAAATTTTTCAAGCTGAATTCAATGGTATAAATTAAAATTGGATTTAAATAAAAATTACATGTGAAAACCCTAAAATACCCATTTTTGGGGTACAAAACCCCCCCAAAACCCCCTTCAGATGGTGCGATTTGTATGGTTTTCGAACTCGTTCAAATAAATAAAACTTTACACGTTTGTACCAAATTTCATTAAGATCGGACATTTTTTACGAGAGTTATCGTGCTTACGGACACACACACACACACACACACACACACACACACACATATATATACATATATAATGGTCTGGGGCTTAAGTCTTACCATGAGACTTACGGTAATTGCTTCTTCCCTATAGGGGAAATTCGCTAAAAGTTCATAAAATCTGCTCCTGGACCATGCCAGGTTATTAGGGGACCTAAAGTCTTCGGAAAATCTTTTCCCGACCTCAGGGCTCCACCCCACTGGCATCGTCTGTCACTTCCCAACATCCAACTTTGATTTGTGATGGTTCTTTGAAATTTATTTGACAAAGATTCATGTCTTGAATGATGCCACAACGTTGGATGTGTACACCCCCCCCTTCACCAACATCTGCTATAATTTTGCCATGTTATTTTTATGGAGAACAGAGTCCTCCAGGCGATTGCGAAAAAGGCTCCTCAAATCTGTTTCCAGACGATACCAGGTTCTTAGGAGGATACAAATCTTCGGATAATTTTTTCCAGACATAAGGGCTCCACCTCACTGGTTTTTTTATCACTTCCCGACCTCTGATTTTGACATGGGACATATGACATGTGGTTATTTGGATTAGTTTTTAAAACCGCATTTCTTGAATGAGGCCCCAACGTAAATACGTCCCGCCCAGCATCTTTAAGGCGCCGCACCGCCTCCTGGCAAAGTTTATATGTCATGCCAGTTGTTATTAATGTATTGTATACGTCGAATTTCGACGGGCATCTACTAGTTGAGGAATAAGTGATAATCCATTAAGGTGGAAATTTCGATTAATTACTATGGAATAAGGTGTAAATAATATCGATACATGAGTGATTATCGAATAAGGCAAAAACATATATTAATGAGTGGGCAATCGAAAAAGGTGTAAATATCGATTAATTAGTGACTATTGATCGCCGATGATCCGATCTTCCTGACACAACGCTTCTGATAATTGATGGAGATTGTTTTTTCATCGGATTAAGCGACAGTTTGAGATCGAGTTAGCGTTCATCACGGGATTCGGTAATTTTTAATTATAGCTGGAGACGGGAATGGAAAAATTCAATCCAACTTAGGAGGTAATTATTACGGGGAACATTGGTATATTATAACTGGAATCAAAGCGAATGTCAGTACTAAAACAATAGAGGTAGTGTTTATTTTTATGTATAAATACAGAAGTGAAGCCCGTTGTGATTCAGTGTTCTATAGAACAAATTAGGATGCATTTTCATATTAGTGTAGTATTTAACAAATTTCAACTGTATTTCTTAAAGTGGTATAACAAGTTTTATTTTTTGTAATATTTGAACTTTTGCACTATAAAATGTGTTCAGTGACTTATTTTATATTAAAATCGGTCGAGTGGAACTCTAAATTTATATGTACGAAGAAATCCCTTTCACCCTGATTCTACAAGATAAATTGTAAACTAGGAGATTATTTAAATTATTTTCTATTACTAAAATCAGTAGGGTAATCAGCACAAGTGGACGGTAATGCTAAAGCCCATACAATTCCGCATAAATTACAACCATGAATTACTAAATACAAATTTACATAACACGGCATAAAGTTGCCTGGAAATAGTTTTTATTTATTTTTCGTATTTATTTATGAAGGATAATTTACGTATTTTCCCATGAAATTATAAAAAAATCAACTTTCAAAACAATTTGCCCGTCTAGAGAATGAGAACCAGTGGAACCAGTGGTCGTCCAGTGGAATATTAAAATGTAAAATAAAAATATGAAAATTGCTAGGTCAAATAATTCAACAAAAGACGCAAATAAAGCCTAATATAAGGAAGGTGAAATTTGAATCTAATAATATTAATAGCAAGCAGTAATTATAATATAAATTAGAATTGCAGTGCTCAACAGACAATAACAACATTTGGCTTCCATTTCCGTCAACGACGTCTAAAATTGAGAAAACAACATCCTTTCGACGAACGGTAACAATCAGCGTTCAGTATTTATAAGCCTTTGACTCCCAAGTATCATTTCCTCAATTCCCGTCTCTCTGTTATAATTTATATTTGAGTAATAAACTTACAGTAACGAGTAGAAAATCTGCTTCTACTGTCATTTCCTTTTCGTTTCTTTTCTCGTTCATAATGACAAATGTATACTGTGAACATTGACAGTGGATTTAAATTAAAATCTTCAGATACAAATTAGTTTACAAGAAATTTGATTTTAGAATTGCATGAATGTTGTTTTAATTTAATCTAAACAAACTCACTTGATCCGACTGACTGAATTTCTGATTTTAAACTTTATTATTCTCTAGAATTACACACATTTCGTAAAGTGATCAACATTTACAACCCAGCTCCAAATTCAAAAATGCCACGGTAACAGTTTCCATAATAAGAGCCTTATTAATGGCATTTATTAAATACCTTCGTTGCAGCAAACCTGCATACTCAGCCAATTTCAAATGGTACTTCACCAAGTCATGAAGCCACTTACCAACTTTAATCAAAACATATTTATAAATAAGCGAGATATGACATTTTATTTATCCCGCATAAGAAAAACATTACGACTGAGTATGCAGGTTTGCTGCATCAAGGATCAAAAAATCTGGTTTTGATGCAAATACCAATGGATTACCTCCAGATGAAGCAACATACCAAGTTTTATCAATTTATGTTCATAAACAAGCAAGATATCACATGTTTATAACTCTCCATAAGAAAAACATTATAGCTGCTGAGTACGTAGGTTTGCTGCCATGGGGACCACAAAAATGAATTTTGTATGCAAATAGCATTAAACCCAACCATATAAAGTCACATACCAAGTTTCGTTAATATATGTTCATTAATAAGCAAGATATACAATTTTACTTATTCTCCATAAGATTAACATTGGACAACGTACTGTGTTTAGCACTCTCAATATCTCGGTAACCAATTGACGTAGAGCGAAGATCAAAATACCAAATTGTTTGTTTTTTTAAAAACTTAATTTAATGGTGTAAACAAAAATTTGGGTTTAAAAATAATTATATATAAAGAGTTGAAAAAACTCATTTTTGGGGTACAAATCCCCCAAAACTCCCCTTCAAGTAGAGCGACCTGTCTGGTTCTCGAACTCATGCAAATAGATGCTGCCTAACACGTTTATACCAAATTTCAACAAGATCGGACCATTTTTACGAAAGTTATCGTGCCTACGGACACATTTATATATATACATATATAAAAAAATAAAAAACCTATATACATATACATATATATGAATTTGAACGAATGGTGTTTTTGGCATATGGGGGCCTCAAAACGAAAAGTTATCATGGTCCCGGGCCTAGGTCTTACCATGCCACCTACGGTAATAGCTTCTTCCCTATAGGGGAAATTCGCTAATTCCCTACAGGGGAAATTCGCTAAAAGAATTAGTTATAATGATTGTACAATGTTTATCATATTCATTTATACAAATGCTAGTTGTAATGTCAGTGCACAAATAACAATCTTAAGAAGGGATTTGCTAAAAATGAAAATATATTGTTAGTATGAACCCCCCCCCCACCCTTATTGAGTCGCGTAATTGGGCTATTGACCACGCTATTTTTATGGTTTTATGCGTTTACAGATTAATCTAATAATTAAAATCTTAAAATTGGCTAGCATTTAAATATAGGATCAGGCGTTTCTCATTTACTCAGTTTGTTTACAAAGAAATGTAGCCAAACTAATATTCACATTTGAGGAGTAAACTCAGCTTAAACCACGAAGCTAAGGGCACTCAGCAAATGGGTTGTAGGGTCACGAGTGTTATGTTCTATTCTGTAACCGGAGAATGAAACTAGGCAATACAAATGATGTCCCTAATAAACAGTTTAAGTATACTGTGGTTGGGTTATAAGTTGCGATAACAGAAACACAAAGGGAGGCGGAGTTTACGTTATAAAGAGGTTTTAACTATCTGTTTGTTCGTCAATACTTGCACTGTAGGATAATTTTATGCACCCAAAATACCTGGATGGTTTAGTTTACTTTCAACATTTATGTCTTCTGGTTTAAAATATTTATGCAACCCACAATTTCTGTTGCATTTAACTTGTAGATGCGATTTATTGATTTGTGGTCGATTCTCGACCTCCAGCATTTTGCCGAATCTCTACGAGCGACTCGGCGAGTCAACTGCATACCGCTTTTACATTTTGCTCGAGTCTAGACGAGCAAAGGCGAACATGATGTGAGGGTTTTTTACCTTCGCCCCTGATAATCCAGCTGATTACTAACTAAATTGAACAATCGACAGTTCAAGTTATAAAACTCTGGTTAATAATAATATTTTTTAATGCATTATTAATTCTTGAGTACATGGGGGCCGAGCTTTGCTCGGGGAAGGCCAGTCAGTTTGTTTAGATGACGCAGAGTAATATTTCACCAATTTCCCCGACTGATTATACGATTTGTATTTCACCCGGGAATACGACAGTTGTGTGTGCTGCATTCTGTGGTTGACCCGTGGAACTACTACGAATCATAATCATCAGCTGATAGAATTTTCATCAGCTCAAACCAAAGTGAATGTCCATAAAAATAACAAAGGGTTGGACTTTGAAGCCCCGTAGGGCCCTATGGGAATTTCTTAAAATCCCTTCTTAGTGGGTGCCTATGCTATAAGATGAGTCTACATGAAAGATTTCGTGCTTCTAGGTGCAATGGTTTGGCCTGGGCGTTGATCGGAATTTCGTATTCATAGATATATAGATAGATACAGATTCACTCGAATATTTTAATCTCTTAAACAACACGAGTATTACTTTGATAGTTCATTGATTGATTATAATGACCTGTTCTAATTCTTTTTTTTATATTTTAAACTCCAAAGAACAATGTTATTTTTATTATTATTTTTTTCCCGGGGATGAGATCTGTCTAGAACTTATTTTTATCCCAGAAATTAGTTACGGTATTTCCAACATTAATGTCAAATTTTATTTAAAGGAAATAATGTTCTCCTGGTGGTTTTTTAAATCTACTCTTCTTAATAATAGACAGATTTTAAAACAAGTCAATATTTGAAAACAATTATGTAATCCAATATTTCAGCATGGTAAATGTCGAGGGATGTAAACGTGCTACGGTTGTTCACCCTTCACGTAGTTCGCCGATTCTCCGCTAGGCAGCAGCATCTCTTGGGTGTTTTAGTTTTATCAATTTGTCGATTCACTGTTGACATGTTCATTTAACAATTTACAAACTATATAAATTCAGAACGGTCTAACTAAGACCGTAACCAAGAGTTTTAGAATTTCCCCTATAGGGAAGAAGCTATTACAGTAGTCGGCATGGTAAGACCTAGGCCCGGGACCATGCGTTTTGAGGTCCCCAGACCCCAAAAACACCATTCGTTCGAAACTGTATATATATATATATATATATATATATAATATATATACATATATATACATATATATATATATGTGTGTATGCTATATGTTTTAGTTCACTGCATAGGGCTACTATTTGTATAATTATTTTAAAAATAAAATTACCAGAGTACCCTTCAAAATTAATTTCGTATTCACTGACACGTGTTTCGAGATTTAACTCATGATCACAGTGCAGCTTACAAACTTAAAATTAAATAATCCGTAAATTTTATTCACGTGTCAGTGAATAAAAAATTAATTTTGAAGGGTACTCTGGTAATTTAATTTTTAAAATAATATATATATATATGTGTGTAATCATTTTAATTCCCTTGTTAGGGCTACAAATATAAATGTGAATAATAGCATGAAAGTAAACTGAGTACCCTGTTTTTTACTGATAGTCAATTATTTATTCGACCGTGTTATATATGTATGTGTATATGTTGGGTGCTATAACTCTCGTAAAAAAGGTCCGATTTTGAAGAAATTTGGTAAAACTTGTAAAGCAGCATTTATGACTTTAGTTCGAAAACCAGATAGATCGACCCATCCGAAGTGGTATTTTGGGGGGGGGGGTTATACCCCAAAAATGGGTTTCTTGAAGTTTTTATATGTAATATTTTAAAAAGGTAAATTTTAGTTTTCACAATTGGTTTCAGCTTTAAAAAACACACAATTTGGAGTTTTGATCATTTATCTACGTCAATTGGTTACAGAGATATTGAAAGTGCTAAATGCAGTTCGTTGTCCAGTGTTATTCTTATGGAGAATAAGACAAATCTTATATTTCGCTTTTTTATGATCGTATACTAACGAAACTTGGTATACAGCTTCATATGGTTGTGGTCTATTGTTATTTGCAAAAAAAATAAATGTTTAGGCAAACCTGCGTACTTAGCCCCTATGTTATTCTCTTGGAGAATAAGAAAAATGTAATGTCTCCCTTAATTATGAACATAAATTAATATAACTTGTTCTGTAGCTTTACCTAGTTGAGTCACATTGATATTTGTATAAAAAGCCATAGTTTGTGTTCAATAATTAAACAACTTTTTTATTAACTTTTTTATTATCCCGTATTCAATAATTACAATTATATATATATATATATATATATATATATATATATATATATATCGCTTATTTATGAATATGTTTTTATGAAACTTGGTATGTGGCTTTATATGATATTCATACATATATTATGCATTGAAAATTTTCTGTGTACACAGGTTTGATGTGACGGGGGTATTTTGTATATAGAACGAAGCTTAGTAAAAATTTTGTAAGTGACTATCTATAGATCTATCAAGGACAACGGAACAAGTACACATGATATCATTGTTTAAACAGTATCGGCACTTCAGAACATTTTTAAAATTGAATCTTTACTGAATTCCATCTTTTAATCGCTTAAGAGGGGGCTCCAGTCATGAAACATTTGGTGTTACTACCTGCTTCCCCCATTTTACTTTGAAAGTCCTTCATTAAACAACGTATCGTCTGATATCGTTGAATTATGGCTCATTTTTAAGAGCATACAAATCTAGCGATTTCAGTGAAAAAATTTATATATAAAAAATAATAATCGTTCAAAATAATTCCAAAATATTCAATATATAAGATTTTGTTATGGGTAAACTATTTTTGATATCGAAATTCTGCTCACTTAAATTGCTAGGGACTTTTATGTTCTTTACAATTTACCATCGGATATTCTGTTGAGGAGGAATGGGCTTTGAAATTTAACATTGTCCTTAACCAGCTGCAACATTTCTAAAATGCATCTTGGTTTTCCGTTGAAATAACAGCAACACTTTAGATATCTCAAAATATGCAGCGTCTTGGTTATTAAACTCTTGACAAACTAAACATCTTAACCAATAAAAGGCCACTGAAGTCTATATTTAAAAATATAGTGTTTTAAACTGGGCTGCAGTACATTGCTTGGAATTATGGAATTGTTGCATTTTGTTCACGTTTTACACCCTTGGGAAGCCAAAACAAGGCTTATCTAAATTTATGTCTGTCTGTTTGCTTGTCTGAATGTCTGACTGCTTGTGTGTCTGTCGGTAACGCTCAAGAGTTTCAAGATTTTTTGAAATCACCTTAGGACTCCGTCCCACGGGGTTTTAAAGATCCTATCCTATACTCTAATATGAGTCAAGTTTGCGTGCGTCCGTGCTTGCTTGCGACTCTGATCTCAAAAACAGCACGAACGATTTTCTTCACATGTTGGAGATAACTAATTTCTGTGATATAAATAAGTTCTAGGCAGGTCTCATCCCCAGGAAAAATCAAATAATGTAAAAAAAAGAAAATGAAAATTAAAAAAATAACATTGGGCTTATGGAGTTTAAAATCAAAGCAAAGGAATTGTAACAGCTGTTCATAATCAACCAGGGAACTGTCAAAGTAATACTCGTGTTGTTTATAATTTTAACAAGTGGTTTTCTGAGAGTAGTGACTAAAAATGTTGAGTGAAGATTGCAAATATAGTGTGGTTTTATCCGAAATAAAGCAAAGGGACATTGAACTATAAATAACAACTGGAGTGACCTTAAAAATGCATAAGACGCAAAAGAGCTATAAAGATCCGATAATCAGCTGGGGGAAGTGGTGAAATATTACTCCAAATCATCTATACAAACAAACTGACCTTCCCCGAATAAAGCTCGGCCCCCCAGGTAGTATTAATCTTATGGACAAAGCACAACACACTGCCTGTGTCTTATGGATGGTTAGTCTTATCTGGTTCAGTTTATATTAAACCAGATGATGACTTAAGAATATTTATTCCATAAACAGATGTAGTTCTTATTTAAACCGTTGAGTGAAGCTTTGTAATAAATAACGAAAATATACAGAGTGGATATACTAAATTGATATTTGTCAGACGACTCATTCACTTACTGACAAAGCGATCACTTTAACTAAATAATAAAACGTTAAAACAAATAATATAGGACCCTGCCCTAATTTACTTATATGGCATTCTTAATATAAGTATTTGTTCTTACTGGACCTTTTAAGTTGAAATTCGGTATAGGAACATAACTAATACATCAAAACAAAACGCAAGTCTATTCCTGTTACGAAAATGTTTAAGGGATTCGACCCCCGGAGTTTCAATATTCAGTACAATCTTTTAACAATCTTGTACCTGCTACTGGACTGATGGAGCTGAAATTCGGTAGTAATATAGCTCAATATATACCTTAATACAGACATATTATACCTACTCCAGATACAAATATACTCAAGCGCTCTGCCGCCATGGCCTTAAATATAATCGTGTTAATAATCACACACCAACTAATCAACCAATAGAGCTGAAATGTGGTACCTTACAGGATATAAGAAACAACATCATGACTGTAATGGGGAGTCACGGTGTTGTTCTCTGGAGATTTCACACAGACCCTTTGTCGTGAGACATGGGTGGACGAGATCTACGTCTCTCTAAAAAGATATTTTATGTAGCCGACCACTGAGCGTCTCAATTTAACAGTGAATATGAAATTGTATTTTGGAGAATATTAAGGAGTTGAGAACTTTTCTAATACCCTTTTAAATGTTGAGAACGGGAGATTGGAAACCAAACGTGGCCTCATAAACATCTCTCCTTCACTCGGCACAGTCGTTGAATCACAGAATTTATTAATCGACAGTTTTTTCCCCCGAGGTTCATAAACAGTTTAATTTGGAAAGTGCCTGGCTCTGTGATTGTGCCAACCTCACGTCCACCAGTGAACAAGCAACGGAGAACAACACAAAGGTATCTCTTCCAAAGCGAGGAACGAACACATACATTTTTAAAACAGTTCTTTTAGCCATAACCACGCCGTTCATGACCCGACAGAGTTCCTCGACTTAGCAACAGTACCCGAACTATCTGCTAATATATTTCGTTAACTTTTATTAAATCGTACAGTAAAAATGTAAAATGTAATTTAAATATTGTAAAATTAATTGGGTTGTTATTTTTTTTAATTAATCTATTATTTATACATACAACCCGTACTAAGGACGGATACACAGCTAGTACTCAATAAAACTTCGTGGAGAAATTTATTTAAATCGATGTAGTTATAAACGGAAATAAAGATTCATTTTGATTTTAAAGGCGTCTTTAGATGAGTGAGTTGTTTATTCTGTAAAGGCTGTTTCCACCATGTTTCACTCATGACTGTTGTACGTGTAATCTTGATAAAATATAAGCTAATTACACCAGGAAAATATTGTTTAAAAACTGCAATTTTACATCAGTTAACTTCCAAACTTTTGGTATGTTTGGTCATTCATGCAAAATCTCAGGTAAATTGGTCAAGTAAGCATTTATTTTTAAAGGGATTTGTGATGACCAGGGTGACAGAGCCCCAAGGGATTTTGGAATGTGAGAAGGCCAATGTATACAATGGTTGTAGTGTATTACCTAATTTTTACCAACATTTATCGTGTCATTAGTTGGTTCCTGATCGTTAACATAGGGCTTTTGAATCCCAAAGAGCCACAAAGGAATTCTGGAACAGGAGTAAGCCTACTTTTGATTGTTGTGTATTACTCACTCTTCTGCCAGTTTTCAGCTGAATTGGAGCTGTAAATACTTACCTTTTAAAACTTAGAGCAAATCCCTAATGACTTACAGTGATTTGAAATAACACTTCGTGTTTGTTTTTTATATATGTTTGTTACTTACAGCTTTCATATGACAATGTACAACCTGTTTTATCAAATTCAGTCCAGTCCAACACTACAAACAATACGCGATCCACATTAGTGTATAACAGACGGGCAGAACATTTTTAACGCCGATTTCAACATTTCTGATTCACAAAACACCAAAATACTAAAAAAAAAAAACGCCAATCAGCACATAAAAAACGCATTCCTGTGTGCGTTTCTACCTGTAATTGTGCTTACTATCCTGTTTGTTTGGGGGGATTTGCGTTGACAAATTCCAAAATTCCAAACGATGTACAGACGAAACTATAATTTAATTTATATAGATAAAAACTCCTATTTATTTGATATATCCATATTTATAGGCCACTGTTTATTTTAATGACAACAATTATCTTAAATTACAGAATTCAAGAGCGTTTAACCGCACCGAAGTAAAACAGAAACAGCGTTATGAAAGTGGCTTTACCAGATGCTGAAGGAAATTGTCCCAGTTCCAACAATCGAAGGGAAATGGAACCACATTTTAATTTTGTTGAGGCACTTGAAGCATTAACAATATCATTAGAACACTTACCTGTTCAAAGTCGGGGAAATTGCTCTCAGATGGGAATTGTTTCTTTCACTTTCATTCGGATTGAATTTTTTAATTTAACGCTTCACTTATTCGACGCCGCGAATGAAGTCCTTTTTATTTCCGTTAGTTGAGTGGAACAATTGCAATAAAAGTGTTTTATCTTCTTACACTCTTTTATCTCTTTTTCCGCGGTGATTTTTGTAAGCAGAGAGTTTTTATCGTTCTTTGACAAGATTTACATATGCGTCCATAAACAGCACTTGCTATGGAAAACTAATGATCCTCTATAACTTATTCTTCTCTATCATTTGAATATCATTGGGGAAAAATACTTCAATGTCGTTGGCTTATCATTGGGGAAAACACTCGTCGGTAAATATGAGAAGCGTTAGGATTCTTATTTATTGACTAACATATGCCTAAACCTATGTCCTATTACCTTCTACAATATTATTTTTCTTCGAGTTCGATTTTAAGCCTCGAACGCGTTTAAACATTTTAAATCAGCAAGGCAGTCTCATAATTATGAATGGACACATAACAAATCAGTCAATAACTATAAGACAAAAATACCTTAACTTTGAAATTCCTTTATAAACCTAATAGTTAAGTATTTATAAAATAAAAATTAATCTTTGGCCACCTATTACAAGGGTAGCGGCTTGAGAAGAGCACTTAAGCTATTTTTGGGAATTTTAAATATTTTAATGGGATGCTTCAGAAAACAAGTGTAAAGATTACACTGCATGCAAGAAACAATTATTTAAAGTAATTTTTATTCTAAAACGACTGGGCTATTAAAATAACAACGATTTGTTGATAATTTTACGTACTGTTGCAATTTATAAATCGATAGGCCTAATAACAACAATACCAGTTCAAATACCCATGGGGTGGAACCCAGAGGGGTTTTTGGGACGCAAAAGGTCAATGTGTCCAAGTATAAATATTTAATTTTTTATGGGGTTTTCTACATCCAAGCCAAGTTTCAGCTGAGTTGGTGTTTGCGTAATGACGTAACAAAGATACGACTTTATTTTTATAGTCGGTATAGTAATAATATGAGTGGGTTATGTGGTAAATTTACATAAGTTTTAAGTCCATTAACACATATATAATTATTTTCTCAATTAACCACATAACCCAATCATATTATTACTACTGTCGGGTATATAAAAACCATTGTTGGTTCATAATCATAGGCCAGTGTCAACTTATTTTAAAGTTATAGAGATATGCAAACTATAGTAAGTGGTTATATGGTTGTGTGTATTAGTATAGAATATAAATGCATTATCTTATCAATAATTAGTATTTTTCTATTAAATTTAATTTTTATTAGCATTCTCGGAAAAATTTCTATCTAATCAGCACTAATAATATAGTTGCAAAAATTTATGTGAATCAAGATTTTAAGCAACATGCAAATTCTTTAAAACATTTACTTTTTTCCACTTTGTACACTTATTACAGAGAAAAGTTTAACAAATTTGGAACTCATGTAGATTTTACCAATCCACTTGGCGCATAGTCACTGTCATGTAAGTAGATTGCTGTAATAGTAACTGTGGAAGCAGAAATTTAGGATGACTAGTAAAGAGCATGTTAGTTCCACAGAAAAAAGGAAATAAATTCTTGCTGTTCTTGCTTGTAATTTATATGTAACTAAAGATCACATGTCGTCTTCAATCTATTAGCGAATTTCCCCTATAGGGAAGAAGCTATTACCGTAGTCGGCATGGTAAGACCTAGGCCCGGGACCATGATAACTTTTCGTTTTGAGGTCCCCAGATTCCAAAAACACCATTCGTTCAAAACTGTATATATATATGTGTGTGTGTGTGTGTGTGTGTGTGTGTGTGTGTGTGTGTCCGTGAGCAAGATAACTCTCGTAAAAATGATCCGATTTTGATTAAATTTGGTATAAACGTGTAAAGCAACATTTATGACTTTAAGTTCGAAAACCAGCCAGATCGCTTTACCCGAAGGGGTATTTTGGGGGGGTTTTGTACCCTAAAAATGTTTTTTTTGAATTTTTCACATATAATTTTTGAAATATTCAAATTTTGGTTTTCACCATTGGATTCAGCTTAAAAAAACACACAATTCGGTATTTTGATCGTTTCTCTATGTCAATTGGTTACCGAGATATTGAATGTGCTAAACACAGTACGTTGTCTAATGTTATTCTTAAGGAGGAAAAGACAAATTTTATATCTCGCTTATTTATGAGCGTTTACTGACGAAACTTGGTATACGGCTTCATCTGGTTGTGGTCCATTGATATTTGCTCAAAAGAACAATTTTTTGCTGAAGGCTCCCGTAGCAGCAAACCTGCGTACTCAGCCCCATGTTATTCTTATGGATAATAATTAAATGCTATGTCTCCCCTAATTATGAATATAAATGAATAAAAACTGGTATATGACTTCACCTCGATGAGTTATATTGATATCAGCACAAAAAAACATGTTTTGTGTTCCTTGATGCAGCAAACCTGCGTACTCATCACCAATGTTATTCTTATGAAAAATAATTAAAATTGTATATATTGCTTACTTGTGAATATATTTTTATGAAACTTGGTAAGTGGCTTTATGTATGTATTAAGACAGTTATATCTCCATTGGAAATTCGCTGAGTATGCAGGTTTGCTGCGACGGGGGAATTTTTAAACTTATCCTGATGAAACTTGGTATATTGCTTCATATCGCTGTGGTCTATTGATATTTGCACTAAAAACATTTGTTGACCGATAGTTCCCGTAGCAGCAAACCTGCGTACCTCCCATATTATTCTTATGGAGAATAAGTAACGTGTTATCTCCCTTAATTATGAACATAAATTAATAAAATTTGGTATGTGGCCTACTGTAGTTACATAATTGTACAAAACCCCATTTTTTGTGTTCCTTGATTCACCAAACCTGCATACTCAGCCGCCATGTTATTCTTATGGAGAATAATTACAATTTCATAAATCGTTTATTTATTAATGTATATTGATGAAACTTGGTATGTGGCTTTATGTGATATTAAGATACATACATATGCATTGGAAATTCGCTGAGTACGCAGGTTTGCTGCTACGGGGGTATCTTAAATACTATAATCTTGTTGTTAAATTTAGGTGGTTTAGGGGGAGGTTAAATTATTTCCCCCACTTCTCCGTCTTAGCTTAATAACCTATCCAGCTGATCGTACTTAGTTTCAAAATGTCAAAAAAGTGTTTATGTTTATATTTAATATTTGATTCATTTGGTGTTTATGCATTATTCCAGCTAAATTATTCAATGTTGTTTGAAATTGAAACAAAAAGTCCTGAAATTAGAAAATAGACTAGCTAAACAAGTTGTGTTCCTTGCATACAAATACCTAAAATATCTCGCCAAAAACCGGCATAGTGTGTTTCCTGACAGAAAGAAAATTCTGTTACTGTAGGAAATTGGATTAATTATGATCAATTATTATGTTACGAGGATAATTATGGAAGTGAAGTCAGAGGCGACACTGACAGAGAGGGTCGGATCTAGACGTCATAGAAAGAGTTTAATCCACAAATCTATGTTGTTGTTAACAGGTCTGATATAAAATGGCCCTTAACTACCCATGTGCTGCTGTTCAAGTATCCAAAAGAGATTGCTATTATTTTAATTTTGTCGTTTTGCTTAAAGTTTACCTTATATGTAAAACTATACTGTAGTATGTAATCCAAATAAAAAAGGTCAGCTTCTCATTTACATTTTATTTTAATGTATTTTTTTATCAAAACGTACATTATGATACGTTATGTTTAAGGTATATCCTGGTTTGTAAATTATTTTATAAATATTAATAGCATCCGTGCAAAACACGAATAATCGGATACCTAATTGGGTAATGGGAATTTAAAAATAACAGTTGATTTTGCCATTTACTTAGCAATGAGGGAAAGCTTTATTTGCTTTGCTATATTTATATATCCCAAGGCTAATATAGAATAGTATGCAACGATATTAAAACCATTGACTATGTTAGTCAATGTTAAAACGTAATAGTCCTCTATACTCGTGATTTTAGGTTATGTTTTGATCGATTTATAAACAGCTTAATCAGACGATAGTTCACCGATCCTTCGATGAGCTTCGATGAGTCTTTCACCTACACTGATTCGATTAAAAAAAAAACAACTGTGATATCGTTCAACGGTCTGATCCAGTGGAGGGGGTACTAATGATTCCCCTCAAACCGCCTAAATATATCATACAGATTATAGTTAAATAATTTGAGTTTGTTTGTGGCTCTATCACTCTCTAACAATTAGACCGATTGAGCTGATATTTGGTAGGAATATCCCTACTCTCTTTTTATATCCTCTGGACTCCGCCCCACTGGCTTTCAAGTTTCCAATGTTAATCTTATATGCATTATAATTTACAGAACCAATTGAGCTAAAATTTGGAGGGAAGGTAAAATAAACTAGGATAAAACATAAGCAGTGGCGCACTGGTGCCGGAACGCACCAAAACTGGTTTAAAAACATTATCAAGGGTGAAAAAACTCGTATAAGGAGCGTTCTAACTGTTTTGAGTCCTTTCTTTTAAGTTGCAATGTAAGATGATATACAGTAACTTCCATTTACAGTGCTTGTAAACTGTTACAGTTATTGTTTTCTCGAACATACAAGTTTATTCCTAAATTACTTATGACGAGCTGTGGCTAATTTAGTTTACACATTATGTTTTGGCTGATTCCGTGTTTCTCCCGCCGAATGGCTTGAAATCGAACGAATAAACAGAGTATTAATTGTATTCTTCCCGTTGAGTCAACTGCTCGACAGCTGTAACGCGAGCTACTAGCCAGTCGGGCATTGTCTTCCAGTGATTACAGACTTGTTTACGACATCGCGATTGACATTTTGGTTTGAATAGTCACATTTCACATCATATTTTGTTATTGAAAATATGTTAACCAAATTAAAATGTATTTTAGTTAGTAACTAAAATAGCCAGAAACTCTTTCACATTTCACACATTTATTTGTCTTCGTAAAAAAAATTAAAACTTTTATATTTTTAAAGAAAACAGACATGTTTTCAGTTAGAAGCTACAACACTTAAAAAAATGAAATAAATCAAAGAAATTGTTACCAGGCCGGCTGACCTAACCTCAATATTTTACTACAGGAGGCTTAATGTAGACCAATTTAGTGTCTTCAGGCATTTTCGCAAATACAATCGAAAGGAAAAGGTTTAGAGAAAGAATATGCAATTTCAATACTCATGAAACAAGTTATACACTGCTGTGAAAGGTACAATTAATTATTATCTATATTAAGTACTAATGAACCGTTCTTCCACCATTACTGCAATAGAGTTGTGTTATACAACAATTAAGCATCCCAGCAATGCGTATTTTGCGAGTGCACTCCCGAATATAAGCCTACTCCCTTTCGGAAAATCCTTTAGGGCTCCACTCCCTTTAAACTTTTTGTTGACAATCTCGTATATACTACTTGACCGTCGGAGGTGGAATTTGCAAAAATATAGCAAAAATACTTCAGACAGATGTGGACCTACTCACGGTCTAAAAATATGTTTACCCCACTGGCCTCAACGTTATATTAACAATTTATAAATTATTATTTACTCAACCGATTGAGTGGAATGTTTGTAGGAAACTATGTAATCAAACCAGGATTATGCATAAGCTTCCTATGCTTACATCAAGAAAACATTGTAAAAGTTGCAGTCACACATAAATTACCATAACGATTCAGCAGAGATATAGTAGAAAAGTGGTTAAATTTGGTAACATATGTAGCGTTTCTACCTGTTCCTTCCAGAAAACAAATGTTAACTTTTAAATCCCGTCCCTCCTCAACAGATTATACGAAATAGTTGATTCATGGTTAATTTTAAAAATTCAAAAGTACCGAGCGATTTCAGACAGCTGGCTATTTATTTTATAAATAATAATTGGTCAATAAAATTGCAAAATTTCAATATTTGCGATTATTTTATGTGTCAAATACTTGTAGTATCAAAACTCTGCTCCCTGAAATTACTACTATTTTGTTGCTCCATAAAAGGAGCCATAAATAAACAATTTCGGTTATCCGTTGAGGCAGGACGGAATTTGAATGTTAATAGTGGTCTTATGGCAGAAACATTCTACTTGCCTGTGTGAGGTTACTTTAGCCTCCTCTTGAGTACTAAGGATTTAAAATTACATATAGATAATCATATAAGACGCAATAATTTCAACAGTTGGCTTCCCACAGGGATTGGTTAGTTATTTTAGAAAAAAAATAATTAGTTTAGGTAGATGGTTAATATAATAGTCAATAGGTGTTTATTAATTGCAGCATCACGTATTATTATGGGTGAAGTAGAATACAAATTTCTCACAAAATTAAGAAAAACTTGGCCACTGGGGAATCACCATCCTGAGTTGCCGAAATTTCAGAGTCAACACTAAAGGCAGCACATCCTGTGTTACTGGCATTACAGAGTTACCACTGAAGGCAGGACCAACCTGTGTTACCGGCATTACAGAGTCACCACTGGATGCAGCATCATCCTGTGTTACTGACATTGCAGAGTCACCACTGGAGGCAGCACCATTCTATGTTACTGACATAACAGATCACCACTGGAGGCAGCACCATCCTGTATTACCGACATTACAAAGTCTCGACTGGAGGCAGCGCCATCCTGTGTTACCGACATTACAGAGTCACCACTGGAGGCAGCGCCATCCTGTGTCGCCGACATTACAGAGTCTCCACTGGAGGCAGCACTATTGCGACTTCGTTGAGTGTTCGAGGCGACGCGACGCGATAAGACCACAGACATCACTCATAATTGTTTTAAAAAGTGCTATTAATAATAACCCGGTTTAATTAAAAGTTTTAAAAGCAAATTTTTAGTTTAATCAATATAAATTGTTTTACTTCTAATAACAAATACAATCGAACACAGTATTTTAATACATCTTAATACTGACAGCTATTACTTTTTGCGTGAATGTATTAAGTCTTTCTCAAAAGAATGTTGACAAGTAAAATTTACAGTTTTTAATATACTATGTAAAACAAGATCCCTAAATTCATCTGAAAAAGTATTTATTGTGTGAGTAGTACATATTCGGACCAGTACTTACTCGACTGTTATTGTAAACAAAAATATGACAGGTATGTAACTATTTTACCGTACAATTGAAATATCTTATAACAATCGTGATTGTAAGATAATAATTGATACGAAAGTAATTGTTAGTAATTAATACCAAATTATAAATTTAAATAATTTTGAATTGTACCTAATCCTACACTCTTATATGAGCAATGTTTGCTTGATTGGTTGGTTGCACAATTATATCGAAAACGGCTCCAAGGATTTCCTTCAAATTTTGGGCTTATGAGTTTCAAATCAAAACAAAAAAGAATTGTAACAGCTGTTCATTATCAACCAGGGAACTGTCAAAGTAATACTCATGTTGTTTATGATTATTAACATGTGGTTGCCTGAGAGCAGAGATTAAAAGATTTGAGTGAAGATTACATATAGATAAGTAAAATAAATCACAGGACATTGAGCTATAAATAACAGCTGGAGTGACCTTAAAAATATATACAAAAGAGGCAAATGAGTTATACAAATCTGATTATCAGTAGGGGGAAGTGGTGAAATATTACTCCAAGTCATCTGAAAAAAACTGACTGGTCTTCCCCCGAGCAAAGCTCGCCCCCCCAGGTACTGTACTAAATTAATTACAAAATTTTGAGAATGTCTGTTGGTATTTTAACAAAACTTATTAACTTTCAAGCTTAAGCGTTTCAAACGCAGACGATTGCTTGTGAATCCCAGAGTCGATACATCGACAGCTAGCGCTTGGTGGCAGCTGGTAGAACCAGCTCGGGATTTCTGAGTAAACCGTACGTTGCGCTGATTGTTCGTAACGTTTCAGAAAGATCTAATCTGTTCAATTAATACATTTTTATGTTAAATGAAGTAACATACAAAACACTGCGGTGTAAATTTGTTCAAGAAACAAATTTTATGAATTGCCTTAATCTTTAAGCTAATAGTGACTTTCACAGGCGACGTGTAAGTAACGAGGAAAGGTTAGGCACTTCTCTCACACTAGGGCTACGCTTAAACTTAATTTATTTTCGCCTTAAAACATGCACGTGTTTGTCAGTGTCTTAAATAGATATAAAGGGCTACTACAAAATTCCGGGTTGGTTAAACATATATTTAGTAGGCTAAAAGTATATTTTTCAAATGCCATACCTGGCACTTGGTCCAGTTAAACTACTTTATTACGTTTTTATGACCCATATACCTCAATGGGGGGGCAGCCAAAGCGCTATGTGTGGGAATTCTTAAATAGAAGCTTAGGCCAATTTTTATAGGATTTTAAAGAGCCGTTTCAATGTTACATGTTGCTGTAAACCGGAATTTAAAAGGCTGAACAAAAGATTAGAGCCATTTATAAAATTTGACAAAATATGGCTTTCAATTTGTAATGGCTGTCATTTTTGATTCGGTTAGCCATTTGAATTCTACTTTGCACAAACTATTAAATTTAAATAGCTCTTCGAAATATAATAGCAACTAACCTATGCGTGTATTTACGATGTTATACTACGTTCTCACAGATTTCAATAGCTGTAATTTTTTATTGGTTTTTTTATTGCCTTTTGTGTTCCGGTTTACAGTAAAATATCACATTTAAATTTATTTTTAGAATTACAAAATAATTGAACTATTCTTTTATCTAAGATTTCTTATCAATCTTTTAAGGGCCATCTCCTGAGTAATCGGATCATGAATACTTAGTGTGCAGTATAAGTTGGTATACATTGTTGCTAAGTAGCAATCATTCCGCGATATAATCAGCCGAGTATTATTACATTACTCATTGTTACTAGCTTCAGTTATTTTCCTTATCCATCAGAGTATTACAAATTGAACTATTGGCAAACTTTCTAGACATAAAATGGATTTTTGAGCAAATACCAATAGATTACAACCAGGTGGAACGAAATATCAAGTTTCATCATTATACGTTGGTAAATAAACGAGATATCAAGTAAAATTATCCTTCATCTCCACAACAATAACATTGGACAACGAACTGTGTTTAGCACTTTTCAAATCTCGGTAACTAATTGATGTAGAGCAATAATTTAAAGTACCAAATTGTTTTTTGTTTGTTTTTTAAGCTAACCACAATGGTGACAGTTAAAATTTTGAATTTAAAGAACATTTTTATTACAATATAATAAAAAAATATTTTTGGAATTCAAAATTCCTCAAAACCCCTTAGGTTGAGGCGATCTGGCTGATTTTCAAACTTAAAGTCATAAATGTTGCTTTACACGTTAGTCCCAAATTGAATCAAAATCAGAAATTTTTACGATCATAAGTATATGTCAAATATTAGAACAAATAGAGCTTAGTGGAGTTAGAGATGAGTTTCCAACAGAAATTGGTTTATGTCTTATGTATCTAGCAAAACATATATAAGTTTTAAAACAAAATTTAATTTATATGTCCAAAGGTACGCAATAGTGAACTTTTACCCTTTCACGATGCAACCCACGGTAATAGCTTCTTTCGCATAGAGCAAATGCCATACTGAAAATCAATTGCTTGCTATCGATTACCCGTCAGTTTCCGGTGCCGGAGCCTTTGGTAATGAGTTAGCCTAGTTCTATAATAATAAATTATTTTAATTGCAAAAGTTTGTCCTCGTAGTAGCAAACCTGCGTACTCAACTCTGATGTTATCATGATAGAGAACAAGTAAAATTTTGGGCATCCTTTAATTATAAACAACAAAATTAAAAATTGGAATGTGGCTTTACCTGGCTGAGTTATAATGATATTTTTATAAAAACTCATTTTGTTTTCTTGTTGCAACAAACCTGCGTACTCAGCCCCATTGTCGGGAGGGAGAATAAATTAAAATTTTATATTTATCGCTTATGTGTTAATGTATTTTTAATTAAACTTATAGAAAGTGGCTTTATGTGGAAAAGAGACACATGTACATGTATTTGAAATATGCTGCGGACGTAGATTTGCTGTGAAGGGGTATTTATTTTAACTATAAAATTATAATTTTTTAAATGCCGGAATTAAGGATCCATTTCAGGATGGGGACCACAGTTTACTTTGTATAAGGGACAAAACTAAATTTCACGTTTCAAAAGGCATTTAAACTCTCCCAACCCATTGTGATAATAAACATTTCAAAATTATTGGTGAATTTCCTATGGAAAAGTGAACTATTAGCATGACCCGCACGGTGAAACTTAAGCCCGGGACCACCATAGAATGTCCTAACATGACCCCCTGAACACGTTTTGGGGTGTCGTTCAAAATTATATATATTTAATATATATGTATATATATATATATATATATATATAAAATATAAAAAAATAAAATACAAAACATAAAATATAAAATAAATATATATATGTGTGTGTGTGTGTGTGTGTGTGTTTGTGTATGCACTCTAGCGGTCGCATTTTTTTGTCCGATTTACTTCAAATTTGGTAGGGACATTCCTTTCTGTAATCAGTTGGACAAGTTCGTTGGGCAAAACAATCGGAAAACTCTACTAAACCCCTATTTTGGGGTTTATTCTTTCAAATTTTGAGTTTTTGGGCCCAAAAAGGGTCAGAAAAGCCGCGGACGTACAATTAATGCATGTATTAAGATGGGAATTAGTGAAGCGAAAGTTTGAAGCCCTCTCTCGTCATTCTAGCATAAATATTTACCGAGTTATTACAGAAAATGTATATCGGCTAAACACAGTACGTTGTCTTATGGGGTTTTTACATTAGAAAAGCATGTTATTCATTATTTGGTGTATTTGTTTCATCCCCAGGAACCTCGCGCCTACTTTGAAGCCTGTATGGACCTTCTCCTAACCTTATAATGTGCTAAATTTTATTCCTTACATTGCAGGTAAATTAAACCAGGAGCATCAGAACAGCCAAAAAATCAATGTTTTCAGATGTCAATAAAATTGGCATAAATGTATGTTTTTACACTGGGTTTGAGTTTTAAAAGTTTTGTATATGGAAATTCACTTCCCTCACGTCAGCGTGCTGCGTGTGATCTCGTTTCCATTTAACGTAACTTAATAACATTAACAATCTCTATATAGACGATTGTTTTTCAAGAGTGCTTTTGGTGGTTGGCCATAATTACCTTTATACTTGGGCTAAACCAAAAATTGAGATATAATTTTGAAGATTACCTTTACCACTAAATGAAAAAGTTAAACAAACAACTAAAATCCATAAAAAATATAATTAAATGGGTGATTCTCACATATGTCTTTATCAACGAACTGATCTAACAGCCCGTTCAACTAATTCAAAACGTGTTTCAATGCGCAATCTGCGCACGGGCAATTCTAGTTCTTAAAAATTTGCCATCTCAAAAACCATCATTGCTCATGCAACTTTTCAAAACCAATACTCTAATTTAATCCTTACCCTTAAACCCACAAGGACGGACATTTACAATCATAAAATTTATACCCAGACATAAAACCGCCCAGGATAACCTAAAGTTGTCACTCTTGTGTGTCTCGTATTTTAACGAGTGACACTAAGGCGGCACGTCCTGGCCGTGTATCAGCGCGCTATCTGCATGGCTTATCGATACATAAATAAGCTGTGTAAGCTCGTCGTAAACCATCCATTAGTGCTGATCCTCGAAGCTGCAGCGAATGCCGCCGCCGCTACTGCCTCAGCAGATAACGGTTGGTAGGTTTGGTGTCGTGTTTAACTTTTAGCGAATTTCCTATGGAATAGTGACTGTTAGCTCGATCCGCACCATGACCAAGACCGGGACCATGATAGAATTTCCTATAGCGTGACCCCCTGAAAACGCTTTGTCATTTATTTACTTTAGATTTGTCAGAGGCAAAATAATCAGTTTGACAAGTTCGTTGGGCACAACAATCGGAAAATACCAGCACCGTTTTTTGGGGTTTTGAAAATTCAAATTTTGAGTTTTTGGGGGCCATAAAAGGTAAATAAACCACGGAATATCAGTACACGGAAACCAATAAAATGTAAAATGCCAACAATTTTAAACCCTCCCTCTTAATTATAGCATGCATATTCACCAAATTATTAAAAAGAAATTATAAATAGACTAAAGTGAATAATAAATTTTAATTTGTAAATTTTAAAAAGTAAACTTCCTTATGCTAATTTTACATTGGAAAAGGCTGTTTTTCATATATTGCAAGTTATTTTTTAAACAATTACATAATGGTATAGCCGATTTTTTACGACAACTAACTGTAAAGGCACCTTCAAACTACAAATTTGTCATTGCTAGTTTATTACTCAACTGTCCATGTTTCCATATAATCATATTGCATGCTTTTTCTACACATTGTTTTTTTTTCATTTTCCAACAATAGTAAATGTTTTCCAGCACAAACTATTATCCTTTATATATGAACACATATTGTTTACCTAATATCCATATTAATTATTTATACGTTAAGAGCAAACACTTTATTCGCTCATTATCATACACAAAGAATCATGCTCTATTTTGTAGTTGGTATTGGTAGTTTTAAGTTGGATCATTTGTCATAAGATTATATGACAATATAATCTTAATTGTACATTGAGTTTGGTAGATTTGTTTTAGTAAACCTATGCAAATACAATAATCACGTAATTTATTAAACGTTACTGAGTAAAGGAAAACACCCTAAAACCTGTTAGCACTGGAATACCCTCCCTCACTTCCACCTCACAAAGTCTCATCTCTCTCACACGATGAGCGATGAGAAACTCGACAAACAATTACTCGGGGTGGAAGGGTGAACTAAAAAAGATGATTTGCCGTTTCCAATTGTTTGCGCCGGAACGGGGATGGGTCGCACACGCTGGCCATTGTTGCAATTAGGGGCCTAATGAAACATACGCACCGACACACGCGGGATCAAAGCGAGCTCCGGCCTACCTGTCGAGAGACGTCATCAAATAACGGGGTGGCCGGTCCGGTGGAGGGCGCTTGAGATAGCGGAGAGCGGTGTGACGTGGAGTTGGAGCCGGGCTTGACGGCCAGTGGCCAGTGGCCAGTGTTGTTGAGCCACTTGGAATACGTTGGCAAGCGACCACAAATGTTTGGAATGCAAAAGTGGCCAACATCGTTGTGCCAATGTGTAAAACACTGGCAAGCGTCCACAAATGTGTGTAATGGATAATGGGGCGGGATTTATGTTTCAGTGGAGAATATATTGGCAATCAATCAGAAGTGGTTGTAATGGATAAATGGCCACGGTTGTTGTATCAATGTGGAATACATTGTCAAGAACCACAAATGTTTGTAATGGATAATGGCGTAGGATTTCTATCTCAATGTAAAATACATTGGAAAGCGACTACATACTTTTGTAATGGATAAGTGGCCAAAGTTGTTGTATCAATTTGGAATATTTTGTAAGTCTACCACAAATGTATGTTTCAATGTAGTATCCACCACCCCCCCATCACCCCATGTTTTTAATGGAGTATCAATGTGGTATACATTGTCAAGTGACCAACAATGTTTGTAATGGATAAGTGGCCAGCATCGTAGAATAAATGTGGAATATATTCTCAATCGACCATATCTATTTGTAACGTTGTTAGGTTGTATGGCCAACGTTATCACATTTTCAATCGACCTTCAATTTAAAAGTTAAAGCTAATTTTAAACTCTTTTTGAATTAATGGCTAGCATTGATGTATAAATGTGGAATACCAACCACAAAAAATGTTTGCTATGGATAATGGGCCAGGGTTTCTGTATCAATTTAGAAAATATTGGCAAGTGATCAGAAATGTTTGTTATGAATAAGTTGTTAACGTCGTTGTATCAATGTGGAATACATTGACATGAACAAGAAATGATTTTAATGGATAATGGAGCGGGATTTATGTCTCAATTTAGAATATATTGGCAAGTGATCAGAAGTGTATGTGATGCATAAATGGCCAACGTCTTTCGTACAATGTGGAATACATTGGCAAGAACCACAAAGGTATGTGATTGATAATACCGTAGAATCTATGTACTAATGTGGAATACTTTCTCTAGCGACACAAATGTTGGTAATGCCCTTGTATGTTGGTAATGTTGGTAGCCTGCATTGATGTAAGAAGGTGATAAGAGACCACAAATGTTTGAAATGAGTAACTGGCCAGCACTGTTGTATCGTTGTAGAATACATTGTCAGGCGACAAAAAGATTTTATGTTTGTAATGGATAATAATATTTAGAAATTCGCACACACTTTCAATGAGCTTAAAATATCTTTAATTTCATTTTATATTTTCTTTGCAATGGTTTTACCATTGGAAATATTTATGTGAACACGTATTTAAAAATGTGAATAAACCTTCTAACAACAATATCTGAAACAATTTTAAGTGTTTTCTCGAAATATGGATTCATGTGAATATTATTTAAGTAATTGTTATGTCCATTTTATTCATCAATAAAGTCAACAATACCTTTACATTAATGGTACGTTTTATTTTAAGTAAAGATGAACACGGTGGTTAGAACTTGAATTTCTTACAATGTTATCTTTGCAATTTATTCTTATATCATAGATTATAGCGAATTTTCTCAATGGGAAAGAAGCTATTACCGTGGGTTGTGTCGTGAATGGGGAAAAGTTGTGCAGCATACCACAGGCAAACATATAATTTTGTTACTGTAACTTATCTATTTGTATCTGTAGATTCCACATATAAAATACTCGTTTTTCGGAAACTCATGTGCCATTTGTTCCAATTTTGTGTTTTTTTTTTAAATGCTATAGGAAACAAAATTTGCAACTTTCTGGTGACCCGTAAAAGAGGTCCAATTCTTATAAAATTTGGCACAAATATGTAAAGTAGCAGTAGTAGCATGGCATTTATTTGAACAAATTAGATTAGAAACCCAGAAGGATCTCAATTATCTAAAGGAGTATTTTGGAGGTATGTTTGACCCCATATTCTATGTGTCCATGCACGCAATAACGTTTGAGAAAAAAGTCTGATTTCGATTAAATTTGGCACAAATGTGTAAGGTATGTTCATGACTTTAAGTTCGAAATTCAGAAACATATAATCACAATGGAAAGGGTTTTTGGGGGATTTAAAAGTGGCCAAAAATCAGGTATTTTTGAATTTTTCACTCGAAGATCTTAAGAACACATAAATGGTTTTGAGAGTTTTATAGAGCTTTAAAAAATGTATTTTTAATCAGTAACCTGGGTTAAGAGGTTCAGGAGAAAAAAAGTATTCATAAAATGTTCCATTTTAATCTTATAGGAATAAGTTTTTTAACTTTTCCTCTATTATTTCTAACCGAAACTTCACATTTGTTCCAATTACCAATTAGTACAGCTCTAAAAACAATCGTTTTGGTGCTTAAATGGTTATTCTACGTCCAACCGCAGAGTTATTCAAGGTGCTAAACACTGGACGTTGTATTCTTTTGGAGGATAAGTACAATTTCATATCTCAATTATTTATGAATGTACGAGGAAAATTGGCATGTGGCTTCTACTGGTGGTGGTCTAGTGATATTGTCATAAAAACAATTAACTTTATTGATTGTCCCTGTAGCAGCACTTCTGCATACTCAGCCCTAATATTAATCTTATGAAGATTAATCAAAGTTTGATATCTCTCTTAATTATGAACCTAAATTGATAAAACCTGATGGTATATAGCTTCACCTGGTTGAGTTATATTGATAACTGCATAGAGGGGTTTCTTATCTTCCTTGTTGCAGCAAACCTGTGTACTCAGCCCCCATGTTATTCTTATGGAAAATAAACAATATGTTAATTATCAGTTATTTATGAATGTATCTTTATGAATCTTGGTAAGTCACTCTTTGTGGTACTTTTTGTTTATGTATATTCATTGTTCCAAGTTTTAGCGTCTAAGGTCTAAGGTCGTTAGCTTTAAAAACCTTTAAAACGACAGAGATTTATTTTTCCCTTATTTTTCATTTTTTCAATGCATCAAGAAGTTGATCACTCCTAAGTCGATAATTATACTTTGTATTAGCGAATTTCCCCTATAGGGAAGAAGTTATTACCGTAGGCGGCATGGTAACATTAAGCCCGAGACCATGATAACTTTTCATTTTGAGGCCCCCAGATGCCAAAAGCACCATTCGTTCAAATAGTGTATAAATGTACCTATATATATATATTTTTAATTTTCAGTAAATAGTGCTACTAATATAATTATTACCTTAAACATTTTAAACACAGTACCCTGGACATGTTTCGGACCTTAACGCCATAGTCATGGTCGTAAACAAAACTTAACCTCACAATTATTACAAATAAATCTAAATGTAAACAATAAATTGCTAATAATATAATCATATTACTTTTTTACGCAGTTCGTTTGACATGCTTCTCAACTATTGTGGCTTAATAGATTTTAGTTTCAATATTTTTTCATATATTGGGTTTTGTATATGAGTTTGCATGGGGTTAATAATATTTTGTGGACATTTTTTGTAGCTGGAGTAAATGTTGAATTCTTCTTTAACGTCAAGTTTGTCTCCTTTTGACCCATATTCTATTATTTGCAAATCATCTTCTATGCTTTTAAATTTATGATTGTACTTTACCATGTGCTCTGCAACTTCATGCTTGTCTTGCTTTTTTTATTTAAATGCTTGCACATGTTCTTTATGTCTGCAGTTGAACGTCCTGCCGGTTTGTCCGATGTAATAATTTTGGCATTCTGAACCATTGATCTTATAGATACCTGATCTGCTGTATTCTTATTTACTTTTATTGTTTTCTTTAGTAACTTTGTTGTTGATAATTTTCATAGTATTGTTTTTGGTTCTGTAGCTTATTTTTAATCTTGAATGTCGAAACGTTTTTCTTATTGCTCTGTTGAATTTAGTGCTGAATGGTAAACATATATGTTCTTCTGTTATCTTTTCTTTTTGAGTTTGGTTTTGATTCCTCTTTTTTCGTTTTGATCATATTTTCGATTATTTTTGGGATGTATCCATTTTTGAAAGCTTAGTATGTAATATTTTTTTTTTTCTTTTATAAAACTTGAATTTTTCATGGGGATGTTAATTAACCGATTGATCAGAGAATGGAATGTTGGCATTTTTTGTTCCCATGGATGGTTAGAATCTATTGGCATTATACAATCACTGCACTGGTAGATGGTTTCCTGAAAATTTCAAAAATATCTTTCCCATCTTCATTTGATATTGAAACATCTAAAAAGTTTGATTTTTGATATTTGGACATCTTGGGAAAACTTGATCGAACCTGATAAAGAATTTACATATTCTAAAAGGTGTGTTGCTTCCTCTTCCGATCCTTCAAAGAGACAAATTATGTTGTCAACATACCTATACCAATATTTGATTTTATTTCGGAAAGGATTTATATCATTTAAAATTTCCTTAGATTCTAAGCTATGCACATAAATGTCAGCTAAGAGACCAGAAAGGGGGTATCCCATTGCTAGTCCGTCTTTTTGGATGTAAAAGTTCAAGTTTTATAAAAGAAAAAAACGTTATTAAATACTTAGCCTTCAAAAGTGGATACAACCCAAAAATAATCGAAAATATCATCAAAACGAAACAAAAAAAGATGAATCAAAACAAAACTCAAATAGAAAATATAAAAGTAGAATATATATGTTTACCATACAGCACTAAATTCAACAGAGCTATAAGAAAAACGTTTCGACATTCAAAATTATAAATAAACTACGGAACCAAAAACAATGCTATGAAAATTATCAACAACAAAGTTACTAAGGAAAACAATAAAAGTAAATACCCCCGTCGCAGCAAACCTGCGTACTCAGCGAATTTACAATGCATGCATATGTTTATCACTACCACATAAAGCCACTTACCAAGTTTCATAAAAATACATAAATAAACAAGTGGTTTATAGGATTTTATTTATTCTCCATAAGAATAACATAGGGCTGCGTACGCAGGTTTGCTGCAACAAGAAACACTAAATATGTGTTTTTATGCAATTATCAATATAACTCAACCAGGTGAAGCTATATACTAAGTTTTATTAATTTATGTTCATAATTAAAGGAGATATAAAACTTTACTCATTCTCCATAAGAATAACATTAGGGCTGATTATTCAGGTTTGCTGCTACTTGGATAATCAACAAAAAATCAATTGTTTGTGAAAATATCAATATTCAAGTACTACGTGGAGCCACATACCAAGTTTTATCAATCTACATTCATAAATAATCAAGATATCACATTTTATTTATTCTCCATAAGGATAACATTGGACAACGTACTGTGTTTAGCACTTTGAAGATCTCTGCAACGGTTGGACGTAGAATCAAAATTTAATCACTAAAATGATTGTTTTGTAGAGTTGAATTGATTGGTAAAAGCAAATGTAAAGTTTACATTAAAATGACCTGAGGAAAAGCCAAAATCCTTTTTCCCATAAGATTAACATGGGAGATTTTATGAGCAGGTTTTTTTAATTTCCTCCGCAACCACTTAACCTAGGTTAATAATTTAAAATAATAAATTATTTTTTTTAAGCTCCATAAAATTCTCAAAACCAAAATTGAGTGTTTTAAACATTTTAGGGTGAAAAGTGCAAAAAACTGTTTTTGGACAATTTAAAACCCCCATAAACCCTTCTTCCCAGTCTGATTTTTCTGGTTTTCGAACTTAAAGTCATGAATGTCTCTTTACACATTTGAGCAAAATTTCATCGAAATCGGACGTTTTTTACTCAAGTTATCGTGTTAACGGACACATATATATATATATATATATATATATATATATATTTATGCTAGAATTACGAGAGAGGGCTTAAAACTTTAGCCTCACTAATTCCCATCTTTTTTCATGTTATATCCGGGGCTTTTCTGACACTTTTTGGGCCCAAATCTCGAAATTTGAAAGATTATTCCCCAAGAAAGGGGTTTAGAGTTTTCCGATTGTTTTGCCCAACGAACTTGTCCAACTAAGTACAGAAAGGAACGTCCCCACCAAATTTTAAGTAAATCAGACAAAAATGCGACACCGCTAGAGTGCAACCACACACACACACACACACACACACACACACACACACACACACACACACAGATATAAATTTGAACGACCCGCAAAACGTGTTCAGGGGGTCACGTTAGGAACTTCTATGGTGGTCCCGGTTCACCGTGCGGGTCATGCTAATAGTTCACTGTCCTAAGGAAATTCACTAAAAATATTGAAACTAAAATCTATTAAGCCACAATAGTTGAGAAGCATGTCAAAAGAACTGTGGAAAAAAGTCATATGATTATATTATCAGCTATTTATTGTTTACATTTTGATTTATTTGTAATAATTGTGAGGTTAAGTTTTGTTTACGACCATGACTATGGCCTTAAGGTCCGAAACATGTCGGTCTTAAAATAAAATAATTTAAACCAGGGTACTGTGTTTAAAATGTTTAAAGTAATAATTTATATATTTATATATTTATTTATGTGTCCGTAAGCACGACAGCTCTCGTTAAAAAATTCTGATCGTGATGGAATTTGGTACAGACGTGTAAAGTAGCATTTATTTGAACGAATTCGAAAACCAGACGAATCGCACCATCCGAAGGGGGTTTTTGGGGGGTTTTGCACCCCAAAAATGTTTTTTGTTGGGTTTTGACATGTATTTTTTATTTAAATCAAATATTTAGTTACACCATTGAATTCAGCTTAAAAAAAACAATTAAGTCTTTTGATCATTGTTCTACGTCAATTGGTTACTGAGATATTGCAAGTGCTAAACACAGTACGATGTCTAGTGCTATTCTTATGGTGAAAAATAAATTTTATATCTCGCTTATTTATGAATATAAACTGACGAAACTTGGTATATGGTTGTGGTTTGTTGTTTTTTGCACACAAAAAAATGTTCACTTATGGTTCCTGTAGCAGCAAACCTAGGTACTCTGTTCCCATGTTATCCTTATGGTGAATAATTAAAATGTTATATATCGCTTACTTATAAATGTATATGGATGAAACTTGGTATGTGGCTTTACTTAGATGAATTCTATTGATATTTGCATGAAAACCCATTATTTTGTGTTCCTTGCTGCAGCAAACCTCCGTCCTCATCCCTAATGTTAGTCTTATGGAGAATAATTAAAATTGTATTTATCGCTTATTTGTGAATATATTTTTATGAAACTTGGTATGCGGCTTTATGTATGGTATCATCATACCATGGTAACATTAGAAGTTCGTTGAGTACGCAGGTTTGCTGCGACGGGGGTATTTGATATGTTCTGTATCCGATTAATTTCATCTATACCTGTGTGTAAGCAGGTACGATATAATCTATTATTAAAATCGTAATAAATTTATTGCAGTAATTGTGTGCTCTTTGAATGCTCAGTGAGAGGGGGGGAGAGGGGTGAGAGTAGGGGGTGGAGTGGGGGGAGTCGCACAAATCAAGAGTAATGCCCTTACACGGAACAGCACTATCTGGTCCCGGGAGGCAGATCCGATAATTACGGTGGTTGCCGCTTGGAGCGCTAATATCCTGGTCTCGATCGCGCCACCAACGCCGCGCGGCCGAGCTAATAGAAACCCGCGAGTTTACCCGCCGTTAAAAATATTAAGAGGCGGACGAATTGATTTATCTCTTCGGGTGTAAAGCCCACCAGGACGTGTTTTTTCGTATTAATGATATGGATTTGCTGATATTTTTCCTTACAATATTACAACGTTTACTAATCACTATTTAAGAGTGGCCTCCAGTCACGTAAAATACCTGCTTACTAATCACTATTTAAGAGTGGCCTCCAGTCACGTAAAGTTACGCACTAATACCTGCTCATCCCATGAGGCCAGTTTTAATTTCCAGAGCCCGTCCTCAACGGGTTATTCGAAATTGTTGATTTATGGTTAGCTTTAAAGAGAACAAAAAATACCTAACGATTTTAGTGAGCACAATTTCGATATCATAAATCCTATCCTATAATTTAATTCGAGGAATTCAATTAATGTCTGCAATGTTTATCTCGAAATCCAGCGGTACTATTTCATTAAAACTTTGGAGTTAGGTGCTTTAGGACCTACAAATACGATTGGTAAAAATCTCAACCACAGGAAAATTTATATTTTGTTGAAAATTACATTTTAATAAAATCACAAAGTACCAACTCATTATTTCTTTAAAACAGTAACCAGAACCATTCAATAAAGATTGCATATATACATATTTTCACCCACGAAACTAATCAAATATCAACGAGCATGGCTCGGCCTCCCCATTACTTAACCTATAAACAACCTTAAGCATTGTTTATCCTGAAGTATTTTATTGAACGATTATTATCTATGATATCAACGTGTTTATCACTGAAATAGCTAAGATTTTGTTTGTTTCTTAAAATAATCCATAAACCAACAATATGGGATAATCCGTTAATCCGTTGGTTAAAATTGGCCTTCTCCCATAAGACCAATGTTAACGTTAAGTCCCGTTCCTCCTTAAGGGTGCGCCATACCTCCCTTCCGCACGCTCAAGTAAGGGGTTTGCATCTCCCTCATTGTAGGCTAAATTGTTAACCAATTAAAAATAATTTGATATTATTTCATTCAATAAATGCTCATTTAGAGATCATACGATTTAAAAATCGTGATTTTAATTCAAAATAAGTGGTAGGCCATTAATAATGTTCTCAAATTAAGCGTTTTTCTAAAGATTCCTAACGTATGGAGAAAAATTATTTTGGAGAAAAGGAACCGTATGATCCCTAGATTGGAATCTGAAAAGTGTGAAACTGCAAATAGTTTGGTAGAAATCTGTAAAATAACAGTGCGATCGAGGAGAACAAAATGGTCTTCAAGCGTAAATATGCATGGCCCTGCTTGTTGGCGGCGCCGGCGCGGCGCTAAACAACAATGAATTCAATCTGGGTAGGGCGCACCCTTAACGGATGATTCAAAATCATTGATTTATGACTCATTTAAAGAACAATTAATACCTAGTGATTTCTGCTAGGCATAATTTTTATATCAAGAGTCAAGTCATCAACTGTACACAGCAAGGACAATTTTCAGAATTGTCGCACAGTAATATTAAAAGCAATTATAATTACAACAGAGAACTTGGTAATCGTTCAATAAAATCCCAAACATTAAATACTGTATTTTCAATTTTTACTGGACAAATATTTATCATGCGAAAATTCTGCTCCCTGAAGTTATTAGGTGATTTTTGTTCAAAACGAGTTACACACTGTAATTACGTTAAGGGACATTGGTTGAAGGGAGAAACAGGTAGAAACACGAAATATTGTTTGATTGGAGCCCCTTAAAAATTAAAAACACCCTACACGTAATTTATATTGAGCGCCCAAAATGCTTTTGAAACTCTTACGGTATACGTACGATCAAGTCTTTTGATTTTAAAACATAGTTCTAAGGCGCGTTTAGGCAATATCGTAGCAGTAGCTATATCACATCCGGGGAAATGAAGGCGCAACATCTGCTAGACGAAGATAATACTGTGGAGGAGGGACTATCGTTGGTGTAAAATGAGAAGCAGTTGTGAACGCATCATATTTTGGGACCGGAGCCACGACTTAGAATCCCACTTATAATTTTCGCTATATAAATTTAACTTTGTGTACACATAAATTCACTTTAAACAAGTTGAAACGGCTTCACACATTTAAGAACCAAATTTATATTAGTGACATATATTTATCTCATTTTCTGTGTATTGAATAGTATTAACTGTTAATCTAGCACTTATTTTACTAAATAAAAACGGTATAAAAAAAAACGCTAGTCCAAATCACTGGAAAAATCCATTGAATCCTTGCAATTCTTAACCATATTTTTATGAAATTTTACTTCATCGATCATTTCTCGTATTTAAGATTTTAATTTATTTTAAATGGCAAAAGTATATTAATAAATTAATTTTGGGACTTATGTACAGTAATTTCAGACATTTCGTCTTATATCTGTATATATAATTCTGTAAGCAAAATTTTTAAGTCAAAATTGTGGGAGTTTGGCAAATCATTGGATAATGGGAGACGGTTCAAATTAAAGGCCTTGATCCCAGGGTCTCGGGAAAAATAGCAGTATTTCAAAAACATTACCACCAAATGAGAAATAACGTAAAACATCCTCCATAAGAAAAGCATGGGGATTTAAAAACTCTGTTTTTCCATTAAAACATGTGGTTAAGAGTCTATTTTGTTTACGAACTGACATGTGTTTTACTCAGCATGATTAGAGAAAAAAGAAACAGGTGAGGCAGAGTACTGGAGCAAGGTTAGGGGCAGTAGAGGAGAACTAGGGGGGAGGCATCACTTCCGGCGCTTTTTCCCCATGTTATTCTTATGGGGATCAGTTTTTGGACCGACACCCGATCCCGCCTATAGAGCTCCCGCCCGCTGGCCTATATTAAATATACCCCTGCCTTAAATATATTGTCCCTCCTCTTTTTAAAAACTCTGGTGTTTTAATCCCAACTGCCGCCAAAACTTGGTGTTTTAATCCCAACTATTACGGTCGAACTGTCAACTGATTAAAACATCCGCTGCACGCACATCCGCCGCTTTCACGTGCAACACCATTCACCGACACTCTCCCGAGAGCGAAAGTGCGCTTGCGACACATTAACACACTAACGGATTGTTGCGTGACACTTTGACCACACTTTCCACTTACCAGTAATTTCCTGGAAATCCTCTCAATGTGAGGTAATTTCCAAATTGTAAATCGAGGTGTATATAAGGAGCCACCAACACCGTTGTTCTACACCAGTGACCTCGACCACCGGACGTCACCACACTCCAGCGACCGCGACCACCGGACGTCACCACACTTGTCACCACCCGCATGACATCACCGGCTCACCGCACCTCCGCGCCACCGGCTCCTAGGACTCTGTGAGTGTTAGCAACGGTGTGATGTCTTTAGGGACAACTGTTAATCCATAATTGAAATAGCCTAATATTTGTAAATCTCCAATTCACCATTTCCAAATGTGTATTAATACCTAA
Organism: Allygus modestus; assembly: GCA_963675035.1. Taxonomy (NCBI): domain Eukaryota; kingdom Metazoa; phylum Arthropoda; class Insecta; order Hemiptera; family Cicadellidae; genus Allygus; species Allygus modestus. The sequence continues at coordinate 406,327,139 of OY776112.1, forward strand.
AATGTGTATGTAAAAAATAATATTGTATGACCAAATTGGAATTTTTTTTTATATTTGTAGTAATTAAACTGCAAAAATGTCTTATTTTAGAGCTAAAAAATATGTTTTTATTATTTTAAAAAGATAAAATTTTAAAATTTTCAACCAAGGATATATATAGAAGCCCCAAAATCACCACCCTCATTCCAACAAAAAATGTTGACCTGTGCACAGTGCTCCACGTCTTGCTCCAACAGAAGCAATTTAATCAGACACTATCGTAACATTCACAAAGTTATTCCTAATATTTGTAAAATATGTCATCAAATATTTGATAATACAAATTTTAAAATTCACATGCTAGAAAAACATAATACTTGTGATGTGTGTAAGAGAGTTGTTAAATGTCAAAAGAAACGCCACTACCTACGATGTGACAAACAACCTTACAAGTTGTATATTTTTAACGGTGAATCTGTGGAAGTATTAGACACTCTCCAATCTTGCCTTCTACCTATCAAATGGATTCTTATTAGGAGAGTGAAATTTATCAAACACTCAGTGGACAATAATGGTGATTTAATCATTGACAAAGAATGTATTGCTGATTTTCGAAGTTTAACCAATTTATCAATTGAGAAAGCACAGCTAAAGACTCAAATTGAAAATTCACTTTTAAAAATCGACACCTCCATGCACAAGTATCAAGCTCAAGGCAGTGGATGGATATATGACCGCACCAAATACTGGCAGTTGCATGTTTACAAATATAAGCCCCTAACTCCCAAATCATACATTCCCACGCCAGAAAATATAAAATCAAAACATGCTGTTTTAAATATTAAAAACACCGATAATAAATGTTTCACCTGGAGTGTTTTAGCAAGCCTAAGACCAAGGAATAGTAAAGAAAATGCAAATCGAGTAGTTCACTACGAACCCTATGAAGGCCAGTTAAATATGTCAAATATAAAATATCCAGTAAAAATATCTGACATTGATAAATTTGAAAAACAAAATAACATAAGTGTTAATGTATATGGAATTGAAGGAAAAACAATATATCCACTGAGAACAACTAAACTAAACGGCAATACTCACGTCAACCTGCTGCTTCTAAAACACGGTCAGAAATCACATTACTGTTTAATTCGTGATTTTGATAAGTTAATGTTTAATTCTACAAAATACAATAGTAAGAAATATTTTTGCAAGTTCTGTTTGCAACATTTTTCCGCCAAAGATATATTGGAACGTCACACAACACACTGTAAAACCTTTGATGCCCAAAGAGTACAAATGTCTAAAAAAGATACACTACAATTTACGAATTACAAATATCAACTTAAAGCTCCCTTTGTGATTTATGCAGATTTCGAATGTTTTATAAACGGCGGCAAACACACGCCTTCTGGATTTGCTTATGTTGTGGTGAGAGACTCTAAAATTATTTACGAAGAGTTGTACAGCGGTGAAAATGTGATGGATGTATTTTTCGAAAAGTTATTTAAAACTTATGACTTTATTAAAAGTCAGATGGAAGTATATGTTCCCCTTGTAATGACTCCAAAGCAAGAGGCATCCTTCAAAAACTCTAAATACTGCCACATATGCCAACAGCTGTTACTGGGTGATAAAGTGCGCGACCATTGCCATCTAACAGGCAAATTCCGAGGACCCTCCCACAACGCTTGCAATTTAAACTATAAAGTAACCAAGAAAATTCCAGTATTCTTCCACAACCTTAAAAACTATGATGGTCATTTAATAATGCAACACTTGGGAAAACTCAATCGGAAATTGAATTGCATAGCCAAGGACATGGAAAAATATATTTCATTCTCTGTTGATGATTTGGTATTTTTGGATTCATACAACTTTCTGTCTCTTCCCTTAAGCAAATTAGCTTCCAATTTAAATACGTTTAGATTTATAGACAATCCACTACTACAACGCAAGGGCGAATTTCCATACGAATACATGACAGGACCAGAAAAGTTTTTAGAGCCCCTACCACCCATAGAGGCATTTTACAGCAGCCTAACTAAAGAATGTATATCTCCTGCGCAATATGAACATGCTAAAAACGTATGGAATCATTTTAATATAAAGAATTTAAAAGAATATCACGATTTATACCTTAAAACAGATGTGTTGTTATTGGCTGATGTGTTTGAGACATTTAGGGACTTGAGTTTAAAGGATTATAAACTCGACCCCGTCCACAAGTACTCATTGCCTGGGCTATCATGGGAGGCGTGCCTTAGAATGACTGGCATAAAATTACAGTTATTTAGTGACATTGACATGCATTTGTTTATAGAACACGCCATTAGAGGTGGTGTAAGCATGATTTCCACGCGCTATGCTAAAGCCAACAATAAGTACATGGGCGAACATTATGACCCAAATCAAGAAAGCACCTATCTTGTATACTTAGACTGCAACTCGCTATACTCTACAGCAATGTGCGAGTCGTTGCCCGTTGATGGCTTTAGATGGACAAACGAGAAAGATTATAAAGCCAATAAAAATGAAAACTTTGGATTTATTTTGGAAGTTGATTTAAAATACGATAAAAGTTTACACGATTTGCACAACGACTACCCGCTCGCACCAGAAAAAATGAATGGAAAATTAATACCAAACTTAAATGACAAAACCAAATATATTCTACATTATAAAGCACTAAAAAAATACGAAGAACTGGGTTTGGTAGTTACAAAATACCACAGAATCTTAAAATTCAGACAATCAAAATGGCTCGCACCCTATATTAATTTTAATATTGAAAAGCGACAAAAAGCTGAACATGATTTTGAAAAAGACTTTTACAAACTGTTAAATAACAGTCTCTTTGGTCGAACAATTATGAACCAACGCAAGTTTCGTGATATACATCTTGTAGATGAGTCTATAAATCCTCCAAATACAAAGTATGTTACAAAGCCAAGATTTGACTGCAGCAAAAAGTTCGATAACAACTTGCATGCTGTGCATTTAAATAAATTAATTGTAAAGTTTGATAAACCAATATATTTAGGAATGACCATTTTGGATATCAGCAAAGTAATCATGTATGATTTCCACTATAATTATATGTCAAAATTTAAGAATAAAAAGTTCTTAATGACAGACACGGATTCTCTGATGTATTCTATAGTAACAGAGGACTTTTACAAGGAAATACAAAGCGACTTGGACCGTTTTGACACCTCTGCATACAGTAAAGACCATTTCTTATACTCTGATAAAAACAAAAAAGTTACGGGCAAGTTTAAAGATGAATTAAATGGTCAAATTATGTATGAATATTGTGGTTTAAGGCCAAAATTATACTCTTTCATTCCTCTACAGTGGTTATACGAAAAAGAAAAGCAAAATGAGCTAGAGGTTAAGAAGGCAAAAGGAGCTGACGGCGCCACAGTTAAACATCTCTTAAGACACCAACACTACTTACACTGTCTTGCAACCGGAGAAGATTACTACGAGAATGTTACAAGAATTAAATCCACAAACCACCGTCTGCAAACATTAACGATGAACAAAAAGGTACTCTCTTTTGATGACGACAAGAGGTTTATTGTGGATGGCATCAACACCCTTGCCCTTGGTCACTATAAAATTGGTCAAACATAAATCTGTATTTGCCATTATTCTTTGGCCTTTCCTTGTCTATTACAATAAAGCCATATTTAGACCTATCCCAGCACTGATGGCAGAGATTTCTAAATTGGTTAAATGAAAAATCATTTCCCACATGATTGTTATACACATGTTTTAAATTTAAATCGTCTTGTTTAAATAATATTAGGAAATTAACATTGTCACGTAAATGTTTGTTTACTTTACTGTAAGATTGACACAAGTAAAAACTGCTAATATTTTTGTGTCTGCCCATTGAGAAAAATTGTGTGATATTTGGACTATTTATGTCGTCAAATACAACTATTGAGTGTGATTCTACATCATTTGGTGTGATTTCACAGTTTGAATATGTGTGTAATTTAACTTCATCACACAGACGGAATATTTCAATTATTTTTTTATATTTTTCTTGTTCTAAAGATTTGGATATTATATATAAATTTGTAAACTTTAATCCTTGTTTTTTTACAATTAAGTTATAAATTACAACAGTCTTCCCCGAACCACTGGGCCCTATTATAAGACAGCGAATATTATTAGGAAATAGGCCCAACTTCTTTGGTGTATTTTCTTTATGTGCAATTTTAAATTTGTTCTTTTGTTGAATAAATGACATTTTTTATATAATGGTGTATTTTCTTTATGTGTTGAATAATTTTTTTATATAATAAAAATGGCAAAGAGAAAGTGTAAGAAGGGTAAGGGATTATTCTTAAAGCCATATAGAGGCCGTGGCTTGTTAAATACCCTTATAAACAACCTTCCTTTCCCCCTCCACATCCCGTCGTATTCATATTGTGGTCCAGCAACTAATATACGTGAAAATTTAGCCAAAAATGTACCTCCAAAAAATAAGCTAGACTCTTATTGTAAAGAGCACGACATATTCTACATGAATAATCCTGATACAGCCGCCCGGAACAAGGCAGATATGAGATTAGCGGACCAGGCTTGGACTAGGGTTTCGGCAAAGGACGCCAGTCTGGCCGAAAAAGCAGCAGCTTATGCAGTGACAAATTTGATGAAGGCTAAGGCAAAAATGGGAATGGGATTAAAATTTAATAAAAAAGATGGACAACTTTCAGCTGTTAGAGGCAGCAAGAGACGTGCCTCACTTTCGAGGGGTGTACCTAAAAAACGAGCTAAGAAAACTGAGACCAAAAGTAAGAGAATGTGGAATTATTAATTTAGACAGTGACAGGGGCACACATTGGACAGCATATCGTAAAAATAAAGATGTTGTAATATATTTTGACCCTTTCGGAATACAGCCTCCAAAAGAGGTAATTGAATATTTTGTACCATCTAAAATTTACTATACAACTGATCAAATACAAGATTTAAACAGTTCCATTTGTGGAATTTTATGTTTATCATTTCTGAAAAATTTTAGTTTATAAAAATGGATTCATTTACTATAACATTCACAGGTACAGAGCCAGAGTTGAAGTCGGTGTTCTTTCCTCCTATAGAATTAAATGGTGATTATGTAATTGGGCTGGTAGATTTTCAAAGTTATAATTCTATATTTAATGTTAAAAAACCTCTAAATACTTTGACATATTACAAAATGCACAAAATTACAACCCCAAAAGGGGAGGTTACAATTGACGAATTAAACCGGGCATTAGATGGTAAAGTTGAAGTTATTATACAAAATAAAGTAGCATTAATTAATACAAAAGTCAAACTTATATTTTACAAAGGCCTAGTTCCAAAATTAAATAAACTTAAAGACACAAAATTAACTATAGACGAGGGTGAGGATGTGTATTATTACGATCACAAAGCTCCAAATGTAATTGAAATTGCTGAAGGTACATACGAAGTGTTTGAGCTTGCGAAGGAAATTCAAAAGCAACTCCCAGATTTTGTACTTATAGCCGATAATAAAACTATGAAAGCCACATTACATTCTGGCCATGTGTTTGATTTTACAAAACCGTGTTTAGGGTCTGAATTATTGGGATTTAAAGGATTTTCTACTCCAGATATTGCGTTTAAATCCGTAAATAAAATCAACATAAATAATGTAAATGTGATTAGAGTAAAATGTAATATTGCGAATGGGTCTTATTTAAATGGTGACAAATCACACACCATACACAGTTTTTACCCAGAAGCTCCTCCGGGCTACAAAATTATTGAGGTTCCCAGAAATATTATATACTTCCCTGTAAATAAGAGAAGTTTAGATGTTGTTAGCATTACATTTGCAGATCAACACGACAAGCCAATTGACTTTAATAAAGAAGAAACTACAATTACTTGTCATATAAAAAAGATATGAGAATTTACAAGAACGGGCTGAGTGTGCAAAATGCCAGGTTTCTGCGATCAATTGGGTTGAAGTTAAAATTTTCTATTAATAAAAATGGAAGATTTTCTAGACGTTGCAGGAAAATTCCAATACGATGATAGCCTGGTTAAAATTACAAATCACTCCTATGTTCCACACAACACTTTAGCAATAAATAATTCCGATGAAATTCGAATATGCATAAATAATCAAGATTTACTAACACTCCCATGTAGGAGTTATTTGTATATTAAAGGAGAAATAGAGAATCATGATAAAGGACATTTTATAAATAATGCATTTGCATTCTTATTTGACGAAATTAGATACGAAGTTGCTGGTAAAGAAATAGATATTGTAAGAAATCCGGGAATTTCCAGTCTTATGAAAATATTGTGCTCTTACAATAAAACAACTAAATTGTCAAATGTAGCATTTGATTCTGATGAAAATTTAAAAGAGTTCCATAAAAGCGGCAAGTTTAGTACTTGTGTCCCGTTAGAGCTGTTAATGGGTGTGTTTGAGGATTTTAATAAGGTTTTAGTAAATGTTAAACAAGAATTGGTGTTGAAAAGATCCAAAAACGACTTAAATTGTATATTAACAACATCTAATGCTGGTGTCGATCCTATTCCTAAAATTACACTTAAATCGATTCAGTGGGTGATGCCGCACGTGGTACCATCTGATGGGGAGAAGCTTCAATTACAAAAGATGTTATTGCAAAATAAAAATTTGCAAATTGCATTTAGAAGTTTGGAGCTACACGAACTCCCATCATACCCCGAAACCAAGAGACACACATGGTCAGTTAAGACGTCATCGAGTTTGGAGAAGCCCAGGTATGTTATATTTGGTTTCCAAACAGGTAGGGACAACAGTGCACGAAAAAGAACTGATGAATTTGATCACTGTAAATTGAAAAATCTCAAAGTGTTTTTAAACTCTGAATATTATCCTTATAGTGATTTAAATCTCGACTTTGAAAATGGAGATGCCTCTAAAGCTTATGAGATGTTTGTGAGGTTTAGGGAGAGTTACTACAACACCGTCCCCGATCCTATGTTTAACAGAGCTGACTTTATAAATAAATATCCTCTAATTGTAATAGATTGTTCTAGGCAGAATGAATCAATCAAAGAGGGGGTTGTAGATATTAAATTAAAAATTGAAACTGTAGAAAATGTCCCTTCAAACACATCTGCATATTGCCTAATAATACACGATAAAGTGTTTGAGTATAATCCTTTGACAAATGAGATAAATAAAATGTAAATAAAATGAAAACAAATATTCAACAAGAATTGGTAGAGTCTGCAAAACAAATAAGAGAAAAATATAGGGCGTTAAAACGTGGTAAATTTCTAGAGGCTGAAGAGAGGTTCCAAACATTCCAACCGTTAATAGAGCCTTTGCAAGAATTAAAAAATTTAGCCACAAAAACAGAGAGGCCAGTTCTCCCAATGATTTTAGAAAAGACCCCGTCTAGAATACCAAGAATAACACAAATAACACCACACAAATTAGATTTTGGTCTTTTAGCATCAGACTATTTAGGAAATTACCTTAGTAGAAGTAGTATGACAGACACCACATATGGTATTAGGCGAGAAGGAAATAAATTTTTTATTGGGAATCAGGAAGTTCAAATTGCCAATGATGATGTTACAGTTGGAGAAAAAATTTATAAAGGGACAAAGGGATTGTGGGAATTGTTAACTTTAAAAGAACCCGTAAACTATAGTCAGGCTGATTTGCAAAATTATAAAGAGATTTTGGAAGCTACAAATGCACATTTAAAGGGTTATAAAACAGGTGCGGCGATGTCAAGTAATAAACACACTAAATATCTTAATATAATTAAACCCCTGTTTAAGACTGTTGGTGAAGGTTTAAGGCAGGTAACTGGTAATAAAATAGATTATGTTTATTGGGACGATCCTAATGAGCTTGTAGATAGGTTAAGACTGCTTTGGTTAAGCCGATTGGCGGGAAATTCTGGAGTGGATAATGAGATAGATTCTATCATAGAAGAATTGAGGGAAAGTGGAATTGTTTATTAAATAAAAAGATGATAGATAAATTTTATCGTGTATATAACCCATATAGTAAACCAGAAGCTAGAAGTTTTAAAGAAACTACTTTAAATCTAAAAGATGATTGTTGGAATGCTTTAAATTATAAAATTAGTAATGTTAAAGGTGGGGAGTTTACTGACGATGTATCAACTTTGGGGCAGACGTTAACCAGGAAAGGTGATGCTTTTGTACAAGGTAATACTAAATATAAGTTTTTAGAATCCAAGAATAATAATTGGAACGCTAATAAACGCAAAATTACTAATGTTAAACGAGGTGAAAGCTCAACCGATGTGCCCACATTAGAGCAAACTTTAATAAGAAAAGATGGTGTCTTTGTACAAGACAAAAATAATTATGAATTTTTGGAATCGGAGAATGGTGTTTGGAATGCCAAAAAGCGAAAAATAAGTAATTTGTTGGCTGGTAAAGAAAGCGATGATGTTGTAAACGTCTCTCAAGTACCAAAAATGGATCTAAACTTTTGGGATTTTAATAATAAAAGGCTAGTTCGTGTTAAACCCGCTGTTGATGAGAACGATTGTGTTACAAAACATCAGACTGTGACTTTAGACGGTCTTAAATTTGATGGTAAAAATAAGCAATTAACAAACATTTTACCTGGGACATTGCCAAATGATGTGGCTGTTGTTAAGCAAATATTAACAAAGGGTGAGAAAAGCATAATAAAACAGGGGGATAAATATTATAATGTATTAACATTAGATGGCGATGTGTGGGATGCAGAGGACAAATTAATAAAGAATATACCTGAAGGCAAAGATAGGAGTGATGTTTGTTTAATGTCGCAGGTTTTGAGGTATGACGATAATAATAAAACTTTTAGACAAGACAATATTAAATTTGATATTTGTTTAAAATCACACGCATTAAGGTTTAACAATAAAACTAATAAATTTATGCAAGACAATAATGAAATCGATTTGATGATGTACAATCCTAAATTGTTGGTTGCAGACCCTACGTCTTTAAGCGGATTTAAGACTTTAGATGGAGGGGCATATTTGCCAAAAAACTATGTATATCAAAGAATGAGTGATGGTATGTTAGTTGGTAGCAATGGAGGTGTTTTTGAAACGACAGAGACTGGCAGATACGTTAACATTAAAAATAAAGAATAAAAAATGGAAAAAATTGCTTACGAATTGCATAAGCCCGCGAGAAAGAACTTTTTTAGAAGGTCTTTTAAGGTGTTGGGTATAAACGAAACTGTTCAAATAGATTTAATAGATATGCGGAATTATGCTAGAGAGAATTCTGGAAATAAATATATTTTAACTTTAATAGACACATTTTCTAAAAAAGCTTATGCTGCTCCACTAAAGAATAAAACTGGATTAGTAGTCACAGAAGCTATAAAAACTATTCTCCCAAAGGGAGTTAAAAATATTCAATCTGATAACGGAAAAGAATTTTTTAATGAACATTTTACCAAACTAATGAAAATTCTAAATATTAATCACTACCACACTTACTCTACAACTAAGGCGGCTATTGTGGAAAGGTTCCAGAGAACTTTAAAGAATTGGTTGTATAGAGAGTTTAGTGCACAAGGGAGTTACAAGTGGTTGGATTTACTTCCAAAGTTAATAAGGATATATAATAATAAAGTACATAGATCCATAGGCATGAAGCCTAACCAAGTAAGTGCTAAGAACTCTAAAGACGTACACGAAAGGTTAGCATCTAAAGTACAAGTTAAAAAGCCAAAATATAAGGTGGGGGATAGTGTAAGGATATCTAAATATAAACATGTATTTAGTAAAGGATATACCCCTAACTGGACGGGAGAGCTTTTTACAATAGCAGAAGTTAAGAAAACAAAGCCTGTGACTTATATTTTGAAAGATGAGAATGGCAATATAATCAAAGGAGGATTTTATACAGAAGAATTGTTAAAGACTAAATATAAAGACATGTATTTGGTAGAGAAGGTAATTAGGAGGAAGGGTGATTTATTATATGTCAAATGGCTCGGGTTCCCAAGTAGCCAGAACTCGTGGATTTCTGCAAAGGATGTATTAAAATGAATTTTAGGGTCAAAATATGGCAAGAGTCAAAACGGAAATTAGGGTGCAAAAGTCAGTAAATAGTTGGCAGTATTAATTCAACCGTAATAGTGAATTTGGGAAATGTAAGTGAAATTTATTAAAACACTTGCCTAGGACAATAACATATCCAAATTGCAGACAAATCGGACAGTAAACACCAAAGATAGTTTTTTAGCCTGAATTTGAAAATTAATTTTTAAAAATATAGAGGAGGGATGGGGATGGGGACAATATATTTAAGGCAGGGGTATATTTAATATAGGCCAGCGGGCGGGAGCTCTATAGGCGGGATCGGGTGTCGGTCCAAAAACTGATCCCCATAAGAATAACATGGGGAAAAAGCGCCGGAAGTGATGCCTCCCCCCTAGTTCTCCTCTACTAGGGGCTTTGGCCCCTTCAAGCCACTAGTTTTATTTTATTCCTTTAATTCTGTAATTATTGCATGTTTCGAATATAATAAAATTGTCAATTAAGTTTATTAGATAATGTTATTAGCTGTCGATAGAAGTAAATTTTACAAACATTAATTTTCCAATGCAATACTAGAACTTATAAGAAATTCATCGTTTACGCCAAAGCTCGACTAATTACTAATCAGAAAAAACAATTAAAATTTCCACCAAAATTATATTTTAATAACATAATAAAACAGATTTAGCAGTAAAATTGAATAATTGTAATGCAATAATAGTTCAATTTTTTCATTCGAAAATGTAGGAACACAAGTTTCCGCTCCCTAACCTAAACACAGTGTTGCAGTAGGGTAGAGCGGTCCGGCTCCCCCCCCCCCCCCGCGGCACGGCGGGTCTCCTCAGCTAATATCTCCAGATTTATTGTTTCCCAGTGTCGCCCCCGGATCATACAAATGGCCAGTTTACCCCCCCCCCCCCCTAGCTCCATAAACCCCCTATCCACCCACCCTATCAAACGACACGCTTAGCAACTTTGATTTTTCTTCCAGCGTTTCCAGTAGGGTTTGAAAGCTATCAGTTGGTACCCCACTGTTTTTTTTTTCAGTAGTGTTTTGAGGTGCTGATTTTTCAAACTGTGAGACTACAATTTGTTTTCAATTTTGTTTTTTTAATAAACTTTAAATGTTTGGTGATTTGTAATACATTTCAAAAATGATTAATAGTTAATTTTAGTATGCACTATTGTGTTGAGTTAACACTAATCGTTTACGAAGTTTCATTTAAAATTTGATTGCAATATTGTTTATCATGATATTAACCAATCACTCTTCCAGATGCAGACAAGTACTCGTGTTATAGGGTATTTATCAATTAATTTGTATGTTGGAAATTTAGGTTGTTTTGCGTAACTAGCTACTAACCAAGCGACAGAAGCCCTACTGATTAGTGTAGAATGAACATCTCATATCCGAACGTGAACATTCTTATGTATGCTTTTGATGAGACGCAGGGTCGGTCAAGTTGACGGACTCCAGTGAGTCCAGGCCACGGCATCGGTCCTGAAGTGCGCTCGAATCCCAGTCCTGGCCATCGACATGGACACACAAATATCGATGGCCCTGCCAAGTAAGTTGTATACTACCTGTATACAAAGGGATGAGGGGAAAGTTACCAGCTAGTAAACAAGGGGATGAGGGTAACGTTACCAGCTAGTAAATAAAGGGATGAGAGGTACGTAACCAGCTAGTAAACAAAGGGATGAGGGGAAATTTACCAGCTAGTAAACAAAGGGATGGGGGAACGTTAACAGCTAGTAAACAAAAGGATAAATGGAATGTTACCGGCTAGTAAACAAAGGGATGAGGCTGACGTTCCCAGCTAGTAAACAAAGGGATAAGAGGAATTTAGCAGCTACTAAACAAAGGGATGAGGGGAATTTACCAGCTAGTAAACAAATGAATGAGGCGAAAGTTGCCAGCTAGTAAACACAGGGATGAGTGGATCGTTACGAGCTAGTAAACAAAGGGAAGACGGGAAATTTACCAGCTAGTAAACAAAGGAATGAGGCTGACTTTTCCAGCTAATAAACAAAGGGATGAGAGGAATTTACCAGCTAGTAAACAAAGGGATGAGGGGAAGGTTACCAGCTAGTAAACAAAGGGTCGAGGGGAATTTACCAGATAGAAAACAAAGGAATGAAGGGAAGGTTACCAGCTAGTAAACAAAGGGATGAGGGGAAAGTAACCAGCTAGTAAACAAAGGGATGAGGGGAAGGTTACCAGCTAGTAAACAAAGGGTCGAGGGGAATTTACCAGATAGTAAACAAAGGAATGAAGGGAAGGTTACCAGCTAGTAAACAAAGGGATGAGGGGAAAGTTACCAGCTAGTAAACAAAGGGGGAGGGAAAATTTACTCGCTAGTAAAGTAAGTTATGACAAGTAAAAACGGGAAACAAGAGGCTACCAACCTGAATAAGAAGTAGAAGAAGAAAAAGTGGCACCGGCAATCTTTCTAACAAATTTAAAAGTAATCTAGTTTGTCCATTGCTCTTGCAGTTCCAAACACAACGAGAAAGCTACTGTTCGGATATGACGTAATAGCCAGCTAGTAAAGAAAGTTATGAGGGGAAAGTTACGAGCTTGTAAACAAAGGGATGAGGGAAAAGTTACTAGCTAGTGAACAAAGGGATGAGGGGAAGTTACAAGAAAGTAAACAAAGGGATGAGGGGAATGTTACCAGCTAGTAAACAAAGGGATAAGGGGAACTTTACCAGCTAGTAAACAAAAGGATGAGGGGAACGTTACCAGCTAGTAAACAAAGGGATCAGGGGAACGTTACCAGCTAGTAAACAAAGGGATGAGGGGAAGGTTACAAGCTAGTAAAAAAGGATAAGAGGAAAGTTACCAGCTAGTAAAGAAAGGGACGAGGGGAAAGTTACCAGCTAGTAAACAAAGGGATGAGGCTGACGTTCCCAGGTAGTAAACAAAGGGATAAGAGGAATTTACCAGCTAGTAAACAAAGGGATGAGGGGAATTTACCAGCTAGTAAACAAAGGGATGAGTGGATCGTTACGAGCTAGTAAACAAAGGGATGAGGGGAACGTTTTTTAGCTAGTAAACAAAGGGATGAGGTGAAATTTACAAGATAGTAAACAAAGGGATAAGGCTGACTTTCCCAGCTAGTAAACAAAGAGATGAGAGGAATTTACCAGCTAGTAAAAAAAGGGATGAGGGGAAGGTTACCAGCTAGTAAACAAAGGGTCGAGGGGAATTTACCAGCTAGTAAACAAAGGAATAAGGGGAAGGTTACCAGCTAGTAAACAAAGGGATGAGGGGAACGTATTTTAGATAGTAAACAAAGGGATGAGGGGAACGTTACCAGCTAGTAAACAAAGGGATGAGGGGATTTTTACCAGCTAGTAAACAAAGGGATGAGGGGATTTTTACCAGCTAGTAAACAAAGGGATGAGGCTGACGTTCCCAGCTAGTAAACAAAGGGATAAGAGGAATTTACCAGCTAGTAAACAATGGCATGAGGGGAATTTACAACCTAGTAAACAAAGGAATGAGGAGAAAGTTGCCAGCTAGTAAACAAAGGGATGAGTGGATCGTAACGAGCTAGTAAACAAAGGGATGAGGGGAACGTTTTTTAGCTAGTAAACAAAGGGATGACAGGAATTTACCAGCTAGTAAACAAAGGGATGAGGGAAAGGTTACCAGCTAGTAAACAAAGGGTCGAGGGGAATTTACCAGATAGTAAACAAAGGAATGAGGGGAAGGTTACCAGCTAGTAAACAAAGGGATGAGGGTAACGTTACCAGCTAGTAAAAAAAGGGATTAGGGGAAGGTTACAAGCTAGTAAACAAAAGGATAAGGGGAAAGTTACCAGCTAGTAAAGAAAGGGACGAGGGGAAAGTGACCAGCCAGTAAACTAACGAATAAGGGGAAAGTTGCCAGCTAGTAAACAAGGGGATGAGGGGTTCGTTACCAGCTAGTAAACAAAGGGATAAGGGGAACGTTTTATAGCTAGTAAACAAAGGGATGAGAGGAACGTTACCACCTAGTAAACAAAGGGATAAGGGGAAGGTTACCAAGTAGTATACAAAGGGATGAGGGGAAAGTTACCAGCTAGTAAACAAAGGGATGAGGGTAAAGAAACCGGCTAGTTAACAAAGGGATAAGGGGAAAGTTACCAGCTAGTAAACAAAGGGATGAGGCTGACGTTCCCAGCTAGTAAATAAAGGGATAAGAGGAATTTACCAGCTAGTAAACAAATGGACGAGGGGAATTTACCACCTAGTAAACAAATGAATGAGGCGAAAGTTGCCAGCTAGGACACAATGGGATGAGTGGATCGTTACGAGCTAGTAAACAAAGGGATGAGGGGAACGTTTTTTTAAGATAGTAAACAAAGGGATGAGGCTGACTTTCCCAGCTAGTAAACAAAGGGATGAGAGGAATTTACCAGCTAGTAAACAATGGGATGAGGGGAAGGTTACCAGCTAGTAAACAAAGGATCGAGGTGAATTTACTAGCTAGTAAACAAAGGAATGAGGGGAAGGTTACCAGCTAGTAAAGAAAGGGACGAGGTTAAAGTTACCAGCTAGTAAACTAAGGAATAAGGGGAAAGTTGCCAGCTAGTAAACAAGGGGATGAGGGGTTCGTAACCAGCTAGTAAACAAAGGGATGAGGGGAACGTTTTTTATCTAGTAAACAAAGGGATGAGGGGAACGTTTTTTTATCTGGTAAACAATGGGATGAGGGGAACGTTACCAGCTAGTAAACAAAGGGATGAGGGGAAGGTTACCAGGTAGTATACAAAGGGATGAGGGGAAAGTTACCAGTTAGTAAACAAAGGGATGAGGGTAAAGTTACCGACTAGTTAACAAAGGGATAAGGGGAAAGTTACCAGCTAGTAAACAAAGGGATGAGGCTGACGTTCCCAGCTAGTAAATAAAGGAATGAGGGGAATGATGCCAGATGGTAAACAAAGGGATGAGGCTGACGTTCCGAGCTAGTAAACAAAGGGATGAGGGGAATGTTACCAGCTAGTAAACAAAGGGATGAGGGGAAAGTTACCAGCTAGTAAACAAAGGGATGAGGGGAACGTTACCAGCTAGTAAACAAAGGGATGAGGGTAAAGTTACCGGCTAGTTAACAAAGGGATAAGGGGAAAGTTACCAGCTAGTAAACAAAGGGATGAGGGGAACGTTACCAGCTAGTAAACAAAGGGATGAGGGGAAAGTTACCAGCTAGTAAACAAAGGGATGAGGGGAACGTTACCAGCTAGTAAACAAAGGGATGAGGGTAAAGTTACCGGCTAGTTAACAAAGGGATAAGGGGAAAGTTACCAGCAAGTAAACAAAGGGATGAGGAGAATGTTACCAGCTAGTAAACAAAGGGATGAGGGGAAAGTTACCAGCTAGTAAACAAAGAGATGAGGGGAACGTTACCAGCTAGTAAACAAAGGGATGACGGTAAAGTTACCGGCTAGTTAACAAAGGGATAAGGGGAAAGTTACCAGCTAGTAAACAAAGGGATGAGGGGAATGTTACCAGCTAGTAAACAAAGGGATGAGGGGAAAGTTACCAGCTAGTAAACAAAGGAGGGAGGTAAAATTTACTAGCTAGTAAAGTAAATTATAAAGAATGTTACCAGCTAGTAAACAAAGGGATGAGGGGAAAGTTACCAGCTATTAAACAAAGGGATGAGGGGAACGTTACCAGCTAGTAAAAAAAGGGATGAGGGTAAAGTTACCGGCTAGTTAACAAAGGGATGAGGGTAAAGTTACCGGCTAGTTAACAAAGGGATAAGGGAAAAGTTACCAGCTAGTAAACAAAGGGATGAGGGGAAAGTTATCAGATAGTGAACAAAGGGATGAGGGGAACGTTACCAGCTAGGAAACAAGGGGATGAGGGTAACGTTACCAGCTAGTAAATAAAGGGATGAGAGTTATGTAACCAGCTAGTAAACAAAGGGATGAGGCTTATTTCCTAGCTAGTAAACAAAGGGTTGAGGGGAATGTTACCAGATAGTAAACAAAGGGATGAGGCTGACGTTTTCAGCTAGTAAACAAAGGGATGAGGGGAATTTTACCAGCTAGTAAACAAAGGGATGTGAGGAAAGTTACCAGCTAGTAAAAAAGGAGGGAGGGGAACGTTTTTTAGCTAGTAAACATAGGGATGAGGGGAAATTCACCAGATAGTAAACAAAGGGATGAGGCTGACGTTCCCAGCTAGTAAACAAAGCGATGAGGGTAACGTTACCAGCTAGTAAATAAAGGGATGAGAGGTAT
This sequence comes from Allygus modestus, assembly GCA_963675035.1. Lineage (NCBI taxonomy): Eukaryota > Metazoa > Arthropoda > Insecta > Hemiptera > Cicadellidae > Allygus > Allygus modestus. Next base: position 406,343,421 of record OY776112.1, read on the forward strand.
GTAACCAGCTAGTAAACAAAGGGATGAGGGAATTTTACCAGATAGTAAACAAAGGGATGAGGGTAAAGTTCTCAGCTAGTTAACAAAGGGATGAGGGGAAAGTTACCTGCTTGTAAACAAAGGGATGAGGGGAAAGTTACCAACTAGTAAATAAAGGGATTTGGGGAAGGTTACAAGCTAGTATACAAAAGGATAAGGGGAAAGTTACCAGCTAGTAAAGAAAGGGACAAGGGGAAAGTTACCAGCTAGTAAACTAAGGGATGAGGGGAAAGTTGCCGGCTAGTAAACAAAGGGATGAGGGTAAAGTTACCAACTAGTAAACAAAGGGATGAGGCTGACGTTCCCAGCTAGTAAACAAAGGGATGAGGGGAAAGTTGCCAACTAGTAAACAAAGGAATGAGGGGAAGGTTACCAGGTAGTATACAAAGGGATGAGGTGAAGTTTACCAGCTAGTAAAAAAGGGATGAGGGTAAAGTTACCGGCTAGTTAACAAAGGGATAAGGGAAAAGTTACCAGCTAGTAAACAAAGGGATGAGGGGAAAGTTATCAGATAGTGAACAAAGGGATGAGGGGAACGTTACCAGCTAGTAAACAAGGGAATGAGGGTAACGTTACCAGCTAGTAAATAAAGGGATGAGAGGTATGTAACCAGCTAGTAAACAAAGGGATGAGGCTTATTTCCCAGCTAGTAAACAAAGGGTTGAGGGGAGTGTTACCAGATAGTAAACAAAGGGATGAGGCTGACGTTTCCAGCTAGTAAACAAAGGGATGAGGGGAATTTTACCAGCTAGTAAACAAAGGAATGAGAGGAAAGTTACCAGCTAGTAAAAAAGGAGGGAGGGGAACGTTACCAGCTAATAAACTAAGGGATGAGGGGAACGTTTTTTAGCTAGTAAACATAGGTATGAGGGGAAATTCACCAGATAGTAAACAAAGGGATGAGGCTGACGTTCCCAGCTAGTAAACAAAGCGATGAGGGTAACGTTACCAGCTAGTAAATAAAGGGATGAGAGGTATGTAACCAGCTAGTAAACAAAGGGATGAGGGAAATTTACCAGATAGTAAACAAAGGAATGAGGGTAAAGTTCCCAGCTAGTTAACAAAGGGATGAGGGGAAAGTTACCAGCTTGTAAACAAAGGGATGAGGGGAAAGTTACCAACTGGTAAATAAAGGGATGAGGGGAAGGTTACAAGCTAGTATACAAAAGGATAAGGGGAAAGTTACCAGCTAGTAAAGAAAGGGACAAGGGGAAAGTTACCAGCTAGTAAACTAAGGGATGAGGGGAAAGTTGCCGGCTAGTAAACAAAGGGATGAGGGGATCGTTACCAGCTAGTAAACAAAGGGATGAGGCTGACGTTCCCAGCTAGTAAACAAAGGGATGAGGGGAAAGTTGCCAACTAGTAAACAAAGGGATGATGGGATCGTTACCTGTTAGTAAACAAAGGGATGAGGGGAACCTTTTTTAGCTAGTAAACAAAGGGATGAGGGGAAGTTTACCAGATAGTAAACAAAGGGATGAGGGTAAAGTTACCAAGTAGTAAACAAAGGGATGAGGGTAATGTTACCAGCTAGTAAACAAAGGGATGAGGGTAAAGTTACCAAGTAGTTAACAAAGGGATGAGGTGAAAGTTACCAGCTAGTAAACAAAGGTAAGAGGGGATAGTTATTCCTACCCAATCATTCCGTACTATACCACCAAAAACTCTAACATACTAGTTTTTTTCTTGTGCCTATCTACTCCAGTGGCATTTTTTTACGTTTTGATAGTGAATATACAGGGTGTTTCCAAATTAATGTTGCTAATTTCGGGATATTGCCCTTATGTCAAAAGGAACATAAATCATCATATAACTGGGGGTATATTTATTTTCGTTAACCGTCTGTCTGTCTGTATGTGATTTTTACAAGAAAATTTATATTTTAAAAACGGCTTGACCAAATTCAACAACTAAATTTTGGTTAAATACTCTTCTTTGTAGGTTCTTTTATAGAAACAAATATTTGTTAGTAAATTCTCTTTCCGTTTAAAAATGGCGGCCATTGAAAATTTGTAACTTCAAATATCTAAAAAACTAGAATTTTTACAAAAATCTTTTTAGATTATAAAAAGGTTGAAAATGTAATTATAAATCCATATCTGCTTTAACATTGAAAATAGGTTTAAAATTACCTTAACTATGACTGAAAAACTGAACACATGGCTAAATTTTGCTATCATTTTGATTAGTTATGATAGAAAGGTTTAGCCATCTGTTCCATTTTTAGTCATAGTTCAGTTAGTTTTAACTCAATTTTCAATGTTAAAGCAGATATGGATTTATAATTACATTTTCAACTTACAACCTTACAACTTATTCAAGAACTTACAACTATATTCTAGAAAGTTTGTTGTACAATTTCTAGTCTTTTAGATATTTGAGGTTAAAGATTTTCAATGGCCGCCATTTTTAAACGGAATGATTTTATGCACAATTTTTTTTCTACCAAAGAACCTATCAAGAAAATTATTTAACCAAAATATAGTTGAATTTGATCTGGCCGTTTTTAAAATGTAAATTTTCTTGTAAAAATCACATTCAGACAGACAGACGGTAAATGAAAATAAATAGACCCCCGGTTATATGATGATTTATGTTCATTTTGACATAAGGAACAATATCCCGAAGTTAGCAACATTAATTTGGAAACACCCTGTATACATAGTTTATACATGTATATGCTTATAATATTGGAAACGGAATTATTTACTACTAGACTTTATCACAACTCATCGTTAAAAAGCTATTAGGTTTCATTGAGATTTTAATGTGCAGTCGAGAGACGAATTTCAATGCCCCGGTTTCCTAATTTCTTCCATTGTCAACAAATGAGTACCACTAACTGATTATTTACTGTTTATAGGATGGTGTTTTGTTTACAGTATATTACACGTAAACAAATCTGTGGTGTGTGTATTGCAGCGATCATATATTTGGTCCAAGGTCAAACTTTAGTGTGGCCTTTATACGGTCACTGGTGAATTTCCAAAAAAGCTTACAATATAAACTCCTAGTCTGCTGCTGGCAGACGTGGATAATGTACAACAAACTAGGGGAATCTGGGACAGTATCCAGTGTATGAAATCATATTTTCAACCGCACATTAACATCAGAAGGCGTATAGCTTCGTTAATAAATATTGCAGGTTCAGTGGAGGGGGTGATTTTCCCTTCAACCCTCTGTTTAATAGCTGGTCATCAAGTCCTCCTTGCAGTATATTGTCTGCAGCGTCGCGTCGTCTGCTACCAGAGGATTGATGGGCTGTGTCGGCGCCGGCGTCGGGACGTTAGCTAAGGAGGTGAGCGCAGTTATCTGCCGTATATCTTATCTCGGCCCGCTGCTATCAATACTGATTAGAGATAAGAGCGTCTGCCGTCGCTGATGTCCTCCCAGACAGCGTCTCTCAGAGACCGGTCGTTACAGGGGATAAAGCACATTTACTCCTATTTTCTCTAAAAAACTATTTTGAGACTTCAATATTCCGAATCTGATAAAACCCACCTTATTTGAGAAATTGGAAATAAGAATAACTCGTGTGGGTATCACTCGATATCAAACTAATAATTGTTTTGTGCAAATTAACAACTTACACAATGCAAACCGTTATTTAAACAACTGGAAATATAAGAATTTGATCTGTTCACTTTTTTGTTGCATATATGACATTTTTTAGCGCTTTGAAATTGTGAAAATTGTAATTGTTAAGTTATTTTTTTCTTCAGTTATGCTGTTAATGTTGTGTGTATTAAGCACAATATTCTGTAACGAAATGTTGTGTTAAACGATAAATAGTTTGTTTTATTTGTATAAATTGTACTTTATTCTTTAGGTTTAAAATTATATACTTTATATATAGGTACATCAAATAAATACCTCGAGTACTAGATTAATGTTTTTTACTCTTATTTCCCAAAAAACTATTTATTTTCATGATGGGTAGCCTCTATATGGATCATATACTATTTATAAATTTATTATTAAGACAATTACGTTAAAACTTAGTTTTTTGTCTGAAACTATTTTCAAGTACTTTCCTTTGTAGCCAAAGAAAGTAAATATGACAATAATTTTCTTCGTCAAACTCCAGTATTAAAATGTCTTCCTCATTCACCATCTTTGCAATTAAAATTTTAATATTTCATAAATTATAATTATATGTGCATGTTATGCTTTACCGAAAAAAATAAGGAATTTTTTCTGTTGGTGTAATAAACAAAATTATCTTTTCATTCTGTTTGTAGTTATTTTATTTATTAACTTAATCTTGAAACCCTTAGGTATGTTAATGCAGACAAAACCTTTAATTTAGCCATTAAACGTAATGAAAACTAATACTTTGTAGAAATAATACATGGAAAAATAATAAATTGTGAAATAGCACATATACTATCTCTAAAATCAGCACATAAAGGTACAGTCTCGTCTGGAGTGGATTCATAGGATATGAAATACGAGGCGGCGAAGTAGGTATGCATTTGATATACAAACCTCTCGTGTAATAGATTCACATACATTCTGTGCGTCTTCCACTTTGATTCCAATAATATTATAGAACTAAACTGATTGGATATCAATTCACCATAACGAGAAGCCACTTTGTTTATTGGCTTGAAAGTTTCAACATCCTCTCTTATCAAATGTATTGATTTAGTTTTTTTACGAGTGTATTTTAATTGTAAAAGTTCTACAAAACAGACACGCGCAATAATAAAGCATAATTATATACCAATATAATTTCACAAGTTCTTCAAGTTCACTATTTCAATATGCATAGCCCTCTTCAAAACTAACTTAAAACTAAACCGATCAATGATTTTGCTTCATTTCATAGCCCACATACAACAACATTAGTATGAAGACATTAACAACACGTGCATCAATTTACAATTATTTCCTGCTGTGTAGCTTTTAATTGTTGACGACGTCAAATAGATATATTTACTTTTCAACCCTTATACACTACGGACGTCTTGGTGAATAGTTAGTAGCACTACAGATAAAAAAACTTGTATTTGTTCATCTTGGTAGTACTAAATAGTGAAATTTTTTTTCCAAAGAAATTAATGTGGGTTTTTCCCATTAGTGGATAATAATCTCATTCCCGACCTTTTGGATCTGGTAATTGATGTAGTTTACATTAATTCAGGAATATAACATAACAATTAACAACAATTAAAACAAAGATTAATGGAGATCAGGTAAGAGCTAAGATATATAAGAGTCAAAGCAGTCAAAAGTTCACAAAAGCAAAACTCACAGAATTTACTCGCTATACAACACAACAGCAGATCACGATGATTCTGCAAAGAAAGACACTCTTGTTTGATCTTGAACACTTCTTAGGTAAAACTAGTTCGCACGCAGCACGCTGACGTGAGGGAAGTGAATTTCCACATAAAAAACTATAAAAACTCAAAACCAGTTAAAAACATACAATTATTCCAATTTTTATTCAAATCTGAAAATATTGATTCTTGCCTGTTCTGATATTCCTGGTTCTATTTACCTGCAATGCTGGGAGTACAATTTTGCGCATTATAAGGTTAGGAGAAGGTCCAGTCAGGCTTTAAAGTAGGCGTGAGGTTGTTGGGGATGATAAAAGTACACAAAAAATGATTAACAGGCTTTTCTAATGTAAAACCCCCATAAGACAACGTGTTTGGTCAATGCACATTTCCTTTAATAATTCGGTAAATATATATGCTAGAATAACGAAAGAGGGCTTAAAAGTTTTGCCATACTAATTCCCATCTTTTTGAATTAGTTAATTTCACATCAGGGGCTTTTCTGACCCTTTTGGGCTTAAAAACTTGAAATTTGAAAGATTAATCCCCAAAAAAGGGGTTTAGAGTTTTCCGATTGTTTTGCTCAACGAACTTGTCCAACTGATTATAGAAAGGAACGTCCCTACCAAATTTGAAGTAAATCGGACAAAAAATGCGACCGCTAGAGTGCCTGCACACACACACACTTCAAATTTGGTAGGGACGTTCCTTTCTATAATCAGTTGGACAAGTTCGTTGGGCAAAACAATCGGAAAACTCTAAACCCCTTTTTCAAATATATATATATGTGTCTCTCTATATATATACATATGTAATTTTGAACGAACCCCCAAAACGTGTTCAGGGGGTCACGTTAGGAACTTCTATGGTGGTCCCGGGCTTAAGTTTCACCGTGCGGGTCATGCTAATAGTTCACTTTCCAAAGGAAATTCACTCATAATAAATAGTTGGAGCAGAAGGAGACATGAAAAAGAGAAATAAAACATTTCAAATTACGAGTCAGTTATGAAAAATTTTATTTGATTCCTCCTCAATGTTATACAGGTATTGTATTGCTAAAGGGTTGTGGCACCAAAGGGGAACATCGATCAAATGAACCCTAACAGCAGTATTCAATATTTCTAAAGCTCCATTCTTCCACATCAGCACCAAAACGCCGTTATAATGCTGCATTTGAAATATATTGCTTAGAGTGATTAAAACAAATCAGGACATTTGTTGTAAATCACACAATCATAAATATTAATATTAGCAGAATAAAAATTGTAAACCTTTATAAAATAAAAAAGTCCTTATTTTAAATCATTTAATAGCTAAAAAATCCCCTTACATGGAGAAACATATTTATATACATTGTGCATAAGTAAATGATTCGTTTAAAATTAAAATAGATGTACATATAAACTTGTATAAAACATAGTTTACTAATAGTTTATATTTTTATTACAACAACAATCTATCTGAAACCTTTTTCTAGGTGAAACAAATAGTTTTAGGAATATTATTATGTTCCACTTGTGCTAAATTTAACTTTGGTAACATAATTATGTTTACCATGATAACATAAGGTTATTTTTAGCCCACTGACTTAATTTGGCTGACAGCTTGTTGTCTTTTATTAATCATTCTATTTAGGAGTTGACACCCGATATCACTTTAGCAAACTGATAATTATAGGCAAGGCTTGTCTGAAAATATGAGTTCTTACTGAAATCTAAAATTATCAATAAAGAAAGGAAATTAAATAAATTCACATTTTAAAAACTAATAATAAAAATTTCGTTGAAAACAGCTTCTATGAACAAGAAGTTTATCTGAACCCACATTAATTTATGATTAGGACCAACAATTCCCCTCCCCACTCAAAAATGTAACTTAACACAACCCCAATAAATGGATACAATGGCAGACATTTTAAAGCTTCCAATGCTCTCCTAGGTCGGTGAGAAGAGTGCCTCCGAAAGTGAATAAAATATAGCAAAAATTAATGAGAGAACGAAGTGAGCAGAGACAATGATATTTATGTTGTGTTACAAAAACGATATCTCTCTATTCCTATAATAGGCAAAGCCATCACTCACTGACTTCCTCACTCACTCACTCTCTCATCACGAACCACCACTCTCTCATCCCCTCACTCTCTCCTACTTCCCATTTACCAAGAGAGTTGAAATTTTGTACACCGATTCTTTAGGCTTAAAATAGGAAAATTAAATAGTTATCATCCTGATCTTACCTTAAGGCTCCGCCAGAGACCCCAACAAATTGCCCATGTATTTCTTATGGACTTTCATATTTGATTGAGCTGATGAAAATACAAACAGCTGATCTTGATTGGTAGTAGTTCCACGGGCTAACCACAGAATGCAGGTCACGCAATTATCATAGTTTTAGCGAATTTCCCCTATAGGGTAGAAGCTATTACCGTAGTCGGCATAGTAACACCTAGGCCCGGGACCATGATAACTTTTTGTTTTGAGGTCCCCAGATGGCAAAAACACCATTCGTTCAAAACTGTATATATATGTATACAGCGTGTGTGTATGTGTGTGTGTGTGTGTGTTTCCGTGAGCACGATAACGATCGTAAAAATAATCCGATTTTGACGAAATTTGGCATAACCGTGTAAAGCAGCATTTATTATTTTAAGTTAGAAAACCAGACAAGTCGACATATCCGAAAGGGTATTTTGGGGGGTTTTGTTCCCCGAAAATAATTTGTTTGAGTTTTTTACATGTAATTTTTGAAAAAGTCAAATTTTAGTTTTTTTTTCATTGGAATCAGCTTAAAAAGACTCACAATTTCGTGATTTGATCATTGCTCTACGTCAAATGGTTATAGAGATATTGAAAGTGCTAAACTTGAAGTGCTCAAGTTTAATAACGTTGTCCAATGTTATTCTTATGAAGAGTAAGGAAAATTGTATATCTCGCTTATTTATTAACTTATCCTGATGAAACTTGGTATATTACTTCATATCGTTGTGGTCTATTGATATTTGCTAAAAACATTTTTCGGCCCGTAGCAGCAAACCTGCGTATTCAACCCCCATGTTATTCTTATTGAGAATAAGTATTGTGTTCCCTTAATTATGAACATAAATTAATAAAATTTGGTATGTGGCTTTGCCTACTTGAGTTATATTGATATTTGTATAAAACTCCATTTTTTTGTTACTTGCTTCAGCAAACCTGCATACTCAGCCGCCATGTTATTCTTATGGAAAATAATTAAAATGTCATAAATCGTTTATTTATGAATGTATATTGATGAAACTTGGTATGCGGCTTTATGTAGTATTTAGATAAATATATATGCATTGGAAATTCGCTGAGTACACCGGTTTGCTGCTACGGGGGTATTTATAAATCATTCGTGGGGCGAAGCCTGCGGGTAACAGCGAGTCTGTATGTATAATTCTGTAAACGACATTTTAAAGTTAAAATTGTGGGAGTTTGTAAAATTGCAGGATGATGGGAGATGGCTCAAATTAAAAGTCTCGATCCCAGAGACTCGGGACAATAGCAGTATTTCTAAAAAGTTACCAGCAAACGAGCAATAAAGTAAAACACCCCAATAAGCAAAGCATGGGGATTTAAAAACGTCTGCTTAGTTTGCATTAACACATGTGATGAAGTGACTGCTTTATTTACGAACTGGCATGTGTTGAGATCAGATGAGGCAGAGTATTGGAGCAAGGTTAGCAAAGGTGGCTTGTCCCCTTCAAGCCACTAGTTTATCGTAAGGCTGAAAAGGGATCAAATAAAAAATAGTAGGATATATTTGTCCTACTAAATTCAAGTCCACAGAGTCCACTGAATCAAGTCTATTTGTTTGATCCTTGTTGCCGAGAAATTTTAATTGAGACTTACGTTATTATTAGTAACTTTGATCTGTATTATCGTAGTTCGCAATCCAGTTACGTAAATATTTTAGCGTACTCCTGTGTTAATAGTAACAAGGAAACGAATAGCAGATAGCATGTCCGACCGAAATATGCTCGCAGCTTGTTAACATTCTCACCACTTGATAAACATGTACACGTTATCATTCAACGATCACGCCAATATTACCAACACCCCAAACACATGTATCTTCAGCCAGTAGTGCCAAGACGCAGCTATTTACACCACTATTTGCCCATTAACAGAGTCAATGATGCAGTGTGAGTCACAGCCAGTAATCGCCTGGACATATGTTTGGGGGCGTCGAAATGAACCGCCCGGCCTAGGGGCGCCTGCCGGGGCGGCTCCGCACACGCCACTCTACAAATTGTACTCACGCCCTAGCGCCCGTCAAAATCAACAAGTTTAGTAGGATTAAAGCAACAGTATTGGCTGCTATCTGTCAGCAACGCGTTCGAAGGTTCAGATTGAGTTGGTTGACCTGGAGAATGAAGAAATTTGTAACTTTCAGGGATAGGAGAAGGTACGTCAATATGATCTAATATTAACAGCACAGCTTCGCCCACGCAAACTATAATTTAACTAGAATGAATCGTAAAGTTACTATTGTGAGCTGCTAGAGCCCCGTCTTCGTCCAGTATTTTACAAATGTTTCCATGGTAACAATAAACAAACACAATTGTCACAAACAATAAGTCACAACTTAATCTTAAGAATAATATTAGATTTAGAGACCAATAGGACAAAGCCCAAAGGTTTTAAACGCGCATGAGCCTATTCCCACATGTACGAAACTTCCATGTTAAATTTAATTTAAATCGGTTCTATAATTTTCAAGTAAGGTCGACAGGCACACATGACGACAGACACCGCCTCATTTCTTATAATTGTATGAATATGGAACCTAAACAAAGAGGCAACTTATTTACGAAAGTAAGCTCTTACAAATTGTATTTGGGTGCTGACTTAAACACATCAAAAATATTATTTCTATAAGAATAACATTGGAACTTTAACGTTATGTGCGGTGGAGCCCTAAGTTAAGAGGGGGAATCTTTTCTTAGTGCACCTCTAGGTTTCAAAACGAACGTATCATGAAAATGTCAAGCCTTTAGCTTTAATAGTGTTTGCTGTGTTTATTATCTATCAGGACTTAAGTTTTATCATACAATTAGATTTTTGGATTTTGTTAATTATTATCAAGATGTAATTGTTTTTCACGCCCAGTAATTGAAGATGTTGACAAGTCCTAGCCAGTAAGTAACATGACCGATTGACTACATGATGAGAAAACGCGAGTTATTAAGCTATTTCTTTCCTTTTTTTACTGGTCCAGTTTTTAACACTAATTCATTGTTAAATTTATTTCGAGAATGTTTATAAGCTGTATATCTTAGTACCATATTTGTTTACTGTTTAATTTGTATATCTTTTCGTTTTCTAGACACTCAGAGCCAAATTGGCCCTTGTTTATTTTCGATGTGTTCGTGTTCTAATGATGTTCATAGTGTAAATCAATTCTAGTTGTTTATAAAAACATAACTCCTAAATCGTATAAAGACCCGCACCTTAGATCTTACCAACGGTGTTATGTACCATCAACAGGTCTAAAAACGAATACGTTACAACTATTTTACAAAACCTAATTGTATCATTTACTGCCAGTGTTAGTTAGACATCTTGTTTGAAAATCATTAATCAAGATTTAATGTAACGGGTTATAAAACCACCGAATCCCAAAGGTTTCACTGGCAGCTGATAGCAGATTGAGACGCCCCTGATCAATAGGGGCGGCCAAAGGCAGGTGGTTATTCGAATTTGGGATCGGATCGATAAAACAAGAAACCTATTGTTTCGGTCCATTTATCCGTTGGAAGCGAGTAATCTCGTCACCGCTCCAAGGTCAGCTGATTTGATTTCTTCTTAAGCTGTTATCAATCACTCTAATCTTTAATTAGGCAGATCAGCGGATCGCCTCCCCCTGTGACGGGGGGAGGGCTAATTCTGAGGGGGGTGCAGGTCGTGATATGTTACAGCGCTGCTCGTGTCTTTTAATGCTCCTCGGGGATTTTTGAGAGTTTAAATAGGACTTTCCAAATTGTTACCTGCGTCACAAAGACTTGTTGCCTGCTGTTAAAGGTTAGTTTGTGATTGAATTCAAAATTGTAAGGGTTTGTTATTCAAGGGAGGGCTGTCTCGGTGGTTTAGTTAATTTGTCAAGGGTTTTCTCTTAATAATTTATATATAATTAAAATCAATTATATTGTTACCAAATTTACAGATACACGGCATACAAAATTGCCAGGGTTGTTTCACGGTATTTCCATTTGTCATTGGCTTCATTTCTATTTGTTAATGATACGTTATTAGATAGTAACAAGACCAGGGTTTGGATAGTTTCCTTTTAAAATGTTTAAAAAAATGAAAAAGCCGTAAATAGACAGACAAAAACAACTACCAAATTTACTTTACGATTAAATGGCTATTTCCTTTGTATACTTGAAAGGCTATAATGTTACGGTTTCCATTAATGAATTTAGTTGTTACTACGATTTTTTACAGAATAATTTTGCGTAAAGTCTTTATAAAATGGTTTTATTAAAATAATAATTAACTATGATGTTAGAAAAAGTTGATTGATTTAAAACATCCATTGAAAGACGTAATAAGTTTACCACAATAGCAGATGTTTTCCATAAACAATTTAACCACCAAAAGGAAATATTTTGTAATACTTGTAAGTACGGTAATTCAAATGACGATACAGTCGTTCAATTTTGATAAAACTGAAAAACTATGATTAAAAAATATTGTGACTTTAAAACTTCTAGCAATAAATTGTGTTACACCCACGGTGGCTATTGTTTTGTGTAGGTAATAATTATCCATAAATTACCTATTTACCGTTACAGTAAATATAAATAAACGGTATCAGGAAACTGACACATACTTTCTCCCTTTTAGTCCATTTTAATGAAAAAAATATTATTTATTTACTATATATAGAATATAAAGTACGGCATCTTATACAATTTTTTGTCCGAAATGTCCGACCAAATCCCATTTTTGGAGACACCACAGAATCCTCTGCTACATACAGTGGTTTTAAGAGGGACAATGCCCCATCCTCCCCCCCCCCAGGGTTAAGGGGCAACGTAGTTCAAACATCCTCTTTTGGACAATGCTAAATTGACCTGGATATCAGAGTTTAACGAAATTGATCAGTAAATAAGAGAGAAATGGTAATTTTTGTATTCCCTATAAGAATAACATTGGACAACGTACTGCGTTTACCGCTAAATGAAAATTTCAATTTTCTCCGCAACCAGTAATCGTAGAATAATAATTCAAAAAACTGAATTATTTAGTTTTTTAAACTTTTTTAATGGTGATAAGTAATATTTTTTAACATTTAAGGTTTGCTATGACAAATCGAAAAACTGAAATTTTGATGTTTTAAGTCCTGTTATTTCTGCACCCAAATTTTTTCAGAAATGCGGGTGGTGTAATTTTGTTGGAAACCTAAAGCTCTACAAACTACTTAAGTTTAATTAATATCGTTAGAGCCGTATTTGAGAAATTTAGATTGTTTATGCTTTTTAGCGGTTTTGGGGGATAATTACCCTTAAAAATTAAAAATTTAAAAACTCCCAAAGATACAGTTGATTAGCTCCTACATGCCAAATTTCATCAAAATCGTTTTAATAGTGTCGTCTCTAGCTCTGTAAACATCCATACATACAGACAGACACATACACATCACGTAAAAATCACTTTTTTGGATTCAGGAAGCACCAAAACGAATATTTACACTCAAATTCACAACTCAAATTCGAAAATTCGAAAACAATACCTTCTCCATGAACTATGTATAGGGGAGAGAAAGTAAAAATATACGAATACGAACTAATGCAATATTTGATGTTTATTTGAGAGTATGGTGACTATTAAATAAACAATAAATAAAAAAAACATAGAATAAGACCTGCCTGCCTAATTTCCCCAAATCATACAATATGTTAAACCGGTTACACAAACAACAAGTGTGTACATACAATACCCCCGTCGCAGCAAACCTGCATACTCAGCAAATTTCCAATGCATAATATATGTCTTAATAACACATAAAGCCGCATACCAAGTTTCATAAAAATATATTCACATATAAGCGATTTTAATTATTCTCTATAAGAATAACATTGGTAATGAGTACGTAGGTTTGCTGAAATAAGGAACACAAACAATTGGTTTTTATGCAAATATAAATAGAATTTAACTAGGCGAAGCCACATACCAAGTTTCATCAATATTCAATCATAAATAAGCGTTATATAACATTTTAATGATTCTCCATAAGAATAACATGGGGGCTGAGTAAGCAGGGTTGCTGCAACAAGGAACAAAAAATGGGTTTTTATGCAATTATCATTATAATTCAATCAAGTGAAGCTATATACCAAGTTTTATTAATTTATGTTCATAATTAAGGGAGTCAATACATTTGACTTATTCTCCATAAGAATAACATGGGGGCTGAGTACGCAGGTTTGCTGCTAAGGGAATAATCACCAAAAACTCAATTTTTTGTGCAAATATCAATTTACCAGTACTACGTGAAGCCACATACCAAGTTTCATCAACATACATTCATAAATAATCGAGATATCAAATTGTATTTATTCTCCATAAGGATAACATTGGACAACGTACTGTTTAGCACTTTGAATATCTCTGCAACGGTTGGGCTTAGAATCAAAATTTAAACACCAAAATGATTGTTTTGTGGAACTGAACAGATTGGTGAAAGCAAATGTGAAGTTTACATTAAAATAAACTGAGGAAAAGCAAAAAACCGTTTTCCCATAAGATTAACATGGGAGATTTTATGAGTAGGTTTTAGCGAATTTCCCCTATAGGGAAGAAGCTATTACCGTAGTCGGCATGGTAAGACCTAGGCCCGGGACCATGATAACTTTTCGTTTTGAGGTCCCCAGACCCCAAAAACACCATTCGTTCGAAACTGTATATATATATATATATATATATATATATATATATATATATATATATATATATATATATATATATATATATATATATATATATGTGTCCGTGAGCACGATAACTCTCGTAAAAATTATCCGATTTTGACGAAATTTGGTATAAACGTATAAAGCAACATTTATGACTTTAAGTTCGAAAACCAGCCAGATCACATTATCCGAAGGGGTATTTTGGGGGCGTTTTGTACCCCAAAAATGGGTTTTTTGAATTTTGTAGATATAATTTTGGAAATAGTCAAATTTTAGTTTTCACCATTGGATTCAGCTTAAAAAAACACACAATTTGGTATTTTGATCATTTCTCTACGTCAATTGGTTACCGAGATATTGAAAGTGCTAAACACAGTACGTTGTCTAATGTTATTCTTATGGAGGAAAAGAAAAATTTTATATCTCGCTTATTTATGAACGTATACTGACAAAACTTGGTATACGGCTTCATCTGGTTGTGGACCATTGATATTGGCTAAAAAAAACAATTTTTTGCCAAAGGCTCCCGTAGCAGCAAACCTGCGTACTCAGCCCCATGTTATTCTTATGGAGAATAAGTAATGTGTTATCTCCCTTAATTATGAAAATAAATTAATGAAATTTGGTATGTGGCTTTACCTAAATGAGTTATATTGATATTTATATAAAACCCCATTTTTTGGTGTTCCTTCCTTCAGCAAACCTGCATACTCAGCCGCCATGTTATTCTTATGGAGAATAATTAAAATGTCACAAATCGTTTATTTATGAATGTATATTGATGAAACTTGGTATGTGGCTTTATGTGGTATTAAGATACATATATATGCATTGGAAATTCGCTGAGTACGCAGGTTTGCTGCTACGGGGGTATTTTGGATTTTCTCCGCAACCACTTAACCTAGGTTAATAATTCAAAATACTATATTATTTTTTTTTTAAGCTCTATAACATGGTCAAATCCAAAATTAAGTTTTTTTTTTATTTTAGGGTGAAAAGTGCAAAAAAACTGATTTTCGGAAAATTTAAAAACCCCATAAACCCCCCTTCCCATGGTCCGATTTTTCTGATTTTCGAACTTAAAGTCATGAATGTGATTTTACACATTTGAGCCAAATTTCATCGAACTCGGACGTTTTTTACTCAAGTTATCGCATTCACGGACACATATATAAATATATAAATTTGAACGAATAGTGTTTTGGGATCTGGAGACTTCAAAACAAAAAGTTGTCATGGTCTGGGGTTGTGTAGGTCTTACCATGAGACCTACGGTAATAGCTTCTTCCCTATAGGGGAAATTCGCTAAAAACGACACAGAATCACTTTAATCGTTTAGGGGGCAATGAAACGAATATTTCTTTCCAGCTTTTCTTACCAAATGAAGTATAATTTACATTTTCTTCTCCAGTTCAAATTTTCGTAGTTAAACTACAGTAGGTTTAACAACGAAGAATGGAACTGGAGACGAAAAGGTAATTTAAAACCACTTTATTTAGTCATACCAGTTGAGGGGCGGATCAAAATGAGTAAATTTTCTTATAAGGCTACTAAATAAATTATTTAAATTTTCTTAACAATAAAAAAATATAAATCAAATGGTCTGAAGACCCATCATCAGTGGGTAATGTATGAACCAAGTTATGGTAAAGGTTGTCATCCTTAGATGGTTTTCGTATAGCTTTCACTTCACACATAAATATATACAATATATTATTACATGTCATTCATTCATCATTTAGTAATAATTTTCCTATTATGTGTTATTTTATATTTAAGTTTCTATATAAATGTGTTAATTAATTAATTTCTCCTAAATGTGTTATTTGTATTAATTGTCCCATGTTTATGCCTAATAATAATCATCATTATCATCACTCCTCAGAAAACATTCCCCTCTATGTATTTAATGTTTATTTATCTGTGCAATTGTATAATAATATGTATTTCATCAATTTAATCACCAATAATTATTCATAGCCTATCCCCATATAATAGCCTACTCACTTAATTTAATATGTTTGTTAATAATAATATTTTAGATATAATTTATGTGAGAGGATTGCAACAAAATTAAAATTTAATATAATATACTTTTCAAAAATAGTCTTTAAGGAATCTAAATTACAGGGACCAGTGTTAACAATTGTGTGACCATGTGCTTCTCAACAATGGACCATGCTTCCAGACCTCATCTCTACTAGATCTTTCTTCTTGCTCCAGATGCCATAGTGTTAAGACCTAGAATCTGTGAAGGACACAGTTCCTATTTTAAATTTCCCAGTATGGCCTAAGTTTTGCATTGCTTAGTGCTCATTTTATTAGGGACTTACTGCTCAATTAATACCATCTTTAAATTCATTCCTTTTTATTTGATTTTCCCCAAAAACTGGTATTTGAGCGAAGAACATTTGTAAGCAGATTGGTAAACTCCTTCCATTGTATTCTATTTAGGGACTGGAAAGAATACAGACATTTAAATAGAACAAGCCTAATGTTCTGAAAGTTAAAGTAACCTCAAGAGGGTATTTTTTATATTGAACTATCTTTCCAAATTTAATTTTGAGTATTTTAACCATTCATAAAGTCAGTGAAACCATTGGACTCTCCTTTTTGGACAACAACCAAAATTTCCATTGTTGTAATTTTTCAACACATCAGCTTAATTAGACTTAATATTCTTTCAAATATCATCCCAACGTTATTCAAGTCAGCACGATACTTCCCCCCTGAGAAAAAGAGCCCTCATTTGTAAAGAAACCCCATTTAGAACCCAAAATATGAACATTTAGTTTTAGGCCTACAAGTTTGTTTGTCATTTACCTTCTAGGCTAGGCCACACATTGTAACTGTTCCCCCTGAGTTGTATATTATTGTAAATCCCTTTAATTGAGAACCTTTTTGAAACATAATTGTACTAATAGATAAATAAATATTGTATTGTTCCTCTGTAACTTTGTATTTTATTCAAATAGTTAAAGAAATCTTAGAAATTGTACACCTACCTTTTGTTGACATCCAGAGTAAATACAAAATACATTATACTCACTACAATAAAGTAAAGGAGACCACAAGTACAAGTATATTTATTATCAAGTCAAAGAAGATCATTTGTGAGCTATATTTAAATAGCCTAGGGAATTTTGTAAGCAACAACACTCATTTTTGCAAAGAGAAGCTAGGCTTAGCACATGGTAGCCATTGCCCTCAGATCCGATAGCATCACTTTTTATATCCACTTTTCCTGAGCACATCCGAGCAAACAATTAGTTAAAAGTTAGCAATTTAGAAGTATAATTAAGTAAAAACAATTAGAAAATCAATAAGAACAAATTCGATTTAAATATTGAAGACTACTCACGCTCCCTAAAATACGTAACTTTGGGAGATCCCAACCAAACCTCAAACTTATCTTACTATCTTACTCTTATTTTAGAGTTTCTTTCCTTTATCAGGGAGCAAAAAATTATTATTTTACGATGCCTTCGTGTTTCTCATAGCCAGATTATTAATTAATTTCTGCAATTGATTTTAACTATTTAATTTAAAATTGTATTAGCAGAAAAGTTTCTCTTGTAATTTAGAATTTAGTTATAGCTGGCAAATGAAAATGTTATATGATGTATAATTTATTGACTTTGAGTGCATTATTCATTCATTCATTCATTATTGCAGGATTAAGAAATCCCAGCATAGCTGTCCCACGTCTTCCACAAGCGGGAATTGTGTTCAGGTTACCGGAAGGATAGCATTTAGCAGGAAATGAAAGGGTGGGATGGGACCGGTAGCCAAATTGACCTTTCAGAGTGCCAACTCCCGTGCTCCTCTGACAGCTGTGATCAGGCTCAAACAGGCGGACCCACTCTGCCCTCCAACTGGCCCACTGAACTAACAGGGTATCCACGTACAACAGCCAGGGACCATACATTCTCTGGTTGAGGACCAAACCCGGAGTTTCTATCCCCAGCCGCTGCAAATGGAGGGACCAAAGGTGAAAGGGAAGTTTGTCATAATGGACAGCTAAAAGACTTACCTATGTAATGACAACTTCATTTGCTGTACCCAATGTCAGCCTGAAAACTGGTATAGACCAGTTTTCAGGTTATCCTGGGACTAGGGTGCATTATGGATCATGACTAAATCTTGATCTATGGTAGAATATGTATGTTGTTCATCGGTAATTTTTTCTGCAAAGGTGAAAGTGTTTTGGTTCTGGAGCTGTCCTTTGAACCTTTGTTCAAAACTGCGACCTGTTTGGCCAATATACAATTTAGGGCAAGTATCAAATTTCAATTTACACACGCCCGAGCATTGGCCATCAGTTTGGGAGATGTTTGGACGGTTAAGGATCTGCCAATATACAATTTAGGAAGTAGCAAATTTCAGTTTATACACGCCCGAGCATTGGTCATCAGTTTGGGAGATGTTTGGACGGTTAAGGATCTCCCAACATACAATTTAGGGCAAGTAGCAAATTTCAGTTTATACACGCCCGAGCATTGGCCATCAGTTTGGGAGATGTTTGGACGGTTAAGGATCTGCCAATATACAATTTAGGAAGTAGCAAATTTCAGTTTATACACGCCCGAGCATTGGTCATCAGTTTGGGAGATGTTTGGACGGTTAAGGATCTGTTGCACACTGTTCTTTTACTAATAGTCTATGTTATCTGGATTGTGAAGAGAGTTATTTATTTTACCATGATAGGTCATAAGGACAAATTGTTTCTTTTGGCAGCCCGTTTTACATCTGTCTATTTTATTTTTTTCTATATTATTAGTTGGTTAATGAGTTGTAGCCATTGTTGTTACGTTTTCGCACGATGATGTTTATTTAATTTGGTAGTCTTCCCTATTTAAAAGGATAGTTAGTAATACCATCAGCTTTGGAAAGCAGCATACTTATGTGGAATTAATTGGAAGAACTATGGTGAACCTGCTCAGTGGCTGCTGGTATCCTATCAACTAGAAGTTGAACCGATCGTCGATCTCATGATTGTTAGATAGTTGAGTTCGTTGCTAGTTTCTTATCAGTTAGAAGTTGTACCGACCGTCGCATCTCCTGATTGTTAGATAGTTGAGTTCGTTGCTGGTTTCCTATCAATTAGAAGTTGTACCGATTGGCGGATCTCCTGATTGTTTGATAGTTGAGTTCGTTGCTGGTATCCTGTCAACTAGAAGTTGAAGCGATCGTTGGACCTCATGATTGTTAGATAGTTGAGTTCGTTGCTGGTTTTCTATGAATTAGAAGCTGTACCGGTCGTCGGATCTCCTGATTGTTGGATAGTTGAGTTCGTTGCTGGTTTTCTATGAATTAGAAGCTGTACCGGTCGTCGGATCTCCTGATTGTTGGATAGTTGAGTTCGTTGCTGGTTTCCTATCAATTAGAAGTTGTAACGATCGACGGATCTCCTGATTGTTAGATAGTTTATGTAGTGACTCTAAATAACTATATGTTAGCAGATGACTATTTCACATATTTATTCAATCATATGGTTATTGTTTACATTGTGTTATTCTTGTGATTATAGTTGTAGTTTTCAAATGTATTATATTCTGTTCAGTTAATTTACAGTTTTAAATTTATTAAGCGTTGTGTACATGCGAAATCAAATGCGTGCTTTACTTATTACTTATTTATAAATATAATCAAACCCCATTCCAGGCCACCACTTCACAATAATTAATTGGCGACGATAACAAAACTAAATTTTGCATGCTACTTCAATACAACTTAAGTTCACAAGTTCACAGACAGCACTTCTAATAAAATTTACATCCAATTTACTTATTTTCCAGTTCATTATATCTATATTATCAAGTTATCTTACATTGTTCAAACATGGATGAAGATCAGTTTAGGTAATTCATGCACATATTTCAAGAACAACAGAACCATCTTATTAAAGAAGTTCTTCAAGCTGTACGAACTCATGGCGAAGAAACAATATAAATGAAACCTGCAGTTAATTAATCAAGCATTGCCCCTTTCGAAAACTACGATCCTCGACGTGAAAAGTTTACGTCTTAGCTAGAACGTTTTGAAAACTATTATACCATGAAAGGATTATCGGACACAACTAAAATCGGTCAACTTTTGTGCGTTTCGATCGGGAGTGATCATTACAACAGTTTAGCCTCATTCTTAGGCCCCGAAAAACAGTTGAAAAATCTCAACTATGGAGAACTTACCAAGGCTTTCAAACAATTGTTGATTCCAAAGAAGAACGTGGTCGTATCTCAGCATTATTTTTAATGTTTTTCAGAAAGAACGGCAGTCCATATCTGAATTTGTGGCTTCCCTACAACATAATCTTGCCGAATGTGAATTCTTAGTCAAATGTTCATGTGAACAATCAGTTTCGATCGCGGATGTTTTTCTGAGAGCTATTCGAGGTTTGCGAGATGATTGGCTCCGGGAACGAATTCTACAGTAAAATGAAACTACTTTCGATGGAATCCTTACAAAGGCAATTGCCCTCGAAGCCTCAAAGATCGAATCTAGGGAGCTTGCTCAACGATCTTATTCTAATAAAACAAACTTTAACAATAGTGATGACGTGAACAAACTATCTAACTGTTCCAGGCGTTCTCACTCACATAATCGCCCTGCTAGGCCGCAAGTCAACACTCTTCCCGTTCTCGTACTCGTCGTCCAGATTTAAAATCTCTCGGCATCGATAATCTTTGCTTCCGATGTGGAAAAGACAACCATCAAGCATCTGAATGTCGGATTGATAAATAAAAAAATAAATGCAACAAACAAGGTCATCTATCTAAAGTATGTATTTCAACGCAAATGACAGAACGGAAGAAAACAAACCCTCCTAGTTCAACAAACTTCGTCCAGAACTTCTCTCCTGTTGATTTTATAACAACTTCACCTGACTACGGCCTCAAGAAAATCTTAACTGTAAATCAACATCCAAATGTGGTTGAACTATTTGAAGTTAAACATGATTCTGACAAATACATGATTACTGTAATGCTCAATGGAAAGCCACAACATTTCGAAGTAGATACAGGCGCATTTTTCTCCCTTCTTTCTAAAAACGACTTCGATCGCCTCAAATTAGACATACCCATGGAAACCACAACCATTGCCATCAGATCATATTCTGGCGATATAATAAAGCATGAAGGAAAAGTGAACGTCAGTGTTTCCTACTGTGAAAAAAAATTGAAGGGGAACTTCACTTTGTTCCATCAGGTCACGATGCGCTCTTGGGACGGCAGTGGATTCGAGCCCTAGGAATTGATCTTAACCAATTGGATGCTGACA
The DNA here is from genome assembly GCA_963675035.1 of Allygus modestus. Taxonomy (NCBI): domain Eukaryota; kingdom Metazoa; phylum Arthropoda; class Insecta; order Hemiptera; family Cicadellidae; genus Allygus; species Allygus modestus. Next base: position 406,364,964 of record OY776112.1, read on the forward strand.
TGATGCAATCAACTCAAACCCTCCAGACCCAGCCGATTAACTGTACAGATGAACTTTTCAACGTATTTTCAAACATCTTTGAGGAGAAAATTGTATGTGTTCCTGATTTCAAAGTAACAATGCAACTTCGAAACGGTGCAAAACCTATTTGTACTAGGGAACGTGATGTCCCATATGCTTTGCTCGACCGAGTGAACAAGGAATTGGACTCACTTGAGAAAGAAGGAATTATTTCTCCCGTGGAAACCAGTGATTGGGGATCTCCTCTTGTTGTCATCCCAAAAGCAGACGGTGGAGTTTGCCTCTGTGTTGATTACAAATGTGGTGTCAATGAGCGTCTCGTCCAAGCAAATCATCCCATAAGACGTATCGATGTTCTCGATAGCTTACGTAATTCAAGATATTTCTGTAAACTTGACCTGTATAAGGCATACTTACATCTCCGGGTTGACGAAGAAGCTAGCAACATCCAGACTATGTCAACTCACAGGGGTACTTATCGAGTGCATAGACTCAGTTTCGGCATAAAAACTGCACCATCAGAGTTCAATCGGATCCTTTCTCAAATTCTAAAAGACCTAAAGAAAACGGAATCATATTTCGATGACATCATTGTACATGGTTCGACAATCGAAGAATGCAAACAAAATCTGCAAGCCTGTCTCCAGCGATTTTCTGATTACAAGCTACACCTGAACAGGCAAAAATGCTCGTTCTTCCAAGAGAAAATTTAATATTTAGTGCGAATTGTGGAGTTTAACAAAATTAGTAAGTCCCCAGCGAAGATCCAAGCAGTTCAGCAGATGCCCCGGCCTTCCAACACCGACGAAGTCAAACGTTTCCTGGGACTTGTATCCTACTATTCTCGCTTCATTCCTGATGCATCAACAATTACTTACCCTTTACGGTGTCTCCTACAGAAATATGCAAAATGGGAGTGGACTTCAACCTGTGAAGCATCCTTTTTAGGAATCAAATCTGAGCTCTGCGGCGATCGAGTTGTTGACCCTTCGATCCGACCCTGCCTCTTGTTCTGACTACAGATGCCAGCCCTACAGTACTTGTAGCTGTGCCATGTCATTGAAGGATATGAGAAGCCCATAGCATATGCTTCCCGCTCACTAACTGTTTCCGAAAGAAACTATAGTCAACTAGGCCGTTAGAGCCTTGCAATTATCTTTAGAGTGTCACACTTTTACTACTATCTCTTCGGGACACATTTCACACTTGTTACCGACAATGCACCCATTTAGTGGATTTTCCTGCACAACAAAGCTCTCCCACAAATGACATCAGGACGTCTTCTTCGATATGCCTCTTATTTATCTGGGTTCAACTACACTCTGAAATTCAAACCCGGAAAGGAAAATGAAAACGTTGACTGCCTTTCAAGAGCTCCACTCAAACAAATAACCTCAACTGACGATGAAATTATTGGTTAGGAAGTTAATCAGATATATGAGCAACTTATCTTCGAGATGTCTGATGAACAAATAACTGCTTCAAAAATAAGGATTGAAACAGGAAAAGGTCCAGCTTTATCGAAAGTATTACAAGATCTCAAAAGCAAGCCTGATGATACAGAATACACATTAGTTGATGGAATTCTTTTTAGGAAGGATCGTGTAATCATCCCAAAGAGTTTGAGGTCAACAGTTTTAAATGAACTACATGACACACATCTAGGCATAACTAAGATGAAACAGCTAGCTCGCCGCTACGTGTACTGGCCCAATATCGACAAGGACATCGAGCATCTCGTTAAAGGATGTGAAAAATGTGCGCTTACACGTCACAGTCCTCCAAAAGCTCCAGTTCATCCATGGGACCCTCCAAAAAATAATTGGGAAAGAGTCCACATCGACTATGCAGGTCCTTTTGAAAACGCATATTTCCTGATGTGTGTCGATACAAAATCCCATCCTCGTCGCCAATTAATTATTGTGAAGTGGTGGCCTGGAGTGGGTTTTGATTATATATATAAGTAATAAGTAAAGCACGCATTTCATTTCGCATGTACACATCGTTTAATAAATTGAAAACTCTAAATTAACTGAACAGAACATAATATATTTAAAAACTACAACTATAAGAAGAAACGACATAATTGTCATTGAAAAAGAAAAAAGCAGAGGTTTCATTGTAGACCCAACTATAAGATTTGAAACAAGTTTGAACCAGCCAGAAGATGTAAATACTGAAAAGACTGGTATCTATCAAAATACAATTCCGTATTATAAAGAAAAATATAATGTAAATGAATTTGAGATATATGGAATTTTGATAGGCGCAAGGGGGACTGTGCCTCATTTTGTTCAACGATTTTGGAAACAATTTCAGCTACAAAATAAATCACTTAACAGTATTGCGCTCACAGCTGTGAAATATTCGGTGAAGATACTGAAGAATCACCTATACAACACCAAATCCTAACATACCAAAATTGTTGTACAGTATTCTTTGTCATTTGGCACTTACATTGGTAAAAAGATGTAAATTTTTAAATAAATTTTCCTTATACACAAGAATAACACAATGTAAACAATAACCATATGATTGAATAAACATTTGAAATAGTCATCTGTTAACATACAGTTATTTACAGTCACCACAGTTTAGTTCGTTGCTGGTTTCCTATCAATTAGAAGTTGTACCGACCGACGGATCTCCTGATTGTTAAGTGGTTGAGTCTAATTCATATGTGAATGTTAGATTGTTGTGGATATAGTTTATAAACTTAGTGAGGTTTTTGAGTTGTTTCCTTTGAAAAGGCAAATTATGTCTGCAGCATACCTGTTATATTAGATAACCAATTTTATTATTAATTTTATTTCTTTGTTTGCTCGATCTGGTTCACAAATATTTTGAGTACGATTCTATACAGAATATTTGCTTTAGGCATAGTACTACCTATTGTAGTCAAACTAGTTTTGTTCTGGTTAAATATATAAGTTATTTTTAGTGAATTTCCCCTATAGGGAAGAAGCTATTACCGTAGGTCTCATGGTAAGACTTAAGCCCGAGACCATGATAACTTTTCATTTTGAGGTCCCCAGATGCCAAAAACACCATTCGTTCAAATTTATGTATATATATATATATGTCCGTAAGCACGATAACTCTCGTAAAAAAGGTCCGATCTTAAAAAAATTTGGTTCAAATGTGTAAAGTACCATTTATTTGAACGAGTTCGAAAACCAGATGAATCGCACCATCCAAAGGGAGGTTTTTGGGGGGTTTTGTACCCCAAAAATGTGTTTTTTAGGGTTTTCACATGTAATTTTAATTTAAATCAAATTTTAATTTATACCATTGAATTCAGCTTAAAAAGACAAACAATTTTGTATTTTGATCATTGCTCTACGTCAATTGGTTACCAAGATATTGAAAGTGCTAAACACAGTACGTTGTCTAATGTTATTCTTATGGAGAAAAAGAAAAATTGTATATCTCGCTTATTTATGAACATAAACTGGCGAAACTTTGTATATGGCTTGATCTGGTTGTGGTTTATTGTTGTTTGCACAAACAAAATTTTTTGCCTATGGTTCCTGTAGCAGCAAACCTAGGTACTTGGTCCCCATGTTATTCTTATGGAAAATACTTAAAATGTTATATATCGCTTATTTATGAATGTATATGGATTAAACTTGGTATGTGACTTCAATAAGATGAGTTCTATTGATATTTGCATAAAAACCCATTATTTTGTGTGCCTTTTTGCAGCAAACCTGCGTACTCATCCCCAATGTTAATCTTATGGAGAATAATTAATATTTTAAATATCGCTTGTTTGTGAATACATTTCTTATGAATCGTGTTAAGTATTTTAATGTGTTATGTTATATATTCATTGGAAATTCGCTGAGTATGCAGGTTTGCTGTGACGGGGGTATTGTATTTGTGTTTTATGTCTGTTCTGGTTTTCCAGGTTATGTTTATGCACTTTGTTGGCTCATTGCTATACAGGGCCTTGTTTTAATTTATACAAGATTCTTTCTTTCGGGGTGTTATTTATATTTCAACTTATTAACAAGGTCTGTTGTGTTTTCGACGGATTTATTGTTCATGAGGTTCAGTTCACTTCTTAAGAATTTATCAAAAAGAACTTTGGTTGCATTGTTGGCTGGTTAATTGATAGAACTTATTAGAGGTCTCATAGGCCGCCTTCTTCATGTACTTTACGTGCACACCATGATGTTTGAAGGAAATATAATTTATTGTTCTGAATTTTAAATTTTGAATAGGACAAATGAGCATGATTTCATGGTTTTCCCAATTTTAGTTGGCAGTTGGTTGTAGGGTCTTAAGCTAGTTGTTTCATGAAGGTAGGCAATGTTTCAAACTTGCAAACATAATTGAGTACCTACATTTTTAAATATTAATAAGCAAATGCAAGTTGTTCACATAGCTTAGTTAACATAAAAGGAGGATTTCGAAATTTTAAATATGTCACTCACTCGTTTATAAGTTCATATAACAAAAGTTTGTTCTGTTGCTCGAAATAAAGCAAAGTTGTTCCATCTTGTGTCTGGTTGAAGAGTTTGTCTTCTCATTTCAGCAATTTGTATTCTCAGTTGATGACATATGTGTTGCCCCCCTCCAATATGTTGATGATGTAAAACTGTTTTTTTGTGGTATGAACATAAGGTTTTATAATGCCATTTAATTCAATCAATTTATCTATATGTTATCCTTATGGACAAAAAACGAATATTGAGGGTGGTCTATGCCCTTCAGAATAGGGGTATCAAATATTGAAAACCACTTTGCAAAACTACGGATCGAAGCCTTTTATTTGATACTTAAATCGTCAAAAACGGTTCAGAACTAACGGAGGAGTTCTGTTCATAAAAATCGCCTTAGGGTATTAAGCATTCACATTTTGTATAGAAATGACAGAATGGTAACTAATCAACTGTTCAACATCATAAGACACAGTATTATAGTTGAAAAACAATCCGCCGGCTAAATTATTATTCACATAAACCTCGAATTACCCGGTAGCGGACAAATTGAGAGGATGAAATAATAAAATTATTGTTACAAAGATAAATTAATAACCTTCGTAAGAGCGATAAGCGAGAGGGCCGTAATAGAGGAGGGTATTGTTATACTGCAATATTGTTGCTTCATACCTGTTGGGGGGCGTGGGGAGGGGGTAATAACAACTGTATTAATTGTTATTTTTGAAGAGGGGCTCGACAGGTATGCTTTGTCGCGATATTAGTGCACAATATTACATTCCTGCCGACCTCCCCCACCACCCCCTGTAACCTGCCACCCTCTAGCCTTTAATATCCCCACTTCCCCCACGACATCCTGACTCTCCATATTCCAATATTTGCCCAAGCCGTGCAGGTAGCGAAGCGAGTGTTGCGAGCAGAATGCGAGGAATTTACATTATTCTGAATTGTTCTTTATCGAACCCTGCAGTTTTAGTATAATTTTGGATATTTTATGTGTCTTTGTTGCAATGATAGCATTTCTGGGGAAATAGTTTATATGGATGTGTTTGTTAAGAAAGGGAAACTTCTGCAACTCTTTTTAACAAAAAAACTTAAGAAATCTAAAGCATACAGTGAACATATATATATTTATGGTTTCCACCATCCCACTCCAACATATATATATATACATATTCACAATTACTCTTTAAAATCCCATCTATAAACTTAAACTTACTACCCAGTGTCCCGTTCTCCGCATCCATAAACAAAAAAAACTCTATAATAACAACATTGCAACTTTTAAAATACCATGGAGTGGAGCTCAGAAAGTGGATGTTTTCCAATCCCTATCGAGAGTAAGAGTTTGTTATTGACACCAAACATAACTACAAAGTAATAGTTTCAGAAGCCGAAATGGCCGAACAAAAATCAATATATTCTGTTAATAATAAATATGTTAACTGAATCGCTCACTCACTCACCATTTATACTCACCATGCTAAAGGCTGATGAGTATAAATGAGTGAGTTGACCAGAAATACCTTATTCTACTTCATATAAGACGGAAACGACATAAATAATAAACCGTGAAACGTCCAACTATAGCTTATGTTTATTCGTCAATACAAAATTGTTAAATACTAGTAAACCCGTTGCTCGAAATCGAGCAATATTTCGCTTTGATGAGCATGAATTGAATCGATATATCTGTATCGCTTATTCAGTCCTTCTTGTCTCAGACTGTTAATAGACGGGCATTAATTACTCATTCTTTTCCAAAACTTATTTTGATTTTTTTTACTTGATAGTAGCTATTTTGCTTTGCTGTAATACTCTCAGGTCTGCAATGTGCCAACTCTCTAAGTCCAGGGTTTTGAACAATTTTAACACATTTTGTAAAATGTCATTGTCAACAAACGAAGGTTTAATACAATTTTTCAAAAAATTCATGGCATGCTAATTTTGGTTCACATTTTATAGAGACTCTGAAAATAAGGATGGGATCATTATGTACACCAAGACTGAAACAATAAAGCTGACAATTTATAGGGAAATAAATAATCCACCAGAATCAAAGTAGACGTTTCCTTAATCCAAAGATTTAAAGTTATGTTTACCATCACGCACCTACTACTGGACTGATAGGGCTGAAATTCGGTAGGAAGATGGCAAATTAACTCAAATCAGAATACGACTGATCCAAATATTGTTTAGGGCTCCGCACCACAGACCCATGCTAACTATCACACACCCAACTACTGAACCGATAAAAGTAAAGTTTTTAAAATAGACCATACTTTACAATCAAATTTTGTGCTAGTCCTGTTCCAAAACTCATATGGGGCTCCGCCCACTGGCTTTCTTAATTCAAGGTGCTTTCATACCTTGCACCTTCTACTGGACTTATATGGATCTTAAGTTCAGGTGGAAGGGTAGCTAATATACTCAAAGCAGACATGGCCTACGCTTGGTCAAAATATTATTTAGGACTCCATCCCGCTGGCCTTTATTATTCCCATTTTAACTATCACAACCAACAACAGAACAGATGATCCTGAAATTCCACTCAAACCATCTCCTTCTCCCGCTCAGAATGTTCTATGGGGCTCCACCCCACTGGAGTTTATTCGTAGTTATGTTTAGTAACAAATGTATAGTTCTGGAATGATGGAGCCAACATTTGGTAGGAAGATAAGTTTATATAAGTTTATATATAACATACAGACCCATGCTGAAAATCCGATGGGGAGACTCTACTGGCATTCAACATGCGCATGATTAAAAATTGTCAGAGTTAACCTCAAGAGGTAATGATTTAATTTTAGTTTTAACGGTAACAATATGTTTATCCGAGGGAACATTAAAGGAAATCAACGTAAATAAAGAAAGGTTACGTGAACAAAGTCGCAACGGGTACCAGCTAGTGCCATATATTTTAACAAAATAATAATAATAATACTTCCTTGAAAATCAACTAAACTGTGATATAAAGTATGATTAAAAATTAAAACGAACAATGTTTTGAAAATTGATTGTTATTATTAACAAGTAAAATGTGATATTTTGTAATAATTCAGCCTTAAGAATATATTTATTGCTATTTAACATGACGTTTCATGTGCTGCACTCTGAGATAAACGTTATAAACTCAATCTATGATTAAAGCTAACATTCATAATCAAAATTATGTACATATGATTGCGTTACCTTTCCAGTAGTGACCATGTTTTCTTGCTGATAAACTGTGTTTACCATATTCAGCTGTTTGATCATACAATTCAAAACAAATCTTTCTCGATTTTGTTTATTGGCGACTAACAAACTTTAAGGGCAGCTAGGTCCCTTCCCTTAGGCCCGATTTTTATGAAGTTTTGGCACAAACAACTTCAGACCAACATCTATCCAACGACACCAAAAATATAAAAACGCTTGAAAACTGTAGGAGGAGTTCCAGTCACAAAAAACTCCCTAGCGTATAAAATAAATATAGAATATAGAAATTCTTAAATAACCTATGATTTGTTTGTAAAGTAGTAAAAATTAGTAAAATTAACATGGTATCGTGCCACCAGTATGAACCTGCTTATCCCAAAAGACCAATGTTAACTTTTAAATCCCGTCCTTCTTAACGGATTGACCTATAATCTTGATTGATTGCTCATTTTATGGCATAAAACAATTGAATCGCTTATTTCAGAAACCCCTAACTGAAAAATGTTGCCAAATTGCATTTTTTATAGAAAAATAATAACCTGAAACTCATCGTTTATTGCAGAAATCACTCATCTACCATGCCCATATGCCTGTAAAAATTAGCCCAGACATATTAGTTTATTGTAGAAACGCCTTATCTGAACGGGAGTTGAGGGGTTCCTGCGATAAAAATTTTGAAATTTTATGTTGCAAAGAAAGATGGGTTGGCAGTAATGACTGGTACTCGTGAATGCTGTTATTTTGTAGTTTCAGCCTAACCAAGAAAGATGGGTTTTGTGCCAGTCTGAAGTATTTTTTTTAGTATTTGTAGTAATAATATTATTTTTTAAAGTATTTTGTGATTTATGGGGTTAATATAATGTTTATTTTAATTTACTTACCAAAACGCCTTAAAGTTGTCATAATTCACTAGAAAACAATGAATTGTAATTTTGCAGAGTATTAAAAATACTGTAAAAGGTGTTCAAACCTCAAACGGTTGTAGGGGAAATAATTTAATTGTAATGAAAAAAGTATTTTACGAGTGGGACATTTTTATTAATTTCCCGAAAATTTAAAAAATCGGCAGTTAAAGGGTTTCTGACACCACCCGCATTTCTGGAAAAATTCTGGTTCAGAAATTACAGGACTTAAAACATCCAAAACTCAGTTTTTGATTTTTCATTAAAAAAAAATATAAAAGTTAAAAAATATTATTTATCTCCATTAAAACAAGCTTAAAAACTAAATAATTTAGTATTGTGAATTATTATTCTACGATTTCTGGTTGTGGAGAAAAGTTAAATTTTCATTTTGCTGTAAACGCATTACGTTGTCCAATGTTATTCGTATAGGGAATGCAAAATTACTATTTCTTTGTTATTTACTGATCAATTTCGTTAAAACTTGATTTGCAGGTCAAGTTAGCATTGACAAACAGAGAATATTCAAAATATGTTTCCACTTATCCCTGGGGGGATGAGGGGACATTTCCCCTCTTAAAACCACTGTGTATCAAAGGATTCTGTAGTGCCTCCATAAAAGGGATTTGGGTGGATATTTTTGAAAACAACTTGTTTATTAGATTTTCTATACATTCGACCATACTTTATATTCTACATTTAGTAAATACAAATTAATTAATTCGTTAAATTTGGGCTACTAAGGGAGAAAGTATGTGTCAGTTTTCTGATACAGTTTATTGGATTAGCATACATTCCGTAAATAATACTTACTTGTAGGGACTATTATCCCCAATCTTGCTCTGCTCTGTTCTGCCTTGTCTGATTCGTTTACTGTTTACAAGCTGAGGAAAATAAAACAATATGAACGTAAGAACGTATGTTAAACGTGAACAAAGCAGACATTTTATATCACGTGTGGAAAAATAAAAACAACAGACGTCTTGTAATCCCTATGCTTTTCTTCTGGGGAAATGTGGTCCTTATCTTTGGCTGGCATGCAATTTTTATAAATAACTACTATTTTTCCCGAGTCCCTTAAGCCAATACATTTAATTCTATCAATCTCTCGTCATCCTGCAATTTACCATTTACAATTTTTCTTTAAAAATCTCCCTCACATAACACATAATCTCCCTCTTAGTAATATCGATAAATAGATATGATTATTGGGAAATTGGAAAACTAATAGTTTTTGTTAACAACAGTTTCAATGGACAAATGTGAAATTAATTTCACTGTACTTGCTACACCACTGACGCCGGCGCTGTCTAAACGCAGGATCTCGGACTAAATAAAATCCAGCATCATTTATTGTGCCTCACGTCCACTCCATTTATTTTTAGTAATCAACCACCTTCACTTATCCACTGAAGGTATTAAAAACTAGCCTCGTCTGCAGTATATGAAAGTTTGCGGATAAAAAAAGTTGCCTTGCGTTCTAGTGCAGTGAAAATAAGTAAACAAAATCATGAACCTCACTAGGAAGTTTGTAATCATGTGGGTTATATCTTCCATATTAACATGTCAGAAATACATTAAAATTTAAATATTCATAACTACAAAAATATTGAAGATGGGAAAATGTTTCAACAGAAAATGTAGGGTGATTAAAAAAGTGTTGTTACAATATTGTATATAAACGTAACGGTTATTGACTTATTAACGAAAAGGATTATTGTAATAAACCTTTAGCATTGACAACTAAACTGTCTCATCACTTTGAAACTAGTGCTTCACTCATACCAAGTCGTGCTTCACTGATACCATGTCGTGATTCACTGATACCAACTCGTGCTTCACTGATACCGAGTAGTGCTTCACTGACACCAAGTCGTGCTACACTGATACAAAGTCGTGCTTCACTGATACCAAGTCGTGCTTCACTGATACCAAGTCGTGCTTAACTGATACCAACTCGTTAACACTCGGTAAGTCGCTGAATCGGCCAAGTGGAGCCGTGATTCACTGATACCAACTCGTGCTTAACTGATACCAACTCGTTAACTGATACCATATCGTGCTTCACTAAAACCAACTCGTGCTTCACTGATACCAACTCGTGCTTCACTGATACCGAGTAGTGCTTCACTGATACAGAGTCGTGCTTCACTGATACCGAGTCGTGCTTCACTGACACCAAGTCGTGCTAAACTGATACAAAGTCGTGCTTCACTGATACCAAGTCGTGCTTCACTGATACCAAGTCGTGCTTAACTGATACCAACTCGTTAACACTCGGTAAGTCGCTGAATCGGCCAAGTGGAGCCGTGCTTCACTGATACCAACTCGTGCTTAACTGATACCAACTCGTTAACTGATACCATCTCGTGCTTCACTAAAACCAACTCGTGCTTCACTGATACCAACTCGTGCTTCACTGATACCAAAACACAACCACAAACAAAGACCAATGTTAAATAACCTTTGAGGGGAACCTTTTGCGTTCCTGTTTTTTGGCTGAATCGGCCAAGTGGAGCCGTGCTTCACTGATACCAACTCGTGCTTAACTGATACCAACTCGTGCTTCACTGATACCAATTCGTGCTTCACTGATACCAACTCGTGCTTCACTGATACCAACTCGTGCTTCACTGATACCAACTCGTGCTTCACTGATATCAACTCGTGCTTCACTGATACCAACTCGTTCTTCACTGATATCAACTCGTGCTTCACTGATACCAAGTTGTATTTAATTTATAAATTACTTAGATCGATGTTCCCAAAGTTCATTATTATATCTTTGATTAAGGGGTTAGATATTAAGAATTTTTTGAAAACATACACACTCAAGAGAGAAAACAGACCGAGACGGATCACATGAATCGCCTTATTTGCGTTTTTACTACATACAGTCGAAACCGGATACACTGTTTATCACAGACATTAGACGGAAACGTACGACATGGGAAGATGGGCAGTTCACACAATGATGTACTATAAGAGATACGTTTACATTTGAACAATTTGCGATCTGTTTTAGAGACCCTCAGTTTTGAATACGTCTGTTTTTTAATAAAAGGTTAAAACTATATTTCCTTTAATCATCGGGGTCCACCTAATCGGGAATATATTTTCTTTAATTATTCTAGGCCATTTAGTTAGTGTAAACTCTGTTTGGGACTCCATACGTGAGACACCCTGTATACAGCTTTTAGTCGTGTATACGTCAAAACCGTCAGGCTTAGAGAAAAAACCGTAATCACAACAATACTTTTGTTGTGTGCCCTAGGTTCTTTTCTCCAAAATTTGTATGAGCTTAAAAGAGAAAATCGTTTCAGTTCATCGTTTCTGGGACTTTTAGTATATTCATCAGCAAGATATAACCAACATTATTACTAAGTTACTACCTAATACTTTTTCGGGGTGAGCCATTTTCTTACACTTTTCTCCGAAGAAATTATAGTTAAAAACTACCTGTGTTACTTATTTTCTTTGAAATAAAGTTTAGTGAGAGCGATTTTTCAGGAATATCCTCTGAAGGTTTCTTTAGCCATTAGTCAAAGTCCTAAGTCTTTGTACTTTTCCCCACCGAGTCTTTAAAGGATAATAATTTGGGCATTAGTACCTTTTGAGCTTAAATTCGACAGGAACGTAATTAATATATCAGAATTACACATAGGCCTATTCAGGTTCCAGAAATATTTTAGTGCTCCGCCCATTGACCTTGAAATTACTTATTTTAATACTCTCGCATATATTACTGGACTGGGATAGCTGAAATTCGGTGGGAAGGTAGCTGATAGTTCAAGGTAGCTAATGCCTCCTCATAAAATAGTCATTAGGGCTCCAACCACTGGTCTGTAATATAAACATGTTTACCAGTACACACCAACTACTGAACCGATTGAGCTGAAATTTACCAGGAAGGTAGATAATTCACAGTAATCAGATCTATTCCCATTCGATGAATCACTCAGAGTTCCGCCCCGCTGGCATTTAAAGGTATACCATCTTGCACCTACTACTAGATTGATGTAAAGAATATGTACACTTTGCTTGGTGTATTTTAAGTATAATTTTAAGTCTATTTTAAGTTTGGTGTCTTCTCGGACTCACCTCTTCAAACTCCAAACTACAATGCAATACTCTCCATAAACTCTATTTGCAGAATTTCAACCACCCATGAAAAGATTAAGAAAAAACTGGATCAACTGGACCCAAGTAAAGGATGTGTCCCTGACGGCATCCTCCAAAATGTCCTTTAGCACTGTAGCAACCTGCTGGCCAAATCTCTTGCTGACCTGTTCAACCTCAGTTTTGAAAGTGGTACATTTCCCTTCTCTTTGAAAAGAAGCTGTGTTGTTCCTATCTTTAAGAATGGAGACAATAAGTATGCCACAAACTACAGGCATATTACGATCCAATCTCATCATACAGCTAAGAGCCTCGAATCGTTTACCCTTGATCGACTCAAGCCATTTTTTCGTGAACTGAATCTCCAAGAGCAGCATCGATTCTCCCAAGGACGTTCGACTGTAACCAATCTTGTGGCGTTCAAGGAGTACATTCTCTCCAGCTTCTCCAAAGGCTTGCAAGTAGATGCCATATATTTAGACTTCACTAAGGCGTTTGATAAAGTTAGTCACAGGCACTTAATTGCCAAATTGAAATGGTACGGCATCGGAGAGTCCCTCTTATCCTGGTTGGACTCGTATTTGAGAGGTATAACCTCGTTTATAAGGTATGGAGGAGCGGTCTCTGAGTGTTTTGAGGTAGATCGGTTGTCACAGGGGTCGCTTCTGGGCTCTTACCTTTTAAATGTTTTCTTGAGGGATATAAAGGACGTAGTTGATTCTAGGTTCCTCGTCTTTGCTGACGACATCAAGTTATTTGGATCAATTGAAAGGCATGAGGATGGACTTCATTTGCAAACCTCCCTGGACAATATCTCTTAGTGGTGCTTATAAAATGCTATGTCGTTAAACGCTTCCAAATGTAAAGTTATTTCCTTTACTAGGAGTGAAAACACATTTAATATTGAGTGCTCTATCTCCCATGAAGCTTTATCTCGTTGCAGCTCTATCAAGGATCTTGGGGTTTACTTCAAAACCTCTCTAACCCCGGACCATCACATAGAATATATTTGCCCAAGAGCATCCAACCTTCTTCGATTCTTGTTTAGAGTGTCTCGATCAGGTCTCTCAGTTAACTTGATCGTGCACATGTACAAAGCTCTAGTAACACAATTGCTTGAATACGCCTGTGTTGTGTAGACACCTTATCAGCGATTCCATATATTTAGACTTGAAGCCATCCAGGATAGATGTCTGAGAATTCTGAGCTTCAGAGTGGAGTATGATCTGCGGATATTGAATTGCGGGTCCGACATGGGTCTCCAAAGGCTCGAACTTAGAAGAACTATTGCTGAACTGATTTTTCTCTACAAGCTACTACGGTTTTACTGACAGCTCTGACCTGTTGGACAGCATTGAGATTAGAGTTCCTGTTAGAACTAGGTCCTGCGAGCTGTTTGCACGTCGGTGGCACAGGACAAATTATTTGAAACATACTCCAATGTATAGGATACAAATGCTTCATTATTTACATTCCGCCACTAGCCGAATATGTCTGCTCTTCCCCTCCAAAGCCTATCCTGAAACCAAATCAATCCTGATCAAGTCTTGTATTTTGTTTTATATATATTGTTTTTCTGAACCATACAAAACTCAAAATTCGTTGTTTTTATATATTGTATATTATGTTTAGTACACTTATGTAACTTTTATCACCTTAATGTTTCACTTTTTATTTAAGTTATTTATTGAATATATCTTAATAATCTAAATCTAATCTTCTTATAAAACGTAATGAATTAGCTTTCAAATGTCATTGTTTGATTGATTGTTGTGTAATTATTTATAGCACTGTTAAGATGAATTTCTATTACGTCTAACAAAGGCTCTACCGATGATGAAATAAATCAAATCAAACGTCTAGGAACTAGGAACACAACAGCATGCACTGCTGCTGCTGCTGATCTATACCTCAGAGTGAGGTGGACACCTAGTCGACCTTGCTAACGGCTTGCAGTCTCCACCTTGAGTCTGTTGTGTGAACTCTCTTGGGCGAAATAACAGCGTGGCGGTCTGGTCAGTAAATCCTATTACTTGCTCAGTACTGAATTCATCTGAAGTTGATAAGTTGCGGTTGCTCGCATTTTATATTTTACTGTTGTTCATGTTCTAATAAAGATCTATGAGTGATGGTCGGATTCGACTGAAGCCAGAGTACTATAAAGAATAATTACCCCAAAAGAAATTACCTTTGAGAAACGCTGCTCTGATACATTAGTAATTAGGTAAGTAACTTACCTTCATTTTTACCATGTGTACTGTATTAACTGTGTCCTATTCTAAATTTATTGGTGACTCAAGATACTTCACAATATTATTTACAGAAAAGAACATGCAAATTGTAAATCATACACCTACACGTGTGCTTGGTAGGTGGCTTTACTACTTTCTCAGGGTGTCTTCTGAGAATTAACTAAATTGGTTCATATAACTTGGTTTATTCATCTTTGCTCTCCTATATATCTTCATGGTACCTAATGACGTAGCTCAAACTTTGACTTATAAAATCAGTTCCTGTATAAATACAATTGACAAATGTTACCTGCAACATCAACCTGCTTGACAGTATCAAATATAATGTATTGTTTCTATTAATAATAAATTATTGATTCTTGATACTTGATTTGAGGGAGCCACTCCTTCACAAACCTGCTTCTCATTCATGTTCTTCACACTTTCAGGCAATTTGTTGAAGAGTCTCCATCTCATTGCAGGAAAACGGTGCTGCGTGCCTGTTAAAGGAAAGTCATCCCGAGTTGTTTTGCCTATGTTATTGCGGTGTGTGTTGGTGTGAGCTGGTGCTTGAACTTACTACCAAGTCGTCAGCTCCTTTAAGTTTTTGAACGTGTCCATGTAAGAATAGAATATACTCACCATAGATGGTAAGATGTTTCATCGACTTCTTGAAGAAATACCTAGGCTCCAGCTGGGTAAGAGATAGTAATGGCCCAAAGTACAGCTTTCTGAAGATTTAGCTCTGCATTGCATCTTGATTCATGTCCCCAGTCAGGTGGCTGAGGAAAAGTCCATGATAGAAGGTCAGCATAACAAAACCTAATTATGCAGGTGTTCGTGGGGGATCTACCTCTATCTATATTTTACTACTTTCAATATTTTGGATGCTCCAGCAGGTCTAAAAAAATATTCTCATTAACTAAAAAATATGCTCATACAACATCTTTTGGATATGTGCTATCATGATCTGCCACATCTTTGTTGATTTTTCCTAATTTCTACCTAGTTCGGTTCTTCTTTTTTTCCAAAACAATACCAAGCAAATATCTACACCTGTTGGGACAATGTCGACTCGGTGTCAGCGATATTAGACATAGGACGGATGGGTCCCATGCCACTTGGTCTTCACGGGACGGACAACGGAGGTAACAGGTAACTCTCTTTTAGGTTATATTTCAACCTGCGTTGCAGGAACATGGCCCTTGATATATTTTTTTTTCATTCTTCATTGATACAGATACGGACATCTTTGTTCGTCAGCATCAAGCTAAAAAAATGCTGTCAATTTGTACATTGGCAATTAAGGTTATGTTTTGTTATTTTATTAATAGTTCTTGACCCGGAACGTGAACTACTAGAAACTGTAGATCGAGTCATCAACAAGCCACCGCCGCAGTCTTCCTTCAAAAGCTTTGAATGACCTTCCTTGATTTTGGAAGGGAGACTATAGAAGAGCTTTGCATCGGCGGACGATGGTTTCTTTGAGTACAGAATGGTATTATGGCTGGCTAGGTTGACGTTGTGTGTGGTCCTTTCACTAGTACCCATGGATTTTTCCTCTCCGAGTTAGAGGACGAAGCTGGCAAGTGTAGAGGATTGTTTCACATATGTCTATTGAAAATCTATTAGAATTCCAAGGTTCATGAATGCATCTCTGTAGCTTTCCCTAAGTTGGAGATTGGACAATGCTCTTACCACAGGTTCTTGCAGAACCACCTATATGGTTTCTAGACCGGTTTGGCTTCTTGTTTGTAACGAATCCCAGAGAAATATTGGGAAGTAGGAGCGAAAGACTGGATGCGACTCAAAATGCAGGTCAATATTTTCATCTAATAAGTAATCTTAGTGATGTAAGATAATGTTTGTAGAATGTTTTACTTTCTTTTAAAAACCTATGCAGTTTTCTTAAACAAATATGTTTTAAGGTTCTCACTATAACAACAATATAATTTACGATGGTAAATACATAGTATAACAGTAATATTATAGTAGTAAGCTATTTGGTATTAGTTCAATAGTAGTATGTATAAGTAGTTCAAATTTAAAATCCCAAGCTATTACTCAGCTCGAAACTGAGGAGGAAAGTTATGATTTAATGAAAAGTAAACAGATTTCCTATCATCATCTACCATAAAATTGAGCGTGAGACAAATTATTACTCTCAGAAGAAACCGCAGCACTGGTAAAGTTAATGACAAACTAGAGTTATTCTTCGGAGCAGAAGAGATTCTTGCGAAGACAAAACTTGTGAGAGCGGGACATTGTCGAGTGGGGGTGGTGGGAGTGAGGTGTGGGGAGACGCAAGCCGCTGATAGGTCAGACACGCCTCCTCTCACCGGCCAATCGGAGTTGTCGCTCGTGGCGTCTCGCAGCTCACACGAGTCACGGGCTTAGTGGGCTCACCAGCGATGGCTTGCTTGGGTTGCTTGTATATTTTCTGGGTTTGTTAGGCATTTCCGCGGCCTCGGTCGGGTTTTGTGACCTCGGCGCTCCACGGCCTCAACATTTTGTCCTCACTCTCGCTGAGGCCGGGCCTCTCCGCCGGCATGCTCAACAACCTGAGCATCATCGGCTCCAACCCTGGTAAGTAACGTAGAATTATCAACATTTAACTATGCTGCACAATATTCTATTTCTTTGTTCAAAATGTTTACATTACAATGTATTTCATTCGATGTTTCATTAAAATTAAATATAGCTTTAAAAAATACCGGGTATATTATACAACTTATTTCCTCAGTACTGTATTAGTATATTGCTTAATATCATGTTTATATGATACAAAACCATTTGTTTTGGGCTACAAACCACTGGTACACATCGGTTTCAATAAACTCTACTTCATTTATTAACATAAAGCATTAGTAAACAATTAAAATTTAAAAATTCAATACTTTCCGCAAGAATTATTCTACAATCCTAGTAATTGTTAAAACGTTATACGTTCTTATGTAACACAACGTAGATCGGCCAAGTCAAACATTTAATTCACACTTCTGATAAAAAAGTAGCATACACAGCAAATTTCACATAACCCGAACAGGTTTAGTTTTTTACAGAGCATTATAAAGCATTATCTGTACCATGCACAAAGAGTATCCTAAATAACTCATCTCTACTTTACATTTTTGACAAAATTAAAACTAAATTTGAATGCAAGATGGATCCAAAATGTCGTTCCTATAAAATTATACAAACACAAGTGACTCATATAACGACAAACGTTTAGTTAACTTCCGACACGTCGGATACAAAACGACGTCTCAGGACCGGCAATAATGTGCGAGACAATAGTCACGTTGGTTATTTTAAAAGTCTGAGACGTGGGGGCGATCAGGCCCGGGTTGGCCGGTCAATTAGCCTCAATCAAGGCGGCCTATTCCCGCGCTCTCACATAATTGCCTCAATTGACTCGCCTCCCGCCTCAGCGCCTCGACCGAGGCTGCAGTCTAGTCGGGACTTCTTGTGACGTTCTTTGTGACTTGTGTCCACCGTTGAATGGTGATGCGAGTAGTAATGCGTGTTTCAAGGTCAGTTTACTTATTCAGTATTTTACATAAGCTAGATGGAACCGAACTTTGTTAAATGAAGGGGTGCTAACTACCGAGGCTGCAGTGTAGCCGGGTCTTCTTGTGACTTGTGTCCTTGTGTCCAGAGCTTTATTAAGTGAATGGTACCGCAAGTACCTGCCGTGATGAGTACTGCATTCCACGGTCCATGGTAGTGTGTAGGCCTGAAATAATCTCTAGATAACTTTTTACATTTTTGAAAGGCTTTCTCCTTGCGAAAAATAAACAATTATATAAATTATACATATATGAATCCCCATAACATCGATAGATATTATACAACTTCCAGAGCACTGTATTCCTAAACATGAGATGTCTATTTTTAGCGAATTTCCCCTATAGGGAAGAAGCTATTTCCGTAGTCGGCATGGTAAGACCTAGGCCCGGGACCATGATACATTTTCGTTTTGAGGTCCCCAGACCCCAAAAAACACCATTCGTTCCAGACTGTATATATATATATATATATATATGTATATATATATATATATATATACATTATATATATGTATGTATATATATATATATGTGTGTGTGTGTGTGTGTGTGTGTGTGTGTGTGTGTGTGTCCGTGGGTGCGATAACTCTCGTAAAAAAGGTCTGATTTTGATTAAATTTGGTAGGTACAAACGTGTAAAGCAGTAAACCAGACAGATCGATCTATCCGAAGGGGTATTTTGGGGGGGTTTTGTACCCCAAAATGGGTAGTTTGAGTTTTTTACATATAATTTTTAAAACAGTCAAATTTTAGTTTTTTTTCATTGGAATTAGCTTAAAAAGATGCACAATTTGGTGTTTTGATCGTTTCTCTACGTCAATTGGTTACAGAGATATTGAAAGTGCTGAACACAGTACGTTGTACAGTGTTATTCTTATGGAGAATAAGAAAAATTGTATATCTCGCTTATTTATCAACTTATCCTGATGAAACTTAGTATATTGCTTCATATCGTTGTGGTCTATTGATATTTGCACTAAAAAACATTTTTTGGCTGATAGTTCCCGTAGCAGCAAACCTGTTACTCAGCTCCCATGTTATTCTTATGGAGAATAAGTAACGTGTTATCTCCCTTAATCATGAACATAAATTAATAAAATTTGGTATGTGGCTTTATCTTCTTGAGTTATATTGATATTTGTATAAAACCCCATTTTTGTGTTCCTTGCTTCAGCAACCCTGCATACTCAACCGCCATGTTGTTCTTATGGAGAATAATTAAAATTTCATAAATCGTTTATTTATGAATGTATATCGATGAAACTTGGAATGTGGATTTCTGTGGTATTAAGATAAATGCATATATGCATATATAGATATATGCATCGGAAATTCGCTGAGTACGCAGGTTTGCTGCTACGGGGGTATTTAAAGACACTTTACTCTTTCTTAAAGCTGTATAATGCACTGCCACATTTTATTAAATTAGAAATAGTTGTGGGGAAATTCCTGATAAAAATAAAGGGTTTTCTGGTCGTAAAGGAATAGACACTGTCCGAGAGTATTTATCAGATAAGAATATATTTTAGTTGAATTATAAGCTTACAACTGTCTTTATTTTTCGGTTAATTATTAGTATTATAAGACGTTTATTTCCTTAGCTTATTACTTATTGTGTAACAAAACCTGCGCATGTCAATACTAAATACACAGTCAAATGACAAATATAGCGTTTAGATTCGTTTTAATTTGACTGTGACAGCAATATCACGGAACCATTGGGAAACCTTGTGTTAGGCCAATATCTGAATGTTCAATGTTCTATTGCTGCTTATTATTTGTTAAAAAATGCTTGATTGTACCTGTTTTTATTTTGTATAGCCACGCATGTGATTTTGTGCGATGAGTTGAGTTTCCATATTCTTGTTTAAACGGATAGTATAAAAATTGTATTTTTAAAGGTTGGGATGAAAAAATAACATCGATTTCAGTGGAATTAAACGTTGTTTGAGTAACTTTTTAATTTAACACTAAGAGTTTATTAACTTGATATTTTTCCAAGGAATTCATATATTCTAGAACACTAGTGTAGAACAATTTGTCACAAACAAGAAATATATTATGGGCCAGTTATTGAATTCATGGTACATTATTTTCCAGTCGTTTCTTTCACTGTACTAACAACAGCATGACCGGATCTTCACACTCTCTATAGAAAAAATAATCGTTTTGAGCAAATTTTACTTGAATAAGCATTCCTAAATCAAAACGTACAAAACTTAGGGTACTAATAGTAAATACCCGCGACTGAACTAAGCTAACTTTAATTACTCTTTTTTTGGATGTAAAATTATAGTTTCCTGTGCATGAAATAAACTGTCATATGATCATATTCATTGCAGTTTAAAATCTTTTCGCGAAAATTTTTTACCCTAAATATTAACATAATAAATAGTGCTAAAAATTAAAATGTATAGTGCAATTAGTAGTAAGAGTAAGCTACCTTTAGACAAAAATAAAACGAAAACTAGAAAGTGTGGTTGTTGCAAAGGTATATTGCGATGAAATTAAATTCCATTGTCACTCGGCACCAATGAGCATACGGACAGTATGTAAAATTCAATTTGAGTTAACAAATAAGGTCCAAAAATTAAAATTAAATAAATAAATAAATAAAAAAGGGTGAAAATAATATCTACATATATTTAAATATAGTACGTTAAACTATATTTGGGACAGTGAATAATATCGTTGACAATTTATAATACAAGTAATAATAAACAATATGTTTATATTGAATGATTTTAAATTATAACGAGTTCGCACGCAGCACGCTGACGTGAGGGAAGTGAATTTCCATATAAAAAACTATAAAAACTCAAAATCAGTTAAAAACATACATTTATTCCAACTTTTATTCAAATCTGAAAACATTGATTTTTTGGCTGTTCTGATGCTCCTGGTTCTATTTACCTGCAATGCTGGGAATACAATTTTGCGCATTATAAGGTTAAGAGAAGGTCCAGTCAGGCTTTAAAGTAGGCCTGAGGTTGTTGGGGATGATAAAAGTACACCAACAAATGAATAACAGGCTTTTCTAATGTAAAATCCCCATAAGACAACGTACTGTGTTTGGTCGATACACATTTTCTTTAATAACTCGGTAAATATTTATGCTAGAATGACGAGAGAGGGCTTAAAACTTTCGCCTCTCCAATTCCCATATTTTTACATGCATTCATTTTACATACGGGGCTTTTATGACCCTTTTTGGGCCCAAAAACTCGAAATTTGAAAGATTAATCCCCAAAAAAGGTGTTTAGAGTTGTCCGATTGCTTTGCCCAACGAACTTGTCCAACTGATTACAGAAAGGAACGTCCCTACCAAATTTGAAGTAAATCAGACAAAAAATTCGACCGCTAGAGTGCAAACACACATATATATATATATATATATATAATTTTGAACGAACCCCCAAAACGTGTTCAGGGGGTCACGTTAGGAACTTCTATGGTGGTCCCGGGCTTAAGTTTCACCGTGCGGGTCATGCTAATAGTTCACTTTCCAAAGGAAATTCACTAATAACACAATTAATTAACGATTACAAATTAAAGATATATTTATAAATTGATATATAAATTAATATGAACAATAGTCATGCATAATGATTAAATCAAAGTTATAATATAGAAATACATTCATACAAAAATGCTAATCCAATAAAATTGTGTAAGCTTTAAAATTACAATTATTTAGTTTGATATTCCACATCAATTTTGTTATTTTGTTATGAACATTACTAAACGCATTTTAAGGAGAGCGTCCAAACCCATACAGAAGTTGATCTATTCTTGTTCAGAAATAAACTTAAATGTCGTAAGACATTTTGTTATATATTTACGACGTATATGTAAGTGACTCTTGCCATGCACAAAATGTATTTTTACGGCAATAAAGGAAATCTGAAATCTAAAAACAAGCTTACTCACCTGGTTTCCGTACTGTATTATTCAGTATATTACCAACATTCCCGAGTGATATGTGTTCTTCAATGTATAATTGGTTCAGTAAAAACCCCATTACAATACTAAACTAAGATCTATATCTGTGGGTGTTCAAAAATAAATTAGTAAAAATTTACATAAACGTTAGTAAAATATAGTTGATTTAAAAGGTCCTAAGATGTGATAAAACCGATTACATTACAATGTTATATTTGAGCAAACTTTAATATTTTATGGTTAGAGGAAAGATGCTGAAATATTATTTTATGTATATCTAAACTAGAGCTATTTTGTTAAGAGTTAATTAAACACTTTTTATGATAGCTGCCTAAACTGATGTGAACATCACGGGATTTGAACCCGTGGCCTCTTGAACTGAAGTCCAAGACGCTAACTGTTAGGCTAGTGAAATGCCCAAATGAATTACAACTGTTTCTCTTCGTGCCAAGACTAGTCTCCCGTCAACACTATTCATAACACCCTTGTCTAGAACGTGTGTAACCAATCAACAATTATTCCTGGTTAAGTTTCGCGGACTTATCAACACCGGAAGTAATATTTGTGTGCGATTTGATAAGGAGAGATACAGGTCAGTAATCTAACGGAGCACGATATTCCTTCGTAGAAAACTTCAGACCAACTTCATATATTTTACTGTGTCCAAATTTATTGAAAATTACTGTGAAATTGTGAATTTGATACTTATCATCATAATCAATTAGCAGCCAAGTGACGTATTTTGTTGTTTAACGCTGATTTTAACGGAGATTTAAAAATGATTTATTTTAAAAATTGACTGTGTAAGCAATCAATATTGAGGTGTTCAACTCCCAATTGGGTGTTTAAACCAAGTATCCCAAAGTCAATATCTTAAATAATATTGAAAGGCAAAATCGTGCCAGATTTTAAATTCTTTATTACAAAATCTACAATTATTCAACTTTTGTGTTACTCTTGTCTGCCCCTCTATAATATTGATCTCTTTAACAAAATTTCGTCTACACTGTAATTTCGTGTACACTGTGTAGGTGTACCGGTAGCAGACAGTATAAGAAATGAAGTGTACTAACTAGTCTCTATTTTCAGAACCACAACATTTTAGACGTTAATTTTGGATAAACTTAAAACCCAATTTATAGTTTCAACAAATATACATAAAAAAATTATCTAAGATATGAAATTACTTAAATATACCCAATTAAATTAAGTCATGTGTTTAACTTAATTTATATCCTATGTATGTAATATTTATGCCTATAGCTGACAGGGTAAAATGGGCTTGTGCCTCTAGCTGACAGAGGTTGTTCCATGACCTGACACCCCCTTAAAACTACAAAAGTAATTTAAAATCTTTATTTTACTAAATCACATTTAAATTAATAAAAGTAAAAATTTATTTTAAACATTTTAAACAGACTTTTATAAAATTCTTCTTTAAATGTTACTTAATTCAGACATATTAATCAATTCCATGTTTCCAATGACCTAATCATAGAAAATTCATCAAATCAAAATAATTTTATTGCCATTAGACTATATGCATAGCATAAACAACAAGTCACAATTTGTTACATTGTGTAACAGCTTAAAATAAAATCAATAACCAAACAGAAATAATAAATAAAAACATTGTAAATTAAATTACAAAATTGTCATTGAAAAAATCATGGACACTCTAGTATTCCTTATTTATGAGAAAAATCGTTGTCTGACGTCTAAATTTAGTAACATCTGATTCCTGTTTTAGGTGTATTGGCAAAGAGTTGAACAGTTTTATAGATTAGAAGTATGTTTGTTTTACAAGATGAGCTGTGTTATGGCGTGGAATGGAAAGGGAAGGATTGTTTCTGAAGCTATAACGTGTATTTTGATTACAAGATTGAAATAACTCCTTGTTTTTACCAAAACTGTTAAACATTCCAAGATATACAAGCAAGGGAAAGTCAGCATATTGTTATAAGAAAAAACTCCCCTGCATGATTCAGACATTTTCATTTCAAAAATCAACCGAAGCGCCTTCTTTTGACAACGAAACACTTGCTTATGCTTCACCGTTTCGAATCCCCAAATAGCCACCCCGTAGGCCATATGGGGAAGAAAACAACCATAATAAAGTGACAATAGAACTTCTCTATTTGAAAAAAAGCCAAACGACGGAGGATAAACAAACAACTGCTCAGCTTACTACAAAGCAATGTGAAAAGAAAAATTAAGACGGGAGTCAATGACAAGCCCCTAAAATTTGGTTTGCTGACTTGACTCAATTTCAATATCACCAATCGTCACAATGGATTTAGTAAATATCCCATGAAGGTCTTTCAATTCAAAATCAATAAACTGTGTTTTACCAGTTACAAGACTGTTATTTTCACTGAACCACAGTAACAGTTGACTACACTTAATGAAAGAATCGACCTCAAGAAAGCTTCTACATTTGTTAGGAATACTAAGAGAAGTGTCGTCAGCATCTCCATAAATAGCGTCATCTAAGTTAAACTTCGTCAAGTATTTCTTTGGTAAGCACATTATTAGGTGTACACTATTTTTACACTTGTCACAGTCAATCCAAGTTATTTTGTCATTGTTACAAATATTCTGTTAAATTAATTGTACATTGACATAGATTAGACACACGTCTTAGACAACAAAATCTTTATTTAAACATTTTTATTGAGTAAATTTACAGAAGTCTCACTTATACAATATTCACCGATCAAAACTGTGATCTCCACAGTGTTTTAAACCTAGTGACTCCTTAAAATCAAAGCAAATCGATAATTGAACGGTAGCAAAAATCCCCTGTCAGCTTGTTGAAAACATACAAAGTTTGTGATCCTGTGCCTGAAATCATTATAACTTTTATTTAATTTTGTGAAACATTAAAATGACGTCGTAAATTTGTTCATTAATGGGCTCTTATTCCGTATAGCAACATTTAGACGTTTATTAAGTTCATTATTTACATACAAATGTTTAACCAATGAACTCACCTCCCTTAACGAATTATCTAACAAACCAGGTCTAATGAGAGTTTCACTGTTAACCCATTACACAAATAGCTGGCATTCCTTATAAAACAGACAAGTACTACTGATTTGTTTGTACAGAAGAAAAGAATAATCACAGTTACTTCCAAAAATATAATCATGCATTTTAATTTAAAGAGAAAATAGTTATAAGGTAGAGTCATGAAGACTGTCAGCTAGGGGAACACTGTCAGCTACCGACACATCTACCTTACTTAGGCCGGAATTCACAAAACCTTCATTAACAGAGCGTTAAAACTGAACTCAGTTTTAGCATCAGGTAAAGAAAATTTGATTTCACCAACGCTAAACACTTCAAAACTAACGCTAGATCAATTTTCATCTGTTTATTATTGCATACTTAAATTACTGTAAAACATATGATATTTCATGACAAATAGTTAAGGGTGTGGATCAAGTAGAGTAGTGCCAGTATTATTCTCGAGTTTCGAGTATTTACCGTCAGCAATACATTGTTGGTAATTTAAAATAGTGTATTAGGATTTGGATAACATTCCAGATTTGATCGTCACATAGATTTCTAACTAATATGTGAGTATTAATACATATTTTGGGCCAGTGAGATCAATATGGATTATTATTGTCAAACAAATTATGGTTTGACCGTCATTTTTGGCCGATAAAACACGGTCCGGTTGCTACTTGCCTAATATAACTTGGTGCGGACAGCGCTTATAATCTATATTACTCATTTTTGCCGATGTTATGTTTTCCGTCGTCGTTTACAGGATGTATAAAAAGTACCATTTTCTAGAGCTGTTGTGTTATGGACTGGGTAACTGAGTAGATATATTCCCCGGAACTGTATGATGAGAAAAAATTCTGATCAATAATAAATATTTTAGTAAATGTAAGTTATACCTTCAAAGATGTACAAAGGAGGAAACAATGATCGGATCTTTAAAGAGATTCTTGCAAGATGTTCTAAACACTGAATGTGACATCATTCCGAAAACAATCCCATGTCATAATACTGACTCAACTGCAAAATAAACAGTTTTGCAAATAAAAAACCGTCAAGCGTAGTTGTGGCGACATTACTTCATGCTTCAGAACATCGTATACTGTCGGAACACCTTTGAAGGGGGATCCTAGGGTCCTAAGAGCGATGTTCAAAAGTATCTCGGATTATATGGCTCGCTAGCATTTTTACAACCGGTGTTGAGCGCGCCGTGGGCGTACGTGGCAGCTACTGGTGTTGATCGCGGTGGGGGCAGACGTGGCAGCTACCAGTGTTCAGTTCACCGTGGGTGGACGTGGCAGCTAACGGTATGGAGCGCGCCGTGGGTGGACGTGGCAGCTACTGGTATTGAGCGCGCCGTGGGTGGACGTGGCAGCTACTGGTATTGAGCGCGGCGTGGGTGGACGTGGTAGTTATTGGTGGTGATCGCGGTGGGGGCAGACATGGCAGCTACCAGTGTTCAGTTCACCGTGGGTGGACGTGGCAGCTAACGGTATTGAGCGCGCCGTGGGTGGACGTGGCAGCTACTGGTATTGATCGCGGTGGGGGCAGACATGGCAGCTACCAGTGTTCAGTTCACCGTGGGTGGACGAGGCAGCTAACGGTATTGAGCGCGTCATGGGTGGACGTGGCAGCTACTGGTATTGAGCGCGCCGTGGGTGGACGTGGCAACTACTGGTATTGAGCGCGCCGTGGGCGTACGTGGCAGCTACTGGTGTTGATCGCGGTGGGGGCAGACGTGGCAGCTACCAGTGTTCAGTTCACCGTGGGTGGACGTGGCAGCTAACGGTATTGAGCGCGCCGTGGGTGGACGTGGCAGCTACTGGTATTGAGTGCGCCGTGGGTGGACGTGGCAGCTACTGGTATTGAGCGCGCCGTGGGTGGACGTGGCAGCTACCGGTGTTCAGTGCGCCGTGGGTGGACATGGCAGCTACCGGTGTTGAGCGCGCCGTGGGTGGACGTGGCAGCTACCGGTGTTCAGCGCGCCGTGGATGGACATGGCAGCTACCGGTGTTGAGCACGCCGTGGGCGGACGTGGCAGCTACCGTTATTAAGCGCGCCGTGGGCGGACGTGGTAGCTATTGGTGTTGAGCGCGCTGTGGGCGGACGTGGCAGCTACCGGTGTTGAGCGCGCCGTGGGTGGACGTGGCAGCTACCGGTGTTCAGCGCGCCGTGCGTGGACATGGCAGCTACCGGTGTTGAGCGCGCCGTGGGTGGACGTGGCAGCTACCGGTGTTCAGCGCGCCGTGGATGGACGTGGCAGCTACCGTTATTAAGCGCGCCGTGGACGGACGTGGCAGCTACCGTTGTTACGTCGACAACCTCGTATAAAGGCCGAAAAACTCTTCTTTTAGATGGTTATTATCTTTAATGACACGCCAGTAAAATGCAACTATTAAATTCAGTTAAATTAGTTTATTCAGAAAGATCATAAATTCTAAATCGCGTTGTGTGATTGAATGTGACAGAGAGCCCATTATAAAGGTCAATGCTCGTAGGGTTCAATAAAATCATAAACAATTACACAATTTATACTTTCATACGTTTGCGTTTTCTGTATTTTATACAATCTGCTTTATACAAAATAGATACTAATACACTAAGAGCCAAAAGTAGGTTTTTATCGCTTGAGGGAAAACTGTTTTCTAAAAGCGATAAAAACATTTTACACTCGAATTACGTAGAATATTTGTTTAGCTATGATATAAATAGAACTTTATATGCAAAGCATATATTTGTTTTTTTAAGATTACCAATAGAAAAAGGGGGATTCCATTAATATCTAGTCGTTAAACTAAACTGTTGTCTAAAATATAATTTAACCCTTTAAAATTTGTAAATATTAATCAGTTAATAGTATAATGTGATATGTTTCATTTATAATCGGAGTTTATTTGTCTATAGGCAACATCTAATTTAATACTTGATACAACAAAACCAATAACTGATTCATCATCTTGAAGATTATCTTATCTGCTAAATATGAACGAGTTCGCACGCAGCACGCTGACGTAAGGGAAGTGAATTTCCACATACAAAACTTTTAAAACTCAAAACCAGTGTAAAAACATTTATTCCAATTTTATTGAAATCTGAAAACATTGATTTTTTGGCTGTTCTGATGCTCCTGGTTTAATTTACCTGCAATGCTCGGAATACAATTTTGCGCATTATAAGGTTAGAAGAAGGTCCAGTCAGGCTTGAAAGTAGGCGCGAGGTTGCTAGGGATGATACAAATATATCAACAAATGAATAACATGATTTTCTAATGTAAAAACCCCATAAGACAGCGTACTGTGTTTAGCTGATATACATTTTCTTTAATAACTCGGTAAATATTTATGCTAGAATGACGAGAGAGGGTTTAAAACTTTCGCTTCACTAGTTCCTATCTTAATACATACATTAATTTTAGTTCGGGGCCCAAAAACTCGAAATTTGAAAGATTAATCCCCAAAAACAGAGTTTAGAGTTTTCCGATTATTTTTCCCAACGAACTTGTCCAATTTATTTTAAAAAGGAACGTCCCCACAAAATTTTAAGTAAATCGGACAAAAAATGTGACCACTATAGTGCATACACACACACATATACATATATATATATATATATATATATATATAAATAAATAAATCTTTATTTTTTCCACACATATATATTATATATAATTTTGAACGACCCTCCAAAACGTGTTCAGGGGGTCATGTTAGGATCTTCTATGGTTGACCCGGGCTTAAGTTTCACCGTGCGGGTCATGCTACTAGTTCACTTTCCATAGGAAATTCACTAAAAATAAACACACAATTCGGGGCCATAGAAAAATTAATTAAAAACACGAATGCAGTCACGAATCTTTTCTCGTTTCTACCTGCTTCTGGCACAAGGCCAATGTTATCTTTTATAGCCAACCCTCTTCAACGGATTATCTCATATCGTTTAATTACTGCTCGTTTAAAGAGCAAAAACCTAGCGATTCCTGTGAGAAAAATGTCGATATCACAAATAATGATCGTTTAAACAATTTCAAAATATTCAATTTTCACGATTGATTTTTGGTGAACTATTTGTGATTTTGATCTTGGCTCGCTCACTGAATTCGCTCGGGATTTTCTCTTTAATGCGAACAACAAATCATCAAATTCAGATAACCCGAAAGAGGGGTGGGCACTGAAAGTTAACATTGCGTAAGGGAGAAGCGGGTAGACACAGAGGACCGCATCCACCCCCTCTTTCGCTTATTTATTTGTCAACATACTGATGGCCATCATACCATGATAACAGGTTCAATGATAACAGGTTCAATGATATCAGGTTCAATGATAACAGGCTCAATGATAACAGGTTTAACTAACTCAAAACATCTGTTTCAATGCGCAATCTGTGCATGGGCAATTCTAATCATCGTCAAAAACTCTAGCATTCCTTTACACAGCTTAAATGATATCTTCCGCGTCAGTTGTTTCAGTAAACTATTTAAGTGCTTAATGGGTGTAGTATGTATGTTACTCAATTCATTTAAATTAAATAGTTGAACAATCCAAACAAAAATATAAAAAATAACTCATTGTAGTTGTTTTAACCAAATTAGCTATGCCCAACAGCTTAGCTTGTTCGCCTGTTTTCAGTTTTAGAGTCAAATCAAACAAGTGGTTTAAATACCTACGTTCAAATTAACCCAATGGTTGCTGTGGCAACTAGTTTCGGTTTCATCCTAGTTACCGCACCAACCATTGGCTTATTTTGCAAGCAGGTATTAAACCACTGCTTAGTATTACCCACTATCCGAAGGCTAAACAACTTTAATCAAATCAAATCACGCAGCTGATCAAATCTTAAAAATACCCCCGACGCAGCAAACCTGCGTGCTCAGCGAATTTCCAATGAATATAAATGTCTTAATAACACATTAAACCTCTTACCAGAATTCATAAGAAATATATTCATAAATAAGCGATATTTAAAACATTCATTATTCTCCATTAGAATAACATTAGGGATGAGTACGCAGGTTTGCTGCAACAAGGAACACACAAAATAATGGGTTTTTATGCAAATATCAATAGGACTCATCTAAGTGAAGTCACATACCAAGTTTCATCCATATATACATTCATAAATGAGCGATATATAACATCTTTATTATTCTCCATAAGAATAACATGGGGACCGAGTAACTAGGTTTGCTCCTACGGGAACCATAGGCGAAAAATTAGATTTTGTTCAAACAAAAACAAACCACAACCAGATGAAGCGATATACCAAGTTTTGTCAGTTTATGTTCATAAATAACCGAGATATAATTTTTTTCTTTTTCTCCATAAGAATAACATTGGACAACGTACTGTGTTTAGCACTTTCAATATCTCAGTAACCAATTGACGTAGAGCAATGATCAAAATACCAAATTGTTTGTTTTTTAAGCTGAATTCAATGGTACAAATTAAAATTTAATTTAAATGATAATGACATGTGAAAACTCCAAAAAACCCATTTTTGGGGTACAAAATCCCCCTTCGGATGGTGCGATTTGTCTGGTTTTCGAACTCGTTCAAATAAATGGTACTTTAGATATTTGTACCAAATTTTATTAAGATCGGACCTTTTTTATGAGAGTTATCGTGCTTACGGACACACATATATATATATATATATATAAATTTGAACGAATGGTGTTTTTGGCATCTGGGGACTTCAAAACGAAAATTTATCATGGTCTTGGGCTAAAGTCTTACCATGAGACCTACGGTAATAGCTTCTTCCCTATAGGGGAAATTCGCTAAAATTGTTTTAATTTCGCCCTCATACCCAATTAGTGGCCCTAGGGAAGTATTTTTTTTCGAAAAATAATAGTTTGCAAAAAGTTTTCTCACCGAGACGTTTAATTCAAGTAAAATGTGTATCAATCTTTTGGGTTTTCTCAACATTTCCTGAGTTGATTTGTCTTTATATGTTTGTTATACCTACAATTTGTTACCTAGCCTACTCTTATTTTGAAAGTGTATTACTATACTGCCTACCTGTTTTGAAAATTGGTAATAAAAGACCTTATTTTTTATTTATTTTATTTATTTAATTATCGAAAGAAAACCAAACCTTTTTTGCTTGATTACGAAAACAAGCTATAAGAATTATTATGCATGCCAAACACAACGATCCAAGCCGTAAATTCTTTGAAAAGACAACAATTATTACAATCTTCGGACTTTATACAATAGTATTTTGATACTACATGTAAACGAACGAATCGATATAAAAAATTGAAACATAATCATAATTATTACACGAGAAAAAAATTCATCCTCAACAGAAAATGCACTGTACCACCATGTATGAAAACTGACCCCAATACATGATAGGAAGTCATAAACAAAATTAAAGTAATGAGAATAAAATAAATAAAAAAGTGAAATAAATTCTAACTAATAATCCTTTATTTTCATTGGACAAATTCTTGATATGAAAGGAACTTAAAAAAAGTATAAGTACATTCATCAGACATAGTATATTTAGACGTAGATTTTGCGTAAAATCCTGCAAAATGTATAACTGTTTTTCGGCAAATATGTATTATTATCATTCTTTATAACTTAAACCATTTGACGGCTTGATTTCAGTTTTGAATTCTGATCACCTTATCTTATCCTAGATAAAATGCATTATAATATTTAGCAATGTTTTAACCTATTTTAGTTCTCATCACGACCATTTGTTTAACAATTTGTCTTCGACCTGCAATGGAAATAATGTCGAATAATAACCTGTGATTTCCAACCTAACAAATAAAACAGTTCAACAGTAGAAAACCACTAAAGGTGGCCTTTGTAATTGCTGGGCTGTAAGATGAAAGGCAAGCCCGAGTCGCATAACATGGAAATCACAGACGTAGCAAAGTATCGGGTTCCAAAGACGTGACAGTTCTATTTATTCTTATTGTGTGTTCTTAGGAGAAGTTGTATAAAAAAACTAATATGTTTCCTCAGATTCTTTAATCAAGACTTTTCATTCAAGTTCATGGCTCATGGGGGTCAGACTTATGGTTTTCTCAATGTTCCTGGTACAGGTTGGCTTTATAATGACAGCTTACAATTAATCTTCTCCCTTATCTATATGATAGTAATAACCACAATATAGCACTTTAAAATGCAACTATGTGCTTTATTTAAAAATCTAAAGAAAAACTTGCCTAACGCGATTTCGACGTGTGTAGAGATTTAGCAGGCGGACCCGCGCAATTTTCCCCTCCATAAACACTCCATAAATCGTCGCCCCGCTGCAGTAGCCAATGACATCTGATCGCGGTGTTTGGGTCGTTACATATTTATAGAGGGCTAAGTACGAGGGGCTATATCCCGTTATAATTGAGGTTACATGTCGGTAGTCCCTGGGGCTTCGCCGCCCCGGACAAATGTCATAGCACCGAGTGTCGTCCCTGTGGATATGGAGCGTTATTGTGCCTCATCTAAAAGGGCCACATGTTCGCTGGGGGTGGGACTGTACACTGTACAGGTTGGAGTGGAGGCTGGATGGTGGATTGTTTGAAACAGTTTTATTGAGCTCGTCATAGGTAAGTGAGGGTATGGTTGCGACCTCTGGTTCACTGATAAATAAAGTAACTGGGGACCGAACTTTGCTCGGAGAATGTCACATATTGAAACTTCACCCTGTAAGTGTTACTTCAACAGCTCACAACTTATTTTCGATTAGCTGTTATGATTACGGTAGACTCTCTCTACGACATATATCAGAGCAGTGGCAGTGCCGGATTAGTAAAAACACTGAATTACTGGAAATCAAACAAACAATTTAATTATGTCTATCATTAAAAAAATATATAAAATAGTCAACCTTATAATTTGTAAACAACTCAAGAACACTATTTGTGAAGATAATTGTTAAATTTTTCAAACATAGTTTTTCTTTTCCAACTAACAGTAAGTTTTAGTTTATTGGAAACAAAGAAAACAAACGCAGTCTTGCAGGCGAGCCCATTCGTCCCAAAGCCGGGAAGGTTTGTGGCTAAGAGCCGTCGAGGGAGAGAATTTATCAACCCTCCCCTGGGACCCGCTTCTGCTCTTCCTTCCATCGATTTTATCTTGGCTCTCTCCCAACTCAGCTTCTGCAATTTCTTTTTCTCTGCTCATAACACTTTTAGTAACTCGCTAGGCTTTGTGAAGCTTTAGTTTCGTTGTGATTGTTCGAACTGTTTTTATAAGTAAGTTAAGTCGGAGAGGTGGTGTGAGTGAATTGCAGGAGACTGAAAACCCGGGAAAATATGTGACGATATCATAGAATAATGACATTTTAAACTTGTAAACTTCAAGAACCCTCCGTTCATAAAAGACAATCGATCAAAATCGAAGTTTCACCATCCAGAAAAGCAATTAGTACAACTTCAATAAAACTTGTACACTGCAATGTGTTTTCGTCCATAAAGTCAATCAATCAAACTGAGAAATATTCAGGTGTTTTCTCTCAGAAAGGCAATCAATACAACTTCTAAACTTCAAGGAGTCTTCGACTATCTAGGCAATCAATTCAAATTCTAATCTTCAAGGTGGTTTCGTACATAAAGGCAATCATAAAACTTCAAACATTCAAGGTGACTCCGTCCACAAAGGTAACCATTGAAACAAGATTTCTGCAATACAAGTCAATATAAAATCAGCAAATAAATTTCAATAAAAACGTCTATACTGTTAAAATACCCCCGTCGCAGCAAACCTGCATACTCAGCCAATTTCCAATGAATTAAAACATAACTCATTAAGCCACTTAACATGATTCATAAGAAATATATTCACAAACAAGCGATATTTAAAATATTAATTATTCTCCATAAGAATAACAATGGGGATGAGTACACAGGTTTGCTGCAATAAGGAACACAAAATAATAGGGCTTATGCAAAATATCAAAGGAACTCAGCTAAGTGAAGTCACATACCAATTTTCATCCATATACATTCATAAATAAGTGATATATAACAATTTCATTATTTTCCATAAGGGTAACATGGGGACCGAGTACCTAGGTTTGCTGCTACGGGAACCATAGGTGAAAAATTGTTTTTTGTGCAAACAACAATAAACCACAACCAGATGAAGCTATATACCAAATTTCGTCAGTTTATGTTCATAAATAAGCGAGATATACAATTTTTCTTTTTCTCCATAAGAATAACATTAGACAACGTACTGTGTTTAGCACTTTCAATATCTCAGTCACCAATTGACGTAGGGCAATGATCAAGATACCAAATTGTTTGTTTTTTTATGCTGAATTCAATGGTGAAAATTAAAATTTGATTTTAATAAAAATTACATGTGGAAACCCCGAAAAACCCATTTTTGGGGTACAAAACCACAAATAACAAAACCCCCCCAAAACCCCCCTTCGGATGGTGCGATTCGTCTGGTTTTCGAACTCGTTCAAATAAATGGTACTTTACACGTTTGTACCAAATTTCATTAAGATCGGACCTTTTTTACGAGAGTTATCGTGCTTACGGACACACACATATATATATATATATATATATATATATATATATATATATATACATATATAAAAATTTGAACGAATGGTGTTTTTGGCATCTGGGGACCTCAAAATGAAAAGTTACCATGGTCTCGGGCTTAAGTCTTACCATGAGACCTACGGTAATAGCTTCTTTCCTATAGGGGAAATTCGCTAAAAGTAATACAGCAGCATTATGACTTACCATTTTGCAAAAACATACAAATATAATATAGTCTATTTTAACTGTTATTCAAATTTGTATTACCTAAATCTATATAAATTAATACATATATGAATCAATCATAAATATTGAAATTTATGGAAATCAAAATAAATAATAAAGTTCAATAGGTCTCCTAACTAAATCAATTAAGTATCAATTACGGCTGAAATACAGGTTTAAAGCCAACTCCGGTGATTAAATTAAAGTGATTGCCTTTTGATACCAAATTTACATTTTACATGCAATTCATTCAACGTGGTATGAATTGTTGTTTGGGGCACTATACACTCGGTAGGTGCCACGCTACTAATATGTATAATTGAAGCGATTTATTGTTTAACTTTCGTCCTATTATTCTACATAACTTTCAATTGTTGACGACTTAGAACCTTGAATGTTAAACCAGGTTTATATTTAATTTAAAAACTTTATGTAGTTTTTGTTTTAGCGAATTTCCCCTATAGGGAAGAAGCTATTACCGTAGTCGGCATGGTAAGACCTAGGCCCGGGACCATGATAACTTTTCGTTTTGAGGTCCCCAGACCCCAAAAACACCATTCGTTCGATACTGTATATATATATATATATATATGTGTCCGTGAGCACGATAACTCTCGTAAAAATGATCCGATTTTGATGAAATTTGGTATAAACGTGTAAAGCAACATTTATGACTTTAAGTTCGAAAACCAGCCAGATCGCTCTACCCGAAGGGGTATTTTGGGGGGGTTTTGTATCCCAAAAATGGGTTTTTCGAATTTTTCACATATAATTTTTGAAATATTAAAATTTTAGTTTTCACCATTGGATTCAGCTTAAAAAAACACACAATTTGGTATTTTGATAATTTCTCTACGTCAATTGGTTACCGAGATATTGAAAGTGCTAAACACAGTACGTTGTCTAATGTTATTCTTATGGAGGAAAAGAAAAATTTTATATCTCGCCTATTTATCAACGTATACTGACGAAACTTGGTATACGGCTTCATCTGGTTGTGGAACATTGATATTTGCTCAAAAAGACAATTTTTTACCCAAGGCTCCCGTAGCAGCAAACCTGCGTACTCAGCCCCATGTTATTCTTATGGAGAATAAGTAACGTGTTATCTGCCTTCATTATGAAAATAAATTAATGAAATTTGGTATGTCGCTTTACCTAGATGAGTTGTATTGATATTTATATAAAACCCCATTTTTTGTGTTCCTTGCTTCAGCAAACCTGCATACTCAGCTGCCATGTTATTCTTATGGAGAATAATTAAAATGTCATAAATCGTTTATTTATGAATGTATATTAGTGAAACTTGGTATGTGGCTTTATGTGGTATTAATATACATATATATGCATTGGAAATTCGCTGAGTACGCAGGTTTGCTGCTACGGGGGTATTTAAAATTATATTAGATGAATTCCGATGACTTTTATTTTTACTTGTAATACTTATTTACTTTTCGTGTCCGGGATTAGACTTATTTAAAAAAATCCGGTAAGGGTTTGTCATTTGCTTTCAATATGTCAGTTCTAGTGCAAGGCTGATGGTCAATGTGCATGGTGCTTTGAGTAATTTACGTTATGAGAGAACTTATTTTTTATGAATTAGGACTTTTACCGTTATAAAATAAATCATGAAATGTATTGTCAATTACTCTGGTCTATTTACATGAATGTGCTGCAAGACTGATTTTCGACTTGCACAATGTGTAGACTTTTGTATTTTGTGCAAAGAGACTGACAAATAATACATATTTTCAGGCATGTATTTGATCACAAAACAAATGCTGTTAAAGATTAACCATTATATACTCATAAAGGAGCTCCAGCCCCAACTGATTTCGCGTTTCTAGCTGCCTCTAGAGCCTCTAGAGCCTGCCTCATAAAGCCATCGAACCACTGATTTATGATTTATGAACAAAATGCGTATCGGTTACGATTGCAATGAGCAGAATCTTGGTATAACAAATTGTTCTCATAAAA
Source organism: Allygus modestus (assembly GCA_963675035.1). Lineage (NCBI taxonomy): Eukaryota > Metazoa > Arthropoda > Insecta > Hemiptera > Cicadellidae > Allygus > Allygus modestus. The sequence goes on from OY776112.1 coordinate 406,402,122, forward strand.
AGTTTCAAATTTTATATATATTGAAATTTAATTAAACGTATATTTTTATTTGACGAAAATACTACTCAGTGGAATCGCTAAGTACATGTTTCTATAAAATGGACCATATTGAGCGGGTTTTTATGATCCACTGAGGAGGGGCTTGATTAAAGTTAACCGTGGTGATATGGTACGATCAGGTACATACGAAACATCTATGATGTCTTAGATGGGAATGGGAGTCCTCTCTTAACTAAACAACTTGCTCTTTCTCCCAATTCTCGTTTTTCCAGGTCTCAAAGACTGTGACGACCTCAAGAGAAACAACCACCACCTCCACGGCGGCCACCATGGGATGGACATCAAGGGGGTGGACCACGGGGGCCACGGGGGTCACGGCCTGCACCAGCACCCCCCGGCACGGCTGGTGGGGGGCTTCGACCCCCAGGGCCTCCCGCCCCCTCAGTCGATGGACGACGGAAAACCCTCCAAACAGAAGCGGCATAGGACGAGGTTCACGCCGGCGCAGTTGAACGAGCTGGAGAGGTGCTTCTCCAAGACCCACTACCCCGACATATTCATGAGGGAGGAGATCGCCATGAGGATCGGCCTGACGGAATCTAGAGTACAGGTTAGTCCAGACACTACCTGCCTATTAATAATGAGAATTAAATAAGATTGCATTCGTGATTTTTCTTGAGGGTGTCCAACGTGAGGATCAAATTGTATTTAGCAAAGGAAGAGACCCTGCCACGCTTACGTTGATCGCACAAAACTATAACTGGAATAGGAAAAGGTTTGCAGCACCACTAGTTGGATCACCGTGAGGGGAAGACGGGTGGACCGGGAGATAATTCGGGTTGCTGATAGAGATGGCAGCTTGTGTACCCGGATGCACCCCCTCTGAGCGACCTAGTGCTACTAGCGTTCAAAGCGGTCGTCAAATGAACTAACCGTTTGAAACTCAACTGTCGTTAACATGTTAGTCAGCCTTTTGTGGTGTTTTACAGTTGTGGTGCCAGGGGTCATGGGAAACCGAGAAAGGGGTAAGAGGAAGTGATACCAATATCACTGTGAATGAGCAACCGTTGATGAGAAAAACTACAAACCGTAGTGATGGCTTAGCACGGTATAAGTCGGAAACTGTAATAACCGTTATTGCAACTTAAACCGTACTATCTATCTTGAACCACTACTTTTTCAAGTAGTTACGAGGACCGACGATCCCAGTTACACGGGATATATTTATGGAGAGTGAAAAACACTGAAACTTGTAGGGTCAATGGGGCAAAGCCCTGAACGGGTTTTGGACTTTTTCTCAATTTTGACATATCTAGGAATCCTTTCCAACATTTTGATATGTATTCCTTACGCTTTCATATGTGAGCTCAAATGCTAACCAAACTCTCCGTTGTCGGTTTTTGTGTCTGGTGCTGAGTTCAGTGCCACAAATATCACATATCTAAAAGCCATTTGTAATTGGGGTGGATAGAAGTCATATATCATGCACTTATCATAACACGACAAGCCAAATAAGATAGTAAATACACTTCATTGGACATCAAACCAAAACCTAATGCCTTTCAACACTGTTACGTTAGCCTTGATAAGTGGTCCCTGTCAAAAGTAACAAAGTTTACTATGATGTATGATACTACTATGATACTATGATACATCGTTAACCATCCTCTTTGTTTACATTGTTTATTCTATCTTCTCACTGTAAGATAAGTTACTAGTAAATGTTTATTTCTTTTTGCCTCATAATACTGTTTGGCTATCATATTAAATGTCACGCTGATTTATCTGATTGTATGTGGTTTTATTTTACACCTAAGTAGATCGAGGTCTACATTGAAAAATTACTTAAATAAATTTAAATTATAAATTATGATAACTTTAAATACCTACATATATCAAACTTTTGAAAAAAGGTAACTTTTGAAAAAACTTTAACTTTTGAATTTTCAATTTCTTTATTCAAACGCATACTAAATTTGCTTAAAATATTGGTTGAAAATGTCAGTATTGATTGTTATAAACATTTTTGTTATTCAACCCTTATTAGGTTAGTGTTTATTTTTATTTGACGCTTGATATGCCACTATTTTATAATTGTACTAATCTTCCTCTCACCAATGTGAGAACGGTACGGAGTGCAGTTGGAAAGACCTCCTCTCTATATAATATGGAAATATGTTTTTAGAACTTGCATTATGCGTCAATGGGGTCAATTGATCATAGTGACTGATAAAAAATCAAGAATCAAGAGATGGAATAAGTGTACCAATGACAGAAAAGTCCAGAGTCCCAAAAATTTCCCAAAGTCCCAAAATGCTTTTTGTAAGCTTTTCGTTATCATCTTATATATCTTCAAAGAATGACCGCGTAATATGTGCACAATATTTGCATACTGTAAAAAGAAGCCATACAAAATTAGGTGTCTGTTTTATATGTTATTTATTCACTGAAAACCCACCTAGTGAACTGATTAGGAGAGGTAAACATTGCACCTTTGTGCACAATGTCTCAGGGCACAACTTTTGCTTTGACTTTAGCGTTGAAATAATCACTTAAACGCAGAATTTTCGTGATATTTCATTCTTAATTAATATTGGCAACAAAGAAGTTTGTTATTATGTTTTTTAACTATAATTTTGTTAACTAATTTGTATTAATTGTGTCATCAGTTCCCACAACTTATATTTTAAGCGATCCGTCATTTTGGCCTAGTAAAATGGAATTTAAATTTCGAAAACTCCCAGCTAGAGGAAAACCCGCGGTGAAAATCCCAGCCACAAATCATCGCGTTGAATCGATGGTACGGTGGCGCGGCCCGGCGGCTATGCAAACAACACCATACATCATCGGGAAGCCGGCAGGGCTTAAAACCTGCCTACCTCCAGCCTACTGCGTGAAAGCGTGATCCAAGCATGATTAAATGAGCTATTTTCACAAATGGCTCATAGAATCTGTTACTTCCGTACTTTTGGAACAGTGGTATTTTTTACACATGAACATCAATATTATTTATATTCATACAAAAATGTATATACAAAGATTTATCATTCAACTTAAAAGAATAGTATATTTCATCAGTAGGACCGAAAGTGAAGCTTTTATATACGAGCTCAAGTTTAACTTGAAAATGAGCGGGGATTGAAAACCCACTTTGGGTCCTAGTGATGAACTATATTTTTCGTCATACTGCAAACAATATTAAGATAACAATTTTACAAAAACTAAGTTTTGTTTACTCTTTTTGCTTCCACCTTGATCTTAATACTTTAAACAAACAGCTGTTTCAACGTTTTCATTGTTTACAAGTTGAACAATTCGTTTACTCATATTTACCAGTTGATGACATAGATTATAAAGTGTCATAAAATCAGCAATGGATTTTTTCAGTGCACAAACCTAAAAAATTGTTATTGTTTCTTTTTTACGTTACGTTACGTTTTTTTACGTTAGTGTATTTCAAAGCTAAAAAACACGTGATATAAACATTTTGTTTGTAAATATAAGAAATGTAAATATTTTAAAGTGAACGAAGTGATATAGTGGAGGTGAGTGTGTATTTTAGTATGTGAAGTGATTCTATTGTGTATTGTTTCTATCAGAACGATAAATACCCCCGTAGCAGCAAACCTGCATACTCAGCGAATTTCCAATGCATATTAATTTATCTTAATACCACATAAAGCCACATACGAAGTTTCATCAATATACATTCATAAATAAACGATTTATGACATTTTAATTATTCTCCATAAGAATAACATGGCGGCTGAATATGCAGGTTTGCTGAAATAAGGAACACTAAAAATGGGCTTTTATACAAATATCAATATAACTCAACTAGGTAAAGCAACATACCAAGTTCTGTTAAGTTATGTTCATAATTAAAGGAGATAACACGTTAATTATTCTCCGTAAGAATAACATGGGGCTGAGTATGCAGGTTTGCTGCTACGGGAACTATCGGCCAAAAAATGGGTTTTTGTGCAAATATCAATAGACCACAATGAAATGAAGCAATATACCAAGTTTCGTCAGGATAAGTTGTTAGATAAGCGAGATATACAATTTTTCTTATCCTCCATAAGAATAACATTGGACAACGTACTGTGTTTAGCACTTTCAATACATCAGTACCAAATTGACGTAGAGCAATGATTAAAACATCAAATTGTGCGTATTTTTAAGCTGATTGCAATGGGAAAAAATAAAATTTTACTTTTTCAAAAATTGTATGTAAAAAAATCAAAAAACCCATTTTTGGGGTGCAAAACCCCCCCAAAATACCCCTTCGGATAGCTCGATCCGTCTGGTTTTCGAACTTAAAGTCATAAATGCTGCTTTACACGTTTGTATCAAATTTCATCAAAATCAGACTTTTTTACGAGAGTTATCGCACCCACGGACACATATATGTATATGTGTTCGAAACTGTATATATATATATATATACAGTTTCGAACGAATGGTGTTTTTTGGGGTCTGGGGACCACAAAACGAAAAGTTATCATGGTCCCGGGCCTAGGTCTCACTATGCCGACTACGGTAATAGCTTCTTCCCTATAGGGGAAATTCACCTAATTTTTGGGCAAAATCTTTAACTATCAAAGGCTTATATGGGCAGTATGAAAAAAAAAATTCACCACATGGAGCAAAAGTGTGTTTTTGGTATTTAATCGTTTTTCTGTAAAACACGATTGCACACCAAAAACAATCACTTTTGCTCATTGTGATGAAAATTACTATTTTTGTCCTAGGACGAAATAGTATATTTCATCACTAGGGCCAAAAGGAGGATCGAAAAGCCACTTTTGGCCCGTGTGATGAACTATATTTTTCGTCATACTGCACAATATAGTAAGCTAACTACTTCATAAAACTAAAATATTACTTCTTGATTACCTTTAAAGGTTTGCTTCCTAAACGGTTTCACTCTTGTTCTTGCTATTTTGAACAATAGCTGTTACAGATGTATTTAACTATTGTATGTTAGTGTTAGATTAGACCAGCTAACTATAACGATAACGATTGATATATTGAACGCTATGGACTATAATTAAACCGACAACAATGCAACAATGAATTACAAACGATAAAATAATGGATTAATTACAATCGACGTACACAATTTTGCAGTATTTATTACATTGATATCGAAATAAACGATCAGCTGATGACATCGGCACCAGCTGATTCTTTTTTGCCCTAGAGCTAAAAAGCTCCGCAACGCATGTATTGAAAAAATAGCCGTTTTCGGCTTAAGTAAGACGAAAAATGTTTTCAAAAAAACCTTATTTATCCAAAGAATTGAAATAACAACTTTAGCATATCAATGCATGTGTTGAAAACATGCTATTTTTGAAGCAGTAGACGTATACTATCTTTTTTGTATCCATATATTGTGAGCTAAAAACTCGATGGGTTTTCAAATTTTTTCAAAGGAAAGGCAATGTCCTATAAAAGGGAATGCCAAAGCAAACATTTCCATTTTATTTTAAATTTGTTTACAAATGTTATTTAAATTTGAAAAGGATAGGGAGTAAATAAACATAGGCGTATAGAGTAAACATCACGTGGTAATGTTTTAGATTTAGTTTATGCGGTCAAGGCTGCTATGCTACAAGCAGCTAGTTTTGTAGTAAAAAGAAACCTTTTGTATTTGAAGCACTTCTGAAATTTTGATATGATCCAGTTAGGAAACTCGTAAACGAAATAATGAAATTGAGCTATAATTATTTTTAAAGTTGTTGGTTTCTACAATCATTACATAAACCCAGACACAAAATCGTATAAGAGTTTACATAAGTAGTTATTGTAAATCCCGAAATTATTTATTCACTTGTAGCCAAGATTTTTAAAAGTGCATCATGTTATGCATTTTGCCGACGAATGAAACGTTTCCTTCAAATTTGTTCAATCTTTTGCAAAATCTTGGTTCGTAAATTTGTCTATTGTAATTGTATTCCACGTTGCTGGCCTTGCTTTATTAATATACTTTATACCCATTAAATTGGTCTGACCATTTGCCAAACTCAAAGAACTTTAGGTTTGTAAACAATTAATAAGGGTGATGATAATGAGTTACATTAAACATGAGTGTAGACATACAAATAGAAATAAATCTAACGTCAATAGCCATGAGGGCTAAATATATAAAGGGCAATTAAAAAGTAAAAATTGGTACACAAATTAGAGCAATCTGCTCGCTATGCGAAGGGTCGTGACGAACATTAAATGACCTTCTTCTATCAAAGCTCGATCCCGTAGGCTATTTCCGATTGACAGACAGTCAAAAAGAGTTATCGTAACACTGTTAGGATATTAAGATAAAATTTATTTCAAACACCGAGAAACAAATGTATGAAATTCGTTGCCTGCGTTTCAATCTACGATTGTAAAAATATTACGCGCTTCTTTTAAGGACGACACAAAACACAAGTTTGTAGTGCAGTATGACAAAATATTGTTAAAATTTATATAGCAAACTTGTTAGAGCAAATTTCTTCTAATTCCTTTAGTTTTTTTTATAAATGTTGGAACAAAAATTATTAATTAAAGTTGGGTACTGGTACACTCAGGGATTTAAGATAAAAAATAAGTTTGCCACACAATTAAAATTAAAGTTTTGTTAGTAATTTTATGAATTCTTCATCTTTAGATTTGAGGAGTGATCTTCCAAAGGTCACATATATTCTACCCTGAGATATCTAGCTGATAATATCCTCATAAATCTGTAAATTTGTTTTATCTTTCCTCGACATTTTTCTATTGTTTGAATACAACTTTGGTCTTGGCATTTGAATGCGTATATTTTTACTACTTTTAACGAAATATACTAATAATGAAACTACTAATAATGAAAGATAATTTATTTCCAACCAACTATTTTGAAGCTTTTACAGGTATGATCAGCTTTTACTTTTTTATATTTTAAAAATAGTGAATCAATTGAGATTGAGGTTTTTAATATTGTCTATTGCATTTTCCAGCATCAAATGTCAAAGAGGAAACTATTGGCCAATTCTTAATTAATATAAACTAGGTTGTTTTGTTGTTGTTTTTTCTACTCTAGACCAGTCTAGAATAGTGACTGTCGGTGTACAGCCTACACAAACACAATATACAACACACGTCCATCGCTACCTTGTCCTAGAATGTGTCGTGGCCATAAAACGCCCTGCTGCGGGTGGCCCGCCGTTATTTACCCTCCTCCCGTTTTTGTCCATGTGCCACATTCTAACCCTACCTTGACTCTCTTGCCTATGTAAGTCAGAGTGCCGATAATGCAGTTTTTGCCCTTTTATTTTGTAAAGTGATGCCGATCTCTTACCCGGTTGAGAACAGAAAAGACACAACATTCACTCAATTTTTCCAGATTAATTTTAGTGATGTCCCCACTTAGGGTACGAAATTTTCCCTACATTTCCCCACTTTGGAAAAACCCTGAAATTCTCCACATTTTACCATTACATAAGGTATATTTCACAAATAAATTCCTTAACATCAATCACATGCACTGTCTGCAACCAAGATACCTAAATTGTGTAAAAAACAAATATTAAATCATTAAATAGTATATTTACACTTAACAAACAGATTGTAGACCTAAAAGTATCATTACAACAAATTTACAAATCAGCATTTAGTTTTTACACATTCTACACAAGACCGCAGATTAACACAGTCTCTGTAATAAATTAAAAAAGTTATTTCTGATATCAAGAAACATCTGAGTAAAAAATTACATAATAGCTAATACCATGCCCATCAGTAAAACCATTGCACATAGTTATTGGTAAAACCTCCTCAGTAAAAACCCGTGATTCCCATTGTGGTTCTCAAGTTAAAAATTCCTCACAAAACTAAATTTCCTGCAATTTTCCTACCTACCTTTGATCAAGGGCAAAAATTGACGGTAAGGGCAAATCCACGCATCTGGGATTACTATTTCCTCTCTATTAGCGAATTTCCCCTATAGGGAAGAAGCTATTACCGTAGTCGGCATGGTAAGACCTAGGCCCGGGACCATGATAACTTTTCGTTTTGAGGTCCCCAGACCCCAAAAACACCATTCGTTCGAAACTGTATATATATATATATATATATGTGTGTGTGTGTGTGTGTGTGTGTGTGTGTGTGTGTGTGTGTGTGTGTGTGTGTGTGTGTGTGTGTGTGTGTGTGTGTGTGTGTTTGTGTGTGTGTGTCCGTGAGCACGATAACTCTCGTAAAAATTATCCGATTTTGATGAAATTTGGTATAAACGTGTAAAGCAACATTTATGACTTTAGGTTCGAAAACCAGCCAGATCGCTTCATCCAAAGGGGTATTTTTGGGGGGTTTTGTACCCCAAAAATGGGTTTTTTGAATTTTTTACATATAATTTTTGAAATAGTCAAATTTTAGTTTTCACCATTCGATTCAGCTTAAAAAACACACACAATATGGTATTTTGATCATTTCTCTACGTCAATTGGTTACCGAGATATTGAAAGTGCTAAACAGTACGTTGTCTAATGTTATTCTTATGGAGGAAAAGAAAAATGTTATATCTTGCTTATTTATGAACGTATACGTACGAAACTTGGTATACGGCTTCATCTCGTTGTGTTCATATTTGCTCAAAAAACCAATTTTTTGCCAAAGGCTCCCGTAGCAGCAAACCTGCGTCCTCAGCCCCATGTTATTCTTATGAAGAATAATTAAATGTTATGTCTCCCTTAATTATGAACATAAATGAATAAAAACTGGTATAAGACTTCACCTAGTTCAGTTATATTGATATTTGCTTAAAAACACATTTTTTGTGTTCCCTGTTGCAGCAAACCTGCGTACTCAGCCCCAATCTTATTCTTATGGAGAATAATTAAAATTGTTTATATCGCTTATTTGTAAATATATTTTTATGAAACTTGGCAAGTGACTTTATGTAGTATTAAGACATTTATATCTCCATTGTAAATTCGCTGAGTATGCAGGTTTGCTGCGACGGGGGTATTAATTTTTCTAACACTTAGAATGAACTAGGCTCATCGCCGTTGGAGGCTCCGCCCCCAAACCCCCTTTCGGAGTTCGCTTCGCTCACTTGCATTCCTCAGTCAACTCAAGTTTAAATCAAACTCGTAGTTCATTAACCAAAGAAATAAACGGTAGCAGGAAACTGACACATACTTTCTCCCTTTTAGCCAAATTTTAATTACATTTTTTTTTTTATTTACTAAATATAGGATATGAAGTACAGATATATGTACAGAAATTTGTCTAAAATAGTTGTTTTCAGAAATATCCACCCAAATCCCTTTTTGGGAGGCACTATAGAGTCCGTTGCCACACACAGTGGTTTTGAGAGGGGAAATGCCCCCTTGTCCCCCACAGGGTTAAATGGCAACATATTTCGAACATCCTCTGTTGGTCAATGCTAACTTGACCTGCATATCAAGTTTTAATTAAATTGATCAGTAAATAAGACAGAAATAGTTATTTTTTGATTCCCCATAAGAATAACATTGGACAACGTACTGCGTTTACCGCTAAATGAAAATGTCAATTTTCTCCGCAACTAGCAATCGTAGAATAGTAATTCAAAATACCAATTTATTTAGTTTTTTGTGCTCTTTTTAATGGTGAATAGTAATATTTTTTAAAATTTATTTTTTTTAATGAAAAATCCAAAAAACCTGAATTTTGGATGTTTTAAGTCAGGTAACTTCTGAACCCGAATTTTTCCAGAAATTCGGGTGGTGTCATTTTGTTTTAAACCTAAAGCTCTACAAAGGACTCCAGTTTAATCAAAATCGTTAGAGCCGTTTTTTGAGAAATTTTGATTTTACATGTTTTTCGGCGATTTTTGGGGAATAATTACCCTTAAAATTCAAAAATTCGAAAAAATGAAAAAAACGCCTGGAGATATCGAGAATTAGTACCTACATACTAAATTTCATAAACAATGGTCCATTGGTTAGGGCTCTAGGTCTGTACACATCAACACAGACAGACAGACACACACACACACACACACACACACACACACACACACACACACACACACACACACACAGACAGACATCACGTAAAAACCACTTTTTTGGTTTCAGGGAGCATCAAAACGAATATTTCCACTAACAACTCAAATTCGAAATTTTTAACGAAAACAATACTTTCTCCATATACTATGTATAAGGGGAGAAAGAAAAATTGAAATGTGGAATGTTTTCCGCCCCAAAAATGCCTCAAAAACCTTTGGTAATTTTTCTGGCAGCTTCTCGTCAAGAACTTTAATTCAAGTATGATGTTGAGGGGGGTTATATTACGGGAAGTGCCTCATAGTTTATGTCAGTGAATGAGTGAACCCGTCTAGCTTTATATAAGTCAAGAGATAGATATAATAGAAAGGGTTAACCTTCGTTTTAATGGTTTTAAATACTCTTAACCTAGTTTAAGTTGTTAAAAGATTTAAAGGGTGTAAGGTGAAAGGCTTTTCGCTTATATTAAACAAAATTAAAAAGTTGAATAGTCCATCTGGTGTCTACTCGGCCGATTTGATTGTTTATTTTATGTTTAATGGTTAGTATGTATGTCTAAATACGTCATCATGTTTTGCAGGACTCCGCCTACTAAATATCCAAAGCTACCATTTTAACCTCTAGGAAATATTAAAGTAATATATAAAATATATATCGCATGATTACTTACACTTCTGTCCTGATATTTTGACTTCTATGGTTAATTAAGTTGTCAACAGAGTTATATCACAGATACTTTATTTCCTGTTTTTTTGACCTATGTATATATGAACGGTTTTTCCTCTGGTGTTTTTCTTTTCCTTTCTATGAGAACATTTGTTATTAATAAAAACTGCGAATACATTAAAACGGACTTGTATTAAAACAATTCCTGGTAATTATTTTCAACCCACTTCTCTTGTGTTGAAATAAATCACAAGTAGTAAATCGTTCATATCAAATTACTAATAGTAAATGCATGGGAAAAAAATTAAGGAATACAAAGTTTTATCATCTGATTAAACTACACTAAACTATATATTTACTAACATTAACATACAGTAAACATTTATATATTTATTTACTTTCAAAAGGTTTGAAATTCTATTTATTTTAATTTCAACTAACATTTATTATTTATACTATGAACATCATGACAGTTTTTAAAGTCCCAACTCTTGGACGTTTTCGGCATTGCTAGTTTCCTTTAAATGTTCCTTAAAAGGCTGTAAGATGATTTTTTCAGGCTAAAATATATTAACTAATAACGACCTCTGACACTGATAAAAAATTACAGTATTACTATTTGAGGATATTTTACTCAACCCACTGATAAATTGAATAAATATTTATAGAAACAATCCCCGATCAGCTTGCATATTAGCCAAAAGCACATTTTGTTGCACCATACGCCATTTACTTTATAACACAACAGGGTTTTAAATGGGACGTTAGTAAATGTTGTTTTACTCAGTAATAGATTTAATTGTAAATATGAAAAAATAAAACTAATCGATCTATCTTATTTAATACGATTTTTGTGATTGAAACTACTCCTACATTGTTTAAATTAATTTATGCTCTCGGTGCCGCTGGATAGAGATTATTCTGAAGTTGATTCTGCTTGCTCTAATTTCAAAAAGGTCAAACGGATAATCATGTGCATATATCTATATGGATCGCTCGCTGTGTACTGCGTGAACTGGCCAATCCCCTCACATCAGAGGCGGCAACAAGACTGCGGAACAGATTCCAGGTTTAGGCACGATGTTTATTAAAGCCAAAACTTACTAAAATTATTTAATTAGGATGAAGCTTATAAACTTTTTTATTTGGATGATCTGCCGAATCCAACATTAATGCAATGTAGTTTGATGGATTGGATTTTTATAATGATAAATTTCTAGTTACAAAATGTAGACGTGGAAAATATTATAATCGTAAAACGTGTTCATTCGAAGAACAGACCCCCATAAATAAATAATCGATATCAGAAGTCTTAAAAGGATTTTGAGGAGTCTATCTAGGAGTAAGAGGAGTCAAATGAGTTACTTTTGGCCTCGTGATTGGCTAAGATTGGTCAATTTTTAGCCATACAGTTTTGTATAAATAAAACATGTTGTACCGTGTTGGTGTTGAGCCTTATGGTGGTCCCGGCCCCGGCTAGCCACCATGCAGGTATGTAGGACAGCGCGGACATGTTAATTGGCTGCCCACACAGTCGGTAATGTATGCGCTGTCGGAGGTGCGAGTCAGCCCCACGACTGTTAGTGGACAACACAGACCACTTCTGAGAACCTGCGCCTCTCGTCTCTCTGGCGAGTCCAACAGAGAGTATACAGACTCCGTCGGGAAGACACATGACGATGGAGAAATTCGAATCGTATTTTTTGGGAGCGAGACCGGGATAACTTTTACTTATCTATTTTAATGGAAGAAATTAATGTGTGCATAGCCATTCTTCCTAGTCGTTGAGACGGAATTTCAACTCACTACTTCAATATTGAACACCTCATTCTCCCACTTAATTATCCATATTTATATATCGCCTCAGAATTAGCTTTGAAATATGTGACTTAAAACAAGTTTGTTTCATAGATTCAATTGGAACATTTAATTTCAGATATTTAAACGCTCAGAATTAACTCTGTAAAACGAAGAAGTGGATTCAGAAGCTTTTTGAAAACATCAAAAAATGTATTCAGTGTTTAGAATAACAGAGGTTAGCAGTGAACATTTGTTTGATGGAGTTAATTAGAAATTGGGAGTTTCATTAAATGTATAAATACTTAAAATGTGTTATACAGTACTTCATCGAAACAAAGCTTTATTATTTCATTATGTTGTTTACAATTTTAATATTTGCATGGGAAAGTCAGTTATTAGAATACAAAATACACTACCCCCATGATTGCTGCTGTAATCCTCGACTACTGCGACTACTGGACCCGTTCTATACACTTAATCAATTGCATTGTATAAACACACGTCTCCATCCGCTAATCCACACCCACACTGACCGACGGTCAACCCCACAAACCCTAATGCCGAACCATAGAACAACCCCATTAGCAATAGAGCCATCGTGGTAAACCCTGAAGCACCCGGAGCGAATCACAACTAAGTCCCTGAATGGACCATTCCCGCGTATGAGGTAGTTGTAAAAATGCACCGTGTCGTTTTGGCTAAGCGACCCAATTACGCCGTAACAGTTGCCCCCCCCCCCCCCCGAGGGGTTCGGGGCTTTATCGATGCGTAGCTCGTAAAGTCCAATCCAGCAGACTCACCCTCCGCACCTCCCCGTTGTCTTCTGCAGACAAACTTTATGTTCAAGTGCCCCCGGCGCTAAATCCGAGTTTGATTCGCTTTTGTAAAGTATTGCCCGTTCCTTCCCGCTCTGTTTTTGATTAAACTGAGCTGGCGGAGGTGGTGTTTTGTCGGGAGAAAACTGTTGGCTACACTGTATAGGGTGTATTGTAGTAGCATTCTGGAGTTACACGGATACAGGAGAATACTGCGTGAGGTTTTCATACATTAACACATATTTGTAAATGTTGATAGCGTTTAATGTACAATATATTTTAGTTCAAGTATTACTCCAAGAGCTAGTTGTCATCGCTGGACGTTGCCTGATGGCAGCTTTATAGTCAAATCAAATAACGGAGCTGATTCAATTCCAGTATTTACAAATGTGTTTTAACTTCACACTTTATATAATTTATGGCTTTACGAGAGGTTGTGTACAGAAAGACCTTATATTTGTCCTTCGATTTTTCCACCGAGCCCTTTAATTCAACCATTACGTCCTTCCATAAGTTCATGGGTGTAAGACTTATGGTTGTCTCAAATCTTCCTGGGCTGGTTTGGCTTTATAGGTAGCTGAAATTGGATTCTTGAGGATTAAATAACCCATGTTCATAATTTTAGTTCTATTTATTGTTTGCTCAATCATAACAATTAATGATTGATTATAAAATTAACACTAAAACATCTATATATATATATATATATATATATATATATATATATATATATATATATAGAGTGTGAGGTAGACGAAAACTGACTTATAATGGTTTTATAATGGTATACTAATGTACATATACAGTATATACCTTCTGTGGCATCATACTGCAAAAGAAAACAGTTAAAAATTCCATTACAATATTTTATTGTTTAAAGTTTTTGGCCAAGTTAATAGAAAAATTATTTAATTTTATGAAGATCCTTTAAAATAGTTAAAATGTCATATTCGAAGTGCTAACTAATGCAATGACTAAAAACGAACAAACTTTTAGTTTTATGGCTATACTTATACCACCCTAAACATTCCGACCTAATTTATATTTGTCAAGCCCTCTAGCCAGCGTAGGAACCTTGGGTCAATGTATGTGTGATAGAGATATTAGTAGGGTAGTACAGAAAGCTAGAGTTTTAGTTTTTGTAGTAAATAGCAGGTAGCAGTCATACTAACTTTCACCTTACTTTCACCTTACAGAACAACATACAAACAGTCACGTACTGCATAACTTGATGTATACTGTTTTCGTAAAATAACTTCATAAATAGGAATTTTTTTATAAATTCATTTTTCATTCCAGTTAAAACTAATCCACCCTAATATTAAATTTGCATTGTTAGTTTTAACTTTGAGGAGGGAAATCTAACAAAGATGTAATTTTTCTTTAGTAGCAAAGAGGTAATTGACTTGTTTTCAAGACGTACATACTGACTGAATTGCTAAACAAATACCCTTTTACCTTCGTTTTACCTCAGGGACAGTTTTATCTGAATGGAAAGTATATCTGCAACTTAAATTATACTAAGGTTTCCAATGAATAAAAGCGGCAACTTTAGGCATAGATTATGCTGATTTACACCACTTCAAAGATGACTGATCACTGTCGTTCTAAGTAGAGTGTAGTATTTGAATGTAACGTTGGCGTGTTAGAAACGGTAACTATAAATTAAGGATATAACTTTGACTCGGTGTTAACTAACTCGAGTCAATATAAATTATACATTTATTGTAGTTTCTATCATGTTTCTCGGTGCAGCAGAAGTCGCGTATTGGAGATAGTTTTATCCAACAGGGGAAAAACTGCATCCAAACTCTTGTGTTGGATGCAGTTTGGGTAAAAAATGTAAATACAATAAATTACCCTTACATTTCTAGATTTTCATTTTAATTATTTATAATATCGACTACATTTTCAATTTTTTTACTCTTGACCGAGTTGTCAAATACCATGAAGGAAAAAGGCAGATAATATAAGGCGATATAGCCCACATGAAATACCTTCGGGGAACACGAAATTGAATTTTAAGGCATATTAAACATACCGATACACCCAAAACATACCGGGCATCCGGGGTAAAGGCTCGTGACAGGCGGGATACGGTGTGACGTCATGTCACGTGTCAGATGACGTCATAAAGTTAACTTGACGGCCAACAAGTGGTCCGTAAACCCACTCGGGTGCTCGGTAGCCTTGTCATGTTTCTTGTAGCCGCGTCCTTGCGGTGATCGTCTTAAAAAAATATTTTTTTTAGTTTAACAGGAGGAATATTTTAAACTATTTTAATATATATAATTTGTATAAAATCATCATGTATATATGTATATGTATTTATATGTGTGTATGTATATGTATATGTATTTGTATATATGTTTTACGAGCCAACGAGAGTACAGAATATGTTTCCAATCCGAGAAAAAAAATATCTCACAGAATTATAAAAGAATCCCAATTTACTCCTCTATTTCCTACAAAATATAATTCATGATTTAAAAAATTTACGTAATACAGTATAAATAAAAAGGATTATTTTCCTTGTGCGTCAATTGCTCCTTTGAATAGTTTAAAACTAACTACAGCTGTTTTCTGCTCGTTGAGCTCATCTTCGGGTTGCGAAGATCAAAACTCATACATCCTTTTTGGATGAGTTTGTCACAATACTTAAAACATTAAAAACACAAAATATTCGCATCAAAAATACGACAGATTAACATTTAATATTTAAAACTTGGCAAAGTGAACAAATTCCGTACACGCGGTGTGGCGCCGCACCGTTAGATAACAAGTACTTTTAGTGAATTTCCTTTGGAAAGTGAACTATTAGCATTACCCGCACGGTGAAACTTAAGCCCAGGACCACCATAGAAGTTCCTAACGTGACCCCCTGAACTCGTTTTGGGGGGTCGTTCAAGATTTTATATATATGTGTATGCACTCTAGCGGTCGCATTTTTTGTCCGATTTACTTCAAATTTGGTAGGGACATTCCTTTCTATAATCAGTTGGACAAGTTCGTTGGGCAAAACAATCGGAAAACTCTAAACCCCTTTTTTGGGGATTAATCTTTCAAAATTTGAGTTTTTGGGCCCAAAGAGGGTCAGAAAGGCCCCGGATGTAAAATTAATCTATGTAAAAAGATGGGAATTAGTGAGGCGAAACTTTTAAGCCCTCTCCCATCATTTTAGCATTACTATTTACCAATTTATAGAAGAAAATGTGTATTGACCAAACACAGTACGTTGTCTTATGGGGGTTTTACATTAGAAAAGCCTGTTATTCATTTGTTGGTGTACTTTTATCATCCCCAGCATCCTCACGCCTACTTTCAAGCTTGACTGGACCTTCTCCTAACCTTATAATGCGCAAAATTGTATTCTCAGCATTGCAGGTAAATGAAACCAGGAGCATCAGAACAGCCAAAAAATCAATGTTTTCAGAATTCAATAAAAATTGAAATAAATGTATGTTTTACACTGATTTTGAGTTTTAAAAGTTTTTTATGTGGAAATTCACTTCCCTCACGTCAGCGTGCTGCGTGCAAACTCGTTTAACTACAAAGGATCAATTGACGCACACGTAAAATAAACCTTTTTATTGCTCATTTTTTTCCAGAGGCCAATCCATCAAGAGCAATGTAATATTGGTTACTTAATAATCAACTGTCATTATTTTATCCCCTTGTATTCTTTGGTTTCAGATTAAAATAAATAAGTAAATAGAGTATACAGGGTGTTTAAAAAAACGTTCCAAAACTTTGGGATATGATTCCTCATATAAAAAATAAGAAAAAAGTTCTTATAAAGGTAGGTCCGAAAACGCTTCGTTTTCCGTCTATCTGTCTGTATGTGTTTTTTACTTAATTTCTCATATTTTTTAAACCTTTTAAGCTATGAACTTCAAACTTGATACATTTATTATGTGTAATAAGAACCACTTTTTAATATAGTATCAAGTTTCTACTTTGTACCATTTAAAAATGGCGGCCATTTCAAATTTTTAAGTCTTAATATCTCAAAATCCGCAAATTTTACAAAAGATTTACAAGAGACCAAAAAGTTGCAAAATTGCATTATTAAAATAAGAACACATTTTGATTTTCAATATCTTAAATATTAACTCACTGATCGCAATTATTTGAAAATGACCTTATGCAAATTTTCTGGTTCTTTTAGCTAAATTTAATGTTTTTAGTTTAAAATTTGTAAATATTAAGTAATTTACAGGTCATTCCTCACATTCATCACGTAATTAATAAAAAGGCACATCTTAATCATTATTTTTACTCTTCTTTTATTCCATCATTTAAAGTTCTTGATGCTGAAATTAAATTTTATTTAGGAAATAAAACATAAATCTAGTAAAATAAATTTTTATTCACTACAATAATAATACTGTCATCTTAAACTCTAACGATTTGCTTGTTTAACACTAGTACACATACTGTATGTACACTAAAGGAACTGTTCAAAATGTCCGCCCCGATTGGTGATGCACGCATTGAGGCGTCTTTTCATTGAACTCCTTACTCTTCTAAAAATACCTGGTGTATGACGGATACTCTCAACACCATTTAAAATTCTTTCCTTCAGGTCTTCCAAGGTATCCACTGGCGTGGAATAAACTAGAGTCTTTAAATGCCCCCATAAGAAAAAGTCCAAGGGGTTGAGGTCGGGTGACCTCGGAGGCCAAGGAACTGGACCGCCTCGCCCAATCCAATTGTTGCGGTAGGTCTCATTTAAGAAACCTCTAACTCGATTATCAAAATGAGCGGGTGCCCCATCAAGCATAAACCATGTGACACAGCGCATGTTCAAAGGTAGGTCTTCCAATAAATTAGGAAGATCAATTGTTAAAAACTGCAAATATCTGTCACCATTCAATGTTGCAGGTAGGAAACTGAAAAACAAATAGTTACCCAAAATGCCACCCCATACATTTACCGAAAATTGATACTGGTGACTACGTTGTGTGATTTCATGGAGATTTTCCATGGACCAAATATGAGTATTATGAAAATTAGTAATTCCTGTTCTTGAAAAATTGCATTCATCTGTAAATAACACGCGCCTTAAGAAATTTGCATTGGTTCGGAATTTTCGTAAAAACCATTGGCAGAGAGTAACTCGTTGAGGGTAATCTCGAGGTAACAGAGCCTGCACTTTCTGTACATGATATGGGTATAACTGTTGTTCATGCAATATGTGCCAAATTGTTGCATTACTTACATTATGCCGTTGGGCAAGCTCTCTTGTACTTTTTTCAGGGTGGTTTGATATGTCATTTAAGACACCCTCCTCAAATTCAGGCGTTCTTACTAGGCGAGGTCGTCCTGATCTACCAACCTTTTTGGGTCCTAAACTTCCTGTTTCTACTATACGCTCATGTATTGCCTGAAACGTTTTGTTACAAGGCAATACGCGATTTGGAAACTTATCCTGATATAGTCGTCTTGCTTCCATACTGTTGCAGTTCGCAAGTCCATACATCAGATGCATGTCAGCCATTTCTAAGTTTGTAAAGCGATGGTTATGGTTATCAGCCATGTTTAACTACACTATAACATTCACAAAATGAACTAATAATACAATTATTTAAAAACCAAAGAAATATTTAAATACAGATTAGTATTAGGAAACACAACACTACAATAAGAAAATTAACTACATATTGATTGTTTGTTGTTCTTACAATGAGCTATTTACAGTTGAACAACAATGGATCATCAGCTGGACATCGAAATCAGCTGTGATTCGACTCCCAGCTGTTAAGCCTGTGAAAATACAGTACTGTTATTAGTGCCACTGTTACACTTTGGGGAATTTCCGTTGATTTGAGGTAGGCTTTTAAGCCTAATATCTCACGCCCAATGATGTTGGAAACAAAACAAAAAATGTAAAATAATGATTAAGATGTGCCTTTTTATTAATTACGTGATGAATGTGAGGAATGACCTGTAAATTACTTAATATTTACATATTTTAAACTAAAAACATTAAATTTAGCTAAAAGAACCAGAAAATTTGCATAAGGTCATTTTCAAATAATTGCGATCAGTGAGTTAATATTTAAGATATTGAAAATCAAAATGTGTTCTTATTTTAATAATGCAATTTTGCAACTTTTTGGTCTCTTGTAAATCTTTTGTAAAATTTGCGGATTTTGAGATATTAAGACTTAAAAATTTGAAATGGCCGCCATTTTTAAATGGTACAAAGTAGAAACTTGATACTATATTAAAAAGTGGTTCTTATTACACATAATAAATGTATCAAGTTTGAAGTTCATAGCTTAAAAGGTTTAAAAAATATGAGAAATTAAGTAAAAAACACATACAGACAGATAGACGGAAAACGAAGCGTTTTCGGACCTACCTTTATAAGAACTTTTTTCTTATTTTTTATATGAGGAATCATATCCCAAAGTTTTGGCACGTTTTTTTTAAACACCCTGTATAGCAAATTGATTTCTATTAAGTATATTTTGTATGTTTTCGTTGGATCATACGTTTTAACTTCAAATTGGATTTACAAAATTATCCACACCAATAGTCCAAATAATGTCCGTTGTTACAACTGGTCTCTTCGTTTTAGTTTTCCAGTTGGTTAAAATATTGTAAAGCTGGGTTTTCCTAGGCGCGGAACGCGGAGGTTCTCCGCTCGTATTTTCAGCTCAGTGGAATTCTATTTTCCTAGACGCGGATTTATTCGGCGACCGACTGCGGAATAACCTAGCATTTTGGTTGTGACTGTTGCGGGGATGATACCAAGGGCAATCAAAGAAAATAATATGATCTTAAACGTAGGTCTATTTCAACATACAACGTACTGTGTTTAGTGTTTTCAATGTCTCCTCAACCAATTGTCGTTTAGCAATAATATGTAAAAGAGCAGAAAGAAAAGGTTATAATTTGTTTTTCAGTTTTAAATAATTCAGATTTTACTTTAAAAAACAAACAATAAAACTGCCTATTATTTAAGCTAAAACAACAGTACATGACAAATTAATGTTATGTTATTTTAAAAGTAACGTTATTTTTGTAATTATTTAATGATCTGTTGGATATTATACCTGCCGTAGTCCAGATAATTGGATGGCGTTGTATTAATTCAACTAGTTTCTCGTCATCTGACGTCCTAAATTCACCCTAACTCATTCGTAACAACACAAAATCACAGGACGCAACCCCGACACTATTCCGCGGCGGATAGCGGGCTCCTCTGCTCCGGGAGCTGACAAATTTAATCCGCGGCGCGGTGCAGAACAATTCCGCTGTCTATAAAAACAGCGCCATTTGATTACATGATGAGGAGAGGCCACCGTTTTTCGCTATCCGCGTTCCACTCTCCGCTGCCGAAAAGTTCCGCGCCTAGGAAAACCCAGCTTAAACTCGCTCCACCCACCATAGAAACCTTAAGTCGGCTGGTAACCAACATAGACTGCGAATATTACAAATTCAACGGTGTTTATGATTGGCAAGATCTATTAACAATTTTACTAAAGAACCAAAATTTTACATAGCTGTGTTTATGTACAAAATTAAGGTTATCTCACAATCCCATTTTATTCCAAGGTACGTTAAAATATCCTTAAAATAGGAAGAAAATCCCTCCAGTGGAAACAATACATAACATGCCGGGACTGATACATGATCAGCACTTCTAAACCTAATCTGTTAATATATGTCTGTTTTTTACCACTCCTGACATAATTTAATTTTAAAACTTCCCGATAGATTTCTTAAGGGAACAATTTTTTGTGGGACAAAAAAGAGATCTCAATTATTTCTCCTTAAACTCGTCTTTACGCTTATCAGGATTATCTTCTTCAAGCATAGGCTAAACCTAAGGTGCTTATAAGTTATAGGTAAGACCTTTTCATTAGAAGTGATTATTTATTTTTAGAGGATTAGATATTTATTATGATTTATATTTTGATGATCAGGCTTTAAAAATGTCTAATAAAGAATAAATACCATTTCGTATGAAAAGGGATTTTAAAGTCACTCTTTAAATTTATAAATTAGTTTGTAATGTTATTGCAGTTGTTCATGCTTGGTACATTTACTGGCCTGTACTTTGACTCTTATTCAAATAGTTTTAGTCTATGCCAAAATAGTTCTTGAATATTGTGCTATATTTACGGGTGAGTTTGTCTTTAACTGAAAACAAGTTTATACATTACCTGCTACTTAAAAAAAGTACAAGAACGGTACAAACCGAACATTTAATGTAAAAACGTTACTGTATCTCTTCAGCTTTGAACCAATCCAAACGGTCAACCGCGGTTTCGGAATCTTAAAATACTTTCATCGTCAGGTAGAATTCAATCTCAAACAAATTCACTTTGAGTACGTCATCAAAAGATTAACATGTTCACAAAACACATTGCAACACGAACGAACAAACATTTAAAGAAAGTGCACCGACGCGTACCGTCCGGGATCGCCGACTCGCCGTCTCCAAAGGTTGTCTTAAATCTGAAGACCTAATTACGGTTTCCCTTGAATCGACCGAATCAAACAAGATCGATTATGAATCTTATATTTTGAAATCACTGTGAACACTCTCGTAACGGCCATATAGACAACTCTCTAGGTACTGCCAGTGGGTTGTAGTAGAAATTCTCAACATGTTTCAGAAACAGGTGGGACATGATGAGATTGGCCGGTAGCTGCAGATAGGCCTACCCGTCTCGTCCTCTATTTTTGATATGGCAACCTTGCATCTATGAGGGAGACGTAATTTTCGTCTGAGATGTTTAACGATGAGCCTGATACATCCTGGAAGCTTTGAATTCCTTTATACTCAATCCATCAATGATCTGACTATGTATTATGGGTTCTCATATTCCATCCAAACTACTGACATTATGAACTCGTGACTTTTATTGACTTTTTTATGATTTTGAGTTCAGTTTGATCAATACGTATTTTGTCCCCTGGTCTAAGTTATGGTTTAGCTGATGTTTCTATTTAATTTTGTGGAAATGTATCTATTGCTAACGCTTCAGTTAACAAAATATTTAACTCCAAATTTGGACATCTTAATCCGATAGTGAAAATTATTGAACACATTAGCTATTTGAGGACAAAATCACGCGGAAACATTGCAATTTACAATACGAAAATCGTAAAGTGCCTCGAGGGCGTTGTAAGAAGAACACCTGTTGCCGCGCCATCGTTTACGACGCTATTTGAGGATCGTAAACGAGCGAACGACGCCGCAGCGCAACTGCTATCGTAACATCCGTCGCTACACTTGAACATTGTTTGAGTTACCAAATGAAATCTAACATAAATTTTCCTCGATCTTTTATTCAGTGATCATTATTATGTGCTTGGATTCAGAACCTGGAACCGTTCTGATTTTCTTTCATGGTGCAAATTATGCGAAACAGGTCATCGGGTCGAGTACGATGAAGATAAATACCCCCGTAGCAGCAAACCTGCGTACTCAGCGAATTTCCAATGCATATATATATATATCTTAATACCACATAAAGCCACAAACCAAGTTGCATCAATATATTCATAAATAAACGATTTATGACATTTTAATTATTCTCCATAAGAATAACATGGCGGCTGAGTATGCAGGTTTGCTGAAGCAAGGAACACAAAAAATGGGGATTTATACAAATATCAATATAACTCATGTAGGTAAAGTCACATACCAAATTTCATTAATTTATTTTCATAATGAAGGCAGATAACACGTTACTTATTCTCCATAAGAATAACATGGGGCTGAGTACGCAGGTTTGCTGCTACGGGAGCCATTTTTTTTGAGCAAATATCAATGTTCCACAACCAGATGAAGCCGTATACCAAGTTTCGTCAGGATACGTTCATAAATAAGCGAGATATAAAATTTTTATTTTCCTCCATAAGAATAACATTAGACAACGTATTGTGTTTAGCACTTTCAATATCTCGGTAACCAATTGACGTAGAGAAATGATCAAAATACCAAATTGTGTGTTTTTTAAGCTCAATTCAATGGGAAATACCCCTGTAGCAGCAAACCTGCATACTCAGCGAATTCCCAATGCACATTAATTTATCTTAATACCACATAAAGCCACATACCAAGTTTCATCAATATACATTCATAAATAAACGATTTATGACATTTTAATTATTCTCCATAAGAATAACATGGCGGCTGAGTATGCAGGTTTGCTGAAATAAGGAACACTAAAAATGGGCTTTTATATAAATATCAATATAACTCAACTAGGTAAAGCCACATACCAAGTTCTATCAATTTATGTTCATAATTAAAAGAGATAACACGTTAATTATTCTCCATAAGAATAACATGGGGCTGAGTATGCAGGTTTGCTGCTACGGGAACTATGGGGCAAAAAATGGGTTTTTGAGCAAATATCAATAGACCACAGTGAAATGAAGCAATATACCAAGTTTCGTCAGGATAAGTTGATAAATTAGCGAGATACACAATTTTTCTTATCCTCCATAAGAATAACATTGGACAACGTACTGTGTTTAGCACTTTCAATATCTCAGTAACCAATTGACGTAGAGCAATGATTAAAACATCAAATTGTGCGTCTTTTTAAGCTGATTCTAATGGGAAAGAATACAATTTTACTTTTTCAAAAATTGTATGTAAAAAAACTCAAAAAACTTATTTTTGGGGTACAAAACCCCCCCAAAATACCCCTTCGGATAGGTCGATCCGTCTGGTTTTCGAACTTAAAGTCATAAATGCTGCTTTACACGTTTGTACCAAATTTCATCAAAAAAAATCGGACCTTTTTTACGAGAGTTATCGCACCCACGGACACACACACATATATATATATATATATATATACAGTTTCGAACGAATGGTGTTTTTGGGGTCTGGGGACCTCAAAACTAAAAGTTATCATGGTCCCGGGCCTAGGTCTTACCATGCCGACTACAGTAATAGCTTCTTCCCTATAGGGGAAATTCGCTAATTCTTCCCTATAGGGGAAATTCGCTAAAACTAAAATTTGACTATTTCCAAAATTATTTATAACAAATTCAAAAAACCTATTTTTGGGGTACAAACCCCCCCCCCCCAAATACCCCTTCGGATAAAGCGATCTGGCTGGTTTTCGAAATTAAAGTCATAAATGTTGTTTACAAGTTTATACCAAATTTCATCAAAATCGGATAATTTTTACGAGAGTTATCGTGCTCACGGACACACACACACACACACACACACACACACATATATATATATATATATATATATATATATATATATATACAGTTTCGAACGAATGGTGTTTTTGGGGCCTGGGGACCTCAAAACGAAAAGTTATCATGGTCCCGGGCCTAGGTCTTACCATGCCGACTACGGTAATAGCTTCTTCCCTATAGGGGAAATTCGCTAAAACCAGAACTTTTGCTTCTTATTTCCTTTAAATTATGTACAATTTATCATTTATTTATTGGCTGGTCGTTGGTGGCCTTCCAACCTTACTTTGTCTCTCCACAGTAGACGTGGGCCTGAGCGTGGAACGTATCCAAGACGGAGAAGTGGCCCCGTTGCGTAATTGTTGAATATACTGATAATCCTATCTCGCCTAGAATTCTACCCAACAACAGGTTCGTGGTCGTGGCTCCAGATTCCGTCACTTTGATCATTAACAAAGTATGCATGTTCTCAGCGACGCAAGGATCGGCGCGGCGTGGGAACCCATGGAGGAAGTAATGATTCCTCCCATGGGTGGACCATACAAATCTAAGAACATCCCACATTTTAAAACTCCATGTTCCGCAGAAACCTCATATTTCTTTAAGTAATCCATTGTATGGGAACTGATGGTCGATTTCGAGCAAAACATTGTGTTCTGTTGGAACAAATTACCTGAGATCGTCAATTAAAATACCAAGTTTGTAATAGCAGAAAATTAAGATGCTAGTTGAAGGCGTGGCTATCAACCATATCAGCCAATAGTAGACATGCTACATTGCCAAAACTGCACACCAGCTGATCGGAATAACATTCCAGTGACATTTTTCTATGGCAAAATGACAACCGTAACATCGTATATCCATGCTATTAGCTACAGCTCAACTGTAAACTTAAATGTCCGCTATTATAAGTGAAGTGAGTTTTCGCCACCATATTGGACGTTCCCTCAATTTATATAGAAATTTACGTTATTGTATTATTAAATCGCTCATAAATAACACAGTTGTTGACAAATAGATAAAATTTAGACAGTTTGTGTTGATTAAATTTTCATCAATAGAAGAAAAAGTTGTTGGATTGACTTAGAAGTATAGAAGTTTTACAAATTATTACCCAAAAACTAATTTTTCGTTTTTATTATTATACGTTTATTATTTTACTTAAATATGCTTTGTCCATTAAAAAAATCTACATATTTTGTTTTAACATCATCACCCTACAACAACTAGTTGCAGAAAAAAGTTAAATGAACGGTATCAGTTTATAATTTATTTCAAGTGCAATCAATTTTGAATTTATGAATGAGAAAGACGCACGAAACACCCGCTCTGGCTCATCAACGCTACGCACTCCGCATCACAAAACGACAGTTTACAAATAAATAAAGTGCAAATAATCGCTCTGCTACATTTCATAGACAGTGATTCTCGTGATATAAGTACACTTCCTAATACCTCACCGACAAATCTATCGAGGGCTGCTTTTACACAATGCCACGGGGCGCGCTACAGTAGTTTCCCGCTCCCGCCTTTTTCCTTCTGTGCCGTGGATAACGTGCAGTCTGAAGTGTACTCAGTTCGCAGATCTTCTGTTTTATTTTATTTCCTGTAGTTTTTGTCGATGTGAAGCATGGGAAGGAGACGGTCAAAAAAGGGTGGGTTGTTTTTAAACGCCAAGCGTAAACAAATAATTATAAATGTTGGTATTGTGAAATGGCGCCAACAACAACGTAAGAGGTGAGTGCATTTTAGTTTTTTACTCAATACATTTATAAATTCAGCAGAACGAGTAATTTAAGAAATAAACGTGTAATCAGACGGTTTCACCCCAAACTGTTGAGATGATCCCTTAAATACTTAAATACTGTCTGATTACAATACTTTTCATCCTGATGTTTAGGTTAGGGGCCATGCATAAATTACGTCACGCTATAAACAGCCCGTTTCGACCCCCCTAACCCTCCTTTGAGACGCTCCGACATATTTTTGGGGAACACCTAAAGTGCAAGAATCTCAAATATTTTTGTAATGGTCACAAAGAACGTAACAGGTGAGTTAGTAAATGAAAATTCATAAATTAGTTTACAATCGGCCTACATTGTTGGTGTTTACGCTTTTACTTTCTCCCTCTATACATAGTATATGGAGAAAGTATTGTTTTCGTCAAAATTTTCGAATTTGAGTTGTTAGTGGAAATATTCGTTTTGGTGCTCCCTGAACCCAAAAAAGTGGTTTTTACGTGATGTATGTCTGTGTGTGTGTGTGTGTGTGTGTGTGTGTGTGTGTGTGTGTGTGTGTGTGTGTGTGTGTGTGTGTGTGTGTCCGTGTGTGTCTGTGTGGATGTGTACAGAGCTAGAGCCCTAACCAATGGGCCGATTTTGATGAAATTTGGTATGTAGGTACTAATCCACGATATCTCCAGGCGTTTTTTCATTTTTTTGAATTTTTGATTTTTAAGGGTAATTATCCCCCCAAAACCGCCAAAAAACATGAAAAATCAAAATTTCTCAAAAACGGCTGTAACGATTTTGATTAAACTTTAGTCGTTTGTAGAACTTTAGTTTTCCAACAAAATGACACCACCCGCATTCCTGTAAAAATTCGGGTTCAGAAATTAAAGGACTTAAAACATCCAAAATTCAGTTTTTTGGATTTTCATAAAAATACATAAATATAAAAAACATTACTATTCACCATTAAAAAGAGCTCAAAAAACTAAATAATTAAGTGTTTTGAATTATTATTCTACGATTGCTGGTTTTGGAGAAAATTGAAATTTTCATTTAGCGGCAAACGCAGTACGTTGTCCAATGTTATTCTTATGGGGAATACAAAAATTACTATTTCTTTGTTATTTACTGATTAATTTCATTCAAACTTGATATGCTTGTCAATTTAGCATTGACCAACAGGGTTAATTCGAATTATGTTGCCCCTTAATAACCCTGGGGGGGAATAGGGAGCATTTCCCCTCTTAAAACCACGAGTGTAGCAATGGATTCTGTAGTGCCTCCAAAGCAGGGATTTGGGTGGATGTTTTTTAAAACAACTTTTTTACAATATTTTCTGTACATTCGACCGTGCTTTGTATTCTATATTTAGTAAATAAAAAGTAATTTATTCATTAAAGTTGGGCTAAAAGGGAGAAAGTATGTGTCAGTTTCCTGATACCGTTTATTTGGTTGGTGTTGATTTTTACAATAGTACGCTTTTTACACTCTAAACTGAAACATATGGTTTAACTGACCACATATTGAAATAAGGGTTTCATCAACTATATAGAGTTATATGTAGAAGGATTGTAACAACAATAACGAGGTTGTAATAATTTAGTAAATAAAAAACTAATGCTACATGTAATTTATAACAAATTGAATATGGGAACAAATACATATAAATTGAATGTAATAAAGGAACACATAACAAATACCATAACTTTGCTAACATTTAAAATGTTACAACAAAACTTATTCATATATAAAATAATCATGCGTAGCGCTAGCGGCGGGGCTCGTGACGGTGCCGGCGCTCGGAGCAGCGTATGGGAGGTACCATACAGTTCACTACCGAACCCCGAGCCAGACCCGAACAAGACAGCGGACCGATCTTTATTGATCTTTCGTTAAAAAACCGCCTCGAGAGCGCTCGTTGCTCGGTCTGATGTCTGGTCCGATGTCTTGTTCGGGAAAAGTCCAGTAGTGTGTGGCCGTCTATAAGGTTCAATTTAGTTAGTGTTTCGAAACAACACATGAAATGTCAGCACAATATCTTTTTGGAACTTCATATTGATTATAGAAAAGAATCATCAAAATCGGTTAAGTATTTACTTCAGGAAGTGAGTGAACAAAAATCAGGAATTTTTTTAAATATGTAGATATATACTATCTATCTTGGTTTTAGCATACTTTCTTAAACCGAGTACCCTTTTAGGGTAAAATAAATAAATAAATGAGTTAAATGAGGTTTACGGCGTGAGGAATTTTTTATTTTAAAATGGTTTTCGGAATCATATCACTGGATAAATTCTTTAGCTTTTGGTACTAAATTCAAATGTATTTAACCTCTAATTATGACGTAAAAACACGTGTAGTTTTCAATATTAGTATAAATATCTCGATCTTCACGTACTTAACCTTGATTTGTATCGAAAAAATAATAATTTACGACTCTATATCTGCCATATTTGCTTTAATCGATACATTCCTCAATTTTTGATATGAAACCAAACTATATAACAACTATTGTAAGGCTTTTGGAGAGGCTTAGTTTTGAGTTTTGAGATAAAAACATCGATTCTATATTATTTAATTTATATTTTCGGTAGAAAGGTTTATTAACAACTACAGGGTTTCTACTGTCAGGGGAGGTCAGGGGAAGTCAGGGAAAGTTGGGGAATAGAAATTTGGTCAGGGAAGGTCGGGGAAAGTCAGGGAATCCAGTAATAAAGCTTATTTTAATAAGTATCGACCCCACGTGCTAAAGATATGAAAATAAATTTGTAGCTTATAGACAATACTGATTACTATCACACCTTAATGCTACTTCTCAAAATTAATTTTGTAATCTTTGTTAAGTCTCAAAATAGGTTATGAGGGTCATTATCACAACAAGAATAACTTCCTGTGAGGAATCATACAAAATTTACATGATAATTCGGTGCTTCTTATTTTCCTTCTGATCCCCGATGATGACAAAACTGAGGAAATGTTTTGCCCCAGATTGTATACAATCTGTTGTAGCAGTATTTTTCAGGTGGAGTCCCAATGGTTGGCTGATGATCTAAGGATTCCTAGGAGTTTATTCTTAACATCCTGTAATCCTCAATTATTGAGTTTTTATTGAGATCAATTTATTTAATTTTGTTTTATTAACATTTATGACGTACATGATATAGAAAATAATGTTTTACATATTAAATATATAATAAAAGTGCACACAAGCTTGTTTATAAAGCGAGATTGCGAAGACGTATAATGAAAGTTGGTCAGGGGAGTTTGACAGAAGGGTCAGGGAAAGTCAGGGAAATAGAAAATTGAAATTCTGTAGAAACCCTGAACTAAGTATCCTTCGTATTCAAGTTCCTTGATACGTTCCGCTGTCAAACACATTTGTATAGGATTGGTTATATTGCTGATATAGAGGATTAGTTTTAAGTTTTTATATAAAACATATATTTATTCGTCATTTTAATCAAATTTATAGCTACAACAATTCATTTACGACTAAGAAGCTTTCATATTTGGAGGGGGAATAAATGTTTAAGTAACAGATAGTTTAAAAGGATGTAAGTTTTGTTTTATAAAAGGCAACGTTATGTTTTCTTACTGAAGTATTTTATTTCATTATTGATTCCAAAAAGTTGTTGCTTCACGAGTAAAATATAATCAATCACTAATCGGATAATGTTTATCTTATCAAATAATGTTTTATTCTTTCATACGAGTAAGCCTCTTATTATTTACTGTCTAATTTACAAATCAAATTATAAGTTTCCTCATGAGCCTAATTACATCTCGATAACTGAGTTTTCTATCAAAATCGAAAGCTATGTTAAAAAACGGTAATCTCAATACAAGATTGAGTAAAATGTACATAATTAATATTTTACAGGTGAAAATCTAAGTAAAATGAGGATCATTTAATTATGCTGGATGTGGTAGAACAGCGTGGAGCCGTGGTCCGCGACGACGGCGCGCTTATAACTGAACATAGCGGTTATTTAGATCGGATTATTGAACAAACTATAAGTTATATCGAAAATTGTTTTGAATGAAAATTTAAGATCATCTAATTAGCTACAACTTTCTTGCTGGAAGTTTGTTTCTACCTCAAAAATAAAAAAGTTTCTCGCTTGCTGACTTTTTCATGTCATGCTGTTACAGCTTTCTAGTATTGTTATTATTAAAAATTACACATAATTGTAAACTAAAATATATTTTTACTGTTCGATGCGGAAATGTATGCAAAAAATGAATATATAAGTTTCATTGTAGTTTTATTATTATTACGATGTACAGGAAAGTGTAAACGACAACGCGCTCACCGCTCGGGATTACTCCCCTGCGCATTATCGTCTGGCCTGACAATGCCGCGGACCGTTTTCTGTCCATTTAGCGTGCTGGGGTAGCGTTGCAGTCGGGGAAGGACGACCCATTGGGACGACCGCGACGGCCGGCGGCGTGGCGGCGCGGTGGTAGATGGTCTGATGTTTTTAGAAAAGAGCCCCCTCTTCGCCCCTCGTCCTAGCCTGGCGCACCTGACTATACGAGGTCCTTTGGAATCAAACCAGACTGTACGGTCGAACAGTAGTGTGGGTTTGCGGGTTTTGCGCCGGAAGTGACGTCATCCGGTCACGTGACCGGAAGTGCTGAGTCATGAAAGATGTTATCTGGGGCTGAGCCAGTGACGTAGGCGGTTTTGTGATGAAATGAGTAAAAGTTCAAAGTTCAAGGTCACGGGGAGGTAATTTTAAAAAAGTACTACCTCGCACGCGTAAAATCCGATTGTGATTCGATAGTTTTAATTCGATAAAATATCGAATGAAAATTATCGAATGAAGCAATCGAATGATACGAGTGCGAGGTAGTACTAATACAAATATTACTTTATTTTTATTTACAATAAGTTATGTTTACAATAATTCATGTTTACAATAGTTCCCCGTTGTTGGTTGTCATCGATGTTGTTGATCCGGACGAGTTGCGGCCATCACTTCGCTTTCTGAAGAAAGACGGTATATACTTCGATTCCTGCGCAGAGTCCATGTTGTTTTTTGATGCGTAAAGTTCCAAAGATAAATCGTAACCGGACGCAATGAGAAGTCTTAACTCTTCATTAAAAACCTCGAGGTCTTGGAAAGTCGCCAGATGAATAGAGTCATAATGAATACACCTAATTTTAATGGACATTTTAATACAATGTTTTACGTTTGTGAAGAGCACTCGATGTTCACCAGTCGAGAGCCGGAGGTGTACTGACTATTCGCTAGCTAGCGTTCTGGTATCAAACAAAATGGTGGGGCGGAGAAGATGGCGGACAGCAGATGGCAGGCGGCAGGTGGCAGCTGGTTGCTACTACATTCGCCGCCACAGTAATGCAATCCTTCGGCGTAATTCTTGTAGTTTATCTTGTCGGTTCATTTGATACGTTTTACATCTACATATGCAATAGCTGAAACACTTGCACTTACGACAAGCTTTCCCGTCAACTTGATCGCCTGGTATTTTAAAACATTGTAACTCGCAACAATATGTCTTCAAATTGTTATCGAAAAATAAATTTTTCATAGGTGACACCGACATGTTAGCTGCAGCGTGTGTTAGACAAGACTGAGACTAACTTCACTGCTCCCTCTCTTTTATACCTCTTCATAAGTTAACCCTGAATGAAAGTTCAAGGTCATCCATTTGAATTTTAAAAAAAGCAACACAGCAGTATATAAAATAATATACTGCTGTGTTGCTGTTTTTATTTTTTTTTTTATTTTATTTATTTTTTTTTTTTTTTATTTTCTTTATTAAACAAACATTTTACAATACAATAAACTTAAGTTTAACATTGATAACTAGAAATACAAACAATAAAATACAAACAGAGACATTATGTACAAGGATGCGTGATGTGCAGAGTGAGTTCCGTCGAGTTGTTGCCGCTTACACCGTGTGATACCAAATACAACGTCCCCGGTTGAATATCTCGCAAATCTTCATTTTGTAGCAGTTGAACAAATCGTTTTGGAAGAAATACTTGAAACTTCGGCTCATCTCCTGGAGAGAAAGGTCCTTCGCTCAATGAAACTAGAATTGCTTCTCCATGTGTGGTTTCCACTTTCTTGATGTTATGAATAATGTAGTGTTTTTGTTCTTTTAGTTCTGAACACTTTTTAGTTAGCAGAAGGTCGGATTTTGAATGAGTGTTGAATTGATCAACCAGTGTTTGTAGAAACTGTTGTGATGTCATCTTCGTCAGTGGTGTCTTCTGTGATGTTGCCTCTTCGGAGTCTCGAATAATACTCGTGCTGGAGCGGTGCTGTCTCCTCGTATTTATAGGCCCCGCTACCCCCACCACATTTCTGTTCTCCGCTACCCCCACCACATTCCTGCGTTTGTTTCAAGTAAGCAGCCAAACGATACGCGTTGTACAATGCACAGTTTGTTTGGCCGTGTTTAAGATCTTTTGCAGCCACACAAATATTACCGAGATTAATGTTAAAGTCCTTACTGATAGTTATATCGAAAACATCACCGTGCGTGTACTTTTGTATCCAGTTCTTTTTTTCTAATCCTCTTGTGTATATATGTGAATATTGTTTGCAAAAGTTAAACATAATACTGTGCAGATTACTGTAGCTTATAAATCCTTCATACCAATGTATGTGATGAAAGTAGTTGTTATCCATTTGTTTGTACTTTTTGCTTTGGTGTTAAGTTTGTTAAAAGAAAAAGGAGCATCAAACGTGAATGGGTAGGCTACAAATGTAAGCAAGTCTAAAATTACTAATTCCTTGATAATAAACCTATCATCATTATTTCGAAATGCTTGAAATTCTATTACACAAGGCTTTACACTCACTTCTTCATCCCCTCCGCTCATCATGGCACCTAGCGATCAACTAAACTGTTTTCCACACCACGGTAGGTTAAATACCAGGCCGTACAGTTGCAGGCGCGTTGGTGTATATTTAACGTGGGCACCGTCCCCAATAGGCCTACCCCACGTGTGTTCTTCTTTACTAAGTCAAACTTTAGTCTTTTTTAACTTCTTCTTCTTGTGTTTCGTTTTCTTCTTCTTCTTGTTTCTCCGTTTCTTCTTCCTGTGTTGTTTCTTCTGTAGCTTCTGTAGCGATTTCTACAAGTGGTTCAAAATCCTTTAACTTTCTCCACATGCAAACTTCATGAGGTATTCTATTAAAAATAGATGTATCCACAGGTCCGTACACGATGGTGCTATCAGGTTGTTTTTCCAAGGTATCGACCAAATATTCTTTAATAATAGCGCTTGCAAATACCAACTGTCTCATGTACCTTGTAATAGGTTCTGTTGCGTAGTTTAAAACGTAGAATTCTTCATGTGACAGTAGAATCTTATTTTCATGTTGAGTCAAGTCTCTAATTCGCACTTGTAGTTGTCCACGATGTTTAACAATATCGATTTCATTGTCACAATCCAAAAGTCGAATATGTGTTTTCCTTCCACACAAACTGTTAGTTAAATAACATTCTATTAAATGTACATGTTTCAAAAATGACTCCCAAGCATTTTGCGAAAATAAAACCTTTTTTGTTCCATGGTGTAGTATTACTGTAGGGGAATAATCCAATGACTTCATCAATCCAACTGATACACTTTTACTGATGCATGCTGAGATGGGGTAAAAGATTCGCAAAAAAACTTCAGTTAAAATGTGAGGAGGAATATTTTCTTCAACTTTCTTCTTCCTCTTTGGTACTACCTTTGATGGGTCTGCATTACTTTCCTCCTCTCTATCTCTTTTACCAAACTTTAAAAATGCAGTTATTTCCTTGATGATTTTTTCTTCACTAGTATTATCACGTTCCAATAACGGTGCTACCTCTGCATCACCTTGTACAACAGATGGAGAACTCATTTTGTAGAAGATGTTGCCCATGCGATGATAGACGATCAACTGAAGACCTGCATTGTTGCTCCGCTATTTATAGGTTAGCGACAGTGGCGGTGCCGGTGGTGGTACAACGTTTTACAATACCGTCTTTACGATACCAGTCAACGGTGTGTATGTAACAATTTTATCGTGCAAAATTAAACAATACGCAGATGTATTTGCAGGTACGTTTTCTTGAAATTCCATTTCTATTTTTATATCAACACTAGACGATTTTACAGATTCGTTTTGTTTGGAGCAATCAATTACAACAATCGGAGCTTTCGATTCAAACTGTACGGGAGATAGTAGAGGTGTGTTTGTTTTGCCGTAATATGAATTTTGGAACCTAGCGTACATATCGTATAAAACACTGTACCTTTTTTTATCAAAAGAGATATTAAAGTTGTCGTAGGGAAAGAATTGTGAATTCAGGAACACTTTACAGTTTGTTAATTTACAATGGTCAAATTCACCAGCATTTTCAGTTAATATACTTTTTTTCTTTGTTTGTAATCCAAAGATTACATATCTCGCTTTTTCCAAATGAGTAGAAGTTTTTACAGTCCATGTATGCCGTTGTGTTGAAGGTAAAACGGGGTATTCATGAAACTCCCAGCTTCTGAATGGCATTACAATGTCTCGATCTGATTTTAACTTTCTTAATAATGTAATCCTGTGTTCATCATTTAGTCGCACATGTGGTACTCTCCAAACAATCTTGTCTAATGTTAGTTTCCAGTCTAAATTGGCTTCAGTTGTTCCAGCAGATGCTTTAATAATATCATTATCGTTTGATGACCTTAATAAAACTAGTTCTTGTTTTACATTTATTATTATTCTTCTGTAATCTTCAGCAAATCCTAAAAGTAATCTTAAAGGTACGTAAAAATCAAAGTTTCCCGAAGCGTCAGGAGTAATTATACTTTTGTCTGGTGCAACCCATCCTGCAACAGCTAACAGATTCTTCTCATTTGGTGTTAAAGACGCTAATCCTTTTAAGGTACTGGAAATTCCAACCTTTTTTGTTGAATCGACTGTAACTCCTGAAATTTCATATCTAATCTCGTCAAACAAAAATGCCATAGGATTATTTATGAACGGAACAGTGGTTCCAACAGTACCGTCAGCTTTTGTTACTTTTCCTTCAATATATAAATAACTTTCGCATGGAAGAGTATAAATGTCTTGTTGTTGTATAGGAATCCTAATTTCATCGTTATTGTTTAATTTGGACGAAGCGTAAGGGTTGTGCGTGTGATATTCCTTTTCCCATAAGGTCTCGTCGAATGTTGGGCCCTGCGCTATATCCAGTATATCCATTGTTAATGACCTTTAATCCAATTTCTTCTAGAAAACGAATGTTGTCACTTGTTAATCCTTCTACAGCTGATGAGCTACTGACCTCTTTGCTGGTTGGCTCTCTCTTTTTAAATGATAACCCCATTATCTAAGCGGATGATTTTATATGTATTCTTACAGTAATAGCTTCTCCTCGAAAGTCAATAAGGTTTCCGTCTTGATCCACTATGTTCAGCACGATGTCTGAAATGAAACTGGTGTTTAACGGTAGGTACACAAGGTTTTGAGGCTTTTCTACTATCTTGAAACCCGGTGCGACTGATGGGTAGAATGTGTGTAATATATGCCGATTTTCTCCATCTCTGTAGGATCCTTGTATAATGTTACATGTAATGTCTATGCTGTTTACTTTGATGATCGTCACAGTTCTATTCCCAGAATGAGTTGTATTAGGTTCTAATACCTTTGTTTCCTTAGAAAACCCTAATAAACTACCAATTGAACGTTCTTGGCCAAAATCAATATAATACTTAGAAGTAATTTCGGCTTTCATTGTATTGTTATTGCCTTTTATCGTTATATTTTCTTTTCCCATATGTTTTTGTATAACTTCATTTATATTATCAATTTCATA
The DNA here is from genome assembly GCA_963675035.1 of Allygus modestus. Lineage (NCBI taxonomy): Eukaryota > Metazoa > Arthropoda > Insecta > Hemiptera > Cicadellidae > Allygus > Allygus modestus. The sequence continues at coordinate 406,438,167 of OY776112.1, forward strand.
AGCTCCTGTTGGTAAACTGAATTCTTCCAAAGCTGAATATTTTCCTTTATTATCTTTTGTCTTGTAATAATGTATTTTGTTATTAATTCCTTCACTAACGTTTGGAATAGAGTTATATGTTGTTAAATCCAATAATGCGGCTTCCCATAGTCTTCCTTTTTGCAAACGTAGCGCTGGAAAGAGAATACTGCGCAAAGTACATGAGTTACCGGTTAATGACACTGTATACGAAGACATCTTAAAGTTGACTAACACTTTTAGCTAAAAAGTCTAAACATAAATGACCGCAAATGGATGTATCATCAGGTTGTTTTCTTGTATAATTGTAAAAAACATTTTCTGCCGCACGAAAGTATTGTTGAAGTTCTTTCGGTGGTGGAAGGTTTCCAAAACTGTCGAAATAATAAATCGTTTCACCAAGTTTCTTGTAACACACCCAATGAGTGCCTAATCCTTCACTATTATCCAAATTTACTATACCAGTCTCATTTTTCCACATTTTAACCGGTAATTCATCTTTCATAAATACTCCTCTAAAAAATGGGATTTTCAAACAAGAAGCATATGTAATCAGTTCTTCATTGGTTAATTCTTTGTTTTTAATTATTAATTGCTCTTTCTTATTTAATACACACGATACGGTCTTAGGTATAGTCCTCCTCCCTTTTTTATCATTGACCATATTGTTGGTTTCTTTTTACCTTTACCACTAGTCGTCGCTTTCTTCAGATGTTTGTAACTGGTCAGAACTTTCATCATTCTGAAATTCTTCTTCATATTTGGAAATTGGTAGCATTTTGTCTCCTTCGAAGCGAAATGAAGGTCTTTCCATATTTTGTGCTAATCGCTTTAAAGGTTCAGTAACAGGTTTGAATGTTGTTTCTAAAAATTGCTCTCTTTCATTTATACCTGATTTTAAAGCTCGGTTTTTTTGTCTAATAGAATCACTAAGTGATTTTATTTCCTTTAATAGCTTTTCCTGGTTAACCATCTTCACACCTTGACGACTTGTACAGTAATACCGCTAATCAGTGTATTAAAACGAATTTATCAAAACCTATTCTATAACGACCATCTTTTATAGCTTGATCTTTCATAATAACCAAAAATCCATACTTTTCCGCCCATGCTTTTCCGCAAAGCTCTTTAAACTTTTCAAATGGCATATCCGCATTCACATGATCGTTATATATATGTTTTAGGTTAGTATCATCTTGTTTGAATACAATTAGAATATTTGCATTATCTCTGATAAGTTGTTTTGGGATTTTGCTATAAGTTTGTCCTATATATATGCTGTCGATGTTATTATGTCTTCCCATGGCAAAGTAGTTTCTAATAGTATCCTGATTTTCACAAGATACATCGTCAAATATAAATACAGAATACGGTTTCGCTTCGTTTGGTTGCATAATGCTATCACTAGCGTTAAATTTGTAAAAATTAACATCAGACACATCAGATAGGATTTTATCCAGCAATTGATACTTTGGTTGATGTAGAGACTTTGAAAAAATATATAGGTTACTAAACCTTAATCCCTGCGGATTAGTGATCAAATTAAAGACAACATTGGTCTTTCCACAGTTTGAGGGGCCACTTACTATACATCGAACAGTGTTTGGAAGTAAAATACCGTGTTTACCATTGTTGATTTTAACGTTATCCACAGTTAAATCATCTATGTTATTAATATTGAATCGATCTTTATGGTGAATAATCTCCATCCTGCTCAAAGGTTAACGATGAAATGAGTTGCTTGTATTAAACCAAGTCCTTTATAGGTATCCATGAATCCTCAGTTTTGTTAAACCCTAACCACCGCACTTTAACTGCGTCCTTTTTTCTTTGTAACACTTTTTCAACAAGATATACATCACCTACTGTTGACTTTAACATTTCATGTCCATAAAATGCACCTTGCAACAAATCTCCTTTGTTATCTTTTAGGATATACGTTTCAGGTACAGTCGGTTGCACTTTATACACTGTAAAAACTTCATTCGTCCAATTGGGAAGGTATTTTTTGGTAAACACTCCCTTATATTTACTAATCCGTACTTTATCACTTACATTAAATTTTCTTGGCTGCATTTTTTCTACTTTAGGCTTTGTATTTTTCTTTATGCGTTTTAATACATCTTTTGCATTTCTTCTATTTACTTTGTTAGGTTTCATACCAATAGTTCTATGAAACCTGTTGTTATAATCATTTATTAATTGTGGTAAAACATCATACCATACGTAAGAACCTCTTTTTGAAAATTGTTTATACAGTGCTCCTTTTAAGGTTCTATTAAATCTTTCTACAATAGTAGCTTTTTTCTCTGAATTTGTAGAATAATGATTTATTTTATATTTATTCATTAACTGTGCAAAGTTTGTATTAAAGTATTCTGTTCCATCATCAGTTTGTAAATGTTTAATTTTGTTTTTATCTCTTTTTATGGCTATTTCCATGGCTTCTGTTACGCTTTTACCAGTCTTGTCCTTTAGAGGCAAAGCGTCTGCAACTTTTGTAAAACAATTAATAATTGTGAGTATATATTTAAATCCTTTGTTTATTCTGCTATGCGGTCGCATTTCAATTAAATCCGCTTGATATAGATCATTTATCCCTTTTATAACAGTATTTCTTCTTGGAAACTTTATTCTTGCAGGTTTGTGTAGTTCATTAATAATCTTCTCCTTCAGGTCTGACATGATGGTTTCACGAAGGCAGCTGATATGGTATTAAATATTCTTTTGTATAAATCTGCTTATATATATATATATACATATAGTTCAAGGTCATTCAAAACTTGTGTAAAAAAAGGGGAAACACAGCTTAACATTGCTGTGTTTCCCCTTTTTTTACGGAAAGGAAAAGGATAGAGGATCTAGGACGATGAAAGGGTTATTAGTCAATAGGGTTGAGGGAATAGTGACCGAATGGTAAAGTGTGGATGTTGTCTGGAAGGGTTTGTCTTTTGTCGTCATTACAGGATAGCGCCTTTTTAACTTCAGTCACGCTGTACAGCTGATGGTTAAAACTTCTGATGGTGTTGAATTTAGCTGTAATGATGTTATCCTCAAATAAGCATTGCTTGTAGTGTTCAAAATGCACTTTCTTCTTTAAATATAAACTCTTTACACCTTTAGCTTTCTTAATATAGCTATTCTTCTTTTCTTCTTCTTTTTCATTATAGAGTTTCAAAGAATATAGTTTAGACATCAGTGCAACAATCTCTTCAAGCAGAACACCATTAGCCTCATCCTTGAATTTGCCTAGTACTTTTTTGTGTCTGTCATTGTCGTAGTTTGGATGATCTTTTGGATAATCGGAGAAATCAAAGTCGTTCTTGTAAATAAATGTACGTAAATCTTTATACATGTCCAATGTTACTATGCGATATATAAAAGCGTCAGTGTCCATATATGTAATAGATATATTTTCTCTTCCGTAGAACGCCACCATTTTGTTGTAGTGAAAATCGTACATGTGTGTTTTTGAGATGTCCAAGATTGACATGCCTATATACAAAGGACGATCCATCTTCACACTCGTCTTCTTCATGGACACTGCTACAAGTTTTTCATTAATAATTATAGATGTTCTAAAATTTGGCTGCTGTACTAGTTTCTGTAATTTTTTTGCGTCGGTAACAAGTTTAACATTTTTGTGTCTTCTTTTGTTTTCCAATGTTTTTCCAAATATCGCATTATTCATTAATTTAAAGAAATCTTTTTGAAAGTCTGATGTAGCTGCTGCTCTTCTGATGGTATTTGAATCAATGTAGGGTTTCAACCAGCATGATTGAGAAAATTCCAAAACTCTATTAATTTTTGTTAGACGTAGTCCTAATTCGATAGCTTGTTGAACCACCCAAAAGTGAGCCACGTAGCGTTGTTTATTATTTAATGTCATCATTAATTTGGGGTGTTTTCCAATTGGTGAAATTTCTGTTTTAGCAAGAAGTGGAAGGTCATAATGAAGATCATGTAAATTTTCTGGGTATTCAAAATCGCAATCCAAAATATATCCAGTGTCACCATGTTTCGGAATTTGTAAAATATCGCCAATAGAGTCGGGATTAATCCATTTAAAGTTATCAAAAGGAAGTGGGTTTGACATTGCCCATCCGTACAGGTTATTTGCATCGAAATATCCTAAATAGGTTGACGGTTTGGTTTCATCGTAATCGGGTAGGTATTTGTTGTTGGCTTTGACATGTCTGGTAACACTTTGGGTCAATCCGCCTCTTACTCCAGCTTCAACCATTAAAACCATGTCAATGTCTGTTAAAAGTTGGAGTTTGCATTTTGTTTCTTTTAACATGGCTTGCCAAGCTAATCCTGGTGAAGTATACGAATGTAGAGGGTCCAAACCGTATGCAGCAAAACAGGTGTTTCGGAATTCTTCCATTACATCACAAAGAAGAGTTACATCTAGTTTGACATAAAAGTCCGAGTAATCTCCTAAGGTCTTCATATCTAACTCGTTCCATACTCGACGTGCGTGTTGATAGTCCTCAAGTGATATTTCCGAATCATTAAGTTTGTTTTTGAAGTGTTCTGGTGAAGGTAGTGATGTTTCATCAAATTTATGCAGTCCATCGATGTAATCATAGGGGAAGACTCCTTTTCGAAGAACCAAATCCATTTTACTATTGGGTACAATTTTGCTTGTTTCTATCAAATCTGTTCTTCTTAGATTTTCAGATAATTTCATGAGGCTTGAAGGCATAAATCTAAATGAATCAACAAACCTTAATTTAATTTTACCCACCTTTTTTGAAAAGCTTATAAATTTTTCCATTGTAGTAGCCAAAACGTCTATTGCTCCATTATCTCTTCCTAGTTCGGGGATTATGAAGTGCGAATCATAACCACTCAGATTGTGCAGAACTACGGGGATAAAATATGGTAGTTTGTAGTTCAAGTTGCAAGCGTTACAGGCTGCACCTCTGTACGCTCCCGTAAGATGATCGTGGTCACGAACTTTAACGTTATCCAGTGTAAAGGTGTTATTACACAAATAACACGTTGTTGTTGAATCATAATGTTGAAGTTCTTCTTCTTCCATAGGTGACATGGGTACCTTTGTTCCATACAGTTCTTCTACCTTTGCAGCTATGTCATACAAATCATCGACAAAGTATTTGGCTGCTTCTTCACCGCGATAAATCTTTGGAGAAGATGATAGTCCATATTTTTGAAGATGGTCTTCAGTCAACGTGGATTTAATTAGTATGCAATAACTGTTTGGTGAATGAAGTTGGTATTTGCTTCTTCTTGTAACGTCCTCTTCTTGTTGTTCAATCGGATGTAAAGAAGACTCGAAATCAGCGTAAACAACAACAGGTACACGGTATTGTTGTATTACTTTGTCAAATTTTATCTGCGCTCTGCTAGGATGCGGCAATTTAATTCTTACTTCATAGTTTCCATTACATAACCGCTGGTGTTCTACTAACCAATCAGACCCTCCCCTTCTTAGTTCTTTGTTCACGTGACAAAAACATCTTTTGCAAATTGTCATCTTTCTTTTATGCTTAGATAATTGATTAGAAACAAGACTTTCAAATTTTTTGATATACACAAAGTGTGAAATATCACCTTTAGTAATTAATAACAAATCGGTATGATCTCTGCGCTCATTTGGTGTTATACGCAAGGGGTACAAATTGTTTGTCGAATCCAATCCGAAGAGGTTGACAGAAGCTGAAGGATTTTGTTTTTCAAATTTTGAAACGTCTGTTATAGCAACAGGGTAAGTCATCCCTTGGAAATTATATCTATGTTGTACTTCTTCATAATAGTGACTTGGTCTTTCCGGATGAATTGTTACATATTTGGCCAACATAGCATATTTAAAACACTCAGTATCTTGATTTTGTACGTTGACGCAGGATAAGGTATTTCTAATCTTTGTTGGTAGAGGAATGTAGCTACTTCCTCGAATTCCATAGCCGTGTTTGTGTACTCTTAAGTCTAGCCCTGTGATGCTTAACAAATTCCATCCAGAGCCTCTTCCTTCATGTTCTTGTATTTTAGTCATTAGCTCTTCAAAACATTCAGATACGATTGAATCAATATCTGACGAAAACATAATAGTTCGGTTTTTTGTTAAAAACCCTCTCGGTGAAGTTTCATTTTGAATGTTTGTAAATAAAGCATCCATTAATAGTCCAAATTTAATAAAATTTAATCTTTTTAATTCATTTTGCAAAGTGTTGCTTACCAATCCTTTTGCGTTATTTAAAAACTCTTTGAGTTGTAATTTTGCATTGTCAATTTTGAAGTGGGTTACTACATTACCCGGAAGTGCTCGGGCATGTAGTTCTACATTTACTGCTGTTGATGCTGAAGGACGGTGAAGTGTAGACAGAGCATGCGTAGAAGTCGATGCAGCTGATGATGTTGAAGGATGATGAAGTGTAGACAGAACAGGCGTAGAAGTCGATGCAGATGATGATGATGATGTTGAAGGACGGTGAAGTGTAGACATAGCAGAGGTAGAAGTCGATGTTGATGGTGCATATTGAATAACACTAGGTCTGGAATTTTGGTGTTGAGCTAACATTTGATCTATTTCTTTCAATTCTTCTTCTTCATATTCTTCATTTTGGTTTTTGTTATGTTTCAGTTCTTTATGTATCATTAAAATAAATTCATCCTTAAATGAAGACTTGCAAATATCGCAGCGATGCATAATGTAGGTGCGATCTCCACAAGGGTCTAGGCAATAATGAACAACACTGCAAATACCCCTCTATTTATACCCTAGCAAAAGTAATGGGGGTACGTATTACGTTAAGTTTACTATTTTTTTTTTTGCATTTTATATTTACTATTGTAGCTGGAGGCTACAAATTTCTGTATTTAGGTCAAGGTCATTGAACAAATTTGCCAAAACGGGGAATAGATCAGTAAATGATTTCATATTAAACCATAAACTGATCTATTCCCCGCTCTGTATTTAACTAAGACAATTTTCTCCAACAGAAACATTTGATAAATTTTAAACTCGGATGTGAAGTTGGATTGTACACATTGCATCTTGATCAACTAAAAATTTCATAAAACAATAGGGATCTTCAGTTGTAGATTCATCTTTAACATATTCAATAGTCAACATTGCCGAACGAAGATCTTGTGGAATTACGTCGACTTTTATGAGTCGCCTTTCGAGTTCGAACCGTTTTGTTATTATGAGGGGAAAGCTGTAGCAAACGGAGTTTCCTGGTGGGTTCATTATGCCTATATGATAAATATACACTGTTGCATCGTCTTTAAATAGACGTTCCCCCACCATTAAATGTATAAGTTACCCCACTTTTTTAATCATGTAAATGGGTCAAGGTCATACAACGATATTACCAAAACGGGGAATAGAGCAGTAAGTGATTCTCACTATAACCACAAACTGATCTATTCCCCGCTTTGTATTTAAAGTAAACTATTTGAAGACAACAAAAACTTATTCAGATTCTTCCGATGATGATGATGATGAGCTCGTATCACTAAATAAGCGACGACGAACACAAAAGTTCCCTGTGACTGGATCTAGAACTACATCATCGATATTAATACTGCTTGGAGGGGTTTCACTATCAACAAGGTCCATTTCCTCCAAGCAAAGCAACTGATGATGAAATTCCGGTTCATTATTATCGACATCGTCGTCGTCAGTCAACAGCTCCAACAGCTCCATCTCTCCAAGATATGGTTCACTGCTAGCATACTCACTCAGTAGTTCAAGATCACTAAATAGTTCAAGATCACTAAATAGTTCACCTTCCATCTCTGAATCGTCTTCGTCTTCATCTTCGTTTAAATTTAATGGAATATTTTTAATCAATTCTAGTATAGTCTTCTTAGAAGGGAAAATGTTATCTCTGGGCGACATGATTCCAAGTAGCAGACTGATTTACCACTAATACTAAACCACCTTTTATACATGATTTCGGTGGTGGTGGGGGTAAGTGATGAAAGTGCAAGTGGTAGGGAAAAGTGATAGGGAAGAGGTATTATTGTAACACAAATGATTAAGTCTTGTAAGTGGGTCAAGGTCACCTTATCCTATTACCAGAACGGGGAATAGAGCAGTAAGAGATTCTTATTCAAACCTCAAACTGATCTATTCCCCGTTCTGTATTTCCCCCCCCCCCTTTGGCGTTTTATTTAGTTTATGAGGTTGTGTAATAAAGGCACAGTGTGTAGCCTTCTTGTAATAATTGGTCAATTTTTTTCTTCAAAGGGATTGGTTTTACATCTATTTTTACTTCTTCTGTTCCACGAATACCCAATCCTTTGACCTGAACATGATGGTACTCCGTTAACAGTTGGTAAACACGCTGGATAAAAGTATCCGCTTTAGCAGTAGAGTCAATATAGTGGAGGTATACCATGGTAGGTGCTCTCTTGACGCAATTCAGAACCAAAGTGATAATTGTCTCTGTAACATCGGGCTTATATACCCATCGTTTTTTTTTTTTTTGCTTTAATTACAGGTTTGGAACAATATAAAATGTTATATTAATGTTCCATCCATTATTGACTAACCTTACCATATTACCAAAGATTTTATATAACTTTCTACTGTAGTTTATTTCAAATGCTTCATTTTCACTACTATAAACTTCACCTGTTGGTCTCCACATGCACAATTGACAACTAACCTCTATATCAAGATACCGTAGCAGTAATCTCCTTACAGCAAGCAACTGATCAATGTTTTCGACCCGTCTGCTAACTATTATAGTTGCTGCAGAGATAGAAGTAGTGGATGCATTCATTTTCAGCAGAGTACTAATTTTTACCAGCGATGGAGAACCTCCTTTATACTTAGTTTAGGTAGTGGTGGGGGTTAGGAAAAGATATTGTTGTTGTGAGAAATAAGAAGATCTTTCATTATTTTTTATCAAACGAATATTTTCTAAGTCCCAAGGTCATTTACACCAGTTGCCAAAACGGGGAATAGAGCAATAAGAGGTTCTCACTTTGACCTCAAACTGATCTATTCCCCGCTTTGTATTTCAAAGGACTTTAGTTTTTTAAGATAGTTACTCGTCCTGATCTTCATCCATGAGGAAGATTTGTTTGTAAGCTGAAGGTTCTTCAGCGAAGAAATGTTGGTCCGCTAACTCATCCTCTTTAAGAAAAACAGCTTCAAAAGGTGGAGGGTTGTGTAAATCTTCTTTGTGAATTAAGGACGGTTCTTGAAGCTGCGACTGAAGGTTTGAAATGTATTTTATTGACTTTTGTATAGTGGTTAATTTAGAATCATACGGATTGGAGGATGGTAATATGCGTCTTAATACTTTATAACAATCAGCGATCCTTGTTCTCATTTTTCTAGAACTAGCATTGTTTCTCTCGGTTTTGAGAGATCTCGAGTTTAAGTTTGGCGAAGTATTACTAGTCTCTGGAAAAATGTTGGATAGAATCATAGCCTGGACAAGTATCGATGGGGCAGCAGAAGATGAAACAGTACAAGAAGAGGCGTCAGAAGTTGGTTTTCTGATGTGCTCCATGGTGTCTGAGGTGGGCGAATACAAGCAGCAGACTAATTTTACCATCGATAAGGTGTCTCTTTTATACCCAATGGAAGTGGTGGGAGTGCAAGTTTTAGGGAGGGGATGTTTTTGTAAGAAATATATATTTCAATTTTTTTTTTTTTTTTTTTTTTACCAAACAAAATTTTCTAAGTCCCAAGGTCATCTGAACAAATTGCCAAAACGGGGAATAGAGCAGTAAGTGGTTCTCACTTGGACCTCAAACTGATCTATTCCCCGCTCTGTATTTCTTAAAGTAAACAATAAATCTTCACACTATTGAGCAGCCTTTGCTCTTTGAAGCTCAAGTTCTAAGTCTGCAACCAGGCGAAAGTCTGCATCGTGCTCCTCCCATTGTTCAGGAGAACGCGGTTGTCCACACCACTTTGTAAAGGCGTACCTCATTGCCTCATTATACTCCTCCAGGATAACATGATAGGGTCTTGGTTGCTGCGTTGTAGACCGCATCGATGATGTAGTTTGTTGCGGTTGTGACTGGGCATCATTCTCCGCAACCTTATCAATCTTAGAAACCTCGGTAATTTCAGCAGCCTCAGCAATCGCGTACAACTCCTCTTCGCTAATTTCCTTTCCCCATGTGTTGCTGTTGACGCTCATGATGATACAACTAATAATTATATTCCGAATCGCTTGCTTAAATACCCGCTTACCCCCTCCCTTCTTCACTGTTGAATAATATCTTTAGTATAATATTTCTCCTTTTTCCTTTTACGTTTATCTTTGTCTTAGTGTAAAATATCTAAGTCCGTTATCTAGGTCAAGGTCGTTGTAACATTGTAAAAAAAAAAGTGTGGACAACCTATTTACACTCTGCAGCATATGCTACAATTTGTAAATAGGTTGTCCACACTTTTTTTTTTTAATTTGGGAAACTTTATTTAATTTGGAAAGAATGTTTTTTTTTTTTTTTTTTTTTTTTACAATTTATTCCACACAGTGGTTCCTGAATCGGCTCGGATTAGATAGTGCTTTTTTGTAGGGTTTTTGGGATGACGCATGCCTTTAGGTAATCTTAAAATGTAAAGGCGGTCTTCACATTTTAACATGACCTTCAGGAATCCCATTATTTTTACAAAGACGTATTGTTTGTTTTTAGCTAGCCTATTAATCCGAGTCTTAGCCGGTTTCACTGTTGGATGTGGTGAAGAAGGAGAAGCGGTATTTTTTAAATGAAGATTGCACAGTTCTTCATTTAAAGTACACTGTTTTGCACAGCGTTCGCCTTTCTTTGCACCTTTTTTGAAGATATAATTACATGGTTGTGCAGGACGTATGCACCTTCTATGCAATGACTTTAATTGATTAAATTTCTCTGAAGGAGATTGAATATTTGTGCAAATTACTGAAGGTCTGGTTGAACTAGTGGAAGGTGAAATTTCAATTGGGGGTCTTGTAGATATTTTAGAGCTTGATCTCGAGGTGGAGCTTGATCTTGAGGTGGATGATGAGGAGCTCGAAGAAGACCTTGATCTCGAGGTAGATGATGAGGAGGAGGAGCTCGACGAAAACCTTGATCTCGAGGATGATGGTGAAGGAGAAGTTGGTCGATCCATAATGGGTGGTGAAGTTGTCTTCTCAGGGATGATAAGAGACATTAAAAGAGCCTGACGAAGAATTGAACCAGCAGCCGAAGTCAAGGGTGATGCAGAAGTCGAGGGTGATGCAGAAGTCGAGGGTGATGCAGAAGTCGAGGGTGATGTAGAAGTAGAGGGTGATGCAGAAGTCGGTAGTGATATCGGGTGTGACTCCATAGTTCTGAGTTGAGCAAGCACAAGCAGCAGAATGATCTTACCAGTAATGGGAAGCCTCTTTTATACCCAATATAAGTGGAAGGAGAAAGGGGAAAGGGGAAGGGGGATAGGCTATGGTTTAAAATATTAATTTTCCTATATGTAACCAGACAGAGGTTTTATAAGTCCTGTCAGTGGGTCAAGGTCATCTGAACTTGTTGCCAAAGCGGGGAATAGAGCACAAATTGGTGCTCTATTCCCCGCTCTGTATTAGGGGACAGGGAATTACAAGCAATGATTTTAATAACAAAAAATAAAGAAAAAAAAAACCCCAAAAAAAAAAGGAAAATCACAACAGTTTCTCAGGCTAAGAAAGGTAATGTCAACCGGTTTACATGGCCGTATTGACAAGTCCGGTAGAGCACAAATTGGTGCTCTATTCCCCGCTCTGTATTAGGGGACAGGGAATTACAAGCAATGATTTTAATAACAAAAAATAAAGAAAAAAACCCCCCCCCAAAAAAAAAAAAGGAAAATCACAACAGTTTCTCAGGCTAAGAAAGGTAATGTCAACCGGTTTACATGGCCGTATTGACAAGTCCGGTTTTCAGGGCCGAAACTTATTGTCAGGGGGTTAGGAAAGGGATGAGAAACAAATTACATTACTTTGAAACAAACTGGTCAGTTAGAGTTAACGTTAATTTTACAAAGAACAATCAGTATCACTGAAACCCGGACGGACGTAGATCACGAACGGGCGTCAGGATACTGCGGTCAGTTTAACAAGGTCACAACAGCAACACTGAAACCCGGACGGACGTAGATCAACGAACGGGCGTCAGGCTACTGCGAACCAATGTTTTGACCAAGGTAGTTTACAAAGACCGGCATTTAAATTACTTTGATAACAAACCCCACGGATATAAAGACTTTACCCAAGGATAAGGATCTGTAAGAAAGGTACATATTTCATCATTAAATATTTACAAAGACCGGCATTTAAATTACTTTGATAACAAACCCCACGGATATAAAAACTTTACCCAGGGATAAGGATCTGTAAGAAAGGTACATATTTCATCATTAAATAAAACACTTAAAACCAACACCAACATTCATTAAACTAACTACATTAATTAGCAGCAATCTACAAGCAATAATCTAACAAACAAACTACCATGCTTAACAAACTACCATGCACATGCAAAGGCGCGGATCTCTTAATTGCGCGTCGGGCCCAACGCACACTTAAAAGACCTACGCTGCAGCAGAATGCAACCCGGACGGACGTAGATCACGAACGGGCGGCAGCCTACTGCGAAGAGACTGCGGACTGCTCCCGCTTATAAAGGCGGCGGTCAGTGGTGGGAGGTGACTCCGCCCCGTGACGTCGGGGGGGGGGGGACATGACCCAAATGGGGGGGGGGGACATGACCCAAATGGGGGGGGGGGACATGATCCAAATGAGGGGGGGGGGACATGATCCAAATGAGGGGGGGGGGACATGATCCAAATGAGGGGGGGGGGTGTCATGAAGGGAAGGGGAACCGGTTCTTAGCTTTCTACCCGTATATGGAAGTGTCAAGGTTACACTTGGCAAGCCGCCAAAAACCTAATCAACGAGATAAACCGTCTGACCCTTCAAAAGTCAAGACATTAGGACTCATTCCAGCTTTGTCTCTCGAACTAAAACTACGTGCCGATCAGCAGCGCTACGATGACTTCCCCTGTGAACCTTGAGAAACTGCGACGTCTGAAGGAATCCCTGAAGGAGACGGTTGAGAGAAGAAGTGGTTTTAAGAGACCAACTTCTTTCAAGGCCACAATAAGAAGAAATTTTAAGAACCATCCGCTCTACTTCAACCAACATCCGTCATCTGAGCATCGACCTTCGACTTCGACTACAAGTCAGCCTCGACCTTCAACTCCACCTCTCACCGTGGATGAGGTGATGGAGCGGACGAGGGTGTTGAAGGAAGAAGAATTAGTCACTCCTCTAAACTTCAAATCACTTAAATTTAGAAAACTAAAAACAAATATCAAATACAAGTTTGTGGCAAGGCTCAGCGGAAACAGCTATATTTTACAACATGAAGATTTTCACTTCAAGGTCCAACTGCCTCATTCCCTGCCGCAACCGCCTAGAATCCCATCCAAAAAGGAACTGTTTTTCGTCAGACAAGAGGGCAAGGCGCATTGGTTAATTAAATAAATTGTCACAGCCCTTGTCCATTTCCTCCACCTCGACTAACCGCAACTCCTTCAGGACTCCTCTTCATGGCATCAAAAACGGTCCTTTTCAGGACCACCCTAAGCATTTCAAGTTAGGGACTTGGCCTGTACATAGGCAGGAGACTGTTAGTCTTATGTTTGTGTGCAGCCCACTTTGTAAAAATTTCGAAGTCCCAAGGTCCTTGACCTTGACCATGACCATGACCCAAGGGGGGGGGGGTATAAAGTTTGTGCAAAGTATGTCATGTGGGTACTCAAATTACGCGGATTGATCGGACGAACAAGTTGGTGCAAACAGAATTCAGATCCGACAAAGGGTATAGAAGCAACAGCGAAAAAACTACTATTTTCAAGGATAAACCTAAATAACTTCTTTATTTACGGTTTAAAGTATATTAAGTGGGTACTCAAATTACGCGGGTTGATCAGACGAACAAGTTGGTGCAAACAGAATTCAGATCCGACAACGGGTATAGCAGCAACAGCGAAAAAACACCTATTTTCAAGGACAAACCTAAATAACTTCTTTGTTTTTGGTTCAAAGTATAACATGTGGATACTTCAATTACGCGGCTTGCCAAGACAAACAAGAAGGTGCAATTTAAATTTAAATCTAACCAACAGTATAGCATCTGTAGCGTAAAAACGATGGTTTGAAGGACAAGGTAACGTTGTGGTGGGGGTTAGGTGCCTATCATACATGATAACGCTCCATCATTATTCTTCCAGCTCTTGACGGATGAACATCTACCTAGAGGGTCTGAAAAATGTCGCAGTTTTACAGGAACATGAGGAAGGTGACCTTCAGTAGTCCCCTTGACACTACTTTCTACTTCCCTGACAATGAAGACAGAAGGTCTACACTTTTAGTGGACAATGAGCGGTTTCGTCGAAGAATAATCGAGGTTGAAACACTTTTAGCTAGTTGTTTGCTTCGCAAAAAGAACCATATGAATACATGCACCGGTTTAGATCATAGTAGCTGTTATACTTATACAGAGTTGAAGCGCAAACATTATTGAAGTTTTTAGTTACGGAGCTAAGGTCTTGACAGTCTAAGAGCTAAACCCTAACTAACACATGTAAACTAGTTATTGTGCGATGTAAAACTCGGTGGGGAGACTGGTGTAGTGGGGGACTGGTGTAGTGGGGGGACTACCATCTGCCGCACACTTGCCACCTGCCGCCTGCCACCTGCCACCAGCCATCTGCTTCGTTCTACTACACTTTTACCCCCACCATTTTGTTTGATACCAGAACGCTAGCTAGCGAATAGTCAGTACACCTCCGGCTCTCGACCGGTGAACATCGAGCTCTCCGAGACGCTCTTCACAAAATAACAATATCATTTCACTCAAGGTCTGATAGATGTTTCTATTTCATTGCCGTCACGTATTATTTCCTCCTGACAGCAATGAAATGCAAACACCTAACAGAACAGATAGGTGTCAAAAACACAACATGGACTCTGCGCAGGGATCGAAGTATCTACCGTCTTTCTTCAGAAAACAAAGTGATGGCCGCAACTCGTCCGGATCAACAACATCGATGACAACCAACAACGGGGAACTATTGTAAACATGAATTATTGTAAATAAAGTAATATTTGTAATATGAATTATTGTAAATAAAATAAAGTAATATTTGTAATTGTTCTACCTCGCACTCGTATCATTCGATTGCTTCATTCGATAATTTTCATTCGATATTTTATCGAATTAAAACTATCGAATCACAATCGGATTTTACGCGTGCGAGGTAGTACTTTTTTAAAATTACCTCCCCGTGACCTTGAACTTTGAACTTTTACTCATTTCATCACAAAACCGCCTACGTCACTGGCTCAGCCCCAGATAACATCTTTCATGACTCAGAACTTCCGGTCACGTGACCGGATGACGTCACTTCCGGCGCAAAACCCGCAAACCCACACTACTTCGAACTTTTCTCAAAGGTGATGAAGACTCTTAATTTAGATTTTATAAACTCAACTAGAGGACCCGTGCTGCTCTACAGCATTGAAATTAATAATTAAAAAATATATAAAAATTACATAACTTAAAAATGGTGATAATATTCTAATCAAATTAGTAGACCTGCCAGATGTATACGTTTATATTTGGTTAAAAAAAGGATGAATGGATTTTATAAAAAAATAAAATGCTGAAACTATGAATGAAATCTATGCTGAAACTGGAGAGCAGGGTTTGCTCAACAGACCTCAACACACCAGGGTAGCTCTCAAAACCCTTATATCACAAATATATCAGAATGTAATAATTAATACCTCAATAGAAAGCCAAAAATTAACTGAAGGCTCTTAGGCCAAAATATTTAGCATAACATAATTATAAATGGAAATATAGAACTATAAATTGGAAAAAGTCAAATTTGTGCTGTATTCAGGTTCATTCCTCGGCTCAAACTTGTCCGTTTTCAACAATCAACATTTCAAATGAAAGAGTTTATTTTTATATGTATTTTAAGACCAAAATATGTAAAATAACTTCAATAAAACTGGAGTTATGGATGTTAATTGAAGACGAATCCTATAAAAAATAAAATCTGTGTTATTTGGAATCAAGCAGTTCGCATAAAGTTCATCCTACCAAAATAAACAATAGCTCAACTGAAAGCCTGTAATTCACTGATTTTTCTCATACCAAAACATATATAGTAACATAAATTATGCTGGAGCTATTGATCTTTACTTAAAGAAACCCCTTGGAAATTAAACTTTATGTTGGTTGTCCACACTGCGTTCACTTAAAAATCGTCCAATTTCTATAATCAATGACTTAAATGAAAGCCGGTATTTCACTGAAGGTTTTTAGACTAAAATATATAGCATAATTTGATAAGAATTTGAGGTATGGATCTTTAATTAAAGGCAAATTTTGTAAAAATTAAAATTTAAGTTAGTTTGAAGATTATAAATCGCCTAAAACCTGCCCGATTTAAACTATCAATAGCTCAAATAAAAGCCTGTAATTTAGTGAGCATTTAAAGACCAAAACATATAAAATAACCTGAATAAAACCTGGAGTTATTGATCAATAATTGCAGGCAACTCCTAAAAAAATAACATTTGGGTTTTTTGGAGATCTACAGCTCGCTTCATATTCATCATAACTACCTGAACTATAACTCAAATGAAAGCCTGTAATCCACTGAGTGTTCTCATACCAAAATATATATATAATAACATAAAATATATTGGATCTATCAATCGTTAACTAACGACAAATTTTGGAAAATTAAAATTAAAATTAAAGTTTGTTGTCCACCTTGCGTTCGCTTGAAACTCATCCAATATCTATAATTAATATAATTAATGGTTTAAATGAAAGGTAGTACTCCCCTGATGGTTCTTAGACAAAGACATTTCGGGTAACATAATTTCAACTGCAGATATAGATCTTTAAATAAAGTCGAATTTAGGAAAAAATCATACATATGTTGTTTGGAGGTCCTTAACTCGCCTTAAACTCGACAGATTTGAATGATCTCTATCTCATATAAAATCCTGTAAATTCAATGAGTATGTCAAAATAAAAACTAACTATATACCTGGATTAAATCCGGATATATGTGAAAAACAATCATAAGACAATGCTACAAATTTGAAACTCCCATAAGAAATGCATAGGGAGGAATTTTTGATTGAGCATAAGTAGAGTTATGCGGTAGGTAAATGAATGCGGATGCTTGATAGCAAATCTGGGCGTGCATAACTATAATTCGATCGGGTAGAAGAGTCGAACGGACTCGGAAAATAAAAACCGATATTTTTTAATATATAAGATAACAAGAAAGCAATTTGTTGACATGAAATTGTATTTTTTATAAAGAAAAGCACGAAAATATACAATTTTTATTTTAAAGTAAGTGTTAGGGCTTAGTCAGATCCAAGTTATAGTAGTTTTCCATGTTTATTCCTAATCTTAGCAAAATTGGATGAAAAGTTCACTTGTTATGACCCAACATTTTAAAAACAATCATGTCCGCCATTTTCTAAAATAGCGGCGAAAGTTCACCTGACCCTTCGAAAAAAATTGCATTTTAATTAGTAGACCTCAGTACACATTATTCAATAAATATATTTTTGCTTTCAGTTTTTCGCTTAAAAATCTATTTTGTCTGGCCTAATAATTTGTACCCTTAAATCTCATTGCAATTATATATATATATATATATATATATATATATATATATATATATATATATATATATATAATTATATATATATTATAATTATATATATATAATTATATATATATATATATAATTTTATATATAGCAAATGTTTACCTCATCTGTCTATCGTGTAAAATAATGCGTCCCAAACAATGCCTTAAAGTGTTATTTGAGCTTTATAAACTCAAAATAAGCAGTAAAAATAACTCTCCTGAAAGCCGCCATTCCAGAGAGCTGTGCTGTGCTGTGCTGTGTTGTGCGTCGCGCACACATAAAGGCAAGTTCCCGAGGGCAGGGGTTGGGGTGCGACACTTCTAAATATATAATGAGCATTTCCACACTGCTACCAACTTGGATTACCCCATCCTCTCAGATTCCCCTTTAAAGCCATACTCCATTCATTTCCCAGTTGTTGAGTTTTCACCAGCCGTATAACATGGACACCTCTTTAAAGTTGGGGGTAATATTTTTGAGTCGGTTGCCAGTAAAACTTTAAGGAAAGTTAAATTAGCTGTCACCGGTGAAACATTTGTTCCTGACCGGCCGCGGCGTACAGTTCAGAAGCAGTGGGTTTCGGGGTTGTTCCCTCGTAATCTGTAAACTCGTTTAAAACTGCCTGATAACAATCTTTTCAGTTGGGTGAAATATTCTTCTTGATTTTTTTACTGCCCAAAATTAGAACACACTACTTTAAATTCCTAATTCCACCTTAAGCAGGATAAAAAAATGGAATGAAAAATTACAACTTATTTATGAAATACCCCCGTCGCAGCAAACCTGCATGCTCAGCGAATTTCCAATGCATAATATATGTAACCACATAATGCCGCATACCAAGTTGCATACAAATATATTATAAAAAAGCGATATAAACAATTGTAATTATTCAATTATTCACCATAAGAATAACATTGGGGATGAGTACGTAGGTTTGCTGAAACAAGGATCACAAACAATTGGCGTTTATGCAAATATAAATATAATTCAACTAAGTGAAGCGACATACCAAGTTTGATCAATATTCATCCATAAATAAGCAATTTATGCAATTTTAATTATTCTCCATAAGAATAACAGGGGGGTGAGTACGCAGGTTTGCTGCAAAAGGCACACAAAAACTGGGTTTTTATGTGAACATCAATATAACTCAACTAGGTGAAGCCACATACCAAGTTTTATTAATTTATGTTTATAATTAAGGGAGATATTACATTTTACTTATTTTCCATAAGAATAACATGGGGGCTGAGTACGCAGGTTTGCTGCTACGGGAATAATCCTAAAACATTGTTTTTTTTGTGCAAAAAAACAATAGACCACAACCAGATGAAGCTGTAAGCCAAGTTTCGTTAGTATACGTTCATAAATAAGCGAGATATACATTTTTCCTTATTCTCCATAAGAATAACATCGGACAACGTACTGTGTTTAGCACTTTCAATATCTCTGTAACCAATTGACGTAGAGAAATGATCAAAACACCAAATTATGTGTTTTTTTTAAGCTGAATCTAATGGTGAAAACTAAAATTTGATTTCAATAAATATTACACGTAAAAACTTTAAAAAATCAATTTTTGGGGTACAAAACCCTCCCAAAATACCACTTCGGATGGGGTAATCTGTCTGGTTTTCGAACTTAAAGTCATAAATGCTGCTTTACACGTTTTTACCAAATTTCATTAAAATCGGACCTTTTTTACGAGAGTTATCGCACCCACCGACACACACACACACACACACAATAGTGAAGAAGCTATTACCGTAGTCGGCATGGTAAGACCTTGGCCCGGGACTATGATAAATTTTCGTTTTGAGGTCCCCAGACCCCAAAAACACCATCCGTTCGAAACTGTATAATATATGTGTGTGTGTGTGTCGGTGGGTGCGATAACTCTCGTAAAAAAGGTCCGATTTTAATGAAATTTGGTAAAAACGTGTAAAGCAGCATTTATGACTTTAAGTTCGAAAACCAGACAGATTACCCCATCCGAAGTGGTATTTTGGGAGGGTTTTGTACCCCAAAAATTGATTTTTTAAAGTTTTTACGTGTAATATTTATTGAAATCAAATTTTAGTTTTCACCATTAGATTCAGCTTTAAAAAAACACATAATTTGGTGTTTTGATCATTTCTCTACGTCAATTGGTTACAGAGATATTGAAAGTGCTAAACACAGTACGTTGTCCGATGTTATTCTTATGGAGAATAAGGAAAAATGTATATCTCGCTTATTTATGAACGTATACTAACGAAACTTGGCTTACAGCTTCATCTGGTTGTGGTCTATTGTTTTTTTGCACAAAAAAAACAATGTTTTAGGATTATTCCCGTAGCAGCAAACCTGCGTACTCAGCCCCCATGTTATTCTTATGGAAAATAAGTAAAATGTAATATCTCCCTTAATTATAAACATAAATTAATTATACAGTTTCGAACGGATGGTGTTTTTGGGGTCTGGGGACCTCAAAACGAAAATTTATCATAGTCCCGGGCCAAGGTCTTACCATGCCGACTACGGTAATAGCTTCTTCACTATTGGGGAAATTCGCAAAAAATATGTAAAAATTGTACTAATGCTGTGGAAATAAGTTGAAATTTCAGTTATCAAATATTCTTAAGACTAAAAAAATTACAATTCACAAATCTAAAATTTAAAAAATTGCTTCCGGCAAATGGGCAAACTTAGCAGCATACAAGCAAACATCTCTCCAACAACAGGCACACGACAACTTTCAAAATAAAGTGTCAGCTAAAGAGCAAACAAATATTCATGTAGAATTAAAATAGTTTTAAAATAATAAAAAAGAAAACTTTTCCAGTAGTAATTTGTAGAACTGTATTGAAAATATTTAAATTATGTTATTCAACAAAATTTTTGTAACTAGGAATGGTCATTTACTCCTCATCCTTGCCTTTGAAATTACCACCTGTGATTTCTATAACACTATGGATGCAATACAAGTAACTCTAGTTCAGAAAATAACTAAACAATATTAATGTTCTTTATACGATCTGTACTAACATACCACGATATTGAACCAAAAAATAAAAACCTGTTGCTTTTACTGTTATAAATATTTTCCACCGATAATTACTCCGTGCCGGTAATTTTTCACAAACTATCCTGGATCCTGAGGGGATTCCTGAAAAATAAAACAAAGGAAAGTTCCAGAGGAGCAGCCGATCTTTGAACAAATGATCGCAAAAGTTAAGTTCCCCCTGTTTGCGAGGAATATCAATTCCAGAAAGATTACCTCAGAAGTGCAACTTTGGTTTCACTTGAAGTTTCCAACTGCGATTCGACAGCTTAGAGGAGCTTAGGCGCACCTCAGGAACTGCAATCCGTTTCCATTTGTCAATTTATGAATGTAGAATCTACTTTTTAATGTGCTAGAGCATTTTTCTATACTTTTCCACTCTTTTGTTAAATTCTGATTGTTTATTCGTTATATTTTCTAGTTAAATTATGTATTGGAATAAATTCTTTATCATACCACATTTACAACCAACCTGGTTCGTAACCGAGACTGAACACAGTCAAACGGTACATTTATGTCAACTTGTCGAGTTGTTAGTATTTTAACTGGTTAAAACGGTTATCATTATAATCCGGAATTGAATACAAGTGATATAACTACAACATTTTTATTTGTTCTTGAGCACAAAGTCAATACGAAAAACCCACTCATTCAAATTTGTACTTGATTTCAGAGGTAGAACCATGACAATTGCATAGGATTTGTTGAAAGTTATTCATCCCCAACAACGATGTTTTGCATTTTCATTCATTGATTTGTATTATTCAAATATATGCATTCGATATGTATGTTTTTAATAGCTGATTTAAGTGAAGGAAATCTATAAGTGATATGTGCAACGGTTATTTTGTGTGACAAACGCTTACATAAACATAATACATATAAACCATAGAATTTCACAAAAAATGTCAAAAACAATTTAAAGAGCATAGATCGAAAAATCTGCAGGTCATAGAGCTCATTACTCTATGGCAAGGCTGACTTGCATGCCGACTTGTAATCAGCTGATTAATGAAGACAGCTGATCCTTCCCGCCAGATGGCGGGTTCACCTGGTCGACTAACCTAACCTCACTTCCACAACCAATATTGATTACAGGGTGGGCGGGGCGCACTGATTCAACCCCTGATTTTACTTAACGAGTTTTTTGTCTCGCTCTATTCCCCACGACGGTGTTACTCATCCATTTAACAAGTATTTTATTCGACCTGTGGTTTAGTCTTATATTGCTCTAAAATAAACTAAAGTAATTATTAGGCAATTTTGTTGTTATATTTTGCCACCGTTATCATATATATCAGTTTTTAAATGTACCTGTTAAAATTGGTAATGAAAAGTCTATAATTTCATATAGTAATAAAGTCTCGAAAGCTTATTAGGCATTAGGTACAAAATTTGGAAAATTAACAAAAACGTGTTTGAATTAACTTGTATTTACTTACAAGAAATTTTAGTTATTTTTTAACTTCTGCAGCTTTCTAACCTAAGCGTACCATTAATAACACACATTACGGTGTTAAATATTTACAACATGCCTAACCAAACGATTGTGAGAATAAAAATTGTGCTTGATAAATTTTTACGCAATCAATCGAAACCTTTCCTTCTGCATATTCAGTAACACCTGTATATTTATCATTGCCTTCGAATTACCTGAAATTAAGCGTGTAACAAAACAATCCGTCATTCTCTGGCATTTCAACCAAATACATACTCTGTGTACGGTTTGGCCTCGTTATTTCATACTCCGTGGCCACAGGTTATTGATGACGTTGTCACCACTCAATCAGCTGATAGCTAATGAGACAGTGCTGTCAGAATATTCATCAGCGGAACAGCACAAATACATTTATAGCGTGATGGCTGTTCCATGTTTTGCCACCCCCCTCCGAGCTTCTTATTATGAGTTACAATGCAACTCGCTAACCGATGTTTTACCAGCTCCCTCGCTCTTCTTCCCCCCGAACCCTCCCCCCACCCCGATATAGGGTGGTTACTACCTTACTGAGGGTGAACGTGACTGGTATTGTGGAAAGTTTTTTTTGTGGTGGGAGGGGGTTGAGATCAATTAATGTATTATTTTTTACAAATTTGGTAGTCCCTTATCCTTGATGAAGTATGTAAGAAAACACTTCTGCTTTTAATATATTTGTATCGATACATTCTCAACTATAAATTTTAGTTTCATCCGTGGAAGTATACACAACTGGTGGGGGAAATATATTATGTATTTTGGTATGATCTCTTCTGGATTAAAACCTTGGGCACTTGTCACTACGTCAAAAGTGAACCCTGGCGGTCCTTTTCGTAAATTCACACCGCAACCTTTTGCTTTTTTATGACAAGTCTAAATATTATGTAACTAAAATATGTCATTGGTTTATAAACAATGTTTATACAAAATTTAAATCTGTTTACAACAATCCATTTTTATCTATAACGATAACGAAAACAATCTTTTAGACTATGGACTGCGTTTGACTTCATAAAGCTACTAATTCTTCCTTCGAAATCTGCTTGTATATTTTTGGTTAGAAGTATTTAAATCAATAAAGTTCAAATCAAACAATGAAAAGGGCCCAAATAATGAATTAGATGGAGTTTGATTTCAGACTGATTATTAGTCGACAATAAACGAGATCTGACATGTTGAGGTCATGTTTAATTCTTAATTGCTTTATATATAATTCTGTAAGCGAAATTTTTAAGTCAAAATCGTGAGGCCTTGATCTCAGGGACTCAGGAAAAATAGCCGCACTTCCTATATTTTACCAGTAAACAAGAAATAACGTAAAACATCCCCCATAAGAAAAGCATGGGGATTTAAAAACGTCTGCTTTGTTTAAATTAAAACATGTGATTAAGTATCTACTTTGTTTGCGAAATGACGTGTTCAAATCAGATAAGGCAGAGTATTGGAGCAAGGTTAGGGGCTTTAGCCTCTTCAAGCCACTAGTAATACAGTATTTATCTTCATAACACACGTTTTACTTGTCAATCCCGTTCTGTATCGATGTCGCCCCTGAATGAGAGGTCTACGGAGGCTAGGTCATCTAGTACGGTCAATTTGATTGTTTTGGGCCAGATAATCGTTGGATACTAGTATTAATCTAGGGCAAAAGTTTGTGTTTCGGATCCCATATAAACTGAGGGCCCCTTGATTATCACTCTTCGTTAGATTGTTAACAGTGATCCTAGCCAAGGAAATGGTCTTCTTAGTCGGCAGTAAGACCTTACAATTAATGTTACATCGTGTCATATACCACTCGTGCAATACGCTTGGGTTACCTATATTGTTTGGCAGAGTCTAAAATACAGTGAGGGAAAGACAACAACAATTTTCTCCATAAAAAATTACTCACTCTGAGGAATAATTTTCCATGGGGAATATTATTTATTTATGTTTTATGTGTTGGAAGAGGTCGGTTCGAGGTTTATTCAGTTAACTTTAAGTTATAGATTTAAAAAAATCATATTTCCTTATCGATTTACATGGACTGTAAATAAAATGCACTAACTAAACTATAAACCAATGTAACGCAGTTCTACACACCGCATCGCCCCTCCTATTCTCCTATTGTCTATCAGTATAACTCACACGTACGGTACTGCAGAATAAAATAAACTAGGATGATTAGAACAGCTGAAGCCAAAACTTGGAACCTTAATTCCCCAAAAGAACTGTTAAAAGTACATCAAATATTGAAAATTAATTATATTTTTGCCACCTTTTTACTATTTTCAGGATTTGTATGTTATTAAAGAACTTTTAAAAATGCTGCACAACAGTTTGCAACCTAAAAATACGTTCACTTAATTTAGTGGATGGACCACTAAAATTTATCAATTCCTCATAGAATTCTAACAAATTCCTATAATAACTTGTAATATTATACAATACTATCAGCGGGTTTGCTGCCAATCAATATTCAATTCCCAAGCCTCATTCAGCTTGAAAATAAACCGGCGGAAATCCTCGATTTGTTACGTACCGGTGAATCCGAACACATGAGAGAAGTTGCCGGGGGTAGATTTGATGTTGATGGCACGATTCAACAAATGGTCGGGGACGGGCTGCGATTGAAAGCGTGAGCTGACACTTGTGTCTCCCACCCCCCTACCACCCCTACACCCCGAGGGGGGGCGCTCGATACCTGGCTGCCACGCGACCCTGCGAGCGCAGGTAGCAGTTATTACATTCTACATGTGTAATATGCGACGTCAAGGGCTCTACCCTCACCTCATACGCTATCAAAGGGAAATTTTATTTCAGCTTTTGAGTTGAGAGGATCTCCCCCTACACAGGAGTTTTCAAGGTTTTATCTGTTGAAGTTTTCATTTATTTTTCATCAATAAAAGGAAGCGAGTGTTATAATTTGTGTTCTCGCGTGCTGCTCTCACATGTGTCTGAAGGTAATTGAGATTGAAACTGGATTGGAACGTGGTACAGAATTAAATGAAAACGGCACGAATATAAAATGAGTTCATTTGTGTATTATAAAATAGTATCCACAACAAAGTTCTACTCCTTTCTAATACAAACAGACAGAAATGTACCTCTTTTTGTGCTTAGAGAGCAGATATCTCGAATAATAAATTAACCGATAAAACTCCAAACACTCGATATTTTATATTTTTGTTGGATTACTATTTGTTGTATGAAGACTCTGCCCACTGAAGTCGCTAACTAGGAGATATAGTGACTCATTTTTTTGTATTTTATTTATAAGTATTTTAGTAATCTGATTAAAACCTCAAAAGATGTCCGATTGGAATGGGACAAAAACATTAATTAGTTATGTCGCTGTTAATAAAATAACGTGACGTTTTGTGACGATTAAAAATAAATCAAAATTGTACTTGAGCGTCACTAATACTCGAGGGGGAAGGACGCGGTCCGGGTCTTATACCTGCAGGCCAGTTTGGGCTGCCCCAACTGAAGGTCTATAGTAGTAACTAAAGTGGACCTTAACAAATATAAAAATTAATGTCGGATAATCTTTGAGAAGGCAGGAGCCTAAAACGATAACACTAGTCGTAAGGGAGAAGCAGTTAGAAACCAACGGAGTCTCAAGGCTGAACAGGCAATCTCAACAAAACAGACTTGGGAACGTGAAAGATGAGAATTATGGTTACGCTGACTGACGAATTCGTTGTTACAAACCCTCAAAATTTGAAACAACCCTAGTAAAATCAAATGACCGACTGGACAACATTTGCACTCGAATGTGATGATTTACATGTTTTATTCAAGCCCAATTTGTACACTAAAGACGTTCAAAGACATCTCGTAATACTGTACAACCTTGCGTAATGCGACTAAAGGGCACAATACCTACGTAAATTTTAGATTCTTTAGACCATTCATGAGAGTAAATTATATCCAACAACCCCGTTACTTACGTATTATAACATCTTATAGATCAGATCTACATTCTGTTGTAATACTTCATATGACTATGAAACTTGACCCTTAGGGTTTTGGGATTCAACATAATGTTAGGTGTAATGCCCTGGCTTTTTAGCGAATTTCCCCTATAGGGAAGAAGCTATTACCGTAGTCGGCATGGTAAGACCTAGGCCCGGGACCATGATAACTTTTCGTTTTGAGGTCCCCAGACCCCAAAAACACCATTCGTTCGATACTGTATATATATATATATATATATATATATATATATATATATATATATATATATATATATATATATAATATATATGTGTGTGTGTGTGTGTGTGTGTGTCCGTGAGCACGATAACTCTCGTAAAAATTATCCGATTTTGACGAAATTTGGTATAAACATGTAAAGCAGCATTTATGACTTTAAGTTCGAAAACCAGACAGATCGACCTATCCAAAGGGGTATTTTGGGGGGGTTTTGTACCCCAAAAATGGGTTTTTTGAATTTTTTACACATAATTTTTGAAAAAGTCAAATTTTAGTTTTCACCATTCGATTCAGCTTAAAAAACACACAATTTGGTATTTCGATCATTCCTCTACGTCAATTGGTTACCGAGATATTGAAAGTGCTAAACACAGTACGTTGTCTAATGTTATTCTTATGGAGGAAAAGAAAAATTTTTTATCTCGCTTATTTATGAACGTATACTGACGAAACTTGGTATACAGCTTCATCTCGTTGAGGTCTATTGATATTTGCTCCAAAAAATTGTTTTTGCATAACTCTCCCGTAGCAGCAAACCTGCGTACTCAGGCCCCATGTTATTCTTATGGATAATAATTAAATGCTCTGTCTCCCTTAATTATGACCATAAATTAATAAAAACTGGTATACGACATCACCTAGTTGAGTTATATTGATATTAGCATAAAAACCAATTTTTTGTGCTCCTTGTTGCAGCAAACCTGCGTACTCAGCCCCAATGTTATTCTTATGGAGAATAATTAAAATTGTATATATCGCTTATTTGTGAATATATTTTTATGAAACTTGGTAAGTGGCTTTATGTAGTATGAAGACATTTATATCTCTATTGGAAATTCGCTGAGTATGCAGGTTTGCTGCAACGGGGGTATTTTTCTTTTAAACCGATTTCTAATTTTTAAGTACACTATTAATTATGATTAAACCTGCTCAATGGACGTGTTTAAAACACAATGCAATACATTACCTTTGTGTTTAAGGGGTCACAAACACTAATAACGAGAACGTGTAGCTAGGAGCTCAGAAACGTGAAGTTCTCTTTTAACAGAAAATTACACTAAGATAAACGCCACCATTGAAAATAGGACCAGTATATAGTGCGAGGCAGAGGGCTACGGTTATACCCACCATATTTGGTAAATACCCCCGTCGCAGCAAACCTGCATACTCAGTGAATTTCAAATGAATATATAACATAACATATTAAAACACTTAACAGGATTCATAAGAAATATATTCACAAACAAGTTTTAAGTTTAAACAATTAATTATTCTCCGTAAGAATAACATTGGGATGAGTACGCAGGTTTGCTGCAACAAAGAAGACAAAATAATGGGTTTTTATGCAAATATCAATAGAACTCATCTTAGTGAAGTCACATACCAAGTTTCAGTCATATGCATTCATAAATAAGCGATATATAACATTTTAATTATTTTCCATAAGAATAACATGGGCACCAAGTACTTAGGTTTTCTGCTACGGAAACCATAGGCAAAATTTTTTTTTTTGTGCAAACAACAATAAACCACAACCAGATGAAGCCATATACCAAATTTCGTCAGTTTATGTTCATAAACAAGCGAGATACAATTTGTCTTTTTCTCCATAAGAATAATGGGACAACGTACTGTGTTTAGCACTTTCAATATCTCAGTAACAAATTGACGTAGAGCAATGATCAAAATACCAAATTGTTTGTTTTTTATGCTGAATTCAAGGGTAATAATTAAAATTTGATTTAAATAATAATTACATGTGGAAACCCCAAAAAACCCATTTCTGGGGTACAAAACCCCCCCAAAAAACCCCTTCGGATGGTGTGATTCGTCTGGTTTTCGAACTCGTTCAAATAAATGGTACTTTCTACATTTATACCAAATTTCATTAAGATTGGACCTTTTTTACGAGAGTTATCGTGCTTGCGGACACACACACACACACACACACACACACACACACACACACACACACACATATATATATATATATATTTGAACGAATGGTGTTTTTGGCATCTGGGGACCTCAAAATTAAAAGTTATCATGGTCTCGGGCTTAAGTCTTAACATGAGACCTACGGTAATAGCTTCTACCGTATAGGGAAAATTAGCTAAAAAAAAATGAATTCATCCTCAAGACAAATATTTTATTAATAAGCTCGTTTCTAAGAGGACGAGCTTTCTAAGAGGCTTGTAGAGCCCAGTCACCATTTCACATAAGAGAATCGTATTTGAGAAAATTTGAATTAAAAATGTAAACTAAAAAGTAGCAAGACTCATGCTACTTGCCTCCTGGAATGATGAAAATAAGTTTGCATAAACAAAAAACTCCCAAACTTTCAGCTTTGTAATATTAGAATGATTAGTATGATAGCTGGTACTTCAAATTTTGTCGGTTGTCTCTTATCTCTTAAATCTGTAACATATTTTAGTAGACAAGTTAACATATGCTTGCGGACCTTTGCAAAGCTCCGTAGTTTTATAATATATCAATTCGAATTTTCTCTAAGTATTTTTAAATACAAGTAAACTGTTGAAATCATTAGTATTTGTACTCGTATATTCACATATTTGTAATCTTTTTCTGTCAGATCACAATATAAAGAAATTATAATTATTTAGATATGTTGCATATGGTCTAGATATTTGTTGACCTATTGTAAAAGTGGTTGGCTAAACATGGTGTAAGTTAACAAAAGCTAAATAGGTAACATGTCTATTTAAATATATCTTTAAAAATTCAGTCTCCGTTCATCCTCTTACGGGAAGAATGAGCGTACACCTAGTATTATTAGATCTACTAAAAAAGTTATGTAACCTGACTTTTTAAGTAAAATTAATCAAAAATTTCGGATCTTCCAGCAACCCATGTATTAACAAGTTTATTTTTGCTGGAAATAACAATGTCCAAGTGAGAAGTATAGGATTGGTATAAGACTTTTAGTCTATGAGTTCACCGTGCGGTTCAAAACTGTCTTTTGGTTCTAGTTCCATTAGTTGTGTACGACAAAATAAAGGCTGCGTTTTCTAAACTAAAAGGCTAAACAAGGTGATTGAGAAGTTCTAGTTCGTTCAAAGTCAGGTGAGTGATCAGACCCAGCTATTTTCCTCATGGAGATTATCAGATGATTGAAACCAAACTCCGACTTCTTGATCGTCACCAAACAGTTGTAGTTGTCACTCAGTAAGGTCGATAGAAGTACGAAAGGTCAAGGTTAAGGGTTCACAAACGGCATTGCCAGATTGAACATAAACTGTTGACATTTTTAATCTGTGTCCTACTCAGTTTTGACATATCCATATTACAATAGTAGACGTAAACTACTACACGTATAAACGTGTGTAAAATTATTCTCTTTTTACTTTCTCCCCCTATACATAGTATATGGAGAAAGTATTGTTTTCGTAAAAATTATCGAATTTGAGTTGTTAGTGGAAATATTCGTTTTGGTGCTCCCTGAACCCAAAAAAGTGGTTTTTACGTGATGTCTGTCTGTGTGTGTGTGTGTGTGTGTGTGTGTGTGTGTGTGTGTGTGTGTGTGTGTGTGTGTGTGTGTGTGTGTGTGTGTGTGTGTGTGTGTGTGTGTGTGTGTGTGTGTGTGTGTGTGTGTCTGTGTGGATGTGTACAGAGCTAGAGCCCTAACCTATGGGCCGATTTTTATGAAATTTGGTATGTAGGTACTAATCCACGATATCTCCAGGCATTTTTTTCATTTTTTTGAATTTTTGATTTTTAAGGGTAATTATCCCCCAAAAACCGCCAAAAAAACATGAAAAATCCAAATTTCTCAAAAATGGCTCTAACGATTTTGATTAAACTTTCGTGGTCTGTAGAACTTTAGGTTTCCAACAAAATGACACCACCCGCATTTCTGGAAAGATTTGGGTTCAGAAATTACAGGACTTAAAACATCAAAAATTCAGTTTTTTGGATTTTTCATAAAAAATCATAAATGTTAAAAAAGATTACTATTCACCATTAAAAAGAGCTCAAAAAACTAAATAAATTAGTATTTTAAATTACTGTTCTACGATTGCTAGTTGCGGAGAAAATTTAAATTTTCATTTAGCGTTAAACACAGTACGTTGTCCAATGTTATTCTTATGGGGAATACAAAAATAACTATTTCTCTCTTATTTATTGATCAATTTCATTAAAATTTGATATGCAGGTCAAGTTAGCATTGATGTTCGAAATGTGTTGCTATTTAACCCTGGGGGGGGCAAGGGGGCATTTCCCCTCTCAAAACTACTGTGTGTAGCAACGGACTCTATAGTGCCTCCAAAAAAGCAATTTGGGTGGATATTTCTGAAAACAACTATTTTAGACAATTTTCTGTACATTTATCTATACTTCATATTCTATATTTAGTAAATAACAAATATTTTTGTCATTAATGTTTGGCTAAAAGGGAGAAAGTATGTGTCAGTTTCCTGATACCGTTTATTTTCATTACTGACACATTTTGAAATACCTTTCTTTAACAAATGGCCTCTACTAGTCCCTCACCTTCTTAACATATTTGCCGATATTCCATTAAATAAATCCAGGAAATTCAGTAATAACAATGACATCGCCTTAGCCACTCGACATAAGGACTTAAAACTATAGAATCTACTCTAAAGTAACCTCGCACAAGCACTTGGTAGACTACGTTAAAGCCTAATTGCACAAAGATGGAGTGACAAAGATGGAGGTTACTCGAACAACAGACTTGCCAACTGTAGCCTTAACCTAAACTTGGAGACAAACAGTACTTGGGAGTTGACTACTGAGTAGATCGCCCCTTGACACCAAACACCATTCGCCATGTACAAATGTCAAATCTTTCATTGTACTCTCGTGAGGTTCAAAAACGCAAGTAGGAGTTGTTCCACTAAACACAGTCACGAAAACGATTAATGATACTTCAAAAGCAACTCCACTTCCCTGACTTCCAGTACCGTGAAGCTTGCTAGAAAAGAGAAAAGATAGTAAAAATAAACATTGTCAACCCCGAAACTACCTCTCTTGCAAGGTCTCCCACCGGGAAGAAATCGTTTATTGCGGATGAATTGAATAAACAATCAGCTGTTATATAATAAAACGCACTATACAATTTTGTTGTTAGTATAGCCCAGAATCACTTTCTGGATGCTTCAGCGGTTTAATTACCCCATTCCTACTCATCCGGTTTAGTTGTCCTACTCGTCCTCAATACAGGTCACCCACCGGTTACGAGGTTGTTTATAACCTCATCTTCTGGCTACAATTTATGTGTCGTTCACTCACAAGAGGTTGTCGAATATTAAGAACACACACAGTACATTAAACACAAATCAACATATGACATGAATCTATATTCGAAACAACAAAAAACTATACATTGACATTGATGTTTGGCCAAATTAAATCACGACGACGGGGCGGTTCTGTTATTTCGAGCGTCTCTGTCATGTTTATTTGTGTTTAATCTACTGTGTGTGTTTTCAAAATTCGACGATCTCTTGTGAGTGAATTGTATACGTAAACTGTAGCTAGAAGATAAGGTTATAAACAACCACGAAATCGGTTGCCTGCGTATTGAGGACGAGAAGTATATTTTACGGAATAACGTAATTTAAATCATGTAAGCACACAGCTTACAGTATAGGGAGATAAATTAATGAAATGACTGCACTTTATATGACATTTCGTGGGCGAAGCTTGAGATTGTAAACGAACCAAGCGAACTACTGTACTTCTTGAAAATACCCGTTCGATCTTTCTCTTACGGGAAGAATGATCGTGCATATATTGTATGATCATTTTTACTTTCTCCCCCTATACATAGTATATGGAGAAAGTATTGTTTTCCTAAAAATGTTCGAATTTGAGTTGTTAGTGGAAATATTCGTTTGGTGCTCCCTGAACCCAAAAAAGTGTTTTTTACGTGATGTCTGTCTGTGTGTGTGTGTGTGTGTGTGTGTGAGTGTCCGTGTGTGTGTGTGTGTGAGTGTCCGTGTGTGTGTGTGTGTGTCTGTGTGGATGTGTACAGAGCTAGAGCCCTAACCTATGGGCCGATTTTTATGAAATTTGGTATGTAGGTACTATTCCACGATATCTCCAGGAGTTCTTCACTTTTTTGAATTTTTGATTTTTAGGGGTAATTATCCCCCAAAAACCGCCAAAAACATTAAAAATCCAAATTTCTCAAAAACGGCTCTAACGATTTTGATTAAACTTTAGTGGTTTGTAGAACTTTAGGTTTCCAAAAAAATGACACCACCCGCATTTCTGGAAAAATTCGGGTTCAGAAATTAAAGGACTTAAAACATCCAAAATTCAGTTTTTTGGATTTTCATAAAAATACATAAATATAAAAAACATTACTATTCACCATTAAAAAGAGCTCAAAAAACTAAATAAATTAGTATTTTAAATTACTATTCTACGATTGCTAGTTGCGAAGAAAATTGAAATTTTCATTTAGCGGTAAACGCAGTACGTTGTCCAATGTTATTCTTATGGGGAATACAAAAATAACTATTTCTCTCTTATTTACTGATCAGTTTCATTAAAATTTAATATGCAGGTAAAGTTAGCATTGACCAACAGAGGATGTTCGAAATGTGTTGCTATTTAACCTGGGGGGGGGCAAGGGGGCATTTCCCCTCTCAAAACCACTGTGTGTAGTAACGGACTCTATAGTGCCTCCCAAAAAGGGATTTGGGTGGATACTTCTGAAAACAACTATTTTAGACAATTTTCTGTACATTTATCTATACTTCATATTCTATATTTAGTAAATAACAAATATTTTTGTCATTAAAGTTTGGCCAAAAGGGAGAAAGTATGTGTCAGTTTCCTGATACCGTTTATTATTAGTGAATTTCCTATGGAAAGTGAACTATTAGCATGACCCGCACGGTGAAACTTAAGCCCGGGACCACCATAGAAGTTCCTAATGTGACCCCCTGAACACGTTTTGGGGGTTCGTTCAAAAATGTTATATATATATAT
This sequence comes from Allygus modestus, assembly GCA_963675035.1. Lineage (NCBI taxonomy): Eukaryota > Metazoa > Arthropoda > Insecta > Hemiptera > Cicadellidae > Allygus > Allygus modestus. The sequence continues at coordinate 406,471,578 of OY776112.1, forward strand.
ATATATATATATATATATATATATATATATATATATATATATATATATATATGTGTGTGTGTGTGTGTGTGTGTGTGTGTGTGTGTGTGTGTGTGTGTATGCACTCTAGCGGTCGCATTTTTTGTCCGATTTACTTCAAATTTGGTAGGGACATTTCTTTTTGTAATCAGTTGGACAAGTTCGTTGGGCAAAACAATCGGAAAACTCTAACCCCCTTTTTTGGGGATTTTAAGTTTAGAAATTTGGGTTTTTTGACCCAAAAAGGGTCAGAAAAACCCGGATGTAAAATTAACGAACGAAAAACTGTGGGAATTAGTGTAGCGAAACTTTTAAGCCCTCTCTCGTCATTCTAGCATATATATTTACCGAGTTATTAAAGAAAATGTGTATTGACCAAACACAGTACGTTGTCTTATGGGGGGTTTTACTTCATAAAAGCCTGTTATTCATTTGTTGGTGTACTTTTATCATCCCCAACAACCTCACACCTACTTTAAAGCCTGACTTGACCTTATCCTAACCTTATAATGCACAAAATTGTATTCCCATCATTGCAGGTAAATAGAACCAGGAGCATCAAAACAGCCAAAAAATCAATATTTACAGATTTGAATAAAAATTGGAATAATTGTATGTTTTAAACTGATTTTGACTTTTTATAGTTTTTTATGTGGAAATTCACTTCCCTCACGTCAGCGTGCTGCGTGCGAACTCGTTTATTTTTCTAGTTAATTATTTACCACTGTTTTGTATCAGTGTTGAAAGTCTATGATTGGCCTCGGTCTTCGAATGAACAATGATTGTTTTGTTTTAAAATTAAAGTAGTTAAAAAAACCGTTGACGAAAATTAACGTTAGCTATACATTTTAATTAACCTTAACAGAACTTCGCGCAATGTCCTTCAACGAGCACACGAGTGCACGTAGAAATACACCCGGAACCGTACACGATTCTCATTACAATGTAATAAGGGCTATGAAGAGCCTTCGCTACAGTCCGCCGAGAGTCAATGGAATGTAATTAGATTTCGGAATCACAGGCTCAAAGGCAGCAGAGTTGGATGCTCGCAATTGAAAAGTAGGCGGGGGGCGCGGGGCGCTGGACAGGGGCGCGGGACGGGGGGTGAAGGGCGCCGGACGGGGGCGCGGGGCGCTCGGTGCCAATCAAAAACTGGCGCGGGGGCGCAGACGCGTTGCCTAGGCAACGGCGCCCTTCTCAGGCCCGGTGATCAATAGATCGTTTACTCCCGATAAAATAAAGCCGGATTATTTATTATTTCAATCCGGCGAGCATCCTTATTGCCGACACGGCCCCCTGAATGCGTAACAGCCCCGATCCGGGGGGATGAAACCGTCGAGGAACAGCGACTTTAAATTGTCGATTGCAGAATTTGCTCATCCTTTCTTTTTATATTTTAGGTGTTCGTTTTTATTTAACAGTACGCGTCGTCGGTTTTTAATCTATCTATAGTACATTTTGGCTAGCTTCGGAAGTATTATCTTATCATATTATATAGAGAATGAGGTACTTAATAAACAATTACAATGTGGTTATTTTAATTTAGGTGTTAGTGGGGTAAATTGATTGTATTGTAAAACGATAATATTTTATTAGGTTTAATTGTATAAAATGTCTGTAGACTCTTGGCGTTTTCAGGGTTTTCATCTATTTCGGAATTCGATATTTCATTTAAATCGAAAGATAAGTAATGAATGAGTAATATAGGGTTTTAGCGAATTTCCCCTATAGGGAAGAAGCTATTACCGTAGTCGGCATGGTAAGACCTAGGCCCGGGACCATGATAACTTTTTGTTTTGAGGTCCCCAGACCCCAAAAACACCATTCGTTCGAAACTGTATATATATATGTGTGTCCGTGAGCACGATAACTCTCGTAAAAATAATCCGATTTTGATGAAATTTGGTATAAACCTGTAAAGCAGAATTTATGACTTTAAGTTCGAAAACCAGCCAGATCGCTCCATCCAAAGGGGTATTTTGGGGGGGGGTTTTGTACCCCAAAAATGGGTTTTTCGAATTTTTTACATATCATTTTGGAAATAGTCAAATTTTAGTTTTTACCATTGGATTCAGCTTAAAAAAACACACAATTTGGTATTTTGATCATTTCTCTACGTCAATTGGTTACCGAGATATTGAAAGTGCCTAACACAGTACGTTGTCTAATGTTATTCTTATGGAGGAAAAGAAAAATTTTATATCTCGCTTATTTATGAACGTATACTGACGAAACTTGGTATACGGCTTCATCTGGTTGTGGACCATTGATATTTGCTCAAAAAAACAATTTTTTTCCAAAGGCTCCTGCAGCAGCAAACCTGCGTACTCAGCCCCATGTTATTCTTATGGAGAATAAGTAACGTGTTATCTCCCTTCATTATGAAAATAAATTAATGAAATTTGGTATGTGGCTTTACCTACATGAGTTATATTGATATTTGTATAAAACCCATTGTTTGTGTTCCTTGCTTCAGCAAACCTGCATACTCAGCCGCCATGTTATTCTTATGGAGAATAATTAAAATGTCATAAATCGTTTGTTTATGAATGTATATTGATGAAACTTGGTATGTGGCTTTATGTGGTATTAAGATACATATATATGCATTGGAAATTCGCTGAGTACGCAGGTTTGCTGCTACGGGGGTATTTACTATTACTTATATTCCATATTTGTTTTAACTTGAAAGTAAGGTCCTTGGACTTCATGATAATATTTTTATACAATTCTGTAAGCGAAATTTTTATTCAAAATTCTGGGATTTTTGCAAATCGCAGGATGATGGGAGACAGCACAAATTAAAGGTCTTGATCCCAGGGACTCGGGAAAAATAGCAGTAGGTTTCTAAAAAATTACCTGCAAATGAGAAATTATGTAAAACATCCAAAATAAGAAAAGCATGGGGATTTAAAAACGCCTGCTTTGTTTAAATTAAAACTTGTGATTAAGTGTCAACTTAAATTACGAACTGATATGTGTTCCTACTTATATAGTTTTATTTTCCTCAGCATGTAAATAGTAAGAAAATCACTTGAGGCAGAGTATAAGATCAAGGTTAGGGTCTAAGGTCCCTTCCAGCCACTAGTAATTTATAATTATGTTATTCTAGGATAGCAACATATCCGAGAATCATTGAAAGCTGACTGTAAATAAAGTAAATGCTATATCTATACCAAATCTAGAGGTATAACAAATCTAAAAATCTAACAAACGGACAGTAAATAAATAAATTGAAAATTGTCAATATTAATTTATACAATGTGTTTTTAAATTTGAGATAAGGTAGAACTAGGACACAATATTAGGCATTTACATTAGTTTTAAACAAAATATCAAACAATCGTCGAAGTAAGTCTATACACGCCAATGTTAGTCGATTTTGAGACTTTTAACATTGTTAAACAGTAAAATGGATCCGTTTCGATAATACTATAAGGTATTCGTTCATAGCCTAGTCACTCAATCAAATCTAGTGGGAAATGAATAAGTTAGTAACTGGAATTATTATGAAAAATAACTAGCTGTTATCAACCCGTCAAAGTCGATGGGCTTAAAAACTAATAAAATATTGTTCCTTACTAGTGAAATATATTTAGTGGCTTATAAATATTTTTTAGAATCGATATTTAAAACGATATCTAAACGCATGTATATCTATATCTTGTAAACACATGTATTCTACCGTGCGACATTTAAAAAGGTTATTGTAACAAAGCCCCAACACATAGCATGTTTAATATTCATTAGAATGAGTCGAAACTCAGAAAATGTCTTTTTATGAAATAATTATTACGACTGGATGAAAATAGCCCAAAAAGGGTATTCAATGGTTTATTTTTAACTTTATTGTTGGTTTAGGGATATTGAATCATATCCAGATTTTTGTCACTTCAAGTCAAATTCTGTTTCTTAAAAACTGAAGTTAAATGTTATTAAATATTTAAAAGTTTGTTCATGGGTCCTAAAATATTCAGCAACAATTAACTCAATATACTTTCATTTTAACCCACGGATTCATACATTCTAAATATTCACCAAAGTCAGACCAACAAAAAACATAATTAGCTAAACTGTAAGAAGAACTGAAGATACATATGTATGCATTCAATCAAAATAGCATATGTACTTAGTTTTCGTATCCATTTTATCACATTAATTTCTTTCCAGTTTCACCCAACTTCACGGAGTACTGCAGATAATATATGAAATAGAAACTAAAAATTATAATCAGAAAAAGCTGAATAGGAGTTTTTGCCTTTTAATATATAAGCGAAATATTGTTTACTGGATTACATCAATTGCCTTTTACAATACGGTAGTTTACAGAGGGTGGTTTTGGTCCGGTAATACTTATAAGAGGCCAAAGTTTTTTCTGTGGACAATAGTATATCTCAAAAGGAATTTTGTATATGCTGGGATAGGGTGTAGGTAAAGAAAAATTGCCTCCATTTTGCTGTTGAGAAATATCTGGATTTTACTTGTCAAACCATCACATATACAAAGCTTGTTTATTTTAAAAGAGTGTTTTTCAGCGGCCGTGGAGTGGGGGTCCCCTACTTAAAATATTATATAATTCTATGCTATGATAAATATATCACTTGAATTCATAGATAGTACTGGAATGTACATCGTGCTGGAAAGACTGTACCGGAATGCGTTTTAGGACAAGTCTGCGAAGGCTGCTAATAGAACGGGGGAGTCAAAGGCATATGTCAATTTTAATAACTGTTATACCCCCGACCAGACTGTTACTGAGGTAAAAGTAAGAGAAACAGTTTGTCTAAATTGTTTGATCCGATCGTGACAGACACCCTGAAGCTAACTACTAAATTGAGCAGTTATATAAAGGTTGAAGAAGAACCTAACTTTACTGAACTGACAATTTGGATGAATTCGTCTTTAATAATTGATATTATATGATTGCCGTCTTCAGGCAAGCATCTTTGCTCTCTGTAGATGACATAATTGAGGGGTGCTTCTGTATTATATCGCTGGGACTCAATTCGTATCGTCTTTGCACTTTTACACTTCAGGAATATTTCATACAACCGTAGAACAGAGGAACTAAGTGGAAGAGTCGGTTTCAGAGCCTGGTTGGGATCTAGCTTGGACTTGCAGAAGATCAAGCCAATATTTTCAATGGCTTTGTGTTATTTCTTTAAATTTGTCAATACCAGTTATAATTCACTATGAAATGATCCGTGTGTTTGTTTAAAAACCATTCCCTCGCATGTTTAGGTTTATCAACATGGTTTTCATTAACATGAATTGAAACTACAGGTACTGAACTTGTCGAGAATTATATCATAAATGTTATATTTATATCACTCCCACGTGGTAGTCTTGATTCCAGACCAAAAATTACTTCAGATATTTTGAAGATATACATATTATAGCAGTATGAAAGTTATGTATATATTATAGCAGTATGAAAGTATAAAGCCAATTTATTAAATAATTAAAACCTTCTCTATCCATTTAGAAAGTTACAAAAGACACAAAATAAACACTGACATTAAACTAAATGTTTAAGGTTAATCTTTAAATAAATTTAAAAAAAAACATTTTTGTGATCTCTGTTTTCAGTGTCGTCTGTCGGTGTTTTTGTAGCGTCGGCGTCGGTACAGTGTTGTGGCAAGTTCGTGTATGTCCATCGCTACAACGAACTGTGCCGTCGACGTACTTCACTGAAGTTGAAGATAATCCCTCAGATGCACGGACTTATATTTAACATTCACCTTACTTTTGTATTAATTCTCAATTAATTACTCGAAGCTTGTGATGTTTAAATTGTGCGTGAAAATGTTAGAGTTCCTAATCAACACCTAAGTATCCAAGGTTAAAGTTTATATTATTTTCCATAAGGGATGTAATCTCATCATATGTAGGTTCATTGGGTTCATGGTCATAGGGAAATTCATGACTATCAGAGTGTTTTTATGAGTCACCATCGAAATGTTCTTGACTATCGGGGTCTAATGGACATAGATGTGTTCAACTGCCTTGCATGGTTGTACATACCGACTTGGGTACAACACTGTAACCCATAGTGGCTTGGGTAGTATAGTAAATAACTGAAAAGTAGGAATGTTCTGCAAACTATTGATGTTTTGGGAGAAGATCCGGCAGTTCTTGGAGATCTTAAGAGCACCACATCGTGATGGTGGTGTCGTGGACGCGCTTTGGCATAGCATGCATGTCCCTGTCTCTGGAAGTAGCCAACGGCCTTCACTTGGTGAAAACCACTGTATTTGGGTTAAAGTGAGAACGCACTTGGACGTCCTCTTGAAGGGTAATTTTATCTAGTAGATTTTTTTTGTTTTGGGGTGTATTTATGGAGAGCTATTTTTTCGGGCCTGAAAGGCTTAATGAATTTTCACTAAGGGTATTTTTGTTCCCTACCTTATCCATATTCCCAAGGTCCTTCCTTCCAGTGTTCCTGGAAGAAAAAAAATGTCCTTTCAGTTCCTTTAGGTTCGTTCATGCTCTCCTAACCCACATAATCCAACGCAACCACATACATTAATCACCTCAATTCAATTACTGTAAACGTTTAAGCACTACTGAATTCCAAACTGATCCAACGTCACCAATTTTCCGGGTGATGCCTTTACAGGAGAACGCCGAGAGCATGCCCAGTTGTTTATATATCAGACAGACGGTGTATAATGGATGGTTTGAGTTATGACTTCTCTGGGGACAGGATCAACACTGGTTATCCATTCCCCCTCCCCCGCCAAAGACGAGGAGCCCTGCTGAATTATACAGACACATTAACACCCTCCACCCACCCCGCGCTCAACTACACCACGGCTTTTAAGCTATGAATATTATAGTAGTTGTTTATGTTTTTAGTTTTTTTAACAGGTTTTATTCTTATCTGAGATAGTGGAGTTTTATTTTGTATCCCTCCTTCTGTACAGTATAAGGAGAAAGTATTGTTTTCGTAAAAATGTTTTGTATTTATTTATGTATTAGCAGAGTTTTTATTTTCAATGTTCCCTGTTTCTAAAATTTTGTTTTCGCTGCAATGTCTATCTGACTGTCTGTTTAGATGTATCTGTACACAACGAACAGACACATCCAAAGTCACATCTGGGTCTGTACCTAGAAACCTCACCAATAGTTCGATGCTAATTAAATGTTTTATATAGATGTAACTCAACGGTATCTCCAAGGTTTTTTAATGTTGATTCTGAAAAGTCGTTTTAACCCAAAAAAAACATAAAATCAAATTAAAATTTTATTTATTGGCAGACATTTAAGACTTAAGATTCCCTGTACCCACAAATGTGGTTTTCGCAGTGATTTCTGTCTGTGTATCTGTTTGGATGTATCTGTACACACCAAACAGACACATCCAAAGTCACATCTGGGTCTGTACCTAGGAACCTCACCAATAGTTCGATGCTAATTAAATGCTGTATGGAGATTTAATTCAACAGTATCTCCTGGTGGTTATTAAAAATGTTGGTTCTGAAGGAAAATCGTCCCCCCAAAAAAATAAAAATAAAACAGAATAAAACATAAAAATCTAACTTTTTCACTAACCGATCTTACGTTCGTTTGTTACGATGTTGTTTCTTAAACAACATCGTCAACACGATACCATCATCGACATCAACCCTCAACGTGGTTTGTAGCACTTAAAAGCTCCTAAAACAATTTGCAAGACCAGCATGACTAAACAGAGTATTACTGATGGCTCACAATAGTTGTATTTAATTTAAAATGAACTTCAGGCTGTACGTTGCACGATGTTGTATGAACTTCAGGCTGTACGTTGCATGATATTGTATGAACTTCAGGCTGTACGTTGCATGATGTTGTATGAACTTCAGGCTGTACGTTGCATGATGATGTATGAACTTCAGGCTGTACGTTGCACGATGTTGTATGAACTTCAGGCTGTACGTTGCATGATGTATGAACTTCAGGCTGTGCGTTGCTTGATGTTGTATGAACTTCAGGCTGTACGTTGCATGATGTTGTATGAACTTCAGGCTGTACGTTGCATGATGTATGGACTTCAGGCTGTACGTTGCATGATGTTGTATGAACTTCAGGCTGTACGTTGCATGATGTATGAAATTCAGGCTGTACGTTGCATGATGTATGAACTTCAGGCTGTGCGTTGCATGATGTATGAACTTCAGGCTGTGCGTTGCATGATGTATGAACTTCAGGCTGTACGTTGCACGATGATGTATGAACTTCAGGCTATACGTTGCATGATGTTGTATGAACTTCAGGCTGTACGTTGCATGATGTTGTATGAACTTCAGGCTGTACGTTACATGATGTTGTATGAACTTCAGGTTACTTTATTTTGCTCTTTATAAGAATATGTTAGGCTGACTTAAACTGTATACTACTAAAACTTACAAAATCATTATATTGGTAGATCAAGTTAATTATACAAATGTTTCTATTTGTCTAACTGAAACTAATAGACGAGACACAAAAACTGGTTCTTAAAAACTGATTACTTTTGGTATGTTTAAATAAAAAGCTTTATATATAAATTATGATTGGGTAAAACTATTTCGGTCCGAAATTATTATCTATAACTGTGTAAGTACATTTTCAATTTTTTTTTATTTCGAGTAATTCTACATACTGAGCGATTTTGAGGTGTCGAGTCCCGAAATGTTTATACAAAACATTTCATAAATGTGAATCCATGGAATTTACATTGTATCCAATGTAGTTTGTGGTATTCTCTATAATTATGTTTTTTACTGTGCTTTTAAGCTTGGTCAGTTTCCCGTTATCAGTACTGTACAATATGACACTTAAGGAGTTATAAGTGAAGTAGTAATAACATTTATTCATGCTATTTTCCCCTTAGATTGATATATGACTTAGAAAATAAGGTTACATACCTTGTCATCGTCAATCCACTAGTTTTAATAGATTACTAATTTCGGGACTGGTATCGACCTATTACCAAATCTTCATATCAAAATAAATTAGAACACTGTCATTATCTTGAAGTTTCTAACGTTTTTAACAATAAACTCAAACTTGTACTTAACACTCAAAAACATTAAACCGTTACAGTCAGTCTACTCTTCTCCTAGGCCGGCCGCACATTCGGAATGAATGTTTACACATATTGTTAAACTGTTTAATGTTTTAATGTTTCTTAGTGTCATCCACAATTTTGCGTTTATTGTTGAACATTTTTAAACTTCAAGACGATGACAGTGTTCTAATTTCTTTTTAGATGAATATTCAATAATAGGATATTTCTAGTCCCGAAACTAGTAATCTAGTAAAACTAATGGATTGACGACGACAAGGTGTGTCACTTTTTTCTTAAATAAGTATAACAATACTATTTACGTACATGGTTCATGTTACGTACTGCGTACGGTACATGGATTACGTACATGGTTTTGCTAATAGCAAGCGTCGGGTTAGGATAAAAAGTGCTCGAGATGTAAAAATTATGAGGTATTGAAACGTCAGTCTCTCACATATGTAGACACACTTCACCCACTCTTGCGTTCGTAACGGACTGCTTTATTGGGGTTTTTATTATTTAAGAGTTGTCCCAACGGCTCCTCACTAATTAATTCATTGATCCAATATAACGCTCTGGGCACCAAAAAGCCTTTTGGGATGATTTTGAACAATAACTGACGAATTTGTTTGTGTCTCGGAGCTTGGTTACTTGGAAGTGTTCAACAGCAGTGTTGACTTTTGCTGACCACGATAAGTAATTCCTGCTTACTTTCTCTGATATATTATAATCATAATATATACTATATATATTATATTCATAATATTTTGCAAACAGTAGTGTATAGACACGTCGAGTATAGTTAGAGGAGAGTCCTTAGTCCTATACCTTTCCTATTTTGGCACTAGTCTCTGAAATGCATTTTGACGAAGAATCTTACTTTTTCTGCAAGAAGAATAATCTTCAAATGCGCATCAAAGCATATTCGAAGCCGGAGAAGACCAAAATAGGTGGTACGTAAGTCAGATTCTAATGAATCTGTGCAAGGAAAATGTCTCTTACAACCATTAGTATATGTATGTACGTTTAGGTAAATGCGATCAAAATGTTCGCCTTGGATCAGTCCCTAGACATGGTACACTCCCAAAGAATATGGACATTATTGTGTAGTTTGGTCTTTTAAAAAAGTTTAAAATGTTGTTGTATTCCTCTGATAGATTTTCTTTCCACTCCTAGTTAATCTTGCTTAAAAATACTCAAAGGAAAGTAAAGGGTTTTGCATTAATTGATTTGGTATTGTGAAATATGAGTATTCGTTTTTTAGTATCTTTCAACAATGAATTTCAACTGTCTGCCTATGGTGACAGTGATTTTGTTATAATTTGCTTTTCCTTTCCCACCCAAGACCCTATCTTAAATCCTAATACGCCAGCAAAAATAACAGTTCAGTTTCAACTGAAGACAAATTATCAAAGTATAATATCCTAAATAAAAGGCAAACAATTCCATTCTTTATGTTTCCTGTACTTTGATATATTTATTCAAATCTTCTTTCACTTCTGTCAAGAAATTTGATTAGTCTAACACTGACTTATAGTAAAAACCATTGTAGGATTTTGCAATGATGATATTATGAGCCATAGATCCAAAAATTATATGAATTTTAATATTTAACTGTTTAAATTAAACATAATTTACCCTCCCTTAATCATTAATTTTTGAACTCTTTTTAAAGATAGTTGATTAAGCGTAAATCGTCAAAATACTCATAGTTCTTCAAAATCTGTATATACATTGTTTCAAATAGGATTTGTCGTAACTATTTAGTGCAACCTTCCCTAAATTCATAATTTCATTCTAACACAGATCTCAACAAGAATAACATTTGATTAAACAGTAAATGTCAAAGATACCCTACGAGACCTTGGCCTGTCAAGTAAGTTTGATTGAAACTTGATTATGCATCAGCTTAGCCTTTGCTTTGTTGGATATGTTCCACGCATAAACTACGCTTAAAAAAACTAACAGTAATAATTATTGTAAGGCAAAAAGACAGAACTCTAATAAAAAAATAAATCTACACTCTTCCATGAAAACATCCAGATTCCTCCTTAAAATGCTTTTTTACATGTTACAAGCAAAATTAATTTTTGAAAAACCAAAACTCTGACTGCGTAAAAATATTTAACTGATTTCTTAGTTACCATACTTATATAGTACCCTATGTCACTCCCACAACTAAGATGCATCCAGCGATACCTCATATGTTAAAATCCATCACCGTTTAGGCTAGAGAGCGAGACAAATAAATATAGATAAATACAGTCTCTCAAAATATATAACCCTCCTTCTGGGGCAGTCTAATAGGAAGAGCTCTCTTTCCTTTAAAATGTAAATTGTCAAATGAAACATCTCTAAATCAGCGGTTTATATTGAAGCACAGAAAACCATAAACACAGCAGCAGGCTGACTACCATGTTAACGGCAGTTGCATTACAACTGTTAGCTTGGCCACCGGCTGCTTTGGACAGTCCGGTGCTGTGGTGCTGGGTAGCACGGAGGGGGTGCATTCGGGTAAACCCGCTGACATCTCTATTGGCGATCCAACTTATTAGTGAATTTCCTATGGAAAGTGAACTATTAAGGCGGTCCCACACTACTCGCGAACACGCCCGAACATTCGGCCGAACTCCGAATGTTCGGAGTATTCGCGAGAAGTGTGGGAGCTGCGCGAACTTTGAATACGGGACCGAATGTTCAGTGAACGTTCAGTGAACATTCGGGCGAATGTTCAGCCGAACATTCCGACGAATATTCCGGAGGCTCCCACACTGTTCGCGAACATGCATTATTGCATCACTGCATCATTGATAGTCATCGATCTTGTTCTACTGAGACAATACTATAAAACATGCGTATTTATTTGTTGTGCTTTCAAGTAAGTATTGAATACCACTTAAGTGGTCATTGGTAATGAATAATCAATAATTAAATGTCAATCTCTAGTTGTACTGAGATACTACGTGTATGTCAGTTATAATTATAGCTATAAATAAACAATTTGTGTAAATTTAAGTTTTGTTTTAAGGCACAGGGGGTTGACATTTATTAGTATACTGTCGACGGATTCTGCAGGATTCAGGGCTTGAGTGATTTCTTCAACTCAGCTGCACTACTTTGTCAGTGTGTTGAGGCAATGTGTTGTTTCAAATCATTCAGTTCATACAATCACTTGCGTTTTCGCGACAGCAGATTGACGCCAACCTCAATAATGGGCATTTTAATTAATTGTTTATAGAAGATACAAATAAATCCTTTAATACGGAACCCTTAATTATTGTCCCTACATATCCTTTATTTAAATAGTAGTTTATTTTCTTCCACTCTCCATAATCAAAGCCGGTCTCATTGGTGAAGAGGGGACAACTACTCAAGGAGAAAAAACATTTGTTTGTGGTCACAACACCCAAACGTATCTTTTCAAATGAATATAAGTCTGTCATCTAAGTTGAGTAAATGACAGTGGAATCGATTTAATTTACCTCAATTATTTAACAAGAGATAAGAAGCTTCCAAGAAAATTGCATTGCCGGGGTAAGAATAGCATCGGCGGCGTGGTACAGGTGCACAATCAGTCTGTCATTCCCACGTTGAAATTTTCCCCGAAAAGAATAGTTTTTTGAATTATCTCTTGAATAATTGTTCAGTATTTTCCTCATTGTAAGAACTTGTAAAAGCTTGACTGTTAACAAACTTAATATGTAAATGTTTGTGCCGAATAATAAAATAATGTCCAATGTTTGTTAAACTTTTTTTTATAATGAATTATACTATCTTATACATGTATAAAAGAAAGGTGGTGACTGTCTGTCGACTTGTCTGTTCCGTTTCAACGTCCCATCTTAGCAATCCCGTAGGGCTTTACCCCAGTCACCCTTAAAGTTACAACGTTCCTCTTATGGGCAATAGGTTTAATGAATCAGGTGCATGAGTACTTAAACAGATGTTTACAGTAGTATTTTAATCAGCTCTGCAAAATACTGGTATCAGCTAGTACTTGATATATTTTTATTTGATTTTTTACTTCGTAAAAATAGGCTTCTCCTATTTTCGTTGGTTTCTTCTACACGAATAAGTTCTACACCTTTTATAATTTATTACATCAGGAGAAGAGATATTTACTCGATGTTAATTAATTGCCAACAAACGAAACCATTGTTATTAATATGATTATCATGAATTAATTATAAATAAGTCAAATACAAAGCGTTTCCTTGTGAACACTGAAGGCAGAGTGGTCAACGATGGACGATCGCCGCGCCAACGCCCAAACTAGCAGTTGTTACAGCTGATTTCCAACAATTGTTTATAATCAGCTGATTAACAAAATCAAACAGGGGTGTATCTGCTTTTGCAGAAAAAAGTGCACCATAGAAGTTCCTAACGTGACCCCCTAAACACGTTTTGGGGGGTCGTTCAAAATTTGATATATATATGTTTGCACTGTAACGGTCGCTTTTTGTCCGATTCACTTCAAATTTGGTAGGAGTGTTCCTTTCTATGATAAGTTGGACAAGTTCGTTGGGCAAAACAATCGGAAAACTCTAAATCCATTTTTTGGGGATTAGTCTTTCAGATTTTGATTTTTGGGCCCAAAAAGGGCCAGAACAGCCCCAGATATACAATTAATTCATGTAAAAAGATGGGAATTAGTGAGGCGAAACTTTAAAGCCCTCTCTCGTCATCCTAGCATAAATATTTACCGAGTTGTTAAAGAAAATGTGTATCGACCATACACAGTGTACGTTGTCTTATGGGGATTTTACATTAGAAAAACCTGTTATTTATATGTTGGTGTACTTTTATCATCCCCAGCAACCTCACGCCTCCTTTCAAGCCTGACAAGACCTTCTCCTAACGTTATAATGCGCAAAATTGTATTCCCAGCTTTGCATGTAAATGAAACCAGGAGCATCAGAACAGCCAAAAAAAATCAATGTTTTTAGATTTCAATAAAAATTGGTATAAATGTATGTTTTACACAGATTTTAATTTTTAAAAGTTTATTATGTGGAAATTCACTTCCCTCACCTCAGCGTGTTGCGTGCGAACTCGTTTCCCATTCAACCAACTACCTCTCCCCACGGAGTGCCCTCACTACTAGTAGGTTCACTACCAGGGGAGCGCAACCCTTATCCTATCCCAGTCAGCTTTCTAGCGTTTTATGGTTTTCTATGTTTTAAGTGGCGAGTTTAATCCAACTAGCTTAATACATCTACAGTTCTTATCTGGAGTGAACAAGTGAAGCCTCAATGGATGATATTTTGTAATAAACCACAGAGAACAATGGTTTCTATCAAACATAAGATCGAAACTATTTTTGACATGAAAGTTGTTTTTAAAAGAAAATATTTATTTTATTTCTTCCTTTTGTGTTGGATATTCTCTAACGATTTAGATGATTTGATCTTAAAAACACTTTATTTAAAATAGTTTTCAGGAAAACCTTTCTTTGTATGGAAAATAGTTGGACATAAATTGCACATTTCATCATTTTATAGAATGTGGGAACGGAGGTACAGAAGGTAAATAGAGGCCACCATGTAGGCTTTACTTTTTCTAGAAGATTAACATGTGTTTGAGCTCTAGATGTATGCTCGTTGGTTGAATCACTAAATCAGTGTAACTTTTCAACGCAGTACCTTGGTGTACACCTGATGTAAACATGACGAGTTGTACCAATACTACAACAATCAACTGCAGTTCAGTCAGTCTGTCATTAACCAGTTCATTACGATCGTGTGGCAGTTAGCATTACAAACAATACAACGGTTCAGCGCCGTGTGATGGGTTATAATGAATGCTGTGGTTGCTCCCCCGCGTTCTTCCCCCTCCCCCGGGGGTCACCCTCCCCACAGGTCATCCATCAGGTGTGATTTGTAGTTTCAATACCCGTCATCCCAAGTCCATCATGATCCATTACACCTTCTGTGCATCTGTCTGTTTCCCTCTCCCCAATACTGCTCGTATTAAATTTTCCTTTTAAATTAATATTGTTTATTGCTCTTCAAATTTTAACGCAATAGTGTAATTTTCCAGCTTAAAATTATTTTTTAGTTGATAGTATAATTATTTAGCCAGTCGAGTAAATTTTAAAGTATTTTCCTAGTAAGTCTGATAAAAGAAGTCAAGTAGTTTTTTTTTTCAATTATTATGATATTTTCTAAGTTAATCTTCAGAAAGGCAAATATAGAATACTTTTGTCGGCATTATCTACATTCTTTGTGTCAAATTTAATTGTTACACCAACAATCAGTTTGCTACACGTCATGCCAACTCTAACTTCCATTTTGAAATTAAATAAAATTTGTCCAACCTTTACCGTTTTCAAATATCGGTCACTTTTGGTTTCCAAAGCTAAATATCTAAATACCTTTAAATATTAGGATCAAAAAGTTTAAAAAGGTTTTATTTTTTTGATGAAAATAATGGTGTAAGTGTTTTTAAATAAAATCAGAAATAACTGAAAATAGTGATGGTTATAAATAAAAATGTTCATTTACTAAATTTTCTAAAAACCTCAAGTTTTTGTTGAAAATAATCGTAAGTTATTAGTACTTGTGATCCGATGCTCAAATTCTTAATGCCATTGTTTATGGTTCAAAACAATACTTCTGGTTTGTATTTTTTTAAATTTATAGTTTTTAAAGTACTGTGTATAGATTTAAAACTAAACTTTCCCGCCATTTTGAAACGGTGAAGGTTGGAAAATTCAAATTAAGTACTGAAACGACTGTTAGTGATGGGATGGTATAACTACAGAAAACTATGAATACTATTTTCTGTGGTATATCGTAAGCCAAATCGGATCAGAATTTCAAAATAACTTATTATATATTTTATGTTTCATTTTGGGTATAAAATGAGGATATTTATATAGCCAGTGCACCTTTTACGTGACACCCTTTATACAAACCTATAAACTTCATCAGTCGTTAAACAATATTATATATATACTGAATATATATGCATTTGTGCTGATACTTTTGTTTTATGAAGCATGTAATAACCCCCCCCCCCAAAATAGTGGTGTGAAAAAATTCACTTAAACCATATTTGTTTATAACACAAATCCAATCATTTTTAGCGAATTTCCCCTATAGGGAAGAAGCTATTATCGTAGGTGGCATGGTAAGACTTAAACCCGAGACCATGATAACTTTTTGTTTTGAGGCCCCCAGATGCCAAAAACACCATTCGTTCAAATTTGTACATATATACATACATACATATATACACATACATATATACATACATATATACACATATTGTACATATATATATATATATTTATTTATTTATTTATATGTGTCCGTAAGCACAATAACTCTCGTAAAAAGGATCCGATCTTATATTAATTCAATTTGGTAGAAATGTGCAAAGTAGCATTTATTTGAACGAGTTCGAAAACCAGATGGAACGGACAATCCTAAGGGGTATTTGGGGGGGTTTGTACCCCAAAAATGTTTTTTTTTGACATTTTTACATATCATTATGTTTAAAGCCAAACTTTAGATTGCACTATTAATTTCAGCTTAAAAAAAAACAATTCTGTATTTTGTTCATTGCTCTACGTCAATTAGTTACCGAGATATTGAAAGTGCTAAACACAGTACGTTGTCCAATATTAATCATATAGAGAATAAGTAAAATTTTATGTCTCGCTTATTAATGAACATATAGTAATGAAACTTGGTGTGTGGCTTCATATGGTTGGGGTTTACTTATATTTGCATACAAAGCTCAACTTTGCGGTTCCCATAGCAGCAAACCTGGATACTCAGCAGCTTTAATGTTATTCTTATAGAGAATAAAAACCATTTGATATCTTGCTTGTTTATGAACATAAATTGGTAAAACCTTTGGCATGTTGCTTCATCTAGTGGTGATCTATTGGTATTTGCATAAAACCCCGATTTCTGTGTTCCTATATGCAGCAAACCTGCATACTCAGTCCCAATGTTTTGCTTATGGAGAATAAATCAAATGTCATATTTCACTTATTTGTAAATACGCTTTGATGAAAGTTGGTAAGTGGCTTCATGATGTAATGAAGTACCATTTGATATTCGCTGAGTATGCAGGTTTGCTGCAACGGGGGTATTAATAATCTACAAAGGCCCGCTACGATTAAATCATTGCCAACGTTCTCATACGAACTAACGTATTGAGTTAATTAGTTTTATCACCGATTGACAAACTAACAGAGGGATTCTAAATTCTTTTTGAAACATTAACAGTGGTTTTGCAAGTCACAATCTTAGAAATTATGCATACAATTTAAGAGTACTGAGTAAAAATAAAGCAATTTTGATCTTTATCACTCCATCACTATTTGCATTTTTTATTCTGATTAGAATGACAGTGCGTGTTTGGTCTAGTGAAATGTATATGTACTTGGCAAAATGTGCATTCCCAATATATATATATATATATATATATATATATATATATATATATATATATATAAATTACCGTGTTATTGTATTAGTATTTTTTCCATACATTGTAACTGTAAATACATCTTAAGGTGTTATATATTTGATCACATCCAATATGTATTACAACCCGGAACATATACTAAATGGCTATAACAAATCACTGGAGTCATTCATCGTAGTTTTTCAAGCACTATAGGAGTCGAAATATATTATATAGGTTTTATCTGTGAAAGTATATTCCGGATACCTTTATTTTGGCACATTTACTATAGGGTACAGTTTAGTCTTTAAATTGTCTTTAAGTTGTTTTTTTTTAAGAATAGTACGATTCTATTATTTTGAATATAGTTATTTTATCTTCATTTTTCCCGACTGTTGAGCCTTTTTTAATGCCTCAACTAACATTGAATGAAGATACATCTCAAACTGCCCCACAAAAAGCGAGGAACAAAGTTCAAAAATGTAGGACCTAGTCCGGAGTCACTGCCCGGTCAATAACATGGTTTGTACTAACAATGCGTTATTGTGTCAAACAGGCTTATTCTGGGGCTTAGAGGGCAGCGGCGGGTGAGGGGTTGTACGTGTGATTAATTCGACACCCTGCGGCGCGGCGTTGCCACCCTAACCTACAGCTGGGGGCCAGTTACTGCTCGGCGAATCATATGAATTTAAATAACTTGTCATGTACTTCAAACATTTATTAGCCTAGTTCGACAACACAGTGGTAACGCTTTAGTTACGTTTGACCAAAAATAATAATATTATTTTTCTAGTACGAATCATTTAGTTATTATTTTTTTGTGTTCTCTGGGATGGTGTCAGTGGTTCCCGAACAGTTAAGAATAAAACTCGCGTTAAAGTTCTTTTTATTAAGACATCTGAAATTGTTTCATATTATATTTGTATATTATCTTTGTCTTGTATACCTATCTTTATAGCACGTCAAATTGGAAAGGAATAACTTTTCTTTCTATACCTCTACGTTTGCATGGTGTTCCAATAACAATCGCATTGTCATGTCATAGAAAACTATAAAATACTACAGAAGATTGACTAGAATATGAGAAAGGTTGCTTTCTCGTGGCAGCGCCACTAGTCAGTAGTCAGGCCGCCGAGAGGGGAGGCAGCGGGTTTACCCCAATACCCCAATGCACCCCCTCTGAGCGACCTAGCGCCACTAGCGTTCAAAGCGGCCGGTGACCGAACTAACAGTTTCAAACGCAAATGCAGTTAAAATGGTAGTAGGCCTTCTGTAGTGTTTTCGTTGAATCCATTATAAATCAATTAGACGTTAAAATACGAGAGCAGGCATTGCTCAAGCAGACCTGAGCAACAGTATGCTCTGGCTTATCGATAACCTTGACCCGACCCTGGCTTGTACCATAGATTAAGCATACTCCTTAGTATGCTTAATCTATGCTTGTACATTTCAATACAAAATTAGTAGGATTTTATGTCAAATTAATTTAAATCATTCTTTTATGACTGTTCCTCATAGACATTATATTTCTATTAGTCACAATCAATTTTAAAGTTAATTTAATTTTTTGTATTATTTAAATTAGATCAAAAAAAATTTAGCAACTATGACAAACTACCAGACCCATTTCGGATTCGTCCGCGTAAACTACGAGAGTTGTGTTTGATGCATTCGGTGGTCAGCCCGTGGAACTACAACGAATCAAGGGCCAGCTGAATTTTCATCAGCTCAAACCAAAGTGAATGTTCATAAGGGATACATGGTAACTTTGAAGCCCCGTGGGGCAAAGCCCCATAGTCAAATCTGTATAAACACTTTAACTTTCCTATTTTAGGCCTAAAGAATCAATGTACCAAATTTCACCATTCTAGCATGGGAAGTTGGAGAATTAGTAATGAGTGAGTGAGGTCTTCACCTTTTATATATTAAGCGAAGATAAAAGTGCAACGACAAGTTGGTTTTCCTTTTTTAATCAGCTGTCAGTTTACAGTATTTTCGTGTCCTGCACTTATATTTTAGTTTAACTTCTCGCATGTGCATATATGTTCTTTTATCATCATTTAAGCAAAGTTGGCTGTTGAATTAATATTCTCTAAAAAAATACTAACGATGGATTTGTTTTATTCTCTGGATTAACTTAATAAGCCTGACAATCCCGGATACGCCGGTAAAATTCAGGACCATTTTTCTGTGGGATGACAATGTATATAAATTCGGTATGTTTATATTGTTCTTGTAAAACAACAAATAATATTTGTTAATGCTGCATTCTATGGTGAATTTAATTATCGTTCTCAATAATGATCGTTTTAATGAACTTTTTAAGAAATCGACAGGTCAAATTAGAAATTTTCTTTGGCCGGACAGGATGGTCAGATGGTCTGACTTATGTATCTTTTGAATGTATGAGATAATACAAAATGATTTAACAAATCATTCTAACACTTACTTTCAATATGTAACATAATTTAATAAATAGTTTAGCGTTATAAAAAAATACCACTTCATATTTACCTCGTATTTGAAAATCCCAGGAAAATACCGCTTCATTTAAATTTATAAAGTCAGGAAAGCCTCAGCAGCGGGTTTAGTTAATAAAACATACATTTTTAAGCCATCCCCCATAAAAGGGGGCTGTTTCCCATCACAGCGTGCGGGACAAAGCAGGAGAAGGGAGGGGAGAGTGGGGTGGATTCCAGGGGTGGGGGCGCAGTCAGCTCGACATCTCAATAATTGATAGCACGAGTAATAGAGCGCGCTCTGTTAATATTGTATGCGAAGAAAGAAGCGGCCGCGCCTAAGCCGCGCGTTTACCCGGCTAATATGTGGCGCGCCGCATCCCCTATGTAATTACACGCCTCCCCTCGCCCCGCGCGGCGCCGCGATAAACCCGTACATCGGGTCAACGCTGCTCCTGGGCTGCTGAGTCGGGCCAAATTTGTAAATATGCGTGTTATCGGTGGAATGTCGGACACGTTATGTATAGTCGTTTAATATAAAACGATTCGTGATACGTGTGATGATCCCTTACTCTAAAATGAGTGAGATGTACTCTTCCTTGCTTGGAACTTTGATTTCGAAAACGGCTACAACAATTTACTTCACATTTTTGAATAAACTTATTTCTGGGTTTAAAATAACTTCTAGACATGTTTCATCCCCATAATAACCCTAATTATATAAAAAACTAACATTGGGCTTACGGAATTTTAAATCATAACAAAGGATTATGACAACTGTTCATAATCAGTGAACTGCCAATACATAGACAATACATCCTGAACAGATTCAGTATATTTAGTCAATTTTCAAAGTAACACTTATATTGTTAAGTATCAACAAGTGGTTTCTTGAGAACCGTATTTAAAACCATTGAGTGAAGACTGTATAAAATAGGCAAATGAGTAATAATATAATACTACCTGGAAGAACATTGAGGTATAATAACTGGAGTGACCTTAAATATACAGAAAATAGACAAATGAGTTAAGCAAGTCTACTCGTCGTTAGGGGGGCCCAGTGAAAATTATTCCAAGTCTGGTAAACAAACATTATGAGCTTCTCAGAGCAAAGCTCGCTCCCCCAGTCACTTCATTTTTAATTTAATAATTTGTCCAAACTGAAAGGAAACAGTCTCTATTTTACAGGTTGTTTCCGAACTCTTGGGACCCCTTTGTATACATGTTAATTTGTTCCTTGAGTCGAGGCAATCATATAACAGCATATAAATGCATGGATAATGTAATTTGTGTCAATTGATTTGTTTTTGGTTTCAACAATATCTTTTCGCCTGAGAAAGAGCAGTCCAGTCCACACGATCTTGAAATTCGCTGATTAAATTCCACAAAATAAACAATTTAATGAGCCTCAAAATTCTAATTTAAATAATTTCGAAATTCGCAAAGTTAGATATTATGTATATCTTACAATATTCAAATAAATGCCTTCTTAAAATGGTAAAATTGTAATTCCTCGTTATACTTACGATTAAATGAAGTCAATAGTCAATAGTCAATAGTTTATTTTCACATAACATTTACATAAACCAGCAATGCTAGAGAAACAGGTGAAATTGTCAAAAGGAAATCCAATAAATCTTAAAACTAATATATATACAATATGTCACAACTTGTATAAAATCTATCAAAAAACGTCATTTAGATAATCATTAATATTATAATATGTTTTACTTAGTAATAGAGCAGTAATTTCTCCTTTGAACCTATCCATTTCTACAATTGACTTTAAAGTATTAGGTAATTAATATAGAGTTTTTTCCCTAAATATTGAGGTAACTTTTCCAGTGGAGTAAGTCTATGAATGGGCAGCTGAAAGTTATTGTGATGTCTTGTTAAATAATTATGTTGTTAGTTATCATCCATAAACAAGTTTAAATTTATTTTAATTAGTAATAAAGCACTTAAGATATACAATGAAGGCAACGTCAATATTTTTAATTCTCTGAATAATATTTTACATGAGCATCTTGGACTAGAAAACGTCATAATCCTTATGATTTTATGATTTTTTTTGTATTTTAAAAATTGATTCAGCTTTAGAGCAACTGCCCCAAAATTCTATCCCATATTGCATATTGGAGACGAATAAGGCATAGTAGACAGTCAACTTAGTCTTTAAGTCTGTAACATTTTGCAGTACAGTCATCTGAAAACAGACTGTATTTAGTCTCCTAGCCAAGATTTGCAAGTATTCATCCCATTTTAAATTACTTTGTACCTGCAATCCCAACAATTTTGTCGAATTTACCTCACCATCGATCTGGTTTTCGAACTTAGTCATAAATGCTACTCTCCACATTTGTGCCAAATTTCATCAAAATCGGGTGTTTCTTTTAAATGTTATCGCGGTAACGGAAACATATATACAGGGTGTCCCGTAAGTAAGTACAACAACTTTGGGAATAGGTTATATGGGTCAAAATAAAAAGAAAATCAAGAATAATGTTTTTTCTAAAAACGCTTTGTTACCGATATATCTGCCATTTTGTATTTTTTCACTACAAATTTATATCTCAAAAACTATTAAATATTACTTTATGAAACTTGGTATAGTGTTTAAGGTAGAAATTAATTAATTGCAAAAAAATTGTGTTAAAAAATATTTTTCCGTTTCAAAATGGCGGCCATTTTAATTTTTCAAACTAAAATTACTAAAAAACAGCTGATTTTATGGAAAAAATACAAGAACACTTTTCTTTAGTATTTTGAATTGTCTATCAAACGACACAAAGTTCAGAAGGATCGGGCAACAAATAGCTGAGAAATAACGATTTTTAGTTGTACAGGCCAGGCGCACCCTGGCAACTTCTCCTCATTGTCTGCGACATAATCTAAAAATCAACTAAAAATTGTTATTTCTCAGCTATTTGTTGCCCGATCCTTCTGAACTTGGTGTCGTTTGATAGAAAATTTAAAATACTAAAGAAAAGTATTCTTGTATTTTTTCCATAAAATCAGCTGTTTTTTAGTAATTTTAGTTTGAAAAATTAAAATGGCCGCCATTTTGAAACGAAAACATATTTTTTAACAATTTTGTTTTGCAATTATTTAATTTCTACCTTAAACACTATACCAAGTTTCATAAAGTAATATTTAATAGTTTTTGAGATATAAATTTTTATTGAAAAAATACAAAATGGCGGATATATCGGTAACAAAGCATTTTTAGAAAAAACATTATTCTTGATTTTATTTTTATTTTGACCCATATAACCAATTCCTAAAGTTTTTGTACTTACTTACGGGACACCCTGTATATACATATATATAAATTTGAACGAATATTGTTTTTGGCATCTAGGGACCTCAAAACAAAAATTTATCATGGTCTCGGGCTTAAATTTTACCATGCCACCTACGGTAATAGCTTCTTCCCTATAGGGGAAATTCGCTAAAACCGTATTCCCATAAAATTAACATGGGAAATTTTATGGACACATTTTTTTACTCTTATCCACAACCACTAAACCTAGCTTAATGGTTCAGAATACTAAATTGTTTGTTTTTTAAGCTCTACAAAATGGCTATAACCAAAATCTAGTGTTTTTAAAATTTTAGGATAAAAATTAAAAAACTGATTTTTGGAAAATTTTAAACTCCCATAAAACCCCCTTCCCTTAGACCGTTTGATCTGGTTTTCAAACTTAAAGTCATAAATGTTACTCTCCACATTTGTGCCAAATTTCATAAAAATCGGGTGTTTCTTTCAAAAGTTATCGCGGTAACGGACAAATATATATATATATACATATATATATACATATATATATACATATATATATATACATATATATAAATTTGAACGAATAGTGTTTTTGGCATCTGGGGACCTCAAAACAAAAAGTTATCATGGTCTCGGGCTTAAGTCTTACCATGCCACCTACGGTAATAGCTTCTTCCCTATAGGGGAAATTCGCTAATTAAACATTTTTCTACAGTAATGATAAATTTAAACATAGCATTAATTTAAAATACAACACCTTTCCTGTGAAGCGAGCCAAGAAGCAACGACTAAAGAAAATGCCTTCAGTCCAAGCCGAGGGGAGGTTAAGCAAATAGACGGAGTAAGTCAATACGTGGTTGGGCCATTAGGAAATCCATTGTGGTAATGGGCCCCGTGGGCGGTTGCTCCCGCTGCTGCCATTTATCCGAGGCGTTCCATCAAATGGCCGTACACCGTGCCATCGTATATTACAACTGTGGAGTCGAGTATCGAGCTATTCAAATACAAGGAAATATGTTTCGAAAATCGTAATATTTACTTTTCTAATGTAGCTACGCATTTTAGGTGTGGTGTGTGTTGAATAGGCCTACATTTAAACTTCATACAAGATGGGGCTTCGGTTCTAAAAGCTTTCGCTTGTCTACCTGCTCCTCCCGTAGGGCCAATTTTAACGTTTCCTTCCTCAACGTATGATTCATATTATCCCAAAGTAAGTTATTAACACCCATTATAACAACCCTTTATTAACGTTTATTATTTTAAAGCTATTTACGAAATTATTGCGGACATTTGCCATGACTGATAGAAAAAGGTTTGGCGACGTTTCGGGGTTTTGAATCTGACCCCTTCTTCAGGTGATAAAAATTCCTATATGACATATCAATATTTGTGGTAACAATATAGGCAAAGACGGAAAAAGTCACAGAAAATCTACTTTAAAAAATACTTAGCGACTCTCTATAGAGGAGAAGTTTTATATCACAAATACTTATCGTAAAAAATCAAATATAAATTTTTCTGGGATTTTAGTGGGTGATTATTAATAATATAATCTGTTATAAAGAAATTTTGTTACTGGAATCGCTAGGTTTTTCTCTTTAAATTGGGCCAGGAATTAATTATGTCTGGTAATTCGAGGGAACACGGGACATAAATATTAACATTGGTCTTATGGGAGAAGCGGACAGAAACGAAAATACGTCATGACTGGAGTTCCCTCTTAAAAGTTTCTACCCAACTTTTGCAGGGTTCTGGTTTGAGTAGAGTGTTGAAAAATGGTTGACAAATTGGTAAACAACCATTCACGCGGTAAACTGCTCAACTCGTAATACATACAATGGTCTATAGAGAAATCATTTTGTTCTCACAAAAGTGTTTAACATCTGTCATTATCTGTTTACACATACAGACACGTATACAAAACGATAAGCATACAAATCCGTATATTTAAAATGACTGCAGGTCGGAGGGTGTGGATCACAACGTAATTGCTACTTACAACTACTGCATACGCCGAACTTATTCATTGGTTAAACGTTTAGGATCTTCGTTGTAATGTTTACTATACTATACTGTACTATCGAAACTTTTTTAAGTTGGGGTTTTAGTTATTTACGATTTCTACCCTGCTTCACCCTCATACATAAGACCAATAAACTTCAATATCCGTAGCTCATCAACAGATTATTTAATTAAGCTAGAGATTCATGACTCATTTCAAAGACCGAAAACATATTTATCCAGTCAATAGAACCTCGATGACATAGTTAATAATTTATTAATCACATTCCAAAATGTTCAGTATTTTCTATTTTTTACATGGCCACTGGAATTTTGATGGGTCTCCATTGATTTTAAATACTTCATAAATCTGTGATTTCAGACAGTTTATTTAAACGGCGCCGGCGTAAGGTTATTATTATAATAGTTTAATATCCTCTGGACGGTTTAAATATCCTCCGGTCCTATAGTAGATTAAGATATTACGGTTGCGGTTCTTTAATATACCGGGTGTCCCACGAAGAGGTCGCTATTTTTGAACTAATATAATTACTAATTGACATTTTTAATTTCTGATTAATCAGAATAAAATGGCGGAACATCAAAATAATTGTGCGTTTTTGTTAAAGTAATTTTATTTGCAAAACCATGTGTCGAAATGTTGTGAGAATAAACCTTTTCCTTCAATAAGCCCCATAGGACACTGCGACAGATGATGAGACAGATGCGACAGATTAATGAGGTTGATTGAAGAGGAACCGTTGTTGATACCTCGGCAATTTTTCAAAAATTCTTATGACTCATTTTTGTTTCGTTCCCATCGGTGCATAGCGATTGATGGACATCAGTTCTAATTAAGGGTTATGAATGAAATTAATTTAATTTATGATTTACCACTTTCATATCTCTATAATTTCTTTAATTGTATTTAGTACTTAATAACATTGTAAAAATCAAGAATTAATTTGAAATGGTTTTGCAAATAAAATTACTGTAACGAAAAAGCACCAATACTTTGATGTTCCCCCATTTTGTTCTGATTAATCAGAATCAAATGAGACTCGGGGGTATTTTTTTACATATGTATTTATTTTAACTGTAGAGTTTCAAGTTTGTAGCATGTTCGATACGTCTGGTATATTAATTCAAAAATAGCGACCTCTTCGTGGGACACCCGGTATTATTTTAAGACTTACTCGCATGCCAAATGCGATAAAGAAAATGTGTCCCTTACGTTTTATGTTTGTGTAAGCACATAAAATAAAGTGTCGTAGGGAATATCCAATGAGGCAGGAATTGAGTGTCGGTGAGGAAGAGCAGTATAGAGGATGCCAATGCAACGTCCTTCCAATCAGGGACAGTAAGTTTTGTTAACGCAGTTTTTTTTGCAGGTATGGTTTCAAAATCGCCGAGCTAAATGGAAAAAGCGCAAGAAGACGACGAACGTTTTCCGCACTCCTGGCGCCCTCCTACCTTCCCACGGCCTGCCGCCCTTCGGCTCCATGTCAGAGGGGCTCTGCCCCAGTGGCATGTTCGGGGGCGGTGACACAGCCCGATGGGGCGTTACCTCCATGACCTCAGGTAGGCCCAACTTATTGCAGTGATTCTACATGTTATTTACATGTTAAAGGTACAACTATTTGGGACCACTTCAATTTGCGAAGTTGACCGGGTTGACCGATTTGAAGATCGGTAAAAGTGGAGACATTTCAATTTGGTAAGTTCAAGTGTGCCCCGTATTAGTGGCAATGAACTAGTAAACGACTGGTAAATGGTTTTTGGAAATAGATTTATCATATTCACCTAATCCGTTTTGTTTTTCTCCTTCTCTTTTTCCGTCCGATGTATCTATCGTCACAGTGATTCTTCTTTTCCGGTCTATAGAGTTATTGGACAAGTAATTTCTGAACTTTGGATTGTTAGTAGTATCTATCAATGGAGATATTAACTGGGTCGGTAACAACCCTAACAGTACATAAAAGTACATATATAGTATAGTACATAAAATCGCTAGGTCAGATTTCAGGTCACATTCTCCAAGTTTTGGTCGACTGAAGTTTCATGAGTATTTTGACCTTCAAAGTAAAATGGTTGAAAATAAACAATTTAAAGGCTTTTTGTTATAATTATGAATATACGAGTATAATCAAACGAAATAAAAAGTCTACAATTTTTTGGTGAAGGTTCAATACCAATACTGTCCTTTGTCATTGGACTATGAATTAAGTTTGCCTTCTAAGAAAAGGTAGATACAACTAGATACAACTGGTCGTTAAATAGTAGTACGACCAGGGTTTGGACCGTTCCCCATAAAAACGTAAAAAATTCTATCAGAGTATTTAAAAAATACACAATAAAACAGCAAAACTTAGCTTTAATTACTAATTACTACTTAAGAGATATAAGTTCTTACAAGTTAATTTGAAATATTTACGTCTTCATTTGCTTTTGAATGTTGTAAATGTTTATTTTCTCATTGATTAATGTTGTGTAGGGATCACAAAGGTACACAAATTATATTAAATTGTAAAATTAGTTAAGGTACATTCTTATCCTGCTTAGCCGTCATAATTCACCTTCCTTGTTTCCAATACTTCCCCTTTTACTACCCTACCCTTTTCTGTATCATCCTCTGACCCCACCTTCTGTGTTTACCTAAGAAGATGATTTGGCAGAGAATGGGGAAAATTACCACTTCACTGTTCGTGCACTGTTTATTGACACGTCCTGTCAAGAAACGATTAATGAAACTTAATTGTGTTTTAACGATCAATAGTGATAAAATATGCAATACAAATGTAATGACTCTATCCAATGGAAGAGGTAGGGAAGGATATTGGAGGGGGTAATTTTCCCCACCACCTTGTTTACTAGATGGCCATCAAGTCATCCCCTACAATAATGTTTTCTACTTTCTCTTATTGCCTCTCCATTTACTGGCACCCCACCCAACATTACCTAGCATACTGACGCCCCCACCGCTGTTGCCAGGTCTGTCGCAGCTATCGCAGGGCGGCATGGGTGGGTTCAGTCAGCTGTCCTCTCACCAGGGGTCGCTGGGGTCGGGGATTCCCATAAGCTCCTCCATGGCCACCAACGGGTCTACGGTCTACCAGGCGCACTACGGCCTCAACACGCTAGGTAGGGAACAAGTCATACGACTGAGTCGGCAAACGACCAACGTCCAACACTTCAACATCCTCTAGAGTCTTCATCACCGGAAGTTGCCAGACGCCATCTTGGATTTTTCTTCCAATGTTAACTTTGTGCCTCCTTTACTCCTCACCTGATAGTCACATTTGCTTAGGGCTCAAAATAAATGTGTAGCGGTTCTCAAGTGGATTACATTTTGGGCATTATGATGTCATAGTTAATTGTTTACTGTTCAATTGTATTACTGTACAGTTTCTCATTATAAAGAAATTCTAAATTAAAAATTGTATTTTACCAGAAGACATGTTAACACAGTTAACATTGGTCTTATGGAACAAAGCTCTGAGAAGGCAACTTCCGACGATGAAGAGCAAGGGCTCCAGTCATGAAACGTCTGGCGTCACCTGCTCCCCGTTTAGGGTCAATGTTAAATTTCCAAGCCCGTTCCTCCTCAACGGATTATCCGATATCGTTGATTCAATGTTCATTTTAAAGAGAACAAAAATCTTAACAATATCAGTGAGAAAAATGTGTACACCACCATTTAATACAACTCTAAATATTTAATATTTACGACTTTTTATGGGCGAACTGTTTGTGATATCGAAATTCTGCTCACTGAAATCGCTAGGTATATTCTTTGGACTGAACCACAATCATCAACTTCGTATAATCCGTTGTGGAGGGACGGGCTTTTAAAGTTGCATCGGCCTTATGGGAGAGCAGGTAGAAGCCCTCTCTACTTTATTTAATTATTAAACGAGTTCGCACGCAGCACGCTGAAGTAAGGGAAGTGAATTTCCACATAAAAACTTGTAAAACTCAAAATAAGCGTAAAAACATACATTTGTCCAATTTTTATTGAAATCTGAAAACATTGATTTTTTGGCTGTTCTGATGCTCCTGGTTTCATTTACTTGCAAAGCTGGGAATACAATTTTGCGCATTTTAAGGTTATGAGAAGGTCCAGACAGGCTTGAAAGTAGGCGTGAGGTTTCTGGGGATGATAAAAGTACTCTAACAAAGGAATAACAGGCTTTTCTAGTGTAAAACCCCAATAAGACAACGTACTGTGTTTAGTCGATACACATTGTCTTTAATAACTCGGTAAATATTTATGCTAGAATGACGAGAGAGGGCTTAAAACTTTCGCCTCACTAATTCCCATCTTTTTACATGCATTGATTTTACATCTGGAGCTTTTATGACCCTTTTTGGGTCCAAAAACTCGAAATTTTAAAGATTAATCCCCAAAAAAAGGGGTTTAGAGTTTTCCGATTGTTTTGCCCAACGAACTTGTCCAACTGATTACAGAAAGGAACGTCCCTACAAAATTTTAAGTAAATCGGACAAAAAATGCGACCGCTAGAGTGCAAACACATATATAAAAAATTTTGAACGACCCCCCAAAACGTGTTCAGGGGGTCACGTTAGGAACTTCTATGGTGGTCCCGGGCTTAAGTTTCACCGTGCGGGTCATGCTAATAGTTCACTTTTTCAAAGGAACTCTGTGCCAACTTTGTTGGTATGCATTTCAGTGAACGAACTAAAGCGCTCATAAGCTACACGACCAAACCGCAAATAATAAGGCTTTTACTCTCTAGATGTTCTTTTTGGGGGTTCTGAAAAAACTTTCACTTCAGGGCTACCCAAGTGGCTTTCAAAGTTCCAAAGTATGTTAATCTTGGAGTTTTATTATTTGGGATATCTCAGCTGATTACAATGCCAAGTTTTCAAAACAACTGGCTTTTCTATCCCTGCGAGGGCCCTATGCGGAGAACAGAAGACCGACTATGTAGTTTAGATAATCTGGTCATTTAATCTTGAACATATCTGATTGATGTTTTACGCTTGGGCCAGGTTGTATAATGATTAGGCTTTGGAAATTTTGTCATTGAGATAAGTTAATTTTTATAACGGAAATTATAATGTTGTATCAGTAGTCCTACTTTGTTTACTTACTTTTAAATTATTCTATTTGCTGAGATAAATTGATTTCATTTAACAAGCTAATCATGAGTTATTAAATACCCCCGTCGCAGCAAACCTGCGTACTCAGCGAATTTCCAATGCATATATATGGGCATCACTACTACCTAGAGCCACTTACCAAGTTTCACAAAAATACATTCATTAATAAGTGATATATAGCATTTTATTTATTCTCCATAAGAATAACATTATAATTGAGTGCGCAGGTTTGCTGAAACAAGGAAGATAAGAAATGTGTTTTTTTTGCAATTATCAATATAACTCAACCAGGTGTAGCTACAAGTTTTATTAATTTAGGTTCATAACTAAGGGAGATATAAAACTTTACTTATTCTCCATATGAATAACATGAGGGCCGAGTATGCAGGTTTGCTGCTACCGGGAAAATCAACAAAAAAGATTTTTTTTACTAATATCAATATACCACAATTAGTTGAAGTCACACACCAAGTTCCATCAATATACATACATAAATAATCGAAATATAACATTTTATTTATCCTCCATAAGGATAACATTAGACAACGTACTGTGTTTAGCACTTTGAATATCACTGCAACGGTTGGACGTAAAACAACAATTAAAACGCCAAAATGATTGTATTGTAGACTAAATTTAGGCTAAACTGATTGGTAGAAAGAAATGTGGAGTTTTTAGTGAAATTATCTGAGGAAAATCTAAAAACCGTATTCCCATAAGATTAACATGGGAAATTTTATGGACACATTTTTGGGCTTTCATCCACAACCACTAAACCTAGCTTAACGATTCAAAATACTAAATTGTTTGTTTTTCTAAGCTCTATAAAATGGATATAACCAAAATCTAGTGTTTTTAAAATTTGTGGGTAAAAAGTTCAAAAATCTGATTTTTGGACAATTTTAAACCCCCATAAAACCCCCTTACCATAGACCGATCTGGTTTTCGAACTTAGTCATAAATGTTACTCTCTACATTTGTGCCAAATTTCATCAAAATCGGGCGCTTCTTTCAAAAGTTATCGCGGTAACAGACACACATACATATATATAAATTTGAAAGAATAGTGTTAGGGACCTCAAAACAAAAAGTTATCATGGTCTCGGGCTTAAGTCTTACCATGCTACCTACAAAAATAGCTTCTTCCCTATAGGGGAAATTCGCCAAAACAAACAGCAACTCGAAAGTGCTAAATACAAGATCAATTGATATAAAAAATGTAGTGTTGGTTTCCATTTAGTTTTATAAACGTTTTAACGGACATTTTTGTAAAAAAAAAACTAACCATAGTCTTTATTACTGAATTGTAGATAAACTACTGATAGTAATAAGGAAAGTAGTAGCACAAGCATGTACCTATCTAATTGAACCCCTCTTATATATCTTTTTTGTTTTTAACCCAACACAAAAATCATACATATCCTCCACCGTCCAAGAACTTCCAAAAATTCCAATGCCCAATAAAATAGAATTCGTAATTTAATTATATATGTATATAAAATACATCTTAAAGTTGTCCCTCTCTCGCAAATCACTCAGTTAATTTTCTAATCAAAGCTTGTAATGCTTACTCTAGAAGTTGTTTTAACAAATTTACACTATTTTAATTTTTACCTCTAACGTTTTATGCACTGAATGACTGAAAAATTGCTAATTTCGTTGAAAACTAGATAAATTAATTGTTTTGATATTTATTAAATATAGTTTACTAATAATTCATATACAAATATAAGGCAAGTCCCAAAACGCTTTAAATGAATCAGCAAGAACGTTTACGAAAACTGTGAAAATTCTGTAGCTATGAATATATGGATTATGTTCAAGTAAAACAAAATATTCTATTACCCACAGAATTTCATTGGAATTTTATTTTAAAGGTAAATTGTTCAATATTTTGAAATTATAAATACCGAGGAGCACGACGCGACAGTGCATGGTGAGTGTAAATACAACCTTGCTTGGGCATTGCTTTCATCACTCAAGTGTGAAATTTCTCAACCAAGCTCCACACTAACTGTGAAATGTTACACTCATATACTGGGAAAGCCAAGTCATGAACCTGGCAAAGTCTGTTAGAATTTTCACGGTGCATTTGTGAGTATATTGTACACTGTATTTCTGCATATACTCGATGCAACTGTGCACCCAATAGTTTCATTGGATGCATTAGGTTGCTTAACATTAGGTAGGCCTAAAATATCAAACAAAAAGGTCACCAATTTAGTATGATAATTACTGAATTACCTGTGAAAGTGGTCTTCCTTCTGTACATTTCTAAAGATCTGTTACAAAATGCCTTTCATTAAGCACACTAATGAAACACTAATGAAGCACTAATTAATGAAGCACACTAATTTAAATGGTCCAGAGAAATCATCATAAAACACACTACCTCTACACTTTGTAGAAATATTTATTCTAGTATCAATTAAATTATAGCTGAATTAATCCCAGAATGTTTGTTGCACTATAAACAATCTTTGATTTTAAATTAACTTTATGAAGAAAATTCAGATATACCCATCATTTGCCGACACTAATTAAGGCAAACAATATTCACGTTTCGGTATCTGATCCTGTCGGGGAGAAGTATCCCTAATACGTAACAAAATTAGTGGCACAAACTAGGCAAAGCTGGAAAACACAAAAAAGCTAAAAACAAATTACTGTAAAAGAAGTCAAAAGAATAAAAAAAACAAACACAAACGGCAGGCACTCGAGGGGAAAAGCACGGCACGACTGGACAACGTGGCAACCAAAGCGGGACTGCTATATTGCGCTTCAGTGGCTAGCTTTTGTTTGGTTTTCTTTTTCATTTTGACTGTTTTTACAGTTCTTTGTTTTAGCTTTTTGTGTTTTTTTCAGCTTTGCCTGGATCGTACCACTAATCTTGTTATGGTCTATTTATTCTTCTCATCTCAAGACAGGATCAGATTTCAGATCCCTTGAAAATTACTTTTCTCAATCAATGATAGAAAAGATCCACAATAGTTTGTAAAATAACATAAAATCACCATCACCAAAGTTATTAAGTTGGCAAACTTGAATTTGCTTTTTACTATTATTTTGAAGTTACTGTACAGTATTACATTAGTAGTACAAATTTAGATTTTTAAATTTTCTGAAAATAGTGGACTGTTGCACCAACACTTGAGGTGTTTTTTGAGCACATATTTAAAAAAATTGGATTTTGTTGTAGGACGTGCCAAAATCTTACTCATGACAGATGGTTTTAACTACCACGGAATGCACTTTATGTTGTTATTTCGATACCAACAATATTTTTTTTAAATAGCACATATAAAACCATCTTAAGAGAAAGCGGTCCAAAACCCTCAAATAGGTTTGGACACCCCGGAGATAAAACCCTTGACTCCTTGAACCAAAGTCCAAGACGGTTAACTGTTAGGCCAGCGAGATTTCAAAAACACCATGAATAAATAGAATATGATATATGAAGTATGAAATATGTAATGCTGAAAAAATATTTGGTTTCAGATCCAGTATTTTACGGTCACGACGCTGGGGGCGACTCTCTCAACTGATACCGGAAGTAAGAATAAGAGGGAATCTGAAAACGGAAGTGGGAGCTGACGATGTCCAAGACAGCGCGGCGGCTCTGCTGTGGCAGTGGGGGCAGCCAACGACAGTCTGTGTTGAAATGTAAAAAAAAGATTTATTATTTTGAAAGTGCTTTGTAACACCAGACGAGCTTAATATATCTAGAGGGTGCAAACACTCAGGAAAAAGTGAAGCCTACATGATGGCCGCCATTATCCCTCTGCACCCTCCGTGACCATGGCAACACAACTAACTACAGACCATAGAATTGTTTAATCTTCAATATTTATATCGCTTATGATTTTGTAACACAAGAAAGGAAAATACAATTTGTATGTCAACAATATTTTTGATTATAGTTTGCTGGAAACTCTTCTTCTTTGAGGTTTGTTTACAAACATATTGTCCAGTGAGGCTTCACTTGTTTACCTTAGATAACACTCTAGATTAATTAAGCTTGTCAGTATCTTCAGTCCTTATAACCTTTTGTTCCACTTCAGTTACGTTAAAACATTTGCTCTACATATTTCTTAAGTAATTCTGATAAAAAAAAGCTAAGAACGTTTGTACTAAAATGTTAAAATAATTATATTTTTCCATATGTCATTCAAGGTTTGGAAGACCCTGCAGATAAAATGTGCATAAAAACGGTAAACTCCAACAAGTAGGGAAATTAAATTGAAAATTCTCACAGGAAACAGGATTAAACGTTATAGCAACCATTTATGTCCTGAAATAAAACGTTAATTGCATATTAAAAGAGAAAAGAATAACTACATTAACGATTTTGTGGGGGGTTTCTAAAAAATATTGATAATTGTTTCAAAATGTGTATTTGTAACTAAAACGAATATTTGAGTACAGTAAGAACTATTACAACAAATATATTTTGAATCTAAAAAATAAACAAACTAATAAATTCCCCCCTCCCCCCCACTTTTAATTTGACGCCTTAACGTGCAGTTGTGATAACAGAGAAGGGGTAAAACAGAGTCTTGAAATCATCTGGAATCTCAGGATGTTTCTAAATATAAAAGCAAAGGATACAGTATTAATTCAGTATAAGGTCAATATAAGTAATATATTGATTGATTTCACAATTACTACAAAGAAAAATGTTATTCTTGATCATTTTCCTTTAAAAAACCATTTTCATATAGAAAATGGTTTAAAATGTGTTGATTTGAGTTAGCTGCTTCCACTGCAGCCCAAAAACTGAACATTATTTATCTTGTCAAAGTTGGGCAATTTGTATCTACCATGTCACGTTGATGTACAGTTGCAGTGATATTCTGTGTTTAAACCGATTAATATATTATGACATTCCATTAATATAAAATATTAATTCTGTTATTCTTTAACAATTGAAATAGAACTTTGTGAGTAGTCATCTAATTGCAATTTTATTAACAATTTTGTTTCATGTTTGAGTTGTTAATATTGAATGCACTTCAGAGAAAAACCTTAAATAATTTAAGGTAAAAATATTAAATTAATTATACACGGAAAACATGGTTATATACCTTTTCAATGATGGATAAATCAGTTTTCACTTTGAACCCTTTAAACATATAGGAAACCCTTCTTGTACTCATTCAGTAATGAATGATGGTATTTTTATATATTTTACATTTATCTCGCCTTTAAGTGGGAAATAGTAAATACGTAGCATACTAAAATTGCTATAAAAATCCCGTTAATGGAAAAACAATATTTTTTAAGAATTGCATTTAAATACTTACTCTACTGTTTTGGAACAATGTAACATTGTTTCCACTCTCCTGACAAATTTTAGGACATGACAAGGTAAATTGACACCGATATTTTTATGTAGATTCTGCAAATCAAAAAATGTATTTTTATTTACCGCGGTTTAAACACTCCCCAAAGAACCCTTGTAAATATACATTTTGGATATTTTTATTGGCATAAATAGTTGTAGCTCATTTAACTCTCTGCCACGAGACGTGTTTATGTTTTTGAGCTGATTGTAGAAATAAATGTAAAATAATGTTAAATGTATACAGAGTGTCCCGTAATGAAAGACATTTTTATATTTTGTTTAGTTGTAAGTACTTGTAAAGTTACTATGTGAATCGGTTCTTCTTTATTGTTTACAATGTGCAATAAAGTGTGATTGTCTAATTTAATTTGTTTCTTGTGTGTGTATCCTTTTACAAGCTGTTGAGTTTCTAAACCTAAATTGTACCGGGAACCTTTGAGAAAACTGTATGTCTGACATCCATCATGCACCTTCTTGAATGAGAGATATTGGAAACCAATCGGGGAAAAAGCTTTTGGAAATAAAATCTCTTTAAAGGGTGTGATAAAATGTGCCAAATGTTAACATTTTGGAAGAATTGCAAGTTGATCAGTTTTGCAGTTTAATTTGATTGTCACATGTAAATAAGAGTCCAATGAGCAAAGCTCTGCTAAAGCTTAATGGATTATCAAGTTTTTACTTATTACAACAATAGTTTAAAAAGTTTGGGTATACTTGTTCATTTTAAACATTTTAAGAAATTATGAAAAATCATTGTTTAAAATTCATTGTTGATTATGGTGAGTTTACGTTATTTAAGAAATAATTGAGGACATTTTACATCGCTGATTAGAGAAAAACAAGTTTCACAACGTTGTGGGATCTGGAATCTGATCCCGTCTTCAAAAACGAAGAATACCTACAATGTAACAAAATTAGTGGCATAATCCACGTAGAGCTGAAAAAAATAAAAGCTTGGACAGAGAACTGTAAAAGAGACAAAACAATAAACGAGTTCGCACGCAGCACGCTGATGTGAGGGAAGTGAATTTCCACATAAAAACTTTTAAAACTCAAAATCTGTGCAAAAACATACATGTATTCCAATTTTTATTGAAATCTGAAAACACTGATTTGTTGGCTGTTCTGATGCTCCTGGTTTCATTTACCTGCAAAGCTGGGAATACAATTTTGCGCATTATAATGTTAGGAGAAGGTCCAGGCAGGCTTGAAAGTAGGCGTGAGTTGCTGGGGATGATAATAGTACTCTGACAAAGGAATAACAGGCTTTTCTAGTGTAAAACCCCCATAAGACAACGTACTGTGTTAAGTCGAAACACATTTTCTTTATTAACTCGGTAAATATTTACGCTACAATGACATGAGAGGACTTAAAACTTTTGCCTCACTAATTCCCATCTTTTTACATGCATTAATTTTGCATCCGGGGCTTTTCTGACCCTTTTTGGGCCCAAAAACTCAAAATTTGAAAGATTAATCCCCAAAAAAGGGGTTTAGAGTTTTCCGATTGTTTTGACCAACGAACTTATCCAACTGATTACAGAAAGGAACGTCCCTACAAAATTTGAAGTAAATCGGACAAAAAATGTCACCGCTAGAGTGCAAACATGTATATATATATATATATATATATATATATATATATATATATATATATATATATATATATACAATTTTTAACGACCCGCCAAAACGTGTTCAGGGGGTCACGTTAGGAACTTCTATGGTGGTCCCAGGCTTAAGTTTCACCGTGCGGGTCATGCTAATAGTTCACTTTCCAAAGGAAATTCACTAAAAAGAAGTACAAAAGTCAAACACAAGCCAACACTACTTCACAACAATACAGAGGGTGCACATGTGAGACTGAGGTTTTATTGTTTTTCCTGCTTTCGAGATTTTTTTAGCTTTTCTGTGATTTTTTCCAGCTTTGTCTGAACTGTGCCACTAGTTTTCTTATGATCTATTAGGAAAATATGGATAGGACAAGCAGGCTTACCTTGAAAAGTAAAGGCATCCTACTGATAGCACACTGATACATAAAATACTATTTCAAGGCTACTGGCATCTTTGTCAACTTGGAGAAGAATGAATGGGGCATGTCCAGGAGTCAGTCACTAGCTGCTGGTCGGTCACTAGCAGCTGTTGGGTCACTAGCAGCTGTTGGGTCACTAGCAGCTGTTGGGTTACTAGCAGCTGGTGGGTCACTAGCAGCTGGTGGGTCACTAGCAGCTGGTGGGTCACTAGCAGCTGGTGGGTCACTAGCAGCTGGTGGGTCACTATAGCAGCTGTTGGGTCACTAGCAGCTGGTGGGTCACTAGCAGCTGGTGGGTCACTAGCAGCTGGTGGGTCACTAGCAGCTGGTGGGTCACTAGCAGCTG
This sequence comes from Allygus modestus, assembly GCA_963675035.1. Lineage (NCBI taxonomy): Eukaryota > Metazoa > Arthropoda > Insecta > Hemiptera > Cicadellidae > Allygus > Allygus modestus. The sequence continues at coordinate 406,509,637 of OY776112.1, forward strand.
GTGGGTCACTAGCAGCTGGTGGGTCACTAGCAGCTGGTGGGTCACTAGCAGCTGGTGGGTCACTAGCAGCTGGTGGGTCACTAGCAGCTGTTGGGTCACTAGCAGCTGGTGGGTCACTAGCAGCTGGTGGGTCACTAGCAGCTGGTGGGTCACTAGCAGCTGGCGGGTCACTAGTCACTTTCTTATGATCTAGGTATTCTTATTACCTGAAGATTGGGTCAGATTCCATATCCTAAAATTACATGAAACTTCTTTTTCTCTAAACAGTGATGGGACATGTCCAAAATTATTTCTATGATTCATTCAGTGACATACTGAATTTCCCGCCTGAATCGTAGGAAATATTATAATTTTAACAATTACAATTCCAATGTTAACAATATGAATTAAGTATTGCATTTTATAAATTTATCCAGGTAGTATACATTAAACAGGGATTTTTAAAACCTTGAAATAAGTTTCTATTCACAAGATAAGTTTACAAATATGATAAATCTTAGCATTATAGTTTTGATTTCTTTTTGCACTTTTGAATATTTTAATAATTTAAGATCAACTAATATATTACGTGAATAAGTTTATTAACAAGGTAAATAAATTTGTCTTATACTGTTTAAAGTGCCCTTTGTGAACATTTTATCAAACTTTTCTCTGTGATTGAGGAAATAATCAAATTATTCTTTATAAGGTACGTTCAAATATAAAGGCTTGTAATTTTGGTTTTAATAATCTATGCTATTTATGCTGGAAAAGTAAATGATTCTTTGTTTGTTACACAAAGATTTAAATTATGTCTGAATAAAATAGTAATGGAGAGTTGTTTTTGGAGCAGGATATTTACAGATTTATTGTTACATTTCTAATTCAGCTGTTTTGTAAGGACGCTTTTAATCTTTCAACAATTTGTTCGTTGCTCAAGGATCCTCTTTTGATCAGAATCTTCTTTATTGCACTTTCAGCTTTGAAGACCTGCAAAATTCAAAATGTCATTAGCTAGCCTAGTTGAGTTTCAATCAAACTCTTGACTCTTTATTAGTCTTTTATATATTTTTTACGTATATGTTATTATCTTTTAAACATGCGTTATACCATAACAGAAGACGATTTTAGTCCCTCCATTAAACATATACTAGGAATAACATTATATATGCAGGATAAATGTTTCCATAAATATTAACTTAAAACTAGTCAGCCATGCTGACTGACTCACACCCCCCCCCCCCGATCCTCTCCGTTGTTATAGCAACACATACGGAAACGTTGATGGAAGTATTGCAACGTGAAGTGGCCTATATATAGCAAATTCAGGTTATGCAAGCTGTTATTGAAAGAAAGGGTTTTGCTTTTCCCTTATTTATTTTTGTATCAAAATCATGAGAACCTGTAAGATATGTAAATCTTTCTGAACTGCCTGTATGTCTTTTCATCTATTACTTATATAATATGTTTTAGTTTTAAATATCAGATCTTCAAAGACTTAGCTTATCTTTATGTGGAGCTGAATTTTCGTGTTGGTATCCTGCATGCAACAATTTAGTATGTGGGGAGGGAGAGGCCGTGATGCAGTTATTGATGTAATTGGTAAGAGGAGAAGCCCTGCCTCAACTATTTCACACAAGAGGTCAAAAGAAGTCCTTGACTCTGATCAGTGGTTATACATTCAAACAATCAAAGAACTATAAGAATGGACATCATGATTGATCTGGATATCCACAATAGGACATAGAGAAATGTGGTCTGAAATCATTCAGTCTGACAGACCAAGCAGTTTTGAAGTAATTAGCATTTTTATAAATGTGATACTCTTAAACCTTATTAATAATTCCGACTCATCCCTCAAGCTGTTTAAAATAACTAAAACATTGTTTCTGAGTTCTTTATAAAGTTTCGAGTGGATATTTTGTTGTGTTTCTTTTATGTGTTGTGTCACTGCCATTTGTTATCTTTAAAAGGGTACGGTATTAACCCTGGTCTTGCTACTATCTAAGGTTGTCCTGTTAAAGCATCAGTAATTAAGATGGGGCACCAGATCCTAAGTGTGTGCCTGCTTCTCCCATAAGATCAATGTTAACTTTCAAAGTCTGTCCCTCGTCAACGGATTATCCAAAATCGGTGATTTATGGATAATTTTAAAGATCAAAAATATAGCTAGCGATTCCATTGAGAAACATTTTGATATCACAAATAGTTTAATCACCCATAAAACATCATAAATATTGAATATTTAGGTATTTTGTTGATCAATTATTATATGGGATGTTAAAATTTTGTTCACTGAAATCACTAGCTGTGTCTTAATAGCACAATAATAAATAGCAGCTGGGTCCTGTATCAAAACCTTCAACAATTTTTATATTTATCCAGGATCAATCTGGCAAACCTCAGATTACGAGACGAACACCCTATTACAACCACTACGCTACCCTTCAAGTTGAGTGAGGATGCTAACACTGTACGCTATGTCTTTAGCAACCGATCCTCTAGAAGCTACTCACTGCAACATGTTCGATGGTCACGGCTGCAGGCTCCACGCCGAACAGTTTGGTGAAGAACTCCTGTAGCTCCAGATCCTCGTGGGGGATGTACCAGATCTCGTTCATGTCACTGTTTGGGACAGGCTTTTTCTGCATGAGCAGCTTCTCCTTTGAAACTTCTGAAAAAATAATAAATCCTTATCCTTCTAATATACTACGTTGAAATAGATAAAATTAACAATAGGCCTAGTGAGTTAAAACCTTATACAGTAATAAACCCGTATGATTAATTTAGGCTTGTGTTCCCTGGTTGTTCAGGGTTTTTCTTTATAGATATAGAATAAATATTTCTATATAGAATAATTTTTTTTCTTTATAGAATAAATTTCAATAAATATTTTTAAAGCAAGTACTCTCAAATTCACTCTTCAATTTAGTGATGTTGGTGTGAACGAGTCACATTTTCTAGCCTTATCCAAGCAGTATACCATAGTCATAATATATTTTGTAACGTAAACATTAGGCTTTAATAAACCTATTTATGGTTGTGTTACAAAAACTATATTTATCCTAAGACTGAAAATGAACCAAACCAAAAATATATATTTTCCTACGTAGTCCACTGAATAAAGACTATTTGTTTGATATTTTGTGCAGTTTGGCAGCCTTGAAAATTATTACTAAGCCCATTTGCAATCACATATGCTTATTAAATTACTATGTATGGAGAGATTTTCTACCAAAATTTAAAGAAGAATATGGCTTTTAAAAAAAATGTTGAGCTTGATATCAACAATCCTATACTCTAATATGAGTAAGGTTTGCTTGCTTGCTTGCTTGCGTGCTTGCTTGCTTGCTTGCTTGCTTGCAACACGGATCTCAAAAACGGCTCCAACGATTTCCTTCAAATGTTCAAAATAACTAATTTCTGGGATAAAAATAAGTTCTAGACAGGCCTCATCCCTAGGAAAAATCAAATAATGTAAAAAAACTAAAATGAAAAGTTAAAAAAAATTAACATTGGGCTTATGGAGTTTCAAATCAAAACAAAAGAATTGTAACAGCTGTTCATAATCAACCAGGGAACTGTCAAAGTAATTAACTCATGTTGTTTATGATTATTAACATGTGGTTTCCTGAGAGCAGAGATTAAAAGATTTGAGTTAAGATTACATATATAGAGTAGTAAAATAAATCAAAGGGACATTGAGCTATAAATAACAACTGGAGGGACCTTACAAATGTAGAAAAGAGGCAAATGAGTTATAGAAATCAGATTATCAGTAGGGGGAAGTGGTGAAATATTACTACAAGTCATCTAAACAAACTGACTGGCCTTCCCCCGAGCAAAGCTCGGCCCCCCAGGTACTTAAGAGTGATGAGTGGATTAAACAACAATGTGGAATCAAAGGTCTTAACAGTATTACCAGAAAGACCCCATCATTTCCCCCCTCATTTTGTTTGCCTTTAAATTTTAGAGTGTAAAAGTATGTCGGAGTAAACAATACAAAGTTTTGAGCTATGAGGTTTCTGGTATCTGTATAATACTATAAATAAGAAAAAGGTGTTGCCTAAACATAATTTAGAGAATTACACAAGTATAACTTCTTATGCTGGTATTATTGTTAAACCAGTACTACAAGAGTTTACAATGTAGAAGGTAACATTAAGTTCAAGTTGTAACTGAAGGGGTTTTTAGTAGAAAAATCATGTTATTCAATAGATTAATTGTGTACTTTGTAACAATGTTTTAGTTTGTTTGCTACTTTGTTACACTTCAAACTTGTTGTTTAGATTATTTCCAATCACTCACTGCTAGATTAGCAAGGTGTGACTGAATTTACTTTATTTTACTGATAACTGCAGAGACCTGTGGAAGTGCGCTGGGCCCAAAACACTATATGGATCTCTGATAAATTGAAGGATGTAATTAAAAAAAAACTGTTCGTCAGAAATTGAATTTATCCAGCTGCTTAAGTCGCAAACACTCAAGGTGAACAAATGGAGTTAGATATTTGGAGCAGTTTGATAATTTATGGTTGTTTCCTTTGACAGATCACTACATTCGATTTACTTCGAGGCCTTTATTTTTTTATATATTTTTATATATTTGAGACACAGTTAAGTTTCTGACATGCAATTGCAGTATATTTAATTCTATCTTGACCAGTTGAATTTGTACAACTTATAAGTGGCTAATGCAAACGGAAGGTTGGGAATAATATTATATTTCTAATAGCCTCTCAATCACACCACCTGACCTCCAACCTTCCTTACCTTCTAGTCTTGCCACAACACATTATTTACTAACTCTAATATCAACTAGCAACAGTCATTAACTGTGTATAAATTATCTCCTTTTTTTGTAGAAACTAATCAAACCAATGACCGTCTATTCTCATATCATAAATAAGTACTAGAATTTTTGTTGCCTCTCCAAATATTAAACTCTTACAATTTATGCAACAAATACAAACTTTAAATTCAATATAAAATATACAGCAATAAATCTCTATAAATTCAACAAGTATAAATATGACTTCTTTCTGACAATTACTTTAAAAATAGGTGGAATGCTCTAGAAATATGACCAATAATGTCATAATTAAAATACAGTTTACTTACAGGTGCATGTTGGAAACCTTCACTATTCACAGATCAAACTTAATCAATGTACAACATTGCAAACACTTTTACTACTAATACAATAAACTCTTTACCCAAATTGATACTTCTTAAAGATCCCCAATGATCCCAAAAATGATTTATCGCCACTTGGTCTGACCGATAAATTTATCTTGCGGAATTTGGAAAAGATCGCTTATTTAATTTAATTGAATTTGATCGCAGTTTCAAGCGTTTTCCGGGTAAACTTTGCAAAATAGAAAGAGTTGGGTGTACACCCCGTAAACAAATCGATAAATTTAGGAAATTGCCAGAAGTTACGTGATTTTAATTTTGAAAAGGAGTAAAGTTACTTGACCGAATTATGCCGAGGAAAAGACGCTGGGTCCACGCGCATCGTAGTTTTATGTTGACTCTCGATCACGTGACCACATGAGATTTTACTTCCGGGTTCAAGTCCAGAATGACCTAGACGGTTCGAGGTCTTTCTCGTTCTGTTTCTTATTGGCGGCAAACTTGAAATTGCTTGAATTTCTACTTGTAACAACTTAATAGACTAAGATTGCCTTTGATGGACTAAGATTATGACTGACGCTATTTAATGTATATTTGTACAGGAATAAAGAATTTATTTGAAGAAGAACATTCACATGTATACTGGTAAAGGATTCGCCAAACCTTGTATAAGGTCCTGGTCTCCATAACGCAGGTCCACATAGACAGAGGTGTGCTGAAAACTGTCATGTCTGATCCAACTGGGAGTGTCCTTGGAAACAGGCTCCTACACAGCAAAATGAAAAAAAAATGATTGTAGAATCCTGTATATTAATATATAAGCAGGTTTTTTAAGAGCTTGAGCTGAGGAACTACTGAACCGATTTTATGGTTGATTTGTCAGTTAAAATAGGTGTAGATTCTAAGAATTCCTAATAATTTTTAGGGCTCTGCCCCGCAGATCTTTAAAGTGTCAATTCAAACCTTATGGAAAAATATAAATAGAATGAATTGTACATTTTAACTGCTGTTGACCATTAAAAAAACAGCACAATAACAAGAACAGATGTTACTTACGTTATATACATATTTAGATTCTACTGGAATAACAACACAGTATGTATGTTAATATGTTATGAAGGGTGATACAAATTCAGAAGCATGAGAAGAATATTTTATAGAATTCAACCAGTGAAATTTGCTGGTGGTTATTATTAAACCAATTTTATCATTTTGTAAACATACAAAAACTTTAAACTATCTAAAAGTACTGAAGTGAGTCACAGCACCAAACTCCCATGTGGTTGTGTCCATATTTTAGCAATATATAGTGGTGGAGTTTTAGAAAAGATTAATCACAATTAAATACAGAACACTCATGTTTGGTATTAAACATCCACTTTTTTCATACGAAAACTAAAATATCAAATTTTAAAATATAAAAATATGAAACAGTATTTTATAGATAAACTTTTATTTAACTGTTTATGTATATACTAGTAGACCCTTTATTAAAATACAGAATAAAGATCTTGAATCTTAAATCAAGCAACTTTACCAACTTAAATTGTACACTAGAAAGATGTCCAACTTACAATTGGTTCAGAGTAGTCCGAGGCATCCAAAAGATCTCCTGAGGAAATGTTCGCATGACTTCTCTTCACTTCGCAAACACACATGTGAACTGCCATTGTTACCACTACACCCACCAACCGGTACATGTCAACAGCTGATTGATCGAAAATATTATCGTCTCATAAAACCAGCTGATTGAGAAAACCGGCCAGTTTGTGCCTTCCTTGAAGGTCAGTAGTCCAAAGACCACTTTAACTAGAACTGACTAACCTTTAGGACGACATGTTGGCATATTGGAATTCTCTTTTGTCTTATCAGCCACTATTAGATTATCTTGATAGTTGAACGTTCTTGCATTTAATATGTCATTAGGTCAAAGCAATATACTAAGAGAACTATTTGTAAATCATTAGTTAATTTATATTAAATGGCAAATATTGATCTTAGTTAATATTTAACACATCTATACCTGCTATCAACATAAGTCACAATTATTACACTTTACACTTAGATAAAATTAATTTTCAATTTATAATTTGTTGAAACTTTAGAACCTGATAGTGGAAAACTACCTCTCACCAAAGACCCATTCATTTGGACAGAAAGTTTCTAATAGTATTATTCAGCTATTATTGTTGTGTATTTGTATTATTTTGTGATTTTGTTCAACTCCATCAAGCAATGAAATGGCTCAGTTAAGGTTGAGTTGGTCTCGAAAACAAAAAAATATTTATAGTGTGTCAGTAAGCCACAACCAAAAGACACAGAACATCAAGTTTAGAGCTCATACAGCTAAATCCTGGCACACCACAGTGCTGGAAACAATCAAGTTTAGAGCTCATACAGGTAAATCCTGGCACACCACTGTGCTGGAATCAATCAAGTTTGAAGCTTGTTCAAACTTAAAGTATATTTACCATTTATACCAAATTTCCTTAGTAAATTTACTTCTTAAATTTTGTCCTACTTATTTCACAAAGTTACATGTAACTCTGAAGCCCATCTCAGCTCATGAGGGCTCCTATTTGTAATTTTTATATCTATAAACTATTAACATTACAAATGTATTGGCTGCTTTTGTGGCTGTTATTTAAAATATCCATAAAAACCCATAACTGTGCCTTGTGATTTTGGTGCATTTGAACCATACTCAAAGGGCTTAAGATTATTAGTGAATATTTAATGATAAAAATAAGACTATGTAACATACAAAAATTAGTATATAATTTTAATAAACAGTTAACAAAAATTATAATTTTACACAAAGTCTTTTGCTAATGAAATCATGACTGATCGCAGAACAAACAGTTATAAAAACCTTAATTTATTTTTACATCAAAGCCAATCTTAAGCATCAAAGTGTGATGCTGTCACTTCTTCCAGTCCAAACTCTTCAATCAGTTTACGAATATACACCTTCTGCTGAACAGCAGTCTTCGGGATACGGACTTTTCTAATGTTGGTACCAGCATCCTAGCAACAAAATCAACCACAAATCATTAACAAAATAAAAACAGTTATTTACTAAACTAACTATAGTAGGACGTTCATCAATGTTCCAACATCATCATTATCAACTCATCATCATCATTATCATTATCATTATCATCATTATCAACTTGGCTGGTTAAAGTTCAAGGGCCTACCCTTGAAAAATTTCTATAAAAATGTCTTGCATCATTCTACAGTAATTATGCTAAAACTACATGTGCAAGTAAACAAAATATTTATTGATGAAACTGAGTCCATGGTTTTGGAACAAGTTTACTGGTGCCATGTGTGTAGCATACCGGTTTTTAGCAGCAACCAGATCAAACTTGTTTGTAATATTTCCTTTATTACTTTTCATAATGATTTTTGTTATTGTGGTAAAGAAAAAATGTATCAAAGATCTCCCATTATATAAAGCTAAGTCCAGCCCGTCGGTAATCAAAACCAACACCACTGACGCTGTAGAGATTAACAATATGGTTCATAGTCGAGTAGTTCTTCTACAAGCACTTGATGGGTCTAAATCAACCCCTACTCAGGTTTCGAAAGTTTACATCCACCTACATTGGTATTGGTTTGTTTGGTATACAGCTCCCCAAACGTAAGCTGGCACTTTGCAGCTAGGTAGAAAACCTGTATTCGTCATTCTGAAAACATCAGCTAATGGGTTGGGAACAGTAGTCTTGTGGCCAATGTCCCCGTGAGTCACCAGCCGAGCAAGGGTCAATGTACTCCGAAAGCCTTTATACCTGCATCTCCAACCTCCCCTCGCCTTGGCTCACTAAGCCCTAGTGCCAGCTTACATTTGGTAGGCTGTATGTTTCGTACAGTCCACCTCTTTGAATGAAGATGCAGACCAACTACCGGAGTAGTCAGATTTGAGACCAAGATGTGGTTGAAACCTTGAAGAGTGGTGTTTTTCGCGCCTACAGACAAGTTTCACACACTTCCTGGGCAAAGCCGCGATTACACGATGCAGGTTAGCGAGAAGGTAACCTTGACAATATAGCCTTGCGAAGGGTGTGTGAGCAAAAACATGACCAGCAGCCTGCACAGTTTTTGATCAAAGTTCTGTTTACACACCCTACGCAAGGCTACCTTGTCAAGCAAGTTACCTTCATCCCATCCTGCATCGTGTAACCGCAGCTTGATACTAAATGAATAATGTCATTGGTAGCTATCACACTAGGTACTATCACAGACCCTGACCTCCTAGCTATGGTAGCTACCGATGAAATTGGTCCATGATCAATGACAGATGCAATAAAATAAGAACAAGTCTGTCCACAACCTAAGAAATAGTTTTTTTAGTTCACTATACTAACTAACAATAACAAACTAAATAATTTAAATCATGGAAGAGTGAATTTTTATCACACCTGATTGATTCTGATGGATTTCCTAGATACTGCGAGCACTTTAGACAAATACCGGGCCAATTCATTGTCTGCTGCGCCTGCATACTTTGGTGCATGGATTTGAACGTGTAATCTTTTACTGCTATATCCTGTAAAGACAGTGAAGTTTTTAACACCATAAAAGCTATGAGACGTCATAAGTAATACCATCATAGTACAGTAAAACCCCGCTTAACCGGACCTCGCTGAACCGAAACCCGTGTTAACCAGAACAGTCTGTAAGAAATATTTATTCAGCAATAGAGAAGATAAGTTGGGCGTATGACTCATGGACCATGGAGGACTGAGAGACCGTCTGTCGCGATGGTCACTGAACTTAGGGGTTGTTTTGAAGGGTCCACATACCTGATCCGGCTGCGAGGGGGTGGAATGGAGGATTGACCCATACTGCATTTTCCGTATTCCTACATAGCACTAAAGGATCAGTGTACCATGAACCCTCACACCTACTGCAAACTCCAAGATGTTTGCGTATTTTTCTGAAATTAACTTTGAAATACCAACTTTGGATCATCCAAAAAATTGGGTTATCCGGAACGGTCCCGCCCCCATTATTTCGGTTAAGCGGCGTTTTACTGTAGTGTGAAACATGTTCACTTGGCTGGTTCAGTTTTATTTTAACTTAAAAGTAAAAAATTTTATATACTGAATACATAAACAACCAAATCAGAGCAATTCATACGCACATCTACATTAAAAAAGCTAATTTTAAAATGCATATAATCAAATGGGAAATCTGCCATGCCTAATTTGAAGATGTTATCCTGACAAAACCCAAACATAATGTAAACCAAAATGTTTGTTGGAATTCCTAGATATACGAATATCATATGGAACATATGGAATGCTAAACGAACACTGTCAATGGTAGCTATCACACTACAGGTCCTGGTCCTAGATTCCCTCAGGGCTTCACCCCACTGACCTTAAAAGTGTCAGTGTCCACCTATCACAGGTGATGATTTAACTTGGTCAGGTGGTTATTTAAACATGTGTATGTCAGCCGTAAAAGCTACTAACTTTTTCAACAGAATGCAAAACAATGTTTCGTTATCCATGCTTCTCGGTGTAATTGGGATCATCAGGTCTTGTAATATTAAAAGTAATTAATTTTACAAGGCACTGTCTAAAATAAAATATATTAAAATGGAGCAAGTTAAACAGTTTACTTAGTTGTCTAAGAAGATACCTAACAAATCCGAGGTTCGCCCGATCGATCCTGATCAAATTCGCAAAAGTTTGAGAAGGTTCGAAACTGGACCTAGCTGCCATTTGTCATTGGGCTATTAATTAATTATGCTTTCTAAGAACATGTCGACCTCAGATAGTAACAAGACCAAGGTTTGGACCGTTCCCTATCAAAACTTTAAAAAATGCCACTGGCGTAGATATACACTAAAAAAAAGACCAGTAGGTATACTGTTCCTGCGGTAAAGGAATTTTTCTCTAGCCACTGAAAGAATGTTAACTTGCAGGGACAAAAAGTAGGATAGGGACGGCACTCTTTGGAGGATCAGCTTCCTGATTGAGCTTGTCTAGACCAACTGAGGATGGCTGTTCAGACCACGGTATAAAATCAAATCAAATAATTCTTTATTCAGCTATAATAACACATTACATGTATTTGAATAGCGTCACAGAAGTATGTGCATTAGTTACAAATTAAAACTATTATTAAAACTAAAACTAAAGGTTGACACTGACAAGTATAGTAAAACAAAACACTTTGCATAGTAAAGGTCAGTGCTCAGAAATATTTTATCGCTACCGTGTAGCCTATCAGATACAATACAAATATTTTGAGTTCGAATGAATATTGAAAGTTTTAAATTCATAAATTATTTTAACGAATAACAGGGAGATTTAATTAAAACATATTTTAGTAATATTTTAAATTTATTAAAGTTACTCTCCAGTCTTACAGGTGCCGGTAAGTGTTGAAAGAACTTCAATCCTGCATAAGATTTTTTGTGTAAAATTCTAAGTTGTGGTGAGGTAGGTTAATTTTAAATCTGGTATTATAACTGAGGATTCTGTTTGAAGTGGGCGATATTTGAAGTTGCTTTGCGTAAATATCGTCCCTCAGGAAAGTCAGGATGAAAAAGAAACTTGTCACAGAACCAAAACACTAATTCTGCAAGAGCATGTGTTTTGTGTCTGTGTTTGACCGGTTTGACCCAGTTCCAATCAACAAACCAATATAAACCTAAGCAATGTAAAAGTCAACCATCCTGGCACAATATTTATCTACAAACGTAGCAACCAATTAAAACAAAATAAAATCTACTTACCAATAATCTTGTTTTCAGGACCTTCCTTCATCATTACTTGGAAGATCACAGTGTTGTTATGACTTTTGTCATCTTTAAGTTTGAGTTTTGTGATGTCAAACTCAGGGATCTGAACAAATTAAAGATAATTAAGTGTACTAGGTGATTTCAATGAATTCACTGAAAACATTAAGACAAATAAAACTTTAAGAAGGTCAGGTCTATTGTTAAAAATTCAGAGACCTTTTTGATGACTGTAGTAATGTAAATGAAGTTCTCCTCTCACAAAAGATAGTATTAGCTTGAATCTGCTCTCTCGCTATATCCTGACTCAGTACAGAACCACATCGCACTGGTGGCACTTTGGTCTGAATTTTTCCCACAAGACCTGACCTTAATATTGTTTAGTATTCATTGGTAGTACATAAAACATAGTTAACGATAAAGTTGTCTTTGAAAAGTTATTTTTACCAGGCATGAATAGAACTAGCAGACATTATATAAATAAAATTACAACTTCAGTGGAACCTCGACAAACTCGAACCTCAATAAGTCGAATTCCTTGATAACTCGAATTTTTGTCATTCTCCTTGAACTTGCGTACCTAATGCTATGTTATTTTACCTCTATAAGTCGAAGGGTTAACAGGAAACACCTCGATAACTCTAATTTTTGCAGTATTCTTAGCCTGTCGCCTCACCTCTATAAGTCAAATTTTTAGCTGTAGAACCTCTATAACTCGAATATGTACAATTGCCGTACCTCTATGAGTCGAAGTATTGACCAGAGAACCTCTATAAGTCGAAGTTGTTTATTCACCAAACCTCCAGTGACTTTGCAGCCGGAAATTTCAACCCTCCCTCCCCACTAAATCTTTTTCCCGGGTGCTCCTGGTAAAAGATGTTGATGAGCAACACGCATATCAAACAAACTCATCTCACAAACAGGTTTCATCTATGTGAGGATTTTATTTCGTAAATAAAGAACAGTCTCATATTGTTGTAAATTATATATATATATTTTAATAAAATGGTTTTGATTTGATTAGATTTGTGTTCTGAGTCGTTAGTTAGTGTGAGTTCAGAGGTTCTGGATGTAGTACGTTTTTAGGTTGTGTTTTACAAAGTGTTTGCAGTTTGGTAAAACGTGTTTGCAAAACTTTATTGACACAATAAATAAAAATAGTGACATCGGGAAGCAGTTTGGAACACCAGTGAACACTGTCGACAATTTTAAAACAAAAAAGTGTCGTCCTGATTCACCCTAATTCAAACAATGCTCTGCAATTTTAATTGTTATCATGTTTTGTTCTCTTTTAGTTTTTAAAATTATTTTAATAGCCTACAGTACATTAATCTTCAGCTAAATGAAATTGATGCGCAGTTGGTCAGATTTCTGGGCTTATTTTAGACATATAAAATTGTTCAAATCTATTTTTATTTTAATAATTATTATTATACAGCATGATTATTTTTTATACATAGCTCGAACTTATGTAATGATTATACCCTTCTATGATCCATCTATTGTGTTATCGTGACCCTCAATAAGTCGAAGTCTGTGGAAAATCACCTTGATAAGTCAAACCTCGATATTTCGAAATATTTGATAACTCGAATGTTTGCCGTTCCCCCTGAGGTTCCAGTTATCGAGGTTCCACTGTAGAATGACAATACATGATGTAAAATACATTATTAGAACTGTTGAAAATTCAGAAGAATGAGATTTTATTGAGTTTGAGCAGAAGGTCCTAGTTTAAGTAATGGGGTTACGGGAGATAACACTCAAGTAATAACTCATGTTTCAATAAATAAACTACTGTTGCAGCAGTATTGCAAAGAATCTCATAGGAAATTCAATGAATTGTCAAACTCACAAAAACAGTAACTAAAATATAGGTTTGCTTCATTTCCCTCAAAGGTCTTGAAAGATCTCATTCACACAAAAAAACTTGCACATAAAACAAAAGAGTAAAACATAAGTTTTAAATACTGACCATTTTGGACATTAGCTTGTCAGTCTGAGCGTCTCCCATACCCTCAGGAGCTGGGATGTAGGTTTTATTCCACACAGTGTAGTTGAACCCCATAACATGGTCCTCACCATGGTCTCTCTCCTCCCCATGGGCCTCCCATGGGGGCCGATCCTCTTGGAAGTATTTAATGTCCTTCTGAGCTAACCTTGTGCAAAGAATTCATTAAAATAAAAAATAAACTAAAAAGAGGAAATCGTTTGTTGTAGGTATAGTTCAACCAATAAGGGATGATAGGGGTTCCAAGGTGGTTATTATTTGTTGTTTTTTTATAAATAATATATTTTGATACTCATTTTATTAATAAGTTGTGTTTGAAACTCATTGGTGAAACATATTTAAGACAGAAGAATTAAATGCATTTTATTTTTTAGGGGAGACACATTTTGAACTAATGATTAAGAACTGTTTTATGCTTTGCTAAAATTTAATGTAAAATAATTAATAACTAGAAATCGCCGAGTGGTCCGATGGGCCGTAACCTGAGGATCGGTGTTAAATACCGTAAGAGTCTTCTAAAATCTACACGACAATACCTTTTTATCGGTATGCGTGAATTTCCCTGACGCACACATAATGAGAAAAGCTTATCACAATTTTTGTTCTTGTCTATTAATATAATGATTCCCATTAAAAATCATACAGAATACAGTAATATGAACAACTTTTAATTCTTTTATTTATAGTTTTCTACTTTATTTACTTAAAACCCTGCCCATTTTTAATTATTTATATGATAGTTTTAGGATAATTTAATCAAAATCTTATTTCCGATGGGGTAGTAATTTAGTAGTAGTAAATTTACTCCCCCGAAAATGTATATTTTTAACTAACCAATAAACCGTAAAAATCACTAAAATAAAAAATATATATACATTTGTACATTACAACAAACATAAGTTTCCACTAAAACCGTACTCCTTTAATAGCAACAGCAAAATTGTGCTTTATATATCAACAAATCATAATATACCTGAGCATTTTGTCTACAATATGTAAATCTGATCCCTCGGCCACGGCACTGTCACTGGGATCATAGTCCACGACAACATCCCAGGGGTCCACATGGTCCTCTGGAGACCTAGGGTCCTCAGCAGGGGGCAGGGGATTGCTAGGGGACGGCACTGAGAGAGCCAGCAACACAGTCACCGTGAACATCACATCGCAGCGTCAGTCTGCCTCGGCTATTACAGAGCTGTTATCTGGCGATCTGGTGATAAGGCCGACCAGTCGTGGGGCTTGGATCGTTTTATGAGCTGTGATGCAAGACTGGTTAGTATTTGATATGAAATTAACAAAACAATTGAGGTTTTAATGGGATTGTGGTGGTTTTGGCCAGCTGTTTTTTTTTTTTTTTTTTTTCATTCAAACGTTATTCTAACTGGTGACTATATTTTACCTTTTATCCTGAGGAAAGAAAACTTATTTAGATTGTTGTAATTTAGAGCAAGAGATTTAGAATTATAAAACTGAAAGGGATTTTATTTAAGACAAAAATATGTAAAGTGTGGGCATTTCATTAAAGAAAATGGTGTATGCAGTGGAATCATGAAATTAGAGTTCCAGTCAACTGAGCCTCCAGGTTAATTGAGCTAGTCACAGAAAGATAAAACAGATTTAAAACGCTTTCAGTGAAATTATGGTAATAAGAGATGTATATCCGTGGCTTGCTATGCAAGGTTGATGAGTCCATGTCCATACCGGATGTTGTATGAAAATAAGGGTCGCACCAATTCTATGAATTATCAAACAGTTCTTCTGAAATTAGTGGCTTCACTCATACACCATTTTGTCTGGGTCCGCTCATCCATCATCACCTCACCTGTCAGATTCAATTGTCTCAAAGTCCGTGCTAAACATAGTTTTGTAGTTAACTGTGAGTCTTTTCTTAGAATAAACTAATTTTGTACATCTTTATATCATCCGAGTTTTTCTCTTATCTCAGGTATTCTTGGTCCCCAGTGGCCAGTTTAGGATGGGGTTGGGGGACAAGGGGTGCAGCCCAGGACAGCAAATGTTCAGAAAAATAAACAATTTTGTTAAGTGGCCAAACTTTTAGTAAAAGCGGATGTAATGACTGAGTGCTCTATATTATAAAATATAGTTTACTATACTCAGGCCCGACGAGATGGGGGGCTGTAGCCCCGGGGCCCGAGCCTCAAAGAGGGCCCGGCCCAGCCGACCTGGTTTTATTTTTTACCTTTCAAATTTACTAATATAAAGAGGCCAGGTCTTGCATAAGTGGATCTATAATTTAATTATAACATTCTGCAAAAAAAGTATTATTATAACCTCTCAGGAGAACCACTATAAAGCATTAAAACTTACCTAGTTTTAATTTTTTGCAAACATTTTACTACATTTTTAATGATGATTAAAAAACATATCATACCTATTCAGATAATAGAGTACTTAAATAACATTACAACATATTTTATAATCCTTACATAACCTTTTCATTGCATACCTACATTATAAGCTTAAAAGGTTGACTACCTGTCCCTCACCACTAGTATAACACATCTACAGCAGTACGATGTTCGGTGTAGTGAAGGGGATAAGTATAAAATTGTGTTTCAGTTGTGAATTTAATATAACCCAGGAGCCCGGAAAAAACTGTCCCTGGGGCCCTTGGTTTCTCTCCACGGCCCTGACTATACTAGTAAATCAGAGTCTCCTATAAACCTACAAAAAACTGTCCCTGTGGCCCTTGGTTTCTCTCCACGGCCCTGACTGTACTATTAAATCAGAGTCTCCTATAAACCTACAAAAAACTGTCCCTGGGGCCCTTGGTTTCTCTCCACGGCCCTGACTATACTAGTAAATCAGAGTCTCCTATAAACCTACAAAAAACTGTCCCTGGGGCCCTTGGTTTCTCTCCACGGCCCTGACTGTACTAGTAAATCAGAGTCTCCTATAAACCCTACAAAAAACTGTCCCTGGGGCCCTTGGTTTCTCTCCACGGCCCTGACTATACTAGTAAATCAGAGTCTCCTATAAACCTACAAAAAACTGTCCCTGGGGCCCCTTGGTTTCTCTCCACGGCCCTGACTGTACTAGTAAATCAGAGTCTCCTATAAACCTACAAAAAACTGTCCCTGGGGCCCTTGGTTTCTGTCCACGGCCCTGACTCTACTAGTAAATCAGAGTCTCCTATAAACCTACAAAAAACTGTTAAAATGTTTGAAATCTTTGGTTTTAATTGGTTAAATAACCAGTGTTAATAAAACTTAACTACTTAATCTTGATCAGCTGTTTGAATTTTCATCAGCTCAAACCAAAGTGAATGTCCATAAGAATAACATTGGATTAGAACTTTGACTCCTCTTGGGGTGGAGGAGCCCTAAGGGAATTTCTTAAAACCCTTTCTTGGTGGTTACCTACGTTATAGAAAGAGTATACGTGCCAAATTTCTTAGTTATAGGTGTGGAGGTTTCGTCAGAAGGATGATCAGTTTTTTCGTATTATAGATACTAGAGACCGCCCAATGGTCAAAATTCGACCAAATGTTTTTTGAATATGAAGTTGACGAATATATGAAGAAAGGGTTTTTGACGAATATATGAAAACAAGTTTGAAATCTAGTGGTTCTGTTGAGCTCATCTCTCTCCCTCTTTCTTATATCTCTCTGTCGCTCTCCCCCCAACATCACCTCCAGGTAATTTTTTAACCTGGAGTTAAAACGGACAGCAGAGGTGCGTTACCATTCCAGTAATCAGACTCTCCACCTCATTATCTCCCCGTCCCTCTCCCTCCCCCCTCACAAACAGGTTTATTTTTTTAATGTGGAGTTAACACTGAGAAGGAGATAAGAGAAGGGTGTTACCAATCCAGTAATAATTAACATTTTGTTTTTATGAATCATCTGTTCTTGCTGTTGTAATATATATTTATTTGAATAACACAGCTGATGATTAAATGAAAAGCATGAAGAAAAGCAGAATGCAAGTTCCCATAAGGATAACATGTAACATTTGAAAGCCAAAAGGGCATAGCCCTACACTCCCAAACACAAAATTATTTGCATTCGACACATCCCCTAATAGTACTAAATAAGTGTACATAGTTTCATAATTTGACGATACCGCATATCCGAGAAATTGGTACCAAAAATATTTCCTTAGCATATTAATATATAGATTATATTTGCTTTTCGTTTTGGCGTAAATATTAATAAGTAAACAAACACGATAACAACAAGATGGAAGTGACAGATGGTGGTTTGTTGTACGACTACTTGCTGATTTTCCTCGAAGATGACGTTACTAATCCTGCGCAAGAGCACACCTATGTCTAGTATTTACATCACAATCTGAAACATTTGTTCATGCTGTTTTGCTGAAATTTGTTATATCAACATGTATCAAATATACGATTCAATCAAATGCTGTTCTTCCATAAGATTAACATTAAAACTTGAGGACCGATGTAAATTATATTGGGTTTCTGCTCATCTACAGGACAATACGTTTCTAACGGTATACAAGAACTTCTCCTACGATGCACACAAGCTGAGAAAAAAGGAGGGACAGTTTTGTGCTTGCCTATCAATATAAAGGTAGATAACAAGCTAAGAGGCTGCCAAAATCTTTAAAATAAATCAATAAAAACTGTAAAACCGTACCTTGGGATATCTAGCGATTGAATTTTATATCATTCAATATAAATTATTATAAATTATTCATGGAGATGTCTATAACTGTATCTGAAGGTATATGTAGACTTTATGTATTTTAAAGTCAGGTAAATGGAACAGATAAAACTAAAAAGTAAATAGGTAGTCCCGGCGGTTTTCAATAACAAATGAGTAGGAAATGAAATGGAATAAAACAACACCGTAGTTCTAAATTCTGAATACAACTACATTATAAATAACTTCTTAATTAGCATGGAACATATTGTTATAATCACGGGATGTTAATAAAAACGTCATACAACACGTACAAATATATTTACACTTATACTGTATCCATACACAAGACGGTAAATATACACAGAATATGGTAAAAGATATAGATTTTGACCAATGACACCAATCATCATCAGGCTCAATGAGAGAAATTCTCATTGGGATGGTGATCGGTGTGACTGGTCAAAATCGATAGCTTTTTACCAAATGTTATGTATATTTACCGTTTTGTATATGAATACGCTTAAATGTAATTATGTTTGTGTTGTAAGAAATTTTTATTTATATCCCGTAACAACCATTTACAAAGAAAGTTTTACAATGAGAGTGGACAATTTTTTTCATCAACACAAAATAACCTCTTGAAACAATTTAAATCTCACTCTACTTGTAAACCAAAGAAAATAGGTTTTGCTCTTCTTGGTATTCTTTATTCAAAACTGGTGACTTATAATTGCTTAAATCGAAGCCTTAAACTCTACCTCACTGTAATCAAGTTCGTCCACAAAATCGTGCGTCTCGTTTTGGAAAATGGGAGTGAACACTCTCCTGCCGACCACTCTGGAGCCGTCCTCGGACAGTGTGTCGATGACGGACAGCCCGGCGATCTTCTCCGCTAAGGAGATCTGCGGGCCAGCAGGGAAGCTCCTGCGCCTCTCCGTCTCAGAGTCATGGACGCCCTCGAGGATCTTTCGCCTGACCTTGAGCGACTTGCTACCCTGGTAGTTCTCCAGGAGAGGCCTTGCCACAAAGTTGGGTCGACTCTTCCTCAGCAGCCTTCCCCTGACGATGATCTCCTGGTTGGGCATCAGATCCCGTAGGACTTTGTCAAGGATCGTCGGGTTCTTGATGTAGTTGGGCGTCCACGAAGGGTTCATGTCCTCCTCGCTCAACACTGGCGCTGGCCCGCTCGGCACTTTAGACCTGTGGAGGAAGTTAATTTCAATTCAATTTAACTGATTAATGTTGTGATATTATTCTGTTTACAATAACCCACAACAGACTTTGATTTATGCTGCACTCTAGTAGCAAAAATTTTAACTAATGACTGTGAGAAGGTACGGTTCTCACTGCTAGGGTCGCGGATCGACTATTAACCTATCCAACTCCTCTATGCAGTCGGACGCAGTAGCCTTGTGGGCTAAATTATAAACATACCTTGGCCAGGTGTTCTTACGAACATCGCGGATTCGATTTTTGTTTACGACCGAGACTGCCCAGTTGTGCAACTCTCAATGAGTTAACAGATCTGAGCCAACATTCTTGGGAGGGCCCAAGTATAATAAACGGTGGCAGGCTCGCTTGGAAGTTGATGGGATAGGATAATTCTTTGTGAGATGCACATGCTCAACACTGATTTTGCTAATTTTTACTTATTTGTGTGTTTGTGACACTAAGACTCTTTAAATTGAAAGAAACAATATTTAAAGTAATATACACCGTTAATACATTTAAAAACACAATTTTTCTATTCCAATTCATAGGTATTAAAAATTATAAGTGAGGATTATTTACTAATATTATAGCATCATATCCTTGCCCTGTTCTACGTTGGAATGTTGCCCACATTTATGAAAATGTGTTGAAGTTTTCAGCTAAAAAGTAAAATAATACTAGTATAATAATGCAGCATCAATGAAACCTTTTGGGGCTAAGCCTAAAAAAAGGTTAATTTTTTTAATGAAAAATCCATACATAGGATAAAACAAATTTATTTTAAAACCAAATATATTTACCATATGATAGTTTATAGTAGTAAAATTATCTAGGTATTGTTTTCAAAATAAAAATGGTTTTCATTGGTTCAAGTTGTTGAAGTAATTGAAGATTAGACAGAAATTCAGGTTTGCTACAAGCCATTTTCTTAAAAGTGAAAGAAGCCTGCATAGTCTGAGAGGTAAATGTGTTTAAATTTAGGGTTAAGGGACCATTTTAGGAGGATTGAAACAAACTACCATTACCCTCATGCTACAGCGTACCCAGGATGAGATGTAAAGAAAATAATCCAATTCATATATGAATGATGAAATACAATTTGTGTACCAGTCTGGTGAGTAATTATAATCCCCCATCATATATAGGTTCTTTGTTTGCAATAGGTCACAGAGTAATAAATAAATAATGACCTTTGCTAACATACAATAAATCTTAAACATCAAGGTTATACCAGGTAGCTCAATCATTTACACCGATCTTTCAGTCATACGCTTCTTAAACACCTGCAATTGTGCGTCGTATTTCAGGTAGATATATTTATTTACAATTTACACAACTATACTGGATCTAAAAATTAATCACGAAATAAAGAAAAATTGTATGAACATTTTTCTGTAGTTTTCCGCTCACTCTGACAACCATTATACATAACGACCAACAGAAAATTATAAACTGTATTTATGGGATCTGAACAAAAGCATCACTTTACTTCATTATTCAAAGTTGTCTGGATGCACTACTATATATTCCTACCGTATCTCTGTGTGAGAGAAGACCTTGTCCATCTTGATGGTCTCCTCAGGTCCTGCCTCCTCCTGCACCTCCATGGTGAAAGGTCGAAGGTTGGCGTGCAGCCGCTGTTGGCACTCCCGCTCTGATATCGTCCTTGCCTTCACCACCACTCGCCTGGCCATCTGCTGCTTCTCCGACTACAGGCATACTAGATGTTTGACTACACTCAAATAAATTAGTCAAAGGCCGTAAGATGTTTTAGAAATATTGACAAGTTATTGATATTGCATTACCGGAAACAGAAGTAAACACCTTTCCCTTTGCTAAATGGGGCTCACTAAATATGATCACGATCTGCGTTCTACCAGACCACAGCCAGGAATTCTTATCTGAGCCACTGACTCAGATCGAGATCCCAAAAATTACTAAACACATCACTATCCTCTGCTGTGTTCTGCGAGTACAAAACTTTTCACCGTTATGTGCCTTTATCTTCTTAATATTATACGAGGGTCATCCAGAAAGTAAAGAACGTTTGCTTGCTGCGTCTAGCACAGCTCCCCCATCACCGCCATTGCGTGTGCGGCAGTCCACTCACCTCTCCACCAAAGTCTGAGCCGAGTCTCGTTGCTGTGCGGTCACACGTCTTATTTCTACAGCAATTCAAAATGGCGGCGGCAATCGAAAATCCCGCCAAATATGGGATAAGCAGTTTTATTCGGTTTCTGAGTTAAAAAATGTCTAGACCATCAAATTTTTTAGAAAAACACCAAATAGAATTGTTGGTGAAAGTGCAAACAAGTCTTCAAGTCGAGTTTTCAGGGGGAAAAATGGTGCAACAGATTTAATGAAATAAAATCCATTATGCACGACGAGGATAAGAGTGGCAGGTCATTGCTCGCAAAAGACGATTTGAAAGAAAGACTTGAGGGAAGATTAAAGGAAAGCAGCTGCTAAAATCTTAGCACATTACATCAATTTTAAGATTTTTTTTGCACTTTCATCATTAACTTTCTTTGGTGTTTTCTAAAAATTTCTTCGGTATGGACATTTTTTTACTCAGAGACCGATTGACACTGCTTATCTTAGATTTGGCAAGATTTTCTATTGCCGCCGCCATTTTGAATCGCTGTAGAAATAAGACGTGTGACCGTACAGCAACGAGACTCGGTTCAGACTTTGGTGGAGAGGTGAGTGGACTGCCGCACACGCAATGGCGGTGATGGGGGAGCTGTGCTAGACGCAGCAAGCAAATGATCTTTACTTTCTGGACGACCCTCGTATAAAACTCAAATACCACTGACTGACTCACTCATCACGAAATCTCGAAAAGCACAAAACGGATTGCAATGAAATTTAGAACATACCTTCCTCTTGGGTCTTAGGTGCTCACTAAGAAAGGGTTTTAAGAAATTCCCATAGGGTTCCGCTCCATGGGGAGTCAAAGTTCCAATCCTGTGTTATTCTTATGGACATTCACTTTAAGTTTGAGCTGATGAAAATACAAACAGCTGATCTTGATTCATAGTAGTTCCATGGTATAACCACAGCACACACAACTGTCATAGTTTTTATAAATTATTATTTGTGGGGCGAAGCCTGCGAGAACAGCTAGTTGACTCTTAAAAGCCAGATATATAAAAGTTGCAGACTAGAAGCAGACTAATGTATCTGTAGGTATAGAACTAAGAAATTTCCAGTCCCGAGAGATGCCTTATCGAAAGTATACAGTATATATCAATAGGCTTAACCAGAACAATACCAAACAGTCATAATCTATCTAGAATCTGGTGCAGTACTTGTCTTATGAAATATTTGTGAAGAGGAGAACCCTTCATGTCCATGTTGTCCTTATTCTACAAACATTGTAGGTCCTAGCTAGATTTGTAAAATATAAACGTAGTTGTCTCACTTAAAAATAAAAAATAATGTTTTTCCCCATTTCCCCATTTCATGTTCATTAAAACCAATCCTGAGTGACTGTTTAGTTTTGTTTTAACCCATTGGATTATGAATATTTCTGCATATGGCTACTACTGAGTTGAGCAATTAAATTTGGGTAAAATGCAGAGTTTTAGGAAAAAAATTATACATAATGTATCTTATGGAATACCTCCAAATATATCATATTTTTATGAAAATACATTAAACTGGCTACAATAGTATTAAGAAGTTTTTAAATTTTTGTTATATTTTTTACTTTTTTTCTATGCTAAATAAAAAAATAAAAAAATTAAAAAGTATTTTTTCAAAGCAAAGTGATTTTATAACCCAAAATTATGAGCTAATTATTTATTATTTGTAATACCCCTGTAGTCAATTTAATTCCCTATGTAGAAAAGTCATTTTTATTTCAAGTTTTTATGAAAATAATTTTGTTATGATGTTTTTTGTGAAACCTTACACATTGCGGAAATCCGCACTATTGGCAACTTGTAAAAGATAAAAAAAAAAATATTTTTAATATTTTTTAAATTAAATTTTTTTTTATTAAAAAATATTTTTTATTTTACTAATATCCTTTTCTTAATGGTTCCCAACCTTATTTGTTACGAAAACATAAATAACCACACCGAAAAAAAATAATTAGAACACGATGTCGTCATCACGGAATAGTTCCGTGATGCTACATTTGAGCCCACAACAGCTGTCACGGAACAGTTCCGTGATTCAAGGCCAATGGGTTAAGCTTATGTCTTAATAACTACCAGAGGTCCCATTATATCTTGATGTAAGTTACCAGACCAGTACAGTTATGATGGTAACATGTCACAGATCAGACTATAAAACATTTACCTGCAGCAAGTTCTTCAACGATAATCCTATAAAATATAGAAAAGGTATTCAACATTACCAGCACAATCTCAACTTCATCCCTGGACACCTGAAGGACACCGGAGATGAACCTCCACAGTTCCATGTTGAGGGAGTCTTGGATGTCAGGGGAGCTCTGGATGGCCGCCCACAGTTGGCCCTGCTCTCCAGCTGCTACAAGGTACAAAAAACAACATTACACAGTGAAGGTATGCAAAAAGTACACTATTCCAAGTGATGTATAGAAAACTATTTACATAGAATATAAAAGATTATGATATCTTTTAAGCAAATCTAATAATGAATTAAAAACTTTAGGATCCTAAAGATATTATAGAAGGTTCGCATAATTTTAATACCAGGAGCCGCAATGAATTGGCTCAAAATGTACAGATTTATTGACAGAACATCATTATGCTGCTTCCAAATTATATAAATGCTAGCTGTTTCCGACAGGCTTCGCCCCGCAAATTATTCATAAAAACTATGATAGTTTGGTGTGCTCCATTCTGTGGTTAGCCTGTGGAACTACTATGAATGAAGATCAGCTGTTTTTATTTTCATCAGCTAAAACAAAAATACATGGGAACTTTGAACCCCCGTGGGGCATAGCTCTATAGGATTTTCACAACTTTAATATGCCTATATCTTACTCAGGACTATCAAGTACCACTCTGCAAAATTTCAGATCAATCGGTCCAGTAGTTTTCACGTGATGGAACTTCAGAGTTACACACAAACATCCATACTTTCACATTTATAATATTAGTATGATCTTCGCCAAAACATTAAGTTAGAACAAAATTTAAACACCTTCAAGATAAAACGAGTTCGCACGCAGCACGCTGACGTGAGAGAAGTGAATTTCCAATGACAATATTTTTAATCTCAGAATCAGTGTAAAAACAAACATTTATTCCAATTTTTATTGAAATCCGAAAACATTGATTTTTTGGCTGTTCTGATGCTCCTGGTTTTATTTACCTGCAATGCAGGGAATAAAATGTTGTGCATTATAAAGTTAGGAGAGGGTTCAGTCAGGCTTGAAAGTAGACGTGAGGTTGCTGGGGATGAGAAAAGTACACCTACAAATGAATATCAGGCTTTTCTAATGTAAAACCCCCATAAGACAACGTACTGTGTTTAATCGATACACATTTTCTTTAATAACTCTGTAAATATTTATGCTAGAATGACGAGAGAGGGCTTAAAACTTTTGCACCACTAATTCCCATCTGTTTACATGAATGAATTTTACATGCGGGGCTTTTCTGACCCTTTTTGGGCCCAAAAACTCAAAATTTGAAAGATTAATCCCCAAAAAAGGGGTTTAGAGTTTTCCGATTGTTTTTCCCAACAAACTTGTCCAACTGATTACAAAAATGAACGTCCCTACCAAATTTGAAGTAAATCGGATAAAAAATGTGACCGCTAGAGTGCAAACACACATATATATATATATATATATATATATATATATATATATATATATACACAATTTTGAACGACCCCCCAAAACGTGTTCAGGGGGTCACGTTAAGAACTTCTATGGTGGTCCCGGGCTTAAGTTTCACCATGCGGGTCATGCTAATAGTTCACTTTCCATAGGAAATTCACTAACAAGAATATTCAATTCATATAAGGCTTTGCACTCTTTTAACGATTTATTTTAATGACCAATCTGTTTATCAATATCAAAAATCAACACCGTTTATTAAAAAGTAAATAATAGTTTTGAAAATATATTTTTGCTTTTTAGGCTTAAGTAATCCTTACGTGTTATTGCTTTGTGACTATATCCGATGTAACATGAATGTCCTATGAATAAAGGTATTTGAATTTAACAAAATCCTAACATATTTACTACTATATCGTTCTTGACTATGACCAATATAATTCTTGTAATTCTCTCTAAAACTTTCAGATTCCAAACATAAAATGGATATGTCTTGTACTCACCCATAAGGCGATTCTCTCGCCCCCTGATCACCCAGAGGTCGAAGAATATGTTCTTTTTGTCATCTCGGAAGACTTTAGGAAGGGGCACTTCCTCTTCTTCTGAAGCTTCTTCATACTTTATCGACTTCTTTTCACCATATGCCTGAATGAATTAACTATTAATATAAGGAATAGAAGAAACAAAAATTGTTATAATAATTGTTTATTAATGGTTTTTGACAATAATTTAATTTGTTTAAAACTTGTTTAAAATTAAATTCACCATATGCACTAAATTGTTGTTATCATGACTTATTCTGATACTTGATATACAAGTGTTATGTCAGTAAACATAACCCAATCACCACTGTTAAGACATTTCTACACTTGATTTGTCACCTGGTCACCTCTGTCAATAAACCATTTCATATTGTGTGGTAATAATCAAAAGTATTTGACATTTAATGAACAAAATAATTTCTGTAAGTGCAGTTATTTTACAACTAAGAACTGGAAGCACAATAACTTCAAATTGGGCTTAATATTTCAGCCATTTTTCAAAATGGCGGAACAAATAACCTCCATTAATGGAAGTCTTGTCCATTTTATAATTGCCATAGGTTATTATGTTTTATTTTAAAGTTCTTACGTAGTATTTTACATTGCCACAAACCGGACCCTTAAAGTTCAGTATAACTTTTTATATACTACAGTAATGTGTTTTCCAAACTTTTAGGGGACCATTCCCCTCCATTGCCACCCCTAAGTTATGCCTTTGCTCAATTTTCAAATTTAAACATTTTGTTCCTCCATTTAAAAAATAGTACCCATATTGAGCCCGCACTTAAATTTTGGGTGCTTCTCATTCTTAAATTGTCTTCGGTTCCTATGAAGTGACTGTCCAAAAGGAAATATCTTGTTCATAAATCGCTTTGTAATATCATTATCTCTGTTTTAATTCTTTATCGTGTGCCATGGTCATTAATTATATCCCAATAAATACGTATTAGCAAAGACAATTAATTAGATTCAGCGAGTCAGATGCATTGGCTCAAGGGCTGCACCACTGCCTCTGTCACCAGTGTAAACTTACATAGGCAGCAGTAACACATGGGGGATGATTTA
Source organism: Allygus modestus (assembly GCA_963675035.1). Lineage (NCBI taxonomy): Eukaryota > Metazoa > Arthropoda > Insecta > Hemiptera > Cicadellidae > Allygus > Allygus modestus. The sequence continues at coordinate 406,536,750 of OY776112.1, forward strand.
GGCGAAGCTCAGCACAGTTTCAGGGGTTTGTAACTTAGTTCTTTATTTGCTGCGGTATTAGCTACAGTAACAATGACTATTTAAATTATCCTTGAGTTCTGAATAAAATTTGGTTATTTTGTAATGTCCTTGTTCAAATTTGTTCTATTATTTTTCTTAAACAAAATTGGTGTCCATTAAAATTTAATATGAAAATCTAAATAAGTAAAAACTATAGAGTGAAAAATACATAATATTCATTCTACATCAATATTGATGGTTTAAAAATTACTTTTTATCTAACAACAAGAGGAGGTTTTTACTTTGACTGAAGTAAGTGGTTATTTTTCTACGTATTTGTGGATTTTTTACCCAATTTGATAGATCTAAATGATAAATTGTATTATGGATCAAACAGTTACCCTTTATTACAACAAACTTATCTGTCTTTATTTTTTTTATTTTTTGTATGTGAACGTGTTCAAATTTAAGAACAAAAATGTCAGATTTGATATGTTAATGAAAATTGTTTTATTGGCATTAACAATTTGAATTAATGAGAATGTCCCTTAAATGTAAGATGATTTTGTAATTCAAACTAAAACTACCAAAACAATGCCTTGCCTTGACTGTTTCAAAAATAGGATTGAGTATTCTATCAGCTTGGGGGCCTAAAATACTCTTTAATTCTGTCATGTTCACTGGTCTAAAATTTGAAATATTGAAGTTGTTTGTTGGTATGGCAGAAACATATTTTTTTATGATAAGGCAATAAGTTAAAACCACAAAGTATGTGGTCATAGCTAAAATTGTAGACTGCCCAAGGCACCTTTGTTTATATTTCCCCAAGGATTACATCGTTTGAAACCTTCACCAAATTCACCACACACATCCTAGTTCCACTTTTTCAACATTTCCATAGCACAAAGAAATCATGTTTCCTTTAGGAAGTATCCTTATATTTAAAGTGTCATGTTTAAGCACTAAAAGTGAGACAGCATAACTAATAACAAATACAATTTTAAATTAAAAACTTTGGCGACTAGTCCTCGAACTTGAATTTATCATTGAACTTTAATCAGGCAAATCTAAATATGATTTCTGATAGAACATTAAGATTGGACATATGATTAATAGAAATGAATGTGGTCTTGTTTGAAGATGCAGCCTTCTATCTGTGCTACTGGATTGTACGATAGCTTCAGACACCTGTCCAAAAACACAAATTAACTATATTCCTTATTTTTTCTTGCGCAACTAAGATGATTATGCATATTAAGATGATTTTTGTAATACATTGTAGTGAAAACCTACAAAAATTAACATAAAAATTAGATTGTGTTATTAAATTCAAGTAAATACACCATTGTCTAGATTTTGATTTTAATTTCCATTGAACAAACCAATCACACCTTTCTGGTGTTTTTCTGGTATTATCAAATACATTAATTTTTGGCCGTTTCCTTGACATGACCAGAAGGGGAGGTAGAAGGGGTCTGGGACCACAAGGGGAGTGGCAAGATTGATTTTGGCAAGATTTAATTTTTAGTTTTAAGTTAAACATAAATTTTTAATATGAAATATAATTTGTTAAATAGTTAGTGTGTTTAAAACTAAGCAAATAAAAAGAAACATTCCAAAGTCCCATTTGATTTGTACCTTAACAAACTTTAAATACAATTTTTTTCTGAACAACAAAAAAAACATGGCAGGGATCAGCATAACGTTTTGAGCATTGACCCTTTCTTAACAATAAACACCTAACGTCCAGGGCGAGCAGCATAGGATAAGTATAGACTCGTAAACACACGTGTTTAAATCAAAACAAATTATAGTCACAAACTTTTTATTTTTCTACACAAAAATTTAAGTATACCAATTCTTTGGTTTGTCATTTAGGAGGCATGAAACACATTTAGATGATCAATACTTGTTTATTGTTCAATAAAGATTGGTATTCAAGGTAATTATACCACTTCAGTGTATTCCAATTCTTCGACAACATCGACAGTTTCGTTCCTATACAACGGGTTTACCACTCTCCTGCTGACGACATGCTGTTTGTCTGGGCTCAAATAATCCAACATAATGTGATCCGGGACCGGGTGAGACATCTCTAGTCTCATTTCGGATTTGCGGCTTTTGATCCCACTCCCATCCAAACCTTCAAGAATCCTCCTCACCAACTTCACCTTTCCTGGACCACGGTAATCGTCTAAAAGTGGTTTGACCGGAGAACCTGATACAAGTCTTCCTCGGAAAACTACTTCTTTCTTTACTCCAAGATCTCTGAAAACTTTAGCTATTAAACTCGGATCTTTTTCATAAAACGGTTTCATCTCAAAAAGTTTGTTCCTTAATAATTTTTCGGATTTCTTATCTGAGTTTAGTTCCTTGCCTACTTCCTCTTGCACATCCATTTCATAGTACTTCCAATGACCTTCGTTGGCTTTTTCCGAGTCATTCTGGGCGTAAACTGCTAGGGGGGTGTAAGGGTGCAAAAGGGCTTTCACTGGCGATGGTGCTGGACCAGAAATGTAAGGTTGTAAATATTCTTTAATCTTATTTGTACACTCTTGTTCCGACAATCTACTATTCCTCAGCAGCACTCTTCTTCCTATTTCACCTGGAAACTGTTACAGATTTGATTAATTTTCTATATTTATTAAACTGAACTTTCCTATGTGTCATACAGTAGACTTTCAGAAATCCGGACTACTGTGACGGACGGCCAGTCCGTAATTAAAAAAATCCGGATTTCTCGGAGGTGGGCATGAATCATCAATTTTGCCTTTATAGCAAACAATTATGACAGTGTGCGATCTAATACAAGAGTGAAATACAGTAGTAATACAGTAGAACCTCGTTAATCCGTCACCAACAGGATCGAGAGGATGGTCGGAATACAAAAAAAGTCGAATTATCAGAGGAACACATTTATTACTTGAAAACGTGATAAAACTGTATTTTAAAAAGAAATTATTGAAATGTATGTATATTCGTACGAATTTAATATAACACAATAAATCATGAATAAAGTATAATATAGTAAAAAATGTCACCGGTCTACTGATTTACATCGTACGTGATGAGTCATCAACAGGAAAAGACCAGAACGGAGCAGCGCACCAGATACGTAAACAATAAGAAACACTTATAACGGCACCGAAACACAGATGAGTGCCTGGTAATGCAAACTTTACATTTGTGTAATTTGGGATAATCGTGTTTTGGAATTCTTTGTTAGTGATTGTGAGTTTATGTTTTTATAAAATATTGCAGACATTTACCATCATTGACTGAGAAGAACCAGTGTCCCTACGTTTATGGATCTGGAATTTGGAATGCATTTTGTAAGCTTATGTTCTCACCTGATCAGGTTCCAGATCCCGAAACGTCATGATGAAACTTGCTTTTCCCAATTATAATTGAAGGTGATGTAAACTCCCCTTTAGATTTAACTAAGCCTCTCAAAAACCTTGCAAACTTGTTGCGGCAATAAACCCCTATGCCACTAACTGTAATCTAACCAGATTCAAGTCATGCCTAGACAATATATTTACCAATTTATTACTGTCTGATTATAACCTAAAAGTGGTCACTTGCCTTTTCTCAGACCATGGTGCACTTATTTTTAAAATTCCTATTCTTAAATCTAATCCATGGTCTAATAACAGTAATAAAATTGCAAACAAAACAATAACTAAGAGGATTTTTAGTTGGGATTCAATGGTTGTTTTCTGTAGTGTGTTGTTGGGTGTTGACTGGGATTCTAAATTCAACCAGTCAAACATTTTAGCTTCCAATTGCTTTACTGTGTTTTTACTTTCTCCCCCTATACATAGTATATGGAGAAAGTATTGTTTTCGTCAAAATTTTCGAATTCGAGTTGTTAGTGGAAATATTCGTTTTGGTGCTCCCTGAACCCAAAAAAGTGGTTTTTACGTGATGTCTGTCTGTGTGTGTGTGTGTCCGTGTGTGTGTGTGTGTGTGTGTGTTGTGTGTGTGTGTGTGTGTGTGTGTGTGTGTGTGTGTGTGTGTGTGTGTGTGTGTGTGTGTGTGTGTGTCTGTGTGGATGTGTACAGAGCTAGAGCCCTAACCAATGGGCCGATTTTGATGAAATTTGGTATGTAGGTACTAAGCCACGATATCTCCAGGCGTTTTTTTTCATTTTTTTGAATTTTTGATTTTTAAGGGTAATTATCCCCCAAAAACCGCCTAAAAACATGAAAAATAAAAATTTCTCAAAAACGGCTCTAACGATTTTGATTAAACTTTAGTCGTTTGTATAACTTTAGTTTTCCAACAAAATGACACCACCCGCATTCCTGTAAAAATTCGGGTTCAGAAATTACAGGACTTAAAACATCCAAAACTCAGTTTTTTGGATTTTTCATAAAAAGACATAAATAAAAAAAAAATATTACTATTCACCATTAAAAAGAGCTCAAAAAACTAAATAAATTAGTATTTTGAATTACTATTCTACAATTGCTGGTTTCGGAGAAAATTTAAATTTTCATTTAGCGGTAAACGCAGTACGTTGTCCAATGTTATTCTTATGGGGAATACAAAAATTACTATTTCTCTCTTATTTACTGATCAATTTCATTCAAACTTGATATGCTTGTCAATTTAGCATTGACCAACAGATTTAATTCGAAATATGTTGCCCCTTAATAACCCTGGGGGGGGGGGAATAGGGGGTATTTCCCCTCTTAAAACCACGAATGTAGCAATAGATTCTGTAGCGCCTCCAAAGCAGAGATTTGGGTGGATGTTTTTTAAAACAACTTGTTTACAAGATTTTCTGTACATTCGACCGTGCTTTGTATTCTATATTTAGTAAATAAAAAGTAATTTATTCATTAAAGTTGGGCTAAAAGGGAGAAAGTATGTGTCAGTTTCCTGATACCGTTTATTTAAAATTGTCATACATATTTTTGATAACAATTTTAAACTTAGAAAATGTAATATTCAAAATGGATTTAAAACAAACAAATGTAAAACATGGTTCACAGCTGAGTTGAATTCAATGAAGGAAAAATTACTAGCCTGTCATGATATTTACAAAAATACAGGTTCTGATGCAGCAATAAAATAATTACCTGTTTTACGATCAAAGTATAAGAAATAAGAACTAAAAAATGCTAAACTTAATCACAAGCACTAAAAATTTAACAATCCTCCAATAAGTGTGTGGCAGCATGGAATCTTATTAAAAACTCAAGTCAGATTGAATAAAAAAATAAATCCTGTCCTATTTCACTGCAAATTGTAAATAACTACAAGGATTCCATCAAACAAGCTTTTTCCAGTATACCAACACCTTCAAATAATTCAGCTCAGTTGATTCAAAATCAAAACACAAAATGTGTGAATTTTGTGTGGAGAAATTTTTATTCAGAGGAAGTGTTTTCAATTGTAAAAACATAAAAAATTCCAAAAGTTTTGGTAAATATGACATGTCTTTGTAAAGACTTTTTTCATATGACTTTGTAAAGAAAACTATTTTTGCTTATTTAGAACCTCTCACTTTCTGTTGTTCTATGTGTTTGCAGCAGGGCTACTTTCCTGATGAACTAAAACTGAGTAAAGTCATTCCTGTTTATAAAAATGGGGATAGTTCGGTTCCTAGTAGTTATCGCCCAATCTCGTTAATTCCTGTTCTTGCAAAGATTTTTGAATACATCCAAATACATCCAAATTCCACCAAGTATATGTCTATTTTGAAAAAAATAAATTGTTTAGTAACTTCCAATTTGGGTTCTGCAAAAGCAAATCTATAATAGATGAAGTTGATACAAAAGTAAATAAAATTGTATCCAGCTTTGATGATAACTCCTTTGCTTGGACCACATTTTATGACCTAAGCAAGGTATTTGAATGTGTATCTCATAGAATTCTTCTTGAAAAATTAAAGTTTTACGGGATTGGCTGGAATGAGTTGAATTTGTTTGTGATCTATCTTTAAAACCGAAGTCAGTCTGTTTATGTCAATGGTGAATGGTTCAGAACCACTGAGATTATGTGTGGCATCCCTCAGTGGTCAATTCTCGGTCCCTTACATTTTCTTATTTCTATTAACGATTTACCTGCAAACTGCAAATCTAAATGTCTTTACTGATATGTACGCAGACGACAGAGTTTTGTTTTCTCTGAATTCAAATGTTGTTGACCTCAAAAAAGTAGCTGAATCCACTCTAGAAGAAGCAGCCAATTGGTTCCATGCAAATAATTTATTTTTACACGTTACAAAAACACAACCAGTCATTTTTACTTTTAAAAACTGTCTCCTAGTATTCATAAAATACCCCCGTAGCAGCAAACCTGCATACTCAGCGAATTTCCAATGCATATTAATTTATCTTAATACCACATAAAGCCACATTCCAAGTTTCATCAATATACATTCATAAATAAACGATTTATGACATTTTAATTATTCTCCATAAGAATTACATGGCGGCTGAGTATGCAGGTTTGCTGAAATAAGGAACACTAAAAATGGGCTTTTATACAAATATCAATATAACTCAACTAGGTAAAGCCACATACCAAGTTCTATTAATTTATGTTCATAATTAAAGGAGATAACACGTTAATTATTCTCCATAAGAATAACATGGGGCTGAGTATGCAGGTTTGCTGCTACGGGAACTATCGGCCAAACGATGGGTTTTTGTGCAAATATCAATAGACCACAATGAAATGAAGCAATATACTTTCGTCAGGATAAGTTGATAAATAAGCGAGATATACAATTTTTCTTATCCTCCATAAGAATAACATTGGACAACGTACTGTGTTTAGCACTTTCAATATCTCAGTAACCAATTGACGTAGAACAATGATTAAAACATCAAATTGTGCGTATTTTTAAGCTGATTCCAATAGAAAAAAATAAAATGTTACTTTTTCAAAAATTGTAAGTAAAAAACTCAAAAAACCCATTTTTGGGGTAAAAAACCCCCCAAAATACCCCTTCGGATAGCTCGATCCGTCTGGTTTTCGAACTTAAAGTCATAAATGCTGCTTTTCACGTTTGTACAAAATTTCATCAAAATCGGACCTTTTTTACGAGAGTTATCGCACCCACGGACACATATATATATATATATATATATATATATATACAGTTTCGAACGAATGGTGTTTTTGGGGTCTGGGGACCTCAAAACGAAAAGTTATCATGGTCCAGGGCCTAGGTCTTACCATGCCGACTACGGTAATAGCTTCTTCCCTATAGGGGAAATTCGCTAAAAACAGTAACTGTGAAGTACTTGGGGATAACACTTGATTGGAGGCCCTCACGTGGATCTCGTAACAAAAATAATCTTCCAGGTAGGTTTTTGTTGAAGGGATTATTAAATGTGGTTCCATTAAAATATGTCATCACTTCATACTATGCATTTTTTCAATCACTTATCAGATACCACAGATTATGCGGTTTGGGGTTGTTTTATTTTTTATGGGAATTCATCTAAACCCCATATCCTTTTGATTCAGAAAAAAGTTGATAGAATACTCACAAACTCATCATGGAAAGCTCACTGCAAAACTCTCTTTAAAGGTCTGAATATGTTTACTGTCTACAACTTATATATTTTTCTTTAAAAAATCTGAGTAGTTTTAATTAAAGAAATAATATTCACTCCTACTTCATACAAAATCAGTCAAAAATGAATGTACCTTATCGAAGAATGTCCAAAACTATCAGTCTAGCCATGTAATTATAGGAATTAAACTGTATAAAAAATTACCACAATCTGCTCTTGACATTCCATTCAATTAGTTTAAGAAAAGACTGTTTGAATGGCTACTTTCAACCCCATTTTATTCTGTTGATGAATATTTAGAGCTTCCAAGTAGAGATATTGTAATTTGATTATTTTTAGAAGAATTGTAAAACTTGACGTTGTTTGTAACATGTATTGTGTTGATGACAAAAAAATATTCATTATTCATTATTCATTATCAGTTATGGCAAATGTTCGTACTAATTTCTTAAATAAAACTTATATACCGTATTTAAATTCCGATTTATCTCTTTTTTGGAGTTGTAATATAAATTATAACTTAATAATTTCTACTTTTCTTTCAAGACTAGTTATTAGTGCACAATTGAACTAGATGCTCTGATAATTATTGAAATGTGTTGCTTAGTTTTCCTTATAGATTGTTTTGATTGCTCAACAAGAGTTTTTTAAATCAAATGAATTCATTCAAATGTTGCATTTGCTTAGACTAACTCTAGGATAATGTGCTTTTCTTGTTTATCAATGCAAAACTATACAAAGGTGTTTATTATTATATTTAAAAATATAGCCTTAAATGTGCAAAATAACAAATTTCAAATAGTCTATTAAAGCGCTTATTTCCCTTTATTTAACATTTTTTACTTTTTAATTTCACTTCATACTTTGTACTGTATAAAAATTAAAGAAAGTTTAACGTAGAAACTTCAAATTTGCCATAGATGTAAATGTTAGTATGTACAGAGCGTTTATAGATTCTTAAACCAAAACTGTTTCAAGTCACATTTCATGGAAATCACTATGATAACACCCATTAATTTTCGGTTATAAAAAGAGCGGACGAATAACTAATCAAACGACACTGCATTTAATACTATTGGAAAAAATCTACTAAGTCTTAACTGTAGTAAATATCGTGATTTAGTGATATTATCAAAGAGTGAATTTACTTCGCTTATTCGCCTTCAAAATGAGCAAGATTAGAGTGGATTTGCTCCACTCATTGGCCTTAAAAAACCAAATCTGGTCTGTTAAAGTAAAACAATTAATATAAATAAACATTAAAATTGGCAATCCAAGAAAAAATTCAATTTACAACATAGTTTAGGAACATTACATAAATTAAAACAATTAAAGACCTAAATTTAAATTACGGTTCCTTCTATTTCGATCAAATATTTTCACACAAATAATAAATTGTTAAAATTCATCAGGGGTTTACTTAAGGGTACAAATAATTTGGAAAAATCTCTTTTAAAATATAACAATTATAATATTTTGAAATGTTATACCAATTTAAGTTTGTTTTTTGATTTTAGAAACTCACAATAGGGCTTAAAGACCTGGTTTGTTCAATAATGCCATGTGATACCATTTTCTTGTTAACAACAGGTAGCACTAGTGATTTTAAGAAATTAAAACATATTGTTTTATATTCCACAAAATCCAATACACTAAACTAGATTCTACCTTTAAACTTACCAGTAATATTTCTATATTTGACAAATCCACCTCAAGAATGGTCGCAATGAACTTCCACAAATGATGTTCAACAGTGTTACGAACGTCATCAGTGGATCCTATGGAGACAACAAGAACTCCATTACTAGCATCTGAAAATATATATTAGTTATAAAGAATTTAAGATGTTGTTTTTATCCATTCCTAATGTACTCTTACACTTTCGCTGCGGTTTTCCCTGAATCAGAACATTGCTCAACATTGAAACATGCGATTTTCATGTTTAAACATGTCAAACGCAGCGAATGTGTTAAAAGAGCAATCCCTTGGTTGTTTGTATGCAAAATCTATTTCTGGATGCTGCAGAAGGGTTTACTTAATCTTTATAAATAGGGTGATTGAGTTGGGTGGCCATAAATGTTTTTGGCCTAGACCGGGACAAATAATGGGGGGGGTCCCCCCAGTGAAGTCCAAAAACCTTTAGCCTTACTCCATGGAAATGGGTTTGTAAAATCAAAACTAAGATCTTCATATTTATTACTCACAAGGTTAAAAAACATGGGCCTAAATCATAAAAACTTTGTGTTCCTTATAATACCTACTTAAACTAACAAACAATGGCATGGCTGAAGAACAGAAATCTTTTATATTTATGACTCCCACGTATCATAAAACCTGTTACCTATAACCTGAATAACCTGAGTTTTCGTGCACTTTTTAAAACTGTACTACAGTATAAATTGCGATGAAACTATTGATAAATTATTATCTTTGTTAGCACAAATATTAATTCTTATAAATTTTCCACGAAACCGGGACATTGTAGGGAATTTTCGGAAACCGACGGGACGCCCTCGAAAGCGGTCTAAACCGGGACTGTCCTTGCCAAACCGGGACTGTCCCGGCCAAACCGGGACGTATGGCCACCCTATGTTTGAGCCAAGTAGCAAAACAATATTGTTGATGTGTTGACACAACGTTGAGCAAAACATTACTGAAAATATGTTCTGGCGCTCAAAGGGTCAAAGTTTCAAATCACAACATCTGAAATTCTATGTTGTAAGCTACATGTAATTTGGTTGTTACAAATAAAGTAATATTGATTTGATTTGTCACTTTAACAAATATAATGAATGTCTATATAAGAATGTTGGAACTTAAGACTTGTGAGGCGGAGCACTATAAGGTGGAATTGGAATCAACCCCTCTTTCTTTTCTTATTTCTACTAGTCCCATTGAAGCAGAATACAAATGTCAACTATCTAGCATATCGGAAAGTTAGAGAATGATAATCAGCCCAGACCTTTGGTTTTAGCGAATTTCCCCTATAGGAAGAAGCTATTACCTTAGGTGGCATGGTAAGACTTAAGCCCAAGACCAAGATAACTTTTTGTTTTGAGGTCCCCAGATGCTAAAAACACTATTCGTTCAAATTTATATATATGTATATATATATATATCTATATCTATCTATATATATAACATTTATGACTTTAAGATCGAAAATCAGATCGATCGGCCTATGGGAAGGGGGATTTATGGGGGTTTTAAATTTACAAATATCGTTTTTTTGAATATTTTTTAATAAAATTTTTAAAAACACTCAATTTTAGTTATCACCATTTTATAGAGCTTAAAAAAACAAATAATTTGGTATTTTGAATCATTAACCTAGGTTAAGTGGTTGTAGAGAAAAGTCAAAAAACGCGTCCATAAAATTTTCCATGTTAATCTTATGGGAAAAAGTTTTGGATTTTCCTCAGATAATTTTACTAAAAACTTCACATTTATTTTTACCAATCAGTTAAGCTCCACAAAACAATCATTTTGGTGTTTTAATTGTTGTACTACGTCCAACCGTTGCAAAGATATTCAAAGTGCTAAACACAGTACGTTGTCCAATGTTATCCTTATGGAGAATAAATAAAATTTGATCTCTCGATTACTTGTGAATGTATATTGATGAAACTTGGTATGTGGCTTCAAATAGTTGTGGTATATTGATATTTGCACAGCAAAATTATTTATTGTTGATCATCCCCAAAGCAGCAAACCTGCATACTCGGCCCCCATGTTATTCATATGGAGAATAAGTAAAGTTTTATATCTCCCTTAGTTATGAACCTAAATTAATAAAACTTGGTATGTAGCTTCACCTGGTTGAATTATATTGGTAATTGCAAAAATACACATTTGTTATCTTCCTCGTTGCAGCAAACCTGCGTACTCAGCCCTAATGATATTCTTATAGAGAATAAATAATACCCCCGTCGCAGCAAACCTGCGTACTCAGTGAATTTCCAATAATAATATTATATATATATATATAATGCATATATATGTGACTCACTACTACATAGAGCTATTTACCAAGTTTCACAAAAATACATCCATAATAAGTATAATAAGTAATAAGAATAAGTGATATATAGCATTTTATTTATTCTCCATAAGAATAACATTAGGGTTGAGGACGCAGGTTTGCTGCAACGAGGAAGATAAGTAATGTATTTTTTTTTTTAAATCGGGTGTTTCTTTCAAATGTTATCGCGGTAACGGACACATATATATATGTGTACTGTGTTTAAAATATTTAAATATATATATATATATATATATATATATATATATATATATATATATATGTAATTTTCAGTAAAAAGGGCTACTAATATAATTATTATTTTAAACATTTTAAACACAGGGTACTGTGTTTAAAATGTTTAAAATAATAAATAATAATAATAATAATAATAATAATAATAATAATAATATATATTATTTATGAACTTATTACTTATTACTTATGAACTTATTTATGAACTTATTTTTGTGAAACTTGGTAAGTAGCTCTATGTAGTAGTAAGACACATGAATATGCATTGGAAATTTGCTGAGTACGCAGGTTTGCTGCGACGGGGGTATTATTATATTTTAAGGCTTTGACTGGTGTTTTAAACTGCCACAGTCGGCTTTTTGACTTTAATATTATTTAAAATCAAGCAAACAAATTAATAATACCCCCGTCGCAGCAAACCTGCGTACTCTGCGAATTTATAATGCATGGATATGTGACTCACTACTACATATAGAGCTATTTACCAAGTTTCACAAAAATACATTCATAAAGAAGTGATATATAGCATTTTATTCTCCATATATTTATTATTTATTCTCCATAAGAATAACATTAGGGTTGAGGATGCAGGTTTGCTGCAACGAGGAAAATAAGTAACGTGTTTTTTTGCAATTATCAATATAACTGAACCAGGTGAAGCTACATACCAAGTTCTCTTAATTTACGTTCATAATTAAGGGAGATATACAACTTTACTTATTCTCCATATGAATAACATGTGGGCCAAGTATGCAGGTTTGCTGCTACGGGGACTATCAACAAAAAACTTGTTTTTTGTGCTAATATCAATATACCACAACTAGTTGAAGCCACATACCAAGTTTCATCAATATACATTCATAAATAATCGAGATATAGAATTTTATTTATTCTCCATAAGGATAACATTGGACAACGTACTGTGTTTTTAGCACTTTGAATATCTCTGCAACGGTTGGACGTAGAACAACGATTAAAACACCAAAATGTTTGTTTTGTTGAGCTTAACATATTAATAAACAAAAATGTGAAGTTTTTATTAAAACTATCTGAGGAAAATCCAAAAACGTTTTTCCCATAAGATTAACATGGAAAATTTTATGGCCGCGTTTTTTGACTTTTCTCTACAACCACTTAACCTAGGTTAATGATTCAAAATAATGATTCAAAATCATTAACTTCATATGAAGTTAATGATTCCAAATTATTTGTTTTTTTTAAGCTCTATAAAATGGTGATAACTAAAATTGAGTGTTTTTTAAATTTTAGGGAACGGCGTGTTATTTAACCCTTTGCGCTCGTATGTCCACACTCAGTGGACAGTATGGAGTCTGCAATAGCTGGGAATTATTGTCCGACGCTCAGGGCCCAGAGCTCGCATGTCCACACTCAGTGGCCGCACTAGGTTTCGTTGCCAGCTCGGCAGCCATTGTCGGTCGTCTGCTTCTGCCAGCTCGGAATTATTTTCTTCACTCTAGACTGAAACGTCAAGTTGAAGCGTACATTCAAGGTCTAAGGAAAACTTTTTGTATACTTTGAAACTTATTTATTTACCATCGAAAATCACAATTTACTTATTGTTAATTATATTTAAGAAAATTTTAAGAAATAATTTTAAAAACTGCTAATAACATAAATAGAACAAGATGTCGATGTCACTTTCATGGTCCGAATCCCTGCCACACTCACTTTCACCTTCAAGCGCGTTACGAATTTTGTCGGAACGTAATGTTTCCTCCATATTAAAATATAATAAAACTTGAAATATTACGTATAATAATAATTATCAGGCATATAAGCCGAAGACTACACAGCGTAAGACAAAAGCGCTTGACTAACTGGTGTTGTTTACTGTTTACATTAGAATGCAACAGCCGACATTTATGCACGTTGCATTCTGGGATTGATCTAGTTTCGAAATCCACCGTCAGATTTCAGCATAATACGGTAGAAAGAATATTAAATGCTGGAAAAGTCTGCATTGTCACTGTCCACACACAGTGGACATGCGAGCGTTCGCGATCGCATGTGCCATTTAACTCTGTCCACTGGGTGTGGACATGCGAGTGCTGAGCATACGTGTGACATAAAAAAATCCTGGCTGGCGGGAAAATGGCTGCGGCCACAGAGTGTGGACAGACGACCCCAGGGGACCATTTCCAAAGAACCTATCCGAGCGCAAAGGGTTAATACAAAAACGATCTAGACCATTTCAAGCAGTTTAAGGCCAGTATACTGGTATATACATGAGAGTTTTAGCGAATTTCCCCTATAGGGAAGAAGTTATTACCGTAGGTGGCATGGTAAGACTTAAGCCCGACACCACGATAACTTTTCGTTTTGAGGTCCCCAGATGCCAAAAACACTATTCGTTCAAATTTATATATATGTATGTATGTATATGTATATATATATATATATATATATATATAATATATATGTGTGTCCGTTACCGCGATAACTTTTGAAAGAAACGATTTTGATGAAATTTGGCACAAATGTTGAGAGTAGCATTTATGACTTTAAGTTCGAAAACCAGATCGATCACACTATGGGAAGGGGGTTTTATGGGGGTTTACAATTTTCAAAAAATCGGTTTTTTGAAAATTTAACCCCAAAATGTTATAAACACTCAATTTTGGTTATAGCCATTTTATAGAGCTTAAAAAACAAATAATTAAGTATTTTGAATCATTAACCTAGGTTAAGTGGTTGCGGATAAAATCCAAAAAACGTGTCCCATGTTAATCTTATGGGAAAAAGGTTTTTAGATTTTTCTCAGATAGTTTTACTAAAAACTTCACATTTTTGTTTATTAATATGTTAAGCTCAACAAAACAAACATTTTGGTGTTTTAATCGTTGTTCTACGTCCAACCGTTGCAGAGCTATTCAAAGTGCTAAACACAGTACGTTGTCCAATGTTATCCTTATGGAGAATAAATAAAATTCTATATCTCGATTATTTATGAATGTATATTGATGAAACTTGGTATGTGGCTTCAACTAGTTGTGGTATATTGATATTAGCACAAAAAACAAGTTTTTTATTGATAGTCCCCGTAGCAGCAAACCTGCATACTCGGCCCACATGTTATTCATATGGAGAATAAGTAAAGTTGTACATCTCCCTTAATTATGAACGTAAATTAAGAGAACTTGGTATGTAGCTTCACCTGGTTCAGTTATATTGATAATTGCAAAAAAACACATTACTTATTTTCCTCGTTGCAGCAAACCTGCATCCTCAACCCTAATGTTATCTTATGGAGAATAAATAAAATGCTATATATCACTTATTTATGAATGTATTTTTATGAAACTTGGTAAGTAGCTCTATGTAGTAGTGAGTCACATATAAATGCATTGGAAATTCGCTGAGTACGCAGGTTTGCTGTGACGGGGGTATTTTACCTTCCGACAGTTTAAACGTTGCTCCCAGAAGTGTTTACACTGTGGGTGATTTGTTTCTATGCTACAGCTGATCCCATATACACGACAAGAGTAAACTTGCAAGTCAACTCCTCGGAAACCTCCTGCCACTCTCGGACTCTGTCGGAGAGCTGACTCTCGGCGCCGTTTACACGTGACATTTTTCTTTCACAAACTCTCCGAGAGTAAAAATCTCCCACGTGTATACCGGCCTTTAGACACTTGATTGATATTGTAGAAATGTTTCCATTTACCATATTTTGGATACAACATGTACAATTTACCTTACAGGTACTCACACATGATTCTATTGTCTTCTCCTCTGACAGCGTAGATGTCAAAGTAGACGTTGTCGTCATCATCCTTGTGTACAAAAGGCTTCAGGTCTGGATCACCCAAAGAACTATCAAGGATGCCAGGCTTGAAGACTCCAAAATCAGAAGGTGCTGAAGCTACATACTGTGCACAGAAACAAAAACACTATTGTTAAAAGAAAGGCTTGCCCATAGAACTACACGGATTAATCAAAACTATATAGAAGTCATAGATGTAACAAAACCGGAAAATAACTAAAATAGGTAATTGAATAAGCCATTTTTTTTTTAGAACTTGTCTGAAAGAAATAGAATGCATAATTGAGCAAGAGAGAAATTAATGGTGCCAATGAAAAAGAAGATTACACTATAGACGCAGAATATCTTGAGCTGTGGGAACGTTTTCAGTTCAAACAGTTGGAGTAGAGTTAGATTTCGATATCGGTCTACATCTGTCATCCTTTGTTTCCCTCATCTGTTCAGTCATTTAATCGTAATATTGTTGTTATGTAAACAAAATAAACAGTTCGTCAGTATTCCATGTTCAGTAGCCCAGCTCACTCCGGCAGTGGAGTAAGCCACAGCTCAAGATATTCCGTGATGTGTACTGTCTTCCTACCACCTGACGCTGTCTCCATTATACATGTTTGCCATTGGTTGAAGCTATTAGTTTGTCATCGACAAGATAACTTGGGAAGGTTGGTGGGCAGTAAATTTAATTTAATTTAATTTTTAATCAGTTGTTGATATATAGTAACCACAGATATTGAATTTACCATAAGTTTAAAAAATAATAACAACGATGCCTACGAAAAATGGTCATATAACATGTTTGTGAATTATAGCATATTGCAATTAAAATAACATAATAGTGGAGGCGCTAGTCTGAGTTTGGTTAGTACAATGTCCCAAGGCCGATTCAAAACAAACATATTGTAAACAAAACAATGTAACTGTTTGATAGTTAATTTGAATTATTAAAAATATCTGTTAAATTACCACCTATAATAATAAATGATTATAAATCATGAAATCATAATTAGAAGATATGTCACTCAAAATTTATATAGATAAACCTATTTATTAAGTAAGCTGTTTCATGCTATTCGCCTCCTGGATTGATTGTATGACTTAAAAAATAAGGTTACATACCTTGTCGTCATCAATCCACTAGTTTAATAGATTACTAGTTTCGGGACCAGTTTTGTCCGATTATCAAATCTTGATGTATCACAGAAGAAAATACACTGTCATCTTGAGTTTAAAAACATTTCACACTAACCACAAACTTGTACTAACACAAATAAACATTAAACATTTAAACATTTAAAAAACTTCACAATGAGTATGCACATTATTTCAAATTAAACTAGTGGATTGATGACGACGAGGTATGTAACCTTATTATTAAGTCAAAACTGTATCATAACTATCACAACTACTTACACCTAATAGGTAACTAACACAAATTATACTGTTATAAAAACGCTAAATGATATTTTTACATTACCACGGTCAACAGTATCAAGAAAAAAATAGTCATCAATGGTGTTAATGGTTATCGGATGGATGTTATTCCAACAAACCAGTTCTATTCAAAACAAATATCTTATCACACATTGATTATGATCTTTGCTCCAGTCATATGTACTGGTGACTAATCAATAACATGTCAACCCAGTCAGTTAACCATTCTTATTATTCTATATTTGAACATTAACAATATCAATGAATGATTTCTTGCTTGGTTCTTTGCTCATGTGCAGTGTGGTTTATACTTTTAATTCAATTTGATTTCCAAGTACCTAGACCAAACACCTTTCGGCCCTCCAAGAACAATATTTTCACCATAACAATAATGTGACTACTTTTTAAAATCCCTGGGGCAGATTCCTAAGTCTTAATAGGGGGGGGGGAGAAGGAAACGTATTCAAAATATTGTTTTTCCCCTACATGGACATGTTATGGTCCAGGAGCTAGGAGCAGCTTAATCAACTGGAGTACTAATGGCCCAAGTACCATATAGTTTATTAGTATATATTTTTTCTCCATAAAAATAACATGACAACGTTTAAGCCAGTGTGACAGAACCCAAAGGCTGGGGTTATAATAAAGAGTTTTCAAATTTTATGGATCAAACCAAATCAAATCAAACTTTATTCATAAATGTACATGGTAAAAGAAAAGCGCGTCATCAATGGCTTAATTATATAGAAACATTCAGTTTTATTATAATTATATTGTACACAAATACTAGTTATATTACACATACATTTTAAGATATTAGAAAAAAACAACAAAAAGAAGTATTTAAACAAAACTAAAAAATCAACTCTGAGGTTATAATTTTATGGGATTTTTCTTATAGCAGTTGGATCAGATGTTATGGTTAAAATTGAAAAAATCATCAAAGGAGTAAAGAGACAAATTTAGAAAATAATATCTCAATTGTTTTTTGAAAGTTTTTATATTTGTTTCTTCTAAATATTTTGGAGGTGAATGATAAAGGAATTTAGTGCCAAGATAAGTAATTTTTCTTGAAACTTCTAAATTGTGGTGACCAGCTTTACGATTTGGCCGTGTGTTATATGTGTGGAGACTATTGTGTGATATTGAATTGGAAAACTGTTTATCATAGTAAACAGTTTCAAGAACAACCAAACCATTTACAGTTAAAATGCCTAATTCTGGAAAGAGATGTTTTACAAATTCAGTACTCTTCGATCATTTTTAGCATTATTCCTACTGATCTTTTCTGTTGTAGAAGTAACCTATCTAAATTCTTTTTATAGCTCCATAAATGCAAATTCCTTAGGATAAATGTGAATGAATGAGAGAAAAATATACAGTCTTTAATGTTTCTAAACTACTAAAATGAGACATCTGTTTTAGAGCAAAAATATTGGAAGCATTTTGTTGCAAACATAATATGTGTTACATGGTTATCCCAACTTAGATTTTCATCTATTATCAATCCTAGAAATTTTGTATACTGAACTTCCACAAGCTTATCCACAAAAATATTCAATCAATGAGATAGATCAATGAGACATGGCTAAAATCACCCTAACATGAAAACTTTGCCTGGGGTATCCTCTGCGGATGTATAAAAAAATGTGCCTCGTATTAGAATAACATGGCAGCTTTTAATGCCAGTGCAGGGGAGTCATGGAGGTCTGAGGGTAAATCAAAACTGTATCTAAAATGTTGTTGACTTATATTCTACAATATAATAGTGGGAGCAGCTTTGAGGAGGCTTTTTTGCTATCAACTTGAGTATACTAATTTATTAGGATGATAGGATAGGTAGATTTTTTCCTCAAGAATAATTTGGCAATTTTTAAGCCCTATAGGATCCTAGGCCCTAGGGTCAGGGTTATAAATAAAACACATTCAAATGTTATGGATCAATGAGAATTGTCTAAAATCCCGCAAAAAGACAGAAATAATAACATGGCAACTTTGCCAGTGGGGCGGAGCCCTAAGGATGGGGGGAACTTGTTTAACGTGCCTGGAGGCATTTTCAAGAAATAGGGCTTTGTAAAATAATCCCAATGAGCCATCACACGTCATAGGATTGTATGTTGGGACGTGATAGAAGAAGCCATTGAGCCCTGAGGTTGGGGAAAAGTATCCAACGTTTTTATTCCCCCAACAACTTGGTATGGTCCGGGGTCAGACGGACCATTTTTGCAAACCAATGGAATAACTTTTTACTTGAAGAAATAGGAGCCCGCCAAACGTAAGCTGGCACTTGGGCTTGGCGAGCCGAGGCGACGGACTAAAGGCGAGGGGAGGATGGAGGTGCAGGTATATAAATACTTTCGGAATACATTGACCCTCGCTCGACCGGTGACTCACGGGGATGATAGCCACAAGACTACTGTCCACACACCAGTAGTTGATGTTTTCAGATAGATGAATACAGATTTTCTACCTGTCAGCAAAGTGCCAGCTTATGTTTGGCGGGCTACAACGTACCTTATCCATCGTCAATCCTAAATCACTAGTATCTGGGGTACTATCACTATTCACTAATCTCCTAGTGATTTAAGATATACGAAGGATAAAGTATGTTAAACTATTACTTCAAGTCGATTTTCAATTTCAATCCAGGAGGGAAATTATACCAGGAGGAGGGGGTATGCTTAATCTATAGTTGGTAATAACTTCTTTTCCATAGAGGAAATTCGATAAAATAACCCGCTTCTTCTGGATTTTATGACAGTTTGGATGTTCGACTGCATAGTCACTCCGAACGACGCTCCGCGAATGAACGACTATTTCTTTCAAAATCAAAAGTTATTCAAAATCGTAATAATTGTTGCTGTTACATTCAAGATTAAACAATAGGAATAAGTAAGCAATTAGCTGGGTCTGGCCTTTTCTTATGTACAAGCAACTCATAGTATCTAGAATAATTACCTAGATACTGTGCAAGCAACTCATATTTTTTCAACCACATCATTGCAAAACATGATTTATTTTGACCTATAATTATGTAAGATTATTATTATACTTTAGTTTAAAAATATACATTAGTACTCTAAGACCTTTTTTCTAGAGACGTGCATCAGGTTGTTCTTTTGATGGCGGTGTCGTCGTCGCCCGTCGCGGTGTCCTCTGAACTTCAGTGTTTGTGGTGCTATTTTCTAACCTAGTTTTTAAATAATTTAATGTTTTAATTAACTAAATAATGACGACTGACGTAGCACGAACAAAACTTGAACACAGAGCTAGGAAACGAATTCGTGAAGTCAAAAGAAAAGCAAGACCAGGTAAAATATCTTATTTCAACATTAACTAACCTCAAAAGTCGGCATTTGGAATGGTTTCTAATACTTGTTAATTATGTTAAGATTCTTTAATAATATGTTGTAATGTAAACTTAAATTAACAGGGGTTGATACATACTATTACTTTGGGGGATGGAAATATAGTTTTGAGAGCCTGGCCTATGCCTAAAAATTCCTCCCTCAAGAAAGACATGAATTTGTTTTGGATTTTTCCAAGATACTAAACAAGATAACCTTCAGCCAATAACAGTTTTTAACATGCTATTGAAAAAAATATGTCACCTGCAGCCCTTTAAATAAGTTACCCTCAAACTACTCCGGATGGCCTTTTAAGATTGTGCTAGAGGTTCAATGAAGAGGCATTAGGAGGTTTAGGCTTTAGGATCCTGAAATGACAAAATGAACTTAGCGATAATCTAGGGTTATACCTGTACTGCAGTGTTTTGTAGGACTCAACAGTCTCGTGGGGCGGCGGTATTGCAATCTGACTTAGTAAGCAGTTTTGCTTGGAACGTGACTGCGAGGTGGTTGCAGCCTTATCTTTTACATGAAATTTATCTGTGTCTTATGTAATCATGAATGTTATTACAGTTCGGGTCACATTGCTTGGCGTCTGGTAGCATATGCTCTGGAATGATTTTTCGCCTCTATTTGGCTTTTTAGTGTACCAATTACGAGTATCAAGTTAGTGTTACAGTATACTTTTGTCTTCAGAAAGCAAAATTAAGTTAATTAACATTAATTAATTTTAAAACATTGGTTTTGGTTACCGGTATTTTCGTTATAGTCTGATTTTATTTATGAGAAATTGAGTTGGTTCTCGCCTTTCCCAGGTGCCAAGCACTGTGGTGCGAACTGTACTTGCTTGAAGAAGGCATGTCGAAGATATGGACTATTTCTACCAACCGTTGGCTTAAAGACTATTGCTTGTATTTTTGCCAAATGTCAATATAGATTTGTGAATTTGGAAGAGAGTAATAACAGTCTTCTGTATTCTTATTCATGTTTAGCCTAACCATTTCACAGAACTTAGGCTGAAAGTCTCGGCATTCAAGCTACAACAACGGCACGTCTCGCTACGAGACTCGCGGCACTAAAAGGGTTAAGTTACAGTAGGTACCTGTTGTTGAAGCTAACGGTGTCATGTAAAGTATCAAGAACCATGATTTTGTAAATGTGCCATTCGCTATGACCTCAAGAATGTAAAAGTAATATCTATCACTTTACGGACGACTTAACGTTAGGTATGGGTGGGAACAGGTTCTTTGCAGTGCTGGAGGCAGAGTCTATTGAAAAAGCAGTTGAATTGGCACACTTATTTTCTTCAAACGAACTCAAATTAGACTCCCAAAAACATGATAGATTTTTATCCAAACTGCACAAACACACAATCTAATACGAGTTCGCATGCAGCATGCTGACGTGAGGGAAGTGAATTTCCGCATTTAAAACTTAAAACAATCAAACATCGGGTTTAAACAACGGATTTGTGCCATTTTTAGCAAAATGGAAAATATTATATTTTTGGCTGTTCTGATACCCCTGGTTCTATTTAAATCCAGTATTGGGTAGGCAGTGTTGTGCATTATAAGCTTAGGAGGAGGTAGCATCAGGATCAAAAATCGGTAAGGGGGTATTAGGAGTGAAAAAACTATATCAAGATATGAAAAACAGCCTTTTCAATATAAAATTACCTTAAGACAACGTACTGTGTTTACTCAAACTTTATTTTTTTTAATAACTCAGTAAATATTGATGCTAGAATAATGGGAGGGTTCTTAAAATTTCCGCCTCTTTAATTCCCATAACCTTATATGCATTTATTTTACATTAGGGGCTTTTCTGACCCTTTTTGGGCCCAAAAACCCAAAATTCAAAATTTAAAATCCCAAAAAATTGGGGTTAGAGTTTACCGATTCTTTTGCCTAACAAACTTGTCCAACTGATTATAGAAAGGAACGTCCCTACCAAATTTGAAGTAAATCAAACAAAAAATGTGACCGCTAGAGTGCAAACACATATATATAAAATTTTGAACGACCCCTCAAAATGAGTTCAGGGGTCACGTTAGGAACTTATATGGTGGTCCCGGGCTTAAGTTTCACCGTGCGGGTCATGCTAATAGTTCACTTTCCATAGGAAATTCACTATAAATAGTAGGACTTCAAACTTAAATTCACTTTGGAGATAATCAAATCAGAAGTTCAAAAACTGTAAATTTCTTAGGAGTGAGATTGGATGATAAGCTGGGATGGAATACCTACCTTCTGAAGCTTCCAAATGCACAGTTTAAAACAAATTGAAGCAGTTGTTAGCTCAAGGGCTTTTTATTATTCAAAGAATAACAACTTATGGAAGCCTTCCCTATGTAAACTAGTTTACCTGTTACCTCCGCAGTCTGACCCATGGACCAAGTGGCATGGGACCTGTTAACAACAGACGCGCAGCCGAAGATGGCCTTGTCCAATCAGGTGTTATTTAGGTGAAAGTGAAAGGTAGTGCCAGGTTAGGATCTGGATTTAGCTGAGTTTAGTCTCAAACAGTTTTAAACTATGTTGAAAAGATGGATTTAAATTACAGTTTCTTGTGAAATGATGATGTTTATATGGGGCTGTATCAGGTTATTGAGTGTAACATATAATATGGTTTCAAACATGAAAAGAGAGGGAACTGTTAAAATCTGTAATTCTAAAAATTTGTCTTTGCATGAGTCTCTGGGCATAACTCTAGGGATACATCTGACTGCCTTTTTATGTAAGATAAAAATGTGATTTAAATTCAAAAAATTACTTGACAGGCCCCAAAGCACTATTGAATAACTTATGTCGCTTTAAATTAGACAAGGATAAATTGTGAAAAACAGCTAAACTTCTTAAGACAAAAATATTGGAAGTGAGGATTGATGAAAGCTTGTCGACATGCTCAGACCACCTGAGACCAATGTCTAACCTCACTCCTAGGTAGTTAACAGACTGAGATTCTCCAAGAACCTCTTTATTCAAAAGCACTGTCGGTGAAAGAGTACCGGCCATGTCTAGATTCTGTTTCTTTTTAGAACTGGCAACGAACATATAGTTGGTTTTCTTAGAGTTTATGTTTAAATTAATTTTGGAAAAATACTGAGCAAGTGCGTTAAACTGGCCAAATGTCTCCCTTTCTAAAACTGAAATATCTTTAGTTTTAATAAACAGTGAGGTATCATCGGCTCGGATTATTCTGGGTCAATTGAACAACACATTTCATACCGGTACTCAGTTATTCTCTGGGGCACTATTAAGAGGAATCATAACAAAATTTGGCTGGCGAAAAAGATAATTATTCTAAGCTATGACAATTGTGGGCATGTTACCACAAACCCGGCTACAGAAATACTTTGAAGCCTTTAACAGTTCTTTCGCTCTTCATTTTTGAATTTTTTTGCTTTATATAAACACAAAGCATATTCAAAAATAGTTCTTTTACAGTGTGGGGCAAGAGATTGTTTGTGACACTGGTAAGGGGGGTCGCTTATTGTATGTAGGGCTACGTTATAAATGTCTAAGAATTGCCAAGGTTTTGTTTAAGTTTGTCTATTTATGATTATTTGAAATTTGTTTGCTTTAGCCTAAGTTACATTATTTTTTCCATGTGTTATTAATTACCTGTAGGCTATAGTTGTTTTAAAAGGTTGGGTTATAGAGAGGATTTACTAGTTCTAATTTTTCCTTGTTAATAGCGCCACCATTAGTTTCATTGGATAGTTAATAGGTTGTCAGTATGATACATCAATTTGGTTAGATCTTGATTTTTACATGCTACACCGTAATATTACCATCCTCTAGCACACATTTTGGCAGCCCTTATTTTTCTTTCTTTAACTTTGAGACATTAAGTTTATATTGCTCTTATTATTGTAGTATGCAGATATGTTGTTGTAGCCTACCCAGAACTTTCTGCAGTTAGCATAGCATTGTGTCTACATCAAAGCATTTTTTCCAAGTGAAAATTTGTTTAGGTTATTTTAAGTGTTTCCCGCAATACTAAAAAAGTGCTGAGAACAACCGAGTATACTTATGGCTGTATGTGGCTCAGTCTACATAGAACAAAACCCTTGCTAACCTTTTAACAATTTTGCTTTATATTGTCTTCTCCTGAAACAAGTCCATTCAACAAAATAAACACGCTTTAAAGAAGGTTTAAAGATCTAAGCCACTCCCAAAAGCCTGTTTCATTTCTGTTATATTATGAAAATGTCACGCTTTATAATTTGTATTTAATGGTCCCCCTATTAATCTATAGATTTTCTGTCAGGCTTATAAAATTTACTGCTGGAATTGGAAACAGCATGGTTGTAAGGTTTTGTTGGTGCATACTCATGCCTAAAGTACTTTTCTGTTCCACAAACCTTTCAGCAATAGGTATTACCAAAAATAAATTAGCCCCGGACATGTTATATATACCTGGAAATTTGACTTGTCGAAAGTGTTGATAACCAAAACTAGGTAGCCTAGGCTTAATGATAATATGGGGCCATACACATATTACATAACACACTTAAGGGGGAGAGGGGGTATGGCGTAGCTTTATGCTGCGTTATATGGGGGAGGGGGGGGTTTGGATCAGCGTTACGTAACTCACACATATATTAACCCTTAGAGCTGGCGCACTCCCGTATCTTTTAATACTGTTAAACATCTTTCAACATTTAAAAAATAAATTGATATACCTATAAATTATTAAGGTTACAGTTTGTTATATAAAAATACTTCTGTCAATACTATTTTAATAACAGTTAAACTAAAAAAAATACATAACGTGTTTTGAGTAAGTTCTGTACTGCTTTATACCTATGTTTTGTGTTTTAGAGTGTAAAAATCATGACTGGATACAGCAATGCCGTCCACATCTTAAGTTTTTAATATGTTTTGTATTTGTATTAGTTATAAATTAAATTTGTAACGTTTTAGCTGAGATAGTTTATTTTGTTGCTTATATTATTAGTAAGAGTCTTGTTCGTTTGTATACATTTTGATTTGAAGTAAGTTAAAAACAAATTTTATTAAAAGAAAGTCATTTAAAGTTTAATGATTCATTGCAATCTTTTCTTCAAATTGCTAATGTAACGATGTTTAAAAGGTTTAAGCTGTTTTAAAGCCTACTACGATTGAGTTGTGTGACACATAGAGGGACGGTGGGCGGGGAGTATGCTCAAGCGTTATGGGGCGTTTCATGGGGGAGGGAGGGTCTGAAATGACGAAAAAATGTGTTACGTAATATGTGTATGGCCCCTATTCTGTGAATATGATACCTTCATGCATGTGAATATGATACTTACATCTATGTACTGTAACCAATATTTTGTTGCTCTCCATATTTTGGTTTCTATTAGAGTGTTACGTGTTTTTATGAACAAAACTTTTGTTAAACAGTCAGCACTGCACTTTCATAAAAGGCCCAAATGTTAGAGTATGATGCTTATAAATATTGTAAATAAATATACATTTCATTTTATTGATTTTCAGAGCTCAACGACAAAGGAGCATGGTCACTAATCGGATATGCAGTAGATTTTGAACCTTTTAAAATAGTGAAAGACAATGTAGAGAGAATAGATGAATCTAGTGTAACCCCCGAGGAGTTCATAGAGAAATATGAAAAGCCTTATTTGCCAATTGTAATCCGAGGAAGTCAAGACTCGTGGAAGGCAACTTACAAGTGGACATTAGAGGCAAGTAATATTTCGGACGTATATGCATCCAATAAATATTATTAACCTTCATTCGTAGGCCTATCGGAGTTAAGTTCAGGATTTTAATTATTAAACATTTTTAGACTTAGTACCGGTAATCATCAAGGTAGAGTTTAGTTTAATGACGGTAACATTTTCGCCATGTTATGTATTATGTTTAGGCAATTTTTATTAGGCTAGTTGAATTTGTTATTTATTTCTGAATAGATTTAATCGATTGAAGTAGGCTGTAAGAAAATTGATCCTGATTCTTAGCGGTGCATTTAAGAGTTAGTAGTTTTTAATAAGCTAATTCATTTTTGAAGAGTACAGGATGCCCTTGAAATATGTTTTTGCCCATAAGATTAACGTGGGGAATAATTGTTAATATTTGATGCTAAAACAGCTTAGCCACGATGGTAAGCCTTGATATTAAATACCAACAACTGTTGGCACAGTATTACATAGGCCTAGGGATCAAAATGAACCGATGTTACAAGCTGAATATAAATACAGAATCTGGGCTGTATGGCCCACCACAATCTGTACAACTGTCGGCCAAAGGCTGACATGAACACCCTGGAACCACAAATTTACTGTGCCTATTGCATTTTCATTTCTAGCTGAAAGTTGACACTACTTGGTGGCTTTCTATACCCTATTTTTAACGTAGATGGACCTTGCCATAGTGAGTTGTTTATGTTAAAACATTACAGTCAGAGCTCATTAAACCAAGTGGTGTTTTAAATTTACCAGGGACTCTCTGGGCACTTTGTGCTAAACCCAGTATTTTCTTCAAACTCGATAAAACATATTTACCTTTGATTTTGATTTTACAAAGCTTTTCATCTGCTCTGCTATAATTTAGCCTAATATGACTTAAATCCCATCCAGTTTAGTTTTTTTTTTTTAGAATTTATAATTCTCTTTACCTGCTTAGACAAAAATGCAATGTAGTTAAGGTATGTAGGCCTAGTTTAGTCATCAAGAGCTTCTTTTGATCCAATATTTATGCAAGCTTCAGACTTGGACACATCTACAGGTTAAAAAGTTTGTATTACAAAGGTTAGGCTACACAAGATACTTTGTTTTAAAATAAATAAAACATGTTTAATTAACTTATACAAGACACTTGCTTGGAAGAGCTTAAAAATATCCATCATAGATATATGAATAAATTCTGTTATCAAGGAAAGTAGGGACACATTGATTAGCATTCGGGCTTGCAATAGTTCGGTAAGACTAGATGGTGTCTTGTTCACAGAGGTTAGGCAAGAAGTATCGCAACCAGAAGTTCAAGTGCGGGGAGGACAACCAAGGCTACAGTGTCAAGATGAAGATGAAGTACTTCATTGACTACATGGCAGTAACTCAGGATGACAGTCCGCTCTATATATTTGATAGTAGTTTCGGAGAGGTAGGTTCAACACGAGTCCCTTATTCTATAAAATGAGTTCTTACGTTAGCAAACAAGATGCAAAAGCATGTTTTTGTGGAGCGTTAGATATTTTAAATACTAATGGAAGGTAACCCATTGGCATAGACTTAGGGTTCCGTTCCTTACTTATCATTTTTAAATCTATGAATTGGAATAGAAAAATTATGATTTTAAATGGATTAATGGTGTGTTTGAATTAAAATATTATTTTCTTTCTGTTTCGAGTCGTAGTGGCACACACACAGTAAACATAAGTAAAAATTAGCAAAATCAGTGTTAATCATGTGCAACACGAAGAATCAACCAATCCCATAAACTTCCAAGCAAGCCTGCCACCGTTTATTTTACTTGGGCCCTCTCACCAACACTGCCACAGATCGGTTAACTCATTGAGAGTTGCACAACTGGTCAGTTTTGGCCGTGAGCGGGAATCGAACCGAGGAACTTCGTAAGATCACCTGGCCAAGATGGTTCTACGATTTAGTCCATTCGGCTATCACAAACAGTGGCCTAGTAGTGTTATACAGGGTGAATAAAAAGTCAATACCCCCCCCTCTAACATTTGTCTAAGTAAATATACAGAGATATCCTTTTGGTGGTCGTGCAATCTTAGCAGGAAGTTTCATTTTATGATTTTGAAAATTTTGAGTGTCCCCCAAAAATGGGGGATTTTGGGAGCAACTCAAAAATTTTAAATTTAAACCCCCTTCAAGTGACACCTCATTTTGAAGTGTTTTCAAAAACTTAAAGAATGGTGAAAACCAGAGTTCGCTATCTCTTCTCTATCAAAAATGGTAGCCAATATTACCATTACATTGATTTTTTCTTATTTTTTTAATGTGTTGAATCTATTGAATTATGATTTGAACTATTTAGTTATTCTAATTAGGAAAACAATTGTCATAACTTACATGTCATGTTGCCAAGACAAACCAGATGTTGAAACTGAAGCCCTTCTACTATTTGGCAGTGAGACAAGCGCAGGGTGAACTCCTCTCTCACGTTTTGGAAAGTCTGAAGTGGTATATTGTTGCAGGCTTCTGTTCCTTAAGTCTTCAACATTTTCTACTGGTTTCTTATAAATTATGGATTTAATATGACCCCATAGAAAAAAGTCCATAGGTGTAAGGTCTGGGGACCGCGCAGGCCATTCTATTGGACCACGCCTACCAATCCACTGACCACGTAGTTGAGTGCCTAGGAAATGTCGTACATCACGATGAAAGTGTGGTGGGGCACCATCCTGCTGGAAGTGAACAATGTCTTCATCAAATTCATGTTCATTTTCCCTAATAACATTTGTTATTGCTGGGAAAATTGATTCCCGTAACATTTGCAAATACATTTCTCCAGTTAGGTTCCCATTAATAAAGAATGGTCCTAAAATGTGATTCCCTAAAATCCCGGCCCAAACATTTAATTTTTCTGGGTACTGGGTGCAGGATTCTCGAAAAACATGGGGGTTTACTGAATCCCAGTACCTGCAGTTGTGTTTGTTTACAGCCCCATTGACAAAAAAACTGCATTCATCACTGAACACAATGTTTTGAATAAACAATGGATGAGCTAAAATTAGAGCTTCTATTTCCTCACAAAATTGAAGGCGACGGTCTGGATCATCTTCATTCAACTCATGGACAAGCTGAATTTTATAAGGATGAAATTTATTTTTCTTTAGTAAACGTACCACAGACATTTGGGAAACGTTACAAAGATTTGCTACTGCTCTGGTGGACGTCTGCGGATCTTCAACAAACTGTGCAACAATTTCAAATTGTTTGTCTTCGTCCAAAGAAGGACGACCTGATCGTGGAGCATCTGAGATGGATCCAGTTACTCGGAATTTATTCACTAAAGTTCTTAGGTATTTCCTTGTCACAGGTCTATCAGGATGTTCAACATTGAACCGCCTTTCTGCCTCATGATAATTTTCATTTGAAGCTCCGAAAGTATATATCATGTCCACTTTATCTTCGTGACTTCGTGGCATTATTATGCTTAGGCAGTAATAATAATTAGAGGAGATAATTTAAAAATAAGAATGACAAAGCTAATCAAAATCAATAACAGACACACATTAAACAAAACACTTCACGAAACAGTAACACACAATAATGATACCAAGACTGTATTAATACTACAATGTTTTTGACAGTGACAATTACTTCATTACCACTCTAAAGTAATGACCTATTCTGATGAGATTGAAACAAAGAAGGGGCTGGTTTGTACTAAACCGTAGTTCAAACTGGGAAAGTCCGCAGTACTAAGGTCACTCATTGCAAACAAACATCTTATCAGTAGGCTTTACAATCTTCATTGGAATCTTTGTCCTTTGCATTCCTTTCTAATTTAGAACACAGACAAAAAATAACCCAGTTGTTTCAGAGAAAGTAACTTTACCTTGAAAACTAATGTAAGTGTAGACTTCAATAACATTTGACGGGCTACCATTTTTGATAGAGAAGAGATAGCGAACTCTGGTTTTCACCATTCTTTAAGTTTTTGTAAACACTTCAAAATGAGGTGTCACTTGAAGGGGGTTTACATTTAAAATTTTTGAGTTGCCCCCAAAATCCCCCATTTTTTGGGGACACTCAAAATTTTCAAAATCATAAAACGAAACTTCCTGCTAAGATTGCACGACCACCAAAAGGATATCTCTGTATATTTACTTAGAAAAATATTAGAGGGGGGGTCTTGACTTTTTATTCACCCTGTATAGGCTAATAGCCAGTCCGCGCCTCTAGCGAAGAGAACGATAGTTGCCCGCAGTAATTAGTTACAGATTGTTCTACTAGGGTGCATCAAAAATCGGACGACATTGTAGGCTATAGCGAATAGAATAAAATTACTACCGTAATGGGTTAGCGAATAGAATAAAATTCTACTGTAATGGGTTGAACATTAACTTGTTATTAACACAAAAAACTACCAATACCTAAAGAATTAAGGGTTTGATTTTATTTTTTTCAGAGTGGAAGTATAAGGGTACTTTAAATAATCATGCAGTTAAAATTTATAACAGATATGTTTTAACTCCCGTGGCTTCGTTACTTTGCCCACCGAAAGTTAGCCTAATATAAACTGTAATGATTACTGCTGTAATTGAACAAGGGCTCTCAATTTTCTGGTTGATCAAACTTATCTACCTATGTTGTTTGTTACTATCAGTTTTTAGATTATTTTTATTGAAAGTTTTACCTTGTGTCTTTATGCCAGGATCCAAGGTCAACTTTTCTTAGACATCGCTAATACCCAGCCCAGTGACAAATGACAGCGTGCTCCAGTCTTGAACCGTCACAACGTTTTTAAGATTTTGCTTAGAATAAATCTGACGAACCTCTGATTATAATGTGAGCGCTCTAAAATCTACGCTGCTTAGCGTAGTTAGTTGTCAATTAGTTTGAAATTATTATTTCGAAGCTTTAAGAGGTTAAAACATATTTTTAACATATTAACATAAGCCCAATAAATTTTTTATTTTTTGATCTAACAACTACTTCAGGTGAAAGAATTTTTGCCCTACAGACATAGTTTACCCGGTAAAAAACTTGTCCTACTCTTTCGGACTCTAACCTGGAAATTTACTTATTATCATATGGCTTCAGGCTAGACCTACTTATGGCTTACACCCTTAAGGATCTTTCCTTTCCATCCGTCAAACTTGTAACGATCTAGACCGGGCGCAGTCTAAGTCTGTATTCTTCGTGCTGGTGATGCCATGGCTTAGCCATGACATGCAGTCCAATTTTATATGTACATTAGACCCTAGCTAAAAGTTCATCAAGCTGCGTTCAAAAAATAAAAATTTGAAATCTTTGCATGGATTTATATTCGTATGTTTGTGTGTTTAAAAATTACATCTAGCTTAAATGAACTTTTAAAAGAAGTTTGGTTTGAGGTTTAAAAGCAAAACCTGTCATCAATAAGAGTTTCAATTTTTAAGGATAGACACTCCGAGAAATAGGTTTTGACTTTTCATTGTTGTAATCTTTATAGGCCTAAATGATAACTCAATGATAAAAATTGCCAATTTGAGCCTAGATATCTATTTTATCAGTTAATAATCCTATATCAAGAACTTGGGATGTTATTCAGCGGTATTCAACAATGTTTATTTATCTAGTGTAAAAAAAAACTTATGTACCTGGATTTAATCAATTTTGTTTTATAATGTAACTGGCATTAAAAGTAAGAGTAGGCCTAGTTGTTTTTAAAATATATTTTTACACTTTAACCTGATTCTTTGCTGCATTCTGATGGAAACATTTAAGACGGACGTATATAACAAAAATTTAGGTATGAGCATACATCTTTTCTCTGCAATATGAGCTAGATGATGCTAATCGTTTTATCAGCAATAAATTTATTGTTTACACATTTTTTCTTTTAACAACTTCATTAGAGTTGGACACTATCTCATGTTGCGGTGCATTTTAGTTTGTTAGTAACGAATTTTCAGCTACCGGTTGACACATAGAGCTACTAGGCAATTAAATTTCCTGAGCAACATGGAAATTCTTAGCAGCGAGATAGAAACCACGGAGAGCTCGTGCCCGTAGTCAGGATAGACCAAAATTCGGTCCGGCCGGGCTCAAGGTCAAATGTTAGAAGTGTAGGACTCATCGCAGTGCTCAGTACAGCGTCTTATGGGTTATTGGCAGGGCTTGCTCTGTTAAATGAGGGTTACGGTGCCAGGAACTTTTACTTTCTTCGATTATACATAGTATATGGAGAAAGTATTGTTTTCATCAAAATTTTTGAATTGAATTTGAGTTGTTAGTGGAAATATTCGTTTTGGTGCTCCCGGAACCCAAAAAAGTGATTTTTACATGATGTCTGTGTGTGTGTCTGTCTGTCTGTCTGTCTGTATGGATGTGTACACCTAGGGGGGGAATAGGGGGCATTTCCCCTCTTAAAACCACGTGTGTAGCAATGAATTCTGTAGTGCCTCCTAAACAGGGATTTGGGTGGATATTTTTGAAAAAAACTTGTTTACAAGATTTTCTGTACATTCGACCGTGCTTTGTATTCTATATTTAGTAAATAAAAAGTAATTTATTCATTAACCCTATTGGTGCCGCCCACCCGAATTCGGACGGGCTTCATCATCATCATCATCATCGGGCGGGCTTTTGTTTACATACAAGTGCCACCCGCCCAAATTCGGGCGACTTTGCAGACGTTTAGTTACACCGGTCTGAATACACTCTAGTTGTACTGAATTGCATTGAATTTGGTATCACTGTAAACGACAGATTTCAAGCTTTACTCCAATGTCTGTCTCGAGAGGTTCTACTCTATGTTGGAAAGAAAACATCTGCGCCAAGATTTGTTACGTCACTGTTGTTTTCTGCCTTCTGTTTTGTTTACGTTTTCATCATTTATTATTGCTTTTTAGGTTATATTCAATTGAAAATGTTGTTTATTATCATTAAAGTGCATTTATTATTGCCAAATAAAGTGTTTGAACAAGGTTATTAGTAAAAATATAAGCGATAAGTGATATTGTGTGTCTTGGTTGGTTTTACATGCATTTTTATAGGATTTAGGTTAGTACCATGGTGATCATATTTGGTTTTATCGTCATAGATATTTATCTTATGTATTATACTAATAATGAGTATATATATTCTTGTTCCTAATTACATTTTGAACAAAATGTATATCTTGAATTTTGTACCTGGTTCACAACCTTTTTGTAAATATGTGGATACATAAGGAAAGTAAATTTTATTTTGCAATTTCTGGATTTGGTCCTATACTGGATTTTTTGTATATGAAATAAGGACATAAAGTTATATGCTGTAATGCCAATTTTATCTAGTTTACAAAAATGTATAACAGTATACCATTTAGTGATAATTTAAATTTTTTGTTAATTTTCAAATAAAACCCTATAAGAGAGCTAAAAATCACGTGACATTTAAGACAATTAATTATGACAAGACACCCAGAGGGTTAAAGTTGGGCTAAAAGGGAGAAAGTATGTGTCCGTTTCCTGATACCGTTTATTTTATTATAAAATGGTTTTCGGAATCGTATTACTAAATAAATTCTTTATCTTTTGGTACTAAATTAAAAATGTATTTTTAACCTCTAATTATGATGAAAACACGTGTAATTTTCAATATTAGTATAAAATCCTGATCTTCACGTACTTATTCTTGATTTTCATCGAACACAATGAATTTACGACTCAATGGCTGTCATATTTGCTTTACTCGATTTATTCCTAAATTTTCGACATTAAATAAAATTATAAAACAACTATTGTAAGGCTCCTGAAGAGGCTTAGTTTTGAGTTTTGACATAAAAACATTGATTCTGTATTATTTAATTTATATTTTCGGTAGAAATGTTTATTAACAACTAAGTATCCTTCGTATTAAAGTTCCTTGATATGTTCCTCTACTTTTAACGCAAACATATTTTTATAGGATGGTTAAATTGCTGATATATAGAGGATTAGTTTTGAGTTTTGATATAAAAACATATATTTATTCATTATTTTAATTACATTTTTAGCTACAACTCATTTACGGCTAAGAAGCCTTCGTATTCTGAGGGGGAAATGTGTAAGTAACAGATAGTTTAAAAGGAAGTAGGTTTTGGTTATATAAAAAGGCAACGTTATGTTTTCTTAATAAAGTATTTTATTTCATTATTGATTACAACAAGTTTTCGCTTCACGAGTAAAATATAATCACTAATCAGATATATTTATCTTATCATATAATGTTTTATTCTTTCTAACGAATAATTTTCTTATTATTTACTGCCTAATTTACTTTACATATCAAATTATAAGATTCCTGATGAGCCTAATTACATCTCGATAACTGAATTTTCTATCAAAATTGAAAGCTATGTTAAAAACAAAAATCTCAATACAATATGGAGTAAACTGTACATAATTGATATTTTCTAGGTGAAGATCTAAGTAAAATGAGGGCCATTTAACTATGCTGGATATGGTAGAACAGCGTGGAGCCGTGATCCGCGACGGCGGCGCGTGTAGAACTGAACATAGCGCTTATTTACATCGGATTATTGAACAAACTATAAGTTATATCAAAAATTGTTATGAATGAAAATTTAAGATCATCTAATTAGTTACAACTTTCTCGCTGGAAGTTTGTTTCTACCTCAAAAATAAAAAAAGTTCTCGCTTACTGACTTTCAACTCTACAACTCTCTAATATTTTCATTATTAAAAAATCACACATAATTTTAAACTAAATTATATTTATACTGTTGGATGCAGAAGTTCATGCAGAAAAGGAATATATAAGTTTCACTGTAGTTTTATTATTATTAAGATGTACATGAGCGTGTGAACGACAACGCGCTGACCGCTCGAGATTACTCAGTTTTGCCGTATCCTACACGTTTGGTCTAGCCGGACCATTTTCTGTCCATTTGGCGAGCTCTCCATGGTTTCTACCTCGCTGATTCTTAGTTACTTCTAGTTGGTCATAACTGGGTATTGTTATTCGACTAATAAAATATCTTCTCCAGCACCCTCGGCGGAAGAAGCTGCTGGAAGATTACACGGTGCCGCTGTATTTCCGCGACGACCTTTTCCAACACGCCGGGGAGGAGCGCCGGCCGCCGTACCGCTGGTTCGTGATGGGTCCGTCGCGCTCTGGCACCGGCATACACATCGACCCTCTCGGCACCAGCGCGTGGAACGCTCTCATATCAGGGCACAAGAGGTGGGTTGTGGTAAAAGACCACTAAGCCTTTACTCAGCTTGATTAACACCAAGCCCTCTAAACGTCCTATATGTTACCTCAAGGTTCTTTTTTTGAAACTGTTTGTAAAATGCTGTGAAAATAGTTTTTTCTTTCGAGCTATTGAGTTTCCATCAACTAGTTGTTTGTTCTTGGAAAGCTGTTAAATAAAATATTTGTCTTGTAATATTGTAGTGTTTGCCTACATATCTGTAGGTCTAGAGTTCAATATAAGTGTGACAAAGACCATTTTCCAAAGACCATAAGTCTCCAAAAGTCCTCCATTTGTGACCCTTGTCATATTAAATAGGTACCCTGTTTTTCCAATTGTAAGCTAATCATTGTACCAGAAGTATTTGAGTGTTTTTTTCTCTTAATTTTGTGCCCTTCATGAGTGTTTCAGAATAAATTAAATTGGCAGAGAGTAAGTTTTGTAGTGGTCATCTCTTAACCTTTGGTTGGGTCAGTGCAGAGTTACAAAATCAAACCAAATAATTTGTATTGCAAGACAATACAAATTACATTGCAGCATTCAACAACAAAGTTTACAGTGATTACAAGTGATAGTTTCCAGTTTTAGTTGCTATTTTAAAATTAATTTCCATACCACAAGGAATTGGCACCAGTTCAAAATTTATTCTACAGAAATCAAAACAAATCCTATAGCATATAAAATTGTATTAGTGATGTTTAAATTGCTGATAATTTACGTCCTGTTAAATAATCTTGGCTCATTACGTTTGAATCTGAAACTGCCATGAACTACTACGATTTTAGAGTCTAATCTGATACTATTATTGCATTCTAATTTGTTGTTTCAATATGAAAATATTTAGCACTTCATGTTTTTTGTCTGCATGCACTTTTTTATCCCACCCATATACAAATATGAAGTTAAGTTTGCTTACCTCATTTATTTTTGTATTCACAGTTTTTTCAGTTTTTAAAACATAACAGTATGTTGCAGTTTTATAGGTTGGGTTAACCTTAAAAACATAAGACAAAAATACCATTCGTTCGAAACCGTATATATATATATATATTAGTGATGTGTCGGTACCACTTTTTCAAAGTCGGTACCGGTACCGGTACCTGACCAAAATCGATTCTCGGTTCCCGGTACCGGTACCATCGGTACCAAAATAAAAAATGCTCATTCCTCAAAAATAAAGCTGAAAATGATGGTGTTTTATATTTACAAAAAATAAATTAAATAACCTCCTCCTTAGATGTAAGAAAAATAATTGTTTAGTTAAAGGAATAAATAAATTTAACTGATCAGTAGAGAAATCCACATTTAATGACAAATGAAAATATTAAAACCAAATTGTGCCATAGACAATACAATATCTTATTAGTCTAAGTTTCTGTTCAATAATACAAGCATCTTGACTCGTTCTGGGTCTACTTGCAATATTTCAACATTTCAGTTAGAAACTGAACTAATTCACTTCAACTATATTACACAAAACTAAACTAACTCATTTCAAAATATTATTTATTTACATTACTCAACGAAATTGCTACACAAATCCGACAAACTAAGCTGTTCTAAGTTCAAATACCAATCAAAAACTACGTTAAAAGAATGATCTCACACTAACCTCACAAACCAAACCAAAACATTGGTCGAGTTGTCGTTGTAGCTGACGCAGTGTTGCCACGTCAATACGGCGTTGTGGATTTCCCCACTCGTGGGTTATTAGTAAAATAGCCCTTCGCAAAGCTTTAATAGTTCTTCTTTGTCTAATTATCGCTGCCGCGAATCTACATCTTATCTATGCCTTAAAACTATTATTGGTTACGTTACAAGTAGAGGCGAATTTTTTGACTGATAAAGGGTATATGTGATTGCAAATTTTGTAATCGAGAGCAGGTACTTCCTAAAGTATAGTTCGGGAATTTGCTACTGGGACCCCGGCAACTGGCAACACTGCTGCTTGTTTGCAGTTTAACAAAGGCACATATCTGCCGTTCCCTTTTCGTAAATAATAATAAGTAGAAGTCAAATTAATGACTTGCAAATATTGCAGTTGAAATAAATTTGTATTTATTTGTAAATTTGTGTGACAGAAATAATGTCGATTTTTAATTTTAATTATCAATAATGAACTTAATTTCAGGTGAGGAAAGGATAATGGTATGGTAATAAATAAGAAACAATGAAACAATTTTGTTTTGAAGTCTGAATAAACCATTTATTTGATTCTTCAGAACTGGCTTGATTCTTTCTTTTGCACTGCCAATATACACGTAGTTAGTAGTTGGTTTGCTGTCTTCTGTCTTCACAATTATGTCGGCTGATGAGGCTGTCAACTGTCAACTTATTGGAGATTTATACGTTTTTTGAAATTAGCACTCTTCTTAGGCCTACTGCAAATACAATTTTATTTTAATTTATCGTGCAGGTACCGAGGTACCGGTACCGACATTTCAACATCGATTCTCGGTACCGGTACTTTTCCCAAGAACCGGTGGTACCGAGAATTGACTTCAGGTACCGACACATCCCTAATATATATATATATATATATATATATATATATATATATATATATATATAATATGTGTGTCCGTGAGCACGATAACTCTTGTAAAAATGATCCGATTTTGATGAAACTTGGTATAAACGTGTAAAGCAACATTTATGACTTAAAGTTCGAAAACCAGCTAGATCGCTGTATCCAAAGGGGTATTTTGGGGTTTTGTACCCCAAAAATGGGTTTTTGAATTTTTTACATATAATTTTTGAAATAGACCAATTTTAGTTTTCACCTTTGGATTCAGGTTAAAAAATACACAATTTGGTATTTTGATCATTCCTCTACGTCAATTGGTTACCGAGATATTGAAAGTGCTAAACACAGTATGTTGTCTAATGTTATTCT
This sequence comes from Allygus modestus, assembly GCA_963675035.1. Lineage (NCBI taxonomy): Eukaryota > Metazoa > Arthropoda > Insecta > Hemiptera > Cicadellidae > Allygus > Allygus modestus. The sequence continues at coordinate 406,574,877 of OY776112.1, forward strand.
TATGGAGGAAAGGAACATTTTTATATCTCGCTTATTTATGAACGTATACTGACGAAACTTGGTATACAGCTTCATCTCGTTGTGGTCTATTGATATTCACTCAAAAACTATTTTTTCCAAAGGCTCCCGTAGCAGCAAACCTGCGTACTCAGCCCCAATGTTATTCTTATGGAGAATAATTAAAATTATATATATCGCTTATTTGTGAATATATTTTTATGAAACTTGGTAAGTGGCTTTATGTAGTATTAATACATTTATATATCGATTTGAAATTCGCTGAGTATGCAGGTTTGCTGCGACGGGGGTATTTATAAATTATGAGGCTATAACCTGTGCAACAAAATCACACACTCGAATATTCAGTGATCGTAAACAAGAAGAAGACAAAACTTAAATATACGCTTATACTGAGAAAGTACACAAACACAATTTTAAAACACCAAGACTCACCTACTAACCAAAGTTCTCCTAATTACGTAAATTTAATTTTAACACATTCACTGCGTTACGGCATATTTGTATGTGATTGCGGCTGTGCGTTACGAGACCTTGAGATCTCGCTGCGCAGACGATCTTTTGCGCATCATAACATTGAAACAATTAGAAACGGAGCACTCTGTGGTATATTTTGTGAACTAGCACACTGTTGCCAACCTACAGCCTGCTCAGGATTTGAATATGACACAATAGTACGAGGCACCAAGATCTCGTACTGCAGATTTACGAGAAAAAACACACCACAAATCAATTTAGGTTATTGCAATAACAACAAACAATGTTTGGCGCAATGTTGTGAACGGAACATACTCAAGAGCTCCAAGCGGCGCTCTGAGCAACTAAGCTTCGTTACGAGGTCCGGGGATCTCGTGTCGTATAAAAGTAATCATTTATTACTCTCAGTGCGTTACGAGATCTACATATCTCGTTTGTTGCCATGGTTATCAATCGATCTAGCAATCAATAAGCTTTATGGACAATATATATCTTATTTCTCTGTATTCTCTATGTCAATTTACATAGAGTTATCGACACCGTATCTGAGGGAAGAATATCATTATGCAACCGCACCAAATATAGGTTATGGTGCGAGACCTCGGGACCTCGTGACACAGTGAACGTGTTAAAGTTGATTGAATTGAAAAACAATATCGTAGCCAGTTTAAGCGTTTCTGTCATGAGTCAGTGAGCTCCGGAAACTTTAAACTCGTTCCCTGTCGCCCAGATGGTGCCTGTTCCCCACGCACACGCCCAAGGAGCTGATCAAGGTTAAGTCGCAGGAGGGCGGCAAGCAGCGGGACGAGGCCATCACGTGGTTCAGGGTCATCTACCCCAGGACCCAGCTGCCCTCCTGGCCGCAGGACTGCAAGCCGGTGAGTGACATGTACACGAGGCTTGGCAGAACTCGAAGAACTTATTTCCGCTGTAGGCCCTACTATCTTGATAAAGATTTTAAAAATATACTATTAAATTTGTGAGCAACTATTTTAAACTTGGCTTACCAATTTCCCTGAGCGCTTCGCTCCAGGAAATCTTATTCAGGCACTTTCATTCTGAATAATTACAAAGCGCTCGTTCCATTATTTTATCTGCATTTCAGATTCGTTGTAATATAATTAGTCTATAGTATCAATAAAGTTATCACTTTCATATGTTCCCTAATATTAAAAAGATACATTCGCGCCAGACACTACCTCAAAACAATATTGCTCAAGTGATTGGAATTCCTGTGGATGAAATAATTAAGTTACAGTATTTAATATTGGTATTCTTATAGGGTTTGAAAGGTTTAATTCCAAACCTTATGCTTATGTAGAGTATTATTTCTGTATTGCACACCACACCACTGCCTCCCAGATTTTGAGGATTTTGAACGCCTCCGCACAGTGGTAATTTCTGTCCAATCCTACTATCAGCCTGATAATCTTTTCCTGCAAGACAGTCTTTTTACTGCTGTCTTACAATACAAAGGATATTCGTCAAAGTAGGCAAATGGGTTACACAGAGCTGAAAGAACCAAAACATAATCCTAAAAAGACACAATCTAAAAATAATACGTAGCCTAGCCTAAGACTTGGCAAACATTTAATTTTAATACTCGCATTACCTCAGGTGGAGATCCTGCAAGGTCCTGGAGAAACAGTTTTTGTGCCAGGAGGCTGGTGGCATGTCGTGCTCAACTTGGACACGACGATTGCTGTCACGCAGAACTTCTGTAGCAGGACTAACTTCCCCATCGTGTGGCACAAGACACTGCGCGGCCGGCCCAAGCTGTCGCGCAAGTGGTACCGGCGGCTCAAGGTGATTGGATGTTTCCATTTCTCTTAGCAAATTATATTAAAATTGTAATTTTTGTCTTTCTGTGATAAAACACATTGAAATGGCTCAGTTTTGATTAAAATGTAAGTTTAGGTTTAAAAAGAAAATTGTAACGTTCGTCTTTCCAACATTTAAATTAAATATGTAATACAATTTTTATAATAATTATTTTACATATTACTGTTAATTAAATTTCAAATAATTAGAGAAGTAATAAAGATAATAATAACGTAGTTTAGCTTGAAATATAAACTTCATCCCACCAGTAATAACAGAAAATTATATTAAACGGAATTATATTATTTTTCCGAATTGCGTTGTCCCAGCATCCTGTCATTGTGGCAATGTTTAAAACAACTTCTCTTAACTTGGATTGTTTTTGGTAAATTTTGATTTCACTTAAATTGTTTCAATCCTTACTAATATATACAAATGGGATGGTGTGTGTGTGTGTCTGTCTGCTGTGTGTTCCTTAATCACTCAACAACTACTGAACTGATTGGAATGAAAATGTAAAGGAATTTTCCTTATATACCAAATAAACACATAGGCCTTTTTACGTTTTGAAAATCCTATAGGGTCCTGCCCCATGGAACTTCCAAGTTCCCATGTATTCCTTATGGACATTCATTTTGGTTTGAGCTGATGAAAATACAAACAGCTGATCATGATTCGTAGTAGTTCCACGGGTTAACCACAGAATGGAGGACACACAACTGTCATAGTTTTTATAAATCATTTGTGGGGCGAAGCCTGCGGGAAACAGCTAGTGGTCTATAAATTTATCAACACTGTAAAAACATTTAATGTTTCTTTTTGGAAGGTCGTAAATTTTATTAATTTGTTTTTAATTAGCGATAATCTTTTGAGGAATTTAGGCTCAGATTTGGACGGTAAATTATGAAACATATTTAGTCTATGTTGTGTTGGTATGAAATATTGGTTGAATCTTGTATAATCTTGTGAATCATGCAAATCACATCCTTCTTTAATTTATATTTATAACTAGTAAAAGTTGTGGTTTCTAAAATGTAAATAGAAGGAAGAGTAAGGAAATTCATCTTTTGAAAGGTTAATTTTACAAGATTGAGTTATTTTTAATTTAAATATTACCCGCAAAGCCTTCTTTTGTAAAAAAATAAACTTTTAATTATTTTTCTGTACACTGGTCTCAATCTAAGATGCTGTATGACAAATGAAAACAAGAGCACAAAATCACTGATGATCCTGACATTGGAGTAACCCAGCAACAGTTGCCGCTGCCACTCCTATTACTATAGTTTCCTCATGCCCAGTAATATGACACAGGTCAGAGAGCCAGAGCTAGCTGCCCTAGCAGACCAGGTGGACCTGAACCAAGACACAGGAGTGGCCAGCGATAGTTCCAGTTGTTCGAGTTGCAACTAAAGTTTCTGTAGTTTCCTCATGCCCAGTAATATGACACAGGTCAGAGAGCCAGAGCTAGCTGCCCTAGCAGACCAGGTGGACCTGAACCAAGACACAGGAGTGGCCAGCAATATTTCCAGTTCGAGTTGCAACTAAAGTTTCTGTAGTTTCCTCATGCCCAGTAATATGACACAGGTCAGAGAGCCAGAGCTAGCTGCCCTAGCAGACCAGGTGGACCTGAACCAAGACACAGGAGTGGCCAGCAATATTTCCAGTTGTTCGAGTTGCAACTAAAGTTTCTGTAGTTTCCTCATGCCCAGTAATATGTCACAGGTCAGAGAGCCAGAGCTAGCTGCCCTAGCAGACCAGGTGGACCTGAACCAAGACAGGAGTGGCCAGCGATAGTTCCAGTTGTTCGAGTTGCAACTAAAGTTTCTGTAGTTTCCTCATGCCCAGTAATATGTCACAGGTCAGAGAGCCAGAGCTAGCTGCCCTAGCAGACCAGGTGGACCTGAACCAAGACACAGGAGTGGCCAGCGATAGTTCCAGTTGTTCGAGTTCCAGCTCCAGTGACTCCAGTGATTCAAGCATGTCGGACAGTGACTCTGACAGTGGACAGGAATCATTGTCTGCCAAGAAGAAAAGGTAGGTGCATTTGAATATTCCTTAAAAATATTTAATGACTAGGTAGCAGAAATTGGTGGCTCGTAGATTTATCATTCAACACTGTATGGGTGTAAAGCAATTTGTTGTTAGAAGTATCATTTGTGATACAACATTAGGCCTATACCATTATAAATAAATTTTAAACATTTAATCTTTTATCCTCTGTAGCTCTCAAGTTCAAATTGTGATTATAACTGTTTGTTGCAGAAGAAAAATGTCTTCACCATCAAAATCAAGACCCACATAACAATCACTTAGACTAATTTTCATAATGGTAAGTATTTTTAAGATGGTACAATCGGGGGGGGGGGGATCTTATTGTAAGGCATTCCTAGGTGAGAAAAATACAGTAGGGTTATTCTCATGGTGTGCCTAGAGTGCCAACAGCTTGTGATTAGATGTCCTGAAAGGTACAAGGTAAAAATAATTCATCTACGAGGGGTGTTTTTGAAGTAAGAACCCTTTTTAAAACCCACCATTGCAGTACTGCAGTTGGTATTCTTGCATCCTTCGATGTGTACCTGCATCTATTGACCATCGCAAGCCTGGGATGCCACTGGCAAAAACTGACCATGTTTATGTTTGTTTGTTCAAAATATCGTCACCGACTGAGAATCCCACCAAATGTAAAATACTGTGATTCAGTTTATGTGTTAACACTGTGAATGTGGCTGAAATACATTAGCAGATTAGCAAGGTATAAGTCGAAAGGTTTGATACCAACATCAAGAATATTTCGTCGCCTGTGAAAAAATCATCACCTTTCATGTCGTAACTCTCAAGAATTGTCTACCCTCTCGCCAAATGTGCATGCCTGTAACAAGTGTGAGCGCAACTTTTGTTATTTTACTGAGGTTAATGGTGAAATTGTAAACCGTCTATTCTCTCTCACGTTTTTATGCAACAAGACTTCAGTAATGACCGAAGGTCGCCAACTTCATTCTTCGCCATGAACATTCATGAGGCTGTCATTAAATGTTCTAACTCATTTCCATACCATTCCATTGCTCTTTATGGGTTTACCTTACACTTTGCTAATCTGCTGATGAATTTCAGCCGGGTTCACAGTGTTAATACTTAATACTTAGAAATTGAATCATAGCGTGTACTTCACAGTCAGCAGGATTCTCAATCGGCGACACCATATTAAATATTCACAAATAAATGTAAACATAGTAAATTTTTGCCTTACTGGCGACCCAGGCTTGCCAATAGATGCAGGGGCACAGTGCAGGATGCAGAAATGCCAACAGCACTGCAACGGCAGAATTTGAAAATGGTAGGCCTAGTTACTTTCAAAAAACGCCTCGTATAATCTGTCTTATAGAGTCCAATAGTCAGTCAGGGTCTTAGTTAACTAAAAAAATGTGGGAATTTTTTGGCGAAACCATGAATTTGGGTTAATCACATTTTTAACACAGGTGATAAAGACTTGGAATTTTAGAAATCAGCTCAAGTAAAATTTTAAAAACAAGAGGCAGATCTATATTTAGAATCGACAATTAATATATTGAAGTAGTAAGGGTAATCTTAAGTGGAAGAAATGTGCACATGTACATAGCTTCCATGATTATCAAGCTTAATTTTTGTGCTAACTTTGAATTTTGGGGCTTTGGGGAAGTACGTCAAATTTCAGAGCTAGTTTGAAATTTTAGAGCTAATTTTGTATTAATTTGAATTTATAGTGTTGAAAACATTTTAAATTTAGAGGTCTGTTTGTCAAAATTAAAATTGTAAGCCTTACAAGTACTTAAAAAAGGAGAAGGATTTTTTTAACCAACAGTTCTTAATTAATTTGATTTAACACATTTTTATGATCACAAAATTAGTTTAAAATGTTGAGTGCCAATTTTAAGAGGAATAAAATAAATATATCATGCAAATTTCAGATGAACATCTTTAGATTTAACACAGTTTTTTGCTTCACATTTTTGATTACACAACAACTTTATTTTACTGTTGTATTTACAGTTATCCAACCAACAGTGTTGTCTCCATTTGTTATTGTGTGTAAATTCTTTGTTAATGGGAATAAATCACCCGATTTTAATCCTATTTAATCGTAGTAAGCTTCATACAAAATAGTTTGTCAGTTTTTCTTCTGATTTGTTGACAGCCAGCACTAATAAAATAATGTTCTCCCAGTAATGAGAAAATCTTAAATTAGAGCAAAGATTAAATTGTACAACAAATTAAAGGTTAAAAAAATACAAATTAAAGGTGTTAACTAGTAGATCACAATGCCACAAACCCAACCTCAAATGGACCACAGAGTCAGAAGTGGCAGATGGTCAAAGTTTTCTATAAATGTTATTTTAAAAACTTCAAAATGATATTATGCCAATTAACATGCCTGATAAATGGTTTGTGGCATTCCATAATACTGGATAACATCTTTAAAACTACATGATTTGACTTATGCCTATGTGACCTTAAGAAATTAGGAACGGACCTGAATGGAAGTGTTGTATTTCTTAAGGTTCAACATAGGTAGTTCATATCTTATAAGGAATGGACCTGAATGGAAGTGTTGTATTTCTTAAGGTTCAACATAAGTAGTTCATATCTTATGTCACTTTAAAGGGCTTATATAGCAAACACAAACACAATGCCACAAACCGTATATCGAAAGGATAATTTTAACAGATATAATCACGTTTTAGAGTTAAAAAAAAACACTTACAGAAATCGTTGACTAGCTGCCATTTCTGCGTGAGAAAAATTGAAAACCTATCTTTTTGTAAAGGTTATTTTAGGCCTAACTGGTATTGAAATCAGATGATTTTTGCCATTAACAAAAAAATTACACTCATTAATAAAAAAAAACTTGAAATTCACATTACAGTAGAAATCATATTTAAATTAAATATGTGATCCTCTATAATCTAATCCTAATATATTGTATTTTAGCGAATTTCCCCTATAGGGAAGAAGCTATTACCGTAGTCGGCATGGTAAGACCTAGGCCCGGGACCATGATAACTTTTCGTTTTGAGGTCCCCAGATGCCAAAAACACTATTTGTTCAAAACTATATGTATATGTGTCTGTGAACACGATAACTCAGGTAAAAATAATCTAATTGTGACGAAATTTAATATAAACGTGTAAAGCAGCATTTATGACTTAAGTTCGAAAACCAGACGGATAGACCTATCCGAAGGGGTATTTTGGGGGGTTTTGTACCCCAAAAATGGGTTTTTTGAGTTTTTTACGTATCTTTTTGAAAAAGTCCAATTTTAGTTTTTTCCATTAGAATCAGCTTAAAAAGACACAATTAGGTGTTTTGGTCATTGCTCTACGTCAAATGGTTACAGAGATATTGAAAGTGCTAAACACAGTACGTTGTCCAATATTTTTTCCTATGGAGAATAAGACAAATTGTATATCTCGCTTGTTTATCAACTTATCCTAGTGAAACTTGGTATATTGCTTCATATCGTTGTGGTCTATTGATATTTGCACTAAAAAACTTTTTTTGTCTAGTTCCCGTAGCAGCAAACCTGCGACTCAGCCCCCATGTTATTCTTATGAAGAATAAGTAACGTGTTATCTCCCTTAATTATGAACATAAATTAATAAAATTTGGTATGTGGCTTTACCTATTTGAGTTATATTGATATTTGTATAAAACCCCATTTTTTGTATTCCTTGCTTCAGCAAACCTGCATATTCAGCCGCCATGTTATTCTTATGGAGAATAATTAAAATGTCATAAATCGTTTATGAAAATGTATATTGATGAAACTTGGTATTTGGTTATATGTGGTATTAAGATACATAAATAAGCATTGGAAATTCGCTGAGTACCGCAGGTTTGCTGCTACTGGGGTATTTATGTTATGGTTTAGTTATTGGAGTATTAATGCGTTTATCTTGATTATGGAACATCGTAGGATTGTGATTCATGTTTTGTTGTATTGATCTTCTAATCATGACGAAACAAATAAGCCGTCTGTTAACCCATTGGCGTAGACTTACGAGCTGGTTCCTTACTTGTCATTTTTTAAACCTATGAATTGGAATAGAAAATTTGTGTTTTTAAATGGAATAATGGCGTGTTTTAATTAAAATATTATTTTCTTTCAGTTGTTTAATAAATAGAGAAATAGGATGGAGGGGGCTACCTGGGAGACTGTCCATTTAACTATGATTTCTACTGTACTTGGGCAAGTGAGTTTTGTTTTCTTCTGTTCATAGTTTTTGGTCATGATTTCAGAACAGTAGGAGACGCCTCAGCTAGACCAAAGGTAGGGCCAGTTACCTCCGCTTGCCGACAGTGACTGTTATCAGAGCTTCTTCCATGTAATCCATGTTTGTAATTTTATACTGTGTCGAGGGCTTCATATCATATCCCTACAAATCTGCTAGGTTAATAAATGTTATTGTTATGTAAGGCTAAGAAATTATATGTGTATAAATGTAGAAGAAATGTACTGAAGAAGACCTACTTTATTTTTTAAGTTAGTAAATTTGCATGTGTAAGAAGTTCCCAGTATTTATTTCAGTTTTATGTAATAAAATGTCCTATTTTCTCGTAAGAAGCTTGACAATTTTGATTATAACTTGCTAGTTTTATATTATGTACCATGGTAAATAAGGTTTCAATGAATGTACAGAAAATTTAGTTTCATTGGTTATTGTGTAATAAAAATGATTCCAACAATTCACATAATTTTATGAACTTTATTAACTGGATTGGAAAATATTGTGCCTTTCAAGTAGAGGGGTTTATTTATTCTTAACTTGAAGTTCTGTTTTACCTGTATTTATCAAACTTAAGTTTTCATCAATAATCAAGCTGTTTTATTTTAATTTAGAGCACCCTTTATGATGTGTTGTCTGCTGAGTTATTGTTAAGCTATTATCTCATGTATAACTCGTATGTTAAAGAAAATTTACGTAACACAAGTGGAATACTAAACATATAAAACAAATAAGAATTTCCAAACAAGACAACCATAAAAACATCCCTTACTGTAGATTTTACATGTCGTCAAAAAGATTTGTATGCAGCTGTTTTTAGGTTGTTAGTACAAATTAACTTGAAATTTACAGTTTTGTATTACCTCTGAATTCTATACACCTAACACATAACTTCTCTTGTGTTGTACTCTTGTTATATTTGTCCGGTGAAGAAGGGGTGGAAAAAGAAGTCGTAAAACCTGATGGAGAAGGAACCAATCCAAGACCTATTGATTGGGGTTTCCAGCGAAGTTGGAATGGAAAAAGAGGTCTTGGGTTGGTTCCTACTCTTACTACAATGACCTATTATTCAATTACATTACTTCGCTGGAAACCTCCGTCTCTACCTACGCTTCGACTCTCACCAACACAACGACCGAACCCAACGCTGAGAGACTCACTTCATCATACCTGGCATCATCTATAATTGGACTCCTGTCCATGAAATCCAATCTCGTTGCATATTTTAAATGCCTTTTCGGCATCGGATCAGGCAGCCAAGACCTTGGATAGGCCAGAGTTCATGTTGGACACTCTTTTACAGGCCAGTCTTCCGAATATCTGAGTTGGGCTAATTGTTTAAGATTGGAAACAATAAGTTGCGTTGGCCCTCCAGCAACTTTTGCTACAAGCAGGGCTCTCGTACATATCACGTTGCCAGTGGCTGGTGACCTTGGGAGGTGTACAATCCTGATCCTCCTACCCATAATTCCGATTTTTGAAAACTTTGTTTCATGTATTCCACTTCCACATCCATTACTTTTAACATTTCTGCCGCTAGGATTCCTCGATCCTTAAGTGTAATGCACATTCTGAACTTGGTTCTTGTTGTTAATGTTACTAGAAATTCATATCAAACCTTGCTTTTTGCTTTATACATTTTTTCAGTCAAAGATTGGTGAAGTTTTTGTTGTTTTGGGAGAAAATAGTAGGTCATAACTTGATGACTATTACTGATCTTGGTACATCGTTCCCCAATAATTTGTAAGGTATACATTATCATTAATTAAATCGCGTGACTTATGTTACTTGTAAGTAATTCTAAACCCCAAATTAGTTAATTGAAGTTGATAGGTTTGAAATTTTCTATGAGCAGCTATAGCTATACCTTTAAAGTAATCTATTATGCACAATTTTAATTAACAGTTTTGTCTCTTCAGTAATGCCTTTTTCTCTTGTATTTTTTTAGTCATTGGATTTGTTAATGCCCTCATTTGTCTCTGGTATTTTATCTTATGTTTTATCTTTTATGTTTTAAATGTATGAATACTGTTAGGATAATTCTATAATGTGTATTCATTAGAAGCTCAAAACACTCCTATTTATCATAAGGTGCATCCTAGTAAACAGGTAATTGCTGGTCAGAAGATGAAAGACTCACGAGATGGGTGGTCGTCTTCACTGAGCTTAATGCACATGTTTAATATATTTTTTGTACAGTTTAAAAATATCGGACACTTTTTGAAGTTATTATTTAATTTATAAAATTTGTACATAGACTAAAGGACTCAACCCTCCTACGTAGAATTGATAATTTTAATTTGTACTACCAGCAATGAACCTGAAACATAATGAAGTTATTTGTAAACTCCAATAACTTTAGCTGATCTTAAAACGGAAAAACAAACTCAGCAAACAACTAATGACTGATTTTATATATGATCATTATTAAAAACATATATTTATGTGTATTATGCTGAATATTAGTAGGTTATTACTTGAAATTTGTAAACTATTTCTTCTGTAATGTTTAAACAGAGTGATTTACATATATTTTTTATTAACAAAATTGTTAGTTTGCTAAAATATTTCCTTGATATGTGTGATAAGTATTATTTAGTAAATAGTTTTAATAGACTGGGAAAGAACTGATTTGTATTTGTATCTTTTAATGAAGTTTGTGACGTTTACTAGAGAGAATACAGTTATGTAAAAAAAGGAAAAGTCTGAAAAAGTCCACTGTGATTTGGTTCTCTACGAACGGCTTTGTTTGATTTGTTGTGATTAGCCTGAGTATGAAAAAAATGCATTAACCCCTTTCGCCATGCTTGTGTAGTCCCCCAAAATGTATTATTGAGCTCGGCTATTATTTGTTGAGTGTATAACTAAACAGATTACTAATCCAAGAAAATCAGAATGCATTTAAGTATTAATTTTCTAGGTGTGAATTAAGCACAAGTACTGGAAGAAGTTTACACTGTATTGTGTTACATATTTGTCCAGTGTTAAAATTCACATTTGGGTTGCAATTGACATAAGCAACATTTAGTCTACTGTTTTACGGTTTAAAAGGCTTAAGAGTAATTTATGTGTGTAAGGAAAATGTGGTAACAAATCGTGAAACCATTGTGGTTATTTCAAACCCCTATATACATAATAAAAAGCTACGTACAAGTTGGAAATATTTTAATCATTTGTGTAGATTTTGTAAAGTATTTAAAAATAATATATTTCACACGATTACATTTTAGTGTTAAGTTTCTTTGTAGATAGTATTAATTAGTTAGACAAGTTGTAGTTTTCCTTTCAACAAATTAGTTAACAAGAATTACATTACAAGTTATAGTAACTGCCTCAGTGGCATTTAAAATCATATTGTTGCTACCACAATTGCAATTCTGATAACAATTATTGAAATTTTTCATTATTTTTACTAAATTTCCTTGCACAAGAGGTTGTACATACATTTGTAAACACTCGTTCACGTAATAAAATAGCCCGTCTTCTTGACTAGAAAGTATTTGACATGACAATAGGAACAATTTTAAAACAACCTCTAAAATAAAATATTGGCATTCAAATTACACTCCTCCTACCTCAGCAATATTCAGCAAACTGACCCATTAAAGTTGCTTAATGCCTTAAATCAAGATGCTTAAATGCTTAAATCAAGATGGACAATGCCTTGAAGATGCTACAATGATTTATAATTTGATCGCATAAGTAATGCTCAATACATTTTTTCCTCACCCCCTCCCATTAATTAAACCAATGCGATCCCTGCAATAAGTTTCTGAAGGTTTAACCCACTACTGGTACTGATAGTATATTTATTATTTATGGATTTAAATTTTTGCAGTTTACATAATATAGCGGGCCTCTAAAATGTCAGTGACTTTTGTCTAGGTGTTCACACCTTGACTGGAATTTGTTATACCATTTCAAGTTCTAAGCCTTCAGTCTATTTTTATTTTATCATTGGTTAAATATTTTCTTTGTGTTTTTAATCTGCAACACCAGGAATTTTTGTCTAGTTTTATAGCCTTAATTTTTCATAGTAATAGACAATTTTGTTATTTTCAATCTATTTTAAGGGCTTTTCAAGGGCTACTTCACAAAAGACTGAAATGAACTAGAGTGCAATTGATTTAATTTTGCTCTAATTTTACCTGCCTCCATCTTTTGATACGTTTTGTGAATTCTTGGATATAAAAGGTCTGTAATGTTATTCACGAAAAAGTTAAAGGTTACTAATTTAGTCTACTGTGACTTGCTTTCATACGTACGATATTATTTTTTGTAAAATACATCCAAACCATATTTTGTAAAATGCAATTAAATTATTTTTTGTAAAATACAATTAAATCATGGCATATATTTTTTGTATTTAGAAGAACATTTCTGTTATTAATGTTGTAATTTTCTTATTGAACAGTATATATGTGCCTTATATGAATGGTAAGATCAAATAAAATATTTGGCGACATGTTTGTTACTTAATTATCCTTCCCTTTGCCCTTTCCAGTCCCAAATATGAAATACAGTAAACCTCGGATTATCTGGACTTTATATATCCGGTGTCATATTGATCCGGATAGCGAAAAATCTAGATAATCTAAAGCCACTACATCGCATAAACAACGATCGAGACACTGGCACCTGCAATATTGATGCTGGAAATTGCGTGGAAAGACTGTAAAACAGAATAGACGCAGTGTTTGTTTGACTGTCATAACACACAATGTCATAACACTGACGAGGTTAAATATATTTAGAGGTCTCGCCTGGGATAAAAAAGTGAAGTCTATGGTCGACCGCCATTTTCCTCAGGTAACCAATCAAATCCTCTCTTCACAAGTTAATTTTTTGTCAGCTGACTGTCATATTACCATGAAGAGAGGATTTGATATTGGTTGCCATGGAAGCAGAGTTGATAGAGGGGCAAATGGTAGGCTGCACCTTTTTACACGAGACGAGACCTCTAGATATATTTAACCTCGTTCGTACATTAATGTAGGTACTGCGATTGAGACTTAAAAGGCGCTAGCGCAGGAGAAAATAGTGATTTGACTGTAATTTAAATTTTGTATTTCAGGCAACCTTGTCGTCCGGTTAATCCGGGATCCGGATGATTCAGGTTCGGATAATCCGAGGTTTTCTGTAGGCCTAGTGGTTGTAATTGCAAGTCTGTACTGACCTATTCAGCTACAGTGGCAGTGAGGTTGGATACAGATTAGTTACCTATTTCACCCATTAATCACTAACAATGTTTTCCACTCCTTGACTTTCTCTTACTCTAAAGCAATTCAAGTTTGGTTTAGGATGACCTCTCATGTCCTGTGTATGTATCTCATTTAGTCTTTCTATCAACATCGAGCACTTTACTTACATGTGGTGCTAATTTGGTGGCGTTCTTCACTGATATTATGGATTGATAAGCCGATCACAAAAACACTGATCTATACAAGCTATGACTTATAGACCAAGAAAACTGTTGGTACTTTTGCGTATATGACTTTCAAAAAATAGAACAACTGTAATTTTGAAACTATCGTAGAACCTGCCACAAATTGCAACAGTTTAATGATCTAGATTTAAACTATTCAATCATTCATATTCCATACCAATGGCTGTCCAGTCCCATTTCATTAGCACTAACTTAAGCCCGGGACCACCACAAAAGTTCCTAACGTAACACGTTTTGGGGGTTGCTAAAATATATATAAATAGTGGAACTTGGATAGTTAGAATCTCAAGGTACCAGTACACAAATTTTAATCTAAGAAGTTGCTCGAATAAGGCTTAAAAACCTTCATAATTCCCATTTACAGAGGCAATTTATCATTAAAGAAAAGACTGGTTTAACAACTAGCACTTTTGGACAGGTACGAAAAGTTACAAGTGCTAAAACAACAGGGATGGATCGGAAGTGGGTACATAACCTATCACATCTTGGAACATAACCTATCACAGTCTGAAATGCGCCAAGCTGTTATTTACGATAAGTAGCTGCAGCTAGTTCCACAGAGCCTGCTGAAGTTTAACTTCAGAACAATATTTAGAACGAATCGTCGCAGCGCTAACAAAAGCTGGGTAATGAAGGGGGATAGTTAGCTGGAGTAGAATATATTTCTCTAGGTTAATAAAGCAGGAGGGAATTCAATATTTGGTGAGGAAGTATTTAGCATTTAGTGAGAGTAGGCTGGAATTGTTATTAAACAATAACTTATTTTGTTGACTTGCTGAAGACTCTGGCGTACAAAACTAGTTTCTTGTTGGTACTATTTTTGACCATTGTGTGAAAATATAGAACACAAGGAATTAAGAGTAATCACCAGAGATACGAAAAAGGCTTGTTTTACTTCTCCTATAAACTTAAAAGCTAACAAGATACTTATGGCATAGGTACAGTAAACATATTGAATGTGAAACTAGGCTCCTCTTCTCTTCTGTGTGCTTATATACAAGACATTGTTCCCTCTGATGAACGCATCCCCATATTTGTTTTTGAGTTGACCATTGACGTACTCCTCAGTCTGCTCCAATGCAATGTTCATGTATCCGTCTAGGCAGGCTAGAACTCCTGTAAATACCAGGTTTATAATTTTACCACAGCCTACTTTTATACCGTTTCACTCTTAAAATTAATTTACAATTCAAACAAACGCTCATCTAAAAAAAGTTGATAAATTGAACATGAGCTTTAGTACATAACCCTTATGGAAAATTAGGTAAAAACAGTGTACGGTAGTGTTAATCACGATGCCAACTCTTTCTTTTTTAACCCTTTGTCATTGGAATGGATATTTGCCGCTATTCATCAGCAATTGCGCGGCCAGCTCTACTGGCTCTACAGCCACCATTAGCGCACGGAAGTCGGATTTTTTCCACAGCAATCAGACGGTCAGCAGTGCTGGCCAACATGAAATCCAACGAACGCTCGGGCGTCCAGCAGGACTGGCCGACAACAATGTTTTCGTTTGTAATATTCCAACTGTAGTGTAATGCCTGTAGAGTGCTGCAACCTAGTGAGGAATTGTTGAACTTAATGATCAGTGAAAACAATTCCGAGCCGCCGGGAGTGAGACATTATGATGAATACCGAGGTGACGCGGAGTGGGACGTGGCCAGTACAGCTGGCCGTCCGATCGTCGAACCAAGTTATACAGAAAGAATTCCGACTCGCTCCCGACTGCGTTGTGGCCATTCCTGCTGGCCTTCCGATCGCAAAGGGTTAAGATAACCCCCAACTGTCCTTCGTCCGATGACCAATAGGCCTGTGCTGCAATCTGACCACAGTCGAATTGCCACAATGGCATCAATCATACTGTCAAGCCAGTGGTAACCGCTCGTAAAAAATACCTTAGTTGTCAACTAGGAATGAATTTGCTCCCGACCACGTGTACTTATCAGCTCTACCTCTGAACTACTGAGTCATGTAGGTATTGTTCTTTGTACCTTTATCACGTTCAGCTTGATGGGTACCACCGGTGGTACAAGTTGGAATTTTTGAAACATGATTAAAAACACGATAGGCTCTTCAACAGCAAACAGTAATCTGAACAAAAAGATGGAGTATTATTTTTCAAGAACATAATTCTGACAACAAAATTACACGTGCGCCACCCTGGGTCTATAAAAACCTAAACCACGAATTACATAGTTTAAATAACCCAGCAAAGCTCCGAATGCACATTAATAAGGGATCAAATCAAATGGAAGCGTGCGCCACCGGTGGTGCCCGTCAGGGTTTTTGGGAAGTTCAAAAACTGACTGTCATTTTCCATCGGGCTGAACGTGTTAATACGTGTAAATTAAATTCAATTTGTATGGTGTGATTTACAAATTAATTTGAAAACAGCATGACATAACCCCTGCACCTGGATTGTAGGTGAATTTCTCAGATCCTTTGTAATGAGAAGGATGCAATCAAGCTACTAGTAAATTACATTTTTTCAGATAGAGGCTTCATAATAGCGAATTGTAGTTTTTAGATAGAGGTTATATAAGAGCGAATTGTATATTTTAGATAGAGTTTTTATAAAAGCGAATAATACTAACCTTTTACCCAAGGATGCTCCGATAACAAGTGAAGTAGGCCTACTTTATATATATTTTAGGAGTGCATTTAATAATTTTACAATCAATATACCGGTAAATACTGTGTGATGGGCAACCTGATTTCAGTTAAGTTAGGAAAACTCCTAAATTATTAACCAACTGAGTGCCTAGGCGGCCTGCAACAAGGTCTAAAACAGCCTTCTTTCGTGATTGTAGTTACATTTTTAAAAGCCAAAAATACCTTTCACAAACACTGAAAACTATTTGTTTACCCGCAACATTACATAGGTAGTAGAAACAATCTTCTTCAATTTTAATGTATAAATTGAGAATGCTGCTTGGCTAATATATAGTGGATCGATCAATTAAAAACTATTTACCTAGCAAAAGATAACAGTAGGCAGTGAAATTTATCAGGCCCAAAACTTTATCAAGCACTTACCTCGATAATCAACACCACTGTTGAGCTTCACGACGACAGGTCTTCCATGAATCTGTTGGATGAATTGAGAGAGTGCTTCTTTACGACTCATTTTTTAAAAATAATTCACCTAAAAAGAGAACTAATTAGGCCTAGTAGCAGACTAAAAGAAACCTTAAGGCAAAATATAAATAAATATAAGTAGGTCTTTAGTTGAGGAATATGCAGTAAAAACTTATTTTTCAATTACCACACCTATTTCACAATGTATCTACCATACCAAATAAGTCACCCTTAAAATGTATGAAACACATTATAGCCTAGCCCACCTCCAATAGGGAATTTAATTTTATATAATGGGGCAAACTTCAAGAAGATGGGTAAACAAAAGCTATCACAACATACCGGTAAGCATTCTGTTACAGGTAAGAGGATGCTAGGTACGTAGCTTATAAGTAAAGCTCAAGTTACGAATCCTTGTTCAAAATCAAAAGTTAAACACAATTTCAACAAAATAAACTTCAATGACGAGTTTCTCTAACTAGACAGCTGCTGCGTGCTGACAAATGACTCACTTTGAAACAACAGATTGGGACGAGTACGGAATGTGCAAGGTCGGCAGGCCTATAATCAGAATGAGAATTTCACCAAATACATTTAATAAATAAATAAATTAAATATAATTTATACAGCAAACCACATATCCTGCCAGGATAATGAGTACAGGGAAAGATAGGCCTAAACTGAAAATTATAACCTAATTGGATAAAATGTTGAAAAATAATGATACATTTTTTAGAATAATTGGGCCAGTAGTTTTTGCGTGATAAAACTCTAAACGTTCATTCGAACTTTCACATTTTTATATTATAAAAATATGAGGTTAGATGGATAGTCCTAACCTCAAACTCATTATTTTAGTCGACCTTTCTCTTTCTCTAATCGAAAAAGGCATATGAGTACTTATAATTATTATATCTAATAAGGAATATAAATATTTACGAAATATATCTTACCAGACAAGAACTAGAAGTAGAAAGGAATAAGTAATAGCCTAACGTATTTCTATTTATTGCCGAATACAAATTTAGTAGTCAGTAAGTAAACAAAAACAAACACGAACAGTGTCTCCACCACATCAACATCATTTTACCCTAAAGGTCTTTGAAAATTACCCTAAATTACCCTAAAAATTTCAAATTACCCTAAAGATTACCCTAAATCTGAAAAGCTGTAATTTATAGTATACTTTTATTGATAATATGGCCTAGCTAAGATCAATGAATGATTTCTTTAGGTACTACACTATAGTAATAAGAATAATTTAGCTTTTAACAAATTCAAATTTAATAAATAAAAATATTAGCAATAGCAATATGTTTTCTATTTAGCTTTCTTCATTACTTAACTAATTTATAAAGGCCCAAAAATATGTTTATGTGATCACGTTATTAATTCCAATCATATTAAATTTATGGAAGGAATAAGAAATAAATTTAGTTGGGGGCAAGAAACAAATTACATGATAGATCACAAAATGAAATTAAA
Organism: Allygus modestus; assembly: GCA_963675035.1. Taxonomy (NCBI): domain Eukaryota; kingdom Metazoa; phylum Arthropoda; class Insecta; order Hemiptera; family Cicadellidae; genus Allygus; species Allygus modestus. The sequence goes on from OY776112.1 coordinate 406,593,462, forward strand.
TTACAACATTTAAATAGAAATAACCATTTAATAAAAGCTTTTTGTTCTTGAACTTGGTTTTTTTAATGTTTTTATTTATAGGTCTAGTAGTTTAAAGCTGATATTAAGTTTTGGCTTCGAAACATTTTTCATAACTACAGACCTACGGCTGACTTACTAATTTTCCTATTTTGTTACTATAGTTTTTATTTTTTTATTTTAGGTACCATACTAAGCTAAAGGAATGACTAATTTTCACACTTCACTTAAAGAAACTGATGTTAAGATTCGTATGTTGATTTCATCATCTTAATTACATTTTATTATTGTTTCAGTGCCTTGCTCGAATATAGTTGTTGTTTCCCAGTAATTTTAAACAGGTTTACAGGCCAACTTATTAAAATAAGATAAGCTAATTATGATTATTATAATATTATTATTTTATATTTTTATAATTGTTATTAATGCAAGTCTCTGATTTAGTCTGAAACTCTTTTCTTTTATTTCGATGGAATTAAATTCGTTAATGTTCAGTCTATGTTAGCTGTAGGGCTAGTAAAATACATTTTAAGTAACATTTTGGGGCTCTGATTTTACCCTAAAAATTACCCTAAAACCCCCATTACCCTAAAAATACCCTGACCTTGCAATATTACCCTAAAAAAGGGTAATTACCCTTAAAGTGGAGACACTGAACACGAACACGATGACATCGACTTCAACATTCGACTATCGTATTGGCATCAATAGTATAGCGTTTTTTAGCGTTTGTGGTGTGTGGGGGTAAGGAAAACCCCCTTACAAAAATGGGGGGGTTCCGAGGCCCTCCCTGGGAAACTTTTAGACAATTATATACCACGAACGAAAGTGTGAGTTTTGTACAGTTTTGCCCAAATATTACCTAGTAATATTACTTAGTAGTATCTATAAGTGATGGTTCTGTTTTGTGTAATGATTTTATGAATATAATTACAAAACCTGTAGTAACAATACAATATTGTTATTGTAACAATATTGTTACTACAGGTTTTTTTAATCATATTCATAAAATCATTACACAAAACAGAACCATCGCTTATAGATAAGCAAAATTTAACTGATAAAATAAAATACCGACCAAAACTACTGATAATTGCAATGAGCTCTATACATAGAGCTCAGTGGATAATTGTCAGAGGAGTGAATAGCTTTCATAAACTTGAATCTTAATAATTAAAACTTTAATTAGCTTAAATTCACGTTAATTTTTAGCAACAACATGCATTTATTTGTTAGTGAATTTCCAATGGAAAGTGAACTATTAGCATGACCCGCACGGTGAAACTCAAGCCCGGGACCACCATAGAAGTTCCTAACGTGACCCCCTGAACACGTTTTGAGGGTTCGTTCAAAATTTTAAAATTTTATATTTTATATACATATAAATATATAAATAATATATAATATAAATATATATATATAATATAGCGGTCGCATTTTTTGCCCGATTTACTTCAAATTTGGTAGGGACGTTCCTTTCTATAATCACTTGGATAAGTTCGTTCGGCAAAACAATTGGAAAACTCTAAACCCCTTTTTTGGGGATCAATATTTCAAATTTCGGGTTTTTGGGCCCAAAAAGGGTTAGGAAAGCCCCTGATGTGAAATTAACAAATGTAAAAAGATGGGAATTCGTGTGGCGAAACTTTTAAGCCCTCTCTCATCATTCTAGCATATATATTTACCGAGTTATTAAAGGAAATGTGTTTTGACCAAACACAGTACGTTGTCTTATGGGAGTTTTACATTATAGTAAAGCCTGTTACGGTAATCATTTTTTGGTGTACTTTTATCATCCCCAACAACCTCACGCCTAGTTTAAAGCCTGACTGGACCTTCTCCTAACCTTATAATGCGCAAAATTGTATTCCCAGCATTGCAGGTAAATAGAACCAGGAGTATCAGAACAGCCAAAAAATCAATATTTTCAGATTTGAATAAAAATTGGAAAAATTGTATGCTTTAACTTTTTTTGAGTTTTAGCGAATTTCCCCTATAGGGAAGAAGCTATTACCGTAGGTCTCATGGTAAGACTTAAGCCCCAGACCATGATAACTTTTGGTTTTGAGGTCCCCAGATGCCAAAACAGCCAATATATCAATATTTTCAGATTTGAATAAAAATTGGAATAATTGTATGTTTTTAACTGAATTTGAGTTTTATAGGTTTTTATGTGGAAATTCACTTCCCTCACGTCAGCGTGATGCGTGCGAACTCGTTGTTTTAGCGAATTTCCCCTATAGGGAAGAAGCTATTACCGTAGTCGGCATGGTAAGACCTAGGCCCGGGACCATGATAACTTTTCGTTTTGAGGTCCCCAGAACCCAAAAACACCATTCGTTCGAAACTGTATATATATATATATATATATATATATATATATATATATAAACCCATATTTTTTTTGGGTGTTTAAAAAAAACGTTCCAAAACTTTGGGATATGATTCCTCATATAAAAAATAAGAAAAAAGTTCTTGTAAAGGTAGGTCCGAAAACGCTTCGTTTTCCGTCTATCTGTCTGTATGTGTTTTTTACTTAATTTCTCATATTTTTTAAACCTTTTAAGCTATCAACTTCAAACTTGATACATTTATTATGTGTAATAAGAACCAATTTTTAATATAGTATCAAGTTTCTACTTTGTACCATTTTAAAATGGCGGCCACTTCAATTGTTTAAGTCTTAATATCTCAAAATCCGAAAATTTTACAAAAAATTTACAAGAGACCAAAAGGTTGCAAAATTGCATTATTTAAATAAGGACACGTTTTGATTTTCAATATCTTAAATATTAACTCACTGATCGCAATTATTTGAAAATGACCTTATTCAAATTTTCTGGTTCTTTTAGCTAAATTTAATGTTTTTAGTTTAAAATTTGTAAATATTAAGTAATTTACAGGTCATTCCTCACATTCATCACGTAATTAATAAAAAGGCACATCTTAATCATTATTTTACATTTTTTGTTTTGTTTCCAACATCATTGGGCGTGAGATATTAGGCTTAAAAGTTTACCTCAAATCAACGGAAATTCCCCAAAGTGTAACAGTGGCACTAATAACAGTACTGTATTTTCACAGGCTTAACAGCTGGGAGTCGAATAACAGCTGATTTCGATGTCCAGCTGATGATCCATTGTTGTTCAACTGTAAATAGCTCATTGTAAGAACAACAAACAATCAATATGTAGCTAATTTTCTTATTGTAGTGTTGTGTTTCCTGATCCTAATCTGTATTTAAATATTTCTTTGGTTTTTAAATAATTGTATTATTAGTTCATTTTGTGAATGTTATAGTGTATTTAAACATGGCTGATAACCATAACCATCGCTTTACAAACTTAGAAATGGCTGACATGCATCTGATGTATGGACTTGCGAACTGCAACAGTATGGAAGCAAGACGAATATATCAGGATAAGTTTCCAAATCGCGTATTGCCTTGTAACAAAACTTTTCAGGCAATACATGAGCGTATAGTATAAACAGGAAGTTTAGGACCCAAAAACGTTGGTAGATCAGGACGACCTCGCCTAGTAAGAACGCCTGAATTTGAGGAGGGTGTCTTAAATGACATATCAAACCACCCTGAAAAAAGTACAAGAGAGCTTGCCCAACGGCACAATGTAAGTAATGCAACAATTTGGCACATATTGCATGAACAACAGTTACACCCATATCATGTACGGTACAGAAAGTGCAGGCTCTGTTACCTCGAGATTACCCACAATGAGTTACTCTCTGCCAATGGTTTTTACGAAAATTCCGAACCAATGCAAATTTCTTAAGGCGCGTGTTATTTACAGATGAATGCAATTTTTCAAGAACAGGAATTACTAATTTTCATAATACTCATATTTGGTCCATGGGAAATCCCCATGAAATCACACAACGTAGTCACCAGTATCAATTTTCGGTAAATGTATGGGGTGGCATTTTGGGTAACTATTTGTTTTTCAGTTTCCTACCTGCAACATTGAATGGTGACAGATATTTGCAGTTTTTAACAATTGATCTTCCTAATTTATTGGAAGACCTACCTTATTTGAACATGCGCTGTGTCACATGGTTTATGCTTGATGGGGCACCCGCTCATTTTGATAATCGAGTTAGAGGTTTCTTAAATGAGACCTACCGCAACAATTGGATTGGGCGAGGCGGTCCAGTTCCTTGGCCTCCGAGGTCACCCGACCTCAACCCCTTGGACTTTTTCTTATGGGGGCATTTAAAGACTAGTTTATTCCACGCCAGTGGATACCTTGGAAGACCTGAAGGAAATAATTTTAAATGGTGTTGAGAGTATCCGTCATACACCAGGTATTTTTAGAAGAGTAAGGAGTTCAATGAAAAGACGCCTCAATGCGTGCATCACCAATCGGGGCGGACATTTTGAACAGTTCCTTTAGTGTACATACAGTATGTGTACTATTGTTAAACAAGCAAATCGTTAGAGTTTAAGATGACAGTATTATTATTGTAGTGAATAAAAATTTATTTTACTAGATTTATGTTTTATTTCCTAAATAAAATTTAATTTCAGCATCAAGAACTTTAAATGATGGAATAAAAGAAGAGTAAAAATAATGATTAAGATGTGCCTTTTTATTAATTACGTGATGAATGTGAGGAATGACCTGTAAATTACTTAATATTTACAAATTTTAAACTAAAAACATTAAATTTAGCTAAAAGAACCAGAAAATTTGAATAAGGTCATTTTCAAATAATTGCGATCAGTGAGTTAATATTTAAGATATTAAAAATCAAAATGTTTCCTTATTTAAATAATGCAATTTTGCAACTTTTTGGTCACTTGTAAATTTTTTGTAAAATTTGCGGATTTTGAGATATTAAGACTTAAAAATTTGAAATGGCCGCCATTTTTAAATGGTACAAAGTAGAAACTTGATACTATATTAAATACCCCCGTAGCAGCAAACCTGCATACTCAGCGAATTTCCAATGCATATTAATTTATCTTAATACCACATAAAGCCACATACCAAGTTTCATCAATATACATTCATAAATAAACGATTTATGTCATTTTAATTATTCTCCATAAGAATAACATGGCGGCTGAGTATGCAGGTTTGCTGAAATAAGGAACACTAAAAATGGGCTTTTATACAAATATCATTATAACTCAACTAGGTAAAGCCACATACCAAGTTCTATTAATTTATGTTCATAATTAAAGGAGATAACACGTTAATTATTCTCCATAAGAATAACATGGGGCTGAGTATGCAGGTTTGCTGCTACGGGAACTATCGGGCAAAAAATGGATTTTTGTGCAAATATCAATAGACCACAACCAAATAAAGCCATATACCAAATTTTGCCAGTTTACGTTCATAAATAAGCGAGATATACAATTTTTCTTTTTCTCCATAAGAATAACATTAGACAACGTACTGTGTTTAGCACTTTCAATATCTCGGTAACCAATTGACGTAGAGCAATGATCAAAATACCAAATTGTTTGTTTTTTTAAGCTGAATTTAATGGTATAAATTAAAATTTGATTTAAATTAAAATTACATGTGAAAACCCCTAAAAACACATTTTTGGGGTACAAAACCCCCCAAAAACCCCCCTTCGGATGGTGCGATTCATCTGGTTTTCGAACTCGTTCAAATGAATGGTACTTTACACATTTGTACCAAATTTCATTAAGATCGGACCTTTTTTACGAGAGTTATCGTGCTTACGGACACATATATATATATATATATAAATATATATATATATATAAATATATATATACAGGGTGTTTCGGGATAAGTGTAAACAACTTTACCAGGAGATTCCTTACATCAAAACAAGAAAAAAATCTTATATGAACATGGGTCCGTAAACCAGTCGTTGTCGAGTTACAGCCAAAAATCGATTTTTTCAATTTCAAGTGTAGTTATTACACCTTTTGGCCTCTAGATTGAAAAATTCTAAAGATAATTTGATTAAATTTCCACAGTTAGATAGATTATGAAATTCCAAAGAGATATTATTGATGTTTTATACTGTAAAGTTGAGTAACGCTGAGAAAAAATAGTTGAAAAATTAAATTCTTCCAAAAAATTCAAGGCCTCAAAAATATTTTTTGTTTTTGACTGGCTAATAATATCATAACCGTTAAAGTATTTGGGCTGCAACTTTATAAAAAGTTGTAGAATTTAATGGAGAAAAAAATAATAACAATTTATGTATGCATTTGATCATGATTATTTATGTAAAAACCCAAAATCTGTAGGATAACAAAATTTAGAAAGGAAAACCTCAATTATCCAGCCAGTCAAGCAAATGCATAAAACCAAAGAAAATCTTTCAGCACGAGTTTTTATTTTATAAAATCTTCAAAAATTTTTAAATTTTTTCAATTTAAAATATCCTAAATCCTTAAAAATTCCACCACAGGACCCCACTGAAACAATTATTGTTAACGGACTTTTCCTCCACAGGACGGCTACACAAGTAAACGTTGTCAACTAACAGTTTAAAAAAAATTACCAAAATGTTATTATAAGTTTCTTTTTTGTTTAAGAACAAATACTGTAATCTTCTTAAGACATAAATTAATTTAGTAGTTATCGGAAGAATACAACAGAATTGGGTTTATTTTGGTTTAATCTCATTCAATAATTTTATCATCGTTCCGTCTTGTATGTTGTTGTTTTCATTGGTGAGTTGGCAGCACTGTTTCCGTAAGCCACATCTGTTTAATTGCATTGTTTAGTAATAATGTGGTTTCCTGTCCTTCAAAACAAGTTTCCTCTCAGTAAATGCTGGTGGTTTTAACTCCAAAGTGAAAATGTATTCAAAAAGTGAGTATACTGACATGCATTTTGTCTATGGGTATTGCAATGGAAATGCAAAGGCAGCTTCGGTTGAGTACGGGAGAAGATATCCAAACAGAAGTATTCCAAACCCGAGAGTTTTTACCGACCTGCACAACCGACTTAAAGAGACAGGATCTATTAGTAGGAGAAAGCGAGAGTGATTCAATGAAGTTGATGTGCACACTGAAGAAAATATTATTGAAGCAGTGCAGCAAAGTCCAGGTACGAGTGTTAGGAGACTATCGAACCAACATTTAGTGTCTTCAACAAAGGTTTGGAGAGTTCTGAAGAAGGAAAAAATGCACCCCTATCACTTTCAAAAGGTGCAAGCCCTTCACCCTGGGGACAACGATAATAGGCTGGCATTTTGCAATTGGGTAGTGGCTAACCGGAGGGTTGTTAAGTGGATTTTGTTTACTGATGAAGCCCAGTTCACGAGAAATGGAATAAATAACTTTAAAAAACCTACACAAATAGGCTACAGAAAATCCCCACAAAGTAATAGAAAATCATTTTCAACAAAGGTTTTCTGTAAATGTGTGGTGTGGCCTTGTTAATGATAAGCTGATTGGACCTTTTATCATCGAGGGGAATCTAAACAGAGTCACTTATCATGCATTCCTGCTCAATGAGTTACAAAGACTCCTAGAGGAAGTCCCTCTTGGAACCAGAGTAAATCTCTGGTTTCAACACGACGGCGCACCGCCTCACTCTTCAAGAGAAGTTGTAGAACTACTGCGTCAGAAATCTGGGCAAAGGGTAATAGCTAACAACGGTCCAGTACATTGGCCCGCAAGGTCTCCTGACCTTACACCCATGGACTATTTTTTATGGGGATGGATGAAATCACAAGTCTACACAACAAAGCCTAGAACAAGAGAAGAATTATTGCAAAGGATAATGAATGTAGCTGAGTCCATTAAGAACAACCCAGCAGTCGTCCGAGCCGCAACAAACTCATTGATTTCACGAGCAAGATTGTGCAGGCAGAGAGATGGTGGTCACTTCGAAAACTTTTTGTAAGGTGCACCCATGGTACCCACGTGGTTTTGTAAATAACAGTATTATTTAACTCTAGATCTTTAATTTGTACGTGTATTTCCACAAAACATTGTGATTTGTAATTTTAGAATGATTTAAATTTTGTTAAATAAATTTGTATGTCAAATTTAGTATTACCTTTTTTACATTATAATTAGTGGCCTCTATTCTACATTTATAAAAATAAGATGAATTTTCTTTATTTTGAGATCAGCTTAATATTAAAAAATGGATTACGGCATTGTATTCATCGTAAAGATTTAGTTTTCAATGCTGGTTCACAACACTACCTTTATGATGGAAGTAGCCTATTTTATAAAATAATTGCGCATCCAAGGTGGCGGCTGCAATTTAGTAATCAATAAAAATAAAGTATTACCACCCACAAGTTATTTGTAATAGCCCCAAGTTGATAAATCAATAAATGTATTAATAAAATGTGGAGGAGTGTTTCTTTTCACAGCTTATCCTGTGTAGGAAAAGGCTGCTATTTCGAAAAATGGCCTCAGTGGGGTCCTGTGGTGGAATTTTTAAGGATTTAGGATATTTTAAATTGAACAAATTTAAAAAATTTTGAAGATTTTATAAAAAAAAACTCGTGCTGAAAGATTTTCTTTGGTTTTATGCATTTGCTTGACTGGCTGGATAATTGAGGTTTTCCTTTCTAAATTTTGTTATCCTACAGATTTTGGGTTTTTACATAAATAATCATGATCAAATGCATACATAAATTGTTATTATTTTTTTCTCCATTAAATTCTACAACTTTTTATAAAGTTGCAGCCCAAATACTTTAACGGTTATGATATTATTAGCCAGTCAAAAACAAAAAATATTTTTGAGGCCTTGAATTTTTTGGAAGAATTTAATTTTTCAACTATTTTTTCTCAGCGTTACTCAACTTTACAGTATAAAACATCAATAATATCTCTTTGGAATTTCATAATCTATCTAACTGTGGAAATTTAATCAAATTATCTTTAGAATTTTTCAATCTAGAGGCCAAAAGGTGTAATAACTACACTTGAAATTGAAAAAATCGATTTTTGGCTGTAACTCGACAACGACTGGTTTACGGACCCATGTTTATATAAGATTTTTTTCTTGTTTTGATGTAAGGAATCTCCTGGTAAAGTTGTTTACACTTATCCCGAAACACCCTGTATATATAAATATATATATATATATATACATATATAAAAATTTGAACGAATGGTGTTTTTGGCATCTGGGGACCTCAAAATGAAAAGTTATCATGGTCTCGGGCTTAAGTCTTACCATGAGACCTACGGTAATAGCTTCTTCCCTATAGGGGAAATTCGCTAAAAGTGGTTCTTATTACACATAATAAATGTATCAAGTTTGAAGTTGATAGCTTAAAAGGTTTAAAAAATATGAGAAATTAAGTAAAAAACACATACAGACAGATAGACGGAAAACGAAGCGTTTTCGGACCTACCTTTATAAGTACTTTTTTCTTATTTTTTATATGAGGAATCATATCCCAAAGTTTTGGAACTTTTTTTAAACATCCTGTATATATATATGTGTGTGTGTCCGTGAGCACGATAACACTCGTAAAAATAATCCGATTTTGATTAAATTTGGTATAAACGTGTAAAGCAACATTTATGACTTTAAGTTCGAAAACCAGCCAGATCGCTCTATCCAAAGGGGTATTTTGGGGGGTTTTGTACCCCAAAAATGGGTTTTTTGAATTTTTTACTTATAATTTTGGAAATAGTCAAACGTTAGTTTTTCCCATTGGATTCAGCTTAAAAAACACACAATTTGGTATTTTGATCATTTCTCTACGTCAATTGGTTACCGAGATATTGAAAGTGCTAAACACAGTACGTTGTCTAATGTTATTCTTATGGAGGAAAATAAAAATTTTATATCTCGCTTATTTATGAACGTATACTGACGAAACTTGGTATACGGCTTCATCTGGTTGTGGACCATTGATATTTGCTCAAAAAAACAATTTTTTACCAAAGGCAGCAAACCAGCAAAGGTAGCAGCAAACCTGCGTACTCAGCCCCATGTTATTCTTATGGAGAGGATAAGTAACGTGTTATCTGCCTTCATTATGAAAATAAATTAATGAAATTTGGTATATGGCTTTACCTACATGAGTTATATTGATATTTGTGTGAAACCCCTTTTTTGTGTTCCTTGCTTCAGCAAACCTGCATACTCAGCCGCCATGTTATTCTTATGGAGAATAATTAAAATCTCATAAATCGTTTATTTATGAATGTATATTGATGAAACTTGGTATGTGGCGTTATGTAGTATTAAGATACATATATATGCATTGGAAATTCGCTAAGTACGCAGGTTTGCTGCTACGGGGGTATTTAGCGTATTTCCCCTATAGGGAAGAAGCTATTACCGTAGTCGGCATGGTAAGACCTAGGCCCGGGACCATAATAACTTTTCGTTTTGAGGTCCCCAGACCCCAAAAACACCATTCGTTCGAAACCGTATATATATATATATATATATATATATATATATATACAGGGTGTTTCGGGATAAGTGTAAACAACTTTACCAGGAGATTCCTTACATCAAAACAAGAAAAAAATCTTATATGAACATGGGTCCGTAAACCAGTCGTTGTCGAGTTACAGCCAAAAATAGATTTTTTCAATTTCAAGTGTAGTTATTGCACCTTTTGGCCTCTAGATTGAAAAATTCTAAAGATAATTTGATTAAATTTCCACAGTTAGATAGATTATGAAATTCCAAAGAGATATTATTGATGTTTTATACTGTAAAGTTGAGTAACGCTGAGAAAAAATAGTTGAAAAATCAAATTCTTCCAAAAATTCAAGGCCTCAAAAATATTTTTTGTTTTTTACTGGCTAATAATATCATAACCGTTAAAGTATTTGGGCTGCAACTTTATAAAAAGTTGTAGAATTTAATGGAGAACAAAATAATAACAATTTATGTATGCATTCGATCATGATTATTTATGTAAAAACCCAAAATCTGTAGGATAACAAAATTTAGAAAGGAAAACCTCAATTATCCAGCCAGTCAAGCAAATGCATAAAACCAAAGAAAATCTTTCAGCACGAGTTTTTTTTTATAAAATCTTCAAAAATTTTTAAATTTAAAATATCCTAAATCCTTAAAAATTCCACCACAGGATCCCACTAAAACAATTTTTGTTAACGGACTTTTCCTACACAGGACGGCTACACAAGTAAACGTTGTCAACTAACAGTTTTAAAAAAATTACCAAAATGTTATTATAAGTTTCTGTTTTGTTTAAGAACAAATACTGTAATCTTCTTAAGACATAAATTAATTTAGTAGTTATCGGAAGAATACAACAGAATTGGGTTTATTTTGGTTTAATCTCATTCAATAATTTTATCATCGTTCCGTCTTGTATGTTGTTGTTTTCATTGGTGAGTTGGCAGCACTGTTTCCGTAAGCCATATCTGTTTAATTGCATTGTTGAGTAATAATGTGGTTTCCTGTTCTTTAAAACAAGTTTCCTCTCAGTAAATGCTGGTGGTTTTAACTCCAAAGTGAAAATGTATTCAAACAGTGAGTATACTGACATGCATTTTATCTATGGGTATTGCAATGGAAATGCAAAGGCAGCTTCGGTTGAGTGCGGGAGAAGATATCCAAACAGAAGTATTCCAAACCCGAGAGTTTTTACCGACCTGCACAACCGACTTAAAAGAGACAGGATCTGTTAGTAGGAGAAAGCGAGAGGGATTCAATGAAGTTGATGTGCACACTGAAGAAAATATTATTGAAGCAGTGCAGCAAAGTCCAGGTACGAGTGTTAGGAGACTATCGAACCAACATTTAGTGTCTTCAACAAAGGTTTGGAGAGTTCTGAAGAAGGAAAAAATGCACCCCTATCACTTTCAAAAGGTGCAAGCCCTTCACCCTGGGGACAACGATAATAGGCTGGCATTTTGCAATTGGGTAGTGGCTAACCGGAGGGTTGTTAAGTGGATTTTGTTTACTGATGAAGCCCAGTTCACGAGAAATGGAATAAATAACTAAAAAACCTACACAACTGGGCTACAGAAAATCCCCACAAAGTAATAGAAAATCATTTTCAACAAAGGTTTTCTGTAAATGTGTGGTGTGGCCTTGTTAATGATAAGCTGATTGGACCTTTTATCATCGAGGGGAATCTAAACAGAGTCACTTATCATGCATTCCTGCTCAATGAGTTACAAAGACTCCTAGAGGAAGTCCCTCTTGGAACCAGAGTAAATCTCTGGTTTCAACACGACGGCGCACCGCCTCACTCTTCAAGAGAAGTTGTAGAACTACTGCGTCAGAAATTTGGGCAAAGGGTAATAGCTAACAACGGTCCAGTACATTGGCCCGCAAGGTCTCCTGACCTTACACCCATGGACTATTTTTTATGGGGATGGATAAAATCACAAGTCTACAACAAAGCCTAGAACAAGAGAAGAATTATTGCAAAGGATAATGAATGTAGCTGAGTCCATTAAGAACAACCCAGCAGTCGTCCGAGCTGCAACAAACTCATTGATTTCACGAGCAAGGTTGTGCAGGCAGAGAGATGGTGGTCACTTTGAAAACTTTTTGTAAGGTGCACCCATGGTACCCACGTGGTTTTGTAAATAACAGTATTATTTAACTCTAGATCTTTAATTTGTACGTGTATTTCCACAAAACATTGTGATTTGTAATTTTAGAATGATTTAAATTTTGTTAAATAAATTTGTATGTAAAATTTAGTATTACCTTTTTTACATTATAATTAGTGGCCTCTATTCTACATTTATAAAAAATAAGATGAATTTTCTTTATTTTGAGATCAGCTTAATATTAAAAAATGGATTACGGCATAGTATTCATCGTAAAGATTTAGTTTTCAATGCTGGTTCACAACACTACCTTTATGATGGAAGTAGCCTATTTTATAAAATAATTGCGCATCCAAGATGGCGGTTGCAATTTAGTAATCAATAAAAATAAAGTATTACCAGCCACAAGTTATTTGTAATAGCCCCAAGTTGATAAATCGATAAATGTATTAATAAAATGTGGAGGAGTGTTTCTTTTCACAGCTTATCCTGTGTAGGAAAAGGCTGCTATTTCGAAAAATGGCCTCAGTGGGGTCCTGTGGTGGAATTTTTAAGGATTTAGGATATTTTAAATTTTAAAAATTTAAAAATTTTTGAAGATTTTATAAAAAAAAACTCGTGCTGAAAGATTTTCTTTGGTTTTATGCATTTGCTTGACTGGCTGGATAATTGAGGTTTTCCTTTCTAAATTTTGTTATCCTACAGATTTTGGGTTTTTACATAAATAATCATGATCGAATGCATACATAAATTGTTATTATTTTGTTCTCCATTAAATTCTACAACTTTTTATAAAGTTGCAGCCCAAATACTTCAACGGTTGTGATATTATTAGCCAGTCAAAAACAAAAAATATTTTTGAGGCCTTGAATTTTTGGAAGAATTTAATTTTTCAACTATTTTTTCTCAGCGTTACTCAACTTTGCAGTATAAAACATCAGTAATATCTCTTTGGAATTTCATAATCTATCTAACTGTGGAAATGTAATCAAATTATCCTTAGAATTTTTCAATCTAGATGCCAAAAGGTGCAATAACTACACTTGAAATTGAAAAAAATCGATTTTTGGCTGTAACTCGACAACGACTGGTTTACGGACCCATGTTCATATAAGATTTTTTTCTTGTTTTGATGTAAGGAATCTCCTGGTAAAGTTGTTTACACTTATCCCGAAACACCCTGTATATATATATATACAGGGTGAGTTTCTACTCGCAACATTAACTTCGCCAGTGAGTTCTCCTTACAAAAAGGAACAAAAATTGTCCTATGGAGCCATGTCCGATTCTCAACCGTTTGGCTGTATTGGGGAATTTTGTATTTTTTTAAACTCACATGACTTGGTCTCATTAATTGAGCTATAAAATTGTAACCAGTCACAATAACCAATTTAAATTATTACCAATAGGAAGAGCATTAAATTTGCAACAAATCTGAGGTTTAACAAAATAATAATTGATTGAAAACACCAGGTAGTAACGCAAATTATGCAAAAAATACGTTTAAATAATGTTTTCATTGCAATTTTAATGCCCCATTTCATCACCTAAAAGTTATGCTGCGTGATGTCAAGTTAAATGAAAAACTTTCTTTTTTAATAACCTTTAAAATTATGTACTATAATAAGGTGTTGAAAGAAAAAATACAGTATAAATACCTAAATATTTAATAAAAAACTTGTTTTCATTTATTATTTTGCTCTTTCAAAGTTACAATTTGCTGTATCTTTGAATGTTGTAAAATCAGCTGTAACTGTTATTATAATGAATCAGCTGCTATTATTTTGTTTAGCTAATCAGCTGGTATGAACCAGCTGTTGAAAACATCCATTGTTGATTAAATTGTTGTTTTCATTTAGTGTATTACATGTTTATACATGCGTTTTTCGTATTGTGTGGATTTAGTATTTTACTATGGAACCTTTTTCTAATCAAGAATATGCTGACATACATTTAGTGTACGGATTCTGTTCCTGTAACGCGACTGAAAGCCGTCGCGAGTATAGTAGACGTTTTCCTAATAGAAGACTTCCTAATGTTAGAACCTTTATTAGGGTACATCGATGTTTGACCGAAAATGGAAAGTTTCCCACTAATGGGCGTTCAGTTGGCAACGTTGTGCAAGATGTTGGCGTGGAAGAAGCTGTGTTGGACTGCGTAGAAAGAGATCCAAGAACTAGTACTAGAGCTATTGCTAGAGAAGTGGGGGTGAGTCAGACGTTTTTTTCGAAACTTTTACGCAAAGAAGGGCTACATCCTTACCATTTTACCAGTGTTCAAACTCTAGAGCCACGGGATACTCCTCAGAGTATCCCGGTTTTGTAGATGGATCCAACAGAATGATCGTGGTGATTTTTTAAAGAGAATTTTGTGGACGGATGAGTCCTCATTCACGCGAGATGGCGTTTTCAACTATCACAATGAGCATTATTATGACATTGAAAACCCACATCTTGCCCGAGAATCGAGCAGTCAGACTAGGTTTAAAGTAAATGTGTGGATTGGTCTGATTGGTAACCATCTTGTAGGTCCATATCTTGACCTACCTACGTCACTAAACGGCGTTCAGTACCTTCAGTTCCTCCGAGATGATCTACAAAAGCTCCTTGAGGACTTGCCACTGAATTTGCGCGAGCAAATTATTTTTCAAGCAGATGGTGCCACCCCGCACTTTAGCCTTGATGTACGGGAGTACATCAATAGTACCTTTGTTATGTGGATTGGAAGAGGAGGGACTGTTCCTTGGCCTCCACGGTCACCAGACCTAACTCCAATCGATTACTATGTATGGGGTTTTCTCAAAGCAGAAGTCTACCGTACCCCTGTACACTCTGCAGAAGAAGTGAGGCAGCGAATTGTGAGAGCAGCTAATCATCTTCGGGATGAAATAAACTTGAAGGCTTGTGTAAGAGAACTGAGGAAGAGGGTCCGTGCGTGCATCAATGCTAATGGTGGACATTTTGAAAATTTATTAAAGTAACTTTGTTAACCAGCTGTACGTTGAAACGTACTTAAATTTGTTAATTTCATTTGTTGTTTTTTTAAATAATAAACAAGGTTGTTATTAAATAATTTAGGTATTTATACTGTATTTTTTCTTTCAACACCTTATTATAGCACATAATTTTAAAGGTTATTAAAAAAGAAAGTTTTTCATTTAACACTTGACATCACGCAGCATAACTTTTAGGTGATGAAATGGGGCATTAAAATTGCAATGAAAACATTATTTAAACGTATTTTTTGCATAATTTGCGTTACTACCTGGTGTTTATTATTATCTGGTGGTATTATTTCGTTAAACCTCAGATTTGTTGCAAATTTAATGCTCTTCCTATTGGTAATAATTTAAATTGGTTATAGTGACTGGTTACAATTTTATAGCTCAATTAATGAGACCAAGTCATGTGAGTTTGAAAAAATACAAAATTCCCCAATACAGCCAAACGGTTGAGAATCGGACATGGCTCCATAGGACAATTTTTGTTCCTTTTTGTAAGGAGAACTCACTGGCGAAGTTAATGTTGCGAGTAGAAACTAACCCTGTGTACAGGGTGTTTAAAAAAAACGTTCCAAAACTTTGGGATATGATTCCTCATATAAAAAATAAGAAAAAAGTTCTTATAAAGGTAGGTCCGAAAACGCTTTGTTTTCCGTCTATCTGTCTGTATGTGTTTTTTTACTTAATTTCTCATATTTTTTAAACCTTTTAAGCTATCAACTTCAAACTTGATACATTTATTATGTGTAATAAGAACCACTTTTTAATATAGTATCAAGTTTCTACTTTGTACCATTTAAAAATGGCGGCCATTTCAAATTTTTAAGTCTTAATATCTCAAAATCCGCAAGTTTTACAAAAACTTTTACAGGAGACCAAAAATTTGCAAAATTGCATTATTTAAATAAGGACACATTTTGATTTTCAATATCTTAAATATTAACTCACTGATCGCAATTATTTGAAAATGACCTTATTCAAATTTTCTGGTTCTTTTAGCTAAATTTAATGTTTTTAGTTTAAAATTTGTAAATATTAAGTAATTTACAGGTCATTCCTCACATTCATCACGTAATTAATAAAAAGGCACATCTTAATCATTATTTTTACTCTTCTTTTATTCCATCATTTAATGTTCTTGATGCTGAAATTAAATTTTATTTAGGAAATAAAACATAAATCTAGTAAAATAAATTTTTATTCACTACAATAATAATACTGTCATCTTAAACTCTAACGATTTGCTTGTTTAACACTAGTACACATACTGTATGTACACTAAAGGAACTGTTCAAAATGTCCGCCCCGATTGGTGATGCACGCATTGAGGCGTCTTTTCATTGAACTCCTTACTCTTCTAAAAATACCTGGTGTATGACGGATACTCTCAACACCATTTAAAATTATTTCCTTCAGGTCTCCCAAGGTATCCACTGGCGTGGAATAAACTAGAGTCTTTAAATGCCCCCATAAGAAAAAGTCCAAGGGGTTGAGGTCGGGTGACCTCGGAGGCCAAGGAACTGGACCGCCTCGCCCAATCCAATTGTTGCGGTAGGTCTCATTTAAGAAACCTCTAACTCGATTATCAAAATAAGCGGGTGCCCCATCAAGCATAAACCATGTGACACAGCGCATGTTCAAAGGTAGGTCTTCCAATAAATTAGGAAGATCAATTGTTAAAAACTGCAAATATCTGTCACCATTCAATGTTGCAGGTAGGAAACTGAAAAACAAATAGTTACCCAAAATGCCACCCCATACATTTACCGAAAATTGATACTGGTGACTACGTTGTGTGATTTCATGGGGATTTCCCATGGACCAAATATGAGTATTATGAAAATTAGTAATTCCTGTTCTTGAAAAATTGCATTCATCTGTAAATAACACGCGCCTTAAGAAATTTGCATTGGTTCGGAATTTTCGTAAAAACCATTGGCAGAGAGTAACTCGTTGAGGGTAATCTCGAGGTAACAGAGCCTGCACTTTCTGTACATGATATGGGTGTAACTGTTGTTCATGCAATATGTGCCAAATTGTTGCATTACTTACATTATGCCGTTGGGCAAGCTCTCTTGTACTTTTTTCAGGGTGGTTTGATATGTCATTTAAGACACCCTCCTCAAATTCAGGCGTTCTTACTAGGCGAGGTCGTCCTAATCTACCAACCTTTTTGGGTCCTAAACTTCCTGTTTCTACTATACGCTCATGTATTGCCTGAAACGTTTTGTTACAAGGCAATACGCGATTTGGAAACTTATCCTGATATAGTCGTCTTGCTTCCATACTGTTGCAGTTCGCAAGTCCATACATCAGATGCATGTCAGCCATTTCTAAGTTTGTAAAGCGATGGTTATGGTTATCAGCCATGTTTAACTACACTATAACATTCACAAAATGAACTAATAATACAATTATTTAAAAACCAAAGAAATATTTAAATACAGATTAGGACTAGGAAACACAACACTACAATAAGAAAATTAGCTACATATTGATTGTTTGTTGTTCTTACAATGAGCTATTTACAGTTGAACAACAATGGATCATCAGCTGGACATCGAAATCAGCTGTTATTCCACTCCCAGCTGTTAAGCCTGTGAAAATACAGTACTGTTATTAGTGCCACTGTTACACTTTGGGGAATTTCAGTTGATTTGAGGTAGGCTTTTAAGCCTAATATCTCACGCCCAATGATGTTGGAAACAAAACAAAAAATGTAAAATAATGATTAAGATGTGCCTTTTTATTAATTACGTGATGAATGTGAGGAATGACCTGTAAATTACTTAATATTTACAAATTTTAAACTAAAAACATTAAACTTAGCTAAAAGAACCAGAAAATTTGCATAAGGTCATTTTCAAATAATTGCGATCAGTGAGTTAATATTTAAGATACTGAAAATCAAAATGTGTCCTTATTTAAATAATGCAATTTTGCAACTTTTTGGTCACTTGTAAATTTTTTGTAAAATTTGCGGATTTTGAGATATTAAGACTTAAAAATTTGAAATGGCCGCCATTTTTAAATGGTACAAAGTAGAAACTTGATACTATATTAAAAAGTGGTTCTTATTACACATAATAAATGTATCAAGTTTGAAGTTGATAGCTTTAAAAGGTTTAAAAAATATGAGAAATTAAGTAAAAAACACATACAGACAGATAGACGGAAAACGAAGCGTTTTCGGACCTACCTTTATAAGAACTTTTTTCTTATTTTTTATATGAGGAATCATATCCCAAAGTTTTGGACCTTTTTTTTAAACACCCTGTATATATATATGTGTCCGTGAGCACGATAACTCTCGTAAAAATTATCCGATTTTGATGAAATTTGGTATAAACGTGTAAAGCAACATTTATGACTTTAAGTTTGAAAACCAGCCAGATCACTCTATCCGAAGAGGTATTTTGGGGGGGTTTTGTACCCCAAAAATGGGGTTTTTGAATTTGTTACATATAATTTTGGAAATAGTCAAATCTTATTTTTCCCATTGGATTCAGCTTAAAAAAACACACAATTTGGTATTTTGATCATTTCTCTACGTCAATTGGTTACCGAGATATTGAAAGTGCTAAACACAGTACGTTGTCTAATGTTATTCTTATGGAAGAAAATAAAAATGTTATATCTCGCTTATTTATGAACATATACTGACGAAACTTGGTATACGGCTTTATCTGGTTGTGGACCATTGATATTTCCTCAAAAAACAATTTTTTGACAAAGGCTCCCGTTGCAGCAAACCTGCGTACTCAGCCCCATGTTATTCTTATAGAGAATAAGTAACGTGTTATCTCCCTTAATTATGAAAATAAATTAATCAAATTTGGTAAGTGACTTCACCTAGTTGAGTTATATTGATATTAGCATAAAACCCCATTTTTTTGTGTTCCTTGCTTCAGCAAACCTGCATACTCAGCCGCCATGTTATTCTTATGGAGAATAATTCAAATGTCATAAATTGTTTTATTTATGAATGTATATTGATGACACTTGGTATGTAGCTTTATGTGGCATTAAGATAAATATATATGCATTGGAAATTCGCTAAGTACGCAGGTTTGCTGCTACGGGGGTATTATATTATATAGAAGCTCCCTTGTTCCCGTCTAAATCCAAGTTGGTGATTTTATTTTGCTTGTAGGAGCGTGCCTATGTAGCCTATGCTTAAATCCGACCCCGAGTTGAGGTCAAAATGCATAATGCACTTGTATTTTAATGTAATTAATTTATATTCTCTTTGCATAGAATTATTTTCTCTTTTTGCCAGGTCCGGAAACAGGTCCGGATTTAGGATCTGTAGGCCCTAAGCTGAACCTGCGGCCCGGGGCCCTTCATCGTACAGGTCATGCGTGCCTTTTCTGTATGTGGTTTTAGGTTTTAGTATGTGGTTTTTATGTGCAATGAGCTTAATTTTCTTAAATCCATCCCTGTAACTGTAAGTTTTATTTCAAGGTTATTGGTAATACTGGAGGCAACACGAATTAAAAAATTGCAAGCCGTTTTCCAGTCCCCACTCCACCAAGTTTTGATGAGGCAATGGCAAAGGACTACTCGCTGAAATTAAACGAGTCAATTACAAAGTGAATCAATCTAATAATTATTCATTATTTGAAATTTAATAAAGTCGCACTTGTTAATCTGTTTATAGCCTGACATATTTCATGTCGAGAATAGATACATAATTCAAACGAACCAAATGAATTTGTCCTAACCTTGTTTACTTTAATTCCAGTGATTTGCATAATAATCACAACTTAGAAGAATAAAACTACCAATTAGGATAGTTTAAAGAAAGATAAATTTGCCTCACCAGTGTAACAACCTAACAAAATCACCGGCTCACTTTTTCGACGAAAATCGTTAAGCAGTGTTGTCTCCAGTACTTCCAATAAACCTCCTTGGACTTATTAATAATATTAATGTATTAGTAAATAAATAAAAAGAGAACGTCAAAGCTTCGTGGCAAATATTGAAGCCACCAGATTCTGGAAACCAGAAAAACATTTCTTGACAAGGAAGAATAAAAATAAAATCTTTCAGAGCAGTGTTTCCACTTGAAGGATTTTTATCCCATATATGGAATATTTTGACGACATATGGGATAAAATGCGATTGTGGGATAAAGTGGATTTTTTTGGAAATCGGCATTATGTATACTACTTTTTATAGCTTGCTTACGATCAAAGCACCTTGGCATTTTCTAGATTCTAGATTTTCTCGTCTTACTGGTAGTTGTGGGGTTTCCCATTTTCAAACCTCTTGCTCACACCTATTATTATTTTATGAACGTCACAGAACGAATACTGAATCATATTAATGTCACTGGCCTAGCCATGTTGGAATTAACAAGTAAAATATTTGCCATTATTTAGTACCTATGTCGAACTCTTAGTACTACCATTAAAAATATTAGTATCTCTCACGGAACTAAATTATTTAATTTAGTTACCGTAGTTCATATATGTTGGCCTTATATGGCTATAACTGTATCATTTATGTCGAGCATTATTAAATATTCTTTGAGGTACTAAATTGTAAAATTCAGATAATTAGTAGATCTAAATAAGCTCTATCTAACGGTCTAAATATTGTACTAATAAATTTTTCAATAATTATATAATATTTAACATTAATTATGTTGCATTGTTTGAAAAATCAGTGGGAAAGTGTGGGATATTTTTTACCGCTGAGTGGTTTAGTGGAAACACTGATTTCAGAGACTGCCAATCAGCGTTGCCGATTTCCGGGTAATTACCCGGAATCCGGGTAATTGAAGTAGTGTCCGGGTAAAATTCCGGGGATTAGATGTTTTCCGGGGATTTTCCGGGGAATCAATATAATTTCCGGGGATTTTTCGTTTTTTTTACATTTCAGATGATTAATCTACAAAATACTGATTTAAGGAAATCACAATCTATATAAATCAGAATCATCCAGACTCATTAAATAAAAACAAAGTATTATTTTAAACACAACAATGCAGGGATGATTACTACCTCTTTGATTTACTGAAAAGATACTCTATGTTCTTCCCTTTTTTGCTACAGACTGTAGGCCAATGGGCCGACAGGATTAGCAGTGTTGTCCCTTGTGACGCATTGAATATTTTGAAACAAGTAAGTTAAGGATAGCATATATTTTAGTATTAAATTCAAATTCAAACCTAGGGTGATAATAACTCTTTCTTACAATCCTTATACAAAACTGAATTGAAGATGCTGATAAAACTGAAAACAAAACTGCTCATACTCTCAAAAATTATTTAACACCTCGAGTCTACGCACAGATCACTGAGGTCCATGTAGGCTCATTTCCTATGTTAATGTTATGTTTTTTTCTGTATATTTAAGAAGCAAAATTAATCATTCTTTTTAAACTTTGTCTGTGTCATGACTGTATCTTTTAACTTTTATTTTTTCTTCAAATAAATTCTGTACATGTTTAAACCTTCATGTTGATTTTGTAATTTATAATTTTTTGTTGCTTCATTTAACATACTATGTTATAAAATTGTAAATGGGTTTTATGTTTTGTGGAAATAAATCAGATTTTGATTTGATTTGATTTTGAGATAGGAAATTCCTTATAATGCGCATACTGCACTGTTACCCTAAGATTCTGTGATTGCTTTAGAAGTGTTCAGTATTTTTAGTTTATAGAATTTTAGTTTTAACTGTAAATGCAACTGCATAGTCTATGTACGATACAGTAGAACAGTGCTCAGGGCCGTCGCGTTGTTGGTTGGCACCCGAGGGCCGGGGCGAGATTTCGTTAGGCACCCCCCCCCACCCATCTTTAAACCTACATGTAAGGATTCAAACACAAACATACGGTGAGCGACGCGATAACGAGCGAAACTTCAAATACATCTAAACAGATGGGGTCAAACACACAACGAGAAACGCGACTTGGAGGGGGTGAGACAAGTTCCAAGCCGCATCGCGTCTAGACGTTCGTTTGCAAAGTTGCGTATCGGAAGATAGTTTTGGCACTCAAACAAACAAAAAAGGTCACCAGCTTGCTGACCTGACCGGTAAGGGCCCACACCACTGGTTGCGCTTAGGGGCCTATAGCTCCTAAATCCGGCCTGATTTGGACAGTAACACTCCACGCCCTAATACCTCACTTCAGTAACACTTCACTTTCCTTATTTATTTTTCGCCGCTAAACTCCCAGCAACCTTTTTTGGCATTTTGGACATTTTTTGACATTCACGTAACTCATCAATGCGTAATCAGTTTAATAGAAAGGCAGTGGCAGGTGGATGAGAGAGATTGGAGGGGTAAAATTGGAGAGAAGATTGTATGTGGGGTAGAATGGTAGGGGATGTGAAGTCAGTGTCTCCACCAAGAGTCAGCGTTCCAAGGTCGGATGAAATAGAAATAGAACAACACAACAAGGCAACGAGTGTGTGCATAGATAAGGGCGCCACACCGTTTTAAGACAATGTAATATTGATGAAGATATCATACTAGGAAAGAGCTGGGGCCTACTATATAGTGGAGTTCATTATTAGGCTATTATTAACAGAATTATTATTATTAATTATTAATAACAGAATACAAGCAAATCCGGCTGCTCGATCTTGAGCAAGAACTTATTTTGGGATTACGAATAAATAGAAAATAGAAATAATTTATTAATTTAGGTAATTTATTGGTTATTAAGCATAGTTCAATATAGTGCAAAAGACTTCGTCATCTAAATAAAAAATAGTTAAAAGTAAAATAACACATAAATATGGATGCTTAGGTCAACAACATATTTGAGGTCAACCATATTTTAATTATATAGATAGGTTTTGTGGTGCCATTGAAAATATCACATGCAGTTCATCAATTATGATGGTACAATAACGGACGGTAGACGGCAGGTTTCTGGGTAATAACTTTGGTAATATGACCGGGTTCTCCGGGGATTTTTCCGGGGAATGAGGTTTTTATTCCGGGTAAAATTGGGGATTACGGGTCAGGTTTCCGGGTAAAAAAATCACTTGCTGTTGGCAACGCTGCTGCCAATTGCCATTAGCCATATTGCCATTGCCATAGCTTTGGTTACTTTGGTGTTTATTTGGATTGTGTGTTATTCAGTTAAAAGTTGTTTTGGTTAATGATAATTGTAATACGAACGGTGAAGTTGTAAGATTTATCTGTAAATAGGGGTTACTACCTATACCAGTACTTATTTGTACTTGAATTTTCAGTCATGGCTGATGTTTTAGAGCTCGACAATGCTGAGGAGTTTGAAGTTGACGACGAAGGCGATCGTAAGTAGCCTAGTCGCATGCAATGAAATTGTATTAGGGCCTATTCTGATTTTAGTTGAGAATACACTATTAGTAAGTCATTTACAACAACTATTTATTTAATAATATGGTTTTGCAGAAACACAGCTTATAAGACTCAGTAGGCCTAGCCACTCCCATTGATTATAAAGAAACTTCAAAATGTAGTTGTGAACACCGACTCTGGACCTATTCAAAATTCTCCACTTATCTACAACCTGAATTTATTCTATTTTTATACTATGTTAAATTAATATACTTCACTGAATCTAAATTTTAGTTTCACAACTTAAGTCATTTGTACTTAATTTTGCATATTTAAATACCCTAACCTGATGATTTTATTTACCTAAATTTGTAACCTCAAATTAGTTATAGGTTTAGTTGTTCAAGAACCTGATGATGATTACTTTGTAATTGAAATACCTTGTTAAAATAAATTAAAATTTTTATTGTTTGGTCTATTTCTCACCAATAATACCGGACATTTGCCGCTTGGTTGGCCATTCCAACCGGGCACTTGACATAAACGCGGAAAACCGAACTGTCCAGTTGAAAACCAGATGGTTTGCAACACTAGAAATAATATGGCCATTGTTGCCCCGGCTCGGCTGCCCGTTCGCTATATGCCGAGCAGCCCAATCGTCTCTAAAAAGAGGGGTGGAAGAGGAGACGGTAGTTGATGGATGGTAGTTGATGGTAGCGCTACAGTACAGCACCTGACTGACACTCAAACTGGGTGCTTTTCAACCGTCAGCCGATAGAATGCACCAGAGGAGCTTATTAAGGTCGGCATCATAGGCTGGATTACTAGGTCCATCTATTCCGTAAGATGTATAATCAACGCTACTACCA
This sequence comes from Allygus modestus, assembly GCA_963675035.1. Taxonomy (NCBI): domain Eukaryota; kingdom Metazoa; phylum Arthropoda; class Insecta; order Hemiptera; family Cicadellidae; genus Allygus; species Allygus modestus. The sequence continues at coordinate 406,618,119 of OY776112.1, forward strand.
TTGATTATGTATACAGATCATCATAAGTACTAATCATGATTTAAGTTATCATTTTATCCCAAGATGGTTAATACAAATACAAATATCCCTTTTTATCCTGCTTTTAATCTGAGAACGTTCTACGTTATGTCTCCCGCTAGATTTTGCAGCATCTAATAGTTTTTGATTTTTTTTACCTGCTGATCTCTTTAATTGTATGTTTATATCCTTGAAATACACTACAGGAAATTATGCTAACCATATCGTGATCATTTTTAGACTAATTACACTGCTTCTTTCTACTGCTCCTAAGGCCTGGTTTTGGGTGGGTGAAAATTTTGTCGACCGATGTCACTCCTGCCGGCGACGAAAACAGTGTCCTAACTATTCACAATGGCGACGTCGTGTTCCCATTCATTCCACATTGTCAGAGAGTCTTATCACTCGCTCACGCCTAACTGTGTTCTGAGTCTTGTCGCTGACAGAATTTTTTTCGCCCAGCTAAGATGGAGCCTAACTAGATTTGATTGGAACTGATGAACTAGACAAATATTTGCATACAATTTTATAAAAGAATAATAGTCTTAATCTGCAAATATTGTTATGTCAAAGGGAAAAACAATAATTGCCGGTAAGTTTAATCAAAAGAACAAAAAAATTATTATGTTATTGAAAGAAATATATAACTATTAATATATTTTATAAAGCTTTAATAAATAACCTGTAAAAATAAGTAATGCCATGTAAAAAACTGACAAAACATTTATACCTCGCGCAGGTCAAAATGTTCACTATATGATCGGTGATATCGGTAATATTTTGGTGTTTTTATCCCGCATCATGTTTTAATTTCGCGGAGGGTTCGAAAATCCCGGAAACGGGAAAGAAATCCGGCATATTGAATCACAGGCTGCCAGCGCCTCCTTTGGCATGTTGTAGCACTAGTTTCATAGTGTATTGTTCGCAGAACAGATGGGTCATAAGCTCGATTCACCTATTCTGTATTCATAATCTATGCTACTACTACTGACCTCTCATGTACCGGTAGGTGAAACTCAGTTCTATGTTGGGGCTATAAACCTTTCACATTTTTCCCTGAATGGCTCTCCCCGAAGTAAAAACTTCTCAGGCCTAGTCCATCAATTTTCAACGTGCTATGGTAGGAGGGGTTGCACTTCAGTAAGTACCAGTAACCCGTAGTGTTTGAAGAAAAATATTAGAATCATGGTATGTAGCTAACTTATTCTGATAACTTACAAGTGCATTTTATTTGTCAATCGAAAAGGTCTAGATATTTTACTAACTAACCTTATAGGATTTACTAATTAATATAGCCTATTATATTAATATAGATAGCCTATACTAATTAAGCTTATTTTTCTTGAGTTCCGCTTCAAACTATTGCAATTTTAATTTTGTTTTTAGCATATAACTAACTTAACATTCTAGCTCCATACAACAGGACTAAACAAACTAATATGTATGTTTCAGAGGGCATTGCTCGACTCAAAGAGAAGGCAAAGAAGAGGAAAGGTAGAGGTTTCGGGGGAGAAAAGAGTGCTAGAGAAGAAGTCAGAGACTATGAATCCATGGATGTGGAAGATGATGAAGATCCAGGCCCTCAGAGATGTGAGTTTAAAATAAAATGTTGGGGAAATTAGCATTATGGCTAGTTAAGTATTTCAGTTAACAATGGATTTGGTATAATATTGACATTGTAAGTATTAGTCAACCAGGGTTGCCATCTAGAGGTATTAAGTTGGAACAGACATGAGCGTACACGAGAGTACACTGCGGGAATTTTCATACCAACTACACCACACTTAAGCTCGTATTTGTAGCTACCCACTGACAACAATACCCGTCCTTCGTGCAGTGCTGTCACATCCTGGCTGTGCAACGCTTCGGCGGAGCTCAGCATGATGCAGTACGGTCTTACCATAGGATGACCTAAGCTTATTTCCAAGATAACTTTTTGTTTTGAGGCCCCCAGGTGCTAATAAACAGAACGGTATTCGTTCAAATTTGTATATATTGGTACATAGATATCCTATGGTTATATTATGTATGCACCTATGTATATAAAAAGATTACTACCCATTGCTGAGCAAGCCCTAATTACAATTTTTCTAAACAAAGCACCAGAAAAAAATTGTACTTGTATTGAAAAACAAAGTTCACTACCAGACATAATAATTTCTGATACTGTATAGAGAGCCTATACGAAGCCCTAAAAAAATGTGTACAATTTTACTTATAAAAATTTCAGTTAAGTTACTCAGATACCGGCGGTATAGTTTGAGTGTTCTTTAAAATCTTTGTCCAGCAGTTCAATAATGCAAAGGCCTATTTAAAATTCTCTAATGATAATGCAGTGGTAGGTAGTGAATGTGTGTGACGTGCTAGGCCTCCCTGGAATATTATTTGTTTTAGACATAATTTATAACATCATCTGTTTTATTCTATAACGCTTTGTTAATGCCTCTTTTATCCACTTAAAATTATAACTTCAAAGATTAAAATTGATTTGTTGGATCTTTTTTTGGATTTTATTACCAACATAAACATTGTTTCAATCATCAGATACCACATTATAGTTTGGCCTATTATTGTTGAGGTTGGTAATAGGATTATTCAGTAAAACCCCATATAAAATAACAACTAGCGCCTCTCAGTAAGACTATTGATTTTTGTAAACTTGCATTTTAGGTATATTAAAAGGCTAACATTATTAATTTTACTAAAATTATAAAATCATTTCAGCTGTAGAAGGATGGATTCTCTTTGTCACATCGGTCCACGAAGAAGCTCAAGAGGACGATATTCATGACAAATTTTCAGAATTTGGAGAAATAAAAAATATACATCTAAACTTGGACCGAAGAACAGGTTTTCTTAAGGTAATTATTCTTCAATCTAAATCCTATATTCCAGTGGGGAACAGTACTATATTCCAGTCCCCTAGGGCTCAGTTATATTTAGGGGCTGACAACAAAATTAAATAAACAGTTTTCACTGTTTTACAGACTCATCCTCCTAAAATCACAGATTTCCCCTCTCCCCTTGCATGATATATGGCAGTTGACAGGTATTTTGACAGAAACTTTGTTTATTTTAGCAAATTTCCCCTATAGGGAAGAAGCTATTACCGTAGTCGACATGGTAAGACCTAGGTCCGGGATAGGGTGGTCCAAAAAACTGAACTTAATCAAATACACCAAGCCACCCCCTAATTTTGTTTCAATATATAACAATAGTCACCACACAAAATTTCAGCATCCTACGATAAATGGAAAGCAGTGCTCAACCAATGTTAATTTTGAAAATTTGGCTAAATACTAACGATTTTTTAATATTTTTTGATCCAGGCATTTTTGAAGATTTATTTTTCAAATGATTGATAGATTGAAGAAAAGAACATTGAAATAACATAAGAATATAAATACAATGCTACAGTTCATAAACATATATAAGTGTAAAGTGTTTATAACAGAAGTTTTTGTTTTAAAAACAGTGACAATGTCCACTCCATCAACTCGTCTATCAGATAGTGTTTATTTGTTAGGTGTTCAGGACTTACATCCTTTGATAGAAAAAAATCAGTTACAAACAACTAAAGAAGTTTTATTAAGGTTTCACTATTTTTATCAGAAAAAAAATTGTGTGGAATGCCAGTCACAGCACGATTGAAGAGCTGAATGGAATATGGCAAAAAGCCTTGATTCCCACAAAACAGACCAAACATTCAATTGGAAAGCTTGAAAATGTGCACTCAGAATGGTTAATATTGAAGAAAAATAAAGGTCGAAGATCTGAAGCACAAAAATCTAAAGAAATAGCATTTATCCAAGAAATCGAGAAACTATTCGATATTGCACTTGATGAAGCCGATAACTCATAAAAATTGAAGAAGACAAAGCTTTTTTGATTGATCAGAGAAGTACAAGACAAATGATTACAACATTTGAAGATAAAGAGTATAGCAAAAAACAAAAACGAATTCAAGAAAGAAAAGAAAAGCTACAAAAGAGAAGAGAGAAACTGACTTCAACTTCCACTGAATCTCCGTCTTGTTCGTATCAAAATCTGATTTTGAACTTTAAGATGAAGGAAATAAAATTTCAACTACTAGCACTGATTGCAGTGGCAGTTGTCAGTCAGATGATGAATCATATAAGCCTTCATTAAAGAAACAAAAGGATTTGGAGAGTTTAGAAGATAAAAGAAAAAGTACAAATGATTCAAAATGTAAAAAAACACTCTTCACCGAAACCGTGATAAGTGCTTTGGATAGAAACAAGATTTCAGATCGTGAAGCCATGAGACTGATTATTCCAATCGTTGCTGCACTTGGGCATGATCCAGCTCTTGTGCCCTTTTCCAGAAGGTCTATAAAAAGGAAGCGAGAAGAAGCAAGACATAATTTAGCTGAAGAACTTAAGAAAAACTTAGAAATAAAAGAACCAATTGTTATTCACTGGGACGGAAAAATCTTACCAGATATTATAGGTTCTGAAAAGGTAGATAGATTACCAGTTTTGGTTTCATTTGCAAATGGAGAAGAGAAACTACTTGGAGTACCAAAAGTTGTTTCCTCAACTGTAGTAAATACTGGAAATGCAGTTCATGGTATTTTGAAATCATGGCATCTTGATGATAAAATTATTGGGATGGGTTTCGACACTACAGCGGTTAATACCGGCTCTAAAAATGGTGCTTGTACATTATTAGAAAGTAAATCGAAGAGATACTTACTATGGTTTGCATGCCGCCATCATGTACTGGAAATAATTCTAAGTAAAGTATTTAGTCAGTGCTTAGGTTAAAAGAAACGTGGGCTTCAATTGTTAGATCTGAATACTCACCTTTAATCCTTAACGATGAAGAAGAGGCCTAAACAAAGTCTACGATCGAAATATTAGTTCCACTTTTAAAGAAGAAAAACCAACCACGAGATGACTACTTGGAGTTGGTTGAATTAACTTTGTTGGTCTTAGGATACCCACTTGAAACTATTCATTGGAGAGCACCTGGACCAATCCACCATGCTCGCTGGATGGCCAAACTAATTTATGCTTTCAAGATGTTCCTTTTTCAAAACCAGGATGTTTTCCATCTAACCCAAAGGGAGAAGCATAGTTTGGAGATATTTGTCAAGTTTGGTGCCCTTTTGTATGTCAAAAATTGGGTTGAGGCTCCATTAGGTGCAAATGCGGCCATAAATGATTTGACCTTATGGAAAGAAGCTGGAAAATATTCTATCCTTGACAACAAAATCTCTTTGACTGTGAGAAAATCTCTGAAACCTCACTTGTGGTATCTCTCTGATGAGTTAGTTGGCCTTGCTTTATTTTCAGAAAAACTTACAGAAGAGGAGAAACTACACATTGTTGAAAATCTGACTAAAGTGCCTCTACAGCGTATGGTAAGAGGAAATCCTGACTTACTGAATGAGGAGTGTGAACTTTCAGATTTTGCTAGCTCCAGAACATCTTTCATTTTTTCTAAGCTAAATATCAACCAGACATTTCTCACACAACCACCAAGTGACTGGGAAAAAGACCCGCAGTTTGTAGCTGGTAAGAAAACAGTTGAAAATCTGAAAGTAGTCAATGACATCGCCGAAAGGGGTGTAAAACTCTTTCAAGATTTTAACACGCTTATTACCAATGATGAAGAAGAGAAACAACTATTATTACAAGTTGTGGAAGCTAATCGTAAAAAAGTTCCAACGGAACCAACAAAAAAGCTCTTCTCAATTGTTCAACCGTCGACCTCCACAAAATAATTCCTAACAAAAGGAGGACATTTTTTCAAATAAAAATATATTTGAAGCAGTGAATATTACACATTTACTATTATTTAGGAATATAAATGTAAAAGTTACAAAATAAATATTGGTATATATAGGTATAAATTGTGTTTTTTTTATTTAACAACATGTTAAAAATTACGTTTTTTAAACTTTTTTAACCTTAATGAGCACTGCCTTCTAATTGAAGTATCATCTTGAAATTTTGGGAAATTGTTTATATTACTAAATGGAACTAAATTAGGGGATGGCCTGGTCTCCTGCTTCATCTTCAGTTTTTACCATAGTAATATGAACCACCCTAGTCCGGGACCATGATAACTTTTCGTTTTGAGGTCACCAGATGCCAAAAACACCATCCGTTCAAAACTGTATATATATATATATACATATATATATATATATACATATATATATATATATAATATATGTGTGTGTCTGTGGGTGCGATAATTCTTGTAAAAATGGTCTGATTTTGATGAAATTTGGTACAAAAATGTAAAGCAAAATTTATGACTAAGTTTGAAAACCAGCCAGATCGCTCCATCCTAAGGGGTATTTTTTTTTTTGGGGGGGGTTTACACCTCAAAAATGGGATTTTTGAGTTTTTTACATATAATATTTTAGTAAATCAAATTTTGCTTTTCACCATTACATTCAGCTTTAAAAAACAAACAATTTTGTGTTTTGATCATTGTTCTATGTCAATTTGTTACAGAGATATTGAAAGTGCTAAACACAGTACGTTGTCCAATGTTATTCTAATGGAGGATAAGACAAATTGTATATCTCGCTTATTTATCAACTTCCTGCTCACTTATTTATCAACTTATCCTGCTCGCTTATTTATCAACTTACCCTGACGAAACTTGGTATATTACATCATATCATTGTGGACTATTGATATTTGCACAAAAAACGATTATTTTGTTTGATAGTTTCCGTGGCAGCAAACCTGCGTCCTCAGCCCCATGTTATTCTTATAGAGAACAAGTAAAAGGTTATCTCCGTTAATTATGAACATAAATTAATAAACCTTGGTATGTGGCTTTACCTATTTGAGTTATATTGATACTTGTATTAAAACCCATTTTTTGTGTTCCTTGTTTCAGCAAACCTGCATACTCAGCCGCCCATATCATTCTTACGGAGAATAATTCAAATGACATAAATTATTTATGAATGTATATTGATGAAACTTGGAATGTGGCTTTATGTGGTTTTAAGATGCATACATATGCATTGCAAATTCGCTGATTACGCAGGTTTTTCTGCTACGGGGGTATTTGTTTGAGTCGCAGAACAAATATTTTGTACTATACAGAGAAGACTTGATGGCCAGCTAGTGAACAAGGGGGAGAGGAGGAAGTTGCCCCCACCACAATTATTAGTGAATTTCCTTTGGAAAGTGAACTACTAGCATGACCCGCACGGTGAAACTTAAGCCCGGAACCACTATAGAAGTTCCTAACGTGACCCCCTGAATACATTTTGGGGCGTTGTTATATAGACATATATATATATATATATATATATATATATATATATGTGTGTGTGTGTGTGTTTGCACTCTTGCAGTCACATTTTTGTCCGATTTACTTCAGATTTGGTAGGGACATTCCTTTCTGTAAACAGTTGGAAAAGTTCATTGGGCAAAACAATCGGAAAACTCGAAACCCCTTTTATAGGGATTAATCTTTCAAATTTCGAGTTTTTGGGCCCAAAAAGGGCCAGAAAAGCCCCATATGTAAAATTAATGCATGTAAAATGATCAGAATTGGTGAGGCAAAAGTTTTAAGCCCTCTCTCGTCATTCTAGCATACATATTTACCGAGTTATTAAAGAAAATGTGTATCGACTAAACACAGTAGGTGTCTTATGGGGGTTTTACATTAGAAAAGCCTGTTATTCCTTTGTTAGAGTACTTTTATCATCTCCAGCAACCTTACACGTAATTTCAAGCCTGTCTGAACATTCTCCTAACATTATAATGCGCAAAATTGTATTCCCAGCTTTGCAGGTAAATGAAACCAGGAGCATCAGGACAACCAAAAAAATCACTGTTTTCAGATTTCAATAAAAATTGGAATAAATATATGTTTTTACACTGATTTTGAGTTTTAAAAGGTTTTATGTGTAAATTCATTTCCCTCACGTCAGTGTGCTGCGTGCGAACTCGTTATTCCTTACTCATGCCATTGGACAAGTAATTTGATGGTTTTTTTATTGCAAGATTGTATCACAGCTGATCATTAAACATTATTACGTGTCATTGAAAGTTTCTTGGTTGGCTGTGACAATGAACAGTGGAGGGGGTAATTTTCGCCTCAACCCATTGTTTACTAGCTGGCTATCAAGTCATCTTTCAACAGTTATTTTAGCTTATATTAATGCCTTTGAATTGTTCACTTGAATTAATATTTGTTTACATAGAATTTTGTTTACCTTAAATTGTTCAACCGTAACTGTCAATAATTTCTAAAATGAAATTTGCATAAAAGAGTACACAGGTTCAGGTATAGTGCATTTACAACCTAGAAAGAAATTTACATACCGGTACGGTACAAACATGGAACAGAATCCTACTGTCAACATTTACAGAAGTTTTTAGGATGCCACCCTTCTTAACACGTTGAGTGCGAGCGGTACTGGTTACCGGGCGGGTACAGCGCCAGGAGTGCGCGGTAATCCTGGTTACCACACGGCCTTTGTTTGGAAACGAGGTTTGTTGGCGGCTAGCAACCGGAGATGTACACCTCGTGTTTCTTGCCCCTCGGGAGGTACTTTTTCCACGTTTTTGTGCAGTTAGTTTTGTTCTGAAATTTTTATTTCTTGTGACTATAGTTTTGTGATTGTTTGTGGTCATCATGGGTATTCCCCCGGGACATACGGGTGGGTTGGAGGGGATGTAAATACAGTTTTAGGTATTAATATATTAGTATAAATTGAAAGTACTCTTGTGAACTATATTGAAAGTAACCGGCTGGTGAGGAATGCCGTCCCCAGGAGCTGGCGGTAACCATAGTTACTGCAATTTAAAAATGCGGAAAAGGTGTTTTTTTTGTGAATGGTGACTTATTTTCATCCATGGACGTCACAATACCACTGTTGATGAGAAAAATATTTGTTTCTTTTTTTTAGCATATAGGTGTTTTATTAGAGTTTTTTCGGCAGTTAACGTGTTAAAGATTCCATTAGATATTTACCAATGGAATTACTACTTATGTTTATTTGATTAAAGGACGGGTAGTTCTGCAAGTTTGGAAATGGTTACTGGTATGTTAAATTAGTAATTTACATAAGGCAAACTAATGATTCAGCCATGCTTCCCACATGGAGTATTCATTGCAGTGTGACTAAGATTTGTACTCGCCATCGCTATTCATTCCGAAAACTAGCCCAGGGCTGCCTCAGCTCAACCTGGAATGGACTCAATATGGTGGATAACACGAAAAAATTAATGTTGTAGGTACATAATGCTTGCAGTTTGACATAGTACGACCAATCGCTGATTACGATTGTTTACAGGGCTACGCTCTAGTGGAGTACGAGTCATACAAGGAAGCAGCAGCTGCACGAGAAGCTCTCGACGGATCAGAGATTCTCGGCCAGAAAATCGGAGTGGACTGGTGCTTTGTCAAGGGCCCAAAAAAGTAAGTAACTTACGGCTAAACAGTTTTTTTTTTATTTTACTGAAGCCTTGACACCTAGGCCTATATAGGGGTTATAAAACCTATTTTTTGGGGTTATAACACTGACCAAAATCCTTTGATTGTAGCCTTAAGATGTCATCACTTATTAGGCCTATTAAGACATTGGCATCAACCAAAAAGGATTTTGGTGAGTTTTAGAATAATAGTTAATTTTATAAGTCATTATTTTTGTTGTGTTGAAACATCTTTAGTCTATAGTTGGAAGATGCACATTCACAATTTGCAATTCCTACTAACTATGGAATTCTCATCTTTTCCCCCTCCACTTACTGAGGTAGCCTTAATCTATTAGTTTATATTTATGTGGTATTAATATAGATGTCTGTATGTATCAGGTGAACTTGCCATATGCATTCACATTTTTTCTTGTACTTTGCACATATAACCCATCAGATAAGTAAATTTGCTTTCTTTATTCATCCATAGTTTCTAGAAGAATGAATTTATTTAAATTTTTGCATTTAGGTTCTATTTAGCTCCCAAGTATAGCAATTTACTTTCCCCGGAGGAACTAGATACCATGGTGAATTTATTTATTGTGGCAAGAATACCATACAACAAATGTATATGGTTATGGTGTTTATCTACCTAAGATAACCACCAAACAAACAAACTTTTCAGAGTATAAAGCGTGTGCCACTAAGTTTTACCCTATATCAGAATGATAAGTGAGTTTATTTAATTTAATTATTTAAAAGTTTTCAGGTATTCCTCTCAATTAACACAAAGTAATAAAGAAGTAAAAAGTAATAGAAAGAAGCATGATCATTGTGATTCAGCCGTTTTTGCGTGAACTAAATTAACAAAGCAAATGTAATGTGAATTTCTTATCTTTCGTTGCTGAACTTACAACATAATTACGGTACATACAAAATACAAAGTTAATTAGGATTGCTAAATCCCTTCTGTATGCCCAAGCTTACTGAAAGTTGGTTGTTTAAGAATATTTAATTTAAGAAAATTTTGTTTGAATTTCAGTATTTGTTCAGTGTCTTACCAGCATTAATATGTGTATATTTTAAATGAAGTTTGCAGTCTTCTGGTTCAGACCTTTACATTACTTAGCCCACATATATTGTCCCCTTGACTGGATTGTAGCCCCTCTGGCAGCCCCAAAAATTAAAGGTTTTGGATTAAAATTACTATTTGGGCTTTCAGCAAAAGGGAGTGAATTGTAAATTTGCATAAGCTTAATCTCATAAGCCAAATTATTGTTCCAGATTCTAGATTGCTTTGACAAACACATCTGCAGATTGTAGTGAAACACTAGGTTACTCACATTACATTAGCTTCCTTTCCTCAGTATACTCAGTTACTTGTTAAATCATTTTAATACTTTTTTTCCAGGACAAGGAGGAGCAGGAGGAGGAGATGAAGTCTCCGTGATTTATTTAGGGTCGGGGAGTTTGAGCGTAAGCCAAGTGCAAAGGTTATATTGTATTATATTTTGACACAGTTTTAAATAATTTTTGTAAATACATTCAACATCATTTAAACTGTCTAGGAAAATATTTGTTTCCCTGTGGATGTATTGTAAGTGATCCAAATATAAAAACAGTTTTTTTTTATCGTACTAACTTAGCCTTTTACAAACTGTGAAGAGTTTTGCAGTGTGTGGAATTCCTCGATAAGTGGATTTTTCTTTTTATAAGCCCTGTGATTTGAAAAACTCCCCATCTTATTTTTACCTTATAAGTGTTAAAATGTTTCTTACATGAAATAAATGGTTAGTCTTGTCTAATGTATTTCCATTTACTTGTTTCCCCGAGCTTTCTTTTCAATTAAAATTAATAATTTCACCTCTGAGTTTTAAATAAACTTAGAAAATTAATGTAAATCATATTTTTTATTAAAAAGTACAGATACAAAATAAGTAGGAACTTAAAATCTAATTGTCCATAGCCAATTTCAATTTTTCTATCACCTCACCAACTGAAAGTGTTCCTGAGTGTAGAATGATTGTTTTCTGTCTTGATCTTGAACCCTAGACCGAAAAAATAAATAGATCAAAATATAAATAGTGCATTATGATTTAGTAAAAGTAATATGTGCCCAAGCATTGTTACACTTACTTTTTTACACCCTTGTATTTTGATGTCTTCAATTTATATATTTAAATCATTCTTATTATAAAGGTACTCCAAGAAAGTGCTCCTTAAAGTGCAACATTTTCTCTCTGTGTTGTGTGCACTTCTGAGAAATACAGCTATTGAGAGATCAGAACAATGTAAGGCGGTTGCTTACATTCACCCGTGGCTGTTTAGAGCTACTTTGAAAGCAAATTACCACAAAGTTTCAAGATACACTAACATTCTGTAATGTAAAAACCAAGATATTCTGTAATGAATATTGCACGATCAATCATCAAATAAAATCAAATTGGATGAAAGCCTTCATTTAGACAGCTAGCTTTATATTAAGAGTTATTACAGAGTAAATGATAATCTTACCTTATCAAGAGTGACGTCACTTTTCCGCAGACCCAACACCCCTGACAGGTATTTGACCAGCTCGGTGTTAGCTTCCCCCTCCACGGGGGGTGCACTGATCTGTACCCCTACTGCATCCAGGCCTATGTCTGGACAGGGAGAAATTAATTTAAAACCAATTTCGAGAAAGGTTCCAAACTTGTGAAGGGAATCTAAACCTTATTGCAGTAGAATCTAGATAACTAGATCCTCAGGGAAACATACAAGTTTGAGTTTTCTAATATTTCCAAAATTTGACTTACCAAGGTGATCTTCCACAGACTTTGACTTATTGAGAGTTTGAAGTAATAGGTACCTTATCCGACGTCAATCCTAAACCACTAGTAGATTGAGTTGAATAAATTATTGAAAATCACGGTAACGCAATCGATGAGTCAGGAAGCGTAGAATCTTTTATTACAACTTGTTTTGTACGCAGAGTATTAATCATACCATATTTATATATAGGATTAAAACAATTGAAAATATCTTCAATAAGCCAGGAAATGTTTTGAAAAGCTGTTTGGTGAACATAGAGGATGAAAGACATCTTTCAGTGACTATGTGGTAGAGGAGGAAAGCAAAGAAACAGTGACTCACAGATCCGCAATTTTGTGATATTTTGTCCGTTTGACCACTTCCTGTATATTGTTGAACGATGTTTTGGCTCCCTTCTTATCGCCTTTCCCGAACAACCCTTTGAAGCAAAATCATTTTTGACCAACTACGCATTAATTTCACTTTATCAGAAAATCAAAGAAAAATTGAAAGTAACTTAGAAAATTATCTAGCATTCAATGAGAGTAACTATTTTCATAATTGTTCTTTCATTGCTAGACAACAGTACAGTAATTGCAAACTGTTCCATACCTGTGATATTGTTTGCTTTGGCACCAGGCTTTGCTTGTATTTTGATTGAAATGTTTCCATCCTTGCTTACTGTGACAGGTCCGCTCTGGATATCTTTTGGTGAGTTCTACAAAAAATTACAACAAAATGAATTTTTATCATTTATACTTAAAAATGAAAAGCCCTCATTGAACACAATTTGCCTAAAATACACAAATAGAATGACATTGACATCCCGTTTAAGGTAGATGAAATGTTTAGATAATGTTGGAGCCTCCTTCAGAGTCGTTGGAGCCGCTCCACTCTTGAGTGTGGAGTGTTCAGTTTAAAGAGCTCCGTTCTAGCAGCACACCTCTAATTGCAACTAGGAACGACAAAATTTTATGAGTGGTCTCTCACCATGAATAGGGACTACATCTTCCCTATGGGAGCTAGTGTATGGACAACCTCCCAAGATATGGAGCTACAAACACCCAGTCATAACTAAGATTATTTATAGACTATTAATTATTTTTACACAAAATGTGTTTTGTATTCCCTGAATTGAACCCTCAGTGCTGTAATGTTTTTTAAGATCATCTTAACAAAATTGTATCTACAAGTTTAAACGTTGAATATATTATGTTGCTAAATAAAAAAGTACTACCTATTGAAAGTCAAGACCACTCCTATCCTCAAAACATTGTAATTCTTCCAAGCCACCCAAGCAAAGTTTATTTATGATGGTAGAGCAAATCAAGCACTCACTAAAATAGTTTATAGTTAATATATATTTATTTCAATGGTTACTCATTATATTGACCCTCCTCTTCTATCCAAACTCTCTGAAAAAAAATTCAAATTCTTCTCTACTGATGAATTTTATAATATCCCCTTCACAGCAAACCTGCATACTCAGCAAATTTCCAATAGAGATATAAATGTCTTAATACTACATAAAGTCACTTACCAAGTTTCATAAAAATATATTCACAAATAAGCAGTATATACAATTTTAATTATTTCCCATAAGAATAACATTGGGGCTGAGTACGCAGGTTTGCTGCATCAAGGAACACAAAAAATGGATTTTTGTACTAATATCAATATAACTCAACTAGGTGGAGTCATATACCAGTTTTTATTCATTTATGTTCATAATTTTAAGGGAGACATAGCATTTAATTATTATCCATAAGAATAACATGGGGCTGAGTACGCAGGTTTACTGTTAGAAGAGCCTTTGACAAAAATTTTTTTTTTGAGTAAATACCAATGCACCACAACTAGATGAAGCCGCATACCAAGTTTCATCAGTGTACGTTCATAAATAAGCGAGATATAAAATGTTTCTTTTCCTACATAAGAATAACATTAGACAACGTACTGTGCTTAGCACTTTCAATATCTCGGTAACCAATTGACGTAGAGGAATGATCAAAATACCAAATTGTGTTTTTTTAAGCTGAATACAATGGTAAAAACTAAAATTTGACTATTTCCAAAATTATATGTAAAAAAATCAAAAAACCAATTTTTGGGGCACAAAACCCCCCAAAAATACCCCTTCGGATAAAGCGATCTGGCTGGTTTTCGAACTTAAAGTCATAAGTCATAAATGTTGCTTTACACGTTTATACCAAATTTCATCAAAATCGGATAATTTTTACGAGAGTTATCGTGCTCACGGACACATATATTATATATATATATATACAGTTTCGAACGAATGGTGTTTTTGGGGTCTGGGGACCTCAAAACGAAAAGTTATCATGGTCCCGGGCCTAGGTCTTACCATGCCGACCACGGTAATAGATTCTTCCCTATAGGGGAAATTCGCTAAAACAAGACATATTATAAATTTGATTATAAATTAAATTAGTTATTTTTAACATTGTTAATTTCTCGGATTTTAACGTTGTGTAATATTCGTGAACTAAAGTGTTCCTGAGTGTAGAATGATTGTTTTCTGTCTTGATCTTGAACCCTAGACCGAAAAAATAAATAGATCAAAATATAAATAGTGCATTATGATTTAGTAAAAGTAATATGTGCCCAAGCATTGTTACACTTACTTACATTACTTACATTTGAAAATATTTAGCTAATCCGTGGGTTTAGCCCCTGAGTTGTAGATATGGGAAAGACTAGGCTATTTATGTACCACCTGTTTCAAGTGTAGAAAAAAATCCATTTGAACTGACTGAACAAAGCACGCCACTGCTGAATAAATTTCAATCTGTTCAAAAATTTATATTAATATATACACATATTACAAATAAAATATATTTTTTCAAAATTAAAAAATACACACATATTATTATAAATACACAAAACTCTAGTTAACCAAATTGAATCTAACAGTAAAATAATCTACCAGAGACTAACCTCTTCACTTTTTCCACTTTTAGACTTCTGAGATTTAGGTTTTGGCATTTTTCCAAATTCTGGTGGATATTTAGAAAAATTCCTTAGTAAAATCATACATACTCCACTCATTTAGTATCACTACTTCCAATACATTTTGAATCCCAGTTTATTGTCCTAAAACAAAACAAACCCTACATGATTCAATATTCATACCCTTATCTTTTTATTTATGACCACACAGCTAATCGATAACCAAACTTTTTATCATTAATTTAAAATTGCAAGCTTGGTTTATATTGTTTGAATCATTTTAAAAGTTGTCAATTAGGTTTAGGTTGTTGGTGGGGGAATGCTGAAACTGACCTCTAAAGTATATAACAAATGCCTCAGAAGCATAAAACTAAATTTGAGGAATGGAATAACCCGCAGTATTTATTGTTGTCAAACAAAAGATTGTTTGTTAAAATTGATATAGAAGCATTTTCATACACAATAATCGTATAAAAAGCACATATTATATCAAAGGAAATAACGAGACGATCACTAAAAATGAGCATTTAATCGGCTAGTCATTTTGTACACAAACTTCTGGTGAGCCGAGTACAACTGGATGTTCCTATCGACGTCCATCCACGCCACGTTGTAAGCGTCGTCGCCAGCCTGCAGTGCTAGCGAGTTGAGCAGCTTTCCCGAGGCGTCGTGGTAGTGCAGCGCTACGGTTTCCACCCAAGCGTTGTCCGTGTTGCGAGGATCGTCCACATAACCTTTATATATCTCTTCGCCTTTTTTGAAAAGTTTGTCTAGCAACCCTATTTGGAAAGAATTGTTAAACTTGAACTCGTAGGCTAAAACTTCCTCGAAAAACTCTCTCTTCCCGGCTGCTGGCACTTTTTCCCCGGGGTTTACCATGCCCCCTGGAAGGCCCCACTCCCCGCTCCGCTTCTGTATCGCAATCATTTGTAGGATGGGTTTGTGAGAGGTAGGGTCTAACACTGGGAGATTATCATCGTTTCGTTTCCACCTTGTAACGACCGTGTCGGAAGCATGGTTAGGACCCCAACGGCCCAAAACGCCTCGCCCTGCAAGACCTGTTCTTCCGATGGGATTAATAGGGTACTCCTCGGAAATGTTGTAAATTCCGATGTAACTTCTTCGGTTCAACAATCCGTCGGCGCTGTTCCATTGCGGTTTGAAAGATTTGTCTCCGATATCAGGATCGGCCCAGGGCTGCCCGACTGTGGAAAAGGCAGTGAAAAAAGGTGGTTTGTAGCTCGGCCACTCGTGGTCCCACCTCACTTTGTCATCAGGTACTGCCAACCGCTCCACAGAAAACGGATAAATCCCCATCCGACATCGGAAGTGGATTCTTTCACTGGACACTTCAAAATCATGGAAACTGGCTCCTCCCTCTGCTGATGCTTCTAATGAAGTAATGATGACTAAAACTGTAAAGTGGATGGATTTAAAATGCATTTGATTTGATAAACACAAATTTAATTGATTACGCTATTTATAAAAGATAATGCTAGGTGATAAAAATAAATAGCTGAATTGCTAAATTAACGATCTTTATGAGATCAGATTTAGACGGCTGATTCATTGGAGAGATTATTCCTATTGCTGTCTAGATGACTGAAACATACAATCTCTTAAA
Organism: Allygus modestus; assembly: GCA_963675035.1. Lineage (NCBI taxonomy): Eukaryota > Metazoa > Arthropoda > Insecta > Hemiptera > Cicadellidae > Allygus > Allygus modestus. The sequence continues at coordinate 406,634,943 of OY776112.1, forward strand.
TGAAGTGGTAAATATGATTTGTATTGTGTGTTAAATTTGATTTTAACCTAATTTTAATAGGTTGGGATCAATACTTAGCTGTTTTAACTTGCTTCATTTGGTGTTCTACTAATAAATACAGTTTCCATTACACTTGGCTCATCCCTATGTTCAAAACTTCCTAGTCAGATATCCTATGAAAATATATGACAGTTTAGAACTACAATAAATAAATCAATAAGTCAGTTAACTGTATTTACTCTTAAGATTATTAAGTATACATTATTATGTATAGGTTAAAACATTTATGTTCTGAATCCCTAGAGTTGCAATACTGAATGAATGTTTACTTATAAGTAGGGGTGTGCGAGTAGTGATTTTTTTAATCGAGTCGAGTAGTGCCAATTATTTTTGAGTCTTGAGAGTATTTTCGAGCGAGTATTTGCCATCATTTGGTAGTTTAAAATAGAGTAATGGGATTTGAATACAACCCTAGATTTGATAATCTAAACATGGTTTCTAACGAATACATAACAATACTTAGTTTTAGCCAGTACAATCAAACTGGATTACGTATTGACAAACAAAACGCGGTTTGACATTCGTTTCCGGCCGATAAAACAAAGTCCGGTTGTCATTTGGCCAATATCACCTGGTCCATACATTTCCTATAATCAATATTAGATAACGAAATCGTTAGTTACGGCCGATATTAAGTGGCCCGGTCGCCACTTTTGCCGATATTATGTTTTCCGTCGTCATTTTCGGCCGATTTCACATGATGCGGACACCTTTAGAGGCCGTTACTAAGCGTTTTGGTCGGTCGCAATCGTTAGCGATAGTCCGGAAATCGGCGGCAAATATTCGGTCGAACTTTCGAGTATTTTTCTAAACCTCGAGTCGAGTTCGAGTATTAAAATACTTGGCCGAAAACTCAAAGTTTCGAGTACTCGCACACCCCTACTTATAAGCAAAATGTATAGTTTACAGTCTTTTTGGAAGTTGTATATCCCTCTTGGGCTTCTAAAAAAAAATCCACCCCTATAATTTGGTTGTTCATTAAGAGTTATTTTTTAGGGTTTATTTTACTTGGTTTAGTAAAAGTAGTTTTATAGCGATATAATTTCTGATTAGGAATAAAATATGAGTTCCTGGTGAAACCGGGTGTCTGTAGTGCAGTTGGGTTGTAGTTGTAGGTCACTGCCCAGCACATTGCAACTTAAGAGTTGAAATTAAGATAATTTCTACCATTGCTGAGCTAATATTTATAGGAATTGCAGGGACATGTACAAAATTATATAGTCTAATTAATTTACCATAATGTTTATATTGATTTACATTGGGTGTTGTTTCCTTACCTCCCGAAATGTAGTGTAGTTTAAAACACTAAAAGTAAAAGGTGAAGTCCTACCAAATCTAGATGATTTAAAATTCTAAATTTGGACTTTTAAACATTTTACATCCCAAATCTCAAGTTGTTGCACTGCCAATGAGCACGTTTACTAGATCGAACACACACATCAACCTGAACTTTTCACGTCTATGATGCACGCTCTATATACCAGTCTGATTCCAACTGAACAGCCATGTCCCATACCACCAACATCTATGAAGTTTTAGCGTCCTATGTCACCCATAGGAAGAAATCAATGAACAGATAAATTATAAAACTGGATTTACTGTACCAAAGTAAAAAATAAACTAGAAACAGGATCCCTAACAAATAAAATACAGATTACAATGTCACTGTTTTTACTCTAGCCTAATCAAATAAAATAAAGTAAAAATATAATGCTGTACAAGGCCAAAGTTAATCCCACATGAGATACTTTGAAAACAAATGATTACTTATTTCATTGAATAAATATTATTTATCAATCGTCATCGATGTAATGTATGTCCATATAATCTGGATGTCCAATATGTGATGGCTTCATACTGAAAAAATAAAGAAAAACAATGATAAATCAATACATCTTACCAACAATAACTTGGAACAGACTGTAATTGATATGCTTCAAAATCAAGAAGGGAAATAATAACAAAATTATATTGCTGGAAATTTTATGCACAACAAGGTTGCCCTTGCTGCCTAAAATAATGACTAAAGACGGGCCACTGAATAAGCGATCTTTTTGGAGAACTGGTATGAGAGCAATGAAATGGTGGGATTGAGAAAGATGATTACCGTCCCCCTCACCACTCTACGCTGGTGTTTCTCATTGGTTGAAGCGATTTGCTTGTTGTTATATTTTCTTTTATTACTTTTTTCATCTACACGTAACGTGGGAGGGTTGATGGGCAGTAGTTTTTGTTGAATTTAGTTTCAAAACATTAAAAGTGCAGATCCCGAAGAGACTATAAGCTTAAAATGTAATAACCATGTCTACTTAAAATAGTTAGTAGCTCATCCTGTGTTAGTGAAATACAGAAAAGCTCACATTATCAGAGCTTTTGTCATTTACTGACATGAAAACGTGATAAAACAATTGAAAATATTTACATGTATGTACAGTTTTACAGATTAATTATTGCTATAAATCATAAATAAAGCATACTGTGATAAAAACAGTCACTGGGCTCTTTGATTTACATCGTCAGATTAATTATTACTATAAATCATAAATAAAGCATACTGTGATAAAATCAGTCACTGATTTACATCATCAGATTAATTATTACTATAAATCATAAATAAAGCATACTGTGATAAAAACAGTCACTGGTCTCTGATTTACATCGTCAGATTAATTATTACTATAAATCATAAATAAAGCATACTATGATAAAAACAGTCACTGGTCTCTTTGATTTACATCGTCAATAATGAGTCATCAGCAGAAGACCTGAACAGAGCGACGCACGTGATCCGTAAACAATAACAACCACTGATAACGACACGGTCAAACTAAGCGAGGAGTCTTATCATCCGAGGTTTGGATTAGTGTCGTTCTGCTATAAAACTAAGTCCTGTTTAATTGCACTGTACAATTAAATAATAGTGAAGCTTTGTTTCATGCAATGTCTTAGGACAGATACAAATATATGTTGTAAACAAAACCTCAGTATAGCAATAAAACTGTGTGACAGACTATTCAAATGGTATGTTTTGATAACTGATTTCCATTTTTGCCACATTGTACTTGAGGCAGCAGCTCTGGAGGGGGCGAGGCTTACGGGGAGAGCCCACATGGACTATGGTCATCTCACCCATTCTACATTCATCATTCATTCATACCCGTCTTAAAATACGCCCTAAGTTGCGTCGGGGTCTTTCACAGTGAATTAGCCTAAGATTAAGCCTTTAACCATAAATTTAGCCTAGATTTGAAATTGGCAATGTCCATTGCATGTAAAATTATATTTGACTGAATAAAATATTTATTTATTTGGTGACTGGGAGTTCCCCTTCATCACTACCACCACTACATGCACAAAATGTTCTCTTGCAAGATAATTATTTCCTGGCCCAATTTTACTTTCTACGATTGTGACGATTTTATCTGATCAGATGATTTATCTAAATATAAGTTTACTAAACAACTTTTTTATTACCATATTACGTGTTGTTATAACTTACGGGATGTAATAAAAGACGTCTTACAACACTTAAGATACATTTACACTTATAGTGATTCACATACAGACGGTAAACATATATAAAACCATTTTTTATATATGTTTACCGTCTGTATGTGTATCAGTATAAGTGTAAGTATATCTTAAGTGTTGTAAGACGTCTTTTATTACATCCCATAAGTTTACTAACAAAGGAAGTTGATTAGATTCACCACAGAGTGAAGTACAATAGATTGTTAAATATCCTATTCATTGAACTTTCAATGAATAAGCAAAATACTGAAGTAACTGGAATCAGACTTAAATTTACATCAAACTGAAATTTTCTGTTTCAATCATCTATTGAGGCAAAAAGTGTAAATACTGTAGGTGCAAAAGTATAAAAAGAGTAGATCAAACTTAACATTTAACACTTTTACAAGAAATTAACATACTATTGAGCATCCATCAATTTTGTTAGTAAATCCTCAATGAACATTGTTCCAGCTGTCACCTTGACTGTCTTGAAATCCCCGTTCTCCTAAAAAAGAATAATTTGTATTTTGAAACCCAAATCTACCTAACCCTGTATGCAGAACATCACATTTTGTAACGTTAATATAATTTGACTGCCAATCTTGAAGTATAAAGGTAGTGGAGTAATATTTGATTTGTATTAAAATTATTAACACTGATAACATGGGTTTTAAAGTGGTACATCAAATTAATATATTATACATATTTTGTTAACATTTGTAATCTGATAATTTTCACTCAGATCCAAAATCCTAATATCCATAACTCCTCTGTAATTATAGCCCTTTTAAATTTTTAAGTATTTAGTATTGATGAAACGTTAAAGGTAACTTAGAAATTCAAATGGAATGTAAGAAATCAACATATACATTAGTCTGTGCTGCTTTAAAACGCTTCTGGACATATATAACAAGTTCACATATATGGCGGTAGAGTTTCTAGTTGGTACTATTTCAAACTTTAGTCAGCTAAAAATGTCAACATAAAAAGCTTATATAACTTAGACACTTTGGTTTAAAACTTTAAGCGGTGGTACGCAGTCATCTAAAAGTGGTTCTATTTTTCCATCCCACAACCAACTGAATTGAATGTACCAAAATTGAACTGTCTTCATTTCAAGCCTAAAATTTGTAATGTTAAGTAATAGGTTATTTGATAAGGCAGAAGTTTAAAATAGGAACCTTGTTTCATTTGTTTTCAATGTTGAATTTCTTCAGTACATCTTTAATATTTAGATTTCCTGCTTCCACTTTAACTGTTTTCCTTTTAGACTTAGTGCCCTGAAACAAACCGGGTTGGTATTTGGTATTGACACGATATTGTGTACAACAAACTCCTTTTTAAGAACTAAACAACAATTAATATAGAAGAAAATTTTATATTGAGAGAAAACTATTTGTTATGCTCTGAAAAAACATTACACCAAAGAAAGTTATTACAAATTACCTCAATTATACTCAAAGCGCTTTTCTTCACATCCAAAACTTTGGCTAGGAATTTCAACATTTCCTCATTGGCTTTTCCATCGACAGGCGGAGCTGCTATTCTCAGTCCCAATCTTTCTACTTTGGTGGTCACTGAAATTTAAAATACGTACTAGTTGTGTCAGCGTCTTACACAAAGATTAAGAGAGAGAGATTAAGAGGGTTAAGATAGATTAAAGACAGCTGCTTAAGACGGAGTGGCCATGATGGCTTTATACTTCATTAGAGCAACGTTAAACTGAAAGCTAAATATTTTGTTGATTTATGATCATAAAATTATGATGTCTCAAATTCCAAAACTTTATATCTTGAAAGCCTGATATCACACAAGACAAGACTACAATGTCTTTTCGGTCTACCATTCCTTTGACTTCACTATCGACAACCTTAACAACATTGGCTGTGGTCACTGCTCAGGCTGAGGCTGGGAGGACACCAAGTTTCTGAGGAAGAGAAATTTTTAATTGGGCCTGTAGCTCATCACTGCATGGCCAAACTAACTATCACCACACTGTATTTCATTAGCAATTGAAGCTTTCGTCAGATATAGCAAACACGGCTTTAGCGAAGCCGGATTTGTTTCTGGCTTTATCTAAAAAAGATTTAGTAGTCTCTGAACTATTTGAGGTTGATTTAAATGTTAGCTATGTAGTAAAAGGCAAAAATGTAAATTATTCCTTAACAAGCAATGACCGTGATGAAACCCTAAATGAAGCAAGGCTAAGCTTCTTTTGTAACGTATGAAACAACTATTTAATTTAGCTTTACTCACCAATTAGAGGATATACCAACATTGTGTGACAATTTATATATTTACTATAATCAAAAGCTTACACCTACTCCTCTTTGTTATCTATAGTAAAATTTAAATTTACACCGAAAAAATTCAATGAGAACAGTAAATTCTCCCTGCTCCCTACTTCCCTGCTCCCTACTTCCCTACTCCCTACTCCCAATTCTACCTACTTGACTGAGTTGTTACAATATAAATAGTTTTTGAAATAATAATTGGGTATGATGTATTAGGAATGTTTTACACAAATTTTAGAGTTATCCTTATTATTTCATAACATTAGTGCTTAAGTTAAAGCTGCTTGAATTAAATGAGATATAAAGTGTGTAATCAATTTGAAAACCCTTTTATATGAGATTCTTGCTATATAATTAGGGGTGAAAAAAATAAAAGAACGTAATGAATTAGATTAGAAGTCTGAACAATGCTATGAATCAAAATGTTTCAAAAAAATTACCTTCAAATGTCACTGTAATGACAACATCAAACTATATTCTAACTTGTTCTCCAAATGTGCGTAACTAAATAAAAGTTAACAAAAATCTAGAAATAAAATAAAATTCCAAACTTTCAGATCAATATGAAACGGTATACCTCCAATCATAGTTTTACTTGCATTAGGTTTAGCCAATATTTTGATTATGATATTTCCTTCGCTGTCATATGTAACAGGATGGTTACCAATCTTGGTCTGTCCACTTTCTCGACTCTGAAAAAATAAAATAAAACGACAACTGGTCTCTTTTATAGAAACTTTATTTTACAAACAACTACAACAACTGAACTAAGTCTATATTTTATTTAGGGGTGTGCGAGTAGTGATTTTTTTTAATCGAGTCGAGTCGAGTAGTGCCAATTATTTTCGAGTTTCGAGTATTTTCGAGCGAGTAATTGCCATCAGTTGGTAGTTTAAAATAGTGTATTGGGATTTGGATACCATCCTAGATTTGATAATCTAAACATGGTTTCTAACTAATACATGAGTAGCAATACAAAGTTTTGGCCACTACAATCAAACTGGATATTGACAAACAAAACACGGTTTGATATTCGTTTCCGGCCGATGAAACAGGGTCCGGTTGTCATTTGACCAATTTAACCTGGTCCAGACATCTCTTATAATCAATATTAAATGACGAAATCGTTAGTCACGGCCGAAATTACACGGTCCAATCTCATTTTCGGCCGATTTTACGTTATGCAATCACCTTTTGCGGCCGTTCCTACGCGTTTTGGCCGGCCGCAATCGTTCGCGGTCGTCATTTTTGGCCGATTTTACGTGATGCGATTGCTTTTTGTGGCCGTTATTACGCGTTTTGGCCGGTCGCAATCGTTCACAGTCGTCATTTTCGGCCGTTACTACGCGTTTTGGCCGGTCGCAGTCGTTTGCGGTCGTCATTTTCGGCCGATTTTACGTGATGCGATTGCCTTTTGCAGCCGTTGCTACACGTTATAGCCGGTCGCAATCGTTAGCGATCGTCCGTAAATCGGCGAGAAATACTCGCTCGAACTTTCGAGTAGTTTTCAAAACTTCAAGTCGAGTTCGAGTATTAAAATACTTGGCCGAAAACTCGAAGTTTCGAGTACTCGCACACCCCTAATTTTATTCTATATATTACTATAATTAATTTCTGTATAAGCTTTATAGAGACAATTTGCAGAACTATTTTCAACATTAAAACCAGTTTTGGGAACCCATATGGAGAAATTATGGGAACATTCAATGTTGTGTGGAATAGGTCCAAGGAGCCTGCAATCCAAGGAGTCTACAATGAGGGTCCAAAGCTTTGGACCTAGGGAAAATTGATACGTTATATGTCTGTTGAGTTCCTAATGTTCAACTCCCGCAGTACACACATTTTAGGTGCAACTTCTATTATAAGAAAGCTAACTCTGTTTTATTTATTCTTTGAAGGTAGTTTCAGGAATCTATTAGAGATGACAGAAATCGGTTTTTATAATGAAAGTGTCACAGATACTGCTGATTACATTAAAATAAGGTAGAACCTCTCAGACGTGTCGCCTACAGGACCAAAACAAGGTTGGGTAGTCAGAAAAGAGAGGGTCTGAAGAGCAAACAATTAAAAATCAAAACCAGGTTTACATGCTTTTTCATTTAAAAACATGGTTTTAATTTATTAACAAAAGTTCAGGAGGCATTTTGAAAATGAATACAAAAATTATATACCGGGAGTGGAAAAAATACATAAACACAGATAAAAAAAAAACTCATAACATCATAAAAACTACCATCACTGGTTGTTTTGATGAAACAAAATTGTTTCAAGTCGAGGCAACTAGGTGACAAACAAGTGACCTTCAAGTCAAGACAGGCAGTAGAGGTGTGACTCTGACGGTCGGGCAAATGGTCGGTTATCCCGAGGTTGGATAAGAGGGATTCTATTTTACATTCATACAAGTTTGTTTTCTCTGCTTTCTTTCCTAATTTACTGATCAGGATCTAACTATTGAATTTTAAATCATCCTAATTCCCGAAGAGTTAAAAAAGTCGAGTTTATTCAGAAATCAGAATCATTTACTGTCCTTCAACATTTACAAAACATGAAGCAGAAAAGCCAAATGGCAAAAAGTCCATGTCAGCGAGGTTTTCATGAACTTTTTGCTAAACTAAAGATAAAAATTACTTTGACAAATTAATAAAAGTCCTAATGTAGGTACAAAACGTTTAAAATAGACAAAATATTACATCAAAACAGCATCAAATTAGGAAAAATACCACATTTACGAGTTTTTTCCTATTTAAAATTTAACAAGGTGTGAATCATAGTATTTATTTAGATCACGAAAAGGATTTTCTATTTTCTTCAACGATTTTATAATCTAAGTTGCGACATCTGTACTAATCTTAGTAAATAATTGTAATACAATTTGAAGATTGCTATTTTTAATTTTTTTACATTTACTTAGTCTGCAGTAAGGAACATCTACAGAAAGGTATTGAACTGCAACCAACAAATAAACTACTTACAACTCCATAATGCACTTTTCCAGTGAAGAATTCTGTACTTTCTTCAATGGATGACTGAAGAATACTGTCTTCTACAGATGATGTAACAATCGGCAAGCATGTTGTAACATATAAACTCCACAGCTTCATTGTCTCATTGTTACATTCAATTATTGCTTATCAAATCTTGAAATCATAATGAAATTAAATCAAATGCTTGCAATAATTTATTTTATAAAAATATATCAACAGATTCTTATGAAAACTGTGTAGGAGATGAAGTTAAAACAGGTTGACTTAATACACATAAATGCCTTAAAATAATGTTTAAATTAATATGATATCATTGTGGAAATATTAAAAATGTTCCTTGCTGGACTTGATAAGTGGCAAAACATATTCGGCAGGTGAAGGATATTTTAAGTTCTTCTGCATGGATAAGATTGAAAAGAAATGAAGTTAGAAGGTTTTTTGTGTGTGTCTAGTTTACTTCACAATGTGGTGTTTGGTGGGGAGTTTGAAAACACCGATTCTCATTATGAAAAGTGCAAAGAATTTGAAGTAAGTGGAGATATTAAGTTGTCAGTAATTTTAAAACATAGTTTTACTTCGGAGTGATTAAATTAAGAGTTTATTTGATATGAAACATTTAAATAATTGTATGAACTTGTCCAGTTATAATACCTAGATTAAAGTAAAAGTTATCCCTTCCATTTGACTGATAAAGTATTTGAATCTATTCTAACACTACACTTAAAAAAGTTTAAAAAGAGAATATTTTACAACTCTACAAGTCCCACATATTTATAGGGTCTTAATTTAGTTTACATTAAATTATTAACACTAATAAATAAGTTATTTCATATGTTTCTTTGAAAACGTTCATTACTGAATTCCAAACTTGTGGTTTCACGTGACAAACTGTAATCTTTTATCTTTTGAATATGTACAAACCCTAAATATAATGTTTAGAAATGACTGATTTAAACTTCACCAGATTACTAAATTAATAATGATTTATGACAAACTTTTTTCAATTATAAACAGAAAGACAAAAAACTACAACAGGAATCTATAGATCAGGCTATATTAAATGACTTGGTTCTTTCCACCTGAAGAATGACCTGGAGATATTAGGGTTATTAATTTCTAGTCACTCAGTATTAAGTATTTTGAAAATGGCAAAAGTTGATTTATGGGAAAACAAAATGTTCATAGTCAATGTAAAATATTACTTACAATGTTCTTGATTGATTTATATTTCCCAACTATCCTATATAATTATAAGCAAGTGTTAACTAACAATTTATGACACAAAAGAAAAACTTCACCAAAGGTCCAGACGTATTCTGCATGTGCATTGTATAAGCATTTACACTCTAAAAATTAGTGCCCCCCCAAATAAAATAACACAGTCAGATGGTAGTAGGGTGAGTGAGGACCACCCAAAAGCACAGTCTAGTATTAACAGTAAAAAAATTAAGCTATCCAGGTTAATGATACACCAGACCATGGCAATAGCCGGTTTCATCCATTTCATTTTGCATTTTCATTCTCTAATATATATATATATAATATACCACGTGTGACTGACTATGGTATATATATTAAGATATTTATATTATGGAATAAAACCATAGATTGCTTATACAGCCGAAGCCAAAGCTTTCCTTACTTGCCACCTACCTTTCAGCTTATCTGGGCCCAAAGAAGCGAGCCAACACCCACAACCCATAAAGAACGAGGCTTAAGGTAATAAATTCCCCCTCTCGATTGATGAAACATTTTTCCACAAGAGCTGAAACCCACCAACAATCATGCTGGGGCTACCGAAGTTGTCCATTTAGTAACCGCATACCACACTGAAGCCGACACCAAAAGTTTGGTCCACCACACCAGTCACATTCTCGTGTGAAACCAGAAATGGGTGTGGCTTGGTACTAACTAAGCCCTCGAGGTTTCCCACAACAAAGACGAAGACAGACAAAGACGAAGGGCCTTCCTGGGATACTGATGACCGGCTCTGACACCCTTAACTCCATCCTAGACTCTTAAGAAAGTCTGATCGCTCTCAAAGCACTGCCGTGAACCAAGCGGCGGGTTGACTATTCTCACCAATTGCAAACAGTTGGCTTCTACAAGTGACAGGGTTGTGCCTGCTACACTGAAGCAAGTCTTTGACACCACCCTCTGCCAGCAAACTGTTTCATTTGCCAGGTGAACGGATCAATTTTGTTTAATACAAGCTTTAGCCCCATCTTTTACGATCGCTACTATTTTCTACCAATAATAATTAATTTTTTACTACCAAGATACATAATGCATCGCTAGTGAGTTCTGGCCGAAACGTTTACACACGGTTCTTCACTGTGCAAACTAAAGCAATAGTCCTTTTTTATCTTTTCTTGTTTCAGGAAAAAATGGGCAAACCAAACATCTACTATGACGAAAACAAAGATTTGGTCATGTTGGTTAAGGTTTACCGAGGCCGAGGAAGCTCAAACAGGGTAATAGGTAAAATTAAGTTTCAGTTAAAACATTGTTGGGACTGGAATCTTAAATCTTGACAAAACTAAGCAATTTGTTCTTGATCATTGAACTTGTCATATATTAAATTAATTGTCACATTGCAATGCAAATAAAAATCATGAAATAAAGCAGATGTTCTGAATGTTCATACAAATACAGGGTGTCTATAAAAGAACTCCGGGGTTTAAAAAATTAATATTTTTTAAACTATAAAAGATAGCAAAATTTGATAAATTCCTTTGAAACAAGCAGCTCAGAGTTTTACTCACACCAATTGGGAATGTTTCTCTCAACAGTTGGCAGCGCTGCGGAGCGTTGACCTTGAAATGACGTAGCGGCTGCGGCAGGCAGTCAGTGTCGTCTGGACTGCCGTGCTATGGCGACGCCTCAACAAAAGGCTCAATGTGTTATTTGGCTCATAGAAACTAATTCTGTTGTTACTGTACAAAGAAACTTTCGACGTAGCTATGGTGTTGACCCGCCTACAGACAAAACAATTCGTCAGTGGTTTGCGTGTGCGTGAGTCACTGGACGATCGTTTCGGCAACAGGTGGATTGGAAGGGAAGGACCTATTCCATGGCCACCAAGGAGCCCTGATATGACTCCGTTGGACTTTTTCTTCTGGGGGCATATCAAGAATCTTGTGTATGCGGAGAAAATTCGAAATGTTCGCCATCTCAGGGAACGAATAGTGAATTGCGTGGCGTCCGTTCCCCCAGACATGCTCGCCAGGACATGGGAAGAGGTAGAATACCGTTTCGACGTGTGCCGTGCCACTAACGGAGCTCACATTGAACTTTACTAAGTTGTTAAAAAATCTTGAAAATGTAAGCTTTCTAATCATGTATAAAACATGTATGTACGTTTTTTACTGTATTAAAATATTTTGTCTTAAAACCCCGGAGTTCTTTTATAGACACCCTGTATTTGTAATCTGTAAAAATATTACAATAGAAAATACCTGTTAAATGTTAATAACCTAATGGGTAAAAACGCACCTTTAATTAATGATAATTTAGATTTTCAAACTTACAAATTAAATAAATATTTCTATTTATTTGAAACAGTTCAACTTTTGAGGTTTATTTTAAAAGCTCCTTTTGGTTAGTAACAATTTTGAAACCCATTAATTTAACTTTACTAGTTTCTGCCTTTCTTTGTTTGCAGATAGCGGAATGAATTCTGTCGGTATTACGCTGAAAGAAGATCACACTATCAGTGTAAATGATCAACTTGTTACATTTTTAAGCCAAGTTCTTAAAGTGAAAGAATCAGTTTTTAGTGTCCTGCCTGTAAGTATTTTGTTCCCGTAAGTTTTTAAGTTTTTTCTTACTCTGGGGCATGAACCCCCGATAATATGTAATAGTAGTTTATATTTATTACTTTCCACTTTAAATTCATAACAATTAAAAACATCTAAACATAAATTAATTTTTACAGGGAGACACACCTTTGGATAAATCTGTGAAAATTAAAGGGTCTGTCATCACTGCCTATGAGTTAATCGATAAGTTAGTAGCTGCCTTAGAAGTTACTGCAAAGGAGGAACCCTCAGCTCTCTGTGTAACAGACGTCCCTGTATCTGGAGGGATGGACAGAAAACTCGAATCGCAGGACACTGATGTGACAAGAGAGTTTGACTGGAGGAATAAAAAATTTGAGTGAAAATATGAATACATACAAATATATATCCACAAAATATTCACTAGTTCATAACTTGCTCAATACTTTAGTTGGTAAATGTTACATACTTTTATATATAACACACTGATGAATACATACAAATATATATCCACAAAATATTCACTAGTAGTTCATAACTTGCTCAATAGGCTACTTTAGTTCGTAAATGTTACATACGTTTATATATAACACACTGATGTATATATACAAATATATATCCACAAAATATTCACTAGTTCGTAACTTGCTCAATACTTTAGTTGGTAAATGTTATATACTTTTATATATAACACACTGAATATAACGATTGCATCGGCCGGTAGATTGTTATTCAGTGATTTCATATGTGTTTATAAAGTATGCCAGGGAAGTCTATAAAACATACAATAACTGTTTAGGGATATTTCTCAACACCAGACGAGTCTGGCTGTGGGCTTGGGAGCCATGCGGGCTTATGTTTATATGGTACAAGTATAGGTGTTACTGTCAACAAACCCGCATAACGGAAACAACATCGTATTATTGGTTTTAGTTGCAGGATGTAAATAAAAAATGTCTAACAACAGTTCAAAATATATTTACACTGTTGCTTGTGTATGTATAGTGTTACCCCAAGATGGTAAATATACATACCTAAAGTATTGTAAGACGTTTCAGATTTACATTCCGTAATTATAACAACACGTATCATGCTAATTAAAAAGTTAATTGGTTTTAGTTTATAAGCATAACCATTATACAAAGAAACAATTTAAAAATTGTTTTGCAGAAACAGTTTATGAGTGTTTAAACTCTCCAAAGTTCCCCTTTAAGATTCTAGACCTTAAAGCTCCCTTTAACATCCCTCAAAAGTATACTCAAGTGATAGAACAAAAGTCAAAAACAATCCTTTAACCCTTTAATTTACCGCTAGTACTGAGTCCTAACAAAGCAAAATATATGTACTCCGATTTCCAGTGTTTGGAGAAATTGCAATAACAAGTGACAAGTTAACTTATAATGATCTTTATGTTGACAAAAGTTACTTTTGTATTTACCGAATTCAATTAATAGGATAAAATAAAACTATGTCTCACAACAGTACACAATATATTTACACTTATACTGTACTTACATACAAGACGGTAAATATACAAAAAGATGGTACAAGGCGAGCGATTTCAACCAGTCACAGTCATCATCAGGCACAATCAGCGGATTTAGCCCAGATGGGCCACCAGGCACCAGGTATATTCAGGCCCAGATTTGATATCCAGACACTAAACTATTCAGTTGTGTTGGATACTACGTCAGTCTTTAGGACTGAGACAGGTCTATCACAATATATTATCGAATCAAATTAAAACAGCTTATATAAACAATGTAAAATGTTACATTATTTTCTTCTAGTGCACCCGCTAAATGTCTAAATGACTGATTCAAAAAAAAATGTCAATATGAAAAATATCTTAGTTGACCAGTGCCATATTATTTTATGTATCCCGCAATTATTATAAGAAAAGTAAACATCTTATTTAAAGGAAAATAAAATCAATAAGATAGTAACTGAGCTCACCAGATTAAATAAAATGTTTGTTTGAAGCTGTCTCTGATCAAGAAGTAAATCCGTAGAGATTTTGAGGTTATGTTTACAACTTACAAATGTTGTGGTTTTGTTTATTATCTGCCACTTTTGTTTTCCTTTTGTCTTGAATAATGCAATGCAGCTGATTTAATTGTAATACAGTTAGCTTGTTAACTATTAAATTTCACCTGAGAATACTAATGATTTATATAATCAATGTCAAATAAATAAATTAATAAAATAAATAAATGTGTTTTAATTTCAATTACGTTAGTTTAGTTTACTAAATGCAGCGCCGGATTTTAGCATTGGCTACATAGGGTGCGCGCCTAGGCGCCCACATCATATAGAACCACATACAAAAAGGTCACCAACTTCCTCAGGACGGAAACAAGGGCCCTCACCAGTGGTTGAGCCTTGGGGCCCACGGCTCCTTAAACCGGCTCTGACCAAATGAGAGGAGTGACTCCCCATTTCAAGCGTATAATGGCAAATGAAGGAAGTATTAGTTATCAGCCCCCTTATTTAATATCGGTGGAGGGGAATTTGAGCGATAGTATCAATGGAATTGCAATTGTAGGGATGAGGGGAAATCTTTAATTTATGGGGACAAACAAATTTTGGGATTTGGTCTCCCCATAAATAAAATGGGGGGGGGGGGTGTAGCCAATGATTGCAATGAATTTGTCACCCCAAAAATAAGGGAAATATCAAAAATCGTTAAAAAAATCACTGGACCAAATCAACATCCTAGAACTATAATGAACTTACTGGAAGTGGATACTATATGTCCAAGAAAATTATGGGTATGATCAGCTCCGTATTTAGGAGCTTTGGGCCCCTGCACAGCCGGTGGTGCGGGCCCTTACCTCCCAGGTCAGGAAGCTGGCGACCTTTTTTTAGGCTTTTGCTTGTGAGATTCGTATGGCGTGAGCCCCTGGGCGAGAGCCTATGTAGCCTAAGCTTCCATCCGGCCCTGGGCATGATTATGGGCTTAATTAATAGCACAGCTTATTAAAATAGATGTTTCTAATTGTTATATATAGTATATAGCTTGAACGGTCATGGCTTATTGCCATCATATGTTTAGCTGTTAGTCTGGTATAGTACAGCTGATTTTGGAAGCTATTTCCATTCAATAACTTTCTGCTATTCAGAATCAGAAGATCGGTGTCAAACATGGCTTCGTTAAGGTTATTTAATGTCTGCAAAACTGGCCAGGCTTTTATAAAACCAGCAGTTTGTTCAAACGTTATCCAGGTATTTAAAAATGTACACTATATATTCTAATAGATTTTAATTGCAAAATTCACTGTTGAAGATTAGTATATTATTAGTTAACCCTATAGCCTACTGGCACTTTGTGGATGTCCTAGAGTTCCAGCATTTATATTTAAAAAAAATCAAGCTGTAAAAAACATAGGAAAGCTTTCCATTCATTACTCTACAGATATGAGATTGGGAGATTTTGGCTTAAGATTTAAATTATAAAAAAACTAGTATAGCCTATTAGAATTCACAGCAGTCCTTGTTACTTTCTTTGCCCAAGCCCATATTATATGAAGGCTTTCCTAGGGCATCATAAAATGTGATCTATCATATTTTCAAGTCCTGATATTTATTGTATCTTTATTACATATAAACGTATCCTGCCTAGTCCTGTAGACCGCAGAAGACGGCATGGGATCAGCCACCTAGAGTCGATATTAATTACTCATAATCTGCTGAGGTAGCCTATTTTAATATTTTAAGTGCAGCTTTTATTGATTGATTGATTTAACCCTTTGAGTGCCAAGTTTGTAAACAGATTGGTTGAATCTGTGTTGTTTGAAGCCGCGTTTACACCGGAGTTACCAATAAATGTTACCAACTTTTTTGTTAGCAACAGATCTTAATAGGCCTATCAAAAGTTATTAACAAACATGTTAGTAACATTTCGTTTTGAGACTTTGAAATGTTACCAACATTTTGCGACGTACTGTTTTCCCGCCCACGCCGGCCGCTTCGAGGTCACATTGCCTCAATGATGTCGGGTATAGAGGTTGTGGTTCTCGCTGCAGCTGCCTTTGTTATTTTGCCGAAACAAAGGAGACCTATGAGATTTTGGATGAAACATTCTCTGAATGCAAGAGATAGTGGCAGTGACATGCTGAGAAGATGACGTCAATCCTTTGTATGGAGAGCTGCGATTTGACGGTTGTAGTTAAAAAAATACGAATGTCAAACAGTGATTTTGAATACTTGGTACTAATGTTGGGAGACAAGACACTAATTATAGAAAATCAGTTCCATTGAAAGAAAAGCTTGGCAGTGACATTTCATTTTTTTAGCGACCAAAGACTTGTACACAAGTGTAATATACTCGTTTAAGATTTTGAAATCAACAATTTTATTGATTGTACTATTTTACTAGAACTAAGTACTCTATGATTGACAGAATCTGCTCCAGACCCAATTTTTAACTCCTTAAATTCCCTTTGGAATTGTGTAACAAGTTTTTTTTCCATTTTCGTTTTACCTCGACTTTTCTTACTTTCATCGTAAGGGAAATTTCAGTCCACATATTATTTTTAGGGTTATGATCTTTGACTTCTGCACAAGTTTGGACCCACAACACGTAATATTCGTGGTATTTGTCGATCGGTTTGATCACTGCCTCCTTACTTCACTCTGTTTCATTTAACACCTCCTCCATTACCAAAGTGTGCAAAATACAAAAACAGTAAACTAAATTCAAACCGCTGAAATACAGAGAGACAGCCTCACCTGTCAACAGTTTGTCTGAATTGATAGGACGTGTGGCGGCTTGAGGAAGGGAGTGAAAGTTGCTAACATTCAAAATGCAACTCTCAAAGAATTCATCCATCCTGTCGGTCTAGATCTGGGCCACCAATTCGTTTGCTTACAGGTTTATTCCCAATTTATGACTTGCATTTAAACCACTGACTGAGACGGAATTCGAACCTTCGATCCAAGCACCACCCCCTGACCGGGGCCTAAGCTAACACCTCAGATTGTTAGCCACCTGATCAGATTAGGAGCTTTATCGGACGTGTGGTACAGGTTACACGCTGGATATGAGCTAGTTCCGTTTGCATCCACCATGTTATACTCACTACATGTCAGACACAGACTACAAACAGAGTTCGCATCGCCTACGATTGCCTAAAATAATTAATTACCTTGACGTTTCTAAGACGTACAAAAATCAAGGCATACTCAATTTAAAGTTTTAACAACACAAACCTAACCAACAAACCTATCAAGTATGATAATTGGCAAGAGAGGATATGGCATAAAGAACTACCCAGGTCCTAAAAAAATATAATTTAGCATTTGAAATGTTTATTAACATCGTATTTTGACTGTTAAAAGCTTGGTATAATAAGTATACCTTTACGCGGTTTATGCAAGTTTAACTTATGCCATAAATTATTGATTCCTTTCATGAAAGCCTTTGAGCTTGCTAAGCGCCGGTGTTCCATCTCAAATTAAAAAGTCACCAAAAATATTTAAAAAAACATGTTTGCAATATTAGGGCCTATAGTATATGTTTATAAGGTATAGGCCTAAGGCTAATGATTTGGGGGAAAAGTTATTTCAGATTCCTCCTACAATCAGCAATATATTCTTAAGGCGGTCCCACACTACTCGCGAACACGCCCGAACATTCAGCCGAACTCCGAATGTTCGGAGTATTCGCGAGAAGTGTGGGAGCTGCGCGAACTTTGAATACGGGACCGAATGTTCAGTGAACATTCGGGCGAATATTCAACCAAACATTTCAACGAATATTCGAGAGGCTCCCACACTGTTCGCGAACATGCATTATTGCATTACTGCATCATTGATAGTCATCGATCTTGTTCTACTGAGACAATACTATACAACTGTGTATTTATTTGTATGCGTACCGTATTTATTTGTTGTGCTTTCAAGTAAGTATTGAATACCACTTAAGTGGTCATTGGTAATGAATAATCAATAATTAAAAGTCAATCTCTATTTGTACTGACATACTATGCGTATGTCAGCTATAATTATAGCTATAAATAAGTTATTTCACTGTTATTTGTGTAAATTGAAGTTTTGTTTTAAGGCACAGGGGGTTGACATTTATTAGTATTCTTTCGACGGATTTTGCAGGATTCAGGGCTTGAGTCACTTCTTCAACTCAGCTGCAATATTTTTCAGTGTGTTGAGGCAATGTGTCGAGGCAATGTGTTGTTTCAAATCATTCAGTTCATACAATCATTTGCGTTTTCGCGGCAGCAGATTGACGCCAACCTCAATAATGGACATTTTAATTAATTATTTATAGAAGATACAAATAAATCCTTTAATACGGAACCCTTAATTATTGTCCCTACATATCCTTTATTTAAATAGTAGTTGATTTTCTTCCACACTCCATAATCAGTGCCGGCCACAGTGGTGAGGGGGGACAACTACTCAAGGAGAAAAAACATTTGTTTGTGGTCACAGCACCCAAACGTATCTGTTTTTGCAAATTAATATAAGTGTGTCATCTAAGTTGAGTAAACGGCAGTGGAATCGATTTAATTTTCCTCAATTATTATTTAACAAGAGATAAGAATCTTCAAAAAATTACATCAATCGCATCGGCGGCGTGGTACAGGTGCACAACCAGTCTGTCATTCCCACGTTGAAATTTTCCCCGAAAAGAGTAGTTTTTTGAGTTATCTCTTTTTACTTTCTCCCCCTATACATAGTATATGGAGAAAGTATTGTTTTGTAAAAATTTTCGAATTTGAGTTGTTAGTGGAAATATTCGTTTTGGTGCTCCCTGAACCCAAAAAAGTGGTTTTTACGTGATGTCTGTCTGTGTGTGTGTGTGTGTGTGTCTGTGTGGATGTGTACAGAGCTAGAGCCCTAACCTATGGGCCGATTTTTATGAAATTTGGTATGTAGGTACTAATCCACGATATCTCCAGGCGTTTTTTTCATTTTTTTGAATTTTTGATTTTTAAGGGTAATTATCCCCCAAAAACCGCCAAAAAACATGAAAAATCCAAATTTCTCAAAAACGGCTCTAACGATTTTGATTAAACTTTCGTAGTTTGTAGAACTTTAGGTTTCCAACAAAATGACACCACCCGCATTTCTGGGAAAATTCGGGTTCAGAAATTACAGGACTTTAAACATCAAAAATTCAGTTTTTTGGATTTTTCATAAAAAATCATAAATGTTAAAAAAGATTACTATTCACCATTAAAAAGAGCTCAAAAAACTAAATAAATTAGTATTTTAAATTACTATTCTACGATTGCTAGTTACGGAGAAAATTGAAATTTTCATTTAGCAGTAAACACAGTACGTTGTCCAATGTTATTCTTATGGGGAATACAAAAATAACTATTTCTCTCTTATTTACTGATCAATTTCATTAAAATTTGATATGCAGGACAAGTTAGCATTGACCAACAGATGATGTTCGAAATGTGTTGCTATTTAACCCTGGGGGGGGCAAGGGGGCATTTCCCCTCTCAAAACTACTGTGTGTAGCAACGGACTCTATAGTGCCTCCAAAAAAGCAATTTGGGTGGATATTTCTGAAAACAACTATTTTAGACAATTTTCTGTACATTTATCTATATTTCATATTCTATATTTAGTAAATAACAACTATTTTTGTCATTAATGTTTGGCTAAAAGGGAGAAAGTATGTGTCAGTTTCCTGATACCGTTTATTACTAATATTATTGTTCAGTATATTCCTTATTGTAAGAACTTGTAAGAGCTTGACTGTTAATAAACTTAATATATAAATGTTTATGCCGAATAATAAAATGTCCAATGTTTGTTAACCTTTTTTATAATGAATTATGCTATCTTATATATGTATAAAAGAAAGGTGGTGACTGTCTGTCGACTTGTCTGTTCCGTTTCAACGTCCCATCTTAGCAATCCCTTAGGGCTTCGCCCCAGTCACCCTTACTCTTATGGGCAATAGGTTTAATGAATTAGGTGAGTACTTAAACAGATGTTTACAGTAGGATTTTAATCAGCTGTACGAAATACTGGTATCAGCTAGTACTTGATATATTTTGTTTGATTTTTTACTTCGTAAAAAATAGGCTTCTAATATTTTCGTTGGTTTCTTCTATATGACTAAATTCTACACCTTTTATAATTTATTACATCAGGAGAAGACATATTTACTCGATGTTAATTAATTTCCGACAAATGAAAACATTGTTATTAATATGATTATCATTAATTAATTATAAACAAGTCAAATACAAAGCGTTTCCTTGTGCACACTGAAGGCAGTGGTCAACAATGGACGATCACCGCGTCAACGCCCAAACTAGCAGTTACTACAGCTGATTTCCAACAATTGTTTATAATCAGCTGATTAACAAAATCAAACAGGCGTGTATCTGCTACTGCAGAAAAAAATACGACTGTAGATGCAACAACAGTGACATCATCTGCAGAGTCGTCCATTTTTTCACGACAATGCTCGTTGGACACGCTGTTCCAAACAGCTGATTGGAATTTATTTATGTTCGAGGGAATGTTCGCCCGAACATTCCCCCAAATGTTCGGTGGGTGTTCGCGAGAAGTGTGGGAGTTTCATCAGGGCGAACGTTCAGTGAACGTTCGGTAGAATGTTCGGCCGAATGTTCTGGAGAATGGTCGGCCGAATGTTCAGGCGTGTTCGCGAGTAGTGTGGGACCGCCTTTAGGAGTCAACATGTTAACAATTTAGACCATGCCTTTATTATAATTTTAGTGATAGACAGAAACACTATAACTAATCATAGGCCAACCTACTTTAATTATACCTGTTTTATATTTTATAATTTTAATAAGTAATGCTATGGATACAGAGGGCCAAACTAAGCATAACTGCAATATCAGAAATAGAATATAATCAAACCTATTAGTCATAAGCTACAGATTGTCCATCTTTCTCCATAATTTATAGCGCCCAAAATCTTCAACGAGCACCCAGGAATGATTCAATTTGGAAAATGCATTAAAATTTAGAGTTTGTCTTAATGATTGGTTAAAGACAAAATAATTTTATCCACTGACAGATTTTTGTAGTGTTGCTGGTTGAATTGAAGGTTGAATAATTTACATTTTAGGTAAAAATTGTTTTCCTTTATAGTTTGTCAAAATACTATAGGCTAATAATATATAGATTTAAGACAATATAATATTGATTTGTGTATTTTTGTACAATTCCTTAACAAAACTGACAAATATTCTGTCCTGTAAGATGAACCAGTAACGACTTGGATGTACGGGGTGATTGATATCAAATAAAAAAATATATAATGAGAATAGCCCATAAGCTACTTCTAAATAAATATTGTACATTGACACTGAACTGTCTATTAGTATAAATTCTCAAAATCACTTAACCTTCAATTAGTTTGCTGATGACGTTAAACTGATTTGATATTGATGATCATTGAGAACAGTGATCATCTCTAACTACTCTTGTTATCCTAGTGAACTGGACAAACGACGACTTTATACCCCTAAGCAAATGCTGGATTATTGTCTTCATTCAAAGGGAACAGTCTCTAATTTAGATTTAAAACTTAATAGTGTGAAATGCTGCACTTAATTCCAAGATATTCTTTTAATGATTTTTCATTTGCAGGTGAGGACCACATTTAAAAATGTCGGTTTCAAAGACCCCAGCATGGAGTGGAAGGAAATCACGGAGAGAGCGGCACAGACGGTTTTCTGGACCGAGCTGGCGCGTGGGTTCGCAGTCACTCTGGGGCAGATATTCAAAGAACCGGCGACCATCAACTATCCGTTTGAGAAGGGACCTCTGAGCCCGAGGTTCCGAGGGGAGCACGCTCTGAGGAGGTACCCTTCTGGCGAGGAGCGCTGCATCGCCTGCAAGCTGTGCGAGGCCATATGCCCGGCACAAGCGATCACGATCGAGGCGGAGGAGAGAGCTGACGGCAGCAGGCGAACGACCCGCTACGACATCGACATGACAAAGTGCATCTACTGCGGATTCTGCCAGGAGGCTTGTCCCGTCGACGCCATAGTCGAAGGGCCGAATTTCGAATTCTCCACAGAGACGCACGAAGAGCTTCTGTACAATAAGGAGAAACTGTTGGACAATGGGGACAAATGGGAGTCCGAAATCGCTTCTAATATTCACGCGGATCATCTGTATCGCTGAATTTGTTTAAGTAGTTGTAAGTAGAAAAAGAATAATATAAACTTACATTGTTTGTTTGACATTCATTGTCCTGCATCCTGAACAGTTACAGAATGGTAATATGTCCTGTCCTGTCACAGAATGTGGGAACGGAAATAATGTAATGTAATATATAGTGGTAATTGTAATTAATTTTGGCAAACCTTCTTGTTCGATTAGTTTTGTAAATTTAACTTTTTAAAGAAACAATTATTTGATTTATAATTAAAGCATTCAAATAGTTTTTTTTTTAAACTGAGTAAAATTATTTGGGCCCCTCAGTTGTCATGTGTGTTTATTTTCCTCTCTCTCTCTCTTGCACTACATAAACATTTTATCAAAGTTGCCATTACAAGAGGATTTTTTCTAATAACTGTCTGGCCATCTAATTTCCCCCTCATAAAATGTGTAAAGTGATATTTTTATGCTGCACAATATCAGGTGTATTGGTTATTATTTTACCTATGTGAAATTGGTGTGAAAGTCATTCCTTCTTAGGCAGTTGGCCTAAAGTTGCGAGCGACCCAGGGGAGAAATGGTGGACATGGTAGTTTCTTAGATCACTGACAGAGTGCACTTCTCAGTTGTTCATTGCGTCTTGACTTGTAACTTTTCGCAAATTGGTTATGGTGTGGTAGCTAAGTGGATACCATGTAAGATTCTGGATCATGAAGTCCCCAGTTTGAATCTGATTAAGTTCATTTACTTTTTTATAATGGGAAATAATTTCTAAACCTTCCATAGATTGTTGTTTAAAACAATCTATTTGTAATGGATGTTCAATTATTTTGGAGGTTTAAGTACAATTTAAAGGCAATTGAATGGTTGGATGGTAGGAATTGGCAAGGGTGCTTATTACCTTAAGTAACTTGGGTTAAGTAATGTTTTATAAGACACGAGACAACCTTTTACCCCTAATTAGGTTAGGTATGGTCATAGCTAAGTATAAGTGTATTCTGGTCGGTAATTTGTCACTTAATTTACAGAAACTCAGTTATTCTGTTTATATTTGGTTATGTTGGCGATATGCCAGCGCTTTCTGGCGGTGATTGAAGGAACTACTCTCGTCCATCGTTTCTCCCCTAAGTCGCACGCCCTGAATTTGTTATAGCTGTGAATTCAATTAAATCCAGACTGGTTCGGATGTAATTTTAGAGTTCAGTTAAACCTCTATTAAACGTCAAAGTCCCGGTTCCAATGGGTTATAAAGTGAAGGATATAAGCAAACGCAAATCTGTTAACATTTGGTTTTATTAAATACAATAAAAAAATGTACATTATTTACAAATGTAACAGTCATAACAAATACACAATTACTAAGTTAATAAATGTAACAGTCATAACAAATACACAATTACTAAGTTAATAAACTGCATGTGAATTACATAATGAATTCACACTACTAAGTGCATTACCTCCATGAAATGAAATAACATATACAAATGGAAAACATGAAAGTTTAAATTTACACATTCCATCCCTGTAAGAAAATGCCACATAGAACAACATACATGGTTTGAAAAACATTATAAACTCCATAGTTTCCTGAACAAATTCTCTCAATGAAATTTGGTCGGAAAGACTTATAAGAATAAGTTTTGGTTAAAACTAATGTACACAGATAAGCTTACAATAAACATAAGAAGTACAATAATTTGTTACTGGTACTGGCCACATTATTACTCAAGTTGAATGAGTCCTTAGTTTTTACCAGAGAAGGTATTTTTAAAAATACTTAGGAACTTTGTTGCTCAATGTTTTCTTCCATTTCTACAGCTACAGCCTCAGAAGTGTCCGAGTCTTGTGTACTGCTATCCATTTCCAGCTGCAATAAAACCATATTTAGTTTATTCAGTAAACCACCACATATACACATTTTTAACTAGCCTACACTTAACGAAAATAGCTTTGAAAGAAAGAGCAAACATTATAATATAGACCTATATAATACACTGTGTTTTGCCTTCCAACAATAATGAATGTCCTTTCAGGAATTAGTCTTACAAGTGGTTATTGCACATTAAGCCTATCCCACACTACTTGCGAATGTTGCATCAACACCGAATACCAAATTTTTACCTTGTTGTAAGCAGTGATGAATGTTCAGTGAACTTTCGTAAGAGTGTTCGGCCGAACATTCAGGCGTTAAGTTAGCTATTAAAAAAATAATTTAAAGATCTAGGGCAGGAAAACTTGGAACACAATCCTACCTAAGTAAAAACTGCTTGGTATGATTGGCTGATTTCAGAGCATAACATAATACAAATTTTGTTGTCCACAATCAACCGATCTTCCAGGCTTTTAATCATGTTGATAATTCTTAGTGCCTATACATCAATAATTTGATCGTGCTAAATCTCAGAGCTCAAACAAGTTACAAAAGTAAAATAGGTAAAATTCTGGAACTAAGAACAATTCCTAATAAGTAAAATGGATTCCTGTATCAGCAACGAAACAAATAAACATGCACAACTATTTTAACAGTTTCAATTACAACTAACTGTAGTTGGCTCCTACTTTTTTTCTTACAAAAAGTGACACCCTTAGTTGCAGCATTGATTATGTATTCAGAATATCTCAAGGCTTGTTAATAGTTGAAGCCAGAAAAACGGACTAGCATCAGACCACTCCAGCAGCTGCTGGTTGAAACAAAATTGACGATTCCGTTTTTCAGACAAAAAATCCTGTTTAACACGTTCGCTGCGCACGAAAAATTTTGAATTTTTCGTGGATGCTGAACAATTTTTATTGTTGATTTACTTTCCTATGACGAATAGAAGACCGACCATGTGGTTTAAAAGTATTCCAGAACTTTAGTTTAGCCGCTAATGACGTCATAAAGGTCCGGTCGATTTCGGGACCGAAGCACCCGTTGCGTATACACACGTAGTTACAATCACATGAAATGACAGTCACAATGTTATTATTTGGTAAAAACGTACTATACTGATAGATATTCTTATCACTATAACTTATATACAATATTTACATTATAAAACCATTATAAAACAATATATAACGCCACAGGAACACAACTTGAAATACGCAGAACAATGCGCCAAAAAACGAACAAAATACGCGGCCGATACGAAAAGTAACGCCGCCCGACAATACAACGTGACCCGCACTACAGACAGACAGTAAATCACCTGCCTCAAACACAAACTGGTTTAGTTACAATAAAGAGCGGGAAACTGTTTCGGGCCGTGCGGCGTGCGCGCGCAGCAAAGGCCAATCGAGACAGGCGCCGGATCCGGAAACTGACACCGCCCGGCAACACTACGAGACCCCCCATACACGCTCACAACATATCACGTGAATCGACCAGGTGCTCAGCTCAGACTGATTGGTTTAGTTTCAAAAGAGGCATGTCCCGATATGTGCACACGAGCGTGCGAAATGATGCAAGGATGTTCCGATAGCGGAACATGGGCAGCGAACGTGTTAAACCCACTTTTATCAGGGAACAATACAATTTTTGTCTAGTAGAGTGCAGCATCAAGTAGTTATCTACATACCTTTACAATCAGTTCCCCTTTCACTGCCAATTTAAATTCTTGAAATACACAACTATAGGAAATTACAGTTATGGAACTTTAAGCAAATTATAATTTTTATCAAGAGGGACGTAGCTTCTCTGGCAGAAAAGATACGACACGACCTGAGTCCACAATATTACTGGTTTTATCGGTGTATTTTGATGCTTATTGTGTCTTGAAAGGAAAAACACTCAGAATAAATATTTAGCACCCGAACTGAAAAGCTTTGTGAGTTTTTTGGCACCTATTTCCTTCATCGTTGACAGTTAACATTTATAAATACTTGTTTGCACCCATATGTCCTTAAAGGTCCTCTGACTCTGTGGTGCTTTTTTGCTAAACATAAAATTTACATTTCAAATTATATAGGTCCTGAAAGGCAAGTTTCAATTGATGGTACTTTTCCAAACAAACAAACCAACACACGCCGCAAACGCTCGAGCGTCTCGCTAGCATAATGGTTAGCCTCATGGTTTTCCGTGCACGTCACGGATTCAATTCCCGGGGCGCTACATGACTAAGAGATTTGGACCGTTGACCTCCGACTACGTTAAATACAAAATGTCACTGGCACAAACAAGCGAACAAATCAGTCCTCACCTCCTCCGCTGCCTTTCGCCCTGACTTCCTGTTGTGGGTGTGGCTAAACTGCGCCACCCAATCACTCAAGTTGCTGTAATCTGCTGGCCTCAAGTCCTGGTAGCCCTGGGGCACAGCCATTCCTAGTCTGAACAAGAAAACAAAATAGGGCATGTTAACATTAACAATATTTTGACCACAAACATGTTGCATGACTTTTCAAATATATTTACAATTTGTACTGTGCCCACGCACAAGATAGTAAAATACCCCCGTAGCAGCAAACCTGCGTACTAAGCAAATTTCCAATGCATGTATATGTTTCTCACTACCATAAAAAGCCACTTGCCAAGTTTCATTTAAAAATACATGAATAAATTATATATAGCATTTTATTTATTCTCCATAAGAATAACATTGAAAGCTGAGTATGCAGGTTTGCTGCTACAAGGAACACAAAATATGTGTTATAATGCAATTATCAATAAAACTTAGCCAGTCAAAGTTGCATACCAAGTTTTATTAATTTATGTTCATAATTAAGGGATACATTACATTTTACTTATTCTCCATAAGAATAACATGGGGGCTGAGTATGCAGGTTTGCTGTTGCGGGGAAAATAAAATAAAAAATTGTTTGTGCAAAAAAAATTATTTTTTTCTGAACTCATACACTTCTGTGCCATCATCCTGTAAAAGTACTCGGGAACAAACAAGAAACCTTTTAATGACAACCTTGATGAATTTGTTGGTACAAAATGTCTAATTTTGTCAACTGCTTAGGTCAGTGTAAACAAATAAAACTGTTAGATTACTGCTGATTTAAGTCTAATCCTTGAATTTTTCTATGATTATTAGGTTCTTACTTTACATACTAAAAATTTGTAGGAATTATTCAATGAATTTGTCAAAGTTGGGTGCTCTATACCAAGACCAATTAAACCTATTCAATGACAAATAAACTGAATTGTTTCTATACTAACACATTCCCTGCAATATATACGTCATCGAATTCCCCAAATAGCTGTTAGTTTCTATTTACTAAAAAGAAAAGTTATACATGCAGAATTAACTCTGAGTGCAAACCAAAATGTTCCAGTGGTTCTTAAACGTAATTAACATTTATCAAGATCATGAACTCATCCTGTAGTTTTACCGCCAGTGCAATAGTAGAAGCTGCCTGACATGGCACAACACAAACCCACGCAAAATCATAACCTGACCCTCTTCAAATCATTAACACAACTCATATTTCTGTCTAGAAACGTAAACAAACCCAAAAAAATCGCTGATAAGAGCTTTAGGGTTGGGCTTAGTGGCAAGTGTGGGGGTACCCCTTTACCTTCAAGGAGGGTAACCAGAAACTATCCATATTGCAGACTTGGTACAATCCTAGACCAACTCACAACAAAGTTTCATTTATCCAGCAAAATTGGCTGAGGCACGGTATTGATTTTAAAACATTACACAATCAAGTACTCGACTTGCACTGAATGGTTTAAAGTCGTTCTGGACAGCTTATTCTGTTTAGGAGCAACCTTCAGTTATTTTATGGATTTCATCTGACTCACCTCTCTGGTACCATGAAAGGCTTGAGCCACCCCACCAGAGGCGTCTGGCCTGAGATATAAGGGGCAGCGTTGTGGTAGAACAAGATTCCATCAACCTGCAACATTCAGCCTGGTTTTATATCACCATCCTCATACTTCACATGTTCAACTCAATAAATGTTTTCCTTTCGAGGTTTGACATATAGCATACATTTAAACTTAAATAGCTTTTGCAGTTTTGTTTAGCCTAAAAACCGGCATTAGGGGAATCTCAAATGCATCCTAAATCATGTTAAGAAAATTGTAAAAGACCAACACTTATATTAGAAAAAGGGTCGAAATATCACTCTGAATGGAAGAACATAGGTTATGGTATCCCTCAAGAACCAATTTTGGGACAGTTTTTTTTCTTATTTTTTAATGACCGATCAACTAGTGTTCAGATTGAGAAGAGTTCTTACTGCAGATGACACTGCAGCCTAAGGCTCAGACATCAGCAGATATACAATAGTTTCTGAGACAATCAGGCAATTAGATACATAGTTTTTTAGTGGTCTTCTTTTAAACAACACAAAAACTAAATCCATCTTCTTTTAATCATCATTATATTGCAGTGTTACCAAAGTCATAAATTTCTTGGAATTTTCTTTATAACAAACTTAATTAGAATGACAACATTGAATTTGTCACGTAAAGACTTATATCATTTTCTTATGCATTGTGGTCCAATTTTATTTCTCTTTAAACACAATAAAACAGTGTAATTTGCATTTATTGAATTTGTTCTCCTCTATAGCATCACACTGAGGAACAATGTTTTATAAGTAAGAAAGTTTTTACAATTCAAAAAATGATTACCAGAACCCTAAGTAATGTATCATTTAGATAATCTTTCAAGCCCCTTTTCAAAAACCTCAGTATCTTATATTTTCCTTATCCGTACATTCTTCTTTAATATACAGCTATGATAACTACAATGAATTTTCAATGTTTCTAATTCACAATCATCAAACAAATTTCAAACATTTGTAAATTATCTCATACATAAAAGCTCTTTATTGTAAAAAATTCCATTTTACAATTGATTTCAACTTTATAGACAATTTAGGTATAAGAATATAAGTTTATATCAAGAACCATATAGGAATGTCTCGGCAACAATTGTTTCAAAACGAAAATTGAAGATGCTTTATCGAATAGAAAATCATAAAGAGTTTCAATTAATTTCCCAATATTAAAAATCAAGTTAAAAACTGTAAATTTATAATAAAAAAATAAATGTTGGTAACCTAATTACAATAACAAAATAAACTTGCTCCCTAATATATAAAACACAATAAATTGCACAAGTAAGTAAACACATACTGGTAAACAAAATTTCACACTAATAAACATATTAGGAATGTCTCAACAACAATAAATTTGGGTAACCTAATTACAATATTACAATAACAAAAGAAACTTGCTTCATAATATATAAAACACAGTAAATTACACAAGTAAGTAAACACATAAGTAAAATTTCACACTAGTAAACATATATGACAAAACAAGTCCTATGAGTTAGGTTTTAATAGGTATGAAGTGTTTTCCACAAGTAGGCCTACCTCGTTGGGTTCATGTTCTTCCAATGTTGCCGGGAGGGACGAAGGATTACAATGCGAAGGCAAGAACACGTCGTAAACATCTGGTTCAAGACATTCCTCCACAAAACTTTGCTTTACTTCGGACAACTTGCTTTTCAACCAATACAAACGGAACTGAGCCTGTAAAAAGATATTCAGTCTAAGTTCAAAACCTACACAATGTGAACATCTGCACGAGGATAATGGTTGAATCAGTGTCAAGTAAAGGTGGCGGCTACAAAACCTGCATGGGTACGAGTGTACTTAGCTCTTGAGATAGCAGATAGACTCGCTTGGGTTCAAACACCTTTAAAGTTTATTAATTATAACGTTTCAAGCAGTGGATTTGAGTGAAACAATGTATAAAAGACATAAAACATAAAGAAAATTAAACATGCATTAGACTTTACACTCTCCCTGCCTGCAATCGCCACTCCAAGTCAACGCAAAGCCATTCCAAATATTTTTGGAACTGTAACAAATAACAGCGTGACTTCTGTTATTATCGTGACTACAGTGGTGCTCGGCAGTGCTTGTGGGACTATGTTTCTCGGGTGCATAGAGCCCCGATCAATTTTTTAATGTGTCAGTGTATCATCAAATGTAGTAGTAACTACAAAATACATTAAGCGTTGTGAGATTACTAAATACAAATGTAAAGCCAGTGGATTGACAACAAGGTACAATCATCTGTCAATCGCTGATTAAACAGTCATACTGCCAATTTTATGGTCTATATTTATTGATAATAACAAAGTTAAATTATTGGTATGACAAATTAAAAACTTTATGTGGGGCCCAATGAGGTGTGTTTATAGAGGTCTCGCCTGGGGTAAGAAACTGCCTAAAAGCTGACCTCTGTTTTTCCCCTCTACAGCCTCCGGTCTCCAAGGCAACAATATGTTAACCAATCAAATGCTCTCTTCACAAGTTATCATAGGCGTGCGCAGAGTCCGTTCAGTGTGGGTGCCGGATACGAAAAATGCGCCCCACCCCTAAATCTTGCTGCTTTAAGAACTTATTTACCTGCCGAATAATTAAATACTATCGTATCTAATCTAAAAGTTTACTCCTCCATAAAACAAATATGTGTTAATATTATTGAATGCAGTAAATATTGTGTCTGCATAAATATATTTAGTTTAAAAAATATCACAATGTTACTTGTTTTGTATTGTCTTGAAAAAAATATAGATTACGCTTAGGCCGGCCGGCTGCACGTCACTCCGACTTCTCAGTAAAAGTGTGTACCTATGTTTTAAAAACAATATAATAATTAGCAATATGTTCCAAGCACTATTGTTAATATGGTTCTAAGCACTATGATAAGAGCAGTGGGAAGCAAAAAAAGTATTTCTATTTACACTCCAAATTCAAACATTATTTACTTTTCCACTAAATCTCCGCCTAACAAAGAATAAAAGGAGGGCAAAGGGATATTGTATATCCATGGCATTGAGTTTCCAAGAAATCTGCCGATCGTCACAGAAAAAAGACAGATGACAAATCATGTTTTGATGTCGATTTTAAGTGAATTTACATTTGTATATACAGGATAAATAAAATACGTCTTACAACACTATAAAGAATATTTACACTTATACTGTACTTACATACAAGACGGTAAAATATACACAAAAGATGGAACAAGGCGATCGATTTCAACCAGTTACCACCGATCATCAGGCCCACTAAGAGAATCTATTCTACTCGGGCCTGATGATGGCCGGTGTAATTGGTTGAAATCGATCGTCTTGTACCATCTTTTATGTATATTTTACCGTATTGTATGTAAGTACAGTATAAGTGTAAATATACTTTATAGTGTTGTAAGACATATTTTATTTATCCTGTTTAGTTGTAACAAAACAGTGAATACAATAACAATTACAAAACAGTTACAAAACAGTTGTAACAATACGTATCATGCTAATAAAGAAATTATTTGTATATACCTAACTGGGTAACGATTATTTATTATATTCCCAGTATTTTACTATCAAAGCGAAAACTTACATTTTGTTCCATACTTACTTCATACATTAAACTTAATTTATGCAATATACTAACATCTAAACATTTATTTAATCATCTATTTTGGTGCCACCAATCCCTCTTTGGAGCTACCCACCGTGTGCACGCCTATGCTGGTCTATATTAGTCTTTATTACTCTTTGGCCAGATATTTTGTTTTCAAAAATGTCCTCCAGTGAGGCTTCACTTTTTTAACACGAGACAAGAGCTCTATATTTATTTACATCTCGTTGGTGGGGCCTACCTGTCCCAACATGTGCCTCTTAAGGAAAAAGATAATCACACAAACATTCTTTAGTGCTGGTATTTTATAATAAAAAACCTGAAACAACTTTTTTGATCAGATAACTTTTACAAGGACACAAAGATTATTTTACACATTTACCCTAATTTTTAGAATCAGAATGAAATAATTGTTGTCTTTAAAAAATTCCACAAAGTCAAAGTCAAGTACAAAAGCAAAAGTAATGCAAATTTGTGCATCATATTTGATTCACTGGTGGATCGTAAATTTGTGCAAACAATGAGTATAATTAATATCTATGAAAATTCTGTAACTAGTTCTAAAAAACAAAAACAGTGATAACATTTAAAATTCATGGTGGCATATGGTGTGAGGAGTAGAGAAATCACTAGATAATACAGGCTTTGTCAAACATGAGAAACAGATAGTAAATAGCTAACAGAACCCTGTATTAGCTCTCTCTATGCTCAAAAACTTGTCCACAGGACAAGTCCAGGATATCAGGATAACAGGACAGGATATCATTTGGAATCTCATTAACTCTAGTATTGAGATTTCATCATGGGGCTTGATACACAGTTTTTTGCTCATTGTAGCAGGGGCTGTCCTTACATTTACCAAATCCTAATCAACAAATTTAAGCAGGAATGATTATAGACAACTATCAAGCACTAAACATGATAAGCACTAAACCGTTTCAGACGTTTCTTTGCACTTAACTACATCAGGATAGCCAAATTCAATGTGCCAACTAGCCAAAACTGTGAGTATATTTTGTATGCAAAAAGGCACATCATAGGTATTTTTGTGCCAGTGTATTCTATTTATATATTATTGTTAGCGGCAACAGCATAAGCATGTCATTAATCAACAATTTAAATGGTTTTTTACTTACGTCACAGTCTAGAAGGGTCTGGTTTTTCCAATGCAATACATCTAAAGCAAACAAGCGCTTGGAAGATTCATTCCAGATGCAGTCTAATATTATTAAATCTGAATTTTTGGTTCTGTTAGAAGGAGCTCCATTAGGTAGTATTGATTTGAACTTTGCTAGTAAGAATCCACTTTTGTGATAGGCTCTGGTGCACCCCTGAAAACCAAAATAACAATTGTTCATATAAGATTTTGCAAGAAGTCATCATTAGTATTTTATAAAACCAACAACTTTTTTGGCTTTCGGCTTTCAGCATATTCTATTTTAACTTTCAAAATGTTTCCTTCCAACTATGGGAACATCTTTGGTGGAAGTGTTTAAATTTATTGATAACCATCCAGTAATTAAACCAATGCATAATATACATTATCTTATCACCTAATATTTTTTACTATGACCTGCATGACTAATTTCTTTATCAGGAAAATTGAAGGAAATTTAAAGTAGCCTAATGTATAAGCATCTACGGTTACAATACAGATAAAGATTTAATTTTGATGGAGGTGGAGGTTCAGCAACACACACAAAGGTAAATGTACTCACTAGCCTATACCCTGTGTTATCTTTAGGTTACAAATTTGTTTTTTAATGATTAAAAACCAAGTAAATTTTGATAAATCAAGACGTTCTTTATAAAATTGATAAGTAATCACATCCCACTCAAACGAATTACAATTTAATAGCTCCCTCTCTACTGAGACATTTTATAAAACGGTCTGTGTGTGAAATTGTATTTCTTACAGAGACCTTCTTTTCAATGTTCTGAGGTTTTACCTTGTACTAACATCAATCAATCTGTTCACAGACCGACTTCGTCAACAGAATGAATAAAATATGAGTTTAAATCAGAGTCTATTAATGAATGAATCACCTCATTATGATTAATATTTTATTCTTTTTACTAACCGCTAAACTTACCACAAAAACTGTACCCTACCAGATTTGACAATTGTTGGATGAACTATTTTTTTCATGTTTTAAGATTACTGTGGAGTTTAAACCGAATGGGGTTTTAGGTTTGAGAATCCAAACTGCTCTTGGATCTTAAGTAATTCAGATGATAAATTCTCGAATGCGTAACCATTAAATATATGACTATAAGTACCTCGATTACAATGACATATTAATATACCCCGTAGCAGCAAACCTGCGTACTCAGCGAATTTCCAATGCATATATATATGTATCTTAATACCACATAAAGCCACATACCAAGTTTCATCAATATTTATTCATAAATAAACGATTTATGACATTTTAATTATTCTCCATAAGAATAACATGGCGGCTGAGTATGCAGGTTTGCTGAAGCAAGGAACACAAAAAATGGAGTTTTATACAAATATCAATATAACTCATGAAGGTAAAGCCACATACCAAATTTCATTAATTTATTTTCATAATGAAGGGAGATAACACGTTACTTATTCTCCATAAGAATAACATGGGGCTGAGTACGCAGGTTTGCTGCTACGGGAGTCTTTGGTAAAAATTTGTTTTTTTGAGCCAATATCAATGGTCCACAACCAGATGAAGCCGTATACCAAGTTTCGTCAGTATACGTTCATAAATAAGCGAGATATAAAATTTTTATTTTCCTCCATAAGAATAACATTAGACAACGTACTGTGTTTAGCACTTTCAATATCTCGGTAACCAATTGACGTAGAGAAATGATCAAAATACCAAATTGTGTGTTTTTTTAAGCTGAATCCAATGGAAAAAAATAAAATTTGACTATTTCCAAAATTACATGTAAAAAATTCAAAAAACCCATTTTTGGGGTACAAAACCCCCCCAAAATACCCCTTCGGATAGGCCGATCGGGCTGGTTTTCGAACTTAAAGTCATAAATGTTGCTTTACACGTTTATACCAAATTTCATCAAAATCGGATAATTTTTACGAGAGTTATCGTGCTCACGGACACATATATATATATATAGATATATATATATATATATATATATCTACAGTTTCGAACGAATGGTGTTTTTGGGGTCTGGGGACCTCAAAACGAAAAGTTATCATGGTCCCGGGCCTAGGTCTTACCATGCCGACTACGGTAATAGCTTCTTCCCTATAGGGGAAATTCGCTAACATGGTGGAAACATTATGCATGTTAAAATGTATTAGGCTACACAAATTAACTCAAGAGATTTGATTCACCTTCTTGGCAATGACCAAAGTCCGCCGGCCTTCTGGGCAAACCACGGCCGTCCAGTTGGTCTCCAAATCACTCGGAGTGTCCGTCAACCACATAGACAACATAAGCTGGTTCTTGCAATGAGGATTCACCCACTTCCAGCCTTTCTTCTGCTTCTTCTTACTCTGAAATTTTGACTTTTGCGAATATAATTGGTAATCAAGACTTAAAGAACTGTAGGAAAAGTAAGCTTGAAAGAGCAAAAATCAAGGAGTTTTCTAAAAATATGGAGGAAAAAGAGTTTTAGTCAAAATTGTATTTGTTTTCTCCTGTTTTTAATACGTGTGTATGTGGTAGCTACATTTGTACCTGTATGATTGCATTATCATGGAAGGGACAACACATAAGTTTTGGTATTAAACTGAACTTATTACAGGAGAATCACATATTATTTCCACTGTGGATGAGCATTATATTTACCGTACTGTCCCAAATCCAGTATTAGGTCTACATAAAAAATTGTATGTCTAAAGCAACAATAGGGTAAGCACCATGTTATTTGGTACAGGTACAACTTTAGTACGATGTTCATTTGAATTATTTTTAATATGTACCAGTACTTATCTTTAGCTGGTTCTTGTCTTGGTAATTAAAACGATTAGGAAACTATATTGATATTAGTATTATATTATTGAAATGTTCTCAGTTTTGTCTAGGCCCTGTATAAGACTAATTTACAATTTTAATTTAATTTGATGGGTGAAAATAAAATTATTGACTGTAGATAACCATTGCACCCCTAACAACTTGATAAGGCCTAGCTTATATCTCTCCGGACAGCCTAAATTTCCCTCGGAGGAATATCTTAGATCTTGGTATTAAACATATTTTGCATCGACATTGTTCATTATCCAGTTGGTATGTCTTTACTGCCAAATCACTGACTAAAGATTATAATTTAGTGTGGTCAAGGATATCTGTGAATCAACCTTAAACAACCGTGATTTTACCTTAATCAACTTACAAATGATTTTTAGATAATTTGCACTAAAAAAGTAGTTTGGGCTAATTTCTGTATTGATTTTAGCAACTCATTCCCACACATGAGTAGTTTGCTCAAGTGGGAATTATTATTTCATATATAATTTTTATGTACCGTACAAGTTAATTTAGGTATTTATACGAAACAAACTTGATTTTGAATTTGATAGAAAAATGTGGCCTCCAGATTTTCATAGGTTAAAGATGTTGCGTTATAGGCAGTGTTGGTGAAGCAATCATATAGTTACTTTTATGTTCATCAGTACCAAGCAAAACAATTGACTTACTGTCATCCTAGCACCACTTTAGCTAGCCTAACAACTGATAATCATTTATGTAATCTTCATTCAATGGCCAAATGATGAATGACGACTTCAAAATCAAGATTAAAGAAATATAAAACTGTCTTACCTCCTGCCAATCCATCCATTCATCGTTCTCATTGTATTCATCATTTAGCAGCCCTCGTTTTTCAGCTACTAACTTTGCTCTTGCACTGCGCAAACATCAAACAATATCACAAAGGCTAAAGTTTATAAAAAAAGATACTTTAGCTCACCATATAAATTAGGTACAAAACCTGTTGCACTTGTTCAGCGTGAGGAAATTGTCTGAATGTTGTTTAACCTGTTTCTTATTGTCGCTCTAGGACTACAATAGGCCTAGTAATTTTGATGCAGAAATGAATTCTTTTATGTACTATAGCAACTACCAGCTTGAAACAGCTTGGTTTGGTTATATAAAAAATTAAAGCAGACTCTATAACGTTGTATAGCCTACTCTACATTAACAAATATTTCCTTAAGAATATGGAAAAGGTATTGGAAGTCATTATTGTGCATTAAAAAAGTCACAGAAATTGCAGTGAATAGCTCTTTCACGTGAAAATTCTTTTTAGGATGGTTTCACACAACAACGATAGATATTTGTAAAATGAACATTCAAACAGTTTTCCACGGATAGGCTACCATAGATGGAAAAAGCACTGTAGGCCCTAGGCTTAGTTAAAGCCTAGTTGATGAGAATTTGTCCTAACTTAATTACATAGTCGTGGTCCACACAACCAAGGCCGTACTCAGCTTTCAAAGGTCCCTGGGCAAGCCTGGTGGGGTGGGCCCTTGTTGCCGTCCAGATCCAAGTTGGTGACCTTTTTAGGCAACAGGTTTTCTCTTTTAGGTATTTCGGACACCCGGGCCCTGGGGCAGTGGTTCCCTCCTGCACCCCCACCGAGTATGCACACAACAGCAGACATCCTGGACAAACCAGCAAACAACATCTGGTCCAATTTTATCAAGGCTTATTTTGTCTTGCCTCTCAGAAACTAATTTTATAAGGAGTGCAACAGGTTAACACATTCACTGTGTTAAATGTGTATATTCAGGTTAATTACATTTGTTTTCTTGTTAGTCAACCGCCGGAAATCCGGCGCGCCGCACTGATCACGTTAAAGTGTGACATACAATACTACTCAATGTACAGTCTTCTTTATTAGAATGCATAGGTAACGTGTACTTGCTCACTTGAAAAAGGTGTAACTTGTTATAAAATTCCTGAGACAAATAACGTGAATACATTCAGCCCCTTAACTTGGGCTTCCTAAGTAAATAAATATTTAAAATTTAAGCTAAGTAGCTCACAGACTAACTTATTTAAGACATTTAGTCATAAATTAATTGGTCCTAACTTACTATAGTAACCAACCAAGTATAAGTTAACCTAACAGCCACAGTGTGCTGACAATAAAAATACTACAAATCGAATATATGAAGCCATAATGTTAACATATATACTCGGATAATTGGTGCATGCTTGTAATACCTGTTGCGCTGACAAAGTTACTAGACTAACTTACAAAAGCCATTTGAGGTGCTTGCTTGTAAATGAGATATTTGACTGAAAATAACATTAAGGCTAGCCTATTTTATTAATGTCCCAAAATCGTGACCAAACACTGATACTTGCCTTTTCCAGTGGTCCAATAACTGTTTGATTTGTCTTTCTCTAGATGACCCCTCTGGTCTAGCTTTATATTGAGGTTTTCTTTTGTTTACAAATTCACTATCACTACCAATAAGACAAGATTTCTGAATACTTTCTAGCAAATTATCCATGCCAGGCCTGGAATATAAAATGACTGATGTGCTAAATTCTGTTTCCTACAGACTAAAAGAAGACCGAAGAGATGTAGCCTAAAATACAAGAATAACACTTTCCCACGTTTTAAACAACTAAAGTCCTATACGTTGATTATAATTTTAAAACATCTTGATTTTAATTGTAAATAGTAAAAGTATAATACAAAATATAACTCAAAGTTTAACAGTTTAAAAATTCATCATGGTCATAGGATGGGATGGTGGTTGGTGGTTAGTTTGTTGTTTGTTATGAGACTTTTTTCTATCATCACTCATTTGTTTGTGTTTGGTTTTTAACAGCTGTGTAGTTGCAGAGTGTTCATAGTTAAAGCCAGGGAGATATATTGAATAACTGGAGGTAACACTAATGAACACAACTGCGAGCCGTTCTTTCCAAATTTTGGTGGGGCAATGAACTACTCGCTGAAATCTAACGAGTTGGCAAAGTGAATCAAACAAGTACCTATCCATGATTTGAAACTCAATAAACTTGTATTTGTTTATTTCCTCATAATAATGTTTCACTGAAAGATTAGGTACATAAATCTAAGGAAATTAATTAATTTACTCCAACTTTTATTACTTTTATTCCAGTGATTTGTATGAGTAGGAGTAGACTCACTTATAGGAATACAACAGCCAATCAGGATAGTTCAAAGAACGACACATTTGCCACACCAGTGTACCAACCTGACAAAATCACCGACTTGCTTTTTTAACCAAACTCGTTAATAGCAGTGTTGCCTCCAGTTATACAATAAAACTCCCTGGTTCAAGCCTACAGGTGAAGAAGGCTGAAGTGTTGAGTGCTGGACATGAGATGGGGAAAATGTGGCCGGGTTTCGTTGTACTATAGCGAACGCGGAACTGGCTAACCGCGGAACTCGCTAACCCCATGTTAAAATGCCCTATATTGAAAAGTGTTCGTTGGTGGAACTCACTAACTTGGTCAATCTCAGGAAGTGGCTAACCTTGGAACCCGCTAACCCTATTTCAAGGTGGTTAGCGGATTCCGGAGTCGAGCATGTACGACGGCGGAACTGACTAACTTGGTCTTCCGCTGGAAATCGCTAACTACCAATAAACGGCCTCGAGCTCTAACCAATCGGAGTACCGAACGGTTGTTAATGACCCAAGTTGGTCAGTGCCACCACTTTTCGTACAACAAATATTATTGTGTTGATGAGATAATATTGTACTTGACAAATATTACGTAAATAGTATTATTATCGTTTCAGTTTTATATCTGATATAGATGAATATGTAACTGCTTAAATGGGTTAGGCCCCTTCATAAATTAAAGTTGTTGACATTTTGTACATTGTAAACAATGAAGTGTGATTGTAATATTGAATTCGATCATTATGTTTGCTAAATCAAATGTTTTTGTTGAATGTTTTATAGTTTTGTATCCTTCGTAATTGAGATGGTTGTATTTTCTAAATATAAATATTTAAAAAATGATCTTTATATACTTATGCTCTGACGATTATCTGTACGTACTTTTACACCTCTCTTTCGAAATCTGATAACTTGAAGCCAAGGCCTATTCTGATGGTTTTATCAATTTTCAAACCTGAGATCTTTTTATTTTCAATACGTCAGCTTGCTGCGTTTATCATGGTTAAGGTGAAATTTCATCTTCTCTTTCTCCATTTTTAATTCTTTGACTTTAGCTTTTTATTTCCTATTTTTGCTGGTTGCTGCTATTTAATCGGAATCTCAACACTTAGTCACTTTTAGGTCTTCCGCCTTTTTGCCTACTCTGTGTAATGTGAAGTTCACTGGTTTGTGTTTCAAAGTTAGGAATTTTATTTTAATATTACGCTTAATTTACCTTAAATAAATCACTTGACATAACTTAAGAATTTCCAGTTTCGATCATTGCAGCTAAAGTATCTTATCTTGACTTACACAAAGTCTCTACGCCCTCGTGTCATACCTTCCCTCATTGATGTGAAACTGCCAATATTTTACCAATAAGTTGCCCTTCCCTATCTCTCTACCTTTACCCCCACCCCTGCACCACTCATTCTCTCTCCCTCTCTTCCCCCTCTCTCAACCCCCTCTTTTTTTCGTCCCCCCACAACAATCTTTTTCCCAGCCCTCTTCCTCTTTCATGGCCCCTCCTCCTTGTCATCCTTCAAACCTTCCCACTTCATTACTACCTCAATCTTTCTCTTCCTCTTCTCTAACCCACCTCATATCTAATCTCAATATCTCCCTTCTCCATTTCTTTAACTTTCATCATTATTATACCTGACCCTTTAATATTTTCCTTTTCTCTCTCTATACCTTTTTTTAATTTAGAGAACTAGATAATCTGATAACTAAATAATGGCAGATTCTAACTCTGTAAAATTATAAACATTTAGGCCTAGTAATTAACTTGAAAAAAAGAAACAGTTACTGCGGGCAGATTAAAACCCAAACAAACTAAAAATGTTATAAAACAGTAGGCTAATTAATTTTAATAATATTTGTAATTAATTGTAACGCAGGATACTCGGTTTAATAAATAGGTACTTAATGGACCTACAATGAATCAGATAGTGCCTTATAATCCCAATTTATATATCTATAAATAAGTCAATAAAACTTAATGTTAATGTTAATGGCAAAGCTATGGTTTAGTTATACATATCATATCAAACTGTGAAGACCTCTTTTAACAATGCCGTAGGTTACGCCTAATGCGAAAACCTGTTACCTCTTGTTACCTCCGTTGTCTGTCCCGTTGACCATTATCGGCATGGGACCCATTGTCCTTTTTCTAAGTCTGCGTGCAAGCGTCTTGATGGTCTACACAACCTCACCTAGACCTACTGTCTATTAAAATAGGTTTGAATGTGAAGACATGTAACTTACTGGCAGAAAATAGCATAACAAAATCATCATTTGGGATAAATAAGGCCTACCTACGCAGTTAATGAAACCTAAACTGCCTTTTAGGTTTAGGTTAAAGTTTTAACTTTATTAGGCTACCCTAACATATTTGTATTGATGCTTATTGTACTTATTGTATTGTTTGATACTGGTTTGAACTTTACCAACAAAAAATAAATTTGTTTGCGTTAGTGCCTTAGCCTTAAAACAGTAGGTCCTATTTTGTGAGAGTGGTGCCTTACTATAAATTATTATTGTATAAACAAGATGCTAGTTATAAACAAGGCATTGCCAGAGCTAAATGCTATAACCCTAGAAATAGGCCTAGTTTTAGAAGGCTATTAAACAATTAAGTAGGCTTAGTAAAACTGCCTTTTCTGACTCATATCTCCTGCTTAATAAAATTCACAGGAGACCATTCTACCGTTCTTGCCTCACTTGCTCAGTATTTATACGGTCAGGGAACCCGGAGATAAAGCTTATTTTGTTAGTCTCTACCCTACGTACGGTACTAAAGACATGAAAATAGATGTGTAGCTTAGAGACAATATTGATTACTATTCCACCTTAACGCCATAAGTTACTTCACAAAATTAATTTTGTAATCTTTGTTAAGTCTCAAAATAGGTTATGAGGGACATTATCGCAATAAGATCAACTTCCTGTGAGGCATCATATCAAATTTAAATGACAATTCGGGGCTTTTATTATACCATCTGATCCCCGAATGATGAAAAAACTGAGGGAATGTTTTGCTCTAGGTTGTATACAGTCTGTTGTTAGTTAGCGGTATTTTTCAGGTGGAGTCCCAATGGTTGGCTGATGACCTGAGGATTCCTAAGGAGTTTAACTTATTCTTTATATCTTGTAATTTTGTCAATTATTGAGTTTTTAAGATTAATTTAATAATATATATATGTAAGAACACGAGCCACCTTATTTATTTTGTACATCATCGGAATTAAATTATAAACTGACAAGGCACAACAAATACAAATCTGTATAAAATTGCGATACAAATTATTCTGATACCATCCAATTAAAAATTAATATTTTAATATTAATTAAAGTAAAATATTTTACGCTTTATGAAACTTGTTGTTTCTACTTTTCAGAACGTTATAAAACTTAAATCAGCTGTTTTTATGTTTACTGATCTTGATG
Organism: Allygus modestus; assembly: GCA_963675035.1. Taxonomy (NCBI): domain Eukaryota; kingdom Metazoa; phylum Arthropoda; class Insecta; order Hemiptera; family Cicadellidae; genus Allygus; species Allygus modestus. The sequence goes on from OY776112.1 coordinate 406,677,613, forward strand.
TTAACGGTTTATGGTTGAAAGAAACAAACTTTGAGGCTGACATGTGCTCATAAGTATGCTAGTATCAAAATTGAAAAACAACTGTGCACTTCTATGGATTATGGAAATTATTTTGATACAATAATCATCCAAATCTATTAAGAAATGTCGGAGGAGTAATCCTTACAAAACCCATCTTAGTGTACCATAGATGATGAAGGACAAGTATTTTTTAAACCCAAAAGGTCTATTTCATATATTTTTAAAATTAGTACAATATTGGTACCACTGTGTTCGTATTTTAATGCAATTTAGAATGATTTAAAAAACGTATATATTTTCCTCTGTCAAAGAGGTGGTAAATACTGGTGGTAGGTCAGGTTTTCGCAATGCTTTTAAATGAGATTAACAGCTTCACATCTTATAAAGTTTGCAATTCAACAGTTTACAATTCATCAATTTACACACATACTATAGTTGTGGTAGTCTAATAATTATATTAAGTGATTAAGTAAAATCCAATGGCATTACATACAAAACTAAATATATTAATGCGTTTCAACAACTACGTTACGCACGAGCTGTTTTGCAATAATTTGTCGTTGCAAGGTTGGCACCATCGTGCGTAACTCGTGTAGTGGTGAGAGTCAGAGGCCGCCATGTTGGTTAGCCAGTTCCAGAGTTAGCGAGTTCCATGGCTTGACACTTTTGAGTTAGCGGGTTCCAAGTTAGCCAGTTCCAGACTCTGACGGTTAGCCAATGCCGTGGTTAGCCAGTTCCAACATAGGACATCGGTTAGCGAGCTCCGAAGTTAGCCAATTCCATCGTCTCGTACCATAGACTAACTATACTGTAGTTAGTCTATGGTTGTACATAAAGCAAGGTCCATACAAAGGTTTGCTGAGTCGATTTATTTAAGGTTTTCTACTTAACCGGAAGGGACCTCATAAAAACAGTTGTAAGGTCACGTGATCAACAATCCAATCTGCAGTGTTGCTCGAAACATGATATTTATCGTACGCGTACCATATTTTCAACATCATTGTAATTAAAATTAACATTGTTTAACTGCTTACATTATATGATAAGCTGTTATTTTATTATACTAATGTATTGTTTTGATTAATTTTAATATTAGATTAATGGATTAAGGGTTTAAATTTTCTTTCTGCATGTCTAGTGACAATTTAAAAATAGCTGTACCATTATTATACCCTTAAGGTTGGCAACGCTTTATATTATGTTGTTGATTTATGCATCAGCTGGACGCCCTCATAAGACATAAGACATCTTTGCTGCGAACCGAACATTACTCTTATGGAAATAATCATACCTGGGCTGAAAGCTCTACGGACCTTGATACATAAGCATGGTGTTAATTAATTGTGAATACTATACAATGCTGTGCTTAATGAGTTCTATGTATGATCAGGAGTCACTACTCTTGGTTTAAAAAGCGTGCCGTTGTGAAAGCAAATTTTTGCTCCGTTATGTTATATCGTTAATATCTTAACTCATTTTAAAACACGTTCGCTGCGGGCCACAACTCGAGTTGTAGGGCCGATTCCTATCGCCACGCGCACTACATCTCGAGTTGCGGTCGACGTTCCTAAACAATATGATATGAGTTTAGTGTGGCCCAGCACATGGGTGAGACGGTTCAAATGGTACCCGCATACTGTATCTTCAATGTAGTTAGGCTGGTACTAAATTTCCCCATAAAATTCCCTTCTGGCAATGCTTAGAAAAACACTTTTTTCCCCGCTTTCCTCCCTCCGATTGGTAATACAAGGGAACCGGCTACTATCCAGGCAGCACTGCTACCTGTGGGTGTTTCAGCGAACTACGTCCATTCTCTTGGTACGCAGTACAGCACCGCACAGTGTTTTGCGATTCGTCAGACCAAAATATTTGGATTCGAAGTGACTACGTACACGTCCAATGTAAGGGCAAATTCACTTCGCTACCGCTTAGGTTAGGTTAAGTTAGCCCGCCATTGGTGGCCCGCAGCCAAGTTGGTGAAACTTTATATTCAACATTCAACTTAATTTTAGCGAATTTCCCCTATAGGGAAGAAGCTATTACCGTAGGTGGCATGGTAAGACTTTAGCCTGAGACCATGATAACTTTTCATTTTGAGGCCCCCAGATTCCAAACACACCATTCGTTCAAATTTTGTATATATAAATGTGTCCATAAGCACGATAACTCTCGTAACAAAGGTCTGATCTTAATGCAATTTTGCTCAAATGTGTAAAGTACCATTTATTTGAACGAGTTTGAAAACCAGACGAATCGCACCATCCGAAGGGGGGTTTTGTACCCCAAAAAGGGGTCTTCCCATGTAATTTTTATTTTAATATAATTTTAATTTTTACCACTGAATTCAGCTTAAAAAAAACAAAAAAATTGCTATTTTGATCATTGCTCTAAGTCAATTGGTTGATGAAATATTGAAAGTGCTAAACACAGTACGTTGTCTAATGTTATTCTTATGGACAAAAAGAAACATTTTATATCTCGTTTGTTTATGAACATAAACTGAAGAAACTTGGTTTATGGTTTCATCTGGTTATGGTTTATTGTTGTTTGCATAAAAAAAATTTGTCGCCTATAGTTCCCGTAGCAGCAAACCTAGGTACTCGGTCCCCATGTTATTCTTATGGAGTTAATTAATATGTTATATATTGCTTATTTATGAATGTATATGGATGAAACTTGGTATGTGGCTTCACCTAGTTGAGTTATAATGATATTTACATAAAAAATCATATTTTGTGTTCTTTGTTGCAGCATACCTGCTTACTCAGCCCCCATGTTATTCTTATGGAGAATCATCAATATTGTATATATCGCTTATTTGTGAATTTGTAAGTACATTAAAAATATACCCGTCACAGCAAACCTGCATACTCAGCGAATTTCCAATGAATTATAACATAACACATTAAGCCACTTAACAAGATTCATAAGAAATATATTTACAAACAAGCGATATTTAAAATATTAATTATTCTCCATAACAATAACATTGGGGATGAGTACGCAGGTTTGCTGCAAAAATGAACACAAAATAATGGAGTTTTATGCAAATATCAATAGAACTCAGCTAAGTGAAGTCACATACCAAGTTTCATCCATATACATTCATAAATAAGTGATATATAACATTTTAATTATTTTCCATAAGAATAACATGGGGACCGAGTACCTAGGTTTGCTGCTACGGGAACCATAGGCGAACAATTTTTGTGTGCAAACAATAAACCACAACCAGATGAAGCCATATACCAAATCTCGTCAGTTTATGTTGATAAATAAGTGAGATATACAATTTTTCGTTTTCTCCATAAGAATAACATTAGACAACGTACTGTGTTTAGCACTTTCAATATCTCAGTAACCAATTAACGTAGAGCAATGATCAAGATACCAAATTTTTTATGCTGAATTCAATGATGAAAATTAAAATTAGATTTTAATAAAAGTTACACGTAAAAACCCCAAAAAAAACATTTTTGGGGTACAAAACCCCCCCAAAACCCCCCTTTGGATGGTGCGATTCGTTTGGTTTTCAAACTATTTCAAATAAATGGTTCTTTACACGTTTGTACCAAATTTCATTAAGATCGGACTTTTTTTATGAGAGTTATCGTGCTTACGGACATATATATATAATAAAATTTGAGCGAATGGTGTTTTTGGCATCTGGGGACCTCAAAATGAAAAGTTATCATGGTCTCGGGCTTAAGTCTTACCATGAGACCTACGGTAATAGCTTCTTCCCTATAGGGGAAATTCGCTAAAACTGTATCTTTGTTGTAAAGATTATTTTGTAAGTTTAAATTGATCTTGGGGGCCAGGCAGATTTTTGAAGTACAATTTTTAAGTAATGATTTTGTCAAAAAACTTAACTTTTTTGTAGTTATTTACTAATAAAAGTTAACATATTTTGAGTTTTCCGATTGTCAAAAATTGAATGTAAGTTTAACATTTACCATTTGAGTAAATAATACTCAAAGGTAACCACTTGTATTGCTTTTAACTCCTAAGTTAATAATTATACAGGAAATAATTTTGAATATTACAGTTTTAAGTTATTTTGATATTTAGAAATGTCAAAATAATGACATTTTTTTAAAATTCACAATTTTGATTAATAGTTGTTAATTTGGATGTCATAAATAATTGATGAACGAAGTGAATCACTGTATTGATGAAGAAGTTTCAGTGGCCGTGTGTGTGTGTGTGTGTGTGTGTGTGTGTGTGGGTGGGTGTGTTATCGAAATACTAAATAACTGTAAAACATTTCTTAATGAAATTTTGAAGGAGTCATTTGGGATACCAAAGGGATGTTTTAACACAGCATTTGTATTTTATTTTGGATTATTAATAATTATTAAAACTAATTTTAATGTTTGATATTCAGTAGTTGAATTGGTTTTCGTAGTAAGCTATTGACTATGGTTGTCTTTAAAATGTCAGCTGGGATTTATCTGTGTTTCACTTGAGGGATTTTTATCCCCTATATGGGATATTTTGACTGCTTGTGGGATAAAATGGGATTGTGGGATAAAGTGGGATTTGTTTGAAATCGGCATTACGTCTGCTAGTTTGCTTACAACTTACGACCAGAGCACCTTAGCAGTAGCACTTCTAGTGGATTTTCTCGCCGTACTGGCAGTTGCGGGGTTTCCCATTTTTTAACCTCGCTGTCGCTGTATTATGATTTTATAAACGTCACAGAACGAACACTGAATCATGTCAATTTCGCTGGCCGAGCCATGTTGGAGTTAACAAGCAAACTATTTGCCATTATTTAGTACCTACTTCGTACTCTTTAGTACTACCATTAAAAATATTAGTACCTCTCACGTAAATAAATTATTTAATTTAGTTAATTCACCGTATCATTTAACCTATGTCGCATTGCTCAAAATCCTTTGAGGTACTAAAATGTAAAATACCTATAGGTAATTAGTAGATCTAAATAAGCTCTATCTAACGGTATAAATATTGTACTAATACATTATTCAATAATCATATAATATTTAACATTAATTGTGTTGCAATGTTTAACAAATCAGTGGGAAAGTGTGGGATATGACGAGGGATACTATAAGGGAGAGTCTGGGATAAAGTGGGATTTTTGTATCAGTGCGTGGCATATTTTTACCGTAGAGTGGAAACACTGCATATTTGTTTATAAATCACAAAAAATGTAAACACGTTTTCAACTATGAAGTTAGGTTATGTTTTGTTCCATACATTTTGTTATTTTGAAATAATTTAAAATGTGAGAGTTATGTAAATTGATAGTGTTTTGTCGTGTTTAAAACAATACTTAGCCTATATCTATTTAGATTTATTATTTTTTACTGGAAAACTTCGATGTAAAAGCTAAGTGTTTGGACTAGTGATGATAAATTAATACAATAGGTTTTGGAATTTTTGAATTACTCGGACAGTATAACTCTGTAACACGACTGACTGTGATTGATAATCAAGCGTGTTGTAGACCTATAGTAGTTTCTTTACATTGTGAACAAATTACTTGATGGCAGACTTACTAAACGATCATACGTGCAAACTATCTTTATTACATGTAATGTACCAAATAAGCCTCACTGTCACCTAATGACATGGGATTAAAGTTTTGTAATCTACCGGTCAGTAAAATAGTCTGGTTACAGTTTATATTTGTTTGCATTTTCTGTGGTTAATATTGATTTTCATAAAAAATCAAGATGTCCAAAACTCCTTAGTCCCAACCGTCTACATTGTTCAACTAATTACGATGTAGACAGATTGCACTCCTGAAAATTGTCATTAATGTAGATGTTGGATTTTGCTCTTAAATATCTCGTGCTGCGATTTCAGTAGCTTGTGTATTTAAATCCAAACTAACATATATTAATGATGTAAACATTTTTAAATTTAAGGTATATTTTAAAACAAGTATATTTCTGTATGTTTAACCCCCTGATTTTGGAGCTGGAAATTAATAGGTGTAATAATAATTGGCAACTTTTCCCACAGGTTGTATATTTAAAACTCGTCGAAAACCATCCGATGTACAAAATATATTAGTCATTGGCCAAGTCATAAAAAAGCGTGAACAGGAGTTAGGACCTGTGACCAAATAAACGCAATCAGTTTAATCTAATTTGCTAGGTACACACAGTGGTTTTAAGAGGTTAATTGCTCCACCTCACCCTCCAGGGTTAGATGGAAACGTATTCCGCATATTCTCTATTCATTGTTGTTAGATTAGGAAACCCCAGCATAGCTGCTATAGGCACGTTTTCCACAAGCGGGAATTTTGCGCAGGTTACCAGAAGGTTAAGATATAGCAGGAAAGGAAAGGTGGGATGGGACAGGCAGCCAAATTGGCCTTTCAGAGTACCAACTCCCGTGCCTTGTGACAGCTGTGATCAGGCTCAATGTGGACCCGCTCTGCCCTCCAACTGGCCAACTCAACGGATGGGTATCCATGTACAACAGCCAGGGACCATACATTCTCAGGTTGGGGACCAACCCCTGAGTTTCCGCCCCGAGCCGCTGCAAGTGGAGGGACCAAAGGTGAAAGGGAAGTTTGTCATAATGGACATCCAAAAAACTTCATGTGTAATGACAGTTTCATTTGCTGTACCCAATGTCAGCATCCAAACTGGTATAGACCAGTTAAGGTTGTCCTAGGACGAATATTCTCTATTGGTCAATGCTAACCCACCAAGTTTTAATAAAATTAATCAGTATACAAGAGATATATGTTTTTTATTTCTTATAAGAATAACATTGGACAATATACTTAGTTTACTGCTGAATGGAAATTGAAATATTCTCCACAACCATTAGCCGAATAGCCTACTAACGAAATACTAATTTAACCGTGTGTGGATTGGAGTACTAATTTTTAATCTTTTAGAGCTTTTTATGGCAATGAGATAAAACTGTTGAAACCTGCTAAAAATATTTAAAGTTTATGGTACTAAGAAAGGTAAAAAAACTGAAGTTTGGGATCTCTTAAGCCCTGTAATTTCTGAACCCAAATTTTTCTAAAAAATCAGGTGGTATATTTTATTAGAAACCTAATATAAACCACCAAATAAAAAATCAAAAGATTTCGAAAGCGGCTCCTCAAAACTGCTCCAGACCTATATACTACGTTGTTGGGTACCAAAATATTATGGATACCTCTTTGTTCTTCCCTCAGGGCTCTGCCTTTACTATCACTCCCAACTTTTAATTTTAACGTATGATTCGTTTGATTTATTTTGTTAAAGCAGCATCTCCTGAAAGATGTCCCCACGTTTGATACGCCGCCCTACTCAACCATAGACCTCCACCGCACAGGACAATTTTCTATGTTATTATTTACGCCTTTTTTAGTAATTTTAGAAAATTTTCAATTATACAAAAAATTGTTGTTATTTTCTTTTAACCCCGACCTTAGAGCTCCGCCTCGCTGGCTTTAAAAGTTGCCTTGTTAAATTTATAGAGGAAAGATGATCCTTGGGTAAGCGTTCGGGAGTTCGGGTCAGCGTTCGGGTTGAGTACTACTAGTGACATTATTCTGTCCTAATGTCACTGAATTTGTTTTATGTCAAAAATTCTCGTTCTTTTTCATGATGAGCTCGTTAGCTACGCTCACTTGCCTATGTTTATATAGAGCTTGCTTCGGTATTGAAAATAAGTTGCTATTCAAATAGATTTATTATTTCTATAATAAACATATGTTTATATGCTTTTCAAGTATGTTTAGATATCATCCTTATAACAGCTGTTTGATGAAACTAAATAACTAACATACAATCCCGACTTTGTTTTATGTATTTAGATAATGAAAATCACTTAATAATATCTTGCCATGACAACGTTAATATACACTAGGCAGAAATACGGATTTTAGCAATTCAAAATTTAAGTAATCGCACAACGCCATCTGTAGAGCCTGATATAAGCGTAGGTTATATTATATAAATCAAACAGGAAAGTTGGCCGGGCTGGTAAGGGCCCTCACTTGCATTTAGGGTGTAGACCAGAGCCTGTACAGACCTAAATTCAGCCCTGGCCGTCTGTATGCAGAACTTCAAACATGCTAGAATCCAGAATCATTGTCCCTGTCTCGTGTACATTCTATGTGCCTAAGAGTAAAAATATGTTATAGTCAATCAATACAAATGCTGAATTATTTTGACTCAATCCTATCCTACACTATAATATGAGTAAGGTTTGCATGCTCGCTTGCTTGGTTGATTGCTTGCAACTCTGATCTCAAAAACGGCTCCAACGATTTTCTTGAAAAATAACTAATGTGTCCTTCCAACTACTTGTGTTGTAAAACCTGATATCTGGGTTAAAAATAAGTTCTAGACATGTCCCATCTCCAAAAAAATCAAATAATGTAAAAAGCCGCTATGGAAAATGGAAAAAATCACATTGGGCTTTTAGAGATTAAAATAAAAGCAAAAGAGTCATAACAGCTGTTCAAAATATTTCAGCGAACTCTCAAAGTTATACTCATATAGTTTAAGTACTACCTGGGGCTGAGATTTGCTAGGGAAAGGTCAATCTTGTTTATGACTTGGAGTTGTTTTTCACTATGTACCCTACTAACGAGCATTTTTGATGTCACAACAGTTGTTATTATAATGCACCTTTAAGTCATTCTGGATATGACCACTCTACATGTAATCTTCATTCAAAGGATTTATTATCTGATTTTATGGAACCAACAGGAAATCATGTTGTTTATTTATTTTTTTTTTTATAACTTTATTTGATATTTTACAATCTAGATCTCCCAGGAAGTGAGCATACTGAAATTGCAACTTTTGCAGATGACACTGCAATTTTATCCGTTAATACTGACCCAGCTCAAGCTTCTGTCCACTTGCAACAAAGCTTGGACATAATTAAAAACTGGTTTAAGACATGGAGAATAAAAATAAACGAAAATAAATCAGCTCATATAACTTTTACTTTAAACCAAAATTCTTGTCCTCCAGTAACAATAAATAACAATCAACTACCTCAAGTAACTGAAGTTAAATATTTAGGTATGCATATTGATACTAAACTAACGTGGAAAACTCACATTTGGATGAAGAGACAGCAACTAAATTTAAAAGCAAACAAACTAAATTGGCTACTCGGAATTAAATCAAAACTAACTTTGGAAAACAAATTATTGTTATACAAAACTATTTTAAAGCCAGTTTGGACTTATGGTGTGCAACTTTGGGGCTCTGCGAGTAACTCAAACGTGGAGATAATCCAAAGGTACCAATCAAAAATGCTAAGAAAAATTGCCAAAGCACCTTGGTTTGTATCCAATAGAACGCTGCATCATGACTTAAACATCCCAACAGTTAAAGAAGAGATCACTAGGTTCAGTACAAAGTATATTGGCAAATTAGAAAACCACCCGAATCATCTTGCTATGAACTTGCTCGACAATTCAACCGCTGTGTACAGATTGAAACGATCCACAATCTTGGACCTGCCTTTCAGATTTGTTTAGTGATTTTTGTTAGCGCTAACAGTGGTTAGCAACTAGCTCAAGTTTTAACGTTATTTTCTGTATTATATCTCACAAATTATTTACTCATTGTTCAAACTAGTTAAGAACAGATTGTAAAGTTAAATAAAGTTATAAAAAAAAAAAAATTTTACAATCTGTTCAAAAAGGATGGAACAATCAGCAAATACCCCCGTCGCAGCAAACCTGCGTACTCAGCGAATTTCCAATGCATAATATTTGTCTGAATTCCACATAAAGCCGCGTACCAAGTTTCATAAAAATATATTCACATATAAGCGATTTTAATTATTCTCCATAAGAATAGCATTGGTAATGAGTACGTAGGTTTGCTGAAACAAGGAACACAAACAATAGATTTTTATGCTAATATAAATATAATTTAACTAGGCGAAGCCACATACCAAGTTTCATCAATATTCAATCATAAATAAGATCTATAGAACATTTTAGTTATTCTCCATAAGTATAACATGGGGGGCTGAGTAAGCAGGTTTGCTGCAACAAGGAACAACAAATAGGTTTTTATGCAATTATGAATATAACTCAACCAAGTGAAGCTACATACCAAGTTTTATTAATTTATGTTCAAAATTAAGGGAGTCATTACATTTTACTTATTCTCCATAAGAATAACATGGGGGCTGAGTGTGCAGGTATGCTGCTACGGGAATAACCAATAAAAAATCAATTTTTTGTGCAATTATCAATATACCAGTACTACGTGAAGCCAAATACCAAGTTTCATCAACATACATTCATAAATAATCGAGATATCAAATTTTATTTATTCTCCATAAGGATAACATTGGACAATGTACTGTGTTTAGCACTTTGAATATCTCAGCAACGGTTGGGCGTAGAATCACAATTTAAACACCGAAATGATTGTTTTGTGGAACTGAACAGATTTCTAAAAGCAAATGTGACGTTTAAATTAAAATAAACTGAGGAAATACTAAAAACCTTTTTCCCATAAGATTAACATGGGAGATTTTATGAGTAGTTTTTTTTGGATTTTCTCCGCAACCACTTAACCTAGGTTAATAATTCAAAATACCATATTAATTGTTTTTAAGCTCTATAACATGGACAAAACCAAAATTAAGTTTTTAAAAAAATTTAGGGTGAAAAATGCAAAAAACTGATTTTTGGAAAATTTAAAACCCCCATAAACCCCCCTTCCCATAGTCAGAATTTTCTGGTTTTCGAACTTAAAGTCATGAATGTCATTTTACATATTTGAGCCAAATTTCATCGAAATCGGACGTTTTTTATCCAAGTTATCGCATTCACGGACACACACATATATATATATATATATATATATATATATATATACATATATATAAATTTGAACAAATAGTGTTTTTGTCATCTGGGGACCTCAAAACAAAAAATTATCATGGTCTCGGACTTAAGTCTTACTGTGAGACCTACGGTAATAGCTTCTTCCCTATAGGGGAAATTCGCTAAAAAGATAAAATAAATTACATAACATGGGCAAGTTGCTGTCCAATAACAGGTCTTGCGTCAAACATTCTTCCAATTTAAAATATTAAGTAAATCTGTATGGCAGTTCAAGCACTTTAACATTTTTCTTGAGCCTGTTGGTAAACTCGCTATTGTCAAGGAGGTTAACAGCTAAATAATTTGGATGTTGTTCTAATTTTCTTCGGTAAATCTGGCTGTATCGTGTAATTTCTTCTTTTATGGTTGGAATTTTCAGATCTTCATGAATAGTCTTATTTGAAACGAACCAAGGAGCACAGGTAATTTTTCTCAATGTTTTTGACTGGAATCTTTGTAAAATTTCAATATTAGATTGGCTTGCTGTTCCCCACAGCTGTATACCATATGTCCACATAGGCTTTATCATAGTTTTGTACAATGTAATTTTGTTAGACAATGATAATTTAGATTTTCCACAGATTAGTCAATTGAGTTTTCTAATTTTTAGTTCCATTTGTTGTCTTTTACACCATACATGATTTTTCCAATTTAGTCTTTTATCAATGTGAATTCCTAAATATTTAACACTTTCAACTTCAGTCAAGGCAACGTTGTTTATAAATACGGGGGGACAGTCTACTCGTCTAAGAGTAAAGGTGATGTGGGTGGATTTAGCTTCGTTAACCCGAACCCTCCAGATCTTTAGCCAAGCTTGAAAGTCATTCAGATAATTTTGTAAATTACCTGAGGCAGTTTGGGGGTTTTCATGACTACACAATATTGCAATATCATCCGCAAATGTAGCGACTGTGACGTCTTCACCTGAGGGAATATCAGAAGTATACATCAAATACAAGATAGGGCCAAGAACACTACCTTGGGGAACTCCAGATTGAATTGGCTTTAGTTCGGTCAATACATTATCAAATTTAATTTGGAAAAACCTTTCAGATAAATATGATTGTAACAAACTAAAATAAGAATGAGGAAGAACCTTCTTCAATTTATAAAAAAGTCCTGTGTGCCAAACTTTGTCAAACGCTTGTTGTACATCCAGAAAAGCGGCAGAACAGACATTTTTGGACTCAAATGTATTTTTTATCTCATCTACAAGTCTATGAGTTTGTTCAATGGTAGAGAGTTGCTTGCGGAAACCAAACTGATGATCAGGAATCAAATTTTGCTCACTAATAGCAGTATTTAATCTTTTTAGAATCAACTTTTCAAACAATTTAGATACCATGGGTAGCAGACTAATAGGCCTATATGATGAAGCTTCATTTGGTGGCTTGCCTGGTTTGGGAATAACAATTATTTGTGCTACTTTAAGTTGTATTGGAAAGTATTGTAGACGTAATATTGCATTTAATATAAATGTTAGTAATAATATACCCTTTCTTGGTAATTCCTTAAGAATCTTCCCAGTAATGAGATCGTAACCCGGAGCTTTATTTAAGTTTACTTCTTTAGTTATTGTATTTGAAATTTCAGTAGGGGTAAATGACACAATTGGTAGAGATAATTGAAGAGGTGAGTCCAAAAACTCAAGAATTTCACTATCATCATTTGGGGGATTTGGCGTTAAAGGCTGAAATACTTCGGAGAAATAATCTGAAAAGATAGATGCCTTTTCAGTGTTTGTCTTAGCCCAAGCACCATTTCCTGCTTGTAAAGGTGGAATATGTTGTATAGGGCGTTTCAAATACTTTGTAGACTTCCACAGCGAATAATCAGTGGATTCGGTAGGAGACAGGTTTTTAGTATAATCATCAAACCATTCGTTTTTTAGCTTCATCAAACTCCTTTTTAATGTTTGAGCTGCATTGTTAAATCTATTCTTGTCGATTGGACTTCTGGTATTTTGCCAAATCCTCCGTAGTCTTCGCTTTTCCGCAATTTTCTTTTTTATGAAGATAGGATAGTTGAAACATTTTGTCTTGAAAGCCTCCGATTTCGGAGTTACCTCCCAAGCTGCTGTCTGAATAGTAGTGTTAAAGTAGTTAATTGATTCCTCCAAGTCATTTGGGGATTTTAGTGGTATTTTTAAGTCAACGTTGTTGCTAATTGTTCTCCTAAAGCATTCCCAATCAGTGAATTTGTTATAAAGAGATGGGGGCTTTTCTTTTAAGCAAACTAAACTACTGAATGTCATGAGTACAGGAGAGTGATCAGACGAGAGGTCAAGAGAAGATTCAACATGAACATAGTTTTGTGAAATACCTTTTAAAACGAAGAAGTCCAATAAATCTGGAATCTTGTTTCTGTCTGTAGGCCAATATGTAGGTTGTCCTGATGAAATACAATCGAGTCCACCTTCTGATACGGCTCTTAAAAGCGTCCTTCCTCTAGGATTTATTAGCCTTGAGCCCCAATACGTATGTTTGGCATTGTAATCACCCCCTGCGATAAACTTTGAGCCGAGAGACGAAAAATAATCTTTGAATTGATCTTTATCAATGATATGGGGTGGAGGACAGTAGACCGCCGACAATGTCAGAGAACTGTTATTTTCATCTTCTAAAACAACAGAGCTAGCTTGCAAAAAGTTATTTTGGATTTTAGGAAGTTCATATTGTTTGATTTTTTTGTGAACCAACACAGCTGTACCTCCATGCCCCCTATTACCAGGGTGGTTAGAACAGTAAACATTAAAATCTGAAATATTGAAAAAACTTCTATCAGTGAAATGAGTCTCGGAAATTAGGCATACATCTATTTTCTGTTGAGCAATAAACAATTTAAGTTCTTGGCAATGATTTACCAAGCCGTTGGCATTCCAAAGAGCTATTCTGAGAAAAGAGTTCATGTTAATTTATTTATAACTGTGGTTAGTAGGTTCATCAGAGTACCTATTTGTTGAGTCTGTTGTAGCAACAATTTTTCAAATTTATCGATGAAACATTGTATTGTTTGTTCTAGGTTGCTTGGATTACAATTGTCCGTCGTTAGTGTGTGATTTTTGCGAGTTGTAGCTTGAGCGTATGTTTGAGGTCTGTCATTTTGATCACATGGGGTACGTATGGTCAGACGTTCACTTTGGACACATTCAGTAGGAGCTGACTTGTTAAGTGATTTCTGATACAAAGGAGGGTACATTGTGTTGTTTTCTTCCTTAGGGCCATCGGGATAACGAGAGCCAGGTATAGATGGACGTCTATCTCGGACATTCTCAGTAAGACTTGATTCTGGATTGTCAAACGATTTTTGACGCAAGGGAGGGTACGATTTGATTTTTATTTCTTTACATACGACACATCCCTTATAGTTTGCGGGGTGATTTCCCTCACATAAGGCACATTTTGGCGGTTCCGAAGGGGATTTTTTACAGGCCAGCGTGTCATGATTCTGGCCGCATTTTACACATCGAAACTGATACCAGCAATAAGATTTCGTGTGTCCATACTTTTGACATTTTTTGCACTGGACGATTTCAGATTTTTTCCTAGGGGGTTCAAAGACAATCTTGGCGTTTAATAGGTATTGGGTCTTATATATCTCTTTGTTGTTGTCACTAGGTTCAAGATCCACAAAAAACATTGACAGAGGGGCTTTGGTTTTAAAGTGCTTAATGTTTGCAATGTTACGCACTTTATGACCATTTTCCTCTATAGACAGTTTTAAGTCGTTCAAGTCCGTCGAAAAATGCATATTTTTAAGAACAACTCTATAAGCTCTGTCTTGTTTGAGTTGGAAAGTATGAAAACTAACTTTAAGTTCAGTCAGTTTGTGAACTAAAAGTCGGTATGAGCTTATAGTCGAAGGACAGATTTTTACTTTATTTTCACTAAGGCATTTATATGTGTACTCGTTCTTTGAAATTACAGATTCGATTGATGAGATCATTTGTTTAATATTTGTAATATCAGGTATAAATATCGGTGGAGGCTTAACCTCCTTTTTATCCGATAGATCAGGATTAGATTCATCCATGTTTTGTGTCTCATTGAGGGGTTGGAACATATTTTGTGTTTCAACTGTGTTAGCAGAAGATAATTGACGGGCTCTCTTTGAAATTGGAGGGTTGACAATTAGTTGATTTCTTTTAGTACCAGGCACAGTCTGCCAGACACCATCAAGTTGTTTATCCGCGCCAAAATCAAATTTAGGAATTATCTTTAATTGGCTCTGATTGTCAACGCTTTCGTTAACATTTTGTTGTTGTTTAGGATTAGAAAACGAACAATAGTCATGGTCAGACATATTACTGGAACAGCCAGTCATAGTAAATTCCTTTTTAACAAAGATTAGGGATTGTAAACAAAAGATAAACAAACAGAAGAATAAAACCAGAGTAAGGTTATGTAACTTAAAAACAGAAAACAAAAATTAAAACACAATAAAACTGAGTATTAATGTGGATATTTAAAATAAGCAAAAATATGAATACTTAGTAACAGAATTATATAGTTCCTTTAGATTTAAACTAAAGATAATTCACCTAAAAACTCACATAATTAATTCTGCATTCACACTCGACACTGAACACATGTGTTAAAAACGTAAATAATTGATAAAGGATGTTGTTTATGATTATTAACATGTGGTTTCCTGAGAGCAGAGATTAAAAGATTTGAGAGAAGATTACATATATAGAGTAGTAAAATAAATCAAAGGGATATTGAGCTATAAATAACAACTGGAGTGACCTTAAAAATGTAGAAAAGAGGCAAATGAGTTATACAAATCTGATTATCAGTAGGGGGAAGTGGTGAAATATGCTCCAAGTCATCTAAACAAACTGACTGGCCTTCCCCCGAGCAAAGTTCGGCCCCCAGGTATCATATACTCTAATATGAACTAAGGTTTGCTTGCTTGCGACACTGATCTCAAAATGGCTCCAACGATTTCCTTCAAATGTTCAAAATAACTAATTTCTGGGATAAAAATAAGTTCTAGACAGGCCTCATTCCCAGGAAATATCATTCAATGTAAAAAAACTAAAATGATAGGTTAAAAAAATTAACATTGGGCTTATGGAGTTTTAAATCAACACAAAAGAATTTTATCAGCTGTTCATAATCAACCAGGGAATTGTCAAAGTAATACTCATGTTTTTTATGATTATTAACATGTGGTTTCCTGAGAACAGAGATTAAAAGATTTAAATGAAGATTATATATATAGAGTAGTAAAATAAATGAAAGGGACATTGAGCTATAAATAACAACTGGAGGAACCTTAAAAATGTAGAAAAGAGGCAAATGAGTTATACAAATCTGATTATCAGTAGGGGGAAGTGATGAAATATTACTCCAAGTCATCTAAACTGACTGACTGGCCCTCCCCCGAGCAAAGCTGGGCCCCCCAGGTACTGTCGTGTTAAAACGGATATGAGAAGGGTGTTACCACTCCAGTAGTCAGTAGTATTTTTTATTTACATTAGTCCTAAATTATCTGTTCTTGCCGTTGTGGAGTTAAAACGGATATGGGAATGGTGTTACCATTTCATTAGTAAAATGTTTGGCTTATTAATTATCACTTCTTGCTGTTGTGGAGTTAAAACGGATAACAGAAGAGTGTTACCAATCCAGTACCTGCCTACATATCTTTAAAAATTCAGTCTTCGTTCATCCTCTTACGGGAAGAATGAGCGTACACCTAGTAAATTCTAGAGGGTAACCATATTAACAACAAATTTTGAATGTTTTAATTTAGATGTTATTTTGATATTCTTTGATTAATTAATATTTGGTATTTATTGGCGAATGTCAAAAATGTCAACGATTGTATATTAAAAAAGTTTAGTGACCAGCAAGGGTTAACAATAATAAAAACAAGAAAGTAACAAATACAGGTTTTTGTTTATTTATAACATCAAGTTTGGAATGGAAATATTTATCAACTTTTGATAATTTTAATATTTGCAAATGCCAAAATAATAATTTTTTTTCCATTTGACATTTTTAGAAAATTCTTAACTTACAGGAAAAGTGGTGGCATGGGTTGTAACTACAATGTAATCAGATTCAATATTTTTTTTCCTGGACGGATAATAGAGTGCGCCGTCATATCCAAAAGACCATTATGTCATTCACTTTTGTTAGAGGTAGGAATTGGGAGTTTAAACATAACTAACAGTTAATTGATTTTGAATGAAGCATTTCAATGCTCTGTGCAATCATTTAGTACTAAATACCGAAACCGAATCACATTGCCCATTCATCACTACGCTTGATGAATCTGCAGTTTAATTCTTTTGTTCACATTATTTTAGGACAATTGTATCCTGCAATTTGTTTTAAAAAGTAAAAAGGAATTTAACACCCACTATGGGGCAAAATTTACTGAACAAACTGTTTTATTAGAGATTAAAAGTTTTGAATCAATGTTAATACAAATATGTATTTGCGAATAATCTTTAGCAGCAACCGGTCATACACAATTTGAGATAAGTAAGTTAGTATTTTAATATTTCTAAAATATATTCTAAAATTAAATGTTCCAATGTTATTTTCTAACATGTACTCGAATCAAACTAAAGCCATAACCCAGAAAATCAGAAGACGTTCATAAAAATACACACAATTTATTAAAAGAACTCTTGTGACATAACCCTTGCCGATTCCCTTTAATATTTAACATTCAAGTAAATTGTGGTTTCTAGAAATGACACCACCGATACATGCAAATGAAATACAGAAGTCCACAAATTACACAGTTGCAGAATAGATAATCCTAGTTTCTCCCAGGAATAATATTACACTCAAGCAATATATGTTTGCTTGCAAAATTTATATCAGAATCTAGAGGAAAGATTTTGCTTGAACTTTAGAATTAGGGGCTTTTGCACCTAACAAAATCTATTGGTGAAAATAAGGGAGATTGAGTTATAATAATAACTGGAGTGGCTCTAATATGCGGGAAAGAGGCAATTGAGCGAAATAAATCTGCTGCTAATGGTGATGGGGAGGGGGGAGGGTGTGGTGAAATACTCGTGTCCTCGCTCAAACTCGTCCGTTTCAAACTTGTCCGCACCACGACCCTCACAGCACCGTTCTAGTGAGGGTCCACACTAGGAGACATACCGCTAGTGATTACTGGCTACTGATCCGATCCTACTAGAACTAGTTCCTAAGTCAGGGTCCTGATCTGAATCGCTACACTCTAAACAGTTATAACTCTAACAGTTGGTGTTAAATTAAAAATGTAATGTTATTTGAGTTATTTTTTGTGAGACGATAAACACTTTTATGATTGTTATTGTTAAATACAGGTGAAAAATTCGAATCCCTAAATCTGATTTTACTTCTATAAATATCACATTCTGTATTCACTTACACAACTCTTTTGTGCACCGATAACACGGAGTAATGTTTGAGTTCAATATGCGGCGAAAGCTCACTTCTTCGCCTGTTGTATAGATGCTGGTCTTTTAACCATGGTCATGGTACCTTATTTTAGCTGGACCTTAGAGAATATTTTCCAGCTAAAACATTTATGTTTGTATAATTTTCTTATTTAATATCCTGACCCATTTAACTGATCTTCCCATGGTTAAAACTCCAACGTGACGAAGTGAGCTTTCACCGCATATTGAATTAAAACATTAAACTAAAATCGTGTTATTGGTAAGTGAATACAGAATGTGATATTTATAAAAGTAATATCGGATTTAGGGATTAGAATGTCCGCCTATTTTTGAAAATAATAATTATAAAAGTATTTGTAACCTCATAATACCCCCGTCGCAGCAAACCTACGTACTAAGAGAATTTCCAATGCATATATATAAGTATCACTACTACCTAGAGCCACTTACCAAGTTTCACAAAAATACATTTATTAATAAGTGACATAAAGCATTGTATTTATTCTCCATAAGAATAACATTATAATTGAGTACGCAGGTTTGCTGCAACAAGGAAGATAAGAAATGTGTTTTTTGCAATTATCAATATAACTCAACCAGGTAAAGCTACATACCAAGTTTTATTAATTTAGGTTCATAACTAAGGGAGATATAAAACTTTACTTATTCCCCATATGAATAACATGGGGGCCGAGTATGGAGGTTTTCTGCTACCAGGACAAATAAACAAAAAACATTTTTTGTGCTAATATCAATATACCACAACTAGTTGAAGCCAAATACCAAGTTTCATCAATATACATACATAAATAATGGAAATATCAAATTTTATTTATTCTCCATAAGGATAACATTGGGCAACGTACTGTGTTTAGCACTTTGAATATCACTGCAACGGTTGGACGTAAAACAACAATTAAAACACCAAAATGATTGTTTTGTAGAGCTAAAAATTGATGGGTAGAAAGAAATGTGGAGTTTTTAGTGAAATTATCCGAGGAAAATCTAAAAACCATATTCCCATAACATTAACATGGGAAATTTTATGGACACATTTTTTGACTTTTCTCTACAACCACTAAACCTAGCTTAATGATTCAAAATACTAAATTGTTTGTTTTTTAAACTCTATAAAATGGCTGTAACCAAAATCTAGTGTTTTTAAAATTTTAGGGTAAAAAGTAAAAAAAACAGATTTTTGGAAAATTTTAAACCCCCATAAAACCCCCTTCCTATAGACCGATCGATCTCGTTTTCGAACTTAGTCATAAATGGTACTCTCCACATTTTTGCCAGATTTCATCAAAATCGGACGCTTCTTTCAAAAGTTATCGCGGTAACGGACATATATATATATATATATATACATATGTATCTAATATATATACATTTGAACGAATAGTGTTTTTGGCATCTGGGGACCTCAAAACAAAAAGTTATCATGGTCTCGGGCTTAGTTTAAGACGGTCTAGTCGACCGAAAAACTACTCCAGGACTATTCCACAAACTGACATAAAGAGAGATAATTATTTATCTTCGTAACTATAACATTGAGAATGATATTAGAAGATTTCTTGTAAATAATATAACCATACAATATTTATAAATTGAGTTTTTAAACCCACAAAAACTAATGAAATATCACCGAAAATAGGTCGGTCTCGTCGCTACTAATAAAATCGCCTGATAAGATTAACATTTGGTGTGTGTTTTCAAAAAGGATTGCACCTGAATCGGACATGATTTGAAAAAAGATAGTTTTCGCTCTATTGTGTTTTGAAGCTCTTTTTTTTAATTACATGATTATTATTAGATATATTGACTAATTTTCAAGTTGTAAAAACATGCAAATGAAACATTATATTTTGATAAAATCTGGAGTAGGAGTCCTACCTTCATTTTTCTAAATGTTAATGGGCAGATTTTAATATATTTTATGTATACAGAACATTCAAAAAACTTCTTATTACTTACATTTGCATCTACATCGCGCAAAGCACTTAATGAAATATGAAATCCGGCGCAATAAATTTAAAGCTGTAATAATGTTAAAACCCTGGCATAATGCAAACACGTGTTAGTTATAATTTCTACATATTACATAACAACATCAGACAATTTTTGGACATCACTATAGGAATTCGCATCATCAGCATTTAAAGTTTCAGTATTTATCAGTAACGATTTTATTTATCAGTTGATTATTTCCAAGGAATGTTTTAGGAGCCATTTAAGTTCCCACCAAAGTACGTCATAGGAAGTATCACTCACGTTTCTCCTTTGAAAGTACACGAAAATTGACAGACATTTTACTGGTGCAACCAAGATCAACAAGCCTAGTTTTACTGAAAATGAGAAATCAATGAACTCATGAGGGGGAAAAAATAATTATTTTGAATTTATCATATGTTGAAAGCAGCAGTAATGACCAAAGTTTAATTACTCTGTGAGGTAGTTGGTCCTCCGACCAAAACATTAGCGCTGAAACACAGCCAGTGTTCCGCTAAATTACAACAACTACGTGTCGACAGCAAACACAGTGCTGTACCAATTTGTTTATGAATAATACTGCTAATCTGATACTACTTGGTCTGTTAGAATATCTCTGAAATGAATATTTAATTGTGAATATCGTGCATAAGAGTTATGTAGTTCAACTGCGTAATCAGCTCTGGGAAAATATTTGGAATGGAAACAATTTGGAATAGAAAAAATACATCATATGAAAAATGAAATAAACTCCCAAGAAATAGTTTTGATTTTTTAATTACTATTTAAAATCCTACAATATATAAAGAAGGACAATAAGTATATATTTTTCTCTCCCTATTACGTCTCTATTATGTTGTTTCTCCATCTCGCACAATCAATAATATACCGAAATGTTGTAGAGACATCTTTGATACGCCCAAAGAATACATAATATCACCGTTTGAAAACCCCTAAGAGCTCAGCCCTTGGGGCTAGGTTTCAATACCATGGGAATTTAGTTTGTGGTATAATTAATTTATATTGTAAGATTGATTAAAGTAAAAATGTTATGGAACGCTCTGGATTTATATCAGTGAGATTCCTGCCAAGAACGGTCATCAGATAATTGTGACATAATACATCCTCAAACAAAGTAAGAGCACGAAAACACGCATACATCAATGCTAACATTGCTTTAGAATAATTATTCATATTTCATTTAGCAAATCCTTTAAAAAAACACATTAAGTTTATGTCTATTTTCTAGCCGGTTCTTCTGGACGTGAAAGTTTGTCGATCCCATTATGTGCAGATTTATGGATCTTTGTCAGGTCAATGCACAAGAAAGCTCCAGTGTCTGGGGAAACATTCCGCTGGTTAGTGACATTTTATTACCCATAAACCAAAGCTTAGATCCATCCCAACCAAATAAATATCAAGATAAATATCTAGATAAATAAAAGAAAACACACCATAAATAAATCTAGATAAAGGATCTAGATAATCTAGATCTAGGTGGCATAAATATCGAGATATCTAAAGAAGACAACTAAATTTGTTTAGTAATTTAAAATGTTTCTAATTGTAACTCCTAATACAAAAGTACGAAAATAATTATACTTAATATACACGCATGCGTCTTGTACATTTAAAACGTAATGTGGTATATTAATATTATTTCATGATATTATATGAAACATACATCATAGTTCATATTTTATATTTTAAAATATTGGTAAAGTTAAATTCGCCTCTTGTAGCCTACAGGACAATCGTTCACCTGCTGTTACGTCACATAACATATTCACAAGCGAATTCTTTCAATAGTTTCATCAGTTGCAGTGTTTGCAGACGATACTGCACTTCTTACTCGGGATGTCAGGATGTGGACTTAGAAACTGGATTAATAAATGGAAATTATGCTTAAATGCAAACAAGAGTGAAGCTCGAATTAAACATTAATAACGCAAATATTTCTTGGAACCCCCATCCATAAAGTACCTAGGAGTTCATCTCGATAAAAAAACTAAATTGGAAAGTACACATTAACAAAATATAGCACAAGCTCATACTAGGCTAGCCCTCATTTCCCCCTTATAAATAGATATTCGAAATTAAAAACTAAAAGTACCATACTCATTTATAAAACTATTTTAAGACCGCTCCTCACTTATAGATGCCAAGTTTTTGGAACCACAAGCAAGACCAACCAAAAAAAGATCCAGACTTTGCAAAACAAAATCCTGCGAGTATCTGTTAATGCACCATGGTTTATTATAAGTACTCAACTCCATAAACATATCGATATGCCAACCATAGAAGACTTCACAAAACAGGTAACAAAGAAATATTATAACAAATGATTTACATGTGATCTCCAAACTATAAGCAGATTTCTCAACCATTCATAGAAGAAAGTAGGTTAAAACGAAGCAGAATTGAAGATCAGATAAACTAAACCTCTACAACCCTTCAAACGTGAAAATATAAGCTTATTTGACCATTATATAACACTTTATTATGAAATTCATATAATTATTAGTTAAGAGATGCCAAGTTAGTGTTAAAAAATAAAAAAAAAAACATTTTTGGGGTATAACCCCCCCCAAAATACCCCTTCGGATGGAGCGATCTGGCTGGTTTTCGAACTTAAAGTCATAAATGTTGCTTTACACGTTTATACCAAATTTCATCAAAATCGGATAATGTTTACGAGAGTTATCGTGCTCAAGGACACACACACACACACACACACACACACACACACACACACACACACACACATATATATATATACCATGATCACTTTTCGTTTTGAGGTCCCCAGACCCCAAAAACACCATTCTTTGGGGGTTTTTGGGGTCTGGGGACCTCAAAACGAAAAGTGATCATGGTCTCGGGCTTAAGTCTTACCATGCCGACTACGGTAATAGCTTCTTCCCTATAGGGTAAATTCGCTAAAATGAAGCGATATATAACGCCAACCCTTGACCAACAGCTGATTTTATGAGGCACTTTCTGCTCCTTAATCTCTGCCGTGTGTTACATTCCCGATTGGACTTCATGAGCACGCCACTACCCCTCCAGTATATCCGTGGATCGCCCCTTATCATTCTTCGGACAGCTCCTAAACAGCTCCTTAATAATGGGTATGATGTTACTATAGCTTTGAAGAGTATTGTAGAAGTACTACAACAATTTTTGTAAAGTTTTTAAACAAAAGCTGAAAAAACTGCGTTTGCACGATTAATAACAAATATAGGTAAATTTAACAAATCTGTTAATCATAATTTTAAAACGAATTGCCAAACTTCTTTCGAAAGTCAAAGTATTGTTATGTAGAGCCCTACTCCACACTGATAGGAACATTTAGGTTTGTTCAATACTTTAAGAATACACTGTGGACTGCATAAAAGTGACGTAAGTAAAGAGGTCATAAAAACAGCCTGGAGCAAAGTGATAGCTGGAATAGGAAGAGAGGAGAGAGGGGATGGGGGAGGGGGAGGCAGCTTCCGATCAGCCAGCAATATATTACCCATACACCCCCAACACAAAGTACTTTCATCTCAAAAGTATTTTTTATCGGTATAGCCAAAAATAAAACATCTGACCCAAAGCTTAGTAATAGTTTTAATGAATAGTTATACTATGCTAATACCATTACTAATATTTATTAATAGAACACCTCAAATTGTAACACAAATATTTAAGTCCCGATTGTATTCTGATCAAATAAGGATCCCACCTCATTAAATACAAATTAAAACTTTAAAGGTAGGGGGATTTTTTTAAAATTTGATGCTGTACATGTAAGATTCATACAATCTTGATTTGGAGTGTGGCACAGTTTTTTTTCTTGCTTACTCTTTAACACTTTAGAAGATTCTAAACTGGACTTAGCTGCCATTTGTCATTGGGCGATTAATTAATGATGCTTTCTAAGAACAGGTTGACCTTAGATAGTAACAAGACCAGGGGTTTGAACAGTTCCCTATCAAAACGTTGAAAAATGCCACTGGCGTAGATAGACACAAAAAAACACTTAAATACAGGGTATCCCGTAACTATCTGGACATAGATAAATATTATAATTCCTTGGGTCAAGACAACCATGCAACAACACTGACAATAATGCTCATAACATTATTTGATTTAATAACATGTACGGTAACATAAAAATACGTGTTTATTTCCTAGCAGGATGTTTGTTTCGTCTTAAAAATATGACAGATTCTTGACGAATTCTCAATAAATATAAATCTACCTGCAGTATAATTCATTATCCTCAAGGGGAAGAGGGACGAAGATAAACTGGGGACGTCAAGAAAGTTTGTAACCCTCGCCAGTTCTATGTCACATCTGGCATATGTGAAGGCTGCTCTCTAGTTCCACCGGGGCCATCAAACTTTGGGAAAACTACACAACTGTAACATCCTCTACAATTTGTCCAAATATGTGCAGTTTACGCTTACATCTTGGAGGATTCAATATTTCAATATTTGAGAAAGTCAAAAGTCAAATTCCAAGTTTGTTATTTGCCAAAACAATTTTTACAAGGCATGTGCAGGTGTATCAGACAAACAAATTGAACACAACTGTCGAAAATAATGCAAAAGCAAAAAATGGCTTAAAATTGAAAGTAACTTAAAATCTTTCAATTCTTTCAGATATGCTGTTAAAAAATGGTATTCTTTGTCTAGTGAGTAACTTTTTCAGATCACGCCTAAAAATATTTCCTTTTTTTATAACTAGGGGAAGAGAATTAAAAAGCGTTATTGGCGCATTTGTTTCATGAAAAAGGTTGTCTACTAGGGAGGGGGTAGGGTTTTATTAGTGAATTTCCTATGGAAAGTGAACTATTAGCATGACCCGCACGGTGAAACTTAAGCCCGGGACCACCATAGAAGTTCCTAACGTGACCCCCTGAACACGTTTTGGGAGGTCGTTCAAAATTTTATATATATATAGACAAATATATATATATATATATATATATATGTGTTTGCACTCTAGCGGTCGCATTTATTGTCCGATTTGCTTCACATTTGGTAGGGACATTCCTTTCTGTAATCATTTGGACAAGTTCGTTGGGCAAAACAATCGGAAAACTCTAAACCCCTTTTTTGGGGATTAATCTTTCAAATTTTGAGTTTTTGGGCCCAAAAAGGGTCATAAGAACCCTGGATGTATAATTAATCCATGTATAAAGATGGGAATTAGTGAGGCGAAACTTTTAAGCCCTCTCCCGTCATTCTAGCGTAACTATTTACCAAGTTATAGAAGAAAATATGTATTGTCCAAACACAGTACGTTGTCTTATGAGGGTTTTACATTAGAAAAGCCTGTTATTCATTTGTTGGTGTACTTTCATCATCCCCAGCAACCTCCCACCTACTTTAAAGCCTGACTGGACCTTCTCCTAACCTTATAATGCGCAAAATTGTATTCCAAGCATTGCAGGTAAATGAAACCAAAAGCATCAGAACAGCCAAAAAATCAATGTTTCCAGATTTCAATAAAAATTGGAATGAATGTATGTTTTACACTGATTTTGAGTTTTAAAAGCTTTTTATGTGGAAATTCACTTCCCTCACGTCAGCGTGCTGCGTGCGAACTCGTTTCCATTTCGAAGGTTGTAGGTTTGGGCAACAATTAAATGAGAGGTAAAGAGGTGACTAGAGGTGGCGTTTAAAAACATTTAAACCCTCCAAGATGTAAATACATGGAAAAAGTGAGTAAATTATTTGACTTAAAATAGGATCTACAGGAGTTTGAATATTTGAGTGCAAGAATAACTCTCATTGCTTTCTTTTGCGTTACGAAGATGGAGTGGGTAATACTCTCAGCGAAATACATGTGAGTATAACACCTGTCTAAAAGTAATATGAGAGAGAAATATTGTAATTTTATTGCATTTCGTGTTTTACTGTGGACTATGGATCACATAGGCGTGTGTAAGTATTTATTGTAAACGAATAGGAAATAATTTCTCTGTCTAAACAGTAATGACTAGATTTAAAATACCACTGAGAGGACAACACCAATGACTATGCACTCAAATAATTTAAAGTAGGTTTTTTACAAAAGTAAATGAAATATTGGGCGACTCGGTGAAATGAAAACACCAAAACAATGAAGCAGATTTTGCGTTGAAACTGTACACTTGACAAGATGAATCGCCCCGATATATAAACCGCCTCTTCCACTCTGCAGCGGTAGTGATAACAGTTCCAAATCCTGTACATGCACTAAACGTCTGTTAACCCAAACCTTGCTAATTCGAAATTTTACAAACTTGGAATTTTGGTTTAGGAAATAAAAATATGCATTTTTGTTGAATCTACGGGTAAGAGAAAGAAAAATTAAGAATAAGCACAGCCAAACTGTACATAGATTAACTTATCATTGTCACAGTCAGCAAGTTTAACCTCCACCTTAACGTGGTATTACGCATACCTTTTATTCCAAGAGATTGGCAACCCTTTTTTGCATTATGTTCGCTCATATAGACCACACGTTTTACGGGGAGCCGTTTCAGTACGAGGTGTATAGCGCTGTACAACTCGTACCGTACACATTTTCCACACAAAGTTAACTTACCATGACCTTGGAATCTAAGTTCTAAAGATTTGATAATGACTCCCTGTGAGCCGAAACTAAAATTAACGAATTTTACTGTAAGGAATTGTGAAGTGAAGGTATGTTTAACTTGTTTATATTAATAAGTACTATACATGTGGACAAGTAAAATAATGTTATAATTTAATAAGATAATATGAAATGACTTGAATTTGGTAATGTGCTTAATAATGGAGACCTCCAACGACAAGTTTTAAATTACTTAGTTAGACAAAGACTTTGCGAACCGTAACAAAAAAATTGATTACGTTAGTGGTTATTCAACCTAATCGGTTATTGGTTTAAATAGTAACTACACGACCTACCAAACCCAGTGCTATACGAATGCCATGAGCCGGTGT
Organism: Allygus modestus; assembly: GCA_963675035.1. Lineage (NCBI taxonomy): Eukaryota > Metazoa > Arthropoda > Insecta > Hemiptera > Cicadellidae > Allygus > Allygus modestus. The sequence continues at coordinate 406,704,848 of OY776112.1, forward strand.
ATCCAGTACGGTGGGAGAGCTGGGATTAGGGGTTTGCAAGTTAAGCTGTGTTTACCCTCTACCTACACCCCACCACCCTTGCAGGTGAGCATTAGCAGCAATTCAGTGTGGAATAACACAGCCAGGTGAGTCGAACCTGGCTGATCCAACGAGCTTATACACAGAGCGTTCGAACCCACGTTAAATCTCCGAGAAAAAGTGAAGCCTACATGGTACCGCCATTAACCCTCTGCACCCTATTTTACTATTGTAACACCACTAATAAAAGAATTTAAAATTTATGTATAGCTGTTTTCCATACATAAAACAATAACAAGTGTTATTTTGCTACTTTTCACTTATATCTACTGTGTGTGAAACTCTTTAAACTGAAATAAAACAATATTTTAATAAAAATACGCCATTAATCCATTTAAAACACAATTTTGTTGATTCCAATTCATAGGTTTAAAAAATGAAAAGTTAGGAACAGCACCTAGGTGTATAGCTAGATGGGCTGCTCCTACAAAGTCTTGCGAGCCTTTAATTGATAAGTCGCAAAGTTATAATGTTTTACAATGTAGTTTTGTTATTTTGCGTTGTTTCGGAGTCAATTTACATAGTCACTTATCATGTTCCTAATATTAATTAGATCCACCAATATTATTAACTAAACCCATATTATTAACTAAACTTACGAATTAAAGTCTTTATAAGGTTTTGAAGTTTCAATTGTAACCCATCCATTACTTAAATATACCGTTTTTAGAGTTAAATTTCATTTTAAAAAGTCGAAAAATATTATTATTAAGTTTTAAAAGTAGGTTCAAAGTTCTTGCAAAGATATTACCAATACAGCTTTACTTAGCTTTTTTGACTGCGTAATTGAAAATCGCATAGTATTATAAAGACTATCAAGAATATCTTCAGAAGTTCTTCAGGGCCAGCGCCGGCCGGTGGCATTATGTAATCTTTTTAAATAGCTTGATGTCTGCAAAGGGTATTCATTAATAAATTTAAATACAATCCAGTAAAATATAAAGTACTTCATTAATACCTAAGAAACCAAAAGAAATCGTAACAGACTGGATTATTATATTTTCGTTTGATTAAAATTATTAGATGTGTCCTAAAAGGATTAAATTGTTCGAAGAAACTTTTGTATAATGTACTCTAATTTTCTCTATATTTTCGTTTCGTATTAGTCCGTGCTCAGTTTTATTATTGTTACTACAAAAACACTTAGATTAGATTATTGTCATTTCTAAAAAGAAGAAAGAGAACAAGAATAAATAGTACTATCGGATAATTTTTTGAGCCAACAATTGGGCAACCAAAAACTCCTAATAATCTATGAATAATATTTGCTTATAATGGTTTAATACAAGAAATAATTTTGTTGTATTTAAATGCTCGTTTAAAATACCCTTATCATCTCCCCGGGACACATATAAATCCTGGAATGTTTAATCTGTTTGGAATGTGCACTGAATCCGTAGGATATGTATTGCTATGGCCAAATATGGGTAAATACTTGTACTCTTATTCCTGAGTATTTAAAATAAGTTTAACAAATTATGGCTTAATGAAAAGCTCATCTTAATGTACACTTGAAAAAGTAATCATTGAATTTTGAAAGCACAGTTATAAATTCAAAACTGTTCACAAAACCTTTTTATAATTTCAATCTTTAAATAGCACATCACAAATAACCCTGAAATTGAGGCTATTTGTACTCTGCAATTGGTTTAGGGCTTCGCTCTCATAACCTTCAAAATAGTTAAGTTAACAATATCGCACCTACTACTGGATTGATACTGGATTGGATGGACACAAGAGTATCCGAACCGGCCGTTCTGGTCGTCGCTGGAGTCATCCCGGTCAATCTCTTGGCAGGGGAGAGGAAGGCGATTTATCAGAGACAAGGCGAAATCGGTAAGGACGCAGCCCGATCCGAAGAGCGCTCCTACACCTACCAGCAGTGGCAAAATTGCTGGGAACAGGAGACCCGGGGACGATGAACTGCGAGACTCATCAAGCAAGTTCAACCGTGGGTGGAACGGCGACACGGCGAGGTGGATTTCTACCTAACACAGTTACTCACAGGTCACGGCTATTTCAGGTCGTACCTGCACCTGGTGGGCAAAACCGGTTCACCGGATTGTATCTACTGCTTGGGCGTTCCCGACGTCACGGAACACACTTTCTTCCGCTGTCCGAATTAGGAAAGGCCCCGGCTGAACCATACGTTCACGATGTGCATTTTCGGTGGACACGGTCTGTGAAAAGTTAATGGAGGGTGAGGACAATCGGGACAGTTTGTCACGTTTTGTCCAGGACATCCTCCACAGAAAGAAATAATGATCTAGACCGGGAAGAGGTCTAGAATGGTCTGTGGTCTAGATTAAAAGATCAGATGGCTGGAAACGGAACGAGCCCTGAGGGCTTAAGTAAAATTTAAGCCTAGCCTGAAGTAATGTGACAAACAATCCCAGGTTCTAAAGAGGAGAGGGGGTTTTTAGTGGATAGTAGGAGTTTTAATTTTTTATAGTAGGAGTTCCACACTACAGGTTGGCCACCTCTGTACGTAAACCCATCTTCCCTCCTCTCACTAAAAAAAAACTGCTAGATTGATGGAGCTGAAATTCGGCAGAAAGATAGCTGATGGCTCAAGTCATACATAGGCCAACTCCTAATAATATACTTTAGGGCTTCGCCTCACTGCCTTTTAATACAACCATCTCAATTATCACAAAAAACTACTAAACAAATGGAACTGAAATTCCGTAGGAAGATAGACAATACACTGGAATCACACATAGTCGTTCCCAAATTCCGAAAATCCTTTGGAAATCCGCCCCTCATATAATAGGTATATATAATTATCTTTACCATCTCGCACCAACTACGGACTGATAAAACTGAAGTACGGCAGGAAGGTAGCTAATAAACTCAAAGTAGTAAAAGGCTTTCTCTACTAAAGGCCCTAGGTAGACATTTTAATTCCTATGTTAACAAAAAAAGACCAACTACAAAAGTGATGGAGCTGAAATTTGGCAGGAAGAAGGATAGTACCAGAATCAAATATGGTGCCAGTTTTCAAAAATTGCGGTTCCGAATATCCTGTGGGGCTCCGCCGCAGTAGTATCCAATGTTATATTTATTGTAGCATTCCCAAAATAGTTAAATGATTTAGCTGAAACTCGGTATGGAGAAAGGATCATTAGGGCACTCAAACTTAATCAAATATGTTGGGCTCCACCCTGCAGGCATGCAACATTTGTATCTTTAAAATTATTACTTTATGGAGTAATGATTGGATTTAAATTTCCGTGGTAACGACATTTTTTACCAGGATCCAATCAAATTTAACGGGAATCAATGGGAACTCAACGGGAATTAATAAATACCAAGCGAACGAAGTTGTGGCCACTAGCTAGTATAGATTATAAACACTTATGACTTATTATACCATTAAGGACACTATAAAACATTAAGCACGCACCTACAGTTGAGTTGTTTAAAATTGGTGACTGGCTCTTATGCTGATATTGTGCAGTCAAATGAAGCGCCAGGACAAACTAAAATGAACTCTACTATAGTTCTAAACTACACTCCTAAAGATCACTTAAATTAATGTAAATACATTATAAAACAATCAATTTGTTTAACAATAATTGTATAGTAATTGCAATATTATAATTACAGTAAATAATTATAACTATAATTGTAACTGTACATAATTTAGTCGTTTTACATAAAGCGACTAAATGATCTAAAACAACATATTTAGTTGTTTTAAAATGGATAGTTTCCCTTCCATACCTTTTGGATGAACCTATTGCTACCCTAGCCTATTGCTACCGCTTCTAGCCATGAGGTATGCTTGGACAAAGCTTTTTATAGTGAGGACTATTTTTACAAGAAAAGTGATCCTCACCATGTTTTTGTGACAATAAAACAGGAGTGATATTTCAATTTTTTAACTAAGATATTTATGTTACGATAGTGGTATTTATTGTTCACTAGGGTGGGACAATAATATGATATTAAATAACAAACTAACTGAGTCGATTTTAACAAAACTGATCAATCAAAGTCACCAGTATTTTTTGATTGATCAACTCATTGTTAGTTGTGAACAATTTCATCACGATTTTTTCGCCTTTGGGTATCTTGCAAAAACCGATCCCCTATGAACTATATGGAGTTACATTTAGAGTCAACAGCAAGGGCAAATTACTTAAGAATGTAGCTTTTAAACACAGGGTGCCAGAATAGCCGCGGGGGTCGATCATAAGGGGGGGGGGTTAGGACGGGGTTTTGACATTGTGTCGGGGGAAGAGGGGGCGTCGCTCGACGCGTCGCGACGCTTCAGTTTTAGTCGGTTCCGAGACGTGGTGCGTTCCTTGTGCCGCGTTCCGGTACGTCTTGTTGCGTTTCGTTGACGTTGCGTCAGGATATCTCTGCTTGCAGAGTCTATTTACTTCGATAAAGGTAACACTGGACCCAATGTCGTCACGTAGAGTTTGATATGTTAATTCATTACTGTTGAGTGTTGAGTGTTCAACACTTTGATTAAAAAGTAATATCAAAACTGTGTCAAATAATGTAGAAGATTATTAGAGAAATAAAAACATCTACCTATAACAACATTTAGTGTTGAAAAATCAGGTAGATATTGTTCTTATTTACAACACTCCTAATTGTATCCGGATGTTGCAGTTATTATTTGGCGTTTCTGCGAGTGGAATTGGTGATATAAAAAAATAAATGGAATTTTCATCACAAGCTGCATAAACCCGTACCCACATCCTACAGATGCAGACCGTTTATACTTTAAACATTCTGTATTTCTGCATACAAGAGTGGGGATTAACGCTAGATTCTAGACAATCAAAATAACTAAAATAGACTTTTAGAGTAGTCCCAATGGGCAACTTCTATAATAGTTTGATGTTAGTACGCTCACTAGAGATGTTAACTTTTCGCTCCATAGAGCCTTGCCCTTGGGGATTTGTAAATTAACTATGCGAATGATTATGTTTAGTAAACTATATTTTTTAAATAAATTATACATTAGCATGTGGGGGGGGGGGTGGGTGCAAGGGGGTGACAGAATAAAAAGAGTAAGTCGCACGTTAGAAAATATTTAGAAAAAAATGTATCACTCGTTGGGTTCAAGATAATCAATTAAACTATAAATTTTATTTTAATTTTGTATTTTCAATAATGCATTTTCATAATAAAAATACTCCAACCATGTCAGTTTTTAGATTGAATTTTTGAGTACTTTCCTGTTTTCGCATTCTATAGTCAAACATGAGCAAGGTTTGTTTGGTTGATTGCTTGACTGTTTACAACTCTGGCTCCAACGGTTTTCTTTAAATGTTGGACTTCAATAATTTCTGGGGAAAATATTTGTTTTAGGTACGTCTTACCATCCTCAAGAAAAAGAAATTTTCGTAATGAAACTAGCCAAAACTATAAAAAAATTACAAATTATTAAAATTAAGCTAGTTGAGATTCAAATGAAAATAAAAGAATCATCACAGAGTCATGCCTGCTGTTTGAGTATCGGATTAAAAACAAATGGTTAAAACACGGAAAGAAACACACGTGGATATTAAAATATTCACAATATTCTTTACAGATAATTGGGAAACCAATCATGTAAACTTAAATTTTAAGTATTAGACTAAGAACAATTAATTTACCAACGGTATAAGGGATATTATTAAAAATGACAATGCATCTCTATTTTGTACTTTGTTCATACTGTATACCTTTTGTGCAATAAAGTTATCATGATTTATGATTTATTTATGAAAATAAAATAAAGATAAAATAAATATCTGCTAAGGAGAAGTTTTTAAACTACTTTTATAAACAATCTAAAACTCAATATGATCTGTGTATGCAGGTATGCCAAATCTAAATGGAATAATTATAAATAACATAAGTAGTGTTCATTCAATAGTTTATATTTTATATTGAGGTTAACGTATTGAATCTTAGGCATTTTTACCCACACATTTTTAATTATGTCTATTACTGGACAAATTATAATTTCGATTCCGACTTTTTAGTTAACAATGTAAAGAAGCTAATAATTGACACTGATGAGGGACAGTTAACAATCACGGTGCTGTCATTAAAATGTACGCAAAACGTTAAGCCTTAGTAAAAAAAACAAAAAAAAAACAGTATGTCATGACAGAGAGAGCTAATAATATTATTAATTTTGTTCATTCAAGATCAGTTACCGAGCAAAGCTCGGTCCCCCTGGTCCAATTCAAAAATAACTAAGTGTTCTCAAAACATAGCGAAATGTAACAGTTTGTTAAAATATTTACTCCTAATCCACGATATCAGTCAAAAACTGATGTACCTTATCTGTCTAGCCGTAATTACAAGAATTAAATTATATAACAAATTATCGTTATCTGCTCTTGATCTTCAACTTAACTAAAAAAAATTGGTATGACTCCTTTCAACCCAATTTATTTACTTGATGATTTTTCCAGAAAGTTTCAATGAGTACTCAAAAAAAACTTAATTTACAGTATTATTATTTATATAAGTTGTTTATCCAAAAATTGTTTGTAACATGTTATTTGTTGACAACAATAAAATATTAATTATTTATCATGGAGCAGCCGTTGGATTAATTGCCCTGGAATAACTATTTTAAATTAAAAGCATTACATCTATACACATCAATACACAATAACAAGCTAAGGAGAGTTTTGTAAAAAATTGCCTTGCCCGCAGTTGTACGAGGTAGTTTTCAATTTTCAATATATTCATTATAAAGGGCATAGGCCGCCTTCAAAGTTAGTTTTTCCCCTTAAGTTTCACACAGAGATAAATTTGAATCAAATCTTTCTTTCATTGCTGTTTAGTTTTTGTTTTGTAAAACATAACAAAATAAAAATACCGGTATTAGTGAATTTTAAGTTTGCTACAATAATCCACCATTTTAAACCATTAATATGTGTCACAAACTAAATGTAAACTCAAAAACTAATCCTTCCATCGAGACTTCATGAAATATATTTAAAGGAAAAAAACGCTTTGGTACTCAGATACAAATATTTGTATTTTACAATATATTTAAAAACTAATTAATTTACAGATTGTCAAGACAAGTTCTAGATATTGCAATTACAACCCAACTATGTTGTTACTAATTTTAATCACTTGAAAAGTAAATTGAACGTAGGTAACTCGAGGTGTAATGCTGCAAAGCAAAATGTTATTAAAACGCTAGGTAAAAACAGCTGAAATGTTAAACGAGAAAATGGTAGTTTTACATAGCGGATCCCAGACATTAGAGGAAATACGATCGTACATTGTACGTTATCAGTTAATGCACAAAAATGTACTATTAGTAAGTCGTGTTAAAGATTAACAGAAAAACGTATTTTTTAAATGTAGCTTGATATCTTACGTTAATGTTGCATTTCTATTTGTTTCATAACTAAACTGATTTACTAGCGAATAAGTAAATACCCCCGTAGCAGCAAACCTGCATACTCAGCGAATTTCCAATGCATATTAATTTATCTTAATATCACATAAAGCCACATACCAAGTTTCATCAATATACATTCATGAATAAACGATTTGTGACATTTTAATTATTCTCCATAAGAATAACATGGCGGCTGAGTATGCAGGTTTGCTGGAGGAAGGAAAACAAAAAATGGGGTTTTATACAAATATCAATATAACTCATTTAGGTAAAGCCACATACCAAATTTCATTAATTTATTTTCATAATTAAGGGAGATAACACGTTACTTATTCTCCATAAGAATAACATGGGGCTGAGTACGCAGGTTTGCTGCTACGGGAGCCTTTGGAAAAAAATTGTTTTTTTGAGCAAATATCAATGGTCCACAACCAGATGAACCCGTATACCAAGTTTTGTCAGTATACGTTCATAAATAAGCGAGATATAAAATTTTTCTTTTCCTCCATAAGAATAACATTAGACAACGTACTGTGTTTAGCACTTTCAATATCTCGGTAACCAATTCACGTAGAGAAATGATCAAAATACCAAATTGTGTGTTTTTTTAAGCTGAATCCAATGGTGAAAACTAAAATTGGACTATTTCCAAAATTATATGTGAAAAATTCAAAAAACCCAATTTTGGGGTACAAAACCCCCCCAAAATACCCCTTCGGATAAAGCGATCTGGCTGGTTTTCGTACTTAAAGTCATAAATGTTGCTTTACACGTTTATACCAAATTTCATCAAAATCGGATAATTTTTACGAGAGTTATCGTGCTCACGGACACACACACACACACACACACACACACACACACACACACACACACACACACACACACACACACTATATATATATATATATATATATATATATATATATATATATATATATATATATATATATATATATATATATATAAAATATCTCATTGGGTTTTTGAAATAATAAATATTTTACCAAAAAAACAAAATGGCGGATTACGGCTAAACTAAGCCGAAATCCAAAAAATGTTATCCTTCATTTTTGACTTATTTTTGCATGTAGAATTAGGTCCTGTATAGCCCATCACACTTTTTTGTGACACCCTGTATATATATACAGCATAACAGCATGTACAGCATGTACATATGTACAGCATGACACCCTATATATACAGGGTGTCACAAAAAAGTGTGATGGGCTATACAGGACCTAATTCTACATGCAAAAATAAGTCAAAAATGAAGGATAACATTTTTTGGATTTCGGCTTAGTTTAGCCGTAATCCGCCATTTTGTTTTTTTGGTAAAATATTTATTATTTCAAAAACCCAATGAGATATTTTTACGAAACTTGGCAAAAGTGTTTACACTAAAGTAAGTAACATTTGTAAAAAAAATATTTTTTTACCTTTCCAAATTTCATAATGGCGGCCATTTGAATTTTTTTATGCCAAATTTCATGAAAACCAGTACCTAAATCAAAATTTTTCAAGACACACATTTTTTTGTATTTATTATAACAAATCCAACAAAACAAAAATTAATAAAATCGGTTCATAAATAAAGAAGCTGTGTTTATTTTAGTGTTTTTATTTTTTAAAATTTATTAAATGTAGTGTAATAATTGATGTAATGTAATTAAGTAATTTCAGTCTAAATTACTAAAATAAACACAGCTTCTTTATTTATGAACCGATTTTATTCATTTTTGTTTTGTTGGATTTGTTATAATAAATACAAAAGATTTTGTGTCTTAAAAAATTTTGATTTAGGTACCGGTTTTCATGAAATTTGGCATAAAAAATTCAAATGGCCGCCATTTTGAAATTTGGAAAGGTAAAAAAATATTTTTTTTTACAAATGTAACTTACTTTAGTGTAAACACTTTTGCCAAGTTTCGTAAAAATATCTCATTAGGTTTTTGAAATAATAAATATTTTCCAAAAAAAACAAAATGGTGGATTACGGCTAAACTAAGCCGAAATCCAAAATATGTTATTCTTCATTTTGACTTATTTTTGCATGTAGAATTAGGTCCTGTATAGCCCATCACACTTTTTTGTGACACCCTGTATATATATATATATATATATATATATATATATATATATATATATATATATATATATATATATATATATATATATATATACAGTTTCGAACGAATGGTGTTTTTGGGGTCTGGGGACCTCAAAACGAAAAGTTATCATGGTCCCGGGCCTAGGTCTTACCATGCCGACTACGGTAATAGCTTCTTCCCTATAGGGGAAATTCGCTAAAAGTACGGCACTCTCTATTCTTGCCTTCATTTATAATTTAACCTGAGTCCAACAATTTCACACAATTGTCCGTCTGCCATGGTAAAGTCTATTGTTTATGCTATCGTTGTTTCGTTATATAATATTAAATAAATATGTTTATTAGTTACGTATTGCTAGATTTAAGAAAACCTAGCAAAATATACTTCACACAGTCGTGGCCGTTGTTAAACTGAAAACGTATTCTGTTATGCTAGATAAGAAACCTGATTGATTATAACGTTATTGGAGAGTGTGAGTAAAGCCGCCTTAGTTGGGATTTATGTCTTGAATAAATCAAACTTTTTATACCTACTCTTGATTAAATTGAAGTTTGTACTACACTTTTATGCCACTTGACTACATAAATTGGAATCTAGTTTGACAGTAACTACTGCTGTAAATAACTGTAACTTGTTACATTACTCGATAGTAAGTGGTTTTCTTATTTTCAATAAAACCATTGTAAGTTATAAACAGATAAATAAACCATGAAATACGTATATTATCTTATTTTATACAAAATCTGCTTACCTTCGGTTGCTTAAATGCGCATATACATAATTATATTTGTATACTTTGTTCATAAACGAACTTAATGAAATAGAATGTATTTTCGTTGAACATTCAATAGTAATTTATTGATATATTAGAATTATGTGAGGTGATTTACACGGGAACTATTCTATAACTCATACGGGAACTCAATCCTCCACCGAAATAGTTGCAATTGTCCCATTCACTCCAACTCACGAAACTAGAGTATTTTCTATTGAACGCCTTGAAATGTATGCAAAGAACTATACTATTTAGTAGTATATTACTTTGAATGTACGTTCGTGTGTATTCAATTACGGAACGGAGCAAATTTTCTGAAACTGAGGATACAGTAGTCTAAATAAAGATAGCTTCACATGAATACGAGGAGGGGAGGGCCCAACTACGACCGTGCGACTGAGTGCTAATGAGATTCGGCAACGTCGCGTCGTGCTGTCAGAAATATAGTTATTGCCCACCCAGTGATTCCAGGTCGCAATCAGTCGTTTACAACCAAAAATTTACAAATTTCTACTAAAATTAAAAAAATTCGAATGACAGTACGTCACAATAAATAACCAGCAAATAAAGCTAATGAAACATCTGCTGCCTTCTAGTCATTAAGTCAGATGTTTAAGAACTTGACATTTTACTTACGGTACTGTAACCAAAGTGATCGTAAACTAAATAAATTCCAATAAGATTATCATTGTATGACTGGCGCAGAGTCCTAATGACGTATGATGATTTGAAATAGCCTATATTATACGACTAAGCATCGAAGATTTGGTAAATTTCATCAGAGCCGTTTTCAGTGAAAACCTGACAAAACCTAGACCATGAGCGTAACTTACAAAGAGACATAACTTTACTAAACGCCTTTTCGACCTCTTTGACTCATAAAACGTCAAATTTTCACAAAAAACTCAAGATTATAAGTTATTTAAAGACAACATTATAATTGTATATATACAGATAAAAAATCAAAATGCAATTTTCAGAAGCCACGTTGTACATTACAACGTGTGAAACTGTTTCACAGACAGTAGTTTCAAGGTTAGCGCCGTTGCTAGGATAAACCCGTAAACCCAAGTAATCCTCCGAGCTGGTGGCTTTATAGGCCTACGAAACTGACCGTCATAGGAATGAATTCTACCCTCCTTATGGTCCATTTAATAACGTTGACATAAAAGCAACATTATTAACGTGCTATGTCTGAATAACTAATCTTGTAGTTTTATTTGGTCAAAGGTATCACTAATGTCTTACAACTTAACAACATATTTCTAGTGGAAGTGAGTGATTTAGGGAAGTTTCCATTGATCGAAAAGTAAACTCATCTTAATAGAATTAGTTAGAATCTATGAATGTACATGTGCATGAATATGAACTCAAATGTATGATTTCATCTGCCACTCATATATTTCTGAGTGTTTACACGCGCAATTAAATGCGATAGTTTCAAACACATCAAAGCTCCATTCTGTACCTTAATGATGGAAGTGGTTTCAAGGGAATCTCAAGTGCCCCTAATTCAAACCAATAGTCAGTGGATGAGCCATCAGAGGATGAGCCTGAAGCAACAGGGTTGGTGCAATACAACTAACGAGCTACTAGTATAAAACATTCTGTCACTTATGGAACACAAGGTGCTACAAACTGTTTGCGGAAACATGTTTTATTGTTAGCGAATTTCCCCTATAGGGAAGAAGCTATTACCGTAGGTGGCATGGTAAGACTTAAGCCCGAGACCACGATAACATTTTGTTTTGAGGTCCCCAGATGCCAAAAACACTATTCGTTCAAATTTATATATATATATATATATCTATATATACATTTAAGAAATTAACACCATTTTGTTGCAATATTTCGAGGTATTCTCTTTATCAAGCACAAAAAATGAATTATCATTCTTTGTGCTTGATAAAGAGAATACCTCGAAATATTGCAACAAAATGGTGTTAATTTCTTAAATGTATATATATATATATATATGTGTGTGTCCGTTACCACGATAACTTTTGAAAGAAACGCCCGATTTTGATGAAATTTGGCAAAAATGTGTAGAGTAACATTTATGACTTTAAGTTCGAAAACCAGATTGATCGGACTATGGGAAGGGGGTTTTATAGGGGTTTTAAATTTTCCAAAAATCACTTTTTTGAATTTTTCCCCCTAACATTTTAAAAACACTCAATTTAAGTTACAGCCATTTTATAGAGCTCAAAAAAACAAATAATTTAGTATCTTGAATCATTAACCTAGGTTTAGTGGTTGTAGAGAAAAGTAAAAAAAACGCGTCCATAAAATTGTCCATGTTAATCTTATGGGAAAAAGGTTTTTGGATTTTCCTCAGATAATTTTACTGAAAACTTGACATTTGCTGATACCAATCAGTTCAGCCCTACAAAAGAATCATTTTGGTGTTTTAAGTGTTGTTCTACGTCCAACCGTTGCAGAGATATTCAAAGTGCTAAACACAGTACGTTGTCCAATGTTATCCTTATGGAAATAAAATAAAATTTTATATCTCGATTATTTATGAATGTATTTTGATGAAACTTGGTATGTGGCTTCGCGTAGTACTGGTATATTGATATTTGCACACTAGATGAATTTTTTGTTGATTATCCCCGTTGCAGCAAACCTGCATACTCGGCCCCCATATTATTCATATGGAGAATAAGTCAAGTTTTATATCTCCCTTAGTTATGAACCTATATTAATAAAACTTGGTATGTAGCTTCACCTGGTTGAGTTATATTGATAATTGCAAAAATACACATTTTATCTTCCTCGTTGCAGCAAACCTGCGTACTCAGCTCTAATGTTATTCTTATGGAGAATAAATAAAATGCTATATATCACTTATTTATAAATGGATTTTTGTGAAACTTGGTAAGTAGCTCTATGTAGTAGTGAGACACATATCTAATCATTTGCTACAACGAGGTTCCCTCTTCAATATCCAGATGGTTATATATATGCATTGGAAATTCGCTGAGTACGCAGGTTTGCTGCGACGGGGGTATTTTTATACTTATTGCTACAATCATATGTTATTGAAAAGAGAAGTTCGACATGGTTCTGGATTATTTATGACGATACGTTGCATTATAACAGTTCACTGCTGAACAAATTTAATCTTCAAAGCAGCTGATTCTAATCTTGATAATCTTAAGGGCTTACTCATTGACTGCGCCTCATATCCTGCAGCAATTTTACGTTAACGAGCATTTACACGGGGAAATGTCACCGTTAAAGTTGGTAATATAGTTCATAAGAAAAAAAGTCAGCCATATTCAAAGCAACTTCAAGATAGATCTCGCCTTGGAGTTGAACAGAAACTCTCACAACATTTAATATTGTTGCAGAAATATGATTGGCTGTATGAAATTACATTTGCGAGTTCCTGCAATTACTGACTAACACATAGAATCAATTAGTTCGCCTAGACCAATGCCACGTCGTAGGCGTGCTAAAGTATAGTTGACACTAATTACTTTAGGCAGATTGAATAATATTAAATGAGAAAACCGAGAGGGTCCAGTTTGGGCAAAAATAACTGAACAACTTGTTTTTATACATCCGTGAGTCTAGTAGAAAAGCCTAGCTAATGGATATAGTTGTTTTACCTTAATTTTATGCAAATCTATGTTCATTCGGGATATCAAGTTGCACGTTCCATCCAAAACGTTGGAGAGCTGCGGATTGCTAGCTTGATCAACATATTTTGTGCGAATTTATTTCTACCTATGTTTATGGTTAGTTGCATAAGAAGTGTCACGGGAATATTTCGTAGTGTGAATGTGCCTTTACGTGTCTATTTATAGGTTATCTATTGATAGAAGTGGTAAAGTTGCAGACACGTGTTGATTGTGGAGTCAGTTATTAATGCATTTTTTTGTTGTTGGTAAAGTAACGCATGTAATAGTTATGATTATATATATTTTGTATTGTTGACTTTGCAAATTATGACATGCTTGTGTGCATGAATTGTTTGCTTTAAATTTAGTACTATTTATATATTCTCCTGAGCTGCACATTGAATTTGCTGTTTTAAAATATTTATTAAATACTTTTTCAACTTTTTGATTAGAATATTACGTGTTATTATTACGGGATGTAATTATTTTTCCGCACACATCCTATATGATGCATGACATTATAATTAATTTTTAAGCATTTTCCCCTCGAAACAAGATTTTCTGACTTCTAATTTTTTTCTGATTTTACGTTTCTAAGATATTAAACTAAAGAAACTAAAACACCTGCCACATTGAAACCTTAAAAGCCGAAAACGTTAAATTCAATACAAAACTATCCTAACAAAATAATAATGTGCTAATCTTTAAGTCAATATATTAAGTTGTCCTTCAAATGAATACGCGCGAACACGCAGACGGAGAATGGAGCGAGGTAGATCATATATACTTAATGGACATATTAGTTTCCCCTAAACCTTCCTGTAGTTTTGGCAGAGAATAGTTCTTTAGAATAAATAAGTACGGAATTTTCTTCATCGCACAGAATAGTTGTTCGACAGAGCCTTCGCTAAGCTGCAGATTGGGGTGTCAAAGTTTGTCGCTGGGCGGGAAAACTTGTCAAACAAGCCAAATTAATCCCGCTTTCTAAGGTTTATTGTTCTACTAACTTTACTTTCGTAACATTTTCGATATTACCTCAAATACTACTATACCATTTACAAATTTTACGGTAAATTTATAATCTGGAGCAATGCTAATTTCACATCGCTGAACCAGATCAAAACGATACACGTTTAAAAGGGAAATCATGTTTATTTATATCTTTCAATGTTCCAGGACGAGAGCTTCATCTTCATAGGGCGATTACAAAATTAGATTTCCTCAGAATATTTTACATTTTTAATATAGCTTTCAATCAAACAATAAGAACGTTGGTTTGTTATATTAAAACATTTGTTATACTAAACATTGGGGATGGATAACTTGTTAAGTATTACTTTTCGCTATCTTGGGGGCGATATTTTGATATCTATATTTATACTTGCCAAATACCATTATCACACTGAATTACTGACTGACGTACTGACTGAAGTGACTGTGCACTGTATATAAAAAACGACAATGCCTATGAAGCTTAAATTTTGCATGGTGGTTCCCCTAATGCTGTAGATGTGCTATATAAAAGTTAATCTATAACATTATAAAGAAGAGGTGGTTTCTGTCTGTCTGTCTGTCTGTCTGATGTTCCGGGTAAACGCTAAAACTACTGACCCGACTGGGCTGAAACTTTTCACAAAGGTAGATCTTGAACCCATGCAACACATAGGCCTATTCACTTCCTTAAAATACTCTCGGGCTACGCCCCGTGAACTTCCTAAGTTTCAATGTTTACATTTCAGAAGAAAAACATTCAAAAACTGTAACGCGAACAGCTGAGGACACTTCCATTTGACAGCTTAAAGAGCAGAAGCAAGAACAGCTGTTTCAAGATAACTCTAAAATGCAAATTGCATTGACTATAGAACGGGTAAAGAAAACCCCTGTGCAAAGAACGAATGAAAAATTATCATCAGCTACTAGTCTTTGGAATAATTATTTTACTAGTGTCTTAACAATATTTAAATCCCTGGGAACCGACGAAAATCGACGGAGATTAAGAAATACCACGTGAATGAAGTCGTGGGTACCAGACTTTAAAGTGGGCTGGAAAGTCTATATTTATAAAATATAAAATTAATACTTTGATACATAATATTTTATATGATTTATTTTAATTCAAACTTCACGTTTAATAGTTTTATTTTAAGTCTTAACTAAATTTATAAATGTTGGAAAGCTATGATGTAAAATGTACGTAATATATTTCCAAGACTTTTGCAGTTTTCCTTTGTCAAACGGTGATCCCCAAACTTTTGACGTTCTATGACGTTCTTCCACGTACGTTTCTGTAACAAAAGTATACAAGTTTTTGAAAATTATGAATGTTTTTACCAGGATAAGCACTTCATATATATGGTTTTTAATAAAAGTGCTATAATTTTAGCATCTTGTCAACCTTTTACAGTAACTGGATGAATCACACCGTCGCGTCGCAGACATCATACTCGTCGCATCGTTATCTAATCATTTGCTACAACGAGGTTCCCTCTTCAATATCCAGATGGTTATTGAAGAGAGAGATAGATATTGTTGTCATTTCAATAAAATGTTGTCGATTGATTGATTGTTATGTCTCACTAAAAAAAACGAAAATTAAACCTCAACCAGTATCTTCTTATCGCGTATAAGTGGATTATTGATTGTCGGAAGAACGTAAATTTCTCTTCTTCAAATCGATTTAATGATTGAGGGAGGTTGGATTTGTATAAACTAAAATGCCTCGAGCTTTGTTGCAAAGCAAATAAAACGGATCGTGCATATCACGATCAGTTGGCTCAGTTGGGATATCACTTAATGTTATTGCGTACCGTTCGCATTAAACACACTTTTTTATTAATAAAAAAATTACGAAAACTGTAATCGGATTCTTAAACAACTCATGCTAAACAATTTATTTATTACAACGTAAGAGCCATTTTAGAAGTACTAAGTGTGATAGTAATTAATGTTTCGATAACAAACCAGAGTTGAAATGAAGGTAGATAACAAACATAAAAGAGATATAACGTTCATAAAACGTTATGATATTAGAGATATTTACTCTAGAAAAAAAGCAACACAATAAAAGGATAGTAATAATACAACACAAAGCAAAATAATATGATAGTGCAACACCAAGGAGGGTTTGTGCAGTGTAAAAGCATATTAAAGCCTAGGAAGCTTAAGCTAACCAACATCATACACATGATAAAGCTCCTAAAAAGCTTTACGAGTTTATTGAACTCGTTTCTTCATAGGTGTAATTGATGTCTTTACACTAAGCTCATTGGAAGTTTGGTTGAGAAACTATTAGAGAACAATTTTAGGCCCTTTGACATGTCTGGCATGTCCGTGACAGTGGATACTTGTAAGGGAACTGTCAAAGTTCGTGAATTTAACTTTTAGAATTTTATATTTATAGTGTTTAAAAAAAATACATTCGTAAGCTGCTGTAATTTAACTGATTAACTTGAAATGATAAAATATTGACCGCAATGTTACAAGGTTTTACATATTAGGTTTAACAGAAAATGTGAATTTAGTGCACCCACTGCTACGACAATTTTCGTACACGGTTGTCTTATCGTGATTACGAATGTATTTTACAATTTATTTTGACAGTAAAAAAAGGAATATCAGGAGAAGATAAAAAAATATCAATACAATTTATAAGAAGCAAAAAACAAGTAATAACGAGTACTTCAAATTTTATTCAGTGTCCGTATTATTATTTAGGTTCGGTTTGAATTCGCACCGAGCCCGAGTTAAAAGAGGGGTTATAAAAATAATTAAATGAAGCAGATATAAACAATTTTAATCTACCTAGCCAGCTAGAATAAACAAATGTAGACGAAGGGAGTTTATAAAAGACTCAGTTGAAAGACGAGACGAATAAATAAACAGAACATTCGAAAACAAACTGGCGAAGGTCATCAGTACGAAATGGGAGAAATTCCTACGTCAAACTAAGTGTAAACAGTTGTAGATCTACTTTTCAGTAAGCTTGCTCACCTGACCCTTACAGACACACAAAGAATATATTTAATATTAATAAAACATAGCTTAATAATATTTTCAGTATAAAGATTATACTTAATCCATGGCGTTTGGACCGTTGGCCTAAAATAGTTTGTGATAAAATGCCACTAGCGTACACAGAAAAAATAGTTACAATAAATGACAAAATTATAAGTCCATTGGGAAATTTGCCGAACGATATTGACAGTCGGGCGATAAAACGTTACGCTTAACAACATTAACCTAGTTTGGCTTAGCGAACGACGCAAATATAAACTAATGATATTTATTGTTACACGGAATAAATCCATTGCAAGTTCTCCGGGAAACTAAGCAAGATAAATAGTTTATTACAATTATTACGTAATTCCAATGTCGTTTGTCCTTCCTATGTCTGTAAAACATTTACCATACCTCAAATTAAAACAATAGTTACAACGAATATTGATTAGTAATTGTTCAAATAAGGTAGAGGAATTATTCAATATTAACTTTGCTTATTAGTAGTACAGTTGTTGGTTTGTTTACTTTTATACTTTATTGCATTTGCCTAAGAGAGTTCTATTTTCATACTGTTCATTAGTGAATTTCTTATGGTAAAGTGAACTATTAGCATGACTCGCACGGTGAAATTTAAGCCCGGGACCACCATAGAAGTTCCTAACGTGACCCCCTGAACACGTTTTGGGGGGCGTTCAAAATTATATATGTATATATATGTATATGTGTGTGTGTGTGTGTGTGTGTGTGTGTGTGTGTGTGTGTGTGTGTGTGTGTGTGTGTGTGTGTGTATGCACTCTGGTGGTCGCATTTTTTGTCCGATTTACTTAAAATTTGGTAGGGATGTTCCTTTCTTTAATCAGTTGGACAAGTTCGTTGGGCAAAACAATCGGAAAACCCTAACCCCCCTTTTTGGGGATTATTCTTTCAAATTTCAAGTTCTTGGGCCCAAAAAGGGTCAGAAAAGCCCCGGACGTAAAATTAATGCTTATATTAAGATGGGAATTAGTGAAGTGAAAGTTTTAAGCCCTCTCTCGTCATTCCAGCATACATATTCATCGAGTTATTAAAGAAAATGTATATAGGCTAAAGACGGTACGTTGTCTTATGGGTTTTTACATTATAAAAGCATGTTATTCAATTGTTGGTGTATTTGTATCATCCCCAGCAACCTCGCGCCTACTTTCAAGCCTGACTGGACCTTCTCCTAACCTAATAATGCGCAAAATTGTATCCCTAGCATTGCAGGTAAATGAAACCAGGAGCATCAGAACAGCCAAAAATCAATGTTTTCAGATTTCAATAAATTTGGAATAAATGTATGTTTTTACACTGGTTTTGAGTTTTAAAAGTTTTGTATGTGGAAAGTCACTTCCCTCACGTCAGCGTGCTGCGTGCGAACTCGTTTTTTCTTAAGAGCGTTATACTGTACCCGATAAATCTGTGCTATGATTGTGAGCAATAATATTTCACAAGCCTTGTTTAGCCTATTTCATATTATATTATTGTGATTTTTATATATGCTTAAGCTACATCCTGAAGATGGTAGTTAACCCTTTGAAGTCCTCATTTATTTTTACCATTAACATTCATACATATAAAAGTAAATTTTTTAAAATTTAGTAACATTTATATATTTGTTATTAGTTAATCCTAAGGAAATTTCTAATCCAAATAACGAGGGAAAACAGTTGACAAAAATCGTCGTGTTGCTTCTGAAACAGTGGTTCAAAGACCTCAAAGTACCGCGGACTTTGTTTGTGTTATATTTAGCATCAAGTGGTATTCGGCCGTTTCAACGTGTATACATCGTTTTATTTCGAGTAAAGTCTGATTGATACGTTTCTTAACTTTGACTATCAAAATTAAATATTACACATTCAATGCTTTATAATTTATTTTTCTTCAAACATTTAAAAATTGTTAAAAAGTTTAAGTTTTGAGTGCTTAAAGTTAGTAAAAATAAAATGTTTTTTCTATTATATTTGGTTCAGGGGAACTAAATTTGAAATATAAATATACAACATGTAAAATGACTTAAGAGGACTTAAGAAATACAAATTTTAGTCCCCCTCTCAAACCCTAGAACTCAAACTCGTTTTTACATTCGAACTGAAGAGATTATTGCTTATAACCGAGGAAGACGATTGTTGAACCAACAAATTGAATAAGAAAATGAAAACAATATTTGTCCTATCAATAATCTATTATTGTCTTTGCACTCAGACTATATATAGAGATTATCTATAGAGAATCTATAGAGATTACGTTAAAAATATTGTAGGTTTTTTATTTATATTCTATTTATATCTCAATAAGCGTGTTTTGCTCTACCGACAACCATTTTTTATGAGTAATTTAATTGTCAGTCGTGTAATGATCATAATAGGAGATATTTTAGTTTCTATCATGCAAAAACGGTAGTTACGAGTATTTTGTACTCGCTATATTATTTTAAAATTCAAACCCAAATATAAATGTTAAACACTAGAGCTCAATGGATGGAGGTCCCATAAATAAAAGGGTGGTAAGGGTAAGGGTTATATCTGTATACGATGTGATTATCCAAGCTGCTGATTCAAATGGTAACCAAGCATTCCTTATACAGGGTGTTTGAAAAAGAACTCCCTAATTCGAGAACAGTTGTAATGGTGAAACGTACAATATCTTACATTTATGAATACATAGTGTGAAATAGAATATCTTCAAGTTTTGGTTTTGCCTTCGTAAACCTCGATGAGTGCACCATTAGTTGCTCTAAACAGATCAATACAATTCCCCACTCCTCGCCAGGTATTTGTTAACATTGCAGGTGGGACTGACGCAACTGCTCTGATGATCCTATGTCCTGGCCACCTCGAAGCCCAGATTTAACCCCACTGGGCTTTTTTATATTTATTTTGGGGACATGTATATATGCTGAAAATATCCATGACATTGACCATTTATTGAGTTTCGTCAGCCACACCTGCAATATTGGCGAATACCTGGCGAGAAGTGGAAAATTGTCTTGATCTATGTAGAGCAACTAATGGTGCGCACATCGAAGTTTACTAGGACAAAACCAAAACTTGAAGGTATCTTTCACAATATTTATTCAGAAATATAAGATTTTGTATGTTTCACCATACAAATTTGTCTTGAAAATAGGGAGTTCTTTATCAAACACCCGGTACAATATACTTATCTTAATATATAAAAATGAATCCCTATTTTACTTGGTCACACCATAAATTGAGCATGAGTGCACCAAATGGAATAATTCTTTTTTTTTGCTGTGTTCGTTTATGTCTGAACAAGGTTTTGATAAGAGAGACTTTTTAATCCGAGCTAAGGGCTCTGTCCCATTAGCCTTAAAAGTCCCATTGATTTGATCAAAGTTCAGTTAGTTACACCAAACAGCTGCTAACAAGGATTATATCTAAACATACTTGAAAGGCATAAAAATATGTGAATTGTGGAAATAGCAAATCTACTTGAGTGGCAACTCAAACTGTTTTTTTCGGTGCCGAAGTTAGCACTATATAAAAATAGGCGAGTGAGCGTAGCGAACGAGCTCAACCGGGAAGCGAGTGAGCGAAGCGAACGAGCTCATTTTAAAAATGAACGAGTATTTGACATAAAACAAATTCAACGACATTAGGACAGGACAACATCTGTTGGGGCAGCTTGTTATTCTAATAAAATCCAAGTTGGTAAAATGAGTTTTGTTTTTATCATGCTACTTAAATCGTGTTCAACAGTGGCAATTAAACCGGGCACAAACAGACGCTAGAGAGCATATCAGAGTACCAATCAGCTGATGTGTTGTGCTTCACCTATTTAGACCGTTTTAACTGAATGTTCAGGCAGGAGTTCAGGGTTGTAATGGAATACAAGAATATTCACCTTTCACATAAATGTTTGGAAATAATCTAAAGTTTCATATTCTTAATTAAACAGTTCTTACAAAAATCAATTTTAGTCATTTTGAATGTATTCGTAATAACTGTAATAGGAATTACAATAAATTTATAGTTGGTTGATGAGATAAATATAATGCAATACTTGCAAGGCAACACAACTTCCTATAGTCCATTTACTACATAATTTATTTTATTTATGTTAAATTTATTAAGATCACTTCTAATATGACGTCTCATTGATCCGATAAAAACTACTGAGTACTAACAGAATATAACATTTTATCATGACGAATTAGTCTGAATAACTTATTAGAGACATGTAAATAGTGTAATTATCTAACGTGTTTAGTAGTTTGAGTAAAGAACTCTTAATCGCATGAAATCACAAAGAATAAAAATGTCTAATACGCGTTTAAACAGAA
Source organism: Allygus modestus (assembly GCA_963675035.1). Lineage (NCBI taxonomy): Eukaryota > Metazoa > Arthropoda > Insecta > Hemiptera > Cicadellidae > Allygus > Allygus modestus. The sequence goes on from OY776112.1 coordinate 406,727,142, forward strand.
TGCACGGACAATAGTTCTAGATTTTAATCAGACAAAGGGTTACTTACATTATATCAACGTTCTCAGATTATTTCAAGTTTGCATAATTTTTGGACCAACTACTTATTTTTAGTTATTGCTATATTATTATAACCATACTGTGATTTTGAATAGTTAGTTAGAATAATTTTTAGATGTCTTTATGAATTAACTGGGATTTTGTAGGTGATTGACCAATACTAACATCTCTAATTACTGATGTTGTTCTCCAAAAGTTTAATTAAATGTTAAGGGTTCAGTGGTTTTATTACATAGTGAATATATGTTTACTGTATAAGGGTGAAAAGGTAATAAGAATCAGGGGTAGTAAGATCAATTTTCTTGTCCTCCTACAGTATATTTGAGTATATAAGTATGAACGAATCCGACAGTAACTTTTTGTTATTATATAAACCTTTCATATAAGAAAAAGTAGATCTGAAAATTGTCATATGAAAAGTACACCAACTTCTCAATGTAACAAAAGTAATAGTTTTATTTTATAAAATTGTTTTATCTTTGTTTACAATCTCAAGCCTATTTGATTATTTTACATAATATAAAGTGTTCCCTTTGCATATTGAACGACCGTGTGCGTTTCAAACTAAAAGAAGGAAAATCTGAAAAGTAGTGTAGGTTTAACTCCACTGAAAAATCCTCGATTTAATTTTACCATATAAGATTAAATCTTGTTGGTTTGTTTTGACACTTAAGAAAACTCATTTCCTTTGTTTAACATCCAATGGTTGTATAAACATTTCAAGGAGTAACTTCCACTGAAAAATCCTCGATTTAATTTTTCCATATAAGATTAAATTTTGTTTTTTTGTTTTTACACTAAAAAAAACTCATTTCCTTAGTTTAACCCACTAAGGTAGTAATGTTATTCTATTCCCAATAGCATACAACGGGATTTGATTGGTGCTGCACTCTAGTAGCAAAATATGTAACTAATGACCACGGGCGACTACGGTTCTATCCGCTAGGGGCGCGGACTGACTGAAAAACCTTAATATCGCCGCTAAGTTCTTGGTCGTGTTAGTTGAGTTGGCTACGTCGTGGAAACACCTTGGCCAGGTGTGGATACGATGTTCGTGGGTTCGATTCCCACACACGACCAAAACTACTGACCAGTCGTGCAACTCACAATGAGTTAACCGGTCTGTGGCAACGTTGGTGGGAGGGGTCCAAGTAAAACGGTGGCAGGCTTGCTTGGAAGTTAAGGGATCGATTAATCCATTGTGAGTTACACTGATTTTGCTACTTTTTACTTATGTCTACTGTGTGTGTGTGCCAATGCGACTCTAAAAACTGAATGAAAACAGTATTTTAATGAAAATAAACTCTTAATCCATTTAAAAATACAAATTTCTATTCCAATTCATAGGTTTAAAAAATTAAAAGTAAGGAACGAGACCAGGTCGTATGTCTACGCCAATGGGCTAACATTAAATGGTTGTATAAACATTCCAAGGAGTAATTTGGAGAGATAGGAGAAGGAAGTAGGAACTTGGGAAAAAATAAATCAGGTAAGAGTACCTGATTTTCAGTTAGTCATATCTGGGAAGCAAATTTCAAAAGACCCCAACATTGTAACCCCTAGCTGAACATGGTTACCTCATCCCTTCTCACCTTTCCCATACCTGCTTCCGGTGACCTGCACTTATTTATTACATATAAATAAGTAATTGATTATATGTGTATGATAACAAAATAATCACTATGAACATACTAGCAAACACTGTGAAATTTCTCAAATGTTTATTTTACCCTATTCGTACTTTTATAAATCTCTAGTATTATTATAACAACTTTGTTATTGTGTTCATAATTGCACTATTAGCAATTTGATATTTGACTGATGAAACTAAACTTGTTTTCTAAAATCTTTAGTAATTCAATGGGGTCAACCCATAAAGTGGTACTTAAACATTTCATGTGTGAGTCATGGGATGGTGTTGTTCTCTTCGTTCTCTTCGATCCAGGATCAAACTATGTTTTTAACGGAAATATTCAGCTCAGTGACCCATTCAGCTAATGGAACATTTCCGCAATCCTATTGGTCGTTGTTCGGAGTCTATGAAAACAAGTTAATATGTCACTATTTCCCTTGGTTATAACTGTATTATATGTTTAGAAAAAAAAATTCTTAAGAACAATTGGAATTAGTTTTTATTATGAAGATTGTTGATAGGTCCAGACTTTGTTTCTTATTCATAGACGTAGTTACAAGTTGTTGTTTAAAAATCCTAAAGAAAATTGGGTATCAAATTTAAATCATCATTTACGATATTTAAAACAGGCAATAACTCTACATTTTTAACCGAAATATTTAGTTTTCTTATTAATCTTATAACATTTGTTAATGCAACAATGTAGGTGCTTACTAATCCAAGTGATAATAAGTTATAACTAAAATATTTCTTAAGATTTGTTTACACAAAACCACCAACAAGTCAGGTTTATGCTTTTTAAGCTAATGGTTATCTCTCTTTTAGTGCGCTATGAAACAAAGATCGATTGTACTGACTTTGAACTTAAATTATTTAAAATGTTTTTGGATAACCCATTTTATACTAGTTAATTTTCATTGGATGTTATGGAATATGAAAACTTTATATTATAATAGTTAGACATGTTTGGTTATGAAAGAATACAGTACCTTCTTTCAACTAATATTAACTTATTAAATTTGCTTCGACATATTGTAAAAATAAAACATTACTTTTCTCAAATCATAATTGTAAAAATCTAGAGTTTTCTTTAAAAATAAACCATTATTATATTGCAACGTATCTGGTGAGTCATAAACACTTTCTTGTTTGAAAATGAAAATATAATAGAAGTCAAAAGGTTTCGATTGCCTTTACCCTTGTCGCTTTATCCCTGAACGCAAACAGCAAACGCCAATAGAATGCGTACAGTTCCACCTCCAAGGCAAACAACACATGTTCACCGGTCGTGAAGATAGGCATACGGAACCGGCATTGGACTGCAGCCAAAACAGCTGTCATCGGAGCTAGCAGTGTTTACGTAATTGATTTCTTATAGTTTTAAAACTACAAACAACAGCCTGTTTTAAATTTTGTTTGGACTTTGCCTATCACTTCTAATATTTAATCCTACACCACGTTTTGGGAGATCCTTATCAAGTGACCCTACTTTCATATATGGCATATCAACAAATTTGACCTAGCTAGACAATTTGTCAATGTTTGTTCATAAGTTTGAGTGCAATTGGTAGTTAGGTAATTTGTTAATCTTTAGGAATAAGTAGTGTGCAATTCATAACGGGAGGGATTGCCTTACATCCCGGAATTTAATGTAGTTTTAAAGACTAGAAGCGATAGGCTGAGTAAACAAAATTCAAAATAAATTACAAATCTATCGCTCTATCGAGTTTAGGATATACAATTAAAGTACTCCAAAAAGCTATTACGTTCTTAGACGGTCCTAAAATTACCAGTGTGTTACCTCATTGAGAATCGAATGAAATAATATAAATAAATTTGATTTTTTAAAGCTTTTGACATACTAAAAAAAATGCCACAGAACAACTAGAAATTACATAATGTAAATAAAACTGCTCCTGGAATGACAACACAGTACTCACAGTTCGTTATGAGGGGCGATGTAAATTCTGAACTATGAGAACATTTGCTCGAAATCGAGTAGAAGGTCCTATTAGTAATAACTGTAGATACAACAAGACTCAGTTGGTAAACAACTATTGGTAAATAATTATCAGGAAGGGATTTTACGAGTCCCAACTTACGACTGTGGGATACGATATCGAGTAGGGGGGGACAATGACCCTTCAGTTGTATCTCAGCTGTTTAAACTCTGTTTTTTTTTCAATCGTACTTTAACAATTTTCAAAGGCAGTTAAATGTGGAAATTTAATAGAAAAATAGATACAAATTCATGGATAAATAAGCAACAATACTCGCATAATGTGTACTCAATTAATCCCACTTAACATATAGACCCACTTAACTCCACCCACCAGTTATAATCTATAATTCTATTTATATTTTGGTTGTATTTTGTAGAATCAGTCTAGTTAACGTACAGTATTTAGTATTATAATTAGTGTAATAAGTTAAACAAATAATATGAAAAGTGTCCCTTTAATACAAATTGAAACTGCACCGACTTGCTTTTAAGATGATCAAATAAATATGCTCAAATGGAGTCACTCCATATATGTTCCCACATATTGTTTTTTCTGACTTTTTTGTCATACACATTTATTATGCCAAAATATTAATTCAATAATTTCTACTCGAAGTTAGTTATGTTTTTGTTTTGATGATACAAAGTATATAGTTTAGTATCGTTGAAAAGGTGGTTTAAAATAACACTAGTTGTTTATTTACTCACTTCTGCAATAAAAAAACAATTACTGTAACTCTGTATTGCAAGTTTTTTTTTAGCTATCTTGGTTAATTTTAAAGAAAACTGAATCGAGATAAAACGAAACATTCTGTGGCTTAAGCTAAAGCTAGTAAGCTCCGAGTAAAAGCTGCTGCGATACAATAACTGAAGGGCCATTGATTCTTCTCTCACCACGTTCTCTGCCAGCCCATAGAGTCGAGCTAAAACCTGGAAAATCTTTCCCCGGCCTTTTATGTAAATTCTATGATTATTTTGATAACTATAACTTCTATTTCCTACCAAAACTATAAATTTAGTTGCATGTAAAATGATATATTTTGTAAATACAATATTTGCTATAAGAATTTCTAAAAACATAAAACCACGTGCTGTTTTCTTGCGATATCGGGTTGAAAGGACAATCCCTAAATATGTGTAAAAAGGTTAAGCTGTTTTTAAACGTTAAAATGCCTATTTGTGAAAAAGTCAATGAACAATTCGTGTGAAAGAACTAGAAGGAACAAAGCTACAGCAAATGTTTAAGAAAATCTACATTTATGTACTTATTTACGCAATAACTACTTGCGACGGTTAACGTTATTGTGCTTCTGAAACCAATAGTTTCATTTATTAAATTTGTTGTCAACCTTGAAAGTTTGTTAAAGTTGCTTATTATATTAATACTGAAAATATTGGTGAAATATATCATGAGGCGGTAGTATCCTTCCTATTAGTTATCAAGCATTCCGTAGGCGATGGCAAGAACATTGATTTAATATCAGTCTATTGGATTTGGTCCCAGACCAATCGACCTCGGCCTAGAATTCAATTTTCATAACGGACGAATTAACCTTTTTTATTGATTTATGCTTATGGTAAGAACAAAAAATATACAATTACCATTGCCCACGTGCCGCTTGCGCATTGAAACGATATTTTGAGTTGGGTAAAAGTATTGCTGTAAGATAGAGAGTACGTTATACCAATTAATAAGTGAGAATCTCCCATTGAAAATAACATTATTCATGGTTTTAAATAGTTTATTTTTAGCATATAGTGGTGATGGAGATCTTCAAAATGATGGTTCAATTATTGGTTTTGATGAAGTACTAAGGGGGTCTTGTCAATAAAAACACCGATAGTAAATAATATTATAACGATTTTTCAGTCGCCAGTAACATTACTTTGCAAGATGAAAAGAGTAACAAATCAGCAACAGAAAAAGTAAAATCATGACAAATATACATAAAAATAAATAAGGCTACAAGATTTCATATTATTTTTACTTTTTGTTTTGAGTTTATGTTTACATCGATGTATATGATTGAATATATGTCTAAATACTTTTATTTTTCATCATTTAAAAAACATCGTATGCGTCATGTGACTTGAAATAACAAAGCAACTTTATTTATTAAATTTTTGTGTGCTAAACTAAAATAATTTAACTTCAGGTAAAAACGTTTTATTATAACTTTTTTATAATTTAACGACTTAAACAGGAGCGAGTTAAACCTGAATAGAGCAAAACTGTTAGCATATTCATGTAAATAAGTTAATGCAATAATAAATCACATACAAAACCAGTGGAAATGATGAGGAGGCTTAGTTGATGTTAGTTGAGACGCAGACGAGAAAGAGGACAAACAAATGAATCGGAATATTTTACAAAACACTGGCAAGGGAATACGAAGAACTTGTTTAAGAAGTAATTGTATTTTCAATTTCAACGTTTTTAATTTAGATACAAGTGTAAACTTTACGAGTGAAAACTTAAAAATTAATATAGTTTATATTCGAATACAAAAAGCTTTTCATGGAACTCACTGAATATTTATGCTTACCGTTTTTCAATTATCATAATGCTGAGCGATTGTAAATTTGGATCAATACTAATAGCTTCAAATACTGGAGCGATTTTGGGATTAAACCGTGTTTGGAGAATAAACAAGTGTTGAAAGACATTTCGCTTTTAGGAAAATAAGGGATTTGGTAAACCACATCGCAGCTGGATATAAAGGGAGTGGCCTTTATAGTCGACACCGACTCAGATTATTGTATTTGGGCTGCTCAACCTCGCTGCGAATTCCCTTCTTTCACAATGTTCCGAATATCCAGACGGATTCATACATTTTCCTTGCAATTGGTTGTAATTAATGCCGGATACTTAAAAAATATAAACAAAGACAACGGAGTTTTCATGTTAATTATATATTCTACAGTATATAGTGGGGGTAGTAGATTTAATATGATGGTACGGTATTTAAAGCAAAATTCCTAAAATGTAAGACAATATTACTGTATTTAGAAAAACGTGTTTTCCGTTTCGAAACTGGTCGCTGGGTTTTTAATGTAAATTCTATAAAGCATTAAATTCAAATTTCGATTACATCAAAAATACTAAATTTTTTGGTTTATTCATGTAATTTTAATTTATAAAACCTCATTTGAGAGTAATGGTATTCCAGTTAGTATAAAAACTCTCGAACAGAGTAGGTGGCAGGTGATGAATAAACGAACTAGATGCTTTCAGAAATACTTTACCTAATAATACATAGTAATACACTGTTGACGTCCCTAGGCTTACAATTCATTTCTAAAAGTTTCTATATGCAATAAATGCAGACGTACAGTATACCATGTGGGTGTCGATGTTTGTTATGGAACTGATATAAAAAAGGTTTTTGAAATGAAAAGTGCCTTGTGCCAACTTAGTGGCTTGTACATTACTCAGCACCTTAAATGTGTTGGTGACATTTTACTAACCGATATACATAATAGCCGAATTCAATAACAACTAAAATCAAAACTTTCATAATTGATGTGTATTCCTGTCTATCTCATTGTTGGACGGCCAATGTTTCCAACGGCAATAGTTAGCTCAGTGACCCAGCTAATGGCGTATTTCCGCACTTATACAAGCAATCCTATTGGTTTATGTTCGGAGTTCCGTCGTTTATGTTCCAACTCCACATTCAGAAATTTGCCACGAATACTTCTGTGAAAAACAAGCCAGTATATCAAGAGGGTTTGTCGGTTATGACGTTTTATCTGGCAAGAGATGGTCTTCTTTCGTGCTATAAAAATTGGGTTGTTGGGCTTGAATTCGAACATTATCAAAATTTTATTTAGTATTGTCTTGTTATTACTTTAGCTTATTGTGCTTATAACGGACTTTAGGCTCTTGATAGTGAACCCTTGCAGTAGGTAGTTACTTTTAAATACATTTCCTTGCAATCGTAAGCCGGTGATGGTTATATATCTATATTTGGTTTTTGCCAAAATAAACTTTTGGTTTAATGAATTGTGAAAAATTCTACTATATGATTGAACTTATATTTATTAGATCGAAAAATCAAACAAGTTATTCATTTTTGTTAGTTGCCTTGTTAATGAAGTTCACACCACTATCTGTGTACTGTAAACAACAAAAACAACCAAGAAGGATCCAACTAAAAGAGTCATGAATATAACATCTTTTTTAATTGTTGTACGGCCACACACTTGCATCTATTTTAGTTATACTCGATTAAACATGCTAGAATGTTGGTTTGCTTTTACAAATGGAATGAACCAGTCGAGTGTAACTGGTATGCAAAGCTTTGAAAATGTGCACAATAATGCTTGAGTAATTTAATAACTGTATATATTGTAGGAATTCCAGATTGATGGAATGTTTGTGTAAAGTGCAAATCCACATTTTAGCTATTTTTATTCAAAGGAGTATTTGGGTGGAGGTGAATATTTTTAACTCAACTAAACTCATAACAAGAGATTTTTGTTTTTAATTTATAGTTCAGATTTAATTTTATATTTTAAAAAATAACTTGATTACCGGTATAGTAGTTGAAAAAAACATAACAACTTGTTATTATAATAATTTATAAAAAAATCCATCACAATAACATAATATTATGTTTTTTTTTTCAGATTAAGTGTTCAGTTACAAATATTATCATCAATTCAAAAGTACTAAACATGTAGGTACCAATTTAAGAACTCTTGAAGATTTTAATATTTGTATGGATAACTGTTTACTCAAACAATTAAGTCGTACGGTTTATAATTATACACTCATAATTATAAATTGTATAGTAATGTTTATAAATAACATAATAAATTTGTTATAAATATAAACCAAGAAAAACTTTGAAAGGATTCAAAGCGAAAAATTCAAACGATGAAGTTTGGAGATGTTCTCAATAGGGGGTGGTAGTTTTCTGTTTGAAATACTCGGTGGTTGAACCGCATGATTTTTTCTGTTCCCAAAAATGGACGGTGTACTAGGTAAAATATTTATGACTGGTTATAGTTTAAAAATAAATTACAACACAACCATTTTTTGCATATGCAATAATATGATGAATTGTAGCAACTATGTACTTATCTGTTTTCAACTATTTTAAGTGTAAATCCATATGGTATTACAGTATGACTACAGTTAAACTATTTGATATACTGTACGAAGTTGGTGGTACTAAAAAAAAAACTTGGTTTTGGTTAAGCATTTTACAGTTACTATATTTGTTCTGAGATAACATAGAATTCTAAAACTGCCCACGAGTCTTGTGAGACACCGTGTTTCCTTAAATGTTGGTCTTCACTGTTTAAAACAAAACGTCACAATACATTTTTTTTCGAAACTACTTTGGAGAAATTACATACTGAGGATTGCTATGGGTAAATAAAACACAAATCCGACGCCAACGTCTTGAAACAATTCTTCATGGTAGGTTATTTATAAGTAATACCTCTGAACTCCAAGAACCAATGGCTAGCGATAACGCTTCACCATTCCCTTGCATCCGGTCCAGACGAAATGCACTTCCTGGTTGATTATCGATCGGACCAAAAACGCTCACGGGGCTTTTACTGTGGCGAAGTGTTTATGACTTGTTTTACAAACATAAACCAAGTGAACACATAAACATTGGATAGGAAAAGGTAAAATAATTGTCATTGATTAAACTAACATACAAATTAAATAAATTAATAAACATTTTAGTAGCTTTTTATTAAATTAAAGTAAGCACATCAATTAGTTTAACTTTTTTACTTTAATCAATTTCTATAACTTCCGATTGATAAATCGCATGATCAATTCATACACAACTTTATCGTCCATGTAGTTTGTGTTACGGACGGATCGCAGAACACGTGGATTGCATGAGTTGCCACTGAAAGACTATTACTAGAGGAACAGCTATTTGACAGTATAAAAGAAAGAATCAAGATGAATGTATGTATTTTGAAAGTAATATATCTTTTAAATGTATGTATTAAATATGTAATTTATGTTGAAGGAAAATCGGGTGTCTTGCACGTTGTCCCCTCCCTGTTTATTGAGGTGGCATCTCAGTGGATAACATGATGATCTGCAAAGAAAGAGCTTTTGAAGTCGATACTGGATTTGAATTCTAATATATAAATAAATTTGAACGAATGGTGTTTTTGGAATCTAGGGACCTCAAAACGAAAAGTTATCATGGTCCCGGGCTTAAGTTTTAACACGAGATCTACGGTAATAGCTTCTTCCCTATAGGAAAAATTTGCTAAAACGTTAGTTATTGCTATTCCTAACATGACCCTTGCATGAAAATATAGTGTTAGGAAAAATCAGTGGGAAATCGGAGTCCTCGGGCGACAGTGTGAAAGGTCTAAATCAATTGACCCTTCAGTTATTGGTTCGAAATCGCTTATACTGAGAGCCTTTCTATCTCTTGCAAAAACATTCCGTTTTTTGTTTCTCTCCGATAGATAAAGATTTGTAAAATATACAGATAACATTCGAACAGTTTTCTATGTAAAAGGGCCTTAAAGTCTCACAGTTTTTGTATGTGGGTTTAAAGTCTGCTTACTTTATTCGTTCTGTAATAGTTTGTTATTTTTTTGGTGGGTTTGTTTTGCAATATTTGTAGTAAGTGTAAATACATATTTTACTTTATTATTTTGCAGTAAACTAAATTTTACAATTCATAGTGAACATTTATTTTGTATAATCACTTGTTTCATGTTAAACTAGATGGCCCGACAGACGTTGTCCTGTCCTAATGGCATTGAATTTGTTTTATTTCTAAACTGCTCGTTTATTTTCAAGATGAGCTCGTTCGTTTAGCTCACTTACTTCTAAGATTAGCTCGTTCGCTACGCGCACTCGACTATTTTTATATGGAGCTAACTTCGGCATCGAAAAAAAGAGTTTTAGTTGCCACTCTAGTATATTTGTTATTTCCATGGTGAACATATGTTTATTCCTTTCAAGTATATTTATATATATATAATCCTTATAACAGCTGTTTGGTGTAACTAACTTACTAACATGCTAACCCGACTTTGTTTTATGTATTTAAATGTATGAATAAGGTAACTTTGGTTATAAACAAAGCATCATGCAGAAGCCGTAAGACATAAGTGGTGTTATAATTTTTGCTAATAATGGGTCGCGTTTGAAAACATCATGTTTTCGGGTGTATCACTAACGGTGATAAAATATATTTTTTATTCCAGTCTTCATGAGGACTTTTATGGTACCAGACCATGTTGAGGGAAAGTTCCTTAATACCTTAAGAGTGTGAAATATTTTTTAACAAATGTACGTTAAAATCTACAAAATCCTACAAAAAAAATTATTCTACGGTAGAAAATTTGTAAAATGCCTAAATTCATCATACATAAATAATAAAAAAACCCAAGATTCAAAATTACAGTTAAATAACTGATGTGAAGTATGATCATGAGTAAAGGTCTTTTAGTTAACCTTTTAACAGTATCCTTTACTATTCTTTTCAAAATCTGGCACTTTAAAATTAATTCTTAAACATGTGAATAATAGATTTGCAGCTGTACGAATACGGTTAGCAAACGTCTTATTGCGTTTAGATTTATTACAGTTGTTAACTGTTCTTAGTAAGTTTATGCAGTGCCCACTTAGAACTGGCGACGTTTGTCAATCAAACACAAGTGTTTAAAAAAGTTATCACTTCGATGTTCATTGAACTGTTTATAGATAACAATAAAATATAGTTTGTTTTATTAAAGAAGTAATCTTATTTAATGCATGAGATTTGAGTATTTTTTTAGGTATATCTAGGCAATTATTATAAGAAAAAAGTATATTTAAACATTTAGAATAGCTCATTTATTAGCACGTTGTCGTAAAGTCAAAGTTAAAACGTTATAAAAATAAACCCGAACCGTACCTTAGAGATTTAGTGTTTTATGGGTCTCTGGCGGGAATTATAGCCTCACGAGACGCACATTTACTCCAGTGAGTGCTTTTAAATGACCCTTGAAAGATAATTAAAAACAAATTTAGTTCTTCAGTTCTGCAAAGTATTGCTTTGTTTTTCAAATACGTTCACTGAATGGGTAAGACATTGTAAATACTCTGAGTTCAATGGTTTTTTACATTACCGTACTAAACCCAATATTTTCACGCATGTTTTTTTACAACTGAAACTGTTGTGGTAAATTTCTAAACCGAATCAACCCAAATCAACCCATTTGGCAGGGTTGCAAATGCTTATCACTCACAAACAACATGTTAACAAATGTTGTCCAACATTTGCTGCACCTTTTAGTAGACATAGAAATATACCTGTTCTGTATATTGGCCAACCATTCAAAAATTACTAATTTGGATAAGTCACAATAACTTTAAGCCTTAAAAGTGGTAATTTGGTTGTACTTTTTGACGTTAACTATAAAAACATTAAACTTTAATTGATGTATTACAATTAGCTTCCCATTTTAGTTTATATTGAATGAATGAAGTCTTCCTTCAAGCTCATTATTATTCTATATAACTTCCTTGTGTACTACATGATTAGGTTTAAAAATTAATAAATTTGACAATCTTCTTGATGTTAATTTAAATTATTAAATTATTTTTCTTAATATAACATATTAACTTCAACTTAGAATATAAGCCTAAATATTTGGAAAAACAGTGTTTATTATATAAAATGACTGTGAGATTAAGTTAAGATATGAATGTTCTGAACACACACTACGCCAGTAGTTCCACCAATGTTTCCACCAATTAATATGTAAGTTTTTTGAAGGGGGTCTTAATCTTAATATTGATTTAATAAAATCGTTAAAATAAGTAGTATGCATTTTCTTTAGATGAATTTTCTTTAGTTAAGCTAATGAAATTAAATATATCTCTGACTAGTATTTATAAAAAGTTTATAATTATGTTTGAGTTCAGTGGAACATGTAAATAAGACCATGTTTTATGATTTTTATCATAGATTTTCTCGTCGCCAAGAATAAACAAGATCATAAGCGAATTCGAGCAGTTCGATAGCTAAAATAAGATCTCCTCCATCAAGGATTTGAGTAAAATTGTGGGATTTATATGGTAATTTATACAATTAGTAGATATAAAAACTAATAGAATAGTTCATACCATCGCCTTCTATGTTCATAAAAAGGCGATAAAAAATCATGGTTTTTAAAGGTACTGTAACTGATATTTCAATAAATCCAATAAACAAATGAAAATCTGATTATAAGATTTGCCGTAATATATTTTTCCTACGTCTGCCCCAGAAAGCGGTTGTTTTCGCACTCGATATACGTCACAATACAGGTGATTCCCGTATTACTTTTACTTTGCGCACTCTCGATTTACTTTGCGTACTCCAGTGTTTCAACTTAAAACCACAAAAGTGGTCAAAAACAGTATGGAGGTAACGTTGTTTATCCACGAATTATGTTGGCAACACTGGATAATAAACATCTGATCTATTGTTCTTGCCCCAAACAACATAAACATAACCTGAATTTGTTGAAGTTTAATTAAAGTGTGCTTACATAAAAAGTGTCTATAAATTGTTAGTAGGCCTAGTTATGTTACTATTTATTCAATCAGGTATAGTATAAATTTAAGTTAATTTTTAATAGTGGCAAACTTCTTCTAAAAAAAACGAATAAATATAATTGAAACGCTTTATTCTAACAGTAGGAAATATATCATATAAGCTATCATTAATATTATACATATCATACTTTATAATCAATCTTTGGCAGACTTAAGAAAAATTTAATATGAAACTCGTGCGCAAAGTGACTTTGCTGCACTCGAGAAAAACTATTCCGCACTCGCCTACGGCTCGAGCGTTAACATTTCTCTCGAGTGCAGCTAAGTACTTTGCGCACTTTTTGCATAAATAAATATTTCGCACTGCATAATATACCGTGTTTAACAACTGGAAACCCGCTAACCCATGTCTTATGGAGCTCACTTCAGAAGTTAAGTCACTTTGGTTCTGACAACGGTCAGAGTTGACGTGGTTGGGTTGTCTCGAAATAACTTTGAAACAATTTTGTCAACTATTGATTCTCAATAGTTTTTCGTTAAATAATTAACCCTAACTGTCCTCAATTATTAAAGTAAGTTTCTAAAAAATTAGTTAACAATTTATAACTACAAAAGTATTGTAAACTGTATTTTAATCGAGACGGACGAAAATCCATTAACCTTAAATTTTAAACGGTTATGATGTGATACATTTTAATATCCGAGTTTCAAATTCTCTCATAGTTGTTTACGTTTATGTTTGTGGTTACGTTACCAAATATAAGATCCTTTCAAATAGAAGAACATGGTGTAGTTTTATATATGGCTAACTCGGGGTTCTTCATGTATAAAGTATCGAAAGTATTAACTAACACAATTGGAAATCAACGTACTAACGTAAGAGTGACATGTAAACTGAAGTGATTAGGAAACAAACATACAAATTTTAGTTTTATACTGTTAATGGTATTTCTAAAATATATTGGAGCTAAGAAAATACGAGTGGAATCAGGGCAAAGTCAATAACATGACTTTGGCCGCTTCGGTCTCCGACAACAATAGATTGCTTTGTTAGGTCAAGTGTCTAGAGAACTTTGTACTCCTGTTACAGTATCTATGTGACAGTTATAGATTAAGGTTTTACAAGCATTTTTATGATATCCTAACTTTTTTTAACAATGCACAAGGCTTGGTTACCATAGCTTTTAAGAAATGTACTTGGATATTAATATGTTTTTGTATAGTCTATCAGTAAACCTAAATTTAAAATAAATCTTGAGTTTAAGGAAATGACTGATGAATTTCTATGAGCTGTGCTATAAGGTAAAAAAGTGAAACACTCCAAAAATTTGTTGGTCTTATGTTATGTGCTTATAAATAAAAAATGTGCCTAAACCATAATAGTTGGCCCAAATAAAATCTGTATGTCCTGCAACTTCTTTTTGTAGTCTATAAACTAAAGTCCGTTTGGGGTTAAACAAATTTTTCAGGGTTTACCATCCGATACGAAATTAAAACCTTTCAACCATATTTAATTAATTACTTATAACGCTTCCAAAAACAATCATAAATTATATTTTCTGTAAGTTATACTATTTAGTTAACATACAAAACACGAATAATTAATTATGGAGTCCCCTATGGATATCCTTTGTATTTTAATATTTGAGAAATTTTAAGTTAAAAAAATGCAAAAAGTGGATGAAAGAAAATCAAAAACTTTTTGAATAAGACGAGAAACGACGACGGTGATATATTCGTACTAATGCTCCGGAACTCTCCTCGTCACACCGGCTATTTGGTCGTACCAAGGCGGTGAAGAATAAACATGGTCTTGGTATTTACCGGGCATTGGGATTAGTCATTGTCTGACGTATGACATATTAGTGGATTAGATTATTGAAGGAAATACTTTTTGACTAACACACTATTTTACAATGATGAAGTGTCATATATTTTCGAGTTTTGTAGAACTGTATTTTTAAATTTGTTATTTTGTAGGGGGAATGGAATTAATTCTGTAATCTTACTCGTCCTCTGGGGTCCGTTGCACAACGTCAAGGTTTATAACGTAAAGTTCTATTTTTTTAAAAGCAGCATTTCACAACGTAAAGTTTCATAAAGTAAAGTTGTCATTTAATACAATTAAATAAAAGCTGTTGTCAAAACGTAAAGTTTCAAAAGGTAAAGTGGCTGATTTAATACAGATTAAATTTATAAGTGTTTCAAAACGTAATGTGTCATAACGTAAAGTGAAAGAATTATAATTTAGTAAATATGTAGTGTTGCACAAAGTAAAGTGGCATAAAGTAAAGGTGTTATTTTGTTGAATTTAATCTAAAGGAGTTGTAATAACGTAAAGTTTCAAAACGTAAAGCTTTGATTTAAAACAAATTTAATAAATGGTTGTTTCACAAAGTAAAGTTTCATATTGTAAAGCTATAACCGTAAACGCAAAAGATAGTTCACTCCAGTCCGTTGTTGAATCGAATTCAATAATAAAATATTTGGAAACATTTTAAAAATATACTGTTTCATAACGTAAAGTTTCAAAAAGTAAAGTACAGTCGAACTCAGAATTTCGTAGGGCTGGCTGCAGCAAACAATACATTGATGTAACGCTTGCTGTTTCTCACATTATGAAGGCATAAAAGGTGCGGCTAACTTCAGCTCTACAAAGTAGTTACATGGATACTGTACCAGTATTGTCTTGATCACAGTTACAGTTCATAGTTTCTATAGTTACTGATACGATTAATAAATAAAATTCTATTAATAATAGCTTTAATTATTAAGTAATATATACAAATGTATAAGCAAACCAAAATTAAAATGCTTTCTAAGTAAATATAGCATTTCCTCCTTCACGTTGTGCACATAACGGTAGCTTAAATTTATAATTTAATTACTATATAATATCTGGAATAAATATATTTGAATAATAAATACTATACTACTTTCCTTATTATTAGACACAAGATGTAAATATCATTTTTTGGTCGGAGCGAATATACTACTTTGTAACGACAGTTTGTTTAGTTTTTGCAGCACACTGAAGTGTGGGTAATGCATTTTCAAGTTGTAGTACATGTAACATTGTAGCTATTCAGATAGTCCCATATATATTTACTAGCCAATCATACGGAAGTAATGTTTTATAGTAGGAATTGTAACAATTATAATTAGACCATGGCATACTAATGAAACAACTCTAAATTAGAAAATGTGTTTTACAAAGAAACATTCCCCTAAAACAACGTGCTATCTTATCTAAATTTCTTTTTGTAACATCACATAAACAATTCTAGGAGGCTTACAAATTTACGTATTTTAGCGAATTTCCCCTATAGGGAAGAAGCTATTACCATAGGTGGCATGGTAAGACTTAAGCCCGAGACCATGATAACTTTTCGTTTTGAGGTCCCCAGATGCCAAAAACACTATTCGTTCAAATTTATTATATATATATATATATATATATATATATATATATGTGTGTGTGTGTGTGTGTGTGTGTGTGTGTGTGTCCGTTACCGCGATAACTTTTGAAAGAAATACCCGATTTTGATGAAATTTGGCACAAATGTGGAGAGAGTAGCATTTATGACTTTAAGTTCGAAAACCAGGTCGATCGCACTATGGGAAGGGGGTTTTATGTGGGTTTACAGTTTTCCAAAAATCGGGTTTTTTCAAATTTGACCCCAAAATGTTAAAAACACTGAATTTTGGTTATAGCCATTTTATAGAGCTTAAAAAACAAATAATTTAGTATTTTGAATCATTAACCTAGGTTAAGTGGTTGCGGAGAAAATCCAAAAAAACATGTCCCATGTTAATCTTATGGGAAAAAGGTTTTTAGATTTTTCTCAGATAGTTTTACTAAAAACTTCACATTTCTGTTTATTAATGTGTTTAGCTCAACAAAACAAACATTTTGGTGTTTTAATCGTTGTTCTACGTCCAACCGTTGCAGAGATATTCAAAGTGCTAAACACAGTACGTTGTCCAATGTTATCCTTATGGAGAATAAATAAAATTCTATATCTCGATTATTTATGAATGTATATTGATGAAACTTGGTATGTTGCTTCAACTAGTTGTGGTATATTGATATTAGCACAAAAAACAAGTTTTTTGTTGATAGTCCCTGTAGCTGCAAACCTGCATACTCGGCCCCCATGTTATTCATATGTAGAATAAGTAAAGTTGTATATCTCCCTTAATTATAAACCTACATTAAGAGAATTTGGTATGTAGCTTCACCTGGTTCAGTTATTTTTATAATTGCAAAAAAAACACATTACTTATCTTCCTCGTTGCAGCAAACCTGCGTCCTCAACCCTAATGTTATTCTTATAGAGAATAAATAAAATGCTATATATCACTTATTTATGAATGTATTTTTGTGAAACATGGTAAATAGCTCTATGTAGTAGTGAGTCACATATATATGCATTGGAAATTCGCTGAGGACGCAGGTTTTCTGCGACGGGGGTATTTTTGTTTAAAAAACTTTGAGTTAAATTTAAAGCAGTTTTGACTTACTGTTTAATTAAAATAAGTAAGTGTAATTAAAATGATTTTACCAGGGTACTCAAGTTTATTTGCTTTTTGTTTATTATCTCTCTCTCTCTCTCTCTCTCTCTCTGTCTATATATATACCGGGTGTCCCACGAAGAGGTTTAAACGTTTGATTTTATATTACGTGCCCATTCATGCACCGAACTTTTTTAAACTTTACACAGTTTACAAAGTAGGTTCTAAAAATAATCTGGAAAAATTTCAGCTCCCTAACCTTAATAGAAACAAAATGGCGGCATATTGAAAAACGATACTTTAAAAACATTAAAAAAGGTGTTTTTGGTTTTATAAAATATTTTTATTGTTACATTCTAGGGCAATATGACTTTTAAATAAAAGAACTAGAACATAGCCTAATGGAAAACCTTAAAGTCCAAAATTATTCAAACTGTAACCCATCCACAGCAACACACTGATAACAGCAATCAAGCAATCTTTCAACAAGATGGTTCTCCACCTCATTTTGCAAATCCTGTCAAGCAATTACTAAATGGCAACCTTCATGGCCGTTGGATTGGTCGTGGAAGTGATTTTTTAGATTGGCCACCCCGATCACCTGATTTAACTGTTTGTGACTTTTTTTTAAGGGGTTATTTGAAGGAACAAGTTTATACCCATAGCTTCAATAATGATGAGGAACTAAAACGATCAATAGAAGAGGAACTTCTCCGGATACCGCGGAGTTTCTTTGTAAGAGCTTACGAATCATTTGTTACGCGCTGTTATCAGTGTATTGCTGTAGATGGGTTACAGTTTGAATAATTTTGGACTTTAAAGTTTTCCATTAGGCTATGTTCTAGTTCTTTTATTTAAAAGTCATATTGCCCTAGAATGTAACAATACAAATATTTTATAAAACCAAAAACACCTTTTTTAATGTTTTTAAAGTATCGTTTTTCAATATGCCGCCATTTTGTTTCTATTAAGGTTAGGGAGCTGAAATTTTTCCAGATTATTTTTAGAACCTACTTTGTAAACTGTGTAAAGTTTAAAAAAGTTCGGTGCATGAATGGGCACGTAATATAAAATCAAACGTTTAAACCTCTTCGTGGGACACCCGGTATATGTGTGTGTGTGTGTGTGTGTGTGTGTGTGTGTGTGTGTGTGTCCGTTACCGTTATAACTTTTGAAAGAAGAGCCCGATTTTTATGAAATTTGGCACAAATGTGGAGAGTAACATTTATGACTTTAAGTTCGAAAACCAGATCGATCGGTTTGTGGGAAGGGGGTTTTATGGGGGTTTAAAATTTTCCAAAAATCAGTTTTTTGAACTTTTAACCCTAAAGTTTTTAAAACACTAGATTTTGGTTATAGCCGTTTTGTAGAGCTTAAAAAAAAATTAGTATTTTGAATCATTAAGCTAGGTTTAGTGGTCGTGGAGAAAAGTCAAAAAATGTGTCCATAAAATTCCCCGTGTTAATCTTATGGGAATACGGTTTTTAGATTTTCCTCAGATAATTTCACCAAAAACTCCACATTTCTTTCTACAAATCAGTTTAGCTCTACAAAACAATAATTTTGGCGTTTTAATTGTTGTTTTACGTTCAACCGTTGCAGTGACATTCAAATTGCTAAACACAGTACGTTGTCCAATGTTATCCTTATGGAGAATAAATAAAATGTTATATTTTTATTATTTATGTACGTATATTGATGAAACTTGGTATGTGGCTTCAACTAGTTGTGGTATATTGATAATAGCTAAAAAAGTATTTTGTTGATTTTTCCCGGTAGCAGCAAACCTGCATACTCGGCCCCCATGTTATTCATAGGGAGAATAAGTAAAGTTGTATATATCCCTTAGTTATGAACCTAAATTAATAAAACTTGGTATGTAGCTTCACCTGGTTGAGTTAATTGCAAAAAAAACACATATCTTAACTTCCTTGATGCAGCAAACCTGTGTACTCATTTATAATGTTATTCTTATGGAGAATAAATAAAATACTTATTAATGAATGTATTTTTGTGAAACTTGGTAAGTGGCTCTAGGTAGTAGTGATACCCACATATTTGCATTGCAAATTCGCTTAGTAAGCAGGTTTGCTGCGACGGGGGTATTGAAGCTTTCTATTTTGTTATACAAAAACTACACAGGGACATCTTTGTCCCTATTGAGCTCAAAGAGTCAAAAACTTGTAATACAACTCCATAATGGGGTCAAGCGTTTTCCGGTATTTATTCCCAGTGAATTGTTAAAACTCGTTAAAGGGAAAAGTTTAGCAATCAAATTTTAAGTAAATTGGACAACAAATATGACAGATAGAGTGTGAACATAGAGTGTGTTTATTTATCCTTATTCCTTATAATGTTCAAAATCTGAATGTTCGTTTTTTTTGTGGGTGACTTCATGACGCAAAACCCAGATGAGAAAATTATCTTTAATTTACCATGTACATATCTTACAAATCAGAATAACAAATCAGGTGTGTTCTCAATTTTAACACTTCTTTAGTGCTATGCCGCAATGGGTATTTAAGAGCCGGCATGAGGCCCCTTTTATGCACGAGCGGTCGACGCGCAGCGGCAGCCGCCACTTTTCCATAGGTACATGGGCTGTTATGGGCGCTTTTATGCACGGCGGGGCGGGCCGCTATAATGTGGCGGCCCGCAGGTCGAGAGCGGCGGACCTACGAACCGCTACTTTTTGGCGGTGTGAAGGTACATTGGGTCTTATGGGAGCTTTTATGCAACGCGGCGCGGGCCGCTCCCGCTGACAGTGCTGCCCAGTGGCGGATTTAAGCAATTGCCGCCTAAGGGCTATTAGGAAATTTGCCGCCCTCCCCCCGCTACGACCATAATCTTTGTCCTTTTCGCCGCCCAGGTTTACCCACATTTTATATATATCTTGTTTGGTTATTTTGTGATAGTATCTAAAGAAGTTACGAATTAACTGAATGAATAAGTTTAAGAAATTTCTGTTATTTCCTAGTTGAAAAAAAACAGTAAAATAATGTCATGTAATTGTCTTAATTCACATTAACACAGTTTAATATTCAAAATAGCCTACTCAATGACAATCAGCCTAGAGACAAATGTTTGTGTTAAAAGCAGTGAAACAGTGCTACTTTTAATAACAAGAAAATCCTTCAACAAAGGCCTAAAAATCCCTTCTTACACTTCATCAAAACATTAATTTGTACACCAACGCATTGACTACTGAAAATTATAATAAATAATCTGTAAATAAGACATGATGACACTGTAGCCTTAAAATTCATAATTCGGACCATTAGCCTCAAAATTTTGACTTTTTTAATCCTGAATTAGTGCTTTTCAATACTGTTTTTCAGTCATTTTGTAATTGATACTTTTATACAAAGAATTTTTTATATGTTTTAAACGATCAAAATATAAAATTAATTGATGTAGGCCTAATCTTCATAAACCTCTACACATTTTCAAACACTTCTTCTTATTTCACCTCCATGATGTTGAAGATCCAATGAATTAGAATTTAATACCATAAATTAAACAAACTCCTTAGTGGCATTAGTTACACTTGTGGTATTCTTAATCTATGATAATACCTACAGGAGTCACTACTCTCTGACAAATAACCTTCATAAAGCGTGCCGTCATATTTGATATTTTGTCCTGTTGTGGTGTCAACTTGGTGGGACGATGTCATTCGACGTACAAGGCGGCTTGTTTTCAACACTATTTCCAAAGCAATATTACAACGGTGTTTTCATTTATCTCAAAACATAACTTTTCTTCGAGATAAACAATAAAATTAAATCTAAAATATGTCTCAAGATTATAAAGTTAAGTTTAACATCATGATTCGCCTAAAATGCGACAAGATATTAATTTAAAGACTTCAAATTTCACAGTTTTTCATTTAATGAAATGGGAGATTTTGACACCGTCCTACCCAAAAAATATATATAGAAGTCTCGCCTGGAGTAAAAAACTGCAGCCTACATGCTGACCACCATTTTGACCCTCTGTCAACTATTTGATCCTATGGCAACAACCAATCAGATCATCTCTTCACAAATTATGTTAGTCTTTATTTGTCTTTGGTCAGATGTTTTGTTTAAAAAAATATCCTCCAGAATGAACGATTGTGTGTGGTAGCCTTTTATGGTAAGTATAAGACAGCTGAAATAACTTTCTTTGTTACCTTGGGTTTGAAAATGAAACAAAAATGTCATTGTAGTATAAATTTTGTTATTGTCATCTCAAATTCGATTTTTGCAACATTTCTCATCCGTGTACCTTGGTCATTATTGATATTGTGTAAGAAATAATTGTAATGCCATGCGAATGTGTGGGTAAAATTGGAAGTCCGTGAGTTGGACCATAGATTAAGAATACCACAAGGAATATGTTTAATCTATGGTTGGACGTAGTCATAATGGCGCAGTGCCTGATGTAGTTCGTGGCTTGCCGCCCTTTCTCTGTAGCGTAATCGTCTTGTCGCTAGTACGGATGAATGACAAATGCATTATGGCTACTTTGAGGAACTGCAGTGTGAGGGACTGCAAGCGTTAAACATTAGTCTCTGGTTACTACCTTTACCTTTAAAAGGGTGGCACACCGTCACTGTCATCTGTTTTCGTAAAAATTTTCCCCGTTTCAACATTTATTTTGTAAACACTTATTAATTTTCTGTAAATTTGCCGCCCCTAAAAACTTGCTGCCCTGGGCTACAGCCCCTATAGCCCCCCCCTAAATCCGCCACTGGTGCTGCCAACAGTGCCAACCCCCATCCCCCACCACGCCTGCTCAGAGCAGTGGCTTCGTGGCTTCCTTCCGTTTTACCACGTGCAGAGGTGTTGTTAGTGGAACGTTGCAACTGTGTGTAGGCTACCTGCCCAACGTCGTCTTCTGTGATTGCTCTTTTTTAATAAATTGTAAGGGTAAACAATCACACAAGGATCCATCCCAACCACGTTTTAACAAATAACTTATGAACGTTGGCAGCACTGCCATCCCCTTTCACAGTGGATATAAAAAACTGGCGGGCCGCTCGCCGCGAACCGCGTGATAATTTTCCCACCGCTTGTTTTCGGCGGCACGCCGCAAACCGCTGCCGCGGTGCATAAAAGAGGCCTGAGTCAAGGCGAACATGGGTTATTTTCAGCGCCTTCAAATGCACTAATACCGTATTTCCAGTAGCGACGGCCGTTGGGCGAACTGAAAGCTGTCGGCGGAGAGCCACCGCCACCACCTGCCGCTTGCCGTTTCGTTTGCCCCCACCCTCCAAAGTAGTGTGCGTGCTTGGCGCCTGGCGCGGCTTCCACATCCTCGCAGCGCAAGCCCAGACCCCGCGAAGCAGCGGCCTCCGTCCTCCAGTAAAACAACGCCATTCAGGATCACGGCCATAAGCGTGGTTTGAGTATTTTGTTTGGGCGACAAAATTATAGTAATTATTCATTATATCGTGACTTTTTTATATATTACAACAAATTTCAAATTATTCGGGGAAACTGCTCCAGAGTATCCTGTCTGTCTTCAATTTATAAGATACTAGCAGTTTCCCGGCGCGCGTTGCTGCGCCCAAATTAAGTTGTTTACTAATTAGAGCTGTTAATTTTGTAAACACTAAATTTCTAAAACCTAACACTGCACCCTTGTATGCCCTCTGGGTCGGAGCCCTTTAGACAGATTTGCACCAAACTTCACACAAACCATCCTTGAATAATGCTTAATAATGCCTGAAAGTTTCATTTCAATCTGTTGAGCGGTTTCGGAGTCCATATGCTACATACATATATATATATATATATATATACATACTTCCTCTTTTATATATTTAGACTAGCAGTTACCCTGTGCGCGTTGCTGCGCCCGAAAACTTTGAATTTTTTTAATTACAGCTGTTAATTTTGTAAACACTAAATTTCTAAAACCTGACACTGCACCCTTGTATGCCCTCTGGGTCGGAGCCCTTTGGACAGATTTGCACCAAACTTCATACAAACCATCCTTGAATAATGCTTAATAATTCCTGAAAGTTTCATTACAATCTGTCGAGCGGTTTCGGAGTCCATAGGCTACATACATATATACATACATACTTCCACTTTTATAGATATAGATGATCGAAAAAGATTTAAAGCGTTGTTTTTGATTCCGTAAAATTCCAGCTTCAAGTTGGTAGGTCTGTAAAGTTGGCCTACCCAATTCAGCATACCCAGTTTATTTTATACTTACTTCTTTGTTAGTTCCTGTTAGTTCTCATAAACATATCGTTAGTTCATCAATATTTTTACATTTTTTCGTGTGCTATCAATGGTTTTACAGTCAAAAATTCAAAATGGGTAAGCTAACATTCCAATGTATGTAGTAGCCTACCCTTTTTGACGAAAGTTTATTGAAGTTTTTTCATGTCTCTTGTTAGTTCTCCGTTAGTTCCTGCTAGTTCCATCATAAATGTTGTTAGTTCTAACGAGAGACGTGAACAAATTTCAATAATTTTTCGTAATTATGGGTAGGCTACTACATCCACTGGAATGTTAGCTAATCAAAATTGAATTTTCGGCTGTGAAACCATTATTGTTACCTATTGAACTGTCGGTATTTATGAGGGAACTAACAGGAACTAACGAAGAACTAATGAGAGATATGAACAAATTTCAATAATATTTCGTCAATATGGGTAGGCTCCTACATACATTGGAATGTCAGCTAACAAACATTGATTTTTTGGCTGTAAACCCATTAATATTATTGAACTAACGGTATTTATGAGGGAACTAACAGGAACTAACGAATAACTAACTATAGGCATAAAGAAATAGGACTTATGTAGTTTAACTGTGGGTAAGCTACTTTTCATAGTGTGAAGTTGGCCTACCTATTGATTTAAGGCTTTAACAGGGTTAATATTGATGAACTAACGGTATTTATGAGGGAACTAACAGGAACTAACAAAGAAATAACGAGGGAGATGAACAAATTAAAAACATTATTAAGGTGACATTTTTATTGATTGTATCAGGCTTTTGAATGGGGGTTTGTGTGGTGCGGGCCCCTGGGCGAGAGCCTAAGTAGGCTATGCTTTAATACGGCCCTGCGCTTGGTTTAAAAAAAGGCCAATTGGTGTTACTGGAGACGACACTCTGTAACAATAATGCGCTAGACTTCCTAATATATCTGGAGGTCTTATCTGGGGTTTGACTGTAATTTTTCTTCAGGTACTCCAAGACCGCCCTCCCACTAGGTCAAAGCCACTGTCGTCGACCACTTGACCTGTTGAAATGTCATTTAGACTTATGGAACCCTTCATACTAGTGGGTCACAGCTACACTTGACACAGAATATCCTTCAGCTATGGGAACTGTATTTAGTTCAAACAGTTGGAGTAGAGAGAGATTTAGACCTCGGTCTAAATCTGTCATCAGTTGTTTCCATTATCTGTTCAGTCAACTAATTGTACTAGTATTGTTGTATTGTTGTTATGTAAACAAAATAACTGTTCATCAGTATTCAATTTTCAATAGCCCAGCTGGTTATCTCAGTCACCCCGGCAGTGGATAGTCCGCATGGAATGTACCCACCTCCGTGGCAATCAAATCGACACTTTAAAAGTTAAATGTTACTCAGCTAATAAATATGTAACTTGTGATGAGGGGATTTGATTGGTTGATATGGGAGCAGAGTTTACAGAGGGGCAAAAAGGTGGCCAACCACGTAGGCTACACTTTTTTACACGAGACGAGACTCCTTAGATATATTAACCTCGTTAGGGTCATCTGAGATGTCCCCATAACCATAGACTACATTCCCTAACCTCTCTATAGTCCAGCAATGTTCCCGTTAGAACGAGCCTTTAATGCTCTATTAACAATGATCTAATATAGAGCGTCCGCAACACATGTCAATTTACCAAGTAATAGTTAAGCCTGTAGGCTAAGGGGGCCGCCTTTTTCCGACTATTCACAAGCAATACACTGTATCACAATGAAGGACCGGATATAAGCAGAGGCTACATAGGCGAACGCCTAAGGTCAATATTTGTAACATAACATCATAATCTAAATTAAGTGCAATGATAATAACATTACAATTGTTTATTTATCGATGAAAAAGTAATATACTAAAAAATACATATATCCTTTGACAACAAAAAATGTAACACAACATTTATGTCAAAGATACTGTTGAATATATATGTATTATGTTCCAATTTGTGTTAAATTGCTTGATTGTTTACCGCTGTCGTTTATATCAAATTAACACGAGAATCTTAAATACCCGATTTTTCGGGTAAATCCCCGCAACTCGATTCCAAAATCCCCGATTTTACCCGTTCTTTTTATTAATCCCCACAAAATACCCGGCAACCGGGTAATTACCCGTTTTCAGGCAACACTGGGGCTCAGGCGTGGAGGATGCGCACGCAGCTCCCCCACCTCTTCAGGCGCCACGACATAACTTTAGGCCCGGTGCACATCAGCGGTTTGCGGCGGCAGCGCCGCTGCGGCGTGCGGCGTGCGGCGACGAGAAAGGTAGTGCACATCAGCGGCGGCGGCGGCGGCGACTATAGTATTAGCATTGATTATACATAAGGTGAATAATCAATGGTAATAATCAATCTGTTACTCTGTAACAACAACTTTGGTAGCAAAATAAATAATAAACAACAATTTTAAAAAAATTTATACATTTTTCAACTCGATATTTAATTTGTTTCTTAAAATATAATCGAACGAATCTAAAGTAAATACTGTACTTAATTTAATATTCAGTCAGTGCTGTTATTAGTTTTCAATATTTATGAATGATTGTAAAATTTGTTTTTGTTGTTGTGATAAGGTATTCTTTGCATGTACAAACTAGAGACCGCCCTAATATATTTTGAATAAAAAGTCGACGAATATATATATATATATAAACAAGTTTATTATCTACTGGGCTCATCTCTCCCTCCCTCTCCCTCCCCTTCCACCATCCTTAACTCCAGGTATTTTTTTTAACGTGGAGTTAAAACGGATAGCAGATGGCGTAAGAGGAGTGATAAAACCCCTCTTCCCGCCCATCTTCCCCCCCCTTCAAAAACAGATTTTTTATGTTGAGTTAAAACGGAGGAGTTAAGAGAAGGGTGTTACCATTCCAGTAGTCAGTCATATTTTTTATTTATGAATCATCTGATCTTGCTGTTGTGGTACATATTTGTTTGAATAACGCAGCTATTTCCTTAACCTATTATTATATAGATTAACTTAAAATATACTAGAGCATGTGTTTTATGTTTTGTCTAGTAATAAATTTGTATCTGCAATATTATATGGCTAGACCAGTCGCCCCACGGTTATTTCTGGGTAGCGTCACACTTCCTCTCAGTACAATAGATAGACTACTCCGGATGTAAAATTTTAGTTTATTCCCGTCAGAATAAAATAATTTAAATAAGTAAGATCAAGAAAAGTATTTTAATTCTACAAAAATAATAATAATGTAAAACAAGCGATATGTAAACTACGATTGTATTTTCTCTCAAAAAGCTATAGCTACAGAGATAATTATGCAATGCAGTGCAAGAACAGGATGGGAATTCGATAAAATATATAATTTGAATTATTATTATTGAATGCATTATTTTATTAATTCCATAACACAATTTAGTTTTGTATGATATTACATAGTTAAAGTTAGTTTAAAAAGATCACTATAGTTAGTTAATAAATCAGTTGTAATGTAAAAATAACGGGCTCCCGAATTTTACTAATAAAAACATCTGGGTTGAAGTCGTTTTCCATCACTACTGGAGTGGTCCGAAGCCTGCGGCGAACTCGCCGCCGCCGCTAGTGTGCACTGCTCCATTTGATTCTATGCCCCGACAGACCTTGCGGCGGGGCTGCGGCTGGACAAAACTGCGGCGAAGATTTCGCCGTCGCCGCGCCGCCGCCGCAAACCGTTGGTGTGCACTGCTTGGCAATTCTCCATTTGCTCCCATGTATCTAAGAACGCGCCGCTGCCGCGCCGCCGCCGCAAACCGCTGGTGTGCACCGGGCCTTAGGCGGGTTCCAAGCGCGGGAAACCGCGGCCGCGGCACTGGAACGCGACTGCATTTGAACTTCCACTAAACCTTTTTGTTGTACTCATTGCTATTTATTATTGTTTTACACTACAACTTGTAGTTATAAACAAATACTGAACAATGCTGGGTGCAGTACGATAAGCGGTTACCAAAATAATCGGATATAAAATACATGACAACAGTGTAGTTGCGATACTGATTTTTTCAAGCCCCCAGCAAATATATTCTCAAAACCATCCCTAACTTACGCCACTGCTACAATTACACTATGATACATTGATATTACAGCTGAGATTGTCGAAAACAAATTAAAATATTCCCTTCTCAGTAAACCTATTTACTCAGCGAATTGCCAATGCATATACATATATGTGTATCACTAATAGATAAAGCCACTTACTAAGTTTCATACAAACAGTTCATAAATAAATGATACTGTATATAACATTTTATTTATTCTCCATAGTTAGCCCTTTGAATATCTCTGCAATGGTTGGACGTAGAATAAACACCAAAATTATAGTATTTAACATTAATTTTTAAATATAACTAGTTTGACGTGTTCAGTACTGTATCAGTTTTTAGACAAATAAATGAGTTTGAGTTTGGGCAGGAACAAAGGAAGGCATTGACCTGGGAAATTATGGATTTTATTAAGCTTTACGTCTTGACTCTTGTCGGCTTAATTCTTTCTTAGGTATTTCATCCTACATTGACGTGATGACATTTTATAAAAAAAGGATGGTGTTTGACACCTGCCGACTTTATTCTTAGGTATTATAAACTACATAGACTTGATCAAACTTTATTACACACATTATACCGGTAGCCTAAACAATACTGAAACTGGCGTTATATATCTGGAGCTTAGGAAACGTCTAGCTCATGCAACCTTATCCCAGAATATACTAATGGATAGGGTTAGGGTAAAACTGTTCGGGCGCTGGCCCGCGTTAATTTTTACACTTCAGCAAATATAGTAGAAAGCTAACACAGTTTTCCGCTGAAACTAAGCAAAAGAGTACCAGCAACTAATGGTAGCGATTACAGTCTACAGGGAAAGAGGGTTTAACTTGGCAATCGTTGAATGTCAAGTAAAGCTCTGTTCACGGTGCTTGGCACCTGGGAAAGGCGATAAACTACTGAAATTTCTCGTTAATAAAAGTATACATTAAAAAACAACCAAAAAAATGTTTTAAAATGAAATAAGTGATTTTTGCTTTCTGTTGAGAAAAATAGACTGAAACACTAACGGTACCAAGCCAAATAGAGGCGAAAAGCCATTCCAGAGCAGACGGTAACCAGATGCCGAGCATTGTTACCCGAACTGTATTATGCTTACTTCGATGAAACACTGTCATTTTTCACATATATAATATTATGTACATAATATAATACATTTTATAATATTATTATAATAATATAATACATATATATATATATATATATATATATATATATATATATATATATATATATATATATTCACATATTATGTCATCAATGTGCATAATTTCTGTGGTGGGTGGGAGTTCCTTGAAGCTTTTTTAAATAAGAGTTGCAGAAAACAAATATGAAACTTATAATTTACGACAGCTGCCGGTTCAGCCAGTCCGGGACACGGTGGGTCAATAGTTGGTGGATAGTGAAAAGGCCCAAGGGCTGATTTATACCACCAAGTAAAACTGGTATTAAAAAATTTTATATCAACTATACAATGTTTAAAATTGAAGTGGATCGATTAAATAATATCGCATTCAAATCATTGTACATATCGTATTTTTAGTTTTATTACATTACACATTAATAATAAAGTAAATCTACTTTATCATATTATTATAGGCCGGTATAACAATAATAAACTATAAAACACCACTACATTGTGTAAGTGTAGAAATGATTAAACATAAAGGATTTAAAACAAGTAGATAAGTAGATAATGTATCTTTCGCGCTAGCCCAGGCTCTGCCGCCCTCGCGCTCCAAACATACCGTAGTTAACGAGTTACGCATGTTCCTCACTTCTTAAAAACATTAATATTCATATATAAATGTGTTCAGAAATGTGTGTGCAAACTGTTTTAGAGGAAGTGTTTTTCATTTATTATACGTATAACCAAAATAAACATCAAAAACCTAAATTTGAAACAAAAATATAACTTTTTTTATTTATTTAGTTAATTTATCGTAAACAGTATCTGTATAAAAATGATAGCACATTTATCGAAAAAATAACTAAATAGAGTTAACCCTAAACAACGTTTTGTTATGTTATGTCATCAATGTGCATAATTTCTGTGGTGGGTGGGAGTTCCTTGAAGCTTTTTTAAATAAGAGTTGCAGAAAACAAATATGAAACTTATAATTTACGACAGCTGCCGGTTCAGCCAGTCCGGGACACGGTGGGTCAATAGTTGGTGGATAGTGAAAAGGCCCAAGGGCTGATTTATACCACCAAGTAAAACTGGTATTAAAAAATTTTATATCAACTATACAATGTTTAAAATTGAAGTGGATCGATTAAATAATATCGCATTCAAATCATTGTACATATCGTATTTTTAGTTTTATTACATTACACATTAATAATAAAGTAAATCTACTTTATCATATTATTATAGGCCGGTATAACAATAATAAACTATAAAACACCACTACATTGTGTAAGTGTAGAAATGATTAAACATAAAGGATTTAAAACAAGTAGATAAGTAGATAATGTATCTTTCGCGCTAGCCCAGGCTCTGCCGCCCTCGCGCTCCAAACATACCGTAGTTAACAGTTACGCATGTTCCTCACTTCTTAAAAACATTAATATTCATATATAAATGTGTTCAGAAATGTGTGTGCAAACTGTTTTAGAGGAAGTGTTTTTCATTTATTATACGTATAACCAAAATAAACATCAAAAACCTAAATTTGAAACAAAAATATAACTTTTTTTATTTATTTAGTTAATTTATCGTAAACAGTATCTGTATAAAAATGATAGCACATTTATCGAAAAAATAACTAAATAGAGTTAACCCTAAACAACGTTTTGTTAAAAAGTTATACTCGATAACATTAAAGTCTACGATTTCGAGCTTTGAGGGTGGGATAGGAGGGGAAGCACAATGCGGATTTTAGGGGACTTTTGAGAAAACACGTATTTCAATATGGTCTATCAACTGAGAAAAGATCAGCTTTACCAAAAAGAGTTCAGACACAAAACATTTATTGACTGGGCTACAAACGCCGCGGTCGCCCCGCTGGCGCTGAGCACTGTCGACAGATCTCCACGTGCTCGGGACCGCCTACAACTTGTGGAAGGCAACACGCAACAATGTACACGTGCTCAGGACCGCCTGCAACTTGTGGAAGGCAACACGCAGTACAATGTCTGGAGTGGACTGTACTTTACCTTGTGTCACTTTACGTTATGAAATAGTCTACTAAATTAAATTCAATGTTTTAAAACTCGACTTTTTGGAACATTCCCGTGTACTGAAATTGGATCGAACTGGAGTGAGTTTGTTAACTGGACGTTATGAAACTTTACGTTTTGAAACAGGTGGTTTTTAAAAATACAAACTTTATGTTTTGAAACTTTACCTTATGAAACTCTATCTCCGAATAGAACTAAAATTTAAATACTGGACGTTATGTTACTTTACTTTGTGAAACACTCACATATTTTATTTAAATTATAATAGCTACTTTACCTTATGAAACTTTACGTTTTAAAACGCATTTTAAATTAAACTATATTAATTGATAACTTTACGTTATGGAACTTTACTTTGTGAAACAATATATATTTAACACTTTATAATTATGAACTGGACGTTTTGAAACTTTACGATTTGAAATCGCTACATAACAAAACTGTAAAAAATAGCTACTTTACTTTATGCACCTTGACGTTATGAATCGTCCCCGTCCTCTGAATGTAAGTTCTCGAGGTTTTATGGCAACAAATTAATATTTTCAGTAAGTGATTTGCAGTATGTATAATTTGAAATTTATAAATCAACTTGGTACTACGGTTTTTTTATAATTTTGTCTACAAAAATAAATGTTACAAAACAATGCAGTAGTAACATGTAGTAAAATAAATCTATTGATAATACAATCGTTTGTCACTTTGGCTGTATTCGCTTACGCTTAACACACGGCATCGCTAAATTCTATTAATTCATTTGATGTATGTAAACTTAATATTTTATCTGTAGAAATTTGCAGCAGTGATATTTAAAGATAACCCATCTTTACATTTAGTACATTGAGTATTTTGTTAATGATACAATATGTTTGGACAGATAAATGTGTTTTATTTTGGAAATAATACTTCCATTATTGGAACAACACAGAATTAAGATATGGACTATTTTAAGATATAGTTTAAAGTTAACACATGTAGTGTTGTAAATTATCATTTGGAGCATATTCTTACTCATTATGTTACAAGATTTCACTTAATGATCTATAGTAAATATATTGCATATCAATACAAGGTTAGAAAAGCAATGCGTTCAAAGTAAATCCTCCCCGCAAAAACGTAAGTATTATTTATTTGGGTGTGATCAAATGGAAAATGGGGATTCTTAGATGTATTAAAGGGACTAACGTTAAAGTTGACTTCCACTGTGATGTGGCCTTGTTGTTACTCAGAAGAGAGACTTGACATAACATATTGTCGAACTGCCGCCTGGGCGTACGTTCTAAGGGCGCGATAGGGCTTTCGTCTAAGGCTTCACTCTTGGATAGTGAGATCTTGTCGGGAACTCATTTATCCCCGAACAATAGCTATGAAAATGCATTGTCGATTTTAATTTAATTTTAAAATGGTTTAAAATATACTATTAAATATATTCGTTTATTTTTCCTTTTTTAAAATGTGTAATAAAACAAACAATAAAAGACACATAATCAAAAATATGTTTTAATAAATAAATTACATAACCAAGATGAAACCCCAACTATCATATTATCTGGATTCAATGGGTTCAAGTTATTTTTAGGTTGAAATAATTCAGTGAAAATCAGTGAAAATAATTTGAACAAATATCTAACTCCATAATATAGACTGAAAGAAATATTATAGTAATCCAAACAATATTGCATAGTAAATGCAATTCTGGCAGTTTTTACAAGATTTATATTAATTTACACAATAGTTATGGTAATGTCCTACCATCGCGTCTGTCAAAACTACAATAATATTCTTGTTAAATTATTTGCAATGAGGCTGGTAATTGCATCAACATATTATTGTTGCTAACACATCATAACGATAGTAGTATAGTAAGTAGAAATGCTTGGCGAGAATATTCTGTTATATTATACCAGATTCTGTTTTTGATTACAAAACAATGTCTCAAAGTGGAAATGAGTCGTCACCGGCCTAACCTGAAGCGTGAATGCACCGAGACAAGCAATGTTATAGTTTATCGTGTGATCGGTATCGGAATGTGTTATACTGCAATATGTATGAGTTAAGTGTCTCACTGTCTCAGTAATGTTTAAATAAAATGAAGAATCAACCTAAGGATTAACTGAAGATGTGGCTGTAGCCACAAAACATGCAATGGCATAACCTCAAAAAGTATATTGAACAGGTATAGTATTATTCGGTAAAGTATTATCAAGTAAAATCCAGCAGTTTCAACATGAATTCAGAATCTTATTTAGGCTTTCAATAGCCTAGGTTGGATATTAACAAGGTAAAAGTAACAAAGAGACTGAGATTAAGTTACTAAGCATTAAATAATCACAATAATCAAAAATATGATTAAAGCAAAGCGAACGGTGGTCTATTAACCCCATACTTCTGCAGCTTTCATGTAAGCAATTTTATGTAACTGATTTTGGTTAGTTTTTAGGTTATGTTCGTTAAACTGTAGGGTTGTACGTAACCACTCCACTGTAGTAACCACAAAAACAACTTATTGTAGAAATAAAAAAAGGTATTGCCATAGCTACACATTCTGAGAGGAGAGTCAACCGAACTTATAGCTGCAGCAATAACTTATTGTAAAAGTAAAAATAAGAGTTATTGTTATAAATACTATAAACTCTAGTAACGATTCTCATAATGTATAGTATTATTGACAATAATTATTGCTCTGACAGCAAGATGTATTGCTTGGGCTCCAATTTCATTATTGTAATATTTGCAATAATTTATGTTGCACGCTACAATAAAATATTGACAATAACAGGATTGTAGCTGCTACCAAACACATTGCTGGGACCATATTTACAATAATTTATTGTTCCACATACCATATTCTGGTTCATATAACAATAATATTTTTTCAGTGTAAGGTTATTAGTTTTTAATAGTTTTCATTTAGCTGAAAAAGGTTTGAGTAAAACAATATTTTACAAATTACATTAAATAATAGATTTACTATTTTGAAGTATGAAGTCAGTTTTGATTTAACTATTTGTAAAATTGTATACAAATAATAATGAAATAAAATAATAATAATAAATATAAGTAAAACAATTTTTTGAAAATTACATAAAAAGTGTAATACAAAAATGAAGTTCTAAATAACAGAGCCTGGTATAAATAATTTAAGTCGTATTAAAAAAATATTCTGATTTAGTTCGACATAAAATCGCACAATTTACCATTTTTAGCTATTTATTTTGATAGTCTTCTAAAGTTGAAAATTAAGACACTTGGATTAAAATAACTTTCTATTTTGTCTCTGAATGTAAAAAAAAAACTCAGCTCTACGAAAACCCAGACTTCTTAGATCATTGTTATAGTAGATCATTGATAGAACGTCTTATATGAGTTTTCTGTAGATCTAATTTTCTCAGATTCGACACGACTGGGGAAAAATAACCAACAAAAGCAGCGGAATTTTATGTGATATATTTCACAATATGAGTAGTATTCGATTTGGCCAATGAGCAGCTGTTTTTGTTTTGATGATACAGTTCGCTAACATCTCTTATTTTACTCTTCTTAAAGTATCAATGGAACAGAAAAGAAACCGAAACATATAATACTTATTTAATTATCCATTTGGCTATTATATTGCTTGTTGTTTTGGTTACACAAGACGTAATACGTGTAAGACCCAGTAGTTATGGAATACCTAATCAGTGGGATCGATTTAAGTAAGTTTATTTTAAGATATAGTTTAAAGCTATCACCTTTAGTGTTGTAAAACACTTATTTATAAAACCAGCCATTGTTCTTTCTTTTGTAAATTTTAAATGAGAGGAATACAAAGTTGAAGTGATGAAAATAAAAATATCAGTTAACTCCTATCGCAATAATGGACAAGTTCCGTGATTGAAGTTCCCTCAGGTGGGTGCGGCAGCTTTGGTAACTTTAGTTACTAACTGTAGTTAACTGTGAGGATGATGCATGAACAACTTGTCCCAAGTTCACGGGTCACGGGAGATTAATATTAGAACCACCGTTACTATTGGAGGTGTAGATCTCCGTTGGTAATTATCTTTATTGATGATTACACATGCCCATAAATAAAAAAACACCCATTAATGGAATTTTACTGGCCATTTTCAGACTTTTAAATTCGTAATGAGCAAAAGTACACACGTTGAGTTGACACGAAAAATATACCCGTAATACTAATCATTGACTCATGATTATAACAGAACCATATAACATTGACGTCGACGTTACATTCTAGAATGTATAAAGAGACTTCTAGAATTCAGAAAATCTTGAAACTCTTACAAGAAATTAAACACAGTTTTCCTGTCCAAGTTTAACCTCTGTTATTACCTTTTAAGTGTGGCAGAAATAAGTAAATTAAACGTTGAATTAATCTTATACTTTCACTTTAGATGACAGTTAGTATTCCTTGAAGCCTCTGGACATTTTTGGGATCTCAGGAATTGTCTTTTAATATTTACAAATATACATAAATCTAAGACTCTTAACTACTAATTAGTTTAAGAAATAATTTGTATAATGTAACGATAATAAATAATGTATAAGTTTACAACACACAATGATAGATTATACACAATCCCAATCCGAACAAAAAACAAATTTTATCTTTCCTCTCAGGGATGAAGATGAAAAATTATTTTTTCAACAAAGCTACTCCAATACATATAAGACTTTGATGTCATATGAACATCAAATACATAACACAATCAAAGTTGAGAGAGAATTTAGGTTTTAAACAGGTAAAGTTATATCCAAATAATTTTATAAACATTGCAATACTTCATACACCAATTAATTTATACTTTATGAAACAGTTTATATTTATATTGATAAATAGTTAATAACAATAGCCAAGTAGGCCTATATAAAAGTGTGTTATCATGTACAAACCCGGATTAGGCCCCTATAAAATATCAAATGTGCCCTTATAAAAACCCATTAGACCTATCCATATATATGCAATTAATTTGTATATACAAAATTATCTCTCTAAGTGTTTATAGGATAAATGTATTACTCACCCATGTAACACCTTGTATTAGAAAATAGTACAAACTACTTCAAACACAAATGTAATTATCACCTGATCTTAAATACATAGATTACTGGCCAAATTTTATATAGTAATAACAGTGAACATTCAAAGTGAAAGTGTCATATGTACTGAAAACCAAGAAAGAAAATCATATGTGAATGCATTGTTGGTGTGGTGAATTAACTCCCTTTCCTTCTTCTAAAATGGACCGGCCTTGGTGTTAGACCTAAATTTTTGAGCATCATTTAAAATTAATAAATTCACATTTAAACGAGTAAATCGGCTTAATTTCGATATTTTCAAATAGGAGAAGAGCCAAACCATCACGATCATTCCCCTTTTATTTATTTGAGCCAGAAGAGATGGTTTGGTGAAGAAGATGCCATTGGAATACAACTCCAACTTATCTAGCCTAGAGACAAAATTGAATCAGAATCAGGGGGACCGAGCAGCTTGATTACTGATTATCTTCAAGTTTCTTTATCAATAGACATTTTAAATTCAAAAATGGTGTAAGAAGAGAAATTTTTATTTGTTATTAACGATAGTGAAATTAGGACAGAAGTCACTAGGCCTAAAACATTTTACTCAAAATCAAGCCGCCATTCCTGGATGATGCCGAGCCAAAATTGATTCCTTTGAACATTCGAACAATTTCATACTTTACAATAAAAAATCAGATTTGAAAATTTATTATAAAGAAAATAAAATTTAATTTCAAAAAGCAAAATCTAGAGTTAAGGAAGAGAGTCACCACACAAATCCATTGTAACGCCCTGAGATAGAGATTTTCATACCATCCGCAGAATGACGCCGAGGCTTATTTCCTAATTGTATAAAGTAAATCATACATATTTCCCCCTACCTTTGTAACATAAGCTGTTAATCCCTTGCAATTTTAATTTGTTGAAATGTAAATTTTGTAAATAAATAGTTTTCTGGTTAATTACAAATTTGTCGAACTTCATTTATTTGAGGCAGAAATCGCCATTTTGTTTTATGTGACCTGGCAACCATAGTTTAGAGCTAGAAGTGTATTTACCACATAGAGTATACAGTATACAAAAACATACAGACGAGTGTTTTTCATTTAACCATACTTATAAAACCAAACTATAATTGTTAATTATTGTATACCTTGAATATAAATTCTGATAGAATGAATATTAAAATATAGATTTAAAATTAATCGGGTTTTTATGTTTAGCATTAAAAATATATAGTCATTGCTCTTTTTAAGCACGTAGAAGTTGAGGTTTTCATAAGTCGAAGAGAATAATCCATATTGAAACTTATACGTAACTGGTGGTAAAGAATGTATTAGAAAGACAAGCATTACAAAATGAAACGAATTACTTTTAACGGTTTACTTCAAAGTAACATTTCTGCATTATAAATGCATATATAATTTTCTGAATCGACGCTCAAAAAAAAAAGATTAAATTAAATATTAATTAAAAGCTTATAAAATTAACTACCTGCTTGGATTAGTGTCTACTGAAAATCTTTAGATATTGTTATTTTTTTCTGTAAAGCCTTTTTTATGAAATCATGTTAAAAAATAACCCTAATTTCCAAGTCAGCTTATTGACGGAAAAACTAATTTTAAAATAACTGCTAAGGTATAATACAAAATAGTCAAGTGCTTTTAAGTATGATGTAAACATACTACCAAGAGAGATGTAAGTATTTCGACATTGACGTTTGTCTGATTTTTACCTCTGCCATGAAGGCAAACTGTGCCTTATAAGTATTGAGTGTTGTATTGGTGTATTCAAACTTTAAGGTTTACTGTTTGAAGACTCTGGAAAATAATCTAAAACTAACGTTTAGTTTTGCTCGGTAAACCAAATTAAGGACAAGCGCCAAACTTATAGATAAAATGGTGATTTTCCTTAAAAAATACAAGCTTCCGAGGGGAGTTTTAAAGACAATAAAAAAATTAATTGCAGATTTTATTTTTAAAGATAATAATTTCTGGAAGTTGGTTTACAAGGAGTGTCCTTACACTTTACGGGTAAATTGAGACTTAAAACTCACTGATGTTCTGGAAAATTAAAACTAGATTAAATTCCCACTGAAGTACAATCATTTTTAATAGTCAAATCAACAAAAAACATCTAATACCTGAGGTAGCTAAGGTTAAATTTTAGGTTGTTAATGCAAACAAAGAAATCCTGAAGAATAGATAATTCTATATTAAAGTTAATTCTATAAAATCTATTTTAATGAAACTTAGATAAAAACGGCTTTGGTTAACTTATAATTAAATGAGAAACGTCCATGTAGTAGCGGGAGTGAGCAACAGTTAGCGATTTATCAATCCCAACTGGTCTTAACCTGTTCTCTCATTTGTCAATCCAACAGATTTACGAGTTACTGGCTTTTGCTGTTCTAGAACAACTCTCACAAAACAATTCCCCCAAAAAATGAGTATTAGTTATTGAAAATAAAAACTACAAGTTTTAGCATATAAAACATAAATTTTTAAAATTATTTTTAACATTCAATTCGCTTTTGGAGCTGTATTCAACTTACCATGTTACTATTATATAAACACTAAATTCTAATTTCCACTGTGTAAAGTTAGTAAATGAATGATTTTAGTGTTTCGACAGTCAGTATTATGCCACTAGAAATCATGGTTCGGAAATGGATTCGATCCGGTTCGGAAGCAAGGAATGGTTGAAACTTTCAGAATTTTAAACTGGCCGTAATGGTCCCGCGTGTATGAAGGCATTTTAAGGACTTCTTTAATTTTTACTGGACAAGAGTGAAATAAGTTTCACAAACTGACTGGCACAATGTGCTTGGTACTTATTATTTATTTTATTAGTTTCACAGTCATTCTTTTACCTCTAATATTGTTACGAATATTCTGCCAATACTGTAAAAATATAAAAATGTATATTTTTTACGAATTCAGTCCTGTTCAAAGTAACTCTTCAGTTAGTACTTGAATTTAAATTGTATTAATTATTACTTTTGATATTACATACATGTATAACCTTAAGTCACACCAAAACAAAACCACATAATACAGCTGTTGGTTTTAATCTTCGTTTCAAACTGATTTTAATCTAGTATTTATGTATGTAACTCAACTATGTGTAAATAATCTGGTGTTAAAATGTTTTACACTAGGGGAAGACTCATCCTGGAGATGGTCTCGAGACTTGATTTGGAAGTTGTGAACAGAGGATCAACACCGACTTACCGAAGACCTGGTTTTGGCGAGTCCATACCAGATATCATCCTGGTATCGGGGGATTTGATCCCTCTGTTGTCGGACTGAGGGGTGGTGGACATGTACACCGCGAGTGACCACGAGTTCATCTCCTTTCGATTGCATGAAAACGGGCTAGCTCGACGAACGAGTACCCGAAACCCAGCTGGTTGGATGTATCCAAGCTGGACAGGGAAAGATTCGTGGAGCAGCTGAACCGTCAGCTCGAGGCTAGTCCACAGCCAGAACGGAGAGAGAATTGCTTGTTGATTCTAAAATGCAGCTGATTAAGCGAGCATGCGACTCGTCAATGCCTCGGAAGAAACCGCACCGGGGCCGTCGCCAAACTTACTGGTGGACCGACGAGATCGTGGAGCTGAGGCGGACTGCCCCGAAAATATGCTCAGAAAAGCGCAGCGGGCTCTAAACCGGCCGGACGCTGAGGCTAGGTCGACAGAGCACAAAGCTGCAAAGAAATCACTCAGCATCGCGATCCGCCTGAGCAAAGAGCGTTGCTGGAAGGAGCTGTGCAATGATGTGAACTCTGACCTCTGGGGGAAAGGCTACAAGTTTGTGACCAAGAAGCTGGGAGGAATGGGGACCAACAGTACTGCCATGCCGGCCGGAACTGTCTCGTCAATCGTGGATGCTCTCTTTTCAAATCGCCCTGTGAGGAGGGAGGAGGGAGTAGCGAGGCCAGTTCCGGATGTTCCGGAGTTTTCGGAAGAGAAGCTTGTGGTGGAAACGTCCGCCATGAGAAATAACAAAGCTCCAGGGCCTGATGGCATGCCAGCTGAGGTTCTGAAGGTCGTGGTGGGAAGTCACCCTCTATTGTTGCTGCGCATGTTCAACGCTTGCATAATAGAAGGAGTGTTCCCATCTTGCTGGAAGACAGATAGGCTGGCGCTGATTAGCAAGGGCAAAGGCGATTTCCGTCGGCGTACAGGTCGCTTTGCATGCTTGACACGGTGGGTAATCTCTTGGAGATATTGCTGAAGCCAAGGTTGCAGTTGACCATCGAAGCCACCGAGGGATTTTCTCCGGGCAGCACGGCTTTCGGAAAGGTCACTCAACCATGAATGCTATCACGGAAGTCGTCAGTGCCGTCCAGCAAGCCGACACAGCGTGTCATCAGGCACGGTAAATTTGGTTACTGTTGATTACCCTAGACGTAATCTACAACTCTGCTCGTTGGGTGGACATTTAGAGGCGTTGCGTGCGGAAATTCAGAGTGCCCGACTATCTCCTGGTTGATGTGCAGAATTATCTGAAGGAACGTTGTCTGTCGTACGAAACCGAAGATGGCAGGAGACACAAGGTGGTCATCGCCGGTGCGGCGCAGGGGTTGAACCTTGGCCCCGACCTCTGGAATGTTTCCTACGACGGCCTGCTTCGTCTCGAGATGCCCCATGATGTGTTCCTGGTGGGCTACATCGATGATATGGCCGTGGTCATCATGGCTAGGACTCAATATTTGGCTCAACTTCACCTAAATCAGGTGATGATCCGGGTCAGCTCTTGGATGAGAAGCTCTTGACTTGAGCTGACGATCGCCAAGACCGCGATCGTCATGCTCACTCGACGGAGAATCCCAACACATGACTGTTGGAACCGTCGAGGTCCAAACGAGGACTGCGGCCAGGTACTTGGGTGCGATGCTCGATTGCCGTCTCAGATACTGGGAGCACATCCAAATGGTGTGTGACCAAGCGGCGAGGGTAGCAGGTTGATGGGGAATGTGGGCGACCCGAGAACCAGCAAAAGAGGACTCCTCATTTTCACCATGAACACCATCCTTCTGTACAGCACAGAAGTATGGCGGGCGTCATGAGGATGAAGAAAAGCAGCAAGCTCCTGCTGTAAGTTAAGCGCACAGCAGCTCTCAGGGTCGCCTGAGCCTACCGCACGGTTTCCGGTGCGGCGGTCATGGTAGTGGCTGAAGTGATTACCACGACCTGCTCACCGTTGAGAGACAGACCATTTTCCGGCAAGCCTCT
The DNA here is from genome assembly GCA_963675035.1 of Allygus modestus. Taxonomy (NCBI): domain Eukaryota; kingdom Metazoa; phylum Arthropoda; class Insecta; order Hemiptera; family Cicadellidae; genus Allygus; species Allygus modestus. The sequence continues at coordinate 406,768,602 of OY776112.1, forward strand.
GAGCAGGGCAGAAGTGCAGCAGTGACAGTTGCAAGAGCCATCACTCTAAAAGCCTGGCAGCTCAGGTGGGATGAGGGCACCGATGGTCGTTGGACGTCTCGCCTCATCAGATATCTTGGCGCCTGGATCAGCCGTGGTCACGGGGAGATTGACTTCTGTGTCAGTTTCTGGTTTCTGGATCACGGCTACTTTCGAAAGTACCTCCACTGAATAGGGAAGGTAAGGTCACCTCTGTGCGCTTACTGCCCGGAGGACGAGGATGATGTCCATCACTCGTTCTTCGTGTGAGGGCGTTTCGCCGAAGAAAGGAGAAGACTTATCTCTACTGTAGGTGCCAACAGACACCGTAGTGGAGATAATGCTGCAGAGCGAGGAAGCGTGGGGAGCAGTTGCTTCTCACGCCCACTCAGTACTTCGTGCGAAGCGCGACGAGGGATGCCTGGCTGACCCTTGGGCATCGGTAATACAGTAGTGTGATCTGTCAGTAACGCAAGACACGCGGCCAGGCATGAAGTCATCCGGAAGGGTTCCGGCCTGGATCCCCGCAGGCCGTAGGGGGTTTGGTGGGTATTCCCTGCCTAAGCAGGGCGATTCCTACACACCGTGCGTAAATGCATTCCCCCTACGTAAAAAATATATGTTTTACAACATAAAATGTGTAAAAATAAAGATGTTTGGTTTGCCAAATGTTATTGATTGAAATACGGGTTAAAATGTTTTGGACGACAATACGTTTTATATTCTGACCGAATATTTTGGTAAATAACTTACTAACCGGACAATTATTTCTATTCTTAATTGACAAACAGATGAAAATCATTAAATTGTTGCCAACATTATTTCAACGTTATTTCGATACAACCTAACCACGTGAACGCTGTCCGATGTCAGAACCAAAGTGATCTACTAACTCTTGAAGTGAGCTTCAACAGACTTGGGTTAGCGGGTTTATAGTGTTCTCTATCAAATAATTCAATGTGGTGTATTCTGGATTTCATAAAACATATTAAAACAAAATATTAAAATCAGATTTACAACTTTTCCCAGTAATTAAAAAATAATTAAAACGAATACATTTATTTTTAGTGTAAGAGTTGATTAAATTTACTTAACTAAGCACAAACAATATATTGTACTATTAAAGTAGTAAAGTAAGATAAATCAGTCCAAAAGTAAGTGTCCACCTACCTTAGCTATCCATTGTAAAAGATTATAATCATCTAGAACATTATCTTACCCCAGTCAGTAATATGCCAAATAAATGTAGAAGTGCGGAACCAACAAGTAAAATGGTAAAACACTTTAAAAATGGTCTAAATATATTCTGTATTTATAATTTTAAATGTGTAAACAACATAATAATCGGGTCATTCCAAAAATAAACTTACTACTTATACTGCATATACCAGTCATTACTTTTTTATTGGCATTTATTTTTTTTAGCGTACTCAGAAATCCATTTAGAAATAATAATAATCGCTTAGGGTTACACAAGTTACAGTGGCTTATTTTATAAATTGAGGTATTTACAACACTAAATAAAAATGAAATAATTTAAGCCAAATAAATTATGCCAAATAATTTCGATATAAGTTATATTATATACCTCGAGAAAAAAATACACGAATCATTTATTTTGGAACTCCTCTATCATAAATTGTGATAACATCTAAAAATTCCAGAAAATATCCACAACACGAAAAACATTAAAACTTGTTGAATGATTTGTGGAACATTAAAATTACCATTTTCATTTTTCGCTATGAATGAATCGTAATTTACCACGTTTTAATTTAAACACGTAAATAGGTTGAAAAATCATAAAATTAATTATAATAATAAAACAGTAGTAACTTGTGACGCAGTCAGGCGTTTTTCGTATATAAATCTATTTATTAAACGATACTTTGCTTATGCTTAACCAACCACATCGCTAAACTATGTTAATCCATTTGATATTGGCATGGTTTATTCTTTTTTGTTTATTTGTGTTTTTAGTTTGTTAAATGTAGAGTTATCCCTGCTTCACAGTATACATTAGTATACAAGTAGTATTTAATTATGCAAATAAACGAATTCAGCTTTTTTAATTATAGAAACAATATTAATATACTCTAAATAACACAGAATATTTGGGCTATTTATCGTTTAGAACACAATCTTTCTTGTTGTTTTAGAAGATACAACTTAATAATCTGCAATCGTCAAAATGCAAATCAATCCAAGATTATAAAAAACATGTTTTTTTCACAGTAAATTATCTTTAAAAAAGAGAAGTGTCTCGTTGATATTTTAAAGGGACTAACGTTAAAGTTGTCTTCCATTGTGATATGGCTTTGTTGTTATTCAGAAGAGACTTGAACATAAAATATTGTCAAGCTGCCGCCTGGGCGTACGTCCTCTGGGCGCGATAAGGCTTTCGTCTGAACATTCCTCGGAAGTGAAATATTCTCGGGAACTCCTTTCTTCACATACAAAAGCTACGAGAATGCATTGTCGATTGAATTTGTTTTTAAAATTGTATCTCTTGAAAAACCACGTACACCCTGATGCTCCTTATATAAAAAAGTGTAATAAAACAAACAATAAATTACACATGATAAGTAATATGTCTTGATAAAGTATATTACATGAATAAGACGAAATCCCGATTCTATTCAATTATCAACAAATACAATAAATACTGCAATCCGTAACCTATAGGATAAATATTAATAGTTTTGGTTTAACTATTTTAAACAATGTTTGAGTAAAACATTTTTTCAAATAACAACAAAATTTACATTTTGAAAAATATAAAGTTCTTAATAGGACAGTCTTTAAATGATTAACAATAGTTTAAACTGAGTCTAAGAAAACAACTTTTCCAAAGACAGTTTGATAAACAATCCTACAAGTAATATATCGGATTTATCTATGTACAGTGAAAATTGTCTAAAGTTACAAGTAAGGCAATCAGATTAAAATCATTTTCTTTTTGACTCTAAATTAGCTCCATGAAAACAAAGAGTACATAGAACTTACTTTAGAGATGGTTTCGTCAGAAACGATATGATTGACTGGCAACCATCATCCCAAGCTATGAATTCCGCTGTGATAAATGTTCGGTAAATTCGGTTGATAGATGAACCGTAGAATAGTTTGTGTTGGTTATTTCGCTAATTATATCCCTTTACTGTCCTTTAAATCTCATTGAAGTTGAAAAGTAACCGAAATATAAAGTACTTATTTAAATATATATTCGAATATCACATTGCTTGTTGTTACGATTACACAAGACCTAATACGTGTAAGACCCAGTAGTTCTCCAATACCTAATCAGTGGGATCAATTTCAGTAAATTAATGTTAATACATAGTTTAAAGTGAATTCATTTAGTGTTGTAAATACCTCTATTTATAAAATAAGCCACTGTAACTTGTGTAACCGTTACACGTGATTAATACAAAGTTGAGGTGATGGGTAGAACAATCTACTCCTATCACCAAAATGGAGAAGTTCCGTGATTGAATTTCCTCAGGAGGTTGGTAACTTTAGTTACTAACTGTAGTTAACTGTGAGGATGATGCATGAACAACTTGGACCAAGTTCACGGGAGATTAATATTAGAACCACCGTTACTGTTGGAGGCGTAGATCTCCGTTGGTAGTCGTCTTTATTGATGATTATATATGCTTATTTTGTAATTTTGTGTGTTTTAAAATCATAATAGGTTCTTTTAAACAAAAGTTCACATGTTTAGTCGACAAGAAAAAATGATATACTTAATATAGATAATAAGTTACATGCAGGATTGTAACTGATAACTCTATTTAACCTTATACCATTGACTATATATACTGAAGGAGACGTCCCATCTATATGGCCCAGCTGTCCCACTTTTAGTGTATGCCAGAATTTGAAATGGACGTAGTTTGATTAGGTCACCGACATAGTAGTTTGATTGTGCTGCTGTCAACTATTTATTTCAGTTGTTTAAATTAACTTTTAAAATATCTCCACCCCGGAAACCAAGTGATAATCAACTTATGTTTGCTTCCTGACACACCAACTGTTGTATTAACTCTCCTTGAGAGGATAAGTAATAGTTGACAGCAGTGTACTCTGTTGGTGATTAGTGAGAACTACTTCCTCTTTGAATCCTAGCACACACAAAACTAGGGACAGATTTTACAATGACAATGGGAAGTCTTCTTCAGTATTAATAGTCAATGCTTATACCAACAAACACCATCGCAATATAGATACATGCACATCCGAGGATGTGATTACTTTTTATTTGCTAAATATAGAATATAAAGTACGGTCGAATGTACTAAAGTAGATAATCATATTTATAATAATCATATGATAAAGTAAAATCTACAAAATAAATTGATTTAGTTGGATAAGTGGCTATATGGTTACAAACAGTTAACTGGCGTTTGTGTGTGTCCAGTTATATTCTTGGACACTTCGGTAGAATTGGTATTATTTATTCCTCGTTCAATTCTAGTATTTATAAAGAACCTAGCTTGCTACGGTTGTTTTGGGATACATTTTTTAAAACTATAAAATTGATTAAGTTTATTACATTTTTTTATCTAGTAATGATGTTAAACTAATAGCATTTCATTAATCTTCTGATATTGGTATTTACAGGATGACTAGTTGAAATAAAACTAGTACAGTAAAATAAAAAATGGTTGAACACATTATAAATAATGGTAAATAATACATAGTTGAAATGTTATTTTTCAAATCCAATAACACATACATTTTAGCTGAAACTAATTCAAGGAAATCTTGGCAACATCTTAAACATTATGTTTAAATTAAACGCATTTTTCCCGTTCGTAAACTTAGTGTGTCTTATAAATGTGTAAGTTAAACTACTGTTATCAAATGTGATACTTATTTTTGGAATACAATTTTGAATTCACTCTATTATTTTGCTTAGGTGACAAGTATTAAGTGGATAATTTGTACTGTGGATTTTTGGGTCATTTAATTACTTATGTAGTATTAATAAATCACCTTTGAGTGGTAACATAAATCTAATACTTAGTAAGTTATTTATTAATTAATTTGTTTAATGTTATAATAATTTAAGCATTAAAATACATTTATGTGGATTATGAGATATATGTTGGCTTAGACATATAATTTAATCTGGATTTCGTTAAATATTTAAATGCAGTAGGAAATAGGTCGTTCACAAAGTTTGGGTAGTCAGGAAAAATGAAATATTATCTTGCCTCTAGGACCAGAGGAAGAAAAATTAATCTTTCAACGTGGAAACCCCAATATATTCTAGAATACCGACCTTAATATAAACCTCTACGATAGAATACACAACTGCGTAAGATTGTTGGTTAAAAAAAGTTACAGTTGTATCACAAGAATGATATGAACATTGTAACGTTTCACAGTGCGTACAATTAATTTCGCTACTAACAATTTGAGTAGTACCAAATTTGACTTGCTTTTTAATATAAAAATTGCATATCAATGCTGATACTGTTAAAAAGATCAATTTAAGAAGGATTTTTTTATTTGTAGCAAAACAATTATAATTTAGTTGCAATTTTAAGAAAATTGCAATAAAAGCGGTTTTATGCGTTAAAGTTATTTTCAAAAACAAAGAGATGATTTCCTATTGAGGAGTTTATATTATACATTATTATATTCTTTTTTATATTAATATTATAATCTCTGTTTTGACATTCTATGAAAGAGCATTAATAAATGAAATGAAATACTTTTAAAAGTTATCTTTCAAGTAATAATGATATTTTGGCATTAAAACTCACATTTAGCTTTCTAGACGCTTGAAACGCCACGTATATTAAACGTATATGTTAAAAATTATGTATAATAAAGTTTTTTTGGAAATTCATATGTTTTCCTGTATAGCATCTTTAATCTGAAAACAAATTAACAAACACTGGCAATTTCCAGCCATAGCTTATAAATGTAAAAATAGAATACCCCCGTAGCAGCAAACCTGCGTACTCAGCGAATTTCCAATGCATATAAATGTATCTTAATACTACATAAAGCCACATACCAAGTTTCATCAATATACATTCATAAATATACGATTTATGACATTTTAATTATTCTCCATAAGAATAACATGGCAGCTGAGTATGCAGGATTGCTGAAGCAAGGAATGGGGTTTTATACAAATATCAATATAACTCATGTAGGTAAAGCCACATACCAAATTTCATTAATTTATTTTCATAATGAAGGCAGATAACACGTTACTTATTCTCCATAAGAATAACATGGGGCTGAGTACGCAGGTTTGCTGCTAGGGGAGCCTTTGGTAAAAAATAGTTTTTTTGAGAAAATATCAATGGTCCACAATCAGATGAAGCTGTATACCAAGTTTCGTCAGTATACGTTCAAAAATAAGCGAGATATAACATTTTTATTTTTCTCCATAAGAATAACATTAGACAACGTACTGTGTTTAGCACTTTCAATATCTCGGTAACCAATTGACGTAGAGAAATGATCAAAATACCAAATTGTGTTTTTTTTAAGCTGAATCCAATGGAAAAAACTAAAATTTGACTATTTCCAAAATTATATGTAAAAAATTCGAAAAACCCATTTTTGGGGTACAAAGCCCCCCCCAAAATACCCCTTCGGATAGAGCGATCTGGCTGGTTTTCGAACTTAAAGTCATAAATGTTGCTTTACATGTTTATACCAAATTTAATCAAAATCGGATAGTTTTTACGAGAGTTATCGTGCTCACGGACACACATATATATACAGGGTGAATCTCGTAAGTTGTCCAGTATTGATTTCAGACAAACCGTTGGTCCTACGATGATGAAATAAAATTATTTCCCACTAAACCAACCCCAAGGAATAACGTAAACATATTTTTAACGATTTTTAAATACAGAGTGTACCAGAAACTGAGGGTCACTAGTCCGAATCTACGAAATATCAAATACAAACGTATATCATGATATACATCAAATTAAAGCTCTTTTCAATCCAAACCATTTGGCGGAATCGGATTTTGATTATTATTAATTCATTTCAAAATGGCGGCTGTTTTTGTGAAAAAATTAGTATTTTTTTGAATACCCTGTATTTTTTTAAAAAATGTAGATATCTTGATTCTGATTCAAATATCGCATTCCTTATGAGCTAAGCTTTATTTTGATATGCAACACTTCAATATTATCTCAAAAACAAAAAGTTTCAAAAATATCAGTTTTTGAAAATATGTACATAGCCAAAACTCAAAAATTTCAAATAGCACCATATGTCAAATAGCATATCATTTTAAAGGTATTGCAATTCTAAGAAACTTTCAAATTTAAACCTTATGCGTATCTATTTTGGTTTTCGAGTTATCAACAAAAAACATGTTTTTCCACATTAAAACGCATGTTGTTTGTTAAACATGGTGGTAATAGTCCAGCCTTTACCACCATGTTTAACAAATAACATGTGTTTTAATGTGGGAAAACATGTTTTTTGTTGATAACTCGAAAACCAAAATAGATATGCATAAGGTTTAAATTTGAAAGTTTCTTAGAATTGCAATACCTTTAAAATGCTATGCTATTTGACATATGATGCTATTTGACATTTTTGAGTTTTGGCTATGTACATATTTTCAAAAACTGATATTTTTGAAACTTTTTGTTTTTGAGATAATATTGAAGTGCTGCATTTCAAAATAAAGCTTAGCTCATAAGGAATGCGATATTTGAATCAGAATCAAGATATCTGCATTTAAAAAAAAAATACAGGGTATTCAAAAAAATACTAATTTTTTCACAAAAACAGCCGCCATTTTGAAATGAATTAATAATAATCAAAATCCGATTCCGCCAAATGGTTTGGATTGAAAAGAGCTTTAATTTGATGTATAACATGATATACGTTTGTATTTGATATTTCGTAGATTCGGACTAGTGACCCTCAGTTTCTGGTACACCCTGTATTTAAAAATCGTTAAAAATATTTTTACGTTATTCCTTGGGGTTGGTTTAGTGGGAAATAATTTTATTTCATCATCGTAGGACCAACGGTTTGTCTGAAATCAATACTGGACAACTTACGAGATTCACCCTGTATATATATATGTATATACAGTTTCGAACGAATGTTGTTTTTGGGGTCTGGGGACCTCAAAACGAAAAGTTATCATGGTCCCGGGCCTAGGTCTTACCATGCCGACTAAGGTAATAGCTTCTTCCCTATAGGGGAAATTCGCTAAAACTGCTTTTGAAATAATCTGCTTCAGTAATAATTCAAAAAAGGTAACTGACTTCAAGTATGATGTATTAGTACGTTAAAAGAGAGATGCCAGTATTTAAGCACATACGTTTGTCTGATTTATTTCCCCTGCTTTGAAGGCCATCTGTGCCTTGCAAGTTTTTTGTATGATTTATTTATATATTCCCACATTACGGTTTACTGTTTGAAGTATCTGAAAAAGTACCTAAAATAGACGTTCATTTTTGCCCGCAGCAACATTCCAAAAATTAATTTTTACCAAATTACGGACAAACAGCAAAAAATATCTTTTAAGAAGCTGTTTCTAAAAAAAAATTACTTTTCAAGGAAAGTTTTACAAATAACAGAAAAATTTATTATTTTAATTAATTAGTTACAAGCAGTTTTTTTTATACATTTACAGTAAATTGGGCTTAGAAACCCATGGATGTTCTGTAAAGTTAATACTTCTACTTTTAAGTAGGTCTACGTTAAGTATAAAATGATCTTATACCCAAGTCAACAACGATATCTACAAATTTGTATACCTTAGTTTTTTCCTGTTAATGCGAACAAATATATCCTCAAGAAGTAATGGTAACGAATCATATGGTAAAGTCAATTCTACAAAATCTATTTTAATGAAACTTAAGACAACAACGGCTTGGGTTCGTTTCTGTAATTTGTTAACTTATAATTAAATTAGAAACGTCCACATAGTAGCGGGGGTGAGCAACAGTCAGCGATTTATCAATCCCAACTGGTCTTAATCGGTTCTCTCATTTGTCAATCCAACAGATTTACGAGTTACTGGCTTTTGATGTTCTAGAACAACTCTCACAAAACAATTTCCTCCAAGAAAATGAGTACGCTGTAAAGTTATTAAATGATTTTTAAGTTTGGACAGTCAATATCAATAGTGTGCCACTAGAAGTAGATAGTTGCCGGTAAACAGGAAATGAATTTGGTCTAGATCGGAAGTTAAGAAATGGTTGAACCTTTCAGTATCTATTACTAACGATAAGGTGCCGGGATTGAGAAGAATGGGAATAATGTATAAAACTCTATTGGAATGTAGTGAGAACACTTTACAAACTTTATGGCACAAACGGCATGATAGTTATTTTACTGTTTAACTTCGCAGCAATTCTTCTACGTGGGACCGTAATGAAAAAAAGTTGCTTTTTTCTCTTAATAAATAAATAATAAACTAGAAAATTTAATTGCAACCGCTTTTCCGCACAATATAGCAGTTCATAAGAGAGGCGACTAAAATGCAGTAGATAAAGCCAACCCAAACATAGAAGATAGACTGAACCAAAAACACAGTTCATAATAGGTAAAGCCAGTCCAATTTATAGCGGGTAGTTGATAGAATTAATGCAACATAAAGCAGGTATTAGATATATACATCAAAATACACAGCATGTAGTAGGTAGCCAAACAGAATATGATAAACAGCGGGTTGGGTACAAAGGCAACAAATGTGCAACGAACAGTAGATATAGCCAACTCAACGTGAAACTCGCAGTAGGTGGCGGTTGTCCGTAAACATTAGGGCTTTCAGTCTAACTTCGCTGGCTTTGTGGGCTTATAGACACATCTGGAAGTCGAAAATAAACTGAGCACGGCGATAGTAAAACAATAATGCATTGTTGACACACTCAATAACAACGGAGGCTGGGGGCATGTGTATGTGATGGTTTGAAATGTAATTAAATTAAAATACTTCTTTATTGAGATTAACTTAGGACCATTCGGTACTTTCTTAACGTTAACCTACATAACTAAAATAGTTTGTTAAACTTCTATACAAATTGATATTAAAAGAAAAACAAACTGATAAACTACAGAGACTAAATTAATTACAACGTGACTTAAAGTTGGATAAGTGTAATTATTCCCTTACATCAGGAAACTGACACACTTCCTTTTAACTTTAATGAATAAATTACTTTTTACTTGCTAAATATAGAATATAAAGTACGGTCGAATGTACAGGAAATCGTATAAATAGTTGATTTCATAAATATTTACCCAAATCACTTTTTTGGAGGCACTGCAGAATCCTTTGCCACATCAGTGGTTTTAAGAGGGGAAATGCCCCTTCATCCCCCCAGGGTTAAGTGGCAACGTATTTCGAATATCATATGTTGGTCAATGCTAACTTAACATGCATATCAATCTTTTACGAAATTGATTAGTAAATAACAGAGCTATGGTAATTTTAGTTTTTCCTATAAGAATAACTTTGGACAACGTACTCGCGTTTACCGCAAAATGAAAATTTCAATCTTCTCCGCAATCAGCAATCGTAGAATAATAATTCAAAATACTAAATTATTTAGTTTTTTGAGCTATGTTTAATTGTGATAAGTAATATTTTGTAACATTTACGTTTTCTTATAAAAAAACAAACAAAAACTGATCTTTGGAGGTTGTAAGTCTTGTAATTTCTGAACCCGAATTTTCCCAGAAATGCGGGTGGTGCCATTTTGTTGCAAACCTAAAGATATACAAACCACTAAAGTTTAATCAAAATCATTAAAGCCGCTTTTAAGAAATTTGGATTTTTCATGCTTTTAGTGCTTTTGGGGGGATGATTGCCCTCAAAAATAAAAATCGAAAAATGGAAAAAACTCCTGGTGATATCGTTGATTATTACCTACATACCAAATTTCATAAATCGGACGACGGATGCGGTCTCCAGCTCTGTACACACACCCAGACAGACACACAGACAGACAGACACATAGACAGACAGACACACAGACAAAACCAGTTTTCAGAATCTGGGATCATTAAAATAAATATTTCCAATTATAACTCGAATTTGAAAATGTCGAAGAAAATAATAATTTATACATATACTATGTATAAGGGGGAGAAAGTAAAAAATGTCAAATGTGTAGCTGAAGATAGACAAATTATGTACAGTATGCGTATGAAACCACAAATACATCTCCAGTCGAAAATTAATGATCTACAAAAACATGAACATATTTACATTGTTATTGTTTAAAACTAATGAATAGAGGAATCGTACATGTTTAAATACCCCCGTCGCAGCAAACCTGCGTACTCAGCGAATTTCCAATGAAAAATATATGTCTTAATACCACATAAAGCCGCATAGGTACCACGTTTCATAAAAATATATTCAAAAATAAGTGATATATCAAATTTGAATTATTCTCCATAAAAATAACATTGGGGATGAGTACGCAGGTTTGCTGAAACAAGGACAACAAACAGGGGTTTCATGTAAATATCAATATTACTCAATTAGGTGAAGCCACATACCAAGTTTCATCAGTATAAATTCATAAGCTTTTGATACAGTTGACCACAAAATTTTGTTGAATAAATTATACCATGGTAGGATAAGAGGTGTAGGTCATAAATGGTTTAAAAGCTATTTATTTGAGAGAAAGCAATGTGTAAAAATAAATTCTGTATATAGTGAAATGGGAGTAATTACGAATAGGGTCCCTCAAGGGTCAGTGCTTGGGGCAATACTATTTATTATATACATAAATGACCTGTGTAAAGCAAATTTCCAAGGAAAATTACCTTCTTTTGCTGACGACACAGCTCTCTGTTACACAGAAAAAGATTGATTAAATTGGCTATGAACAATGATCTCAAAGCACCTCAGTGGTGGTTTACTGCAAACCACATGCTACTGAGTGCCGAAAAAACTAAATTTATAAATTTTAATCTTCGAAAAAATATTAATTTTTCAAATGACATTAAATACCACAGCGCAGAATGTATCAGTAAGCAAAATTTTTGTCATAATACATGTAAAGTTGTGGGGCAAGCCAATAATATTTGGGAATCTTTTTAGATAGTGAAATAAGCTGGAAAATACATATTTCTAAATTAAAAAACAAAATCAATTCCATTTTAAGATATTTTTACTTTTTGAATGATATCACTAGTGAAAATGTCCTACGTACATTGTACTTTTCTATTGTACAAAGTAGTTTGGAATATGGGATAATTTTTTGGGGAAATGCTTATGAAACCCATCTAAATGCAATAAATATCCAGCAAAAACATTTGGTACATTTAATTTCATATAAAGGTAAATCTGAACCGTCCCATCCTCTCTTTGTTTAAAAAAATACAACCATTAAAATATTTGTTTGTCTTTAAAGTGCTGAAAAATGTTTTTTAGTAGAAGTGGAAATAGGATTCCGAATGAAAATTTGTATAGAAACAAACTTAGAAATGCAGAGCAATATACGTTACCAAAACCAAGAAATACATTTTTCACAAAAACTTACAATTTTATGGTACCTAGATTTTTTTAATAGGTTGCCTGATGAAATAAAAAATCCAAAGGCGCAGCTATTTTTGCAAACAAGTCAAAGAAGTGGCTTTTTAGTTTGGAAGAAATAATGTTTATGTTTTTAATTTTAAAATAAAGGTAGATAAGAAAATGGGTAATGATAAGGGCACACTATGGCGAGCTTTGATACTCAGGGACTAAGCACTGCATGCTATGAGCTGTGACGGCACCTGGGCTGGTGCCATGAGCCGCCGGGTAGCAAAGTGCGGTGCGGTTTGAAGATCAAATCATAGTTTAGTCAGTGTTAATTGTTGAAGTAGTTTTGTATGTATTTTTTTGGATTAGTAAAATTTATGGCACAAATACTTAAGGGATCGCTATATTTGATTCTAGATATTTTCAATTCTGTCTGATCGCCGTATTTTATTTTGATAACTTAAAGGAAAGGAACCTTCTAACAGGCAAAGCCTTGGAGGCCCTACATTTTCTCTTGAGTTTTATGCTCAACAAAAATGTACAACCTTTAATTTTTTAGTCTTAGTAATCTATGCATTAATCTGTATTGTTGTATTTTTAAGTCAGTGGACATTTAATAAGTGTATGGACATATTGTGGACTTTTAATTTTTTTTTGCTAGAAGAATGGCCATTTTTTAGACTTATTTTTTATGTGCAAAATTGAAAGTGTACAAAAATGTAATATTTTTGAAGAAAATAAATTATTCTTATTCTTATAAATTTTATATATATACCATTTTGATTATTCTCCATAAGAAAACATGGGGGATGAGTACGCAGGTTTACAGCAACAACTAACACAAAAATGGGTTTTTATGCAAATATCACTAGAACACAACTAGGTGAACCAACATACCAAGTTTTATTAATTTATGTTCATTATTAAGGGATACATTACATTTTACTTATTCTCCATAAGAATAACATGGGGGCTGAGGACACAGGTTTGCTGCTACGGGAATTATCGGTAAAATTTGCGTTTTTTGTGGAAATAACAATAGACTACAACCAGATGAAGCCGTATACCAAGTTTAGTTAATATTCGTTCATAAATGAGCAAGCTATAATTTTTTTCTTATTCTCCATAAGAATAGCATTGGACAACGTACTGTGTTTAGCACTTTCAATATCTCTGTAACCAATTCACGTAGAGAAATTATCAAAATACCAAATTTGTGTGTTTTTTAAGCTGAATCCAATGGTGAAAACTAAAATTTGACTTTTTAAAATATTACATGTAAAAACCTAAAAAACCCATTTTGGAGTACAAAACCCCCCCAAAATAACACTTTGGATGGGTCGATCTGTCTGGGACCATTTTTACGAGAGTTATCGCACCCACGGACACACACACACACACACACACACACACACACACACACACACACACACACACACACACACACACACACACACACACACACACACACACACACACACACACACACACACACACACACACACACACACACACACACACACACACACACACGCACACACACGCACACACACGCACACACACGCACACACACGCACACACACGCACACACACACACACACACACACATATATATATATATATATACACAGTTTCGAACGAATCGTGTTTTTGGGGTCTGGGGACCTCAAAACGAAAATTTATCATGGTCCCGGGCCTAGGTCTTATCATGGCGACTACGGTAATAGCTTCTTCCCTATAGAGGAAATTCGCTAAAACAGAAATTGAAACCCCTTTTCTTTACAGTGGTAAAAAGTGACTTAGTGTAATTTGACAAACTAACTTTATTCTGTAAACGACAAAAGTAGGTCGCAGTGTAGTGAGCGGGCTGTACCAGGCTATTTATCTTGATCTGTCAGACTTTTGACTTGTGTAAGCGCTAACATTTATCGATTTCACGTGAATCTAATTTCATTATTCTGTTATGTTACTAGTTGTTTTAATTCCAATACTCCAATACTAGATGATGTAAGCGGCGTTTTACATTAAATTAACTTATGCATACCATAAATTAATTTCTTTAGTAGCATGACACGTGTTGTTACAACTAAACAGGATAGATAAACTATGTCTCACAGCACTTCAAAATATGTTTACACTTACACTGCACTTATATACAAGGCGGTAAATATACACAAAGGATGGCACAAGGCCATCGATTTCAACCATTAACACCGGTCATCATCAGGCCCAATAAGCGGTGTAACTGGTTGAAATTGATCGCCTTGTACCTTTGTTTATGTATATTTACCGTCTTGTATGTAAGTAACTTAGAAGTGTAAACATACTTTGTAGTGATGTGAGATGTAGTTTATTTATCCTGTTTTACCATAACTTGTAGTGTCTTTATTTTACATGATTTACCATATAGTTATGTATTTTCCCCATTCAATTATGCTTACGTAGTTTGAACAATTATATATATTCTGAACTATGCATTGTAAAATTAACAAAATATTACTGTTATTATAGTTCAAATACACATTACTTAACTGTGACTTTATTTATAGATGAATTTTGGTCTGAAATCTTTGTTCCAGCTAGCGTAAATTTACTAAAATTTGAAAATGAAATAACTCGGCAAAAAAGAAAATAATAATTTTAATTATTGAAGAGCCTCTTTGTACAGCTTATTGAACAAAAGTTAATTTGATTGAATTTAAACTAATTAGACGTCCATTTCCCTTATAAATTAATCCATGGGTAAGAGAGATGTATTTAAATTGTATCATTTTAGGTTTTTTACCTACTGTAAAAATACTATTAAAAGTTACAGAACACACTGGAACTCTCAGAGTACGGTATTTTCTAAAGGTTGTTAGTGTAAATAAATAACGATGACGGATCCATTGGTTTCTGGGACCAATAATACCATCAACAACAGACACATTAAGTTAATTGAAGCTTTCAAACGATTCTTTTTGTTTAGTTTCAAGAGAAATATCCTCCTATATAGTATAACGACATTTTCCGTGAACAAATGTCCTATTATTTTGTTCTCCTTCAGAAAAAAAAAACGTTATATTAAACAAATATGAAAGCTAACAAATTTAGTTTATTGATAAATTTGCTATTACAATTATACTATACTATACACAATTACTCTAGGCTGTTTCAATAAAAATAAAAATAAATGAGTCATTAAATCGTAATAAATATTTATTCAAACATGTAAACTATTATACTGCAATTTTCATGAAAAATAACATACGCGTACAAAACTAACACAATGAAAGAGATAATTTTTACATTTACATAATTCCTTCAAGGGTCACTTGTATTAATCAGATTTACCCTAACTTTAAACTTATATGAATCTAAAAACAGTAACTGTAACTATGTTCTTTAACTTGAGTTTAACTTTGTGTATTCGATGAAGAAAGACGATAAATATATAAAAAAAACATTACTTCATCATTCTCTCCAAAACATTGTAAGAAGAGGTAATATATTACATATGTTATCGGAAACAACCCCTCATACCCCCTGCCCTGTTTGCTTCATCCCTCAAACCCCTCCCCACCCTAACAACACAGTCTATTACGACCATTATTTAACCAAGGAACTTATATCGGCCGCGCTGCTTCTGTTATTGAACAAATGTTATGGTGAAGGACAGGTTTGAGTTTGTAAATCTGCCATTGTACGATTTGATTGAACCGTATATTTCAAACCATAAATTATGAATGCGGAACGCTAATTGAAGTCAGTCATAGCACGGTGCCATTGACTTAACCAGATCAGATTAATTTTATCGAGATAACATTTTTAGACAACTTTTAGTTTTTTTAAGGTTTGTACAAATAGTAAGTGTGTTTGCTCTTTATAATTTTATTAATTTTTATTGTAGACAAGAAATACTAAAACATCTTCTTTAACATTTCGCTAAGTTAGAATGAAGATGAGATAAACTTTTCCTTTGATCTAGTATCAGAAACTTTAGAATACCTAATATTATGGCTTCCTCTTTTTGAATGTAAAAATGCATGTAATACTAATACATTCTCTGGGTCAAAATTGCCAAGGGGGTTATAACAATTGTTGTTGAAAAATTAAATTTGTTGTGCTCAATTTTATTCAAAACTACCTGATGTACCTGTTCTTCGCAAGGGTAAGAAAGGTTGAGATATGTACTGCTTGAAACAGCTGTTCTTGCTTCTGCTATTCAAGCTGTCAAATGGAAGTATCCAAAGCTGTTCGCATTACAGTTTCTAAATGTTTACTTTCTTCTGAAATGTACACATTAAAAATTAGGACGTTCAAGGGGCGTAGCCCGAGGAGATTTTAAGGAAGTGAATTGGCCTATGTGTTGCATGGGTACCTTTGTGTAAAGTTTCAGCCCAGTCGGTTCAGTAGTTTTTGCGTTTACCCGGTAAATCAGACACACTGACAGACAGACTAAAAGACAGATTGAAACCACCTCTTCTTTACAATATTATAGATGACTAGCTGCGAATCCCGTGCTTCGCAACGGGGAAAAAATCAGAGTAGAAAATCTAAGCAGTTATGTGTGCTGAATTCTGTGGTTAGCCCGTGGAACTACTACGAATCAAGATCAGCTGTTTGTATTTCCATCAGCCCAAACAAAAATGAATGTCAATAAGAATAATATAGAAACTTGGAAGTCCGTGGAGCCGAGCCCTGAGGAATTTTCAAAACGAAAATAGGCCTATGAGTTTATTTGGTATATTATGAGGAAAATTCCTGCAAACTTTCATGCCAATCGATTCAGTAGTTTTGAGTGATTGAGGAACAAAAAACAGACAGACAGACACTCACCATACAGTTTTTATATATTAGTATGATAGATAACAACAAATATTTCCTGAAAATTTTACATTTCCTATTTTTGAAGGAATGTATGTAATTTTTTAACATTTTAGCTTACTATGACCTTATAGGTACAAGATTAATTTAATTAACTAAATGTTAAGGTAAATATTCTAACAATAAATTCTAAATATTTGTATTTTTGAGGACAGTTTTGAACAGTCCAGTCGAGCAACTAAACATTTTTTGAATGTGAAGTTTAGAAATACCAGACTAGTGTTTAGAAAAGAGGTACAGTATGATTGTATGTGTGTAGACTTAAAAAAAATTAAACACCGAAAGCACCTTGAGAAATTGTCGATGCCTCATCCTACTGCTTAAGTTTGACTCAAAACATGATTGAAACAATTATAACCACTTTTACCAAGGATACTAGACTAATTTCCCTTAACATTTACTTTGTTTTACTTAGGTTGGGCGATTCTCCATTTAAAGATCTACGGTAAGTAGACAGAAACTGCAAATCAAGTATGCAGTATTTAGTAACAAAATATATATTTAGTTACACTTCAGCTATATGTAACCTTACTGATTACCGGAGGAAGTATATGTGAGTTGACTGATACTGTTTATTTAAGTTTTACATTCATATCAACCATCGCAAAACAATGGGATCTATTTCTGTTACCAAGAATTTTACATGTTTCGCTAAGCAGCAATACGATTTTGCTTAAATCAGCGGTTATCTCGGATTACCCAGCTGCCAGCATAACACGACCACTTAACATTGCCGGCTGCTGGAACTAGCGGTGATTTATGTGTTTATCTGCCTCCCGCTGTCAACTTCAACTTGCTTCTAGCGACGAACTTAGTGCAAAACCTCTACAACGAACCCGTTTTAAAGCAGTAATTTATTGTTGGCCAGTTATTTTTTAAATAAAATTGCAGAACAATATTTATTTAGTAGCCATCATTATAAGATTTCTAACTTGTGGTTCCAAACTATTTATTATGTAATAAGCCAATTTTAATAACTTTTCGATTGTTCTTTTGACAAAAATTATACCGATATCATGAAAGAATTTAGGGTTTGGCATTCTTACGTTATACCAAATTCTTTTACCGCAACGATTAAATAAATATTGTCAAATCAGTTTAAGATTCAGGTCAACTTCTTCAACGGTCGTTTTTGCACACATAGATTCTGTTATGCAAATCAATAGGATACATACTTAACCGATACCAGATAAAAGCGTGTTAGGGAAACTGCAATTCGCAACGGGGACATTAGTCTTCCGTGCCTGAACGCTTGCTTGTTTCGATAACTGAATGCGATCATTGATTCACGATGTCTCTTAAAGCATGGCACTATTTTAATTAGAAACGCCTCTTATAAAAGGTAGCTCACATATCAACAACCGAAGTCAAACTCGTTAATCACATTAGGTTGATTCGGTAAAACGTTAGGCGGTAATTGTCAATAATTCAAAGTCTTAGTATAAACGCATAATGGAAGACGTCAATCATTGATTGTTCTACAAAATCAAAATAAACATACTGGTAGTTTCAAACAGCGGAGTGATTCATCCAACACGGCCGCCTCTAATCCCTGTTATAGAAGTAGAACAATTTTAGGAAGTATTTGTGTGGTCTTACAAATAAACAAACTAAAGGTATCCCCAGAGCTTTAGAAGGTGGAAAACCCTTTTTGAGCCCTTTTTTGATATTTGTTAAACAATCAAATTAATACTTTTGTCAATTTAAAAAGATAACAGTAATTGTAAAACACGTTTTAATTAGAATTTAAAGTATGAAGCATTCGTATTTTATTGATGCTCTTTTGCCACTTTTTTTGATATTTTCGTTTAAATTTAGTATATGTTAATCAAAAATACGTGCATAAGGTATTTGTGATTAAATATGATCCGTGGTAAGTAGAACTGAGACACATGCATGGTTATTAGTGTCTTTGGAAATTTTCACAGTTTGTAACACACACACAGACTTGATATTGGTTAAGTTATCTCAAATTACAATTTAAAACACATGCTTTGTTTAAAAGATAGATTTTAATCCCAGCCCCAGAGTGCATGATCCTCTGATAAATACCAAGCCCTTTCTCCATTGTTATTCCACGCACGTCTGGGTATATGCAGCTTTATATCTGACGTAGCTTGGGGTGTATAATTTAGCCTTTTATGGATTGTCTGGTGGAATATGGAACAATTAAAGTTTATAAATGTTACTTTCAGACATAAAACAATATAGTAGTGATTAACCCCAGAACGTATAAAAACGGCTATTCAGAAGGCTTAAAACAACAAAGTTAGCCAAGAAAAATCATAAGATATCTTTAAAAGTTTAATGGAAATTAAAAATAGTTGTCGGTGTTTATTAATTGTTCATTGCACGGTTGTACTTATGTGATGTTTTTTAGCGAATTTCCCCTATAGGGAAGAAGCTATTACCGTAGGTCTCATGGTAAGCCTTAAGCCCGAGACCATGATAACTTTTCATTTTGAGGTCCCCAGATGCCAAAAACACCATTCGTTCAAATGTTTATATATGTATATATATATATATATATATATATACAGTATATATATATACATACATACATACATATATATATATATATATATATATGTGTCCGTAAGCATGATAACTCTCGTAAAAAAGGTCCGATCTTAATGAAATTTGGTACAAATGTGTAAAGTACCATTTATTTGAACGAGTTTGAAAACCAGATGAATCGCACCGTCCGAAGGGGGGTTTTTGTACCCAAAAAATGGTTTTTTTGGGGTTTTCACATGTAATTTTAATTTAAATCAAATTTTAATTTATACCATTGAATTCAGCTTAAAAAAAAAAAATTGGTATTTTGATCATTGCTCTACGTCAATTTGTTACCGAGATATTGAAAGTGCTAAACACATACGTTGTCTGATGTTATTCTTATGGAGAAAAAGAAAAATTGTATATCTCGCTTATTTATGAACATAAACTTGCGAAATTTGGTATATGGCTTGATCTGGTTGTGGTTTATTGTTGTTTGCACAAAAAAAATTGTTCGCCTATAGTTCCTGTAGCAGCAAACCTAGGTACTTGGTCCCCATGTTATTCTTATAGAAAATACTTAAAATGTTATATATCGCTTATTTATGAATGTATATGGATGAAACTTGGTATGTAACTTCACTAAGATGAGTTATATTGATATTTGCATAAAAAACCATTATTTTGTGTGCCTTGTTGCAGCAAACCTGCGTAATCATCCCCAATATTATTCTTAAGGAGAATAATTAATATTTTAAATATCGCTTGTTTGTGAATACATTTCTTATGAATCCTGTTAAGTGTTTCAATGTGTTATGTTATATATTCATTGGAAATTCACTGAGTATGCAGGTTTGCTGCAACGGGGGTATTATTGTTTCATTTGTGTGTAGAGCAAACATAAGTTCCTCGTATGTTTGATCTAATTCACTTGCTACATTGGAAATATACCTGAATAAATTGTAATATTTCAAAGGGTTCAAAAGTAACAATTGTTTTCTTTAAAGTATTTTGATAATGAAGTACAATTCCACTTATTTTAAAGCCAAAAATAATGTTGATAATATTTTTCATTTACTTTCAACAGTCTCTTACCCAGACGAAAATTGTGCCAATTAAACACCAAGGGAAAATATTTGTGATGGTTGAAAACAAATGTATTAGGTAATAGTATACACATCATTACTAGGGGTGGTGTTAGTATCCTTTCTAGGCACATAGAACCTTTCCCTTTAGGATTATATCGGTTGTAACGTTTTTGCTGACTCATATTTCTGTTAAAAAATTTCCTATAAATAGGAACAATTTAAAAACCTAAGTATTTTTAATAGAATGACAGTGAAAAAGTGTTTTATCTACCCACTAGCACTAAGATGATAGATTTAAGGGATTAGGAGGCATCATAATTAGTTCGGTAGACACGTCGTCATTTGGAATATTGTACAGACACTTGAATTAAGGGATATGCAAGGATGAGAAAGGTGATGCGGGGGCAAGTCATCCCAAAAAGGGGGAGAGAATCATTCAACAGCCTATCCAGCACCTGGGGTCAGAGCTAGGCAACCCCAGATCACTTGGATGACATCTTGGACCTATCAGCACCCTATTGGACCCTCATCAGTCCAGGAAGACCTTCAACCCACCTGGATTCCAAAATGCACTGAATTGTTCTTCCCCAGGTCTATTCGCCCAATAGCCTGAAAGGCTTTAATATTTTAGGGTAAGAGGCCTTCCTCACAGGCAAGGCCATTTCAAGCAGTGGATGGGTGGACATATAATATTTTGGGAATTATTCGAAAAATAACAAAATATGTTTTAAAATATGATTTGAAAAATAAAGTAATAAAGTTGATATGTAAATATATATTGAGAACTATTCCAGTGATTACACGATTTTACGAGGAATTATGATTACATTGCTTTGTGTTTCAGGTATGTCAGCTATTACTTCAATATTGACTTCAAAGTATTGCAGTGAACAACGTAAGTTAAATATTTATGTATTCCAAATAAGTAAATACAACATCATAAGAATAACTAAATGTATACACCATAAGTACTACAAGTATATTTTAAGGGGATATATTTGATTTAATGACTAATGCTTTTAGTATTTTACAGATTAAGATTTTATTGTTTAATGAAATATAATTTGTTGAATTAATTAAAAACAATCCTTTCTTAACACTCTTGTAATGTATGTGTAAGGGGCCACACATGTAATACGTAACTCACTTTTCATAATTTCAACCCCCCCCTCACCCATGTAACACACCGTAACGCTTGAGCATACCCCCCCAATGTGTTACGTAACTCAATCTTAGTAGACTTTAATTCAGCTTAAACCTTTTGAACATCGTTTTATTAACAATTTGGAATATGGATTTAAATAAATCATTACACTCTTAATGACTTTCTTTTAATATATATTTTTAAATAATTTCTTTAGTAGCATGGTACGTGTTGTTACAACTAAATTGGATAAAGAAACTACGTCTCACAACACTACAAAGTATATTTACACTTATTCTGTACTTTCACAAAAAACGGTAAAATACACAAAAGATGGTACTGTACAAGGCGATCGATTTCAACCAGTCACACCGGTCATCATCAGGCCCAATCAGAGATATGATTCTGAATTGACAGCACCCCTCTAGCTTATTATGTTATCTTTGTAGGTTTTTAAAAATTTTTATGTAATAAATATAATACCTGTTGTTGCTGTTTTTCTGTGATTTGTCACTGTATAGCTGTTGACTGCACAATTATGTTGATTGATTTTCTTTCATAATAATTACATTTAAGCTAGCTGTGTACAATTTAATTCTATAGTTTGAGTGGGCATTCAACAATAGAGACTAGGGTTTTACCCGGATGAAAATACAGAGGAAAGTTAGTGGGAATAACAGAGTGAGTATTACAAGCTAAGCCAAGATATAACGGAGGATTTGGAAGTAAATACTGCCACAGAATATTGTATTGGAGTTCCCTGAATTTGGATCTGAGTTTGGTTTTGTTTGCAATTACAGTAGATGTTATGAGATTCGAAATCAGTAAAGTAGGTAGATAACAATTATTTGGTTAGATTGTATCTAAGTACCTTTAATGTCTTGTAGTCATAACTATAATATTAGTAATGTTTACAAATGTTAACACTTATTTAAGAAAATATATTAAATGAATTAGATGGCCTACATTCAACATTAATACATAAATTAACCATGGTATACTTGTGTGAAATTGAAAAAAAATATGGTTTTGGTGAGCGGGGTTGCATGGCTTGGAAAGAGTAATGTTCCATTTAACAGACCATTTGAGGATTGGCTGCATTAGGAGTGAACACAAGCTGATCAGTATTATTTTAAAGGAACAGTAAGAACTTTATAGGACTTAAGGGAACGTTCCCAGCTTACGAGATCTAGAAGGCATATCTTCAACTTAAAAAACGAGCAGGTTCGTAATTGCAGCATTAGTAAAATCTGCACAAAAATCTCCTTGTTGTTTCAATATAAGAGATTTGTTAGTCTAGTTGAGTAAATTGTGATATAGATGGATTCGTGGAAGCAATCCACTACTTAAATTTGGTTTTGTTTTTATTCAGCAGAGGGACGTACACATAGACATTGTTGTGCTCTAGTGTTCATTTCTCAACTTTTTACCCGGTCGGAAAAGTACCAACATCCACTCATTCTCTCGTAAACGATTTTTGTTATAATTTTACACATATTTGTAATGCAAAGTGTAGTAGTGAAAAATGCACCAAATGTACCCACTAAATTTACCCATTTTACTGTTTCCAACTTTTTATTAGGTTAGTACGTATTGCAATAAACAAATATGAACATTTTGTTGTAATAAAAAACTATTTACGACACTGAAAATAATATAGTTAGATTAATACTGTAAACAACTTCAATATGGCAAATTCAAAGGATGGTACGAAGCAATCGATTTCGGCCGAAAATAAACGTTTTGAGTATGAAGGTGTGATCGGTTCGAACTCCACAAAATGCAGAACTTGGATTGATGATCCCCTTAAAGCCTTCCAGTGTTTAAAACATGTATGTGTCTAAAATAAAGATTAAAAATACTATTTTAAAATATCGTGATAAAAAATCAATCGGCTCTTTCCAACAGTGAAGAACCAAGAAGTTAAACCATCAATTTTTTTATCCATCTTTGTTTAAAATCACCACCGATCTCCGTAGGTTTTATGTGACCTATAACAGATCAGCTCGAAAACAGATTTAAGTGGTAATATCTAATGAATCTGATATAGACAATGAGCTAAATACGCAACATCAAATTTTACTCATTTTCGAAGAGATATACGTTGTTACGTCATAGACTGCTAGGTTATCAAAGGCATTGCTGATACAATGGAGGTTAATGTCTTTGTTTACGCGCGCAGTAAAACCACCCAGTAAGGTATCACTGGGTGATAAAGCCACCATTTGAAATATAGACTCTATCTACTATATAAAAACATTGTTCAATAGTCCGGACAGCGTATCATTTATTTGTTGGCGAATAGTTTACGTATAACGATAAGCTATGCGTTAGATAATGAGGTAAATATGAAATCCCGGAACGGTTTCATTTGTTTTAACCTTTACACAGAGAACTACAAAAATTGGGGACCAAGACTATTAAAAAAATAAAAAATGAACAGTGGATCTGCTACGAGTGGCCACAAGCAGTCAGAAGAGGCTCTGAAATAAATAATAAACGAGTTCGCACGTAGCACGCTGACGTGAGGGAAGTGAATTTCCATATAAAAAACTATAAAACTCAAAATCAGTTAAAAACATACAATTATTCCAATTTTTATTAAAATCTGAAAATATTGATTTTTTGGCTGTTTTGCAACTTCTGGTTCTATTTACCTGCAATGCTGGGAATACAATTTTGCGCATTATAAGCTTAGGAGAAGGTCCAGTCAGGCTTTAAAGTAGGCGTGAGGTTGTTGGGGATGATAAAAGTACACCAACAAATGAATAACAGGCTTTTTTAAAGTAAAACCCCCATAAGACAACGTACTGTGTTTTGGCAATACACATTCTCTTTAATAACTTAGTAAATATATATGCTAGAATGACGAGAGAGGGCTTAAAAGTTTTGCCACACTAATTCCCACCTTTTTTCATTCGTTAATTTCACATCCGGGGCTTTTCTGACCCTTTTTGGGCCCAAAAACTCAAATTTCTAAATTTAAAATTCCCAAAAAAGAGGGTTAGAGTTTTCCGATTGTTTTGCCCAACGAACTTGTCCAACTGATTACAAAAAGGAATGTCCTTACCAAATTTGAAGTAAATCGGACAAAAAATGCGACCGCTCTCTCTCTCTATATATATATATATATATATATATATATATATACATATACATATACATATATATACATATATATAATTTTGAACGAACCCCTAAAACGTGTTCAGGGGGTCATCATATTACGAACTTCTATGGTGGTTCCGGGCTTAAGTTTCACCGTGCGGGTCATGCTAATAGTTCACTTTCCATAGGAAATTCACTAAGAATTTACGAATCTGAAACCAAAATAGTACTTATAAACAGTTGTATAACGAAGCAGTGGTGCTGCATAGACGCTCATACATATTAATATGCATACTTACTGCGCTATCCATAGCAGCTAACTTAGGAACACTGCACTAGGTTTCAGTTGGTCCGGGGAATAAAACACGAAGTAGTGCAATACAGTTCCATCTCGACTTTGATACTTGATCCTACTTGAGTGATGCAAAACACTGAAGTCTATTTGGTCGGTTCTAAGAAATGTAAACCTAAATATCTCTCTGTAGTTTGTTAGTAAAAAACAGTATTTAGGAATGATACCTAATTTGTCCAGTACAACAAATTTTGTTTCTATCACATTTATAGGCTGGCCCAAGACTTAACATGTACAATTTACTATTTGAAAATATGAGCAAATAAACGGTATCAGGAAACCGACACATACTTTCTTCCTTTTAGCCCAATTTTAATGAATAAATTACTTTTTATTTACTAAATATAGAATACAAAGCACGGTCGAATGTACAGAAAATCTTGTAAACAAGTTGTTTTAAAAAACATCCACCCAAATTTTTGCTTTGGAGGCACTACAGGATCCATTGCTACACTCGTGGTTTTAAGAGGGGAAATACCCCCTATTAACCCCCCCCCAGGGTTATTAAGGGGCAACATATTTCGAATTTCCTCTGTTGGTAAATGCTAACTTGACAAGCATATCAAGTTTGAATGAAATTGATCAGTAAATAAGAGAGAAATAGTAATTTTTTTATTCCCCATAAGAATAACATCGCACCACGTACTGCGTTTACCGCAAAATGAAAATTTCAATTTTATCCGAAACCAGCAATCGTAGAATAGTAATTCAAAATGCTAAATTATTTAGTTTTTTTAGCTCTTTTTAATGGTGAATAGTAATTCTTTTTATATTTATGTATTTTTATGAAAAATCCAAAAAACTGAATTTTTGATGTTTTAAGTCCTGTAATTTCTGAACCCGAATTTTTACAGGAATGGGGTGGTGTCATTTTGTTGGAAAACTAAAGTCCTACAAACGGCTAAAGTTTAATCAAAATCGTTAGAGCCGTTTTTGAGAAATTTTGATTTTTCATGTTTTTTGGCGGTTTTTGGGAGATAATTACCCTTTAAAATCAAAAATTCAGAAAAATGAAAAAAATGCCGTGAGATATCGTGAATTAGTACCTACATACCAAATTTCATAAAAATCGGCCCATTGGTTAAGGCTCTAGCTCTGTACACATCCACACACACACACACACACACACACACACACACACACACACACACACACACACACACACACACACACAGACAGACATCACGTAAAAACCACTTTTTTGGGTTCAGGGAGCACCAAAACGAATATTTCCGCTAACAACTCAAATTCGAAAATTTTGACGAAAACAATACTTTCTCCATATACTATGTATAGAGGGAGAAAGTAAAAAATATAATTAATTACCAAAAGGAATCGTAAAGGCGATTTTACGGTTTTAAAGGTTATTAATTTGAAGAATAATATATAAAATAGGGCTTAGAAGGTATTAAGTCAAATTATTTATAAGTATCATTACTTAGAAGAACTATATCAGAATAACAATATATGTAGTTCTTGTTTGAAGTAAAGAAGATTCTTAACGATTGAAACCACCTCTAGAGGAGTATTTCGCTGATTGGACAATTGGACGGTTGGACCAGTTTAAGCTCCAATGGCCTTTGTTGAAAGCTTGTTTATCCTTTGTTAGAATTTTCTGAGTTTCATTGGTTGAATAAAAATACGAAACTTGTATTTTTCACAAAATTGGGTCATTATTATTAACTCACATTTTAAGCCCCAGTTTGACATAAAATAGTATCTAAAATAATGATTTAGTTGTAAATAAGTGAATTTTTAGAATCTGAGATAAATCGTACCTAGTACAAAGGTTTATTATCACATATATTACCAATGTGTAACTAAAACCTTCCGGCAACGCTTTGTCATAAGGAAACCACCCCATTGGTGTACTATCAGTCAATCCGATCACCTGTAATTGATTGAGTTATTAATCAGTAATCGAAACTATTCGGCTCAG
Source organism: Allygus modestus (assembly GCA_963675035.1). Lineage (NCBI taxonomy): Eukaryota > Metazoa > Arthropoda > Insecta > Hemiptera > Cicadellidae > Allygus > Allygus modestus. The sequence goes on from OY776112.1 coordinate 406,796,106, forward strand.
TTGGACGGGATGGTTAGTCAGTAGTAATGTAGTTTGATAACAAAACATTACTTACATGATCTATATTCATAAAAAACGATGATGGTTTGTATATTTATTTGAAGTTTATGGACTCGGACACCGTTGGACCGTTTGCCATGAAACTTGATGCATATGTGTAAAATTTCACGGAGAAGGTTTTTAAGCATCCATTTCGTCCTAACTCAAATGGGTGCCTCCCAAGAGGCCCAAAAGGATTCCCATATAAACCTTATGGAAAGATATTGTTGTTTGAATAAAAGCTAATTACATGTTTATTTGAACAGATGATCTTGGTGATATTGGTTTTAGTTGGTAATAGTCAAAGGCATGACAACTTTTGACGGGTAACAGCTACTTTAGTATAAAAAGGTAGGTGAAGTAAAAGCGTTTATATGAAAATAAAATATGGTTATTAAAGACTGACGTTCAATTGTTATTTATTTAAAATTATTTTTATCTGGAACTTTTATTTATTATTTCATATTAAAAACTATAGTTTTGGAATACATGTACTTAAATGAGAAATCTACCGTGCTCAGTTTTAAGGTGAAATAGTTTCAAAAATCTAACAAATTGAACATCAGTGTTATTTGTGGAAACTCAAAAATGTCCAACGTTCTCTCGGGGACTCACTCCTGTTCATACAAAGTTAATTAGCTCCTTCAGAGTTTTATAAACTAGTCCTATTATAATGTTTGCGAATTCAGTGTTCCTGAGGATAAAATATACATTTATTACAAAAATACATATTATGTTTTAACTTTCTCTCCGTTTGAGTTATTGGTGAAAATATTTCTTATTTTAGATGCCACCTTAAAATGGCCTTGAAGCCAAAAGTTGTTTTGACGGTGATGTTAATCTATCTGAGTGAATGTGTGGTTACCTAGAGCTAACACCAGCGACCCGATTTTGATGAAGTTTTGCACGCAGGTAAAACTGCACGGTATATCCAAATATTGTTTATTTTATTCCTTATTAATTTATAATTTCACTGAAAAATGATAAAACACAAACTATTATATTTGTCGTGCTTTATTTTGTTAAATCACATTAAAACATAATTTAAAATATTGGAAGGTAATTTGATTTCAATGTAAAATTTTAATCAGGTGGACAATCGGAGCTATTATGGTAACTTGAGCGACATTTCAAATGCGAGTTAAGGAATATCAACCTAAGACAAGATTTAGTATTTCACAAAGCTTCCTTCTATTTTGTCTTTTGTAACTACGTTTATTCGGAAGATGTGACTCACTGATATAATAACTAAAACCAACAGATTGTTTACAGACTCATAGTATAGTTATTTGGATAAAAACATGAATAAACATTTTAAAAAGTTAGATATATATTTAGCTGTAATACAAATTTGATTTTGAATGACTTTGTTGGATACAATTTTAATTTGAATTCTATACTTCTAAATGTCGATTTCGTTTTTAGTGAATTTCCCCTATAGGGAAGAAGCTATTAGCGTAGTCGGCATGGTAAGACCTAGTCCGGGACCATGATATCTTTTGGTTTTGAGTTCCCCAGATGCTAAAAACACCATTCGTTCAAAACTGTATATATATGTGTGTGTGTGTGTGTGTGTGTGTGTGTGTGTGTCCGTGAGCACGATAACTCTCGTAAAAATAATCCGATTTTGATCTAAATTTGGTATAAACGTGTAAAGCAGCATTTATGATTTTAAGTTTGAAAGCCAGACAGATCGACTTATCCGAAGGGGTATTTTAGGGGGTTTTGTACCCCAAAAAATGTTTTTTTTTTAGTTTTTACATATAATTTTTGAAAAAGTAAAATTTTAGTTTTTTCATTGGAATCAGTTTAAAAAGACGCACAATTTGGTGTTTTGATCATTGCTCTACGTCAAACGGGTACAGAGATATTGAAAGTGCTAAACACAGTACGTTGTCCAATGTTATTCTTATGGAGAATAAGAAAAATTGTATAGCTCGCTTATTTATGAACTTATCCTGATGAAACTTGGCATATTGCTTCATATCGTTTTGGTATATTGATATTTGCACTAAAAAAAATTTTTTGGCCGATAGTTTCCATAGCAGCAAACCTGTGTACTCAGCCCCCATGTTTTTCTTATGGAGAATAAGTAACGTGTTATCTCCCTTAATTATGAACATAAATTAATACAATTTGGTATTTGGCTTTACCTACTTGAGTTATATTTAAATTTGTATAAAACCCCATTTTTTGTGTTCCTTGCTTCAGCAAACCTTTATACTCAGCCGCGATGTTATCTTTGAAGAGAATAATTAAAATGTCATAAATCGTTTATTTATGAATATTGGAAACCAAATAATTATTTTTTTATTGATGAAACTTGGTATCTGACTTTATGAGGAATTAAGATACAAATATATACACTGGAAATTCACTGAGTACGCAGGTTTGCTGCTACGGGGGTATTTACTGATACGTTTGTGCTATGTTCTAATAGAACGTTCCAAGTAATATAGGAGATACGTCAACACCGATTGACTAATATCACCAAGTTTGGCTTATCTTAAGTTGTCTCGGCATCTTAAGACAGACTAGTCAGCCTAGGCCTAACTTAGAATTCAAAGCATTACTTAAACATGTATCTATGTCATAACACTACATGAAAGTGTTTGGGACAAATAAGATGACATAGCACAATGCAATGGTTACAAATAAAATTACTCTCTTTTTAATGTTATCTTTGTTAATTATCCTTTTTAGGGAAATATAACTTAATAGCGGTTTAAAGGGGCCATAGACCCTAATATTGCTCCGATACTATTCCTCATTTGATGTTTTACTCTTTACATGTTGAGGAAAATAAAACAATTCAAGAAGGAACACATGTCAGTTCGTAAACAAAGTTGACACTTAATCACATGTTTTAATGTAAACAAATCAGACGTTTTTAAATTCCTATGATTTTTTCATAGGGGATGTTTTACGTTATTACTCGTTTGCTAGTAACATTTTGGATATATTTATAGTTTTGTCGAGTCCCTGGGATCAAGACCTCTAATTTAAGCCCTCACCCAACACCCTGCGATTTGCCAAAATCTCACAATTCACTTAAAGTGTTACAAAATTATATATAAAGATTATGTAAAGCCAATAAAATAACGCTGGGACAAATAAATGTTTGATGATATGTGTTTTGTAAAGCGTAATATAAAAACAAAAAAATTACCAACAATACTAATTAATTATGGGAAATATAACTACAAATACAGTTAATTTATAGTAATAAAATAATTTCCAAGACACTCCACAAGAATAAAGGGGGGAAATAATAATTAAACATTTATTTAAACAGATTTTGAAAGTATGCAATCTCAAGGTCTCTTGGAACTATTTTAATAATTTCTTTTTAGAGAACTCTTAAGAATATTTGTGGCTTTGGAAAGAAACATTCTTAATCTCCAAACTTTATTAATTTTTATAGTTAGAGATTGAATTGTACTTTCTTGACACCAAAAAAGAACCATCTGAATTTTTTATCAATAATAACATTTTTATTTCCCAAATTTAATACGATTTATGTTAGTGCTATATTGTAAGAAATACCTTTTTATTCCATGCACTTAAGGAATTGCCGTGTGCTTATGTGTGTACGAACCGGTGTTAACTTTTTATGTATGAACATCTAATAAGACATAAATATAATATCAATAATAACATTTCAAACGTTAAGAACAATACATGTGAACATGTAAATACCAGGTTTTGCAGTCAATGTGATTAAAATTGTATTTTAAATTGAATTTTCAAAACTGTATAACATGTCCATTATATTTCATAATTGTGATTGTAAGAGCCAAAGTCCAAGAGACGGGTGGTATGATCCTGATTTCCAAACAAAAATACTATTTCATGTTTTATTGCTATTTTGAGTGAGCTATATAAAGTGGAGCTGCAGGAGGCGTAAATTAACCAAGTTTTAGAAGCTCGCAACCCAACCCCTTCACCCCTCCCCACAACCCCTCCGTGGAAAAGGGCATTTTTATTTGTCTAGTAGGTTTTTTTACTTTCAAATTTAGCATCAATCAGTTAAATTGTTGAAAAGGTCCTTTTAATTCACATACAAAATTGTCTAACTTCCATTTATACAAGTGGAATAATTAGATGATTACTAAATATTTAAACACAGTGAAGAAGTTGTGGCCTTTAAGATTAGTGAGAAGAAAAGATCACAAAAGGTGCTTTATCCTCAATACAAATTATATTATGTTAATACTTTGTAATTATATCAAAATTAAATGAGAGAAACTAGAATTGTAGAATAATATTATAATATGGATGAATGGACATTTTTCTCCAAGTAAACAAGTTTTTTTTTCACGAACGAAGGAAATTTCGCTGATTGAACAATCGGACGGTTGGAACAGTTTCAGCTTCGACGGCTTTTGTCGATAGCTTGTTTGTTGGCATGAATTAGTTTTTTTTTTAATCTCAATGATTGTATATCAATATGAAACTTCAGTAAAATAGTAATGAAGTTTGCTAGCGAAACATTACGGAAATGGTTTAATTTATTGAGATTAAAAAGAGAAATAAAATAAAAGTGTGCTACAAACGATAATAACAAATCAATGTTTTGTTCAGAGTGTGTTTTAGTTGAGCCTGAGATGAATATTTATTGATTAATTGGAACATTTAAATTATTATTACCAAATATTTAAATAAATCGACTATTTAACCTTTAAATTAAATATAAACGAATTTTGCGTATTCTCATGGTATTTAAAATATATGTTTATTAGTTTTAACTATAGTCAAGCTGATGGATCCATGAGGAAGTTTTTGGAAAATGCATAATAATAATAATTATTAATAATATTTATAATTAATAATAATATAATAGTTAATAGTATGTGGGGTTGTTAAAATGAATTGCCAGATAATGTCAGATAGAAGGAATTTTTTATTTGAACTCTGGTTGAATGTCAATATAAACAAAAGAATAATAATAAATTGACAGCTGATCTTACAATAAATTAAAATGTGCAGCTGGGTCGCCACACAAGCCCCCTACGGAGAAACGGAGTTGCTCCTCGGGATTCGGAACTTGACGTGCCGTCCGTAGCGTGTGAGGTAACGAGGTTCCAAAGAAGCAGAAGGCGGCGAGGCGTCAGCCTCCGATGGTATGTCAGTCGCAGGAGGTGGCATCGGAGTGGTGTGACCGTGTTCAGGTTTGTCACACAAGAGGAAGGCGGGCTTTACTCTGTCCAAAGTGACTCGAACATCAACGCCATTTTGTCGGATGGTAATAGTTTTCGTATCACGGTGGATGGCAGGATATGGCCCAGTGTAAGGCGGCTGTAGTGATCGTCTCACGGCGTCGTCACGCAGAAAAACATGAGTGCATTTCTCAAGGTCCTGGAAAACGAAGGTCTTTGGTTTATCGTGGCGAGACGCTGGAACTGGTCTGATGGATAACATATGATGGCGAAGGCGGACAACATAATCAGCTGGGTCCTCTTGTCGTGGTGTATCTCTAGGTATGTCTAGAAGTTCTCCAGGGAGGCGCAGCTGCTGTCCAAAAACTAATTCAGCTGTAGATGCCCGAAGATCCTCACGATAAGCGCTACGGATGCCGAGAAGAACAATAGGGAGGGCCTCGAGCCAAGTCGAATCACGATGACACATAAGGGATGCTTTTAACTGGCGATGTAACCTCTCAATTAAACCGTTAGCACAAGGGTGGTAACTGCAGGTCCTGATTCGTTCCGTTCCAAAAGTTTTTCCGAGGGAACGAAAAAGAGCTGATTCGAACTGGCGTCCTTGATCCGTAGTGATGCGCAGGGGTGAGCCGTAACGGGAAAACCAGCACGTTACGAGACCTTCAGTGACTTCATCTGCAGTGATTGTTTTGAGGGGTTGTACTTCCGGCCACCTGGTATAACGGTCAATGGCCGTGAGACAATATCTGTAAGGTCCGGCCGGCGGAAGGGGTCCTATGATGTCAATGTGAACGTGGTCAAAACGTGATGATGGAAGTGAGAAATTCCCAAGAGGTGTGTGTACATGACGAGTTACCTTGGCACGTTGGCAAAGTTCGCAGGCGCGGGCCCAGTTTCGACAATCTTGTTGAATTCGGGGCCACACAAAACGTTCTGAGACAAGTTTTGCTGAAGCTTTGATGCCAGGATGACTAAGATTATGTAATGAATCGAAAATTGATCGTCGGAGAGTTTCAGGGACAAAGGGTCGTTGTGCAGACGTTGATGTGTCGCAGTAAACGTGGAGATCTGTTCCTGGGATATTGACGTGTTTTAGTTGAAGGGAGGAATTGCCTTTCAGGATCTCTTGAAGCTCAGGGTCAGTTGCTTGATGGTGAGCCAATATGTTGGAATCCACGATGTTAGAAGTTGTGCCTGATAAGGCATCGACACGAGAGAAACTGTCAGCGACTATGTTGGCTGATCCAGAAACGTGTCGAATATCTGTAGTAAACTGTGAAATAAATGTTAGTTGGTTTTGCTGAACTGGGGGAAGTTTTTCACGTTTCTGGTTGAAAGCAAAGGTGATTGGCTTGTGGTCAGTAAAGACAATGCAATGGTTTGCTTCAAGAATGTGACGAAAGTGGCGTATGGCAGCATAGACAGCAAAAAGTTCACGATAATATGCTGGCCAAAGAGATTGTTTAGGTGTGAGTTTCTGTGAAAAGAAGGATAGGGGTTCCCAGATCGAATTGTAGACCAGCTGCTGAAGGACAGCTCCAACATGTGTGCCCGATGCGTCGCAAAACAATGCAAGGGGAGCCTTGTGATCTGGGTGGACTATCAGTGTAGCCTTGGCAAGATTTTCTTTACAGGTGGAAAATGCAGAATCCAATTCAGGTGTCCAGTTCACTGGTTTATTTCCACGAAGCGATGATAGGGCACTGTGGAGCGGCGCTTGGTGTTCGGCGGCTGAGGGAATGAATCTCCGGTAGAAGTTCAACATGCCTAAGAAACGACGCAAGCCTTTTGCTGTGGAGGGGCGGGCGAATTGTCGGAGAGCCTCAACACGATCGGGGAGTGGTCTGGTTCCAGCAGCAGAAACTTCATAACCAAGAAATGTGACCGTGGCGGCGTTTAAAACAGTTTTCTTTACATTAACTAGGATGCCATAGTCAGAAAAACGTTTGAATAGGGTTCGTAGATGTTCTTCATGTTCAGCTTCGTCCTTAGAGAAAACTAAAACGTCATCGATATAAGGGAAGCAGAAGTCTAAACCAAACACGACTTCATCAATAAAACGCTGAAACGTTTGACCTGCGTTGCGGAGGCCGAATGACATAAAGGGAAATTCGAACAAGCCAAAAGGTGTTGTGATGGCTGTCTTAGGTATGTCATCAGGATTCACAGGGATTTGGGTGTAGGCTTTGACTAAATCAATCACGGAAAAAACTTTGCAACCACGGAGACGATAGGTAAAATCGTGGATGTGTCTGACGGGGTACCTATCGGGGATTGTTCTGGCATTCAGGGCACGGTAGTCGCCACATGGGCGCCACCCATCGGGTTTCTTGGGGACCATATGAAGGGGCGACGACCATGATCCATTAGACCGACATGCAGTACCGTCAGCGAGCATTGCGTCAAACTCTGCTTTCGCTAGAACAAGGCGTTCAGGAGCGAGACGCCGGGGGCGGGACGAGATAGGGGGGCCAGGAGTTGTCTTGATAAAGTGCATGGTAGAATGAAGGACTTTTCTAGGAGTACCTGAGGGACGGGTAAGCTCGGGGAATTCGGACAATATTGATTTGGAAGAATCGGGAGTGATGGTCTTGATACTAAAATGAGAGATTGTAGTCGACTGGCAAGGGACAGAAAGGTTGGTTACGCTGTCAATCAGCCGTTGATTGCGACAGTCGGGGAGTAACCCGAAATGTGCCAAAAAGTCTGATCCGAGGATTGGTGTGCTAACATCAGCGCCAACAAACTTCCAGGTAAAAGCTCGTCTAAGTCCTAGATTTAAAGACATTGTCATCATTCCGTATGTATGGATTGTAGAGTTGTTTGCGGCGCGAAGATCGTATTCAACACATTTTGGATGGTTATGAACAAAGGATTTTGGGAGACAGCAGATATCAGAACCAGTGTCTATCAGGAATCTATTATTAGTAGTTTTATCTAGTACTAGTAATCGGCGCCCAGAAGGTTGACAGTCAGTGGACGCCATTACTGACTGCCTCTGGAATTTGTTGGACTTCCAAAAGTACATGGCTGAATACAGCTGTTAGCCTGGTTGCCAAAACGCTTGTGGTACCAGCATAAGCCAGCCTGCTCTGAACTGTTAGATGAGCTACTTTTGCGATACCGGCTGTTAGACAAACTCCTTTGACGAGGCCTTGATTGCTCGTCACGTAAGGAGTGCATGTCATCACACATAGATTTCATTCGAAGCTGCATATCTGACATTTGTTTTACTAGTTCGTCAAATTGAGAAATATTTACAAATTTAGGCGCAGGCGATGTTGAAGTGACTGCGTTTACGTAAGTTACAGGTGAAGGACAGAAAGATGAATTAGGTTGTACTTCTAAGATTTTATCAGCGGTAATGGCCAACATGTCAGTTTGGACACCTGCCTGTCCAGCTTGGGCCTGTAAAATCGCTTGTACATATGATGGGAGCCGTTGCATCCATATGGTCTTCAACAAACCATCCTGTACTGTGGCAGAACCCACAAGAGATCGGAGGTGGCGTAGGAACTGTGAAGGAGTCCTGTCACCAAGCTCCTCCTCCAACAACAATTGACGAACGCGCCGATCCTCTGATACAGACAAACGTCGAATAATCTCGGATTTGAGGGTGGAGTATGGAGTATCAGCAGGAGGATTGACAATGAGATCCTCGACCTCGTTGGCATAACGTTCGTCAAGATGTGAAATTACATACGAGTATTTTGTTAGTTCACCCGTGATCCTTGCCAGGGCAAATTGGGCCTCAACTTGAGCGAACCAAAGTTTTGGTTTTTCTTTCCAAAAGGGCGGTAATTTGACACTTACCCTATTGACTCCCAGATGTTCGAGTTGTTCTGGATGGGCGGCGTGATCCGGCGGGAGCTGCGGTGGAAGAGGTTGAAGCGCAGGTTGGTTCACCGCTGCTTGAAGTTGTTGTGGTAAGTTTTCGTCTCGATCGGGTCTTCGATTCAGGTCCTGTAGCTGTCTCAGAAGGTTTTCATTTTCATTTTGTAATTGGGCTAGACGTTCCAAAAGCTCTTGGTCCATGTCGATTGAAGACTTGAAAGATGAAAATCAACTGTTGAAGAACGGTTGAAGTAGTGAAGTGGAAGTGATGTGATGGAAAGGAAGGATCGAAGTTATCTTGGTAAATAAAAGGGAAAACTTGTTCGTCGGGGTCACCAATTGTGGGGTTGTTAAAATGAATTGCCAGATAATGTCAGATAGAAGGAATTTTTTATTTGAACTCTGGTTGAATGTCAATATAAACAAAAGAATAATAATAAATTGACAGCTGATCTTACAATAAATTAAAATGTGCAGCTGGGTCGCCACAAGTATAATAATTAATTTACAAATTTACAAAATCAGTAAACTTGTTGCTGAAAGTCACCCTAAAAATAAATGTTTAAATGAATTGCAACGTGTAAAAAAAACAAGCTTGTAGTCCCTAGGACCAATGCAAATGCATGTGACATCGTGACATTGGGCAGACAAGCTTCGGTATGCTTTCTAAGTCGAGTATTAACCAAGAGATTTGAAAAATAAAACGAGTTCGCACTCAGCACGCTGACGTGAGGGAAGTGAATTTCCACATAAAAACTTTTAAAACTCAAAATCAGTGTAAAAACATTCATTTGTCCAATTTTTATCGAAATCTGAAAACATTGATTTTTTGGCAGTTCTGATACTCCTGGTTTCATTTACTTGCAAAGCTGGGAATACCATTTTGCGCATTATAAGGTTAGGAGAAGGTCCAGACAGGCTTGAAAGTAAGTGTGATGTTGCTGGGGATGATAAAAGTACTCTAACAAAGGAATAACAGGCTTTTCTAGTGTAAAACCCCCATAAGACTACGTACTGTTTAGTCGAATCACATTTTCTTTAATAACTCGGTAAATATTTATGCTAGAGTGGCGAGAGAGGGCTTAAAACTTTCGCCTTACTAATTCCTATCTTTTTAAATGCATTGATTCTACACCTGGGGCTTTTCTGACCCTTTTTGGGCCCAAAAACTCGAAATTTGAAAGATTAATCCCCAAAAACGGGGTTTAGAGTTTTCCTATTGTTTTTCCTAACGAACTTGCCCAACTGATTACGGAAAGGAACGTCCCTACCAAATTCGAAGTAAATCGGACACAAAATGCGACCGCTAGAGTGCAAACACACATATATATATACAGTATACAGTATATATATACAATTTTGAACGACCCCCCAAAACGTGTTCAGGGGGTCGCGTTAGGAACTTCTATGGTGGTCCCGGGCTTAAGTTTCACCGTGCGGGTCATGCTAATAGTTCACTTTCCAAAGGAAATTCACTAATAACTCCAGCTAGCAGAAACATTTAACTTACTATCTCAAGCCAAGCAAAATTTAACTAGGCTAAGATGATGGTTTGCTTGGTGGGGCTTTGTAAAGCCCCATTCTATGTTTGTTTTGTAATTGGAAATATTAAATAAGTTAGTTCATATCTTAACTCACTCACTTAATAATAAGTCGCCTCATAATAAGTCGCCTCTTAAACTACGGTTAGTAATTAAGATATATACCCGAATCCAAATTTTTACATTTAGTACACCTCGGATAAACATAATTAGGGTAATATATATGATAAAGTCAACTTTTAACTTTTGATTATTTTAAATTGTTTATTAAAAATAATTTGTTTAACAATAATATTTTATATTAAAATCAATCTTTTTACATAGGAATTCAGTAAAAGACCAAATTTCAAGTATAATGGATTACACATGTTATGATTGTTATTAGTTTGTCTATAACCAACTTTAAAATATAATTGATTTAATCCTACAAAACAAATTTTATGAGACTACACAAAGGCCTCTTCGTACATCTAAAAGCTATTTCCATAATTTATTTATCATTGCAGTCTTGTTTGGCTCTTAAACTTTATATTCCTTTGGATAATTTGAGCTTGAATTGTATTTTCTTGATTTCAGTCATAAAGAAAAATTATATTATTGAATAAATAACAATGTTTTTAATTTGTTAGTAAGTGTTATGCTAATTCCATTTTGTTGTAATTAATCTTTATCAATATTTTAAGCATTATTGATACTACAAAAATGTGAACAATTTCAATAATAACGTTATGCAATCGATGTTAATTTAATTTAAAATAGTATGTTACCCTCCTTTGACTATTTTTTCTTTAAAACCTGACGGGTTTCAATTGAAATATTTTAAAGAACTAAAATTGAATGTTAAAACGAGTGGTGGCGTATAATAAAGGTCCTTTGGGACGGGTCGGGAGATGGAGTACCAAGTTGTTGACAATAGAATACTTCATAAGTTTAGTTTCCGACAACAAATAGCAGAGAGGGCAGAACTTGGGTCCATCGAAACATTATTGGAACTTAAGCACCATTTTGATTGGGATTGGTGGTTGTTATGGAATGGCTTAACCACGAGTTTATTTCCTTTGAGTATAATTTACATACAATTTACATGCCCGGAGATATTCAGGGTTTAGGTTTTGAGGTCTACTAAACGGAACAGGTCATCGTGTGTTGAAAATAAAATTAGTTATCGTTATAAACAGTTCATTACCCCTTTTTAGGAAATCAATACGAAAATTTGTCAACAAATTACTCTATTAAATACCAGAAAACTACCTTAATTGTTTTACAATCATAGCTAAGTTCTGAGATGGTATATTTTCATTAGTTTGTAGCAATTAATAGCGAGTCAATTTAAAACTACTTTTAGTTCATATTGCATCCACACAATCATCGGTTAGAAGCCTAAGATTTTGGGCTAATTAGTAATAACACCTAATTAATATTAATCCTAATTAATATTATTGTTTAGTTATGTAAATTAACTGGTGTTAGAGAGTTATTTGTTGCGACATACAGGAAAGTTGTCGCTTACAAAGTTGCCTATAAAGTACTTATAAAGTTGGTTGCTTATAAAGTTGGTTGCTTATAAAGTTTTAAAAATCCTTAGAGTTTTTAAATTTTACGATTTTCTTTCCTTAAAATAAATAATTGTAAAAATACGGTTCCTAAAAGTGCTGTGGGCCATCCCACGTTGTACGGAACCAAACAAATTAATACTTTTCTACCGGACCTTAGGCCTTGTTGGCCTCCAAAGTTGCCATGTTTACTCCCATGCACTTTCTTGGAGCAACGAAAGTACATTTGGGTACTAATGAGATCGAGTTTACTAATTAACTATAGTGGTTAAAGTGATTTCGAAAAAAAGTTGTTGTGTTCTCGGCAACGAGAGAATAGATAAAGAACAGTGTGAGTTAGATGCATTGCTTACCATCAACGTCCACCCCACCCTGCGTTCTTTGTTATAACCAACTCCCCCGCACTCCGAACCCAAGATAATTAAGGGATGACGATTTGAATACGTAAATACAATTGTAATTGTAGTTTGAAATCCAAATTTTAAATTACCAACTTTGAAATGGACGTACTCAAGCGTGGAATCCAACAGACTTATATGTTTTATCGTCACAAAACCTTATTAATCACTACTATTGTACAAATGAGGTGGTGTCTGTCTGTCTATTGTTCCATCACGCCAAAACCACTGGACCAATTCTGCTGAGATTTGCACAAATGTAGTCTATGTACCAAAGAGTGTCATAGGCTTAATGCCGTTTAGAAAAGTCCTTAGGGTCTGCCCCACGGGAGTTCCAAATTCCCATGTTATTCATATGGAGGAGAGTTTTATTTTGTTTTGTCACATGACTACTATGGACCCTCTTTGAGTCCTTTTCGACCTTTGACCCCTGACGTCACGCCCCCTGCCACTCCCCTCCCCCCCAAACCCCCTCCACCACCCTCCCCACCACCACCCGCTCACCAGCCACTCCCCACCCCTCCCCCACCCGCTCAACACCCCCTCCCCCTCCATCCCCCTCCCCTTCCCCTCCCCTCACAACCCGACCCTTCATATAATTTTACCTAACTTACATTTGAACAGTGTTGCCAACCTCGTTTTTTTTCTGTGTAGTACTGCCAACCTATTTTTTTAAAGATTAAGTCACCCTAAGTTATACTGTTTGTTATATGTATATATATGTATTACATCACGCTACTTTCATTTGCTACGCTTGGCCCCCTCACACTGTTTATATATCTTTTAATACCCTTCTTCTGTTAAAATATATTAGTAAAGTATGAAGTAATACAAGGGTATCAGAACAGACTGAAATAAAATCTATGCATTTATAAAATATAAGTTAATATTTGTTTGTAGTGATTTCTCTTTACGGTGGAAATCATACCTTGTGGATAATTTTATACCCTCATCGGGTTCATCACTCCTGTTTCAACTTGTTTAGATCTGTCACTATTTGTTCAGCAGATATGACCCCTATAGAGCTTTGTAACTTATTTGCTATGCCAAACGTTTTAACATGTAATACTATTCCCTTGTATGCTTTTTTTAAGTAATTTCATCCAAGTTGTACCTTGTGTAAGTCATTATTAAACTATGCATACAAGGGAAAATAAGAAGTAATTAATAACATACCAAAACGCTTATTGATACATTTTGTACTATAACTATTTACATAATTATATCATTCTTAAACAAATTATATTCCTCTACCGATGCCCCGGTCCTGGCGGTATCTCCATTTCACAATGTTTCCAACCTACCTTTTGCATAAAAAATCTCTTATTTCACAGTATTGTTGTTATCATTTCAACATAATAAAAAATACCCCCGTAGCAGCAAACCTGCGTACTCAGCGAATTTCCAATGCATATATATGTATATTAATACCACATAAAACCACATACTAAGTTTCATCAATATACATTCATAAATAAACGATTTATGACATTTTAATTATTCTCCATAAGAATAACATGGCGGCTGAGTATGCAGGTTTGCTGAAGCAAGGAGCACAACAAATGGGGTTTTATACAAATATCAATATACCTCATGTAAGTAAAGCTATATACCAAATTTCATTAATTTATTTTCATAATGAAGGGAGATAACACGTAACTTATTCTCCATAAGAATAACATGGGGCTGAGTACGCAGGTTTGCTGCTACGGGAGCCATTGGTAAAAAATTGTTTTTTGAGCAAATATCAATGGTCCACAACCAGATGAAGTCGTATACCAAGTTTTGTCAGTATACGTTCATAAATAAGCGAGATATAAAATTTTTCTTTTCCTCCATAAGAATAACATTAGACAACGTACTGTGTTTAGCACTTTCAATATCTCGGTAACCAATTGACGTAGAGAAATGATCAAAATACCAAATTGTGTGTTTTTTTAAGTTGAATCCAATGGTAAAAACTAAAATTTGACTATTTCCAAAATTATATGTAAAAAATTCAAAAAACCCATTTTTGGGGTACAAAACCCCCCCAAAATACCCCTTCGGATAAAGCGATCTGGCTGGTTTTCGAACTTAAAGTCATAAATGTTGCTTTACACGTTTATACCAAATTTCATCAAAATCGGATAATATTTACGAGAGTTATCGTGCTCACGGACACATATATATATATATATATATATATATATATATATATATATATATATATATATATATATACAGTTTCGAACGAATGGTGTTTTTGGAGTCTGGGGACCTCAAAACGAAAAGTTATCATGGTCCCGGGCCTAGGTCTTACCATGCCGACTACGGTAATAGCTTCTTCCCTATAGGGGAAATTCGCTAAAATGAAAAAATTGAGTTAAATTTATTAAATGATTCAGTTCACCCTGATACAAAAGGTACTAAAAACACTATTTAAAGATATGGTAATTTGTATTGGCTGAATATTTAGGTACGGGAGTTGGAATTTTTTATTCCATTTTCTTTCACAATTTTGCAAACTTAATTGTTTTTGTTTTCTCTTAGATAGGGTTTCAAACCTAATTGTTTTTACGCTTTTAGTTATCAATGTTGACAACTTAACTTTTTGAAATTAATCCTTGCCATTGTTGCCAAACTCTTGATATTATACTGTGACACTGATGCAAACCTAGCATTTTTCCTGTTTGTTATTGCCAACATAACTCTTTTCGTACTTGTTGTTGTCAACCTAAATGTGTATTTTTATCTCTCAAAGTCTTTCTGTACTTTTTGTTAACGGATAAGCCAACATAACTATCTGAGCATTTTCTTTTACACTTTTCCTATCCTAACTTTATTCTTTGCAGTGTTTGCCAACCTTAGTATTTTGCGTTCTTTATTTTACAAAGTTGCTATCCTAGAGTTTGTATTTTTTCATTCTTAATGTTACCAATATAATTTCTAACCTTTTCAATTATATTGCCAAAGTAACGTCTCAATCTTTCTTCAGCAGTGTTGCCAACCTAACTTTTTTAACTGTTTTTTCGCAGGATTGCTAATTTATATTTGAATTTCGGTGTTAATGCAGAGTTTTCTAACGAACTACTGAATCACTCGCTGTGTTGCAAACCTAACTTTCTAAAATTTTATTTCGCAGAGTTGCCAACCTACCTTTTTGTAACTTTAGGGTAGTGTGTCCAACCTTTTAAAGGCATTGGTGAATGTTACATTTACAAAGTTTCTAACTTAAATGTTGTTATTTTCTTTTTAGATAGGGTTTCAAACCTTGTTAGCGAATTTCCCCTATAGGGAAGAAGCTATTACCGTAGGTCTCATGGTAAGACTTAAGCCCGAGACCATGATAACTTTTCATTTTGAGGTCCCCAGATGCCAAAAACACCATTCGTTCAAATTTTTATATATGTATATATATATATATATATATATATATATGTGTGTGTGTGTGTGTGTGTGTGTGTGTGTGTGTGTGTGTGTGTGTGTGTGTGTGTGTGTGTGTGTGTGTGTGTGTTTGCACTTTAGCAGTCGCATTTTTTGTCCGATTTACTTCAAATTTGGTAGGGACGTTCCTTTCTGTAATCAGTTGGACAAGTTAGTTGTGCAAAACAATCGGAAAACTCTAAATCCCTTTTTGGGGGATTAATCTTTAAAATTTAGAGTTTTTGGGCCCAAAAAGTGCCAGAAAAGCCCCGGATGCAGAATTAATTCATGTAAAAAGATGGGAATTAGTGTGGCGAACGTTTTAAGCCCTCTCTAGTCATTCTATCATAAATATTTACCGAGTTATTAAAGAAAATATGTTTCGACTAAACACAGTACGTTGTCTTATGGAGGTTTTACACCAGAACAGCCTGTTATTCCTTTGTTAGAGTACTTTTATCGTTCTCAGCAACCTCACGCCTACTTTCAAGATTGTCTGGACCTTCTCCTAACCTTATAATGCGCAAAATTGTATTCCCAGTTTTGCAAGTAAATGAAACCAGGAGTATCAGAACAGCCAAAAAATCAATGTTTTCCGATTTCATTAAAAATTGGACAAATGAATTTCACAATTTTTCTACTTAGAATTTTTACCCCGTCGCAAAGCACGGGCATAGCAGCTCGTTGTCAAATAAATAATTTCCTAGTGGTTATCACTGCAGTTAAGATAAGAAAGTATTCGAAAATATTTCAGAGGTTTATCATATTGGCTTGTAACTCTGCTATGAATATATAATGGAGATAGAATTTAAATTTTAAAATAATCAGTACCCACTGGGCATTTCCACTTAATTTTATAATTCAAGAAGGATCTTATGACAATCTTGGTAACTTGGGATAGTTAACTTTAACTAACCGCTGAGTTATATTAGTTATATTCCCTGAGTACTGGATATGCTATAGAATCATACACACGATAATACAATACAGAGCAAAGAAAATACTGTTATAAAATGTAGTGATAATACAATCTTATACAGGTGTATTAAACCATTGTTTTACTGCTAGTAATATTTCACTCTCGAGGCGGAACGTGGAAAATAATTAGAGTCAAATGACTAATAATGTTTTAGGACATGCATGGACTCTTTAAAGTAAATAATTGTTAATATGAAATTCATTAAAGATTGTATAATAAAAATAATACTTTTAAAATAGTGTATTAATTCTTTGTAGTTGGGAGATTTAGTGGTACTATATTCAGCAAGTGATAGTTAATTTGTAATGAAATAATATCTAAATGAATGTTTAGCTAGTGTTAGTAATACCATTGGGTTTATATCTACACGCAAAGCAAATTAATGTGAGAGATTTGTCGACGTAGTTCCATCATATGCCGCCAGGGATCGTCGCGGTTTTGTTCTAAATATTTTTGATAGGCATGTTTTCGTAGGTATTTTAAAATGTTTAAATAAACCTTATTTGTGATCGTCATCAAAGTGATATTTTATTTACACGGGTCGGGTACGGCGGACAAGTTAACTCGGCCTAACGACGCCGCAGATCACGTAGTTATCTTAATATGACGCTAGAACGCAGAACTGCTTTTATAACTCTGGCTCCCATAAGGTGTCTCCTCTAGTAGATATAAACCCAATGGTAATACCAATTTATAGGTGCAGATATATATGTTTCTTCATTGTAAATTCATTATAAAGCTACAAAAATAAAGTTTTTCTAGTGGGACAATAACAGGTTAAATGGAGTGTCCCTAGATATTACATCTATGATTTAAAAACCTTTTGTGTTTTTTATTATATTCGCTTAGATAATGATGATATTGTTTTGTTTTACCAGGGGGTGAACCATGGCAAAAATAAAAGCTAGATCGATGATTAGAGCCGCGTAAAACATAATAGTATTGCTCCTCCAAGGGAAGATAGGAAAATTGAATTTCTTATCTTGGCAAACTCAAAATATTTTGGACCTTGCATTACAACTGGGAGCAACTGGTCTGATATCATTCATTCTTTCTGAAAAGCTAATATTCTGGTAAGGACGAAATTCCACAAAAGTGGAGAGTTTTGAATGAAACTTGGCTCATTATTTGATACTAAATGTTCATGATTTCAACTTGAGAGGTTAATAGCGGATTTGTTGGGATGTTTGTTTCTGAGATGCGCGTTTTGCTCTCTAAAGATAGTTTTAATATTATTCCATGTCTGGTGATTACAAATTTAATTATTACTCCATCAAAACTAATTTGAAAAAAGTGTCTTTTTATCTTCTCTAATTTAATATTTTGGAGTAGAATTTTATATTTTGGAGTATATTTTAAAATTTATAAAGTAGGAAATATCAGAAATTAAATACTTACAAAGTCATTTTTAAAAGAGGTTTTTTGGTTGCCAGATTTCTATGTTTTAATTACTCGAGGTAAAGTATATAATAAATCATCTCAAAATTACATCAGCAAGGACAGAAATAGCAAGTAAATAACTATTTATTGTAATCAGAAACTTGTATGTTCTCCTAAATAATATGTTGTGATATGGTAGTAGTTTTTAGATCATAACAGTTTCCATTCAACTTCAACTATCCAATAAGTTCACGTTTTTGTCTTTAAAAATTAAAACTGTAGGCAAATATTTGTGTTTTAGAAAAATAAATACTTTTTAGCCAACTTATTACCACACCACACATTTGATGAATTTAAAGTTATTACAGTACTTGAGATTAGAGAAAAAATTCATAAATAATATGCAAGTTACAAATATTTTGAGATACCAGTGAACTAAGAGGGCCCAGCAGGACTCAGTATATTCGGCACCTGTGACATATTGGAATTCTTCCAGTACTTAACCTACATTCACTGAACCACAGTTATTCCATTTCACAGTTTCCCATTTATTATTGGCGTGTAACATGTAAAATAAAGATCCATCACAATATCTTATAAATATACATTCTTGTATTCACCTACGAATAATACGACACAGAGGGATTGAGCCTTTGGGTGCAAGAATATTAACTTCACAAGTAAGTTTTACTCGCTAAAGCAAATTATAAGATACCTAGAATCACTAAGTTTTGCTTTTGAACTATCTGAATTAAAAATCGTGGTTTTAAGGGTTTTATGTTAGTCGACTCCATTTATTAGTGTATTATTATTTTTAAAAAAACTTTAGATTTTCGTATTTTACCTCATAATTCTAAAATATATAGTTTTACAGTTTTACTGTAATAATTTTTTCAGATAAATTATACAGTACATAAACTGGAAGTTATCTTAGAAGCATTGAATTAATGCAGATTTAATTAACATTGTGAACAGTAATATAACCATAATCTTTTACATAATCTTAAATTTTGTAATGGTTTTTAAGATTTGGTAAAAAGTAAAGACGAGCAGTCAGCACTTATCGTCAGCAATTTTTCACTCTCCATCTGGTCCTAATCTGTTCCGTTGTTTGTCAATGCTGAAGTTGTACAAACGAGACTTTTCTGTTTATGCGATAATCATATTCGTCTAAAAAAACATATATATAAATTGGGAATATAAATGCGGAGAAAATCATTATAATAAGTACAAGTTTTAGAGTCGATCAGGATGATATTAAACGTGTTGATCCTCGTTGATCGTTGGACATTGGAATAACATTGGATTGCCTTTGAATTGACATAGATATCTAAACAATTATCTCATAGAAGGCTGAAACGTTGGTAGCGAAATTAAAATGCTCACTCTTACACTTCATTTATATATTTGCTTCTTTAAGGAACTTTTAATGCGTTGCTTCATTACTTCATTCATTAAACATAACAATATTGGGCAAATAAATTATAAATAATGTTACAAAACATCTGTTAAAATTAAACAACTTTTTTATTAGCATATTACGTGTTGTTATTACTTACGGGATGTAATAAAAGACGTCTTACAGCACTAAGATATATTTACACTTATACTGATTCACATACAGACGGAAAACATATCTAAAAGATGGTACTAGGCTATCGATTTCGACCAGTCACACCAGTCATCATCAGGCCAATCAAGGAAGTAGAAATCAATCATCATCAGCAGATTGGCCTGATGATGACTGGTGTGACTGGTCGAAATCGATAGCCTAGTACTATCTTTTATATATGTTTACCGTCTGTATGTGAATCAGTATAAGTGTAAATATATCTTAGTGTTGTAAGACGTCTTTTATTACATCCCGTTGGCTGTTAAAGTTATAAATATTATTTTCACGAATTGACCTGCCAAAAAAGACCTGCTGATATTAAGGAATTAATAACCCAAATAAAAATCAATAAAAGGGGCAAATGTTTATTGATTTACAATAAGTATAAGAGCTGAGAATTATTATTGATTGACAAAAAATCATGTGTAACGGTACTTTAGAGTCAACCAAACACGGTTCTATTAGTGCATAGAGCCAACCAAACACAATCACGGTAGGTGGTGTTGGTCAGTAAATATTTAGCTTTCACTGTCCACTTCACTGCCTTTTATGGTCCTCAGACTCATTGGTAGTTAAAGATAAATTAATGAGTAGGGTGCCATGGCCGGTTCTGGACCACCTTCGCAGACTGAGGAGCCGAGGAGCCCCCCCCTGACGTCATCCCCCCGTGACGTCATCCCCCCCGTGACGTCACACCCCCCCCGTGACGTCCCCCCCGTTCACGTGTTGTTTACTTTCCTTGTTTGTCACCGGTTTTTTCCCTATTACGGGATGTTTACTGCTCCTCCACACGCTAACGCTCATTCCACAAGCAGAAATGGCCTCTGTAACATCGTCTTACACACTTTGGAATGCAGAGAGCGTCCTAAACCAGATAAACCATATCAGGGATGAGGTGGTTACCCGCCTTGTAATACTTCGGTGGGGCATACTCTGCCCGGACGGCCGCCACCACTTTCTCCCCCGGAGGTATGTGGCCAACCAGCCGGGCCACCTGGAGGAGGTCCAGCAGCGCCTCCTCAACCTCGTGAATAATGGAGAGGTCGCCCTCCTTCACAAGAGGATTATCCCCCTCTTCTAGTTTATAAGTATATTTAAGTTTATAAGTATCATTTATTTATAAGTTTTCATTCTTCATATTTTGTATAAACATTCATGTATCATCTTAGATTTAAGTACCACATGTATTGTAATGTATTAATGAAATAAAAATTATAAAAACAAAAAAAAAACAAAAAAAAAAACAAAAACAAAAACAAAAAACAAACAACAAAAACAAAGTGACAAGTTTAGCAAGCTGATGATTGGGAGGACCAGCCCTGTGTCGACGTTGACCCCCCCCCACCTCCCCCCCCAACACCCCGAACACCCTCGACATCATCCCGGTTTTATTCTTTTGTTTATTTCATTGTATTTTTTTTTGTTTTTTTTTTTGGACAAAGGAATCATTTATTTATCAACAAAAAACTTATAACTATTCCTCGTTATCGGCCGCCTCCTCTTGTTCTTCCAAGCGGTCCAATTCCTCATCTAGTTCACGCAGCCTGGCCATGTCGGCCATGTACCATCGCCAATGTGTTTCGTGCTGCGGCTCAACCACCCACACTCGGTCGACGTCGTCCTGAAGCGCCTGCCGCTCCAGGTACACTTGTCTCGCAGTCCTCGGTGGTTGAGGGTCCTCAGACGAGTGAG
Source organism: Allygus modestus (assembly GCA_963675035.1). NCBI lineage: Eukaryota > Metazoa > Arthropoda > Insecta > Hemiptera > Cicadellidae > Allygus > Allygus modestus. Next base: position 406,817,701 of record OY776112.1, read on the forward strand.
ACTGAGGCGATGGAGGCGGTGATGGAGACGGTGTGGGCTGAGGCGATGGAGGAGGCCGCTGCAGCCCGCTGGGCCCAGGCTGAGGCGATGGAGGAGGCCGCTGCAGTCCGCTCGACGCCGGCTCCAGGCGCTCCATTTCCTCCAGATCCCGTATTTGCTGCGCAAACGTTTGTTCTAATAGAGCCTCTTGCTCCAACTCATCTACGAAATTTGCATTTTCAAGCGCAAACTCGTAGTCGTAGTCCGTCATATCATCCTCCCACGGAGCAGCCATGCTTAACGACTGAGCGAGAGCCTGTTTGTATAGGAGATTAATCGGACTTGTTATTGTTGGGGAACTTCCCTAGTAAACATATTTGGACCCCCCCCCGACCCAGACCCCCCGACCCCCCCCCGACCCAGACACCCCCCCCGGATTTTTCCATTACATGCCGTTTGCTTTCCTTGTTTATCGCCTACGTGATGTTTACCGCGCGCGCCTCCGCTTTCAACCGCCGGTTTCTCCAGGTCTTAATCATTCTTACTGCAGCCGCGATGGAGTACACTTGTATGTATTGCGACAAGCGTTACTCGCGTAGCGACCATTTGCGCCGGCACATGCTGACGCATGTAGATGCACCTCTTTTCCCATGCCGAATTTGTGGGAAACAATTCGGCAGAAAATACAAGGTGGCCCGGCACCTTGCCACCCACCGGTATGCCCCGGCCGCTGCTCCAGCTGCTCCAGCTGCTCCCGCTGCTCCTGCTGCTCCAGCTGCTCCTGCCACGAGGTGCGCCTCCACCCAGACGTGCGCCCTGGCTGCTCCTGGCCCGAGGCGTTGTGGTGACGCCTCCACCCAGACGCCCACCCAAATGCCTACCCTCAGGAGACAGGAGGGAAAACCAGTTGGTGAGTAGCAATCCTCACTTTCTCATTGTTATAATATCAATAAATCTCATTATTATAATATCAATAAATCTCATAAAAAAAAAAAATGAATATTAATGTTGGTTCGTTATTTACAGCTATCGTCAAGCCGACAGCCATACCGCAGGGATGGTGGACCCCAGAGTACGCCGAGCAACAGTGGCGGCGAGAGGAGGCGGAGGCCAACAGGGTTCACCGCGAGATTCGCCGGGGGTTGATCCTCCAGCAGTGGCGGCCTCGCCCAAGACCCCAGCTCCGGCGCAGACCACAGCAGCCGCAGCAGCAGCCGTCTCAGCAACCCGAGCCAGAGGCGGGGCCGAGTGGGGAACCGAGGCCCCATGTTGTATATATCAACTCCTCGGATTCTGATTAAATAAAAAAATACCTATTTCCTTTTTCCTTATCTTAAAGAAATAAATAAAGAAAAGAATTACAAAACAAACAAAAACAAAGTGACAAAGTTTAGCTGAGGATTGGGAGGATCAGCCCTGTGTCGACTCCCCCCCCCGACTTTCCCCATAGCCAAGCTCGGACCCCCCCCGACTTTCCCCATAGCCAAGCTCGGACCCCCCCGCTCATTCCATTATTCCATTATTTATTCATGTTATTTTATTATTTTTGTATGAATTATAATTTTATTTTCTTCATCTTTATTATAAATTAAAAACTTAAAACTACTTTTGTGAAGAAGTCTCAGCCCTCTCTTTCGCTTGAAACTCCTCCATTGCAATCTCAAGAGCACGAAGACTCTCCCAGTCTGCATTATATTGTTCCCATTCTTCATTACATGTAGGTTGGGAACACCAACACGTAGTTATCCGTTCCCACATTTTTTCATATTCCCTTCGCAGTTGGAGAGCATATTCCTCTTCTATCACCTCAACGGTAGCGAGGAGTTCTTTATCAGGGATATTACCTTCCCATACGCTATTAGCATACTTTTCCTCGATTCCCTCAACGATCTTGATGAGGTCCTCATCAGGAATACTGCTCTCCCATACATTATCAGTGTTCATATTGATGGCAATAGTTTGACTCTCTGACTTAAACTGAAACTTAGAGAAACTCAATCTGTTTACTCATTAGTGGACTTGATGTTCACGGAGGAAAAATCCTTCATTAAATAATTTGTTTACTCAATAGTGGACTTGATGTTCACGGAGGAAAATCCCTCATTATATAACTTGTTTACTTACTAGACTCCTCAAGCTAAGTGCTTGAACAGTCTGAATCTTGAGTTAGTCATGGAAGCATACAACCCACTGTCACTAGCTCAGCAATCGTGTATTGTAATAAGAAAGAATAAATACATTCTGTGTCAGGGGATTGCACAATTGCCAGTGCCTATACAGCGATACGTTGCATCTTGCCTCAAGGGGTATGTTCGGGAACATGTGTTAGTGCTTAACAACCCCGAAACGGATCCTCAGGTGTTAGACTTGTATAATAGATACAATGGCAAGAGAGTCTATCAATGCCGCTACTGTCAGTACACTGAGCATTATTGTAATAGAGTTCTGTATCCTGCAAGAATTGTTAAAGTGTATCGCTTTTCAGACTCTAATAATTTGCAGCACACTTGTTTTTGCTGTGGTAAGAGTGCTTGGGAAGCGGATTGGCCACAAAACAATGATTACCTATCTACTTTGGTGATTTTAAAGTCAATGACCATAAAAACAGTTTGGGAGGGCTCTAGTCACTCTAAATTCTTTTTCTTCTTTCAATAAAGAAAAATAAAAGATAAAAAGAAAAAAATAAAAGATAAAAAAAACCATAAATAAAATACTCCCTTCCCCATCATTTTCCAGTATTACATGTTTTGGTAAGGACTACGTGACTGCCTGAGGTTATCTCATTAGTGAGAGTTCTCCAGTTATTTATGTTAGAATCATTTGCTCACAAGCTCCTACACTGACTAGACCTAACAAAATGTTTAATGTTGGAATTGATATGTCACTGGAAGGTGAATATTATCATACAAAACCATTTACAGTTAGATCTGTAATTGAAGACATTGAGTCAATCGATGCGGAGATGTTTCTACAGACGGTGAAGTATTACACAACGGGTCACTTTGCCGAATTGTCCATCAGGATGTGGATTAAGAAGCGGTTGCCTGAACAAAAACGCCTACAAGTTCAAGCTGCTTTGGATGGCATCAATAAACCGCATGTTGCCTGTCAACGTGTGATTAATTCACTTCTTTTAGAATCCGACCAGGTCTTTGCAAAGGTTATTGTAAACGGGGGTTAAGTAAAGATTATAATAAAAAAAATTGTAAATAAAGATTAAAGCAAAAAATAAATAAATAAACAAAATTTCCTTTATCAAAAACTATATGGTTGTGGACTTATTCACAGAGCTAGCTGACGTCCCCCCCCCGTTGTGGACATATTCACAGAGCTAGCTGACGTCCCCCCCCCGTGTTGTGGTCTACGTGCGGCTTAAAAAGCCCCCACCGACCGGGAGCGGTTGGCGGCGCGTGTCGGGGGACGGTCCTGAAGGAGTTGCCCAGGAAGAAATTACTCAGCGGTTTGCTGACGCTCAAGGTTGCACCCTTGAATTGCTCAGCGTCTTGCTGTCGTGGCGCGCCCTCTTTGGCCGCCACCGCTTGGCGGGGACATACCCGGTTGCGCGCGCTGCCGGTATATAAACCTGAGGTCCGCTACCGCGACCTCAGTTTTGCCCGAGACGCCATGAGCAGCAGCAACAGCACAACCGAGGTGGATCGAACCATCCGCTCTCTGATGGAGGAGCTTGACGCCATGGATGAGAATGCTAGACCGCCTACCATAACTAAGAAGAGGAGCAAGAAGCCCATTGTTGGATGGACAGTGGACAGGAATACGCCTACCGATTCTCCATCATGCAGTTGGAGCGATGCCGAATGTCAATATACAGTAAAGAACCCTGCCAACTTATGAAACGTTTTATTGAAGATGTCGGTATTCAAAGGCGGACGCCCTACGCACAGTTGCGGCCTATACTTGGACGAGGATAGAGACGATGAAATTTGCATATGCCTCACGGACCTGTTAACGAGACTAGAAAATATGTGGATTAATAGCGATACCGGAGTGCCTAAAATTAACGGAGTTAGTAGGACCGTGACTCCACTACCCGCCTGGCGTAAGACCCGCGATTGCGCAACAGTTTGCGAGGGAAAACGTAAGGCTGGAGGCGATTGCGTCATCCCAAAGCGCAAGAAGTAAACACCACAACAACCCGGAAAAACACACACAATGACTTAAACAACTTGTTGACGCAGTGAGCCTATATAATACGACTCGGTGGTGAGCCACAACCATTCCACATCCAGACACTCAACGAGCAGCATGGACCAAACAGGAGACCTCAAGTCAGCCCTCAACAGCTGCAAGGCGGGGGGTTATATCCGCATAGCCGATCTGCGGGACAACATAACTTACCCCATCCGGTCATTTGAGCGGGTGGATACTCCTTATGGCGAGGCGATAATGGCCACTTTGGAGGGGCTGACTGGTGACGACCCGCTGAGGATCTAAATGCCTCGTAGATACTTGGCCGTCTTGGGAGACCATGTCATCGGCCAGTACAACGTGGGTGTGGGGTCGAGGATGAGTCTGGTCAAGAGGAGCGGTCCCCCCGGCAGCAAAGGAGCTCTTCTGGAATTTGTTTGAATAAATACAAAAAAAACCTTATTCCTTTATCCTTATTAATTTAAAATAAAAAAATAAATATAAAAATATAAAAAAATATAAAAAAAATATAAAAACTCAATTAATTATAAGAGTCGAGGCGGTGCGTGGCTGTGTTAGTAGCCACCATGGACTTGAGGTGGAAACACCCGTTCACTGCCATCGTGGCTGGACCTTTGGGCAGCGGCAAGTCGCACTTTGTGGCTCGCTTCATAGGGCACGCCGACCGCATGTGCGATACGCGCTTCGCCCGTATCACCTGGCACTGTGGTAGTGGCGGTGGAGGAGGAGGAGCCGATGACCCTACTGTGCGCTACGTAGCCGGCCTGCCCGACCTGGACGACTACGATGGTAGCGAGCCCTCCCTGGTTAACGTCGATGACATGATGCGTGAGGCTGGCCCCGGCGTGGCGGACCTGTTCACCAAGGGCTCCCATCACCGCAACATGAGCGTGTTCTTCATCACGCAAAACCTGTTTCATCAGGGCAGGGGCCAGCGCGACATATCGCTGAACGCTCATTACATAGTGTGTTTCAAGAATCCCCGGGACCGCGCTCAGATCAAACACTTGGCTCGCCAAGTATACCCGGAGAACCCCAAATTTGTGGAGGAGGCTTATGCGGACGCCACGCGCGATCCTCACGCCTATCTGCTGATAGACTTGAAACAGTCTACACCCGAGGAGATGCGGGTACGTTCAGCCGTTTTCCCAGATGATCCAGTTAACTACGTGTACCTACCCAAGAAAAAGTGATAAATAGGCTGAGCGCGCGCCAGTGTCAGTCATCATGTCACACCGCATGAAGAAAGACACAGCCCTGCTGACTGCTCTGGTGAACGCTACACCCAAGGAACGCAAGGCCCTGTTAAAAGCGTGCGAGAACAGCCGTATCAGGTCAGTGTGTGAGTGAGCGTACAACGTGTTACGCGGGAACGTGCCGCTCACCACCTGTCATAAACGAAAGTTGAGAAAGCACAAACAGGCGCTCAGACGGCTGGTGAAACGCGGTGAGGGTTGGGTCAAGAAGCGACGCTACCTTGTACATTGGGGCGGTGGGATCCTCCTGCCCTTGCTGTTGAGTGCGGTGTTGCCTGTGTTGATGCAGAAAGTAATTTGAAAAAATGGAGCACGCTAAGAAAATGGTAGTTGTACCGCAGGAGCTCATCGAGAGATTGCGAGATGGACCAGGACCAGGAGGAGGAGGAGCAGGCAGTACCAATAAGCCAGCCGGCCTGGACGCTGAGATGCATCGCATACTGAGCGACAAGCGGCTGAACGATACGGAAAAATGGAAACAATATCAACAGGTGTTACAGCGGTTCCTGCACTTTTCCGCGGCTAAACGTCAACCCATAGGCCTGTCAATCATCGAGGGGGAGGAGGAGGAGGGAGAGGCGGGTCCGAGTCACGTGAAACGTGAGTCTAGCACCTCGGAGGAGGGGGTGTTGGCATCGTTCCCAAAAATCTACAAGTCGGTGGCGCGCAACTTGTTGCGGTTCATGACCCAGCAAGGCAGCCCCATCGCCTGGGACGCCAGTGGGGTGGTGTATGTGAACAACGAGAAGGTCCCCAATTCCAATATAGTGGACATCGCGCACAGCATAGTGAGAGCGCGAAGGGCGGACCGATTGCCTACCGGTTGGCAACAAGTGATGACCGCCTTGAAAAACATGAACGTGCCTAAAGAATACATGAGCAATCCCACGGCGTTGCGTTACCTAACCGGGGGGCTGGACACTGCATCGAGCCCCTGGGGAGACACGACGGCCTCCTCATCACCCCTGTCACCGAGGTTGACACCGATGCTAGACCGCCTGAGACCGCGACTTTCGGCAGCCAGGAGAAGGATAATAACCGAGGAACCCGACCGGGAATCGTCATTGGACAACTGGGAGCCGTTCTCACCGTAATGGAGAAGCTGTACTATGACCCGAGCCAGCCCGGTTCCCTTGGTGGGGTGGCTGCTCTGGCCAGAGCCGCGCGCCTCCCGAAACGCAGAGCGGTGGAATGGCTGCGCGCCCAGGACACCTACACGCTGCACAAGCCTGCGCGCAAGCGGTTTCCCCGCAACCGCTACGCCGTTTTTGGGCCTCAGGAGCTGTGGCAGGCGGACCTGAACGACATGCGCGGTCTCAGCCAGCACAACGACGGGGTCAACTACCTGCTGACTGTGATCGATGTATTCAGTAAGCGGTTGTTTACGGTACCACTGAGGAGGAAAAGCGGGCAAGAGGTGGCGGCAGCGTTCGAGAGGATATTCTCCGAGGCGAATCCTCGCTGTCTACAGACTGACAAGGGGACGGAGTTCACCGGGGCCGCTACCAAGCGAGTGTTCAAGAGTCACGGTGTCACGTACGTCACCACGCAGAACCCTGATGTGAAGGCGGCGGTAGTGGAGCGAGTCAACCGCACGCTCAAGAACCGCATGTGGCGCTACCTAACCTACAAAAACACGTATCGCTACATCGACGTGTTGGACAGGCTTGTGGATGCCTACAACCGCAGCCCGCACAAGAGCTTGGGTGGTGGTCTGCGACCCGTGGACGCGGACAGCGGCGATGGAAAAACGGTGTATAAGGTGTGGCGTCACATGTACGGAAAGGCGATCCGGCGACGCAAGCCCAGGTTCGAGCCTGGTGACACGGTGCGCATAGCCAAGGAGAAGGGCACGTTCGCCAAAGGTTATGAGACCAACTGGAGTAAGGAGCTGTTTGTGGTGGATCACGTATACGGGTCGCATCCTCTACCATTGTACGTGCTGCGAGACCTGAACGGGACGCCGCTGGAAGGGCGCTTCTACGAGCATGAGATGCAAAAGGTAACGGTTGCCCCGGACCGTATGTACCAAATAGATAAAATACTGGACACTAAAGGGCGAGGCCGCAGTAAGCGCTACTTGGTCAAGTGGGTCGGTTACGGAGAGGACTTCAACTCGTGGGTACCTGCATCTGAAGTGCAACAGCTGCTATGACGACAAAGCGCAGGCAGCTGTACCTGACGTTGCCCAGCAACAGCTCAATGGACTATTATCCAAACAACACCGTGGCTAACTACATCACCCATCTACCGTCAGTCGTGCGATTGGGTGGTGATGGTGAATGGGAAGTCGCTTTAGTCGAGGTCCATTACCCATGCTCGTTTGTCACAGTGGGGGAGGACGCTCGCGTATATCTCTACACTAAGGATGACACCGGCAAGCCTGAACTGACCGCTGTAAAGGTGGAAGCTGGAAACTATAAAGACATCGATGAACTGGTCAACGCCATCAACGCCATTCCAAAATTGGACTTGTACCAATGCCAGTTTGAGTACGACAAAGAGATTGGGAAGGAGGAATTGATATCGATAGACCAGACTGTGGTGCAACTGGAATTTAGCCCCACCCTAGCGTTACAGTTGGGATACGACGTGCACAGTGTGGATTTGATCAAACATAGAAAAGCTATAAGACCACCCAACTTACTAGCCGGGATCCCTTCGCACATGTACGTGTATTGTGACCTGGTGGAACCTCAGCTAGTAGGTGACACTGTAGCGCCCTTGTTAAAGATTGTGAACATCGACGCAAAAACTACATCTACGGTGCGAGTATCACCGTGCATTTCACCGACCCTCACTACGTGCCGCTGATGAAGAGCTCCTTCGATAGTGTGGAAATCGATTTAAGGGACAGTGTCGGACGCCACCTGCCATTCCACTTCGGGACTACGTGCATGAAGCTTCACCTGCGCAGAGAGTAGCAGCAGCAATGAACCCGAACGACCCCTATCTGGCGTACTACCGCCAACAGCAGTCTGGGCATGGAGTGTCCACGGTATTCAGAGGAGCCGCTTTCCAACGCGGTCACGGCATCGGCAGTTTCCTAGGCGGGCTGATGCGTACAGTGGTCCCGTTGATCAGATCCGGCGCATCGGCGCTGGGCAAGGAGGCGCTGAGGTCCGGTGTGGGCTTCTTGGGCGACGTGGTGGCGGGCACAGCCAACCCCCGAGTCGCAGCCAACGCCCGACTCAGGCAATTTACCGGGTCACTGAAACGTAAGGCCGATGAAAAACTGGATCGCGTACTGAGTGGCGGTGGTGGCACCTATAAGAGGAGGCGCGTACAGCGAGTGACCCCTCAGTCTCTGGCTAAACTCCTCGGAGTTAGGAAGAAGAAGCGCGCTGCGCCCAAGAGAAAAAGAAAGCCCGCAAAACGCGTCGCTAAGAAGAGAAGAAGCAAGACCGTTGTGCGACGTAAGAAGAGCAGAAGTACCGTGAGGGACATTTTTGGATAATGGCGTTTCTACATCAGAAGTCGTGCGAGTGTGTCAAGACCGAGTTGGACCTGTTCTCGCTACCGCCCACGCAGACCAGTATAGAGAGTGGTAAATGGGTGCAGTACAAGCCCATCTCCTCCCTGACAGACGACTCACCCGTTGAGTTCATAGTTCCGGGTCATGGGGACGAGTACACGGATCTGTCACAGACGCTACTGCATGTGAAGGCTACCATTAGAACGGCTAATGGAGGCGCTGTAACGGGTGATCAAGCGATAAAAGAGGTGGGTCCGATTAACAACTGGCTGCACTCGCTGTTCAGTCAAGTGGACCTGTACCTGAACAACAAACTGGTGTCTCCTCAGAACAACACGTACGCCTATCGCGCCTACCTGGAGAACCTGTTGTCCTATGGTGGTGATTCCAAGACATCGCACCTCACCGCGGAGATGTTCTTTGAGGACTATGCCGGGTACATGGACAATACTGAGGAGGATAATTATACCGGGCTCAAGAAAAGGAGAGAGTTTATCAAGGGAAGCCGGTACGTGGACATGGTCGGACATCTGCACGTCGACCTGTGCAACCAGGAGAAGTTCATGTTAAACGGTGTGGAGATGCGCTTTCGTCTGATCAGGTCAAAGAACTCATTCTCCATCATGTCCAAAACCGTGACAGACTACAAAGTGGACATCGCCGAAGTCAACCTGTTTATGCGCCGCTGTAAGATCAACCCGAGCGTGCTGTTGGCTCACAGCAGGACGCTGGAGTCGGGCACAGCCAAATATCCCATTACGCGCGTGGAAGTCAAATCCTTCACGCTACCCTCCGGTATCAGCAGCAAGACTCTGGACAGTGTGTTTCTGGGTCAACTGCCAAAACGCATTATAGTTGGCCTGGTCAGCAATCAGGCGTTCAACGGGGACTACAAGAAGAACCCGTTCAACTTCACCCACAGCCACGTGAACTTCTTCGCGCTGCACATAGATGGTGAGCAAGTGCCATGTAAGCCGCTTCAACCGGATTACACGTTCGGTCATGAGTTGTGCGTGCTCGCCTACCACACGCTGTACACTGGCACCGGCATCAATTTCTCAGACTGTGGTAATGAAGTCAGTCGCAACGAATACCCCTACGGATACTGCCTGATGGCGTTTGATCTGACGCCCGATATGACAGCCTCTCAATCCAGCCACTGGAACCTGGTGCGCAACGGTAACCTGCGCATAGAGATTGGGTTCTCCGAAGCCTTGGCGGAGGCGTTCAACTGCATAGTGTACGCCGAGTTGGACAACGTCGTGGAGGTGGACCGTCACCGCAACGTGACTGGGGACTTTGGCGGGTAAAATGGGTTATCTCCTCCGCCGCTGCCGCCGCCGCCCTCCCACCTACTTAAGGCCGAGGCAGCGCGCGCTCGCTCTCAGTTCAGCCGACCTCGCGAGATGGACGTGCCACCACCAATCTACAACGAGCCTACCGCCACCGCCACCGGCCTAGTGCGCTGCCATCATGGAAGCGTGGTGATGGACATGCAGTGCTTCAAGGACAGCGACAACGACTATTATCTGAAGGAGGTCTGCGTGGTGGACGTGACTACCGGCACGCTAATCATGCATCACATCGCTCGTCCGCCCTTCAATCGAGACCTCCTAACCAGCGAGAAACTGCGCGAGAGCGGCTGGCTCACGCGTCACTGCCATGGGCTCGAGTGGGACCAGGGCGATATCGCCTACGTCGCCCTGCTGGACAAGCTGCGGGCCTGCTTCATCCACCGCCCCATCGTCTACGTCAAGGGGTCGCAGAAGAGGACTTTTGTTCAGCGGCACCTGATCGTCGAGCCTGCTGCCACCACCGTGCAGGACATGGACGACCTGGGTTGCGGGTCCCTCATCGGACCACCCTCCTGCCGGACCCTGCGCTGCAGCCACCATAAGAGCGCCCTCAACCGTTGCGCTCTGCACAACTGTATCATCCTGCGCGACTGGCTGATGGACAACGACAGGTCGGACTCATCGGCCCTCGAGTGTTGCTGCTGCTTCCGCCCACGATGAACACCACCCAGATCGAGAGGAGCCTGGCGCAAGTCCCCGGACTGAGGAGCGTTCTGGTCTGCGCCTCTGACCGTCTACCTCACTCACCCGTTCAACCCCAGACCGCCATAGTGGCCAACACCATGTCACACACTGAGAGAGGAGACCACTGGGTGGCATTCTACTGCTCTGAGGACCGGCTGGAATACTTCGACAGCTACGGCAGGTCTCCATACCAGGCGGACTACCAGAGGTTCCTGAGGCGCAACTCGCGCCGCCGCTATGTCTACAACAGGTATCGACTCCAGGGCTATGGTACTTCCGTTTGCGGCCACTACTGCCTCGCCTACCTGTACTGCCGGGCGGTCCTCGGTATGGCGCTCGGTGACTACGTGCAGCTCTTCGATCTGGCGTCCCCCACGGTCAACGACGCTCTGGTCCGCAGGCTCTTCCACTCCATCTTCTCACCACTACATTACTGATACTTTATTTTATTCTTTTTAATAATTGTGTGTTTGTATATTCTTATTATGTTTTGAAATAAATACGATATATTGCAATCACTTGTTGTTGTTCATTTGTCCTTACTTCAATATTTAAGAAAAGTACATGTCCAATATCTCGATATTTTTTTTTTATTTAAATTTTTTTTTTTATTATTTTAATTTGGAAAAAGTTATAACTTGGACATGTTGATGATTTTGAAAATATAATGAGGAAATACGGGTGAGGTAATAACACAGATATCTGCTGTGAACTAAAACTTTTACAATATAATTGCTTACAAATACTATTTACAAATAAATTAAAAATACTATTTACAAATAAATTAAAAATAATATTTACATATAAACATAAGCCTACACAGGGAACTCTTCATCAACGTCATCCTCCTCCTCATCCATTGGCTGTTGTTGATTAACGAGGTGGTCTCGTCCTCCTTCAGCCAGTGGTGGGATGTCCTTGTGTCCCCAAGGCAAGGTGTGGATCCCATCCGCCAGGACGTAGCGCTTGTCATCTTTTGGGCTCAGGGAAAGTTTCTCCACCTGGACTGTGAAGACGCGGTGCAGGTGGGACTGGAACCGGGTGTTGATGGTGGTCTTCAACACCTCGTTGAACAGGCATTCCCTGTAGTCGTCGGGGGTAAGGATGTTCTTGACGACCCCCTTGCGACTCCCTTGGCGCGCTTGAGAGCCTTGGATCCCATCTCCTCGCTCGGGTCCTCGATGTCCATGAAGTAGAGCTTGGAACGAAGCCCGAGGTACTCAAACAGGGATCTGCCAGCACACTCGTCCTTGAACTTGCCAATGACTTTAGCGTTGATGGGGCTGTAGCAGGGGTGGGACCTGGGGTAGGCGCTGGTGTCAAAATCCTCCAGGTGTTCCATCATCTCCCTGTAGATGTCCTGAGAGATGATGTCAAACACGAAGCTGTCCGTGTCCATGTAGTCTACGGTCAGGCGGTTACCGTAGCGGTCCTTCATCTTGCGCAAGAACTCGTACATGAGCCACTTGCTCAGCTCCAGGACAGACATGCCGATGTAGATGGGTTTGTCCAGAACGATGTTCACCCTGGCTAGATGGATGAGGGCTACGTCCTCTGTGTAGTAAGTGCGGTCCAGGAAATTGGACTTAGCCACGTATTTGCTGAACCTCTCCGGAGTGCAGACCAGCTTGACGTTCAGGCGCTTGCGCACGTTCTCGATGGTCTTGCCGAAGACCGCATTGTTCATGAGCTTGAAAAAGTCCTGCTCAAACTTGGTCTTGGCCTTCTTCCTCAGCTCGGTGTTCATCAGGATGTAGGGCTCGAGCCATCGAGACTGGCGGAACGAGACGGCCCTGTGCACAGCCACAAGCTCCAGTCCGTTGTTCAGCGCCTGCTGCAGGATCCTGTAGTGGCAGATGTAGTGCTCCTTGTTGTCCAGGGTGGTCATCAGCTTGGGGAACTTGCCTATTGGAGGCCGCTTGGTCTCACAGCAGTAGGGGAGGTCCCTGTGCAGGTCGTGGAGACGGGCGGGGTAGTTGAGGTCCACCTCTAGTATGTAGCCCCGGTCGGCTTCCGCGTCCAACGAGGCGATGTCCAAGGCGTCAATCTCCTCACGGCTGAGCCACTGGAAGTCTCCAGTGGGCAGGTACTGGGACATGGCCCAGCCGTACAAGTTATTGGCATCCAGGTACAGGAGGTGGCCTGTCGGCTCGTCGGGGCGTCGGTCCTCGGGGCGGCATCGCTCGTGGTTGGCCTTGGCGTAGCGGGTGATGGCCTGGGAGATACCTCCTCTGATGCCTTGCTCCACGAAGAGGTACATGTCAAAGTCCCGCAGCGTGTCCAGCTCCACGCCGCAGGTCTTGAGCATGACGTCCCAGGCGTAAGAGGGCAGGGTGTAGTAGTGGGCAGGGTCCAGTCCATACTCAGCCAAAGAGGTGTCGCGGAACTGCTCGAACACATCGGTGAGGAGGGCGATGTCACAGCGCAGGTACTTGTCGGCATAGTCCTTGAGGAGGTTGCAGTCAAAGACTCGCCACACGTTGAGGGCGTGCTCGTACTCCTCCTCCTTGATATCCTCCAGGGTCATGCTGTTTTTGAACGCGGCCCGAGGAGGAAGCTGTCTGGTGGAGTACAACGTGTCGTACGACGTGACAAAGTCGTAGGGGAACACGCCCTTCCTGCGCACCAGGTCGAAGAGCCGGTTGTTGGGGAACCGCTTCCTGGTCTCACGCATCTTATCCGTGGGAAGCCCCGCCGCCAGGTTGGCCAGGCTCATGGACAAGAACCTGTAGGTGTCCAGGAACCGCACCGCGAAAGATGACTGTCGTTGGTTGTCCCCGGGCTGGCCAAAGTGGAACCGCTTGGTGAAAGCGATGTAGCGCTCCTCCGTGTGCGCCAGCACGTCCACATCGCCGGGGTCAATGGCCAACTCCCGCACTATGAAGTGAGCGTCATAGTTGGACAGGTTGTGGAAATAGCAGTTGATGACCCACTGCTCCCTGTACCGTAGGTTGCACGAGCGGTGCGCCGCTCCTCGGAACTCGTAAGGTGGGGCGTGGTTGTGGTCCCGCACCTTGACGTCCTGCTCGGTGAACTCCTCACCGCAGAGGTAGCAGCGAGTCGCCGCCAGGTACTCGTCCATCTCCTGCCGGGTCAGAGAAGGGTGCAGAGCTCTCATGCTGAACAGGAACTCCCACAGCATCAACACGTCCATCTTGAGCCTCTCCATAAACACCTTGGACGCGTCGACCCCGAAGTAGACCCGGGGTTCAAACTCCTCCAGCCCCAGCGAGTCCACGATCTGGTAGGCAAAGGCGTACGGGACGTGCATGCGCATAGGTCTGGTCCCGGGTGGTGGTTCCGCGGGGTCGTCGGCGACGGGCTGAAGGGAGCACTCAAAGTCCGCGTAGATGCAGAACCTCTCTCGCCGGGTGTACTCGGGATGCGCAAACCGGATCTTCTCCTTCTTCGGCATGTCCAAGCGGAGAGGAGCCTTAGCGTAACAGTAACGCCTGTGCTCCTCCAAGCGCTGAGTGCCCGTCAACCCGAGCTTGTTGGGCCGGTTGTCGAAGTAGGCGAAACACCTCTTGCAGATGTAGATCCTGTGGTCATGGGTGGTGAGCTGAGGGCGGACCAGTCGGCTCAAGTTCCTGATGAACGCGTAATGGCTGTTACCCTCAGTTGTCACGTACAGCAGGTCGCGATGGTCCTGGAGCTCCCGCCTACATATCTTCAACGGGTATACCCTGTCCTTGAACTCAGGTGTTCCACCAGGCCGTCTCCTCACCATCGCGCTCTATCCCATACACGTTCACGCTGATGGCGTTCTTGCGCTCAAAAGCCTTGATGTCCTTCAGTGTGACGGGGAAGCGCAGGTCGGTTCGTACCGGGCGATGATGTCCAAGGTGTACCTTGCGGGTCTCTGCTGATGCTCCGGGACGAACGCGGCCAGGATCGCGTACATGAAGCACATGTCATCGTTGTTTTGGACATTGATGACTGCGTGCGTGGCGTCGATGTCCTTTGGCAGCGGAATAAACGCCCTGCCTCCGAGCGGCATGTACTCATTCACGCGGATCTCCAGGTCACGTATGCGCAGGTAGGTCCATCCACTGCCCACCAACTCGCACTGCTCCTTCTTGTTCTTGATCGTGTCGAACGTCGCGGAGAGGAAATCCCCCAAGTCAGAGGCCTCGGTCAGCGGGACGTTCTTCGTGTTGAAGGAGCGCAGGCAGGTGGCTCCGTGGATGTTGACGAACTCACATTCCAGGACCATGTTCACCTTGATGCTGGGATGCCTGCTCCTCACGTCGGTCAAAAGATCAAAGACCTCCTGGAATAGGAAGACGAGCGCTTCCTCAACTGTCAGCAGAGCGTCCATCGGTTGAGACAGTCGAAAGGTGAGGAGGCGTCTGCGGAAGGCTCGATGCACGAGCTGGAACGCTGGGAGACCGGCACCCTCCATCGCCTCCTCCTCACTAGACCCCATTTGTGGCTCTCTGCTAGGCCCCGGTTGAGGCTCCCTGCTAGGCCCCGGTTGCGGCTCCCTGCTGGGCCCCGGTTGCGGCTCCCTGCTGGGCCCCGGTTGAGGCTCCCTGCTGGGCCCCGGTTGCGGCTCCCTGCTGGGCCCCGGTTGAGGCTCCCCGCTCGGTCCGGGTTGAGGCTCCCGCGGCTCCGCGATGGGTGATGGTGGTGGCTCGAAGTGGTCTCGGATGAGGTTCAACACGACGGGGCAGCCGCGCGTCTGGTGGCGGTCCCGGTTGTGGCGGCGCATGAAGTCCCTGTCGCAGAAGGCGCAGCGGAACCTGGCTGCCCAAGCCTCCAACTCTGCTCCTCCGTCTACAACATATAACGAGAGTTACTACGCTTATAAAACGACGGGGGGGGTGCTTAGGTAGGTTAGGTAGGTTGCTTAGGTTAGGATAGAGGAAGCATGGGGGGGGGGTAGGTTGCTTAGGTTAGGATAGAGGAAGCACGGGGGGGGGGGCTTAGGTTGGAGGAAGCATGAACACTTATCACAATTTATTATGCAAATTTTTAAATTCCAATTTAAAATTAAAAAATTTAAATTTCTTAAAATATTAATTATGAGAAGCATTTTATAAAAAGATAGCCTACACATTAGTTACTAACCTTGGAGCTCCTCCACAGGCTGTTG
The DNA here is from genome assembly GCA_963675035.1 of Allygus modestus. Taxonomy (NCBI): domain Eukaryota; kingdom Metazoa; phylum Arthropoda; class Insecta; order Hemiptera; family Cicadellidae; genus Allygus; species Allygus modestus. The sequence goes on from OY776112.1 coordinate 406,833,715, forward strand.
GTGGGCAGTAGTAATATGTCGATTGAGGTTGTCCCTTCTTGTAAATCGTCTACCACAAACGTTGCAGTCATGGCGTCTGTCGTTGTGGGCAGACTCTGCATGCCTCCTCAGGTTTTTGAAAAGGCTGAAGGCGCGACCACAGACCTCACACAAATGTTGGTTGTTCATCTAAAACAACAAATGATACTTTATAACTTTCTAGAGGAATGAAAAATAAAAATATTAAAAAGAAACAACCATGATACGCTCAGAATAGCTCCACTGATTTATGTATGTCTCAAACATTGTAATGTCAGGTTCGAAATCAGTTAACTGGAAATTATCATTCGTTGGAAAGGCCTAATACATTTAATAAAGAGCTGTTTTAAAACAGGGTTTAATTAAATTTCATTAGTAAAATGGTTTAGTTAATAAAATATTTCTACTTACGTTTAATTAATGAAGGTAATCGAAGCAGGAAGAAGTCACTGGTTAGGAGCACACAAATGAGCACTTGAGTACATTCACAGATCAACTGAGGAGGATCATTAGGCACCGCTCATTAAATAGCATTAGTCTGCGTATAGGAAAAACCACAAGTAAACAAGCGCTTGCCTCGAGGTATAACGGGGATGGTGACATCATGTGGAGGAGGGCTTTGTGTAACTATTTACTTCAATTAATATTTATTTTAGTTCTTATAAATTTTACAAAAAAGGATTTACCGCAAACCCTTCCCCGTATCTGTTCCAATCGTTCACCAATAGCAAATACTGCTGTTCATACCGGATCCATTCCCAGTACTCCTTCTCGAATGGAAAGTCCTCCGCGAGGTACCTTCTGCCCTCCTCTACCACCCACATCTCATAATCATCACGCGGAAAGGTATGGATGTTCTTGTACCGCTCCGCTCTCCACAGCAGGTCGCTCTCGTACTGTTCCAAGTCGTAATGTATCCTCGGAACGCACTCTGCCGTAAACTTCTTGTCAATACGTCGAACGCGCTTCCTCCACTCGTACCGAGGTTCCACTGGTCTCCACGCAGACTGGTATCTCACTCGCCTAACTTTCACAGTCTTTCCCTCCTCACCAACACTCACTTCAACTCGCTCGGTATCGCTGCTGCTGTCAGAGGACATGGTGCTGCGACTCTCGACCGTTAACTGAAGACAAGAGGGGAGTAAACAAGGTTAAAATAAAGGCGCGTGTGGTAAACGGGGGGAGGGGGGGGGGTGCTTAGGTTAGGATAGAAGAAGCATGAACGGGGGGGGGGTCAACCCAGGGCTGATCCTCCCAATCCTCAGCTTGCTAAACTTTGTCACTTTGTTTTTTCGTTTTTTTATTTCTTGTAATTTTTTTTTATTTAATTCATTTTTATTTCATTAAGACATAATTCTAATGATTACATTAAGTGATACTTAAATCTATGATGATACATGAATACAAAATATGAAGGATGAAAACTTACAATACGATATGATAATATAATAAGCTTAAACTAGGGAAATACATTTAACCCAGAGGACGGCCACCTCTTCATTGGTGATGAGGTTGTGGAGGCGCTGCTGGGCCTCCTCCAGGTGCCCCGGTTGGTTCGCGACGTAGCGCCGCCTGAAATAATGGTGACGCCCATCAGGACCCAGGTATCCCCATCTCAATATGACCAATCGGTCTAGGATGGCGATTTCAACATCGGTGATCACATTTTGGATCACCTGGTGGTTCAACAGTGTATAAGTTGCAGTAGACATGGCTTCTGCTTGTGGAATGAGCGTTAGCTTACAGAGGAGCAGTAAACATCCCGTAATGGGGGAAAAAACCGGTGACAAACAAGGAAAGTAAACAACACGTCACGGGGGGGGGATGACGTCACCGGGGGGGATGACGTCACGGGGGGGGATGACGTCACCGGGGGGGATGACGTCACGGGGGGGATGACGTCACGGGGGGGGGGCTCCTCGGCTCCTCAGTCTGCGAAGGTGGTCCAGAACCGGCCATGGCACCCTACGTTAATGTGGTCTGTAATAATATCACTTATTTTAGGGTTTATATTAGCTTTGTTCAGTTATTACTAGTATTGTTTTCTACAAAGTCAGACTATTCTTTTTTAAGTCATTAAGTCCTATATTAATTATTAACATAAACCAACGTTGTAATTAGTTAATTGGTGTCATTTAGCATAAAATATTTTCTTTTGGAAATCCTCTCAAAGAAATCACAAAGAAATAGGTTCCACCCCTCTCCACCATTGCACAAAATAAAAGTTAGTTTGGTAACAATATTACAAATTGATGTAAAAAAGTTAGGTTGGCAACTCTGCACACATTAACGTTGCGAACAAAATATTTAAAAGCTAGTTTGGGTTTTAGTTTAGTTTAGTGTGGGCTAGTACTGGTTATCAAACTGCAAAAGGTTAGGTGGGCAACATTGTAAATAAGAAATAAATGTTGGAAACACTGCAAAAAATCTGCTACAAATTAGGTTGGCGATAAACAGGGTTTAGTACTGCATTGGTGAGCATACTGACCAGTGCTCAATAGTGAGCAGGATATGAGGAAAAGCCACAAGACAACACAGGAGAAACATCAGTGAAAGTCGAAAAGGACCCAACTAGAACCTGTAGTAGTTAGTAAGATTTTAGTAAAAAAGAAGCAAATAACAGTGTATATCATCACCAGGTCCTAAGATTTTATGATATGAGCTCAAGTTTAAGTATATTTCTTGTCATACTGCTAACAATTTAAAGACAACAATTTTCAAACAAAATTGAAATGGTATGACCTGATTCTGATACCTTGACAAGCTTGCTTTCATCTTGGTCTTGTTACAAAAAAGAAAAGCTGTTTAGTTTGTGTTAGTGATGACTAACGATTTCAGGTTTAATACTTCGGACTATTTGATTAGACTCGAATTTACTATTAGGTTTAGCAACAAAATTGTATGTTCTCAAAGAACATCCGGAATAGAACAATGAACTAAAAAGGATGGTAATTTTTTTGTTATTATTACAATTTAAAATCGTTTAATTCATAGATTATAAGTTTAGTAACATCTGAGAAGCAAAATTTTCATTAAATGATAGCTCATATATATTATAATTTATCATAATTTGTTGTCCTAGGTCGAAACTGATTGTCTTAAAACTAACTTTGCGTACCCTTCTTAAAACTATCATTGAGTAACAAATTAATATTTATATATGTAAAAAATTGTATTTAAACTGAACACGTAAAATACAAAGCAAAATTGGTCTTTCATTACATTATGTAAAACCATATTTCCCGCTTCCCTCATGTACATACATATACGGTATACAAACCTGGTAACAATGAAACAATACAAACTTATGTTAAAACAAACATCTTACCGTCTGTGCATTTGGATTTCAAAGGTCACTAAATACAAGTATAAATTATTTTCATGACACAGATCATCAAATAATACCTTTTACTTTCTCCCCTTATACATAGTATATAGAGAAAGTATTGTTTTCGTCAAAATTTTCGAATTTGAGTTGTTAGTGGAAATATTCGTTTTGGTGCTCCCTGAACCCAAAAAAGTGATTTTTACGTGATGTCTGTGTGTCTGTCTGTATGGATGTGTACAGAGCTAGAGCCCTAACTAATGGTCCGATTTTTATGAAATTTGGTATGTAGGTACTAATCCACGATATCTCAAGGCATTTTTTTAATTCCTGATTTTTAAGGGTAATTATCCCCCCAAAACCGCCAAAAAACATTAAAAATCAAGATTTCTCAAAAATGGCTCCAACGATTTTGATTAAACTGTAGTCGTTTGTAGAACTTTAGTTTTACAACAAAATGACACCACTTGAATTCCTGTAAAAATTAGGGTTCAGAAATTACAAGAATTAAAATATCAAAAATTCAGTTTTTAATTTTTTTTCATAAAAAAACATAAATATAAAAAATATTACTATTCACCATTAAAAAGAGCTCAAAAAACTAAATACATTAGTATTATCAATTACTATTTTACGATTACTGGTTGCGAAGAAAATTTAAATTTTCATTTTGCGGTAAACGCAGTACGTTGTCCAATGTTATTCTTATGGGGAATACAAAACTTACTATTTCTCTCTTATTTGTTGATCACTTTCGTTCAAAATTGATATGCTTGTCAAGTTAGCATTGACCAACGTATAAAATTCGAAATATGTTGCCCCTTAATAACCCTGAGGGGGGAATAGGGGGCATTTCCCCTTTTAAAACCACGTGAATAGCGATGGATTCTGTACTGCCTCCTAAACAGGGATTTGGGTGATATTTGTTAAAACAACTGGTTTACAACATTTTCTGTACATTTGACCGTGCTTTGTATTCTATATTTAGTAAATAAAAAGCAATTTATTCATTAAAGTTGGGCTGAAAGGGAGAAAGTATGTGTCAGTATCCTGATACCGTTTATTTAAGAAAGGAATAGAAAGAATAACAATAGTATCATTACATATGTTGAAAACAGCTGTTTCTCAAGCAGTATGACGAGTAAATGTTATCTTAGGCTATGGTGGAGCACAACTGAGTTTCAGCCACAGCAAATAGTAGAGTAGAGCGACATTCCCTGTACGAGGCCATTAATCTTGTCCAGGTATCGGACAACTAATCTGCAACACTGCCCTCTGCCGCGAGGATCAATGGTTAGTTCCAAATATTACCGTTAAATATTGACATGTTGTGATTAACTTACAACCCTGAATTAAGAATTTTTGAATCTAAAAACTCTTGTACAACAGTTCAACATTGTAAGATTTACTGCCATCTGCAATTGTCTTTCAATTACACTTAGCTTTACTCAATAGCTCTGCTTTTTAGCCTGAATCAAATTAAATATAATACTAACCGGTAAAACTAGTTAACACAGGGTGATAAAGAGTGGTCAGATCACATCCGTGTTGTCCTAGGCAAAATAACAGTTAGTCGAAAATGTTCCTCCCAAGTAATAAGAACAAATCATTCCCATAAGATAATCAATTGCGTTGTAAAACGACGTATTTATTATACTACGCCTTGTTTATATTATTAGTGTATTATAATACTTTGCATACATTTAAATAGGGGATTGGATTTCAAATACTGTTAGCTATTATACAAATATCGTATCATAATTGTTTGCTAAAAGGTTACAAACACTAAATATGATTACAATATACCAATAATTATACCTTACATAAAAATAAGAATAAAATTTATTTCAAAAAAGCTTTAAAACAATAAATTTTAAATTTACCAAACAATCATCATATATGGATGATAACACGTACACTAATAAAATCAGGTTATAAGACATTATGAAGTAACTTTCATACACAGATACACAAATACACAAATACAATTTACAAGTATGTAAGCACACCTACACACGTCACAAACCTACATCCACACTTAAGAACAGACGTTTACATATACACTGTGCAGTTATCAGAAACACAAATTAATGACATAAATATTGATAAAAAAATATTGTAATGAGCAGTAAAACATTTAGAATGACATCACAATTTTACTATGTTTGATATTAAAATAGATTTTTTAATTATATAAGAAAATAGTCTAAAGACATTAATTCAGTAAGATATAGTACACAATATTTAAATGGGCATTACCTCCAACGAAAAATTAACAGTAAGTATACGGTTTTATGGTTTTTTACAGTTGACTTATTTATTCACAACATTCAATACAAAATGATTTCTATTTCTACACAAAACATTGCATTACACAATGCATATTTGTACATGCATTGAAGCTTTATAATGAAATCCTCTGGTATTCTTGTGTTGAGGACTTTCCTGTCGACTGACCGAGAAACAGTGTTTTTAAATAATTTGACAACCTTTGAGAAAAAATAAGAAATTATCCTTTACGTAACATAAAAAATATGCCTTCAATGTGTTAAAATAATCGATAAGCTTGGTGGTTATTTAAAATTGTTTTTAAATAATTCATTTTTATGTTGAATGAAAGAGAACAAGACAATCTGACGACCGGTGTCTAGTCCGAGTGACTGAGTGATCGAGGGCCCACCTTGGCTGTTGTTAGGACCTGTACTACCTTCTCCGAGTGACTGAGTGACTGAGGGCCCACCTTGGCTGTTGTTAGGTCCTGTACTACCTTCTCCGAGTGACTGAGTGACCGAGGGCCCACCTTGGCTGTTGTTAGGTCCTGTACTACCTTCTCCGAGTGACTGAGTGACCGAGGGCCCACCTGGGCTGTTGTTAGGTCCTGTACTACCTTCTCCGAGTGACTGAGTAACCGAGGGCCCACCTTGGCTGTTGTTAGGTCCTGTACTACCTTCTCCGAGTGACTGAGTGACCGAGGGCCCACCTTGGCTGTTGTTAGGACCTGTACTACCTTCTCCGAGTGACTGAGTGACTGAGGGCCCACCTTGGCTGTTGTTAGGTCCTGTACTACCTTCTCCGAGTGACTGAGTGACCGAGGACCCACCTTGGCTGTTGTTAGGTCCTGTACTACCTTCTCCGAGTGACTGAGTGACCGAGGGCCCACCTGGGCTGTTGTTAGGTCCTGTACTACCTTCTCCGAGTGACTGAGTGACCGAGGGCCCACCTTGGCTGTTGTTAGGTCCTGTACTACCTTCTCCGAGTGACTGAGTGACCGAGGGCCCACCTTGGCTGTTGTTAGGTCCTGTACTACCTTCTCCGAGTGACTGAGTGACTGAGGACCCACCTTGGCTGTTGTTAGGTCCTGTACTACCTTCTCCGAATGACTGAGTGACCGAGGGCCCACCTTGGCTGTTGTTAGGTCCTGTACTACCTTCTCCGAGTGACTGAGTGACCGAGGGCCCACCTTGGCTGTTGTTAGGTCCTGTACTACCTTCTCCGAGTGACTGAGTGACCGAGGGCCCACCTTGGCTGTTGTTAGGTCCTGTACTACCTTCTTCAAAACCATGAATTGGGCCCAGTCGATACGCCTCACAAATTTGAAAATCATCCTAGGGATTGGTTTTGACTGTCTTGACTTGTTCCTTTCCCCAAACGGTGGCACCTCTCAATCTGGTTCCCACTAGAAAATTGTTACACTTACATAAACTATACTGAACGTAAGTGCGTTACTTCAGTAATTTTCAGTGGGTGCAAGCCTTTACGTTGGAAATATTTTGTAATGCTTTGAACAGCTTATATAAACATTTCTTTCAAATTATTTTTGTTTTGATTACGTAACTTATTCAGTTTGAAAACTAGATTGCAGTGGCTCAAAAAATACAAATATATTTTTGTCTGTTTGTTAAATTTATTAAATTTGTCACTATAAAAGTTGGGAGGACTGATGGATCAATATAGAAAGGAAGATCAATATAGAAGGATGATGCTGAAGAGGGTACGAACAATGTGTAGTTAACTTGCAATTTTTTACTACATTGATCGTGGTTAAAATGGCTAAGACGAAAAACATTTGTTTACACTGAAAAAATACCTATATTCAAGCTGAAATAACAAAAGTTTAGAAACAGCTTAAAATAAGTTTAGGGACAGTTGTTATAAGTTTTGTTCTTCCGAGAAGGGTTCTTTACTTGACGACGCGAACTTCATATTTGCGACCGCAACTACTTTTAAAGTGTGATAATATTTGAAAAAGGTTTGTAGCCCTGAATAACAAAACAGTTTATTGTGAGAATCTCTGGATAACCATATAGTTCACAAAGCTCTAAGTAGGATTCGTTGCATAACAAAAGGATTCCTAAATTTCATGTCGAAACTCTAAAAACATCGCAAGGCTCTGTTTTTAAACACTTTTAGAAATTTATCTTAGGATGCCAACTAAAAAAGTAGTGAAATTTAATAGTGAATGGGATAAGTTTCTTGTGAAAATACCCGACTGTAGGTTTCTTCAAGAGAATTTTCAGGATTTACTGAAAAAAGAAATCATTTGAACTTTATACCATTTAAATTAATTTCTTTACGTTAAAAACAAATTTACACATAATTGTGCTCTATTTATTTTTAAGGGAAAGTAAATAAGTAAATCTATAAACTGATGTCAATGGTAAAGACTATGTCAATTAAGAAAACAAAACAGCAATTTCTAAAGAATCAAATTACGGGATATTTCATCACAATTTAACTTGCACTTTCACCCAAAGTAAAAACTAGAGAATAAGAAAATATCACAAGTAAGTATTTGATCGTTATCAGGGTGAATACAAGTCAGGACCCCTCCTCTATTTTTTATTCGTTAATATAAACTTTTGGGTAGTGATAGTAATTTAAGGTGTAATATCTTTTGACATTATTCCAAATTTTTAGTGACCTCCCGAAATAGGCCAAAATAGGGGATTGTGGGGCAACTCAAAATTGTGAAATGTAAACCCTGTTTGAGTGACCGCTATTTTAAAGAACTAAATAAAATTAAATGGTAAATGCAGTATATATAATCAGTAGGACCAAAAGTGACTCTTTCCGATACGAGCTCAAGTTTTTAACGACCGTGGTGGAGACGAGGTCGGAAAATGAGCGAGGAATGAGCGAGCCACTATTGGCCAGTGAGATGAACTATATTTTTCGTTATACAGCAATCAATATTAATATAACAATTTCTCAAAAACTGAATATTGTTTAATTTTTTACCATTCAAAGTTTGCTTCCATATTGGTTTGATTAATACTCTAAACAAACAGCTTTTACACAAGTTGTCGTTGTTGACAAGTTCAATAATTCATACTAACAGCTGATAACCTCGACCAAAAAGTGTCATCCAATAATGTTTTCAGTGCTGTTCAATAATGACACTTTTCAGTCGAGTTCATCAGCTGTTAATTCTAGGAGTAAAAAGAACAACTTTAGCATGTCAACGCATGTGTTGAGAACATCTGTTTTTAAAGCAGTATGACGAAATAGTTATTTGTGTATTAAGGGAGTAAAGTGCAACTTTGTCTACCTGAGGGAAATTGTAGGCGAGGGCGACAATTTTCCCGAGGGAGACAATGTACTTTACTCCCGTAATACTCACAAAATTTTTCTCACACATAAAAATCCACAAGTATCCATAAGTATTCACATTTGCAACCGCTGTCCATTTTGGTTGCGTAATGCGTAATACCTAACCTCCGAACTTGGAACGTTAATTGCAGCTGAGCGAAGCAAAATATCAATCAGTTGATCCGATTCCGTTATAGCTGCAGCGTTAATTATTGCAACGAAATATCAGCTGATTGTGTTCCGCATTTCATCACTTCAGCGTTGCCAGTTCTCCACTGAACTGTGTTGCCAGATTGTCAATGTTATTCTTATGGGTGTACTTTGTCTCCCTAGGGAGTTAAAGTAGCACTTTACTCCCTCATTACAAGGAGTAAAATTCGACTTTACACTGTGAGTGGGGGGAAAATATGATGTATATAGTATTGTCATTAGATTCTTTATAACCTTTATCAAACTCTAAGGTTTGTCGTGTAATCGGCTGAATTTGAAAATTACCAAAGTCGGAAAACTTCAAAACTTGATTATGAAGGGTTGTTACAGATCACACCCAAAATATTCCCACCAAACCATTCTTCTTTTAATGTAATCTGCTAAAAAAACTGTAATTAGTGTCATCAGGTAGTGTAAGATCAGTGTGGGTCGCGGCCGAACTGATATATTATTGGACATACATCATCAATATCACTCTGTCATCACCTGACAAGAACGATCCACCTCTGGTAATGAGCGGCTAGTTCAAAGTTGCAGGATGTATATATTAACAATATAGTCGTTAGTTCTAATACAAATTGGAGATTTATATTTAAATGTAATAAAATATTGAATACACTTGTTTGAGTTTTAAAATTAAAACGAGTTCGCACGCAGCACGCTGACGTGAGGGAAGTGAATTTCCACATAACAACTTGTAAAACTTAAAATTACTGTAAAAACATACTTGTATTCCAATTTTTATTGAAATCTGAAAACATTTATTTTTTGGCTGTTCTGATACTTCTGGTTTCATTTAACTGCAAAGCTGGGAATACAATTTTGCGCATTATAATGTAGGAGAAGGTCCAGTCAGGCTTGAAAAGGCGTGAGGTTGCTGGGGATGATAAAAGTACTCTAACAATGGAGTAGCAGGCTTTTCTAGTGTAAAACCCCCATAAGACAACGTCAAAACACATTTTCTTTTATAACTCGGTAAATATTTATGCTAGAATGACGAGAGAGGGCTTAAAACTTTCATCTCACTAATTCCCATCTTTCTACATGGATTAATTTTATATTTGGGGCTTTTTAGACCCTTTTTGGGCCCAAAAACCCAAAATTTGGAAGATTAACCCCAAAAAAGGGGTTTGGAGTTTTACGATTCTTTTGCCCAACGAACTTGTCCAACTGATTTCAAAAAGGAACGTCCGTACCAAATTTGAAGTTAATCGGACAAAAAATGCGACCGCTAGAGTGCAAACACACACACACATATATATATATATATATATGTATAATATATATATATATATATATATATATATATATATATATATATATAATTTTGAACGACCTCCCAAAACGTGTTCAGGGGGTCACGTTAGGAACTTCTATGGTGGTCCCGGGCTTAAGTTTCACCGTGCGGGTCATGCTAATAGTTCACTTTCCAAAGGAAATTCGCTAAAAATATGCCAACAATTTAGCCACAAGTTAAGGGGTTTGGACGGGCTTACGGTAATACCGGTAGTAAGAACACCACCCTTCTAACTTATTTTCCATCTCTAAAGTTATAAACTTAATACAAGAACAAGAAATATTAATTCGTATTAATTCGTGTTTTTTGTGAGGATAAAATGACGGACAAAATCTTCCCGTTACCATCAAATTTCAAATGGATTAGCTAACCTATTGTGCACCTTTTGATAAAAGCACCAAATTTGGCACAGAGATAGACAAATGTAATTTGAAAAATGTTGATGTGGAGCCACTGGCCAACCTCCACCTGGCGGCCGTGGTGGCCATTTTACAAAATCTTCGAATCGTGGTTTGAATTTAACATTTTTCTGTGGTAAACATTGGCAAATTGTGCATAATTTTAATGGTCTCATTAAAAGAAACATTTTGTCACAAACATAATTAATTTACCTTTATGGGTTTTAAAATGGCGGCCATCCTTGTGTAAAATATTGACAGTTACGGAATAGCCTGTATTTTCTAAACCATAACTCGTATCTGTTTTCCAATTCAAATGTCTTACTCGTGATAAACTTAGCTTTACTCGGATATGCTACATGACAGGCTTTCTTTACAAAATCAATATTTCAATAAAATAGTTTTTTTTTAGAAAATGCTTATAAGTCCAAAATTAAAAAAATTAAAAAGGTAGCGAATGTCAAAAAGCATACCATTGAAAAGGTCTTGTAAAACCTAGCAACTTTATAATTTACACCAACCTTGTATCTATTTTCATTTTTTTGCGAACAGCAAAAAAACATTATCTTTTCTTATGAAATGCATATTAATTTTACTATCCTGTGCAATTAACATTGCTATTTGCAAACAAATTAAAAGAGATGCAAGGTTGATTTAACATATAAAGTTGTTGGGTTTTACAAGACCTTTTCAATCGTTTATAATTTTAAATACGCTACCATTTGAATTTTTGGAATTTTGGGTATGTAAGCACGATGTCATTGTAATTTGGATTTTATTTCAAGAAAGCCTATCATGTAGCATACTAGAGTGTAAAACTGAGTTTATCACGAGGAAGTAATTAGAATCGGAAAAAATAAACGAGTTAGGGTTTAGAAAATACGGGGGATTCCGTAACTGTCAATATTTTACTCAAAAATGGCCACCATTTTGAAACGGATAAAGGTAAGTGAATTCTGCTTTTGCAAAAAGAAAAACATTTTTAAATACTGTTTTCGATGTTTTTCTAGAATTTGTAATTTAATTGTTTTTGTAACAATGTGTTTTCTATAATTAAATGGTAAGTATAAACAAAATTTGGTCCTCAAGAATTAAAGCCACAATTTTATATATCAAGAAAAGAGAAATGAGATTTTAGTCTGCTTTTGGAAAACTTTAAAGCTGCGTAAAAGCTGGGATTTAGAGAGAAATATCACAGGACTAATCGGAAACCACCCTCCCCGTTACCTCCCCAACCCCCCTCCACCACCACACCACCCCCCTACAACCACATATATCTCAGATATCACTTTGGTTCAGGCTCCCTTCATAAAATACTACCCAAAGCTTACATGTGAAGTTTAAGGATAGCTTTATTTTCCAACACATAACTGTAATAATAGGAAAGCATGCAGAAATATTTTGTAGATTTTATTTTCCTTAAACCTTTTATTCTGGTGTTTAAATATTTGATTTCATATAACCTAATTGCAGTAAACTTTCGTTATAATATACTGTGTTAAAATAACACTGGCAGATAAGCTGTTCTAGATATAAACTGATCAGAACTACGAGATGTGCAGATAGACATGTAAAACACTAGACACAAAGTCGTAGGTTATCTGATCTTGCTCAATTTAATTGATTTAAATGAATCAATGAGAAGGAACATCCTTATAAAATATCTATATTATTACAAGAACTTATAGATTTTTGCTCGGAAATTTCCCCGAAATCAATTATTTCGTATACATGCTTGGTATTAATAATTAATAATTATTAATAATTAATAAGCTCTTACTCTCTAGATGTGCCTTTTGGGGTGTTGATAAATCTCCACCTGTAGAGCTTAGCTCCATATAGGCTTTCAATGTTTCAATGTTAATCTTATGGAGTTTTATTTTATTTAGTTAATCAGCTGATTATAATGTAAATAAACTCTTAAAACGTCTGGCTCTATGCTTGCTAGATCCCCGTGCAGTTATCGAGAATCAGCTAGTCTCAATGTTAAATAAGTTTCCAAACTAAAGAACAGAGTTTACAAAGTTTACTATCCTGTTGAGCAGACATTACACAACCCCCCCCCCCTAAAAACAACCAAAAAGCACTTAAATAAAATATGTGTGATAATTATGTTTTAGTTTCTATAATATCGTGTGAATGCTGTTTTGATCACCGATCTGTAAATTATAAATAATAAAATATTATACAATTTATCGTGAGTCACAGATCACTAAATATATTTAAGTTAGCAAGGATAAACTATTAAATGTCATAAACCATATTTGTTTAAACAAAATATTTGTATACTAACCCTGCCTTCAGCGTATGGTCTCTGATAAACATCCATTCTCTTCTCTATTGTTGTTCCACGCATGTTAAGAAGATATTCAGGTTAATATCTGATATAATTTGGGGTAGACATACAAAGCTATTACACTGGTCTTTGGAGTAAAATATTATTGAAATAATCACTCAAAAAGCGAAAACAGTTGTACTCAAAGTTTAACATATGAATTAACCGTAAAAATCAACCAGCAACTTAAAAATCAAAAGGAACGTTAACTAGAGCCAGAAGAATAGTTCAGTTAATTTTGAAATACCATTTGGTCATATTTAAAACCGTGTTGGTTATATATATATGTTCCTACGTGTTGACTTTCTTGTTTATTTATTATTGTGTTGATCTAACATTAGTTAAAAGTATGGTTCGTCTCATTAGTTAGCTTTATGTAAGCCTTAATCTGTGAAATACAAATATTTAACAATTTGTTTTAAGGTAAAAAAATATAACTTCACTTTATCTTGTAGTCAACATTATTTAAATGTAATATGTTTATTTTATTTGATCGACGTATTTTATCTAGGAAAAGAAACATTGTGCAATTTGAACACAAACGGAAAATATTAGTTATCGTACTGAATTGTTAGTTTAAGTACAATGTTATAACTTATCTAATAAAACTCTGCCTACACTCAGTAAACTTAGCTTTTTTATTGAATAATATTTTTTAAGCTGCCTGTAAAAAGAAAAATGTACATGTTGAAATGATATGGCCAGGAAAACATGTAAATATCTAGAGGAATGATCTCACAATAGCTTATTGAAACTAAATGTGACAAAGCTTTTTGCTTTGTCACATTTAGCTTTATTGTTAATAAGCAATGTTTAAAAAATCAGTATGCCTATAAAGTTTTACTGATAACTAAACAACTATATTTAACAGCTTAAGGAACCTCAAAGGTACATATTCAGCATATAAAAAACATAATTAGTCTTGCAGAAAAAGTTTCTCTAGTGGCATCTGCTCAACAATCTCCTTGTAATTTGTATATGTTATGATCTAAATGTTTAATTGAGTAAATCTCAATAGAAACAGGGATAACTTTAATGCAACCATAAACTTTCATTAGCCTTGTTGTTGTTCAACAGAGAGGCATTGTTGTTCAACAATGTTGATTACATAAACATTGTTGAGTTGCAGTCTCAAGCGTTTATTTCTTTCAGTTTCTCTTCCAAGGAGGATACGGCTTTCGTCCAAACATGCTTTGCCAAACTAAATATTTATTTTATAATTTTACGTTAAGTGGAATTTTTATTTAAATAGTGTGGTGTAGCTTTCTTATTGATAACATTGAGTAAGATTTTTCGGTTACATTTTTGTGGCATTCATTTAAAAATATTTGGAAATCATAAATATTGTAGTGGCCAGATGATGTATCTAAATCCTATATTTTATTATGTAAAGAGGTAATATCGCACTTTTGTTTTATGTGATTGGATTTTTCTTACATATTAAAATATGTTTTTAATAATGTGATGATTCTAGAGGATGCCTTCTTAAACCTCAATTGTCAGTTGAGGTACCTTAACAGCATTCGCCACAAGGGCAAGTCAGCAGTAAAACCACGTGTAAATTTAAAGGTCAACACTTCAAACCGTGTTTGGAGTGGATCTCGCTCTATTTATTTGTTACCTTTTAGCAAGTTAATCACAAATCTTAAAGTCCTATCCAATATTTTACACTTTTTAAATTGTATAAACTTAAAAAGCAACACGATGTATTTCAAAATCTAAACTTTTGCTCTTGCACTTAAACAATCTAAATAAAAACGTACCTCAACCAGTGTTATATATTTTCAACAATAGAGTATTCAATAGATTTATAGTTTTTTTAATATTATGTTTTTAATATTGAAGTTTGAATGTTTAATTCTATTGATGGGTATTTTATTTTCAATACCCAGGCTGTATGTAAATAAAACCTGTAATACTGTACAGTTAGTGTTTTTGTTCTAACGTCAGCCGCATTTTTTTTAGGCAGAGGCTACGTACACGTCCGACGTGAGCCACTACTGTTCACGTCCGTTCCAAATTATGCACCGTACGTTACTTTTCCTGTGATTTTTAAAACAGATTGAGAGCCAGAAAACCTCCTAACATAACCTAACGTAACGTAACCTAACCTAACCTAACCTAACGCAACATAACCTAACCTAGCCTAACCTAAGCGGTAGCGATGTGAATTTGCCTTTACATTGGACGTGTATGTAGTCACTTCGTTTTTTTAGGGGAGCTCAACAAACGCTTTTAAGGCAAAGCGATCCAAACCCCTCTTTGGACACCCTGGGATTTAAACTTAAGTCCAAGACGCTAAATGCTAGGCTAACGAAGCATTGAAGGAGTCGTGGATTTGAATTCCGTATGAATGGTATTACCAAATGTTTAGTCTTGTGTTTGCTTTCCCCCTAAAGCCAGCGCGTGACTAAAACCTCTAATACTCTTCTGCAGTAAAAGTTCAGTAATACAATTTTCAAGTTTTGATACGATTAACAATCAGCCTCTTTCATCCAAAAGTGAATAAATAGGAAGTTAACTCCAAGTTTTTCCAGTAAGTTCACTAGCAATCGATGTTAATAACCACACTGGGTCTAGCAACAGCCAAAGTAACCGCGTTTGGCTTCCATCAAAACAACTTTGACTTTGAAGTTTCTTTGTAGGTATTTCTCTTAAATTATCCTTTGTTTAGTGTGCACCAAACAGACCAGCTTGCAGACGCTAGCTATTTATATTTGAACCAATCATCGATTGATTAAGTCAACTCAGCTGTTCCATTTACAGATGAATTTTTAAGACATTTGTCATTGAGGATGACTCTTATTACGGGTTTGTTTGAAGAGTTCACATTTTATAATAATCACTATATTTATCGTTAATAGTTAATTTATCCAATTGTCGATTATGGAGTTAATGATAAAATATGAGATTCCAAAACTTACTTATTTTTTAAAAGGCCTATACTCTAAAGATTTACTGGCAAACGTAATATTAAAAGAGTAATAGCGTTGAGGATACAATGAATGTTAATTTCTTTAGAGTTCATTTCCAGAGTATCAACAACTAAAGTAAATACTGTATTCCATATCTAACGGTGTATACGGTATATGCCAATGTGCAATCACGATCTGTGGACACTTGCATTGACAAGGGGACTCTAGCTATTACTGTGGAACAATCAGTCAATCCGACCCTGTAATTGCTATCAATTATTGATCACCACGTGAGACTATCGGCTCTGGAGGATGGTGAGATTAATCAGTAGTAGGCTAATTGAGTAAATTAACATTGCTAGAACTCTTAGATATAAACTGGAGAAGGGTTAGACTGACATGCTCAGCTTTAAGGGAAACAAGCATGTGCCTGAAAAGAAGGAGAAACATATGGGGGTCGGCAAAGGGATTTGAAGACGGAGCTGGTGTTCCTAATTTATTTTCAGTTGATTGTATTTTTAAACATTTGCCGTATGTAAAATTTTAGTTAGTTAAAATAATTTGAAATAAATGTTAGTTTAATTTCTAAGATAAAAGACGAATCGAGGTGAAATTAAGGCTAAAAAAGATATAATGTATTAATGTTTATTTTGTATTGATTTTCACTTTAGATCTATTAACGAATTTGAATAATCTAAACCACTAGCGCTGAAATAAAAATAAAATTACTTTGTTAAAACACGATAATAGCAAATTGTTAGCAGTAATAATGTCACACATACTTAAACGTATTAGTTTTGCTACATATATACTCGTACTACCAATCTACTCCAGTTTAACAGAGTCCAAATACCGAATATTGTAAATAAACTTAACTAATAACCATAACTTATAACTAATTAACTAATAACTTATGAATAATATAATTGTATCATATTATTTAACAAGATAAATAAGATTAATAAATAAAGTAATCGCCAACTTCGTTCATAAAAACGAAATAATAACGGCAAATTATTACAAATATATACTTGCATACAGAATATGTACGATTGATAAATAATTACTATATGCTTAAGGGGGTCCCACACTTCTCGCGAACACGCCCGAACATTCGGCCGAACATTCTCCCGAATGTTCACTGAACATTCCGTCCCGTATGTTCCCATATGCATTCAAAAGTTCTTGCAGCTCCAACACTTCTTGAGAATACTCTGAACATTGGGAGTTCGGCCAAATGTTCGGGCGTGTTTGCGAGAAGTGTGGGACCGCCTTTAGAACAAAATTCATGATCAATTTTAACTATAACTCATAAATAGCCGCATCATAATAAAACACAGGGGGCTAAACAAATATTTGAGATTATACGACGGTAAATGTTCGTGTAGTTATTTGAATATTTTGGCGATCTAAATGACTAGCTGAATGAGGTGAATAGTTTATTATACAAATATTTTAAGTTAGAAAGCTACTTCGTAAATGGATGGGGAATGCAAATAATTATACATTTATTTCAATACGCAGTTTTCGTAACTCCTTGAAACTATTTTAATAATATCATTTCAACAACTCTTAAGAATTTAAAGGCTTTAAAAATAATCTTTCTTTCTCTTCAATCTTATGTTACTTTTATAATTGGAGTTTGAATTGTATTTTCTTGAACTTCAACCTAAAGAAAAATGATAATCTATAAATAATGTAACCGGTTGAAGATGTAAATAAGTTTTATGTTTAACTTATTATGTTGGGTAGAGTTATAAAACTGTATTCAATAGTTGATTGCTTTTACGTATAATCTTTTTTAAAGAGAATATAATAGGGTACAATTAAAAATACACAATATTTAAAAAGAACTTGCTCATCACTTACTCAACAATAGTTGGATTCTTAAAACACTACTACAGTGGAAGCTTTCTTAACCGACATCGGATAAACCGCCCGTCGGATTAACCGTCCGTCTTCCGAGAATAGATAAGGCGTAATATCGTTAAATAATATCCAAACACGTTTAGTTCTTAAATAAATCAGGCAACAAAGTATTTTGATTCGCATGACTTTCTGATCCGACATTGACTTACAACATGTGACATATCGACATCAATACAATATTTTACTCTTCATACTCAGAACTAATCCAGGCTGTCAGTGAGTTGTAGATTTGTAAATCTTATGTTACATTTATTATTGCAAATTATATTATAATATCAATAAAACATTTCCATGTTTGTTAATTTTCATTACTTGTTTTACGTGTAATTGTACTTTCTTCTTTTTACATAATTCCAATCCGCCAACACAATTGTTCCAATTCGTTAGTTTAGTTTTGAAAATATCGGTTTCTAGAAAAAAGTTAAATTAGAAAGAATTGTAAAATTTATTTAACACAAATCCCGTTAATTTTAGTGCGGGCAGTAGACTTTTCTATTTAATTTATTATAAATAATTAAAAATGTGTTTTAGCGAATTCCCCCCATAGGGAAGAAACTATTACCGTAGTCGGTATGGTAAGACCTAGGCCCGGGACCATAACTTTTATTTTTGAGGTCCCCAGACTCCAAAGACACCATTCGTTCGAATATATATATATATATATATACATGTGTACGTGGGTGCGATAACTCTCGTAAAAAAGGTCAGATTTCGATGAAATTTTGTACAAACGTGTAAAGCAGCATTTGTGACTAAGTTCGAAAACCAGACAGATCGACCTATCCGAAG
Organism: Allygus modestus; assembly: GCA_963675035.1. Classification (NCBI taxonomy): domain Eukaryota; kingdom Metazoa; phylum Arthropoda; class Insecta; order Hemiptera; family Cicadellidae; genus Allygus; species Allygus modestus. The sequence goes on from OY776112.1 coordinate 406,852,520, forward strand.
GGTATTTTGGGGGGTTTTGTACCCCAAAAATGTTTTTTTTTAGTTTTTTACGTATAATTTTGGAAAAAGTAAAATTTTATTTTTTCCATTGGAATCAACTTAAAAAGACACACAATTTGGTGTTTTAATTATTGCTCTACGTCAGTTGGTTACTGAGATATTGAAAGTGCTAAACACAGTACGATGTCCAATGTTATTCTTATGGAGGATAAGAAAAGTTGTATATCTTGCTTATTTATCAACTTATCCTGACGAAAATTGGTATTTTGCTTCATTTCATTGTGGTCTATTGATATTAGCACAAAAACCCATTTTTTAGCCTATAGTTCCCGTAGCAGCAAACCTGCATACTCAGCCCCATGTTATTCTTATAGAGAATAAGTAACATGTTATCTCCTTTAATTATGAACATAAATTAACAGAACTTGGTATGTGGGTTTACCTAGTTGAGTTATATTGATATTTGTATAAAACCCCAGTTTTAGTGTCCCTTATTTCAGCAAACCTGCATACTCAGCCGCCATGATATTCTTATGGAGAATAATTAAAATGTCATAAATCGTTTATTTATGAATGTATATTGATGAAACATGGTATGAGGTTTTATGTGGTATTAAGATAAATTTATATGCAAAAGAAATTCGCTTAGTATGCAGGTTTGCTGTTACTGGGGTATTAGATTTTTGGATGCATTAGTGTTTTTTTATTGACATAAACCTGTGAGTTTTCTATAACTACTGAAGTAGTGTCAGATATTACTATCATTGTAATAAGTTCATGAACACAGTTTCAGGATGTTAATATATGTTCTCAAAGATAGGGGAAAGAAAACACGAGGGCTAGGGAAAAATACCAATCATCAGCAATTTATCAAGCTCTTGCTGGTCCTAATCTGTTCCCTCATTTGTCAATGCTTTAGTTGTGCAACAGCCTTTTCTGTTTCTTTCTGCAACCACCTTTCACTTTTTTAGCGAATTCCCTATGGAAAAGTGTGCTATTAGCATGACTTGCATGAATCTTAAGCCCAGGACCACCATATAAGTTCCTAATGTGACCCCCTGAACACGTTTTAGGGGGTCGTTCAAAGATATATATAATTTCAAAGACGGAAAACCAAGCATTTTAGCATACGATTTTTTTATATTTTTGAATGAGGAATTAGCTCCAGGAGTTTTTGAAGTATTTCAGAAACACCCTGTTTATAATATTTGCACTCTAGCGGTCGCATTTTTGTCCTATTTAAATTAAATGTGCTTGGTACATTCCTTTCTATAATCACTTGGACAAGTTCGTTGGGCTAAATAATCGGAAAATTGTAACCCCCTTTTTTGGTGATGTTATTTTGTTAGAATTTTGAGTTTTTGAGCCCAAAAAGGATTAGAAAAGCCCAAAATATAAAACTCCCCGTCGCAGCAAACCTGCATACTCAACGAAATTCCTATGCATATATATATATGTGTGTCTGTATAAAGCCACTTTCCAAGTTTCATAAAAATATATTCCTAAATTGGTGATGTATAACATTTTATTTATTCTCCATAAGAATAACATTAGGGCTGAGTATGTAGGTTTGCTCCTTCGAGGACAGTAAAAAATTGTTTGTTCAAATATTAATATACCAGTACTAGGTGAAGCCACATACCAAGTTTCATAAATATACATTCATAAGTAATCAAGATATCAAATTTAATTTATCCTCCATAAGGATAACATTGGACAACGTACTGTATTTAACACTTTGAATATCTCTGCAACGGTTGGACGTAGAATCACAATTTAAACACCAAAATTATCGTTTTGTGCAGCGGAGTCGATTGGGAAAAGCAAATGTGAAGTTTACATTCAAATTAACTGAGGAAGAGTCAAAAATCTTTTTCCCATAACATTAACATGGGAGATTTTATGAGAAGTTTTTTATTTTCTCCGCAACCCTTAACCAAGGTTAATAATTGAAAATACTATATTTTTTAAGGTCTTTAAAATGGTCATAATCAAAATGGTTTTATTTTTACTTTAGAGAAAAAATGAAAAAAAAACCTGTCTTTTGGAATATATTAAACCCCCATAAAACCCCTTTCCCATGATCAAAACTTCCTGGTTCTCGAACTTAAAACCACGAATGTCACTGTACACATGTTTGCCAAATTTCATCGAAATCGGAAGGTTTTTGCAAAAGTGATCGCGTTCATGGACATAAATATATATACTAGCTGTCCTGACAGACGTTATCCTGTCCTAATGTCATTGAATTTGTTTTATGTCAAATACTCGTTCTTTTTCAATATGAGCTCGTTCGCTTCTATCACTCGCCTATCGAAAAAAAGTTTACGTCCTCAGACCTACCGAATATACACACAAACTTTCATAAGAATCGGTCAAGCCGTTTCGGAGGAGTTTTGTTACAAACACTGTGACACGATAATTGTATATATTAGATATGGGGTGAAACACACCCCAAAACCCCCCTTCAGATAATGCGATTCATCTGGTTTTCTGGATAAATTATACTTTACATATCTGTGCCAAGTTAAAATAAAATCGTATTTTTTTTACGGCCGTTATCGTGTTAACGGTCACCAAAAAAGCTGAAAATTAGGTTTCCCATATAAAAACATGAACAAAATTAGTGTTTAGTGCAGTTACATATGAGTTTCCGAAAGTAAATTGTTTTATATCTGGAATCTACAGATAAAAATACATCAGTTACAATAAAAAAATATGTTTGCTAACGGTATCCTATACCCTACGCTGTAGAGGAAATTCGCTAACTTTCCTATTGAGGAAATTCGCTAATTACCATGTGCATCAAATCGGCCTAAGATAACATTTTTCCATTTTCAAAAAAATGGCACCAATGTTTGTTTAAACCCGTTATTCGACTTTTTAAAAATTTTTTATTTGGAAATTCGCTTCCCCGACGTCAGCGTCCTGCGTGCGAACTCGTTTATAGTTATTCTTATCTATAACTGAAGATACCAAATTAAATTTGTGAAACTTACTTGTTCAGAGCTGAGTCACAAAGCAGGTAATTGTTTAACAACTTTGGAAATCGTTGTAAAAAATTATTATTCTATAATGAACTCAGCGATATTTTAACGTTCGGGTTTCCAATTTGATTTATATTAGCTATGTATTTCTCTCTTAAAGGCTTGAAGTTTCCAAGGTGTACTTAAATATTTGGGACCACTCTAATGTGGACATTTGTGACAGTTATATTGATGTACGGTTAAATTTATTTTTAAAATGATCTAAAGTTTTATTTATGTGCACATACAATATTCCCAAAAAAATAACATTAAGTGTACCGTCTGTACAGTAGGAAATGCAACTCAGATGGATGTATTCAAAAATTGCATAAAAAAGGAAAATTTAAGTTTTCATGGTACAAAATTATAATAATAATAAAAATAAAATTTCAAAGTTTTAAACAAAAACAAAAACAAAGCCAATAAGAAATAAACATAGCAACTAGTATCAATAAAAACACATATATTCAGAATAAACGAACAAACGAATTAATATCTGATCACCCTTTAGAGAAAAACTCTAATATAATATAAAACTATAATATTTCAACAGTCTCTATGTATATATTTGAATCAGTTATATCAAAAGATCTGAATCTTTGCCCTAATATTCAAATTAATTTAGATCAGTATTGAAAAACTAGTACTTTTATTCAAATTATGACAGAACGGCCTTGCAATTGATACGTTGATTAATGTGTTGAATAGTTGCAATATTTGGTTTTGTAAAATAAGATTACAACTTTGATACACAACAGAACTAGTTTCATGGCGATCAAACTATTAAAACGATTATTCGGTACCAGTATAAAGAGCCTTACTAGTACTAGATATTTTTTTTTGTTTTAAAGTAATTATGCATTTTATTTGTTGAAATTAAAAAGTTATATCAGCACATAGAATTCGTAATCAGGTGTAATAAACCAGACGATTAAAGAATTTCTTCATTTTTAGCACTAACTTATCCATGCAAACCTGTTGGAAACAAAATATTAAACCATAACTCAGATGGAAAAGCCATAGAGGCTAAACTACACGGACGACTTTACTATAACTAGTAACTAGTTAACTCACGTGTAACTGTCCCTTAAGAGTAACAAATTATCAATTTGTTTATGCAGGATAAAACCGTATGATAGATTACTAGAGGGCAAACTGAACGCGGAGCAAACAGTGGATGAAGCCAACCAGACACAAACACTCACGAGAGGTCGTGGTGGTCAGTAAATATTTGGCGTTCAGTCTCTCCTCACCGCCTTTAACGGTCCCTAGACACTTTGGCAGGTTAAGATAAATGAACGCGAAAAGCATTAGCGCAGCGAGACCACGCTTAACTCTCACTGTTTTGTTTTTATTATTTGATTTACTTGCTTTAATAATTATCTGAAAATACTTATAAAATAGTTTCTTTCTTAACGTTACTAAAATATCCATACAAATACAATTAAAACGTGTGAAGTATCAAACATAGTATGACTAACATAAATACAGGTACATCTTCCAGGTAATATTATAAACTATCTTTGACGTATTGCAATACATTCTGCTGCTTGGAATCGCTGTTAAAAATTTAATTAAATTTTCTTAGTAAATGGGCGATCTAACCTTAATTTGTTATTAAATCTGAAATTGCTTAAGCTTAAAAAGCATTAGGCTGGATGAGGATTAATTTAGTGATATCTCGTACTAAATTTAGAGAATAATGTAGTCTGTTTGTGTGTGTTAGTAGCACATTTGAAATCAAATGCAATTCATTAAGAGTCGTGTCAATTTTTATATTTTTAATCGTGGAGTCTGATTATTTGTCTTCAATTGTCAAAAGTAGCCTTAACAAAAACAGGGACCACAAACAACTTTTGTTGTAAACCAGACATAAACTTTGGTTTATTCAACTCCATTTCTCCTTGGGCTGAATTACAGTTTTATTTTTACAAACTTTCCTTGCACTATCAGTTGGTAAACATAATCTTTAAACATGTAAACCCAAACAAAAAAATTAAATCTTGATATTAAGTTTCTCTTTGTTTTTATTGCCTTCATACTCCCAAATCTATACACATCCTCAAAAATCTTACTATAAATGCATACACACCTGGCTATAAAACTTTCTTCTGGTACACGATTAAATGTAGCCTCCAATGTCGAGCTATAGTATGCCTATGTCTACCTTAAGACGTGCATCACCTTCATTAATAATTGTTTATTAGTAAAATTGAACCTCATAACTTGTAAATATTGTTTTGCCATTCAATTAGTATTAGCATTTACATTGCGCCTGAATCATATGTTTTTGATGATTTGCTATAATTATAATGTTTGTCAAATAAATGCAATTCAGTTGATTACTATTCTTCCATAAGATCTACATTATAAATTTGCAGGCCTGTGGGGCCTAATCCTGAGGTCAATATATCCTGAAGTAAACCTACAAGACAATACTTTTAACGTGAGTGCCTTTGCGTATACCTCCTACGTCACTCGCTCGTTGAGAAAAAAGTACTGCAATTTTTGTTCTTACGTATTAATATAGTGAATTAGTCGAAATTTTCTTACATTTATCAGATTTCCATGATTTTTCCAAATTCAATTGGGACCATAAAGCCTAGTATAATTAACTCTGGGACTTTACTGCACAAAAATCAGAATTAAATGTAATTTTCAGCTAATTATTTAAAAAGCTAAACATTTTTCATTCAATTTACGTTATTTCAATAATGGACAATAATGTATGGTTAACAATGTAAGGAATAAACACAAATATACAATATAAGGATAAAATGGACAGCAGGTTTGTTCTAGTTACTACCAATTTACTATACTATAATTATTGTTTTATTATTTTGTGTTGTGTCATTATTGGTTTTTGTGTCTGTCAAAATGTTTAAATTTGAGTTTTCAGTATAATGTTATCTTCACGTTCACTTGTAATGTGTGTTTTCATTATATAATTAATGTTATCAACGGAAGAAAGTAGAGTTATGTTTTCTTAACAATCGGTTTATGCATCGGTATTTGCTATACTGATATCAAATCATCACTCATTTTCACGTTTATGTTTTTTTCCTTATTTCAACCCAAGTACCGGTAACCAAAAGTTTGGGAACTTACTTTACTGACACCCTGTATATATTCCTGAAACTAAAGTACTGAAGGCCAAGAGAAATGTAGCCTTTTCTGAATAAGATATGTCGACGAATAAATGCATATATAAAAGCAAAAAGGTTTAACGGATTATATTTTATTAAGTGATCGCAGTGATATGCGGTCCGTTGGGCTGCACTTGTTTATCGCAGGAGCGCTTTCGGCGTCTCGCCATTCTCAACTGCTACTATCAGTGACCACATATCACTCCGATCATGGGACTTCAGCGCGCGGACTCCATCGTCCTCGTTGGTTTCCATTTTATTATGTTTTGAAACTTATCATTCACTAATAAGTTCGTCTATTAATAACATAACTTTAAACTTGCCTAACTATTTTTTATCCAAACCCCGAAATAAAATAACAGTTTCCAACTTACCGTCACAGGCCTAAGAAAAATCACGTATTTAAATAGTCTATTTATAATATAGAAAGGTAAAATTTTGTAGTTTTTAGTTAGCTTGTGTGGTGGAACACAAACGGGATTCAATCACAGCGAACGGTAGAGAGACATTCCATGTACCAGCACATTAATCTCATCCAGGTGTCGGTTCAATCTACTACCCTGTCCTCTCCACGCGGGTTTGCCGGTTCATTTAATACATTACCGTTAAAACTTTGCAAAGCGTTTCAAACATTTTGCTTTTGACGCAAGTAATAATAACTAATCCAATAAGGCAGGTAAAGGGGTTGAAAAAGTTGATTGTTTATGCTACACGAGATTCTAGTGTCTCCTTTGTTTACATATTTGGCAAGTCTGCACTGCGGAAAATACAGGGGATAAATCTGCATAAGGAAAGGCTTATTTAAATAATTACATGGTCGCAATCGTTGTTGATAAATTTTAGAGTCAAATTACAAATAATCTATCATCAATTATGCTAGGGTTTTGTCCTTGAATAATCCATAAATTCTCTTAAGTTTAAGCTTAAGTGTAACTTTAAAACTACTTATATAAATATATAAATGCAAACCACACCATTTAAAGTTCAGAATATCATAAGTCTGGACCAATGAACTACATGCTAGAGCGAAAAGTCTCGGTGACGTAGTCGGAGGAAAATATTATTTGTTTTATACAATCCCTCCTCAGGCCATACAAATAAATGTGTAAAGGTAAAACGTATTTCAAATATTTTATTGGAATTTGATCATATGAGTGAATTAATCTTACATTAAAACCTAAATCAGTTGAACAAGCGAAACTATTGGGAAAAGTTACAAACTATTTAGTTGGTTTACAAACAAACAATCCAAAAATACACACACACAAACAAGTTAAAAAAAAATTGTTTTAGACAATATGCAATACCAAGAACTATTGTTTACGGTATTGTAAAATCCGATGAAAAATTAATTCTTTAAATTTTTCTTAGGGATTTTTACTGCTTAGTTTAGAACCATATTTGTTCTGTTTTCAGGGGAAAATAATGAATGTATTATTACTAATAATACTCAACATAATAAGTTTGCATTCTCGTTACATTATATTTAGGTAACGTTACACTTTACACAGTAATTAGTAACAGATAATTAGTGATACTCTAAATTTCAGAAACCACCCCAAGACATCAATCTTCTCGTCTATCTCTTAGTGGCGCCAATAATTGGGTTAATCAATCTTTCTTAATTTTGAAATTCCTTCAAAAACTGTTTTACTACTAAAAACAAAGTAAGTAAAAACTTCAGTGTCTATTACTAATTAGTTGTTAATATGTAGTTTTTCGTTGCTTAGAGTTTACTCCTCACCAAATTTATTTGAGAAAATTATTTTTAATCTTCCAATGTGACTAGCTCACGAAACCAATTTGTTATTCGATTTCATAACTTGGTACAAAATGTAATAACTTGGTTATGGTTTTGTAAATGGATGCATTTGTATGCATGTATTTGTATTTGTATGAATATTCTTTTAACTAATGCGTTTTAACTTTTATCGCTACTCACAAACTTGTCTTCCTATAATACACGAAATAAAACCAACTCAAAGAATACGATTGGTCGAGCAAGTTTGGTTGAACGCAGTCCAGAAAAGCCCAAGAGGTTCAAACTTTATAGCACCTGAGTAAGAAGCCCTTTCATTTAAAACGCCTTAGGTACCAAAACCGATAAATTATACCAATGTCTTTCTTATAAGAACATAATGATTTCTCAGAAAGCTGATCATAAAGTATCTTGATAGGAAATAAAAATAAATTTCCTCCTCGCGAATAAAAGAATGAAGGTGAAAGAATTTATTAAAATAAATAAATAAATAAACAAAAATAAATTGATTTTGTTAATCAAGTGTTTCTCAGTACATAAACTGATTTCCAGAACAACTTTCGTTTTAAACTACAAACAAATGAAACAGCAAACAAATTGTTTTAAAGAAGAAAATCTTTACTTTTATACTTCACAAGCAATCAAATAGGTATTTCACCAGTTTTACTTGTTTTAGCGTAATAATCAGCCGGTCTCAGTCAGTAACAAGGCTACACAAAGCATCTCGAATCACACGAGTCGCTTCCTACTCATTCTATACTCACTACTACATAACTTTTATATACTATCTACTCACTTTTACATTCATAATTGGTTCGTATTCCTCTCAAATGACTGAGTTGCATCGGCGTCTTATCAACGATTTGATAGTATTTACTCCCATGAGAAATACTTTAAAGTTAGGAAGATGAAAAATATTTTAAAATGGCTTAAAACTATCTATTATTTCAACAATATAGAAACGCCGACCAGCTTTTTGAATGGTTAAGTGTTAAGTGTAAAGTTTAAATGTAACAGTGTCTTCGAGTTTGTAATGTATTAACAGTTGGACATAGATATATAATACCCCCGTCGCAGCAAACCTGCGTATTCAGCTAATTTCCAATGCATATATATGTGTCTCACTACTAGATAGAGCCACTTACCAAGTTTCACAAAAATAAATTCATAAGTGATAGATAGCATTTTAGCGAATTTCCCTTATAGGGAAGAAGCTATTACCGTAGGTGGCATGGTAAGACTTAAGCCCGAGACCATGATAACTTTTCGTTTTGAGGTCCCCAGATGTCAAAAACACTATTCGTTCAAATATATATATATATATATATATATATATATATATATATATATATATATATATATATATATATATATATATGTGTGTGTCCGTTACCGCGATAACTTTTGAAAAAAAAACACCCGATTTTGATAAAATTTGGCAAAAATGTGGAGAGTGGCATTTATGACTTTAAGTTTGAAAACCAGATCGATCGCACTATGGGAAGGGGGTTTTATAGGGGTTTACAATTTTCCAAAAATCGGTTTTTTGCAAATTTGACCCCAAAATATTAAAAACACTCAATTTTGGTTATATCCATTTTATAGAGCTTAAAAAACAAATAATTTAGTAATTTGAATCATTAACCTAGGTTAAGTGGTTGCGAAGAAAATCCAAAGAACGTGTCCAATCTTATGGGAAAAAGGTTTTTAGATTTTTCTCAGATAGTTTTACTAAAAACTTCACATTTCTGTTTATTAATGTGTTTAGCTCAAGAAAACAAACATTTTGGTGTTTTAATCGTTGTTCTACGTCCAACCCTTGCAGATATATTCAAAGTGCTAAACACAGCACGTTGCCCAATGTTATCCTTATGGAGAATAAATAAAATTCCATATCACGATTATTTATGAATGTATATTGATGAAACTTGGTATGTGGCTTCAACTAGTTGTGGTATATTGATATTAGCACAAAAAACAAGTTTTTTGTTGATAGTCCCCGTATCAGCAAACCTGCATACTCGGCCCCCATGTTATTCATATGGAGAATAAGTAAAGTTGTATATCTCCCTTAATTATGAACCTACATTAAGAGAACTTGGTATGTTGCTTCACCTGGTTCAGTTGTATTGATAATTGAAAAAAAAACACATTACTTATCTTCCTCGTTGCAGCAAACCTGCGTCCTCAATCCTAATGTTATTCTTATGGAGAATAAATAAAATGCTATATATCACTTATTTATCGATGTATTTTTGTTAAACTTGGTAAATAGCTCTATGTAGTAGTGAGTCACATATATTTGCATTGGAAATTCGCTGAGTACGCAGGTTCGCTGTGACGGAGGTATTATTTATTTTCCATAAGAATAACATTAGGGCTGAGTACGAAGGTTTGCTGCAACGAGGAAGATAAAATACGTGTATTTTTGCAATTATCAATATAAATCAAGCAGGTGAAGCTACATACCAAGTTTTATGGTACAACGGTTGGACGTAGAACAACAATTAAAACACCTAAATGATTGTTTTGTAGAGCTAAACTGATTGGTGAAATGTGAAGTTTTTAGAAAAATTAACTGAGGAAAATCCAAAAACCTTTTTCCCATAAGATTAACATGGGAAATTTTATGGACGCGTTTTTTGACTTTTCTCTTCAACCACTTAAAGATAACATTGGACAACGTACTGTGTTTAGCAGTTTGAATATCTCTGCAACGGTTGGACGTAGAATAACGATTAAAACACCAAAATATTTGTTTTGTTGAGGTAAACATATTAATAAAAAGAAATGTGAAATTTTACTAAAATTATCTGGGTAATATCTAAAATCCTTTTTCCCATAAGATTAACATGGGACGCGTTTTCTCCGCAACCACTTAACCTAGGTTAATGATTCAAATTACTAAATAATTTGTTTTTTTTAAGATCTATAAAATGGCTAAAACTAATTTGTTTTAGCTTGTCTGCGACAATCAGCTGATTAACCTGCACACCACATGGCTCCATTGTTGGTAACATTATGTTTTGCTATTTTTTTTCACACAACATTTTTATTATAATTATCAACTAAGAAACAACCAAGGGTGGCTAATTTCTCAATAGATAAAATCGCAATTTTAGTTGTACGGGTCATTCTAAATTGCTACTACGTACTTTTTTCATTTCTGTTGTTTAAGGCTGTTGTTTCATTACCTGTTGTAATGTTGTGCATGGTTATTACTGCATAAATAAAACTTTATAATAAGTATGAATAGACATAGTTTTTTTTTTTGAAATTTACTTTAATCGAATAAATTATTAATTATTTAAAAACTAAGATGAGTCACACAATTTATACAAATGTGGAAGTGAGGTTATAGTTTTCCCATAAATTATCTAGTAATTGGCTTATAACCTGCATTACAACTAACAATGGTTTTACTTTTAAGTGCCTAAAACTAAATAAAATTAATACATAAACATCAACAAATTAGAAAACTTAAATCTCTAAAGCTAAAATAATGCCTAAACTAAAGACAACTATCCTAAATTTACAATCATCAAGTTCGGACACATAAAACTTACATCCCTACAGCATGTGCTCAACGTGTCCACCATTCATGTCTATACATCTATCACGCTGATTTCTCATAGAAACCCTCACCCGTTCAAACACCCCTGGTATTTGCCTGATCAAATTACACCCATTTACTATTCTTTCCCTTAATTCTTCAACATTTGCAATAGGGGTTTGGTATACCAATGATTTCAGATAACCCCAAACAAAAAAGTCGAGTGGGTTAAGGTCTGGGGACCTGGCAGGCCATGCAACAGGACCCCCGCGAGCAATCCCTCTATTTCTAAAAGTCACATTTAAATGACGCCTTACATCTAAAGTAAAATGTGGTGGTGCACCATCCTGCATAAACCACATGGTAGCTCTCTCATGGAGTGTCATACCTTCAAGTAGTTTGGGCAACATGTTTCTCAGAAAGTCCAAATACGATGCTCCGTTCAGTCTATTTGGCAAAAACACAGGTCCTAACAAAATATCCCCAATAATCCCTAACCAAACATTGACATAAAACCGTACTTGATGTTTCCTTTGAGAAATTTCATGAGGATTCACATAATCCCACAGGTGATTATTGTGGTAATTAAAAATTCCTTCTCTTGAAAAACCAGCCTCATCCGTGAATAAAATCTTAGAAAGGAAAAGAGGGATCAGTGCTATTTTTTTAAAAAACCAGTGGCAAAGTTCGATCCTTGGTCTGAAGTCCCTTGGAGAAAGCCCTTGAACCCTTTGAATATGGTAAGGATACAAAAGTTGGCTCTTTAAAATGCGCCAGACTGAGGTTTTTGACACTCCCTCTTCACGTGAGAACCTTCTTACGCGAGTGCTGGGGTCTGCTTCAACTGCATCTAGTATTCTTTGTTCAGTTTGCACCGTTGTTACTGTAGCTGAACGCCCTGACTTCTCTGAATTTCTTAAATTACCTCGCTCACTTAGTGTCCTGTGTACTCGTACAAATGTTCTACTGTTTGGAAGTCTTCAATTAGGGAATCTCTGTGCATAAACTCTTTGTGCCTGCAACGAGTTTCCATCAGCCAATCCATAAACGAAATGAATATCAGTCAACTCTTCAAATGAAAAATTAGGCATTTTCAGAAATTAACATATAAAAGTTTATAAATTACAATTCATCACTATCACAATAAAAAATGATCCAAAAAAGAGTTCAATCACTGACTTTGTTTCGAAAGTAACAGAAAGTGTCAACAAAATAGCAAAACATAATGTTACCAACAATGGAGCCATGTGTGCAGGTTAATCAGCTGATTGTCGCAGACAATGAGAAGCTGTCAGGGTGCGCCTGGCCTGTACAACTAAAAATCGTTATTTCTCAGCTAATTGTTGCCCGATCCTTCTGAACTTGGTGTCGTTTGATAGAAAATTAAAAATACTAAAAATAAGTGTTCTTGTATTTTTTCCATAAATTCAGCTGTTTTTTAGTAATTTTAGTTTAAAAAATTAAAATGGCCGCCATTTTGAAACGGAAAAATATTTTTTAACAAAGTTTTTTTCAATTATTTTATTTCTACCTTAACCACTATACCAAGTTTCATAAAGTAATATTTAATGGTTTTAGAGATATAAATTTTTATTGAAAATATACAAAAAGGCGGATATATCGGTGACAAGGCGTTTTTAGAAAAAAATTATTCTTGATTTTCTTTTTATTTTGACCCATATAACCTATTCCCAAAGTTTTTGTACTTACTTACGGGACACCCTGTATATATACATATACATAAATATAAATTTGAACGAATATGGTTTTTGGCATCTGGGGACCTCAAAACGAAAATTTATCATAGTCTCGGGCTTAAGTCTTACCATGAGACCTACGGTAATATCTTCTTCCCTATAGGATAAAAACGATGTATTGTTGTATTCCGAGGGTAAATTATCAGTAGCAATGTATTTATTTTAAGTAACTAATGGACTATCCCATTTTCACTTATTTATTAATGATCCTGGCTAAAGAATCGTCTGCCTCATTCGGGATCAAGGCATCTTACTCATTTTACACTCGTAATTAGTAAATTTCTTATGGAAAGTGAACTATTAGCATGACCCGCACGGTGAAACTTAAGCCCGGGACCACCATAGAAGTTCCTAACGTGACCCCCTAAACACGTTTTGCGGGTCGTTCAAAATGTTATATATACAAATTATTTATATATATTAGCTTCAAGCATAATTTTGTTAACAGAGTACCCTTTTAGCGAATTTCCCCTAAAGGGAAGAAGCTATTACCGTAGTCGGCATGGTAAGACCTAGGCCCAGGACCTTGATAACTTTTCGTTTTGAGGTCCCCAGACCCCAAAAACACCATTCGTTAGAAACTGTATATATATATATATATATATATATATATATATATTTATTATTTTAAACATTTTAAACACAGTACCCTGGTTTAAATTATTTTATTTCAAGACCGACATGTTTCGGACCTTAAGGCCATAGTCATGGTCGTAAACAAAACATAACCTCACAATTATTAAAAAGAAATATAAATGTAAACCATAAATTGCTGACAATATAATCATATGACTTTTTCCACAGTTCTTTTAACATTCTTCTCAACTATTGTGGCTTAATAGATCTTAGTTTCAATATTTTTTCATATATTGGGTTTTGCATATGAATTTGCATGGTGTTAATAATATTTTGTGGATCTTTTTTGTAGCTGGAGTAAATGTTGAATTCTTCTTTAACGTCGAGTTTGTCTCCTTTTGACCCATATTCTATTATTTGCAAATGATCTTCTATGTTTTTGAATTTATGATTGTACTTTATCATGTGCTCTGCAACATTTGATTTCATGCTTTAAATCAAATTTAAATCAAAAAACATGACAAGCATGAAATCAAATGTTGCAGAGCACATGATAAAGTACAATCATAAATTCAAAAACATAGAAGATGATTTGCAAATAATAGAATATGGGTCAAAAGGAGACAAACTCGACGTTAAAGAGGAATTCAACATTTACTCCAGCTACAAAAAAGATCCACAAAATATTATTAACACCATGCAAATTCATATGCAAAACCCAATATATGAAAAAATATTGAAACTAAGATCTATTAAGCCACAATAGTTGAGAAGAATGTTAAAAGAACTGTGGAAAAAGTCATATGATTATATTGTCAGCAATTTATGGTTTACATTTATATTTCTTTTTAATAATTGTGAGGTTATGTTTTGTTTACGACCATGACTATGGCCTTAAGGTCCGAAACATGTCGGTCTTGAAATAAAATAATTTAAACCAGGGTACTGTGTTTAAAATGTTTAAAATAATAATTATATTAGTAGCCCTTTTTACTGAAAATTACACATATATATATATATATGTCCGTGGGTGCGATAAATCTCGTAAAAAAGGTCCGTTTTTGATGAAATTTGGTACAAACGTGTAAAGCAGCATTTATGACTTTAAGTTCGAAAACCAGACGGATCGAGCTATCTGAAGGGGTATTTTGGGGGGTTTTGTACCCCAAAATTGTTTTTTTTTATTTTTTTACATACAATGTTTGAAAAAGTCAAATTTTATTTTTTTCCATTCGAATCAGCTTAAAAAGACGCACAATTTGATGTTTTAATCATTGCTCTACGTCAATTGGTTACTGAGATAGTGAAAGTGCTAAACAAAGTACGTTGTCCAATGTTATTCTTATGGAGGATAAGAAAAATTGTATATCTCGCTTATTTATCAACCTATCCTGACGAAACTTGGTATATTGCTTCATTTCATTGTGGTCTATTGATATTTGCTCAAAAACCCATTTTTTGGCCGATAGTTCCCATAGCAGCAAACCTGCATATACTCAGCCCCATATTATTCTTATGGAGAATAATTAACGTGTTATCTCCTTTAATTATGAACATAAATTAATAGAACTTGGTATGTGGCTTTACCTAGTTGAGTTATATTGATATTTGTATAAAAGCCTATTTTAAGTGTTCCTTATTTCATCAAACCTGCATACTCAGCCGCCATGTTATTCTTATGGAGAATAATTAAAATGTCATAAATCGTTTATTTATGAATGCATATTGATGAAACTTGGTATGTGGCTTTATGTGGTAATAAGATATTTTAATAAGCATTGGAAATTCGCTGAGTATGCAGGTTTGCTGCTACGGGGGTATTTGGTTTTATCATAATAAGTTTAATTAGACGACTAGTTTCAAACCTTTCGGTCATAGTCATGTCTTCATTATTGTTTAGTTTGTATTACATAGTAATAAACTAGTTAGCCCTAATCACTGTGTTCATATCAAATATATATATATATATATATATATATATATGTATGTGTGTGTGTGTGTGTGTGTGTGTGTGTGTGTGTGTGTGTGTGTGTGTGTGTGTGTGTGTGTGTGTGTGTGTGTGTGTGTGTGTGTGTGTGTGTGTGTGTGTGTGTGTGTGTGTGTGTGTGTGTGTGTGTGTGTGTGTGTGTGTGTGTGTGTGTGTGGGTGGGTGGGTGTGTGTGTGTTTGCACTCTAGTAGTCGTATATTTTGTCCGATTTACTTCAAATTTGGTATGGACGTTCCTTTCTATAATCAGTTGGACAAGTTCGTTGGTTGGGCAAAATAATCGGAAAACTCTGATCCCATTTTTTGGGGATTAATCTTTAAGATTTCGAGTTTTTGGACCCAAAAAGGGTCGGAAAAGCCCCGAATGTAAAATTACTGCATGAAAACATATATGAATTAGTGAGGCGAAACTTTTAAGCCCTCGTAATTCTATCATACATATTTACCGAGTTATTAAAGAAAATGTGTATAGACCAAACACAGTACGTTTCTTGAGGGGATTTTACATTATAAAGGCCTGTTATTCATTTGTTGGTATACTTTTACCCCAGCAACCTCACGCCAACCTTTAAGCCTGACTGGACCTTCTGCTAACCTTGAAATGCGCAAAATTGTATTCCCAGCATTGCAGGTAAATGAAATCAGGAGCATCAGAACAGCCAAAAAAACAATGTTTTTAGATTTCAATAACAATTTGAATAAACAATTTGAATAAAACAAATAGTTGAAAGCAACATAATCTGTCGGTAAATTAATCAAACTACATCCACTTCAAATTCTGACTAACACTAAAAGAGGGACAGCTGGACCATATAGATGGTATAGTTCGGGCCACGGTGCTTGGCGCCTGGAAAAGGCGAGAAACAACTCAAGTTTCTCGTAAATAAAAACAGACAATAACGAAAATAACCAAAAACAATATTTAAAAAATAAATAAAGTAATTTTACTTTCTGTTGACAAAAGTATACTGTAACACTAATGGTACTAAGCCAAATTTAGGCGAAAAGTCATTCCAGAGCATACGCTAACCGTATGTCTCCTTCAGTATATGTAGTCAATGTAGACGATGAAAATATTTGTAATAATATATATTTTTAAGCAAGTTGTTTTTATCCTTAAAGTCAAATAGGAATAACAAGAGCTTGACAACTGCTCAAAAGAAGTTTAGGAACAGTCGTTAGAAGTTTGTAGACCACTGAGAGGGATTTTTTACTGAAAGCTGTTAATTTCATATTTGTGATCCTCTGACTACTTTTAAAGTGTTTATATTATCAAACTTGAGTTTGCCCTGAAAACAAGAGGAGTTTTCTTTTTGTGATTTATCAGAGGAATGTTGATAGGAAAACAACTTAAAAAGTACCCTAATACGGGCCTAAATGCTGGCAAACTGATAAAAAATTGAAAACAATGTAGTGAACACGTAGCAAAATCGAATGTTTGTTAAAATGTATTTTTAAATTATCGTTAAATAATTTAAGTAACTTTTTAAACATCTTTATATATAATTCTGTAAGCGAAATGTTTAAGTCAAAATTGTGGGAGTTTGGCAAAACGCAGGATGATGGGAGACGGCTCAAATGGGAAAGGTCTCGATCCCAGGGACTCGGGAAAAATAGCGGTATCTCCATAAAGTTACCAGCAAACGAGAAATAACGTAAAACGTCCCCCATAAGAAAAACACAGGAAATTAAAACGTCTTCTTTGTTTACACTAAAATATGTGATTAAGAATCTATTTTATTTACGAACTGACATGTGTTAAAATCAGATTAGGCAGAGTATTGGAGTAAGGTTAGGGGCAATGGCCCCTTCAAGCCACTAGTTGTATTATATTTATTTAAGGAGTTATTTTGGCAAAACTAGTTGCTTTTGTAACTTGTGGTGTTTGTTTGGGAAAACAATTTTACTCCTCACTAAAAACTATGAACAAATAAACTTTGTATGTAACCATTTTAAGTCCTTTTTACATACACAACTCATTATTTCACTGATAACTTTATTCGAGTTTCTAAAGGAGCCTGCCTTTTAATCCAAGTCATAGAAAATCAGTACACCAATTTGTATATACAATTGAGTATATCTGAGCAATGCATACCAACCTTAGGTTTTTATATTATATGTTTGCAATTGTATAAACATGTTATATATACTAGCAGTTTAAATGCTTATTGAATAATTACACTAAAAAAATAAGCTTAGTAACGCATACATAAAACGCAAGTAATTGAATAATCGGCACCCCCAACATGTGGGTTGACGTATTTTATCAATGATATTGAATGTCCCATTACAAATTCACCGATTCAGCTAGAAGTGTTTGAGTGCTCTTGAGCAACATTTGATTCAGTCGCATTCAGCAAGCTATCTAGTGTATCGTTGGTAGCCTCCGGCCGTGAAACATTTAGTTCCATTACTTATATGATGATGTACGAGGAAATCCACTTTACTTTGTTGTTATTTCAATGAAAATTTCTTTGTAACACATCATAACTAATATTATAAAACTAAAAGTGTGTGATTTTTTGTGTCGCTTGACCAAGCTCCAAATGCTAAACCAATTGAGCTGGTTTTTGATAGGAAGATTGCTAAGGTATCCCCAAGGAATACATAGGCCTATTCACGTATTTAAATGACTTTGATGCTTTGCCCCAGTGACCTCTAAACTTCCTATGCTAATCTTATGGGCTCTGACATTTACTGGATCTGATGAAAACCAAAACAGGTATTCTGTATTTGAAATTTTTAATAAGATTTTGGGTTATTTATTTTGGTTTACACTTTTGTTGAACGTTTATCCACGAAGGTACCCGAATCATAATACTACCAGGGAAATGTAAATCAAATTTGTCTCAAAGTTCTAAAAAAACGAATTAATAGAATGGATGGAAGTCAGTAAACTTCAGCATAAATGGAAATTGGAAGGCTTCAACAAGCTCTACGGCAGGCAGCACACAGAGCAGAGGAAACTTCAGAATAACAGCAACTTCGACGTGAAGAGCAAGCTCAGCGGCAGACCAGTTTGAGAGCAACTGAAATGGCAGAGCAGTCTGAGCAACGTCGTGCACAATACACCACACGCTGCCCATATGGCATCTGGGCGTCCTACAGAAACTGTAGAGGAAGCCGAAGCCCACATACGAGCCAACACTGTAAGGGCTGCCCAGTGGTGGGAAACGTTCACCAGAAATACGTGGGGCGTCTTTGAAAATGTGTGACTTGGAATGCGACGCGACTCTTGGTCAGTTAACCAATATCTTATTAACACTATGTAGTGATCGCGGGCGAAGCCGCGACGGATAAAAGCTAGTTATAAATATATTTACTCTATCTTAATACAAAATCCAAATATTTAAGAAACAAAAATTAGTAAGTTATGCATTTGTTTTATCATCTTAGGGCCAAAACAGGAAATTGTGTTTAAAGAAAGATTATCTGGTTTTTCTCATCTTTACTAAAGGAAAATCAAAATTCAACTTCTATTGTATGTGTCCGGCATTAATAGGACCACATGAAATTTTTTTGACAACGTTTATTGACCAATAAACGCTGATCTTTGGTAAATGGAGTGATTTTTGACCACTCTGGTTCTTTGTAGGGTTTAGAGAGGATTTTATTATTTTTTAATTTTTTACATAGTTTGTATTACAGACACATATGGGTAAAATCATTAAAAATGGGTCACTTTTAAATTCTTCGAACTTTAATCAAGGTTTAAATAGCTAAGAGATTAAAAACAACGAATGTATTATTAAAAGAATTAAAATTATAGTTTGTAATAGGAATACAGATAAGGATCCTATATACCGAATAGGATGCATAATATATTTCAACATATTAACATGATTTATTTTATTCTTTGAATTTATACGTCAGTGGCATTTAAAAGTTTTGAAAGTGAAACTACAATCCCTAGTTTGTATTTATCATTGATTAGTATCCCGAAGTCAATTATTGAACCTTCAACAGTTTTACAATTTTCTTAAACCCGTTCTAGAGAACATCAGTTAAAGAGGCGAGCACTTTAACGACCACTAGCACTTTAACGAGCACTTGAAAGACGATTAGAAAATAAAAATAAATAGTTGGAAAATATAATTAAGTATTGTCTGCATAACGTTATACAACTGATCAATAAAAAAGTGTATATTTTTAGTAACTCTTAAATTGTTAAACTGAAGAAGGAAATAGTTAAGATCGGACTATACAACAATGGTAGTTACATTCCATTCCATCTTAAAACAAACATGTGGTTACTCTTCACGAAATTCCCTAGAGAAAACTCTAACGGTGTAAAATATGGAGGTCTTAGAGGCTTTGCGATTTGGTCACTACTTCTATTTTACCAGACTGTAAATCAGCTCTACATTTGTAATGATTCAATGCTATCAAATGATAGACTTTTTTAGAGATCGGAATAACAGAGTAGTGCGGAATTATGGGGAAAACAAAGTTTAAGTCATAAGTCAAGCATAACAAATTAACACACTGTTTTTTATACTGTATCTAGCTAGTGCAGTAGAGTTTATTAAAAGGTCCTTGATAAAATACATTTTTATCTAGAGTAAATCCAGTAAAATCAATATTACATCACTAATTGTAATAAAAATTACCATTTATTTTGAAATTCAAAAATATTAGATATAATTATATAATATATTGTACATATGTAGAATGTATAGTATATTAGATGCAACCCAGTAAAATAAGCAGTTGTTATTTGTACTGTGTATTAGTTTCAATAAATAGAGATATGTAAATGTGAAAGGAAGAAAAGATTTATACATGACCTTAGAGACAAATAAAACTCTTTTTACGGCTGACTTAACTTAAAGAAAAGTTGCCGACCTTGCGGAAAAGTTTATTGCACGGCATTTTATGTAAGAATCCTCTTTCAACGAAAGAATATCACGAATTGTTGAGTGAGTTTATGACTTTTTAATTATTGTTATTTTTATATTTAATAGCTTTAAAAGGCAAATTCAAAGCATTCTTCTATCTGACGGAGATGTTTGATTGGAAAGCATAGTTGGTGTATATAAATAAGAACATGATAGATGTTAGTTAAAATATATGGTCATGACTTGCATAACACTTACAATAATATACATTTAAGTTTGAATGAATTACTGTCATGAAATGTTATCGGAAATTAAAAATAAATAATCTTACGAATGGTTTCTTCTGTTTGAAGAAAACAACACAAAATCAACCACAATTAATTGAAGAGTTATTTGTTAAAATACGTTATTTTATTGAGAGATGTTTAAAGCAGTTATTAAATTAATTTCCAATATAAAACTAAATTGTTCAGTTTTGTTTTGTTAACAATTATATCTAAATCATATGAGGTTTTTGTGTCAATCACCATCATAAACCTGATGCATCAAATAAACAGTCTTAATTTAGGTTTTATTTGCATTTTTTATCCGTATAACCTAAAAAATCAAAATCATGTAAAATTTGCTTTATACCCTTCATTAATTGTCACTCAAAGAATGGTTTGTGTTATGACTGATTTTTAAAGCTTATTATAGCTAATGTTTTATTTTTTTATGTATTTTTGCCTCTTAAACAAGTCGTGATTTTAAATATTACCTTCTACCCTAAAACTAGTAAACTGAGTTTTTCGTTTTGCTTATATCAAAGCAGAACTTACAAAAAACAACAAAAAACAGAGCTATATTGAATAAGCTTAAAGCCTGTACCAATAAATATATGCGACGAATTACACATTGAAATGCGTTCATTAATATTAGTTCAACTTTACATGTTTTTCATAGGAATCGCCAATGTTCCATCATGGTGAGAAACTGCACATACTGTACTATAATTGCATTCAAAGTGAAGTATAGTGTTAACATACCACACCTGATAATTTAGTCTTTAATTGTTAACGCAAGTAATGTCTGTGTTAAGTAAATATATAACAACTACAAAAATCCATACTTTTTCGATGTTATAAAAATAACTTTTATTATTTGTGATGCAAATTTTAAATATCCCACCTAACCTTGGTAAGTAAAATATTTATAGCAAGGTTATAATTATAGTAATATATAAAATAATTCTAATAAGTAAAATAAGTTCCAGTCAAGTAATATAATTTTTAACTGTAATTAGTGTCATGAGGTAGTGTAAGATCAGTGTGGGTCGCGGCAGAACTGATATATTATTGGACACACATCATCAATATCACTCTGTCATCACCTGACAAGAACGATCCACCTCTGGTAATGAGCAGCTGGTTTAATATTGCAGTGTTCGTTGTGAGATTATAAAGTATGTTTATTTTTTATGCTCACTATTGGGATCTTTGAAACTTTCAAACGATAGAATTTTTTTACTGATCGAACTGTCAAAGTCGTGCGGAAATACGGGAAAAACAAAACTACGGTGATAAGTAAAGAATAACAAATGAACACACTGTATATAAAATATAAACACGGCAGTTCAGAACAAAATTAAGGGTAAATGGATGTTGAGTTTATAACAGAGTTGTATAGTAAAAGATAAAAACCTATATGCTTAAAGTAAAAATATAGAAATCCATAAAAAAAACTTACAAGGGGTCTAACTAAACGCAGTGTGGTCCAGTTACAACCTTTGCTTGAAACCTGTGTTTAAGATAAAAGAGGAATTGCTCCATGTAAATGACACCGACACGTGATTTAGCTCTCTCCTCCGTCGGGGGGCCGACGACAGCAGCAATGTTACAAAGTCTATGGTTTAGATACCAAGATTAATGGTTGTGTTACACGCAGCGGCGATGTCGAGTTCTTGCAACTCTGCGGATGTGACAATGATAGTTTGGTCTATGTGAACCAAGAGATTTGGCGACTGATACAAATGTATGGATCCAACCTTCACTGGTATTGCCGAGTATTTATGTTAATGTTAAAAACGAGTTCGCATGCAGCACGCTGACGTGAGGGAAGTGAATTTCCATTTAAAAACTTTGAAAACTCAAAATCAGTGTAAAAACATACATTTATTACAATTTTTATTAAAATCAGAAAACAGTGACTTTTTGGCTGTTCGGATGCTTCTGGTTTCATTTACCTGCAAAGCTGGGAATACAATTTTGCGCATATAATGTTAGGCGAAGGTCCAGACAGGCTTGAAAGTAGGCGTGAGGTTGCTGGGGATGATAAAAGTATTCTAACAAAGAAATAACAGGATTTTCTAGTGTAAAACCCCCATAAGACAACGTACTGTGTTAAGTTGAAACACATTTTCTTTAATAACTCGGTAAATATGTATGCTAGAAATGCTATATGCTATATGTATTGCATCCGGGGCTTTTCTGACCCTTTTTGGGCCCAAAACTCAAAATTTGAAAGATTAATTCCCAAAAAAGGGGTTTAGAGTTTTCCCATTGTTTTGCCTAACGAACTTGTCCAACTGATTACAGAATGGAATGTCGCTACCAAATCTTAAGTAAATCGGACAAAAAATGCGACCGCTAGAGTGCAAACACACACACACACACACACACACACACACACACACACACATATATATATATAACATTTTGAACGACCCCCCAAAACGTGTTCAGGGGGTCACGTTAGGGACTTCTATGGTGGTCCCGGGCTTAGGTTTCACCGTGCGGGTCATGCTAATAGTTCACTTTCCATAGGAAATTCACTAATAGCCGGTCCAGGTACTGAGTTTATAGACATTTGACACACAGAGGTTGCAATGAAAGCTCCCTCTTCTACAAGATCAGTCACTGGAGAGTAATATAAATAACTAAAACATCATTTGTGTCAAAGTGACGTTTTTTACAACGTTACGAATAGTGCAAAAGACAGCTGTCTCTTGCACGATCAAGCTTTGTAAACAAAATTAACTGATGTAACTTACAAGCACAGATTATATATATATAAATTAAATTGGAGATTTCTCTGTAAACTACTGATAAATGTTATTTTTTTATTTTAGGTTGACGTTTTACACAACAGAGATGCCGAATTCAAAAGATATGAATGTTAAGCTCATGGGTTTATAAGTGATCGAATATCGTTCTTATTGATTGATATTTATTTGATCTATGTTACGAAATGATGGACCACAAGTTTGACATTTAAAACTTATATATTATACATTTTTAATTCAAATTTATAGAAATATAAGAGAATGCCTCGAGTATGTTTTACCCAGGGTTGCATGAGATATCATAACGGGTTGGTTTTTGCCGCCAAACGTTTAAATTGTTTAATTTTACTAATATGAGTTTATTCAATAATAAAAATTATACAAATAACTTTTATATTCGGAACGTGTAGCCTGGAAAGAGTTCATTAGAAGAGTCACTAATAAATAAAATATAATATTCAACATTTGTTGAAGATGCAATCTGCATCTTCTTTCAGTTATTGGTAAGAACTTTGATAGTAACAAATTGTTCTCACCCACTTTATTTATTAATACCAATAATAATATCCTATTTGTTCAGTAGTATGCTTCAAGTTTTTTCCATTTTGTTTGTTCTTTCTTCCTTAATTATTGTTATCACTAATAAACATCTTGAGGGTTAAAAATTTGTAACTCACACAATACATTTAAAAACAATTTATTATACACCTGTGGAATTGTTCAAGTCACTGGTATAGTAATCATAACTTGTGCATAGTTGTTGGAGTTTGCAATATATTTGGGTCTTCATATTATTAATCGCGTTATAAATTATTGTCAATGATAGAATTTGCAAAATATAAATAATTGTCAATCTCAAAGAACTATTACAATATCAAAATTATTAAAAAATAACAAATAACACAATATTTATCAAGATTAAATTATTTCATATAAACAGTACCTGGGGGCCGATCTTTGCTCGGGTGAAGGTAAGTCAGTTTGTTTAGATGACTTGTGTAAAAAGTTTGGTGGTTTAATGTACCCCTTTCAACTAAAACTTTCAAATGACTCGCTTAGCAGTGGAGATTACACTAAGGATATTAATTGAACTAACACCAGAGTTGTAATAACATGTAACCCTTTAATATACATATTTAATATTTCACTTCAATAAACAAAAGTTTTCAACAAGTTCTGACTTTGCACAACCAAAATCAGAGGCCTCTGTGCTCTAACTATTACTTTCCAAGATACAAATGACACCATCCGAACACAGAAAACAAATAATCAACCCTTTTAACCTAATTAAATATTGAAACAGTCACATAATTTCGGCATCAGCCAAAGTCCATCAATACAACCTATGAATCACATAAGACACAACTACTAAATAAAATACACACTTTAAATTCAGATAAATAAGATACTGGGCGGTTAACCGCTAGTCCAATTTAAAGGTCCAGTCACTCAAATATATTCTGTTATAAAATAAATATATTAAGTTATTATATTCCAGCTATTAAAACACATTATTAATAATCATATACACGTATAGAGCAATAAAACAAAGTCAAACAATATCACGCCTAAACTCCTTTTAGCCGTATGGCCATTTCTAGTCCCCTAAATAATCTCACATTTAAAGCTCATATACAGTTACCTATTCTGAATATATATTTTCCATCTCGGATAAAGCACGTCAATAATCAATGATATCAAATACTACGAAATTTATATACAAATATTTTACAGTTCTAATTACAGCCTGCGGGCCATTTTTATAACACAACTTGTGTTTATCATTTCCTCAAACAACCCATTTCATTAACTAAATTCTGACAGGTCTTAATATCTTACTATATCCCTCCTATTCATCTCTAATTATGGATGCTTAATTTTAGTAAGCTTTCTCTTTAATTTTTAATCTTTATTAAATCATGATTATTTATTAAGTGAATCCTTCCTCTCAAATTTTAGAGCGCTTTCCTATACAATTTATTTTTAAATAAGAGCAGCAAGGTTAGCAGAAGATAAAGACTTCACATACCCCGAAGTGAAAACTTGGTGATCCAGAGTG
The DNA here is from genome assembly GCA_963675035.1 of Allygus modestus. Classification (NCBI taxonomy): domain Eukaryota; kingdom Metazoa; phylum Arthropoda; class Insecta; order Hemiptera; family Cicadellidae; genus Allygus; species Allygus modestus. The sequence continues at coordinate 406,878,261 of OY776112.1, forward strand.
GTGAATGTCCCAGGGCGACGTCGGTCCTCGAACCCCCGTGGTGCTCGTGTGGTCCCTCGTGTGGTCCTGAAGGCTCCTCGTGGTCCCTTGTCGGTGACTCCTGAAGATCGCTTGGACACTCCTCCGGTCGCAGACTCTGGCCGTATTGGACACCTTCTCCCTTCTCAGTTTGAAGATCCTGGACTCCTCTCGTGGATGCTGGCTGGTGGCTGTCAGTCTTCTCTCCACTCTTCTGCTCCGCTGTGCCCCAGTGATATCGGGTGATGTAGACGATGAGGACTTGGACTCTACGCAGGTGGCAATTTCACCTATCCTGACGTAACCCCGGGCCTACTCGATCCAGCCCTTCTGTCCGCTTCCTCTCTCCTGTCCCGACTAATTCCCACCAGTTCGATGTTTCCCCCAATTTTGATGTACCACGCCCACTACAACCAATCGTGTTATTAGTGAACTTTCGCCCCCGCTATTATTGGCTGCATTCTCGGTCAGCAGAATTCCGGGTGGGCAGTGATTAAACGGTGAATGAACCTATTTAATCAGCATGTTCGCTGTTTTTAGAAACCCAGGCGTGTTTCGTGAATGTTTGTTGTTTGCCCGCTACCCGACACCTCCGGTAATTCGAGTAGGGTCAACGCCATCTACTTCCTCGCCGTCGTTGAACTTTCCTACATCGAGTTTTGAAATTAAATTCATATTTGTTTTCAATATTAACTTAAATAAATTTCTATTTATTTTTATTCCATTTTGAAATATGTTTATATTCCCCCTCTGCCGGGAAAACTTGGTCCCTCAAGTTTTGTCATACCTCCTGTGGTAAATGGATTTCAGAGAAGCCTAATTGGATTGAAGTATAACGCGTCTACTTGACAAGGCGGAGAAATGCATGGCAAGCTGACCTCAGCGTGACCCCCTATTGCTATGTTCTGGCTTGTGGTGACTCATTGGCATTCTGCTTACTGCACACTGTCCGTTCCGTTTAAATCTCGTTGAGGCAGTAATAGTCTAAATTTGTATCTTTTGAATGTGAAGAACGTAAATTAGTAAATGGCAAAATTATAGTAATGGTGCTAGTCCATTCTAATAAAATATTAAATATAAGTTTAGTGTTTACAACTAAGTCAAAATCTGTATTTTGTAATGATAAATGTTTAATTTTTTATAACTTTGTAACTTATCAACCTTTTTATTCTTTTATTCGTTTCGTATTTTTGTAAAATTTTTAAATATTAACTCTGTATTACTGAGTTTCAATGTGGCGGGGGATTTGATCAGGATCCCCTGTTCCATCAATAAACAGTAAATCAACCGTTGTCTTACTTCGCAGCGACAGACGACCTTGCTATGTATCTCTTTCTCTCTCACCCAGATGCTGTATGCTGACGCAGTCTTGTTCGCACGCCAGCATGTAAACAAACTGCACTTCCCACAGCATCTGTGTCACATTACTGCTGTTGTCATCTCTCTGTATCCTGGTCCAGACTGTAACTTCACTGGATGAGTTATTCAGTCTGCCGCGCGATGATCTGTTTCTCGGGTCTTCTCCGAGCTCTCTGATTAACGTGTGTTGGTAAATCATGTTTTTGTTTGACTGTATTTTTTTTATAACGTAGGTGTTTGATTTCATATCCATGCTTCTCATAAAATAATATAAGTTGAAAGTGTTTTAGTGAAATGTAAACATGTAGTGCAACCGCCTTTTAGGGAAATGTATTAATTGGATACCATCATTCATAAGGTATTTGATAAAGCTTTCTTTTTGAACCTTCGATGTACCACTACACTGTGATATATTACAATATAGATTATAGTTTATTCTATATTCTTTGATTAATTTGTCCTTAAACTTTTGAGCTAATAATTTGTTCCTTGAATAATTGTTCAAGTTATATTGTTCCTTTCTTTGGAGTGTTATTGTGTGTACTTAAACCTGTTAAGTATTTTTCTGTAGCTAACAGGAATCCATCTTGAAATGTATATATTATTCCCTGTATTTTCCTTTTGAGGGGTTGACAGTGTTGCAAAATTTTCCTTCCCTTAATAACTGAATAATAATTAACGGGGCGTTTCCTTGTTTTGTTTATTTTTATTTTATTTTATATTTAACTATCATCTCCGGTTAAACGGTTTCATCCTAGCTATGTGTACGGGCTGGTTGACAAGCTTACCATATTTTTCTAACAAAACAATATACGTCGTATCATTTACCTTGTCTGTGACGAAGAATGGTCCTTTGTAGACATTTTAAAATTTACTGTATTTCTGCCCGTGATGAGGAGTGTTTTGAACTAAAACCTCATCCCCGATATTTAATATTAAGTCTCGTTTTGTTGAGTCAAAATATTTCTTTTGTCCGTCTTGAGCTTTTTTATTAATTCGGGCACCTGTTTCCTAATTTCTTGAATGTGCTTAATTTCCCGAATTAGGTCGGGATCTTGGTCCTTGTGGACATACAAATAATCTGAGGGTAAATTCGCCTCTCTAGCGAACATTAGATAAAATGGCGTATGGCCTGTACTTCTATTGACGGTCGTGTTGTATGCGAACGTGACGTATTTTACTACTTCCGACCATCGGTTTGGTTCTCGTTCAATATAATGGCTTATAGTTTTCTTAAAAATCAAATTCATTCTCTCCGTCAATCCCTGAATCCGGTACATGTAGGGCGGACTTGCCTTTTGTTGAATTCCTAGGCTTGATAACAGTTGTTTTAAAACCGTTCCCATAAAATGGGTGCCTTGGTCGTGTGTTATTAGTTTTGGGCATCCGTAAATGCAAAACAATTCTAACAAGATGTTTGCGGTTGTCTTAGCATCCGCAGATCGAGTGCAGCGAGTAAATATCATTCTCGTGGTGGGGCATGTTACCATTAATATGTATTTATAGCCCCTACTTTGTGTTATAGGTCCCATATAATCGATAATTAATCTTTCAAAAGGTGTTGTTGGCGGTACTTGAGGAGTTAACTTGTCGAATTGCTTATAAGTTGGAGTGCGCCTTAATTGACATTGTTCGCAAGTGCGCGTGTAGTTTTGTATATCTTGTTCCGTCTGTGGCCAATAATATCTTTCTTTTATCTTCCTGCTGGTTTTAAAAGCTGAAAAGTGTCCGCCTGAGTAAATGTTATCGTGGAAAATTTGTAGGATTTCATTTACCTTTTCCCTCGGAATTGCTAATAAATACGTATTATCTTTTCCATTAAACTGTTTGTAGTACAATAAGTTATCGAGCTCTTCATACTTCCTAAACTGATTTCTAATTTTCTTGGGAACTGATTCGGGTGCAATTTTAGCTAATTTGATCTGCTTTAAGTATGGGTCTTTTGCTTGTAGCTCTTCAAAATCTTCTGATTTAATCTCGCCTAAGTTTAATGTTATTTGTAATGGTTCTTCATCTAATGTTTCATTTATCGGGTTCCTTGATAAGCTGTCGGCCAGAGAGTTACTAGTGCCTTTTTTATATTTTATTTCAATGTCATAATCTACTAGCATATACCCGAACTGTTAATATACCCTTTAGGCTGTTTGGTCGCTAAGCGATTCAATCTTGTTGAAGTGTGTTTACAATTTTGATAATGTACGAGTGCCTGACAGTCGGTATAAACTGTTGTTTTACGTCCTAGCGTAAATTCTCTCCAATAATTTACAGCATATACCAAACTCATCATCTCGCGCTCTGCGTTCGAATATCGCTGTTGTGTGGGGGTATATTTCTTAGACAAGTAAGCGATGGGGTGTATGTTGTTAGTTATTGGGTCGGTTTGAACCAAACATGCTCCCAGAGCAAATAAGCTTGAATCCACAAAAATGCTGGCCTCCCAATTGTCATTCCAATGTTTTAGGAGAGGGGGGTTTGTCAGAATTTCTTTTATTTTTATGAACGCTGTTTCACACTCCTCAGTCCATTTAAATGGTAAATTTTTATTTCCATCCTTGATTAGCTCTGTTAATGGTAATGTTATTTGTGCATAGTTTTTAATGTGTTTTCTAAAAAATGACGATGCCCCGATAAACTGTCTTACTTGTCTTAGACAGTTCGGTCTTTTAAATTCCTGTATTGCCTTTACAGTGGACTTTTGGGGTAATATTCCCTGATTGGATACTGTGTATCCCAGTATATCTACCTGCTCGTATAGGAATTTTCACTTGTTGGTGTTCAGTTTAAGATTAGCCTTGTGTAAAATGTCCAAAATTGTTTCTAAGTTTTCTAAATCCTGTTCAAAACTTTTTCCATAAATTATGACATCATCGATGTATGAGATTACCTTGTTGTATAAATGCTTGTTTAATATAGCCAAGATGGCTTTATTGAACAGCGCCGAACTTACTTTTAAACCCATCGTGAGACGTTTGTAGCGAAGCATCTTATCTTGTGTTCTAATTGTCAGTAAATCCCTGTCTTGTTCACGGACTAATAACTGGTGATACGCTCCTTTCAGATCCAATTTAGTAAATGTATTAGCATTATTCAGGCAATTTAAAACTAAATTTACTGATGGGGTCGGATAGATACAAGGTTTCAAGATTTCATTAATTTTGCGCATGTCAGCTACTAGGCGAGCAGAACAATCCTTATTTCTTACTATAAACACTGGGCTTGCTATGGGACAGTAATTTTAACTTTCTTCTAAAATGTCTGCCTGTTGTAATTCTTCTAATAATCTATTCAATTGTTCTCTTTCTTGTTTCCCTTGCTTATAGGGTGGTGAATTTGTTGGTTGTGCATTAGGGATTGTTTCCAATGCCACTGGTGGTAAATTTTCTGGTGTTAAATCCTTTATCTTTGTAGTAAACATTGATTTATATTTCTGTAGTACTTTTACTACCTTATTATGTTGTTCAGCATTTAGGTGGGGAGATATATTAAATTCTATACCATCCTTGTCCTTAAGGACTTGTTTATTCGGATTATTATGATATTTAATTGCTAAGGGTTTAACTTCCGGTTGATTATAGTCTGAATTTTCTTGCTCCGTGCAAAAACCTAATATAGTGTTCGCATTGATATGTTTTGGGAAGTTTGAAGCGTTATAAATATTTAAGTACGGTTTAACGCCATCATCCCCTTGAACTAGATATACATGACATTTTTTCTTCTCCTGTAGCGATTTTTCCGGTTCAAATTGCGCTCCATCACTGATGTTTTGTCGCAATTGTATTCTCCTATGCTGATGAGCGGCTATCACTAAGTCTTCTTCACATTTTATGTCAATAACCTTTGCCTTTGCGATAATGTTGTTTGAGTTAATCGCCTCTAATTCGAGTAGCCACTTATTTTCCATTTTAATTCGGTGTTTATGTAATCCCATGTTGAATATTATCTCCTTAGTATTGAAATTTAACTCTACATTATTCCGCTTCAAAAACTTGTTACCAAGCAATATTTCACTGTTGGTGTCTGGTGTAACGTAAAATGTTTCCCTAAATATAATGTTCTGAACTTCTAGCAATACCTCCGTTGTGCCTAAAATCTGAATAGGCGTATTATTTGCTGATACCACTTTGAGTACTCTGTTCGGTTTAATGTTATTTGCATTTACCAGTTTTGAGTTAATTAAACTTATGTTTGAGCCCGTATCAATGATACATGCTATTAACCTGATGGGATGTTGAGTTAATTTTGCATTCAATGTTAAGACGGGCATTTTCCTGTTTTCCCTGTCCTGTATTTTGAATAACGTTTCATTTATATCTTTGATTTTAAAATTTCCCTTTTTCCTAGGCTTATGTATCCTTCCTTCTGCTACACGTGAGATATCACAGCTAAATATCGTGTGTTGTTGTTCCTGTTCTTCTAATTCCGAACATATCTTCCTTTTCTTCTCCTCTCCTAGGAAATATCCTTCCTTATCTTTATCATCATCCTTCCTGTCTTTCTGTACCTCTCGTGTTTCTTCTTCTTTTTTCTTATCCGTAGTACGTGGTGTATTTTTTTCTCCTCTTTCTTCCCTATCATATCTCTCTCCAATTCTCCTGTTTGACATGTTTGTGGGTCTGTAACTATGCTTAGCTTCCCTGCGATCTTGAAACATGTATTCCTTCATCCTTCCTGTCTGGTATCCGTTTGCTTCTTCATCCTGTATTATCCTTCCATATTTTCTTGTCTCGTCTCATGGATTATATTTCTTATTTAGCTTTATGTTCCTAGACTCCGTTAAAGTAGGAAACTCCTGGTCATAATTATTTATTTGAAATTGGTTGCGTGTGTTTTTGTGTCTTGGCGTAACACTGAAGGGGTGGGGAGTCCTCTCTGTGTAGTTAGTATAGAAAGGTCTCCTCCTTATCAGTTTTTTGAATTCTGTTGTGTTCTTTTTAGCATGAAACATTCCTCTCTGTTATGGTTCGACATTCTGCAATTGTCACAGTATTTCCCTCGAGATCGAGTGTAATTTTGGTTTTGAGGTGTCCTGAATCTGCAGTCCTGCGTCGTGTGGTTATTCCTCTTACATATACTGCAGTACCATTCTCCTCTCCAGTACTCAGCTGTTGACGTATGCCGAGGTGTAGCGGTGTGGTGTAGCGCCCCCGTGACGGTGTTGCGTGTCGGTGCAAAGCCCTGATGACGCGTGAGTCCCGGTGTGCTGTGACCTTGGTTGTAAGCGGCCGCAACCTTGTTTACTGGTGCAATGCTTCTCCAGTCCCTGGCTCCACCGTGATGCTGATGTTGTACTCCCTGCCATTGTGGGGGTGACCACCTGTTGTTTGGTCCTCCTCTTTGGTAGCTGTTGTAGTAGGTCCTCTGTTGTGTTCGCACGTTATTGTGACCGTACTGTGGTTGTGTTTCCCGCTGGATGCTCATATTAGATATGATCTGTGTTAGGTTCTTTATCTCAGCCTGAAGATTATTTATTTCCTGTCTACTGTTCCCTGTGAATTCCCTACTCCTTTCTACTGTTTCTGCTCTACTGTACTTTTCCCTATTTGCTGCCCTGATTTGTAATTGCAATTCAATTTTCCTGAGGTCGTCCTCTAACTGTTCTAACGTTTCACAATTTTCCCCCACAATTCTCTCACAAAATTCAGGCCTTAGGCCTTGAATAATATATTGACTTATTTTTTTTTTGTTGGCCCCGCTATTATTGGCTGCATTCCCGGTCAGCAGAATTCCGGGTGGGCAGTGATTAAACGGTGAATGAACCTATTTAATCAGCATGTTCGCTGTTTTTAGAAACCCAGGCGTGTTTCGTGAATGTTTGTTGTTTGCCCGCTACCCGACACCTCCGGTAATTCGAGTAGGGTCAACGCCATCTACTTCCTCGCCGTCGTTGAACTTTCCTACATCGAGTTTTGAAATTAAATTCATATTTGTTTTCAATATTAACTTAAATAAATTTCTATTTATTTTTATTCCATTTTGAAATATGTTTATACTTGGAGTAATATTTCACCACTTCCCCCTACTGATAACCAGATTTGTATAACTCATTTGCCTCTTTCTACATTTTAAGGCCACTCCAGTTGTTATTTATAGCTCCTGTCCCTTTATTTTACTACTCTATATATGTAATCTTCACTCAAATATGTTAATCTCTGCTCTCACGAAACCACATGTTAATAGTCATAAACAACATGAGTTTGACTTTGACAGTTCCCTGGTTGATTATGAACAGCTGTTACAATTCTTTTGTTTTGATTTAAAACTCCATAAGCCCAATGTTATTTTTTTAACTTTTCAATTTCGTTTTAGCGAATTTCCCCTATAGGGAAGAAGCTATTACCTGGGACCATGATAACCTTTCGTTTTGAGGTCCCCAGACCTCAAAAACGCCATTTGTTCAAAACTGTATGTATATGTGTGTGTGTGTGTGTGTGTGTGTGTGTGTGTGTGTGTGTGTGTGTGTGTGTGTGTGTGTGTGTGTGTGTGTGTGTGTGTGTGTGTGTGTATGTGTGTGTGTGTGTGTGTGTGTGTGTGTGTGTGTGTGTGTGTGTGTGTGTGTGTGTGTGTGTGTGTGTGTCCGTGGGTTCGATAACTCTCGTAAAAAAGGTCCGATTTTGATGAAATTTGGTATAATCGAGTAAAGCAACATTTATGACTTTAAGTTCGAAAACCAGCCATATCACTCTATCTAAAGGGGTATTTTTGGGGGGGGGGGTTTGTACCCCAAAAATTGATTTTTTTGAACTTGTTACATATAAGTTTTCAAATAGTCAAGTTTTAGTTTATACCATTGGATTCAGCTTAAAAAACACATAATTTGGTGTTTTTATCATTTCTATACGTCAATTGGTTACCGAGATATTGAAAGTGCTAAACACAGTACGTTGTCTAATGTTATTCTTACGGAGGAAAAGACAAATTTTATATCTCACTTATTTATGAACGTATACTGACGAAACTTGGTATACGGCTTTATCTGGTTGTGGTGTATTGATATTTGCTAAAAACCAATTCCCAATCCCCAATCTTATTCTTATGGAGCATAATTAAAATTGTATATATCGCTTATTTGTGAATATATTTTTATGAAACTTGGTATGCGGCTTTATGTGGTATTAAGACATGTATTATGAATCGGAAATTCGCTGAGTATGCAGGTTTCCTGCAACGGGGGTATTTTAACATTAGTTGATTTTTACTAGGGATGAGACCTGTCTAGAACATATTTTTATACCAGAATTTAGTTATTTCCAAAATTTGAAGGATATCTTCGGAGCCGTTTTCGAGATAATTGTGCAACCAACCAACCATTCAAGCAAACATTGCTCATATAAGAGTATAGGATATGGGTTTAGAAATAATAAGAACTGGAATGGTACGTAAGCAGATGCAATCATAGGTAAATTGATTTGCATGTTGTTGTTCCTTATTCTATTGGTTACAAGTTAATAAGATATATAATTTTAGCTGATCATATGTTAATTATTTACCTTTCATTGCTTATGTCAAATGCTTTGTTTATAAACATAGCAGAGGTTATCAACCTAGCATTGGGATTATTACAGGCTAAATTTGTTCTCGGTTCACGAGAACAAAGCTGTACTGAACTTTGTCATTTCAAGCTATTTCAAATCTTCGTGTGTCATTGGGGCTCTGCCCAACGTCTGTCAAAACTCCAATGTTAATCTTACGGGAATAAGTAATTACGTTTTTCATTACTAAAGACACACTGGTTTGCTTTTAATGGCTATTTAGTCAGCTGATCGGCTGTCACCACAGTCACAATAACACAGTCACTGGCCTTTGAAATTGAAATTTTATGAATTTGCCTGCCCGATGGAGCTTAATATAAGGAAGAAGATAAGTAATAAGTCATACTTAAACACATGTCTACTCCTGTTCAGAAACACGTTGGGGCTTCGTCCCTCTGCCCTTTACAGTTCATACTTTAACCATATTGGGACAACTAATGGACTGATTGGAAACTTAAATTTACTATAATATTACTTAAATTGAGTAAGAAGAAATGCAATGATTCAAAATAAAAAAATACACATACCTCATTCAGAAAATTCTCACAGGCTCTGGCCTATAAAATGCCTATGTTAATTTCCCTGATTACGTATTTCCTGGTCCTAGTCACTTGAAATTAGTTATGAAGGTACACTCCAATTACTCATCGGCATATACGCGTCCCGTTATCGTTTAGGGCTTTGCTGCTCTCACCTTACGAATTCCAATGATAAAAATTGCGCTCCAACTACTTGACCGATAGATCTGAAATTTAGTAGGACGACAGGTAGTACACTACAACTATTCAAAGGCCTTCTCGCAATCGGAAATTTTATTGGGCTCTCCCCCTCAGTCATTAAAATTTCCTCACAGATATTATTCTAAGTAAATATTTACTGGACTTATTTAGATGATCATTGGTGGGAACACGGACTTAAAGTTAATATTATTTATTCTAAAAATAAAATTGTAAAAATAACAACTCTACTTTTATTTTACCAACAACATACTGCAATCACACAGGCAACAGCAAGTATAGACAATTGTGCTTTTAATTTTACATCTGCATAAAACTTGAATATAATGGACACAAATTCAATTTAGAGCAGCTGTACAATCAGTAATTGGTGTTTTGCTACTCTGTGACTGGTCACGATAACATTCGTCTCAGCTACAAGGGTTGTGTTTTGGATAACAAGATATATTACTGTTCGTTACATCCACTGGTGTCGTAGCTGTCTTACTACCCTCTGACTGTCCAAGATGACACCCGTCTCAGCTACAAGGGTTGAGTTTTGGATAACAAGATATATTACTGTTCGTTACATGCACTGGTGTCGTAGCTGTCTTACCACCCTCTGAGATGACAGCTGTCTCAGCTACAAGGGTTGTGTTTTGGATAACAAGATATATTACTGTTCGTTACATGCACTGGTGTCGTAGCTGTCTTACTACCCTCTGACTGCCCACGATGACAGCCGTCTCAGTTACAAGGGTTGTGTTTTGGATAACAAGATATATTACTGTTCGTTACATGCACTGGTGTCGTAGCTGTCTTACTACCCTCTGACTGCCCACGATGACAGCTGTCTCAGCTACAAGGGTTGTGTTTTGGATAACAATTATATTACTGTTCGTTACATGCACTGGTATTGTAGCTATCTTACTCCCCTCTGAGATGACAGCTGTCTCAGCTACAAGGGTTGTGTTTTGGATAACAAGATATATTACTGTTCGTTACATGCACTGGTGTTGTAGCTGTCTTACTGCCCTCTGACTGCCCACGATGACAGCCGTATCAGCTACAAGGGTTGTGTTTTGGATAACAAGATATATTACTGTTCGTTACATGCACTGGTGTCGTAGCTGTCTTACTACCCTCTGACTGTCCACGATGACAGCCGTCTCAGCTACAAGGGTTGTGTTTTGGATAACAAGATATATTACTGTTCGTAACATGCACTGGTGTTCTAGCTGTCTTACTGCCCTCTGACTGCCCACGATGACAGCCGTATCAGCTACAAGGGTTGTGTTTTGGATAACAAGATATATTACTGTTCGATACATGCACTGGTGTCGTAGCTATCTTACTACCCTCTGACTGCCCACGATGACAGCCGTATCAGCTACAAGGGTTGTGTTTTGGATAACAAGATATATTACAGTTCGTTACATGCACTGGTGTCGTAGCTATCTTACTACCCTGTGAGATGACAGCTGTCTCAGCTACAAGGGTTGTGTTTTGGATAACAAGATATATTACTGTTCGTTACATGCACTGGTGTTGTAGCTATCTTACTACCCTCTGATATTACAGCTGTCTCAGCTACAAAGGTTGTGTTTTGGATAACAAGATATATTACTGTTCGTTACATGCACTGGTGTCGTAGCTGTCTTACTACCCTCTGACTGTCCACGATGACAGCCGTCTCAGCTACAAGGGTTGTGTTTTGGATAACAATATATATTACTGTTCGTTACATGCACTGGTGTTGTAGCTATCTTACTCCTCTCTGAGATGACAGCTGTCTCAGCTACAAGGGTTGTGTTTTGGATAACAAGATATATTACTGTTCGTTACATGCACTGGTGTTGTAGCTATCTTACTCCCCTCTGAGATGACAGCTGTCTAAGCTACAAGGGTTGTGTTTTGGATAACAAGATATATTACTGTTCGTTACATGCACTGGTGTTGTAGCTATCTTACTACCCTCTGAGATGACAGCTGTCTCTGCTACAAGGGTTGTGTTTTGGATAACAATATATATTACTGTTCGTTACATGCACTGGTGTTGTAGCTATCTTACTCCCCTCTGAGATGACAGCTGTCTCAGCTACAAGGGTTGTGTTTTGGATAACAAGATATATTACTGTTCGTTACATGCACTGGTGTTGTAGCTATCTTACTCCCCTCTGAGATGACAGCTGTCTCAGCTACGAGGGTTGTGTTTTGGATAACAATATATATTACTATTCATTACATACACTGGTGTCGTAGCTGTCTTACTGCCCTCTGACTGCCCACGATGACAGCCGTCTCAGCTACAAGGGTTGTGTTTTGGATAACAAGATATATTACTGTTCGTTACATGCACTGGTGCTGTAGGTGTCTTACTACCCTCTGACTGCCCACGATGACAGCCGTCTCAGCTACAAGGGTTGTGTTTTGGATAACAAGATATATTACTATTCATTACATACACTGGTGTCGTAGCTGTCTTACTGCCCTCTGACTGCCCACGATGACAGCCGTCTCAGCTACAAGGGTTGTGTTTTGGATAACAAGATATATTACTGTTCATTACATACACTAGGGTCGTAGCTGTCTTACTGCTCTCTGACTGTTCACGATGACAGCCTTCTCAGCTAAAAGGGTTGTATTTTGGATAACAAGATATATTACTGTTCGTTACATGCACTGGTGTCGTAGCTGTCTTACTTCCCTCTGACTGCCCCCGATGACAGCCGTCTCAGCTACAAGGGTTGTGTTTTGGATAACAAGATATATTATACTGATCGTTACATACACTGGTGTCGTAGCTGTCTTACTACCCTCTGACTGTCCACGATGACAGCCGTCTCAGCTACAAGGGTTGTGTTTTGGATAACAAGATATATTACTGTTCGTTACATACACTGGTGTCGTAGCTGTCTTACTACCCTCTGACTGTCCACGATGACAGCCGTCTCAGCTACAAGGGTTGTGTTTTGGATAACAAGATATATTACTGTTCGTTACATACACTGGTGTCGTAGCTGTCTTACTACCCTCTGACTGTCCACGATGACAGCCGTCTCAGCTACACGGGTTGTGTTTTGGATAACAAGATATATTACTGTTCGTTACATACACTGTTGTCGTAGCTGTCTTACTACCCTCTGACTGTCCACGATGACAGCCGTCTCAGCTACACGGGTTGTGTTTTGGATAACAAGATATATTACTGTTCGTTACATACACTGGTGTCGTAGCTGTCTTACTACCCTCTGACTGTCCACGATGACAGCCGTCTCAGCTACACGGGTTGTGTTTTGGATAACAAGATATATTACTGTTCGTTACATACACTGGTGTCGTAGCTGTCTTACTACCCTCTGACTGCCCACGATGACAGCCGTCTCAGCTACAAGGGTTGTGTTTTGGATAACAAGATATATTACTGTTCGTTACATGCACTGGTGTCGTAGCTGTCTTACTTCCCTCTGACTGCCCACGATGACAGCCGTCTCAGCTACAAGGGTTGTGTTTTGGATAACAACATATATTACTGTTCGTTACATGCACTGGTGTCGTAGCTGTCTTACTTCCCTCTGACTGCCCACGATGACAGCCGTCTCAGCTACAAGGGTTGTGTTTTGGATAACAAGATATATTACTGTTCGTTACATACACTGGTGTCGTAGCTGTCTTACTACCCTCTGACTTTCCACGATGACAGCCGTCTCAGCTACACGGGTTGTGTTTTGGATAACAAGATATATTACTGTTCGTTACATACACTGGTGTCGTAGCTGTCTTACTACCCTCTGACTGTCCACGATGACAGCCGTCTCAGCTACACGGGTTGTGTTTTGGATAACAAGATATATTACTGTTCGTTACATGCACTGGTGTCGTAGCTGTCTTACTTCCCTCTGACTGCCCACGATGACAGCCGTCTCAGCTACAAGGGTTGTGTTTTGGATAACAAGATATATTACTGTTCGTTACATGCACTGGTTTCGTAGCTGTCTTACTACCCTCTGACTGTCCACGATGACAGCCGTCTCAGCTACAAGGGTTGTGTTTTGGATAACAAGATATATTACTGTTCGTTACATGCACTGGTGTCGTAGCTGTCTTACTTCCCTCTGACTGCCCACGATGACAGCCGTCTCAGCTACACGGGTTGTGTTTTGGATAACAAGATATATTACTGTTCGTTACATGCACTGGTGTCGTAGCTGTCTTACTACCCTCTGAGATGACAGCCGTATCAGCTACAAGGGTTGTGTTTTGGATAACAAGATATATTACTGTTCGTTACATGCACTGGTGTCGTAGCTGTCTTACTACCCTCTGACTGTCCACGATGACAGCCGTCTCAGCTACAAGGGTTGTGTTTTGGATAACAAGATATATTACTGTTCGTTACATGCACTGGTGTCGTAGCTGTCTTACTTCCCTCTGACTGCCCACGATGACAGCCGTCTCAGCTACAAGGGTTGTGTTTTGGATAACAAGATATATTACTGTTCGTTACATACACTGGTGTCGTAGCTGTCTTACTACCCTCTGACTGTCCACGATGACAGCCGTCTCAGCTACACGGGTTGTGTTTTGGATAACAAGATATATTACTGTTCGTTACATACACTGGTGTCGTAGCTGTCTTACTACCCTCTGACTGTCCACGATGACAGCCGTCTCAGCTACACGGGTTGTGTTTTGGATAACAAGATATATTACTGTTCGTTACATACACTGGTGTCGTAGCTGTCTTACTACCCTCTGACTGTCCACGATGACAGCCGTCTCAGCTACACGGGTTGTGTTTTGGATAACAAGATATATTACTGTTCGTTACATACACTGGTGTCGTAGCTGTCTTACTACCCTCTGACTGTCCACGATGACAGCCGTCTCAGCTACACGGGTTGTGTTTTGGATAACAAGATATATTACTGTTCGTTACATACACTGGTGTCGTAGCTGTCTTACTACCCTCTGACTGTCCACGATGACAGCCGTCTCAGCTACACGGGTTGTGTTTTGGATAACAAGATATATTACTGTTCGTTACATGCACTGGTGTCGTAGCTGTCTTACTACCCTCTGACTGTCCACTATGACAGCCGTCTCAGCTACACGGGTTGTGTTTTGGCTTACAAGATAAATTACTGTTCGTTGCATGCACTGGTGTCGTAGGTGTTTTGTTATTCTATGACTGGTAACATTAACAGCGGTCTCAGCTACAAAACCTTCACTCCTTTAATAGTTAAACAAAACAACTTAAGTTTGTCGCTGGTACTCTTCGCTTATAGATTTAAATTGAATTTTGATTGTTGGTAAACGCAAATAAGCAATTTATCAGAGAATCTTAAGTGTGACTTTGTTCACTCTAATCATCAATAAACCTTAGTTTTGGAATTAGTTTATTATTTAACATGTATGTAATATTTAATTTAGTGTGTATATGTACGAAATGTATTTTTCATCTACCTAGAAATTTATATTCACTTTAATTACATTAACACCTTAGTTTTATAATGAGAGTGTTACGTTTTTATTTCTAATTAGATGTCTTAAATGTAAAATACAAGTCCCTGCAAATGGCCTAAACTGTTAAGGAGATTAAAAGTAATTAAAATGTTTGGGAATATGAGCCAGTTGCTGGGGAAGATACTCTCTCGGCTGCTCTTTAATAACGCTCTCACTTAATCGCTAAATGCTTTTAAGAGTCGTTGCCTTGCTTATTGTCGATGTATATAAATCTACATTAATGTGGCCATAATACTACAAGAACTTTAATATTTGAAATGCCCAGTAAAAACCTAATTACTAATAGTAATAATAGTAACGTTTAAGTGGTTTTATTGATGCACATTATTTATTTAAGGGGTTTTACAAATATACTGGGAACCGAAAGAACCAAAACCATAAATAATTAGGCTATACAGGTATTAGTTAATGACTTTGCCTGTTAAAATTTTGTTTCTTTCGTGTCAAAGACAAGACATTTTGTCTTAAAACTGCACATAGCAGATATAAATGCAAATATGTTAAGCAAATATAATTGCGTATGGATATGTTAAATAAATACAATAATTGTATACCAATGAAATAATAATATGAAATTAAATATGTAAAGAGAACTTAAAAGAATCTATTTACAACAGTTAGTTATTTTACAAAAAAATACTAATACAAGATAAACTTTCGCAGTGACCGTGCGTACTTTAGTTTATAACCTCTATTAAATTTAATGTATTATAAAATCGTTGATTTTAAAATGTATGTGATTGGTAATGTAATATTTCCTTACCATATTGAAGAAAAATAATTTTATAAGTAAAAAAATACAAATCGCATATTACAAAGCATATCCAAAAAAAATATTATTCCGTACTAAGATCTTCCGGAGTCACAGAATGTACCAAAGCTGCATGACAAGTTCATTAAAATGTAAAGACAATTCCCGTGTATTATTACATCGATACATTAGTTAACCAAAAACGGGTAGTCTATTTTCACAAAAAAGTATCAAACAACAAACCTTTTTACTTTTCGCTTACGTCAAGTTAATTGGATTGTAAAACAAGCTGTAAAGAATAATAAATATAATACAATAATATACATAACTACATGCGTGGTAAAATATGTCTGTAGTACGACAAAATCTCAAACCTGGCAAACCTGAATTATGCTGAAATTGTAAATTATTATACAATTAATATTGAAGGCCTCCAACTATTAAAGAAAAAAGTTTGTTGTTTCCGTTTAAATGACGCAGCTGTGCTTATTAATTTAATTACCGAATTGTTTTGGTCCTAAAGTTTCAGAAACTCCCACAAATCTTCTTCAGTGATACAGTTTTCTAAGTTTTGACGGTAAATGAAGTTGAAAAAGAAGTTTAAGCAAGTAATTTACATTTCGAGTTTATTTGTTTAACCTTTTTATCTTTAATAAAACCTTCTATAGATTTATTGAGACCTAATTACAATAAAATATTTTATAGTTTACATCAAAGTATTAATTAATACGTTAGTTTGACTTGCTTGGATGAGAGACTGTTCCAAATGTCCGTAAATGCGTACATAAAATTGTGTCTCGAAAGGTTTACATAAGCAAGACAGTCAACTGTTACCTCGAAAACTAGGCACTCAGTTAATTATATAAGTAGATACTTTGTGTAACTAAACAATGTTTTTTAAAAAGCAATTAATATAACAGAAATATATACAGGGTGAGTTTTAAATGAGCCTACCTTTTTTCACATTTCTTAAGATATCGACTCTAGACCACCACCGATCATTGTTGATCAACTCATACTTTATTTTGACTTAGTTCATATTTTTTCAAATATTGTTTTCAAAAGTAAAAGTGGAGTTGTGACCCATCATATTGAACTAGTTTTTATGGTAAACGCAATGCCAGAATCAGTTTTTTAAGAACATTATTCTGTCAAAAGATTGGTGATTTTTTAAATTGAATTTTTAAGTGAGTTTTTAATGTCCCAACCTTAAAATGTGCCCTATTCTCGTCATTATATCAAAAAGTGACCGTGAACAACTACCGATCATTGTTGAGTGGAATCTGTTTCAATTTAAAATATAAACAAATTTTTGCCGCTATCTTGGATCAGTAATTTTGGAATGAGATCAAGGTTTTCGAATGTAAAGGTTGTAACCCATTATTTTCAAATGTATTTCCACGCTGAAACAAATGTCGAAATCTGTTTTTAATATCACCTTTCGTAGTCTTGATATTGACACTTTTTGAAGTTAAAAAAAATAGATGGTCTGCGAAATTTTAACAACTGAAACAAAAATAAAAATAAAATCGAAGCTACAATTTAAATTAATTGGAAAAGGTCTAAAATATGTCTTTAAGACAGAGAAAAGTATTTTGAAAAACTTTTTGTGCTAGATGCGGAGCCCCTGATTTACTTCAAATAGATAAATATAGTTTATGCTAGGTTAAAAAGTAAAATTAGTCCCAAGCAATGATAGACAATCTTACTTTCTCAAATATATTAACCCACATTATATATTTATTGAGAATTATGTAGCAAAGCATATTTAGATTTTTAATATTTTTAACTTAAGGCATTATTAGAAAAAAAACAACAAAGTAAAGAATTCATGGTTTATTTAAAAAGGGTTTAAATATTTTGGCATACTGTTTCACTGCGCTCTACATTTTGTAAAACAATACAAAATAATTTTAAACGACACGATATTTACCGACATTTTTTCAACAAATATACGTACTTTACATTGTATTGAATCAGTAATAAAAGAAAACGACAAGTCCTTTCTTTGTTCATTCATAAAATATTCATAGATTCTACCATTAGTGTCAGAAGGTTCTTGTAAGAATATCGATTCAGTTGTCATACTTTTAGCTGTCTCTATTGATCACATATGACTTGAATTGGGGATTTTATTACTTAAAATATAAAAACCCTTTAACAATGGTGATCCATGTACCGATGTAGCTAATAGGATTAAATATAATAAATTAATAAAGTGCTTGGTAAACCTTTTATTAACACCCGGTTAGAGCCGTTACTGTTGTAAAACAGAAGACAACTTTTGTATTAGCATATTACGAGTTGTTATTACTTACGGGATGTAATAAAAGACGTCATCCATCTTTTATATATGTTTATATATGTATGTGAATCAGTATAATTGTAAATATATCTTATAGTGTTGTAAGACATCTTTTATTACATCCCGTAAATCAGAAGACAGATTTTACTACAGCTCAAGCGGTTTCAATTTTCTGTTTAAATTTACAAAGAACTAATGACAATGATGTGTGTGAAATGGTTTAGGAACAGTTCATGATTATGGGTCTCGTATTCACGAAATTGGATCTGGGAGGGAGACCCTTTGAACGTTTTTTGTGACAGCTTAGTCTCCCTACATCAACAGGAGATTAATATTTTGAAGGAAAACGTATTTAGGACGAGTTATGTTACAACTTATTTGTAAAGTGCTACTTGAAGATAAAATAGTAAAGATAGCAGTAGTTAATTAGCACCTCTTATGTAATTTGGTTGTACATGATTACAAAATATATTTAAATTTATAATTTGATTCAGCAGTTAGATAACCAGAAACAGTTTTAAACTAAAATGTCCTTTTCAACCTTCAAGCGAATTGCGTTCCAAAATATATGTCGAGATAAATTCAATAAACCGATAGTTACAATTGGTCTAATTACTCGTATTGAGTTAAAATACTCAAAAATATATTCACATTCACTCATGATGTTGCATAGCGAAGCGAAAATTATCATTCCTCATTGGATATTTATGTTTCTGTGATGTATGTGTAAAGTTGCATAACCTTGTTTACAAAATATCCAAAAAAATTAATTTAACTTTAAGGTAATTTTTCATTCATTAAACTCTTAACTCATTGTAATAAATAATTACAAAAATAATGTTGATAATATATATGTTTTCAGCTGATGACAATTCTGAATCGTGGTGTTTCACCTATTTGAACACATCTGAAACAATTATAAATAAATTTGCATGCTAGAAGTAATTTTTTTATTTATATTTTTGCCGCAATATGCATTTTGAAATGTTCCATATATTTGCAAATTTAAAATAACTTTTTAGAAGAAACAATCCATGGTAAACTACTTGGAGTATGCTAGAAGTAATTTTTTTATTTATATTTTTGCCGCAATATGCATTTTGAAATGTTCCATATATTTGCAAATTTAAAATAACTTTTTAGAAGAAACAATCCATGGTAAACTACTTGGAGCTTCAGCTTTAGTTCAATCCAGTCTAGTAGAACTAGTCTCAAATTTATGATAATAATATTCAGCGAGTACAGATGTAGCAATGCAGTTTGTTAGTCAAGCAGTAATAGTGGGGATTCTTTAGTAATCGAAAGTTATTTTTAACAATATCTACAATCAAAACTGAACAGCTGAAAACAATTTATTCCTGTCTTTAGAGCCTGGTGGGATTATTTTACAATTTAAGAGGGAAATGACCCAACTCTAGGCTTGTTATTATCTAAGGTCGACTGGTTAAAAATCATAATTTATTGATAGCCCTTTTTTATAAATATTTATAAATTTTTATTTTTATTTATTTTTATAATTTTTTATAAATAGCAACTGGAGCCCTTTCTTTGAAAATCATTAGAATGTGAAACGTACTGGATTTAATGCATGTCAAATATATGGAGCGTTACACACTAGTGTCATTACACATTGCAGAGAACTTAGTTTACCTGAGTTTTGGAAAAAAATAATTTAAAAGGGAATAGTTTTGTTTAAGTTAGTGAAATTTTATTGTGAACTCTAAGAAACAAAATTTTAACAACTCTAATTATTATTTTATATCTAATAAACAATGGCAATGCTTGAATTCAAACAATGTAGGCGTGCAAAATGGATCTCAAAGTTCCGTGGAAGAATTTTGCTTAACAATTGGGGTTTTAGGACCTCCGAAATCGACTGGATAAATCCTTAAAGCCTGGAATATAAAAAGTTTGATAGAAATCAATGTATAGTAATAAATATTTTAACACTGCCCTTATGGGGTTTAAAATAAAAACAAAAGAATCATATAATCTGTTCAAAAATCCATTGAACTGTCAAAGTGGCAATCCTGTGATAAAGTATAGCAATATGTGACTGGAATCTTTCCGAGTAAAGCTCCATATTTATATACTGGATTCAAATTTATTTGTTACACTTCAAATCTATTAAAAATAGCCCCTTCTTTTAATCTATTAAACTGTAGTACTATTAAACCTTTAAAACCCAATTAATTACCTACATATTATTTTATAAATTGAATTTCATTATTTATACTAAAGATATAATATTGTAAAAAATATTGCTTGGTTATAATGTATACAATAAGAGATGAAATCCTCGTAATAGAAAGTGCAACCCTAATCCAACTGGGAGTATTGCATTTACGTAGGATAATAAAATAAACCTTGACTTCCTTAGTTTGATGTCCCTTAACGCAATATACCTCGTTTGAAGTTAGACCATTCAGCAACAAATGGAATTTGCATCGAAAAACATTACGTGACAACTTTGTTTTACAAAATGTAAAGCCCACATTTATAAATGTAATACTCCCGACGCAGCAGACCTGCGTACTTAGCGAATTTCCAATGCTGAATATATGTCTCACTACTACATAAAGATAATTACCAAGTTTCACAAAAATACATTCATAAACAAGTGATATATATCATTTGATTTATTATCCATAAGAATAAAATTAGGGTTGAGGACGCAGGTTTGCTGCAACGAGGAAGATAAGTAATATATTTTTTGCCGTTATCAGTATAACTGAACTAGGTGAAGCTACATACAAAGTTTTCTTAATTTAGGTTCATAATTAAGGGAGATATACAACTTTACTTACTTTACTTACTAACTTAACAACTATACTTTGGGCCGAGTATGCAGGTTTGCTGCTACGAGGACTATCAACAAAAAACTTCTTTTTTGTGCTAGTATCAATGTACCACCACTAGTTGAAGCCACATACCAAGTTTCATCAAAATACATTGATAAATAATCGATATATTGAACTTTATTTATTCTCCATAAGGATAAATGAATTGTGTTTAGCACTTTGAATATCTCTGCAACGGTTGGACGTAGAACAATGATTAAAACACCAAAAAGTTTGTTTTGTTGAGCTAAACATATTAATAAAAATAAATGTGTAGTTTTTAGCAAAATTACCTGAGAAAAATCTAAAAACCTTTTTCCCTTAAGATTAACATGGGACAAGTTTTTTTGGATATTATCCGCAACCACTTAACCTAGGTTAATGATTCAAAACACAAAATTATTTGTTTGTTTAAGCTCTATAAAATGGCTATAACCAAAATTGAGTGTTTTTAACATTTTGGGGGAAAATTTGCAAAAAAAATTTTTTGAAAACTGTAAACACCCATAAAAGCCCCTTACCATAGTCCGAACGATCTGGTTTTCGAACTTAAAGTCATAAATGCTACTCTCCATATTTTTGCCAAATTTCATCAAAATCGGGCGTTTCTTTCAACATATATATATATATATATATATATATATTGTTTTTGTCATCTGGGGACCTCAAAACGAAACATTATTATGGTCTCGGGCTGAAGTCTTACCATGCCACCTACGGTAATAGCTTCTTCCCTATTGGGGAAATTCGCTAAAAAGAAAATATAAAGTTTAATTTAGGTCTTAATATATAATAATCCATATTAAAAAGGGGCACATAATTTCTGACTTTTAACCCTACATTAATTAATAAATTCCTTTCTATTATTGAATGTACAATGTGTAGACTATAAAGAAACTCTTCTAGTAAACGATTTATTTAGAAAAGGTTCTCCCAAATCTCTTCATGGGTCATAGTAATTTATTGAATAGGGTGGTGTTTAAGGGGATTATTGCCTCTCACCTCTCTAGGATTAGTTAACAACATATTTATAATATAAGCTTAAGCAAAGACTTAAAACACAAAAACGCAAAACAAAACTATCCTTAAATGCCCCGTATACCACTTGTAATGAACATCAGGCTACTAATTTGGTCTCTAGGCCTCTTCCTAAACACATAGCCTACCAAAAATACACACATGAGCACAAATATAAACACTTTTCTAGGTTCAAGGAGCACACAAACAAACAATTCCACCGATAGCTCAAATTCTTAAACTTTTACCAAAGCAACCTTTTCTCAAAACTTATCTATACAACGAGGAAGTATTTTTATTTTACGAGTTTTAAATGTTTAATATTCTAGAATAACATTAATATTTTGCTTCTAAATGTAATTATACATTTTATAACATAAGAAACTATATTTTTTAAACAGATTATATGATATATTCGGTTTTCAGTGTGACTTGAAAATGTTATATCAAGTTAATTTAAAGATTTATTTACTTTAGGTTACCGGGAAAAGTATAATTATTTTAGGGGTAAATATTAATGCAAAGCTATAATTAAACAATATAAATGGCATACTTATTCAGAACATAAATAAAACAAGTTCATGAAATATTAAAGTAACAACGACAGCAAAAGGCATATGTATCCCTTATCATGGCTGACTCGACTTAAAAGGAAGTTGCTGTCTTAGCTGGAAGGTTTATCGCTCATTTCTTTACTTACTCTTTTAGCTTTCTCTCTAGCTGAAAAATTGTATGGAGGTATTAAGTAAATAAAGTCAT
Source organism: Allygus modestus (assembly GCA_963675035.1). Taxonomy (NCBI): domain Eukaryota; kingdom Metazoa; phylum Arthropoda; class Insecta; order Hemiptera; family Cicadellidae; genus Allygus; species Allygus modestus. The sequence continues at coordinate 406,901,081 of OY776112.1, forward strand.
GTAGTCATTAAAAAGTTATATTTTCAGTACTACTTGGATCTATTTCAAGATATACTTATAAATATATAATTGATTAAATATAATCAGGTTTTAAAAACGTTCCAACTCTAATGGTCATAAACATATATAATAATACAGTCAGTAATTACAGCCTGTGGTGTATTATTTACCATAAAATTATAGCAGCATACTAAATATCGTGAATTTATGACAATTATAAACAAAAGTTTTAAATATAGTTTTCTTGCTAAAAAATTCCTCAGGATAAATCGAAAACAGGGATAATTATTCTTTGTTCCTAATAAGAAAGTTGTGACCTTGTAATTTGTTATTAATTTCTGAACGAGTTAGTAAAATAACTGAAGTTTCGGGGGAAATGATCCCATAACCATGTGGAATATTAACAAGACGATTTTAATTAATCGTGTTTTTATATTAGTCTATACACGAAGACCTACAATCGAGTTGATCGAATGACGGTAAAAAAATCATCTTATATACATTAAAACGTTTGTCATATGAACTTTAATGTGTTACTTACACCTGCCTTACTTTTAAAGTGGGTCATTTTATACAATTAAAAGTAATAATAAGCTTCATATTAATTTGATAACTAATCATTAGTTTAATTAGTTCCCTTAACTGTAATTAACGTTTGTGAGATAACAAGTTAAAACGTTAGTTGTCTAGTTTGTGATAGTCTCAAAATAACCATTTATTCATCTATAACCTTTAATAAAATACATGGTTTACAATTTTTAGAAAAAATGTATACTAGAAATTTCGAATTTTAAGCCTTGGCAGATCCTACCAGCTCGTTAAAAAGAGAGATGGTCGTTAAAGTGGTTTAAACGACATGTAAATTATCTTCTAACATTGTAAAAAGCATTGGAAAAGCAATATATGGTTAAGCAAGTGATCAAAAACTAAAAATTTAATTTTACAATTATAAACGTTTAATATTATCATACGGTAATAAAAATATGTTAAAACAATACATACACTGCTTTACTACCTTACTATATTTTTCTACTGAAAATTCAACATATTTTAATTTCCTTTTACTTAGTAATTGTAGATAACTGTTTGTTATAACTGTTATGTATTTTTGATTGTTCGTTGCATGAGTACTGTTATTGTACTAAACTGAAATGCATTGTAGGGGCCTACTAATAATATTGTACATTGTACTATTAATGATTATTTATTGATTTATTATCATTGTTTGTTATGAGCTATTGATGTACGTTTACTGAGCTTGAGTCTGAATTGCATGAAGATTGACTACCAGTGCATGATTTGATTATTTATATGGTACTGTTTTTGTTACCACTGTTATGTCGGCTATGATTTTGTTTATATATAATTAATGATTTATGCTAGAATGTTACTGGATTGTATATCTGTTTTGTAGAATCGAAATAAATGAAATAAATAACTGTATTAAATAAATGAATTTAACTGTACAGTTTCTTAAATAGATTTAATACATAAAGCGTACAGTCCGAATTTGCATTATTTAATTAATGCAGGAATTAAATAAAGACTCAAAATAATACCACTTTTACTAAATTTTGTTTCTTTTTTCGTATTCAACCGTTGCAAAGTCGTGTGAAGCAATTCCGACTCACTAATTACAAAACCTTGTAATATAGATTTTTTAAAGTAAGATTAGTTTTCCTACATTCCAATGCATCGAGATCACATAAAAGAACATTTTTGTTATTCATAATAAAACATCCTGGGCTTTAAATGTTTTCAGATATCCCTAAAAATGTAATAAGTCTATGTTTAAACACATTTTATGGTTTTTAAAGTTTTGTATGTGGAAATTCACTTCTCTCACGTTAGCGTGCTGTGCTCAAACTCGTTTTTAGACGAATCATAATAATAATAAAATATTTGATAATTCTTACCTTAAGTACTCTTTGGCGTTGGCCAATAGGCGATTGTGGCTATTCCAAATGGCATTAGCCACATGGGCATGGGCAGCCCGGTGGTGACCACTCGTGAAGAATTAGTCGGGATTGAACCTGCACCCGACCCCGTCTGACTTGATTGACCAGCGCTCTACTTCTGTGCCTCCATGTAATACACGATTCATTTACTGAATAGAAACTAATAGCCATTCCATACTGTATTAAAGACATGACTTTTAATGTAAAAATAGCTTTTAATGTAAAACTAAGTAAACAAAGTATATTTAAAATTAAACAATACTGTGTTTTTTCCAAGATAAAGTGTGACGTTGTTTGCACTATGACATTTGTCTATAAATGTAGTTTTCTGATACTCAATCACATCTTAAATCATTTAAGCGTAAAACGAAGTTGAATATAGTAAAAATCATTTCTGGGGTTATTTGGTTTTTTAATATGCAATTTATGTACAAGTTTACAAAAAATTGTTCTTGATGAATGCGTTTCGGCGTTAGGTCATCATCAGCATTAATTCATTAATTCATTAATTCATATTAATTAATTATATGATATTAATATGACATTAATTAGCATTAATTCATATTAATTAATTCATATCGTTCTGCATTGCGTAGGTCTTATAGCAAACCGTTAAAACAAAAAATTAAGATTGACGATTATGTAAAATAACTAATTTGTCATTTCCAATCCGTCGCTACAAACCACGCATAATAAAAGCTCAAGTGCGATCATACAGTATATTTTAATATTTAACTTTTAACTATTGGTAGGGTTAATTTAATAATCAAAATTACCGATTTTGAATAGTCTCTTACCTTAATGAACAATTTAAAAGCAGACAGTGATAACCAATATTTTGATACGAAACCTAAATACACTACGCTGAGCTTATTCTTTCTTAAACTTTACCATTTTCTGCGAAGTGGTCTTAGGTCTTACACATTTATTCAACAACGCAATATTGTAAGTGTTCCAGACGTTTCCAAGTGCGTTTTAAGCTCAATGCTGATTAATGTTAACAGCACTTCCAATCAATTGGAGCCTTTAATGTAACGTTGTGAGGTTATAATCAAAAGTTATTGTGTCACCTCCACGGTGGGACTAAAAGCTTTCCACTCCAGTTGGCCAGTGTCAACGTCGGCTGCAGGACTCCACTTCCCCTCCTCCCCTAACTCCCTTGGCTTTTTACCACCCTCCCACCAAACTCTTATGGATACCTTACCTTTTTAAATCTCCGTCTTGTAACTTTAAAAAAATTAGCTTCTTCTACCAACGAAATGACCCCTTATAACCTATGGTTATATTTTATAATAAAAAAATACCTGATTCCAACGAAATTAGATTTTTAAAGATTTCCTTAACTCTTTACGGTATGATTTCTTCACCTTAGAAAAATATACAAACTCAGCTTTCATATTCCACATTATTTAACATTTACTAATTTTGAGTACAAATATGCTGTCAATTCTTAAATTTCTGATTAAATTTCACAAACTTTCGACCAAGTAAATTGCATTCGTTTTAGAATCAAGATAAAATGTTGCATCTACAGATCTTAATGTCTTGGCAGTTATATGCAAATAAAATTAACAATTCAATCAACCTACTTATTATTTTAGGAATTAGAAGGGATAAGGAAATTATTGATTTAAAACAGGAATTAAATTGAGAACATTATTTTTGATTACGATTTTTATCAGGGAATGTTTTATTACAGTGTTTCAATAATATTATTTACAATTAATATGATAACTTTTTTAAGCTACATTAATTTATGTTATGTACCTATTACTAATCTCTGCAAGTTTGTTTTATAGGCACTATAAGTAATTTTATAGTTTAAACAATTTATTATTTAAATACAACCTAGAATGAAACAACTTCGTTGGCCTTGTGCCCTACTGAATATTGCCAAAATGAAAAATAATGTATCCAGAAAATTTCCTAGAGTCCAATTTTTGTTGTTGTTTGGTAGTCTGTTCCAGCAAAATATATAAGAAAAGTGTTAACACAAATAATAATAAAAAATAAAAAAAACAGTACAGGTGCCTAGTAGCTTTTAATAACGAGATTCCTATCCTAGGCTACCATAATGGTTTCTAGTTTATTATTAAAAGTATAATCTTTCTTTGTACATCATGATGTATTGACTCTTCTGGCAGTCAAGTTATGTCAATACATTGACTTTATTATAATGTACCTTGCCAGCAAGACTTGCAGACAACTTGGTGATTATGAAATACAGAGATATAATGTGTGTGAATGTTTTGTAGTTGAGAATCATAGGTCAGATTGATGCCTGATTTATACGACTGTTGTATTTTAAAACGAACACGGTTCAAATAATCTTATTTATGTTTTATTTTTCCTCCAGGATCAAATTAGTATCACATAATAAAGGGTTACTTACCTTGATGCCGCTATCGATTATTTTGTAATCAAATGCTTACTATAGTCCCATCCTCATGGGGCCATTTTCAGATCATTCGTAAGGCAAGTATTTCTTCATGAATCGATTTTTACGTTTCTGACGAATGATTTGAAAGTGCCCAATGAAGTAACTACAGTGATCATTGGATGACAAAATACTTGACGATGCGGAGGTATCAAGGTAATGAACCCTTTATATTATAAGCTGTGATAGAATTGGTAATAGGTTGATAATAATGATCAAGTCCCCTTTCTAAACTCACTGTTCCTTGATGGTAACTCTGGAAACACCTGACTGATGTTTTGGATACGCAGTCACACGACTTAAAGGGAAACATATAATGAGAACAAAAATGATAAAAGAAAGGGAACCACTTGTTCAGTGCTTGTTAGGATTATTGATTTTAAATACTTATATTGAATAATGTAATATGATATACCATTAGTACGATAAAATACTTCAAGAGTGTATTTTGACTTGCAAGTGGGAATAACAATTTAAAACTAGATGGTTATGTGGAATATTAAAACGAAAATATCATAAAACCCAATTAAACTTGTTATGAATACAATTTTTTATTTTCAAGGTACCGTACCATGTCATATTTTGGGGTTAAATAACTGGGCTTTGAGTCGTCATATTGATCAGACGCACCCCATGGGGAGTTTCATCAGCTGTTTTAAAGCACCCTTGTTCTTTTTCCGCTTCGTTACCGTTTGGGTCTTTCGTATTGCAGAGAACACGAAAAACCTCTGAAGCTGTTTATATCAATTTAAAATTATGCTATTCACAGGGTTTGTTTTTAAAATCAGGACAGGCATAAGCTTACATTTCGGAATAAAATATAGAACAACAAAAGTAATTTTAATACCTGCTTCCAAGTTCTTGCTGTGGCTACTAGTATCAACTTGTTCAGTATGCATGAGGTCACTCATCATCAGGCCAGGCTTGGAATCACAATCCCTTAGGATGTACGATCCTCAACACGATATATTATCAATCAAGGGGATAATATTTGAGATTTACAGGTACTAGAGGGGGAGAAAAAAAATAATGCGACCCACAGATGTTAAGAGACATGGCACGTGCTGAAGCTGACCACGGCGACCCACAGAATGGATCAACTTCCTCCTCGTCTTCTCACAACCCGACCCCTGTGATGTTTAGAGGTTAACGTTTAAATATTATCCATCGTGTCCAAGTTTGTGTGTAGGTTAAATTTACTTTTAACAATTTTGTTGAAGGTGTTCATGTAAAGAAGACCGATTATAATTCCTTATCTGGCCAGATGATGAGCTCACACTGTAGAAGTCGAAACCAGTTGTCACAATAACAACTTGCGTTACTTTAAAACTATTAAAATCAATCTTTAAAATTTATTAGTTAATGGGATGTAAAGAACATAAAAACATGTTAATAGAAATCACCGTTATTAGTGAAGAACAATTCATAAGTGATAATCTAAATAGTGTAAAAGGTTGAATCTTATAGTTGGAAACTTTGGTACATGTTTGATATATTGTAGAAAATAATTTGGACGTGGTCTGGATACATGGGGTGTGCACGGTGTTGTATGGTAAACCACTAAGAATACTTCTCTGTGAGTAAACATATTTAGGTGTGTATGTTTGGAACTGTCCAACTACCTCACTCCTTGCCACTAGTTTGAAGCTTTATAACAACACTATATAAATACCGTATATTAGTGTTAAGCTCCAAAACCCGTTATTTTGAAATAGTTTATATTCAGCCCATATTGTTTGTTTATTAATTAACTAAGTACTACGAGTTACTTTAGTGCTTTAGTCGCCCAGTTGGTGCCAGCTGTCGACCACGTTCTCATGGTGACCGTTGAGGTTATGTTCGATCATATCATAGTCGGTGTAAAAATGGCCATTTTCGTTAGTGTTTCTGTTCGTGTGTGTTTAAAAGACGTTATGGATTCTTAACTTCGTGACAGGATCTTCGTGACATATGTAGTTTAGCCTCTTCTACTGATGATGCAGCCTAGTTGCTGCGAAACGTGTTCAGAATAGCCTAAAATCGGGTACAGTTTCATAAGTGATCACCAACTAATTGGATGCTATATATCGATCTTAAACATTCGTTATATCTAATCGAGTTTTAAATCTATCTTTAACCTAAAAAAAACACCCAAACATTCGAGTCTTCATGGCGTATGTTGAAACGGTCTCTGAAAACTGGAATTAAGAGCTATGATGTAAGTTACACATATATTTTAATGAATAATTGAACAAGTAACAAACAAACGAAAGCTAAAATTTAAATAACCCCCTTGCAATAAACCTGCATACTCAGCGAATTTTTGGTACTTCACTAAGTCATGAAGCCACTTACCAACTTTAATCAAAGCATATTAATAAATAAGCGAGATATGACATTTTATCTATTCCTCACAAGACAAACATTAGGACTGAGTATGCAGGTTTGCTGCATCAAGGACCACAAAATCTGATTTTTATGCAAATACCAATGGATCACCTTCAGATGAAGCAACATACCAAGTTTTATCAATTTATGTTCATAAACAAGCAAGATATCACGTGTTTATTATTCCCCATAAGAGTAACATTATAGCTGCTGAGTACGCAGGTTTGCTTCCATGGGGACCACAACAAATGAGTTTTGTGTACAGATAGCATTAAAACCCAACCATTTAAAGCCACATATCAAGTTTCATTGATATATGTTCATTAATAAGCGAGATATACAGTTTTACTTATTCTCCATAAGATTAACATTGGACAACGTACTGTGTTTAGCACTCTCAATATCTCGGTAACCAATTGATGTAGAGCGATGATCAAAATACCAAATTGTTTTTTTTTAAGATAGATTTAATGGTGTAAACCAAAATTTGGGTTTAAAAATAACTATATGTAAAAAGTTCAAAAAACCCATTTTTGGAGTACAAAACCCCCCTTAAAGAAAATCAACCTGTCTGGTTCTCAAACTAATGAAAATAGATGCTGCCTTACACGTTTATACCAAATATACGAATTTGAACTAATGGTGTTTTTGGCATCTGGGGGCATCAAAACGAAAAGTTATCATGGTCCCGGGCCTAGGTCTTACCATGCCAGAGTACCATGCCTACGGTAATAGCTTCTTCCCTAAATAGGGGAAATTCGCTAAAATACAACAAATAATAAAGAAACGTATCACCAAGCAAAAACATAGTTATATTTTCTTATACTAACTTAGTTTACCGTATTCAATCCAAGAAAGCAGGCCATAAAGTTTACCCTGGCAAAGATAACTTAAGTTTTAGCTGAGTTATACGTTTCTTTATAATTTATTTGTTTAATTGTTGTTTTCGTTTGTTTGTTATTTGTTAATCAAATATATGTGTAACTGACATCGCACATTATTATTGACGATAAACAATTTGTTGATTGGACATTAATATAAATATCGCGTAAATAATTTTCGATATGTACTGTTAAAATATCATTCAAAATATCGTGTGTTCCGATTCGATATATCGAATGTTTAAGATCGATATATCGTATCCGATTAGTTGTTGGCCGCTTATGAAACTGTGCCCCTAAAATCTATTTACTGGATTGCTAATAATTGAAGGTAAGTCACATTTTTACATCTTTACAATAAATACTACAACATAGATATTTAACATACCTTAACGTCCACAATTATTTATCGTGAAATATTTTGAGTGCGTTTTGGCTCACAGTAAGTACATTTATCAAAACAGTATGACGTTAATTCGTTCTCCTGAATGTCGACAAATTCCAAATACACGTGTATTAGAATTAAGTTACACAAATAAATTGAAAACAGTTCGCCGGCTAGTACTGTTTATATGATAACCAATTCCGGAAAGCTTCATGTAAAAGTATTACAAAAAAGCTTCAAAAAGTGAATTTTAATCATTAAACAAAAAGCATTCTTGAATAGAGGTTGATGATGTAAGGTAGCTGAATAGAAGGTGACTTTAATGAGGCGAAATATACTGTAAGGGGCAGGGGCATCTCTGCTGCTTGTAATTACTATCACACTCCCTACAGGAACGTCATGGAAATAGAACCGAGCAAAATTAGAGTCTAATGATAAAGCGTGGCTATGGGCAGGGAAACACGATAAGGAGTAAACATGTACGATGGTTTGGAATAGCATTCACACATCCTTATCGAACTAAACTAATTAAGGTCTAACTTTCCGTTCGGAAAGATAATTAAATGGTTTTTTCATAATTAAAGCCTGAATTAGTAACATAAGAAATGTGGGCGAAACGGAAGTTTAAAACTATTTGTTATTAAAGAGTTGCAGCCTTTTTAAGGTAAGTTACCTCATGTCTGAAAATTTTTTATACTAGCATGGTTCATATTGTTATAATTACGGGATGTAAATAAAAACATCTTACAAGACCTCAACATATGTTTACTCTTATACTGTGCTCACTTACAATATGGTACAATATGTAGAAGGCAATCGATTTGGACCGCTCGACTGGTCACTAATCATCAGGCCCAATGAGCTTATAACAGACGCCTTGAACCATATTGTATACACATATACCGTCGAAATAAGTAAAAACCTCCTTGTAATTGAGTACCGTGTAAATATATGTTTAATTGTTGAAGGATGTCTTTATTTACATCCCGCAAGTATGTCAAAGTTTTGGGTTATTATTATTACATTTGTATATTTTTATACGATATTGATGTAATCTGGTCCTAGATATAATTAATTTTGCACTTTAGGGAAACATTAAATCACTTTTTAAATAAAATTAATTTCTCAAAAACGAGATTGATGGATGTATTTGATGCATTTCGAAAGAGTATTGGCATAAATATTTCATTAGACTAAAAGGAATCCAAGTCCCTTTGCTGGAAACATCTGTAGACCACACTGCGGCATGTTGACAGTATGTCAACGGTAAGGATTGAGCATGTTGAAATTGTCGAACCAGATATCTAATGGCTTTTGATACCATATTTACAATGCCAGATAGAATTTAGTTTTTTCTTTAATACTTTAATACCTTCCGTTATTATTTATTTTATTTCAGTATTTTATAGTAGACTAATGATATATGTTTTTAAAAGGTCCCGGCTTGGTTATTTACACCTTTAATTTGCAAATTACGCTAATATATGACATTTTGCATATAAATTACAAAAAATGTGGTAAGAAAGTAGGTATTTTCCCTTTTACGTTTGAAGTCATTCCAAAGGAGAGTGTTGATCTATTGTTGTATTATCCAAAGACAACTTGCCTAATTTGGATTTTTCTCATAAGGCTTAGTGACACTAAAGCTTACTTTCCAAAAATGTAATGAAACCAAAAAGTTGCATACAAATCATTGCTCCTGATTTTAAAGATTTCTTAACATAGACGAGAGTTTACATAAATCGTGACGCTGGCGCCAAACCTGACCTCATTCGGGAGAGCCTGGTTAAAATGTAGACAGTATTTGGTTCGACATTAGTATTAGTATTAGAGACATGACTCTCAGGATGGATGAGTTTATCAAGTGCGCTTTTCCCTCAGCTCATACAGGGTGTAAAGGAAAAACATCCTCAATAACAGTTTATACAAAAACGATGAAAATAAATCTATAAAGCTATGTCAAGGTACAGTTTCATAAGCGGCCACCAACTAATCGGATGCTATCCTAAAATGCATAATTTTCCAGTTATCAATTTTTTCGTAATGTTACTTCACGTTTTATTACGCCAAAATCACATAAAAAATGTCGTAACGTGTTATGTACGTAACACTTGTTAAGATAGTATTCGTGTTAACTTAAATGATTTAAACAAAATTTACGTGTAAAGAAAATTCGTGTATCTTTGTTAATTTTAAAAAAGCAGAAAATTAAAAAAAACAAAAAATTCCTTAAAAGAATACATTTTGTTGTTTTTTTTAGAACGTATCCAAAGATGTCCTGTTAAGGAAATTTGAAAAAAATACAGAGGAGTAGCACCTTTGGAGGTGATTACATGACTGGTAACAGTACACAGTATACATTACCGACCATCCGTTGTTGTCAATATGTGCTCTTTCAGTTGATATAAGACAGTTTGTCACTACCCATGGTACTTCTTCGTTAATATGTATCAGATTCTTTAAATTAGATGTCATTGGATGTGCGTGAACTCAACAAACAGATTTTTCTTTGTGCAAGATTAATGTTTTGTGATATTTAAGATTCAAAACTGTTGACATGTTTGATTTTTAAACTAGAGAAAATAATATTTTTATTCTATATTCCCAAATACTGTTTCGGCAAAGATTTTGTTTATGATCGTGTTGGTTTTTTATTTGCAAATTAGACACAACAAATATTGAATTAAAATTACCATTTTAATGGTCAAACTAGTTTCAAAAAACACATTTACATTCCGAACAACCACATTAAAATTATCCTAATAATATTATAAATGTGAAAAGTTTGGATATATAGATTTTTGGAGTTCCATCACGTACAAACTACTGGACCGATTAAGCTAAAGTTTTGCATGAACATAACTTGCATGTCACATTAACATTTGACCTGATAATGTCCACATCTAACGTTAGGGCTCAACCCCTCGGGTCCTGTAATTTACAATGCAAATCTTATGGGAGATATCATTTATTAAATTCCAGCTGTAGTTGTTTGTCAGTTGGCAAAGGAAGTCATATGGTAAAACATTACAATGATTTGATAGTGCTGTCAGTTTGATATTTTTTATGTGTTTTAATTTGTCCCGAGCGAAGCCGCTGGTACCAGCTATTGCGGAAATTTTAGAACCTATCTTTCCAGAAACCTTTTTCTCTTGTTATTGCAAGAACTAAATCATATTCTAAATTATTGTAGCTCTACCCAAACACTCTGTAAATTTTTAAACAAAACCATCTGAGGAAGTTTTATATCACCTGGGTATTAAACAGTGTTATTTGCATAAAAGTAATTTGAATAGTGCGTAAGACATAATCACATAATTTAATAATTGAGTTTTGCAATCAGAATAAGTTCATGTAATTGGTTACCTCGAAACCAACATATCGCTGGTAAACCCTATGTCCATGGGTTATAATGTTTAGTAGACGCGTTAAGGCTCTGATACGTGATCGAAGTGTGATTCATGATTGTAATTGTGTAGCTGTGTAACCATTCAGAGATTATTTGTCGCGTCTGCGGCTTAACACATAAATGTTTACTGTTCGTGTTACAACCCTCAGTTTCTCACGTTCCAAATATTTTAATTCTTACACTTTTAATATACAACGCAATAAAACACGTTTGCTTTAATTCTAATTAAAACTTTCACAAAGTTTGCTTGCACATTAAAGTCCTAATTAAAGTTTTACCATCACATTACAGTACGTTGATATGTTATTGATTTGTTCCTAGGAAAATGCAAACACTTAAGTTAAAGCTGGCCAAACTAATAATATCTAGCCTACTAATACTTAAACCATTTGAAATAATATTAAACGAAACCATTGTTTTATTTATTTTAAAATTAGAAAGTCATTTATGTCGACACAACCGCAACGTGACAGAAGGTTCTTCCATGTATTGCGTGTATAAGCAATGGACTGCGCTATAACTCTGTGTACATACTCTGCGTAGTCTTGGGGAAAGGAGAAAGTAAATATTGATTCGACTCTTGGGAAATAGTTATTTGTGCAACTAGTGAGCAAAGTGAGCAATTGCCTCACTCGAGAGAAATCCTTACTCACGAGCCGTAGGCGAGTGAGGAATGGTTTCTCGAGTGAGGCAATTGCACTTTGCACTCGAGTTGCACATTATATTTTTCCTACAGTTACCATAAAACAAATAAATTGGTAAAGAAACGTAACATATTTTTACACAGAAGTGAACTTTTAATTTGACATTTAATGTGAAAGTATCATTAATAAATCAGAAACAAAATTATAAAACAAAAAATAATCTCCTTAAAAATGAACACAAACACCCTAAAAGAATTGCTAACCAAAGAATTACTTATAGAAAGACAAATAACACAAGCAAACAGTTAAAAAAAAGGCACTTTTGGTTTGTAACATTAATGTTAAATGTACAGTTCTCCCTCGCCACATTTTTTTATTCTTCTGGAGTACAAGATTCTTCTGGTGAACTATTATTACTAAAATCGTCATTAACGTCCATTTTGCGACAGCAAAACCACCTTCAATGTTTAAAAATGGCAAATCAATGAAATGGTGGCTTCTGCCGTGACCGGAAGTGTTGTGACAAATACAACAGTACAACAGCTGACCAGCTGATTTACAGCCAGTGCTGCCAACGTATTTCGCGCGCATACGACCTTGTCTGCATGTTACGCGCTCACTATTTCGTGCCTTCACGTTGCAAATCTGGAGTGAGACAAAGTAATTAGAGTAAGACAATGTTAACATTGTCTCACTGATGAGCGAATTGGCCACTTTGCTTTCTCAAATCAGTGAGAGAACATGTACATTGTTAGGTAACTGTAGGAAATAGTTATTTGTGCAACTAGTGAGCAAAGTGAGCAATTGCCTCACTCGAGAGAAATCCTTACTCACGAGCCGTAGGCGAGTGAGGAATGGTTTCTCGAGTGAGGCGATTGCACTTTGCACTCGAGTTGCACATTATATTTTTCCTACAGTTACCATAAAACAAATAAATTGGTAAAGAAACGTAACATATTTTTACACAGAAGTGAACTTTTAATATGACATTTAATGTGAAAGTAACATTAATAAATCAGAAACAAAATTATAAAACAAAAAATAATCTCCTTAAAAATGAACACAAACACCCTAAAAGAATTGTTAACCAAAGAATTACTTATACTAAAATCGTCATTAACGTCAATTTTGCGACAGCAAAACCACCTTCAATGTTTACAAATGGCAAATCAATGAAATGGTGGCTTCTGCCGTGACCGGAAGTGTTTGACAAATACAACAGTACAACAGCTGACCAGCTGATTTACAGCCAGTGCTGCCAACGTATTTCGCGCGCATACGACGTTGTCTGCATGTTACGCGCTCACTATTTCGTGCCTTCACGTTGCAAATCTGGAGTGAGACAAAGTAATTAGAGTGAGACAATGTTAACATTGTCTCACTGATGAGCGAATTGGCCACTTTGCTTTCTCAAATCGGTGAGAGAACATGTACATTGTTAGGTAACTGTAGGAAAAGGTATTTTACCTCTATTTACTATGACTCATTGTGAGTCACTCAACTTATGAGTTAGGTGAATTTAATTAAATATAACTAGAGATTAAATAAGTCTATATTAGGTTTGGCAGCCTTTAAATTGGTATTCAACTCAGAATTATGCTCCACTACTCAAATACATTTCTAGAATTATATTTCAATTGTATATTTATATTTTTAATTGGTATTTTTTGTTTTCTTTTGTCAATAATACGTATTTAAAAACTGTATTTAAAAATATGGTAGTTAAAATATAGCTTTTCAGCATAAATAATATTTTTAAATATTGTTGATGAATGTAAACAAAGTAATAATTTGTTAAAACCTATACTTAGCGTTTCAATTCAAATTTAAACCAGTCTCGTCTCCTTAGTAGTCTTAATATACTAATATGCAACGTCTGCCAATGTTGAGTCCGAAAATGCCAAGCTGCTTAAGCAAGCAAAGTTTAAAATCATACAAAGTTTTATTCATACACGCGATGTAATATAAAAACTGATAATTGATGAAAATTAACTATAAACAATCTTCATAATTCTTTACCTTCCTGAGGAAAATACAAAACTCAGTCCAACTGTGAGTACTGCAAACTAATAGAAAATTAAATTCTCCCTGACTTCTTTATCTTGATGTTCCTAAGGTACCTTGTTTTTAAGTCCAGACCTCAGACCAACAGATCAAATACCGAATGAAAACGTTACGCATCCAAATTTTAACAAATTTTAAACATTTTTCACAACTAAAAACGAAGATCTACAAACAAAAAGGTGTTCTTGTTTTAAGCTCAATTTAGGCCTCAGGTCTCTGCCCCACGGGACTTCCAAGTCCCCATGGAGGAGAGTTTTATTTGGTTTATGAGTTACTGTTGTTTTTCTTAATTCAATTCAATTAAATAAAAATGTGTTATACGTCAAGATGTAAAGGAAGTGAAATACTTATATTTCAATCAAGTACTGAGTATCAGTGCTGGTAGCTCTTCCATGAATTTTGATATATTATTATAACAATGAGGGGTTATAATCAAGAGTTATAACTGACCATCTCACTGTGGAGCTAAATAGTGTTTTACTCCAGTCGGCGAGTGTCATCGTCGCCGTAAGCTCCTCCCCCGCTTCATAATGACTTCCGTACATCTGATTCCGTCTCTATTAAATCCAACCTTACCTTACATGTTACCTTAAACTAACAGCTTTTCTTACGATGAAATGCCCCCATATGATCTACGGATGTTCTTTGAACCTGTTTGTAAGTGCTTTGCTTCTTTTAAACAAACCTTAGTTTGAGAGTGTGCAAGAATCGCAATCACACTGAAATTGGTTCTGCATGATCTTTTGATCTGAGTATTTTAAACCCAAAGCCAAGTCGAATGTTGCGTAGGTATAACTGCGCTTCGAGGCGTCATATTGATCAGACGCACCCCACGGGGAATTCCATCAGCTGTTTTAAAGCACCCTTGTTCCTGTCACGCTTGGTTACCGTTTGGGACTTTTGTTCTGCAGGAAATTTGGAAACTTTTTACACCTTTGAACTGAGATTACGCACTGAATTTATTTGGATAAACTTGTTAAAACTATGACTTAAATGTTTAAAAACATAAATATGTCAGAGGTAACAAACAGGTAATCCTTTCCTTGTTAGGAATACGGTTTTAACAGTATAGAAACAGTATAACAAATAATGTTGAACAACAACGATTAAAAATTATACTCTGCTTTGAAACTGTTTCTAAAACATACACTGTTATTTATTCAAATACGTGTTCAACCAACTGTATAGGAAGTATATACAGTTAGACTATTTATAGGTAGGATTAAAAATCAATAAATTAAACGTTTAACTTTTACTAAAACGTTTTAAATGCAATCTTCATGGATTAAAAACTAATGGATTGAAGAGCACGGTAACACAGCTGGATAACGCATAACCGGAAAATATCATCCTTTCAAGCATACACGTTCGTTTATAGTTATAACAGTATATTGTGATCAATAATAATTAAATTCTGTTACCAGGAGTTTGAATGGGGATATGGTGGGGATTTTAAACAATATTTAACTAGTCAATGTATTCAGATGATGTACATCATCTTTACCAGTTTGCTTGTTTGTTTCTACTTTCATATATGTTTCTCCGTCTCGCAACTGCTCTCGTTTCGAGAACGGTAAACCATACATTGTAATTTTTATATTTGGACATTATTACGATAGTCGGTCAGTACAAAGACGTTATAAAGTTGACAACGATTGTCCTAAAGGATGCAAACAAACTATGATAAATTGTTTTATGAACGATCCATGTTTACGATGGTGTTTTCTGGGGTGGTGGAATGCGTGGTTTCAAATTATAATGACCTCGGAATTCATTTTTTAAGAACTGGACACCAAATAATTGGCGCAACTGTGAAGTCTGTGTGCCACGTTGGTGTAGCAACTTAACAAACCACAACAAAGTTAAACTCATATTAGTGCAAATCGTCTCATTAGTTTCTGCATTTTGTATTGCATCTTGTTTGTGTTATTTGCCTGAATATTGTTATTTATCGATATGATTTTTTGCACAGATACTTTTGAGTATTTTATGTAAATTTATTTAGTTTTCTTTGTTTACATTAATTGAATTAGTTGATTGTATTTCCTATAGTATATTTAATGTTTATCAGCTTGTAATAATCGTAACTGCTGTCATCTTGATACAAATAGGATTTAGCATTATTTTTAAACAAAATATGTCTCCGTTGGAAATAAATAAATTTTATTTAATTATTTAACGTGATTACTGAAGTTAAACTGTTTCATATCAATGCAAACCAAATTACATATACCTTAACTTGAGTAGTTTCATATTTGCCGGTAATTATTTTAAAAGGTTAAATACTGTACTACTGGAATGTTTTAAAATATTATTCTCTAACTGGTAGTGTTTTGTGTTCATTAATGAAAGATTTATTTATTATTTAATTTATTAACTGTGATAACACAATTCAAGGTATTACCGTTCTCAGACTACATAAAGAGAAAACCCAACGCGGTCACTAGTCATACGAGAGTTATGTGTAGATTGTTTTACACAACTAATTAAATAAATTATAAGCGTTTATTACGCATATTTGTTTTGTACAACTTACAAGAAATTCATAAAGACATTTTTATTTAGTTCTTGTGAGATATCAGATATATTATCTGTTATATTATCTTACTATCGTACGTATTATCTTGTTATATTATCTGATATATTCTTTTTTATTTTAAATAAAACCATTTTATGGGTTCATAGTAAAGTATTTAAAACCATAGATCATAAAATAATGGTCTATACTATGTATGAAAGTAAACACAATATACTGTCTGTAGCATTGATAGTACAGTAATGATATCTGTAACAGCCCATGGGAATAATTGTTTTCTAAATTTGGACCACCAAGACGGTGGTCCTGCATAAACAGGCCATCTGCAATTTTATACTAACAGGGATGCTCAGTATACTTTTCCATGGTCTTTGGGAAATAACTATATAGTTACCATACAAGTAGTTTAAAATGTTATAAGTCATTTAACGAGTATAACACCTGTGTCAACTGAAAGACCGGTACTAAGATGAATGTTTGACAAGTTTTGGTAAAACAACTTCTGCGTCCTGGACGCGTGTTCGTTTAAAAAGTTTGATAAGTGGTGCTGTATAGGACAACGGTCCAAACCTTCCACAGTTATGTGCCACGTGAAGGAATTTTCACTAAACTTTATTTTTAAATAAGGGAGAGATAGAATTCGATTTATTTCTCATAAGAATAACGTGGGATACCACAATGCATGCTTATGCTTTTATAGGACTGTGTATGCTGATTTCACTCATACAGTGGACTTTAAACCTCCTGCATATAAATAATTTATTTTAGCTTTGAAAGCTGATACAATTGTTTTTGTGCATTATCAACCGATTAATTCATAGAAGTTTAGATCAAGAAGTTTAGAAGTTTTAATTCAAGAAGATTAGATCATAGAAGTTTGTAAACAATTCATGAGCGACTTTAAAACTATCCACACTGAAATACAGCACCATTACTTTGTTTATATCTGCTAAAGGGAAACATTCAAGTCCCAAGCAGCTCTTCTAGATGAATGGGGACATTAGTCCTTTTTCTGTGCCTTGCAGAAATACTTATAAGATACATTGCATTACATAACATTCATGGCGTACTTACAATCTGTAAATTTAGCATTGTTTGATGAATCCCTCAAATTTAACATCGAGAATTTGGTGTATATGAATACAATATTTAAATTTTAGAAACTAAATTGTATCTATTCATATACATTAATTGTGTTTTGAAAGCGCACACATAACATTTTTGACATGATGTATTTAAATTTAGTTCATGTTATTTTTGTTTTAACATTCAAAAAAATATTATATTTTTAAAATTTAAACTGTAGTCTTCCATTAATTGCCATACAGCAAAGATAGATGCGGGATGACTAATAGTATTTAATTGACATGTTAGTCTTTGATCATGAAAATTAATAGTGCAATTTATTAGAGTAGTAAACAAGAAAATTTAATTGTATACAAATCTGTTTTGAACATTTGTTTGGACTGTTTCTATATGTTTGGACTAGTAGTGAAGCAGTAATTCGTACAAATAAATAAATAAAGCTTTTGTACTTGTTTTGTCTTATTTGAATTTATAACCCCCAAATAAACAAGTGAGCACAGGTAAAGGCTCCAAAAATCAGTCTTATTACTTGTTAAAATAGGACCAAACACAACAAATGTTCAGTAAATTAAACTTAACAAACATATTGGATTCAAACCCAGGTAGGAATAAATTATAACAATGAGATGTGGGTGAAAGTGACGGTAATAAGACAAAATATACTACATTGGCATCGCTGCTAAATATACCGTATATAACTCATACAGCTCTACAAGAACTCTACATGAAGATAGAATGAGACAAAGTTAGTCTAATGATAAAGGGTAGCTGGGTGGGGAAAACGAATATAATGAGAGAAATTGGACAAACATCCCTATCGAAAAAAGTTAGTTTAGCCAACTCAACGTTTTACTTACTTTCAGTCAGGGCATTTTATTTAATCCTGAAACCAAACTAACATAAATCGATATAAAATTCCAATAGCAATAGTGTTTTTAATACTAATAAAGAGATAACTTTTATTGAAGTATAGTATACATATCACATATGTCTGCAAACATTGTTCCACGAATATTGTTAATATAATTGAATCATTGTAGATTTTGCAACGTTACAAAACAATCGTACGCGTATTTTACTACCACTTTACAACTCAGATATCGGTCAAACATACTTACAACTCTTACGCATGGTAAATAATTTGGCAACAACATGGAAATGTAAACGAAAATTACCATCCACAGATATTTATGCATGTAAATATTTATATATATTCTGTTAAGTGTCTGTGGAGACCAATGGAGTTGGTATTAAGTAAAGTGGATTCTTAAGAGACTAGATTGATAGACCTGCCAGATACTGTACAAAGAAGCATCGGAATAAATATGTCATTAGACTAAAAGGAATTCAAGCACGTCCCTTGCCGGAAACCACGCTGTCACTTGTATTGTGCATGTCATCCCCGCAAGTGATGAATCTGTTAACAGTTTAAAGCAATACTTCTAATTAACTAATATTACTTTATTCGATATACTTTGGTATTTTAGCTTGTCAAGAAAGGGTTCGTAGGGATTGTCTCATCTTCGGGTAATCTAAATATGTATTACGCAATTTTGATGCAAGAGCAAGATCTAAATACTACCTAACCGAGTTTCTGATTGGTGTGATTTCATGTTATTGAGGTAAAGGGGTATAGTCTACCAAATACTATATAGTTTACCGGAGACCTAATGAATCCGTCTCATTCGCCTTTAAGTTACACTGAAGTGTAAGGAAAACAATGCAATATCTATTTGACAGCTGCTCATACATTAAAAAAGGCAGCACAACAGCAGTAATAGAATAAATGTTATTATCTATTATAAATAAACAGACTACTGGACTGCCAACTCAGTATGCACATACCTTAAGAGGGAGAAGTAAATGCATACATCTCCATATATAGAAAACATGGTCTGAGCTGGAAAAATTGTTATGAGATACCTTGATGCTTATATTTTTGTGTACCATATAATGCCAATGTTTATGTTACTGCACTCTAGGACTAAGGGAATATCTCTGGGACTAAGGTCGTGAACATGAGCATAACATTCAACAAATCTTTGTTTCGATTTGGAAAATATCGCCAACTAGCACAACGCAAGCCAAATGCTTCCTGGTTGAGAACTATTTTAAATGTAAATGGGCCAGCAATAGTAAGCACTTAGCAAAGATAACGTTTACGTATATCTTAATCATGGAAGGTGGCAGTGCAACAAAACTGAAAGTGACTGAAATTGTATCACGGAGCATCGCTAACTCTCAAGATTAAACTTATTCTAGACGCACGTTGGCAACAAATTGGAAAACATAGCCTAAAATATTTGTTGAAAGAGTGTAATACAGGTCTATATAATTTCAACACGTGATAAATATTCTTAGCATATACCTTTACGGTGGGAAACACCCTCGTAAATTTTGATATGTTCACAAATCCGGCGATGTCATAAACAACTCACTGTAGAGCGTGGTTAGAATCC
This sequence comes from Allygus modestus, assembly GCA_963675035.1. Classification (NCBI taxonomy): domain Eukaryota; kingdom Metazoa; phylum Arthropoda; class Insecta; order Hemiptera; family Cicadellidae; genus Allygus; species Allygus modestus. The sequence continues at coordinate 406,921,307 of OY776112.1, forward strand.
GGAACTACTGTTGAGGTTTTGGAATAAAATCGTTCGTTGTCGTATTGTTCGTCACATGACCAATGAACTGATACTTTTATTGCATTAAAGTTTCCAAAAGTTCTTAACTTTCAATTAACTGTTATTGTTTTACAAATAACGATATGTTGAAAGAAACCTAGTCTGTTGAAATGTTACAGATCAATGATGTAAAGCTATGTGGGAAAGTAAATCCAAGTAACATTTTTTATTAACTATATAAACCGCTTTTATAGACTTTATAGTTAGTTAGAAAATTACTACTATCGTGATCTTGATAATTTTTAGACGTGCACAATTATGTTAAAATTGTATTGCATTTCTGTGATAAAATATTATATTTATATAGCGTTAAGTCACACTCAAATGTTGACAACGCTCGTTTGATAATATTACTGAATTTCCTATGGAAAGTGAACTATTAGCATGACCCGCACGGTGAAACTTAAGCCCGGGACCACCATAGAAGATTCTAACATGACCCCCTGAACACGTTTTGGGGTGTCGCTCAAAATTATACATACATATATATATATATATATATATATATATATATATATATATATATATATATATATATATATATATATATATATGTGTGTGTGTGTGTGTGTGTGTGTGTGTGTGTGTGTGTGTATGCACTTTAGCGGTCGCTTTTTTTGTCGGATTTACGTAAAATTTGGTAGGGACGTTCCTTTTAATAATCATTTGAACAAGGTCGTTGGGAAAAACAATCAGACAACTCTAAACCCCTTTTTTGGGGATTATTCTTTGAAATTTCGAGTTTTTGGGCCCAAAAATGGTCAGAAAAGCCCCTGACGTTCAATTAATGCATGTATTAAGATGGGAATTAGTGAAGCGAAAGTTTTAAGCCCTCTCTCGTCATTCTAGCACACACATTTACCGAGTTTTTAAATAAAATTTATATCGGCTAAACAAAGTACGTTGTCTTATGGGGTTTTTACATTATAAAAGCATGTTATTCATTTGTTGGTGTATATGTATCATCCCTAACAACTTCGCGCCTACTTTTAAGCCTGACTGGACCTTATCCTAACCTTATAATGCGCGAAATTTTATTCCTAAAATTGCAGGTAAATTAAACCAGGAGCATCAGAACAGCAAAAAAATCAATGTTTTCAGATTTCAATAAAATTGGCATAAATGTAGGTTTTTACACTGGTTTTGAGTTTTAAAAGTTTAGTATGTGGAAATTCACTTTCCTCACACCAGCGTGCTGCGTGCGAACTCGTTTATAAATATAACATCAATGTGTTGTATACCTTACATATATATATATATATATATTGCTTTTATGTGTTATATTGTTGTTGCGTTTACAATAGCTAAAGCTAAACGTAAAAATGTTAAAATAGTTTATATGTTTGTAATTTAAAGGAATTTAACTTACCTTTTAAAAAATCGGCTTCTAAACCTTACTATTCAAAACAAATTTAATTTACACCGTACATTTTAATGTATATTATACATTTAATTATGACAATTTAATGGAAACGATTTTTTAGAAAATACAACTCAATATAAAAAACTAGAGTTGTTTATATTTTTTTATCGACACAATAATTAACAAAAAGTATCAATCACTAAACCGTTATTCAGTTTAGGTTTGTTATATTTTTGAAATTATAATTTGAGAAATATTATAAAATAAGCGTCTCCTAACATACGACCACAAACAACCAACACGATACAGCTCTAACATATTTTTATTTAAAAAAGATGAAGGTATCTTAGTTAATCTGGCCAAATATATGGCCCCACTTAATCACGTAAAACCGGCTTGGCTGTGGTAAAATTAAAACGAGAACAGCGAGTCGCATATGTAAAATTGTAGGAATAACATTATACATTACTAGTAATCTCACCGATTTAACAAACACACGAATGTATTAATTTTTTTAACAGGTTTTAAAAGAGAATAACCAAAAGAACTTGTATGCTTTTAACGATTATAACAAACAAAATAAAACCCAAAACAATTTGAATTTGAGGAATTATTCTTTCTTACCTACTGTACAATCAGGTTTTATAAAACCACTTTGTATTTCTTTTGTGACTAAAATAAGTTAATGCCCTTATTTAAGAAAATCTGAAGAATATTATTTTTTATGTACCGTAGGGGATTTATACAATTTTATTCTTATCCAAATAGTCATTACATGCGCAGATTATAATATATTCACGTGAAATGCACGTAGCTCTATATAAATAAAGATGTCATCTTGTAATAGAAAAATAAAAAGCCACTATTGATAACCCAAAAATAAAATTTGTCAGGGTTTCAGGCTTTATTTCCCCCAAAATCAGTTAAATTATGCTGTACATTTTATAAGTTTGGAGGTTTTTTAAACTAAATTTATTCACTTTAAATTTGTACAGAAAAAAGAATATAATAATATAGTACGAGGAACCATAACATTTAACTCATTGGGTGGCTAAAATATTGCATGGCCCAAAATGCATACATTTTGTTATTATTCCTCCTGAAATGTCTAAAGGAAAAGCAATAAAGTTTACAAAGTGACACCGATACGAATACTGTTTCCTTGCTTCCATATCCAGTGATAAGTACAGGAACGACAATGTGTGCTTGTTATGAACAGCTGCATCGCAGTGAACAGACTTGCCTTAGAATCAGCATGCCGGAACTGAAGACAAAAGGATCGCGAACGCTCCGCTGGTTTCAGATTCCTCTATTGGAGTTTACTGGGTTCAGTCTCTCCCGAGATCAATAATCAGTTGCAGTTATTTCATTCCAATCAGCTGTAATACTTTAATTGAAATCTTACTTCAAATCACGCCAAGACCGGTTAGTACCTAAAACGGTAGCCCTTATTCCTTTCCCTCAGCATTCAAACCAGAGAACTAGGGGTCATTAATTCGATTTTAAAGATAGTTAGACGTATTTCATAATTAATTTTGAAATGTGATTTTAAATATTTTAACTAGCCTATACTGAGATGGATTATGGATGTATTTTAAGGGTGTATTAATGGTTTTACTACTTGTTTTAAAAGAATAATAAAATTCCAGTTGTAAATCATAAACTTATATAGGATTAAAAAATAAATAGTTTTCTATAACTTAACTTTCCCAAATATACATACTTCAAGAATAACTTTAGTACCTGTACCTATGGACCTATGTATACCTTTATCTTACAAACGTTTCTTATCAGGAATTATATTTACCTAATATAATTTATCTTTTTCTAATACAAGTCAATAACACAGCAACTAACAAAATAACTATTCAATGAAATTTTTTTATACTGGAATTATATTACATTTAAATAAATGCTAACATAAAATAATTATAATATAAATATATTATAATCTGATGAAACCATACTGCGGTATGAAATCATAATTATACACAGTGGTACAGTAAAAAGGAATCACAATTGTCGGGGCAGATTTTACTCAAATTTGCATAATCCTTGTAATCCCAGGATTTACTGAAACACCCAAATTCTTTTTATCAAGGGAATCTCTTAACTTCCCTTAAAACCTCTGGCGTTCGCGTATATCACTCTGATCAGACTCTGTTAATTTAAGAATTGATAAAACAAGTTGATTTCGTCCAGTTTAATTGATGCTCTGTGGTGATTATCGTAGTTAAAAAAATGATACAATGGTTGAAGTATAAAATATTACTTTTATTACTAATTAAATTAAGTATTAATTATACATTTTTGTATATCATAGCTAAATATTTAGATATTTTCTACCTTTTACATGTTATTTAGGATCAATGCTACTCGTTACTCTACGCATCAATGTTAGCATATATTCATGCTATCATGTGATAATACATTCCAAGTTTTAGTCTTGGACCGTTCCCTATCAAAACTATAATCACCATTAAAATAGGAGAGTTATTAAGTACTATATAATTTGTACTGTTTATCGGTACAAGACAACTCACTGATTTGTCAATAACTCACTAAATACTGTTTATTATTATTATAACATTATTAATATTCATGATCTGAACTAATATATCGTGTTCACGAAATTTTCCCAAACCATAAACTTACTTTCATTTATTGTCATTAATACAGTCATTACTCACTAAGTTAATAAACTTTTATAAACTTTTGAGTATGATTTTAACCGACGAAATTGCCCAAACTATACCAGTTATCTATACAATATGAAGCCAGCCCGTACCGAGACCTTTGATAAAGCCATAAGTCTGACACCCACGAACGATACCCTTGAATGAAAGGTCTCTGTGGGAAAATTGGAGGAAGTAACATACATTTTCTAAATACAGCTCTTTATATGGCCATAAATTAAGGAAGGTGGCAAGTTAAAACACTGGAATACAATGAGCTGTTAGAATTGGTTGTACTATATAAAATCAGATGAATAAGCGAAGCTGTTAGGCAAAACTAGTATTAATAATACTCAATGAAAATAAAAATACATCACTTTGTTATTATACTATTTCAGCTATCACACATTTTATTTAAAAAAATATTATGATTTTTAATTTAATTTTTTTTTACTGTTCTCATTGGAATTATTGGAATTATATAAACAATACTAAACCATCAATATATACCTTACATTATGTCATTACGGGTATAAAAGACCGTAACTTTAAGTTGCAGATTGCGAGGCAGAAAAGTATGAACTTCGCATTCTGTTAAAACGTCGTAAACTTGGCGCCACAATAAAAGCTGGGAATTAGGGCTATAGCCCCTGTAAAAGTGGTGATAGCGTAATGGACCTACTCATGCAATAACGGTCTGAGACAAATATATCAAAAACAACAATACATAATTATAGTAAGACCATAAGTTGTTTTTACAAAAAATAGAAGACAATAGCCTATATCAGACTCGTATTTTACTGAAAACGTTAGCCGCTGATAGAGGGTTTGCAGCATCTCCATTTGGTCGATGGCATTATTCTTAGCATTTCTTGCCAACATCTTAAGAGGGAGGGTAAATAAGATTAAATAAATCAAAATGCTTTTTATATAATCTGGATCTATTGTTATTATTTGCAGTTGTGACGCTAAAAATACAAAAGCATTGACACACAGTGATTTTATAAACTTGGTTGAAAATAAATAAATAAAAGGTCTCATCCCCAGGAAAAAACAACTAATATAAAAAACCGATAATGAAAAGTCTAAAATTATTGGGCTTATGGAGCGTAAATACAAAAAAAAGAATTATTGTAATAGCTGTTCATAATTAACCAAGGAACTGTCAAAGGAATACTCATGTAGTATTAGTTTAACATGATGTTTCCTGAGAGCAGTGACTAAACCCATCGAGTGAGTATTACGGCTTACTGCAGACACCAGACATGTCCAAAATATCCGAAATTGCATATTTTATATTTTTGGAATCTCCAAAGATAGGCACGTCTGTTACTGCAAGAGCCAGACATGTCCCATTAATAATATAGAAGTAAAGCTAAATTGAAATTTGCTTTAACTGCAGATAGCAGACATGTCCAGGACAAGTCTGATTTCTACAGTTAACTCTATGCTTGTTCCTCTTTGTTGGCTGCTGTTTATTTTTTTGTACTGTCAGCAGCTCGGCTTCAATAACCTCAATTCCAGTTCTTTTGTTTGATGGTTGTTTTTATTTACAAAGATGAGTTATTTAGAAGGTGAAGGTAGTGTTAATCAATCTCGTAAAAGAAAGAAGGGAGTTTTAAACTCCCTCAAAAAATAGCCTACAGTACAAAACTACCAATAAATGTAAAAAAATGAACGACTTAAAGAAAACTGAACCCTACATTCCCTTTGACCAGAAGATATTCTGGGAAGAAATTTTCATGTGGCCGACCGTGGAGAACGCAGAAGAAGAAATGGTTTAAGGACTTGCTTTTGACCTGTCAAGTAATGTTTTTTATATATTCCCATTCATTTTATGTAAGTTAAAACATTTTGAAATACAGCTAACTGTGTATTTTTGTCAAATTGTTTATATTAAAATACCTTTCTATGCTCTTTGTAAGTTACTTACCGATTTAACTACAAAAACCAGACATGTCCATCCAAAAAAAGATTAAAAAATGAATAAATGCAACATGTGGGTTTTTTTATATTTAGACCTCATCATGTATATACCAAACCTACAGTTCATCATGATTTTATTTTATTTATTTTTCGTGAGAAAAACAGTTTTTTGTCTCTCCTGAAAAGTTTGGTTTTTGGACATGCCTGGTTTCTGCAGTAAGCCAATAGAGTGGACATATACAAAATTAATCAAAGGGACAGTGAGCTATAAATAACAACTGGAATGACCTTAAACATGCAGAAAAGAGGCAAATGAATTTTGAAAATCTGATAATCTTTAGGGGGAAGTAATTGGTGAAATATTACTCCCTGTCATCTAAAACAAACTGGTTGGCCTTCTCCGAGAAAATCTCGGCCCCCAGTATTCTGTATTTACGGTAAACTAAATTTTAAATCATATGAATACAATAGAAAAAATATATAAACACAAGATCGCAGATAAAATGCTTATATTGATATATAACTTAACAATAAATAACACGTATAAGCAAAATAACTACAAGAACAACCAGTAGTTTGAATGTAAAACAAAATTTCAATAATAGAAAATAACAAACATGAGTAAATTTTGATGTTACAAATACTTATCACAGCTATAACAAAGTAAACGTTCAATCAATAAATAATGTCGTGAATTAACTATCAGAGTTACCTCTGTAAACCAGCCGCATTACTGATTCAGTAACAACATAACAACATACTTGTCTCATCCACCTCAATGAGAAATGTTGGCCTAACAATGCTATTTCATTTCAATATTGCTATCAAAAGAAAAGCCACCATGACAGTAATAACACTGGTTATAAGTGTCCCGTAAAAGCAAAGGAAAACTGTAAATTATGACTAACATACACTATATGTATAATTTGCACCTATTAGGTTTGATAATATAATCTTATACTAACTGAACTTAAGCTAGATACAAAAAATACTCTTTTCTAAAATATTTACTATACAAAGTAGATAATTGATGTTCGGTAATATTGCAATCATTGACCACTTCTTTGATGAGTAAACAAATTTAATGCTTAGTGGGGACAAAATATGCTTAAACATGCTTAAAATATGCTTAAATATGCTTAAACACCAATATATGCTTCAGTGGGGACAACAGTTTGCGGTCGGGCAGCGAATGAATGTATGTATATTTAGAAGCTACCTCAAACAAATCTGCAAGGACCGTTTTAAATATTTATGTAAACATTATCCAAGCCATTTTAAATTTAAACATCTTGATTTCACAATTTGTTATTAATATTTGTTTGAACATAAAACAAATTGTATTATGTAATGGTACAAATAAAATGGTTGTTGGAGTAGTACTGCTTTTTGTTTTAGAATGTCTCGGTCTTAAGATTAAAGTTTATAATTTATGTCCATTTGCATATGGCGATCTTGCAGGCATAGAGGTAATACGTTTGGAAGATTCTTGATTATAATCAGGAATTTAATGAATAAAACAGATACAACAGATTGGGACCCCCAATGGAGGAGCTCTTAAGGTGTTTATTTTACCACCACAAAGCATATAGAGAGAGTACTTTTTAACCGTACATGTAAACGAATGAGGATTAAGAAATTGAATCTCACTAAATAAAATTTATAAATTATTTTTGTTATGTAATTAATTGATATACATAAAACAAATATAGAGGTCAAATATGTTGTTTGTTTAATCACACATTTTTGAAGTTAATATTTATGTGTGAGTGATCAAAATAAGTAAATTTACTTATTAACGGAGATACAGATTTATTGTAAGGTAGTGTATTTGTGGTGTAATAGTATTATAGCCTGCTTAGATTGTTTTGAAAAAAATTATTTGATTTTTACGAATAAAAAATGTATTTGTCATCTCATTCTGTTAATCGATAAATGAAAATACACCTAGCTTTTAACTACTTTTTAATAAGCTTAACGTTTAGATATTCTATCGAGGTTAGTTAGATTGTTAAGGACCCGATTATAAAGTTAAGCCCTAATATTAAGTTTTGCCTCGTAAAAACACTGACCACTTGGATTTGTGGCAACTCTTGCCTCAATATCCGAATCACTCCCTTTGATTAAAAGTAAATAAGTGATTTGATTTTCACTCTCTTAACATTCAGGAAACGTGTTACAAAATCATTCAAAAATCTTAGTGCCAGGTTTTCTGAAAATGTTATATGAAAATAACCCCAATAAATAAACCATTTAATTCCATTTGTAATTCCACATCTACATTGACACTGAAATGCTAGCATAATATTAATGTCATAAGTCAACACCCAGTTATGTAACAGATATGGAAACTACAAGGTCAAATTAAACTTAGACATGTTTTTAAATAAAACAGCAAATAACAAATAAAGATATAAGTAACAATACATTATTTTTTCTTAATGTTAACGGGTACACAGTTTTTTAGACAAAGATATTCACCAATAACAATAATGAAGGCCTAACAAAGAAGAATGTTAATTTACCATATTAAAAGTCATAAATTAATAATCAACGTGAGAATAACTGAAATAAATACTGTAGACTAAGCAAGGTAATGACAACCATTTGAACTTTTTAATAATTAATAATAATTTGTAACTCAAAGAATAACAGAAACAAATTGGATTATATTCAAGTAAAACATGATCACACATTTTAAATGCATGACGTAGTCACATGGAAAATAAAGTAACAATAGTTATAAAAAATAATTAATAACTGCAACGTATTGTAGAACCGTAATCTACAAATGGATTTTCCGCTTTTAGTTTTAGTTCAGCGTGACGTGTGATTTGTTATTCCCCGCAAATAGTAAAATTCCAATACTTTTTAAGGAATAATTTAATTTCAATAAAATAAAAACATATTTACAACCATCCTTGCAGTATTTACGTCTTTCCCTTATATACAACGATGTGAATTTTGTGTCGATACAATTACCTGATAATTATATGCGGACTAAACATATTAAGTATTTTAAAAACAAAAATTATCGATTTTAAATAATGAACGTCAATTTCAAAATTTGATTCTCTTATTGACCAACATGATGAATTCTCGATATTGTCTTCCAACTTGTTGAAAAATGCTCAAAATTTAAAAAATTGCAACAAAAACAAAACTAATAAATATGTTTACGATATCTCCAAATTTACAACATATACTCAGCCTGCCGCTCCGGCAATATTCACAGATAGTGTGCAGAGTCGGTCGTTAAAAACCAACAATCGACCGTGCGACCCCGCTGTTGCCGTTGCCATTATACTTTTACAATGCAGAGACTCGGTGTGTTATAATTGGTGTGTGACCGAGACTTAGATAACATCGGGTTTATGATTTTGTATGGGTATTGACGGCGGTGCAGGATTGTGTTTTGAGTTGTGTACCAATATTCAAAGTTTATATTTGTCAAATAACTGAAGATATATTGTTATGAGTATTTTCCTTAAAATTATAATGTAGGTTACAGTACCAAAGTATTTTGTAATTTTGTTAAGTTTAAATTTTTATGAAATTAGATGCATATTTATGTAAAGCTTAGTTTAGTATATCTTTAAAAATGCTTTTAATAATTTTATATAAAAACAAAAAAAAACGCAGCACGCTGACGTGAGGGAAGTGAATTTCCCGAAAAAAAACTTTTAAAATTCAAAATATGTGTAAAAACATACATGTATTCCAATTTTTATTGAAATCTGAAAACATTGATTTTTTGGCTGTTCTGATGTTCCTGGTTTTATTTACCTGCATAGCTGGGAATACCATTTTGCGCAGTATAATGTTATGAGAAGGTCCAGGCAGGCTTGTAAGTAGACGTGAGTTGCTGGGGATGATAAAAGTACTCTAACAAAGGAATAACAGACTTTTCTAGTGTAAAACCCCCATAAGACAACGTACTGTGTTTAGTCGAAACACATTTTCTTTAATAATTCGGTAAATATTTATGCTAGAATGACCAGAGAGGGCTTATTAATTTTACATCCGGGGCTTTTCTGACCCTTTTTGGGCCCAAAAACTCGAAATTTGAAAGATTAATCCCTAAAAAAAGGGTTTAGAGTTTTTCGATTGTTTTACCCAACGAACTTGTCCCACTGATTACAGAAAGGAATGTCCCTACCAAATTTGAAGTTAATCGGAGAAAAAATGCGACCGCTAGAGTGCATACACACACACACACATATATATTATATTTTATATATATATATATTATATATATAATATACAGATATATATTTTATATATATATATACAATTTTGAACGACCCCCCAATACGTGTTCAGGGGGTCACTTTAGGAACTTCTATGGTGGTCCCAGTCTTAAGTTTCACCGTGCGAGTCATGCTAATAGTTCACTTTCCAAAGGAAATTCACTAATGATAAATGATAAATACTTTGTACTGTATAAGAGAGTGGAAATACCTCAGCCTTAATGTTCATTATAGCTTGTTATATTTGAGCAAAATTATGAAATCATATAACAATAAAATAAAGTTACTTTACCTCCGTCTTAGCTTTAAAACAATCCAAATGGACGACCGCGGTTTCAGGAGTCAAAATACTTCCATCTTCAGGTTGAATTCAATTAAAAAATTTCACATTGTCTGACGTCAAAAGTTAAAATATACACAAAACACACACTACAGTAAGAACGAAAAACATCTAAAACAAAGTGCAGTGACGCGTACCGGCCGGAAGGTGATCCCCGACTCTACCGGCCGGTACGCGTCAGTGCACTTTGTTTTAGATGTTTTTTCGTTCGTACTGTAGTGTGTGTTTTGTGTTTATTTTAAATTTTGACGACAGACAATGTGAACTTTTTAAATTGAATTCAACCTGAAGATGGAAGTATTTTGACTTCCGAAGGCGCAGTCGTCCATTTGGATTGTTTTAAAGCTGAAGACGGAGGTAAAGTAACCTTATTTTATTGTTTATCAGCTTTGGAGGCTATTCAACCATGAATAAATCATATGACAGCTTTTTATACAAAGTAAACATCTTTTTAACTTTAAATTTTTTAATACGGCCAATTAACGGTAAATATACTGAAGATTGTGGTATAGGCGTTTTAGTAGAACTAGTAAGAATTAAGTTTAAATTAAATCACAAAAAACGTACGGTAAGTTTCGTGTTTTATTGTTAGTAGTCAGAGACTACTTGTAAGATTCAACATAATACAAACAATCAAGTAAAATACAAATAAAATAGTATAAAATACAAATTTGTAACTGCGAAAAATAGTGCACAAAGAAATTGTTTCGTTGGAAATATTCGCCTGCAGATCTTTTGGGAGGATCACATTGACCTTCGGCATTGGTCTTTGGCTTACTTCCAAATGTATCCCGCAAAGGATTTCATGACAAACAAATAAAAAACAACTGATTAGGCCTACTTATTTATTGAAATATATAAATTATTGTGTATTTTATGTATTAAATAAGATAGAAATGCAAACCGGCATTTAACTACACTAACTTGTTCTAAAAAGATAATTCAAAAATGTGAACAAATGCAAAAGAGTCTATAATACATTAAAGGCATTTTTTACCGAATTTGACAGGTTATAATTTACTAATAATATTGCTAGCAGTAACTGTTTGCCGTAAAATATACTATTTAATAATAAAACACTGAAATTGTAATACCAACACTTTTTGTGTAATGTCATGTTTTACATGGGATTATATGGATGAGATCTCAGTGTGCGAAGCATATCAGAACAAACGTCATTTACATAATTGCAACATTAAATGACATGCCAGGATGGGTTTTGGAGATTTGTTGTTTGATTGCAACAAATGCTGTTCACTTATGTCATATTTTCAGTTTCAAGTTTAAATCATATAGTGTGTACTTTATGCGAGCGAGCAGGTGCCACAAAAATAAACGAACTAATTTCATATTTTAAATCAGAGGTAAAAATGCAACTCAGCATTAAAGTACTTTAATGGGGTACTGGAAATAAAACTGGAGCCTTAAATTAAAATGTACACTTCCCTTTTACTCGATTAAATGAATAACTCATTGAGTAGCATAATACGTGTTGTTACAATTAAAGAGGATAACATAAACAACGTCTGACAACCCTACAAAATATTTTTACACTTATACAGTAATTACATACAAGACAGTAAGCAAAAATGATAGAACAAGGCGATCTATTTCTACCAGACACCCCAGACATCATCAGAACTAATCAGATAATATTTTTCTCACAGTTATTCTCTGTGAGAAATATGAAAATAACTATACTGAGAAAAATCTCATTACTGAAAAACTTAATTTTTGGCCTGTTTATGACCGGTTGAAATTGATCGCTTTGTACAATCTGTTGTTGTATATTTATCATCTTGTATGTAAGAATTGTTACAAGTGTAAATCATTTTATGTAGTGTTGTGAGACCTAGTTTATTTTATCCTGCTTATTTTAAACGTTCAAAAATACAACAACGTTGAGAGGTCGTAAAAGTAAAAGGATGTAAAAGTAATAAGTAAAAGTATGATTGTAGGATTAAATTTTAAATTGTATTACATCTGATTAATAAATAGAGATAGTTCATAAACATGATGCTATTGAATTAATAAAATAAAAAAGCAAACACGTTAACAGTTAACATATGCACATGGTGAAATTGTTGAAGAGTTATATAATAATCAAAAAGTATTAACTACTGTAATATTACATATTGTAGTAAATTACCGTAATTAGAAGAATTGGGTGTTATTTGATTACTGGGGAAATATGTAGGTATTAACTTTTCCAAGTCTAACTTTATTCAATACATGATAATGAAAAATATTCAATCACTAAAAGAGAAACATTTGAAATTCTTAAAATATGATTGTAGTGTTACAATTGTATTGTAATAATAGCAAATCTATATTACAATAGTAAAATATAATAGGGTTATAATTTTTCTTTCTTTAAAAATCCTAGTCAATTAAAATTTCCTAGAAAATTAAAATTGAGTGGATTTTTTTTGTTATTTTGATATTAAAATCTAAATAATTTGCGACATTATAACTTTGAACAGTATAGATTATTTAATGATAAAGGTACATTCAATAAAGTACCTCCAGTACACTATGCAGTAAACGATATTGCTAATATAATCTTGTTTCGAATATCTAACTTTATAGAACTTCAGTTGAATCGCGTGGTTTAGAGTCACTTGACCTGTCTGCATAGTATTATTAGTTAGTTGATAAGTTAAACTTCCAATTGCTGAACGAATAGATTCTTTCAAATAAATTTTATTAGCAAGTGAGAAGGAGTTAGAAGTTAAAATATTTATTGAACGATTTTACCTTAAAAAATGTACTAAGATGGTAGGCTATTTTGACCATCTAGTAGGTTTTTATCGCGGTTTAAACGTAGTCTTCTATACATTTATTTTACAACAGCTGAAAATTAAACTAACTTTATTCAATACATGATAATGAAAAATATTCAATCACTAAAAGAGAAACATTTGAAATTCTTAAAATATGATTGTAGTGTTACAATTGTATTGTAATAATAGCAAATCTATATTACAATAGTAAAATATAAATGGGTTATAATTTTTCTTTCTTTAAAAATCCTAGTCAATTAAAATTTCCTAGAAAATTAAAATTGAGTGGATTTTTTTTGTTATTTTGATATTAAAATCTAAATAATTTGCGACATTATAACTTTGAACAGTATAGATTATTTAATGATAAAGGTACATTCAATAAAGTACCTCCAGTACACTATGCAGTAAACGATATTGCTAATATAATCTTGTTTCGAATATCTAACTTTATAGAACTTCAGTTGAATCGCGTGGTTTAGAGTCACTTGACCTGTCTGCATAGTATTATTAGTTAGTTGATAAGTTAAACTTTCAATTGCTGAACGAATAGATTCTTTCAAATAAATTTTATTAGCAAGTGAGAAGGAGTTAGAAGTTAAAATATTTATTGAACGATTTTACCTTAAAAAATGTACTAAGATGGTAGGCTATTTTGACCATCTAGTGGGTTTTTTTCGCGGTTTAAACGTAATCTTCTATACATTTATTTTACAACAGCTGAAAATTAAACTACTACATACAACCAGTGAAAATATAATTTAAATTATTGTAGACATCTATGCAAATAATAGAGTAAAATTATTGAGTCATTAATGAGTAGTTGGTAATATTATGTAACTCGCAGAAATAGAAGGTAGTTGTATAGTTAAAGTGTATCCTAATACACTTGAACTGCCCCCCCCCTAGGCAATTGAATTGCCCCCTAGGGCAATTGCTAAAAACAGTCAGTTTTGTATGGCAATACACAAGCAGATAATTTTATATAATGTCCTGTTTAAACGTTTTTGTCAGTATTCGATTCCATACTGATAACATCATAGCTTATCAACAAATGTAAGTACATATCGGACACGGTTTTGAATACATATTGATCTAAAATTTTCACTCGAGCATACACTTTACTCTTCAACTTTGGTTTGACACTGGTTTAAAGCATTAACTTAATTACTCTTTGAAAATAATTACTAAATAATTGATAACATGTATTAGCGAATTTCCCCTATAGGGAAGAAGCTATTACCGTAGGTCTCATGGTAAGACTTAAGCCCGAGACCATGATAACTTTTCATTTTGAGGTCCTCAGATGCCAAAAACACCATTCGTTCAAATTTTTATATATGTATATACATATATATATACATTTATATTTATATTTATTTTTATTTTTATTTATATTTATATATATATGTGTCCGTAAGCACGATAACTCTCGTAAAAAAGGTCCGATCTTAATGAAATTTGGTACAAATGTGTAAAGTACCATTTATTTGAACAAGTTCGAAAACCAGATGAATCGCACCATCCAAGGGGGGGTTTTTGGGGGGTTTTGTACCCCAAAAATGTGTTTTTTGGGGTTTTTACATGTAATTTTAATTTAAATCAAATTTTAATTTACACCATTGAATTCAGCTTAAAAAAACAAACAATTTGGTATTTTGATCATTGCTCTACGTCAATTGGATACCGAGATATTGAAAGTGCTAAACACAGTACGTTGTCTAATGTTATTCTTATGGAGAAAAAGAAAAATTGTATATCTCGCTTATTTATGAACATAAACTGGCAAAATTTGGTATATGGCTTGATCTGGTTATGGTTTATTGTTGTTTGCACAAAAAAACAATTTTTCGCCTATGGTTCCTGTAGCAGCAAACCTACCTAGGTACCTACTTGGTCTCCATGTTATTCTTATGGAAAATACTTAAAATGTTATATATCGCTTATTTATGAATGTATATGGATGAAACTTGGTATGTGACTTCACTAAGATGAGTTCTATTGATATTTGCATAAAAACCTATTATTTTGTGTGCCTTGTTGCAGCAAACCTGCGTACTCATCCCCAATGTTATTCTTATGGAGAATAATTAATATTTTAAATATCGCTTGTTTATGAATACATTTCTTATGAATCCTGTTATATATTCATTGGAAATTCACTGAGTATGCAGGTTTGCTGCGACGGGTGTATTTTTATATCAAACCTGTTTTGCAACACCACATCGAGAATCTACTTCTATAATAACGACTTATTTTTAGGAATACATTAGGATTTCTTTGTTAGGATTTTTAGAATTTTTGGAGTTTTATTTATTTTTTTTGTGAGTAATTACAATAGGGAAACTAATTTGTAAGTGAAAGAGTTAGACTTTACGGCGAGCGGTGGGATTTAGGCATTACGAAAATCTCGGAGTAATCTGTCACGGCGATCAGCGTTTTCCTTAAACTTCTTTCATGAAAATTTGAATATTTAAGACCTCAGCTTAAATAATAATAATAATAATAATATCGTGCGAATAAATATCTTAACCAAAAAGTGAATAATGTATAACAAATATATTATGAAAATATTATTTAACAAACACCTGTCTGTATGGAGAAAATTAAATGGCATACTTGATTTAAGCCATAAAGATAATTGTAACAAGATAATACATTTTTTGAGAAAATAATAGCAGTGACTTAATTAATTGTAGACATATGATTTATGTAATAAGATTTGTTTCGATCACACGACACTCCATGTAATTGTTGTAATTATTTCAATGTTCCATTAAAACGGTTTTAATATGTACGAAAAAAGTTATTCGTTATAGGTAAAACATATTAAATAATTGAAATTTTAGAGCCCCCCAGCCAAAGAAGATCCACTAATACTGTGGAGCCCGCATAGCTCCTAAGTTCGCACGCAGAGGGCAATTCTTAACGACTTGTCGAGTCATCCATCTCCACACTCTTCTTTGTTATTACACATTAAAATCACATAAATCAATAATTATATTTATTTCTTCACATTACACTTGCTCAATTCCTCGGTGTCATACGGCATACATTTACAACAGAACCATCACTTCTAAAGATATTGCTGTGGTTGCCCTTAGAGGAGCAATTATAAGTTGCATCGGCAGCCGCAACTGGGACTCCTTAGCTGAGAGTTCATCTATGGCGATGTCCAGATACCGACGTGCAGATACAAATACAAAATACTGCATTTTAATCTAAGACACATTTGATTTGCTATGTTGTTTTATTGAGGTTTTTTAAGTTTGCTACACAAGAAAATAAATACGTTTCGATTTTCCGAGAAGTATAAACTGCACACTAACGCTTATAGCAGTTCCAACAACTGGAGCGAAAAGCTTTTAGGTTTATCGAATTGCCTGTAACACCAGTTATCACCAGGACAGTTACTTGTACAGCCTTCGGTTACTCTGGGTTATTATAAAGGGTCTCTCAGTTTAATTAGTATAGGATCCATAGTATTACCGTTAGTTAATAATTGAACATGAGTATTTAAATCAACACTATCTTGTATTAAGTAAGTTAAAACATTATGGTATAGTAAGTCACTAAAAATTAAAACGTTTTAATAAATTAGACACAATTTAAATTTGATATAAATTTATGTGTGTGAACCTTGGACTATAATAGTAATGAGCTTAGTAAACGTATCTAATATTTTTCGTGAATGTTTGTTTTTAATTGGTTGTTCAGTAAATAAACAGGTAAGATATACTTTTAGACTTTTGAACCAGCTGGTTTCTCGACTTATAAACGAATAAACAAAAAGGTTTAATAAATCTTGTCTTTGATGTCCTTGTAACCTTCAATAGTGAAACACTGTCACCTACTCCTGTAAATAACTATTATTTATTTTGTTACAGGTACCTGTTTAATTTGGTTTAAAAATACATCCTGTAAACGTAAGTCGTTATTGATAATACTGTATTTAATGTTAGACTAGTTACATTAAACTGCAACTGCCCTATATTGGTAATACTAAATGATAATTTATTGTTTCTGATGTCTAAAACCTGTATATGGACAACATAAACCAGTGTTTAGCATCCATCTTCATTATATTGTGCATGAAACAGATATCACATATTTTAACAGTGACACAGAGTAAAATAGTTAATTTCGTAGTTTTGCACAACAAAAGTTCAAGTTTGTAGTAGTTTGTTTGTCCTATTGCAGCATAACAAATATTTATGTTAGCTTAGGGTTAGTATTACTACATTCATTACCATAAAACCATTGAATTATATTAGTTTTGTTGGAAATAAATATGATATTAGTTAAGAAATATACTAGCGTATTATTTAATAAAACAAACAAATTTATTGTTCATGTATTTTAACAAAAGACAATGAATTAAATACAGCAACCGTTCCACGTGCATGTTTACATTATGCCTTTTCATTATACCTCATTACCTTATTACCGTTGCTTCGTCGTTGAACGGTGAAACCCGGACAGACTGCGTCAAATGATTTGTATACTACTGTATTACAGTTTGTTAGGTCGATATGCATTGTTGAAACATGTGATCACATCGCTACACAATGGGGTAGCATTCACAGGGGAACATTCTGTTAGAAAAAAGCTGGTTTGTTGGTGCAGAAAACAAATATAAAGTTAATGCCCGTAATATTGTAAAGTCAACCTTATTATTCTACGCAAGTGAATTGTTTTGGCAATTTTTTCTAATAGCAGTGTTAAATATAATATAAAACTGCCTCCGAACTCTCTACGGAAACATAAGGAACTTGGTTCAATGCTTTGTCATTTTAAATGCTAAAACCTGTGAAACGCTGCAGTTTTGAGCTAAGTATAACAACTTTCTGTCATTTACTAAAAACAAGAAAAAAAAAAAATAAAAAAAATATCTTGTATTTTTTTTATTGGACTTATCTCTTCCAATAGTGAATATTATATTACGATTATGCATATTTAAATACACGATAAAATTATTTTTAAGAATGTATAAAAATAAAATCTTAATTTCGCTGTTTTAGTTAGTACCTTCTTCAACCTTGATAAAGACTGGAAGTGAGATAATCTTATGATTGCTAAATGCATTAGGAGCTGGCGCTAAACGGTGTGATCTAATTCAAATGTTTTGTGACTCCTGTTTTTCATCTAAAAAAGTTAGGGCGAAATCATTAGTTTTTTATATTGTCACGCTAACTTTAATCTTTAACACTTTGGAAAAAGTTGTATTAAATTAATTCAAGGAAATATCCAAAAACACACGATGTTAACAGATTTGACTTTTTGGTAAAATTACACTTATTGCGGTAACTACTGTTTTAAAATACCATGTTAAATTTTACATCAAAATTAAAATTACGGCATAGCTTAACGCATTGAGAAACTTCAAATAAAAATGAAATTGACAATTTAAAACTTTGTTCGTAAATTACACAGTCACAAAAAAGAATAATCAATAATAATCACAACTCACTTCATTTATATAAAACAATATGTTCGTAGTGATTGGAAGGATATTAATTGCTATAGAAATTTTTTTACCATCTAGCACATTAGCTGTACATTTGTAAATACATGACTTTAAGTTATTTCCTTGTCTAACGATGCAAACCCGTGTTTCAACAAAGGGTAACAAGCTAGCAAGCCGTAACATGTACTAGCGTTGCAGTAGATATTTACTTCAACACATGTTTGTATATGTTAAATGTTTGTTGTTACAATGTAATGTTGCTGTTGAAGTAGTTGAGACACTAAAATATAAATGATGAATTATCACAATTTGTCTTTCATGAAAATCCACCGTCAGGCATGTAAAAATATGTTTTTAATTCATAAGTTGAGTTAATAACTGTTGTATTTTTAAAGTAAAGATGAATACAACAAAATAGCTGTGGAAAATTATTAATTCATCTATTTTTATTATATTAGTACTAAGCCTGTATTAATTGTCATTAAAAGTCATTGGGAAAATATAAAAGGAAATGAAATAAGAGCTGTAATTTTGTATATTATCTATATGATAACTAAAGTTTTTCGGTATGCTAAGACATTTTTTAAATACCAAGGTTGTTTTAAGATAATCTGTGACAACCATATCGTAAAAGTTGTGCAACATAAAATTAAAGCGGATTATTTGAAATATTGAAGAAAAATACCACCTATTAAATTAACATTTACAAAAGACAATTTCGTTTTAGCTGCAAAAAGAGAACATATGTATTGTGTAACAGTGGTTTCAGTCACAAAATGGTTAATAGAAACTCGTCCAATTGTCAAATTTTAACGAGCGCTGTTCACCTTTTACGATGTTAGAATTAATATGGAAATTCACGGCAATCTGACAAATTGTAATGCCTTCCACAATATACATCGCAGAGTATATGTTTACACCGTAAACCCTTCATATTAAAATATTTGTAGTTGTAAAAGAGTGGAAAATGTGTCAACATTATAAACATAAATAATGTAGTTATAGTAAAATATTTAAAATATACAGCTGCGACCACTAGAACCTCAGGAGAGATTGGCTATGACGTGTCCTAATATGTGTTATTGATTATTTTTTAGTAATAATGCTAGTAATAAAAAGGATGATCAAAAAGAACTTGTTTTTTGGGGTCGCAAATGTTAAGTTCTTATATGTGAGAAAGTTGATTGTGTAGTTTTTTAAGGATCATCGGATGGTTAAATACCTGCAATCTGCCTCGTGATTCTAGATTATACTTTTGATAATATATGAGCAGTTAATTTCACATTGAGGTTGCATGGCATATTTTTCGTACTAAACGAGAGCAAACAAAAAGTTTTAGGCCTTAAAATAAATGTTTTGTCTCCCAAGAGTCCATTGTTTGCACTTTCCACTAATTAATTAATTGTTCGTCGTGCTTGCATTTCGTCGTGCTTGCATTTCGTCGTAAATGGGAAAACAACAAGGTTTAAGATTAGTCATTTTATAAATGTTAACGCAATATTTACTACTTTAAAATGGTTTCACGATTTTAAGAACAAGTATTAAGAAAAGTCTACATTTTTATTAGATTTATATCGTTGCTTATGTCATCCATTACCTTTGCTCAATATTTACCCACATTTAAAGTCAAATAATGGCATTAAACCTTAATTTTCATACTCGAAATATCTTGATAGAAAAATTTATTAAATCGTGTTTTATACCCTTCATACCTTAACTTAAGACATAAAAACTTTAACAATATTGTAATTGAACGCATATTTGAAGTTGATCAGCATATTATGATTTGTAATTAACAATATAATCGACCATATCTACCACCTATGATTCTGAAAACATTAAAATGTTTTTTAAAGCCCATAAATTAAGGTAAATTTCAAAATTAGTAAAATAAGTAAAACCCTTTCCGAAAAAAGAAAAGATGTAGTTTTACTTAATACATATATTGGGTCTTGCTCTATAGCGACCTCCAATTCTTTTGTAAAGATCCAAATTATAGGTTTATTATAGTAACGTTTTTTAGGAATAACAAAATACATAATAAACTAACCTAACTGCCACCTTGCAGTGCACAATCACCGATAGGATGGTCTAGTAATACTTCTGGCATTACAAGACTTTCCAGTATTTCCTGGTATTTGAAAATTAAATATAAATTAACGCAGGCAAATGACGCAGATCTAATAAATGTGCAACTTCAAAACCATTTTAATTATAAATCAATTTCCCGGGAGAATACCATCATCATGAATTACTTTAAATGCCTTCTTGAAATTCAAATGCAAAATTCAACAGCTTCACTCATCAGAATTAATCAAAGTTCCAACAACTAGTTTGGTCTTTGTCGTCCCAATTTTGTACTTGGATTCACGCTCGCAAACGGATTCCTGTTCTTCAGTTTAAATATGTTGTACTATTCTCTTTTATGGTGCAACTCATAAAATCACAATCTTGTCTTAATGATAGGGTAAACATGGATGTATGGTTACTGTACACAATTATTTATTTTTATGTAAAAACATGCCAATCAGGTGTAGGTGATTGACTTAATATCGTTGAACCAAATGTACCTTATTTGATACCGTTTGTTGAAATTAAAAACTATTTATACAAAAATAGCGTTGAGAGTCGCTGTCCCAGACTAGCCAGTACGATGAGACTGCGCAGCAGAAAGCTCAGTGTGTGCTTTGGATTACAGAGCTGAATAAACGGTATCAGGAAACTGACACATACTTTCTCCCTTTTAGCCCAACTTTAATGAATAAATTACTTTTTATTTACTAAATATAGAATACAAAGCATGATCGAATGTACAGAAAATCTTGTAAACAAGTTGTTTTAAAAAACATCCTCCCAAATCCCTGCTTTGGAGGCACTACAGAATCCATTGCTGCACTCGTGGTTTTAAGAGGGGAAATGCCCCCTATTCCCCCCCAGGGTTATTAAGGGACAACATATTTCGAATTTACTCTGTTGTTCAATACTAACTTGACAAGCATATCAACTTTGACTGAAATTGATCAGTAAATAAGAGAGAAATAGTAATTTTTTTATTCCCCATAAGAATAACATGGGTACAACGTACTGCGTTTACCGCAAAATGAAAATTTCAATTTTCTCCGAAACCAGCAATCGTAGAATAGTAATTCAAAAGACTTAATTATTTAGTTTTTTGAGCTCTTTTTAATGGTGAATAGTAATATTTTTTTACATTTATGTCTTTTTATAAAAATAAAAAAAAAGAATTTTTGATGTTTTAAGTCCTGTAATTTCTGAACCCGAATTTTTACAGGAATGCGGGTGGTGCTATTTTGTTGGAAAACTAAAGTTCTACAAACGACTGAAGTTTAATCAAAATCGTTAGAGCTGTTTTTGAGAAATTTGGATTTTTCATGTATTTTGGAGGTTTTGGGGGGGAAATTACCCTTAAAAATAAAAAATTCAAAAAAATTAAAAAAACGCCTGGAGATATCGTGGATTAGTACCTACATGCCAAATTTCATAAAAATCGGCCCATTGGTTAAGGCTCTAGCTCTGTACACATCCACACAGACACACACACACACACACACACACACACACACACACACACACACACACACACACACACACACACACACACACACACACACACACACACACACACACACACACACGCGGACACACACACACGGACACACACACACGGACACACACACAGACAGACATCACGTAAAAACCACTTTTTTGGGTTCAGGGAGCACCCAAACGAATATTTCCACTAACAACTCAAATTCGAAAATTTTTACGAAAACAATACTTTCTCCATATACTTTCTCAAATATAAGGGGAAAAAGTAAAAATTAATTTTAAGTGTTCAAAGTAGTTTTAGACAAACTTACGGTTGTTGCGATGCACCTGACAATTAATCCATTGTTATTGGCTGCCATCGCTACTGTAGTTCCATAATGCAAAGCAAGAAACAGAATATTGTTGTGATGTCTGCCGTGGTATTATTGGGGCATATATCGAAACTTATTAAGTCACATAAAAAAACTCCAACCCTTTCTCTTTATTTTGAGACCATGCTCGCCTAAGTATGTTGATCCTACTCTAATTAGTAATTTATTCTCAAATATGGTAATTTTTTCGATGACCCTGTATATATATTTATATATATATACATATATATATATATATATATATATACTGGAAGTATACTGGTAGCTTATATACTGGATCCATCCGAAAACTTTAGGAACTTCATGCTATGGTCAAAATTAACAACATATTTAATTATGCCATAGGACCTATCTCGCTACGTTTATCTTATGTGTGGCTGAATGAGTTTTTAACCAAAAAATGATATCTTAAGAACCACTTGAGGTACTGACTTAAAACTTGGCTTATGTGATTAACTGATTTAGGACTATATTGACTCG
The DNA here is from genome assembly GCA_963675035.1 of Allygus modestus. Classification (NCBI taxonomy): domain Eukaryota; kingdom Metazoa; phylum Arthropoda; class Insecta; order Hemiptera; family Cicadellidae; genus Allygus; species Allygus modestus. Next base: position 406,944,592 of record OY776112.1, read on the forward strand.
TAACTTGACGTATCTATATTTAACTGTTCCCACATGGTGGTCATTTATATTCTTTGAACCTGAAACTTCACTTTACTTTGTAACTGCATTTTGAACTTTAAACTGTATTTTAAAACAGTTGTTACTGCAATAAGTGTAATTTTACCAAAATGTCAAATCTGTTAACATCTGTGTTTTTGGATATTGCCTTGAATTAATTTAATACAACTTTTTTTCAAAGTTTCAAAGGTTAAAGTTAGCGTGACAATGTAAAAAACTAGTGTTTTGTCCTAACTTTTGTGGATGAAAAACAGGAGTCACAAAACATTGTAATTAGATCACACCGTTTAGCGCCAGCTCCTAATGCTTTTAGCAATCATAAGATTATCTCACTTCCAGTCTTTATCAAGGTTGAAGAAGATACTAACTAAAACAATGGAATTTTTGAGATTTTATTGTTATACATTCTTAAAATTAATTTCATCGTGTGTATTCTTCATATGCATAATTGTAATATAATACTCACTATTGGAAGAGAGAAGGCTTTAGTAAATGACAGATAGTTGCAGTAATTTAGTAATTAGCTCAAAACTGCAGCGTTCCAGATGTTTTAGGTTGGTTTAGAGACATTTTAAAATTAGATTTACCTCGCGCTATATATTTTTATATTCGAACTTTTGATATTATGTTTTAGAGTTTAAGTGGTCTATCAATGAACTGACAACTTCTATTTTTCATTTGAAGTTTGAGTCCGATATAAGACGTAAGAGCTAAAATTCTTGAGTTGTTGAGACCTGGGCTTTAAATATTACACTATTGGAATGAATAGTCAGAACCTTAAAACTCAAATATAAGGTACTGAAGCCAATTCTTGGTGATCTTTAAGTATACACATTTGTATTTTCTTGTCTTAGCCTGTATTTATAAAGCTAAGGAAAACTCATTTCATGTGTGTTGGGCACAGTCTCATGGTAGGAAAACAAACGAAACAAAGCCTTTTGTTTTAGTAATTCAAATATTGTTAACAAACTTATTACAAAATACGATTGCAGTACAGGGGTGCAAATATAAATTATTCTCTGAATTATTTGGTAATAGGAAGGCTATACATGATTTTATTTTTGTTAATTAGGATTTAATATATAAAAAAAAATATTATCTATATATTTCACTGTCATTGGTACTTCCCACATGATATCCTAAGGTTTCCCTACATTGTACGATGTTCACGGTACAAAATATAATTTAATTTTGTTGTGTAATAATATAAATAAAAGCATTAGTTCATAAATATGATTACGTGAAATGGGGTTGTTATATTTACAAACGGCAGAGCAAATTGTATTACATAACACATTAAACTATTTAAAAATCAAATTCGCTCCTTTTTTATATTTTTGTTTTAAAATTCAACTGAATTTATTTAAATTGCATCATCGTAAAAACTAATGTATTTAGTATCAATAATTATAATATATAAGTTACCGAAAAAAATACTCTTAAAGCTGTTATGAGAAGTTGTAATACATTCAACGAGTACAACGGAAAGGTCTTGGGCTTGAAGCCAAGTCGAAAATTAGAAGTGATGAGATGGCCCCAAATATTACAGTTGAAAATAATCTAGGATTGTAAAATCCTGGATGACAGGACTTTAGTTAATCCTGGAAAGCTTGATTTATACAGAAAGCACTTATGAAAAATTTCTTAAGAACATTCTCAAGGATTGTAATAGTAAATAAAGAAAATAGAAACAACAAAATCTTCTATATTTAACGATTTTTAAACTACACTAGTTGCACATAAGTTGATAACAAACTTATCAGTTGCACATCAAGCTTGAAAACATACATAAAAGAGGACACCGTCAAAAGACTCTAGAATATACACATATGTCACATGTTTGTGCTCAAATGTAATGATAACCGGTTTTGTTATTATTTTTTCAGATTTGAAAGTACAGATGGAATAACAATGTTACTGAAATAAGTATTGACTCCATTTATCTAACTAGCAACCAAAAACTATGTTATGGCTAAGTAATAAGCTGCTATCTAACATGTTCAATTTTGAATTTTCCTTTATTGCTAACATTTTCAATATGCCAACATTAAGGGATGTGTCAAAAGATTCGTTTGTGTAATTCTGAATTACAGCAATACTTTTAAAGCACAACAGGATTTATGTCCTATAATAGTTCCTAGTGGCCAGTCAGGTTAATAACTACCGTGGCTTGCGAAACCCCCTAATCTGTAAATTATTTGTTGGTATGCTGAGGACAAAAATATGAAGGTATAAACACAGCGGACACTTAAATAACATACGTGTGTATGGAAAAAGCAGACGTTTTACAGTTTCCATATTATTCTTATTGGGATAACTTGTCATTATTTCTGGCTGACATTTATAAAAAAACTACTAATTTTCCCAAGTATCTTGTGCCAACACTTTTAATTTTAGCCATACACCATCATCATTTAATCTACCAAACGTTCTCAATTGCAAATGTAGCATACAGAGTTAATAAAATATAATTTATTTCTTTTTTTCATCAAAGTTCATGGTTATTTCAAAATTAACCAGAAAGTGAAACATACGATGGCATTGGAGTGTAAAACCATCTAACTACAGTACTTAACACAAGCCCAAAAGCCGTAAACGTAAAGAAATCACGAAATAAAAGTGAAACATTGACAACTTAGAAATCTCCAAAGTGTTGAAAGAGACATTTGTAGCAGCATAATTTTCTAACGACTTTTCCCACCTTACACAAACTCAAACTTGGAAAAACTCTTATAAATCATCGAAGGAAAAATGTTGGCCTTTTGCCTTCATCGTAATGAGTATATCTATAGAGAAATAATACATACATTCTCAATTTATATCTCATATTAATATAACTTGTTCAAGTTTGAATAATTTTAAATTTACCCACCATAGTAATACATTCAATCCGTAGTGTTAAGTAATGGTTGGTTTATGAAAAGCTAGAGCACATTAAATTGCCAATATACCCGTTATAACAACTTTATACTTATTATATATTACAGTTATATTAGACTGTCCTTTAGAAATGGCAAAATATATTTTAAAGATATCTTTATATTGTCAATTTAGTGCTATCGACAAACCCAATCACCAACTTATAAATTAATTTGATTGAATGTAAATCAGTTTTTAATGTTACCTTTTTATAAATAGGAACTTCTGTTGGATTCCTTGTTATTTAGTAATGCCTAAGTAGATGTAGAACGTCAGCTTATAATCTGATGAATACTACTGTGAATTCATAGCATTTAAGGAATCAGTCGGTCTTAGTCAGTAATATGGCAACACAAGGCATCTCAACCATTCTACACTCATCATTCATTCGTATTCACCTTAAAATACACTCTAGTTGCGTCAGCGTTTTAGACAATGATTTGATTATTTATTTCCAATTTGAATAGTCATATCCACCATACCATTAACTAAGCTTTTAAAGAGGCTAACAAGTTTGAAACATAAAACGGTCAGCGATCTGTGAAGTTAAAATCTGTAAAAGCTGACACGACTAAGATTAATTAAAACCTAGACACCACTGGTCGAAAATGTATGACAGAGAGGCAATTTTGAGGACTAATGATACATCGGACTGCAGTATGCCGCGTCGTCGATAGGCGGCCAGTCAGATGACAGACTCATTTGTTGAGCGGCCGCAACGTCCGTCGTGTCGTGGCATTACTCATATCACAGCCTTGTCCATGTGGCCAACGAGGCTTGTGTGATTACACGAGGTTTCCGAATTTATAGGTTATTTTCTGCTATATAATGACATTTATTTACTTTTAAAATGATCAAAAACAATTGAATGCTTTCAAAAATATCATTTTAATTTTTAAATCCTTACTCCTTTTTTTAAAGAATAATAAACATAACTATAAAATTAACGACTTTAAAAGGTGTTTAGAACATAACGATATCACAGTTTAAAATTCTATTAGAGACAATAATGTACTGCGGACTTGAGGTTTCAATATTAGCAAATTATTTCCAGCAGCAACGTTTTGTTGGTATGCAATTTTAATAAGAGGTTATTTAGAAAATAATTTTATATGTAATTTCTTACTCGGATAACGAGATTGCATATCTCCAGTATTATTTATAAATTAACTATTAGTTCATCTTAAACACATTTTGTAAGTTAGTTAGGGTAGTTATATCGTTTTATGTGTTTCAAGTAATTAGTTTGATTAAAACACCTAATATAGCAGGAAATAAAGTTTAAAGTATAAGGTGCAGTCTAATGTCTGAGAACAAAAAATCAAACGATTTATTTATATTTTCAAAACTAAAATTGTTTAGTAGGGATGTCGTTTTCGTATAACGTTTAGTTTCCAAACAAAATCAATTTATAAATGTTTAATCCAAAACGGTAACCCTCTAAGATAATAATCTCTAAAACTTACTGACAACTCACTTAAAAGTTCACAGCACTAACGGAATAGCAATTTCAAAGTTTTGCTGCAACGGTACTAGGATCCTCTGGAGCCGTTTAAAGCAGCAGCTTATTACTTAGCCACGACATAGTTGTTGGTTGCTAGTTAGAGAAATAGAGTCAATACTTATTTCAGTAACATAGTTTATCCCATCTGTACTTTCAAATCTGAAAAAAACAGGTTATCATTACATTTGAGAAAGAAATATAGGGCAAACATTATGTGTCTCTGATGACATTTTCAAATCATCGTTAGAGTAAAAGTAAACTCCTCTTTCTATAAAATCCAAAACTATTAATGTGAAAAAAAACACTACTGAACCGACTAAAGTTTATTTTGGTTGCAAGCGGTACTTGTATGCAGGTTTCTTAATGGCTTTGTCATTCAGCCTTCCCCTCCTTGGCTCACTGCCTAATACAACTGATTTCAGGACAAACAAGCATTTAAATGTCTACCTGTCACTGATTATCTACTTATTTAAGGAAGGGTTTAAACAATTAATGATTAAGGTTCACAAATTTAAGTTATCCAATTAAATTTCTCTGATATAATTCACAGAGAAGACTATAAAGAGAAGAGAATAAATAATTAGTATATATATATTATATGTATATGTATATATATATATATATATATATATCTTTATATGTGTGATGTACATAAAATATTTAGAACAGTAACCTAATTGCAACTTTTACAAAAACAACTTCAAGTTTAAAAATAAATATTCTGAATCGTTGTCATTTTTCACAACGATTCAGGACATATATATATATATATATATATATATATATTTATTTATTCGGATTCAGATTCAGATTCATATATTGCGTCAAATAAAATTTACACAAGTAAATATATGACAAGTCAATTACCAAATATACAATTATTACAATTGCTATAAAAATTAATACTATTCTAACAATATTATATACACAAATCAGGTCTTCATGTTCAATGCAAACTAAATTAAAATACAAGTTAAACTTACATGAGGATGTTAATATATGAGGATGAGGAATAATATGCCTTTTTTAGCGAATTTACCCTATTTACCCTATTGAAGCTATTACCGTAGGTCTCATGGTAAGAGTTAAGCCCGAGACCATGATAAACACTATTCGTTGAAATTTTTATATATATATATATATCTTTATATGTGTCCGTGAATGCGATAACTTGAGTAAAAAACGTCCGATTTCAATTAAAATTGGCTCAAATGTGTAAAATGACATTCATGACGTTCGAAAACCAGAAAAATCAGACAATGGGAGGGGGGTTTATGGGGGTTTTAAATTTTCCAAAAATAAGTTTTTTGAATTTTCACCCTACAATTTTAAAAAAACTTAATTTTAGTTTCGACCATGTTATAGAGCTTAAAAAAACTAATAATATAGTATTTTTAATTATTAACCTAGGTTAAGTGGTTGCGGAGAAAATCCAAAAAAACCTACTCATAAAATCTCCCATAATAATCTTATGGGAAAAAGGTTTTTGGCATTTCCTCAGTTTATTTTAATGTAAACGTCACATTTGTTTTTACAAATCTGTTCAGTTTCACAAAACAATCATTTTGGTGTTTAAATTGTGATTCTACGCCCAACCGTTCCTGAGATATTCAGAGTGCTAAACACAGTACGTTGTCCAATGTTACCCTTATGGAGAATAAATCAAATGTCATATCTCGATTATTTATGAATGTATATTGATGAAACTTGGTATGTGGCTTCACGTAAAACTGTTACATTGATATTCGCACAAAAAATTGATTTTTTGTTTATTATTCCTGTAGCAGTAAACCTGCGTACTCAGCTCCCATGTTATTCTTATGGAGAATAAGTAAAAAGTAATGACTCCCTTAATTTTGAACATAAATTAATAAAACTTGGTATGTAGCTTCACTTGGTTGAGTTATATTGATACCTAATTGCATAAAACCCCATTTTTTTGTTCCTTGTTGCAGCAAACCTGCTTACTCAGCCCCCATGTTATTCTTATGGAGAATAACCAAAATGTTATATAGCGCTTATTTATGATTGATTATTGATGAAACTTGGTAAATGGCTTCACCTGGTTAAATTGTTGCATATATTAGAATAAAAATCAATTGTTTGTGTTCCTTGTTTCAGCAAACCTACGTACTCATTACCAATGTTATTCTTATGGAGAATAATTAAAATCGCTTATATGTGAATATATTTTTATGAAATTTGGTATGCGGCTTTATGTGGGATTAAGACTAATATATTGCATTGGAAATTCGCTGAGTACGCAGGTTTGCTGCGACGGGGATATTTAATAATACACACTCTTTATTTCCATTTTAAATTTCTGGTCTGAGTCAGTATTTTTAAGGCAGCCGGCAGTTTACATTGAACAATATTGAAAGAAGGAAAAATTCATCAGATCATCAAGTACGTCAAAATATTAAAATTTGTCAATTGAATCGAGTTATGAATCTTTCAAACACACCGGCCCTTGTATGAGTGACTCGTTCAATATAACGCAGGCTAAACTATCACGGTAAATCTGCCAGTCAGTATATAATTTATCACATTATGTTATGAGCCCAATCTTTATTTTCCTCTAATATGGATTATCCAGTCCGTCGTACATTAGTACTTATTACAAGCACGCAAAGTACTTGACGCTCAAAGTGTTACAAATGGTACAAATAGTTTCATTGGTGTTTTTCAGTAATCTAATTACTAGTGTCAATCCATAAGTCGTAGTAAAATAATGAAAATTTATTAATCTGGATTTTTTATTAAAATTACTTACGTATTTTGAGTAACACAGTGGTTAGCGTGCTCGCTTCATAACCTGAAGTTCACTAAAACCATCCTGAGCAAAATCCAGAGAACATTTTGTAAAGGTTCGATACTGGATCCAGCTGCCTTTGGTCATTAGGCTATTAATTATTGGTCCTGGTTAAAAAATCAGTCGGTCTTAGTCAGTAACGAGGCTACAAAAGGCATTTACCCCTCAATACTCATAATTCATTCATACTCGCCTTAAAATACGACCTAGTTGCGTCGGCGTCTCACACTGTGATTCAATGATTCATTGATATTTACTCATTTACTTGGGATTGTTTGGATGAGGTCTCACTGTGCCAAGAGTATCAAAAAGTGATTTTACATAATCGCATCATTAAATGACAGGCCAGGCTGGTTTGTGGTAATGTGTTGTTGGGATGTCACTTTGTTGTTGACTAATATGACACATTAAATAAGATTCTTATTAATTTATCTGTAAAATATGTTATTTTGGCAATGAGTATTAAAGTCCAAAAAAATTGAGAGCATACTTACCTTGAATATGTATCTTTGGAGTGTGTAATCTCAAACAATCGAAAAGTTGAAATAACAGTATTATTGTAGTATATATTTCAAAATACTGTAGATCTGAAATTAAATATTACAATAGCTCGACTAAATTATTTTTTAATGATTTATTTTAATTTTTTATACGAGGTAATAAATGAACACCAATTTATGTGAGAGAAATAGAAAGACTTTAACTGCGAGAACCGGGATTTGGGGATTATGCAAATTTCTGACTAATCCGTCACGAAAAGCAAGGTTTTCCTTAAACTTCTTTAGTGAAAATGTATATATTTAAGACCATTTATACTATATTACACAGTTATAACATATTGATTACTTATTCCTAAACTGCAATTTGACTTTAAAATTGTATTAAGTATGTAATACATTCATCTTTTAACTTTAAGAGTATTTTTCGTTTTCCTTGATAGGTTATGGTTAACAAAATATATTTGCTGGCCTAAGGTATATTAGTACTTATATATTGCAATTTTACTAATACAAAATCAAATACTTACCCAATTAGAGTGTCTCATTGTAAATAGCAATGCCATAATCATGCAATGGTATGGAATTAATAACTTGGTAAATTAGTCCTAAGCAATTATACCTATGACTATTATTATAAAAAATAATACTTTTATAAGTATTTAGGTACGGGTTCATTTAACACGTATATTTCTATTATAATACTAATTTTCAATAAAGGTTATATGTTTTAAGGAACTCCCATAATATGTAGCAGGAAGGGAAGGTTAAGTTTTCATGATGCCGTATTAAATTTTATTTTACTGCTAAATTAAAAAATTTAAATCAAAAGTCTAATTTTAAAATGTAAAAATAAAGATAAGGTACTTTTCCCGAACAACTTGAAACAGTGACTTCTAATGTTACTGAAACCAACTTTTAGTAGATAAAAAAGAAAACTTAAAATCGTTGTTGTTAAACTTTGGAAGTAACTATAGAATGATCAGACTAAGCCATACAGTATGAAGTGAATGTAAGACATTACTCGTTTGTCTCTATTTGGTTGGATGTCAAGGACAGAGTGATGATATTGTTAGAACTTGAGTCTATTGTAAGAACCAAACTGTACATGAAATCATGATGATGACTTCTTAATCGGCCATGAAAATATACTTATAGGTTGGAACACATGTATACTTATAATTTGTTTACTTTTGCAAAGTTTATGCACAATTTTTTGGTGGTTCCAAACCCACCTTATAGATAATAGAATATAGTTATTCGTTTGTTGAAGTTGTCAGAAGATTAAATTCGTAAAAAAGAAATTCCGACAATACCTTTCTTTTGCGAAACAATTCCAGGCATTAATAAAATCACTGTAAGTTAGATTTCAATCTAAGTAACAAATATTTTGGTAGGACATTTGTACAACGCTTTATACATAAAACTATTTGTAATTTTTTTACGTCACTTTAAACTAAATACCACTTGGTAACTTTGAACAATATAAACTGCACTTTAATACCTACAGCTGTTCCAGTAATAGAACAACTGAAGCAGAAAGCTTATAGGTTTATCAAATTGTCCGTAGACTTGGGCCTCTTACTTGTACACAATGTCTCCATTACATTCGATACAAGAATATTAATGTATATTTGCATCGAAGAATACATACGTTTTAAAACGTTAGGTAGAAATAATGAAAAATCATTAAATAAGTGACGAACCTAATATAAAAATTGCATAATATATTAAAATATAAAATAATTTAAATTCGTTTAGTATCTGTATGTAAATATTTCAAACTTTATGTACAGTGGTAAAAGAATCGCCATCAAAAGCAATCCTAAGTTTTCCAAAAGTGAACACTTTACTCACCCCAATGTCCCACGGTCACGATCAGCAAGGCCTGTGAGGTTAAAGTAACTGTCCAATTTTATAAAACTTAGGATTGCATTTGACGGTGAGTCTTGTACCATATTTTATAGCACTTCCTGATTCTCCACACAGATACAATTTATGTATGTTTTGGGAAAGAAAAATTCCTTACGTTTAATATTTAGTGTGATAAATAAATAGGAATAATATACGGATTTGAATGACTAACCAGTATTTTTGAATCAATGAATTAACGGAGTTTTTGATAAATCTTACCACACATGGTTTGTAAATAGCAGTAGTGTAACGCATTTAGAGGAGTAAAAGAATGCCACATCAACCTGATATTTATATAGTAGTTTAATATTATTTTGTTAAGTCTATTGTTTGTTTGTCTATTTGGGATATTTAAAAAATGCAGAAATACTGTTCTGAAAACGGTAGTCATTTATTAGGAATGCATTATAATACTAGATACTTACACTAGTTATCAATGTTATAATTGCGTATGAAATATATCCACACCCAATTAGGTAAAAAACAGGCTCCTAAGTAAGGTAATAGGCTGAAGTCTGATGATGCTGGTTTTAAACAGACAACATAATATTTACATTGTCTTTCTAAAACAATGTTAACTCATCAGCTTCTTTGCTTTACTCACTGGAGTGTCTTGGTCTAATTGATAATTTTGTTTTCAAACATAGTTAAATCATGTTTCGATATGACGTAATACAATTTTAATTCTACTACAAAGGTAACATTTTGGTGATTAATTCATAAGAATTGATATATCCTTATTATTAAATAAAATTTATTTTTTTGTAACAAAACAAGTTTTTTTCTGAGGCTTGCAATGGGCGTATATTTGAAAATGCAAATTGTACTCCCGATGAAGACATACACCAAAAATTTGAGTTTACTTATTAGGACACGGTGTGGTATACAATTATATGCTGGTGATTACATACTAGTAATCTATATTTAATTTGTGTATAAACATTAGAGTAACTTAGTAACACGAATTCCTATATTTCGTCTAAACAAGGTTGTTTACTAACACTCGGATACAATGACATCAATAACATCAACATGATCATTTACTGTAATAAAACACGTTTATCTCTTCTATTATGTCAGTCACGTTAGACTAAACATTAAACATAAAGCTTCATAATATTATTTCACAGTGTTTTTACCCTAAAGTGGAAACAGTTTGTTGAATTAATTTGATCATAAATCAAAACGTTTACCTAAACGTGAAATTCTTGGTCACAGTTTTTAATTTAGAGTACAAAACTTCCAAAAAAGTACAACAGGTACAACAAGTAAAAAGCAAGTAATTATTTTTTAAACAACACTGCACCAAAACATTGATTTATTCATTGGTACACCCTAAATTTTCTATATGAAAATAGAACCGAAAATTCTACTAGATTTAGTATTGTAATCAGTAAATAATCACCAAAATAATGCACGTATTGTTTTAATGGTTGTATTATAAATGTGTATTTACCTTAATATTATGCTTTTGTTCCCTCCACCATATTAAAGCCAATAATAAAGTTTTTCCAACAGGGGGTTTCCCAGTCGCGCCATTGTGTAGCTTGTTCCAACAATGCTCATCGACCTAACAAACTGCAGTAACGCTATGGAATGGTACAATGTGAGCGTACAAGAGGATCGCGTGGTTGCCTTTTTGTTATTGTTACTTGATGCAATAATTATGGATATTGTTTTGGAACATATTGTTTAACGGATTCTTTTAATTATGTATGCAAATGAGTAATTTTGTTTAGGTGAGGGCATTTTAATTTATTTTTAACTTAGTTTAAGAATACCGACAACTCCTGTATATTTTATTGTAATAATATGATTTTAGGCAAGAAATATACAGATGCCTTATTTCTGATTAAATAATGTTTAATAATATGTATGTTAATTGCTATTTTATTTTTATGTTCAACGAATTAGGCTAGTATAGTGTATTCGTTGTCTTACAATGACTACAAGATGTAAAGAAGATGTTATAATTAATTATAAGTATTATAACGATGTCTGAACAAATAATTTAAATAAGAAAATGTTTTACTTTGAAGTAAATATTTGTTAGGTCGAAACATGAATATTCAATGTAAATACTTAAAATTTTCAATTGAAAGTCCAGTTTTCGTGTCTATCTTTTAGGTTTGTACAATTAAAAAAATATATATACAAAAAAAACAGGATGATGGTTGCCATCAAGGTATATTTACATAGTCAAACAACAAAGTAAAACTTTAAACTTATGACCAATGAACGTGTTTTACTATAGTAAATTATTATGTTGATGTTATTGATGTCATTATATAATGCTTACTATTAAAAGTAGATTGCGATTTAATACTCTGTAATATTAATACAAATTAAAGTGTGTATTCCATTAAAATTCAAATAATAGAAATCGGTTAAGTGATTGAAGCCAGGTGGAAAATTAGAGACAGCAAAGACTAAGCCAGTTGTTGGAACTTTGATTAGTTCTAATTAGTGAAACTGTTAATTAATTTATACAGAAGAGTTAAATATTAGATTAAAATTGATGATTATTGGTTTAAATGTTATGTTACATTAATGTAATTTTGTGAGGGAGTGGCTATGGAACGTTTGTTTTCGGTGGAAAAGTGAAACCAGAAGTGACATAAGGATAACAACTGAAAGACTCATCCCTCCGCCCCACATGGGGTTTTTATTCTAGTGCCTCATGGGGCATGGGGGAGTATATTCTAGTGCCTCATGGGGCATGGGGGAATTGTATCTATTGTAAACAATAGTAAAATATCAGGTTTTAATTGAAAGAATAAACCAGTTTTGTATTGAATTGGATTGGATGGATTATTTTCGAAGAAACTATGTTTTTCCTTAAGAATGTTGTTTTTGTTAGCATACGATATGCTATAAAATTGTCAGAAACAATACCACATTTAATAACATCATCCGTCTGAACTTTATCACATTGTTTCAATCTATATAGGTAGTATGTAAATAGTTAGACGTGTTTCATAAATCAACAATCAACTGATTTGCAATGAATAATACATATAATCAATCCTAAAACTCGTTGAAAGTTCTTGCAGAAAACCTCAACGAAACTCAAAAATGATCTCCTTGATTTATATATTTATTCATAAATATAAATAGCAATTCATGTTTTAGTTTACCTTCGGTAAAAATTCAGTTGTTAATATTCAACCTTAGACCTCTCTTAACTATGTTAGCCATCAGCCTTACAGTAATTTTGCGTTTGGAATTTCTTCCAAGTCCTGGGAAAACTAAGAAACTACCAATTGATTTGATATTTAAAAACGGTATTTAGGGAAAGAAAGTAAAACACTATAACTACACTATATTGAAAAACACATAATACATCTGTTTATAAAATAGATTTATTATTTTAATATACTATTGAGTTTTAATGACTGTTAAATTAATAAAACAACCTTATTTTCTTTACGTAATAAGTTTAGAATTTTTTCCCATTTGGAGTTTAACAATAAATTTGTAGAGTGTTGAAGAATATGTAACGGTATCATAATTTTTTCATAAATTGTCTCGTATGAAAAGGTAATTAAGCTAATAAGACCTACTTTCTGACCTCCGTCTAGTTTAATATTACAATACTAGATCTGACAATACTGTATATTTTAAAATCTGTTTAGAGGATAAATGTTTATGACTGTAATATTCATCCATAGGAATTCTGATCAAAACCTTGTTCCAGGTAACACCTTGTTGGTTGAGTGGTGTTAGACTTATCCTAAAAGTTCATCGTACGATTTATTTTTTTGGTAAATTAATTATTTTTTACTGATTAGATGGCTACAATGTGGACATTAAGTGATTAACATAGTTTGCAGTATTTGTAATAATATCTCAAATGTGTTTAAAAGTTAAACAGTAATACTATCTTCCTCTTCTAGACTGTTGTAAATATTGGAAAGAAAATTAAAATAAATGATCTTAAGTCATGTTGTTTTCCCTTCAGTAAGGACATGCCATCATTAGTAACATTAATTACTTTCTTACTGCTATTGTGACCCAGGATAACGTTCAGAATACGCAAATAGTTTTAATTACTTTGGATCCTTCATTGACCAAGTTTAATTGGGACAAGGAAGGATCAATGATGGAGTGAAGTTAGTCTAAACTGTTTTGGTAATAATTAATTAAGTAGTAATAAAAAACTATACTGAAATAGCGAAGCATGCACAACTTCTCTCTAACCCAACTTACATTGAACGAAACTCCTAAACCAAAACTTCTTTCAGTTGAATTCAACTATTATTTCTTTAGCAACCGATTACACGGTAGACTGTCAATAATTACACTAACCCGACCATGCCAGTTGACCTCCCGATAATATTGACAACAGGATGAGGGCATTACCCATGGCAGACTTCGCGAGACCAGTGATTAGAGCAAATGTTTAGCAAATGAACGCACTAATTAAATGTTTACTGTTGATTAATATTCCCAATAATATTATTATTGCCATTTCACGCAATGGCAATATTTCAAGAGGATGGCCAAATTGGAAAATTTAGGAATCGGTGTAAAATTGTTGTGGTAAAAGACAGAACAAATGAGAAATATTATTCCTGTAGTCAACGTCAAATGCAGTGATCTATAAGTTTTATATTGGCCAGACCAGACGCTATTTAAGATATGATTTAACAAACATCTACCTACAACAATATAAATAAAATAACAGCTTTAGAAAACTTCGGTTTATAAAGCAGTTAAATCAGAGACCAATAATGTTTAAACGACAAGCTGAATAACGAAGCAAACTCATAGTTTGAAACTATTACCAGAATAGATAAAGACCAGAAAACAGCTGACCACAGGAACACAAAACCCGTCACGTGACCTTCAATGATTCTCCAGTCGCCGCCGGTACAACCTAGCCTGCACGCACCGCAACAGGAGTGAATAGTTACCAAAGAGTGACCGGTCTTGTTTTTAATTGTGACTTATACTATTATTGTATCTCTCTCTGTTTTTGTTTTTCAATTTTAAATTCATGTGAAAAATCTACTTGAAGATGCTGCCTGAATATGTGGCTGTTGCCATGAATTGATCATGATATTGGAAGGGAGAAAATTTATTTTACCACTTATTTAAACGAAAATATCCAGCAGTAGGAAAATGGATTAAGGTAAAATTAATACTTTCAGTAAACGTTTGAACCTTGTGATTAACAGCTTTTAAATGTATATAAAATGTTAACTTAACACTTAAATCTGTTGACATGATGTTTTTTTTAATCAAATGCTTACATAAGACAAATTCACACCCAGAGAAGCCAAAATTAAAAGAGACCAGAGAGAAGTTAAACAAAGGAAGTAAAGAACAAACGTAATAGACTTTGCCGAAGCAATATTACTTTGCTGATTCCTTTTTCAAATACAACAGGTAATTCGTGAACCAATGTTAAATTGTTTTTTGAAAAATAATATAGCACGAGTTTATTAGCATGAATTATAATGTATTCATATAACCAAACCAATAATACTACTGTGTTTTCCTTTTGTATATCAACGCCAAAGGAATTTTTCTTAATAGAGTACACAAACGATTTTTGGGAAAGCAGTCCAAACCCTTCAAATAATTGGCTTTCATTTTTGTTGTCGGAGTACAACTCAGAATACAAAAACATGCTTGCAGCAGTCGTTAAAAGCATTGACTACGATATATACAGCATTGAGCTTTTATGCCCCGTTAGTAATAAATTTGACCACCTCTGTTTTTATAGCGTAGACAAACTGAAATTTTACAATTAATACCGCTTCTACACAGACGTACTAATTCTCTGTGTTAGCTACCATTTCCGTTTTTCTTGGTAAGATGTCAAAAAAAATCGTGGTGACTTTTACTACACTTACCACTTGAAATACATAATTTGTAAATAGTCTATCCGAAATAAGGATTTACATGGATTTAATTTTTAAAACATTAAAAACGTATATTTCAGTGTTCACTATAACAACATTAAACAACAGCAGGCATGGAATAAACGTGCGTGTGGTTTGTGGTTAAACATCCACAATTACACTGGTTCATATTATCAGCTCGTTAGGCCGTTGTGCTTTGTTAAACTCCGTGTTTACATTGTTAGACAATGAAATGATTGAAAGTCGTGCATTGCAAATGTACTCCTAATTTTCCAGTTAGATAATATCCAACTATATAAATATTTGATAAACTAGATACACTTCTCACGTTTTCTATGTTAATCAGTTTATCATTATAATTAGTTATGGCTTAACCTTTATAAAATAGTTGTATATTAATGCAGCTAATAATTGTTACTTGTTCTATTATTCGCAGATTGCAAATAATTACCCAGGGATTGATAATATGTCACGCTTTATTGTATTAAAATGGTATAAATAGTAGTTTTCATCACAAGGAGCAAAAGTGGTTGTTTTTGGTGCACAATCTTGTGTTACGTACACTTTTGCGTAACACACTTTTATCAAGTAAAGTGTAACACACTTTTGCTCCGATTAATAAACAACGTTTTTTATCATACTGCCCACATAAGCCTTTGATAGTTGAAAACCTAACCCAAAAATTTGGAAGTTCAGATAGGTAAACTTTATATTTATATTTATTTTATTTACAAACAAAATTTACACGTGTTTGTTACCTTTGAAATACACAAACGTTAATTGGAACAATAACAATCTTTGAGGTTAGCGCACTGAAAAAATCCACAGCTGATTTTTCGGTCCCCTATTTTAAGGTATCAGAAAAAATGTGATTTTACGGACTAATTACAGACCCAAAAACAGCCGCTTTTTCTACAGTATGATAAAAAGTGGTGTTATTGTATTGTTCGGAAAATAAGTAAATAATGAACAATAAATATACCAAGGACAAAATTAAGATTATTGGCAAAGGTATTGGTTTTTCCTTATAAATGACTATAGGCGGATTACAGGAGTAACAAAACTTGATTACATAATTTTGCATCAGTCTTAATGATTATAGTAGTAATACAAATATTAACTTAATATCAACTTATAATAGCACTAAAGTGATAAGGGACGATATTTTTGCCTTTCGTTTACTTTATTGGTGAAACTCCCTTTAAATTTGATGGACACCTAAATATGAAAAATTATAAAAGCCACAAAGAAAAAGAGAGAAAATGCAGAAATTTTATAGAGAATTGCTTGAAATTATATGTAAATTACCATAAACACATGCATCTATATTATTTAATGGTCTTACTAATGAGCGTAAAGGGGTTTTGGTTGTTGTACATTTGAATTGTTTGTATATTTGTTTTTTCTTGTCTCATGTAGTATATATATTTTCAATGTTTCAAACTAAAAGAAGTACATTGTTGGTGTTTTATTTTTAGGTGGTCTTGATGAGATTTTGTCTCATGTTGGTCCAAGGAGCTAAAACTCAGATTTGCAGATTAATTAAATTGTTAACAGCTAACTGAGGTGAATGCCATATTCATATTCTCACCCAAAAAGATGTAATAATATGTTTTTTTAAGCACAAACAGTTGATTTACAGGTCTTAACACAAGATCTGATACACTCAAAACATCATTTAAGTTAGTGGTCGTTATTAAAAGTTATTACTATACAAAATAATTGTTTCCTTAACTATCGACACTCACAGTGTATAGTCGATGCATGCTTTGATAGTATTACAATGCAGAAAATTTAATATGATTTTGTGAAGGAATGAAAAATAGCGGGATAAAAATTGTTAGATACTTGACATAGAGTTTTATTACATGCAACGAGTACAACAGAAAGGTCGCGGGCTTGAAGCCAGGTGGAAAATTGGAAGCGACGAGATGGTGAGAAGATGCCAAATCTAAGCGCTGAGAATAATCTGGCTGAAAATCCAGGAAAGCTAGAGTTATCTTGACTAAATTAAGGAAATTGGGACGAGCAATATTCGAGCAAAATGTAGGTTCCTATAAACTGTAATAACTGTAACAATAATATCAAAGGAGTTAATCTATATCAAAGGAGTTCTTAAACATTAATGAATAATTTTCGGAACATAAAAAACAACTCAATTGTAAACTGAGTTGTAAAAAGAGTGCCATTAGAAAATAATGCCATAGCTAATGAAAATTAAAAAATGTTACATAGGGCTTGGAAATTAACAAAATAGGCCATCCTGATAAATCTCAGTATTAGCTTTTGAGGAATATATAGTTTCCAGGATATATAGTTTCCATTTTATATATCCATCTAATATCAAGTTTAGGGAATACGTAGGCGTGTTCAATGTACATTATCGAATTGAAAACCCTTTTTTAGGAAATTCCCCATATAGGGAAGAAGCTATTACCGTAGGTCTCATGGTAATACTTAAGCCTGAGACCATGATAACATTTCATTTTGATGTCCCAGATTCCAAAAAACACCATTCGTTCAAATTGGTATATATGTATATATATATATGTGTGTGTGTGTGTGTGTGTGTGTGTGTGTGTGTGTCCGTAAGCACAATAACTCTCGTAAAAAAGGTCTGATCTTATTTAAATTTAGTACAAATGTGTAAAGTATCATTTATTTGAACGAGTTCGAAAACCAGACGAATCGCACCATCCAAAGGGGGGTTTTGTACCCAAAAAATGGGTTTTTTGGGGTTTCCACATGTAATTTTTATTTAAATAAAATTTTAATTTTTATCATTGAATTCAGCATAAAAAACAAACAATTTGGTATTTTGATTATTACTCTACGTCAATTGGTTACTGAGATATTGAAAGTGCTAAACACAGTACGTTGTCTAATGTTATTCTTATGGAGAAAAATAAAAATTGTATATCTGGCTTTTTTATGAACATAAACTGACAAAACTTGGTATATGGCTTTATCTGGTTGTGGTTTATTGTTATTTGCACACAAAAAATTTTTCGCCTATGGTTCCCGTAGCAGCAAACCTAGGTTCTCGGTGCCCATGTTATTCTTATAAAGAATAATTAAAATGTTATATATTGCTTATTTATGAATTTATTTGGATGAAACTTGGTATGTAACTTCACTTAGATAAGCTCATTGATATTTTCATAAAAACCCATTATTTTGTGTTCCTTGTGGCAGCAAACCTGCATACTCATCCCCCATGTTATTCTTATGGAGAATAATTAATATTTTAAATATCGCTTGTTCGTGAATAAATTTCTTATGAATCCTGTTAAGTGTTTTAACGTGTTATGTTATATATTCCTTGGAAATTCGCTGAGTGTGCAGGTTTGCTGCGACGGGGGTATTTTAAGAATAAAACTCCTCTAAAAACTCCTCTTGACGTTTCTTATATATTAATCAGTTTTTTGTGTTTCATCAGCAAACCCAAATTTTTAAAATTGTAGATAGGATTTTAAAATTAATTTGCTCAAATTATTTTTTATTTAAATCTCACGATCATTTTATCGAAAATAAGATAATTAAAAACTCTAAATATTACAAAATCCAAACAAATTTAAGGTTATTAAATAATTACTGATATAAAAGTCTTAAATGAAAAGGTGAATTTAAAAGTATATATTATAATTTTAATGCTAAGATATTGTAAAATATAAAAGTGCATTTTTATGTTTACAAAAATGAGAGGGATTTGGAATTTGGATTTCCCTAAAAGCATTTTTGTGTTCTACATCGAAGATCCCGGGGACATTAAAATACAAAAAAGTACATACGAAAATAGAGAGCTACGAAATTGTAGTTATTGTTCATTGTTCAAGATATCTAGAACAACTCAGAACCATTCTGAAGATACAATGTAGAAGGCATCATTAAAATTCGTCCGACAGTTGTGTACTGTGACGGCTGGGCTAACATCATTACACGGCGAGACAACTGTTGAACAGAGCTCGTTAAAAATTGACAATTGGATGGGTTTTATAACACAATTTATGACAGCTTGTTGAACATTACCTAACTCCCACCGTAATTATGCATCAAATGATAAGTCTTTGAACATATTTGTTTACAGTATAGAAAACATATAAAACATACTTTTCTAATTTGTCAATTTCTTAATTTTAATTTAATTAATAAGCCAATAAGTAGACTAAATATCAAAAATAGTTCGCCAACAATGTTCACACAACTTTTTAATGTTAGAATATCAAACCAGTAAGGTTGTAAATGCTTTTCACCAATAAACTATAGATTCGATATTTTATTATTTTTTTTCAAAGTAGGTTTTTCATCAAGTTGTAACGGGGTGAAGTAATGATTGAGGGGACCTACTCGGGGTGGCTAATTGGGCTGCTAATTTGCTAATTGACTGGGTGGTTATTACAACTGGGTTGACTGGAACTTAGACGTGCTGACTCTGCTACTGGGTTTTGGATAATTTAAGATTGGAAAACTAAGAAGGCAGGCCGGTGTCTGGCCTAGCCATGAGTTGTTAATTGATACTATAATAACTAATTAGGGGTTGGAAAACGTGACTGGGTGCCCAGGGGCCTATGTATCTTTACCAGACCAGAATGCTATACTAGCCAGCTCTGATGATTAATTTAAATATAAATAACTAATAAATATCCTTCCAAGACCTACTACTGAAATTATTACAAGTGTCTAAACCTGGTAAATTGATAATTGTACTAAATAATAAGTGAATAACTAAGTTTCTGAATCCAAGCAATGATAATTTACGTTTATTAACTAATTGTCTTCTGAGGAGAGGAATAACCAGAATCTAAATATGGTAATCAGAAGCTAAACATGCGGTCGAGGAGAAGCCTCGACCGCCATCCAATTCCTACATAATCCTGTTAATTGGGGGGTCCCCTCAATCATAGCATCAAGCATTGAGGGGTCATGCTAATAGTTCACTTTCCAAAGGAAATTCACTAACAAAAACTGATACGAGGCAAACGATTCAGACTGATGTCATCAATCATTATATGTTTCAGTGAGAGATTTATCGTCTCGATGGGTCTGGTTATGATCATTGCGGCTGATAAAAACAGATAACACTATCGAATTGTATAAACATTTACCGTATTGAATAAAACATAAGTGAAAAAATTAACAGTTTTATTACGGAATGTAAATTAAATATTTTGTATTTCCAACAATAAGTAATATGCCAATACAAATGTGTTCATGCTGTAACAAATTTTGTAACCAGGTATTTATACGGTGATTGTGAACTAAATTGTTTGTTGAACCTTTCCAATACTAAACCAATAAGATGCGATTTCTTTAACATCATTAAAAAAAATATATATTTATGTAGTTACGCTACGTAAGTTCTACGTGTAAAGTAGGTTTTGCGCCGTAATTATTTGAAATCCACACTAAACTGTAGTGTGACAGGAATGGAAAGTATCCACTATACTTCTAAACAACTAAGAGAGTAAATTACAAATTGAACAAATAATATGTAATTTATAGCAATGGTTAATCGTATTTGACCGTTTTCTTAGATACATTTTTATAATACGCTAAACGTCTGTTTGGTTAAAACAATACATTTTTATGTTTTCTATTTATTCTTGCTGTCGTCAATCAAGTAACAAAAATAAGCGCAATGTATACGAATTTATTTTAAAGTCGATACCTAATACAAGTTTTTTTGTAATAATTTACATTTTCATCCTTTTGATAGAATACAAATTTACATAATAATCCCTTTGGTAACATACCTAGCCACATCTTAATGACAAAAAATATAATAAATGTAATAGCTAATTTATTATGTACAACAATGGTAGAAACCACAGCCTCATAAATAACAAAGACAAAAACAAGATTGTGCACTGAGTGTCATGACCTATATTAAGACGAGTTTTATCTTGAACAGTAACATAAGTAATGCTAACTTGGTTTGGAAAGATAGACTAATAAGAGCTACAATTTACATTTACATTTTCATCTGGTTTGCAACTAATGGATTCAAACATTAGGGGTAAAAATACATTTTTCATGATGATTCTGTTGTTGTGGAATTACAAGTTGTGTATGCTGCTTTCTTCTAAAATTATAATAGAAACCTTAACTAAATTACAAAAACCCTTTTTTAATATTTTTACATTCGGTGGTTGTAATTTTATTTGAGAGATGTAATTTTGAAAAAGTATTAATATTTTGGACCTGCAGTGCGCCTTATAGCTTTATCAGCCTTTTAGCCTTATACTATGGCCTTAACAGCCTTTTAGCCTTATATTATTGCTTTATCAGCCTTATAGTCATTAGTCAGATGACAAATCATTAGTTAAGCCACCACACCTGTATTGAGTAGTGTCTTAGTACGTCAATAATAATTTTATAGTGCCATCTCTTTGGTAATAACAGGACTACTGAAAATCATTACAAAACTATTTTATTCATTTAAATGATTCAATTGCAAAGTTTTTCAAGAAAACGGAGTGAAGGAGTTCAACGATAGTTACGTTTCCTGGGGATTCATTAAATGTAGAAACCTAACACTTAGTTGCAACATTGTTTTCTTGTATGCAATGGGTATATCATAATTTTATTAATTTGTATTACTTTTTAAGGTCAAGAATACTGTAACTTAGTTGTCTTTTTAAATATATTTTTTTACTTTTAGTTGCTGATCATATTACTTGAAAATTGATCAGCAAAGATTTCCAAGGAAACTTTGTATTTGTTGTTTTGTTCAATTATGGTGGAAATAGATTTGTTTATTTAATTATTTCACTTATAAATATTACTTTATATCATGAAATGTATATTGTACCAGTTTACTATTGTTTCAGATAATAAATGTAACTAGTTTCATTATAACTAATGCTATAAATTTGATTATAAGAATAAGGATGAATGTGATTCCAGAAAAAAAAAACAAAGTGTTAAAGAATTTGTAATTTGTGTGATTCCCTTGTCTTAGAACCTTTCATCTTAGTGCATCAGATCCTCATACAATCAATAACACAATTAAGCTATGTGATTATCTATGGGTTGCAAAACAGTTAAAATTGTGTAACACTATATTGACTGAATATAAATATGTTTAAATAAAACGATTTATTATTTTCCCATAGTTAAATAAGCAAATGCTGAAAATTAAATACAACTCTTTACACAAAATATTACAATTAAATTACCCTTTGTTGAAAAATTATCAAAAAAAGTCAAATACCTTAAGGTAGATAAGGTTATCGATAGCTTTACCTTACTATTCTCATTCATTAAAAATGTAAACCACCAAATACTGAGAACTTTATTTTTATGCCTAACACCTAGATATATTTGTCTAACATGGAGCTAATAACCTTTTCTGATGTTATTGATTTTCCCTTCCAAGAAAGGTTCCTAGTGGTTTCAGTTGTAATTGTAATTGAATAGACTTTTATCTAATTTAAGAAGTTTTTTCAAGAACTTCTTAACGAAAGTAATTAATTTTTGGACACTTATTATAACCTTTTCGTGCCATGTATCCAATTTCGGAAAGCGTTCTATTTCGATGTACGCGATGGCACCAATGTGCCAAGAAAATAATTTACTAGCTAGATTTAATGCACAATTTAAGTTACACTAACAATAAATTACACATTTTTTACCAGAAGGAGGAAAAGTTTAGTAAAATACAACAGAAGTCAGACAACGTCCAATTTCCTCAGGGTTCAATAAATTACTGTCCTTTGTTATCGAGTTACTCAATTACAGAAACGCTTGTTTCTTTTCCAAATTCGTTTTATAAGGGAATGGTTTTGTTAAATGACTGACTTTATTATATTTTAGTAATTTTAATTGAAAACGAAATGCATTCGTTAAACCACAAGCAAAAAAATTTCACATTAACTTAATGTAAATTATAATGTAGTCTTGGAAAAACTGCGAAAATGTAAAAATCTTTGTAAAATGGCTAGTACGTTCTGTACTAAACCGTTTCTTGGAATGATGGTTATAAATTAATCTATTGATGTGAAATTAGAGTTTAATTATGTTGATAGGCCTACTTTTTAAAACATAATGTATTAACACATTCAATAAATTATTCGTTATAAGTTAAGTTACATTTATGTATGTCGCATTCCTCTCAGGGGCCAGTAGTAAAATTATTATAATGATTTCCTTATTTTCTCAAAACCAAACAGCCCAATATTTAGTCGCCATGAGAGCCGCCGCGAGCCCTTGCGTGCGCTGCTAAGCTGCTTATAAACAAAGCTTTAACACCAAGCAGATTATTAGACCCTTTCGCTCTAAAAAATTATTTTTGTTGGTACAACTTTCTTATTTTATTTCTAATTGTTTTTTACTTAATTACTTATGATTCTAAATTGCTAACTTTTAACTAATTGTTTGCTCGGATGTGCTCAGGAAAAGTGGATATAAACAGTGATGCTATCGGGATCTGAGGGCAATGGCTGCCATGTGCTAAGCCTAGCTTCTCTTTACAAAAATCAGTGTTATTGCTTACAAAATTCCCTAGGCTATTTAAATTTAGCTCACAAATGATCTTCTTTGACTTGATAATAAATATACTTGTACTTGTGGTCTCCTTTACTTTATTGTAGTGAGTAGAATGTGTTTTGTATTTACTCTGGATGTCAACAAAAGGTAGGTGTACAATTTCTAAGATTTCTTTACTATTTGAATAAAATACAAAGTTACAGAGGAACAATACAATATTTATTTATCTATTAGTACAATTATGTTTCAAAAAGGTTCTCAATTAAAGGGATTTACAATAATATACAACTCAGGGGGAACAGTTACAATGTGTGGCCTAGCCTAGAAGGTAAATGACAAACAAACTTGTAGGCCTAAAACTAAATGTTCATATTTTGGGTTCTAAATGGGGTTTCTTTACAAATGAGGGCTCTTTTTCTCAGGGGGGAAGTATCGTGCTGACTTGAATAACGTTGGGATGATATTTGAAAGAATATTAAGTCCAATTAAGCTGATGTGTTGAAAAATTATAACAATGGAAATTTTGGTTGTTGTCCAAAAGGAGAGTCCAATGGTTTCACTGACTTTATGAATGGTTAAAATACTCAAAATTAAATTTGGAAAGATAGTTCAATATAAAAAATACTCTCTTGAGGTTACTTTAACTTTCAGAACATTAGACTTGTTCTATTTAAATGTCTGTATTCTTTCCAGTCCCTAAATAGAATACAATGGAAGGAGTTTACCAATCTGCTTACAAATGTTCTTCGCTCAAATACCAGTTTTTGGGGAAAATCAAATAAAAAGGAGTGAATTTAAAGATGGTATTAATTGAGCAGTAAGTCCCTAATAAAATGAGCACGTTTTTAAGAAGGTGAGTGCGTGGTTATCTGTTATGATGGTTAATTTCGTTCCCAGGACAATGTATCGAGACTTTTGTAAACAATAAATGATGGCAAGGAGTTCCTTTTCAGTGGTGGTATACCTTTGTTCGACTGGTTGTAACGTTCTCGACATAAACATTATGGCAGCTTTCTCACCATTTTCTCGTAATTGATACAAATGTCCGCCTATAGCATAGTCAGAAGCGTCAGTTTGTAAGAAGAATTCTTTAGATGGGTCTGGGTGTTTTAAGACGTTGGTTTCCAGAAATAGTTGTTTAATCTTCCTAAAGGTGACATCATCTTCTTTAGTCCAGATAAATTTGTTCTTCTTTGAAGTTAATCGCATTAATGGTTGTGTGGTTGCAGAGAATTTATCTATGAATTTATTATAATAATTTATGCTGCCAAGGAAAGCTTTAAGTTGAGTTCTGTTTTTTGGTGTAGGGAAATTTAGTATCGGTTCTACTTTGCTCTGGTCCATGTGGAGTCCATCGTTAGTTAAGGTGTATCCCAGAAATGGTACAGAATTTTGGCAAAACTTTGATTTATTAAATCGAATGGTCATGTTGGCTTCTTCTAATTTGCTGAATATGTACTCTAGATGTTTCATGTGAGACTCGAAATCGGGTGAAATTATACAGATGTCGTCAACGTAGATTGCAGTAAAATTCTCAGCTTCAGAATCGAATACATTGTCTAGCGCTCGAACTAAAGCAGCTTGTGATGTAGAGATACCAAATGGTGTCACAGTGTACTGGTATATTTTGCCTCTGAATTGGAATGCTGTATATTGTTTGGAATTTTCTGTTAATGGTATTTGCCAATATGATGCGGTCAGGTCGATACTACTTATAAATTTTGCATTTTTGCATTTTCCAAGGATTTCATTTACACTTCTGTTACATTCAAAATCAGGTATTATAATTTCGTTTGCTTTTCGGGCGTCAAGGCATAATCGTATTTCTCCCGTTTTCTTAATGACTGGAATTATCGGGTTGATAAAAGTGCTTTTACTCCTCTCAATTACACCTAAGGATTCCATTCTGTCGATCTCTTGTTGTACTGCATCTTGATATTGTTGAGGTACAGGATAAGTTGTGCTTTTAAAATGTTGTGGATTATCTACTCGTAACTCATGAGAATATTTGTTGCATATGCCTGGTTGTTCGGAGAAAACATGTTTATACTGATTTAATAACTGACTTAAAATTGTTTGTTCTTCTTTCTTGATGTAATCATTTGATGCTAAAGATGTATTAATTTCTTCTTGTGTCAATGTGCTGTCGTTTATTGGATTTGTTTGTAACTCATTGAAGTTGTGTGCTGTGCTATCATATTTATCATATATTAAATCATCATTGTACTCATCGTACATCATACTATCAAAATTATTATTCATATTATTATTTGGCCTATGGCTATTATTAATTATTATTTGACATAACTGTCCTTCATGATGACACATATTAAACTTCATTGTAACATTATCATTATTGATTTTCATATTTATTTCGTTTGTGTTGAAATTTAAATCCATTTTGAGGGCAGATAGGACATCGACTCCGAGAATTATGGGTTTTATTAAATGTGGCACTATCAAATATTCAATTAGCATCGTATGTTTATCAATGGTAGTGGGAACATATATTGTGCGGGAAACACGTTTAGACTTTTCTCCAACAGCTGTTTTGATAACGGTGTTATTCACTGGTAATTCTTCAAATGGTTGTAGCTTCATTTTATTTTCGTTGAACCAAGCTTCGGCTATACAAGTTACAGAAGAACCGGAATCAATTAAGGCATTAGTGCTGATATTGTTTAATGTTACATTGATTTCTGGACAGTTAATTTGTGTATAATTCAAATTGACATCATTTTCGTATTCATCTTCTAAAAGGAAATTTTTATCACATATTATGTTGTTGGACTGCATAAGATTTATAGAGTGATTGATAGTTTGACCGAGGATAGTGTAAGTAGGTGCTGTATTTAATGGGTGATCGCATGACAACATAACCCTTTCTCGGCCGTGGTCTACAGCGCCGAGTCGTTTCCCTGTCTCGTTTGAGACGGTGAGGAACGGGGACTAGCAGTGTTGTTGTTACTTGAATGAGGGCTCATTGGAGATACAGTTGGAGCATTAGGTGGATTGGGATTCTATCTAAATATGGCGCAGAGTTGATTCTGTTCGTTGGTAGGGTGTTGACGATCATTTTTGTAGTTTTGTTCATAGTTTCTGGGATGATATTGCTCACGTTGATACGGCTTGTTGTCATGATGACTTCGATGGTATTGCTGGTTGTTGTTACCATTATTCCTGTAATTTTGTTGATTTCGATACGAAGAGTTGTTTGGAGGGTATTTATTCTGTTGATAATTGTGGTAGTTGTTCATTTTCGGTTGATAGGCCCGTTGGTTAGCATATCGATCGTTGTAATTCTGTTGGTTCGAAGTGGTTGGACTGGCTGGTCGGTTGCTTTGCTGGTTGTTGTGGTTCCTGGCTTTCTTAGGTCCATCTTTTATGTCTTCTTTCTGCAGTAGTCTCTCCATCGCTCGGATCGTGGTGATGTTCTGTACGCTTATGCTGTCTTGGATTATTGCGTCAAATCGCTCCGCCATAAGAGTCACTATCTCCTCTTCACTTAGGCTGGGTGTCATCGATTGTAATAACAATACTCTTTCTGTCAAGTACTCCGTCCGGCTTAACGTTCCGTTGGCTCTATACTTCTCCGACTCGATTTTTGCTTAAATTCCTCGTTGGACTGCCTGGCTCCAGTATTTGAGTTCGAATTCTCTGGCAAAATGTTCCCAATCAATAATTTCACTTTTTATCAGCTGTAGCCAACGTGATGCTGGTCCTTCGAAGGATGTCTCAAGCAGGTCTTTCAGGTACTCAGTTGAGTCGCAACATTGATTCCTTTCGATTCCTCGTTCGTAATACCTTCTCAATTTATATAAATATTCGTTTGGACTGCCACTCCGTCCATTAAATTTCGGCATTAGACGATCATTGGCTTCGCTTCCACTGCATATTACTTTGATTTGTCCGGCCATTCCGTTTAATTGATTTGCTTGCTTCAGATTGGTTACTTCAGTTTCACATTTGTTTAAATTTTGATTCAAGGGATTTCGATTTGTTGTGCCTCAATTAGTTTTGTTTGCAATGTAATTTTAGGGATAACTTCATTTTTCAGTGCCGTTAGGTTTGCTTTTGAGTTCTGTTCATTATCCAGTTGCGTTTTGACAGTTAATTCTTCTATTTTTAGATCAAAATTTTGCTTATGCTCTTCCAGATGGGTTTTGACGGTAGAGATAATATTTTCCTGATATTGTTTATTTTCAAATTCGGCGGCGATTTGTTGTTGTGATATGCTGTCCAACACGAATTGTCTCATTTGAGTTTGGGAATTTTCAATTCTAAGTATTAATTTGTCAGTTAATTTGGCAGTTTCTTCAGATTGGGCATTTGGGTCATTTTGATGGCATTAATTTCTGATCGATTTTCGATTTGGTTTTCTCTGGTTTCTTGTATCTGCGATTCGAAGGCATTTCGACAGGCTTGAATTTCCTGCTGGGTTTCATTGGTATTTTCGTTAATGATTTTGGTTAATTCGGCTTTTGTCTGATGAATTTGTTGATGGAAGTCTGCATGGATTGTCTGGATTTCGGATTTTAATTCAGCATTATTTAGTTCGATTTTGGCACTGGTCTGTTCGAATTTGCTATTTAAATCGATACTAGTTTGTTCAATTTTCGTATTGGTTTGTTCAAATTTGTTATTTAGATCAAGACTAGTTTGCTCAATTTTGTTTCCCAAATTAGTCATAAGGGCGACAAGCATATTCATATCGATTGCAGGTGTCGGTGTAGTCGGGTTTGTAACATTTAATCCGCTAGTTGTATCGTCTGTGTGTGCATCAGTCATCGAGCGCGAGGAATGAATGAGCGTCGACTCGTTCAATGAGCTAGCGATACGTCCTCGTTCGTTCTGATCAATGAATCCAGTTCGGGAACCTTCGGGTGTGTCCGTCAGCGTTCGGGTCGGTCGGCTGGCGATACTGGCTGGCGTTCAGGTGTTGAGAAAGCAGAGTTAGCGTCTAAGGGCAGGCTGAGCGAGAAATCTCGCGTAGAGGTTACGAAATCGACGTTCTCTGATTGGCTGATGGGGTCGGCGTAGGTTTGGCGGTCTTTGGTTTTGACAGTTTCGTCTTCGTTCTGCGCAACATGGCGGCTGCTGGTTTCATCGTCGCTCGAGTCGGCGTCTGCTGCGGGGTAGTTTCGTGTTTTCCGTAGATTGTATTTATTTTCTGCCATCGTGTGTTCGTTTTGTTATAATATGCGAGATTATTAAATATGTAATGCTTTTGTACACAGTTATTATTGGTGGGGAAGGGAAACAATTACGGGAACTTAATATTAAATATGGTCTTATTCTAGGCTTACTCTAGTTGAGGATTGCAATGTTTATCAACTGTTATTCAAGCCAGTACGTTGGGTCGCCAAATTCTTATTTTATTTCTAATTGTTTTTTACTTAATTACTTATGATTCTAAATTGCTAACTTTTAACTAATTGTTTGCTCGGATGTGCTCAGGAAAAGTGGATATAAACAGTGATGCTATCGGGATCTGAGGGCAATGGCTGCCATGTGCTAAGCCTAGCTTCTCTTTACAAAAATCAGTGTTATTGCTTACAAAATTCCCTAGGCTATTTAAATTTAGCTCACAAATGATCTTCTTTGACTTGATAATAAATATACTTGTACTTGTGGTCTCCTTTACTTTATTGTAGTGAGTAGAATGTGTTTTGTATTTACTCTGGATGTCAACAAAAGGTAGGTGTACAATTTCTAAGATTTCTTTACTATTTGAATAAAATACAAAGTTACAGAGGAACAATACAATATTTATTTATCTATTAGTACAATTATGTTTCAAAAAGGTTCTCAATTAAAGGGATTTACAATAATATACAACTCAGGGGGAACAGTTACAATGTGTGGCCTAGCCTAGAAGGTAAATGACAAACAAACTTGTAGGCCTAAAACTAAATGTTCATATTTTGGGTTCTAAATGGGGTTTCTTTACAAATGAGGGCTCTTTTTCTCAGGGGGGAAGTATCGTGCTGACTTGAATAACGTTGGGATGATATTTGAAAGAATATTAAGTCCAATTAAGCTGATGTGTTGAAAAATTATAACAATGGAAATTTTGGTTGTTGTCCAAAAGGAGAGTCCAATGGTTTCACTGACTTTATGAATGGTTAAAATACTCAAAATTAAATTTGGAAAGATAGTTCAATATAAAAAATACTCTCTTGAGGTTACTTTAACTTTCAGAACATTAGGCTTGTTCTATTTAAATGTCTGTATTCTTTCCAGTCCCTAAATAGAATACAATGGAAGGAGTTTACCAATCTGCTTACAAATGTTCTTCGCTCAAATACCAGTTTTTGGGGAAAATCAAATAAAAAGGAGTGAATTTAAAGATGGTATTAATTGAGCAGTAAGTCCCTAATAAAATGAGCACCAAGCAATGCAAAACTTAGGCCATACTGGGAAATTTAAAATAGGAACTGTGTCCTTCACAGATTCTAGGTCTTAACACTATGGCATCTGGAGCAAGAAGAAAGATCTAGTAGAGATGAGGTCTGGAAGCATGGTCTATTGTTGAGAAGCACATGGTCACACAATTGTTAACACTTGTCACTGTAATTTAGATTCCTTAAGGACTATTTTTGAAAAGTATATTATATTAAATTTTAATTCTATTGCAATCCTCTCACATAACTTATATCTAAAATATTATTATTAACAAACATATTAAATTAAGTGAGTAGGCTATTAGATGTGGATAGGCTATGAATAATTATTGGTGATTAAATTAATGAAATACATATTATTATACAATTGCATAGATAAATAAACATTAAATATATAGAGGGGAATGCTTTCTGAGGAGTGATAATAATGATGATTATTATTAGGCATAAACATGGGACAATTAATACAAATAACATATTTAGGAGAAATTAATTAATTAACACATTTATATGGAAACTTAAATATAAAATAACACATAATGGGAAAATTATTACTAAATGATGAATGAATGACATGTAATACTATAACTTTACATTTATACTAGTAAATTTAAGGGACCACAGCCCCTAAACTTGCTTCAATACTCTGCCTCACGTGGATTTGTTTATTATTTATACGCTGAATAAAATTTAAAAAATATAAGTAAAATAGTACATGTCAGATCGTAAACAAAGTAGACACTTAATCAAATGTTTTAATGTAAACAAAGCAGACGTTTTTAAATCCTCATGCTTTTCTTACGGATGATGTTTTACGTTATTTCTCGTTTGCTGGTAACTTTTTAGAAATTATACTAACTTCCCGAATCCCTGGGATCAAGACTTTTAATTTTAGCCGTCTCCCATCAACCTGCAATTTGCTAATTTTCCACAATTTTGATTTACAAATTTCGCTTATAGAATTATATATTAAGACATTCTTTACTTTTACTCATCCTCGTCTTATGTACTTCTTTTTTGAATTCTTAATACTTAGGTTAAATATATTTTACCAATACTAATTTTTATAAAAAACATTATTTAACTTGTAAATTATATCATTACAATAATTTTTTTATCCACAACTTGGTATTTAGCGAATTTCCCCTATAGGGAAGAAGCTATTACCGTAGGTCTCATGGAAAGACTTAAGCCCGAGACCATGATATCTTTTCGTTTTGAGGTCGCCAGATGCCAAAAACACCATTCGTTCAAATTTGTATATATGTATATATATATTTATAACTAAAAAAAAATTTTTTTGGGGTACAAAACCCCCCAAAAACCCCCCTTCGGATGGTGCGATTTGTCTGGTTTTCGAACTCGTTCAAGTAAATGGTACTTTACATATTTGTACCAAATTTTATTAGATCACCTTTTTACGAGAGTTATCGTGCTTACACACACACACTAACACACACACACACACACACACACACACACACACACACACACACACACACACACACACACACACACATACATATATATATATATATATATGTATGTGTGTGTGTGTGTGTGTGTGTGTGTGTGTGTGTGTGTGTGTGTGTGTGTGTGTGTGTGTGTGTGTGTGTGTGTGTGTGTGTGTGTGTGTGTACATATATATATATATGTATGTGTGTGTTTGATCATCGCTCTACGTCAATTGGTTACTGAGATATTACAAGTGCTAATCACAGTGCGTTGTCCAATGTTATTCTAATGGAGAAAAATAAACAATTTTATATCTCGGTTATTTATGAACATAAACTGACGAAACTTGGTATATCGCTTCATCTGGTTGTGGTTTGTTGTTATTTGAACCAAAAACCAATTTTTTGCCTATGGTTCCCGAAGCAGCAAACCTAGGTACTCGGTCCTCATGTTATTCTTATGGAGAATAATAAAAATGTTATATATCGCTTATTTATGAATGTATATGGATCAAAGTATGTGACTTCACTTAGATGAGTTCTATTGATATTTGTATAAAACCCCATTATTTTGTGTTCCTTCTTGCAGCAAACCTGCGTACTCATCCTTAATGTTATTCTGATGGAGAATAATGAATATTTTAAATATCGCTTATTTATGAATATATATTTCTTATGAATTCTGGTAAGAGGCTTAATGTAATATTAAGACATATATATTCATTGGAAATTCGCTGAGTACGTAGGTATGCTGCGACGGGGGTATTACTCATTTTACAACGTTCACATTGTTGTAAAGTTTAAATGATTGATTAGGTTTATATATTGTCGTATTTGCTTAAACTGATTCAACAAGATAGTATATTTAATTATTTTAAAATCCTATAATCTAATGTGACCTCTAAGTATATTCTAGCATTTAAAAATTACGCAATATTTATGTTAGTAATTGCAATTAATGTATACTTAGTACGCAAGTGAGTATCAATAATATATTTTGTTTATAGCTTAATATTGTGTTATAAGCTTGGTGGCGAAAATACGACTTGGCTCAATGCTCTACATATGGTTGGAGTGTCTTTAATTATATTAAAGTTCCACCCTCTTATTCCACTTAAGAGTTACGTTAATCGTGTAGTAAGGTAAATTATATCACTTATGATACAGACGAACAATTAAACGTCAGTGTGAAGACGCATAAATCTCGGTTGCAATACAAGACTACGTATTTAACAATCTTATAACGATCTGAGCAAGTAGTTCCTACACTTCTGTTGAAAACTGGGAGCACAAAACAGAAAGTGACACGTCGAGGCAAGACGAGCTCTTAGAGTAAACATATTCATCACAGTATAATCCGGTCTCGAGCAGCCTACGAACATCGTATTGTAACTCAGCTGACTAATAACAAGTATATAAACACGATGTGTTGCTTTCTTCTTGTTTCCGATTTTACAGTAATACATTTTAAACTGTTTGATTATATTTACTTTTTCGTTTATCATAAATAATTCTACATTTTCATTATTTGAATGTGACCAATCAGAGAAACATTGCTATGAAACGCTCGATAGAAGGCGCAATTATAATCAGTAACATCCAAAAGAGATGATATTGTTGATATTTACTAGGTTTGGGACAGTATTAAATATTTTACAACCCTACACTCTCGTTTTCTTTTCAAATTTGGCAACTCCCTAACTATGTGACACTACAAGTTTATCAGAGCTTAGCTTAAGAACTTTGAAGACGAAACTTGGCTCAATAAGCGAGTTAGGGGACTGAACTCGTGACACACATTTTACACGAAGTAATCCCTTAACGAACAGAAAACAATAGAGTGGGGGCCACTTACCTACTTTATACTTTACAATCAATTATACTTGTATTTTTAAAACCTGGAGGGTATTATTTTATTTTAATAGTGGTTAATGTTTGAAATCTCAGCCAGTTGTCACTCGGCATTAAACTAAAATTAATTGATCTTTCTACGACTTTTTTAGATTAATGCAAAACGATTTTACGTTAAATAGGTTTCTATCAACGTAAAAAAAAACATAGAAAGACACAAAACAAAACAAAACTCTAGAAAGAAAACTACTGTAGAATATTTTTTAGTTGGTTATGATTAAAAATAACATATTTTCGTCCATTCCTATTAAGGAATATACGAAATACTAGAAATACTAGATATCTCCAGCCACTCTAATTCCTTATACTGTTTTGTTTTTGTATATTTATTTAAAAATCTACCTTACAATTTATGGTTTTAGTATGAAATTTTATGTTACTTTCACTTAAGATGCATGCTCTGTAGTTTAAAATATTTTAAAATTATACCATAGAGTTACAGAGGACCGTGTGATTGTCGTGTATTCTTATTTTTGTTTGGTAAATATGTTTGATTCTAGTGTAATGTACAGAAATTAGGATCTAAACCCAGAAATATATTTATTCATATTGCCTCTAGGATTGAAGTTTGTCTCGAAATAAATCAGGTTTATATTCCTTTCCGTTGGTTAGTTGCGTCATAGCCTTCAGCGTGTTCTTGCCCCACTGTCTGGACTTGTCCTGGGCCGGCCAAACCGAATAAATGTTTGATTTAATCATACCGTCCGTTTGTGTTGTGTTAGTGTCTAAATTACTATTTTATTTACTTTTAAATTTATCGACGCCAGATTTGATAATGGGACAGTAGTCCCGAAACTAGTCATCTGCTTGTGAACAAAGGATTGACGACGGAAAGATATATATATAAACCTGCTTTATTTCCAGTATGTAAACCTGCTTTTTATTTGCCCAAATATAATTGGGCCTAGAATTACAACATAAATAACAAAACAAATATAGTTTTCTTTGTACACAAATTACCAAGACCAAGATGTACCAACATGTTTGCAAAATAAACAGCAATCAAATCGAGGAAGACAAATAGTTTTGTTCGCTTTTAGTTCGTTACGTTATTGTCAAAATCCAAGCAAATATTCGTTCTTTAAAGCCTTTGTAGTTGGGAGAAACAGAAATCTTTTATGTAATGTGATTAATGACTTGAATCACGTCAAGTGTGCAAAACCTATAACAAAGCTTTTGTCCTATAAAAAAAGGCTTTTGTCATTTTGGTTGGCAATTTTTTTGTATTTTTTCATATTTAAGGATTGCCATTCTGAAGGGGAATAGTTAAATAATTTAAGTAAATCTATAGAAAGTCTGGTGGAATTCCAGATTCACTAGAATAACATCGTTAATATATATTTCTACTAACTGAAAATCTATTATAATTGTATTGTTTTTGTTGTAATGGTGATGGTTGTACATTTACTATAATAATTCTAAGAAAACACAGGTGAAATACCGTTTAATTTCCTGACTACTGCCTAAGAATTTAAGAGAAATACTTTGTATTACACAAAAAATATTAATTTCAAAAAATCATATTATAATAAGAGAGACGTATTGTTATAACTGCATAGTTTTAATTGTTTGAAGATGTGTATTTGCAAATATATTATGAACAAACCTTGTCAAACAAATGTCCACCTAGTCATAATACGGTATTACTATCAATCTCACATTACAAACTAAATATATGTTTCACTTATTTTGGACAGTCATTATATTTTCTTTGAAACTAGTATATAACTAGTCTCCAGATGGTGTATTTAAATGGACTATTTGACAACGACAAGAAGGGGGCACAAAAACGAGTGATATAACCCTCCTACCACGAACAGCTGATCAATAACTTTGGTCTTCTCCCAAAAACATAACGGTTGTGACTGGAACATGAACGTCCCTCCTTATTACATAACAGAATAAAACTAAACTAGTTTCTAGTTTATGTATCGTTAAGTTGCATTACTGGTTGATTTGGAATCTGTTTAAAAGAACCATCTGTTAATTCAAAGGTTTTACAGAATATACAGAATATCTTAGAGAGTATAAACAATCAAGCATTATAAGAGCATTCAAGTTTATGTCATAAGAGTTAAGTAAATGCAGATTAAAAAAGCATATTTATTAATTTTCGAATAAATATTTGTTTTAACTTGATTGATATTAGCTTGTAAATAAGATTAATTGAATAGTAAATTAGTAAAATTAATTTATCCTAGTTGATAATGGAAAACTGAACTCTGCGTGTTACGAAATGTTAACATTTTCAAAGTGTTAATCAGTAAAAAATAAAGCTAATCAAACAGTTAAGTTAAGATTCTCCTAATAAGGAAAATGAGGTGCAGGGTTAATTAGACCACTTAAAACTTTTGATAAATACGTATACTTATTTTTATAATATATTTGTTTTGTTTTGAAATCATACATACTTGAACTTCAGAAACTGCTCTCATCCGGTATTGTAGCTAACTAAAACGTAATTATGGATGCGATGGAGTTTTTTTTAAACCTAAAAATATTTCTATTTCTGAATATATAGATATAAAGTCATTTTAACTGACAATTGATTCCCATCATACGTACTGGCAAACTTACTTTTAGTTCTTCAGCAATTCTGTTAATTTCAACAGCACTGTGCACCTTCCAAGCGTTTTAAACTTAAGTAAACTTGAAACGTAAGAGGTAAGAGCCTGTAGTGACAAGTTGACAGACAGCTTCTGTAAGAGGTTATTGACTAAATCACCGAAAACATTTACAACCTGTCTGATACTTGTGTTTATAGGTAATATAAAACTGTTCTACTATTTTATCAATTACAAATATTATTTTTCTTTGATTATAATATATTCTGAAATTTATAATAACTGTAATGCTTATCAATATATATATATATATATATATATATATATATATATATATATAAGACCACCATTTATTTGTATTTTACTGCCACCAGTAAAATCCAGTACCAGACTATAATAAGTATATAAAACTTAATTAAGCTTCAATAATTAACCATTTTTCACAATTCATCAGAAAATTATGAAAATCATATTTTTTATATAATTATTTGTTTTATAGGAAAATGCACACCTCACATAGAAAATCACATATAACACAATTAATAAAAATTACTTGAGAACAACGTAAAGTCTCTCATGTCTTTGATGATTCGTGTCCGAACCTTTTTTTATTTTTGCTGATTGATAGTGGACCATTAAACTTGCTCTAATTGCAAGTAATGTTGTTTGTTGGAATAGTAATCACTTACTAATTTTTTGGAAACTTTCTATAAATAAATTTACTTCTCCTCTAACCTGTTAAATTAATATGTATTTAATCAAAATAAGGAATACCCTGTTGACGTTGCAAGTCTATTTGCTTTCAGTAACATTGTTAATTTAAGAATACATCACCTCGTTCATCATGCAAAACTTTAAAAGTAGTGTAAATAATTGAACTGCAATTACAAATTTTGTGATTTTCTGTCATCGTTATAGGCATTATTCAAATCCATCTATTAACATCAGAATTAAATAAATCTGTGAGATGGTTAGACTTATAAATGAAATAATAGTTTAACTTCCTTGCAGACATAGTTTTATTGGAAAGGTGTTTTACCCTCAAAACAGATTATTGCAATGTTTTCTTTGCAAAAGTTATACTGCGTTACTTTTGGTTAATATGTTTGGGAGTGCATGAACCATGCTGTTATTTGTTTTGTACTAATGAATAAAATTATTTAAAGAAGTGTATTTATTCAGTTGTATGTAAATCTTATTAAAACATATAATAAAAGTATATAGATGCAAGTAATTTAAATAAATAATGTAAAGAACTGGTAATTAATTATAGAAAGATAATGCGATTAGAATCATTTTATTTAAATAAAAAACAAAATCTCACATACACAACATTCCTACATGTTACTATTTTAAATATTGATTTGTGTTGTTACAGGTAATCCGAGCTACTGACAATATCGTACATATCAGATAAGTTACGCAATGTAATATTTTATGCAATGAGGACGATCTACGCATGATATACACTTTTAAAACCCTCATTATTTCTTGAAATCACATGTATAATGATGACGTTGTTAAGATTTATTTACTTACAGTTTACGTTTGTTTCGATTACTCTTGAAATCGTGTTCAGGTACGTCAATCGGTTTCTGCACTGCCAGTGTAAGAATCTTGAAAACGAAATCGAAAGAAATTTAGCTACAAAAGCTAGTAATCAAATATCTACAAGTACATATTTTTTTATATCTAAGCGAAATTCTCGAGTGGAACTTTCGGGCGTTTGGCAAGTCGTGAGATTATGGGAGGGGGTTGCGGGGATGGGAGGGGATGATGGGGGAGGGCTCCTAGTGACTGAGTGATTTTAGTATTTCGAAAAAGTTACCAGCAAACAAGAAATAACGTAAAACATCCCCCATAAGACAGTCATGGGGATTTAAAAATGTATACTTTGTTTACATTAAAATATGTAATTAACTGGCTACTTTTTTACGAACTGACATGTGTTCATACTAATATTGCTTTATTTTACTCATCACGTAAAGGGTAACAGAGTATTGAAGCAAGGTTAGGGGCTAGGTCCCTTCAAGCCACTAGTATAAAATAAATTTCGTTAATTCCAAAAACTGTAATTACGTGTTCCAAGACGTTGGCAGCCAAAAAATGCTAGATAAATAATAATAACTATACTAACTAACTACTTAACTACAAAGCTAATTTAACTAATCAAAGTTAAATTGAAAGATACTGTAAGAGATGTTATAACTAGACATGAAAGTATTAAGGTTTATATACTGCTAATAGGTAAGGTGTTAAAAAAAATAATAATTAGGAATACAGGGCCAATGACTTATTTTATAAAAGACAAAAACGGTAGTATTCTTAAAGTGGGATTTCACGATACTGAACAAAAATAGTGGCATTCATAAGGTAGACCAGAGGAAAGGAAACTGTATCTATGACGACTTGTTGGGGTTTGTTAGTAAACAGAACTCGTGGACTTCTGTTAAGGATGCTTAAAATTTATTCCATACTCTGTTATAGTTTATTTTTAAGAGGAAAGAGTTTAACACATTGGATCAAAGGGGTGGTATAACAAATCCAAAATAAAACTAACATATTTTGTTATAAAGGATTTCATTATAACTATTTTAAAAATGAGGTGATGTCTGTCAGTCTTAATTCAATTAATTTAAATAAAACAGCTGTTGTAATGATTATTTTTAAATAAAGATTGTTATTGTTTTGTTTACAATTTTTGACACAAATGACACTGTAGGTCATAAATTAAAGCGTGTGGATTTATTCTCTGTGTAACACAGTCCAATGTATTCTACTAATTTAATTTATCATCTCAAATGGAATGCATCCATTAACCAGCTCGCCGTATTTTACGATACTGGTCAAAATGTATTTGTATAAACTTTAAACAAATATTTGTGTTTAAACATATATATTAGTGGCAGCGCTAAAATCAATCATTGGGATAGATTTTTAAAATTGCTAATTAGAAATCAAACTGAAAAACTAATTGAGATTTCATTATGTAAATTTCTAGAAGAATATGTTAATTAAGAATATATATGTCTAAATTTTTAAAGACCGCAAATTTAAGTATATCAATTAAGAAATACAAATATGCTCATGAGATCTTTATATTAATAAAAAAGTACTATTTAAGCAAATATGAGTTTATTACTATCTTGTATGGATACAAAATATACAAGCACTTAGAAGCAAATTCTACATAAAAGGAAATTTTAAAAAGAAATACCATAAAAAATCAACAATAGATAAATAGTTTAAGTAACATTAATTCAAGGAATATTTAGTTTTGTGACCTGCTTCCTCCATTAGAACAATTTTAACTGTTAGAGTTTATACTGATCCTCAACAGATAATTTGAAGTAATTGATTTGTAACTCCAAGGAAATACCCTGGAGATTTATCAAAAGCAATTTGGCAACCACAAAAAGTTAACAAATAATTAACTGAAAATAAAAAAATAACATTTTAGATTTGTTGAACACTTTGTATTCGCGATGTAAAAATTCTGCCTCTTGATTCCTTGAATATTTATTTTTGTTTTTACAATTCTTCATAATTAATCGCCTTCGGATGCTCCGTTAAGTTTTAGCGAAAGTTTATTTTCAATATTGGCTTAAATGGAGAAACCGGAAGAAGGATAAAATATTTCGATACTTTAGATCCCTTTCTATATTCAATTTTTTAATCTTTACTTCCTACCTATTATTATAAAGTTGATGCTGGGAAGTAAATTGACAATGAAAGAATAAGGTGAATAAAAATAATGGAAGGTGAATCATAACTATTTTTAACGCATTGGGTTTCTTGTTGTTTGTAATAATGATGTAACATTTGTTTAAGTAACATCGCTATATCAGCATCAGTAACTATTCGTACAGTTGTCATAAAGTAACTTATTAGTTTGATTGGTAAACTTCTTTGTTTATGTATTCGAACAGCAGTTCTGTTTATCAAAAAAAGGCTACAAGTTTGCAAACAGTGAGCAACATCATCCCGTTTAAAAAATTCACAAATAGTTACACTATTAGTCTTGCATACTATATTACTCATGAACAAATATTCTGATATACATAATGCGTATCAGAATTATGTAAGTAGAATATTGTGTTGGTTGAGTCCCATGGATATATTTAATTATTTAGGTAAACCAAGACATCAGTGTGAACTAACTAAAAAAACTATCATGAAAGCAGTTTGATTTCGTTTCTAAACTAAGCTATAGCCAACAATTGTTACTAATGCTAATGATCGCCTGTAGACGCCACAATTAGACCCTGTATCGTTCAGCTGTGTGAGGGAGGGACAAGCAATATCAGCGGTTTTTGAACACCCTAGTTTTTTTTTAATTCCCTGAACTATTAAGTTTATTTTACCGTGTAAACTTCAAAAGGTTAAAAACATTTATTGTACCTACAAATTATCATTTCGCCAATTAATTGGATTTATATCTCGTTTGTTCAAAAAGAATAAAATTAATATTTTAATTTCAGATAGTAAACAAATAACAAATTTTGATTGGTTAAGATTTAAATTATTTATGGTATTTTATGACATTGCTTGTAACTTTAATATGCAAAGGTAGATCAGGTTGAAGGGTAAATCCCTCCTAACTATTAAATTGAATTTTACAGTTTCACTAGGACAAATCTTGTATACAAGTTCAATCTGAAATGTTAACAGCGTAATCCTCCTTTATTTGTTTGTTTTCATCTTTACTTGTTCTACCTGTGATTAGGACTGACTATACTTCGTAGCTGCTCTACTTACGCAGTATATTTACATATTTAAATTCAGTAAATAACGCGTTTTATCTCAAGGCTTTTCTTAATGAATATGACTAGAGTGTTCTGTTGGATGTGGAAATTTGGTAACAAAACTCTTCAATAATAATTCACCGTTGTATACTCGCTCTTTTATAACACAATGTGATGATTATTTTATAAAGGTACACATATTGTAGATGCCTGTTTATTGCACACGTAGAAATATCAGCTGCAAAACGGAATATATAAGAGCATTCCAGATTCAAGTGATAAATTGGAACGTCGGAATGTAGGACCACACGTATTTTAGAGCAGAGCCTTTATGCATGTGTAAAATATGGAATTGGGCTATTGCAGAACTAGGATAAATTATAGCCCGTGCCCACGTTGTTGTATGCAGCAAAGAAATATCACTGAGTCAATTTTTGTTTTTATGAGTGCCTAAATTGACTAATGTAAAACTTGTCAAAAGGTAACAGAAAGAAAGTATTGTTTTGAATCGTGTAGTAAACTGAACAAGTATTCTTTTAAATAAATGGTTGAATGCCTGGTTTTTTTAGTAATTGAAATTTATTGTAATGAATATTTTTATTTTATTTATCAAACAACGGCACAGCCAATACACATAGAATGAAGTACAAGTACAAAATAATTCTCTTAACATTATGCTACAGAAGTTTCAACAATAAATATAAACTTTTGAAAATGTACAATTCATGATTTGCAACAATAAAAATAGAATAAATACTATTTACTAAGTGCAAGAATGCTACTGTATTATCAATTACCTAATTAATGTTTGACAGGTTAGTGTTGGCAAGAAAGGAAACGACACTTTTAAATAGAGACAGCTTTTACAATGGCAATGAGAAGTCTACTTCAGTATATATGATGCTTGTGCTAATGCTTA
The DNA here is from genome assembly GCA_963675035.1 of Allygus modestus. Lineage (NCBI taxonomy): Eukaryota > Metazoa > Arthropoda > Insecta > Hemiptera > Cicadellidae > Allygus > Allygus modestus. The sequence continues at coordinate 406,986,631 of OY776112.1, forward strand.
TACTGTACTTACATTCAAGACGGTAAATATACAACAAGATAGTTGAAGGCGATCGATTTATACCAGTCACACCGGTCGTAATCATGCTCAGTTAGTCATGATTGGGTATGTTGATGACCGGTGTGACTGGGTTGAAATCGATCGCCTTCTACCATATTTTTGTATATTTACCGTCTTGAATGTAAGTGCAGCATGTGTAATTATATTTATTCAAATAGTAATGAACTTTTTATCAACACATAGAAAAACATAAGACAGATTTAATAGTCGAAGTTTTAGGGTTTAGTGGCCACACTGTACAGTTACTAACCCTGATTGCTTAAAAAACGATCTAACGTAAGTGCCTAATAATATTGTCTTAAAATATAAACCATTGTGGTACTAAAAATCATTAAAGATTGTTCACCAAAAATTTTTACTGCATTATATTCTTATTAACTTATAGGTTCGGTATTAGGTATTAACTTATGGGACGTTTTGATATCACTCTCAATATGAGTTGAATTTGTCTTCAAGTCACATAACTAAACTCCAAATATAGTCTATATTTCTCTGAGTTCTGACTAAAAAGATTGTGGTTCTGATGGAACTGTAAAACAGAATGAACCGGGTAATTGAATTACCGGACATAACTGAGGACTGAAAGAAGAGGGGTTTTATCAAAAAAGAGTAATATTATATTTACAATAAAATGTGTAAAGATGTATATGTTTTCATATTTTTTTAGATTAATTTTTTCACAAATTTGAAATTTTATCCCAAAACTTAGCTAACCACGTTATCTTCACAAGTTTCTCAATGATTATTTCAAAGTTTCAACCACATAAACGTTTAAAGATATTTCACCCATAGGAGTTTGTCATCCTTTATATATGCGAGTAAAAATACCGAACCCAAAAGTGTGTATACATTGTAGTCGTTGTTACTATCCTTGCAACATTATGAGCAAATTAATGTTCTACATTGCAAATTAATGTGTTTGTTTTTTATGTTGTCATATGTGAATTGTGTATTGACTTTGAATTTTAATCGATGACGAAATGCTAATATAACGCCTATATTAGCATAAAGCCACTAGATAAACTGAGTTACTTTGTAAAGTAGAAAACATGTACTACACAATACGTTCTAGTTCTAGTGCTGTAGCAAAATAATTCACTGGCGCTGATCCCTTGATTGCCATCGGTCAGTAAGATAATAACTAGTGATATATTTTTAAGAAGAAGGCAGCCCTTTTTTCCCTACTTTTCCCGTCCACATATAAACTTTAGTGAAAGTTCCCCACCCCACTACGTCAACGACTCACCACCATAGAAGTTCCTAATGTGACCCACTGAATACGTTTTGGGGGTTCGTTCAAAGTTTATATATATATATATATATATATATATATATATATATATATATATATATATATATATATATATATGTGTGTGTGTATGCACTCTAGCGGTCGCATTTTTTATCCGATTTACTTCAAATTTGGTACGGACATTCCTTTTTTAATCAGTTGGACAAGTTCGTTTGGCAAAACAATCGGAAAACTCTAACCCCCTTTTTTGGGAATTTTAAATTTAGAAATTTGAGTTTTTGGGCCCAAAAAGGGTCAGAAAAGCCCCGGATGTAAAATTAACGAATAAAAAATGGTGGCAATTAGTGTGGTGAAACTTTTAAACCCTCTCTCGTCATTCTAGCATATATATTTACCGAGTTATTAAACTAAATGTGTATTGACCAAACACAGTACGTTGTCTTATGGGGGTTTTACTTCAGAAAAGCCTGTTATTCATTTGTTGATGTCCTTTTATCATCCCCAACAATCTCACGCATACTTTAAAGCCTGACTGGACCTTCTCTAACCTTATAATGCGCAAAATTGTATTCCCAGCATTGCAGGTAAATAGAAACAGGAGCATCAAAACAGCAAAAAAATCAATATTTTCAGATTTGAATAAAAATTGGAATAATTGTATGATTTTAACTGGTTTTGAGTTTTTATAGTTTTTTATGTGGAAATTCACTTCCCTCACGTCAGCGTGCTGGGTGCGAACTCATTTTAAACTCATATTCTAACCACACCAAACTTACATCCTCCCCAGTCAATCATACTCATGCTCCGTCTAAATCTCAATGATTCATAGCAATCTCTGTTCCCTCCAAATCAACGCTGTGAACCCCGAGGCTAAAGTAAGCCACAACTGTAACGCGAGATCGATGCCTTTTAGTGAAGCTGTCATTAATCACCAGGTGACGGAAAGGTATAATTACGGGTGGTAATTAAACTGTTTTTATCCCTCCCTCCTCTTTATCCCTTGGGTGTAATTTGACTCCAGAACCATTCATCCTAAAATAATCAGGACGATAGTAAACAAATGTTTTATTGATTCTGCATTTTATCAATTTGATCTATATTTTATAGCACCGGTATTGAATATTTATAAGTTTATTTATTTCAATTTTTGATTATTTATTTTCGTTTTATATTGCTATATATTTATTTGTTTAAGTAAGGCTTGTTACTTTTAGCGTGCTAATTGGGCAATAAGCATTATCAGATAAGCCTTCTGAAGGATTTAACATGGAACAGGGTGCAGGGAATTGGTATTGGATTTGCTACTGTGTTTATGACTGTTGGACTAAATTACAAATGGATTAAATTACAAAGGTAAAGGAGGGGTTTTGGCCCATCACTTTGAACTGCCTTTCTACGCTGAAACCAATGCAGCAATTATTTTTTGAATGGCACCTTTCATTCTCATAAGACACTTTGAGAAATGATAAACTAAATCTTTAAATTTAATGAGAATGAAATAATATGATAATATGTGGAATCATATTACGGCAGCGTGGAAAAACTTTGGAAATCATGGGTCACCACACCACCTTTACATTTGAAACAAATTATCTCATTTCAAAATGGCGGATCCAAGATGGCGGCCGAAAATTTGAATTATTTAAAAATGAAGAAATACCACTTGACATTGATTGGTAGTAGTTCATTGTCACTATCTGATGTGATAACGAGAACAGAGGCATGTTTCAAGGTCGGGGAATTGAAAACTCTCTTCAAAGTAATTTTTTTCGAATAAACAATATCTTGAGAACGAATAATGATTTTCAAAATTAGAATGCGGCATTGTGTTCACCGTACAAAAGTAGGTGAAAATGATGGGTCACAACCCCAACTTTACATTTGAATAAATATTTCAATCTAACATGGTGGATCTAAGATGGCGGCTGGAACTATGAACTAATTCGAAATGAAGTATAAGTTGATCAGCAATGATCATTGATCGATGGTGGAGTCCAGTAAGGGGGGGGGGTTTCTAATGTTAATGAATGTAGACGCCAGAAAAGGGCGACACTATATCGATCAGCTTGTGCGAGAGAGGGACAGCAACATCAGCAGGTTTCGAGCGCCCTTGTACTTGTTTCGTCGCAGGACTGTGTGACATTTCGTTACGTGAATTGAGAACATTAAAACATTTATTAAACTTGAAAGTTGATTTGTATAAGATAAATTTGTATTCGTACCTCATTGTTACATAAAGAGTAAAATATGATTTCCGGCGTTAAAAAAACACCCTTTTTCCTGAATAGATTTCGTATTAATGATGTCGATCTTGGAGAAAATTATGGTGTGAAGAATCTTGCGGTATTGCTTGAAAAATGTATCGCCATACGTAACGGATGATTTTATCCTTACCATTCATTTATTTCTTTAGCCATAATGCTAGGAACACTTCCTCATAAAATATCCTTGATAAAGGGATTATTTTTGGCATTAAAAAGCTTAATCTTAAAGTAGTGTATTTTATACTTCATTCTTGCAAGTTATGAGCATAATCGATTGTGTAAATTAACGTTTATATACTTCTTATGTGATAATTGCAAATTGATGGTTTTAATTCCTAATAAATTTCACGATTTATTTTATTAAAACATAAGCTTTAAATAAAATTAAAAAAACAATTTAAACTGTCAAAGTTATTTTCCGGAATAGCAGACGATATGTATAATGACTTACTCTTAATTGCTCTTCCGGAGTTAAAATGATAAAAACTTTCTAACACAAAAACACATTAATGTTTAATCATTTGAATGTAATCAAATTTCCATGATAGTTTTTCAATACTAAATGGGAAAATATATCTAGGCTTTGACAGATATACATGAATGCTGTGTTATTCAGTTAGTTGCTATAAGTTATTAGTTTCCCGTCCAATAAACACCATCGAAGAAAAAGTAAGTAATTATTGACAAGAATTTGATCCGTTTTACCAATATTATCTGATTCAATTTGAACAAATATGATGTGATTTATGTCTAGGATAAATATTTACAGTTTACTTAAGCTGAACTGGGAAAAGGAAAGAACTGGGTAAATGAATTACCTTGCACATCTGAGGACGGAAATAAAAGGGTTTCTTCCGGGAAAAGAGGAACTTTGTTTAGCCTCAAGAGGGTATAAATCCGACATTTTCAACAAACTCGCCTAAAGTTAGTCCTCATTGATCGGTAATAAACAGATTATAGTGAATTTAACTGAAGTGAAAATTGTATTGATCCCTAAAAAATAATATTTTAAATGAAGTTCGTACAGTGGATAAACACAATGCCCCTATATGTAGTGCAAACGATTTAAAAACTCTTGCGTTAATCTAGTTCACGTAAGGAAAAAATACATTGGTTGAATTGTACACTCCCTTAAATAAATGGCAACACAGTCACTGTGGAAACGAGGAGCAGGCACTTACTCCGAGTTTGAGAATTGATTTGAGTTTTAGTTCACGCCAATTTTTAGGTTCAGGGAGCATCATAAAGATAATTTCACCGATAGCTCAAATTCTAAAACTTTCTAGAAAATAATACCATTGACTATAAATTCTGAAACAGACTTACCATTGCCATTTTAAAAGCTGTCCCTAGTTTTGTGTGTGCCAGGATTCAAAGAGTGCATAGTTACAGTAATCACCAATAGAGTATACTGTTGTCAACTATTACTTATCTTCTCAAGGAGGGGATAATACAACAGTTGGTGTGTCAGGAAGCAAACATAAGTTGATTAGCTCTTGCTTTCTGTGGAGGAAATATTTTACAAGTTAACGTAAATAACTAAAATAAATAGTTTACAGCAGCACAATGTGTCGGTGAGCTAATCAAACTAAGTCCAATTTAAATTCTGGCTAACACTAAGTGTGGGACAGCTGGGATGGGATGTCTCCTTAAGTATATATAGTCAATGGACCTTCTCCTCATGTGTGGAAGGGAAAGTTAAAATGAAATAATTTCCATTGTGTGACCTGTTACCTGTTACCTGTTATGTGAGATACTATGTGTTACCTTACTATAATACTAATTATTTTATGGGATATGTAACTACAGGCAGATTAAACCCATCTCCATTTATTTATATATATTTTCACAGGGATAAATATGTTTCTAATTACTCCTTTATTAACCAACAAATTGAGATTGTTAATAATTCGCATTTTATAAATACTTCAGGACAGTTTGTAATTAAATTCCGTGGTTACTTTATTCCACAAAGTTGTTTTATTTGCTACAGTGGTTAACTTTGAGCATTCCCCTCTGATGAAACAACAGAAAACTCATCCCTCTCCGCTTTAGGTTTGATTAACTTTATTTTATCCATACCAACCATATTTTTGGACAGTATTATCTATCCTCATAACTTTTACCTTGCTGATCCCCGCAACCTCGGTTGCGTGTTTTTTTAAATTTTGTACTTCCCATTATTTTTTTCCGTGATTCCCGTTGGTAAAAATATTTTAATTATGGAAACTCAAATAAAGTCATAAAGCGCAGTGGGAATGAGTCCTAAGGTTTAGAGCTTCGATTAATGCCTTGAAACCTTCATAGATTTAATCTGAATTACTATGCAAAGTTTTATCTCAATTAGATGGTATGTACGGGACACATAAACATTGATCTTTATATAGGCTATAGACTATAGAAATTTGTAATTTAATAATGGTAACCAGTGAGTTCTTTTATTTTTGTAAGAGTATTGTGACATTCGATCAAGCCTTCAGAATAATAATGAAAAAGCCCAAAATTGAACTTTGTTTTAAGAATTAAGAATCCATCCTTTACAAAATTTTTACATTTCTTAAGTTTTTAACATATATTTTACAAGAAGAACAGCGTATCGAACAATTTCATATAAACCGTATTGTCTTCGAAACGAGTTTGCCGTTCCACTTCCACAACCACGCATTACTCTGTATCAAAAGTTTTTCCTCATAATGGACCTCGTTTAGAAAACCTTGCTTATTAACAAATTATAATAAAAGAAGGAAAAATGTTACATTGAAAAACATTAAACTTTGACTGTTGAGGGAACAAAATTTTGAAATTTATTTATAATATAATTGCATTTACCTTGTTTATTATTTTATTGATTTTAAATATGTTTATACTGGATAGAAGGGTTATATTTGTAGTTATAAGTTGTACGAGGGGATGTAGAATTTATAATTTAGTGCAAGCTAATAACAAATTATTTTGTTTTCTAGGGTTTTATAATATTGTTAAGTTTTGTTTATGTTCATTGACGTGTTAAACTACATTACGCGGGTTTGCTATTTTTAGTTCAATTAATTATTGTTTTAATATTTTATTTTTGTTGTAACGGTAGTCCGGCTGTCTTTTTCTTTTACCGTTAGTTTTAGTTACCTGAAGGTAACCCCAAACGGGCATTGCCTAGGGGAAACCTATTATTCACCAATGTTAAAATATAAATTTTAAGATTTATTATATTTAGTTAATTGGACTATTAAATTTTCTTTGTTATTGTATCATGTTTGGTGAATAAAGTTTATTATTAGTCAATTCTAAGTATTCCACATAATGCAAGATATGTCACAGAAGACGCTTGAGACATATAATCTTGTTGTAATGCAGCTAACCAACCATTTGGCTTAACATGACATGAGGAGTATTATTACGCCATCGTACAATGATATGTAGTCATTAACCTGTGCCGTTAAAAATTAAACGGATTACAGTAGAACACTAAAACTTCAAAATCAGGTAAATTTCATTAAAATTAATACCCAACTACACTATTTGTAATCTACTGATTCAAACATTATTTTTACAGACTCTAATTTTATAAGTTTTAACCTTTTAATCATAAAATTACGGGCAAATATTTTTTAACATTAAGGTCCCCTACTTTCAACATTAAGACTATGTATTGATGTTAACTAACGTATCTATGTTATTATTACGATATACTTTATTTGTACAACTTTTTATCAGTGGATGTGTAAAAGTTAATTTAGTACATTTATTATCTTGGAACATACGATATCTTTAAACTAAACAACTGTTTCTGAAAGTTTGGGTTAGTTTAATACTTTAGTGAACTTTCGTAACTTATTTTTTTAAGACGGTGCGATTAGAGATGAAACGATTTAGATTCCACGATAAACTACCTTGATTCGTCATCTATCACTAGTCCAATAGTAATGATCTTAGCTTGCCAACAGCTGTTTCCAATCAGAAAAGGTGCATCACTTATTTTACCCTTCTGGGTAAAATCCACCTCAAAGTTTAAATCAATCTAAAATCATGTTATGCTAAAACTCACCCTTTGATGCTCTAAAGCGTGTGTCGGTGTATTAATCATTGATTGTATATTCAGGGAAAACTCTTCTCCAAAAGTTGCAAAGCAGTTAGCATATTAAACCCCAAGGGGAAAGTAAGCCACAGCTGTAACGCCGAGATCGACAACGTTGAGTGAAGCTACCATTAATTACCAGGTGACGGAAGAGGTGTAATTAGGAGTGGTAATTATACGTTTTTTTTACCTCTCTCTTCTTTGTCCCATGGAGTATTTTACCTCACGTAAAATTCTCTAAAGTTATTTAGACTGCTGTTAAATAAATGGTTTATTGATTCGAATCCAGGCGAATTATGGTCTAATTGCAAATTATTGGCGACTTGATATTTGTGGGCTAACAACAGCATACATTTAAATTAATGAAACTAGCTTTTCAAGAGTTTATCTTGTTTACCTGATTTTAGATTTATATTAAAATCAAATCAAACTGCTAATCAAATTATAATAAAGAAAATACCAATATTTTATCTTGACCCTTCAACTGAATTGTTGCCTTAGAAGAAGTTGTATTTATGTTTATCTTCCCGAGACTTTTCATTTAAGTATATGTTCATGAGTGGCAGCCTTACAGTTTTCTCCAAAGGTCCTTGGAAAATTTGGATTTATATATAGATTAATGCGAGTTTTTTATTACTAAATACTAACCCATTTTAATAATAGCTCACTTTAATAAGATACAATATATTAAACTAATGTGTGATTTACAAACGCTCTTATACAATTTAAGTGCAGACTTTATTTTCCCAAAATTGAAGAATAGGTAGGTTCTTATTTAATTTACAGGCTGATATCATTAACTATGAAGGAGACATCCCATCTATATGGCCCAGCTTTCTCACTTTTAGTGTTTGCCAAAATTTGAATTAAGTTTCATTAAGTCACCGACAGATTGTACTGTTGTCAACTATTTATTTTAATTATTATTTACGTTAACTAGCAAAAGATCTCCGCCCCAGAAAGCAAGTGATAATAAACGTATGTTTGCTTCCTGACACACCAATGTTGTATTATCCCCTCCTTGAGAGGATAAGTAAAAGTTGACAGCAGTATACTCTGTTGGTGATTAGTGAGAACTACGTCCTCTTTGAATCCTGGCACACACAAAACTATGGACAGATTTTACAATGGCAATGAGACGTCTACTTCAGTATTTGTGGTCAATGCTGATATTTTATAAGATAGGTATATTTCGAATCCTTAAAGCTTATAAAGAACTGTGGTATTCTGTTTATCTACCTTAGTTTAAGGTAACAACTTTTTAACCATGAATACTAAATCAAAGATAAGATTGAAATACAATTTATGAAGAACTATGGAATTGCGACTCTTTTTTCTCTATATCATTTTAAGATTCTAAGACATATATTTTATTTTCAAAACCAAGAAAGTAAAATACAAAAATAAACTGGAATATGTAGCACATTGTTAATTAATCACTGAATAAAATAATGCAAGATAAAAGAATCACGACGAAAAGAACGAACGGTTTTTATTATAAGCTAATAAAATATTCCTCGTCCTAGATAATTATAATTGGCGGTGCCGGGAAAAAGTGTTTACTGTTAGAATATGATAAAACTCCAGTTCTAACTGGAAATCTGATGAAGACGACTGTGCTTCCATGTAAACGTGTCGTGACACTGAATGAATACAGTCAAGGAAATTAACAGTCAGATGCTTTTTGAAAATAACCTATGGACAGTTTTAAATAGTTATTTATAGTATATAGAATTATTTTTCATATAGTTTGCTGCGACCTGTAAGTAGGTATGCAATAACTTGTCATAAAGAACATAACTATATTGTTTAAACATTTAAATTATTCAATTAAAAAAGAATAACTTTTGAATATTGTCAAACCATATACTTGTTTAAAGGCTTTTGATTGTTCCCTTTCAAAATGTTAAAAGTTGCAAATTATGTTATTACAATTTAAAACAAAACTTATAGCTATAATATTATACTACCGAAAATTATGTTATTAATATAAATAGATTTTAATATAAGTTACTATTAAAGCTTTGTCAATAAACCATGATTAAACCCACCATAGACATGTTAATAATTCCATGTTATTATGTTATGTCCCTCACATAAAACAGAAATTATTCTTTGCAGTAAAACAGTAAAATATCACTAAAAATGTCCTTTTCAACAGAACGGGAAAATGTCCCAAAAAATATTCCAATGAACACTAATGACGCCTTTTTTCATTAAAAATAATCACCAATCAATAAAATGATTCCCTTGTAACATTGATTCAAAGAAAACGAATACTGTTAAAATGTTTAAAGCCCCTTATATAAAACTATTCACTACTTATATTTAGTTAAAATGCAAAAGTGGTTTCGAATTACAAATGTGTTTAAATTTGAAAAACTCTTACTTAAACATTACGGGTTTACTTTTTTCACATATTAAATATATCTATATGAGATAAAAACAAATTTTATACATTTTTATGCCTTTTTATCAATAATAAAATATATCTTTAATTTCATGGAATATATTTAAAAAATGTGTCGAAAAAATATTGTAATACCCACAATATTACCGGTTGTAATATACTGCTTGGACGTTATTTATTATTATTTCATTACAATATATTATATCCTTACGTAATGTAATTACAATTTATGTTTTCACCGGGCGAAATGTTTAAACATTTTTGTTTTTAAAACATTTCATCATTACAAAGAAGATAATCTAAAGTAAAGAATGCATTCTGCACACATATTCTAAGTTATGACGCAAAGCAATTCTCATCATAGGATGATCCGTCACACGAGGCGCTTGTAAGCCATGTTTTAACACGGCCAATTAAACACATGTCTAAACTTGACGTGGCAGAGTTTCGTTGTATCATCGCACTATGACATAACGATGAATTGTGCTGTTTGGTGTTGTTACGTTTATAGATAGTTTCACATTTTCATCATTTAAGAAATGAGTTAAAAATATTCTTGATAAAAATAAAACGCTTGAAAAGAGTTCTATCTTTAATTTATATAAAAGAGGTTTAGTGAAGTTCTCATGTATTAAAATTGCCTAAGATAGTACCTAGATGGAACACCTTTCGTCGCTCCAAGAAAAATCGTCTCTCCATAAACATAGCATGACAAATATTAAAGCCAGTGGAGTATGGTCTGGTGTAAAACCGCTGGTATGGCCAAGGTGTTTTTAGGAGTCGTTTAATAAATCACCTGGACTACACACGTTCTGATAATATAGATAGATATTATTTTAATGAAACCGACAGATGGTCTCATTAAAAAAGTACATATTAATAGACAAATCAAATTCTGTCTTTATGAGTATTTTACCAACCGTAATGAATGGCTTAAACAACTAAACTAATTTTTAAATGTAAATTGTTCCCTTATTATATTTCTAGCGGGCCTATAAGTTTATCTTAGACATAATACAGGTAGAGGATTAAAACTGAAATATTCAAATAATTAGAGGTACGCCTCGATAGCCAAACTAGCGATTTGGATTTGGATGATAGATATATCTCGGGTTTGATGCCCTGAGTCTAACAAGACTTGGAGAGATTGGGCCCGTTGTCACTAACAATGTTAAAATACGAAGTTCCTCTGGTGTAGAACAAATAAACATAAATAATAATGCTACATTGACATATACGCAATAAAAAGTGTACTCAACGCATAAACACGGATCAGGAAAGTATGTAAATTCTTCCTCCATGTCTCTACTTCCTTCATACTACTTTTGGCAACTAGAGGAGCAAACTGTCCTGAATCCACTTATAAATCATCCTTTAGTAAACCTAAATCTGTTTTAGCGAATTTCCCCTATAGGGAAGAAGCTATTACCGTAGTCGGCATGGTAAGACCTAGGGCCGGGACCATGATAACTTTTCGTTTTGAGGTCCCCAGACCCCAAAAACACCATTCGTTCGAAACCGTATATATATATATATATATATATATATAAATATGTGTGTGTCCGTGGGTGCGATAACTCTCGTAAAAAAGGTCCGATTTTAATGAAATTTGGTAAAAACGTGTAAAGCAGCATTTATGACTTTAAGTTCGAAAACCAGACGGATCGAGCTATCCGAAGGGGAATTTTGGGGGGGTTTTGTACCCCAAAAATGGGTTTTTTGAGTTTTTTACATACAATTTTTGAAAAAGTAAAATTTTATTTTTTCCCATTAGAATCAGCATAAAAAGACGTACAATTTGATGTTTTAATCATTGCTCTACGTCAATTGGTTACTGAGATATTGAAAGTGCTAAACACAGTACGTTGTACAATGTTATTCTTATGGAGGATAAGAAAAATTGTATATCTCGCTTATTTATCAACTTATCCTGACGAAACTTTGTATATTGATTCATTTCATTGTGGTCTATCGATATTTGCACAAAAACCCATTTTTTGGTCGATTGTTCCCGTAGCAACAAACCTGCATACTCAGCCCCATGTTATTCTTATGGAGAATAATTAACGTGTTATCTCCTTTAATTATGAACATAAATTAATAAAACTTGGTTTTACCTAGTTGAGTTATATTGATATTTGTATAGAAGCCCATTTTTAGTGTTCCTTATTTCAGCAAACCTGCATACTCAGCCGCCATGTTATTCTTAAATGGAGAATAATTAAAATGTCATAAATCGTTTATTTATGAATATATATTGATGAAACTTGGTATGTGGCTTTATGTGGTATTAAGATAAATTAATATGCATTGGAAATTCGCTGAGTATGCAGGTTTGCTGCTACGGGGATATTTATTTATAGTTTGGTGGTCTGACAGGATGGGTTCCAAGCACCAAGGCCGTGGAATCATCTCATACCAATTATTTAGGAAATAATTTCGGACATTTCCTACCAATAAAACATGTTTCACCGGTTAAAACAAGTCTCTCTAACCATTCATGACAAATTCCTGCAATAATTCCTTAAATAACAAAAATTCCCCATCACAATCATCAAGAGAACTACTTACAAAATAGGCATTGGCGATTAGTGGGTATTGAACCAGGGATCTTCTGGGCCATAATCACCATCACTGTAACCACATGAACAGGTCGCTCCCTGCATGTATATGTAATAAATGCAAATTTGTCCGAGTAAAGCTGGTTTCTTATAAGTTAAATAATCCTAACTCTGATGCTTTACTTTTCAGGGGTTTTCAATTGAAAACCCATCTACTGGGTTTGATTTTTTTATGTCTTATAATTATAATGATTACAACAAAGTCTTTGAAGCCATAAAAATTCAATCTAAGTTAAGTTTCCAAAGTTGATTTTTTAGTTATTAGTTTAGTTTTCTTGATTTACAAGTTTTTTTACGAAGTTAGTGCGGAATTTTGTCTTCAGGGATTCAGAAGAAACCAATTAGTAATTGTAGTAATCTTCAACTAACCAAAATTCCAAGCAAGGAGTTGATTTTCAGGCTGTAAATTGTTAATCGAATAATTAAGCTTTGGTGAATTTTATTCGTGGTACATCAAATGGTCAGTTTCATGAGGCAACATTTGGTAATATAATGTGTGTTCACTGCCATGGAAATTAATTAAGTTTAACTCAGAATTCCGGACCAATTAGGGAAAGCTTTTGTAATGAAACGTTACAGTCAATTTTAACTCCAGTTGCAATCAAGAAACGTTAATTTTTTGCAGTTTTGTTATACATTGTAAGGATAACATTGTATAACCAGTTTTATAATCCCTACTAGCCGCTTTCCTATGTTTACTATAATTGGACCTCTTCCTAACCTTATAATACATAAACTCTCTATCCCCCCCGCAAAAAGTAACATCGGTTGTATCTTACACTCCAGCATATAGCAGTTTAAACTTAATAATTTTATTAATACTACGCTTATGCTCATTTTCGTGCAAGAGGAATAGGAAGTATAATTCCCTTTGTTCATCCAATAATAAACTTCATTCTAGACATATTAAAAAAAAAAAAAAAAAAAACAAGAATGAGGGCACCACTAGCACCGAGCACCGTAGTAGATCCGTTGTGTCCATAACAGGTGTCGGTTTGGACAGTTTTCCAATAAATGCGGCTTAAGTCCTTTAATAAAATGACTCTGGAATTGGAATATAAAAAGTTACGTTTTTATTTTAATGACTTCAATTATTTTTGCTTTTATTTTTTATCCTACAACACCAAAGTAATTCAAATCTACAACATCATATAATAATAAATGGAGAAAGTCTGTTAAGCCTCTAAACCTATAAAAGAAAGTAAGCGAGTATAAGTTTATCTTGATGAAAAACATTAATTGAGCAAAGCTAACTTAACATTTTTGGTTGTAAATATTGAAATTACCGTTTATGTGAAGAAATATATACTACCCGAACAGTACCGTTATTTTTCACTGTTATATTTAACACCTTGCCGTATATTACTCCTGAAATTTGTTCGTCAATTTACATTTGACGTTTCAATAGATTGTTGTTCAGCCGTTGAATCATAAAATGAATACAATCATACTATGTCTAGGTACACCATTCATAGTTCCAAAGTTATTAGCGAATTTACTATCGGTAGTAGTTAGTTTTTAGCACGGTGAGATCTAAGCCCGGGACCATAATAGAAATTCCTGTTATGACCCACTGAACATGTTTTGGGGGATACTCGTAGTTTGAAACTTTTCATACATCATATAGACCCCTTAAGTGTATTGCACTCAATTGGTCACATGTATCGTGCTATTTACTTCAAATGTTGTAGATACACTCCGTTCTATGATAAATTGGACGAGTTCGTTGATAAAAACAATCAAAAAACTCTCCCTCCTTGTTTGGGAAAACAATTAAAATTGTTATATTTTGGGCAAAAATATATCCCGGATACAAAATAATACATACAATACAATATAAAATAAAAAGACGACAATCGTAACCCAAACTGTATTATTGTAGCAAAAATATTTAACGAGTTGAAAATGTAAACGTACTTGCACTGAAAATGTAAATTGACTTAATCCAGTTTTATAATCCTTACTAGCCGCTTTCCTATGATTACTATAATTGGACTCCTCCTAACCTTATAATACACAAACTTTCTATCCCCCCCCCAAAAAAAGTAAATCCGGTTAAACTAGAACAGCCTAAGAGAACAAATGTTTTCCAATTTCCAAATAAAATTTGTCTAAGTGTTTGTTTAAACACCTTATTTAATTTAAAAAAAAGGTGTTTAAACGGTAATTCTCTTCCCTCATGTCAAAATTCTGCGTGTGACCTCATTTAACTTTTAAATTCTCAAGGTGTTAACTGGAACTAGAGAGGTAATGGTGTGACCTTGGTACAACGACTGCAATCGCCGGAATAGCGGAGAGCTCTCAACGGTAAACGTGTAGTTAGACGCGGTAATGACCGCTGTTTGGGTCTCAAGTCATTTTGTTCTTTACTTATTTTTATTAATTGTTTCTCCACCTCATTCTTAACTCTTTAAATAATGACAATCACTCAATACCCCCGTTGCAGCAAACCTATATAATCAGCGGATTTCCAATGCATATATATGGTCTCACAAAAATTCATACATTAATAAGTGATATATAGCATTTTATTTATTCTCCATAAGAATAACACTAGGGCTGAGTACGCAGATTTGCTGCAACGAGGAAGATAATAAATGTGTTTTTTTCAATCATCAATATAACTCAACCAGGAGAAGCTAAAAACCAAGTTTTATTAATTTAGGTTCATAACTAAGGGAGATATAAAACTTTACTTAATCTCCACATGAATAACATGGGGGCTTAGTATGCAAATTTGCTGCTTCGAGGAAAATCAAAAAAATTTTGTTTTGCAAATATTAATATAGCACAATCTTTTGAAGCCACATACCAAGTTTCATCAATATACATTCATAAATAATCGAGATATAATATTGTATTTATTCCCCATAAGGATAACATTGGACAACGTACTGTGTTTAGAACTTTGAATATCTGTGCAACGGTTGGACATTGATCAACAATTAAAACACCAAAATGATTGTTTTGTAGAGCTAAACTTATTGGTAGAAAGAATTTGAAGTTTTCAGTAAAATTATCTGAGGAAAATCTAAAGCCCGTATTCCCATAAGATTAACATAGGAAATATTATGGATGCGTTTTTTGACTTTTCTCCACAACCACTTAACCTATCTTAATGATTCAAAATACTATATTATTTGCTTTTTTAAGCTCTATAAAATGGCTATAACCAAAAATGATTTTAAAAAATGTAGGTTAAAAAGTTTAAAGATCTGATTGTTGGAAAATTTTAAAACCCCATAAAATTTCGCTTCTCATAGTCCAATCGATCTGGTTTTCGAACTTTAAGTCATAAATGTTACTATCTACATTTGTGCAAAATTTCATCAAAATCGGGCATTTATTTCAAAAGTTGTCAAGGTAACGGTCATATATATATGTATATTTGAACGAATAGTGTTTTTGACATCTGGGGACCTCAAAACAAAAAGTTATCATGGTCTCTGGCTTAACTCTTACCATGCCTCCTACGGTAATAGCTTCTTCCCTATAGGGGAAATTCAATTAAAACGTCACTACCGTATAACTGGCATTTGTCATTGGGTTATTAGTTATGATAACATTTCGAACGTTAATGTATTTTGGACCGTCTCTTAAAAAACATGCAAAGGTTATGAACATTGCCAAAAATAATAATTTCTTCACAGTGAGAAAAAGAATCCGATTGCAAAATATTTTAAGGCGTAGCAAGTAGTTTTTATTTATATAAAATCAAGTACTGAATACAATTTTTAGATAATAAGATACAAAATATACATTTTTGTGTGTAAAGACATTAAATAACAGTTATATATATACAAAGTTTTCAATTAACAATCCTGTTTTTTTTTTAGTTTTTTATACTCCTAAAACATATTTCGGATTCGAACATTCATCATAAGTTAAAGATCCGGGAACGACCAAACCTATGTAAACATCCACGGGATTTCGGTGATGGTATGGATACACTGAGCTGTCGAATGTGACACTTGAAACACATAACAAAAATTTACAACACGAACCTTGATTGAACTTTAGTCCTTCGTGGGTTAACCTCACTTTCCCAATAGCACGTTATTGACAAATGGAAATTGATATTAATTTTTAATTATTGTAGACAGGATGGGAAGTCAATGAATTAAGTTGCGTTATATCACTCAATTGTACAGTGAAGTTCAAATGGTTGTGTTTTATATCATATTAAACTGTTAAAGAATTTTATTTGGAGGTTACTAGATTGATGTGTATAACGTAAATATAAATAATCTGTTAAATAATTAAGCATGATGATTCTAGGTTCTCAGGAAAAATACCTTTCCAGGAATAGTGAAAAACATTTAGGGGTGTTTCGTTATGTGGTGAGAATAATTAACTCCGACAGAAAAAAGACTTGCGGGAAAAAACCATTCGGCCGAATAAACCTTTAAATATCAAAAGCTAATGGGGTGAATCCCAAAGGAATTTCAAATTATATCATGAATTATAAGGAATATAATGATATGCTATATGGTACAGCTTTATTACTACTAACGTTTCCCAACAGTTTTGCTTTCTCACCTGATGTCACTTTTATAGTAAATAAATAGCCAATAATTTATAATCAAACCAGCTGCTCAAATTCCAGTATTTAAACATGTGTTCAACTTAGCACTTGTATCTGATCGATGGCGTTAAGAGATTTTGTACTAACAAACCTAATAGCTTTTGTTTCAATTCTCTCACCAAGACGTTTTATTAAAGTATATACTTCATGAGTATCAGGCTCATGGTTTTCTCAAACGTACCTGTCACGCTTTCGATTACGGCATAGATATAGATATCTCCTTCAAATTCGGCACGGCATGTTTCCAATCTAATTGCATCCAACCAACGCATTTAAATATAAATATGAAAATTAAAATTCATAACATTCAATAACATTTAATAAATCTTAATTATTGAAGACTATAATAATGTGTTAAGGTAAATTTCAAATTGGTGTACCGAACACTTCTAACATTAACAAAGTCAGTGAGCAAGTTGTTTGTTAATTAGCGCGGACTGCTACATCTGCTTTGTCTTCGCGAAGGTGTTAAATGTTCAATTAGCTTTCAGTTCCTCCTGCAATCATCTCTCACCAACATAACTTAACCACGACCTAATTTAATTACCCTCACTTTTTCGTAGTGTTTTAAAGTGCAAAGAAATAAATTCACATATCCATCGAAATTATGAAACATTCATCATATGTTTGTTCATTAGCAGATTCATGTTAGACGTGGTAAGATTTTACGAACAGTTCATGACTTGTGTATATACCATTGTATAATATGTTTTTAAGATCAATATTATGCTAAGTTACAAAAAAACTAAATCTAACAATTTAAAATAAATTTAAAACAAACTATTAATTAATATAAGTGCTATCTAATAAAAGATCACCGACTTAAAATTTTGGTTTGAAATAATGCGTAAAAACTTATTGTACACAAAACATATTTATATAGATTTATGTCACCCAATTATCCCTTTATATACGTTTACTCAAAAGTTTATTTTAGCGTAAAATGCTATAGTTTCCGAGGGGAAGAAAAAATATTCCAGTATGGCTTTTTTCTACCCTACAATTCAGACATGCGATGATTGTGCACTTTGAGAGAGATATTGGGGTAGGGAAATTGTAGAGAGCAAATATAGCCAGTAAATGGAGTTGTAGGGGGGTGAGAGTGGGGGTTGTGGGATAAAAATTACTTGGAATGGCGTTTCGATCCTTGTCATAGCTAACGTTTTTATCACTCATAGGATAAGATATTTACAAGCAAATGAGATATGTTTCTGACAGGCATGGTGATTGCATTTAATTCTGGAGTGCTCCATTACAAATTTTATGAACATTTATTCGGCATAATATAAATTAAACGTTGGCTGTATTTAATTTTACACACTTTTTACTAACCGGCTTATTTAAATTGTAAATAATTACTAGCAGTGGGAGAAAAAAAATATAAATATTAAATTTTTTTCATATTTTACTGTATAAAATATAAAAAGCTGAACTACGTACTTTTACATTTCCTAACACGAAAAAGTAATCTTTCAATTTATATGCCGTAAGGAAAGCCGGTCCGATCCACTTCCAAGACGCCCATAGAGCAATATTATCCTTTATTACTTCCGTCAGTCCACTCATATCCTGTCCAACGAACAATAAGAAAGTAGACAACATGGGGTGTTTCACTTGAGGTTTCTTGGCTCTCACTTGAGACTGTTTTAAAATGGCTCTTGATTTAAAAGTATTGTTCTCCACTGCGGGTTTTATTAGCAGTAATGGCTAATTAATGTGGGACTTCATTATTTTAGTTTGTGGTTAAGACGATTCACATGGACTTAAAAACAATACGACAATTTTTGCGGGCATATCAATGCATCGTCTTCTGTCTCAACCTTTAGCGAGAGGTATCAGAGTATCATTGTTTTGTATTGTATTGAGTTTTTATATTATTCGTGGGGCAAGATATGAGAAGACAGACGGGAGTAATACAGAATACAATTTTATCTATGGGTGTATTTCATTGGGATCGGACAGGTTTTGATGAGAATGAAGCGATTGTAAATGTCATACCATGTGAAAATAAGCAGCTGCCACAGGAGCCACCAGTGTGCCCTATAAAAGGTTGATTGACAATTCCATCCCACCCCACCTTTTCCATCTCTGCTAGTCACTTTCCTTCCCGTGACCTGCGCAATATTCCCATATGGAAGACGTGCCTAGCGAGGTTTCCTAATCTAATCTTGCGGTTGATCTCCGGTATGAAAAGGTCTGATTCATGCAGAAGAGTTTTCAGTTCTGTTAACCTTTAACATCCCCCTGTTTGTATATACTAGATGGTTTAACCTTTTTGGCTAATAATCAGCAAATGTACCATTACAGAAATTCTACACGGTACAGTCTTCGAGAAAATTATTTGCCCTCCAATCCATTTCATAGAACCTCAAATTATGAAAAGCAAACTATTTTTCTTAAATAAAATTATTCAACTCCCTTCCGATGTTACCTTAGACAATAATCAGACGTTGGCAAGTTTAGATCGAGGTTGAAAGTCCTCCTCCTGGAAAAGGAATACTATAGTGTACAAGACTATATTAATGACAAGTTATGTTAGGAGTATATTTTTGATTTTACTGAGCAGATTATGTGAACTGTTTTATTTAGTTTACTATTATGTTGTTAGTTACTATGCAAATATTATACCGAAGTATGATATTTATGACCTGACCTATTGTCAATGCTATATATAGTCTGATGACAATAAATGATTTGATTTGATTAATTCTAACATCTTGGTCAGTCGGTCTTTTAGTGTCGCGTTTGAATTCAAGAAACTACTTACTTAGTTACCAATTTCACCCGTTTTCAATGTTTGTTCCAGTGGAGGAGCCATGCAGCGCCCATTGTCTCCGCAAAGGCCCCCCTGATCGCAACAAGCTCTCTGCCGCCCTGGCGCCGTGCAAGTGTCGCCGGTTGTCCCGGGGCATGACCGGACGACGTAGCAGCTCCATAGGATGCCGCTCCCTGCTGCACCGCCGCTCCTCGGTCGGCCTGTGGTACATCACATGCCAGGATCCTGTCAGGGTAAGTACTCTTCGGGTTCTACGTATTTTGAAAGTTCTAGAGGTATATCTTTTAGGTTTCCGTAAAGTGAAGTTTCACATCTATTGCTGGCTACGGGAAAGTCATGATAAGTGTTTGGATTAACTATGTTAGCGTGGACGAAAAATTGAGATTCTCTGAATCATAATTTGGCTCTCTCATTAGATTTCAGTTCTCAAAGTGGACAATTGTAATACATGTTGACCACATTATTCAAATTAGTGACCTCATTATTTTAAAAGGAATCATTTGTAACAGTTATCTAAGATGTTTTGAAATTGTGATTTGGATCAATTTTGCATAGCTCTAAGTTCTCTAAACCATAGGCACGACCATAATAAAGGAATGACAGATATAATAGTGTTAACCCAACCCTCCTTCTGCCATGTGTGTAGAAGGAAATGTCCACCTACACTAGCCAACTAACAAAGGAGCTGATACATCCAGTGGAGGGAATTACGGATAAAAAAGTGCTGCAACAACTCTAACCTAAGAACTGAATGATTTTGGCCCAGTATTGTTATCGGTTCACAGAATATTGCATAAATATTTGTGGAATCGTACGCAAATGAACTAAAATACATATTTTTAAACATAAAGCTATCACTGAACTATTACTTATTCTTTCACTTTTTAGGTAGGAAGTTTGATATAAATATTGAAGGTCGGGTGAACGTAGGGTAACTTATCAGTAAAGAAGTTGTTATTAATCTCGGGATTCCATTGCTTTGGTCATCAAATCTCTAATAGTTTTATTTTGGGATTTATCAATACCACACTTATTAATCTTATAGAGATAATTCAACGGCAGTTAAGGACATATTAAATTTTGATCAAATAGCAGTTGATAAGGATGAAGTCACAACTGGAGTAATATTTGTGGACGTTCTAAAGCGTGTTTAAGTCGTCTTAGCGTTAAACAAAAATATAACATAGTCATAACATCGTGGGATTAGTAGTATTCAACCTATAAAACTTTTATGTTGGTTATTCAGCTAATTAAGGGCTTCTTAGTAAGGCAAAGAAAATATAGTTATACAAAGGTAACGGCTCATGATTTTGTTTTATGGAAAATATTTTATAGTAAATGGCAACACTAGTAAGAGTAAACCGTGATAAAGTGTATCTTTACGAGGGGTCGTTGTGACTCACATATTTTGTGTTATACAAAGGTTCTCGTCTTCTTCACAGTGGGAGTAGATGACAAGGGGAAGTCTATCTTTATACCTTATATAAAATATATTATCCTACGCTTGATTTAATACTAAAATTGAACGAAACAGTAAAGATTAAGAGTTTGATATATATTTTTAGGAAAATTTGTATCAGCATTAAGAATTCGTAATAATTTTTGGAAACCGCAAAATGTTTTAAAGTTTTAAAATGTCACTGGAGTTGATTTTTTAATACTAATAATTTGTTTAAACAGCGTTTTCAAGAAAAAAGAAATATATGAAGCAGAAACAGTTATCTAAGATTATAAATGTTACCCAATGTTTCCAACTGTTTATTTTATTATATCGTTAATTGAAAAGATTATTGCACAACACATTTTAATAGGTGATCGTATATAGAATAATATTTAAGAAACATTAGGCTAGATGTTCATCATTTTCTAATTTTGAATAATAGGCCAGGGAAATTAGGATACAAAATTGGACAAAAATTTAAAAAAAAACCGTAAGCCAAAATATTTTTGCTGGAAAGATTTTCCCTGAGGTCCCCTTATTCAAATACCAAGTTTTCTACTTGGAGTGAAGTGAGCTTTCACCGCCATGTTGGATTTCCCCTCAACTGTATACAGAAATGCATGATACTATTTATTAAATTGCTCAAAAATAGGACAGTTTTTATAAAATGTTGACAACATTTTGACGGTATGTGTTGATCTTGATTACCTTGTCATAAATACAAAAAAAAACGCTGACTGAAGAGTACACAAATTGTAGGAATTATAGCTCGAAACAGTTATTTTATAATTTTATCCTTACATTATCATTAATTTATCAAAATATCACTTTTCATTCGAACTAGCTTAAAAAACTACAAATTTAGTTAGTATTTGAATTATCATTATATGATAATTTGTTTCAGAGAAAACTAAAATAATTCATATTGTATAAATGCAGTACGTTTTGTCTTCATTTTCTTTCAACTACTAACCTGTTGAAAATGACTTAAATTGCTTTATTTGAGTGCCAAGGACACGATTTTTAATCGTAAGACACGATTTAAATGTTCAACTCACTTTGGTCTGAAAATGTATTAATTCCCCATAAGAATGACATTGATAGGCAAGTACTGCATTTTGCACCGGCAGGCTTTCTTCACTTTATCCAGAACCACTAAAGATAAAAACATGATTAAAAATACTAAAATGTTGGTTTGTCTAAGCTCTGGAACATGATACAAAGTATTTTACAAAATAAACTAAAATGCATGGTCAACAAATTTAAAACCACATTTTAAAGAGGAAAACGCACATAAATACTGGTCGGATCTTGAAATGATGGTTAAGGCTTCATCAGGTCTAAGATATGGCAGCTTTACATGCCTATACCAATTTTCAGCAAAATCAGATGAAATTTTAACCGTTTATGGCACAAAACATTCAAAACTCATGTCCGCCAATTTGGAATATGGTGGCAAAAGATCACCTGACCTGAAGTAGAAAACTTATTTAAAACGGTATTTGAATCACACGACCTCAGTGCACATTTTCCAGAAAGAATATTTCTGCATGCAATTTGTTCATTTTAAAACCTATTTGCTAGCCTATAAGTAATTAAAGCTGATTTTATAACGGGAGGAGTGTCTGACTCTCCCATTACGTAGTATGTTTTCAACACTAAAACCAATAGGTCTAAAATTTAACGACAAGTTTTGAAGAATTTTTAAAACACAACCAACTACCGTACATTTTTACTAAATTAATCTTTCTGTACAAATAATACCAATTAATACAATTTTACATGTCAACACCACCACGATAATAGCATCTATAAGATGATAAATTATGCTTCCGTACCAGTGTAAAATTTAAAACTAATTCCAATTAATCTGAACTTAAGATGGGTAGTTTTCCTTCTTAAAGAAAAACTAGAGAAGTCCAAAACGGCTCTTTTGGGGGTTGTTTTAATTCAAGTTACCAAAGAAATCGGAGTCAACCATAACATAATTTCCAGGAGTTCCAAGAAAACAATTTCATTCGCGTTGGGTAAGAGTTTCAGGTCGCCTTTATTACAAGGGTTCTGCAACTTCTAAAAAGGTTTTGACTGTATATTTTTTTAACATTTATAAATTTTTAATACAATTTAATATGTTTATGAAATAATTAATATTATAGGAAAAGAAAATTATAGCAGTACGCAAGGTTTTTATAAGATGAAATTACTAATAAGATTAAGAACTGTTTCCATTTTACAAAACGGTGTCTTAAGGAAGATAAGGGTAATTTAATACAAGGAGCTTCCTTTTCCCGACTTAATAGCACTTCATTTAGTTGAAAAGTGAACATTGACCAACTTCCCTTCCTCCGCCGGATTCGGGGTTTTTGTACTCGGTTCAAGATAGTAGATTTGTAGGGTTGCAAAATCTGATCTCTTCCATATTCTACTATATTATCAAATATTATTAAAATATAAGTTTGTTAATCCATTAATAAATAAATATTTTCTTGGTTTGTACTATTTTGGGGTTGTTTTGAGTGTGGAATAACAGATTCAGAATAACAAACTTATACAGAAACTTTTACCATTAATAACTTTAATAAACTTCACTCTAAATTTATAGCAAACGTACGTGACTTATTTATGTGTATACGAAAAGAGATAATTTGAACAATAACGTTATTGGATTACAGAACAAATAATATATCTTGCTAAAAATATACAATATACAATTGTTACCATGGTTACCTGCTTTCACTATTAATAGTTTGTAATGCAAGCAAATAAAACATTAAGATATTTTATAATAGAAGTCTGTTTCCTCTATAGAGAGTTTAACAAAACACTTTAGTCTCCTATATGGTACACGCACTTCATAGTATTTCGTACAAAATATAATATAGGTACTACAAAACATTACTGGGTACATTATTTGTTATAACGTAGTGTAACGTAACGTATTTGTAGTTGACGTATTGATGTTGAACCAGACAGTGTTTATATATATCTTTCTCAAAATTGCTTACAAGAAGGCAAGGGTTGACTGGTGAATCAATAAGACAGACCAGATCCTCCGACACAGCCTGGCGGTGTCAGAGAATATGTAATGAGATCTTTAATTTGAATCATCAAAATTTTCTTAAGTACGATTTACTATTTCATAACCTACTAGTAACAAAAATGTAATTGTATTCGAGGAATAAGTAATATGCATCTTTGAAAATGCTACAGATTGTGCTCCTCCAATTTATTGACATATACTTCTTTAACTTGTATTTTATCCATGACTAGTCCTTTATCAATATAAACAGGATAACATACCTTAAAACTGCAATTCCTTAGTCCATTCTCCTAAACGTTCTAAAAATAAACTAAACGCTTAAGTCACACAAAACATTAAAGCAGCTCACCAGCCGTTACTCATCACTGAGCTGGTTTCGAGAGAATAACAGAAGAAGAAGAATTAACCTGATTATATTTAAATATTAATGTTTTATTTGCTTGCATTACAAACTATTAATAGTGAAAGCAGGTAACCATGGTAACAATTGTATATTGTATATTTTAACAAGATGTTTTATTTGTTCTGTAATCCAATAACGTTATTGTTTAAATTATCTTTTTTCGTATACACATTTTTTTACTGTGATAATATATTTTTAAAGATGTAACTGTAGATGTCCTATGATAAATTAAAGAGTTTTGGATAAAATATTTGTTGAATCATAGTTTAAGTGAATTTACAGGATACATTCATAACTAAATAAAGAATAATTCATATTATTTTTTAAAATTAATAATTTGAGTAAGTTTAATAGTACAAATTATACTAAAAGATTATGGAAATAACAAAAATAATTGAATAGTTTAAGGTTAATGGATAACACTCAATGCTAATTTGTATGCTGACACTTCATAATGGAGGGTATTTTTAAAACAGTATCTTATTCTCGATCCTACTAGATTATATAGCTGGAGTATGGCCAAGGTATCTTATACCGATCCCCCGCGCACTAAGCAGCAAGAAACATGAATGTCTTGTGCAGATTCGGCCAAAGTTATGTCACCAAGTCTTGAGGTCTGTAAGTCTGACATTAAAATTATTCATACTATTGAATTAACATGAAATGCAAGCAAGAACAATATGAAATTTCATTGTGAAACGTATCACTGAATTTTACCACAGTGTAAATTATTAAAATACTTATAAGACAAGGAAAATAGCAGCATCTCAGCTAAAAAAAATTAATGTATATATTAATAACACAATAAAATTATTATAATTATAATAAAATTAAATAAATTATGAAGTACATAAAAAAAATTGAATAATATGTTGTGAACATATATTAGTTCCTAAAATAACATTGGATGCCTACAGGACGTATTGATTTTATAACGATTCCCTTTGAAAATGTTAATAAAACAATGTGACATTTGCGTTTTGTCTTCCATTTGTTTAATTCATAACGCATTAATGTTTTTAAATACATACTACAACGCGTTGTTACTTTTAACAATACAAGTTTGTATATGGATTAAAAACCTATTTAGGATTAATTTATAACACATAATATGTTTTTATACAAATAAAAAATATACATAAATTAATATTTTATATATTTTTTCTTTTTAAAGTGGGAGAAATACATTTTAGTTTATAGGATACAAAAAAATAAAAACACGGTATAAAATGTCTGATCATTTAAAAACAAGGTATTCTTCTTTAAGTGGAACATTGTTCTTAAAGAGGAAGGGATCCAAAATGAACCTTTATATCACCCGCTTAAAGAATGACTACCGCTTGATATTGTGGCATTGCATCCCTTACTTTGATACATGGGCTTTTTCGATTATGAAATCCGTAAATATAAATACTGCAACGTTTTTGAAGTTTTGCAGAACATTGTGTACTCGCAGCTCAGTTAGGTTAGGTTAGATTAGGTTCGCTTTACAACTAAAACCAAAAACATATAACAGAAGTGGTTTATGTAATTATAATATAAACCATTTAGGGTACATACTAATAAATGTACACTCTTAATCCAGCTTTAAAACAGGACCTTTTCAGTACTTCATATGAGATGTGAATAAATTAATTAAAAACCCAATCAATAATGTTTTCATTTGCTTGTTTTCCCTCAATCTGAACTTTACATATGTTTATAAGAACTATTCAATGTCCTAAATTAATAGGTATAATATACAAATTTTCATTTTATAGCAGTTAAACTGCAAAAATTAATAGAACTAAATTGTTCACCCAAGAATCACTGATTAGTATAATATACCGTGTTATCATCCTAGCGATGCCGTGGTGGAAAATTGAAATAAAATTACTTTGGTTCTGCAGTTGATAAATAGATACAATACCCTAACGAGATTTTGATACTGGTGATTTATATTCCTGCTTGAGTTTCCAGGATGTTATAAATTGGGAAAATAATGTTTCTGAGATTATAGTACACATGGCTACTGTATTTTAACTACACGCCTATAGTTTTAATGTATAGAGAGTTGGAATTAAATAACATAATCTATCTTGTACAACTATTAAGTGGGTCAGGGCTAAGTTTTGAAAGTGATGTATTTTTTTTTGTTATGTAGAAATAAACAATTATTAACACTCAGCATTCATTTTCAAACAAATCATTAATGTTGAAAAATAAACAGCATTTTTTAAATTGAAAAATCTACGTCAGTGGGTTGCAGGGCTATTAAAAATGGATAACGTAATACCTTGTTAATTCTTGTCGCTAAGAAAAACACAATTACTGAGTAATATGAAATTTATTTTGGTTCCACTTGATCAACTGGTAGACTTATAAACATTATTCGGTATCTAAATGAGGTAAATAGTCACTTTTCATTTTACTTCGACAACCGTGGGGATGTAAAACTATTATTTGCCTTTACTAGGATTTGAATCCGTGACATGGCCACAGCCGTAGTTCCGCCACCGTGTCCTTACTATTACGCTAACTAATTCCTCACTAAAGGTTCACACTGAAACAAATTTCATTTCTACACCCACTTTTTAAAAAGAAAACAAACGGAAAACGTAAACTATGTTGAAATTAATTACCATATTTCAGTATGGTAATTAATCCGGGCCGTTATTAAAGTTTATTTGAAAGCTCTTCCCTGCGAAGCAAGGTACTTAATTACTGTCACGGCCCTGGAACGTCCGTGGGATGGACAAACTCATTGTTTTATTCACTTTGGCTGTCAGCGGGTGAAAAAGCTTTTCTCAATTGTTATTATGATATTTAAATTGGGTGAATATTTAAGACAGTATTTGGTGAAAAATTTATTAGTGAACGTTTTAAGTTCGTATTTAGTCTATTTAGGTCCCATAATATTCACAATTATATTTGACGTTGCACGTAGAATATCTAGGTAGGATTACCACATAGATTAAACTTGTCTTAACAATCCAAACAATTAAATGAACGATGAGTAGATAAAATGTGTTTAAAGTGTAGTACGGGGAGCAAACTTTAAAAGTGAAAATATACCTCAAATTCCAATGCAATTGTATTGAACCTATTTCAATACAACCTATTATACAAATCTGAATAATCCAAACATTTAATTTGAAAGTGTTTTTTATATACCAAAATGACCGCTGAAATTTATCTTGCAGATAATGCAAATAATTCATGAAGTAATGTAATAAAATACAAGTAATTAAGTCCGCATGCTGTACTAACAATTTAGAAAAAACATTATTGGTAGTAATCAAACAATTAACTTAATGTCCATGATGTTGATAGGTAAGGCCCACAGCCTAAGATAAGATCTTTCTGTTGCCACAATGTTGCCTTTTATCTGTTGATATTTCGTTAAGGTACAAACAACGTACTCTGAATTCTTAAACTTGTATTCTCTAGCTATAATTTAACATCGGAGGGAATAGAATACTTAAAAAGATTATATCATTTTACAACCGTAAAACACTCACATTTCCGAGTGAAAATGAGAGTAAGTAGGTTTGATTTTCATAAATAATGTTATTAAATGTATTTCGTTGGATTATTGTATCCTAGTGATTGGATATGATGTTATAATATTGTGTATTCAAAATTGTGTTTTTCTTCACAACCCTGAAGATCAAAAATATATTCACTTCGTTTTGCTAAAATGTTATACAATAACACTGAAGTCGAGAAATTACGAAAATCAGATGTTTGGGCGAAAATAATTTGCTGATCTTGTGAAATAAAATAAAGGATTTGAAAAATAACAAAAATAAAAAAAACTAAATACAATTGTTTTTTTACCAAGTTTAAAGAAACATCTAGTCTCGACCATGACGATGGGAATGTACACGACACAGTGGATCGGCTCGGCGGTCTGGGAGCAACTGTAACTCGAGAGGGAACTGTTGTCGCATCGGAGTTTCTGATGAGTTAGTGCGAAGTTGTAATCCCCACTTTAGAAACGCCATCAGGCATTTAATCAGTTTCAATCACGTAGCCAATCTGACCAGTTCTTTTAGAGTACACCATTGTTTTTTTTTTATTTATTAGGTCACAATACATCCTGGCAATTCATAACCTTGCTTTAAATCAAATGAATAATAATTTTAATTACGGTTTTATTGTGACCCATATATGTCTACTAGCGTTATAAAACACTAATTTTACCTCTAAAACTGGTTAACCTAAAATGGTTATCGTAAATTGAATCATAATACAAAAATTCTAAGAACAGATACTGTATTTTACATTCCATAACGGTCTTCCATAAATTTTATATCAATTGTGTAGTTGAAGTAGAAAATATCAATTGACAATTTATCAATAGTTTATCTTACGACAGAAAAGATAGATAGACCTCTACTTTGGGAAATTAAAGTGTTGAACACATCTCGCTGTGTGGAACATCAGGGTCTTTGTGTGCAAAAAGGGTCTCTTTAAAGTAAAAACTAATGGGAGGGATCGCTTCCTACAAAGACCTCCCTCATTTGCATATTACATGTACAACACTCTGTAGTTAAAAAAGGGCGATAGCATACTAATATCCATTTCCATAAATCAACAATATTTCAATTTTATAAATCTGTATAATATTGAAACCTAAATTTACATTTTTCATCTAACAATGTAAATTAATTACCCTAAAATTAATGGGAAAACTAGATTTTTTTTAACATTTTTATTTCATCTTTATAGGTTGACATGTTTATCTAGCAGTCCATATATAATAATTTGTTATAATTTAGTTAACAACAAAATGTATTGCATGTTCGCTACTTTAAAATGTATTACATTTATAAAATGTATGTATGTGTATTTATGTATTTTGAAGTTTACTTCGATTATCTTAGTTACTTGTTTCTTCTTTTCAAAGGGGGAAACACACTTAAAGCAAAAAAAAACATTAATCAAGATCGTTGATTGTTTATTAACTCAAATAATGCACTGAGTGGGAAATGTTTTTACCTATTAGTATTTTAGTTACCTTGTTCGACAGCTCTCGAGGTGTAATGATTGAAAATACAGTATATGTATTTGACACATTTCTAGGCTAATGGATTTGAAGATATGTTGCTGCACCACAATGTATTTTTGTAATTGGCTTAAGCCGTTGGTATGTAAATAAAATAAAATAAAGACGTTAGACAACGAGTTTATACTAAAACTAAATTAACTAAATGCTGTGTACTAAAGTTTAAAGAAACGTCCAGTCCCGACCATTACGATGGGAATGCACACGGCACTGTGGATCGGCTCGGCGGTCTGGGAGAAACTGACACTCGAGAGGGAACTGATGTCGCATCGGAGTTTCTGATGAGTTAGTGCGAAGTTGTAATCCCCACTTTGGAAACGCATCAGGCATTTAATCAGTTTCAAACACGTAGCCCATCTGACCAGTTTTTTAGAGCAGGGCAGGGTTTTTGAGAAATTAGATCACTAACAAATTACTGAAATATCATAAACTCATGTTATATAAAATGATATAACTTAAATTACGGGTTTTTTGTAAATCCATATTTTTGTCTTTTAATTCTGAAAAATGCTAATATAAGTTTTTAAAACTAGTTTTTAAGTGTACTTAGTAAACTTATGATCAACTGAATGATAACAAAATAATAAATAGAAGTAGTTGTATTGTAGATTCAGTAATGACCATTAATAGAACTTAAATAATTTGCACTTTGTTATGTACTAGAAGATATATATTGTCAAATATAAATAGTTTCTATTTAATCTGAAAGAGTAGGAAGACTCTTACTATGGAAAATTATAATTTTTAGGACACCTCGCTGGGTGGAATAGGGGTTTTTAAGGGTTTTCGTGTAGAAAGAAGTCTCTATTTAAATTGATAACCTGTTGAAAGGGAGTTTCTGCGAATCTTTCCTATAACCCTTATTTGCATTTTACTCATCTGTACATGGTGTTCAAGATCTGTATTCATGTACATCATTCTCGAATTTATAAAGAGCGATACCACAATCCTTGTGAGTCATCAATGCGACGGACTCCGGAACCATGGCAGCAGCCCTGTCGTGGGTTCGAATCGCACACATGTACTGAATTCGAATTCCTTTATCGGTACTGCACACCTCGTACTATAGTGGCTCGCTCCTTGCTTTGCTGGTTATGTTCTACGCAAAGATCTATAGTCTATGGGGACGGGTAAAGTAAGGCATAAAGAGACTGCCAATCTCCTTAAAAAATATTTAAAAATTCTAAATTAGTATGTTCTTACCTAAATTTACATATTTCACCCAAACAAATAATTCCCTCTAAATATTAATAGTAAAACTATATTTATAAATAAATATATATATATATATATATTAATATATGTAGTAACAATACAGTACAATGCAAATTTGATACAATAAGAATGTTTTTATACAAGGCAACAGGTTTGAAAACCATCTTAGTGAAATGTCTACTAAATTTCTGAAGTGTCCAAAGGCAATCTAAGGGTCTACAATTGCAACAATACTCTCGCTCTGAGAAAATACCTTTGTATTACCATAATTTTGCTGTTTCTCTGATGATCTTTCGTATGTTGGACATAATGCAGATCGTTGGAAATTGTTCTAGATAAAGAGCATGTGTACTATGCATTAATATATTTGCAGTTTTTTAAGCGTATAACACCAAAAAGAGTAAGCAGGATAGTCACAACGCTTGCGCCTCATGTTGAGGAGGTCCTGGGTTCACATATCGGACCGGCCATTACTAAGTGGGTTTGTACGGTTTCTCATCTCACATAGGCAATGAAGGATTGTATCCCCAAAATGCCAAGTTATGCAGTGGAGAAGACCGTTTGGTTCTAACTCCACCTGGGAAAGTGTCACTCAAAAATAATTTTAAAAAATAGTTTGACGAAATAAGTACGGAAGGTTAACATAATTTTTGGTGTGTTTAAGGCCCTACAACTATTTATTCTTCTCATTTTAACGCTAGGCGAGTCATTATAGCCAAGGTGATGTGACGTGGAAATCACAACCGCGGCAGCGGAGCTGTACAGCTTCGAATCCTAGTTCTCATTGGGAAATGCTACCACCACAGTTTAATTAGAAAATTATCGGCTTACTAGTAGCTTCGTTTGATAGGTGTGCACGTCATGGAGAAAACGGTAATTTTCGTTAAAAAATATTTGAAAAAGAGTTTAATCGTGGCATAAGGTAAACTAGGTGAAGTATATTTTACAAGTGCGTTTAACGACCTAGGTGCCATTTGTCATTAGGCTAATAATTAATGATGCTTTCTAAGAACAGGTAGACCTTAGATAGTAACAAGACTAGACTTTGGACCGTTCCCTATCAAAACGTTAAAAAATGTCACTGGTGTAGATAGACGCAAAACAAAAAACGACCAATTCCCATGGGATTGAACGCGATGCAAGAAACGGCTCGGCTATGGCAAGTCTGAGAAACTGGACCTAAGAGGAAACTGTTGTCGCATTGGAGTTTCAGAGGAGTTTAGCACAAAGCTAAGCGTCTTCACTTTGGAAATGCCATCGGACATCAGTTCAGGCCAACATTTACAATCGGTTTACTTTTTACAATACCTTACTAACAGCTTATATTATAATAAACTTATTTACAAACGAATTCAAACTATTTATTATATTAATAAATAATAATTTGATATATCTGAAATATTTGACAAATAATATTTAACAAAACTATTGCTTGAATAACAAAAGAAACAAAAGACTGAATTTACACTCTACATAAAAATAATTATTACGATTTAACCAATTTAGTGTGTGCTAGTTTTGATTTGTTATAATATTAATTGAAAATCTTAGTAACGTTTTTAAAAATCACTCTCTTTACATCATTAGTCAACAAATCATTAGTCAACAAATAATACTATAATAATTTTCTTTAAATAATTATGCATCGAAGAAACTCCGACTTCCACTCCGATTTAGATCCTGTCAGATTCTCTTTAAATGCGGATTATCCAAGCAAGGAAACAAGCAATAAAAAACTTTTATTTATTAAATTTAACCAGTCCCATCTACTGTTAAGACACATTGGAAGTGGTTAGACGGTAAATAAAATTTCTCCCTTTCACATAAAAATTCCAAAACGTTTTTAAGGTTTAATTAAACAGTAAATGGTGAAAACCTCATAGCAAAATAAGAAATACTTATTCAACTTCAATCCTTGCCACAATATTAAACAATATGGAATATTTGAATTGTAAATAACATCAAAACTTATTGTAATTGCTAAATGAGTAAAATTTTACGATTTAATATAGGGCAATTGTTCACTTTATTTGTAAAAACAACAAATATTCTCTACTACCAGTATCATTTTGTTATTATCAGAAAATTTATTCATCTATCGTATTTGCTCCTTATTATCATGCATCATGACTCATTACTTCATGATTTGTCTGAGTTTATTTAACGTTTAATCAATGACTTTAACAATACCCCGTACTTAGATTGAAATTTAATTTGTTACCAGCTAACAATGTTAAATCTCCTTTATAACCTTTTCATAGGATAATGCGTTCAGTAAGAATTAAATAGTCTGCAATGAAGCAAACTGTTAAGTAATTAGTTATATATAAATTAAGCTTTCGTGGTATTGTTGATTGGATGGACCATTAATGATAGTAAAATATTTGTTTGACACAGGGTATCAACAGTCCACAGAACCGAGCCAATAATTGCACAATCAGCTGGGGTTTGTGGGGTTATGTCCACTTTGACTACCTGAGGGTCGTTTGGATTCCGGCCCTTCGTTAACAACAGTTAATCTAACAGTAATTATTTAAAAAATACGGAGGCTTTGACTTGGAAAATTAATTTAACTCGGAATATTTTACCATCATTTTGGAGAATAATACCCAAATCTCAAAATATAAAAAGGTTTGTTGTCCAATCAATTATATATACAAGGTGTACATAAAGTCCCGCACGGGTTTAATATTTTTTGAATGATAAGAGATAAATCAATAAGATTTGGTACATCAACACTACACCAAAAAATCTCCTTTTTGAAGGAACTATCAGTTTTCTGTCATATCATGGGGACGTCCCGCAAGGAGTCAGAAGGAAATTTTAAATAGGAGCATAGGTCAATATGCACATCACTTTAAAGGGCTTATCTAGCAGAGTTTAATGCCGCAAACCGCACTAAAAAAGGTTGATCCAGTAAAAATTGGGGGCTGTTCAAAGGTTTTACTTGGTTACATTTTATTAGTAGCCACAACCCCATTAAAGCAAAACTGCAACTAAAATTAATACTGCAGCTAAATACTACATTATGACTGTCAATACAGAAGTGAATTATGACGTTAGTTATCCTCAAGGGTTACAAATTTGGTCCAAATCTATTGATAAGGGGGAAAAACTGGTAACAGTAACAATTAGAAAGATCTTATCTTTTTTTTAATAAAACCTTTGAACAGCCGCCATTTTGTACTGGATCAACGTTTTTTAGTGCGGTTTGCGGTATTCAACTCTGCTAGATAAGCCCTTTAAAGTGATGTGCATATTGACCTATGCTCCTATTTAAGATTTCCTTCTGACTCCTTGTGGGACGTCCCCATGATATGACAGAAAACTGATAGTTCCTTCAAAAAGTAGATTTTGAAGTGTTGTGTTGATGTACCAAATCTTATTGATTTATCTGTTATCGTTCAGAAAATATTAAACCCGTGCGGGAGTTTATGTACACCTTGTATATATATATATATATATATATAAGTGAAAACAAAATAAAAAATATATTAAAAACCCGGAAATTGTTATACTGACTCGTAAGGCTCATTAAGACATTTTAAAGATCATTCTGGGTTAGGGTTGAAAACATAATCAAATATAAGGTTTTTCAAAATGTTAACATATTTATCATTATTAGTGAATTTCCTTTGGAAAGTGAACTATTAGCATGACCCGCACGGTGAAACTTAAGCCCGGGACCACCATAGAAGTTCCTAACGTGACCCCCTGAACAAGTTTTGGGGGGTCGTTCAAAATTGTATATATATATATATATATATATGTGTGTTTGCACTCTAGCGGTCGCATTTTTTTCGATTTACTTCAAATTTGGTAGGGACGTTCCTTTCTGTAATCAGTTGGACAAGTTCGTTGGGCAAAACAATCGGAAAACTCTAAACCCCTTTTTTTGGGGATTAATCTTTCAAATTTTGAGTTTTTGGGCCCAAAAAGGGTCAGAAAAGCCCCGTATGTAAAGTAAATGCATGTAAAAAGATGGGAATTGGAAAGGCGAAAGTTTTAAGCCCTCTCTCGTCATTCTAGCATAAATATTTACCGAGTTATTAAAGAAAATGTGTATCGACCAAACACAGTACGTTGTCTTGTGGGGATTTTATATTAGAAAAGCCTGTTATTCATTTGTTGGTGTAATTTTATCATCCCCAACAACCTCACGCCTACTTTTAAGCCTGACAGGACCTTCTCCTAACCTTATAATGAGCAAAATTGTATTCCCAGCATTGCAGGTAAATAGAACCAGGAGCATCAGAACAGCCAAAAAATCAATGTTTTCAGATTTGAATAAAAGTTGGAATAAATGTATGTTTTTAACTGATTTTGAGTTTTTATAGTTTTTTATGTGGAAATTCACTTCCCTCACGTCAGCGTGCTGCGTGCGAACTCGTTTATTATTTTTATGGAGCTATGTTTAATGTTTGTGGTTTTCCCTATAGGGAAGAAGCTATTATCGCATTTGGTATGGTACGACTTAGGCCCTGGTCCATGATAATTTCGTTTCAAGGTCCTCAGATGTCAAAAACACCCTTCGTTCAAAACTTTGGGTTTAATAACTTTCGTAAAATTAGTTAGATTTTGATAAAATTTTGTACGAACATGTAAAGTAACATTTATGACTTTAAGTTCAAAAAACAGGGAGATGGCCCTTCCGAAGGGGCCATTTCGGGTTTTTTCTCCCCAAAAAGGTTTTTGTTTGTTTTACATATCATATTTTTTTATTGAATTTTTGTTTTCACTATTGGGTTCAGCATTTAAAACAAACAATTTTTTACTCTATGACAATTGGTTACTGATAGATTAAAAGTGCTAAACACATTACGTTGTCCAATTTTATTCTTATAGAGGTTAAGTAAAATGCTATATCTCGCTTGTTAATGAGCATATATTGGTATAAGGATTCATATGGTAGGCTGTTTATCGATAATTTCGTTCAAAACCTTTTTTTTTTTGTCCCTACGGCAGCAATCCTGCGTACTCAGAAGCTATCCTGTTATTCGTATGGGGAATAACATACATGTCTCGCTCGTTTATGAAGAAATATTGATTAAACTTGTTATGTTGCTTCATCTTGTAGTGGTCCATTGATCTTTGCATAAAAACACATTTGTTTGGTCCTTGTTGCAGCAAACCTGCCTGCTCAGTCCTAATGTTTTTTTTATGAAGACTAAATAAAATGTTATGTCCTGTTAATTTGTGAATATGCTTTGCTAAACTTGGTAAGTGGCTTTAATGGCATTTGATATTCGCTGGGTATGCAGGTTTGCTGCAATGGGGCATTTAAATATATTGCTTTTGACAACAAGCAGCGAAAACCAAGTTCGACGACATGACGACATATTATAGTCCAATGTCATTATCACGTCATTTGAGCGTGTCTCTCGTAACACCATGCCAGTAGGTTCCGTCTCTCATTACTTACTGTGCGCCATTTGGAAAACGTACATTGTTGTTGTAGAGTGCCTTCATTTTGTGCATAGTACTCTTACAATCGCTGTTGATGCAACTCAACCGTTGACTACGGATAAACCAATTATTTAAAGCATTAGAGAAATCAAATTGTGTTACTACTAAAAATGAGGGTTTATTAATTCCTATATGAAAAAATCGTGTTATTTAATTTGTGTTAAGGCACGAAAGAGTTGAGTATAATTCGTAATTTCCAATAAACTCATTTGCGAAGAGCAAACTATTGAAATTGAAATATATTGTTTCTACTTAAATTGATTATTTAAACCTAATTATATTTATTCTCAGTTTGAAAAATTCATTATGTTTGGTAGGTGGAGAGAAATGATTAAAATTTTTAGTGTTAAAATATTACGATTACATATATAAAAACTTATTATGCTCTTCAATAAATAAATATTTATTTCATGTATTTAAACAAACATCCAAGAGTAAAAAGTATAATATAACAAATGTTAGAGGTGGCTGAATAGATAGTAAATATAAAGGTTTTATCGATAAATAATAAAGTTATAAATAGTATCACTAATATCCTCAGGCTTCCTAATATGATGGATAGATGAAAATCTTTACACTGATTATATACGTATACAATTGTAAACAAATGATAAACTATTGATAGTTTTATACTTTGACTTAACCGTATGTCTCTCCGAAATAGTTTAAAAGGTAACTACAAAATGCGGCACACCTAACTGTTTACTTCCTGTATGAAATCGTCTACTGCACCAGCACATAACATTTTATGAAACAAGTTCAGGAATACTGTTCCCTTGATATTGCTACCTCATAATCGGAGTTATCTCTGCCAAACCACCATAAAGCCCTTATTAAGCAACTAAACACTTAAGTATCCTATAATAATGATATCAGTCTTAGCTCGTGGGACATTAAAGCCCGAGCAGAGCTCGTAAGATATTAATTACAAACCTTGGGTTCTAAATAAAAATCATCTTTGTAGTTTGTGTAACCTGCGTGAGACAGAAACTGTTTTCCATTTCGTTGTGACCTGCCCATTCTGGGTAACGTTAGGAAGCGCTGGTTTGGTAAATTGTATTTAAATCGGGAAGAATATATTGAATACATTAATGGTAGGGATTGGCGTATTTTGGGTAATTACATGCAAGAGGCGTGGAAGGAGAGGTGGGAGTGGATCAGGAAATTTAATTACGAATAAACAAGGCCTTAATACAAAAATGGGGAACAAAATATTATACATACTGTTGACCCGGAGTTAGGCTCTTTCTTGCAGTATTTTTGCATGAAATGTATATGCGTGTAAGCAACTGTGGGTTTTTATAGATTATTTTGGGCCTTCAAAATATTTAATAATGTAACATTATCATTATTTGTTTGTTTTGGTTTGCTTTCATGAAT
Source organism: Allygus modestus (assembly GCA_963675035.1). Lineage (NCBI taxonomy): Eukaryota > Metazoa > Arthropoda > Insecta > Hemiptera > Cicadellidae > Allygus > Allygus modestus. The sequence continues at coordinate 407,024,666 of OY776112.1, forward strand.
AATAATAAAATCAAATGGGTAGTTAACTGTGGAACGATTATTATTTTGTGCAATTATGTTGAACAATTCATTATTAATTAAACACTACAGTTCATTATGTATTTTGTATCTGTAAAAGTACAATAAAATAGCAATTGGCATGTTTACAATTCAGATTTGTTTGTACTTAACTATATTCAGGGTAAGAGTATTTATTTTATTCATAGGAATATTTGAAATGAATTTATTTTTGTTTTCTTAAGAAAAGTTGTTGTCTTTTAGATTTGCTTAGGACTATGAACATTGAGGGCATTACAAATGTGTTACAAACAGGAGTGACCATCCAAACAGAGTGTCTTAGGACCGTTGTTTAAGTGTATGTTCTTGTTATAATCAAAATGTTTAATTGTAAAATAAAGCTCTTCGCTCATTCATTCGTTACATCTGATATCCTGCTTGCTGAAAATATGATTATCATTGTTCTTTATTCAGCCAAGTGAAGAGACTTCTTGTTGGAGAGGGAGCTCCTCGTTGTAATCACTAATCAGCCCTTATCCTCATCTGCACTCTTCTCGGTTGGCGTCCTATTATCATAACGACACAATGTACCGTTTTTGGATTTTATCTAAACGGTATGATGCTATTGTAAAATAGATTAGGTAATCACTAAATAGTGAACTAAATGGTTCGAAGCTACATAAACCTTTTGTGGTGGATATCCCTTCAAACAAGAAACGTTCGTTAGCTTTACAGGACCTATGCGTATAGTACGTTGTAAAATGTCTAGCTCATTAAACATCTGTCTAGTTTGATTATTGTCCTTAATATAGTATATGTTTTTTAAAACTCTGACTGTTGAACAAGTTATATTAATCTGGAGTTTGGAAGTTCATTTATCATCAACCAGGAATTTAAAATTTGTTAGTCTAATTGTTATTTATTTAAGTAAGGTGCTGTCTTAAAAAAATCTACCTGAAGGATATTTCGTTCAAGACTTTTCCCCAGAGTAAATTGAAATGTATCTACTTATTAGTGAATTGTTTTTTATATTTCTTACCACCTACATAAAGAAGTTACTATGAACTCATGGTTGCAATCAATGAATAATATAATTAGTACAAAGCTGATTAAATACACGGATTTAAACATTGTCAAAACCTAGACCGCCTAAGGGAAGACAAGAATAATCCCATTGAATTATATAAGTTTTCAATTTAAAAGAAGGTCCTTGAAGATAACAGACTTTGATTTAACAACGCGTTACTGACAATTTTAATCTGGATCAATATTTTATTTACAACAAAAATTAATTAAGTATATAAATATGTATTATATTTTCAACTCCAGATCAATAAGAGCCGTTCTCCCCCACCCGACACTTGTACGTGTTCCAATCTCCCAGAGCTCTCCGAACCGCCACTGAGCCAGATTGGTCTGGCCCTAACGACAACGACACACCTGGTTACTCTTCTATCTGGTTTGCCGGGGTGTCCTTTCAGGTGTCTTGAGCGGGGGAATAGCCTAAATGTATTTTTATTTCGGATTAATTGTTTGTATTAGTTAATTTAAATACATTTAAAGATAAAGTATTTCGCGTATTTAGGCATATCGAGTTCTCAATGAAAAGTATTTTAAATCACAAAATATTTTGGTTTAAAAAAAGAATAATAGCTATCTTTAAAGAAGGATATCTGTCAAATGAGCAGCTCTTTTGGACTTAAATCATTAAATTGATTGAAAATGTATTTCAAACTACACACATAACCCTACAAAAAAGGGTTGAAATATAATAAATATGACTTTACATAGGGTTTGAACATGAAGTGCAATATATAATAATAATTATTATTATTAAGTATTAGAGTTATAGTTTGACTATATAATTGGGAAGTCTTTTACCCATGAAAAACTACATTGTAATATGAGAAGATTGCGTTAAGTATACCCATTATGTTTATATCTACTAGAGGAGACACGCAATGCAAATTAATGTGAGAGATTTGTCGACGTAGTTCCCTACTTACGCCACCAGGGATCGTAGCGGTTTTGTTCATCATGTTGTTAGGAATGTTATCGTAGGGATTTTAAAATTGTTAAATAAGCCTTTTTTATGGTCATCAAAGTGATATTTTGTTTACACGGGTCGGGTACGGCGGACGAGTTAACTCGGCCTAACGACGCGGCAGATCACGTAGTTACCTTAATATGACGCTAGATCACAGCACTGCTTTTATCCACGCTGGCTCCCTTAAGGTGTCCCCTCTAGTAGATATAAACCCAGTGGTATAGCATACCTCTGGGAGGGGTCAAGTAACTCGAATTCTTTGTGTAACATGAAGAACCTCGTCCTGCTCACGGCGGAGGAGGGGCAAATGTTATTATTCCTGTCACAATACCTTTTCTCCTTTTCATAAACAGATTTAAATGATAACTTTCATTTTATTACGTTCAGTAAAACATTTTGAATAAAATATACCGTAGTAATTTGTGTTTTATTCATTAGATTTCAGTTCTCAAGTAAGATTATACAAAAAATCTGTTGTAGGAATTTTCATATGACTGTTATTAACAAAGGTTTAGCTATTAACTTTATTTTGTTACTTTAGTATTAAGCAGTCGGTTTAATTATCTATCCTAAATCTTCATTTTACAAAATCGACGAAGTAATAATTAAAATATACTTAACTAAGCTTAAGGGTTTTATCACAATATTCTAAATTGAATACTGTTGAATTTAGAAGGGCAATATTATAAAATATCCTTTTATTTTACGAAAAGGCAAAAACCTATATACTAAAACTTCCCCATCACACGCTCCGATTACCAATATAATCTGTTTATAAAATGACGCTATTTTATATCACTGTTTTAAAAAGTGGCATTGGATTGACTTTAATAACGTTTAGAGGGCAAGTCTCAGTGAACGTTGAAAGCTCATGTTAGTTTCATGGACACAGCCTTGCCACAAGTCTATGAAACTTACATGTTCGACTTCAGGGTTGGAGTTTCTGAGTATATTAATGGTTACAGTGAATAACGGGTGAAGCTTTAAAAGAAATACTTTTTTATATGGTCCTTCTTTTACAAAGGAGGTACTTGTTGTACTAATTGTTAGTGAGCAGGATTAGTGTTTTACTAATTTTACTTAAAAGTATAAGGTTAAACTGTTCCTTTTAGCGAATTTCCCCTATAGGGAAGAAGCTATTGCCGTAGGTGGCATGGTAAGACTTAAGCCCGAGACCATGATAACTTTTTGTTTTGAGGCCCCCAGATGCCAAAAACACTATTCGTTCAAATTTATATATATGTATATATATATATGTGTGTCCGTTACCGCGATAACTTTTGAAAGAAGCGCCCGATTTTGATGAAATTTGGCACAAATGTGGAGAGTAACATTTATGACTTTAAGTTCGAAAACCAGATCGATTGGTTTTTGAAGGGGGTTTTATGGGGGTTTAAAATTGTCCAAAAATCAGTTGTTTGAACGTTTTACCTTAAAATTTTAAAAACACTAGATTTTGGTTACAGCCATTTTGTAGAGCTTAAAAAAACAAACAATTTAGTATTTTGAATCATTAAGCTAGGTTTAATGGTTGTGGAGAAAAGTAAAAAAATGTGTCTTTAAAATTTTCCATGTTAATCTTATGGGAATACAGTTTTTAGATTTTACTCAGATAATTTCATTAAAAACTCCACATTTCTTTCTACCAATTAGTTTAGCTCTACAAAACAATCATTTTGGCGTTTTAATTGTTGTTTTACGTCCAACTGTTGCAGTGATATTCAACGTGCTACACACAGTACGTTGTCCAATGTTATCCTTATGGAGAATAAATAAAATGTTATATTTTGATTATTTATGTATGTATATTGATGAAACTTGGTATGTGGCTTCAACTAGTTGTGGTATATTGATAATAGCACAAAAAAAGTTTTTTATTGATTTTTCCCGGTAGCAGCAAACCTGCATACTCGGCCCCCATGTTATTCATATGGAAAATAAGTAAAGATTTATATCTCCCTTAGTTATGAACCTAAATTAATAAAACTTGGTATGTAGCTTCACCTGGTTGAGTTATATTGATAATTGCAAAAAAACACATATCTTATCGTCCTTGTTGCAGCAAACCTGCGTACTCATTTATAATGTTATTCTTATGGAGAATATATAAAATGCTATGTATCACTTATTAATGAATGTAGTTTTGTGAAACTTGGTAAGTGGCTCTAGGTAGTAGTGATACCCACATATCTGCATTGGAAATTCGCTGAGTATGCAGGTTTGCTGCGACGGGGGTATTTAATTTTCGTCTGCGGGATTTTATACTAAAATAAACTGACCTGGTTTTATAAGTACATTTTACTTGTACACATTCTAACATGATTATTGCAAAACAGTTATTACTATTTAGTAATCAAACTCGCATGACTGTCGTGAAAATAATAGTAGATGTCCTTTAGTTAACAAAGCAATCTACTAAGAAGGATAAGAGTAATTTAATGAAAGACACTCCCGTTTCTCGACATAATAGCGCTTCATTTAGCCGAATTGTTAACACTGACAAACTTCCTGCTCTTACCGGATACGAGGTTTTTCGTCGTCAGATCAAGATTGCAGCCTATTAGTGTTAAGAAGAAGTAATCTTAAATATAAAGAAACACTGAGTATTTTGATAGTCTGTTTATACATTTTATCTAATAATGCTCTTTAGCTTTTAAACTAACATGGGAAAGTTTTAAATGTACTCCATTTTAACTCAGAAGAAGCCACTAGAACCATTACATTAGTCCAACTTTATAAAAAATCTATAAATAGAATATGCAAACTATCGTAGGTGGAAGTTCATTACATGTTGAAATTACTATGTTAAATTTGATATAGATTATTTTAAAGGGAAGGTATTTATTCTTACATTTGAATAGAGTTTAACATGAAATAGTATTTATCTTTACATTTACTTTTAAAACTTTAGTATACATTCTCTACATAATATTGTCATTGGACTCAAATAAAAGTTGGAAAATATAAATACATTTAAAATAATTCCTCCTAAAGTTATATTATCAATAGTGTTAATATTTCAAAGCGTAACATAACGTACTAATTAATTTAGGAACTCTTTACAGTTTGTAACTACATATCTTTTTACATTATACATGCATTCAGTTCAAATTGAACCAAAACAATAAATATTGTTGATTTATTACTTATTACTGTGGTTTGGAGAAAGTATAGCTCTTAACAAAGAAGACGCTTGGATCAAATGTGGATGCACTATGAACTAAATGTTTACATTCTGAGGAAAGTTAGTCAGTATAAACATATGAACACATATAAAAACGTAAACAAAACAGACTTAGTACAGTCACCATGATTTCTTAACTTATTCACGTCCAATACTATTTTAAAACAACAATTTTATAAATAGTTTCTAGCCAAAATATAATTTTTCACTCTCAAAAACCCAGTGGAGCTTCTTTACTATACTGTTTTAGTACAATAAACATCCACGTAACGCAGTAGCTTACAGTCGCAAGAGCGGAAAGTTGGTTTGGAGTGAGTTTTGTCAAAAATCCTGACCCAATCTACAAGTCACCGCCTGTGACACGGAAATACTGGGTTTTGTGTCTCTTTACATTGGGACTGAATGTTACAATTTACTTTATTTCAAACTATATATTTTGTTCATTACTAATGATTGAAACATTCCTGGCATCAATGTGGAAATCTTTAAAGAATGTAGGAGAGATCTTACTTCCTTCAAATAGATAATTAAGACCTATAATTAATAATTATGTACTTTACAACGTTATCTTAACATTTAAAATATGTAAGTAGTCAATTTTTGTAACACAAAGTATTTTTTAACTACAATAGATAATGTGTAATGTGTTTTACCCGACGCAAATTTATTTATTGAGATCTCCTCAGTCGGTGCATTTATATTTTTCAACGAGGATGTAATGCCAACCTTAATCAGGTTAATACTACTTTACCAAGTTATAAAATTGGTTAAGTATACATGAAATATTTTATCGAAAACGCCCGTAAACCAAAGGATAAAGGATAAAGGACCTATAACAGGTTATGTAAACTGCAGACGTAACACAACAAATAATAAATAATAATAATAATTCAATGACGTAACAATAATAATTCTTCAAATCTTAAAGTATTGTACTGCGTCGTAAAACACCTTTGTACTCAGGAAAGTTATTAGATAACGCAATAATGCAAACATGAAAAGAATCATCTTTGTTTCTTTAGTTTAACAAGGTTTAAATGTTAACTAGATTTACGAGAAAAGGACATAAGTACAAACGAAACAGTTAAAAAATTTTTAATTTATTATTATGATGAGTGAAGATTCAACAAATCATAATTTTTTTAATTAACTTAAATAGGAAGACGAAAATGAATCTATTCGCCACAATACAAATCTTAGACATAGTTCTGTGGTTCTGTGTTCATCAATTTGATTATCTATGATTAAACTCTGGATATTAATTCTAAATATTATTTACGAAAAAAAATCGTGTCCTACTAAATATGGTTTTTGTAAAAATTACATTCGAGCAAGCTATCTGAAACACGATTTGTATGCGCATTTTAAAGTATATTTTTATCACCTTTTGAGCAAATGTTTCACACTATATATTATTATAATAACCAAAATGTTGATATTTTTTGTGGAATAATATTCATTATAATGGTCGGAGTTTTAATTTTTTTATAAAATAGTCATTGGTAGTAATAATAAATTGTCTAATTGTAAATAAATAATATATCATTTCAGATAATCATTGTTAATAATGATAAATGTATTAAGAATTGTTGCTCACCTTCTTCCGAAATACTTTGTCCATAGAAAAATAAATCAGGTACAGAAGTGTCACGAAGTAGGGAAAAAGCGTACACGCTGTCGCGTCGTTCAAGTCTGAGTTAGCGGTGCCTTGTTGCCAAGTCGGGCAGTGCGGGATTCCCAAATTCCCGCAGGGAGCAATCTCGGTCGCTTCCGCCACGGCCACGGTAGGCGGTAAGGCTGATCTGATAAAAACGTGTGGCTGTGTGGCAGTGAAGATCACTCTCCCGTTGTATGCACAGGAAGTGGAGGATGTGCACAAATCTCGTTTCGAACTGATCTGGTACTTACTAAATTTCTGGAATGTTATTATTACAGAAGGATAAAACATGAACTGCATTAGACAAATTCAACCTTTTAAATTCCATAAATTGCAATGATGATTAACAATAAAATACCCCCGTTGCATCAAACCTGCATACTCAGAGAATTTCAAATGGTACTTCACTACGTCATGAACCACTTACCAACTTTCATCAAAGCATATTCATAAATAAGTGCAATATGAAATTTTATTTATTATTCATAAGAACAACATTAGGACTGAGTATGCAGGTTTGCTGCATCAAGAACAACTAAAATCTGTTTTTTTACAAATAAAATAGATCACCATAACATAAAGCAACATTTCAAGTTTTACTAATTTATATTCATAAACAAGCAAGATATCACTTGTTTCTTATCCTCCGTGAGAATAACATTATAGCTACTGAGTACGCAAGTTTGCAGACTTGGGGACCACAAAAAATTGGTTTTAAATGCAAATATCAGTACGAAAAAAAAAGTTGTTTAAATATCAGTAAAACCTAAACAAATGAAGCCACATTACAAGTTTCGTCAATATATGTTCATTAATAAGCGAGATATAACATTTTACTCTCTCCATAAGATTAACATTGGACAACGTATTATGTTTAGCACTTTCAATATCTTGGTAACCAATTGACGTAGAGTGATGATAAAAATACCAAATTGTTTGTTTTTGTAAGCTGAATTCAATGGTACAAACTAAAATTTGGGTTTATAAAAAATTAAATTTAAAAAGTTAAAACAAATTTTGGGGTACAAAACCTGCTTTAAAATAGAGCGACCTGTCTGGTTTTCCAACTCATGAAAATAGACGCTGCCTTACACGTTTATACAAAAGGCATTTTTACGAAAGTTATCATGCCTACGGACACACACACACACACACACACACACACACACACACACACACACACACACACACACACACACACACACACGCACACGCACACACGCATACATGGTGTTTTTGGCACCTGGGAGCCTCAAAACAAATGTTATCATGGTCCCGGGCTAGGTCTTACCATGCCGACTACGATAATAGCTTCTTCCCTATTGGGGAAATTCGCTAAAACTATTAAAATTATTAAAAATATATGCATCTTTCATCTAAATAATGTGTACCGTAAGAATAATTCTAAATAATTAATATCTCGATTATTTATGAATGTATATTGATGAAACTTGGCCTGTGGCTTCACCTAGTACTGGTATATTGATATTTGCATAAACAATTTTTGTTATTGTCCCCGTAGCAGCAAACCTGCATACTCAGCCCTAATATTATTCTTATGGAGAATAAATGAAGTTTTATCTCTCCCTTAGTTATGAGCATAAATAAAAAATAAAACTTGGTATGTAGCTTCACCTGGTTAAGTTATATTGATAATTGCACAAAAACATATTGTTTATATTTCTTGATGCAGCAAATCTGCGTACTCAGCCTTTAATGTTGTTCTTTAGGAGAATACTCTACATAAAATGCAGAGTGTATACAACATGTTGAAATGTTAGCAGCCGATGCCATACAAATTTACTATAAATTCACTGAAGAAATTAGCTCTTCACGTAGGAACAAGTTACTGTAAAATATTAAATTCAGTAATAAAATGCATTACAATTTAATCGTTAAACATAGTTTACTTTTAAAATTATGATTTTACCTATTTTCTGTAACCCTTTATTTATAAATCAGGGTATGTTTATAAAACATACAGAGAGAGCTTAAGCTTTTAATCTTATTATTGACGCGATGAACCCATACACGAAAACTATCCTCGAACTAAAAAATGTTTAAAGAAATCGTCAGTCAACATTAAACGTACCAGTATCTCAGAAGATTTTAAATGTATTTTTAAAGTTGGTAAATCGATAAATTAACATTGAGGCAAAATCTTTAGCATCATTGAATAGAAAACTAACCAGAGAAGTATATAATGCGAAGAGCGCGTAAACACTGCACTCAATACGACAAGCGCCAAGCAGGGCGAGGGAATTTTTCCCTACCGGCTGGGCCGGCCGGCCAGCCGGCTGGAGTGCACAGACAGGCAACGTCGCTTGGCCGGTTTTGTCGTATGATCTGGCCGGTTGAATTAACAATTTTGTGTTAGCAAATTTTAGCATTACGTGACACTTCTATACCTGCTTTATTTTTCTATGCTTTGTCATTTTGAAATGACATCTCTTTTATAACTAAAATGAATAACATGACACTGAACTATTTTTTTCATATTGGTTTAAATTTATATGACACAGGAGATTTTAAGGATACAAACTGCTAGCACTGCTAGCACTGCTAGCTTTCTAGTTTTAAAACTAGCGATTCCTTGATTTTCAAAATCGCTTTATTTCTTGTTTTTGCATTTGGAATTCGGAGCTTGTACATTCCAAATAAAAATTTTAAATAAAAAGTTTTAAATAATAAATTTTTTTATATTGTCAAAGTAAAATTACATATCATTTAATTGATAACAACAAATAACTCCAATATATATTAATAATATAACAAACATTTTGATACATCAAAAACTCTTTTCTGAAAGGTAACAGATTTGGTAATTTTTCGGAGACAGAATAAATATGTTCTTGATGTCCAGAGCGTTGAAAGGCAAACTAAGGGTTGACGACGTCGATAAGACCCACAGTTTGAGATAAGACCTTTGTGTTGCTTCAACACTGCCGTTCATCTGGGCCCTCGTTTAGTTGGACTAAATGGAATAGATTTTCACTTTTTGTGATTTAAATATAAATACTTAGATAGTTAAATATACACTTTTCTTAGATTTTTAATCAATATATATCATATCTGGACGTATAATTTACAATTGTAATTTTCATAAACTATAAATCACTATAGGTTTTTAGAAATAGGATAAAGTCGTAGAAAATGGATATTGAGCTTGCGCATATTCTTTTGTAAATCTTAATGTTAGATTTCGACCGATTTCCATGGGGATGCACACGGTGCAGTGAAGTGGCAGGTGGTTTCTGACCAACTGGATCTCATGAGGCATGAAACTGTCTTCGTATTGGAGTTTCAGATGAGGATCGCACGAAGTTGTAATGTTCACTGGAAACGCTGTCAGGCATTTAATAAGTTCAATTCAAAATTAATAGTGTTTTTAATAAACGTATACAGTATACATTTTCAAGACAAAATTCTTTAACTCATTTTAGAGTATTGTATTGATAACTTTCCTCTAATAATTTAATCATTTGTTTTAGGGGATATTACATGAAAAGGAGCTATAAATAAAACATTAAAAGAAAGGAAATGACTAAAGCGATATTTACAAAAACATATAATTCATGACCTGCAAGACGTTTGGTTAGAATTTACTTAATGTAGTGTAATTGTTATGCCTTCTCCAAAAAAATGGTCCACTTTGATAAAAGGACAAACTAAAAAAGGTTTAATGAGCAACTAAATATTTTGCATACCATCAAAAGACTTGTTGAAAAAGACCTTTAACGTTTTTATACAATGTCTTATAAAGACTTGTGGATTGTAATATTCTTAGAATGAAATCCTCAGAATAATTGTCTCAATTATAGGATCATCGTTCGGAATACTTCCATTTATATGACAGTAAAAATATTAACTATACACAATATTAACAAATATTAACTATATATATATATATATATATATATATATATATATATATATATATATATATATATATATATACGGCTTTTATAAGTAAAAACATGTAAGTTTTACGTAAAAATGATTTCTCCAGGGTACTCATCTTGCTTTTTGTCCATCTATACCCACACACACATATATATGTATATATATATATATATTATTTCAAATTTAACATGAATCTTATAAATTTTAAAAGGTTATATCAGAACAGTTTACAAGTTTATAATCATGGAGAATTATTACAAATTAGAATAATTATTAAACAAAAAATAGGAAAAGGTAACAATTTTTTAAATATAGATATAGTTTAAAGAAGTACCTACATTATTTAAGAATATAAAACAGCAAAACTATAGTTAACAACATTTATGAATTGATAAATCACCGTATGGAAAGACATTCTTTATTTAACTTTTTAAAAGAAGATTCTTGAGTTTGAAAAAAGCAAATTTCTTTTATTTAGGAAATTAAAACCACATTATTTCTTATATTTTGTAATCGTTGTATTGGTACAATTGTCCAGTACAAAATCTACAGTTGTTCCTCCAGTACACAGCAATAACTAGAGTCGTCCCCCACCACCCGACACTTGTACGTTTCCAATCTCCCCGAGCTCTCCAAACCGCCACTGAGCCGGATTGGTCTGGCCCTAAGGACAACGACACAGCTGGTTACACTTCAATCGGTTTGCTGGCACAACCTACAACGTGTTTGAATCAGAGAAGCAGCTGTTCTTGTAGCGTATTATTTCCAACCGTGCAGTATCGTTGGTGCTTCACTAGATCTTGCTGTTGGATGGGAGTGTTATCCCCTTCTACATTACCACTCCTAACCTAAACTACTGACCTAATGTAACTTTGCTCTTTGAAAATCTGCTATGTTTTAATCTAGATAGGAGTATTGGATGTTACAAATTGACAATTAAAACTAAATACCCCAGTCACAGCAAACCTGCGTACACAGCGAATTTCCAATGAATGTATATGTTTCTCACTACCACATAAAGCTACTTACCAAGTTTCATAAAAATACTTTTATAAATACCGGTATAACATTTTTCTGCAACAAGAAAGATAAAAAATGTTGTTGTGCAATTATCAATATACCAGTACTAGGTGAAGCCACATGACAAGTTTCATCAATATACATTCATAAAAATCTAGATATCAATTGTTAATTCATTATTCTCCATAAGAATAACATTGGACAACGTTCTGGGTTTAGCACTTTAAATATATATCTGCAACGGTTGGACGTAGAATACAAATTCAAAAAGAAAAATGATTGTTTTGTAGAGCTGAACTGATTGATAAAAACAAATGTGAAGTTTTCAGTAAAATTAACTTACGAAAAGCTAAATACCTCTCTGTCATAAGGTTAACATGGGGAATGTTAGTAACATGTTTTTGTGGATTGCCCCGCAACTACTTAACCTAGGTTAATGATTCAAAATGCTTTATTATTTGTTTTTTAAGCTCTATAAAATGGTCACCACTAAAATTGAGTATTTTTAAAATGTTGTAATAAAAAATGCAAAAAACCAATTTTTGGAAAATCTAAAACGCCCATAAACCCCCTTTCCCATGGTCCTATATTTCTGGTTTTCGAACTTAAAGTTATGAATGTCACTTTATACATTTTACCCAAATTCCATTGAAATCAGTCTTTTCTACTCAATTTATCTCATTCTCGGACACACACACACACACACACACACACACACACACACACACACACACACACACACACACACACAACACACACACACACACACACACACACACACACACACACACACACACACACACACACACCCATATATAGTATATATACATAAATTTGAACGAATAGTGTTTTTGGTATCTGAAGACCTCAAAACAAAAAGTTATCATGATCTCGGGCTTAAATCTTACCATGCCACTTACGGTAATAGTGTTATCCCCCTTCAGGGTAAATTCGCTAAATACCCCCGTCGCAGCAAACCTGCATACTCAGCGAATTTCCAATGAATATATAACATAACACATTATAACACTTAACAGGATTCATAAGAAATGTAATCACAAACAAGCGATATTTAAAATATTAATTATTCTCCATAAGAATAACATTGGGGATGAGTACGCAGGTTTGCTGCAACAAGGCACACAAAATAATGGGTTTTTATGCAAATATCAATAGAACTCATCTTAGTGAAGTCACATACCAAGTTTCATCCATATACATTCATAAATAAGCGATATATAACATTTTAAGTATTTTCCATAAGAATAACATGGGGACCGAGTACCTAGGTTTGCTGCTACAGGAGCCATAGGCGAAAAATTGTTTTTTTGTGCAAACAACAATAAACCATAACCAGATCAAGCCATATACCAAATTTCGCCAGTTTATGTTCATAAATAAGCGAGATATACAATTTTCCTTTTTCTCCATAAGAATAACATTAGACAACGTACTGTGTTTAGCACTTTCAATATCTCGGTAACCAATTGACGTAGAGCAATGATCAAAATACCAAATTGTTTGTTTTTTTTAAGCTGAATTCAATGGTATAAATTAAAATTTGATTTAAATTAAAATTAAATGTGAAAACCCCAAAAACCTCATTTTTGGGGTACAAAACCTCCCAAAAACCCCCCTTCGGATGGTGCGATTCATCTGGTTTTCGAACTCGTTCAAATAAATGGTACTTTGCACATTTGTACCAAATTTCATTAAGATCGGACCTTTTTACGAGAGTTATCGTGCTTACGGACACACACACACACATATATATATATACATATATAAAAATTTGAACGAATGGTGTTTTTGGCATCTGGGGACCTCAAAATGAAAAGTTATCATGGTCTCGGGCTTAAGTCTTACCATGAGACCTACGGTAATAGCTTCTTCCCTATAGGGGAAATTCGCTAAAAGACCGTTAAGTGGTTGAAATATTAAGCCCACGCCAAAACAGCATAGGTAAATCCCAATTGTAAAAAAATTGATAAACCTAATGTTAAATTATGAATGAATTTACAATGTTTCCATTCGGACGTTTATAATAACATTGAATATTGAATACAATTACCCTCGTATCAGAACCTTCAATACTCCTGGGTAGTTGTGTAATCGAAATAGTACTGTATGATCACCAATAAACAGCACACCATTTTTAAAGAAAATTCTTTGACACGATTGATACATACATGCATACGTGATACATTTATGCACATATTAATATGTGTATTGTATTTCAAACCTAAATAATACAGTTACTCTGGTCGAACTAATTAAATTCCCCTCGAATAATCAAATTTTCAAACAATAGTGGATTGACACCGGGTCATGTAGCACCCAGTTTTCGATTTATTATTGCTACACTCTCAGTGGTTTTCAGATCTGCATTGCTAAAATGTGAATTAAGTTAAAATACTACAACAAAAATGTAGTACATTAATGTTTTTTTTTTAATTAGTTATCAAACTGTATTGAAAAGTAACTGTGCTGAACTGTATTGGGTCTTCTTTAATCGAGCCAGCTCAATATAATAACTATAATGTAGGACGTGATAACTATTATTATATTTACTAGTAGCCTGTCGCGGCTTCGCTCGCGATCGCAACGTAATATTATACTTACATTCCCGTATAAATATTGTGTTACCGTTCCAAAGGCAACATAGCCTGCCGATTAACTATGTTTACTCTATGCAACTGATTGCTTAAAACTTATAGTTATATTTCCCAATGTTAAGCTTATGGGAAAAAACTCAACTTTAAGGGGCCCCAGAGCCTCACTCACATATTATTTCTCTATAAAAAAAGTTTCCTGTCCAACTTCACGTTAGGCTCTTTCCAATGACACCAAAAACATGAAAATCGGTTCAGTAGTTTAGGAGGAGTGATTCTCACAAAAAACCTGCTCGCCTATTAAATAAATATAGAATAGATACTACTTTCACCAAATAAATAAATGCAAGTGCTGTATTCTGTGGTCAAACTTAAGAACTCGATCAAATCATCACCATATGTTTTGTTATAAATAAATGTGAATTGGAAAAAGTTCACAGGTTTAACAACAGATAGTAGCACATTCGCTGAGATTTCAAAAGCCTCCTGGACGAAGGTTTTTCTTGTGATATTTTCCAAACCCAAAAAGGCACATCTAGAGAGAAATAGCTTTAATTTGATACCAAATATGTATGTAAAAATAAATTTCTAGGGGTCGATATGCTGCGAATAAAAATCGATAAATTATTTTAATAATATAGATAGATAGATGCGTTGTCAAATACTAACAAGAAACAATAAAGGATTTGAGTGTGGAAGAGAATTTAGCTTTGTAATTTCAAAATCGTACATGGATCTAATTTGTGAAATTACCAGTAACTGTAAGTAATTAATTACTAGAAGGACAGTAAATCGAGTATTATGTTCACTTTAGTATATTTTTTTATTATTTTACCTTAAATCTAAACTTAATATTTCTGTACAAGAAGTATTAGCTATTTATAACCAGTCTTTCTTTTACTCAGCCAATGCAAACAGTTTTATTGTGTGTTTTGTTGTTTTATCTACATAAACAACAATAACAAAAGCACATGTGAAAACAAGGTGTTATGGCACATGTTTACGAGAGATCATTGTAACAATTATTCTTTGTGTAACACAATGACTCTTGGGAAGGAGGTGAGGGAAGGGATTTTTCCTATCACTGTACTATTTTCTCCTATGCCATTATACATTTATATACATATTTAAATAGTATCATGCAAACTTACACTCAGTTACATTTTTTAACATTTATCTTCGTTAATACTATGTTTTATTTATTAGTTTTTTTATCGAAAAATAATGTTTAGAGTTGAATTATAGAATGTTCATTAAAATTGTACATATATATATATATTATATATATTATATTGGTTTTAAGCTGTTTTAGACTAAATACTTAACTTTCTTCCTTATGTATTATTTATTGTTCACATATCCATGAGAAAAAAATTCTGTCTATTAATTAATGTTATTTAAAAATTACTGCCACTGATTACTGAGCGATATTTTCTCTTTAATCAGTAATTGAAAAGGTCCAAAATAATTTCTTGGAAAAACATAAAATCACCATCACCAACGAAAGGAAATTTATAAATGCTTTTTTACAGCACTGTTTTACGTACGACATTAAGATAATATATCCATATTGGAATTCATATAGTTTGGTGAACAAAATGCCTCAATAGATACGCTTGTTCAAAGCGTATGCGGCCTTTATGGATTCAGCCTTACCTCAAGTTCATTAAACTTACATGTTGAACTTCGAAAGTTCCCTGGTTATTTGCATCTTAAAACGCAACGCTTAGGTTAAAATATCTCAAGGTTATCTTCGAACAGTCGGCCAGGGGTTACTATCGTACGTATTCCTACAGTTTACACTTAAAATTTTAGGTATTAACCTTTGGATACCATCTATCATTTTCTTTCGTTTTAAATGTTTTTCTCCATGAACAAAATATTTCAGATTCTTTTCACCCGTAAGAACCCATTTTAAAACTGCAACACAATTCCTAAGTCTTTTCAGCCAGACATTAGACCTACTTCAATGACTTTTTTATTGAATTCAAGTTGTGTAATTATTAGTCTGTAAATGTGTTTAACTCAAGTCTACTTTTCTTCTGGTGTCAAATGGTTTATTTGGGAATGTCTAACTTTCTATACTTATATTAACTATCCCCATGTCAAACGCGTTCTTAATTACGACTGAATGAATCAACGTATTAGTTTATTGTAAACGTAATTTACATCGGTATTTGTAATTTAACAACGTTATATTTATGGAATCAACTTAAAAATATAAAATATAGACAATACAACGTTATCCTCACTTTTAATCTAATTTGTTTTATTAAATTCATATTTTAATATAAGACATAAATATAAGTATACCTTCTACCACCTTAGCTTGATTTTGAAGAATTTTTAGAACACAATTTATTCGCCACAAATCATATTTAAACTGCATGTACTCGATGGAAAAAATACAAACAATCAATAATTTTATTCACTAAGAATTAAAAAATTATCAGCAACACAAAGTTTAGTGATCATGTAAAACTTTCTTCAAAGCTACAAACAAGAAGGCGGGACCTGAAAGATCAATCAATAACACAAGGACCCTCTACAACTCGTTCTCTATGGCGGTGTCAGAGAATATGTAATGACGCCTTTAATTGGAATCCCCAACTTTCTCTATTCATACTATTTGCCTCCTGTATTGATTGTATGGCTTACAAAATAAGGTTACATACCTTGTCGTCATCAATCCACTATTTTAAAGATTACTAGCAATTGCTACTAGTTTCGGGACTAGTTTTGTCCCATTGTCAAATATTGAAGTATCACAGAAGAAAATACTGTCATCTTGAGTTTAAAAACATTTCAAACTAACCACAAACTTGTACTGGCACAAAGAAACATAACACATGTAAAACATTAAAAAAAATTCACGATGATTGTGCACATTATTTCCCATGTGTGGTCGACCAACACAACACAAACAACGGGGTTAGTTTTGCTCTTGTCCTTTGCCACACATGGGAAATAATGTGCATACTCATTGTACATTTTTTATGTTTTAAATTTTTAATGTTTCTTTGTGCCAGAACAAGTTTGTGGTTAGTGTGAATTTTTTTTAACTCAAGACGACAGTATTTTCTTCTGTGATACATCAAGATTTTATAATGAGGAAAACTAGTCCCGAAACTAGTAATCTTTAAACTAGTGGATTGATGACGACAAGGTATGTAACCTTATTTCAAATTACTATTCTTTATATTACTTTATTAGTTTAGCCATTACTAATACAGTTTCTTTATCGATATTGCCATTCGATATATAAAATACTTTTGGAATATCTTGATTGTTTCTTTTTAATTATAAGTTTTATTTCTATTTAAGACTTTACCGGCTTCGTCGGTCCTTATTTAGGGAATATTTAATTTATGTATTAATTTAATCGTTTCATTTATAAATCGTAATTGAAAATAAACCTTTGTTAACGATTATCCCTATGTGGGGCGGGTATGCATTATTAATTAAGTTATTCAATATTAATCACGTTTTTGAATATGCACGTTTACATTAGATCCTAATATACTGTCAGAAAGCCTTGAAAACCTGAAAAGTCAGCTTGGGTGTTTTACCCAATTTCAATGTTCTTGCTTCGGAAACCACAATTTCGTAACTCCGACCCCAAACGCACGAACAAGTTGGGAATGGGGATCTCAAACGTTCAAGACCTCAAACGGGGAAGACGTCAGGACTTAAAGACATTGTATTATACATTTTAGCGAATTTCCCCTATAGGGAAGAAGCTATTACCGTAGATCTCATGGTAAGACTTAAGCCCGAGACCATGATAACTTTTTGTTTTGATGTCCCCAGATGCCAAAAACACTATTCGTTCAAATTTATATATATGTATATATATATATATATATATATATATATATATATATATATATATATATATATATATATATATGTGTCCGTTAACACGATAACTTGAGTAAAAAACGTCCGATTTTGATGAAATTTGGCTCAAATGTGTAAAATGACATTCATGACTTTAAGTTCGAAAACCAGAAAAATCGAACCATGGGAAGGGGGGTTTATGGGGGTTTTAAATTTTCCAAAAATCAGTTTTTTGCATTTTTCACCCTAAAATTTTTAAAAAACTTAGTTTTGGTTTTGACCATGTTATAGAACTTAAAAAAAACAAATAATTTAGTATTTTGAATTATTAACCTAGGTTAAGTGGTTGCGGAGAAAATCCAAAAAAACCTGCTCATAAAATCATCCATGTTAATCTTATGGGAAAAGGTTTTTGGCTTTTCCTCAGTTTATTTTATTGTAAACTTCACATTTGCTTTTACCAATCTGTTCAGTTCCACAAAACAATCATTTTGGTGTTTAAATTGTGATTCTACGCCCAACCGTTGCAGAGATATTCGAAGTGCTAAACACAGTACGTTGTCCAATGTTATCCTTATGGAGAATAAATAAAATTTGATATCTCGATTATTTATGAATGTATGTTGATGAAACTTGGTATGTGGCTTCAAGTAGTACTGGTATATTGATATTTGCACAAAAAATTGATTTTTGGTTGATTATTCCCGTAGCAGCAAACCTCCGTACTAAGCCCCCATGTTATTCTTATGGAGAATAAGTAAAATGTACTGACTCCCTTAATTATGAACATAAATTAATAAAACTTGGTATGTAGCTTCACTTGGTTGAGTTATATTGATAATTATATAAAAACCCATTTTTCTGTTCCTTGTTGCAGCAAACCTGCTTTCTCAGCTCCCATGTTATTCTTATGGAGAATAACTAGAATGTCATATATCGCTTATTTATGATTGAATATCGATGAAACTTAGTATGTGACTTCGCCTAGTTAAATTCTATTTATATTTGCATAAAAACCAATTGTTTCTGTTCCTTGTTTCAGCAAACCTACATACTCATTACCAATGTTATTCTTATGGAGAATAATTAAAATCGCTTATATGTGAATATATTTTTATGAAACTTGGTTTGCGGCTTTATGTGGAATTCAGACAAATATTGTGCATTGGAAATTCGCTGAGTCCGCAGGTTTGCTGCGACGGGGGTATTTTAGATTGTTTCATTGTATGCACAGGTCGTTTTATAAATTGATAGGAAAGTGGTCAGACGTAGCGTTATACAATTCCACAAAACGCACCTTTATGGGACATCCGTATCAGAAGTAAAAACATTCTAAAATGTTGTTTAAAACAAGTTTGATCGGTTACTCTTTCTGACTATTTGAGGTCGGGTTTGCAGCAATTTATCGTAATAAGCAACATTTTTTAAATTGTGTATAATTCAACCGATGATTATATTTAAGATTTTGAACATGTACTCCATAGTACGCCATGAAGAAATGTGCCTGATACAAACATGTATCAACATGTATTAAAGAGTCCTCTTCTGGTATTAGGATTTCATCTATTTATCCCTATCTTAACCCTACTATGAACCCTTAAAAGGACTGACACATATTTGCCATACATTTTATTAGTCTTGGAGAGAAAAACTGAGGAAAACTTGTTTGTGAATAGTTTCATGAAGTTAACTTAATAAAATACTAGATCCTTTCACAATTTTAATTTAATTTTTGTATTATTAATTTTTACTCGATAAGCAATATTAAAATCAGTAGGTCAAAGATGAAGTTTGTTTTTACCCTTTTGGATGTACAACAAATATAACCTTTATGTTCAGGGGATTTACTCAATATTTCGTGTTTTATATCACATTTTATCGTTGATAAGTGTTATACTTTGTATACCATGTAAATAAAGTTATTACATTAATACTAATTACTATTTGTTAACTGATTTTGTCTACAGATACAATAATAAACACACCATAAGGTGTATTTGTTAGGTCTACAGTAATGATAGACCTTTGTTTGGAATGCGTTACCAAAGTCCACCAAACCGATTGACTGGTAATTGCATAAACAGCTGTGGTTTGGCCTTCAGTTATTGCCAGGGTTAGTTTAGCCCCCGACCCTTAGTTAGGAACTTTTTCGCTAATTGCAATTAAATAAGAAGGAAGGTTTTAACTAGAAAAATAAATGTAATGGTGAAAGTTGTATTTTATGATAATAATCTAAAAGGTTGTAAAATGTATAATAATCTGATCAAATGGTATGGGCTTTCAGGTTAAGCAGCAGAATACCAAATCACTGCACACCTTGATATATAGTGATTTGTCGGGGAATAAAAAAAACACCAAGTGTCCTAAAACAGTTTTATTAACATAAATCAATAAATCAAAATCTTTGGATTTTATGTATTACAGCTAAACAGTGAGATCTTACTAATTATTATTTTAATCCCATTGATATACCTTTCGAATTTAAACATTTAACATAGCCTAAAGGTTTATTCAAAGTTTTATATAATTATAGGATTGAAATTAACTCCATTCAATATTTTTTATGTGACAAAATTAACACTAGTGTTTCTATCGTTTGTCAGGTGCGTTTTATTGAAACATATACAAATACTGAGTAAATAAATGTGGTCCTCCTTACCCCAACATACTTTTAACTTTCTTCCACCACTAAGAGTAATAAGTTTTTTAGAATCGTAAAGAAATGTTACTGCATTTCTGAATCAATCATTTATAAGTATATCTTATACTCCAGGGAACACTAGATTTTGGTAATTACTTTACAAGTTTGCAGTTATAGATATAAAAAAAGTATTTTTTATTTTTCACATGAAGAAATTGCATGTTAACATGTAAGTAAAATAATTATATCTTTTATAGTTATGAAAATATAATACTTTATCAGGCACAAAAGGGTTTATTGTATCTTGTAGCTTTCATGAAAAAGTACTGTGTAACTTATGTTCATAAAATCATGTTAATGAGAGCAAAATTTAAACAATTAAGGTTTCACTTGAGATTTATGTTATTAAAAAGTAAAAAAAAAACTGTTTACTATAACTAAACACAAATTCTGATTAAAAAAATAGATTACATTTTGATAAACATTATCTATCATCAAAGGATTTTGGAACTAATTTTATAATAACAAATTTGGTAACTTTATTAGACAGTGTTCAACCTGTATAAAGAAAGGATGATGTAGACGCAACAACACTTTTACCCTCTTGTACTAAAAGATGCTCATTATTGTTTATTATTCGACCAAATGAAGGGCTTTTATGTTGGAGAGGCCCTTGTACTGAGCGACTCTTATCGTTCTTTGCACGTTTCTTTGTTAGCTACAGGTTCTTATGCCTCCCTTCTATAATCTTATACTAACATCAAAATGTTATATAAAAAAGCTAGAACCAATTATGTGGCTTACTTATTCGGTCACAGTTAAAGTATTTACAGGCCAGTGAAATGCTTATTTGTGCTGGAAAATGGGTAAAAAGTTTTTTTATTCAAATACTATAATAGTTTCTACTTAGGGGTAGGTGAGCTTTCACCACCATATTGGTGTAGAGGTCATTTGATTGTTAACAAATAAATAAATAACAATAATAAACATAATAATTATAATAATAATAAATCTGAATTTATACATTTGAGTATGCATTGTATATATGTATAACAAGTATATTAAATAAATAAATATATAAAGTCAATATTATATTGTATTTAAATTCGTTACTGGAAAGAGCAAGTGGAATTTGTAAATAATTTAAACAAATTTCTGATGAATAAAAGGGTTGTCCCTAGGTCAAAATCCGAATGAGGTCCCCTCACTTAATAAACATATAAAAGAAGGGAACGAAAATATACACCAAGCTGCGGTGTAGTATCTTCTATATCTATAAAAGGCAAAGTCAGCCCTGGCTGACTGACTGACTGACTGATTCACTCATCACTAATTCTCACTAATTCCCATGTAGGTAGAGAGCTGAAATTTTGTACACTGATTCTTTAGGCATATAACACGAAAACTAAATGGTTTTCATCCTGATCTGAACTTAGGGCTCCGCCAGAGACCCTGACAAAGTTCCCATGTACTCCTTATGGACATTCAATTTTGTTTG
Organism: Allygus modestus; assembly: GCA_963675035.1. Taxonomy (NCBI): domain Eukaryota; kingdom Metazoa; phylum Arthropoda; class Insecta; order Hemiptera; family Cicadellidae; genus Allygus; species Allygus modestus. The sequence goes on from OY776112.1 coordinate 407,047,065, forward strand.
AGCTGATGAAAATACAAACAGCTGATCTTGATTCGTATTAGTTCCACGGGCTAATCACAGAATGCAGCACACACAACTGTAATAGTTTTTATAAATCATTTGCGGGGCGAAGCCTGCGGCTATCAGCTAGTAGGTTATAAAAAACAAAAAATACAAAAATGTAAGGATGCTGCTGAGGATTAAAAACCGCGAGCTTCAAAGTATTTAGAGCCATTTAATAACATATAAACACAGATATAAAGTAAACAAATAAATGATTTGACAAGTTCAACGTTTTAAGTTCACAAAATATAAAACAGTCACATCTGAACTAAAATAAAGTTAAATGTAGGGCTTGAATAACTCTTTATCATTTTATTATTCACTTATTAAACTCTTTAACCTAGTAAAATATCTGAGTAATGTCGTTATTTTGACAAGATGTTTCGAAAATTCGGCATTATATAATCTAGGAGCACTGTATGCATGACATTTTTTGGCCATCGTCATATATAGTGTATGCTTAGGAAGTGTTACGGTATGGCTACAGCGCAGTTATCGTATCTGAAAGATTTACACGATTTTTTTCCGTATCATTTGCCACTTTTCTTTACCATTGAGATTACAAAGATCATTTACATAAACCAGGAAATGAATCAAGACTCCCCCGTGAGGGTTAATATTTTTGTATAAAGTGTAGCCCCCCCAATTGATTTGATCAAACATGTCAATCCTAAGATCTTTAAATTACAGGATTTAAAGATCTTAGAATTGAGATTTAAGATCACAATTTTATATAATAATTAAACTATATACAATTTCGATTGCACTGAATTTAAAAAATCCTTAAAGCTAAAAATATTTAAACCCTATGCTATGATTTACGAGTATATGCTCGTATATTACAGTACTCACATAAGTAATACAAGTATCATAGTAATTATACTAGCGCTGTCCTAACTCCACTGTAATATTATGAAAACGTAAGCATAAGCTTTCAACTCAAGCCTTAGCTGTTGGCTTTAAAACATGAGTAGGATATATATTTTTATATTTACAGACTTGCCACGTTTCCTCAAAACGAACTAAACTATTCAACCCGCGTACCTCACTGTTGTTTGTTCCTTCCAATTATACGTATTCCTCCTTCTTGTTATTATGATGGCCAACACTCATAAAAATCGTGTGGAGCATACGTGTGCATAGTAATTTAAAACTGGATTTGTAACAATGACAACTTCATGCTCACATAGTGCCATGTCCGTAAACTTTTAAAAATATTTACAAACTATGGGGGTGCTCCCCATGTGCTATACGACTTTCTTAATTTAATTTAATATTTTATTTTAACACGGCAAAAAATATGGGAAACATGGTGTTTTTGTATGTTTTTATCCGTGTCTCATTCAGTACACGTATGATTTAATAAAATCTATGTGAATGATAGTTTAATAACAAATAGTCTACTAACAAATATTGAGTAGCTAAGGAGACTTTAATAGCTTAGTTTAAATTTGGATATACCATTTTTATTTAATTTATGAGACTTTCTTATTCATTCTCATTACTTTATTAGCAATCACCTTCCAGTTCGATTGTATATCTGTCCTCAACCCAGGGCTGCCACGAGGCGATTGGGATTTGGGGCCTGGGGCGACAATTCTGTAAGGGGCCCCAAAGCCCCTATTTTAATATTTTGTTATATATTTCTTTTGGCCGGGTGCCCCCTTTGCCCCTACATTAGCCTTGTCTTAAATACACAGCAATAACCAGAGTCATCCCCCACCACCTGACACTAGTACGTGTTCCAATCTCCCCGAGCTCTCCAAACCGCCACTGAGCCAGATTGGTCTGGCGCTAACGACAACGACACAGCTGGTTACACTTCAACCTGGTTTGCCAGGGTGTCCTTCCAGGTGTATAGAACATGGAAATAGATTTTTCCTCGTAAATTAGGTTTGGGAATTTAATGTATAGGTTCTTATCAAGTTTAAGGGTACACATTGAATCAAACTGTTTTTCTTTGTTGAAAAAATGGAATATTTCCGTTTTGTAATATTATTTACTTTTTAAAGAGGAGCCAACTAAACTTATTAGTAATTAAGTTTTTAAATATTGTATAGAAAGTAGTTTTACTTGGCTCATCATTATTCACCCTTAACTTCTCAAATTTATCCAGCTAAAAGCCATCCACGACCTCTTAAAATATGTATATTTATAAACATATATTTAGTCGATGTGGTATATATTCCTACAATGTAACAAAAACCTACCTTACTACCTTACTAGAAAACTAAACATACACACTGACACGCCTAGGTAAATGTAATATCTTGGTAAAAAATATGTTGAAAAATATTAATAAATTAACTATACACATGTTTAATTTGTAATTTATTGAAACATATTGCAAGCTGATCTGCTGCTTATTTGTATTTAATTTTAGAACCGAAGTCAGGCAAGCGTATGGTTGTTACAAAGTTTAAAGCATAGCTAGTTTGTATTTTGACCAGAAAAAAGTACTCTGAAAGTCGATATGAAGGGAATATATTTCCAGTTCCCTCAACGAAGGGATACTCGAGACCTGTGTAGCTTCGACGGGGCTACTGTGTGATCTTATCTGCTAAATGTAGTTCTGATCCCTCGGTTTATTAAATATAATAATATAAGTTAAACAAAACTAGGTTTGAAATTGATGAAAATGGTCCTTGATTATTTTTTAAGGTTAAATGTAGTAAAATAGTGCAAAAACTTCAATATTAATAACAACAAATATACTAAAAAGGCTTACACGTTTGAATAATTGTCATTAATGATAAAACACGTTGTTATAGCTACACATTGTTATAGCTACACATTGGTATAGCTACACATTGGTATAGCTACGCATTGTAATAGCTACTTTTGTTGGTTATGAAACGAGGCACACTCACACCCAATCATGAAGTACAAAATCCTGTACAGATAGCACCGTTATCAAGTGTTAAATAATTTATTTTAAATTGTTTATTCCTTATGCTTTATTTCGTTGTCAAAAATATTATCAGGGAAGTTTAGAAATAAACTATGACTTCCCATTATCATTTAATATTATACTCCTGATGAAGGCTTAAGCCGTAAATTTGAGTTTTGTAATTAAAAATAATGTGTATCAAGGTTGTTTTTGTTAATTATATAGTTTTTAGTAACTCTTTCAATGCTTAAAATCTTACTTCAGCGTTAGAAATAATATATGCATTATAAAATATACAACAATATTTTTAGAAAACCTAACATAATTACTTTTTGAGAGAATAACTAATAACTTATAGTAATTATGTTAGAGTTTGTACGATTAAACGAACTAGTAGGATCTGTTGCATTAAATAAAATAAGATTCGAGATAATATTAGGCCTAAAAAATTGAGTTGTACCCCAAGAAATACACTTCGAACAGGTTAGAGAGGGAAATTGAAAACCAACCATACAAGCCAACCAATCACACTGAAGGGGCGGTATAACCGGTTAACATAGCAGTTGAACCTAGCCACATATCACGTTTAGTTGGCTGAATAGTTGGTAGTTTTTATTACGGTTCTCACTGGCATTACAGATTTTCAATATGAAATTACTCATATATATTTTATTGTTTATCGACACACTCATATTTAAGATCACATTTACTTATCGATTTTCATTAAAATAAATGTTCAGATGTCACCAGTTATTTACATTTTACTCCATTTATATTTTCACTCCGTAAAACGTATAAAAAAACACATTCAGCCCTTTTTTCGGTAAATCATTCATAATTATACCTTCTGCAATACGCATTCAATAGTAATTCCAAAACTATGACCTAACCTTTGGAAAATAACTTGGATTACTCAGTATGATACTATTCAACTAGTTGCCCGAGGGTTGCCCGAGGGTTGCCCGAAGGTTGCCCGAAGGTTGCCCGAGGGTTGCCCGAGGGGGTTAGGAAGGAGAATTGTGCCAAATCGGTTAAGAGGAGAGTTAAGAGGTATTTTTTGGACGGTGTCTTTTATAACGTTCAGGTATGTTATTGGACAGAGGCTGGTAATGACTCAATGTAAATATCCGAAGTAAGAATATCGTATCAGGGTGATAATTCATTTGATTACCATTTCATTATTTCATTTCATCTCATTTGACAATATTTCATGTCATTTGTATTATCAATGGAAAATAAATAAAGTTTCAGTTTACCGTAGCTTATCCATTAAGAACGTGTTGTTATTAGTAAATGATTACAAGTGCACTTTCATTAACATCGAAGGACAAGAAGGTCAAGTAATATTAATATTTACGACAAACCATTAATTCATTTGTTAAGGGAACGTTAATTAAAGTCGTTGTTTAGTTAGGGAAATACTAATAAATGCCAGCTTGACTTTCAAGCAACACTGGTCTTTACCTAAAAGTTATTGCAAATGAAAAAATACTATAAACAATGTTATCTTTAAGGTTAAATTATTAAATTAAGTACAGGACAAGAAAATGTTTGTCTTATAGAAATCTGTCTAAGTATATATCAGTCATTGTTACATAAAAAAGCGTATGCATCTATATGAAAATTATTTTAATCAATAGAAAATTATGGATGACATTATATTCTAATTATACTGGTGAAATTAAAAAAGTAGACGGTTTAAGTACATTTTCATGTAACCTATAAATCTTTATAAACTCGAAAGAAATTATTATATATTAACGGTGTCGATAACTCAAAATAACAAAATATTTTACGTCAACACCAAAGTCATTAGATTAAATCACATTATTTCACATTTAATAATTAGAGGAACAGCATCATTTACAGCAGAGCACTATAGTAATGACTAACGTTAGTTCACGTAACGTAATAATATTCTCCGATAAGGTGTAAATCGGAATATTATATCTAATAATGAATATTAATAATATATTTGGCCCAGTCAGAGTAGAGAGTTCATCTCTGTTCATTATTCAGCAAATGAAGAGCTATTATCTCGGCAAGGGGAGCGGCTTGAATTACACCACCTCAGATTTTCAAGGCTCGCATTTTTGAAACCTACATTTTTACATTCTTGATTATATTAGTTGATAATAACAATTCAATACTACTGTTACTGTGGGTAAGGTAGTATGGAGAAAACAAATTGTTCTAGATTATTCAAAATAAAATAATTATTTGTATCGTAATAACAACAGAATAAAAAATAAAAATTGTTTTTTACCAAGTCTCTTTGTTTTGAGAATTAGTAAGTCTATTGCCAAGTTACTCTGTATGAACTGTAACAAATCTAATATTAAAGTTTATCTGTGCACAAAGTTGGTAATATTAAGATTTGGGAAATATGACTGTATAGGTCAAGTGTATTTAATCCTTGCAAAAGGTATGTTGCTTCATCTAGTGGTTATCCATTGGTATTTGCAAAAAAATTGTGTGGTACTTGATGTAGCAGACCTGCATAGTCAGTCCTTATTTTTTCCTTATGGAGAATAAATATAATGTCATATCTCGCTTATTCATGTGGCTTCATGACATAGTAAATTACCATTTTAAATTCGCTGAGTATTTAGGTTTGCTGCAACGGGGGTGTTTTCAGTTCTATAATGACATTTAGTCCTGCTTCTTATTTACCAATATAACAAATAAATACATTTACGCCATGATATCTTAATTTTAACAATACATATAGATACTATTTTTGTTTGAAAATAAACTACAAACAACTTTTAAAACGTTGCCGTTCTGTGTTTGCTGTGGACCTAGTAGTTGACGCAGTTGCCGCTAAAGCGAAGCACTTGACGAACATCATAACACTTGCCGACCGTTCTTAAGATTATTTTTGGGAGTCATTTTAAAATTATAATTGTAAATAATTTATTTGGTCCATATTTTGTTTTTAGAAATATCAATCAATTTAGTCATTACAGTTTTAATTGCCAAGTTCAAATAAATTATTCACCTATCACATGCCGTACACAAACTACTCTGTGCATACTGTTTTTAAATTATTTTATTAATTTTCTTAGTTTTGTGAATATATTTTTTTATTTTTTAGTATTAAGTACCTTGATGAAACCGAAATTTGTGTAAACCAAATGAACCATATGTGATATCTTATTGGATAACGCCATGTGTACAGTGTAACAGCATTTGTAAAATTAATTGTCCAATAGAAATAACATAAATGTCCACGAGAAAAATCTCAAATTTAATCGTGGATTAAATTTATCAGTAATATTAAGTACTTTATAAGTTTAATCAATATGGTTATTTTTGTCATGTATTATTTACTTAACAAAATAGTTTTACATACTGTATATCTATAAGTATTACAATACGACAAATGTTAAAATTGAAATACAGGTTTTATTATAAAAACAACCGCCATTTTTAGCCAAGCTATTGTCACCATTTTTTAGTTTTAACTAAAACCATTACCAAAAAACTAGCGCTATTGTATTTAACTTAATGTATAGGTAGCATTAGTTTTTGTGCAAAAACACTTTTAAAAAACAATTGAATATTATGTTCATAAACTCAAAGGGTAACAGCAATGAGTTAAAACAGATATACTTTGCACGTTATACTTTTTAAACGGTTTACTCTAAAAAAATCCGACAATATGTAGTTATTAGATGTTTTAAGACGGGGAATACAGACTCACCGTTGGAGTTAAGACGATTATAACAACCCTGTTGACGTTTCCCTCAATTAGTAATAGAAGTTCTTCAGATAAATAAAATATCCAAAACTATAACATGATCACTTTTAAACATAAGTTAAGAGAAGGATAGCCTGCAAAAATAATCAGGTTTCAATTCGAGGATGTATCAGGGATGTTCGGAAAAATTCTACTACTAATTGTTTTTATAATATTACAAAATACCCCCGTCGCAGCAAACCTGCGTACTCAGCGAATTTCCAATGAATATATCATTAAGACATATCATTAATATTACATTAAGACATAATTCTGGAAGCCTCTTACCAGAATTCATAAGAAATATATTTATAAATAAGCGATATTTAAAATATTCATTATTCTCCATGAGAATAACATTAGAGATGAGTACGCAGGTTTGCTGCAAAAAGGAACAAGAAATAATGAATTTTTATACAAATATCAATAGAACTCATCTAAGTCAAGTCACATACCAAGTTTCATCCATATACATTCATAAATAAGCGATATATGACATTTTTATTATCCTCCATAAGAATAACATGGGGACCGAGTACCTAGGTTTGCTGCTTCGGGAACCACAGGCGAAAAATTGTTTTTTTCTGTTCAAAAGTCAACAAACCACAACCAGATGAAGCGATGTACCAAGTTTCGTCAGTTTATGTTCATAAATAACCGAGATAAAAAATTTGTCTTTTTCTCCATAAGAATAACATTGGACAACGTACTGTGTTAAGCACTTGTAATATCTCAGTAACCAATTGATGTAGAGCAATGATCAAAATACCAAATTGTTTGTTTTTTAAGCTGAATTAATGGTAATGGTATGAATTAAAATTTGATTTAAATAAAAATTGCATGTGAAAACCCCAAAAAACCCATTTTTCGGGTACAAAACCCCCCCAAAACCCCCCTTCGGATGGTGCGATTTGTCTGGTTTTCGAACTCGTTCAAATAAATGGTACTTTACATATTTGTACCAAATTTTATTAAGATCGGACTTTTTTTAAGAGAGTTATCGTGCTTACGGTCACACACACACACACACACATATATATATATATATATATATATATATATATAAATTTGAACGAATGGTGTTTTTGGCATCTGGGGACCTCAAAACGAAAAGTTATCATGGTCTCGGGCTTAAGTCTTACCATGAGACCTACGGTAATAGCTTCTTCCCTATAAGGGAAATTTGCTAAAAACTACTGTTAGCACACCTAATACTTATCTTTACACTTAAACTCTGTTATTGTCTATAAACCAGTTAATTAATGTGTTTATTGGGAATTACTATATTCTATGAAATACTCTTTTCCTGCAATTTGGCTGTAGTTAATTTGAATGAATGTATCAAACCAGATCCAAACAAATACTGTCACACGGGCATGGTTGTTAATCATTTTTTAAAGCAACTCATCTTGTACCTAAATAAACGTGAATACAATTTTTCGATCCTGGAACCAGACAATATTTTTCAATTCATAACAAAACATACTTGTTGAAAACTTATTTCATCATTAAAACAGTCGTTCTTCCCGAGATCCCCAATGTATTTAACATAATATAGATATATGTATAGCCTAGATATATTATCCCTGTGGTTATTATTTAATACAAAAATTAAATTAATTCTCGTTCGGATAAAGCAAGCTACAAGGCCAACAAAATATACTCATTAATTAAATGGCGGTTTGTTGAATACTTCCACCTTAATGAACAACCTTTAATGGCAATGAAAGTAATTAAATTGACCTAAACGTATTAGATGGGTTTTAACTGAATATAATTTTATTTGTATTTTATTTGTTTGTATCAAAGTTCATTGTCTGGTACACTATTTAGTTTTATTATTAAAGCGAGCAATATTTTTTAAGTCGATACTTTTTAAATCTTTGTAATGATTGTGATTATAAATTCTTTAAACTGGATTTCTGATTTATATTAAGGATCCATAATTACACTAAACTAATTAAATAACATATATTTATTATTAGACACAGCCATTTTCAGGTAAATTAAAAATGTGAAAGTAATAAGTAAAAAACGAGTTCGTACGTAGCACGCTGACGTGAGGGAAGTGAATTTCCACATAAAAAATTTTAAAACTCAAAATCAGTGAAAAAAAACACATTTAAACCAATTTTTATTGAAATCTTAAAACATTGATTTTGTGGCTGTTCTGATGCTCCTGATTTCATTTACCTGCAATGCTGGGAATACAATTTTGCGCATTATAAGGTTAGGAGAATGTCCAGTCAGGCTTTAAAGTAGGCTTGAGTTTGCTGGGGATGATAAAAGTACACCAACAAATGAATAACAGGCTTTTCTAATGTAAAACCCCCATAAGACAACGTACTGTGTTTAGTCGAAACACATTTTCTTTAATAACTTGGTAAATAGTTATGCTAGAATGACGGGAGAGGGCTTAAATATTTCGCCTTACTAATTCCCATACATGGATTAATTTTACATCCGGGGCTTTTATGACCCTTTTAGGGCCCAAAAACCAAAATTTGAAAGATTAATGTATATATATATATATATATATATATATACATATAAATATATATAAAATTTTGAACGACCCCCCAAAACGTGTTCAGGGGGTCACGTTAGGAACTTCTATGGTGGTCCCGGGCTTAAGTTTCACCGTATGGGTCATGCTAATAGTTCACTTTCCATAGGAAATTCACTAAAAACCTCTAGTACAATACAATTGCCCAAGATAAGAGGGAATGATTGCCAAACTTGCAAACAAAGAAATATAAATGTATTGTTGCATATATAACCAACAATAAACAGAGCTTAGCAGTTTCCTGCTGGCTCATAAAATGTGGCTATCATTACATTAAATGTGTATTATAAATTAGGACCAAAATTAATAAACAACAGTAAATATTTCTGTATCCATTCATTAGAATGATTATAATTGATCATGGATAACCCACCAGACAGTAACCGCGTTGTTTTATTGACAGGTGTATGGTTAGTATAAAACTGAGAGCAGAAAACTCGAAAAATATTAATTAATAATTCGCTTCGACAGTTAGAGTCAAAGTTTGTAAAGGGTTTGTAACCAACTGTTCCGTCGAAAAGAGCTATTTTAGGAAGGCAAGACCAGAATAGGATTTCTCTAATACTAGTAGAGATTTCCCTTTAGTTATCAGTAGTACACTTGAAGCTGGGTGTATTTTCAAAGGAAAAAGTTTTCCCAGAACAGTTATTTCAGCTTTAACCTTTAGCTTTTAAAGATTGTAAAAAGCCCATTTCTCTCTTTTATTTTACAGATTCTTCTTAAAGGAAGTAATTTGTGTAGTAAATTTCTCAAAAATATTACAAAGTGAGATAGGAGTTATTAAATTAACGTAGTAGAATGCATTATTTATGGTGGTAAATTCAGTATTTTTTTAGTTTTTCTGTAATTTATTCAAACGAAGTAATATTTCAGTTCTCAAACATGAGTAAGCTCACATCAACATCAATTTTAATAATAACGTGTTTCAAAATTGGATCATCAACCGGCTCAAAAAGGAGAGTCAATCAACTTTTAGGTAGAGCGTGCTACGGTAAGAAGCAACCCTCAATTCTTAAATTAAAAAATTAATTCAACAAAACAAGTTTTAAATGAATATGATCACAAAAGTTTTAAATGAATATGATCACAACAGTTTTAAATGAATATGATTATAAAAGGCTTTATACAAAAAACTGTTAAAACCAAACTAATCAAACCAATTTTACTGTAAAGGTGTGCTCCTAACTTACATCCAATGTACTAAACTAATAAAGTATCAAACATGAAATGAAGACATTTCCAATCTGCTCTGAGCTAAGACATTTTCTGCTCTAAATAAAAGACCAAACACCAGTTTTTAAATAGAAAATACCGCGAAATTGCATAAAGGTATATACTAGGGAAACTGGGAGTAAATGAGCACATCAAAGACGACAGAAAAGGACAGAATAAATACCTCAGCGATAGCAGAACACACCCATAAAACCAGTCACAGCATGGTGTTCAACAATAAATTTCAAACTTGTACACAGATCACTATACAATTATTACTTGTAATATAATTGCACATTATTTTCTATAGTTTCCCAAAATGTAAATTTTAAATTTAATCGACCATGCTAAGGTATTTATCTATCTGCGAACAAAAAATATATGTCTGAAAATAAATCAAATTGTATATACTTATTTGCATAATTTCGTATTATTTTATAAGTAAAATAATTTGGGCTTGCCCCAAGACATAAAATAACATAACATAAAATAAATCTGAAGAATCCTCAAAAACCTTTCAACTTTAGAGGCAACCAGCCCAAACAACAATTTAAATTCCTAAATAACTTTAAATAATCCCTATTACAGCCTTTATTGCTATATTTTAGTTCTGATTCAGGTAAAAATCGTTTCAATTGACAGGTCTTACATTTTAAACAGAAATAAACTTTTCAGATATTGGGAGAGCGATAAATTCTTTTGTTAATGTTTTGTGCACAATAACAGACTTCGTTAATCGAAAACCAAAACCAATTTACATTATAAACGAAACTGCATATTTTGATCTTATCACATCATTTATTCAGTTCAGAGAGAACCAAGTGCTACACAAAATATACAATTTTATAAATAAGCTCGGGTCGGTGAGTTTATTTAAAACTTTTGAAAATTTAAGCTAGAATCATGATCTTAGAACTGTTACTATAAATTGGAAATTCGATTAATTGAATACAGTGAATACAGCTCTGCATTTGTTTCCACATATAGTGGAAGAAAAATAGAGACCTTCTCCTCGTTGCCCAAAATACCCACTCTGTGTGACCAAAATGACGATTAATCGACGTATAATGTTTGATTGTTTTACTTTTTTAAATTTGTTTAATAGTCTGTCCGTGTATTCATTACTAAAGTGACCAATCAAAGTTATTTATCCATATTTATGGGGAGTTAAATGATCGAAGCAAATCAATTAAAGAGTGGTGTAAATACCAAGGTTTATTTTTTAATCTTAAACTAAGTTTAAATACTATATTTTGTACCTACTTTAAATATTTTTAAACACCCCTTCACAGCAAAACTTTTATTAAAATTAAACAAAGATACTTATATAAGATTTCATCACAATATAAATCAAAAATTTTAAACCCCCCCCGCTAAAAAAACCTACTGATGGTAGGGATTTGCCTACCAAAAACGTCATCTAAAAATTCGTTCACCTTTCTTTAAAGATCACACACACACAGATATTGATCCCCAGAACTAGATCAGTACACGGTAATTAGTATCTCTTATAATATATTCACTAAAATTAATGCAGACACACATAAAAAACAAAGACAAATAAAGGCAGACAACTAATAAATAATGCAAGTGTGATCAAATTGTTGTTGTTACCCATCAAAAAGCGTAATAATTTGAAGCATTTGAAGCTGTACACCCGCCGATTTAACAACCGTGTTGTAGTTTAGTATTACATTAGTGTGACAGTAATATAACTATTTCGATGTCCAACCTCACTAGAGACATGGGAATTTTAGTGTTCATCAATGTCAAAGTTAACATAAATGTATACGTTTTATGAGTTATAGTTTATTCCTAGTCCTTTATTAAATTTACACACATATTAATATCTATTAATATATGGGACTTAAAATGTCTTGTTGCGTGTTCCAAATCATACACATATGAATTGACAACCAATGAATTTATTAAATGGTTTTAAATTACCTTTCGTCAGCAGTTCAATCCGCAGTGAAAACACTACAACCTGATTTCGGCACTCAATTACGCAATTGCTCAATGAAATTACATTAACGCCAATGGAAAACTATCAATAAACAACTTTTTACGATAAACCGAGCCTAAACCTCTTTTATGTGATTTCACTAAGGTGATTTCATGTGGTACTAGCGATTTATGGACGTTATTGTATTTGTATATGCTAACTAAAATATAATGTTCTTAATAAGAAGATTGGAACTAGAATAACGTGATGAATGAAAACTGTAAATATATAACTCATAGTTACGTACTTTGTGCAAATGTTACCTCGCTCTCAACGAGCCATCGGGGTCCACAAGGCAGATATGCATTTTGTACTATTATAGTTATTTATTGTCTTTTGTGCAAAAGGTTTTACCCTCTAAAAGATTGTATACATATTTGAAATAAAAAAGGAAATATCCCAGCCTTCGGTTGGAAATATGTTATTCAAATCTATTGTGTTATCTAGATAGTTTTAAACTTTAATAAAAGTATACAACACTAAATAAATGAAGTTAAACTAACACGAATGTTGAAATAAATACCATGTTACTATTTATAATCCCAGTATTATATATATTACAATTCTAAAATATTGTTTCGGAAAAATACACATTACTTCATATTTTGAAGAATGACAAATACACAACCATATTTTTTAAGGTGTGAATACAACTAAATTATATTCATTGTTTCACTACTTTATTTTAGGATAACTGTTTATTGCACTGTTTTTTATCTGGATTTATGGTTAAATACTTAATACGGCATACGTAAATAAAATAACAAAGACACGTGCCCAACAAACTAATCATTATGCAAACATCCCGGGGGCTCTAATGAACAAACTTGGACACCTGATTAAAAGTTGCCGGTGTTGTTTAAATTTACATCACAGGAATATTAAACTGAAACTCATCTCTAGTAAAAACAAATGCTTATAACAAAGAAAGAGTTATTTCTGGTTACACGATTATGTCTGTTCCATTCAAAAGAAACTTGTATAACTTTACATTGAATCCTGATAGAATTATATTTCAAAGCTAGGGTAAAACGAACTTTTATTTTAAGACTGGTAATTGACACTTTTTTATAAAGTTATGAACTTTTAATTCGATAAGTTTTAAAACAGTCAGTAAAAAATATCTCCTGGCGAAAAAATATATTTAGTTTGTCATTTCTATGAATGCCATTCAGTTGAAGGGGCAGCAAGAATAATTTAAATGTTAATCTTTTCTTTAGGAGACTTAATGTTTAATTTTCTAAGCAATTATGCAAGCCATTTAACTAACTAATGATCTCTGTTACCCCATCTCTTTTCTTAATACCCAAACATACAATCGAGAATTATGATTAATTTTGTAAAAATATCCCATTTAATTATGGCTTTAATAAGTGTTCTAGTACCAATAAATATGAAACCCTGATTATGGCATTCACAAAGCTACGTATACGTTAAACAAGCTGAAACTTGAATTATAACTTTGGACTGCGATGTGACTTCACCTGCAATCATGTGACTAACAAGTTATAGTTTCATGTTTCGGCATAGTTATTACTTTCTAATGGCACGAGAATAATGAGATTTAATGCATTAAAAGAAAGCTATTCTTACAAACACTTTGTCAGCTAATAGACATATATTTTGAGGTATTACTATAAAATTTTATAGCTGTGAACTTTAGGAAGTTTAATATTTAACGACGTCCAATGGACTGATATCGTACTAAAGTCTGAGGATATTGCAGTTTTATGCTCTGAAGCCAAAGTCCCATAATACGACTTCATAGGAACTGGATGACGAAAGGTAATTCACACCACTTATCCCCTTAAGATATCAAAACAAATTTCTAAAAGCTATTACATGGCAAGGTTATGCTTTAGGGCCCTAAGTTCTAATCTAAATATTAAAAAATTCCAGAATTTTGTTCACTCACTTCCTGAAGTTAATACTTCACCGATTTTGATGATTATTTTTTATTTAAAAGATAATTTCAATTTCTAAGTCACTGTCGAGCCAGAATTTTGATTTAGGCCCCAGGGCTCCGCCCCACGGGACTTCCAAGTCCCCATGTTATTCATGCGGGGGAATGTTTTATTTGGTTTATGTCACATGTGTTTTTTCTTAATTCAGAAAACAGCTGTTATAAGGATTATATCCGCAACATATAGCGGGGGAGCGTCTCGTATATTTAAAGTCGAATTACAATTTTACAGCTCAAAATATTTTAGTTCCTTTTTTTCGCAAGAGTTAAACAAGTTTTATACGAGTACTGATAATTCAAGTGCAGAATTGGGCTCCATTTTTATAACTGAAGAAAAAACAACTCACTACCATTGGGATTGTTGGAAGCCTTTTGTTTCTATATACACTATTTCGCAACGGTGCTTTTTTGTTGGTAGGCCATATCAATCTTCGTCAAAACCAATATTTCATCCATCATGTTGAATATAACTAACTTTTTCCTCTAAAATCGAAAAATAAACAAACAATTAAAAAATTATTATTTAATGGGTAGTTCTCACTTAATTGTTTGTAACGTACTATTGGCACCTTCTTACAGCAACAAGTTCAACTTACTCAAAACAGGTGTTTAAATATGCAAGCTGCATATCAATTCTTGTGTGCTATATTTCTGACCAGATTATTTTTGTTAATCTAAAAGGGTGTTTGTCCATGGAACCCATTGGTATGGTTGTTTTTTAAACAATAAGGTTAACAATTTCAAATTATCATTGTCTTTTTATATCAATGTGGTTTATTATTGTAACCACAATTATTAATTCTAAAATTGCTTCATAGCCAAATAAAAAGAGAGATACACTTCCTTATTAAATTGGACCCCTTCAGCAGACTTTGTTTACTAAGAATAAATGGTTACCCAATGGGGTGAGCTAATAAATAGGTTTTCTCCACAATGATGTATTGTGAACCATTTTAACTACCTCCTCCTCAATCTGGCCTAGATTAGAACTAATGGATACTGTTGCCTTCATAACTAACCATAAGTAACCATAATCTTCTATCAAACATATTTATATAAATATAAAAGTGTTTTGTTATTTAATTTGTATTGTGATCATAGGAGTTGATTCCTTACGATAAATGAATTGTTAATTTTAATTTCTAAGCATCGATGTAGTTTGATTTAAAATTGTAAATTTAATTTATGGTTGACGCACCAATGCCATGGTTGACATTAACTATGGTAAATTAGTTGAACACGTTTGTTATTGCAATATTGTTAACGGTGTATTTCAGTTTATTTCGGTGAACATTGCTGAATATGAACTTGTTATTTAACTGAAAGGAGGTGCGTCGGGTCTTAAGGATCAATGTAGCTTAGCATTGCTTAGTAACAAACTGCATAACTTACTATATTTAATCCCTTTTAGAGCTTGATTTTTACTTTCTCCCCTTATACATAGTATATGGAGAAAGTACTGTTTTCGTAAAAATTTTCGACTTTGAGTTGTTAGTGGAAATATTCGTTTTGGTGCTCCCTGAACCCAAAAAAGTGGTTTTTACGTGATGTCTGTCTGTCTGTGTGTGTGTGTGTGTGTGTGTGTGTGTGTGTGTGTGTGTGTGTGTGTGTGTGTGTGTGTGTGTGTGTGTGTGTGTGTGTGAGTGTGTGTGTGTGTGTGTGTGTGTGTGTGTGTGTGTGTGTGTGTGTGTGTGTCTGTGTGGATGTGTACAGAGCTAGAGCCTTAACCAATGGGCAGATTTTTATGAAATTTGGCATGTAGGTACTAATCCACGATATCTCAAGGTGTTTTTTCCATTTTTTCATTTTTGATTTTTAAGGGTAATTATCCCCCCAAAACCGCCAAAAAACATGAAAAATCCAAATGTTTCAAAAACGGCTCTAACGATTTTGATTAAACTTTAGTCGTTTGTAGAACTTTAGTTTTCCAACAAAATGGCACCACCCGCATTCCTGTAAAAATTCGGGTTCAGAAAATACAGGACTTAAAACATCAAAAATTCTGTTTTTTGGATTTTTCATAAAAAGACATAAATATAAAAAAACTATTACTATTCCCCATTAAAAAGAGCTCAAAAAACTAAATAATTTAGTATTTTGAATTACTATTCTACGATTGCTGGTTTCGGAGAAAATTGAAATTTTCATTTTGCGGTAAACTCAGTACGTTGTACCCATGTTATTCTTATGGGGAATAAAAAAATTACTATTTCTCTCTTATTTACTGATCAGTTTCATTCAAACTTGATATGCTTGTCAAGTTAGTATTGACCAACAGAGGAAATTCGAAATATGTTGCCCCTTAATAACCCTGGGGGGAATAGGGGGCATTTCCCCTCAACTACGAGTGCAGCAATGGATTCTGTAGTGCCTCCAAAGCAGGGATTTGGGTGGATGTTTTTTAAAACAACTTGTTTACAAGATTTTTGTATATTAGACCGTGCTTTGTATTCTATAAAAAGTAATTTATTCATTAAAGTTGAGCTAAAAGGGAGAAAGTATGTGTCAGTTTCCTGATACCGTTTATTAAATATCTGACAAACTTCTTATTGTGTTCTCTAGTAGTGTGTAGAGTGTAGTTAATCTAAAAACTTATTAGACTCATATATTTATTAGTCAAACCAAGGGATACATATCAAAGTTTTGTACACAGCCCAAACTACATAAACTGGGAAGAGGCTCTTAAATTATGTTTAATTAACAATTTAGTTATGTGTATAGTACAAATGTTCTCAACCAAGTAAAAAATTAAATAGATTATGCTACTGTAATCAGGTTTAAATAAAATAAACTGTCATACCAAATCTAAAATTAATCTGCTAAACCATTACACTGATACAAAATATTATTTAGTTATGAAATAAATAGCTGTTACATGGTAAACGGTTGTTTTAGCAAATATACTTATAAGAACCTTTTTTGCCGGTGGAAGGAAACAAATAGGTGTGCTGTTCAATCAGCTGTAGCCTGGGGTGAACATTTTTAAGTAATCGCCTGATTCAATAAATCTGAAGCATTAAGACTAAAATTTAACATTTAAAACCCAAGAGAAGTTTTGAAACGAGAGTGAGCATATGTTTGCTGCGAGTCTATTACTATTTGTGTAGGTTGTTGTATTGTGCGAGACGCTGGCGTAGTGGTCTTAACGTACTCTTAATACATATCAACGGCCAACCCGTCGAGGTTTCAAATCCCAGTCCTGGAAAGTAAATGTTATCACTATTCTACAAATCGTACTGTGACGGCTTATCTTTACTTTGTTGAAAACGTTCCACAAACATATCTGTAGTAATGATTTGAATTGCTTTACATGTTTTACGACAGTGATTATAATGTGACTATGTTGAGTAGCAATATAAAGTATGTTAAACCTCTTACAAAATTCGTCCTACCTAATATGGACTAAATTATTTTTGTAGTTAGTACGTGAGGAAGCGACAAATAACTACTGAATATTCAAGTTTTACTGGGTTTTGATATTTTAATTCACCTCTATTGTACTGATTTCCTCCATTTCTATCATTGAGTTAATGAATAAAGAACACTAACCAATACCAATACCAATATTTATATTTGAATAACATAGGTATTGTGTTTGGCCGATTATCTAGTCAGCTAACCGCCTTTTTACTCGAGCTAATTGACTAGTATTGTAAGCAAAATATCATAATGTTACAATCAATACTGTAATCGGTAACTAGTTATTTTCACCAGTATAAAATTCGGTTATAACAAAGTTGTATTTGTTTAGCACAGTGTCTGTATAATAATTTTTGTAAATATGAACCAGCATTATCAAATTTCTTGTAAATTTATAACAAATATTAAAATAAAATAATTTATTTCCCCTTCATTGCTAAAATACAAACTGGATGAAATCTTAGGACAACTAATCACACTGTACGGTATTTTACTAGGGTTATTGTAAAATGTAATGTTAAAAATTAAAACGAGATCGCACGCAGTACGCTGACGTGAGGGAAGTGAATTTCCGCATAAAAACCTTTAAAAAATCTAATAAAGGGTTTAAAACAACACTGGTAAAATTTGTTTGGAAAATTGAAAAATGTTATTTTTTGGCTGTTCTGATGCTTCTGTTTTTTTTAAATTCATTATTCGGATGAAATATTGTACATTATAAGGTTGGAAGGAGAAATAGTAAGAATAACAAGGTGTATATGGATATTTGAGGTGATAAAACTAGATCAAAATAGATCAAGATATAAAAAACAGCCTTTTCCAGTGTAAAATCCCCATAGGGCAACGTACTGTGTTAAGAGAATTAACATTTCCTTTAATAACTCGGTGAATACTTATGCTAGAATGAGGGAGGGCTTATAAGTTTTGGCATTTTACGTAAAATAATTTAATATGCAATTTTACATTCGGGGTTTTTCTGACCCTTTTTGGGCCCAAAACTCAAAATTTGAAAAACTAATATCCCCAAAACAAGGGGGTTAGAGTTGTCCGATTGTTTTGCCCAACGAACTTTTCCTATTGTTTACAGGAGGGAAGGTTCCTACCGAATTTCAAGTAAATCGGACAAAAATTGCGACCACTAGAGTGCAAACATATATATAAATATATATATGTGTGTGTGTGTGTGTGTGTGTGTGTGTGTGTGTGTGTGTGTGTGTGTGTATAAAGTTGTTACTGACCCCCCAAAACGTGTTCAGGGGATCACGTTAGGAACTTGTATGGTGGTCCCGGGCTTAAGTTCACAGTGCGGGTCATGCTAATAGTTTACTTTTCCATAGGAAATTCACTAAGAAACTAGAGACCGCCCAATGGTCAAAAATAAAACCCAATAGGTCATCCCTTCCTCCCTCCCTCACTCTACAGCCAGCACCCGGTAATTTGTTTTTAATGTGGAGTTAAAACGGATAGCAGAACGGCGTTTCCATCTCCGTATTCAGTAGCCTTTTTATTTATGCCTGAAAGCTTGCCACCTCATCCTCTCACCGTTCCTCATCCTCCCTACCTCACAAACAGGTTTAATAATTTTTATTTGGAGTTTAAACGGAGAAGGGAATTACCATTCCCGCTAGTTCCCAGTAGTTAGCTATATTTTTTACATTAGTCATGAATTATCTGTTCTTGTGTTGTGGATTTTAAACTGATAAGAGAATGGTATTACCATTCCAGTTGTCATTAAAAATTTTTATTTTTGAATCAATTGTTCTTGCTGTTGTGCTACATATTTATTTGAATGACGCAGCTGTTTATTAAATGAAAAGCGTGACGAAAAACAGAAACAAATGTTCCCATAAGGATAACATGAGGATTTTGAAAGCCAAAAGGTGATAGAGAGCCGTACAAAACCAAACACAAAATTATGTACTTTTGACACATCTCCTAATAGTACTAAATAAGTGTGCCAAGTTTTATGATTCTACGATGCCGCATCCGAGAAATCTGTATCACACAAATATTCTTAGCTTATTAATGCATAGATTAGTAATTAAATAGTTCAGAATTATAATGAACTAATATTAACAAGTTTACAAAGCGTACTACAATAAAGTGATTATATCTTTTGCAGCTCATGTTATAAACACAATTTAACTCTTAGAGTTTGGCACTTCGCTATTGGACAGCCTTATTCTCAAAAAACATACTATTGAATGGATTTTAAACTTATGAAGTCTTTAAAGTATATAGGCCCTACATAAAATAAATAAAACAGTGTCATAATATCAGTGTATCAGTGTAGTGGTTAGTGCAGTTGAGTGTAGAATAACTGCATTGACAGGATTGAAGACATTGGTCTTGTAATATTGTAAGATAAAGGGGAAACAAATTGTTTATTAAAGATATTTTTTTAGATTTTATTTTGATGTCTTTAACTAACAGAATAATACTAAAAAAACTAAAATATCGAATTATAATTATAACAAATTTAAATAGGTGTGCTGATGTATGTACTATCTTATTTAAGTAGTAAAATTTAGTAACAATAATCCATTTTCGAAAGTTTGTTTCTAGGTTTAAAAAAGGCTATTACTTGAATGAGACACAAATATAATAACATTTCAAGTCTTGTTCGAGTTATTAAGAAATCAGAGATATTTTGGAATGACGTGGGAACCTAATCAGAACCACCTCATCCCTATAATACAATCCCTCCCACTTGTAGAAGAGTTCACAGATGGTAATTCTCTACCACTGACGTCAGGACCAGAGTACACTTAAATCTTTAAAACACCTCTTTAATGAATTGCCTATGCTCATATAAACATGAAATAAGAACCGATGTAACATTCCATAACAAGTATTCATTAACAAGATTGATTTCGGGATATTTCAGTGATACATAATGAGATTAAAGTAATTTAAATCAACCAATCATGAGAAAGGCAATAGTGTTAGTACAGCATTAGGGGTAATTTAGCTGGATGTTTGACCGTTGCAATTAGTTTGGAGCCAGTCGTGCATTATAGAGAAGGCTCTATTGTACACCAGATGTCTCAGGAGTTCTGTTCCTGCCTAAACGACTCATTTGACAATGGAGACGTCATTAATCGTAACTGGAATCTTATCAATCAATATGAATATATTACCAGTTTTCTGCTTAACTGATGCTACATTAAGGGAAAATTCGGTATCATATTTCAAATATATTCTTGGCTGTATGAAAATATAATGCTATTTGTCATATCAGTTTTATGGGTTTAGGCAACAACTTTTTAAACTTTATTTAGAAAACTAAAAAATACTATTTAGACTTGTTATATGCAATTCTAATATTAGAGTATATGATTTCATAAGTAAACAAGTAAAAAATCAAAGCTGAAATAATTACACTAGTTTAATTTTTATATTTTATAAAAAAACAGTCACTGAAAGCGGGAGTAAGTAAATTTGCTATATGTAACTTAGTTATGAACTTAATAAAATAAATTACCATATCTATCAATAACAAATTTATACAAAAAAGCAGAGTTAAGATAGTTCCTAATGTCGTATTCAGAATCAGAATGAGAACTAAACATCTTTATGGATACAGTTCGTACACTGCAAAATTAGCATAGTAAAATTAGCACAATACTTAAAACTAAATCATGTTCTAATTACTAACAAAATCCTTAACTCTATAAAAACTTTTTTCAATATAGCAGGTGATTGACCATCATTCCAAAGTTATTTCTGTCGTAGTGCCAGGTAGAGTATGAAAACTTGTATACTATTTTTATATGGTATAATTTGTGACAATTTATAGCGTTTGAAAAAGTATACTCTATGGGAGTATAGGGTATAATAGAAAGTGACAAATATGGCAAACAACATTCGCGTTATTTTATTCTATTAAGATTGTAACGAGGATTGTTAGGCCTTGCTACAAAGGTTTGGGTATTTTGGATTTATATCCAGAGAAATTATAAAATGCTATTATTTTTGAAAAGGGTTTTATATGAGAACCTGTGATTTTTTATACAGTTTTTATTTCCCCTTAATGCAGTTCAAATTCAAAATTCGTTCTTCCTGGTTCATTAGCCCAGATGAAATTGAATAAGATAAAGAAAAATTATGTCATAGGATGACAGTAAAACCTCACTGTATGTACATTTTTAGAGAGTTTTTAAATGGAGGATACATGACAATAATTTTTGCGAACTGAATGAGTGAGAGAGCTGAATTTTAGATTGCCATAAATTTGGACTCATTTCAAGGGAAAGATTTTCAATTTATAATATGTGTCATTGCTTTTCTTGCAGTGTCCAACCAACGCCCAGCTTCAAATCCGCTATTCTGAGCCAAGCATAGAGCGGTAATTGTATTTATTTATTTGGTTATCGCTCGTAAAAATAAAATATTGTTGTTTTAAATTGATTTCAATCAGCATAGTCAATAGTCATATTCGATATTCTAAACAAATAATAATTTGAACTAGAAGTAAAATCAGTTTTACCTACCAAGATGTTAGAGAAAACCGCGACTTGGTTTTGGATATTTTACTTACAGCATATAAAATATCACAATATCTCTATTTAGCAGCTTGATATAACTCCAAAATATATTAGAAAAATGTTATCGAAACTATTTCGTTACGGAAGTATAGTAAAACGATAGGCATTCATTTGCAAATGTGTTTTATGATATGCAGACAATAAATCCCATTTAATATAATTCACAGGTATTGGCTTCCACATAGATATTCAGAGAATGATGTATTCGGAAAAATATAGAAAGTATATATACGATCTTAATATTCAGTTTTAGGCTATAAATGTGCACGTTTCTCTTTCTCTGACAAAGGGTCGGCTCATATTTGAAATTATGTGATGTCATTGTTTTATTCTTCTCAGTGGAAGACGACCCTTTGTTTTAAGTGTTTTAAGACATAATATAAATACGAGGTGAAACATTTTTAACTACGTCAAGCTAGAGTCAAATCAAATTAAATAAAAAAGCCGGTGTTTTATAGGTTTTCGTCACCCCCATATAGCAAATGATCAATGAGATTTGATCAAAGTTGCTTGATCATACTCTGATCTTATCCTGACCAACTCCTACTTCACAAAGTTTGTTAAAGCAAAAAACATAATATTTAAAAGTTGAAATGTATGAACTGTACAATACAAATATGAAAACAGTCGAAGAGTGACACATTTCAACGACCTTATACCTCAGGTCGCGTTCAGATTCTTAAGGGTTTGTTTTGTTTTCGTTAACTTTAGACGTGCATGTTGTAATAAGCGATTACGCTATAAATAACACACAAAGAGCAAATAAACTTTAAATATGCTTGGTTACTAAACCTGTTAAACAGACTCGTCAGTTCTCAAACTAAATCATTTTACTGTTTAATTCATGAAATGCCACGCAGTGAATATTGTTATAACAATGTAATATAATTTCACCACTTTGGCTAGGTGAGTTACAGCAATGCATCATTCATGGTTTGAAGGCCTTTAACACCCAGGACGAACTGTTATGTTCCTCTCCAATCCTCAGAACATGCATATTACATAGTTTGTGATTGCTGCACACACCCGAGACTGCCTACTGCTTTCTGTAATATTTTGACTGTCCTTAAAACTTATTAATAAACGGAACTGTTTGATCTACACAGGACATAATAGGTGGAAATAATCTACTTTTTTTAAGGAGTAGGGTTAGTCGTAAAATTCACAATTGTACACTAACACTTTGAAAATACGAGCTTATTTAACTAACAAACAACGCATAAAGTTGAAATTTGTGTAAGAAATTTACCAAAAACTATTTTATTAGGTTGTTTAAAGTTTTAGTTTTAAATTATATAATTCCAATAAGTATAGATTATAATTATGAATGCTACGCTAGTTATTAACTGTTTAAGAAGTTCAGACTAGAAAACAAATATATTTTATTACTCTATCGGATCGATTATTAATCCCTGCATTTCCTCTTTCTCCAACTTAAAGCGACTGTTAAAGTACCGCGGTGGTGCTTTCATCTTCCTTCATCTCTTTGCAGAATTTAAAAACATAAAGCGCGTTTTAAATGAACCGTCCGCAACGTCATCACAGGTGACCTCTACCCTCTGACGAGGGGGGATGCTCGGGGGGTACCTGGGGAGGGAAAGGGGAGGCGCCGCGGTGGAGGTGGCAGTGTGCCACCGCGACGCGACAACTCAGGGTGCGTTAGCTCGCGTCACGTTGGCGTTACGTCACGTGTTGCGTTACGGACGCCAGTCGCTGTAACGATGAACCTCGTAAGTAACATGGCTAGAGTAGTGAGACTCGGACACGACACATGTGTGATTCTACAACTGTTAAGAAAGCATTAATTTCTAATCAGCTACAAAAGTTGTGTACATGTTGCAACTAAGATTACTTTTAGTTTAAAATAGTTTCATATTAAAGTAACTGTATTAAATGTTAGTGATACAGCTGTATTTTCCGGTATTTAATAACAGTGGAAAAAAGTGTAACAGGTGAATTTGAGGTCACGGACCTTTAAGACCTTTATTATATTTTGAGAGTCGTGCGTCCAAGTAATAATTAAGACAATTTATGTTATAAAATAAATATGATAAATAAACTACTTCTCACTAAAACGTATAAAACTAAAAAGTATATTTACACTTATACTGTATTTAACTACAAGACTCTAAAATATACACAAAAGATGGTACAAGGCGATCGATTTCAACCAGTTACACCGGTCATCATCAAGCCCAATCAGAGATTAAAATAAACCATATATATTAAAAATTCATTAAACGAAGACTGATGAGAGAGAGGTGAAGAAAAATACGTTCATGCAAAAAAGTGGCCAGTCTTAGTTTGGGACTTCTAATAGTCGTAGTCTACCCACTAAAAGACCCCCTCTTTTTTCGGACTCTAACTTGAGAAAAGTTGTTCACATTTTGTCAGGCTAAGCCTATTTTAGGCTAATGCCCTCAGGGCTCGCTTCTTTAATACCAAGAAACATGTGAAGACCAATCAAGCACGTGTCCCGGTCTAGGTCAGTACCGCAAATATTTGTCTTCACCCCATCATCTTCAGGATGGCATGAAGCCATCCAAGCTGTCTTGTGACCTCTAGGCGAGGCCTTTCCCCCCCGGTAGCGAAAACGTATATCCAAAGTCTTCCGGAACCCCTTCCCCCAAAGTAAGTTAATAGTCTTGTGCGGCATAATGCACGCTGCTTTGCTCTACAGATTTAACATATTTTACCATGTAAATGCACTTACAACATACTTGTTTACGAAGTAAAATGACTATTAGTTAAATTTTACAAATTATTCCAACCAGTAGTAACTTTAAACAAGTTTTTAAATTAGTGTAATCTATTGTTACTATATATAAATACACTACATCCTGACCCTTAATCCATAAGGCAGGTAAAAATGATTTGTATATCTTTTAACTTATATAGTAATTGTTAAAGTCACCATTAAACTAATTATACAGGCAACAATAAACACTTAAAGGAGTTAGCAATGTTGGCATGTTCGTATTATATATTACGAGAACTTAAGTTACTATCGACTCTTGTGCATTGGAAATATCCGCTAAAACAAGAGTAAACGTAACATGGTCACTTATTTTGCATTACACAGTTTAGGGCCTACTTGAAAGGGAACTTAACATATTTTTTCTTTACATAAGGTTAAGAATTTAATTTATGTTCCTAATTAAAAAAGAATCTCATGAACTGCCACCCAACTCATACAGGTTTCTCATTAACAATCTCCCCATGATAAAATCATTTTGATGTACCACGTCTGTATGTCATAAATGTATAATAACCACTAAACTGTTGGATTACTATGAATCTAAAATACCTCTTGTCAGTTAAATAAAATACGAGAAGAACGAGGAGCAAAGTTGTAAAACATTGAGATCTGAGGTCTTCTTGTTGAATAAGACGTAATTAGCT
This sequence comes from Allygus modestus, assembly GCA_963675035.1. NCBI lineage: Eukaryota > Metazoa > Arthropoda > Insecta > Hemiptera > Cicadellidae > Allygus > Allygus modestus. The sequence goes on from OY776112.1 coordinate 407,072,854, forward strand.
CTTTGTGTTTGACTAAACTTTGTTTTGCTTTCTGTCTTCGGATAAAGGATTTATATGGTTTATGCAGTCGATAAAGTTGAAGTTAAACTTTGACAGAGAGGAACTTTGTTCGAGTAATAATCCGTGTTACATTCTTGAATTACGAGGCGTAATTATAGCTCACTTCCCAAAGCTGCTTACAACCTTACCTTATTGAAGTAATTATCAACAAAGTAATTACGAATGTACTATTTATAATTCTACTAAACAATGTAAACATAACTGGACCCGATTAGTTTGTATCGTAGTCTCCGCAGGATCGTCGAGGAATATGTGACCTCGTGAGCTCATGTCCTTAGACAGGCTATCAGAACAGGGAATTCGAAATATCAATCTCTAGCAACTATTTTTATAGGGTTTAATATTTTGTAATGCAACGTTACATGATTATTACTTATGGGTTTAGACTTTCTGAAGTTATGAATTAAGTAACTAAATTTATTTAATGCCAAAGAAAGTAAAAAAATATTGCTATTTTCAAAACTAAATACCCTTGAAGTGCAGGAAGTAATGGTTTTGGCCAAAAACTTAAGTTTTAAAGTGATAGAATTAACGTCAGATGCAATTTTGGCAGTGATTAACATCCTGCAAACGCGTCTGATTAGTTTCATATATTTAGGAAAGGGGATTATGACGGAATTAGTTGCATTCATTAAAAAATAACTATATAGTGTTTTACGTAAAAAGTTGTGTTGTTAGTTATCCTTTTAGCGAATTTCCCCTATAGGGAAGAAGCTATTACCGTAGTCGGCATGGTAAGACCTAGGCCCGGGACCATGACAACTTTTCGTTTTGAGGTCCCCGGTACCAAAAACACCATTCGTTCAAAACTGTAAATATATATATATATATTTATATACATATATGTATATATATATACATATATGTATATATATATATTTATATACATATATATATATATATATATACATATTATATGATTCCTTAGTGCATTTGACCAAGTCCTTTGAATTTTATGTCTTGTAAAATTTTGTTTTAGTTGCTAGTTTTCCAGGAATTTGACTTTGAAATTTTTATATGGCCGCCATTTTGAAATTTATTATAAAAAAATTACCATAACTTTTTTATTTATTAACCGACTTTTACAGTAAAAATGTCATTAGATTTGTATTACAAAGTGCTTTAAATTTTATGTTTTGTAAAATTTGGTTTTAGTTGCTATTTTTCATGGAATTTGGCTTTGAAATATTTAAATGACCGCCATTTTTAAATTTGATAAGTTAAATAAAAATTGTTTTTGGAAAATGTTAAAAACCAGAAACTTAAAGTTTATACCAAGTTTCAAAAAAATATCTCGAAGGGTTTCTGAATTATTAATTATTTTCAAAAAAATACAAAATGGCGGATTACGACAAAACGAATCCGAAATCGCAAAAATTTTACTGTACATTTTCGAGTTGTTTTTGTATGTAGAATCCGGTTCTGCATAGCGCGCTACGCATTTTTGTGACACCCTGTATAGTATATGTATGTGTGTGAGCGTGAGCACGATAACTCTCCTAAAAATAATCCGATTTTAACGAAATTTGGCTTAAACGTGTAAAGCAGTATTTATGACTTTAAGCTCGAAAACCAGACAGATCGATCTATCCGAAGGGGTATTTTGGGGGGGTTTGTACCCCAAAAATGGTATTTTTTTTAGTTTATTACATAAAATTTAAAAATCTAATTTAGTTCCTTTAGAATCAGCTTAAAAAGACGCACAATTTGATATTTTGATCATTGCTCTACGTCAAATGGTTACAGAGATATTGAAACTGATAACACAGTACGTTGTCCAATGTTATTCTTATGGAGCATAAGAAAAATTGTATATCTCGCTTATTTATCAACTTATCCTGATGAAACCCGGTATATTACTTCATATCGTTTTGGTCTATTGATATTTTTACTACAAAATATGTTTTTGCCTATATTTCCCGTAGCAGCAAACCTGCGTACTCAGCCCCCATGTTATTCTTATGGAGAATAAGTAACGTGTTATCTCCCTTAATTATGAACATAAATTAATACAATTTGGTATGGGGCTTTACCTACTTGAGTCATATTGATATTTGTATAAAACCCCATTTTTTATGTTCCTTGCTTCAGCAAACCTGCATACTCAGCCGCCAGGTAATTCTTATGGGGAATAATTAAAATGTCATAAATCGTTTATTTATGAATGTATATTGATGAAACTTGCTATTTGGTTTTATGTGGTATTAAGATACATATATATGCGTTGGAAATTCGCTGAGTACGCAGGTTTGCTGCTACGGGGATATTTTAACACTACTATGTTCTTTACTTCAACCATAAAAAGTTGTATTAAGATAATAATATTTGAAAAAACTAAATCCTTATTAAAATCCCTGTACAACCAAACATAAAAGAATGCGTTTTCACTTACCATTCTGTAGGAAGAACTTAAAGTTCTCATTGTCTGTATTTATCTAAAATGTTTACAGTTAGTAACAATAGTAATACTTGTATCCTCGGACAAAAACATATGACAAATTCTAGCTATGTATGAATGATATTTCTTGAATGTTCCAAGTCATAATATGCAAAGTGTGATGTGTTTAATAAATTTTATGTCCAATCCAAACATAAATCTCTACCTCTTCTAATAAGGAATTTTCATTAAATAAATTAACTGTGACGTTCTTTATATTTTTGGTGTAAAATAATAAAACTGCAAAGATGTCAACATGACAAAAGAATAAATCATGTTGGCATCCAGTTTAAGTAATATAACTAAATAGATCTGATAGTTGCATTACTACCCAAATACACTTTAACATTTTAATATTATATTGCACTTAAATATAATGTAATGTGAATTGGCGTAGTTCAAAAATTATCCCTATTTCCTTCAGAGTGAAGTTATCACTGCCCATGTAAAATGCATGTCTACGAACTGAGTAAAGGAATCACACTTGGCCTTGGTTGTTCTTGTTTCTCATTCATACCAAATGTTATACTTTAAATTCAAATATGCAATTTTTTTATTACGTATCCATCCTTTTGCTGGGTTTTGAATGTAGTGCAAACATATCATATAAACAGGAATACTCAGAATCTGTATGGCCGTGGCAATAGCAATATAACTTCCTTCAATTATATTTTATATTATTATTACTTATTCTCTCGACTACAAAGCTAATATGCAATAAACCTAAAATTGGAATTTTATAAATTGTTGGACTGGTGCTAATACACAATGAACATGCATTACTGTATCTGTTACATTAACAAAACATAACAAGGCGGTAATGTAATTATTAGGTGATGTGTCATGCATGTGTATGTCAAACAAAACAGTAAAATATGGTGGGTTTGAGTGCAACAGATTCCTAACAATGTATGTTTTACATGCCCGAAAATAATGGATCAGAAGATATAAAGTCTAAAGACTTCAAAATTAAGTTTTCTTTTTATTTCGCCTAGAATAGTTTTTTTAAATAATATATCACTGTAATTATTACTGAAAATCTAAATAAGTCAGTTTCTTGAGTTTTATCCTACGTAGGCTTCAGATTAAATATATATTTAATTTTTTCCGGAAACTCAGTACGTTGTCGAATTGGTTTTATGGAGAGCCAATTAGCTATCATTTTATCTTGTTAAACTATTATTTCCGTTAATACTAAGATAGCATTAACTAATTGAGCTTAGTTGAAATATTTCAACTAAGCTCAATTAGTTAATGCTATCTTGAAATTGATCTCAAGTATTAACGGAAATAATAGTTTAACAAGAGAAAATGATAGCTAATTGGCTCTCCATAAAACCAATTCGACAACGTATATACTGTATATACTGTGTATTCGTAGTATATACTGTCTCATAAACCAGTTGGGTTAAATGGATATTTCCTTAATCCACTATATATATCAAATACCCGGAAAGTCTTCCAATTAGGTAATAAGTGTATCTTTATGAATTTTCCAAAATATGAAAATTGCGATTCTGTGGCTCCGTACTTTATATTTGATTTTTAATATATTGAAAGTAATTTATTGATTATTAAGAGGATAAAGTATGTATTAGATTCCTGTTATAAATAGAATGTATTCAAATAAAGGTTTTGAATGACTATGATATTTGACATGATGTTAATGGATGATAGTGGTTAACGTAACAGTAGATATACATTATGATCTAAACTATAGACAGTTGCCCATACAGTAATATAGCGATAGTTACAGATACAATATATATGATGGTAAAAGAAAAAATTAATAATATATACTGAAGCTGCTGTTACTGCGAAACTTGAAACTAAATCTAGGTGTTCAACAAATAGAAGCGTTTCTCTTTTTGATAATGTTACAAAATGTGTTTATTTTATACGAAAATGACTGCTGCTTTGAGCAATTTGACAGTTTTATTTTACAATATAAAAATCGATATCCAACCTTCATTTTGCTGTTGCCGAAAAAAATAACTTCCAGTATGATAAATTTCCAACCTTTTTCATTAACCTTCGTTTCCCATCCATATTTAGATTGGAAGGTAACGAATATTTCTAAGTTAGATGAGGTGAGAGTTGTCATATCGATTTTACCATAAGATTGTTATATCATTTAAACAGTCACACATTTTAGTAACAATTGATAATGATAGACGTCAATCCGGGTCGAAGCCAAGTGAGTTGCAGCAAAATACTATCTATTGTCTCTACAAGTTAGTTTGTTACTTCTGATTTTATTTTGTTGCTTAATTTGCTGATTTAACCAAGCATTTTTAATTTAATATCCAAAACATTTTGATATAAAGCCATGCTGTTCTTCTTGAAGGATAATCGCCGTATACATTTAATAACTTTTTGTGTTCTGTTGATACCATTTTCATTTATTTCCATCTATTTTCAGGTAAGTCCAGTGAACGAATGGTGAAGCTGAAGATGAATGTCTTCATTCATGAGGTAAGTTTTCAGAATATTGTTTCAACCTGAGACATTTTTGCACATAACATGCAGGGGTTTTATGAATTTAAGATGTACATTGTCACTATGTTTTGGTCAACAGAGGCCTTTAAGTTCTATTTAAAATATTTGCATTAATTGTTTTAGAATTATCCAATTCAACATGCATCCATCAGAAACTCCCAGAACTACGTTCCCTTTGCAGAAGGGTGTCTATAGAACAAACAAATAATTGGACAAATGCCATTTAAATCCTAAGATCGTTTCTTTTATCCAAAGAATTTCAGTTCTTGGAATAATTTGAGAATAAATGCAGTAAGTCTGATAAAAAGTAAACATATTGTCCTTTACAGATTAAATAAATTTGAAACACTGCGACTAACTAACTGATCTAATAGATTTAATACAAATCTAATAAAGTTTTAACTCAGATAATAATGAATACAAGCCTATGAGTGTTTTTATTTAATTTAGGGAACACTCTTATACAAAGTCGTAACAATTACCATAGTGTAAATATTTAAGATTTATGAAAAAAATTTACCATAGTAACTTAAAAATACAAAGATTATTTATTTGCAGAACGTGTACAATAAATATATATGTTTTACTAGTTTATTTATTTAACACTCAAGGCAATACACTGTTATGAAACAAGAAGCGAACAGAAAACAGCAAGATTAAATAAGTAAATTTATTCTGTGTTGTATACTATATTGAGCTTGTTGAGCTTTTCGTGATTTACTTTGCTAAATATGTCTCAATATGACGGTAGTTTTCAATTTCCACAAGTTTAGAAACACAAAATATAAGTCATCGCTTAAAAAATAAATGATTCTTTAAAGACTCGGTAAATGTGAAAAAATGGCCCAGGTTGATTGTGGACGGATAATGGGGTAATAGGTCCCAAGCGTCATTACTAACGACAAACTTAATTTTACAATAATTGTAACATATTTTATGGTTTTAACATTATTATAAAATGGTTTGTTATCAAACAAATTTCCTCTCTGTCCATTTTTTTATATTTTGAAATCATTTTAACATTTATTTTTGAATCATTTTGAAATAAGTTATAAATTGGTTTTAAATTCATTTTAAAATATTACAACAAAACATAACAAAATTATAAATATAATAATTACAAAAACTAATATTTATATTTATTTTCACAAAATGACTAACGTAAAAACCATGAAAATCATCGAATCAAATTATGAAATATGTTTTACGCTACAAAATATTAAGACTAAACTGGACCCACACCAAACATGACATGTAGATCACGAGACACACACACGCCTTAACTCCATCAACCACTTCGCCACTTGGTAAAACATGGTCGGGATGGCAACATAAAATAAACGATTGACCACATCATACGGGGACCTGGTGAACCTAAAGTATTCCTTGTTCGCTTTTGCTGTTGCTGTTAAACACTGTAAACTGTATATATCTTTTTGGTTATAAAACAAAACTTGTAATGTTTCTTTAAAGTATTAAAGCAAGTTATTAAAATAAGTTGATGAGCAATATGATATTAGTGAAACCGAGACAACAAATATAAAAGAAGGGACGACGACGGTATTATTTTTGTTTACATAGACTTACATGGGAAGGGAAATGAAATGCAAATTTATATAAGTTTTTAGGCTAAAAGTGAATTACTATATTAACTTATATTGGCTAAAGAAAACTATTGTTAAACAAATAAAAAACTTCATTGCTAAGCACTCCATTTTTCTCGTTAACGTTTAATCAATGAAAAACACTACTAATGATTTATGAATATTTATGGTAGTTAGGTTACGAAACCTCATGCTTACTTTCATGAAAAATGAGGCTAAAGTCATACTAGGACAACAAAATTAGTTTATGTATTTTTTATACGTTACACAATTTTAAAACACATTAGGAACGGACTTATAACACTAATTTGTCTTCAAAATCTTTAGTGTTCAGCTTTCTGAGCTCAATTAATTTGAAATTACTAAGGAGTGACAAGAATGTGAAAGTAAAAAAAAGAAACCCAACTTTCGGACCAGCGTTACCTTAGGCGTGCAACTTGCATACTTGATGAGTTTCTGATTCCCAGTCAAAGCTATTTGCTTGACGTTAATGCATTTAATTCATTAAAAATATTCATATAATAAAGCTCGATTGCAATTTTTAGCGAATTTCCCCTATAGGGAAGAAGCTATTACCGTAGTCGGCATGGTAAGACCTAGGCCCGGGACCATGATAACTTTTCGTTTTGAGGTCCCCAGACCCCAAAAACACCATTCGTTCGAAACTGTATATATATATATATATGTGTGTGTGTGTGTGTCCGTGAGCACGATAACTCTCGTAAAAATTATCCGATTTTGATGAAATTTGGTATAAACGTGTAAAGCAACGTTTATGACTTTAAGTTCGAAAACCAGCCAGATCGCTCCATCCAAAGGGGTATTTTGGGGGGTTTTGTTCCCCAAAAATGGGTTTTTCAAATTTTGTACATATAATTTTGGAAATGGTAAAATTTTAGTTTTTTCCATTTGATTTAGCTTAAAAAATACACAATTTGGTATTTTGATCATTTCTCTACGTCAATTGGTTACCGAGATATTGAAAGTGCTAAACACAGTACGTTGTCTAATGTTATTCTTATGGAGGAAAAGAAAAATTTTATATCTCGCTTATTTATGAACGTATACTGACGAAACTTGGTATACGGCTTCATCTAGTTGTGGACCATTGATATTTGCTCAAAAAAACAATTGTTTCCAAAGGCTCCCGTAGCAGCAAACCTGCGTACTCAGCCCCATGTTATTCTTATGGAGAATAAGTAACGTGTTATCTCCCTTAATAATGAAAATAAATTAATGAAATTTGGTATGTGGCTTTTCCTACATGAGTTATATTGATATTTGTATAAAACCCCTTTTTTGTGCTCCTTGCTTCAGCAAACCTGCATACTCAGCCGCCATGTTATTCTTATGGAGAATAATTAAAATGTCATAAATCGTTTATTTATGAATGTATATTGATGAAACTTGGTATGTGGCTTTATATGGTATTAAGATACATTATGCATTGGAAATTCGCTGAGTACGCAGGTTTGCTGCTACGGGGGTATTTTATATGCTACATGAGAACAATATATTTTCTATAACAAATAATGCAAAGAATGTTAATTTTAAGTTTACTCACGCATTTAACATACCAGAATCAGTAATACATATTTTAAAACGATTTCAAAATAATTCCTTTGAAATAAGAAGTAAACAAACTCAAATACATTGAAATACTCAATGCCAAAAATTGGTATTTTTCTTGAATTATATACTCTAGTAGTTACTGGATTTGAAATATTTGAAATCTTGAATTTTTAAAGGTCATGTATTCTTTCTTATCTATGAAAATTATTATTTAGAATTTTTTTCTTTAATATTATTTTTATAGGTAAATTATAACTTCAGAAATATATATTTCAAATTAATTTGCAGATGGAAAAAACCTAAAAGAGTTAGTAAACATAATATTTGTAAATTAGGTTAAGCCTGTATAAAACCCATAAATAAAAAATATATAACCTGAATAGTTTTTACTGTTATTTTAGTTTCTAAGATTTGCAGTACAAAATGTTTGTGGTTTAAAATCCTGAAATTAAATTACTCTCTACAAGTTATTTAAATTTCTAATTTACTTCACTCACCTTTAAACATTTAGTTCAAAGATAATTGTCACGTCAAGGACAGCGCCCTTTGGTCGTACTTAAAAAAATTAATTAGATTTGTTGCAATTGTATTATATTTTGATGATACTTTACTAATTTAATATTAGTTTGATTACAGTTACCTCTGGTGAGGCTGACGTAGAATTACACTAGAGCATATCAAAATAAAAATACCGTCTTGTTTATTCTTAAACATCATCTCTCAGTTTCATAGTAAAAGATAATAACCGTAGTACAATTTGGCGGATCTATTATAATATTGACGTCCCTACGACTAAACGCATTATAAAACTATTACCTATCTTGAGAGTAAGAAAATAAGAATATAAACAGGAATTAATATAATTTCTCTCCACCAAAACATCGAAAGAGTATGAGAAACAATTGTTATTGTTGCAAAAAAACTATTTATGTTTCATGAGTTATAAGGAGATAGGTAAATACTGGTGTTATAAACGTCACCTGACTTGTCTTGACTTGATGATTCGATACGTCGGTTTTATAGTTTGAATACTGTATAATTGAGGTTTCAATAAATTAAACTTATGTTTGCTAACTGTTTACCGAAATCAACGTCTATTTTCATTCTGGGCAGCGGTGAATGTAGTGTTATGTGTAGTACCACACACATAATATTTTATTGATTATACATCCTACTAACATTTCGTAGGATGTATAATCAAAGGTAGTACGATAAACGGATTTTCGTTCGGCGCGTTAATTGATACTATTTAACAGGACATAGCCCATTCACATAATTTTAAAACTCTAAAACATAAAGAACAATTTATTCTTTAATAATTTTTAATACTTGCCACCTTTACGTTTTTTAAATTAACTAAAGATAATAAAAACAAAATTTCAAACTTAACGACTTACTGAGTTTTTCTCCTGGACAGTGGGGAATGATGTTTTATGTTTAGGACGATAAACGAATTTACGTTTGGTGCGTTAATTGGTAATACTACAGAACTGAACATAGCCTATTAACACAATTTTAAAACTCTAAAAAATAAAGAAAAATGTATTCTTTAATATTTAAATATTTTGTTTATTGAAATTTGATTATAATAAGTGACTTTGAATCCTTCATATAACACAATGATTTATTTACATTCAATTATTTATTTACATTCAATTCTTCATTTACTAACTAGACTTTTGTAAAAATAAAAGTTTACAGTAAAATAATTTCCCCACAAAGTTTTGGGTTAGCTAACTTAACACTTAGGGAATATCAATTTCCGTAAATATGATTAATAAGTTAAACTTTAAGACTGGATATAGAGTTTGAGATAGTAATTGTTTGAGATTATGTTAGGAAGGAGAATGCTGTAGCGGCTAAACAAACTAAGGATCAAATTGGTCCAGAGTTCATTAATCCTTTAAACTAGGTTTGTCTGCGGACGGTCTGGTGTAGTGGTTAGAGCACGATAATTTAGTCCAAAGGTCGGGTTTGATCCCCCAGTCACCAACAACTTTTATCAAGGACTCATCGACCGGGTGGTTTGGAACCCATATCAAGCTAAAGGCCTGAATAGAAAACAACAACTGATAGGCTTCTGAGGGAAAGCGAATTTCCTTTTAGTTGGCAGAACTCCCACTAGTAAAATCCATCGACTTTTTTTCTAATTGGATTGATCAAGTTAAGCGAATTTCCTCTTACTTGTAGAACTCCCTCTAAAAAAATCAATTTAAATATTTTTTCTAATCAATCCAGACCAAGTTCGGTGAATTTTATTTTAATTGGATAACTTAATGAAAGATTCCTTTTTTATAATTGGATTGATAAAGTTATTTGTATGCTCAAGCATGACAGTGGTGTTTTTCTTTTGTAGCTTTAATTATAAAATCTGTGTATTCATGCATTCTTAATAAATATTTTTCTTTTCATTTTAGTACGGTGGGTTTTAAAGTCTAAGTGTCTACTACATCGTAAAATCTAGTATCTAGTATTACATCAGTTGAAAATAATACAGTTAGACCATATCGGAAATTTACATAACCTAGCCCTATAACTTGAAGAGTGAAGCGGGAACTTCCAAATTAAATCTTGTCTCCCAGGAAAACTCACCCACAATAAGGAAGTTCGCACTAATATTTGTTAAACTTCAAGTTTGTTTTCCGTGAAAAGAGTTCACAGAACAAATTGATTTTTTAAAATTTGTTTTTAAAAGATGAAGTGTTGTACACATAGAAGGCCACGAAATTTACATAATTTTGTGTTTGCCTTTACAAGTATAAAAATTATTTTTAAACTCTTGGAGTGTTATAATTACTTGGTTTAGTTGTTTTCTAGAAGCTTATGAGTCATTAAAAAAGTGATCTGGTTTAATAATGCAATACATATTATATTGAAGGCTATATATATTATTTCTCATGGGGTTTTTGTAGGTAGGCCATATCTTCCTTAACACTTTATCAAAACAAATATTTGAGCCATCACTGTAAAGATTACCTTCACCTGTATATACATGAAACCAACAAAAAATTTAAAATCATAATTTAATGAGTGACCCTCACTTATTTTATTTGCTAGCGCCTCCACAGTTGCGTACTGGTAGCACCATCTTACAGCGACAAGTATAACCAAATCAAAATAGTTGTTTCAGTGTGCATAGAGAATTATTTTATTACTTAAAACTATTATAAATCCAATCTGTATCCAAAACCTTTGATAAAACCGTAAGTCAGACACCTATACACCACATACTTGAATGAAAGGTCTTGATGGAGAAATTAAAAGAAAAATGTTAGTTTATGATACAACCTTTACTTTTATTAGATAAAAGTTACAAGTTAAATCTTATTTTTAAATATTTTAATTTTATCAGAGTTATATTTTGTTATTATAAAACTGAAATTGTGTGAAGATTTGGACACAGCTAGTTACAAAAAAAAACATTAAATTTTCAAGAATCAGTAACTTTTACTACTACCGGTAAGTCCACGTTTATTTAGATACACTTGCAGCTTTAGACTCATTTACTGAACGTTTATGACTTATTTTGAATTCGTTTAACTCTTATAAGTCCTAAGGCTAAAGCAATATGAAATAGTTGAAATCGAAATGCATTATTTTATTTATTTGTGTAAAAAAAAAACCACCAGATACTAAAATTTACATAGAATATTTAAATTTTCCATCAAACTTTAAGGAAGAAGCTACTACCGTCGACCTATTAGGTAAGACATAATTTTACTTTTTTATTTTTGTTTCAAAAACAAAAGCTAGAAAATCGAAAGATTAGCAGGATCGTAAGGAGGTTCCCAAGGGGTGTTGGATGGGGGAGCAATTATGACTGATAAAAAATTCAGGACCTTAGAGTCAAGGTCAACTTTACACCGTCACGGCTTCCTTTCCCAAAACATATAACCCTCACATTCCCGTCACACTTACATAGCTAACTACGTATAAATGTTTGAATAATATCTCATGTTGGTGTCCTATATTATTCCGGTACACACCTTTATAATCATTGACAAGTGTTTGATTTGTCAAAACCAATCTTTAAAATCTAAAATCCTAAAAAAAATAATTTTGTGTCTAGCTTTCACGTTTTAAATTTCATTTATATAAATCGTATTTACAAAACCAATTCGTGTAACGAGTACTACTCTGGCATTTGGGTATCAAATCTCATAATAAAATGTTCAGTATTACTCTAATAAAATTCAAATGAACTTCATAAAATTTAGGCTTGCATTTTTCTTTCTATTTCTTATTTAAGCTTATATAAAATAGTAGCCATTTATGTCAATAGATAATCTATCTATACTTATTTAATAGGCGAGCAGTTTTTTTGTGACAATCACTCCCCCTAAACTACTGAACCGATTTTCATGTTTTTGGTGTGATTGGAAAGAGCTTAACGTGAAGGTGTGCAGGAAACCTTTTTATAGAGAAAACACACATTTTTTTGGAACGGTAACACAATATTTATACGGATCTCATTCAATTTCTCGATTTCGAGAATCAGTTTTACTAGTAACATAAAAAAAAGAATAATGATATCTATTTACACATCCTATCGTTCATCTTTGCTCAGTATCATTAAGTATCATTAAGTATATATTTTAATGTCAAAGTATATTATAGCTAAGTGGAGTGATTAGTTAATGATCTTTATGTTAGCCTTCTTAGACCTTTTTAGCTATATTTTTTCGGTGCAATCTTAAGTACGGGGATCTCCAAGCAATAAAATTGGTACTTCGTTTTACGACTCATTTTTAAGAGCTTTCTGACCATCCGTTACATTCTGGCCAAAAAAATGACTCATTGACTTGGCAGCTAGACGTTGCGATAAAAAAGAAAGTTCTATTTTAGAAGGGAAACGTATTATTGTAAATATTACGCTTCCTATTTTCAGTGGTACACTTGATGCACGACATAATTTCAATGATCAATAATGTCTAGGTTGAGTAGTCATTTGGTATTTATCAATGCCACAGGTCGCAAGAGCTCTTTTCAACAGACCTTATTTTATTTCACTTTAGTTACAGATATCTAATTCAAACTTGATGCCATGTAAATAGAACAATTTCTATAGAACGCCTCACTTTAGTGTTGTAAAATGAGGTAGGAATTGATATTTATTAAATATATAAAGTTCCCAATCATCCAATAGATTATGCATTGTTTTCTTACTGCGATAGTAATTTATCTTAGATTATAAATTCGCAAACTAATTCAAGTTAAATAAAATATTATAGGTTACCAATTAAATCAAAACGGTGATTTTTTTTATTAATTCAAAAATATCTTATTTTGAGATAAAAATATCTATTGTCAGGTTTTACCTTTTGAATGGAAACAAATTTATCGGAATTTCCGAAAGCGATTGATTCTTTTGTTACAATGTTCGGTGCAGAGTAACAGCATTGACTAGTCAATGGTAACAGTCTTCAACAAACGATGCCGACAACTAATTTTCATCAGACATATTATTTTTCTTTTCGAATGCTTTGTATATCACGATTTAATGCCAGATATACAAACAAAAAATGTGTTAAAAGGAAGGACGGGTATGATTTTTTTATAAAGTCTATTATTTAAAAGTAGAATATTTGTTTGAATTTAGAATTTCTGTAAGGAATTGGAATTTATTTGTAATGGTAAACGGAGTAGAATAAATAAAGTATATATTTCGTATGTATTTTGAGTATATAAGAACCGAGTTAGTTTGAAGTAACGTGACCTTAATGTCACGTGGGTTGAGGCAGCCTCCTCGTTACTGTAACAGAATCTCTACCACCTCAAGATAAAATCCTTTTAGTGAATCCCCTACCGTTGAGATCAGGAATGTTTGCAAAAGCAAAATCAAATATTTTTGTATTACTTTAATAATTTATATAACCTGGAAAGAATTAAATCTACATTGAATTAGTAAAACAATAAGTGATATTGTAAACTATTTTAATGTACATAAGATTTATTAAAAAGAAAAATGAATTTGGCAAGAACAATTAATTTGGGAAGGTACTAAATGTTAGTTAAAATAAGCAAGTTTGACCGTTGCAATTAGTTTGGAGCCAGTCGTGCATTATACAGGAGGCTCTATTGTACGCCAGATGTCTCAGGAGTTCTGTTCCTGCCTAAACGACTCATTTGACAATGGAGACGTCATTAATCGTAATTGGAATCTTGTCAATCAATACTAATATATTATGCATCTCCTTTGTAACTGATGTTACAATAAGGGAATATATTCATACAAGCTTGCACGAAAAATGCTTACATTATTGAAATAAAGAATAATTTGTTCCTGTTCATGTCAATAGATTTGTTTTAAATTATTCAACCTCACTAATAATTCAGATATCCTATTTACAATTTTGTTAAAAAAATAATAAAATGAGAGTAAATTTTCTCCATTAAACCACTTAATTCTGAATAAGATCAAAAGCTGATTATTCGCTGAGCCCACGTAGCTTCAAAGTCCCCCAGACCCGCATAGCTTTCAAACACCGTTAACAACCAGATATATTCAAAACTGAATCAAGGTAATAAGACTTCATATTAGATTCCAGTTATTTCAACTGGTTCGTTATAACTAACCCACCAAAATTTGAAAGCCTATCTTAAAATAAATACTATTAAAATCATATTGATAATGTAATGTACAGTTTAAAATATTTAATTTTACTCCAAATCAAAAGTCTAATAAACGCTCATCTGAAAATCTGTCATTCCGTGTTTCAGCAAGAATTGATTACTTATTCTTTTACTAACCTGCTTGATGAGGTATTTTTTACCAGACATGTTTTAATGAAGCATTGTTCAGTCATATGCAGTTAATTAATTACTTACTTACTCCTGTGGCCACTCAAATCCAAGTTGACTTTCAGCCTCGCTAAAAAGTTGCCTCCTAACTGCTCTGTCTTCAGCCATGTTAATTTATCCCCCAATTTTTCTCACGACATCCGTCACTTGGTCATCCCATCTTATTCATTGTCTTCCCAGCTAGCGTCTTCCTTCTGGTTGACCTCTCCAGACCCTTCTTACTGTTAAATCTTCCTCCCTTCTTCTTTCTTATATGACCAAGCCACCTCATTCTCCTACTTCTAATAACAGCCTCAATATCTGGTCTTCTGTACATATTCCTGAGCTCGCTGTTCTTCAATATTCTCCACATCCCATCTTCAGGTTGGTCCAAATATTATTTTTAATATTTTATTTTCAAATCCAGTGATATGAAAAGGTTTCATCTGAAAATTAATAGCGTTTGAAACTTAGACCCACAGTAGGAACCATGATTTTAAATTGTTTTATATTTTATTACAAAGCTTACGACGTCACTGTTTTGCTTCAAGGGTATGTTTAAAAATATTGAAAGAGTTGTTTCTTTCTCAAATATTGCACTGCGTTTTTTTCAGAAGCAAAGTAATAAGTAATAAGTAATAAGTTAGTTTTTTGTTTATGGTATACTGAGTAAACAAGTCAATTAATAAATATTATATTTTGTTCTATAAATAAACGTCATTTAGTAAATTTAAAAGTATCATCTTTCACATTAGAGTTCAAAAAGTCGCTCCGTAGTTAGACTCAAGGAAGTATTTTAGACCTTCATGATAGGTGTAAGGGTATATGGTCAAACTAATTAATACCAAAAAGACTCGTACTACGTAAAACTCCACCATCATTGTCTAGTCACAGTAAACAGTAAGATAAACTATCGACTCGATTCGGAGCATATCAGCAGAAAGCACAGAACGGAGTAGTATACTGAGTACAAATGGTTGCCCGATGGTGATGGGATAATAAATAGGTTTTCCCCACAATGACGGATTGCAAGCCATTCTAACTACCTCTCCTCACTCAGACTACATTAGAATTAATGGATACTGTTGCCTTCATAATCAACCATTTGTAACGATAGCCCTTATTTAATTGTTGTTTGCATTTCATAATATTTAACCTAAAATGTGTTACAAATGGTCATATTGCATTGACAGTATTGATTATTTATGAAAAAATACAAATCTCCCAATTGCAAGGTATCATGTTTACTATTAATCGTTTAATGTTCCAAAAAATGGGTTTTATTCCTAGCTCCTCAAAAGTGATGTCTTTCACTGTTTAATTTTTTAAGAATTTCTAGTGTTAAATATTTTAAATTGTGTTTTATTTTAAATTATATTGATATCTTATTTTAAATATCCATCAATCTTCTTGTGATATTTGCTAGTAAGGCATATACACATACTTATTTTATACTGCTATTATGCAAACGGACACTTCACACTTTATCACTTAAAAACCTATTTTAAACTCTTATTTTTTACAATCTTATTCCTTTGTGACTAAAACAATTGAACTAAAAGGGAACTAAAACATTTCTAAAATATTAAATAATGTTAAGACTCCTTGAAAAATTGCATTATGTTTTTAGTATTTGTAATTTTTAACTCAAATTGAATGTTTCAAAAGGAAAAAAACAATCATTGAGTGCGACTAGAGCTTTTCGTGAGATAATAATATGAGGGATTTGTACTACACCATTAGTATGAAATGTATAGGTAACTGTTATGTGTTTACCCGTCTTGTTATTGTCGAGGGTAATTGATGTAATAATGACTTCAGCGCTTATAAATTAATTAGGTTATTGCTAACTTCAATAAATAATAAATTACTTACTGCCGAACTATTAATTAAAATATACAAGTTTCAATAAATAAACCTGTGTGAAAGCTGATCACGAAGTAGGTATAACAATGGGTTTTAATAACTATAATTATTATTAATCTTAAATTAATCAACCATTTAATAATGAGCTGTTGTAGTGTTATTAATATATTTTGATCAGACTACAGCCTAATTCCATAACTTCAATCTCTTTCACTACAACATTGTAGTCCAGTTTACACTATATCATTTATAAGTATTCAACCAAATATTACAAGCTAAAGCAGTATCATTTAGTTTAGGAGTATTTTAATATATAACTAATTTCTGTTTCTCCAAGGAATTAAAAGATAACTTACAGACAGGATTTTTAAATTAAAG
Source organism: Allygus modestus (assembly GCA_963675035.1). Lineage (NCBI taxonomy): Eukaryota > Metazoa > Arthropoda > Insecta > Hemiptera > Cicadellidae > Allygus > Allygus modestus. The sequence continues at coordinate 407,090,050 of OY776112.1, forward strand.
AGGAATTTTGTGGTACATCTTCTTTAAGTGTTAACTTCTTCTTGACAAATAGATATTCGTTTAATAGAGAGTGTTTTAATATACAACAATAATGACAAATAAAAAATAAATACTACTGTATTTACTATTATTATATATATAATCCAAAACCTAGAAGACTACACGGAATGTAAATAAACTTAAATAGTCAAAGATAACTAAATTGTAAAGTAGTGAAATATCTTATTTAGTAAGCAACCAAATTTTAAATTGCTTTAAAATCTCCAAAACAATATGTAGCAAAGTAATGCAAACACCATTCTAACTAATAAACAAGAAGTTTATTTTTAAAAGCTTAAAATAAACGAACGTATTTTATTACGCAGTATTGTGTTTGCCATTTTAGTGCGATTACTTTTATGATCCTTGTAAGGCGTTTAGCAGCTAAGTTATTTATATAAACGTTGTAATACAGTTTTACCGGTATTTGGCCAAGCAACACCCAATACAAATTGTTATGTTCCACGCCAAGGTTACATATGAATATTACACGGCTTTTGATTGCCCCAAACAACAACAAACTGCCTATTGCTTTCTGTAATATTTGAACAACTTTTGTAACACTTTTGCAAAATACTTGTTTGCTTTATGCGTTATATTGTAGGGAAAATTACGTTAAATTTTGCTTTAAAGATCAGGAAAGTATGTTTCATCAATAATTTTACCCGAAGAGTTTAAGATTAAAAATTATGTACCTAAACACTCTGACAATGTAAACGATCCGAGAATATAGGTACATATGTAAATAAATTTAAATATATAAGTGAGATACTGGAGTTGTAAGTACAGTATTTGTTTACATAGTATTAGAATATTATTTTAGTTATTTAATGTATTTAATAATAAAACGGAATTTTATCCGATATTTTATTTTTCCATTAAAATATAAAGTTACCAATAATAACTTTTTGTTTTTGTAGTGCATTTGAAACTATAGATCATTTTACAAAAGTGGTTTTTATTAGTTTATAATTTGTTCAATTTGTTTTTATCGTAAAAAATGTATTATAGTGGAAGTTTGGTCAACCAGTCATGGATAGCGAAGAGAAATGATTTACTAAAATATGTTCTTTAAACGTTTTATCTTTAAACGTTTTTTGTGATTTTATATTTAAAAACTATTTACTGAAAACATGTATTGCAACAACAATCTGTTTCATTCCTCATTTCACTTATAAAACAAAATTTCTTTAAAAATATTATGAAGATTTTCAGAAATAATTTAAATCAGTTTTGTTTCTTAGACAACCAAAAAATCAAATCTATAATTAATAGTTTTAATTAGTATCTGATGTTTTATGTTGTAGAAAATATTGTTATAACTTTTGACATGAGAGTGCGTGATAAAGCATAACTAATTGTAAAACTCCAACTATTCTAAAACCAGTATTGGGGGATACCTCCAAGCCACCCCCTCCCTGTAAGCCACCTCTAAACCCAAAACAATCATTAGGTACTTGAATCTCTTTAGAATCCAGTGATATAAAATTCATTATAAAACCACCTGTGCACCTCGTCATGGTAGGTGACCTCTGCCCTCGTACAGCAAGGAGGAAGCTCGGGGGGTACCTAGGGTGGGAAAGGGGTGGCGCCGCGGTGGAGGCGGCAGTGTGCCACCGCGACGCGACAACTCAGGGTGCGTTACCTCACGTCACGTTGGCGTTACGTTACGTGTTGCGTTACGGACGCCTGTCGCTGTAACGATGCACCTCGTAAGTAACGTGGCTAGAGTTTTGTGACTTGGGTATGACATATTTGGTCGTTTTATTTTACAACTCTTGAAAGCGTTCATTACCAGTTTAGTAAATATATATATATATATATATATATATATATATATATATATATATATATCCAACTAAAATAGTGTTTATAATGCAAGTCACATGAACTTTAGTTAATTTTGGATGCATTTCTGAAAAACTGTATTCTTGGCTATTTTAAGTAAAAAAATGAAACAGGTGAATATACCACCTGTAACTGGATCAAAGTTTGTATATTAATTTTTATTTCAATGTTTAAAATTCTAATGAAAATTATACAAAAACTGTACGATACAGAATCAACTGTATGTCCTGTGCAGCAGAAACGCAGTTTGGCATGTTTAGAATAGGTTACTTACTGAATAATATTAAAATAAACAGAAAAATCCTGTTTGTGCGAAAGAATTGCGGTTACTTATATTTGGTAATTTGGTTGGATTGATCAAAACATTTGTGGATTACCACGAGTCTTCAATATCTCTTGACAAAGAAAGAATGAGAATTAAAGTTATAAAACATTGAGATAAAAGTCATTCTGAGGTCTTCTTATTGAATAAGAACTAATTAGCTGTTTGTGTTGGGCCAAACTTCATTTCGATTTCTATCCTGAGATAAAGGATTTATGTTATTTTTGGAGTATATAAAGTTTAAGGTAACTTTGACAGAGAGGAAACCTTGTTTGAGTTAACAAAGTTAATAGTGAATTACAAGGTTCACTGGTGACTCACTAGGAACTGGAACTGGAACTCACTATTAGAATCCATTCGATATAATTAGCTTTTATAAGCCTAATGAATGAAACTAAAAAAACCACACAATAATTACGATTCGCTTGATTATGATTGACTATTAAGGAAAATATTTAAAATAAAGTGGCTCGGATCCATTTATGTATTGGACACCCCAGGATTAAATCACGTGACATTTGTCATTCATGTCTAAGAAACGCTTAGAGAGGATAGCATTCTGCTCAGAGAATTCCTATCTAAGGTTTTTATAATTTTCACGATTCAATATTTTGTATTGGAAATGCATAATTAAACAAGACGTTTACGCATTGTATGTTTTGACCTACGTAACTTAGGTGAAGATACATAATGTATTAACCTTCTTAGTGGAATGGAAATTAACAAGTTTTTTTAAATATCTCTTAAATGTGGAAAAAATTAGCCAGGATTCAAAGTGTTTGGGGCTGACGTCACAGGTAATTTCAGCCGTGATGAATCACCCCTCCCCCCCCCCCCGCCAGTATAGTGTCATCTCTTGAGAAAAGGTGACGCTTATGACGTTTTTTAGTTTCATGTACGAAAAATAATTGTTTCTCGTTAAATTATAATCATCATAATCATGTACATTGAAAGCCCTTTTGAAAACTTGGGACATTTATACTCTTATTTTGGACTTATTATCATAAATATTTAAATAAATAAATACCGATTTTTGTTAGAGTACATGGTGTATTTATGAAATATACTATGACATTAAAACATGCTTTATTTTGTGTCAGTTTCAGTCAGAACTTAACTAATAATGTGCCTTTAAAAATTTAAAATTATAAAGCCAATAACCCAATTCATATGACGATTGGAAAAACGAAACAAAAATAAGTTTTGCTCTTGAGTGCTAAACATAATGCAAATGTAAAGTAAATGGGACGTGCGGGAATATTTTGTTATTCTATGGTTAAAGTGTTTTATTATCTCACAAATATTTATATAGGTTATTTAAACCTTTATATATATTTAAACTATTTTGTATTAGTTATTTAAAACATTTTTGAATATTGACTACCCAAGCAAATTCCTGCCAAGCAAAAAAAAAAAAAAAAACTGAATGAATTTGATATTTAATGAAAACGTGTTAGATCGCGTATTTACATGATAGAAAAATTTGACCTAACCTACTTTCTATTTCGAGTTATCAAATCTTATTTTTAAACGGTAAAAATGTCTAATACCGACGAACGTCATTAATATAAAGTTGATGTTTCGCTAACAAGCTCATTAAAAGCTGTTCTGATTAAAAAGCTGTTCTGATTAAAAAGCTGTCAATTAGCGGAGTATCAGGACACGGATTTCATCCATCCTGGAGCTAGTGTTACATACTCTGCTACTTTACGGTGTCACTGCAGTTTTATTAAAGGGGTTTTTTACTGTACAATTTAAATATTCATGCAAGGATTTATATGAAAATTCGCCAACATATTCTAATAGTATGCAATAGGAACGTTTTGTTTGGATTTCAGAAATTTGTAATTGATTGTACTTACTAATACAAGTTATAGTTATTCAGTATTTACATTTTACAAAATATAAGTTATGAGATATTATAGAGATCGTTAGTTTTTTTATCAAATTTAAGGTTTAGAATTAGTTGGTTTCAGTAGTTACGTTTTCAGTTCTATATTTTCAAGTTTGTATTTAAAAATTTTAATTACTTTGATTTTCTTCAGTTGATAAACTTATAATTGGATTATGTTGAAACATTCATGGTATTACTTACTCATGAGTAATGAATGAAAAGAAACTGAGTAGTCCTAAGAAACAATATAGTTTCTTGATCGAACGTAGCCGATGACAAAAGTGGAAAGCTATATTTTTATTGAAAAATTAATAATCAAAATGTACTCACCCTTCTTGTGTGTATAGAAATACACTAAATATGGAGAAAAACTCTTGAAATAAAACTCAATCCTCCAACACGATAAGCAACTACATCGCTAAAAGACGACCTAAGCACACCGTCGGGCCATTTAAGCACCTGGTGCTTTTGTGCGCAGGTAAATTATTTTCGTGTTTAAACTTATATTTATCTAGTAGTACAAAGCTAACCGTACATCTCGATAAGAATTATAAAGTTATATTGAATAAAAATTACATAATAAATGTAAATTTTATTGGCAAGCTAGTGACAAGGAAGACGAGTGTCTTTATTAATGAAGTTTTTAGCACCAACATTTTGTTATACAAAATACATGATTAGTTAACAATAAACAAATCATATCGAGGTTCTGGCCGGTCACTGTGTAGCCTATTGCAGTTTGGGGAGTAATCAGAACAATAAGCTGTCACCAAAGGTATATTTTGTAACTCTTATGTAGGGTATGTTAAGTGCCATAATTAACTTCCTTATCTGTACTTATTCTCTATCTGTAAACATACAAACTAACAAAACAAGTTTTATAGGCAGTGTGTGAAATCCTATAACAATATTGTATTAGCTGGCTGGCCTTAGATATTTTCACTATGAACATTTTGTTAATGAATTAACAAAAATATAAATATTGTGTGTAAAATATATGAATACAGTACAAAACTAAATAGTAATAAATTGGAAGGAACAATTATTTTATAAGCATTTTTTTTCATCATGTAAAAATACTAAGAAAAGAGAAGAAATATTAAAATAATAAACACAAGATACTCATCATAACCCACTAAATCTCTTGTCTTCCGTCTAGGATAAAGTTGTCTGGCCAGGATATGACTGAGCCCACGTTCAGAAATGTTGTCATTCTACCATAGCTTAGTACCAGGAATAAGCCTATATAATATATGATATGTATAAAAAACCTTAATGTTTATATTATTAACACATTAATATCTTAACATTTTAAATATTGAGTTATAAAAAAAACTTTCTCGGCAAGAATATGAATACCCACCCATTAAATCTAGGTAAATATATTTGTTTGAGAATGAATCTCATTAGTTTATTAATTTACGAGAAAATATCTAAGTTACGCTAATTAATTATTATAAGTCAATGTGCTAATTATGTATATGTTATTAATTTTTCCCTTTAATTAATATATTTGTTAACATTGGATCTGACCTTCTTGGGGTTTGTATATTCATTGGTTGAACGAAACAGTTAGTTTTATAATATTTTCAATAACCTTATATTTTATCTCTGTTTCAATATTTAACTGAGTAAAATATGCTGGATGATCTAAAATGTTTTACGGGTCTACTAAGAACTAGCCGTGTAAAGTTAAATATGTAACATGTGTTACTATATGAAATAAAACGATCGACATACTGTAAAAACACAAATAAAACAAAACTGTTAAAAAGAACAAACTGTTTATTCAATAAAAAAATATAACAAAGAAGTGAACACACACATTACAAATCAATAATAACATAACATACATTATTTTCGTGGACAATTTATACCCAAGATAAACACAGCAGATAGTTGTACTAATGAATACACAAACACCAAGAAGTTCAAATCTTACGGGAAATATTCAGCCAAAGGTTACACCATTTCGATATAGTTCTGCACTTAAACTAGAGATGACACACGAAAGACAGAAATCACACATATGCATGCTGATCAATTGAACTATTATGGAGTAACTATAATCCCCCCGCTCATGCTACATTTTGTTTTAGTGGAGAATATCATCTGAAATGCTCCAAGCGTCTGTCTATAAAAGTGGCTGAATTGTTAGCATTGGATCTGACCTTCTTGGGGTTTGTATATTCACTGGTTGAACGAAACAGTTAAGTTTTATTATATTTTCAATAATCTTATAATTTATCTCTGTTTCATTATTTAACTGAGGTTCCCTGTCGACTTACAGCTTATGTTTACATAAACCTAACAACTCTGGCTACAGTAAAGGAGTGGTGTACGCTGTTCGCTGGCAGACACCAATCAGAGACTCATACAAAATGCATGGCCGCCTCGCTTAATACGCCGTGCAATATATATCTTTAGTTTTTATTGAAACTTCTCACTTCCAGTTTTACATTGGAAAACTTACAAAATAATATGTCAATTGCTTACTAAAATGTACTTTAATACAAAACTGAGCTCACCGTTTTATTATTCATAGAATATTTTTGAATGGAAGTTCATTATGAAAGTATATTATGAAATTTATTCGTACAACCGTTTAAATTTAATGCGGCTTATCGAGTCACCCTAAACTTAAACCACATGCTCTTTCCTTTATCGATTATAAAAAAGGATATTAACCTAATTAAATAACACAAAAGTAGTAAATTTGATACACCAGTTTTTTTCTCTTCCTTCTCCTATATACTATGTACATAGTATAAGAAGAAAATATCATTTATGGTCAACAATTTTAATTTGAGTTATCAGTGGAAAATATTTTTTTTACCCTCCCTGAACCCACAAAAGGGGGTTATCTATTTATGTGGGTTGCATATATTTTTGGTGGGATATATATTTATGTCTGTCTTTTTGCCTGTCCGTCTGGATGTGTGCAGACCTAGAGACCTAGACCAATTTACTGGTTTTGATGAATTTTTGTATGTATCAAATCTATCAAATGGTTAATCTATCAAATGGTTATTTTTTGTTATTTTTTGGATTTTTTATTTTAAAAGGTCACCATCCCCCCTAACTCACTCTAAAAACCAGAAAACTTCCAAGTTTTAAAAATTGGCTGTGACGGTTTTGAATACGATTTGGGAAAAATCGATTTACAAAATATCTAAACATTCTATTTTTTACTAAAAACATGAAACTTTAAGCAGTTTGCGTAGTCTAAAGATATTATTTGTCTGACCTAATAGTTTACTGTGTTTATTCTATACCTAATACACAACTTTTAAACGCGAAGTTGACTTTTTTCGGCCCACCCTACTAAAACAAAACAATAAACTTATCCGTAGCTCTAGATCAAATTTGAGCACACAAATTGTAGAGCATTTTTCAAAATTAATTTTTCCCCGAAACCATTAACATAATGCATAAAATTCCCTCTGTAATTTCTTACATAACATAAACTCACCATCTCCAACAATTAATTTCAAACAAAGAACTACTGGATTTGTTGTGTGGTTTGGTTATTTAACTGTGCTCAAATTAAAATGGTATTGGAATTGCAATTGGGTTTCATTAGATATATTCAGAGTTCAGAGTTCAGAGTTGAATTAGCTTTGACCGTATAAGCTAATCAACCCAACTCAATTACAATAATTCATAAAACCACATGTTCTAAGAGAAAATTATTTTTATTCAATATGACAATGGGAAAAAGGTCTTTCTGTGATTTTGGTTCTCTAAATGCAACAGAGACAAGGGTGTGGAGTAAGTGAACGCGTGATGATACCGTGATACGTGCGAGATGATACTGGAGCCGGATAAAGATGTCCGTTGGAACGTCTTTTATACCAAATCCCGGGTCAAATCCCAAAATCCAGTTCTGACATATTGAGGATTGAGATTCTGTTCCTATTGTTAAACTATGAGCAGGTGACATCTTGAAATCTTATTGAAAATGCACTTCTTTATCACACATATTCTTTTTCTAAGACAAAAACAAATTAAACAACAGTGTGTTCTTCTTACTATAGGTTATATTTTGCCAACTTTAAGTTAGGCTGGTAAATTATATATATATATATATATATATATATATATATATATATATATATATATATATAAATATATATATATATATAATGCTCGTAAGGTTCATTTAATTTTATAAACGCATTCAATGTTGTTCAAAATAAAATTATAACAATGATTTACCAAGCTATTTACTTAAAAAAAAGGCTGATGGTTTGAAATGTAATTTATTCTCTTAGTTTGCAGTGTAATTTATTCTCTTACCATACTGGAAGCTTGTGAAGAATTCCATATTAGAAAATTATTGCACTCTTCTTACATATACTTTCAAGAAGCTTGGAATAGAAATCAAATTAGGTCAATGGAAAATTAGAAAAAGCATATTATTATGAAAAATAAAACATTACAAACATTTAAAATGCATTGTTGGTTAGTTTTTGTTATCTAATAAATTATTGCGGACATTTTCTATCACTTCATTTCCCCAGTCAGTGATGGCAAGTGTATGCATTAATTTCTAAAATAACCACTGGAACTACATTATAAGTTTTTTCCTTAAAAAATGGAACTAATAACTGTAAACAAAATCTCTAAATTATATGTTCAATAACCTAATAAGAGTAAAATCATGGTCAAATGAACTTTAGATGATGTTACTGATACCAAATAGTAGATATTTTCGTTACAACAGAAAATGGTGAAACTACTGTGGTTATTTTAACAGGTGATTTTACATGTACATGATGGATTGTAGTTCCCATAAACTGGAATTATCATGAAATAGCACATGGGGGACAGAGCTTTGCTTGGAGAATGCCAGTCAGTTTGTTTACTAAACCTTGAGTAACTTTTCACAACGGCTCCCTCATGATAAACAGATTTGCTTTGACCCATTCTTCTTCTTCTCTGAATGATTAATGATTTTCTGCACATCATGAGTCAATTGCCCTTGAGGCCTTAAAGAAGTATTGTACACACAAATTTCACACATTTAATTCATTTTACAAATAAATGTTCTTTTTATATACAACTTTCATTCAACCGTTTTATTCATTGTTCTCAGAAAACCTCAACTTGATATTCAGGATATAAATGAATATTACTTTGAAAGCTAATTAATTGATCATTATTTGCTGTTGCAATTTTTTTGTTTTAGTTTTATAGTCCTTAAATCCAATGTTATTATTTTACTTCAATTTCGTTTTATTTAATCAGATATTTCCTGGGGATAAGACCCCTAGAACGCATGTTTGCCCCCGAGATTAGTTCATTAAAACATCTGATGAAAATCGTAGGAGCCAGTTTTGATATCAGAGCTGAAGAAAGCAAGCCAGCAAGCCTTGCTCATATTTCAGTGTAGAATTTTCCGTAAACCCATATATCAGAATACAGTACAAGCTTTCCCACAGGTTTCAACAGAAGGAGCAGCCGGAGAGTCGCGGCTATAAAACATTCATATCTCCCGCACGTTCCGTCACCTCGGCTACGTGATTCCATCGCAACTCATTTTCTTAATACTTCCTACATTTTGAGCAGGTGTAATACCATGTTCAGAATTTCAAATAACTGTTAAAGGAAATGTCAAATAGTTGTTAACAATTTTACTAGCCGATGTTTGTTCATCAAGAGGACGTTGGAGACGCAAATTCTACTGGTCAGGCGTAAAGGTGCTTTGAAACTGGGAACTAACACAATAATATGTTATATCACCGAAGACCTTAGGCTCTAGTATACTAAAATGTAGTGCCAATCCAAAAATTCCTACCATGGCCAAAAATTCTGACCTTGGCTTGTATTTTAATCCTGGATCCTAAATTACACCTTATCCACATGAGTGGAAACAGTGCGGCCACTAGAATAACACGATTCAAGAATACATGTTTTATTTATTTTTATTGAAGCGCAAATAAGAAATTTGATGCGTAGACGACGAAAAGAGGGGCAGTTTTGTAACAGACTAGCTAATACCAGACCAAACAATAGTAACTTCGCAGTCGATTAGCGCTAAACATGCATTGTTTAAGTACAATATTATGTTTTATTATTTGGACAAATGTTTTAAAATAATTGTTTCGAAGCCCTGTTTAGTATTTTATTGGTGAAGTATTTTTTCTTAAGTTTGAAAAATAAACGTTAAACAATTAATTGCAAGTTGTTTTTAATTATTTTAGCAAATATACTTATTTGATGGAATATATTGCTCACCAATATATTTAAAAACCCTTTAAATTCAGATATGAAGCATAGTTAAATGATAATGAATAAAATATAAATCATACGTAATATGTAACATTGGTTCAAATCTAGGATAAATCAAACCGTGCTGCCGTGTCCTAAAAATATGAACTAGGCCTTCAGTCTGGGCTATGGCTCTCAGAACGCACGACCTTGACCTTCAAAAAGTCATTAAGAGGGCTTTAGGGCCTACTTCACTCATCCTCTGATATGGATTTAGAATAAGTAATATAAGTAATGGGAACCAATAATAAGCAATCTGGCAAATCTGCGTTTTTCTACAACATGCGTCTGTTTTAATGTAACAATATTATTAAATAACGGCTCTGGGGCTAAATAACATGAATTTTAGTAAATATATTAGTTGTACAAATGAAAGAACTGTGCTTTACATAAATTAGCATAAGATTAGGGAAGGAAATGTCGTGTTTCGTTCCATTAACTATTTTTAGATAAATTAAGGCATAGTTAAAATAGTTAGATATGAAATAGTTAGGCATAGTTAGTTGATTTTCAAGTTAAAGATTATGCCCCATTGTGTCACCTTCAGCATTATTTCGTTTAATTTTCTTCCTCGAAAAAATACCTTAAACATCTTTATGGATACTGTACAATAAATATCATCACCACTTAATCTATTCGCTCTTAAAAATAAAAATAAATTTATATACATGTATGTATCAATATAGATTGTAGAAATGCATTGTTTCAAGGATTGTGTTTTCGTTATTAGTGAATTTCCTTTGGGAAGAGAACTATTAGCATGACCCGCACGGTGAAACTTAAGCTCGGGACCACCATAGAAGTTCCCAACGTGACCCCCTAAACACGTTTTGGGGGGTCGTTCAAAATTGTATATATATATACAATTATATATATAGACACACATATATATATATATATATATATGTGTGTGTGTGTGTGTGTGTGTGTGTGTGTGTGTGTGTGTGTGTGTGAGTGTGTGTGTGTGTGTTTGCACTCTAGCGGTCGCATTTTTTGTCCGATTTACATAAAACTTGGTAGAGACGTTCCTTTCTTTAATCAGTTGGACAAGTTCGTTGAGAAAAACAATCGGAAAACTCTAAACCCCTTTTTTGGGGATTAATCTGTCAAATTTCGAGTTTTTGGGCCCAAAAAGGGTCATAAAAGCCCCGTGTGTAAAATTAATATATGTAAAAAGATGGGAATTAGTGAGGCGAAAGTTTTAAGCCCTCTCCCGTCATACTAGCATACATATGTACCGAGTTATTAAAGAAAATGTGTATCGACTTAACACAGTACGTTGTCTTATGGGGGTTTTACACTAGAAAAGCCTGTTATTCCTTTGTTAGAGTACTTTTATCATCCCCAGCAACCTCACGCCTACTTTCAAGCCTGTATGGACCTTCTGCTAACATTATAATGCGCAAAATTGTATTTACGGCTTTGCAGGTAAATGAAACCAGGAGCATCAGAACAGCCAAAAAATCACTGTTTTCCAATTTTAATAAAAATTGGAATAAATGTATATTTTTACTCTGATTTTGAGTTTCAAAATTTGTTATGTGGAAATTCACTTCCCTCACGTCAGCGTGCTGCGTGCGAACTCGTTTTTACTAAACGGCACATAGGAAGGGTAAGAAAGTCTTAGCCAGAGATAAAAATACGAAAGTAAACTCAGCCAACCCAGTCACCCAACTCAACTCAGTTAGACTAGATATTCTCTTAGTCTGGGTGATAAAGGGTTTTTCATAACTTTCTCGGAGGAGGAGGATGAGAAGAAGAATATAATTCCATTCGGCCTTATTTTTCAAGTATTTTAAATTTTGCCTATAATAAAATATACTTTATTTGTGTATAAATTGTTAGTATTTATAGTGTATTTAGTATATTAAGTATTTATACATATTATTATTTATAAATATCTATATTGTATCTATATTAATTTATCGAGAATTTAAAGAACGGAAAGATTTTACATATTTGAAAACTTTGTGCTTATTTCAGTATGAAGTAGTACATTTAGTCATTACATATATTTTTAGAAAAGGCTTAAAATTTATGTATTTGGTATTTTCTTTATATTATAATGCTATCAAAACAACCCATTATACGTTAAAACCACACTTAATTGTCTCTGGAAGGACTTCTTGACTAAATTAGGTTTAAGTTCGGGTACTTAAATAAAGTTTGCCACGTAAATTGTGAAATTTCATAACTGTAAAACTGTGTATTATCACTTAAAATATTAGTTTGTATCCATTTAGTATATTTATTTATTTTTTGTTTTATTTGGACTTTACCTATCGCTTCTAGTGTTTAAAACTACACTACGTTTCCGGAGGTAAGGAAACTCCTCCCGTTATCAAGTGAACCCTACTTACATCTAAATATCTGACATCTACTTACTTCTAGTTTTAAACACTAGAAGTGATAGGTAAAGTCCAAATAAAACAAAAAATAAATTAAAATCCATCACTATTATGAGTTTCAAAAATACAGCATTTAGTATAATTCGTGTTTTATACAGGTGCAGATCAAATTCATAATACCATAACCGGTAATAGGAAGAATGACAAAGTTAACAAAAAATAAATATCCAAGACAGTTAAAGAACTATAATCATATAGCAAAAGGTAGTCTAATAAATATTGATTATTTAGATGGCTTTAATCTTCGCTAAAGGTTTAATACAAGAGAGTACTATATAATTGAGATTATTTCATTAAAATCCACATCAAAACATAAACACTAAATTCAAACAAAATTAAACATTTGTATAACTGAAAACTGATCAAGTGTTTTAACGATTGCTAATCATAAGTGATGGTATATAATGTGTACACATCATATATACACATGATCACTACTACAAATTTCTACCTATTATATCTACATATACTAGGTAGAAATTTATACTTAATATAGAGACGTTTCTTCACTAATCACTTAAAACTTTAGAATTTCTCATTTTATAATTTCGGTTTTACTGACTTTGGAGAAAAACAAGGGTGAGATTGTCTTTCAAGGGTGAGATTTCTGTAATAGACAGTATCTGAAGTTGATATCACCAACAGAGTCAGTAATCCAGGCCTGGTAATCCCCAGCAAGCCTGGTGTGGATTGATGATAGCGGATGCCACCTCAACAATGGATCCATCCACCCTAAAACATACCTTCCCCCTCCTCCCCAACCACAACAACGGCATCGCACTTGGATCTTTACAAGCACAGCTTTAGAACAGCTGAAACAATTAGGTACATTGTGTACATAAGTTATAATACGCCTTCACTAATTCGTTGTAACCCTAAAGGTATTATGTGATGTAAATAAGCTTTCCTTATGGTTTTTCATAAATACTACATACCATGTGTAAATATGATGGTTCTGGTTTTATCATAGTTCATTATTTGTCAAGCTAAAGTTAAGTTTCCATCACACATGACTATAAAATATACTTACTTTAAAAATATTTACATGTAAGTGCAACTAGCAGTGTTGGAAGATGAATTTCACAAAAACCCTCTTATGGGTGAAACACATACTGTACCTTGTTAGTGACAGTTTTTCTAACCATGCATTTTTTTAATTGTGGCATATATATTTCTAAGCGAATTTGTTGCAAGCTATATGTAAATTATAATTTTCAGTCGTTTGAATTACTTAAACGTAAAAGGCTACATGAAACTTTTCACCAGATAGCAAAGTTGCTATATGTTAATATGCTTTTGTGTTGAATGAGACGACCTGAGTTAAAAGAAAATGTTTTATATGATATTAGAACACACAGGGTTGGTAAACGAGGTTTATTTGATCAATATCTTTTTTTGCTTTTATATTGGTTAATATATTTTTAGTTTATCCATAACGGACCATATAAATCAATTGTATCCTGAGTTCTTGATACTAGAGCAAAACTTCGTCAAGAATATTATATTTAAAAATCAATTACATTGAGGCTTGATAAAATTAAGTTTTTACCCCTTTTTATAGTGTGACTGCCTAATTGTGGTGGAAAATAAAAAGGATGATTGTGTTTAGACAAATTTTCAAGGGTTGATAAAATAAAAGGTCAAACAAAATCAAAAGTCAGATTCAAAGACATATACCACCTCAGTTTCGGTGTTTTGAATGTTGCACACCAATGGCAACTACAACGAAAACATATTGTTTAAGGACATGTCTTCAATGTAGGAAATGTTTTAATGTAAAAAAATTTCACAGACACGGTAAAAATAATTCCTCATTTTAACTGTACACTGCAAATTAATGTTTATCAACCTAGACATAAATATTTAAATTTTATATTATTTATGCTATTAAACTAAACCCTGATTTGAAACGGATAGTATCCATATTAATTTAACAACGCCACCTTAAACTCTATATTACATGAGTGGTATTGAACAACAGGACCACATTGTACTATTAATGAAAATATAAATGTACAATATGAGAATTTATCGGATACATGTTTAGCTTTTATCAGTTTGAAAGACCTCAAAGGCACTTAAAGTCATGCATTTAAAAGCTGCTGAGGGTGTCATTGACCTCCCTGTGGTGCCTTTGTGCGCATAATTGCTGGAACTTGTTTGATCGGTCACCTTGTGAACCTCGTTTTATTATTGTAGTTATCTTTATAACTTGTAACGTCATATACTATCTCAGTACCAAGTTAAAATAAATTTGAGTTAGAGAAATAATGTCGTTTAACGGGACAAAGTGGTTGAGTTATTGTTGCCATTTATGTTTATGTTCTTGAAAGCTATTTAATAAATTTTAAATCATTTATCCGGAAAAACAAGACATTCAATCATAATTTCCCATAAAAACATTCCCTAAATGTAATAGGCTTAATTAATTTATTAATGTCATGGTTTTTACAAAGTTGATGTTACACTTTCCTTTAGAAAACTTATTCTTCTTTTATAATAAAACAAGTATCTTTTAAAGACCGTTAATCTGAACTACATAATTTTATATAGCCATAAAATACTATACTCATTAACTAAGTTTAAAAATGTAACCTAAACAAGTGCATTGATAGACGAAATAAAATTAAAACAGTGAAAAAACGTACATTTATCGCGAATTGATGTTAGGAATTTATTGACATTATAACAAACACTATTTTTAAATGTTTAAAGTGTTGACAGATTTTAATTGCCACTCACTTATGTTATCAAGGGAAGCTTACAAAGTCGCTTCTGATGGTCTTAATTTGATTAGTTATGTGTAAAATGCCTGTGAAGCTTATACTTTATAAATACTAGCTGCTGTTAGTCAGTCAAAAAGACGGCATTCACAATTTTTCCTTAACACCTATATTCAAAACGGTAATTTTCAAATGCAAGTAATTAAATGGAAATCAGGCGTGCCAAATTTAAAGGAACGCCATTAATTTTTAGTAACGAAAACTCAACATTTTTCAATAGGTGGTTACAAGTCACGACTACACACTATTGTTATATAATATATCTAGATCGTCATATTTTTACCGTAAATTATTTAATATTAAAATTTATGAGAAGTAAAATGATCAAACTTGTAGCCACAACTGACATCAATTCAGCAGTACAGATTGAATGCATTGCTAAGAGATAGACAGGAGAATGTGACTCAATTTCTCTATTATGTCGGGGTAAACCTTTTAACTCTTGGAAATTTAGCAAACGTTAGTGGTGAATATTTAAGGTATTTTCTCTGTAAATGACAATTGAATTACGTTTTGTTAACAGTACCTTGCTATCCGGCATGTTTATTTTGCTCATAGTTAATAATTTAAAGTTTTATATTATAGGATATATTCTACTATTATTGGATATATTATTATTATATTATTGGAGTTAATCTAACACACAATGGATATATATTAAGTAAATGTACATCTTTAAGATTTTTACTTGCGCTTGGTTTTAAAATTCAAGTGTGTGCCGTATTCATTATGATACAAATTTGACTGCTAATACGATTATAAATAGTTTAAGCGTAATTTATTAAGCGTTTACAATCTTACTTTAGAGTTCTATATCTTTAAAAAGCTCTAAAATATCCATGTCAATAAAACTGGAATGTAAACGTTTAAGTTCATTGAAATAACTCTTTGCGGGGTGAAAACATTGAAAGACTGTCGTTTATTTTCAGGTAAGTCCAGTGAACGAGCTGCGTGGTTGAAGATGAATGTCTTCATTCATGAGGTAATCCTTTATATAATATCCAATTAGTAAACTAAACTTGGAAACTAGTTTTTATACACATACTATGTTACGATATGTAATCTATATTGTCATTAAGTATTGGTCAATGGTGTTTAAAGTACATTGATCTACTTTGATCCACTGTTATTCACCAATAATCATTTAGACACCAACACAGCTAGAATATGACATTTTAGTCCTAAAACCTTATTACAAGTTATTTAAACTATCATTATCACTGGAATAAACTATCAACAAAACACAGAAATAACAGAATACCCAGTACTATATTAAAATATTTGTCAAATACACATAATTTTAGTTAAATAATAAACATAGTGAGGGTTCATTATGGATTATTTTTTTGTTGGTGGGGGGGGGAGAAACTTACACGAGTTTACAGAATATGCTCAAAATAATTAAGACATTTCCAACCCAATTCACTACCACTTCTGCAATAATCCTATGGAAGTTCTTTTAAAAGCGGTCCTGACTTGACCCTTGGACCTCCGCCTTTCACCCCCTACCCACACTGGGGCAAAATATATCATCTACTGCCAACACTCACCCTTGGACCTCCGCCTTTCACCCCCTACCCACACTGGGGCAAAATATATCATCTACTGCCAACACTCACCCTTGGACCTCCGCCTTTCACCCCCTACCCACACTGGGGAAAAATATATCATCTACTGCCAACACTCACCCTTGGACCTCCGCCTTTCACCCCTTACCCACACTGGGGCAAAATATATCATATACTGCCAACACTCACCCTTGGACCTCCGCCTTTCACCCCCTACCCACACTGGGGCAAAATATATCATCTACTGCCAACACTCACCCTTGGACCTCCGCCTTTCACCCCCTACCCACACTGGGGCAAAATATATCATCTACTGCCAACACTCACCCTTGGACCTCCGCCTTTCACCCCCTACCCACACTGGGGCAAAATATATCATCTACTGCCAACACTCACATTCGTAATAATTTTCCTTAGTTTTCCATTAACTATCCATTCCATATTTTTTGTTTCTACAATTTTTATCTTGGTTTTATTTATTAAAATAATTGCCTGGATCTATTTGCGTTTGAACGTAGCTCAAAGCAGACACACATACGTTATCCGGCTTATTCCCATGACCTTAAAGTGCATTTTTGCTTATAATTTATAACTTCTGTAAACTTTATTACTCAAGGGAATTTAAAAACTTAGTTAATTGATTGTCAAATACTGTAGTTTTATGTTGTCATATAATGTATATTATTTTATGAATATGTTGCATATATATTTTGCAAGAATAAACTCTTATTTTGTCCATCCAAAATAAAAAAGGATGTTAATTCGCATACTTTATAAGAATGTAATCGTTTGTATAGTGTCATATTTCTTATTACCAGCTAGGGTTCTGTGTATCTAGCATATTGAAGAAAAAATATGTATATATTTGCATTATAACTCACCTATAAGTATAACTGAGGTAGTGAGCTAATGATTCTTCTTACAAAAATTGCTTACTGTTGCGGATATTCATTAACTCTAACCATAACTGAAAATATAAACGAGAGGTGGTAAAACGAAGTGTTGTTTCAAGTGGTGAAGAGCAGTTCAACACTTACTTGAACAGCTACTTTGTGTTTTCTTTGCAACGGCCATGTTACCTTATGATAAAATAATCATTTTAGCGAATTTCCCCTATAGGGAAGAAGCTATTACCGTAGGTCTCATGGTAAGACTTAAGTCCGAGACCATGATAACTTTTTGTTTTGAGGTCCCCAGATGCCAAAAACACTATTCGTTCAAATTTATATATATATATATATATATATATATATGTATGTTTATATATATAATCACATAAAACCAAAATTATCTACAAAAACAGTTTATATTTCGGTTTACACCATCTTCAGAACTTGATACAAAATTAGATAAACTACATATTTGATAACAACTAACTGAGTACCATGTGTTGTAAATCTTATCAGAAATCATATGTTTTTAAAAACAGTAAATTTGTACATCTATATATATTAAACAATTGGAGCTTTGTGTGACTTTTTCTTCAGGTTTAACGAATGTTTAGGCCTTTTGGGCACTTTGATTCGGTTACTAGTTGGCATGCCTGTTCGAGACTTCTAAGTGACGACACACTGAACTTTTTGGTTATTTGTCTAATTGGCTTGACTTGATATGTATTTTCGAAACTGTCACCGTGTTTCTTTCCGTGTGTGACTAGGGGTTTGGTCTCATCCTGATGCTTGTATGCAAACCGGTGACCCGTCATCCTTACTCTTAGTGTGTTTTTTGTACAGCCTATGTAATCTTTAGGGCATTTTTTACATTTTATTTGGTATACAATATTTTTTGAGTCACAGGATAAATTGCCTGGTATTTTGTATATTTTTGATGTTGAGCTGCTACTAAAGGTTGACGATTCTTCAATTTGTTTGCATACAAGACATCGGGGTTTCTTGCAGGGATGCGATCCGGCGACTTTTCCACTTGTTTGCTCTGCCATGGGAAGTTTTGGTTTAGAAATCATATCTTTAAGAGTAGGCGGTCTTTTAAAGACAACTCTAGGTGGACATTTAAAGATATTGTTTGTCAGAGGTGAAGACTGTAGAATGCCAAAGGCAATCTTTATAATATTGTTAATTTTGGGAAGTGAAACTGGGTTATGAGTTTAGGGACTTCATTGTCAAACAGTTGAAGCACCTTGTTGATTCTGTGTTTCAATTATATATATATGTGTGTCCGTTAACACGATAACTTGAGTAAAAAACGTCCGATTTTGATGAAATTTGGCTCAAATATGTAAAATGACATTCATGACTTTAAGTTTGAAAACCAGACAAATCGGACCATGGGAAGGGGGGTTTATGGGGGTTTTAAATTTTCCAAAAATCAGTTTTTTGCCTTTTTCACCCTAAAATTTTTAAAAAACTTAATTTTGGTTTTGACCATGTTATAGAGCTTAAAAAACAAATAATATAGTATTTTGATTTATTAACCTAGTGGTTGCGGAGAAAATCCAAAAACCTACTCATAAAATCTTCCATGTTAATCTTATGGGAAAAAGGTTTTTGGCTTTTCCTCTGTTTATTTTAATGTAAACTTCACATTTGCTTTTACCAATCAGTTGTTACAAGTTCAAACTCAAATCAGGATTCACAACAGATTTTAATAAGTTAATCATGAATCATTCGATGAGTAGGGTTCCCTATGATTTAGAACCGGAAATAGCATAGTGGTTAGAGCGCGTTATTCCGGAAAGAGTAAGAAGAACATTTTCCCACCAAATTTGCGCGCCAAAAAAAATTGGCGCCAAACCTAACCTCACTTTTCATCCCTCCAAAGTGTTACCAACTTAGCAGAGCTAATGTACCATACATAATTATATGTATCATATATAATTATATGTACCATATATAATACTACAGTGTATAATCATATATATATGTACCATAATAGTGTATAATATACCATCACCAGAAAGGTAAGTGGCTATCTAACCTCACTTAGCCAGTGTTGCCACTCTAAACGCTACCTATAAACCTAAATCAGTTACGCAAAATTATTATATGTATTATGTCAAACTATCTAAAATTATTATATGTATATATTACGTCACGCTACGATGTGTTACCAACCTATGGCAATGTATATTTCGCAAGCAAGTACAGCCAAACCATTATATAAAACCATTACATGTATATATACCAGAAAGTACCGCTAACTCAAAATATAAAACTATTACATGTATATATCGCAAGAAAGTGTTGCCAAAAAACTAAAAATCGCTTATATCTCGAAAACGGTAAGTCCTAGGGTCATTTTGACCCCATAAAACTGCCTACTACGTAGTGTAGGCACTCCAGGGGGGTATCTACCCATATAAAAAGTCTTAACCAAAATATTGCGGGTTGCATCTCAAAAAATGAAGGGGCAAATTTTCAAAATTAAATATCTCAAGAACGGCTTGGTCGATTTTCACGAAACTTGGCATGTATGTACCTGTTAACCTCCGCTACATATTACAAAACCCTAAACTCTGTACTGCAGGTAGTATCAAAATAATTGAAGGAGTCATACTTTAAAAATCAATATCTTAAGAACGGGTGAGACGATATAATTGAAACTTGACATGTGGATACTTGTTAACATCCTCTAACCTTCAATTTTGTTTGAGGGTAGAAGAGGGTTGTTTAGGGGATGATGGAGGGTGTAAAACTTTAAAATTTAATATATTGAGAACGGCTTGGCCGATTCTAATGAAACTTGGTATATAGGTACCTGTTAACCTCCGCTACTATTTAAAAAAAACTTAAACTCTGTACTGCGGGAAAGTATCAAAAGATTGAAGGAGCTATATTTTAAAAATCAATATCCCAAGAACGGCTTGGCCGATTTTAATGAAATTTGGTATGTATGTACCTGTTAACATTCTTTACATCTTACAAAAAACTTAACCTCTGTACTGCGGGCAAGTATCAAAATAATTGAAGGGGTACTAATAAATACCTTAAATCTCGCAGCATAATCGGGGGGAACGCGGTGGTCTAGTGGTTAGCGCCTTGGACTACGGTTCAGGAGGTCCCGGGTTCGATTCCCTCTTTAGGTTCTTCATCAAAGGTATTGTAAAAGTCGGGTCTTTCCCTTCCTTTACCTACTGGAATGTTTATCCGTGCTACATCTACTCTAAACGTCTCACTGCTGGTAATTGATTCAGCGTTGCTTTGAATTATGCCCCCAAAAATCTCCCAAAGGACATTGCAGGGAACATAGCATGATCTAGGCTAAGTAAGGCAAACTCCTACAGGGGGAATTTTTTAAAACTACAAACTAAGCTGTAATAGAACAAAGAAAAATACAACCCAGAATAAATCCGAGAGGAGTGGTGGCGATTATATAGCCAGGCAGTGTCTATGGTACCATCACTCTGTGTCTTGAACATTTATGTAGTGCATTTCTAAACAAACATCAGCTTTTAAGTATTGAGCCCAAACCTACAGTAAAAGACAGTGGTGACCTACAGTGGACCACAGCGCCTATATTACTTCACTTTAGGGTGTTTACTGTTTCATTGTATAAAATATACCATGCCAGATACTCTCTCAGATCCTAAAGCGTTTAATCTGGTTTTACACTGTGATGCTTGCGGGGTCATCACAACACCATCTTGGAGAGATTGTCGCTGTCAAGGTAAGATATTTATCTATATTATTAGTTAGAGGTTTCTACCTCCCCTGGGGAATCATTTACCTTTGTCGGAGACTTCTAAA
This sequence comes from Allygus modestus, assembly GCA_963675035.1. NCBI lineage: Eukaryota > Metazoa > Arthropoda > Insecta > Hemiptera > Cicadellidae > Allygus > Allygus modestus. Next base: position 407,111,888 of record OY776112.1, read on the forward strand.
AGTGTTAAGCTTCCGCTGGACAGTATCGCTTGGGAGGTAAGACAACATACCTCACCAAATAAACTGAAAGTAAACATAATAAGGAAAGTTTTATAATGCCAAAAACCTGAAGACGGGGGATTTTTAGAGTTAGAATTACTGTGGAGTGACGATTGGTCAATCACCAACTCCCTTCAACACACAAACTCTGCTCATCCTGAACCAGTCAAGCTCACTTCATTTTTTGAGATGCAACCCGCAATATTTTGGTTAAGACTTTTTATATGGGTAGATACCCCCCTGGAGTGCCTACACTACGTAGTAGGCAGTTTTATGGGGTCAAAATGACCCTAGGACTTACCGTTTTCGAGATATAAGCGATTTTTAGTTTTTTGGCAACACTTTCTTGCGATATATACATGTAATAGTTTTATATTTTGAGTTAGCGGTACTTTCTGGTATATATACATGTAATGGTTTTATATAATGGTTTGGCTGTACTTGCTTGCGAAATATACATTGCCATAGGTTGGTAACACATCGTAGCGTGACGTAATATATACATATAATAATTTTAGATAGTTTGACATAATACATATAATAATTTTGCGTAACTGATTTAGGTTTATAGGTAGCGTTTAGAGTGGCAACACTGGCTAAGTGAGGTTAGATAGCCACTTACCTTTCTGGTGATGGTATATTATACACTATTATGGTACATATATATATGATTATACACTGTAGTATTATATATGGTACATATAATTATATATGATACATATAATTATGTATGGTACATTAGCTCTGCTAAGTTGGTAACACTTTGGAGGGATGAAAAGTGAGGTTAGGTTTGGCGCCAATTTTTTTTGGCGCGCAAATTTGGCGGGAAAATGTTCTTCTTACTCTTTCCGGAATAACGCGCTCTAACCACTATGCTATTTCCGGTTCTAAATCATAGGGAACCCTACTTCGGTGTGTAATTTTATTTGGTGGTAAAATGATATAGGAGGATAGAGTGTGTCGGAGGTCAGGAGGTTTAGTTAGGAGGACTAGAATATTATTATTTATTCCCGACCACTCGCTTGTTTTTAGGAACCACCATTTGATTAACTAGGATTTCCTGATTACCACAACTTGATACTTTCACTTGAGAACTGCTTTTGATTATTTAAAATACAAAATACAAAAAAAATATTAAAACTAAAAAGGCCAGAAATCGACCAAAGCCATAACCTCTAAGGTGATCCATTTCAGATTAATTTTAAATACTCTTTTCCGGCTCTGTTTTAGGCATGTATATGTTGTAATGTTTTTTCTTAGATTTAAATAAAATAGTTTCTTGCAATCAGTTTTTTCATTCAAGCAACCCACAACTAAATCAGAGATCCACGAGTGTTTTTGGGCCCAGCAACATTCGCTCTGCATTACTGCAATTGACAGATTAGTGAAATTGAAATAAATTGAGTTTTCATTCTTGTACCAGCACAAGTGGTAGCAGAGCGTGGTTAATGCCTAGTTACTGCATTGAGAATTTTTCATAATCAGAATCATAAGTCATGGGACATTTATTTATCATATTTAATGCTTGCTTTCAATTCCGCAACACATGAAGCAACAAAGTTCACCCCCGCAAGCGTTTTCTTAGGTAGAGAACTTACACACCCATTGCAATTTCTTTGGAATTTAGAGACAGGACATAATAACAAACCTAGTTTAGACAATGTTTTTCAGAATCTCACAAAGGCGCACAATAGAACGAAGTTACGGTATGACAGGAATCAAACTCCATCTAATTTTGTTGTTGGTAATAATGTTGTTTTGTATAAGCATTCCCTCAGTAATAAAGATAAGAAAATAACAGCAAAAATTTGTCACAAATGGAGGGGACCTTATACTGTAACTAAACTCACTTCACCAGTTAATGTTGAAATAACCTTGGACAATGATCAGACACAAAAGCAAATAGTTAATGTTGATCAAATAAAGAAATTTTTTCCTCCAGTCTGAAATATATATATACCTTTTTTTCTCTCTTTACTTCGGAATAAATTGTTGTGACTTATTGATTTAATTTTTTTTAAGATCCATTTCCTTTTTGTAAATCCATACGACAGGTTTTCTTGTGTGGGAGACTCCCATCTGCACAGAGCGGTGAAACAAAGGAAACTAGCCACCACCAAACACATCACCATACCAGGGGTGACTACGAGACACATCGTTACCGAGGTGCGAAAACACGCTGCCGAACTACAACCAACCTGTGTTCTGCTCATTGGCACCAACGATGTCAGGAGTCACCTCTCTCTCTCTGTCTCCAAACGAAACACAAAGTCTCACATTTTTATTTTGGATTTAAATACAATTTTTACTGGTCACAACATGAACTCTTTAATTTAACATTTCTATTACAATGGTAGGACAGATGGAATTCACTTAAACAGAAAAGCCTTCATCACAATCATGGACAGTATTCAGGATAAAATTACATGTGTAGTGCAGTGCAACAAACTGGAACCTTGTGTAGCTCTGAACAGTTAGTTTCACCAAGTGTTAGGGATGAGTCTGTGACTGAAGTTGAACTTACAGGGAATGTTGCCGTAAGAGTCCACCATCTCTCTCACTAATGATGCTATATTGTTATATTTATCTTTATAAGTATTGTTAGCGTTAACTTTTGTAATTTTTAATTTTTGTGTAAAAATTTTGTTCTCTCTCTCTTTATCCCAAGTTAGGTTGGACAAAAATTAAAAATTCTTTTGGAGGGGGGGAAAATTGTTACAAATTCAAACTCAAACTTGCAGCCATATCGGAAACATCTAGAAGACACTAACGCGCATAGAAGGACCTAATAAGAATGCAGTCACGTGACCCGCCTCGCTCATAAAACTGACTAACCGCGGCTACTCGTTCTCTTAGCTCGGAACAATTCGGCGTAACAGCATCTAAAACCTTTTTCTAAATTAATACCGCGTTTCTTTGCCAATTCTAAAAGTTCGTCGATTTGTTAACGGGGTGCATCCCATACGTTCTCTATTTCGCGAATTATTTTAAAGAAAAGGCCGAAATTCGCGGTACAATCTCCCATTCGTATTAATTAATTTATCAAACGTTTTCAAAATTACACGTGCTAAGAGCAGGTTTTAACACTGCCATTCTTGTCGTTTTTTTGGGGATAAATCTAGATTAAACACCTGGTATTATTAGTATTTAGTGCATTAATAGTGTTACAGTGTATTTATATTGTGTGCGTATTGTGTATGTAATTTTCTACAGTGGTCATGTAAGTAATATTTATTTGTTTTACATACTTGGTCATATTTCACCAGAGCAGATGTCATAATTGGTACTGATCAATGTTTATTAATTGTTAAGTTTGAATTCATTTATCATTGTTAGTTTATTTGATGTAATTTCATATTCACATATCATTTAACGCAACTCTATTTATTGTAATCCAACTTGAAAACATAATTGCTGTACAAGAATTAATTTATATTTAAGCAAGAATACTTTTGAAAAATATTTAAATTTAATAACATTGTCTCAAATCTAAAATAATTGTGAGAGCTGGAAATTGAGTAGAATCCGAAATTCTAGGGAATTTAGTACTTATATAACAGAGTGTTACTGTTTGGTTGATTTAAAAAAAAGAGTATAAAATTAATTTATTTGCAGTTCAGAGCTCAAATCAGGATTCACAACAGATTTTAATAAGTTAATCATGAATCATTCGAATGTGTAATTTTATTTGGTGGTAAAATGATATAGGAGTATAGAGTGTGTCGGAGGTCAGGAGGTTTAGTTAGGAGGACTAGAATATTATTATTTATTCCCGACCACTCGCTTGTTTTGAGGAACCACCATTTGATTAACTAGGATTTTCTGATTACCACAACTTGATACTTTCACTTGAGAACTGCTTTTGATTATTTAAAATACAAAATACAAAAAAAATATTAAAACTAAAAAGGCCAGAAATCGACCAAAGCCATAACCTCTAAGGTGATCCATTTCAGATTAATTTTAAATACTCTTTTCCGGCTCTGTTTTAGGCATGTATATGTTGTAATGTTTTTTCTTAGATTTAAATAAAATAGTTTCTTGCAATCAGTTTTTTCATTCAAGCAACCCACAACTAAATCAGAGATCCACGAGTGTTTTTGGGCCCAGCAAAACTCGCTCTGCATTACTGCAATTGACAGATTAGTGAAATTGAAATAAATTGAGTTTTCATTCTTGTACCAGCACACAGTTCAGTTTCACAAAACAATCATTTTGGTGTTTAAATTGTGATTCTACGCCCAACCGTTGCAGAGATATTCAAAGTGCTAAACACAGTACGGTGTCCAATGTTATCCTTATGGAGAATAAATAAAATTTGATATCTCGATTATTTATGAATGTATGTTGATGGAACTTGGTATGTGGCTTCACGTAGTACTGGTATATTGGTATTTGCACAAAAAATTGATTTTTGTTGATTATTCCCGTAGCAGAAAACCTGCGTAATCAGCCCCATGTTATTCTTATGGTGAATATTAGAATTATATACAGTGCTTATTTATGATTGAATATTGATGAAACTTGGAATGTGGCTTCGCCTAGTTAAATACTATTTATATTTGCATAAAAATCAATTGTTTTTGTTCCTTGTTTCAGCAAACCTACGTACTCATTACCAATGTTATTCTTATGGAGAATAATTAAAATCGCTTATATATGAATATATTTTTATGAATCTTGGTATGCGGCTTTATGTGGTATTAAAAAATATAATATGCATTGGAAATTCGCTTAGTACGCAGGTTTACTGCGACGGGGGTATTTTACTTAACCTAGAAACGTAGAGACGTTCGACCTTTGAAACTTGAGCATATAAACCGTATAAGAACGTTCATTTGTTAAATTTACTTTCAGCTAATTTCAAAATATAATAATTTCCATAAAAAAAATCGTTAAAGTCAAATTGATTACCCAAAAGATAAACCACTGAATGTTTGTAATTATAGTTGAACTAAATCATGTTTTGCAATCAACATTGAGTTTAGCTGATAGTTAACTGAATAGTTGATAGTTCAACAATGAATGAAATTTCAAAGATATTCGGTGACCGTAATTAAATGCAGTACTCGTAGGCTTACTAACTATTGTATCCAAGTGAATGGCCACAAGAAAAGGCTGTGTGCATGGAAATTTTATTTCAAGTTTATTAACAACAATCACCATATTAACAGCCAAATGAGCTTCCGTGTTAGTTTAAAGTTGAACACATCGAAAATATGTTAATATATTACCTAAATGTATACGGAGTTTTCAAATATGAATATAAATCTTTGAAGATTTCGTATCACAACCTTGATCAGTTTATACACTAGTCTCCATATTTATATCCTAGTATTTGTAAATAATACGAGCAAAATCAAATTCAAATAAAATTCTTTAATGCAATAAAAGTGTGCACCCAATAGCAATAGTCATACAACATGTATTCAATATGAAAGTTAAATGTCACTGTAAAATAATTGTCTTCGCACAGAGTTGACGTTAGATCAGTTTATACTATTGGACTATCACTTTTCATAAATACCTCTAAACATTTTTTTCAGAATGTAATATTTAAATTACTCAAATCACAACGTTATTTAACGAGAACGCTTCTAAGAATAAAAAATAATCAGTCAAACCAATACATCAACCTAATACAACCAGCTCAGCTAATAAGCTGAAAACCCAGCTTATAAACCAATGGCATTCCAATGGGCTTGTCTTGTCCTACTAATTTTAATCATTTTCATGATCAATCATCATTTGCTGGTAGGGACACAGTGAGGAATGGTGATTTTATTTTTTAGCCTGTTTAAACTAAAAGGGTAGGGTTTTTTGCACATTGTTTAATACGTTTTTATACTTTAGTTTGGTTGGGATTTAAAATGAAATATAGCTGTTGAAAATTATTCAACAATAAAATACCAGTGATGTGTATGTAATATTTTATTAATTTAATCCCTTAAATAAATTTAACTAACTATTTTATAGTAAATTATTAAATCCTGGGATTGCATATAAGCGCTACACTTGTACTTTGCATGTGACTTTATATTTCGTAAGCATTTGAAGTTGCAATATGATTGTTTAAATTAAGAATCTGAAAACTCACGTTTCACAGTGTTTAATGTTTTTATATTATTTTTGTACAAGTTTTTTTACAGTGATATTCGGTGACCGTAATTAAATGCAGTACTCGTAGGCTTACGAACTATTGTATCCAAGTACGAGAGAACAATGCGCACAATGCAATGCATTGCAATGCAATGTGCAATGCATGTTATTCTATGGTTTAGTACGAGAGTATAGGTTTTTTTAATCATCTCTAATCATCTCGTACATTAGAGATGATTATTTTAAGAATTTTGCCAGGCCAAATCCTTTAACTTTCACGGTAAAGCGGGAACTTCTAAATTAAATCTTGTCTCCGATGAAAACTTACCCACAATATAGAAGTTTGCACTAATCTTCGTTGAACTTTCATTATGTTTTTCGTGATCACTTGGCTGGTTTAAATGATGTCTTGAACATTGTTAAGTAGAGGAAGTAAACATAAATCCTCAAAAATTTGTGTTTGTAAGGTATAATAGTGTTAGTATTTACCTCGTTTAAGTTTTTTTTAAAGGATCGAAATAACTACACGAAATTCTTCTGTTTTGACAGTTCTACCGTTTGGTAGAACTGTCAAAACAGAAGAATTTCGTGTAGTTATTTCGATCCTTTAAAAAAACTTAAACGAGGTAAATACTAACACTATTATACCTTACAAACACAAATTTTTGAGGATTTATGTTTACTTCCGGTGTAGAATGTTTCGATATGTTTCCAAGACGATTAGTCAACATACGTCAATGAGAGCAAAAAATTTATAACATTAATGATGAGTTTAACATTTCAAATTTTGTAATAACATTTTTCATAGTAATAATTAATGGCAACAATTGAATCACAATGATTAATTTTTATGAATAATATAAATGTATATAATTTGTGATACTGAAAAATATATAAATATCATATATTCATAACAAGAATGAAATTTTTTATAAAATTATATTTTTACATTAAATACAGTTGGAAGAGTAATACTTTTTAAAAGTAAAAGTACATTAATTACCAAAGTTTCGGTAGACTCTTTAAATAGTGTAACTAAATTTCTGTTCACTTCATAATTTGTGCTAAAAAATAAATTCAGTTGAATCAAAAGATCGGTAAGCTTTGCGAAAGGTTAGTGGGGTGTAGGAATGGGCGTGGCAATTACTACTGATGAAAAATTCAGGTTCTTAAAGTCAAGGTCACTTTTACACCGTCTATGCTTTCATTTCTGAAAACATTTAACATCCCCCTTCTATCCCATTTAAAGATATAACTACTAGCGTTTTTGCATGAAATATAATATATACTTACGGGATGTAATAAAAGACATATTACAACAATTAAACAAATATATTTACACTTATACTGTATTTTCAGATCAGTCGGTAAAGATATATAAAAGATGGTACAAGGCTATCGATTTCGACCAGTCACATCAGGCCAATGGTAGAAGTGGCAGAACCAAAATGGCATCCCTGCTTGGTTATTTATTTATTTATTTATTTCAACGGTAAATACCCAGTAGATGAGAGGAATATACAATGTGACTTATGGCTTGATGGCTAAATCTGAGATTAACTAACAAAATTACACAGTGATTTTTTTTCTCCAATCCACCCCATATCTTTTATAATTATTTCTTTATATTTTTCAATATATATATATTTTTTATATAATATCTATTTTTAAGACATTTATTTTATTTTTTCATTATTTCAATGCTCCTCTTTTTTGTTCTTCTTTTCCCCACTAACGTTTTTAATTCTTTTTCAATTTTTCCGGTTTTATCTCCAATTGGTCACCGGAAGTTCCAGATGAAATGTGCCATTACAGTCAGAGTTAACCTGTTCATTTATCAATTTATCCTGATATACCTTTACATTTTTCCTGAAATATATTCAACTCTCCCGATGCATTCATTTCATTTCCCTTTTTAGAATTCTTGAGTATGCTGAGGTTTTCTTATATTTTTCTTATGGCGTGGCCATTTTCTTAAATATATTTCGCTACCTTTGATCTTTCCGGTTTCCTGTTCTTCCAAGCTGATACATGGTTCTTAAATCTTTTAATACAATTAACAGTTTAACCGATATAAAAGCTATCACAGTTGTTACAATTTATTGTGTAAACACCGGTTATGTAGAATTGTTACAATCTGTTATCTGAGGATTTAGTATTTTGTTCATAGTGCTTTTCGTTCTGAAGGAAATATTAACTCCGTATTTCTTGAATCGATTGGCGACGTTTGTTATATTATTTCCTGTGAAGCTGAACGTTTAAAAATTACTTAAAGTTTCTTATCTTAATTAAAAAGTTGTTTATATAATATTTCCCCCATAATAAATCCTTTTTTAAATCTTATCTGTTATTTCATAGGACAACAGATTGTAAAACTAAATTTTAAAAGAATTGGAATTATATGATAAATTAATAAGATGTATACTTGGTTTAAAATCTATTAATAAAAAATATCTAATTACATTGAAACTTACGACAGTTTATTTTTACAAACCAGTATATAACGGATGGTCCTATACAACCTGACAGTTTATAACCAGCTGTTTCAGCTGTTATTTTGTTTCTATTTTGTATTGTTGCTATAATTAGACTGATGCCAACCAAGCAAACCGGAGCTTATTATTGTGGTTTAAGTGGTTGAAGAGATCAATTCAAGTTCATAGTTCTGTAAAAGAATATCGTATTGATTTTATTAAAGGGGGATACAGAGACGAGACTACTCGCAATAGAGATACATCTACTTTTGTTTTCTTGGTAAGTGGGCCCAAGGTTTATTGAAGGACCCCGACGAACCCAGTGGTATTCATGAGAATCGAACCGGGCCCTCGCGGATAATTGTCACGTGATCTAACTTCCATTCTTGGCCTTTAACACTTCTCTCATTTTACATTTTTGTTATTTTGCATTGCATGCCTGATCTCTTTGTCTACCTGTGTTTTTTGTAGGGCTATCCTAACAGCATAATTTGGTTTACTAAAACCTACCCCAATGCTGATGTAAAGATCACCAGGCATTTACCTTTATACTCTCCAAGCTGATATTGTAGTAACAATTGTCCTTTCAACCAATTCATAAGGTAAACAACATTTCGACCTTCGTCCTACATGAAAAGACTATTAAGTTGATTACTAAAAGTAGTACATTTTTTATAAAAAAAGATTTGTTGACAAACTGAACAAATTTTGTTATTACAAATGTACTACTTTTAGTAATCAACTTAATAGTCTTTTCATGTAGGACGGAGATCGAAAACTAAAATTAAAACATAATTTGCCCAAAGTATTAAAAATAATGCAAATAAACAAACAGGAGGTAAAAGCGTAGTCATGTTTTCGTGGCCGAATAAATTAACTTGTCAATTCGTTTTTAACTCTTAATCAAATACATCAAAGTCAAATTGATTTAATTGATGGTCTCCTATTAAGGAAATGATTTTGCCAATATAAAATACGAGTATATATGAGTATGGATGCAAGCTCAATCTTCAAAAGCAAAATGCGCATTTCCTTAACATACTATGATCCACGGAGAAATATGCACAGTGTATAATTTTATGATACGCTTTTCGATCAACACAAAATACTTAAACTTTTCCCTCAATCTAAAATATTATAAAGTACAAATACTGAGTCCCACCACATCATTGTCACACCAGCAGGTGTAATAGGAATGGACACATTGAAATTGATGGATTGTGAGTTTTAGTCATTTTAGAAATTATTGTGGACATATTCCACCACTGATTTGTTACTTCTCTAATCAGTGATAGGAAATATCAGCATTCATTTATCAATTAACATGAATAGATATCCACACACATGACAAATATAAGTGATACCTTACAGAGTAATAAACCTATTTGAGTAGTTTTTATTCTCCTAATAAAAGTTTTTTTTTTAATTTTCACTAACTTGGGTTCTTTAGGAGTACGCTTTGTAGTTATATGGTACGTTCCTTCAACTTGTGAGGAACAACTTATTCTCCAATCAGGTTCATCATATCGATCCTTCATCATATGAATCCTTAGAAGATTTTGAGTAAGTTTTGAAACTGAATCCAGTTGTCATTGGTTATTGGGCTACTAATTAATGATCTTGGCAAAGGAATCAGTCGGTCTTAGTCAGTAACAAAGCTACCAAATCAAATCAACAAAACTCATCAACATAATGTAAAATTCGGTTTATACCAATTTTATTTTGGTATTTTATATTTTGAGTTTATGATATAACTTATTTTTTATTCCCTTCTACGGACATATTAGTTATATTTATACATAAAATCTGTGTATGCTACTAATAGTATTTTTTCAATGTTTTAGAGCAAAGTAAGTTTTAAAATGTTTTATAATATTTTATTTGAGTGAAAAGTTTAGTTTATTATAGCAGTTGATAATTTGTTATATTTTTATAAAAAAAAGGTTATATAATATGTTTTATACATATATATTTGTCAAAAGCCAATTTCCTTTAGATGCATAGAAAGTAAAGTATCTTATTTTGATCAAATATCCTAACCCTCTTGAGTAAATTGATAACAGTGTCAGTGTCATAGTACACCTTACATCGCACCTGTCACCAGCAACAATACACTGGAGGCTGTAACACTTTGTGGCGCAACGTCAGCCAGGCTTCATGACCATCCTGCTGGAGCTTTTAGAAAAGGGTTACTGAATTTTTAATTTTCATCAAATTTTACTTTGTAAAAATATTACGTATTTGTGAAAAAAACTCAATATCCCCTTAAGTTTTATCATTTTGTCAAAGTGTTGTATTTTTATTGTGTGCAAGTTGGTTGGATACAATAGTAATTCTCTCAATATCCTCTTATAGTTTATAGTTTTAATTGCCAAATGTTGGTTTTTTAGGGTATGCAATTTGGTTGAACACAGAAATGTTTCTCCCAGAATCCTCTTATAGTTTTGACATATTGCCAAAGATTCTTAGAATCACAGACAGAAGTGATTCTCTCAATATACCCTTATAGTTTTTAAATGTTGCCAAAGTTTAGTATTATCAGGGTGTACAAGTTGGCGATTCTATCAATATTCTCTGACAGATGTATTATGGTGCCGATGATTCTTATTATTATGATATGCAATTTGGTTGAACACTGTAGTTATACTCTCAATATCCCCTTAGAGTTTTGTTATGTTGCCGATGTTTCTTAGTATTATCACGCAGATGATGATACAGTAAAATACAGCTAAACAGTAAGAACAGCTGATTGCTCGATTTAGAGCACTAGTTTCATGTAAAACTCTTGTTGCATTATGAAAATGTTGATATTTTATGTAATAATATAAATTTCGTTATGTCATCTCTTTAATAATTAGATTTTAAAGTAGCTTTGATACGTTGTCAACTGTTAGTATAGTTTCTCGTTACTAGTACTTTGTTTGGTTAAATTTTCAACTGTTTTATTTTTACAAATAAATTACCAATTCTCTTTACAACATTCTGATTACCATTGATGAATTTTGAATCTTATACAATCTGTACAGTTATGAGAGATATTAAAATTAGGATTGACAAGCTCAGTCAAAACGATTATTTGTTGTCCATGTAACTTTTGAATAATACAATACGTTCATAACACCTCTCTTTTTGAGTGTCATTAAATTAACTAACCGAAATGGAACTAAATGTGTGAATTAAAGTCCGTAAAGCTAAATAAAATCACTTTCTTATGACCTTTATGATTAGAACTAAATTCTCAAGAGTAAAGCTATCATGGTTCAAAAATGCTACTTTGGATGGTAGTAGAAACATAATTGTATCAGTCGAAAACACAAATAAGAAGTTAAAAATGTTTATGACTTCCGTTTTAGAACCAGAGTGATTTTATAAAGTATCTAAACAAACCATAAAACACAATCATCGTCTCCAGGGACATAGTCCTAGTTTAAACTACAAACCATTGTTTAAGAGAACATAAATTACGAAGGTAGCAAGGAAATTGTCCTAAAACCAGGTGGATCCAGTCTCAGTGAGGAACTTGCCTAATTTGTGAACCTCTAAAAATAAATAGAATATGATTGACAGCTTCACATCTGAATACTAACTAAATATAAATGTATTTATTTGTGTGGTCCTAACACAAAACTAAATTATAGGTAGTAAAGTGTTTAATTAAACTTTTGTTGCTCTTGTAAATTATAAATGTCAATTTGTAAAGGATGCCTATGGGAATTCCATGTTTTGTAAATTTTATCTATTATAAGCAGTCCCTTAGATGATAAATTATGAATATTACAATTTGAAGACGTATACACTAAATATAAAAATGGTTTATGATTTTATTATTTTATATTTTAAGCACATGATTATAACTGGATATTATGGCTGGAAAACATAAACTAAATTGAACTCTCACTAGAATTGTGTTGGTTTGCTGTGTCCTACCGTTAAGGTTTAATTCAAAATAATTACCCCACACTCTAAACAGTAGTTAACAAATTCTTTATTTTGAAGTTGAATCTAAAGCAAGTGACCCAAGTTAGTAATCTCTCACTGGCAAAATGTGGATTGATGATAGCGAATGTCAAACCCACAATGGTTTCCTCTCTCCCGCCTCCTCTTAACACATTCTGTCCCTCCTCTCCGCCTATGTTTGGCCATCTAGGCTAACATCTATTGTCAACAACTGCAGTCGTGACGACCACATAGTCACTGTCAAGAAGAACTATAACCTTGCTTCCTGAAGACCCTTGCCTTGGCCTCTAGAAAAATAAATTTGTAAAAGCCAAGGACCCGATGGTACAAATAAAATTCGTGTTGAATACTAATTTAAGGTACAAATCTATTTCTTGTAAATATATTAGATTAAAATACTGTAAGGATCTTTTTCAAGTACAGTACCCTTTTTGTAAGAAAACATAATGGATATTCATGCGACAGATACTTTTAATTTTTTTAATTTTAAACCATTTTGACAATGCATGACTTAAAGATTTAATTGGTCTCTTCAATAAGGATATACATTGTTTTAAAATATCATAATTTTAAAATTAAATCACATACAACTTGTAAGAGTTAATATATTGTATGTGTTCTGCATCTTCTTTAAGACTAAACAAAAAGGTACGTTAGAAATGCTTTCATACCTATTTATCCCCTTTATCCTCTGATTGAAATTATTTTTACATATCGATTGATCAGGGTAATATTAATTTTAGTGTATATATTTGACTATGCCATAGCCTTTTATATCTTCCCTGGTTTCTTTAATTTTGTTAGAAAATGAAAAAAATATATAGACAGTAACTAATATGTAATATTAGTTACACCGTAAAATACATAAGCAAAAAAAACCTTTATAATTTTATTTTTGATAATTTAAATAGAAATGGACTAGAATATATCAAACGGATGTATTATATTGAATATTATTCTTCAAGTCCACAACTAATCTATTGTTTTGCCTCCAATGAAATTTATCTTTATAAAACATGTTTCTTTAATTTTTAATCTGTAGCTTAGAATGTTAAGAAGAATTGAAAAGATTTTTTTTACTATATCTAGGCCTTTTAACACTTTATAATTAACTGATATTTTAATATAAAAGGAGATTATTTGCAAGTTGTTTTTAATTACAAACAAATTTAAGGGTAAAGTAATTAGAAGTTGAAGCACAACCTCTACAAGGTTGAATCGTTCTAAGACCATAAAATAAACAAAATAATCCACAACAGCCACTTAAAACTTTAATAATATAATTGTCCCTCTCTTTAATACTTTAATTTTTTACAAAATGTATATTGCGTAAATGTTTAGTAAAATATTTTTATTTTGAACTAATCTATTAGAATATGTTTATCATTTTCAAACATCAACAGCCAAAATACTGATCAAATAATTATTCACCATCACCAAGACAGAAACTTGTAAAAATACAATACAATTGTATGTCAATCTATCCAAACCATATTTGACCGCATCTATTTAACTGCCCCAGTCACTCCTTTCAAGTTAAAAGATTGCGTGACATCGAGAAAGGGTATTTTAACCAGCCAGGATTGTAATTGTTTAGCTATAGTAACTTTAAAACTGCGGGTAGGACATTCGTAGCTCCTGCGTGAAATAGTTTTTTCCTAAAAGAGCTTCAAGCTGTTTGCTATTAGATTAAAGTATGTTCCGTGTGTGGCTCTCTAAGTGTGTACTTCTTGTTGCCGCTTGTCTGGAAGCCTGCTACTGTGATTTCAGGATGTAGAAATTGACTGCACTAAATATTTTAAACTAATTAAAGACGGTCCTGCATTTTCATCCATTTTATGGTTCCAATGGTTCTCTTCTAAAAGATTAAGATAGAAACACCATAGGAAATCAAGCTTTCAATCAGCAGTTCAAGGTCGCCTTGCAGATGATCTATTACATAGCTAAGTACTTTAGTGAATAATAACGAATGCTTTGTTATTTTTAAATTTTTATCTGTGACTCTTGTTATCAATTTTTATAAATTCTATCAAAACAAATCATGATAAACACATCAGATTTACAGATTCACCACGGTCCTCATTTGCCTCTCAGATTCTTTCGTCTATTAGACACTGGTGGGTGTTGCATATCATGTTTTTTAATCTCAGCTCTTCTCGTATTTTTACCCCGGTGCCCCTTTTAATGTTCATAAATTGATTTTCAAATAGTTTTTGAAGGCTTACGTCATACAATTCAAATCAATATTAGTCTAATTAAAATATATACTAACCTTTCTCGACCAGTGGAAGATTAAATACGACTTTATAGAATTTTAAAACTAATATTAAAACAACGACTGCCTCGCAAACGATTTCTGTTCAGTCATAAAAGACTTGATGAAAATATAAAAATATTTGTATACAAAATTAAGTTAATTTAATACTTTTATTCCAAATCACCAACTAGACATACTTTAAGTAACATTTTTAACCCTAAGTTAGAACGCTAACGAAAGACAAAAATTCTTCATGCCTTTCAAGTTTTCCTATTTTCATCAAGAGTTTAGGACTTCATAGGTGTTAATAGAAAATATCTAAAGAATACTAGGTCATACAATTTACGTTAGCTAAATTAATAATATTTTTCTTATGAGCAAACTGCATAAATTATTACAGCGTTCATAAATGGCCAACCAGGATAAACACTTTGCTCTAAAAAATAACTTATGGCCGATGTTTAAAGCTGATAATGGGATTTTTATCAGATAGATATTTGTTCACGGTTTTTATCCACACATAGAAATCCATTTCAAACCCACATATCATAAACGTTCCTCACTCCATTTAACTGAGCCGAATAGTGTGTGCTATATTGTTCAAAACATCATAAAAGAAAAACACGTCGTAGAATATAAAAACAAGAACTGTCATTCCTTTTTTGAGTTACCAATTTTTAGCAGTGTAACGTTTAATCTCTTAAACTTTAGAGCTGGGCCATTAGGTATTGTTACAGTAAGAGTAACATTTTGTTTTAACCCGTGTATTATTTATTGCATTTGATCTATTACTTAAGTTTCTCATTTTCATTGATAAAACTACTTTAATTCAGAATCACATTAAACTAATGCTGCAGATTTAAGTACTTAAGTTCAAAATAGCAAATTTTTTTGTATTATTTTATTTGTGTAAAAATATCCACGCTAGTAGTCTTAATTTATTTATTTAAAAATAACTAATATGTCAGCATTTACAATATTTTCAATTACGTTATTCTTCTATTTTTTGAGCGGCGGTAAAATATGATTGAAACCAAAAAAAACCTAAAATTGATAATTCTCATAGTTTACTTATAATTTACATAAATTTAAACGTGTTTACTAAGAAGATTGACCTATTAACGTCGTTGGCAGGATAAGACTGTAGTACAATATTTTGTGGAAGAGTATGATTACTTTAACTCAGACCTTTGCACAGTACATGTGTGCACAGTATGTTGAATATACGACGGTAGTTTCAGTGTGATAGATCTTTTATTGACAGTTAAAGCCGTAAAATAACGTAATAGCAATTTGAGCTAGCGTTAACTTGCTATTCTAACTACAATAAAACCCGCTAATCCGGCATCCGAGCTCCGTCACTTTCAATAATATTTCATCGGTCTAAAGGGTTCTAACGACTCTTTTGTACACTGTATAAACCTTTCGGGCGCGATAGGTAGAGTTTGCGGGCAATCGGTAGGACTAACTGTACTATACTGTATTGAATATAACAATGTAAATATATTTTCTGGTTGAAATGTTGTTTTGTTTTTAACATTTTCAATCACTACGGAAATCATTAAAAGCATAAAAAAACAAGATAAAACCAATTATTTCCTTTTGAATCTGTATCTTCAACTGTATTTCCGCTATCCTCGCATAAAGCCTATTTTTAGACGGCGCTCAGTAATCCGGCATATTCGGTAATCCAGCGCTGCCACAATCTCGAACGTGCCAGATTAGCGAGCGTGTACTCATCAAGCGTCTCAGTCAGATGACAGGACATACAGTAGGAATCAGACTGTATGATCATCACTATGTGTGGCTATAACACTAAGTACTGTCAAGTTTAAAATAGGTGTATTTTCACACAACTAAGATAATGGAAATATAATTAATTTTATTTACGTAAAAATAGCTTTAAACGAAATGCCAAGTACAAGTTTACTAAACCAGGGGGATTAGGGCTTAGGTGGGTGGCGGGTAAGTTATAAAAGTATTTTTACAAAAACTTTAATATTTGTGGGGAAAGAACAAAATCCCTTCTCATATCCAAGATAACACTGTCAGACCAGGATATCGTTGAGCCTACACTCAGAAATTCCATTATTGTTACCTTTTTTGCCCAATACTTCGTTTTGTATTTAATACCTGCGGCTTAAGAGGGTGTTAGTTTAACATAATAAGTAAAATAGGAAGATTTTCTTGGTTTAATATTGATTATATAAAAATTGGGCCAATTTTGATTTCATGATTACCAAATAGAACAGTAATTTACAACCTGACTGCAAAATTATTAGACTCAAGGCAAATATCACGTGTTTATGTTATTAGCGCATCACATTATTCTATCCCAAGCTGAAAATCACTCTAGGTTATTTAAAATGCAAGTTAAAAGAAAATTTTATGTGCATATTATTTAAGCTAAGTAAAAACAAAGGATATTATTATTAAATAACCAATCAAAATAAAAACAAATAAAAATAAAATAAAAAAACAATAAAATATTGAAAACAATATAATATTATAGTAAACTGATCAATTCCGAACAAATATTCAATATGTATCCACATTTTACTTCATATTTAACTTTCAATATAATTTATCTTCATCCCACTTTTATCATCTCAAATATAAATTTTATGACTTTCATTTTCATGCACTGTACTCCATTAGCTGTCGCATTCTAACTAATATTGCTTTTGCCAATTTAATCTCGCTGAATTGATTTTAGGTCTTTGTATACCCAACACTTAGGGGCCTACCAAATTAAACAAGCATTTAGATAAGAAGTTAAGTAATGAAAAACCACTTAACAATTATTTTAAGTCTTTTTTAAATATTCGGATTTCTGGACAAATATCAGTCCACATTGTAAGTATAGTTGACGTCCTCTACGTAGCACATTTACATACAAAAATAATCTAAGTTCCTTAAATTTTACTTTATATCAAATTAAAACTAAAGGAAAAGTATACGAGTTTTACTAAAGTAGAGATTATCAATAAACCACTACTTAGTACTACACAAAAATTATTGACTGCAAATCTTGGGTTTAACTGCGTGTATAACTAGACTAATTGTCCAAGCTATACAGTAGTCCTGTATTTTATGACAATAAAGGCTTCTTAATTCTTGATTCTACGATTAGAATCCTAACATTATTAACAAGTTCCAGTTAAAACTCTAACAAAGTAAATATTCGTTTTTAAGTTTGTAAATTACTGATGCTTCCAGCAACAGATATGTTTCAGCTATTAAAGATTCTAATAATGTAAAAAATCAAAATAACTCTAGAATCATTAAAAATTGTCTGTCAGCTTGAGTGTGTCTTTGATTATTAAACTCCTAATTATGTCTCATTCGACACGGAGGTATAAGTTACTCCCTCTCCCTCTCTGTTAGAACTTTGTATTTGTGTTTGAGAAACCACAGTTCATTCTAGTTTCAGTTGCTTGGTTGTACTATCATGGTTAGCGTTCGCTATGATTTATATTCCAAACGAATTACTCATGAACTGCAAAAGGTTATCAGTTAATATAAAATAAGTATAGATTATATATGTTTGTAATAGCTTTACTATTTTTACTGATGCAAACTAAAACTTGTACGTTTAAATTAAAATATATCTTTGATGTTTTTTGAACTTGTCGTCAAGATATCTAATAATGTTGATAACGTCTGAATTTTCAAATGAAAAAAGTGTAGTAAATGCATGCACTGCCTCCTTTAGTACTTGTCTTAAGCCTATATTCTCTACCAGAGGCGAATTATAACTTATGTATCAATGTCTGTGTTGCTTTACGGATAGTTAAACATTATTGTATACTAACGTGCATTAGATATAAACCTGACTTTGACATCCGTTGTTTAGATAAGAGGCAAAGGTAACAGATGTGAGCTCTAATTCTTGTTTGGTTGTGTCAGATTCATCCAAGGTAACAGATGTGAGCTCTAATTCTTGTTTGGTTGTGTCAGATTCATCCAAGGTAACAGAAGCGAGCTCTAATTCTTGTTTGGTTGTGTCAGATTGATCCATTTATCTTAGAATAGCTGTTTCTCATAGGCTTCGCCTCGCAAATGATTTATAAAACTATGACAATTGTGTATACTGTAATCTATGGTTAGCCCGTGGAACTACTACGAATCAAGATCAGGTGTTTGTATTTTCATCCGCTCAAGCAAAAATGAATGTCCATTAGGAATAAATGGGAACTTTTTCGCGTTATCTGGCGGAACCCTAAGGTCAGATTAGGATGAAAACCATTTAGATTCGTGATGAGTGAGTGAGTGAGTCAGTGAGTGAGGGCTTTGCCTTTTTAGCGAATGTCTCCTATAGGGGAAAAACTATTACCGTAGTCGGCAAGGTAAGACCTATGCCCGAGACCATGATAACTTTTTGTTTTGAGGTCCCCAGATCCCAAAAAGACCATTCGTTTAAAACTGTATACATATATATATATGTATATACATATATATGTATATATATATTATATATAAATCAATTATCAAGTAATTACGTTTATATTTTGCTATCCCGCCTTTAGAACCACTACACTGTAAAAACAAATCAGATAAACAAAATATTAAAGATAACAAAAATATAAAGATATATATATGTGTGTGTGTGTGTGTGTGTGTGTGTGTGTGTGTGTGTGTGTGTGTGTGTGTGTGTGTGTGTGTGTGTGTGTGTGTGTGTGTGTGTGTGTGTGTGTGTGTGTGTGTGTGAGTGTGTGTGTCTCCGTGAGCACGATAAATCTCGTAAAAATGGGACCATTTTGATTAAATTTGGAACAAACGTGTGAAGCAACATTTCTGACTTTAGGTTGGAAAACCAGACAGATCGACTTATCCGAAGGGGTATTTTGGGGGGTTTTGTACCCCAAAAGTTTGTTTACATATAATATTATAAAAGTTAAAATTTGGTTTTTACTATTGAATTTAGCTTTAAAAATACACAATTAGGTGTTTTGATAATTGCTTCATCAATGGATTCCTGAGAAGTGCTAAACACCGTACGTTGTCCAATGTTATTCTTAGGGAGATTAAGAAAAAATGTATATCTCGCTTATTTATGAACGTATATCAACGAAACTTGGTACATGGTTTTATCTGGTTGTGGTCTATTATGTGTTTATGAAGAAAAAGTAAAATAGTTATGTCTCCCTTAGTAATTATGATCAAAAATTAATAAAACTTGTCATGTGGCTTCTCCTAGTTTCATTCTATTTCCATAAAAACCCATTTTTGTGTTCCTTGTTAAAGCAAACCTGCTTACTCAGCACCCATATTATTCTTATGGAAAATAATTAAAATGGCACACATCGCTTATTTATGAGTGTATATTAAAGAAAACTTGGTAAGCGGCTTTATGAGCTTTTCACATGCATTGTAAATTCGCTGAATACGCAGGTTCGCTGCGACGGGGTATTTATAGAGGTATGGATTAGGTAAGATCACAAACAAGCAGTCACTAGCTCTCACACCAGTTTGTAACACTACCTACTAAATTTAGCAATATCACTTGACATAAAAATAATTTCAAAAGCCTATCGGATTCGTAATATCTGATTTAGGGGATTCGTTGGCGTAGTGATCAAGGTGATGGACTCCAAAATGGTGACAGGGGCCCTGTCGTGGGTTCGAATCCCAGTCCCGACAAGTAAATTTTAGCAGCACTGTTCATCTCGTGCTATAACGGCTACTCCTTGCTTTGTTAAATACGTTCCACACCCATATCCATAGTCTATGCGGACAGGAAAATTCAAAGGAAAACCGGCTGCCAATAAGTTACTTAACAAATACAAAGATATGCAAATTAATAAAAAGTGATCTACGTTACTTGTATAACTGGATTATAAAGATCCCTAAAAATATATTGTAAATGTTGAAGAAATCTTTTTAAATTAAAAATGTTTGCTTTATTTAATACTTTAAACATTACCCAATGCTTTATCTTAGAGGAAAGAGTATCTGAGTTGTAATCACATGACAGTAAATTGTTATTTAATGAAATATTGTGATTTTATAAAAGGCTAACAGTTAACACTCCACCGTGGCAATGATAACACGGCTTTTCTGTTTATGTGAATGTTCATCAGCCTTCCGCTTCTTGAAATAACAAGCGTTTGAGCACCTTCAATATTTGCTTCTACTTAAATTAGAACATATGAAAATAATCCTCCTTTACAGACACTCTGTTCTCTTTCTTAATTTGTTATTATTATAGTTTTATGTCAGAACGAATATTTTGAGCAAGAATATATCACGTTTTACATATAAGGGCATACAGTTATTTTTGTTAAACCAAAAATGTTTAAAGGATAATTATTAAACTTCATTAATAAAATACACATGTCTGTTTGGTATTGTTTTTCATTATTTAAGTGTAAATTCACTCATTTTTAATAAAACTAAATGAGATACTTAGGTTCAACGATTTATATCGAGCCTAAGTGATGTATTTTTATTGATACATCATTGCATAAATAAAGGTGTAACACTCACTGCGTAGTAAATACCAGCAATTTTTAGTTGTTTCCAATAGTTTATTGATACATTATTCAAGGTTTGTCACGATTACAGGTTTTTTTATCGGATTTTGTAGAGGTATAAACATATGATATTATTTCTGTACACTTATATTAAAATACCACTGTTGAATTGTTAATGTATTTAGACATTTTTGTAATTTACGGTGATGAGGGGAAGAATTATTAACTAATAATTTTAATAGCTTTTTTATAAACATTAAATTTATACTTGTAATAATCTTAAAAAAAATTTCAAACTAAAAATTAAACTCGATTTACTTTAAAGTAAATTCTATTTAGTTAGTGGTTAATCAATAATACATAGTTATTACATTTTCTCTATAAAAGGCAGCTTTTTGTTTTGCCACATCAACAATGCAGCTCCACGGGGATGTGCCCAATTCATCCAACGAAACATTTGCTCCTTTTATTATCATAATAAACAACACGGGTTTTCAGTTAAACTAATTGGATTCTTTATAAAAAGAAAAACAGGGGTATTCATGATAAAGATACAATTATAAAAATTCTACAACACGATATAATCAACTGTTCATTTTACTAGAAATAGCTATTATTATTACAGGTAGGTGCTGCACACATTTGTAATTGGTAGCAAAGTTCAAATAATACAGTTAATTTCTTTTAACGAACAGTTATCCAAAGATATTATTGTATTACCCTAATATTAAAGTGAAATGATCCAATTAACAAGGTATGCATATTACCACTCGGAAAAAAATTTAACTAAGGTTTATATAGATTAAACAGCTACATTTATAAAAATATAGGCCTTTTATCAATTCCAGTATACTAGTAAATAACTACTTTTACTTTCGAACTTAGGGATTGCCTCGTTAAATTTTACTCGTATTGTCCCTAAAAATTACAGTTACATTTGCAATTGGAGCAGTAGTTATGAATTATACAAAAAAATGTTGGTTACAAGAAAAGTTATGTAAATATGTTATTCCACTTTATCAATTGTTAGGACCTACGGGATGAATACAAACTGTGTTTTATATATCTAAACGTTTTATAAAAAAACTTAACACAATTTTAAACTCTTCGATTTAAATAGATGAGTGGTATATTTAAACTACTAAAACAACAAATTTAGTTGTGCAACTAAATCAACAAATTATTATGATTATTAAATTTTGTCTACTACAGTAAAATAAGATTGGTTGAATCAAAAGATCAGCAGGCTTTTCAAGCAGGCTTCTGGCGAGGTAAAGGAAGGCAATTATGACTGATAATAAATGCAAGACCTTAGAGTAAAGGTCATTAAAGGATTATTCTCCTTGGTTATTGCTGAGCCGTTCCATTACACTTCCGAAGGTAAAACTTCGTAGCTAATGCATTTAATGTAATATTAATGCTTAATGGTTTATTAATTTAAAATATATACATGTTTTAGCGTCCAAATTAATTTAATTAAATGTCCCTAATGATTTAGAAGTATGCATTCAATTTACTTAGTAAACTTATTTTAAATTCAAATTTCAATGTTTTCATCAATTTATCTGTTTACACCAGCGGATATACAAAATACCGTCTATGTTTCGTTACGAGTATATGACTTCTGTGTACCAAGAGAGATATAATTTCGTTCATAATAGTGTTGCACAGGTAGTCAAAGAGCATATCTTGTGATTGAATCTCCCCAAGCTTGTATGCTGTAAGTGACATGGTATGTCTTACAACGTGCCTGTTACCGGCAACAATGCAATGGAGGTTGTAATCTGTGCAACGTACACTTCTCGCGGAATATAACTCCCTACACTCCCTGTGGCTTACTCCACTGCCGGAGTGATTGAGACAATCAGCTGGGCCAATTGGAGCTTCAGCTGTGCCGTTGACGGTTATACTACCGCTTGTATTAATATAATGGCATAAGTAACAATCTTTTAAATTTTATTCTTAGCCAGGACCTGTTCATGACAAAATAAAGATTAATTTTAATCTTCGTCGATAAATCCTATTTTAAATTCCTTAAGTTATAATTGTTTCGGTATTATGAAGCTATGTTAAAGCTTACAAAATACATTTTGCCAAAAGGTGTGTCATTTGTGATTTGAGTTTTTAAATGTTATTGACCCCAGATAGTAACAATAGATGCAGATTTTACAGTGGGCATTTTGGAAGTTATAAAGTAAGTAACAGCATGGATTACTGACAAACAGTTATTTTTTTGTTTACATAACAACAATATTACGATTAATTCACTGAACATACGATGGAAACAACAAATGAACAGATGACAGATTTAGATCGATGTCTAAATCTCGCTCTACTCCAACTTTTTGAACTGAAAATAGTTCCTACAGGTCAAGATGTTCTGCGTCAAGTGTAATAGCGCCAGGCTGCAATCTACGTTACCTCGAGAACAGGAAGTTGGAAGGTAAATTACGTATGTGTTCAGAGGTTTGACTTTATTTACGCATTACCAAATTTAGTGTTTAATAAACTAAGTTTTGTATTACACTTTTAACAAATACCTTGTATTAAATATGAACTATCTGATTAACATTAGTTGGTTAACCAGCGTAGTAAAGCTTTTAAAACCCTTGCCATTTTCTAACTGCAGCGCTTTTGACGTTCAATTTTAGTGAAATAATTTATACTGAAAATAAAAAACCAAAACAACTCTAATTGTTTATATAATTCATACGAAAATATATTTGAATAGTTTATTTGAGATATAAATTAAACTCAGAAAGACACATTGAGTGCACCATTTTTCTAAGCATAATGGAAATGGACAATTTTATATGGGTTTTTAGTTAGGATATGTCGGAGGAGCTTCTGGATCTTTAATACGAATTGCTTTATTTTATTACAAAAAATGGAACTAAACGTGTTGAGTTGAGTTTGTTATTTTTTTAGTTGAGTAAATAACTTTGTTATCACCTGTTTAGTTATTAAATAAGCTTCTTAGGGCATTATTACTGGATGGTATTGCTGATAGTGAGTTGTGATCAACCTTCATGAATGGGAAAATCCGTAAAACAAAGTTGTTGTTATGTAATAATAACAATAATATGGGTGACCATGCGCAGCTTGCATATTTAAAACACCTGTTTGAGGTAGTTGAACTTATCGTTGTAGTATGTGCCACCTGTACGTTGACAAATAAATAAATAAAATCACCCATTAAATTATAATTGTTATGGTTTTGAATTGTTGTTTTTTCGTGGTGAAGGTAATCATCAAAATTATCACGAAATTATTTGTTTTTATGGATTATTATGGGAAATTTAACCCCCGAAAAAACACCCTTGAGATAAATATAAGAATAATAAGTAGGGCCTACGTCTTAAGTTTTTAAATCTTATTTATTTACAGAGTAAGAATTAATGATACAAAAGTTCAATTAATTTATTTCCGTAGTAAAATATTCTATATTTAAACTACTAAATGTTGATCAAGAAAACATGAATTACGGAGGCAGTAAGAAAGTTGTCCTAACACCAGGTGGATTCTCTCGGTGAGGAACTTGGCTAATTTATGAGCCTCTTAAACAGAAGATGATTTATCGCTTTATTTTCCTATTATGCTAAATATCAAAATAATTCACTTGCGTACATTTTTGCGTGCAACCTAATAATGTAACCTTCAATTTGAATTATTCAAATCTTTACTCGGTTTTTTGCATAAACTAAAATAAAAAATAAAAATAGTCTACGATTTTTTAATTTGAAAAGTAAGCTGTTCTGTTTCGTATGCTGAATGTTAAATTACTAATAAAAAGGACAGGAATTGTTAGGAAAATAAGTTAGATGAAATAGTATTGTCTTTAATTTAAAACCTATAAACAACCTTAAGTAAAGCGCAGAATTTATCAATTTAATTCAAGCTGAGCTTTAAAAAAAGCGAATTTCCTAGTGAATCATTGATAGAACAAGATTATAAACACAATCTTTTAATTGGCAAAACTAGCGTACTTTTTAAACAAAACCAATACAACTCGTCTTTAAAACAATTTTGTTATGTAGTAAAAAAGTATTCTTTCTAACTACCTGATTGAATGTACCTTCTCATATTTTTAATTATGAGCCATCTCTTAATTATTTTTTTTTTATTTACATGTTTTAAAATAAGATCCAGAGTACACGTTGGTTTATAATATTCTTACAAAGAAACAGCTATAATTGTTCTATTTTATCTTATTATTGAATATTTTAAAGCGTTTTGTTTTATTTAAGTAAAATATTTAGATAGGGAACACCGCCTAAGACGTATTATGCCTGCAAACATAAATGATGAGCGTATATATATATAAAACAAATACTGTAAAACTAAACTTATTAGTATCTTAAAATATATCCCCGTCGCAGCAAACCTGCGTACTAATCGAATTTATAATGCATATATATATATATATATATATATATATATATATATATGTGTGTGTCTCACTACTACATAAAGCCACTTACCAAGTTTCATAACAATAAATTCATAAAGTGATTTATAACATTTTATTTATTCTACATAAGAATAACTGTAGGGCTGAGTATGCAGGTTAGTTCCAATGAGGAGGATAATAAATGTGTTTTCATGTAATTATCAATATAACTCAACCAAGTGAAGCTTCATACCAAATTTTATTAATTTAGGTTCATAAACGAGTTCGCACCCAGCACGCTGACGTGAGGAAAGTAAATTTCCACATAAAAACGTTTAAAACTCAAAATCACAGTAAAAACTTACATTTGTCCAATTTTTATTGAAATCTGAAAACATTATTTTTCGGCTGTTTTGATACTCCTGGTTTAATTTACTTGCAAAGCTGGGAATTCAATTTTGCGCATTATAAGGTTAATAGAAGGCTTGAAATTAGGCGTGAGGTTGCTGGGGACGATAAAAGTACTCTAACAAAGGAATAACATGCTTTTCTAGTGTAAAACTCCCATAAGACAACGTACTGTGTTTAGTCGATAAACATTTCCTCTAATGACTAGGTAAATATTTATGCTAGAATGACGAGAGAAGGCTTAAAGCTTTTGCCTCTCTAATTCCCATCTTTTTTTACATCTGGGGCTTCTCTGACCCTTTTTGGGCCCAAAAACTCGAATTTTGAAAGATTAATTCCCAAAAAAGGGGTTTAGAGTTTTCCGATTGTTTTGCCCAACGAACTTGTCCAACTGATTACAGAAAGGAACGTCCCTACCAAATTTGAAGTAAATCGGACAAAAAATGCGACCGATAGAGTGCAAACACACACACACACACACACACACACACACACACACACACACACACACACACACACACACACACACATATATATATAAAATTTTGAACGACCCACAAAAACGTGTTCAGGGGGTCATGTTAGGAACTTCTATGGTGGTCCCGGGCTTAAGTTTCACCGTGCGGGTCATGCTAATAGTTCACTTTCCAAAGGAAATTCACTAATAAGGGAGATATTAAAATTTACTTATTCTCCATAAGAATAACGTTAGAGCTGAGTATGCAGGTTTGCTGCTACGGAGAGAATTGACAAAAAACATTTTGTTTGTGCAAATATCAATATACTACAACTAGTTTCACAAGTCACAAACCAAGTTTCATCAATATACATTCATAAATAATCAAGATAACTAATTTTATTTATTTCCCATAAGGATAACATAGGAGAACGTACTGTGTTTAGCACTTTAAATGTGTTGGACTAAAACAACAATCAAAACACCAAAATGATGGTTTTGTAGAGCTAAACTTATTGGTAAAAAGAAATGGGAAGATTTCAATAAAATTATCTGAGGAAAATCTAAAAACCGATTTTCCATCAGATTAACATGGGCAATTTTATGGAGGCGTTTTTTTACTTTTCTCCACAACCAGTTAACCTAGGTTAATGATTCAAAATACTAAATTATTTGCTTTTTTAGCTCTATAAAATGGCTATAACGAAAATTGAGTGACTTTAAAATTGTAGGGAAAAATATTTAAAAAACTGATTTTTGGCAAATTTTAAACCCCCATGAAACCCTCTTCCCATAATCCGATCGATCTGGATTTCAAACCAAGTCCATAAATGCTAATATCCACATTTGTGGCAAATTTCATCAAAATCGAGCGCTTATTTCAAAAGTTATTGAGCTAACGGACATTTATTATCTATAAATATAACTGAAATTAATTCCAATAATATATCTACATACATCATACATAAATTTGAACGAATAGTGTTCTTGGCCTCTGGGGACCTCATAACAAAAAGTTGTCATGGTCTCGGGCTTAAGTCTTACCATGCCACCTGCGGTAATATCTTCTTCCTTATAGGGGAAATTCGCTAAAACATATTTTCTGAACTATTATTGATTTAGTCAATAAAAATTAAATGTTTTGGATAAGTTATAAATTGCATATACTGATATCATCACGCCCAGAAGGGATGTAAACAACCAAAAATATCGGGTTGATAGTCTAGGTTTCGACTAGATAAATTGAATTATGACTCCCAGGCGTTGGTGATGCAATATGCATACAGCGTTTGTTTTGCATCCAGCCCCTTGCTACATGTTAAACGCCGCCGCGGCCGGCGCGGTGCTGCCAGTGGCCAGTGTTTACCGGCAAGAGGGACGGCTGATAGCCATGGACCACAGAGTGGCCGGTGGCTGTGTGCGACTGAGAGGGCCGAGAGACAGGTGTGAGCGGAGTTGAGCTACACCTGCCTTCCTTCTGCATTCCTTCGACACCGAGGCCGATACAGATACTGTGCACTGTACTACACCGAGCCTCCCGCGCCGGTAGCTTGGTAACTGCAGTGTAGGAGGCCTACTGTTGTATTGGTTAAGAAACTCACCATCTGGTCCACTTCAGACGTGTGAATTGAATTCGTTTACTAGCGTAACTGTGAATGATGGAAGAATTCGCCCTACCGATTTGCCTTTTATATAGTAATACAATTGTTCTGAGTTCTGTTTTCCAAGGTTTGCAACCAAAGGATGTGATTATTCAATATTAATTGCCTTCAGAAATACATTTTACATGGTTTAAAACTTGCATGGTGAAATCAAGCACATTGAGGGTATATTTGTACAGAACACAGGTTTTCTATAGAATACAATATACTCCCGTCCCAGCAAACCTGCGTACTCAGCGAATTTCCAAAGCATGATATATGTCTTAATACCAAATAAAGCCGTACACCAAGTTTCAGAAAAATATACTCACATATAAGCGATACATCAAATTTTAATTATTCTTCCTAACATTGGTGATGAGTACGTAGGTTTGCTGAAACAAGGAACACAAACAATTGCTTTTTATGCAAATATAAATAGAATTTAACTAGGTGAGGCCACATACCAAGTTTCATCAATATTCAATCATATATAAGCGCTATATAACATTTCCTTTATTCGCCATAAGAATAACATGGGGGCTGAGTAAGCAGGTTTGCTGTGACATGGAACAAAAATAAATGGGTTTTTATACAAATATCAATTTAACTCAACAAGTTGAAGCCACATAGCAAGTCTTATTAATTTATGTTATTTATTAAGGGTGTCTTTACATTTTTACTTATTCTCCATGAGAATAACATGGGAGCTGAGTACGCAGGTTTGTTGCTAAGTGGATAGTGAACAAAAATGTTTGTGCAAATATAAATATACCAGTACTACGTGAAGCCACATACCAAATTTCATCAATATACATTCATAAATAATCGAGATATCAAATTGTATTTATTCTCCATAAGGGTAACATTGTACAACGTACTGTGGTTAGCACTTTGAATATCTCTGTAACGGTTGGGTGTAGAATCACAATATGACACCAAAATGATTGTCTTATGGATCTGAACTGATTGGTAAAAGCAAATGTGAAGTTTACATTAAAATGAACTGAGGAAAAGCCAAAAACCTTTTTCCAATAAGATTAACATGGGAGATTTTATAAGTAGTTTTTTTTTTGGAGTTTATCTGCAACCACTTAAACTAGGCTAATAATTCATAATACTATATTATTTGTTTTTTAAGCTCTATTACATGATCAAAACCAAAATTAAGTTTTTTTTAATTCTTGGGTGAAAAATTAAAGAAACTGATTTTTGGAAAATTTAAAACCCTCATAACCCCCTTCCCATGGTCCGATTTTTCTGGTTTTCGAACTTAAAGTCACTTTACACATTTGAGCAAAATTTCATCGAAATAGGACTTTTTATTCAAGTTATGGCATTCAAGGACACACACACACACACACACACACACACACACACACACACACACACACACACACACACACACACACACACATATATATATATATATATAAATTTGAACGAATAGTGTTTTTGGCATCGGGGGACCTCAAAACAAAAAGTTATCATGATCTTGGGTTTAAGTCTTACCATGAGACCTACGGTAATAGCTTCTTCCCTATAGGAGAAACCTCAAGCGGCCGAGTTCATGACTTAAACTATATCACGGAATTTTACAAGTACAAACTGTATAGAATTAAACAGCTATTCTACCTTTTATTTGAGGATCCACGTGATGACACGTGTTCTAAATTTGAAACAATAAAAGTATATTTCTATATTGCTCGCGCCCCTACAGCACATGATAGCGTAGTATGGGAATACCCCCTCTACAACTTTACTAACCAATTATAGGTCTAGAATTTAAAATTTGCACAAACATGGGAAATGACTCATCTCAACAATGACTCAATGTAACAATATGCTTTGACGAATAGATGGCTCATACTGTTACTTGCTCAAATAAAGTTTGCTCGTATCCACTTATTCACTTTATCCACACATTTATCCACTTTAAATTATGTGCGAATGTATCTAAATGCATAAAACAAAGTCGGGTTGGTAAGTTAGTTGGTTAGTTACTTAAACCAAACAGCTGTTATAAGGATTATGTCTAAACAATACACAAACATATGTTCATTATGGAAATAACAAATCTACTTCAATGGCAACTCAAACTCTTTCTTCAATGTTGAAGATATAAAAATAGGCAAATGAGCGTAGCGGATGGCTCATCCTGGAGGGAAGTGAGCGAAGCGAAAGAGCTTATATTGAAAATCAACGACTATTTGACATCAAACAAATTCAATGACATTAGGACAGGACAACGTCTAACGGGTAAGTTAGTGATTGATCGAACCTCAACTTTCAATTTCAGGTATAATACTTATTAATTAATTTTTGTATACTAAGCGTAAGTTGTTTAATAGCTAAAGTAAGTTGATTAAATTGTGTTATTAATCAGCGCATTTGCTTAGTAAATAAGGATTTACCCAGAGACCCCATTTGCCTACCAAATTCCAACACCAGTGGATGTTGCATATCATGTTTTGTAATCTTACTTTCCGTGAACTTTTATGCTAATACCTTTTGCATGTTAACTATTTCGATCCTGAAAATGTTTATCGAAAAGTAAAAAGATTATCAAGTAACCTCGAAAAAAGTCTTTTTCCATATATAACGATTTGTTTGTAAATAAATTAAATAAAATAGATTGTACACGGATATTCTGCACTGCATTTAATCAATAGTTTTAATATATTGTGGATTCTTAGGTATGTTAAAGGTAAAGGAGAGTTTAAAAAAGATTTGTCTACATTAATATTTGAAATGTTACCATATCTAGCCCTGGTTGAAAGATTTATTTTTGAAATCACATGTAAAAAAAGGGTTTATGTAAGTAAAGCTTGTGATTTCGTGAAAAGCCAACATTCAACACTCCACTGTGTCAAAAATTACGACCTTCCTGTTCATGCGTATGTTGAACAGTACTTCACCTTCTGAAATAACACTGTGTTAATACCTCTAATAATTGTTGTTCCATTATGTCAAAAAATATTTGAGTGTAAGGATATCGTTAGCATATAAAATTTGCTCATTGCTAGACAGTGCTGAATGTGGTAATGTTAAAAAAACGTACAAAGATGATTTTTAATCAGTTACATGTAAACCCACTTTTAGAAAGATTTGGATGATGCAAGCTGGTGCATAATTACAAAAAGGTCAAATAAGTGCTATATTTGTATACGTTTTATAGACAGTTATTGCACAGTTAATAAAGATTACTGGCTGCAAGATGACAGAAAAAACCAGTTGGTGGATGAGTTTATAGTTATTACATTTTATTGATAAATCTGTATGAGATACAAA
Organism: Allygus modestus; assembly: GCA_963675035.1. Lineage (NCBI taxonomy): Eukaryota > Metazoa > Arthropoda > Insecta > Hemiptera > Cicadellidae > Allygus > Allygus modestus. The sequence continues at coordinate 407,143,376 of OY776112.1, forward strand.
GTGTATATGGCAAGAGTGTCTATCAGCTGTAACAATTTGTATAAATTACAAGATCATACAGTTCATAAATAGTTGTGTTATACAGTAAGCTATTTCCAGGACCTTTCGGTAGTAATACATTCACGAAAAAGTATAACACTTATTTAACTAAGAATTTCTAGTTGTTTCTAGGTACCTTCTTTTGTTTACTCCTGGTTATCGCGTCACCTAAGGGTGGTGTTGTAAAATCTATGGAGTAGTAAAAACTACCATTAGTAGTAACATTTTTGCGTTATTAACTCTGAAGACATGACATAGTTAATATTTTGGAATAAAAAAATCACCAAAACCTTCAATAACTGATGCCTGGAGTACCAAAATATTAATGCCTGAAGCTACCTAATTTCTATCATTTAGGCCTAGCTTTTAAGGATTCACGACAAGGATTAATTTATAAGGTAGAAAAGAGTATAAAATAAATCTTTTTAAAACTTCCCTCTAAGAAAATATAATTGTTTTCAATATTTCGGTATTAGTGCTAGCCATATTGTTTTACCAAATCAACAATGGACCTCCACAGGGAGGCGCTCAGTTCAACCAACAATACAGTTGCTATTATTAATTTTATTTTTATGTCAAAACAACTCTGCTGTTTTGTAAAATAAAACTATTGTTAGCTCTTTATTATCGTAAAACAACTCTTTATTGTTATTGTTCTGACACAGTTGGACTTCTCTTAAAACAAAATAGAATTGTTTGTCCATTGCACTAAACAATATCCTATGGGCAGTTATTGAATTAATTTGGGGTTAATATGCTATTTTATTAGTCATTTATTACTCATTTTATTCACTTAGATTACAATATTTCTTTTTCAGGTAAGTCCAGTGACGGAGTGAAGATGAATATCTTGAAAACAAGGTAATGATCCTCGCAATACCTATAATGATAAAACAAGAACTATGTTTACAAGTATTGTTTAGACCTAGGATGAGAATAAGAATATTTTATTTTCGATCAACACAAATAAAGGTTATGGACAGTGTCAATACATCGAGTTTTATAAAAATAAAAAACAATAATGTAGCAAGCATTAAATCTGTACACACAATTTACACAAAATCGGTATCTCTATATTACAATATTCTTACTAGGCAAATTGAAAAACTCATCTATTGAATAAAATGGATTTTCCACTAACCAGTTATAGAATCGCTTTTTAAAAACACTAAAAAATAAATAAGGAAAGAACAGTTTGTGGAAGTTTATTGTACAGCTTCACACCTACGACATGACTAGACTGAGTTTTTGTAAGCCTACAATGGTACTTCAACTTTCGTTCGATTCCTAGTGGAGTAGGTATGAATTTGTTCTCTTCAATTATAGCAGCTAAAATGAGGTACACTTAACATTGTACAAAATGAGGTCATATATGTATAAATTTTAAATTGTTAAAATCTGTAATTTCTTGAATAAGAGTCTGCAATGTGCAGCCTGTGAAGAATTTGTAAGATATCTAACAGCTTTGTTCTGAATTAAAAGATATTTTTTACTTTTGAGGAATTTACATAAAAAATTAAGCCATATCTTATTATTGATTGGAAAAAAGCAAAACAGCACGTCAACACATACTGAAAAGGAACATAATCAAGAAGTTTAAAAAAATACAACACGAGAAATTCTTTTAGCCACAAGATCCACTTGTGGAGCCCAATTAAGTTGACTGTCTAACATCATTCCTTAGTACTTGACAACTAACTGTATTCCGTGGTGATGAGTTCAACATAGCCATATTTTTCAGAGAGAAAACTATAGATTGGGTTTTGTCATTGTTAACAAAAAGTTTATTAGAATGAAATCAGTCTGAAGCGTGATCATAATATCATATAATGCACACAATTATTTGTTTTGGATCATGTGAAGTAACAAATTAACGTTCTTTAATAGAAATATTTATAAACAAACTCAAACTAGTAGCTAATTTTATAATCAGTTATAAGTCTTTTAACAATTAACCTGAAAAATAATGCCTAGCTTTGTCTTCTAAATCAATTGGAGTATGATGCTAGCAAAATATAGTACGAATGTTTCTTTTCTCGTTTGATAGTAATAAATGTTTTAGTATTTAACTACATATTACACTTTTCATATTTTTCGGCTTACCTAGACCTAAAATACTCTCCACAGTATAACTGCTTTTCTTAAAATGTCTGGTGTGAAAAATGCTTGTAAACACTTTTATAAATACAAAAACATTGCCTTTTAGGTAGAATTCCAATAAATTAAAATTCGAATTTAGAGTCACAAATGTTATGCCACGTTTTTTTCATATTAAAGGATCTACTTTTTACCTTTGGTTAACTTTATGGATTAAGCTACCATTTTATGTCACATCTATATTGAAAATTCATTTTCTTATATTTATAGCTACACCTACACCGTAACTCAATATGTATTGAAAGTCACTTCTTGAATAAGTAAAAGACTTTATTTCAATAACATCTCAGCTCTTACGTAGAAACTGTCGTCGAGGGAGGGTTGTATCGGGAAAGCTCGTCAATCCAATTTATATACTCCTGTTTACCTAGCTGACTTATTTAGGTATTTATTATAATCTAAATTAACTAAAAATTTCGCTTCTTAAATATCATTATATTATAATACGTACAATTTTATTGTACAAAAATGAATACTATCAAACAAAGATTGTCAGACCAATTAGGTTTTGTTATGGGAATCCTATACCCGAATATTAGTAAAGTTTGTTTGCTTGCTTGCAACTGTTATCTCAAAAGCTGTTCCAACAATTCCCAGCAAATGTTGTAAATAACTAATTTCTGATTTAAAAAACTGAGACTTGAACTTGACAACAACCAAGTGGTGGCTGGGAAAGTAGGCTTAGTTCAAAAAGAAATGTAACATTTTACACAAATTTGTACGAATGTCACTTTTTAAACTAATCTGGTTCCACCTGGCATTTTTCAATGAAGTACCTTTATCTTTGCACACTAAGGAAGAGATTCTCTGAAGATTAGGTCCAAGTAGACCGTAGTTTAGGTTAGATACAGAAAAGTACTGCAATTTATTGAGAGTGTACTTCGTGCTTGGGGAGCACATAAACGATGAGGGAGATTAATATTAAATTTCTTTGCAGCGTTAATGATTTCCTATAGTTTTATGGAGGGTGTTCGACCTCTTATGGCGCCTTAAGTAATTTACATCTAGGTTTGATTAACGCTTTTGTGACATGTTTTACTCACTTCTTTCATTTACACTCCCGTGAGATTTATTTAAATTATCTGCGCTCTTTTACAAAATTAGAAACACATTAATTATGATTTAATTTTAAGGCGTACTGACTATTTAAACTATGACTTAAAGTGTAGGGTTGCATCTTTAGTTTACTATACCTCATAAAGTTAAGTTTTATTTTCTCTTCCTAATAACTTCTTCATGATGGCTTTTTAGAACAAAAATGGGATTACTTTGTGCATAAAATAGTCAGTTGATTTGTCGACTTGTTGACTGAGTTAAATAACGTATTAAGTATGAACTCCATATTTTGTATAATTGTGTAGAAAACAGAAATTATTGTTAGAGATACTGAAAAAACGTAATTTAATCAATAGTATCTCTTTTGTGAAAGGATTTAATTACATTAGAAAAACAGGTACAACTTAAAATAGCAAGAAGGCTACATAAAATAACGTATTCGAAGAAAAAAATAATCCACTATTGTCGATACAACAACTAGGTAAAAGGAAGGGAAAGGCAATTATGGCTAATACAAGATTTAGAGGATAAAAGCTCACCGAGCTCAAAATAATTTAGACTCAGCTTTCAAATTCTTGTAACGATTAACAAGTTCACTTTTAAATCTAGTGAGGCCCAATATAGATACGACATTATATTTTAAAATGAAAAATCTTCATGTTTAATTCAATCGTCATACATTCTCTCTATAGTATACTTGTTGAAATAAAATAAAATAAAAAAAGTTTTAAAATTAATCTCTGTATTTTATATATTAAATAAAAAGTAACATGGAGTTATAATTGTTTTATTATTTTCAATACTTGGATCCTTATGGCATTGATCTACTACATTAAATCGCATTATTTTAGTTTAATCAGAATGGTTTAGTGTTTCAAATGTTCCAAGAGTACCAAGAATAAGGCAGAGCTATACTGGAGGCGTTTTAGATGTAACCTTATGCCTCTACATTCCCAATTGACAAGGTTATTATTTAATATTTTAGGCTAATGAAAAAGACAATCTAAGACGACTCGCCAAATGTCTCTTCTTTATACTAATTTAAGGAGTGCACTTAAGCACCTATCGTTTAAAGTCAATGATTTTTAAAACATTTATAAATCTTCATACAGTTTTAAGTAATAAATATATTAATATAAGTATACATTTTACACTTTAACACAATAAATAATTTATTAGAGACGTTACATCAGTATACGTCTGTAACTATTGCGTGAACTTACCGAAATGTATTTATTATTTATTTCCTTATAACAGAATGACAAGAGGTATTTACTTTTTCGAAAGCATTCAAAAGAAAGCAGGAAACATCTTGAGCGATTGTGAGGAATAAAGAACTCATACAATATGCACCTTCTGTCACCTCTTCAGCAAACGTGAGGGTAAATTGCAATTCTGTGTTCTGTGTGTAACAAATTCCTAAATTTAAAATTCATGATAAAATCTGTAAAATCATAATTAATTATCAGCTGTGATAGACAAAATTAGATTATAGGTAACTAAAAAAATAGAGTTGATTGAAAATATAATCATAGATTAAGCATACTAAGGAGTATACTTAATCTATGATATAATAAACGGTGTCAGGAAACTGACTCTTACTCTCTCCCTTTTAGCCCAACCTTAATGAATAAATTACTTTTTATTTACTTAATTTAGAATATAAAGTACGGTCGTACTTACAAGAAAATCTTCAAAACAAGTTTTTTGGAAAAAATATCCACCCAAATTCTTTTTATAGAGACATTACAGAATCCGTTGCTACACACAGTGGTTATAAGAGGGGAAATGCCCCCCCCCAGGGTTAAATGACAACCTATTTCGAATATCCTCTGTTGTTCAATGCTAACTTGACCTGCATATCAAGTTTTAACAAAATTGATCAGTAAATAAGGGAGAAATAAAAATGTTTGTATTTCCCATAAGAATAACATTGGACAACGTACTGCGTTTAACGCAAAATGAAAATTTCAAATTTCTCCGAAACCAGCAATTGTGGAATTCAGCCTGAAACTTGGAATATTGAAGGAAAGTTAAATGAAGGGAAAGTTAATGAGTTTCCACGGAGCCTAATTTAGGATTGTTGCTCTTATTTTTCATTAAATATGATCTTAAAGTAAAAAAAAAAACAGTTTCACAAATTTAAAACAAACTAATTATTAGCTGTTACTATTTATAATGTGGTTTAAGCTTCTGCTTTGTTACGTATTAACATGTGTTCATACTTTAATACTGATTCACTTTCCTTAGCATGTGCACAGTAAATAGAATGTCCACAAACACCATGACAAAATTCTAGGGGCTACAGCTCCTACAAGATACTAATAATAACATAACTACTTTATTATTTTACGTACGTAATTAGACTAAAAAACACATGAAGAAGTAAAATAAACATGGTTAGCATACCTTTAGCGAAATAGTGCCTACCATGCATGAAAACTGTAATCCAGTGTTACCCTCATCACATCACAAAAATTCTAGATATTTGTCTTTTGAGTGATTAAAGCTTTTTATTTTCAAAATGAAGTTTTATTGAGATTATTCCTAGCTTTGAGGCTACCTGCAGGCTAAACTAAGCATTTTGAGAAAATATATGAAGAATGAAACATTTTTATAATGTCTTTTCCGAAAAATTTCTTGCTGACAAAACTTGCCTGACCAAAAATCAAAAAATCCTAACTGATCAACTTTTTCATGTCTAAATTCAAAACCAAAACTTGATCTCCTTAGTTTATAATTATTAAAATCATTAAAATATTTTATTTTTTTATTCCAACTTAACCCATTGCTATTGAGATACAATTGTATTCAATTTCACAAAAAAAATATATTTAGCTCTAACTGTACGTTTAGACGGTTGTAATGAGACGCGGTGAATTAAAATTTGTGCCAGTAGCGGCCAGTGGCTGAGCCGTTTAAGCCTCTGAGTGGCGGGGGACCGGCTTCAACTACAGTAATGTATACTGGATAGGGATTGCCAGTCTAAGTTATTCTTTGGTCGTTGGTTTTTAGGGTTTTTCAATGGTATTTAGGAACACAGTGTGGTTCAATTAACTTCCTGCAATCACAATAAAAGGACATAAACTCTTCGAAGTAGAGGACACGTATCATTAAAAGGTGATTTTGGCAGCAGTAAAAATATCTAACAAAAACCAGTGTAGGCTATGAATTTCCCTGAGGTTACAAGTATTAGAGCTTTATTTGAAGGCTGGTACGCCCTATGTGTGTAATAAGTGGCGAAGTGTTAAAACAAATATCAGTACAAGTAAAATTGATCACTAATATAAATTTTAGAGTGCAAGGTTTTTTCAGCTTTGTGATAAATCTAAATTGCAAGGCTATTAACGTGTTTGATATAAACTATTAGATCAACCAAGCAATTTTGAATAACCATTTTTAAAGTTTAGTCGTTCACCTTTAAATAGCAATAGAATGATATTAGATGTTTTAGTGGTTTAGTATATAAATTACGTGCATTATAAATTTTAAGTTAATTATTTATTATAATGAATCGGGAAATTTTTATAAGTATAGGCCCTACTGATTCAGAATCTGAAACTAAAATCTGCAGAATTAAAATGTATATGTTTAACATACATTATTTACAAAATAAAGTAATTTATTAAACTTCCTAATACTGATGGAAGAAACAGCAATAGATTTTAAGCAGTTCACTTATTTTTATATATTTCAATGGCAAACTTAAAAAAACAAACATTTAAATCTGCTAGTGATTGCATTCTTATTCTCTTATATTCATAAGATTTTCCATATTAGGTTGGTTATAATTTAAAGATATTTTTTATTTCAGACCTTTTTACAGAAAAATAGTCAATGCCAAACTTCTTTATTTGCCGAACAAAATACTACAATTCATTTGAAAATATCATACAGAATTACACGGAAGATCTCTAAAACTATGCAAATTATATAAAAACATCCATGATATGTTTTCCCATTTTACATCAGAAATAAGTCCTTAAAATGTATGCGAATACCCAGGATGTGATAAGACTTGTAGACTGTTTCTTACTGTAAGTTGTAACATGAAAGTACATTGTCACAGACGATTTGGGGGTGCAAAGCTACTAAGCTGCGAGAAAACTCTTTTGGAACACCTGTGCTTGATAAATGGCGTCAGAAAAAATTGTTTATAGCTTTTAAAAACCCATGAATTCCTTTCATGAGAACATTTGTACGTTTTAGCTACGGATAGCTTGGGCTTTGATTTATATTTAGGTAAATACTTTGTATGATAATATCAGAGTAAAATATATGTTTTGATGTAACTAACCTTATCCCTTTCTCTAAATGGGATTATTTTTTGTGGTTAGTTTCTCAGTTTATCATGTTTGTGGTTATTTATCGTTGTTTATTATTACTAATAAAAATAAGGGTAGTACCATCATCGATGGATCGTATAAAATGGAAGTCAGGAACACTTAGCCTTTTTAGAAGAAAAATAACCAAAATCTATAGTATATTGCACATATATACATTCAATAGATGTAGCTTCAAATATATTTATAGTGTTAAAACTACATACAAAAATAGGCGAAAACAGATCATACACATTCCACATGTAAGCCCACTTGTAATCCTACCCTTTGGATCACCGGAATGGAACATAATGATGGGCTTTATAGGTGACGAGTAAAGCTGGGTGTTTTCATACACATACGTGCGCTGGGCACACGTCACTCGCCATGTTGGTTACTATGTTTAAAAAGATCACATCACAAGTGTGTATATTCACTTTATCTAGATTATTAGTGAATTTACTTTGGAAATTGAATTACTAGCATGACCCGCACGGTGAAACTTAAGCCCGGGACCACCGTAGCCCGGGACCCTAACGTGACCCCCTGAACATGTTTTCGGGGGTCGTTCAAAATGTTATAAATATATATATATATATTCTTGGTTGATTATTTGGCATTCTTATCTTCTACTTTAAAACTATATTAAGTGAGAGAAGTTTTAAATTTAAACCAATATATTTCGGATTGATACTCAATTCATTGTCAGTTCTTTACAATATTCATTGTCATATTTTGTAAACAAACAAAATAAAATATTTTGTAAACAACTGACGATGAATTGAGTATCAATTCGAAATGTATTGGTTTGAATTTAAAATTTGTTTCACTTAATAAAGTTTTAAAGAAGAAGATGAGAAAACCAAATAATCAACCAAGAATACAATCACCTTCTTCAACAACGTCAGAAGCATTTAGAAGAAAAATATGTATATACGTGTTTATATATGTGTTTGCACACTAGCGGTCGCATTTTTTGTTCGATTTACTTCAAACTTGGTAGAAACATTCCTTTCTGTAATCGGTTCGACAAGTTTGTTGGGGAAAACAATTGGAAAACTCTGAACCCGTTTTTTGGGGATTAATCTTTCAAATTTCGAGTTTTTGGGCCCAAAAAGTGACAGAAAAGCCCCAAATATAAAATTATTCACGTGTAAAAAGATGTGAATTAGTGAGGCAATAGTTGTAAGCCCTCTATCTTCATTCTAGTATACATTTTTACCGAGTTATTAAAGAAAATGTATCGGCTAAACACAGTACGTTGTCTTGTGGGCGTTTTAAACTAGAAAAGCCTGTTATTCGTATGTTAGAGTACTATTATCATCCCCAGCAACCTCACGCTTACTTTCAAGCCTGTCTGGACCTTCTCCTAACATTATAATGCGCAGTATTTTATTCCCAGGTTTGCAGGTAAATCAAACCAGGAGCATTAGAACAGCAAAAAAACACTGTTTTCAGATTTCAATAAAAATTGGAATAAATGTATGTTTTACACTGATTTTTAGTTTTAAAAGTTGTTATGTGGAAATTCACTTCATTCACGTCAGCGTGCTGCGTGCGAGCTCGTTTTCACTAATGTGTTCCACTAATTCAGCACTTTTTGACCAGAGTTAATGAACAAGATGTTTAATTTTGTAATACTGAAAAACACTTAAAAGTGCTCCACGTAATTTGTAATACTTGCAGGAAGGTTGCCAATACCCTGAAGCTTATTCTGTGTTTGACTTAGCTATAATTCATTACTACTTTATTTTTAAAGCTTTCGATTAAAGTCGGTCTAAAATTCACTAACTATAAGAGAGGAAGTAAACTCGCTCGTGATGCAGAGGAAGGTGAGTAAGTTTAACGAACTGGCTAGATGTGAGATATGGTGTAAAGCAAATAAACTAGATTTACTCAGAGAGACAAAAATCTAACCATATTCTAATCTAATCGTTTTTGTAGAGGGGATGTAGAGTAAACACTCTCTGTCTATTGAATACAATTTATCTTTTCCACTCCTTCTGCAACATTCGGCTCGTGGGTGCAGATCCATTATCTGCATGCAGCGCGTGGAGGAGGTGATGCGAGTGAGATGGTGAATACCTTATCCCTATTCCCCTTCCACAGTCAGTAAACATAACAAAAAATGTACGAAAGAAACCATAACATATGTTTTAAAGAATATACGTAAATTGGGAAGCTGAGACGCGAGGAGGGGAAAATCATTAATGTGCGTGCGCAGATCGGGCGCCAAATAATGGATGATAATGTTCGAGGTATTAAAAATCTAGTTTTAATTAAATCAATTTGGCTTTCATATAGCTGATTAGTATGTGTTATGCAAAGTTTGTTTAAAAGTTAAGGTATTTAGAAAATTTCGCTACACTGTCTCATTAAATTAATGTTTTCAATTTAAGTCAGGCATTATGAATATATTTTAACTATTTCCAAATATAATTGCACAGTTCAATAATTAAAAATTAAAAATAATAAAATTAAATAATTAAAAATTGATGTATTGTCAATATAACTGTACAAGATAGCATTTTCAACGTCACATGTTGCTTGATCCATAACAAAAGAAAAGTAATGTTAACTTGTGAACATTAAACAATGATTATTTGTTGAAACATCAAGATAGAGTATGAATTAAAACTGTTTGTTCTCAATAAATTTTCGACACATTATACTATTAGTTATAAAAAATAAAATTAATTGTTTGTTCTTCACCTATAAAGTAGATTTTAAATAAATGTTATAATGTTTTAATCGAACGTTACACATGCGAACTAAGTTTTTCTAAAATATAATCAATAAAATATGTTATAGTCTTTGATATAAGTAATAACGCATCTTATCTCCTAACAATAAAGCTACGTTCGTCTCTCGTCAGTCGCTTCAAACCACACGTCTCGCAATATTTGCCTTTGAGCCTGTGGTTCACGGAGAGACAGATCGATGCAACAGTTGAGGCACAAAGATACCTCCTGCCTATGGCATAATGTCGATACGTAATTTTTAAATAATATATTTAACGTCTTATAAAAGTTTATTTGTGTACTATTCCATCCGAGAAATTGTAATAAGTATGTTTCAGAGTTTTAACGTATGGATTCTAATGTATAACGTGTATAGGAGGTAAATACGCTGTAAAACATAATAAAAAAAAATTATTTATTTTTATTTATTAAAACATCTGTTTATATTTGTAAAACTTGTTTAGTCAACAAATACCTTGTTTCCCCTACTATTTTACTCAATAAAATTAACACATATGTAAATATTTATTCCAATATGACCAATATTGAATTAATTATAAAATTAAATTTATTCCCGCAACAGAAGAGCCTTAAATTTAAATTTGTGTACTGATTTAGGATGTTGAAATTGCTATTGTTTAAAAGAATAAAGTTAATTTAATTGTTAGAATAATTACAAACCTTTTTAGTGTAGATACGTTATCTTTAAAAGCCCTACAAAGTCGGTTAGAATGGCGATGTTGAAAACAGTCATTAGCTAGGTTGGAACTACAAAAGGTATTAAAAACAAATCGTCTAAATTCTAAAAATATAAGGCCCATTTTATAGTGTCTAGCGACTGTAGGCGGAACTTTATTGGTCGAGAAGATCGTAGCAGCCATACACACCATAAAACATAACGACGAAAACCATTCTTTCCTTTCTTAGACATTCTTTACTGCTGTTTTCAAAGAGACTTTTGCCATTAAAATACCATTAATGTCATTCCAAACTATTAAACCGTAATTAAAAATATTTAAAATTAGTTTTTGTTAATGTATTTCAATATTTTTGCCAAAAATTATACTAACTATAATATAATACGTGGAACGATTCTTTAATATGTTTGATGACTTTTACTCTCCTAATGAAGTATCACCGGTCTTCTATTTATCACTGCACATTTTTTCGCATCAGACCAAGAGAATCAGATTGGGAGTGAATAACCTAAACATGACTTGATTAGACTTTAGCACAATTACAACAATATATCAGACTCACTTGATGCATTACCCCTTCACTGAAAACCTCAAATTATCATTTACATTCACCTAGGTCTTATTTGAAAGAGATGTCTCAACCTCACGACATAATAGTTGAATATGTGGTACAATTAAAATAAAAAATATTTCCCGAAACGGTGACGTGACCCGTCTGGGTGCAAGACACGCGGGCCAGTGCCGAAGTTGTCCGATAAGGGTTCCGGCCTGGTTTTTCCCCACGGCTCCGTAGGAGGTTTAGTGGGTATACCTCGCAAGAGGGAGTCCCACACTGTTCCTTTGGGTTCGCGCATTAAGCGTTCCTCCTACGTAAAAAAAATTAAATAACAAATAAAAAAAATAAAAAATATTACCAAACAAAACTGAATGTTTAAGGCAAAACTAAACGAGTAATTACTCACTCAATGACACTATATAAATACCAAGGTCAACAATTGTTTTGATGAAGTAAATGATGTCGAACAATTGTTGATCATTTTTTCTAATATTACAGCTTAATCTGGTGATACTACAAATCAATATCATGCAACAATAACGTATTTAAAATATAAGTTATGTAAAGTGACTGGACCGTTGTAGACAGGACCACTTACTTAAAAATGACAAGGACCAGCGCAGATCAATACGCACCTGCTTATGACTAAAGAATAAAAATGCTTACACCTAATACCAAATGATAACTACAAAATTATACTTTTGTTGTTTTTATACTTGATGATTTTGCAAATTGTAATACTAATTTAATTAGAGTTTTCTCCTCCATTAAATTTAAAAACAAAAAGAAAGTTATCACGAAGTATTTTAAGTCCATAATATTTCAACATTATTTATTTTTATTTTATAAGCCATTTTAAATTAAAATCACGAAATTAGATTAAAACTTGTATAAATCATTTAATTTTGGAGAATATATTATTTAATAACAAAACACCGCTTAATTTACTCACCAGGCTCGCAGTCGAAGCAGTTTCGTTTTGCCAAATCAACAATGTCGTTCCGTAGAAGTATATTTGTGGCAGGGCACAATGGCTAGCTCTTGATTTTTTGTTTTTTATACTCTAACCCCAGATGTTTAGGTGCAAAAATTACTAACAGTGAAAGTTACCGATAGCACAAGATAACATATTTAATCGTAAATATTTATAAATCACCACTACTATACAAAGAAAGTTATTTGTTTAAAACTCATTGGTAGTGTTCGCGAGTTTATAATATTTAAAAACTATTGTGAACATTTGTATCGCTCATTAGAAGAAAAACTAGTTTACAATTATATTTGTTTCGGTAGGTGGGTCTTATTTTCTTTCCTAATCAGTGATATCAAATGTTCACAGTAACTTCTTAGATAATTTAAGCGCAGTTAATGAAACAAGAAAGTAATTTTGATCAAAATTGTAGTTAGCTATTTGATTTCATTGTAGTTATTTTTTTCACGCAACCTTAACCTTAGGTTACGTAAGCGAGCCGTTCAAGAGTGGAGTACTGTAAAGAGTAAAATAATAAGGCTCTATTAGTATAATTTTTGTTCATAATGCATCACTAAATTAAAACGTCAAATCTTACCAACCCATATCGAAATAATATCTGTTTCAAACATTACATAGTTAACATATTACCAAAAACATTTAAAAAAACTACCACTAATCTCTTTTTTCAAATTATTTATCATCGAAACACAAAAATGTGTTCATAAAGATAAAGTAGTTATATGTACAGTGACAAATCTACAAAAAAACTATTCACATGGATCCAAACAGATTAGAAAAAAAGTCCCATATTCGGAAAGATTGTTTTTATAGTGAACAAGTTATTTACTATAATGAGTCACAAATATAACTAAACCTCAATAATTTTGAGTTGCAGACATAAAATATGCAGAGTTCGTTTTGTAGGAACTCTAATAGTTAATGTGTGGAATTACCATGAATAGGAATAAATAGCCAATAAATAAATAAAATAAAATAAATTATGGCTAAAAATTAAATCCCTGAAAGGTTAAGAGTTGGTTAACAACTTGAAAATACTCAAGCTAGGCCAAGGGTTATATCAATATAGTAAGTAGACCTATGAGCCAAGACAGTAATCGGAACCGATGATAAACACATCCTATTCAGAGAAATTCTCCGACGCAAGTTACGCTCCTAATCAATGCATGAATCTAATAAGTACATGAGCGACCTTTTAAACATAAATAAACTACAGTATGATTCTTCACATCACTATTTATACGGTCAAGAAACCTCCAAATTTAATTTAATAAGTAAGGAGGGTAATACCCACAGAAATACCTAAATTTCTAAAACTCAAACGCTAGTTGAATGTTTAACCCACATGAAACTTTCGCATTAGGACACTTTAAACCCAACAAGTTGGAGAGTTAAACTGCTCTACGACTTGCTCAACTAGTTGGTTAGAAAGCCGCAGACCACTGGGTAGGGGTTAGCGTAATTTAACGCGGTTCCTTCTAAAACGGTACATTTGGTTTTAAAGAGACACATAAATAAATAAATAAATATATATACAGGGTGAGTCAGAACACCCGTCCAGCATGTATAACGGAAGAACGGTTTAGTCTAAATCACTCAAACAAAATTGTTCCTAACTAATTTGCATATGGGCAATCTATTACAAATATTTTCATCAAACTCTATGCAAACAATGTTCCAAATCTGAAGGTCATGGGTTCGAATCTAAAAATGTTATTTTATAAACACATGGCAAATTATAATACATAATTTTAAAGGTATCGTTAAAAAAAATTTTGGCGAAAACAGAATTAACTTATCTTTATCAGTTTCAAAATGGCGGCCATTTTCGTGTACAATATTGACATTTACGGAATACCCTGTATTTTCTAAACCAATAGTCATGTCTTGTTCCCGATAAAAAATTCATACTTTTTTATCATTAGATGCATATTCACTGTACACACACATTAAATAATAAGAGAGGCCTCCATTGGATTATTATGAAAATGATAAGCATTTCATAGGGGAAAATAATGTGCTAGACTGATGCAAAAAAACTAAAAAATATACAAGGTTGTTGTGAAGTAGAAGGTTAATAGTTTTACAATACCTTTTCAACGGTGTGATTTTTGAAATACGCTACCATTTGATTTTTTTGGCATATAACATTTTCAAAACAACTATTTGTTTTTATTTGTTTTAATCTAGCATATCTTAAAATCTCAGCAATTCCACAGTAAAGCTGAGTTTATCACGAATAAAATATTTAAATCGTAAAAAATAATGAATAATGGTTTATAAAATACAGAGTATTCCGTAAATGTCAATATTTACCACAAAACGGCCGCCATTTTGAAACAGATAAAGATAAGTGAATTATGTTTCCGCAAAAATGTTTCTTTTAACAAGAACTTTAAATTATGTGTAGTAAGAACAGTTTGGGGTTCGAAAATGTGACCTAGATAGATTTTGATGAATATATGTTTAATAGATTGCCCATATTCAAATTAGTTGGGAGTAAAGTTGTTTGATGGCTTTAGTCTAAACCGTTCTCCCGTTATACATGCTGGGCGGGTGGTCTGACTCACCCTGTATATACGATGTGTTCATTTTTGTATGCTCACCATTGGGATCTCGAAAGCCATAATAGTTACAAGGAAAGTGAAGTGAGAAAAGTAGTAGTGTAATAATGGTGTGTAAGCAATGTATATTACTCGCTTCAGCTTCAAAAATTGACCATCCTTGAAACAATAAACAAGGCCTGTATTTTTAAAGTTTTACTCAATTTAAATTTCTAATTTAACTTGTTTATTGATATATGTCATGGTATTCAGAAATTGTAAGCGTAACTATAAGACTCCAGTATAAGTTAAGAAAATAGGCCATTGTTAAGGAATATCGTGAGTCATTATTTTTTAGGCCACCACGTCTAAATCAAGAAAGTAAATATAATCTGTAATCAAATATTAAAATCGTAATGAAAAAAATTTGAACCTTCACAAATAGTTTTACAAAGATATTCATAAGTTTTGGCCAATTGGACGATACAAGTTTATAATTCTTTCACGTTGAAGAAAATGGTTTTCTAACCACATTTTAATACCTAAACCTAACCGTTCTGGCATTCCGACCCAATATTTTGAATACAACTAGTATTTGATGTGTGCGAGAGTCCATTTATAAAATTATAAATGAAAACTGTTTATTATGCTGCTATGAATTAAAGTGTTTAAAGTTTAAAATGTAAAAAAAATAAAAAATATATTAAAAAACAGTAAAAACCCGGTAACAAGTAATAAATATAAACATAACATAGTATGGATCATAATATAAAATCAACTTTGCAATATTCCCTGTAAAACCAGGTAAGACGTACATTTTATTTGTATAGACCATTTCCATGCGTTACTTATTGCTATGAATTCAAAGTATTTATTCCAGAAAAATACAAAGTAAACATAAAGTAAAAATCTGAATGTTTTAAGGGCCAGAGAGGCGCTGTGGACGCCAGAGTTTTGTTTTAAGTTTGCATATCCCCCAGCTCGAAGTGTTAAATTTGTAATTGCGGTTCCGAACAACCGACATTCCAGCTCATCTTCCATCCTACGAAAAAAAGCATGGAATTCTAATTGGACTTTTATACTAAATTTGTTTTATATACGAGGGTTGTTTTTTATCAACCTCCGTTAGGCCATAAATAAAAGACAAGTGTATACAAAAAATAATTTTATAACCAAAAGATATGTTCACTTATGCTTACTTTTTGACATGGTCACCGCAACGATTGAGGCATTTTTCGTACCTGTGTACCAGCTTTCAATACCCTCTTCAAAGAACGTTGCCGCCAGTGAATTGTGGTGTCGTGTCATGACGTTGTCTGTGTGATCGCACAGCGTAAACGCTGAACAGTAGGCGGGCAATGTCTACATGATGGAACAGCGCACCCCCCCCCCCAAACGCTCTGTCACTTCCAGGCTCAGGTCTGGTGTCAACAATTTAAACATGGCCTTACTGATGTGCTTGACGAAGGAGGTCAAGGACGCAAATCTGCGGCTACTGAAAACATTGTTCAACAAGTTGATTACCGGTACGCGGTTAGAGAAAACCGTAGGTTCACTTTAAATGTAAAGGTCATCTCTACACTCTATCATTACGGACAATTTAGGCTACAAAAAATTGTGCGCAAGCTAAGTCCTGAAAATGTTGTCAGAAGACCACAAAACTCGCCGGATGGGCACTGATTTGACGTTCCTTGACCCTTTCATCATCATCAGTACAGCCATATTTAAATTTTTAACACTAGTTGAAAAATACCTCAATGGTTACTGTTACCATGTCGAAAAGTAAACATAAGTGTTCCTATCTTTTGGTTATAAAATCATTTGTTTATATACACTTGTCTTTTATTTATGGCCTATCGGAGGTTGATAAAAAACGACCCTCGTACAATTTAAAAGCAAACATACAATAAAACAGAGAATGCAGCAATAAAACAAATAAAGGACAAAAAAAATAGTAGAGCATTCCCTTAGCTTCAACTTGGCAATGGAAAGCATGTCCTAAATCGAGGCCCTCAATCTGTCGTCGAAGCCATTATCGGAGCCGATCCCATAATATTATCTGCAACTGCTGAATAAAAATGGCGAGAGAATAAGCTTAAACAAATTTCCTGTGATCCAGTAGAATTATAATTCCTTTAGTATTTCACGGCGTTTATTTAAGTTTAAACCCACAGATAATCAATGTATAGTACGGTGAATTTTTCGATGGAAATCCCTCTAATATATATATTGCATATTATATTTATCCTACACTAGTTTATCAATGTATTGGTCCAAAAAAGAGGTCCGCTTCTCTGGGGGGAAATCATAATTTCACAAAACCAGACTGAATCTGATTCAGTAACTAGGGACAATACAACGAATACAATACCTCATATTAATCATTGATTTATGAAGTTAAATTATAACGTTTGTTATGCAAGTTATGACTTACATACAACAATTTATCAAGCACAATATAATTTTAACAAAAACAGTGTCAAAGAACTCTTGTTGTAAGAATTCGTTAAAAGAAATTTTATACAAAAATTGTAAGCGGGTTCTTTTGAAAAACTATGTTAGGCTTGCGGCCATTCTTGACATAACAAGCCCCAAAACTCTTCCACTCCTTACAACAAACTTAGGAAAAGTTCAAATACGAAGACCATCAAAATCCATAATTCAAAATATTTTTGTATTTCATTTATTCGTTTTTGAAATAAATACAAGAAATCAAATGCACGATTTTCAATTTTAAATGGATTAGTGCATGGATTATACCTAGTTAATAATCAATCTTTAATTAACTTTCATTGTATATTTGCTAAAACTCCTCTAAGTCCTCTTGGTAAGGAGGCTAACAACGGTGTATTAAAAGCATAGTGTATTTGAGTTTTCAGTTGTGAGAGGGGAGGGCGGAAATGAAATTTGACTTTTATATGTTACAATAATAATTATCTAGAGCAAACTGCTCCCTCCTGCCAACCATAAATCACACATATGACTAAACAAACTTTATTATTGCTGTACGGCGATTGTAACGCTCTAGTAACATAACTTTGCAGATATGTTAAGTGACGGCACAACTCTCTTTGTGTATTTTGGATGCATAGGAAATATCAGCCACACAAGTATAGTGGTCACACAGCGCCTCACCCAAGTATAAGTCCTAATTTTCGTATTACGGAATTATTTGATTTAATCAACTTCAAATGCGTTGCCCAGGCAACTGTGAAATGGTTTAGCTGACGATTTTCTAAATAGTTTTTATATCGTACTACATTTTGATAGGAAAACATCATATCTTTAGTATTGCCTCATTTAACAAATAATTATGATAAATTTGATTCCAAAGTTTTTTTTTATTACTAGGGGAAATTGTGTCAGCTGTTAGGCATAAAATAAGCTGGTTGTTACGTTATACGTAGTTTTTTGTTTATCTAAGTTAAATATTGCAATGATTCACTTTGTATGTAAACATATTCTTAAATTTTGTAAGTAATTAATAATTATATTTTGCATATGTGCCCCTTTTAATATTTAATATGTTGAAATACCTGTTTCCCCCCATGTGTTACATTTTCCCCAATAATTTATTAATATAATTTAATAAAATGCATTAAATTAATTAAATTACTTACAATAATTAAATTAAATTAATTCAATATTAATTAATGTACATTTTTATAATGTTCAATAAATCTTCTTCAATCTTCTTTGAACACCATTTAGTCTTTTTTATCCGTGATTTCATATATTTTAGTCCGTATTTCAATTGTTTTCATTCTCCTTTGTCTCGATCCCGGATTAATGTTATTGGGTTATTGGGTTTAATTGATAATGAAATCAACTAAACGTGATCCAAGGAAAATCTTGAATTTAATTTTTTTTAAGTCCCAATAACTCATCCCTTCATGATATTAATACACCTTTTATTAGAGTATTTATTCATTTCCCCCTCTGGTATTTTGATACAAATGGAAAGATGTCAGATTGCCTTCATTTTAAAACTTATTTGTTATTTGTTCTTTTCCTCCCTACACATTTTATACCTAGTAACAACTTTTAGAGTTGTTTTGAGTTACGGGGTCAAATATTCCGCCGGTACTAAAGTTTTGACAATGCCTTTTTATTTAGCATTTGCCAATAATAATTCGGAAATAGAATAACTAACATTTGGCAACGTTTTTAGGGAATAATTTGACAAATGAAATTACCTCAGTTTGTTTTCAGCTAAAGTGTAAATGACGCTTGACTCTTTGCGGTCTGGAATAGTGGTTATAAAAAGTTGAATTTCCTGAATAATTAATGCAGAAAGGTTAAGAAAGGTGTGTATTACCCAAATTAAACTCACAACCAAATTAGCAGGCCCAAATTTAGCATTAGTTGTAATTGTACTCTAGAGTAGGAACACCCTTAAAACTTCACTTGTTAGAAAACAATTCATACCAGCAGATAAGTAATCTAAAGCTCTTTCACTGTGAATCAGTAGCATATTACTTTTTCAATGTAGGGATAAATTATTGTTTACATAATTAAATTCACATTAGATGCGGGTATAAGAAAATAAAATATCATAAGAGTTGCAAAGCAACAGTTATGCCCAAAAAGTAATTTCTAAGATTTTAAAAGGATATGGGAAGAAAACCAAACTCTGTTTCAAATTAAGGTAAACGTAGAGCTTTCATAAGCATTCCACGTTCCAAAAGTATGAATGAACTGGTAAGTTGCTGAAAAATAGAAGATTAAATATCCCCGTCACAGCAAACTTGCGTACTCAGCGAATTTCCAATGAATATATATCATAACACATTAAGCCACTTAACAGTATTCATAACAAGTATAATCACAAATAAGCGATGTATAAAGTATTAATTATTCTTCATAACAATAACACGGGGGATGAGTACGCAGGTTTGCTGCAATAAGGAACACAATAATGAGTTTTTAAGCAAATATCAATAGAACTTGTCTAGGTAAAGTCAAATACCAAGTTTCATCCACATATATTCATAAATAAGCAATATATTAGATTTTAATTCATCTCCATAAGAATAACATGGGGACAGAGTCCCCAGGTTTGCTGCTACGGGAACCATCAGCGAAAAATTGTTTCTTATGCAAACAACAGTAAAATGCAACTAGATGAAGCCACATACCAAGTTTGGTCGGTTTATTATGATAAATAAGCGACATATAAAATATTTATTTTTCTCCATAAGAATAACATTGAACAACGTACTGTGTTTAGCACTTTCAATATCTCAGTAACCAACTGACATAGATCAATGATAAAAATACCAAATTGTTTTTTTAAGCTGAATTCAATGGTAAAAATTAACATTTTATTTAACTTGGCAATGGAAAGCATGTCCTAAATCGAGGCCCTCAATCTGTCGTCGAAGCCATTATCGGAGCCGATCCCATAATATTATCTGCAACTGCTGAATAAAAATGGCGAGAGAATAAGCTTAAACAAATTTCCTGTGATCCAGTAGAATTATAATTCCTTTAGTATTTCACGGCGTTTATTTAAGTTTAAACCCACAGATAATCAATGTATAGTACGGTGAATTTTTCGATGGAAATCCCTCTAATATATATATTGCATATTATATTTATCCTACACTAGTTTATCAATGTATTGGTCCAAAAAAGAGGTCCGCTTCTCTGGGGGGAAATCATAATTTCACAAAACCAGACTGAATCTGATTCAGTAACTAGGGACAATACAACGAATACAATACCTCATATTAATCATTGATTTATGAAGTTAAATTATAACGTTTGTTATGCAAGTTATGACTTACATACAACAATTTATCAAGCACAATATAATTTTAACAAAAACAGTGTCAAAGAACTCTTGTTGTAAGAATTCGTTAAAAGAAATTTTATACAAAAATTGTAAGCGGGTTCTTTTGAAAAACTATGTTAGGCTTGCGGCCATTCTTGACATAACAAGCCCCAAAACTCTTCCACTCCTTACAACAAACTTAGGAAAAGTTCAAATACGAAGACCATCAAAATCCATAATTCAAAATATTTTTGTATTTCATTTATTCGTTTTTGAAATAAATACAAGAAATCAAATGCACGATTTTCAATTTTAAATGGATTAGTGCATGGATTATACCTAGTTAATAATCAATCTTTAATTAACTTTCATTGTATATTTGCTAAAACTCCTCTAAGTCCTCTTGGTAAGGAGGCTAACAACGGTGTATTAAAAGCATAGTGTATTTGAGTTTTCAGTTGTGAGAGGGGAGGGCGGAAATGAAATTTGACTTTTATATGTTACAATAATAATTATCTAGAGCAAACTGCTCCCTCCTGCCAACCATAAATCACACATATGACTAAACAAACTTTATTATTGCTGTACGGCGATTGTAACGCTCTAGTAACACAACTTTGCAGATATGTTAAGTGACGGCACAACTCTCTTTGTGTATTTTGGATGCATAGGAAATATCAGCCACACAAGTATAGTGGTCACACAGCGCCTCACCCAAGTATAAGTCCTAATTTTCGTATTACGGAATTATTTGATTTAATCAACTTCAAATGCGTTGCCCAGGCAACTGTGAAATGGTTTAGCTGACGATTTTCTAAATAGTTTTTATATCGTACTACATTTTGATAGGAAAACATCATATCTTTAGTATTGCCTCATTTAACAAATAATTATGATAAATTTGATTCCAAAGTTTTTTTTGATTACTAGGGGAAATTGTGTCAGCTGTTAGGCATAAAATAAGCTGGTTGTTACGTTATACGTAGTTTTTTGTTTATCTAAGTTAAATATTGCAATGATTCACTTTGTATGTAAACATATTCTTAAATTTTGTAAGTAATTAATAATTATATTTTGCATATGTGCCCCTTTTAATATTTAATATGTTGAAATACCTGTTTCCCCCCATGTGTTACATTTTCCCCAATAATTTATTAATATAATTTAATAAAATGCATTAAATTAATTAAATTACTTACAATAATTAAATTAAATTAATTCAATATTAATTAATGTACATTTTTATAATGTTCAATAAATCTTCTTCAATCTTCTTTGAACACCATTTAGTCTTTTTTATCCGTGATTTCATATATTTTAGTCCGTATTTCAATTGTTTTCATTCTCCTTTGTCTCGATCCCGGATTAATGTTATTGGGTTATTGGGTTTAATTGATAATGAAATCAACTAAACGTGATCCAAGGAAAATCTTGAATTTAATTTTTTTTAAGTCCCAATAACTCATCCCTTCATGATATTAATACACCTTTTATTAGAGTATTTATTCATTTCCCCCTCTGGTATTTTGATACAAATGGAAAGATGTCAGATTGCCTTCATTTTAAAACTTATTTGTTATTTGTTCTTTTCCTCCCTACACATTTTATACCTAGTAACAACTTTTAGAGTTGTTTTGAGTTACGGGGTCAAATATTCCGCCGGTACTAAAGTTTTGACAATGCCTTTTTATTTAGCATTTGCCAATAATAATTCGGAAATAGAATAACTAACATTTGGCAACGTTTTTAGGGAATAATTTGACAAATGAAATTACCTCAGTTTGTTTTCAGCTAAAGTGTAAATGACGCTTGACTCTTTGCGGTCTGGAATAGTGGTTATAAAAAGTTGAATTTCCTGAATAATTAATGCAGAAAGGTTAAGAAAGGTGTGTATTACCCAAATTAAACTCACAACCAAATTAGCAGGCCCAAATTTAGCATTAGTTGTAATTGTACTCTAGAGTAGGAACACCCTTAAAACTTCACTTGTTAGAAAACAATTCATACCAGCAGATAAGTAATCTAAAGCTCTTTCACTGTGAATCAGTAGCATATTACTTTTTCAATGTAGGGATAAATTATTGTTTACATAATTAAATTCACATTAGATGCGGGTATAAGAAAATAAAATATCATAAGAGTTGCAAAGCAACAGTTATGCCCAAAAAGTAATTTCTAAGATTTTAAAAGGATATGGGAAGAAAACCAAACTCTGTTTCAAATTAAGGTAAACGTAGAGCTTTCATAAGCATTCCACGTTCCAAAAGTATGAATGAACTGGTAAGTTGCTGAAAAATAGAAGATTAAATATCCCCGTCACAGCAAACTTGCGTACTCAGCGAATTTCCAATGAATATATATCATAACACATTAAGCCACTTAACAGTATTCATAACAAGTATAATCACAAATAAGCGATGTATAAAGTATTAATTATTCTTCATAACAATAACACGGGGGATGAGTACGCAGGTTTGCTGCAATAAGGAACACAATAATGAGTTTTTAAGCAAATATCAATAGAACTTGTCTAGGTAAAGTCAAATACCAAGTTTCATCCACATATATTCATAAATAAGCAATATATTAGATTTTAATTCATCTCCATAAGAATAACATGGGGACAGAGTCCCCAGGTTTGCTGCTACGGGAACCATCAGCGAAAAATTGTTTCTTATGCAAAAAACAGTAAAATGCAACTAGATGAAGCCACATACCAAGTTTGGTCGGTTTATTATGATAAATAAGCGACATATAAAATATTTATTTTTCTCCATAAGAATAACATTGAACAACGTACTGTGTTTAGCACTTTCAATATCTCAGTAACCAACTGACATAGATCAATGATAAAAATACCAAATTGTTTTTTTAAGCTGAATTCAATGGTAAAAATTAACATTTTATTTAAATAAAAATGTCATGTAAAAACCCCAAAAAACACATTGTTGGGGTACAAGACCCTCACAAAACCCCCCTTGATGGTGCGATACGTCTGGTTTTCGAAGTCGTTCAAATAAATGGTACTTTACACATTTGTGCCAAATTTCATTAAAATCAGACCTTTTTTACGAGAGTTATCGTGCTTACGGACACATAATATATATATAAAAATTTGAGCGAATGGTATTTTTGGCACCTGGGACCCTCAAAATGAAAATGTATCATGGTCTTGGGCTTAAGTCTTACCATACCACCTACGGTAATAGCTTCTTCCCTATAGGGAAAATTAACAAAAAGCTTTTTTAAAAATAACTTTTTAAACTATAACCGTACTAAATGCAAGAGTTAAAGCAAAATGAAATAAATATTAAAAGAAACCCATATTTAAAGTATCAAGTGTGGAATTAAGATCTAATATTGAATATGAGAAACCAAACTTCTATAAAACAATCATTACTTCCCAAATACTGAATTCGAATTCTGGAAAATCCTTGCTTAGTTTTTTCCTTAAAAATAACATGAAATGTACCTACTTGCTGTAAAGATTGTCTTACATTGTTTAAGAAGCAGCAGCCTGTTGCTTAAACTTGGGCAAATGTTCTTCTCTTGCTTCTGAATCTGAATGTACATAATCCCTTATAACGTTTTGTTCATAGTGCGTAGTCGTTCCAGTAGACATTCCATTTATATGTGCACCTGATATTCCTGTTATGCTGTGTTTGTTTAACGTATGACTGTTTTAGCAAACTCGTACTCAATTTATTTCTATTCTTCCATAATATTAATGTAATATTAAAGCTTAGAAGGATTGTGGGGGTGAGACTGTGTTGAATCTTTACCTTGACTTATTTAAAAAAAAACCAAGCGTACAATTGGTTTAGTGGCTCCTTAGGTATGCAAAATTCCTTTTCAAACAAAAACTTTGATTGTGCATTTAATATTAAAATTCCAGTTCAACATTATATAAGGATAA
Organism: Allygus modestus; assembly: GCA_963675035.1. NCBI lineage: Eukaryota > Metazoa > Arthropoda > Insecta > Hemiptera > Cicadellidae > Allygus > Allygus modestus. The sequence continues at coordinate 407,168,171 of OY776112.1, forward strand.
GTAATAACTAGTGGCTTGAACGGGCAATAGCCCTAACCTTATTCCAAGTAGGGACACATATCAGTTCGTAACCAAACACATTAAAACATTCATAATTTCTTATGAATATTTAATTATGTAACCACATGTTTTAATATAAACAATGCTAACGTTTTAAAATCCCCATGGTTTTCTTATGGGGGATCTTATACTTATTTATCGTTTGCTGACGATTTTTTAAAAATACTGCTATTTTTCCCGAGTCCCCGGGATCAATACCTTTAATTTAAGCCGTCTCCCGTCATCATACGATTTTCCAAACAACCACAATTTTGACTTAAAATTTTCGCTTACAGAATTATATATAAAAATATATGTGGTCAAAATCATAATGGAAACAATTTTAATTTAAAATTTTCATTTACATTAGCGTATCTTAGCAACATACATTATTGTTTTACTATGTAAATTAATAGGAAAGAAAAAAGGGTCATTAAAAAATACTAATTACCATTCAGAGAGCTGTGCAAAACTGTTTTATGAGTTTGTTTTAGTTGTATGACTGAATTGTCTGAATATATTTGAAACTATATTAAATTACAAATGTAAACACTATATGGCTGAATTTTAGGAAGGGGGAGGTCATATTAATCAGAAACTTTATAATTTTCACCACATCAACAATAAACATAGGCTAAAATCACTGTAACCATTCAGAGAATAATTCAGGATTTTTCGTTTTTATTGTGGCACGTTTTAAGGAAATATCTCATGGTAAAATGTTACGTATTTTACGTAATAACACAACCAGATAAATAAATTATTAATTTAATTTCAAAACTTGAAAATCCATTGGTATGAAACTGTAAAAACCATCAAAAAGATATATATAGAACAAACTGATTCGATTAGGGAAAAGATCTCAAATATAATGTTTAAAAGACAAAAAGAATTAAAAATTCATCAAAATCATCAAAACGTTGATTCTAAGGATAGGGTCGATATGGTGTTGAAGGAATGAAGAGTGACAAAATTAACTCTTATGAAATTTAGCAAATTCATTGTATGCAATTTGTAAAAACTTGTTTAACTTTAAGCGTTACGTATTACGGTTCGAAAAGGCATAATTTAAAATACAACTTGACCGTTAGTATTCCATTATTGTCTGTCCCACTTCGCCATAGATTTTCTAACAAAGGTAGACTCTCATATTTATTGTTTTTCCATTTTTTACAGCAATCAGATATGGCAATGCATAACAACAATTTCTCTCTCTTTTATTCAAGCAAAAGTATAATTATTGTTGATTCTTAAACCAAAAATATTCTGACGCTATAAAGTAAACCAGTTTACCGTTGTTCACTCGTTAAGTTTTATGCTTGAAATCAAATAGAATATGCATTCAAATTGCAAATAGAATAAAATATATAAACGTTTTTGGTTTTACCACAGAAGCTGAAGTTGAAATGTTTTCTGAAATAAATTTTGAGATTATGGAATTTTGTCTAACCCCCATAAAATTTCCTTTAAATTCCATTTATCTTGCTTCTGTCACAACTCAGTGAAACAAATGACTCTCTGCCTGAGTCCATTTTCTTCCGAATCCGTTAGGATGATTGGGATTCACCTAATACATATTTCCTAATTGTGCATATATATATAATATAATATATATATATATATGTATATATATATATATATATATATGTATATATATATATATATATTATGTATGCACAATTAACGTAACCCGTGTTTTTTTCGGTGGCAAAACGTTCCCTCTACAAACAGAAAATTCAAAAAGCTACTGTCTCTATTTCTCGTGCTTTTATTATTCGTCGAATATCAAATTTATATTAATATTGTCGGTTTAAAACTAAACAAATGAAAATATATTTCAATTCTATTAGCAAGAAAAAAATATACTAATGTGTAAACAGCAACATAAACTCGATGCTGTGTCTTTAAGACAGAATATAAAAACCCTCCGTATTAAAAGGTTAGTTCTCAAAGAAAATACAAATGTAGGAGATAAGTTATAGACATATGTTCCAGAGATAGATAACAAGTGAGTTATGAAGAACTCATCATGATTTGACAAACATTAGTTAAGTTACAAAGGTCAAAATATTTGATTCAGCCATCCTTTTTAAGATGGTTGTCTTTCCGTAAACAACCTATTATTCTGAAGTCAACTAACCAACACTTTCCTGTAAAAATTCTGCTTATATTTAATGTGATTAAAAGCTAAAACCAGTAATACAATATGTTTATTATATATATATATATATGTGTAATATTTTATTCGCAAACACGAACTTCAACATGAGTGTGATGGTTTATAGTTAAACTTTAACTTTGACCAACAATGAGCGATAGTTTTGAACTATCACACTTTGTCAGAAAACCTTGTGATGCAATTGTTTCACGTTAAAAGTTAAATAACCGTTAATAATCTTTGCTAACGGAAATAATAAATAAAATTGTAAACTGTTTTAACATACATAAATCAAATTAAATATTGCGTCAGTTTCCGGATTTATAAAAATATAAGTGGTTAAACAAATATAAAATAATTGTATAGAAAAGTGTATCTTTCACCTACCTTACAAATTAGAAGTATTAAATTTATCTTTGTGTTGTAAATTGGATGATTTAAATTACAGCACGACAGAACAATTTAATATCAATTTTGTCTCGTAATTTTAAATTATAAATAAATAAATAAGTCAACTTGCATAAACCTACGAACTATCCTCAATTTAGGTAAATCCAGTACTTCTCTTCCATAGGGTGTGCTTATTGAATATAGTCTTTAAATTATTAAATTTCTTGTCATTCCAACATTTTATATGGAAAAAAACTGGTATGAGTGTTTATTTATTTTTATAACATTTTTAATTGAGAAGAGAGTCTAAGGAGTAATAGTTTTTAGATTAGTCTAACGGTACATTTTTTACGCTAGAAAATACATTATTTTTTTTGCCTACCTATTATTTTTGTGACTTTTTAAAATACTACCATGCGATTCCGTTTCCTTGATAAACCGATGAAGCTAAGAATGAACGTAATATTTCGTATTTATCCGTAGTACGAAAAACGTTACAAAAGTTGTTTACTTTCTCTGGAAATAACGACTTGCCATCGAAGGTATTGACAACAGAAATGGAGTTGACCGAACAAACTGCGCGGACAAGTAATGCATCTTCCGTGATGTAAAAACAAAGCTATTACATTGGTAATTGAAAACATCCCAAGGTGTATAAACAATATCACGTGACCGGGGTGGCGCATGCGCAGAAACGTTCGCAAAACTACCGTAAGTTCAGAACCGCGGCAACAATCGTCCTGACAGGACGTATCGTCCGGGCGCGGGCACCAACACTAACTTTTGTTGTTATCTGGTGCTTTAAAAATTTGTGTTTTACTTTAATAGTGTCTCATTCTGAAAAATTTAAGATTAAAAACATCAAAATCAGTAACACAATATTATTTCTGGTGTTTTTTTTTTATTTTTAGTTTTACTTAGTAGTGTAAAATTCTTTTGATGTTTCAAACTCCACCAGATTTTTATCTCAACTGTCATACAAAAAAGATCAGGAGTCTTTATAGTTTTTCCTTTTCGATTTTAGTTTGAACCCGTTTTAATTTCACCAATGGACAAGGTAACTAATTGCCAGTTTTAAGAGAAATTAAAAAATATATTTATGTGTGAAAAATTAAATTAATTTATTAATTTGTATATCTATGTGAAAAGTTAAATACGAGATCGTTTCCTATAGCTGTTTCAATTATGATAATTCTTTATAACTTGGGTTTCTTTACTTTACACCAAAGAAATAATAGTGTGTGTTTGTGTTTTACGTAATGTGGTAAACCGATGGCATCCTTGCACCTCCTCCACCACCACCACGACGAGCCGAAACTGACGAGCACGGTGAGACACCATGTGTTGGACAGGGTTAATAATAGATGCAGTGTGTAAATTAAGTATTGAAACAGATATACATTTTTTAAACTAAAATAGATAGAAATATTTTGTTTGTGGCAATAACTGTTAACAAAGGTTCCGGGATTTTTGACATCTGAAAATTGTTTCAACCCCTTGATGGAGTGGGGGGTAAGGGGTAAATTATTTTTTTTAATAGCAATCCCTATTGAGTGACCCCTCATTTTATAGGTCTGGTCATGCTAAGATCAATAATATAAATATGATTCAAATCCGTTGATCCTAAACAAAATGGTGGCCAATATTATTGTTTAAAAAATGTGTTTTTTCCAATTTTAATAATTAGTTATAACATAAATTTATGTTTATTAGTATTTTAAAAGGATTTCCCACCTTAAAAAGACCATATTAATTTGAATTTTTTAATAAAACATGTAGGTCTTTGGGATGTATTTCTAAAACACGTACTAAAACATTTCTTAAGTAATAACTCCATTTATTATGATAGTTAAAACATATTTGACGTTTTTTCCGTAATTTTGTTTAGGATCAACAGATTTTAATTATCTTTATATCATTGATTTAGCATGACCAGACCTATAAAATAAGGGGTCACTCAATAGGAATTGCTATTTAAAAAAATAACTTACCCCCTACCCCCACCCCCTTAGGGCTTTGAAAATTAAATTTGATGTAAAAAATCCCGGAATCTTTGTTTACAGTCAATGCCGCAAACAAAATATTTCTATCTATTTTCGTTTAAAAGATACATATTTGTTTCAATACTTAATTTACACATTGTATATGCCACTTAAATCGCTGATATTAATATTGAAATTGTAATAGTTGTATTAATGAGTTACTTTTTGATCGTAGACCAAAGAAACAAGAATTTTTTATTAAAATTATGTAGGTTACTCCCTCAGTAGAAATTAGTAGGGGTGTATCCCGGAGACATCAGAAAACGATGATTCAGCTGTAACTGAGTTTCTGATACTGCACCGAGACAGACCACATCTCTTGAGAGACTCTAGTTGATGGGGTAATATTCTTGAAACATCATTGAAAGGATACTCCCTTATAGAGGCGGATTCCTTTAGAAGGCTCCCACTTAGATTTATAACTTATAATATTATTTATTTATAGTATATTTAATGTAATTATAAAAATAGTTTGAGATGAGGTGTACCTATATTATGAAATCGCTTTTTATTTTTTATTTTTATAGTTATGCGTGGAGACGAGTATTGTAGTTTTAGGAAGAGTCAGTGCATTTAATTTGTCTGTTTTTTTGTAGGGTAATATATTTATGATTGAAAACGTTTAACGTTATGATTTATAAGCTTGACACGACGTATAAATAGGTTATCTAACTTAAATCAATTTACAAAATTGTTATAATTTTGTGTACCATCCATTTTAATTACGTAATTAAAAAGGTGTTTAGTGTGGTAAATATTATTGGGACATAATTTGGTACCTAGAACATAACTAAAAATGTGCTTAAGTGACGGGCTTCTCTGGAAATGTGACGTAACTAAGGGGCTAAACGGGTGAGTAATGAGGGGAGGGTTGGCTTAGTGTATAGTACAGGGGCAGTAGGTGAAGAGCAATTTACAAGCTTTGGCGTACATTTTATCAAATTTACCTGTTTGTTTGTAGATCATTTAATCCAAATTTTTTAAAAGTTTCAAACAGCTGTTTGGCCGATGAATTGTTAAATGAATTAATTTGTAATAAACTTGATTCAACATTATTTGTATAGTATAGAAATCAGTATTATATTTTTGAAAAAAAAAGATAATATTTAACCGTAAAATGACTTGCAAATAACGTTTCATTGCAATCTATTTTAATCTTATACTACATTTATTTTATTGGTAAAAGTCTGACTTTATCAATTTTACGGGAATTTTTTTATTTCTAGCCTAGACATAAATAATTAAGATGTTATTACACGTGAACTGGGAAAATATAAACGCTAAAGAAAGAGAGCACTTAAAGTGTAGATTACGGGTTCCATTACGTTAATGGCATTTAAATTCAATATTAAATCTCCCAAAGTTTCTCATTCATTAGTAATAGGTATTTTTTGAATTTTTTTTCACATATTGGTCATTCTACTTCACAAAAAATAGTTATTGGATTTGATGAACAACTTGATACCAGGCAGTCTTCTTACCAACATAGAAAGTTACTGCTGTCTCGATACCAGGCTGGTCTTCTTACTAACATGGACAGTTACTGCTGTCTTGATACCAAGCTAGTCTTCTTACCAACATAGACAGTTACTCCTGTCTTGATACCAAGCTAGTCATCTTACCAACATAGACAGTTACTGCTGTCTTTATACCAGGCTAAGTCTTCTTACCAACATAGACAGTTACTGCTGTCTTTATACCAGGCTAAGTCTTCTTACCAACATAGACAGTTACTCCTGTCTTGATACCAAGCTAGTCTTCTTACCAACATAGACAGTTACTCCTGTCTTGATACCAAGCTAGTCTTCTTACCAACATAGACAGTTACTGCTGTCTTTATACCAGGCTAAGTCTTCTTACCAACATAGACAGTTACTCCTGTCTTGATACCAAGCTAGTCTTCTTATCAACATAGACAGTTACTACTGTCTTGATTTATTTGACAGTTCTTGTGTAATTATTGTTGAGATGCTGTGTGATCTTTTCTTTGAAACAACAATACAACTTATTTTTGTTTCAACATATGTGAACTTATTTCATTTATATATAAGATATCAGTAAGTAATCTAAATAACAAACAAATTAAAACTAAACACTGCTCATATTAAGCCACTTATCATATTTATAACAAAATTACACATCTTGAGATGATTGCTTACAGTGTCAGGAGTTAGCCTTGTCTTTGCCTGCAAGTATACAAATCTTTGTAAATCTGTTGAATAAAAGTATCATTGTGAATCGCAAATGAAAAATATCATGATTTTATTGGACCTCAGTGTTTTAACTAAACGTAGGCCCTATTTACATTACTATTTTGGTAAATTATTTTTTTTTTTAAATGTCCCTTTATACAAAGATGTCAGATGTTTAAGCTTCTCTTGTAAATGGTTTTAGTCATTACATACAAAGTGTAATATATTACGATTCTATGGTATGTTTAAATTTAAAATATTGAACAAATACAACTGTTGTAGCACTATTTACTTCGGCTAGCCGAGGTTCGTTTTTTGGAGTAAGATGGATGCTTTTAAGCTTTTATATCAATTGCATCTATATAGCTAACTTGTGTATTGTACAATGTTTATAAAATATCCCTGGTTTTAGCGAATTTTCCCTATAAGGAAGAAGCTATTTCCGTAGGTGGCATGGTAAGACCTAGGCTCGGGAGCATGATAAATTTTCGTTTTGAGGCCTCTAGCCAAAAACACCATTCGTTAAAATTCATATATATATGGTTATATATATATATATAAACATATATATGAACTTTAACGATGGTGTATATACGTTAAAACGGTATGGTGGGTTAACGGAATAGTGTATATGTCCGTAGGCACGATAAATTTCGTAAAAATGGTCCGATCTTGATGAAATTTGGTATAAACGTGTAAGGCAGCATTTATTTTCATGAGCTCGAGAACCAGATAGGTCGCTCTACTTGAAGGGGAGTTTTATACCCCAAAAACGGTGTTTTTGAACTTTTTACATATAATTCTTTTTAAAACCAAATTTTGGTTCACACCATTAAATTCAGCTTAAAAAACAAACAATTTGGTACTTTGATCATCGCTCTACGTCAATTGGTTAACGAGATATTGAGACTGCTAAACACAGTACGTTGTCCAATGTTAATCTTATGGAGAATAAGTAAAATTTTATATCTCGCTTATTAATGAACATATTATTTTGCACTTTTAATTATATATTATTTTGGACACAACTCGGAGCCGACGCACAGGCCTTAGCGCCCATGTCAGCTTATTCCTAAGACAGCGCCCATGTCAGCTTATTCCTAAGACCATAAATAAACTTGTTTATAACAATAAAGGTTATTTTATAATTTCACATAGCACAAGTTTTTCTTTTATTAAAAAAACAAAAACTTAATAATGTTATATATATATATATATATATATTGTTGTTGTTGTTGTTGTTGTTATATATAAGTGCTGTACGATTTTGTATTTGTTATTATTATTGTTCTTTTTTCTGGAATAAATTCATTCATTCATTCATATTATAATGAAACTTTATATGTGGTTTTATATGGTTGGTTTTAATGCTATTTGCATACAAAACTCATTTTGTTGTGGTCCCCATAGCAGCAAACCTGCGTACTCAGCAGCTATAATGTTATTCTTATGGAGAATAATAAACTTATGGTATCTTGCTTGTTTATGAACATAAATTGATAGAACTTGGTGTTTTGCTTCATCTGGAGGTGATCCGTTGGTGTTTGCATAAAAACTAGATTTTGTGGTCTTTGATGCAACACACCTGCATACTCAGTCCTAATGTTTTCCTATGGGGAATAAATAAAATGTCACATCTCGCTTATTTATTAATATGCATTGATTGAAGTTGGTAAGTGGCTTCATGACTTAGTGAAGTACCCTTGAACATTCGCTGAGTATGCTGTTTTGCTGCAAGGGGGATATTATGTGTTACTTTATCAGAATCATATATTTTAATTATACATTACTTGGTTGTATATTTTGAAAGAGTAAATTTTTAAGTTCTATTTTTATTATTTAATACACTTTTATATGTTCACCACTTGTTGAAATACAGCCGTCCCAACGGTAATCCATCAAATCTCCAAAGGCTGTCAGGTGAGACGTATGCAACGGCTGCATCAGTCTTCTCACTCAGATGTCCAATGTCACGAATTTTCTCTGAATAAATAAATAAATTTTTTAACATGCCCTCACAAGGTCCGGGCTCCTTGGTGGTCATGTGATTGAGCCAATTCTTCTTTCTAATTCTCCTGTTTGGGAATTTATTGGGCAACGGAAGCTATAATGTGGAGTAGTGAATTCTTAAAAATAATGAATATACTGAATAAAAAAATATTATAACTAAAATCAAATTGATTTGTTTTTATGCTCAGTTAATCTTACTGTGAACGAATGTTGATTTTACACTCATTACAATAAATAAAAGCATTAATTGTTCTTTCTGCTAAGATGAATGGAACAGTACCGCTTTGATTTGCCCCTTTTGCGTTTGTACGGACCAAGGCCCAAACTAGGGTGCCAACTGCCACAAATGTTGGTAATGAAAAACTTATTAATATGCCGACAAATTACGAAAACCGCATACTCTTAACTGATTCCTTTATTTGATTACGATTTCGTATAAACAAATAAGTAATAAGTAAATATGCAGAACAAATGCTGACTACTGACAGTTTTAAGACTTCCCAAAAACAATTTATACTATCATTACAAATTATCTGTTATTAATTATGTCATTTATATTAAATCATCATTACGTCTTCAGCACACAGGTAATTATTAAATATACACTGATGTTAACATTGATTTATATTTAGTGGGTGTAGTGCTGAATTGTGGTTGCGTGCAGGTATGTTAAAAGCCTGACGGGGCAATATTTCTTTTCATATCAGCTTAACAGATTTAGTGTCTATTAGGGGTTATTGCGACATGAAACTGTAATACATAACCCAGAAACGTAGTACTTTGTGGAAATTGTCACACACAAATGTTGTTAGGGACAACACGACACAAATATAACGTTATAAAACAGGTCTAAGTGAATGTAGTGAACAACGAATGAAAACTGTTGTATTTTAAAGAGAATATTTTCTCTTAAATTTGTGTTTTGAAACATAACCGTAACATTAACATGCTCAAAATATGGAGTAGTTTTCAATATAAGCTATGGAAACTGGTGAAAGTGTGCTTGTGACATTGACAGATAACAATTTACTTGTCTCGAGACCTACGCTCTTCACATAAACTCTAAAGATGATTTAATCTTGCTACAATTTCTCTTTATTATATTATACTATTCTCAATAATAACTTATTAAAGTGGTTTTTCTTGAACAACTGATTCACTCAATTTACACTTGTATATTTTAATTTTGGTTTATTTTTGTAAAATTAGTCTAACTATTGAAAATTTTTAAATGTTCGTGAAATTAAGTGTTTGAAAATATTTTCAAACACTCTTCGTAAAACCTGAATTACAAGCATCAAAAATAATTTTGTACGAGCGAAATATCGTAATCCGATCTTAAAACAAAGTATAGAAATGTAGAAGATTGAGCAATGAATAAGTTGTGAATAGCAATTAATCTCATCTGTTTATATATTTTCCAATTTATTAAAAATATTATAACAGTTATCACAGTGGTTAATAAAATTAGCACTTTTAATCTAAATTTAAAATTTAACCCTCAGGCCGATATTATAAATGTTCAAGTATTACAAATTGATTCCACTTTTTTATCATTGTCTATTATTTATTATTATACTTTATTTTATTTATTATTATTTTATCTTATTTTTCATTATCAATTCACTAATGACGGACAAAATTTAAAAAAAAACTATAAATATTGTATGTTGGGCAATTAGTTGCGAAGACTTAATGCGATTTTTAAACAACCAACCGTAAACACGAACGTTATGAAAATTAACTTTAAACTAAAAACGCTCGTTTTATGGTTTATGTTTTATGGTTTTACGGTTTTATGGTTTTATGGATTTTAACTTCAAAACTATATTAGTTATAGGATCAATCCACGGCATTAGCCATGGTTTGGTTCACAAACCCCTCGATAGGCTGCGCTACATTATCAACATTCGTGCTTCAACTCACACCAATTCCCCAGATCCCTCAACTGATCTTCTTCCCTAATTTATCTTTGTCTGATGTTTATTCAAGTAGTGTAAAGGAATTTTAACTATATTATTAACGCTAGAATGTAATTAATGTAAAGTTAATACAACGTTGTATTTGTGTCCTTTTTCGAGGGATTTACTTAAATACTTTTCATCTTACATTATTCAAGATCTTTTTTATTATTCTTACACTGAAATAATTTGTTCATTGAAATGTAGGTTTACATATATTTAGTTCAACTCCAGTAGATTATTCCTCCAAACGCTTCAGAACTGTTGTTCCGTCATCATATTAAACAGGCAGGTAATTTTTAATAAAAGGTTTTCAGAACATATGCTGAAATCTAAATTGAAGACAACAAATTTTGCTTTGCCGAAAATCTGACTGAAAATAATTACAATTTCAACAGCTCAGAACCGAATTTGGAAGTGTTTTATGACAACACATGAGGAGTTGAAAATGTACCCTAGCAAAGTTCTGATGAGAAACTCAAATGCACTTCAAATTACTTTAACGCATTCCTACTTTGAGGTCAAAATTGCAGACCACCAGTTTAGATCTCAAGGTCAACAAGTTGCTGTGAGTTGATAGGAGAATTCCCCAGTCAGAGCCTACAGCCGGCCGGCAGAACACGTAATTCATGTTTAAACGTACATGTGTCTATGTGTTGTGATTTTAATATTTTTTTATTTTTTTGGCAAGTATTTTTTAAAACAGAAGAATTACGTTTTTTAAGTAATTGTTATAATATATATAATACATATATTTTTATAAATCCCTGATGATGGAACAAGAGTTTTGAAATATATGTAGGAAAAATCTACTTGGTTTGAACTGTTGACTGAAGGTACGTAAACCTGTATTTAAGCCGTCATAAAACAGTCATTGAAGCATTCAACATTTCAGAATTATTAACAATCAAGTTTTTGAGAAAGCTATTTTCAAAGCCTAAATTAATACCATCGAAGGTAAAAATATTAATTTTTAAAGAACATGGGTTAGTACTAAAAAGTGACGTTACTTTTGGAAGTCTTTTACGCAAGTTTTTATTTTAATATGTTAATTTTAGTATATTTTGATTTGACAGCCATAACCCTAAAAATCACTAGTTCTGCATGTTACCTCAATATTACAATATTTTATCTCCGTTACTCTCACCGAAGTCTTCGAGGAGATGATTGATCATCCCTTAATGAACTGTCAATCCCAACTCCTCCCAAACCCTCATCCGACATTTGTGATTTTCGTGCGTTAAGTTGTGTGTCAACCAGTATTGAACTTTAGGGATTACTAAAATGTGATTACTTCACTGCGTATCTTTAATTATTAAAATAGTTTTTGGTTTGGTTTTAGAAATTATAAACAGAACTATTAATAACAAACTATCCACTAATAAAGCTGCCCTTTAAAACTCTGCAAACGCCAAGAAACAGTGACATTTGTTTTAGTTTCCTAAAATTGAGTTTTTGCAACCAATTTGTGTTATTTGGAATGAATGTCTAAATATTTATCTAAATTATCTGAAAACCTTGTATTAAGAATGTTCTATATTCTAACAAGTTTTGTATATTAACTATAAAGAAGTGTTTTTGTTGGTATAATAGACTAAGATGTTACATTGATTTTGTTGTTGGTTTAGATTTCGGTTTCTTTTACCCACCCATCATAAATCTATTGTGTTCAACGACTAAGTTCAAGTCTTGATCTAACTTGATAAGGCATTATTATAGAAATGGTATATAGAAATATAAATTATATTTCCAATAGTTTAGGTGCAATGCAAATAAGCCGACATGTTTTCTTGGACATTTTTATGCACACATTCTCACAAAAATATTCTCAATAGTAAAACTACAAATTTGTACAATTCTTTACCTTTTTTATTTACAATTCTATTTCGCATTTGTCATGTCAATTTGAACCATCATAATACAACTCTTTTTATTTTTTCATGAACTATTTGAACAATTACAAAACTTTATAATCTAGCGAGTGAGTTTTAATCTTTATTTGTTTTACATTACTTGAGTTTAGTCAACCAGATTTATTGTTTATATTATTTAGTCATTTAACGCTAACTTTCTAAAATCATTTGTATTAGTTGTAAGAAATATAACAAATAAAATTGTGTTTATTTTTTGTAAAAACAAATAAATTAGTAAATAAATTATAGCCCGCAAATCTCATAATAAATTCCCAGAAAGCACAAATCAGTTTTCAATTAAGTTATGTTTAGGTATTGTAAAAACATTCCCATTTATAAACTTGACCTAAATAGTTAATTCCTCTGCAATTGCTCCATAAATTAACAGCTCTTGTAGACGACTCCAGCTGAGAGACAGTCAATAAGTCGTTAGCTCTGCAAGCTGCCTACCTCTCCATGGTCGAGCAGTTAGAAGACGGAGTAAAATTGTTAAAATACAGTGAATTATCACTCATTACTTTATATTTTGTTTAATTTAATTTATTTTGCATGCTCCCTACTTAACATTCTTTGATTTACAATCATTGGTGTCTATTTAATTAGCATCGACAAATCATAATTTACAGAAACCTCTGTTATAATAATCACTTTAACTGAATTTATATCTACTAAAGATAGAGTTACGATTAAACCTAATTTCAGTTCTACTTTATAGGTAAATATGATCATACCCGATAATTATAATCCAGTGACGTTCTGTGGCGTTGGTGTTACGGGGACCTGGGTAACATGTGGAGATGAGTTTTGAAAAAGATTTTGTTTATTTATTTTCATCTGCATATTATAACTAAGTTCCTGACTAATGTAAAATAACTTTGTAGAGTAATATTGATTTAAAACATGTTAATGGTTTATTATTAGGATGTTAATAATTACTTGCTTTGGTTTGAATTATGAGGTAGGGAGGACTTAACTAACTTCTCCTCTAGAATTTTATTTTTTTTTATTTATTTTTTTATTTTATAACCTGCAAAGAGTTACCTTTAAAAAAAACATATATGATTATAGTGCGTCCTAAGCAGAATTGGCAGCCTGATTAAGGACCGATCTTTCATCCCGGCCGCTGGAAAAGACCTTGACAACAAAGGAAGAAATCTCTCCTTCGCTAATATATGAGGGAGAAATTATATATAGGAACTAAATCATTGTATGTCTTTAAGCGTAAAAATAGTTTAAATTTAGAATTTGTATATACGGTAAAAAGGGTGTGAAAACAGGTTTTCCTTGTTTCTTTTCCTAAACAGACTTTAGTTTTTAAAAAGGACTCTTAAGTTTATAAAATTAACATAAATTTTAATACTAATCAATACTAGATCATTTAATCCTGTAAGCGTTAAAGTAATTTTAAAGCAAATCTGCTTGACAGAACTTGATTTAATGCATGCAGTAAAGTGAGCTGTTGTGTTTTATTTGACTTAGATATTATAAGATAGTATCTAATGAAACACCAGGGTTTAAAATAAAACACCACCTCATTGTAAATCACGTAGTATAGAATGAAGTATCCTCAATACTCAAGACCCAAGGGTTTTTTCAATCCTTAAAGGCAACCTTAATAGCTTTACATATTTTGCCAATTTAAGGTCCTACAAGTTCGAGTAAAGGCTAGTGCCGTTACTAAATTTCCTTAACAGTTTATTATAAGGCTGTTGTTTAGCCTTATAGTGATAAACTACTATTGAAATTAAGTCTCAAAACATATGAGATATATATCCCCAACTGTACCAACTTACAATGTGGTAAAAATATAACGCTACGAAAATCAATACATTTAAATTGATCACACAGTTAATTTAAAGTCTTAAAATGGTACCATAGATTTACCCGACAAACAATTAGACTGCATCTAATAATTTTACTCAATTATTTCATTTTTTGAAAGACCTTTGTTTGTATATAATTCTCTGTATTTTAAACACCTTGAGCCTAAGTTCCTGGTCAAAATTAAGATTTAATTCATTGGAAGTTTAAATTTATATTGAGTTATCTTCTTGTCAACAGGGTTTATAAATATAATCTACGTTATACCCAGTATAGAATAAAATTAAATCCAACAAAAAATGCAAAACTTTATTAATATATGCGTTAAGTTTTGATAGTTGGACACAATGGGGATATTTTCATTAATGCCTTTCCACAATCAGGTAAGCAGATTGGTGGTATGACGTTACTGATATCAATATCCCAACAATGAAACTATAGGGAATCTGGTTATTACGTCACAACACAATGTAGATGATAAGCCTTTTACAAATTTAGCTCTATAAATACATTTTATCTTTAATCTGACTGATCATTGTATAATTCGTATATTGATGATATTATCTTTACTTAAATACAGCTGTAATAACACCTTAATACCTTATTACCTTAATAATACCTTCAATACATCAATAATGAAATAATAACTGTTCAGAAATAAATATAACCTTTCATTACAAGTACATGCTCATGGTTATTTATGCTAATTATATAAACACTTCAACTTATATTAATCTTTCTAAGTAACATTTCCTAAAGAGCTGAATATTTGGTCCTCCAACTAACTTAGTTGGTTAAGTTCCAGGCCGACCGTTCAAACAACGCAGGGCGTTCGGCTTGCGGCGTTGATGCGACACTTCCCTCCTTTACGAAACTCAAACTCAGGATTAGAAGGAAACTTGGGTGGGAAATACTTATCCATACCCACTCCTTGACTTATCTTATGACATCTTATGATATTTCGTGTATTCCCAACCATTCCTTCGTTTAAAAAGCAGTTCAATAATAATGATTTAATTACAGACTGATACTGAGGAATGCAAGTTTATGTACTAAAACTAGACAAATTAACATATCACAAATATAGCATTTTTCAGACATATTTTTGCACTGCTCTAGATTTTAGAAAAAACTTTGTAATAATGTAATAACTTAAGCAAATCACAAGCCCCTTCATAAAGAAGGTAGACTTTTATTAAAGTGCTTGAGAAATTTTAAGGTTGTATTATATTGGCCTATTACAGGTTCAATACACACGCTGCAAAGATGTATTATACTATTTAGTTTTGTTTTTAATGGTGTAGAATATAGTGAAAATAGGTATTAAAATTTAGTTTAGTAGCATATAGATTAGTTATTGCGGCATAATATGACTTGCAGTTAAAATTTATTAATATTTCATTAAATTGAATAACCTGCTCACAGAACCTAAAGCCCGTTTGATGTAGCTCCTGAACTCTTTACAGGATAAATAAAACTACGTCTCACAACACTACACAACATATGAACTCTTTACGAAGATATTTGTTTATTTTGTAAAGGAATCTATAAAATTTAATTTGGTCATAGAGGCATTATTTTCCTTGCAAAAATAATTAAAGTTTTTTAAGCCAATGGGCTAAATATATTGGAAGAAGACATAAACTAAATATTTGTAGAAAGAGTATCAAAGTATCACGACCATCTTATAAAGAAACACGTCCCCCTAACTAATGGCCCTTTATCACGAGATAAGCTTTGTAGAGAGGCTCTCCTCCGTACCACGTTACGAGGGAGTGATCTTCTTAATATAAAATAAAAAAAATATTAAATAGGTAAAATAACTTATCTGTAGTCACTATTCTGTTAAAATAACTTACTTACAACCTCAATTATGTTTATTTGCAAGTTAGTTCAGTACATAAATACTTTTTCAAATATTCAGAATATCTATCCTTAAATGTAACTGATTTGTATATTAAGTCCTAAAGTGTAAAGGTAATAAGGGTGGTTTATGATACATTTTCAAAAAAACTTCAATATATGCTGTTTTCTCCACTTCATTCATATCTTAACATGCACACCTTTATATAAAGTCTTTTATATCCCATTACCTCTTGTGTGAATCTAAAGAGTTACTAAAAAAAAACCTACTACATCACTTAACTTTGAAAATTGTTATAGGTAATTAAAATATGTCTGCGGCAACCCTCTAGGAAGTGAGGGTTTGTAATGGGATGCTCATGGAAAGCTGTTTTGCAGTTTTTACAATATGGGTTAGAGTAACTCATCAGTTTCCAATACATTTGTGTGACGCCTCATTTTTGTTTTTTTTTTTGTTGGTAAGGCAAGGGAAAAATATAAAGACAATAAAAATTGGAATACCCGAAACAATAAATCATCCCTCGACGTTTTGAATACATTCCATTTTCACCCCTACATACGGTCCCAGGACTACCTTAAGACTGGTCTATACCAGTTTTGAGGCTGACATTGGGTACAGCAAATGAAGTTGTCATTACATGTGGTAAGTCTTTTGGCTGTCCATTATGACTAACTTCCCTTTCACCTTTGGTCCCCCCAATTGCAGCAGCTAGGGACAGAGTCTCCGGGTTTGGTCCCTCCTGCCAACCTGAGAATGAATGGTCCCTGGCTGTTGTACATGGATACCCTGTCAGTTGAGTTGACCTGTTGGAGGGCAAAATGAGGGTCCCCTATTGAGAGCCTCATCCCAGCTGTCACAGGGGCACGGGAATTGGCCCTCTGAGCGGTCGATTTTGCCGTACCTTCCCACCCTTTCCTTTTCTGCTAGATCCTATCTTTCCGGTAACCTTCGCAATATTCCCGCTTGTGGAAGAGGTGACTAGCAGCAAAGCTGGGGTTTCCTAATCCGCCAATAACAACAACAACAACAACAACAACCCCTACATACGCAATCTTCTCTGTGATTTATTCGCAGCAATTTCTCCAATAAATAAAATTAAATAGCATGGATTAAATATAATATAATTTACTTAATCAATCAAAGTTTTAAAATGGTTTTAATTAATTGTAATTATTTTTACATTGATATGGTAATTTCTGTTGTTATAGAGAGTAACAGCCTCAAACCCTATAGCTTTTGGAGAATATCAAAATGTGAGAGATGTGACCAGGGAAAACTGTTATGCAAAACACTCGGTGTTATTCAAACGGTGTCAAAACAGGAGGTTTACAAACAGAATATTCGACAGATCTGTGGAAATCAGTTGTTTCTTATACAACACCCTACAGGCTGAATTTAAGATTGGTTGTATCTATGCTCAAAAAGCCTTCCAAAAGCATCATAAACACACGGAAGTGGTAAAGATTTTTGTAAAAATGTCTTCTTTGATAAACTTAGGGAGTGATCCTCTTAATATAAAATATAAAAAATATTAAATAGGTAAAATAACTTATATGTAGTCACTATTCTGTTAAAATAACTTAGTTACAATCTAAATTAAGTTTATTTGCAAGTTAGTTCAGCGCATAAATACTTTTTAAAATATTTTCTAGAAGTTTACCGTAATCCTCCGTAGATCAAGCTTCCCTCGTACAGTCTATGAGTGTCGTTACACTCTTTCAACTCTCTGTATAAGATAATCTGCATTCGCGCATTGTGTAATCAATCTGTTAAACTATCTAGATTAACTACATGTTTAGTTAATTCGAGAAAATAAAACTTATGGTCTTTTGGGAGTTTGATTTGTTCTAGTATAACAAAAAAAACTTAATTTATGGCCGCAGTCTAAAAACCATTTCAGAAGTTCGGCCTAGAGACCTCGGTGAGACCTAGGATGCCTAGGTCCTAGGTCTCTGATCGGGTAGTCCAGAACGATAACGGTAAGGATAACTTTGAGCTTAAACGTTCCATTTTGTGAGTCTAGGTCTAGTACAACACCCACTTAAAAGGTAAACTCCAACGGCTCGGGAGGCGTCTTTTGAGCTTATATGAGGCGTTCGCTTTCAAAATCTATGAGACTTGTTGGTTTATGTTTTTAGCTTGAAAAAAATGGAAAAATATTTTATTTGTTAATGTTTAAAAAATTGACGATAAACATGACATGTTCATATACTCATCAAATATAGGCTAAACTTTGTTGGCAATATTTTTAGTTTGTAATTCATATATTTACTTTGAACCTCCTTGAGTTTACTGATTGCTCTTTTGAAAAAAAACTATTTCTGTATCCTTAAGTTTTCAAAAAGCATATGACATCTTCATAATGAAAACTATGCTGCACGAATAATGCCTTTCACGCATTACAAAAATTCAGAAAAAGACTACAAGATCGATCAATAGAGGAAATCAATAATAAGTCATAAACATTATGCTGCGAAAACACATATATTGGAAACTGAAATTTGGAGGTGCACAAACAACACCACCTGCCCAGGGTGGCGCATGCGCAGAACCCCTCACCATGTTCCCCTAACGTCAGAAACGCGCCAACCCTTGAGCCGTTTAGTTCGTATACTGAGTTGTGCTCACGTTCACACGTGATTTATATTTTAGTTGCAGTTTTATTTATTAATAAAGGTGTGTTTTTTTTAAATTTCCAGTCTGCCTTCGCTTGACTTAATTTCAAATATAAGTTAAAGAGTGGTGTAAATAATCTAGAATATCGGCAATATTAAATCTATTCTCGTTTAAAAGCTTTTGGATATAACAAATATCATGTTGAATACACCATTTGGCCTTAAAATGAGGATCTTTACAGACGCAGACGTTTGATACCATTGAAATCAAATCGACTACACAGCCAAGGATTTATAAAAACAGTTTTGATTTTGCTTGTGATCGCGATTTAAAGTGATGCTGTGACAAACTTATGGCTTCTTTCCATATGCTCCACCATCAGGATGAGCCTAAACCAACCATTACGGTGAGCATTGAATTTGGTTTAGCAATATAATAAATATTATAATTGCTCAATAAAGATTTATTGTGAAATATACATATATTATATAGGCCTATTACTAAATGTTGGGAACTTTGGTGTTAATATTTGGAAGTCAGCTTAGTGATTCGTATTATTTATATTCACTATGATTATTTAACATCGAATAGCTGATAATCAGCTCATTTTTGGAGCATAAGTAAAGACGTTAATGATGATCTACCGACTACTAAACTGTCATACCAAACCTTGGAGCCGGTTAATATTTTAGCACTTTAACTGTCACGTTAAGAGCAACTTTGTTTCCGACGAGAATCTAAATTATAATGTGAAAAGTCAATGTTTTAAAGGTCGACCGCGATACAAATACATCAAATGTAGCTATTGTTATGCCCAGTGAATTGTGAATGGTAGAAAGAGTAATGTGCCCAGAGCTATACGTGCAGTATGTGAGGCGCGTTTCAATTTATAGAGTTATTGTGTAATGGCTACATGTTACAACAAAAGACGGATGAAGATTATAAGTTTAGCTTAGTTTTAACAAATCGTGTTAACATGGAATAAATTAATTTTAACTTGGATATTAAATCAACCTTTCAATGTTGTAATTCAAATGGATCAATTATGATATTAATTGTACTTGTGTGTTCTGTGTACTTTTTTGGTAAAAATATTACAAGTATTTAAGCGACTAATATTCAAACTGCTTCCTAACTTCGTTATATGACGTACTTTAAAAAACAAGCATCTTAAAACGATTTTGTAGATAACTGTATTTTGCGATTTTGATGATTGGTTCGTTTTAATAAAATTAAATATATTAAACCTTTTTGAATAAAATCGCAGATTTATAGCCAACAATCACGAAAACTCAGTAGGGTCACAGGTATACATCTTAGTTGCAAATGATTGAAACTAGCTACTAAAATACTACTGTTTGTAACCATCAAGTTGTCACATTTTCGTCTTATAGAGAGACACTGTAATACCATTGCGACAGTATTTTCGTGACTTAATACCACTTATATTGTACTTGCCTACTGATGACTTTATATGACGTTGTCAAAAATAAATCTATAGTTCACCTGTGTACCTTTTTAAACAATAAACTAGCGATCAAAACCGGGCAAGTGATTACAGTACGAGCTTTTAACATGCGGTTTATGGTCATTCATTGCAATAGAATATTTTAGTCTTACTATATACTATTCGTTGGGATCAACCTTGTGTGTTTAAAGTTTCAATACGTATATTTATTTATAATTACATTAAATAAGAAGTAAAACAAGAAGAGTGAGGGTTATTAAAATGATAGACTTCCATAAAAATAAAAACTCAAATTTTTTTCATTAAAAAATAAATAAATAGGTTTAAAAAAAACGCAAATATGTTATATAACATTCAACACTACCATAGATTATTCCAACTTTAAACCCTCGTGTGAGCCATAACTTGTCTTCGAAGAATCTAAGAATTTCTATCATTAGATCCTTACGTAATTACCATATAAGGTATAATTATAAATTTAACTATCTATTCTATCGTAATAACTGTATAAAAAATATTTCTATAGACATAAATGCAATTCTATAATCTCGATAGTCTAGTAGGTCTGTGTGTATAGCCTATCGTTATAATGCGTACGAACAACATAAACCACATTATCACTAGTTATGATGTTGTTATACTATGGGCCCCGCCAACGTCTTATCAACGATAGTTGTAAAACTACATCCCCCTACATCCCATCCTACAACTCATTTGTCACCATCCCGTGACGTGCCATTCCCTAGAATCCGAAACTGATTGACGACATCTAGCTCTGTCAACTCTCCACTTTCTTCCGTGTCTTTCTGTTACTAAGGTACATAGCTCGTGTTTACAGTGTTTTACTTTATTGCTTTTTATCCCATTTTAGGGATATTTTAACCAAGGGATTAAATGGGGTTGTGGTATAATGTGGGATGTGGTGTACGACATTTATTTTTACACTTGTACAGCTATGTACGATTGGTGCTCTTTATTAAAATGCTTGGTAACCTTTGCCATTATAAACACCGTTAAAACGTTAAGACTTCCAATGTATGTTGGTTTTCAGCCATGAAATTAAACTTAGATTAAAAAAATACTACTTATGTAGGACAATTTTGCTTATGTGTGGAGTGAGCTAGTGTGTGGAGTGAGTTTTGTAAAAAAAACAGTAGTTAGATAAAACGTGTATTCATATTATATTATTTGTAAATCAATCATTCAAAATCTATGATAAAAACAAACAAAATAAAATATTTCTAAGAAAAATATTTACAATATAATTTATTTATTTATTTATTTATTTTTATATTGAACTACAGAACACAAGGATATTCAATATTGACTCTTTACTAACTAATATAATGTGGGGATCTTTTTTTAGAAACTTAGTGGTAAATTAGGGATATTTTAAGGGAAATCTCATGGCAGATCGAGGTATAAAGTCGGATTTATTTACAAACTCTGTGGGGTATTTTTACTGTGGAGCAGTGAATTGGAAACACTGCTTGTTTAACTATTTCAGTTATACAAATACTGGTTTAAAGCAGCCTATTTCTTTCCTAAAAAAATAGAATCATGATTTGGATATGTTTTTTACATTTAAAAATAAATAGTTTGTACTAGGATACGAGAAAATATATTTTATTTTATAGGAAAAGTTATAGCTAAATTATAGAATGGGTATATTTTAACTATCATTAAACTGAATTTTTCATTGATCCATTGACATGCTATAAGAGTTAATTCATTCTTTTCGTTTTTACTACTAATAATACGTTGCCTTTATTCGCAGATATTACTTTTGTTTTTTAATATTTATTTCCCCTTTCACTTTTCTGTATCTATATTCAGTATGCAAATTAGTGCTACTCATTAGAATACAACTCAGGGAAATATAATTAGGGCGCATTTACTAATTAAACATTTCAATCTTATTGAAATATTAATATAAACTAAATTATGCCCCTGAACAGTATGCTTGTCAATTCACCTCAGTGACCAGATTACTCATTAGGCTTGCGTTTGATATTATTAAGTACATAATTCTAATGTTTAACAGGAACTTTAGTGTGTTTTTGCGTTAATGTTTAAAAATTGTAATTAAATGGTTACTAATTTACATTTAAAAATACTTAGTTTTGTTTATTTAAGAAATATACAATTCAAGAATAAACTTTTTGTAGTGAAACTACGGGAAGCATTAATTACATTTTGGTTCGTTGTGGTATTTTAAGTAGGGTAGGAAAACGTAATCTTAAATTTTATATGAAACACAAATACTTGTATAGCCATTATCAAGTGGTTATAAAAGAAACCAATCATGATAAATATACGGTTTTACATCTTCTTAAAAGCTAATCATTAAACAAATTACAATTCTGAATTACCGATGTGTACTTTATGTTACGTCTTTGTTTACTAGTACTTTGTTCTAATACTTTTACTTCATGGTCAATTTAGGTAAACATGATTTATGAAGCATTCGATGTTAAAGAGTTTATTGTATTGCTACATAAGTTCCAATCAAAAGTATAAACCCAGTTTACATATATTATTATGAGTGTTTGTGTTAAGACTTTTGGAGTTATGTTAAAAGACGTTTAAATGAAAAGGGGTGAGTTTCAGTTTTATTAGGATGACCATATAACTATATTAATAATATAATTTTAGTAGAATAATTTGTCGCACAAAAATTCAGTCTAAAATGTTGGGACTTAAATTGAAACATTTTAAAAATACAATCTCGTAAAACGAATCTATTTTATATATGCATTAAGATTAATTAAACTACTCTTCGATTATTACACCCCGTGATAACAAGTTTGGCCATAGATTAAACTTACTCCCTATGAGTATTATTCATATGTTCTGACATTAGCTGCTGTTCATCACGGCTTTGCCCGCAATCATATTGTTATGTTAATAATTTATAGAGTATATAATTAGTAAATAATTTTTTTAAAGTTTTCCACTCGTTTTAATTTTTTACTCTGAAGTATGACTTTATTGTATAAAATGTAAGCTCATTTGTTTGACATAGTCTCGATAAGATAGTATTTTCGTAACGAGAGCAAGCCTATGATCGATTGGGGTCTCTTTCCTGCCTTTCTAAGACAAACAATCTCAAATTGTTCTATAACTTGCAAAAAATTAATGAATTTTGAAATCCAGTGGAGTAGAACTATAATATTATTTTTAAAAAGGTGTAATATTATGATATTTTGTTTATTGTCTTACTCCATACCAAATTACAGATCATCCGATCCAACAAATATTATGTCGTTTCTATGCTAACTTGAATTATAATATTCATAAATAAATAATATCAAATATTGTTTAAAAAATTAAATGGAAATACTGTATAAAAATCTATTAGGGGAGATCCACGAAGACATATAAGATAGCATACAAGGGTATTAGCTATCTTTCTACCAAGTATCATCTCATCTGGTTGTTGATGCGTGATCAAGCCACAAAAAATCTAACAAACTATCATCTTAATATTATTATATTAGTATTATATGATATTTTTATTCATATGAGAACTATAATAATGAGCTATGGCATAAATAGCTACACTACTTGTGAATTCTATATATTCTGGAACACTGTGTTTTATTTCCAATTATAAATTATATTTAAGAAGCAAACATATGTTTGACGACAAAGTATTTTAAGATTATAGGTACTCATCAACGTAAGCCATGAAAATTATAGTAACAAATCATAATATTAGGCTGGTAGCTAAATTGAGTTTACAACCAATATAGCTACGATAGTTAATTTTTTATTCCACTTAGGCTTTGTCACGATTTCTTACTGCAATTATCTCTGATGAATTATCTTCAATGAAGGTTCAAAATATTTTAGCTGCAAAGACACATGATACTTTCCTTTTGTTAAAGTAACTTTAACTCTTGCAATAAATGTGCTGAAGTATTCAATTTAAATGAGTTCAAATGTTGTGTGAAAAGCGCAGAGATTTTAATGATGGAAGTTATTTGCTGGGCTGGCTTTGGACAATTTGGGCTGCAGATCCCACAAACCATCCTCGTAATTTAAACTGGAATGAACGAACATCAATGAGACTCTCCGTGCTGGTGAATACTTTTCAGTCCGATTTCAACCTTGAGGACAAATTAAAAAGACTTCCATAAGAGGGTTTATTTTGATTTTTGTTTAAAAATCATTTTGGCTCGTAATAAAACCACTGTGGAGAGTAGTTTTTATTCAGAAAAAAGGTCTTAAGTGGTCAACAATTAATCAAACTTTTTGTTAGCTCCGATTGAAAGAAAACAAATTAACTGCCCATAGTTGAAGTAATGAGTTAAATTATTGAGTTTCTACACGTTAATCATATTTAGTAAAACAGCTCCAGTGGTCTGGTTCGTCCATCAAACTAAATTTAAATTGTCATCAGAAGAAAACTATTTGAAACGATTTTTTTATCATAATTATTTGTTACAAGATTCATGCAATTATCATTCCAAATGCATAATTTATACACAGAGTTTACGATTGCGTACATTTAGCGCTACCTCCTGTGGAGCAAGTATTACTACTTTTTATCTCCTAAATGCACATGCATTTAATAGAAGGTGATTAATGTACACACACGCAACGTTGTGTATCATTACACTCACATCCCCTCCGATCAGTTTAAGCATGCATCCATTGTGTGAAATGTGTTTACATATTTTTTTTAATTCGTTAATGATCTTATAAACAAAATCGTATAACGGAAACGACAGCTAAAACTAAAAATAAAATCATTATATCTCTACTGCTGTTGTTGTTTTTTAAGCTCATTAATAGTTTTTTGTTTTTTTTTTGTAAAAATCTTTATATAATTTAATAAGGTAATCTTAAATCATTGAGGTATCATGAGTGTTTTGTTGTAAAAGCACACTTGTAGGTACTTATATCACGTATAAAAGAAACTACAAAATAAAACTGTTAAACAATGCCAGCTGCATTCTTATGACAAACGGGACGCTACCACGCAACCTTGTTTCTATTTCTGTTCATGCAAAATGTTATTTTATGTAAAATGGCTAACTGTTAAAAGTTTTGTTTTAAATAGCAATTCAAAAATTTTAACTTCATACTACTACGAAATAATTAATACGTTGCAATAAAAATAAATTTTTACAACTTTTATTATATTATTAAAGATGAAGTTGAAGAGATTAGCCTCTTCAACTTAGCCAAGAACCTGTTTTTAAAACTGAAAGAAATGTACTACAGGAGTATACAAGCATTATTACATTCTTAAAAACAACATCTTACTCACTACAGGATCATGTATCTTTTGAGGTCGTAATAGATTTATTCATAATATATTAGAGAACCTACATAAATTAAAATAGGTACTTTCACATTGATTAGAAGAAGTGTAGCATAAAACCATATATTTATTTGTTTATATTTATTTTAAAATCGTAACTTAAAATGTTTTTTAGAAAGTTTAATTCAAACATTGCATAAGGAAGATCTCAGTTCAAAGTACGGAACTAACGGGCTACTAATGCATACTAATCACCACAGATTAAACAAAAGAAAATTAAGAAGAATGAAAAAAGAAAAATTCTACAACAAACATTATATCACTATCCAGAATAATTTTTGATTCATCTTCAGCTCTTTTTTATTTAGAACTAAATAAAAAATAAAATAGTCAAATATATCGAGCTTTTAATTTCAACTAGAATAAAAACAACAATGTTTGTCAGATAAAGCTCTAGCAAGGAACTCTTTGGTCCAAGGAATTAGTTGAGAGAAATATTTTACCAAAGTTATAAGCGGGTGCTTTTGAAACTGTGTGGCTTTGACCATCCTCAACGCAACATGTCCCAAAACTCTATCACCGTTCATACAAATCTTGGGAAACGTTCAAACATAAAACAGTCATTCCAAAAACACATATTTACCAAACTATAAACCATATTTCTCTCTTAATTTTGTCTTGGTTTACATTAGTAGCACTAAGATTAAATAGGCAATACTGAATGGATTAATGGATTATTTTAATATTGCATGGGTTTTACATCGTGAATCGGTCATTATCATCTCGTGTGGTTATTTACGACTTGTTTAACACCTGACAAACGTATTGGTGAGTAGACGAACGGGTCAACCAAAACGTTTTAGAATATAAACCAATATAAACCAAATACCAACCGAATATAAACCAATTGTTTTCAGCCTTATTTGAGCCTGGGTAAACCTGCAATGAACGGTTAAATTAATATTGTATCGTGATGGTTCCATGTATTTGACGTATCACTACAATATCTCTATTTATAAAAATCAACGTTTCACCATATGTTTCTTTGTCCTTCATGCATTCCTGTACCAAACTTCCAACAGTGATTCTTACTCCAGGCAATATTATACTTGAGGACTTTACCCCACTGGCCTTAATGCCATGTATGTTCATTTGTGCATCACACGCCAACGACTGAACTGATGGAGCTTAAATTTGGTAGGAAAATAGAACACCAAAATCAAAGTAGTCATTTCCAATCAAAATATCCTTTTTTACTCCATCCTAGTGTAATTTAAAAATATACTTATTGTATCGTACCTCCTACTGGACTGATGGAGCTGAAAGATCCATCAGTCCAGATGTGTGGTGGAAAGATAGATAATGCACTCTAGCAATTAACATATTATTTAGAGTTCCGCCCCGAAGGCTTTTATTATTTCCATTTTAACCATCACAAACTAGCTACTGAACCGATGTAGCTAAATATTTTAAGGAAGATAGACCATGCACCAAATTTAAACATGGCACTACTCCCGTTCCAAAAATCCCGTTTGTTAATAGTAAGCATTTTAAAGATATGCTTACAATCTAGTTCCTACTATTTGACTAACAGAACTGAAGTTCCATAGAAAGATAGCTAATGCACTAAAAACAGATTTGAAATAAAATGTACCATATTTTACATTATTTTGTAGTTCACCATGGTAAGAACAAAAGCAATGTAAACCTTTAGTAAGTAAACACATTTCTAAAGAGAGAAATATGAGGGAGATTTTTTGTGAAATTTAATATTGGGTAGTTTTTGTTTATAGTTGAAACGTAGTGCATTTCTACACATAAACCAGTAAATCCAGTTTTTTTCTCTCCCTATTTTATTTTTGCAAATGCTTATAGTTTTATAGTTGAATAAACTAACTGCCTCTGGTTGTGTTGTTGAACGAATGTAGAACCTTTTTTCATATTTATTGTCAACGAAATAATTGTAATTCACACGTTCTTTATATTGTATTTTTTATAAACATCTGTTATGTTTTACTGCTTTTAAATTCTACCAAATGATCCTTTTCAAATTGATAGGAATTCTTTACTGATTTCTCTGGTGAAAAGGGTTCACCAATATTGAAGAAGAACATGAGTATCTCTCAATTACATGGTCCTGTGTTTTGTTGGTGTCAAAACGTGCCCTCTACAAACGGAATATTCAACAATCAAAAACCAGCTTATTAATATTTCATGCGCTTTAATATTCATAGAATGTCAAGTCGTCATCCCTGTATGTTTGTTTATGAAATAAATTATAATTTAATATTTGGAAGGAAATTAAAAATCATAACGTTGTATTTATTTTGGGACGAAAAAAGATAAATTAATCGTTTAGCCTCGATTAAATAGATTTAAAGATTTTTTTACGAGATGTGAAATTAAAATAAAATATTCGTTAGCAGTATTTGCAGTTTTTGGTTTGTAAGAGTTGACTTTAACTATGCCGTAAACCCTGTTGAGAATAAATAAAGTCAAAATCGAATTACCAAACTAAACTACATGTCCCCAACAACTAATTTCACCAATACTAATATTTTTATTGATAATCTTAAAGTATTGTTAACAAATAAAAGTAGTGATGTACACTATGGTTACCATTTATGTTTAATTCAATGTGTTTATGCTACGCTGTAATTGCACTTGCCAACAATACGACTCCAGAGGTTAAGCTGCTTTTCAAAATAATTTTTCTATTAAAGGGTACCCATTGCAAGTTAAAAACGAGTTCGCACGCAGCACACTGACGTGAGGGAAGTGAATTTCCACAAAACAAACTAATAAAACTCAATATCAGTGTAAAAACAAACAGTTATTCCAATTTTATTGAAATCTGAAAACATTGATTTTTCGGCTGTTCTGATGCTCCTGGTTTCAATTACCTGCAATGCTGGGAATACAATGTTGCGCTTTATAAGTTTAGGAGAGGGTCCAGTCAGGCTTGAAAGTAGGCGTGAGGTGACTTGGGATGATAAAAGTAAGCCAAAAAATGAAAACAGACTTTTCTAATGTAAAACCCCCGTAAGACAACGTACCGTGTTTAGTCGATAGACATTTTCTTTGATAACTCTGTAAATCTTGATGCTATAATGACAAGAGAGGGCTTAAAACCTTCGCCTCACTAATGTACATCCTATTGCATACATTAATTCTAAATCCGGGGCTTTTCTGACCCTTTTTGAGCCCAAAAACCCGAAATTTGAAAGATTAATCCCCAAAAAAGGGGTTTAGAGTTGTCCGATTGTTTTTCCCAACAAACTTGTCCAACTGATTATAGAACGTCCCTACCAAATTTGAAGTAAATCGGACAAAAAATGCGACCACTAGAGTGCATACACATATATGCATAGAAGGCGAATCTTGGTATCTTGTGTAGTGTTCTTTTATTAGTATATATATATATATATATATATATATATATATATATATATATATAGTAAAAATGTTTTCTCCAGATTCAAATTTTAAAATCTTAATTAATTTTCGTTCATCTGTTGAACTAATTCAGATAAATATAAAAGAAGGTGTATAAATATGTACATAATTGTATAAAAAAACTAAACAAAATAGGTTAACAACAAAATATATATATATATACAATTTTGAACGACCCCCAAAACGTGTTCAGGGGGTCACGTTAGGAACTTCTATGGTGGTCCCGGGCTTAAGTTTCACCGTGCGGGTCATGCTAATAGTTCAATTTCCATAGGAAATTCACTAATACCTTTTAAATCTTTAAGGAGCCGTGTTAAAAGAAAACCTATTTAAAATTCAATCAGTATTTCTTAAAAAATAATTGTTTTTATCCAAAAAATATACCTTAATATATTATAAATATAGAAATAGAATAGAAATAGATTTACGATAAATACTGACTACAAGCTTAAGTGTGGCTGTGACACTTGACATATGCCAATTTACTGAGCAATTGTAGATTATTCGTGTGAAGATAGTTTAATATTGTTCAATACATTTGTTTAAACTATTTTTTTATTTTGTTTTGGTTAATTTATTAAGTTAAGTTACGATTGTATTTCTAATGTAATTTTATTTAAGTTACACTTCAGTTGGTCTACACAATATTTCTTAACAATGGTGTTAAGTAGGATAAAAAAAAACCTAAATAATCAAACTCAACTGCAGTACATTTTCAGTATCAACGTATATTGTTTTACTTCCTGGCTATCTTGAAGCTTTGTAACATTGTAGATTGTACATAGCTTGTTTTAATTTTACGAACATAAAAATTGCGTTGCCGTTGCAGATCGAGCCAAAACTGCACTGTTGCAAAGGTTAAAAACTAAAGTAGTCTTCAATTTTCTATTACACTATTCACTATCGGGCTTGAATAAAAACATTACTTTACTATTAAAACCAAGGGTTGAACTGTTTCCTGACAACAAGTTACAGCACGTTTTTGAATCGGAAGCAACTAAATCAAATTATAGATTAAAACGTTACTATATAAGATTACAAACAAACTACTTACCGGTGTATGTTTTATCCGATGTTTCAACCACAGTTTAGTTAGCAACTTCTCGATAGACTGCGCTGTATTATCAACATTCGCACTTCAACTCACACGATCCATTCTCCAAATCCAAAACTGATCTGCCTCTCTAATTTGTCTTTGTGTGACACACACAGTGATCACTCAAAGTCTAGGGGTGACCAACATATTAGTATTAAATAGTTATATATATATATATATATATAACTATTATATTAGATATATATATATATATATATATATATATATATATATATATCTACAGATTCGAACGAATGGTGTTTTTGGGGTCTGGGGACCTCAAAACGAAATGATCACGGGTTCGATCATGGTCCCGGGCCTAGGTCTTACCATGCCGACTACGGTAATAGCTTCTTCCCTATAGGAGAAATTCGCTAAAGAGATAAAGTATGTAAAACAGAGATATTAATGTTACATATTCGTTACTCTTTGCATCAGTTACTTTTGAAAAGCTAATACGAACAATTTAATACTAATATATTGGTCACCCCTAGACTTTGAGTGACCACTGTGTGTGTCACACAAAGACAAATTAGAGGGGCAGATCAGTGATATACATATGATATATATATATATATATATATATATATATATATATATATAATTTAAAAACATTATTAACGAGTAATATTAGTAATAAAATAATAATATTAGTAGCCCTAATATACAAGTCAAGCATATATATATATATATATATATATATATATATATATATATATATATATATATATATATATATGTGTGTGTGTGTGTGTGTCCGTGAGCACGATAACTCTCGTAAAAATTATCCGATTTTGATAAAATTTGGTATAAACGTGTAAAACAACATTTATGACTATAAGTTCGAAAACCAGCCAGATCGCTTTATCCTAAGGGGTATTTTGGGGGGGATTTGTACCCCAAAAATGGGTTTTTTGAATTTTTTACATATAATTTTGAAAATAGTCAAATTTTAGTTTTCCCCATTGAATTCAGATTACAAAAACACAAAATTTGGTATTTTGATAATTTCTCTACGTCAATTGGTTACCGAGATATTGAAAGTGCTAAACACAGTACGTTGTCTAATGTTATTCTTATGGAGGATAAGAAAAATTTTATATCTCGCTTATTTATAAACGTATACTGACGAAACTTGGTATACAGCTTCATCTGGTTGTGGACCATTGATATTTGCTCAAAACAAATTTTTTACCAAAGGCTCCCGTAGCAGCAAACCTGCATACTCAGCCCCATGTTATTCTTATGGAGAATAAGTAACGTGCTATCTCCCTCCATTATGAAAATAAATTAATGAAATTTAGTATGTGGCTTTACCTATTTGAGTTATATTAATATTTGTATAAAACCCATTTTTTTATCCTTGCTTCAGCAAACCTGCATACTCAGCCGCCATGTTATTCTTATGGAAAATAATTAAAATGTCATAAATCGTTTATTTATGAATCTATATTGATACAACTTGGTATGTGGCTTTATGTGGTATTAAGATACATATATATGCATTGGAAATTCGCTAAGTACGCAGGTTTGCTGCTACGGGGGTATTTCTATTTAGAACTAGCTATCTGTTTATCTTTTGACACCGGGTTTTCTACTACATCATTTCTAACCAACGCGGAACTGTCGTCTGCTAGGTAATAACGCCTAGCTAATCTGAAGATCTCTTGGTTAACTTTAAACAAATAAGAAATGAAATAACGTATTTTAAACATGTATCGCTTTCTCGGCATTCGTGCTAGTGATATCAGTTTTAAACCTAATATAAAACCTATTATCTAATATTAGTTTTGCAACTAATATTTTTTCAAATCCAATACGGAAGTAACTAGTATCATGAGATAACTGCACACCTCTATTAAAATCACTAGCTCAGCATGTTACCTCAATATTTCCATATTTTATCTCTGTTACTCTCACCAAAGTCTCCGAGATGATCGATCATCCCTTAATGAACTGTCAATCCCAACTCCTCCCCAACCCTCATCCGACATTTGCGAGCAATGATTTGTGTGGCAGGAAGCGATAAAACTTAGTATTTACAAGGGTTCAATTATTGCACAATAGTGTGGTATACAGATGCCATAGTTGACACAATTTATATTGTTTTATGTAGACATTTAACGTAAATTGCATCTGTACGTTTTGAGAGATAAGTTAAGTCAATGTTTATCATAACAATTTTTAATTTATAAATCCAAATGTAAATTAAAACATCAAAATATATAAAACGATTACTTAAAAGGTTTGAGTTTGTAATCGTATTGTTCACTTTAGTATTTTATCCAGTTTTTATTCTTTTTTTTAACAGTGATGGTTACACCAAAAGAAATTGTTTAAATTATACCATAGAACATGTATAATTCCCGTATTGAATGTAAGTACGGTGAAAGTGTAAATATATCTACAGTATTGTATAAATATTTATTTATACTCTATGTTTATTCTTCTTTTAACCATCCATTAATTGAGCAAGTTAAATGCAAACGATACACTCTTCTCCTGCGTGGACTTTTCAAGCGGGAAAGTCTGTTAAAACCACGTAGAACATTTAAACGCTCAGCTGACTAAATGTTGCGTGCGGACTGGTTAAATGTCTCATGAGGCAATATTTTTGCCTAACAGATTTAGCGTCCATTAGGGCTCATTGCCTCATGAAACTGCAATATGTCACTCTGGAAATGTATTAGTCCGTTACGTTTGCACGATGGCTTCCAAAGAATTAAGATTGTATCTGGGATACTTGTTAATTTATTTCCCTTTACATAGTATAAATAGAGTAACTATTTATTTCAGCAACGGCTCTAACGATTTATTTAAAATTTGAAGGTTTATAGTGATTTATGCCTCTGATAATATGACACCTCCGGCATAAATTTATTGTTCAGAAAATACAGGGCTTAAAAGAAACTAGAATTGAGTTTCTTAAAGTTTTTTTTTAATTACAGTTTTTTTTTTAAAAAAAAGCTAAATAAATTGGTATTTTGTATTATTATTATTCTTTGACTGATAGTTGTGGAGGTGATTGTTATTTCTATTTAGCAGTAGACATAGTACGTTGTCCGATGTTTTTCTCATGGGATTGAAAATAATACCATTTATCTTTTATTTACTATTGAGACTTTACTTAATTTAAACTTGGCATGTTACTCAGATCAGCATTGACTAATAGGGGATATTAGAAATATGTCGCCACTATCCCTGGGGGGTAGTGGGCATTTCCCCTCTTAACTAACTTTGTGAGGCAAATGATTCTGTAGTGGTCAAAAAGGATCTAGGTGGATATTAATAAGCTTCTTAAAATATGTTTTATACATTCGACCGTATTTGATATTCTATATCTAGTAAATATAAAGTAATTTATTGATTAAAATTGGGCTAAAATGGAGGAAGAATGTGTCAGTTTCCTGATACCGTGTATTTTACAAACATGTTATTATTACATAGCTGATGATGTAGTCAATTTACTTTATTACTTCATTGTGTTTATTTAATTACGGATTTGAGGTTTACGATTATATGTCATGAGTTTATCACAGATCGCTATTTCTACATAAATATAATTCTGATAATAATTATTTTGTATAGTAACACACCGCATTATCTGTTTTAGGAGTTTAATCCATTAACGAGTATAAACTTGTTGAAATCTAAAAATATACAGTTTTGTGAAAGCACTGTCTATTTCAATATAATTTTATCGCATAAAATCTCTCAAACTATTATTTACAAATTCAATGTTTACTCTCAGCAGACTTTTGCATTATTCATGTGTAATATAGTGTATTTGTTTCAGGTAAGGCTATGTAGTAATCGGACAATATCGGCATGCTGTTACGGTAATAAAGAACCTTTTAAGTGTAGACTTTATGTTTTACATAGTTAATCTTGAAATATAACCTATAAACTTTAAATATTAATTTTCAACCTACATACAGGTTACAACAGGTAATAAAACTTTCGATATACACAAGGAGTTTTCATTTTGCTTGAACTAAACATTTTAAACATGAGATCTAATAGTTTAACTTAATAACCTAATCTACATTCATTTTAGATAACATTCATTTTTATATAATGTTTGAGGCTGGAGCTAGTGGTAACTCCGGTGTTGAAATAAAAATCATCTAAAAAGTAAACTTACCTTGTTGAATAAAGTAGAAACATAATTCAATTTATCTTTTTAAATTCCGGAATTTCCTCGTAAATATAGTGATTTAAGTAGTTTTTCTCGCTAGCCTTAATTAAATTGTAATATAATCACTGAATTGTATAAAGGAGTACTGTATATAAATTAAGAACTCAAACCTTACATACTTTTTTATTTACTTTATTTATTTACTTCTATACTACAAAGTTTAATAAAAACAAAAAAGCTCTTAATAACGATAGTATATGTTTTTTAAAAACTATTATTGTTATTTATATTATTACATTTTTTTAAGTTTTAAAATTCTGTTTATTGAAAAATTCAGATACAAATCAATATATTCACAACTCACTCTTTCAATTAAAAAAATACCTAAATCCTGTTCCTGATGCGGGAGTTTCTTTGAATACGATGTTCAGGCAAAACATTTTGCTGAAACAATCAAGCTATTTGGTTTATGAGAATAGAGGGGGAGGCTGTGGTCGTTACCTATTCATTCGGTAACGGGCCAGGTTTTTAAATTTAAACTATTTTTTTATAATGATTACTATAAGTTCCCGTGAATTACCTGATGTTATATAACCAGTTTATTATAGAGTTAGTTAATATATAAAGTTATTCTTATGGGTAAACAATTCAAATGTTATAATTTGTTCATATTTGCACTTAGTTTTATTCACAGCTACATTTTTAAATAAATAAAAAACCTTACAATCCCCTGAAAAGGGTGGTTAAGGGAGTTTCTCTCCCGAAATGTGTGCAAATATTTTCACATTAATTCTGTACATTTTGAAAACATACATTTAAAAAAATTTAAAGTATACAAAATTAAAAAATTAAAAATTAAAAAATTTAAATTAAAAAGTAAGTAAAAGTAAATTAAGTATTAAAAATTAAAATTAAAAGTATCATTAGAAACGTCCTTTACTGCAATGACGATATTTTATACGTACAACATAACAATTTAATTTTAAAATTAAAGTTCGTGTAGCCATTTACCGAAGTTTTTAGGTCGGACTAGCACCTTGACATGACGTAACGACTAATTATGTAGCTGGTTCCGAAGCACCATGCCTTCCAAAGCACAGTGGCTGCATGAGTTTTTTTTTTGTTTTTTTAACCCCAACTGCCCCCGGCTATTGACCTGTGCGGCGAACTAAAGACAGTGAAGTACCGTAACGGCAATAGTCACATGGGCAAGCCAGAGGTGACCGCTCATGATCTTACAGAAGTCAGCCGGGGCTGGGATCGAACCCGCCACATCTGACTTGCTAGTCAGGCACTTTACCCCTGAGCTACCGCGTCCAGTATTTCAAAAGTTATTTGGATTTCCCAGGGATGTGAAGTGAACCTGAATCTTTTGAGCGATACATCAGTACTAAGCTCACTCAAATATGACTGTTATGTAAACATTTACATATTTTGCAAAGACTATTGCTAGATCTCTCCGATTTACAGCCCTTGTAGACGGCTCCAGCTGAGAGAGACGTCAACAAGTCGTTAGCCCCAGAATCTGCCTCCCTCTCCACAGATGAGCGGGTAGAAGACGGATTGAAATTGTTGCAAAGTAGCGTGCTCTCGAGATTATAATTGAATTGTGGTACATTAACTATGCTCAGCTTATATAAGCTGCTCACTATTCCATTTAAACTGAGTTTCCATTCGATGAGATTATAAGGTATTTGTTTTAAAATGAAACACGTTATATGTATTCATAACTGATCTTCTAATGTATAATCGTTGTCTAAATGGCAGTTATAAATTTTAAGAAAATGTCTATTTAATTCAAATATAACTACTACTCAAAGATATCGCCGACTTTATTACGACCGAACCTACTTCCCAGATACAGGGAGACTTTCAACAAAGGAAGACAAGTATTGTTAGATAAGATTCAGAGAGGAAGGAATTGTATTGAAAAAGTGTAACTTTATTATGATCTTGTTAGTAACAAACTTGTAGTTTTTGACTTTGATATATGGATACCACTAAGAGTATAAAATAAACCAAGAGTAAAATAAACTAAGAGTATATAAGAGTATAAAATAAACCACTTGAGTTCCTTACGAAAATATCTTAAAGTGACATAACAATCCTAAACAAAATTCTTATATTTTAAATAATTTACAGTTGCTTAAAAATAAGTTTTATCTTTTCGAATTTATAATAAACGAGTTCGCACGCAGCACGCTGCCGTAAGGGAAGTGAATTTCTACGTAAAAACTTGTTTAACTCAATGTAAAAACATTAATTTATTCCAATTTTTATTGAAATCTGAAACCATTGATTTTTTGGCTGTTCTAATGCTCCTGGTTTAATTTACCTACAATGCTGGGAATAACATTTTGTTCATTATAAGGTTAGGAGAAGGTCCAGTCAGGCTTGAAAGTTGGCTTGAGGTTGCTGGGGATGATAAAAGTAAACCAACAAATGAATAACAGGCTTTTCTAATGTAAAACCCCCATAAGACAACGTACTGTGTTAGTCAATATACATTTTCTTTAATAACTCGGTAAATATTTATGCTATAATGACGAGAGGAGGCTTAAAACTTTCGTCTTACTAATGCCCATCTCTTTCATGTTATATCCGGGGCTTTTCTGACACTTTTTGGGCCCAAAAACTCGAAATTTGACAGATTAATCCCCAAAAAAGGGATTTAGAGTTTTCTGATTGTTTTGCTCAAAGAACTTGTCCAACTGATTATAGAAAGGAACGTCTCTGCCAGATTTAAAGTAAATCGGACAAACAACGCGACCGCTAGAGTGCATATACATATATATGTATTATTTTTAACGAATCCCCAAAACGTGTTCAGGGGGTCACTTCAGGAACTTCTATGGTGGCCCGGGATTAAGTTTCACCATGCGGGTCATGTTAATAGTTCACTTTCCATAGGAAATTCACTAATAATAAGCACTTCTAGAAATCATTTTAGTTAGTAACAGTAAATACCCTTAGCTGGCTGAATTTTAGTGTGCAAATCATGAAGCTAATTATTCTATATGTCTGTACATTCTAATACAGTATATTTAACATGATGACAATCTGCGCCTTTCTTAATCTGATTCAAAAAATACTGTAAATAATGGCATATCTTCATACTAAATAAAACCTTGTGTAGTCTATATTCAAGAAATATACAAGTTGTGCAAATGTAGGGTCTTTGGGGGGTTTGAGTAAAGAATACGATAGTTTCCAAGAGCCTGGTAATGATGCAGTGTGTTATCAAATAGTTACGCCTAAACAATCCTCACACATAAGACGATAAGAAATAAACCTGTACAGGCCACACAAATATGTTTTAGGATTAAAGAAATTATCACCACAGATTTAGTCTTCTTATATTTTCATACACATTACATGATTATGATTGCAATAAATTATTCGTAAATTGTTTATAACACAATGAATACGGATAAAAATAATTCGGCATTTCTAGTAATTTTTAAAACGAAACTTTGTTAATTGATAACGTTTTAACACTTA
Organism: Allygus modestus; assembly: GCA_963675035.1. NCBI lineage: Eukaryota > Metazoa > Arthropoda > Insecta > Hemiptera > Cicadellidae > Allygus > Allygus modestus. The sequence continues at coordinate 407,206,108 of OY776112.1, forward strand.
CTAGAATTTCCTATGCGCAGGTTGCGCATCCCGTTTTGAGAAGCGAGAATCAATAGTTTAATAGTAAACAAAGCAATTACAGTCTGTAGTCAGATATAATCCTTAAAAAGCTGTTTACTTTATTAAATTGAATTAAGAAAAAAAAAAACATCCTATACTCTAATATGAGTAAGGTTTGCTTGTATGTTTGCTTGCTTGCTTGCGACACTGATCTCAAAAACGGTTCCAACGATTTCCTTCAAATGTTCGAATTAACTAATTTCTGGGATAAAAATAAGTTCTAGACAGGCCTCATCCCCAGGAAAAATCAAATAATGTAAAAAAACTAAAATTAAAAGTTAACAAAAATAACATTAGGCTTATGGAGTTTCAAATAAAAACAAAAGAATTGTAACAGCTGTTCATAATCAATCAGGGAACTGTCAAAGTAATACTCATGTTGTTTATGATTATTAACATGTGGTTTCCTGAGACCAGAGATTAAAATATTTGAGTGAAGATTACATATATGAGTAGTAAAATAAATCAAAGGACATTGAGCTATAAATAACAACTGGAGTGACCTTAAAAATGTAGAAAAGAGGCAAATGAGTTATACAAATATGATTATCAGTAGGGGGATGTGGTGTTATATTACTCCGAGTCATCTAAACAAACTCACTGGCCTTTCCCCGAGCAAAGCTCGGCCCCCAGGTACTGTGATATAAACCGAATAAAAATCTCCTCCATATGAATGAATGATATGTGGGGGTTCATCTTAAAACAACTAAGCCTTATTGTTTACTAAGTTTGCACGTAGCGTATTAATAATATATAAGATAGATGCCTGCTGTTCTATAAATATACTGTCATTTAATAAATATATGTATATACTACAATTTTACTCAATATGTGATAGTTAAACTAATGATACTCGCATTTTTTAATGCAACCTAAAATAGGTTTTTGATTACTGATTAAATGCGATTAAACTGAATAATAAACGAGTTCGCACACAGCACGCTGACGTAAGGGAAGTGAATTTCCGCATAAAAAACCTTTTAAAAAATCTAATAAAGGGTTTAAACAACACTGGTAAGATTTTTTGAAAAATTGAAAAATGTTATTTTTTGGCTGTTCTGATGCTCCTGGTTATATTTAAATTCACTATTAAGATGACAATGGTGCACATTATTAGGTTAGGATGAGGTATAGTCAGGATAACAAGTTGGTATAGGGGTATTGGGGTGATAAAACTACATCAAGATATGGAAAACAGCATTTTGCGGTGTAAAATCCCCATAAGACAAAGTACTGTCTTAAGACAATTAAAATTGTATTTAAGAACTAGGTTAATACTTATGTTAGAATGATGAGGGATAGCTTAAAAGTTTCGCCTCATTAATTTCCATTTTTTCACATGCATTAGTTTTACATCCGGGGCTTTTTCTGACTTTTTTTGGGCCCAAAAACTCAAAATTAGAAAACTTAAAATCCCCCAAAAAGGGGTTTAGAGTTCTCTGATTATTTTGCTCAACGAACTTGTCTAACTGCTTATAATAGAAAGGAATCTCCCTACCAAATTTAAAGTAAATCGGACAAAAATTGCGACCGCTAGAGTGTGAAAACACACACACACACACACACACACACACATGTATATATATTTATATACATATATATATATATATATATAAAGTTTATAGCGACCCCTCAAAACTTGTTCAGGAACTTCTAGCATAGTCCTGGGCTTAAGTCTCGCAGTGCCGGTCATGCTAATAGTTAAATTTGCCAAAGGAAATTCACAAATATGTTATACTAGCTGAATATTTAAGTTTTATAAAACCGCCGGCTCCGGTGCCGTGACGCGATGTTTCAAGAGAATCTAGTTATGGCAGGTGCATCGGGAATTGTGAATAACAAAATGATTAATGCGCCAAGCGCTCCACCTGGATAGGAGTGTGTGCTGAGTTTCAATTTAGTGAGATTTGTTGTTCGGGGGTTTCCTTTAAAACGTGAGGTAAAATACTGTACAACATTCATACTCTGAGACCTTAAAATTAACATTTTAGAACACACTATGTATAGAAGTTGACTAGAGAATAAGTCTTCATACATTTTCAACGTAATTTCAAAAGGATTTACAATCGCATTATTTGTTCTAAGATGAATATTATAAAATAATTCAAATCACAAAAACTAGTTACAATACATGAAAACTAAATTTAAAACATTTGTTATCTATTAGTATCAATAGTTAATGAAAAATCCAACAACATCATTGATTATTCAAACTTTAAACATAGCTTAGTATTAGTTATGTCTTTTCATCAACTTAGTTATTTAATAAATTATTGTGGATATTTCCCATTACCGATTGGATAAAAACTAAATTCATGACGTTTCGGGAACTGGTATCTGATCCCATCTTCAGGTAAGAAGAATACCTAGAACGTAATGACAATAACGACACAATCAAGTGTGCAGTGCTGTTCCATTGAGTGCCTTGCTTTAATGTTGGGTTTTTTTGGTTGTTTCTTTTCACTGTTTTGCAGTTCTTAGTTTTAGCTTGTTTGTGTGTTTCCCAGCTGTTCTTGGATTGCGCCACTAATATTGTTATGTTCTATCTAAACTATCTGAATACGGATCAGATTCCTTAACGTCGTAAATTTTGTTTTCCTCTAATCAGCGATGGCCAATGTCCGCAATAGTTTTTTAAACAAATAAACAACAGTGAATTTCAAACGTAGAACACGTTAACGTTTATTTTAATTATATACTATGTATAAAACTATTTTATTGTCTGAATGTGCAATTGAAGGGATACAAACTTATTGAAAAAGATTATTTGCTATACCGAATATGCTGATGTTTGCTAAAAAGGTAGGTAAGACACATAAATCAAATACAGACCATTAGCTCCTGTTCCGATAATCCTTTAGGGCTTAAAAATTGACATGTTAATCATATTTACGTAATGGTTTACTGGAACTGGTATAATATTGAGCTTAAATTTGGTGGAAAAAGATAATTCACCCAAGGCAGAGAGAGACAGGCATAACTTATTTTTAAAGGATATTGAGGCACCACCACACTGGTCTTAAACGTATATATGTTGAACATATATTTAAGGTAAAAACTATGCTTATAGCAATTCATAACTAATATAGGCACAGGAACACCCAACATAGGACCTGGGTACCTGGGTACCTGGGTCATGATTGGGACTGATCGCCCTTATCGCTTGGATATTTTCTTTGACGGGTTGTAGGGCAGACAGTCCAAAGGTTTAACTTAGGTCCCTATAACCCATTATGCTATTCTCCCAACTATTGGTTTAATAAGGTGTATAATCCTGAATGTAAGTGTGAAAAAATAAGGTTCTCGTGCACCAACCAAATTATTAATTACTTACGGAATCAACTTTACAACAATAACCATTGCACCAACTTTGGGACAGATAGAGTAATGTAGTAAGAATATGTGTTTTAAACCAAATTCGGCTTAGGACTGTTCCCGCTCCGAAAAACCTTTGAAGCTCTACCTCACCCGTATTTTAAAGTCCCCATGTTAATACTTTCCAAATATTGTCCCTGTATAAACTATATATTACGTCCAAGTTTTTGAAAAAGTATACTGTTATAGAAGAAACAAAAACAAATTATATAAAAAAATTATATCCTAGAGAGAAGTGACCAGTTTAAATAGCCATCTAAAACACGATTTCCGGTGCAGTTCACGTCGAGGTCAAAACAGGCGCTTTACAAACAGAATATTGAGCAGCCGTATGCGAATCTGTTGTTCCATTATTAACATTTTATAGGCTGAATTTTAAAACAGCTCTATCGTTTTACGTGAACATACTTTCAAAACAATCATAAACCCCATAGGTATTGTAATACTACCTTTATGATAAAATATTTTTAGGGAGTGGCCTTCTAAATTGAAATAGATTGAGTATCTCGCTGGCCTAATGGTTAGGTCTTGGACTTTGGTTCAAGGGGTCACGAGTTCGATTCTCGGGTGTCCACAACATTTGAAGAGTTTGGACCGCTTTCCCTTGAAAGCGTTTATAATTTGCTATTTATAAAATTTCCCTAGACTTATTAAATCCAAAGAAAGAGTTTATTTTTTAGTCAAAACTGCTGTTTTTAAATGTAAATTATGTTTTTAATTTACTTGTATACGTACATTTTTATGTATTCATTTTGTACTTTCTCCCCCTATACATAGTATATGGAGAAAGTATTGTTTTCGTAAAAATTTTCGAATTTGAGTTGTTAGTGGAAATATTCGTTTTGGTGCTCCCTGAACCCAAAAAAGTGGTTTTTACGTGATGTCTGTCTGTGTGTGTGTGTGTGTGTGTGTGTGTGTGTGTCCGTGTGTGTGTGTGTGTGTGTCTGTGTGGATGTGTACAGAGCTAGAGCCCTAACCTATGGGCCGATTTTTATGAAATTTGGTATGTAGGTACTAATCCACGATATCTCCAGGCGATTTTTTCATTTTTTTGAATTTTTGATTTTTAAGGGTAATTATCCCCCAAAAACCGCCAAAAAACATGAAAAATCCAAATTTCTCAAAAACGGCTCTAACGATTTTGATTAAACTTTCGTGGTTTGTAGAACTTTAGGTTTCCAACAAAATGACACTACCCGCATTTCTGCAAAAATGCGGGTTCAGAAATTACAGGACTTAAAAAATCAAAAATTCAGTTTTTTGGATTTTTCATAAAAAATCATAAATGTTAAAAAATATTACTACTCACCATTAAAAAGAGCTCAAAAAACTAAATAAATCAGTATTTTAAATTACTATTCTACGATTGCTAGTTGCGGAGAAAATTGAAATTTTCATTTAGCGGTAAACACAGTACGTTGTCCAATGTTATTCTTATGGGGAATACAAAAATAACTATTTCTCTCTTATTTACTGATCAATTTCATTAAAATTTGATATGCAGGTCAAGTTAGCATTGACCAACAGATGATGTTCAAAATGTGTTGCTATTTAACCATGGGGGGGCAAGGGGGCATTTCCCCTCTCAAAACCACTGTGTGTAGCAACGGACTCTATAGTGCCTCCCAAAAAGGGATTTGGGTGGATATTTCTGAAAACAACTATTTTAGACAATTTTCTGTACATTTATCTATACTTCATATTCTATATTTAGTAAATAACAAATATTTTTGTCATTAAAGTTTGGCTAAAAGGGAGAAAGTATGTGTCAGTTTCCTGATACCGTTTATTTTACTTGCATTGTGAATCACTAGTAATCTTTGTTACAGTTTCACTGGCATGTGCTGGCATCAAGAAATTTTCCAACCATTCTAAACAATTGGGATCATCAAAAGCCAAATGACCAAAACTATGTTGGATGCCTTAACAAAAATTCAAATCAACTATGTTTCCTTGCATCATTGATTAATGATGTTTCCGGTTAATGATGTTTCCTATCATTATTCATATAAGAATCATTGATTCCATTATGAATATGTCATGAAACGATATATACGTGGCAAATATATATGCTAATAATTTAAAATATAAGGTATTTTAAATCACAATATTGTAATGCTGATTTTCTTTCGAAATAGTATAGCTTTTATAGTAATTTTATTGCATATGTAAACCTGAGGTACTTTTTGGAAAATCGTACGGTTATGGAAAATGTGAAGATTTATTAGAGTAAAAGTTTCCTTTATAAGTAGTTTTCCTTTAAAACTGCGTGAAAAGCCCGAGGCTTTCATCATGCAAATTATACTCCCAGAGCCATAAACTAAGCTTGTATTTGATCATTTTGGTGGCATATCCTTTTAACCAACCTTGTTATGTGAACGTAAATTAAGGAGCATTAATGAGAAGTGTTATACTCTACCCTTGACAGTTGGTCTTTTGCCATGAAGGTTTTCTGAGTATAATGTTTCACTCTATTTTACTTCGGGCAGTCTTTCACATAGTCTAATACAAAGTTGCCCTGGACTTTCGGTAATTTTTCAGTTACCTTTTATATATATATATATATATATATATATATATATATATATATATATATATTAATTAAATATAAACTATTCAATTTTAGGATCATTAAAACGTAGATAAAAATTTTAACATTAGTCATTTCAGTAGTTATTTTGCTAATTCATTAACTCTAACAGCTAACTATTTATTTTTAGAATAGGACTGCTAACAGTTTAGTTACAATAAATATATTTTTTGATTCGCTTACTTAATGTTGCTTTGCTCTTAAATTGGGTTGCGTTATGAAGCAAAGATTTACTATTTACTCGATGTGAGTGAAAAATAATTAAACCTACAAAATTATAAATACTATTTTTTAAATTTACGTTAAACATATGCTTTATTGCTAAGCTATACTTAACATTACTTTAGGTGAAACAGTGGAGATTAATAAAAACATTATTTTTAACTACCTCCTTAATTAAGAATTTTTCAGTTGTTTACTGTACCAAAGCCTTTTGTCTAATTAGATTAAAACTTGGTATCACATAAGTTTTCCTTACTATCCAAGAAATTTTAGATTAGCTGTGAAAAGTTTTAAATTATGACTATTTCTTAGTAAGCTATTTATTTTTTTACAAAATTGTTTCACTGTTTAGCTAACTTATTAAATTACGTTCAACAACCATGCTTTTGAAATGAGCTAGTAAGTTATACTTACTAGCTGCTATTAGTTCCTTCAACATAACAGTTAGTTCCAATCCCAATATCCGCTGGTGGAATTCCCTCTCTTTGTTGACAAAATCTCGCCCTGAGGCTGAGATGAAGGACTGATTCGAGCTGTCAATCTTGACTCTGTATTTTTCTTTCACTTATGAGCAGTTTGATTCCAAGTAATATATTTTTAACCGTTAAATCCATGACATTTTTTTATTTCGTCTCGAATAAATCAGACACTAACCAAAAATATGTCGAAAGCCCTCTAAGTTCCTAGGAAGGGATGATGTTTACGTTAACATGGTTGAAGGTTAATAATATATACTTTCAGATAGTAAAGCAAGTGCATCATGACTAGAGTCAATCCCCTAGTTTTTGCTACTTTTACTTATGTGCTGCTTTACACTGTGTGTGTGCCATTTCGACTCTTTAAACTGAAAGAAAACAATATTTTAATTAAAATACGCCATTAGTCTATTAAAAACACAAATTTGCTATTCCAGTGCATAGGTATTAAAACTGACAAGTAAGGAACGAACCCAGCTCGTGAGTCCACGCCAATGGGTTAACGCAGCTCGTTCTCCAACCCAATAAAGATTAATATTATAAACGTGAGCATACAAAATTAATGTTGTTAAATTTATTTTTCATACAAACGCGCATAAAATGTTTATTTACAATCGTAAAACAACTGGTTTATGTTTATCAAGTGCAAAAGTTATAACTTGCTGCGCCTTACTTTCTCGCACGCTAAGATAATCACTGTTTATAACCTCAATATCGTTAATTCAGCAAAAATGGAGTAAACTTATGTATGGTTTCTGGGCTCCATACATTGCAGTTGAAGGGACACTTTTGTGTGTAACGTTTGTATAAAGAGTCTTTATCGCTTTCTCAAAACAGCCACAGTTTTCTCTCAGGTGATAAAAATCTACACATAAATAACTATTTTCGAATGTAATTTACTTTGAATATTTGTGTAAACCTTTCTGTACTGGTCCAATGTCCCTCAACATATGCAATTGAAGGTTAAGAAGTTTTAAGGTTTTGGATGGCATAATACCCAATTAAATATTAAAACACATTTTATATTGAAATCCCTTAAAACAATGAATATTTTGACTCACATTTTACTGGGGTGAGGAGGAGGGAGAAGGGTTGGTGAGCTAATGAGTCATTTCCGTGACCTACCACTTGTCCGTCCTCGAGTTACTAAATTAAAGTACTGCAATTAGGAAAGACGCTTTAAAGTGTTCCATTACCCTTTCTGTTTAAGGTTTTACTTTTATATACAGTTAAAACTCCTTTTGCAAACAACCTTAATTGTTCAATTTCATTAGGAAATCTGCGTTATTTAACTTGAGTTGAGTTAACTTGAGGTTAAGGGTATTCTAATTTGTTTATCCTCCTGATCCGAAAGAATCATTATCATGAAAACCTATACATTGACCACTTAAAACAATTCGTTATAAATAGATTATTAAGTATGCAATAACCCTACTTTTTGTACAAGTTTGAGTAATATTAGGTTATTACGAACAATTTCAATCACACATGGAAAATGTAGACGATATACATTATAACAATTCAGTACAGTAGGAAATCACGTAAATCTTAGATTGAGTTCAATCTAGCGTAAGTTTGGAAGACTGTTGTTGCTTTTGTCTGTAACTAGTGATATTTGTGTGTTGTTTGTATGCAAATCATTTAAGATATTTTACAAAATTTATTATATTTCTTTTTAAATTACAGAACCGTTTAGTTAATTTGAAATATATAAACCCATGGTGAAAAAACTACAACTAGAAGCTCATAACAATTTTAATTTATTTTCCTTGGAACGCAGTATATTGTAATCTTATTTTTTTGGGTCCATTACCTCATAAGCAATTGATTGAATGGAATTCACGTACCGTGGGTAGAGAAGTGAATTTTACATTTTATTTACTTTACTTTAACGTATAATAGTAAATAAATTTGTATGTGACGTAGCAGGAATTTTTAGTGCTTTTAGTAAATTTCTTCTATAGGGAAGAAGCTATTACCGTAGGTCTCATGGTAAGACTTATTCCCGAGACCATGATAACTTTTCATTTTGAGATCCTCAGATGCCAAAAACACCATTCGTTCAAATTTTTATATCTGTATATCTGTATCTGTTTTTTCTGTTCGTTGTGATATGTATATATATATATATATGTATATATATATGTCCGTAAGCACGATAACTCTCGTAAAAAAGGTCCGATCTTAATTAAATTTAGTAAAAATATGTAAAGCACCATTTATTTAAACGAGTTCGAAAACCAGACGAATCGCACTATCCAAAAGGGGGTTTTGGGGGATTTTGTACCCCAAAAATGGATTTTTTGGGGTTTCCACATGTAATTTTTATTTAAATCAAATTTTAATTTTTACTATTTAATTCAGCATAAAAAACAAACAATTTGGTATATTTATCATTGCTCTACGTCAATTGGTTCCTGAGATATTGAAAGTGCTAAACACAGTACGCTGTCTAATGTTATTCTTATGGAGAAAAAGAAAAATTGTATATCTCGCTTATTTATGAACATAAACTGACAAACTTTTTTATATGGCTTCATCTGGTTGGTGTTTATTGTTGTTTGCACAAAATACAAAATTTTTCACGTATGGTTCCCGTAGCAGCAAACCTAGGTACTTGGTCCCCATGTTACTCTTATGGAGAATAATTAAAATGTTATATATCGCTTACTTATAAATGTATATGAATGAAACTTGGTATGTGACTTTACTTAGATGAGTTCTAATGATATTTGCATAAAAAGCCATTATTTTGTGTTCCTTACAGCAAACCTGCGTACTCATCCCCAATGTTATTCTTATGGAGGATAATTAATATTTTTAATATCGCTTGTTTGTGAATATATTTCTTATGAATCCTGTTAAGTGTTTATGTTTTATGTTATATATTCATTGGAAATTCGCTGAGTATGCAGGTTTGCTGCGACGGGGGTATTACTTTTATTATAGGACAACTATTAATATAAGTCAGGTGCTGATGACTAAAAATGCCATTCTAGCTTTATCAATATTTAGGATATTATGAATTTATTATTATATTCAAGTGTAAATATGGTTTTATAAGTTTTGATTGACTGTTTATTGATAATTTAGACTGAAAAAACATGTTAAGGAATAATTTAAATCAAAATAAAATAATGATTATTATAGGATTTTGGAATATAATTAAGTAAAGTAATTTTAAACAATTGCAAGGGAACTAAATTATTGACCGTTCTATAATGTAAGAACAAGAAAGGGTAGAGTGTTAGGTATTGTTTTTGACAACTGATCATTATTCTCCCCGGTAATTAGATATCTGAAGCTACTCTAAAATAAAATATGGAGCCAACTTCCTCTTCTTATACATCTTTCATGAGATATTTGTTATTGGTTCATCAAATTGAGGCTTTGTGGATATCTGTTTCAAACACTCCCATTCTATTCTCATTAGGTTTTCACATCATAACGCGCTTTCAATTCGAATCGCATTTCGAAATTATTAATCCATTTTCTAAATTTCTGAAACTAAACGCCGACAAGAGATATTGGAATAGAACAATTATTAAAAGAAAAAACACAGATTTTCTGAAAAAAAAATCATTCCGCTTTGTAACAATTTTTTGGTTATGAAAATATTTTTACAGGGGCTTTTAAAGATGGATGTATTCTTATATCACTTGATTATAAGAAATATATTTCCAAACTGGTTTTTTTTATTTTATCACTCATTACTCAATTAATATCATCAAGATAGTATCAATTTATTTAGGCAAATATAACAACCACGGTTTATTTTATTATTATCTCGTTTGCGTCTACCTATTCATTGTAAGAATATCAATGGCTTTCGATTTTCTGAAAATCAGTTTTAATGTGAGCCATTTCTCATTAGTAATTTTGAAAAGTATAAAAAAGGTTGCCTTTATCATATAGAATCTTAAATATAGAATCTTTTTTCAACCACATATTATTTTAGCAGCTCCAAACCTAGGACTATGAGTATTATTTGATACAAATAAATTTAACAACAATTTTAAACAAAATAAAAGGTAATTTAAATATGATTTCATAACAATTTTGGTTAAAGCTTTACTCGTTCTTCAAGTAATTATATTTCATGTCTTTCTTAAGATATCTACTCTTTTGATTACTTTTATTTTATTGCCTTAACACTTAAGAATACCTTATGATAAATTAAATACAATTAAATATATTTATATTAATTTGCAAGTGGTCTAAAAATGTCTTTTTCATAAATCATACTAGCAACGACTGCTGAGAAATCAATAACTTTCTTAGAAATAGATCTACAGTAATTTTTCTTCGTGTTTTTTTATTGTTTGGAATTTAAAAGATGTTGCTAATAAACAATTTGGCGAAATAGCTATGCATCTAAAAAAGAGAGTCGTAGCAACAATTTAATATTCCTCCTAAAAACAAGACGATCAAAGTTCTTACGTCACTTAACTTTCATTAAGCGATATGACTTCTAAAGTAACCGAGCGAATGAATATAATGTTTTTCTTCTACTGTTGTTTTGACATTGTTCATAAGCCTCTTACTACTTCCAAACTAAAAGAAAAACCACACATTCATAGAGTAGTTGAACGAACTACTGGAAGCGGACAGGACGCCATCGTATTATTATATCGTGGTTATCTTAAGGCAAGAGATCTATTGTAGGATGGATGCATTGCATAAACAATAATGAAATAAGCAATAAGCAATCACAATGATGTAATTTTGATAATATTGCAGTAATGCAATTATGTCAATGAAGCAATTGCAGTGCCTTGTTGGTAAAGGGTATTCACGAGCCGAGAGGAGAGCGATTTATAAATTGTGCTATCAAAACAATCAGTTTAGGGGAAGATGTTTAATCGTTTTACTTCATATAAAGTTTAATCTTTATACAGAAACGTATTATTATTGAAAATAAACTTGAATAGTATTTCCAATAATAGTTAATCTTAATATATAAAACTTTATCATACTGTTTATTTAATCAATTAATTTATTTGCAAATGTGTACTTTTTAATAGATATCCAAAGCAAAGCCTACTGTTCAATTAAAATACTTAACAGAGAGGCTAAAAATGCCAATATGAAGTTAGACTGAATCGTGCCAAATTGTTTGGTTATTTTATTTATTTTTTTATAATTCTTTGTTAGTCTATTCATGTTTATTAGTGAATTTCCTTTGGAAAAGTGAACTATTAGCATGACCTGCACGGTGAAACTTAAGCCCGGGACCATATATATGTATGTGAATACATATATATGTATTCACACTCTAGCGATCACAATTTTTGCCCGATTTACTTCAAATTTGGTAGAGACATTCCTTTTAATTTCTCCGCCTTATGCATAGTATATGGAGAAAGTATTGTTTTCGTCAAAGTTTTCAAATTTGAGTTGTTAGTGGAAATATACGTTTTGCTGCTCCCTGAACCTAAAAAAAGTGATTTTTAAGTGATGTCTGTTTGTCAGTCTGTCTGTCTTTATGGATGTTTACAGAGCTAGAGCCCTAACTAATGGTCCTAGTTTTATGAAATTTGGTATGTAGGTACTAATTCACGATCATTTTTTGGAAATTTTTATTTTTAAGGTTAAAACACCCCTCAAAAACCCCTCAAAAACCCCTCAAAAACTACCAAAAAAAATGAAAAATCAAAATTTCTCAAAAACGACTCTAACGATTTTGATTAAACTTTAGTCCTTTGTATAACTTTAGTTTTCCAACAAAATGACACCACCCGCATTCTGTAAAAATTCGGGTTCAGAAATTACAAGACATAAAATATAAAATAAAAAAATCAGTTTTTGGATTTTTTATAAACAAAAACATAAAAAACGTAAATATAACAAAAATTACTTTTCATTATTAATACATCTCAAAAAACTAAATAATTTAGTAGTTTGAATTACTATTCTACAATTACTGGTAAGTAAGTCTGCTTAGTCGGGGCTATAATATTTCTAGCCGAATTGCAACTTATTCGTCCGCCACTTCCATCTGAGAGATTAAGCCATAAGTATTACTACACAACTTCCAATAATTATATCTACTATAGCGCTGACTTGCAGGCTATAATATTTCTTGAGGTTAAGAGGTGGTCATAAAAAAGAACTAAATAAAATCTTCTTGTATATATTCAAACAAACAAATTAAAAGTCTTTCTTCTCAAATAAAATAATTCAAATTCAAAATAAAATTAAACTTGGTTTTGCTTATCACTTCTAATTTTCAAAATAAAAGTTAACTGTTCGATTTTTGATATTACTGAACTTTAATTATAATTCTTCTTACTGTATTTTTTAGTTTATCTTCAACCCAAGTATCAAAAATAAGAAAGAAACGCTTCGAACTAAAGACACTTAAATAAATTACCTTTTTAAAGTATTTTGACCAGCAGTCCTACTTAAGTGGTACACTAGACACTATTTGTTATCACTTAGACAATATATGATCAATAAATAGACGGAGCAAATGGAATATAATATTTATGACACATAATTGCATACGATAAGTCAAATTTGAACCCTAACTTAAAACTTGGATATTGCATGCAACATTATAAAATGGATACTTTGGTAAGATTTACTTTAAAAGAACTATTTACTCTTCCTGATAATTTAGAATATAGGTAAAAACATATTTTACGTCCAAAACAATACAAACTTGCAAAATATTGATAAAACAAACGGTATAGTACATTATTATATATTAAGATTAAGTAGCATTGTGAATTCTGTTGAAGTTTATTTTTAATAATAACACTATCTTTATCAAGATTAAAAATTATATGAAGTGAAATGATTAATATCTTTCCCTCAGCTGATTGTTTTAATAGCACAGTTTATAAAGCACTCTCATTTCGGCTGGTGAAATTTCGACCGTCCCTTTACTCAATTGCTAATCAACAATGCACTGCTAATTGCATTGTTGACATAATTGCATTACTGCAATATTATTATAATTGCATTATTGTTTTTACTTATTGCTTATTGCATTATTGTATATGCAATGCATCCATCCTACAATAGATCACATGCCTTAAGATAACCACAATTTAGTGATACGATAGACTCCTGTCAGCTTCCAGTCATTACATTTGAGCTACTCTATGAAATTTGTTATGTTCTTTAGTTTCGAACTTGTCAGAGCCTTATAAAAAATGTATAAACAGCAGTAGAATAAAAACATTAGGTACATCCATTCGCTTGGTTATTTTAGACGTCGTCTGGCTTAGTGAAAGTTAAATAACGGAAGAACAATTAACGTATTTGTTTTAGGAGGAATAGTAAATGTTAAATGGAATATCAAATGTCAGCACTCTCTTTTAAAACGCAGATTTTTTTTGCCTTACTCTTTAATAATAATTAAATATAATAATGAAAGTAACAAAATTGTTTTTCAGTGTACATTCTATTTTGTGTCTTCGTGAAGTGTAATGGATTGTATTAATACAATAAAAGGTTATGCAAATAAATCAACGTAAGCTATCATTTTAAAATGTTAAGAATGTTTTTCTTTTAATATCGATAGGTAAACAAAATATGAAGTCAATTTTGGAACTGATAAACTTACTAACATATTAATACCTTGCTCATAATGGTAATATGTTTCTGAATAGTTGGTACATAGTTTGCGGTTGAGGTTAGTATTAGATCTAAAAAAACTTAAAACAAAAATTTGTTTATTAAGTAATAATAGATTATTACTTTCAAACATAAATGGTATAAGTCGCATGCATTGCACTTAATGCTTTTTTAATATTGTTTAATGTATGAGTTTAAAAATCTATTATATACTAAATACCCCTGTAGCAGCTAACCTGCGTTCTCAGTGAATTTCCAGTGCATATATATGTAAATTAATATCTCATAAAACCACATGCCAATTTTCATCAATATACATATAAATGATTTATAACATTTTAATTATTCCCCGTAAGACTAACATGGCGGCTGAGTACGCAGGTTTACTGAAGCAAGGAAGACTTAAAATGGGGTTTTATACAAATATCAATATAACTCAAGTAGGTAAAACCACGTACCAAATTGTATTAATTAATGTTCATAATAATTAAGGGAGCTAACATGTTTACTTATTCTCCATAAAAATAACATGTGGGATGAGTACGCAGGTAAGCCGCTACAGGAACCATCGGCCAAAAAAAGTTTTTAGTGCAAATATCAATAGACCACAACTATATGAAGCAATATACCAAGTTTCATCAGGATAAGTTGATAAATAAGCGAGATATACAATTTTTCTTATTCTCCATAAGAATAACTTTGGACAACGTACTGTGTTTAGGACTTTCAATATCCATTTGACGTAGAGCAATGATCAGAATACTAAATCGTGTGTCTTTTTAAGCTGATTCCAATAAAAAAAAACTAAAGTTTGACTTTTAAAAAAATAATATGTAAAAAACTCAAAAAAAACATTTTTGAGGTACAAAACACCCCCAAAATACCCCTTCGGATAGTTCATCTGCCTGGTTTTCGAACTAAAAGTCATAAATGCTGCTTTTCACGTTTATACCAAATGTCGTCAAAATCGGACAATTTTTACGAGAGTTATCGTGCTCATGGACACACACACACACACACACACACACACACACACACACACACACACACACACACACATATATATATATATATACAGATTTGAACGAATGGTGTTTTTGGCATCTGGGGACCTCAAAATGAAAAGTATAATAGCTTCTTCCCTGTAGGGGAAATTCGCTAAAAATTACATACAAATTTTCTCATGTTCGTTTAACATATTTAATTTCAGATATAAATTCCACCTAAGCAAATTGTAACCTTGTGAATTGATTAGACAAAGTACTACCCACATTAATATTTCCTGATCAAAACCGTTATTTTGTCCAATTTATAGACATTTGTAGTCTCTCTTTAAAGTATACTTGAAATTTAGGCTGTTACTATGGATTTATATTAAAACTAAAACCGTTTTGAAGTATCTTTCCACACCCTATCCCCAACTACCTTCCTTCCCATTATATTCCCTTTCTTAAAGTTTTTTATTTAAAACGGAGAGCATTTAATTTGATATAATCACTGTCCACTGGAAGCCTTGTTATATGGTAGATTATCCATGTTTTGACAATGCTAATGTCATAAGCGATGGTCGGACCCGGGCGGTTAGATAATTGCATTCCCTTGTTACTATATCTGGATTGTTACCTCATAGTGAAACATTACCAGTACCAGTATATTAAGCAGACTCACTTTTCTGATATTGCGGTTAACCAAGCTTATGTTCTCTTAATTTTTGTGTTCAGTAAATTGTTTTGGTATCTAAGGAGACATAGAGTATATCGTTTTAAATTTGTAACTGTTATTTTTTTTATTTCTATTATAAGAGAGGATATAAACTCTCAGTGAGTAATGAGAACAAATTCCAATAAAAACATAGTTTCTTAGAATTTTTTTTAATAGATTAAAAATAATTACTCTAATACGTATTTTAAGAAGTTACATCCAACTGTTGTCGTTACAATTTAATAACTACACGCGTTTATCTATTTTGAAGGGTTTTAAGCCATGATAAAACTTAAATTTTGTTGATAGTTCCTGTATTCTAATTTGATTAATCAAAAATTATATTTTAAATTTAATTAAGTATTTAAACGCTTCCGAATCAACCAATAATATTGCGAAACAACTTAATCACTACTAAGTATTTCAAACAAGGTCGTGAAATTGTTGGGTTTAAATTTCTCCTCATCATTTTACAATGTTAAACAAATTTACTAAGTAAAGAATAATTTCCCCTTCCAATATCCTGAGATAGGTCTTTTCTTCCTTTGTTGACAAAGGCTCGTCCTGTGGCAAAAAGGATCGATCCTTGGTGAGGTTGACAATCCTTAATGCGTCTTTTCTTGCTGCGTATACTGATTAAGCATACTGAAAATTCTCAAAACCTCATTATCAATATATTGAGGTAAATTACATTCACCGTTGTGTTTACACTATCATTGAAGACGGTTTAAATGTAATATGGTAATCCGGTGACTTGATTATGATTCAAGTAATGTCACATGGTTGTAACCCGCGCCACTGCCATACAACCACCACTGCTTTGCATTAGCCGGCAGCATGTATTTAGTACTAATGGCCCCCTTGATACCCCTGATTGTATTTTCCTTTTAAACATTTTAGTTGCGATTTCAAGCCCACCATTTCATTTTGTAATGATTCAATAAACCCAAAATTACGTTCACAGACTTAACAACGGTTTAAGCTTGGTGTTTCTACATTTGTCTCAGATACACATCGCTGGGATTGTCTACTAGCTATTCTCGCTGGCCCTGGTTGGTATGGTTGTAAACTTAAACAATATTTAAATTGCAAGTAATATGGTCAATAGATATTAAACTTACGTTTTCTGTTGATTTTCCTAAATAAATTTATCGTAAAAAATGTTAGGTTCGTGCTGTAATACAAATTTGAAAGTCATGTAATTTCCTTCATTCTAAATTAACTAAACCCTTACTTACTTACTTAAATTATGTAAATGAGTTTAAAATAATGCGCTATATACACATATCTGATTATCAGGCGGTAATTTAGTTTAGGCACCGAAATACCCGAATGAAATACCTGTTCATTTTTAGATATTTTCAAATAATAAATCAACTACAGTAAAATAGTTACAGTTTTAAACATTTTAAAATTATTGTTTTTAGGTAATTCCCCCTATAGGCAAGAAGCTTTTACCGTAGTTGGCATGGTAAGACCTAGGCCCGGGACCATGATATCTTTTCGTTTTTAGGTCCCCCGATCCCAAAAACATCATTCGTTTAACTGTATATTTATGTGTCCGTGAGCACGATAACTCTCATAAAAATAATCTGATTTTGACACAATTTGGTATAAACATGTAAAGTAGCATGTTTAAGTAGCATGACTTTAAGTACGAAAACCAGACAGAACGACCTACATGAAGGGGTATTTTTGGGGGGTTTTGTACCCCAAAAAAGAGTTTTTTGAGTTTTTTACATATAATGTTTGAAAAAGTCAAATTTTAGTTTTTTCAATGGAATCAGCTTAAAAAGACGCACAATTTAGTGTTTTGATTATTGCTCTACGTCAAATGGATTTTGAAAGTGCTAAACACAGCACGTTGTCCAATGTTATTCTTATGGAGAATAAGACAAATTATATATATCGCTTATTTATCAACTCATCCTGATGAAACTTGGTATATTGCTTCATATCGCTGTGGTCTATTGATATTTGCACTAAAACACATTTTTTGGCCGATAGTTCCCGCAGCAGCAAACCTGCGTACTCAGCCCCCATGTTATTCTTATGTAGAGTAAGTAACGTGTTATCTCCCTTAATTATGAACATGAATTATTACAATTTGGTATTTGTCTTTACCTAGTTGAGTTATATTGATATTTGTATAAATCCCCATTTTTTTCGTTCCTTGCTTCAGCAAACCTGCATACTCAGCCACCATGTTATTCTTATAGAGAATAATTAAAATGTCATAAATCGTTTATTTATGAATGTATATTGATGAAACTTGGTATGTGGCTTTATGGTATTAAGATACATATATATGAAATGGAAAATCCCTGAGTACGCAGGTTCGCTGGTACAGGGGTATTTAACTAAGCGTTAATTACCACTTGTGATAGACAATGTTACTTCAGGCAAAAAAAGTTAGCGAGAAAATGGTTTAATTAACAATGCATCTATTACTAAGCACTTGTGTAAGAGTCAGCCCATGTTTACAGTGTTTTCATTGTAGCTGCACAGTTAAAAATTGTTTTATTTTTGTCCTTTGTTCATCAGCTTTTGTAGAATAACTACTTAAAGTAGAACTAAACGGGATACAACAAATTATTTTTGAAGTTTATCATGAACATTAATAGTTTTTAGTCATATTTACTATAGTTATTTGTACTTACGCCATTTTAAAAGTATTATTACATTAAGATAATTATTTATATGAAATTAGGTCTTATTCAATAAACGAGACGTACAAAATGTTACATAATAAGTTAAACACTTAATTAAATGTTCAATGTTTAATTTTTTGTTTAACAAATTAGGACCTATAATTATATCAACCTTTTCTGTAAATGATGAAGCAAGTACATTGGCAAAATGTCGGTTAACTCTTTATTTTTTTAAATGTCATCAACGCGAAAAATATCGTAAACATAATTCAAAATTGTATCTTTTAATAATGATACATTTAGTCACTAAATCACTGTGTAAGACGCCGACGCAACTATTTTAAGGCAAAAATTAATGAGTTATGAGTGTAGAATGGGTGAGATGCCTTGTGTAGCCTTGTTACTGACTAAGACAAACTGATTCTTAGTACAAGTATTCAGAGTTTTAATAAAAATATAGTATTTCTTGTAAACATAGATTAATGTTTATCAATGTTTTTAAAAAGCTCCTACGAATCAGTATATCAATGGTGTTACTCATTAATCATTTATTCATATCCACACAGTTGTACATCATTGGTTGTGGGACATGGGACAGCTACAAGGTCAGGCGGCTGCTGTTCAGGGTTGAAATTGGTTATACGTGGCGCGGAGGGATTTATAAGATTGATCGAGTCGTTCCCTACACCTTTGTATTTCAACTAAAATTTTCGATATCATCATTCTGTGACTAACATTTACAAGAAAAAATGAATTAAATATTCTTATAAAAAAAAAACTGTACAAAATAAATAAATGAGTAAACAGTAAAATGAGTAGCTCAGTGCAATATTTATATTTAAGTCGTTGCAATATTTAATCGCGCATTTGTTTGAAGCGAAGCAAAGCGTCCAATCTATAATTTATCTGTTGCAATGTAAACCTCAGCAGAAATGTAAACCCCCATAATGGAAACCTAAAGATGTATTAGTATAAGGTAAATTGAGACATTCTCCTTTTATTGTATCCCGCAAGTTATTATCTGTCTTTTCTACAAAAACTTCGAGTGTATTTGTAAGATATTGTGACTTTTATGAGTAGTTAATATTACAACTAAATACAAAACAATCCAAATAAAAAACTCAAACATATAAATTCAAATAGCTCTATACAAACTTTATTTACTATACATTTACTAATTAAAACTCAGTAGCAGTTAAAAGTGAGGACTCTAGCCGAATAGGAGTGTGTTGGTAGAAGTTTAAAGAGAGCAGTGACCTCATTAAAGCCTCATGGCCAGCTTTTATTTGAAAAAAAAGGTAATCTAGGCTCACATATAAATTAGCTCATTAACTTTATAACTGTGTTTACGTAAAACTTTAATTTTGTTTGTCGAATACAACCCAGATGAGGCTTTAATGTTTTAACTTTTTTTAATGTTTACTTTTTGTGGTCGAAAAACAAATTAAGTATAATTTACAGATAAATGTTACAGTCAATAATATTACTCAACTAACTGAACACCTTTATTGGCTAACCTACACAAAGTCACTTTTCGGGCGATTGCAGTCAATAGAATACTTTATATAAATATAATTTTCTACGTTTGTGCTCTGCGCTCAATCGTCTTCAAAACTATTTAATTCGCTCCGACAATTCAGACTCAGAATAACCACTCTATTCTTAATACATAAAGTGAATCTGTATTAAGTAGTCATCTAAAAACCATTCACTAGAATAGTGACACAATTAATTTCAACAGTAGAATTTATAGACTACTTTGGTTTGTATTTGGGGGAAAAACGTCAAAGCAAATACAATTATTTTATTGACAGACTCATACAGTTTGTTTAGCTATATTTAGTTTTATCCTAATAATTAACTTATTTTATCAAATGGTAATTTAATAGTGAATTTCTTACACGGTTGCAATCAATATCTCTGAATGGTGTTAATTACAATGATAAGAAATTTGACGCCATTTGTAATAATGTAATAATGTAACTATATTTTATTAATAAGGTAAGTGTTACATTTTGAAATGTTGGACGGCTTTTTTAATTATATTCCTTAACGATCGATAAAATAGAATATGCAGCTAAAACAACTCTAGATTAATATACATCAAGCGTAAATTCTATTTGTGTAAAATCGAACAAAGAAAATTCTTTAGGACGCAATGGGACTAATCTATAGCTACGGAAATGGTTTTACGTCTTTAGATATATGCAGTTTTTTTTATTATTATTATTATTTGCCGTTTTTTAACAAATTTCTAATATTTATTATTTTGCAACTATGAAATACTAAAAAACTTAAGCTTAAACTAAACTTAAATAGTTCGAAGTAACAATTGAGTTTTGGACATTCACGCTAGACTGCGCTACATTATTGATTCATCACGCATCGGTTCCCATATCCAATATTCCTGATGGTTTCATTTAATTCTGCTTACATTACCTGTTTTGCCCAGCGGTTAAAAATACTTTAATTTCATAAATAGTCATACCAGATTTGTGTATACATTAAATTATATAAAATATTTTTCTGAAGTTTAAGTAGCGTATATGATAAAAACATAAAATCGTAATAAAGATCACAACTAAAGCAAATCATTTAATTTCATTTAAGCAACAGTTTTTATATATTTTATTAACTTCCAAGCATTGGAAATAATATAAGCACTATTTGTTTGAATAAATAAAACATGTTGGTATTATTTCACTGAGTTATTGTACATTATTTACATTAAGTGTAACTTTATGGAGCTATATTGTCGGAACTAATTACGTTATAAGATGTTAAAAGGTAAATAAATTATCTTAAGAATTGAATATTTATTTTACTATCCGCTTTCTTGCATCCAGTGTCAATTCCAAGTATATTTTAGCAAATAAAATGCCTTTTTTAAAGTCCTCTGATACTGTATGATTCAAGATTTTAAATCAGTCAATTTTTAAGCATTTTATAATTCATAGATGTTCAGTTAAAAAATGTAATTTAATTTAATACAAATTTATAATAATTGATAAAAATTATTTAAAAACAAACTCGACCAATATTAACCTTGTTACGCATCATTTCTTATCCAAATTGCTAAGGTCAAATAACACTAACAGTATATAAAATACCGATACATATAGCAACATAATTATCAAATAGGCAAATTTAAATGTAACAATAAGAAACCATAGCATATAGATATGGATATTCTACGAGTAGTGTTATTAATACTTCTTTGAAGTCAGATTTAGTGGTGAAAGCCACCGCATCAATGTTGGGGCGGATGGAGCCGCATTGCTGGCCAAACCTCAAACAAAACAAACAAAACACCTCCCTTATAACAAACCGCAAGCATTCCATAAATATAATGGTTCATTCGCGAAAAGAAAACCAACTTTGTTCCTTAATAATTCCCTTAGTAGCATACTATTTGTTAAATTTAAATAATATTACGTGATGCATTTATCCTAAATAGATGCAAAATAATTTTATTTCTTCTTCGAATTTTCATTCTGGTGTCTAGTATTTTTTTAAAGGTTATTAAACTCCCATAACTAATTTATACGATCTTCTTTTTCTTCGCAACCACATTTATTTTAACTTTTAAAATATATTTTGGTTTATATATATGTAAAAAGTATATTAAAAAGGTTACTCAGATTTCGATAGTTGATATCCGGTTATACATGTTAATCATTGGTCAGTTGTTCTCTGTTCCGCGATAATAAGATTTTAATTGATGATATAATTAAGAAAATGTGATTTATTTAGTAAAAATAACTCCATTGGGAGTTTTCAATTAAACTCATCGTGACTTGTGTGTAGATCAATACTCAATCGCTATGTAATAATTAATTTTAAAGATCATTTACTAACATTATAGGTATTAAATATATTTATTTTTTTATAAAAAGAAATTTTATAAAACATAGACAACCGGTACAATTCAATATTGTAAACTAAAACATTACGGAAATAAATTTATAACAGTGTATTTACCACCGAATCAATGTATTCAAATAAAGTAAACTTCTAAATTAAGATTTAAAATTGAATATCGTAATAGAAAGTGGCTGAAAGGATTATTTTTATAAAATTTAAATATATAACTCCCGGAAACATGGTATGAAAACAATAGTTTACTTAAGATTTGCGTGAATAAAAAAGTAAACCATATAGAATAAATATTATTTTTAAGGTGTTTCATAATTCTAAGACAAAAAGGCAGTTTTGTAAAAAAACACCACTACCTTTCTCTAGACCTGGACTAAGTAGCACGACTGGTTATCAACAATTTTACTGTTTTTTAGCAGATGAAGTAATTTATTTTCAGCCAAACACCTGTATAATAGCAAAAGTGAGTAATGAAAAATAATAAGAAATTGATGAGTAATTTATGTTCGTTACTAAAAAGAACTCAGAAATTTTAAAATTCTATCTTATCTGCTAAAATTGTATTTTAGAGATAGATGTGGAAGACATCTTTTATAGCTGTTTCCTGTGACTTGTTCATCTCCTGCAGAGTCGGGTGAGCGATCGGATATAGTTCAAAATAGTTCCTCTCCCACGAGCACCTCTTCTACTCAAAATAACATTTACCATCGGTTATCAATTAGGTATCAATTTGTATGAAACATACACAATATCGTTTAAAACCACAATATTAAAATTTGAACTAATATAACACAAAGGTAACCTTTATTATTTTGTGGTGTTGTTTTTATTGTTTATTTCACATTTGATTAGTAGACAACGGTAGGTAGTTTTTACTGAAGGGTTTGTTATTTGTTCAAGTAGACACCATTTAACACCAGATGAAGGGGGTTTGCAAAATCATTGAAGTCGATGATTATAGAAGGTCTGGAAATCGGTAAAAGGGTTCAGGGACTAACTTTGTACATAAGTAATAAGTTATTAAAAGGCAATATCACAACATAATTATAAACATATAAATGTATAAAATTGTAATAGTGTATAACTATTGCTTGAATCACTTCATACGATATTTGTTGTGTATCTAATGTCCACGTCATACGCATTCCTTATAATAATCCTTATATTTGAAACGCAAAAATTAATTCTTTAGACAGTTCGTATGAGACTTTTACTGAGCCGTAAAATTACATGCGGTTTGTCCTAAATGAAAGATAATTGCTCCTATAATTGTAGGTTTTGGCAGTGTTTTGATTATTTGGTCGATATTTATTCAAAATTTAAAATTTAAATTCTCTCACGACATTAAACATGGGGTAAAAATTCACATTTTTTCCGTTCTTTAGACAGTTTGTTTGAGACTTTTGCAAGACCGATTTATATGCGGTTTGTACTAAATGAAAGATCTATTTGTTATATTTGCTGGTTTTACTTACTTTTATGATGTTTTCTTTCTAAATTATAAAAAATACATTCTAAAAACCATCCTTTTTTATTGCCTTAATCAGATAATTACGAGATTATTTTTCGAAAAACTGTTAAAAAAATTGGGATTCCAATATTTATCCAATTATCTTACACAACATATGAGGCAATTTTTGTGAGCAAGCTTCCGGTAAAACTACTGTGTCTTAAATCATAATTTATGTTTTATATTAAAGCCCTTAACGTTTAGACGTGCCTTTCGGGAGTTTGGAAAACATCACTTTCAGAGCCCTGCCCCCTGGACTTTCAAAGTTCCAATGTTATGTTATGGAAGGATATAAATCAATTTAATTAAACATTTATCATGCAGCAGCTGTTGATATTAACAAAACACATTACAGAAGCAAGAACAGATTTTTCAAGCTAAATTAAGATTATAAGATTGGCATCACAATATAAATCAATATGACTGGATATGAGTTGGGTCATCAAAAGAAAAATGTTTGCTCAAATTTCTGCAACTGGATTTACTTGTACCTTATAGCGAACATTAGCTTGTATAATGATTTTAGTGTACACGAAAGTGATAAGTTTAAAACTAGATTTCCTGAGATAGGCGACTTAGGGATTTCCTAAGTGAGTGACGAGAGCGACGCGAAAATGACAAACTGGGGTTTCTGGGAGCGAGCGACCGAAGCAATCTCCGCGTGACGTCACGAGAACGAAATGTCTGTTTTTTATCGCTCCAGTCGCTCCGGTTGCGTTGCCCGAAGCAGTGCAGTTCCGCTTCAATCGCTAGATCGCCCACGTTCACGTAGGACACAACAGCTCCTGGGGCGGATCGCTCGTCGCTCGCGTCGCTCTTATCACTCGTATCGCGTCGCTCACGTAGGACACCGTCTTACACGCAGCTTTGCTCGGGTTAGAGCATAGGGCGCTCTAGTATGTATAATTGTATAATCAAATAAAAACAACGTAACAGCCAAATGTTGACAGTACAGTCACAATATTCTAAATTAAATTACTATGTAGAAAAGTTAATCAATTGATAACACATGAATACTTAATTAAACATGACTTTTTAATTAACTTAAATGTATTCATAGTTCATAGCATTCCTTTAATCAGAATATTATTCCATGAAAGAATATTGATTTATTCACAGAATAACAAATAGTTTCCATCACAATATCCTGAAGAAGAGTTTACTTCCTTTGTAACAAAGTCTTTTCCTGCGGCTAAGATAAAGGATCTATCCAAGGCGTCAATCTTTTCTGAACCTTCGTAACGCAATATTCACTGTAGGCTTGTTCAGTTTCGACTAGTATTATAACCATTATACAGTCGTTTACTTATAAAACTAAAAATGTATTTTTTGGTGTAATTTGTGTTGTTCGCGTAATGGCATATATGAGTAAACGGTATAAAGTATTTGAAAGTAGATGAGAAATATAATGTTATTAAGTTAAACTCTCAAACAACTTATGAGGTAAGTAAAGAGGTTGAGTTTAAAATAAATAACTACTGTTTGCATAGTAACGGTCAGCATCTCCCATCAGTTATAATAAAAACGAAAAAAGAATACTATCAAACATTAAGTTTAGCCTATTTGGAAGCACTCATAAAATGAATTTAAAAACCTTTTGTGTTTATAATAAAGCTGTTCTAATATTTTTGGTAAAATATTAATACCCTGTTTCACAAAACAGCATACTACGTGAATTTCAAATTAAACCTAACCACCTGATAAAGCCACATCCAACATGTAATACAAATAAATTAATTAATAAGCGAGATTTAAATTGAATCAATTCTCCGTATCAGTAACATTAGGCTGACAGCACAGGGCTTCTGTGTTAGGAACTCTTAAAAAGAGAAGTTTTAGGCAAAAAATCAATGGGATATAATATTTAATATTTTTATTTGTTTAGATATAATATTTTTATTTTACTCTGCATTAGAATAACGTTGGACAACCAACTATGACTAGCCCGTTGAATGTATCTAAAACAGATTGACGTGGACAAAATTGTAAACACTAACATTGTTTTTTTAGAGCTGAATAGATTGTTAAACTCAAAATTGAGGTATTTATTAATAATAGCTGTAAAAAAGCTAATTTCACTTTTCCCATAAAACCTAACACGTAAAATTTTTACAATGCGTTTCTGTGGATATTCTCCGCAACCACTTAACGACAGGTTGATGTTTCAAAATAATAAATTGAATGACGATTAGCTTTTCTGTAACCTGTAGTTTGTCTTACGTGAGACGCCCTATTTTGTTCGCAAGTCTTTCGTTATAAGTCAGTTGGTTTTCTATTGCATTTAAAGCCCCATTAAAATCCAACAGAGTTTTTTATGTGAAAATGAAAATGTATTGATTTCGCTGTAGTAAAAATTAATTATAAAGACAATTTAAAATAAGTGCAAGATCTATCCAACAAATACACTTTTTATATAGATTTTTTCTTGATTGCATTGAAATAAATTTGTTGATGGTAAAATGGCTGGCAAGAACTGTAGAGCATAAATGAAAAACATACTTAAAACATACTTTTACATTTACATTTACATACATTTACTTAAAAACAAACTTTCTAGCACTGAAAGTTGGGCAATTATGAATATGAAAACAACTTAAAGTAGAGTACGTAATAAAATAAATCAAATTTTACTATTTTTATTTTACAATGAGTAGAACTGAATTAATAAGCATGTCGTTTATGGATTTAAAACAATTGTTATCGTTGCTCCATAATTTGTTACAAAGACTTTAAACGGACAATGTTTTACGGGACACGTTTTAATTTATAGTAGTTGTCCTGTTGCTCAGATCCGAGCAAGTTTGTGCCAGGTTTCTTCAATTGTAAACAAACATAAAAACATATGATATTAAAACGGATGACAGCAACGCACTTTCAATGAACATGTAGTTTGGACTTCCGCCTTTGGATAGCGCCACTGTTCCAAACATTCAGCCCTTTACTGTGTTTAAGTGAAGCTCTTTCTAAAAATTCTGATACGTATTGGCAAATCTATGTAAAAATGCCTTTAATTTGGCACCTCAAACGTTAAAATCCGTCCAGCCGTTATCGAGTTATGACTGTGACGAAAACATCCCTAGCGTATTATATAGATCACTGATTTAAACAAGGGTTCAGTGAGAAGTAAATATGATAAAAAATGTGTAACTTCAGAAAATTTACAATCAAATTACCCATATTAAATACTGAATTGAATTATAATTTACTTATTTCTATAATCACCAGAGTATTATAATTTACTGTTAACGTACTTCCACCAAATCTAGAAAAATACTTGCCTTTCGTTTTCCTTCTTATAAACATTAAAAGGTAAAAATAAACTATACCACATAACACATATTTTAACCTTATCATTCAGATATCATATTTTAAAATGTTATTTTCCATAAATTATTACAAAATATAAAATATTATAGCTTTAAAGTTACAATTTACTCATGAATATAGAACATACAACAGTATAGTCAAGGACAATAACAATCGTATTTACTTAATTTTTGTCTTGATTCATTTCTTGAGGGTCTAGTTAATTAGTGTATTTATTAAAGATATTATAGTTTTTATAGTCTTTGAATATTTATTTTTTTATTAAATATGTAATTTATTGATAGAAATATGTCTATAATTTGTATATATTTTAAAATTTCAAATACAAAATTGTTGTTCAGTGTTACGTTTTTGGCTTTGTAAAAAGTAAATTATTTAACTGTAAAGTTAACTAATTTGTTTTGTATTGAGCCTGCCATATAATTATGGAAATATATTTTTTAATTGACTTTCTGCTTTTATAAGTATATAACGTTTATCCGGTTATATTTGGTTTTGAAATTCCATAATATTTTACTGCAATTCTCAACCTGAACTGAAAAAAGCCTCAAAGTATATTTCCGCCCAACTACATAAAAGCTAAATATAACAACTTACTGTGAGTCCTTAACTTTTAAAGATTTTGTAAAAAATTTTTATCTGAAAATATAGCTAACATATCTTTGGAAACAGAAACATCGTACATCAACGTTCAATGTTTTCCCCACATAACTTAAGCCCTCTTGGTTTTCTATCTTCTATGTTTAGAAAACTAAACATAGAAAACCAAGAGGCCTTAAACATTTGGGTTGGATATAAAGGTCTAGGAGAGAGTAGGATATAGGATCTGAGAGAACTAAGGTTATGTTTTAGAGAGGTCGTTGCATAGACATTGGAGAATGATTGATTCGTATGCCTTCCTCCCTTTTCGCTTAAGTTCTGTCTGTCAATAGTATTACGCCTTTTGAGTGCTCAGTTTAACAATCTCTTAACAAAAGTGATAATTTCTGAGCTGCCGTACTCATAATTTGAGTAAACCCAATGTTTAAATTCCATTACAATCTTCATTGCAATGATAATAGAGAGTTAACGAGCTAATTGAGATGTTAACGAGAAGTTAAAAGTACTGATTTAGTGTGAAATTTAGGATGTTGGACTCAACAATACTACTTAAAAAAGTTCAATATCAAGTTTACGTTTTTTAATTACATTGATAAACTTTAATAATTTAATTTATTTTATAATTGTGCAATAAAAAAGGTTTTTTCCTTGGTGAAAAGAATAGAAGAATACTTAACATTAACTAAGCAACTGAGAGTAACTACCCTTATTGAACTCTAAGGGTCTTTCTTTTGTAAGAAAATATTTCCCTGGGAGATAGGTGACAGGTAGAACAGGGTTTTAATGAAGTTACTCAGGATATCAGATTTAATATCAACCTTTCAATTGTGGTCACAATATTTGTTGTTTTGATGGTTAATCGATTCCATTCAATATACAATAGTTTGATAATATTTTTGACTATATTTATCGAATGAATGTTTTTTAATACATTACACTACATTTATTATTTCATTTTATTGACATTTCATAGCTGGAACTTATTGTTGAACCCAATATTCTTTCTTTCTCATTTTATATAACTGATACCCGAGGAAAATGTATTAAATTTTCACGTATATGCTTTCGATAGATAACCCTTTCCTGTTGTTTTAGGATGAGGAAATAAAGGGTTATAAGATTAACAAGTTTATAAAACGTTATTAGGTAATGTTCAAAAAACACACGATATCACTCTGTTTCTTAAAAAAGAAGTTATCAGTTGTTGGTCATCCAAAACCAAAATCAAATTTAACCTCATCAAATGTGAGCAATAAACCTCTTTAAATTATTGTAAAATTTGCTTTCATAAAATGTAATTTATTGCAAAAACGCCTGTCTCTGAAAATCATCTTAAAAAGTATTTAGGCTATCAACTCCAAAATCAAAACTATGTTTGATCTTTGTAACTAAATGTTACTTTTTAAGCATAAGTTAAATAGTTTTATCACATGCAAATACAAATTTTATATAAATACTAGCTGCTCATTAGCGCGTCACAAAAGACAGGTTAAAAAAACTAAATAATTATTGGTCATTAGTTACGGAATAAATTTAGTGGCTTAATAATTACACATTAAAAATGTTTATATGAAACGCTAATTTTGAATTGCATGTAATAAAATGGGAAACTGTCGTGCAAAATTGAAAAATGTATTGAACCCCAATATATTGCATTTTAAAATATTCATTAATACGTATCCATATGTCTAACGTGTCTTTTTAAGAAAGCATTTTTACGCCTTGCACATTAGCCCAAAAAGAATTTTCAGTGGTTCAGTTTAAACTTTGTTGTTACGTTAGTTTAGTTTTGGATACTGTATCAGATCCATTTGGATGTCACTTAAGCCAAATTGTGTTTCTTAAAACTTTAGTTAAATGTTATTAAATTTTTAAGAGTTTGTTCATCGGGCTCATATATTTGGTATAAATTAACGCAACTACTTTCATTGTTTTTATAGTTAAAAGATAAATACAGTTTTCAGAATTTAACTGTATTTCGTCTGCTAACATACAAACTATCTAAAGACAAACCAACAAAAATGTATAATTAGCTAAATGGATAAATATGTATGTATTCAATTCTAATATTATAGGTCTCTAGTTTTCTTATCCTTGTACTCCAATTTATTACCAGAGTTTCATCCAGTTTCACCGAATTTCATCCAATTTAGCGCATAAAATCCAAATCGAACTAAATTTTCATACAACAAACTGAATCGGAATTTTGGACTTAGGTAACTGAAAAATAGTTTACTGGATTATATCAACCGTCTTAACCTTCACAAATTGTATGTGGTTAATTATACCTTCACATTTTTACCGTCAACATAACATAACCCCTCCTACATTTAATCGCATTTGTATCTTTATCAAATTTTTTAAAATACTCATAGGTTTATACAAATCTCACATAAGAGAGTGTAATGGCCGTCATCGTTGTTTACAAAAATCTTTTGTTTCGGTTTTACAGAAAACTATTTATTCACTATGCTGTTATATTTTATAAGACCCAGAATTTATCAAAGGAAAATCATCTACTTCTGGTTCCATTATCAGTGAAAAAACAAAATTTTGCCGCAAGAGTAAAATATAAAAAAAAAACTGAAATATAAATATAAATAATAGAAACATAAATCTGAATTGAACTTTGCTGACACTTTTATGCAGTATTATTAACTCTATTCCCTATTCAGCATAGAATTTTGTTCCTTATTGCTTGTAAATTTCAATCCAAAAATCTAAATTTAATCAAGAATAGTTGTCCGCTTTGTTTACAAAAACAACCTTAAATTTACTCAGCTGTTGTATTGAACTTGGATGCAAAGTAGGGAACACATGGCTTGGTAAATAAAATGATCATAACAAATGGCCCAAAGAAACAGTGTTTTTGCCAATTACAAACTTAATTACAAACTTAACTGAATAAATTTAGGATATCTTATTTTTTCATCATCATTGGCTTAAGGTAAATATATTGACACCAACCTGACTGCTCTACGTTTATTAGTTTGTGGTTATACGTCGCCACTACACGATATTATTATAAAGGATGAGTGGTAGAAACACTGGATCAGAAGTAGCTAGGACTAAAGATTGACCTATTTTTTAAAAATTGATATTGATATTGATACAGACCCCTGGGCGAACCCAGCTACTGTATCATGGGAAAGGGAGGTGCTTTGCTGGTTGGAACCTAGAAGCTCCAAACACCTTGGGGATAGGAAGGGGGGGTTACACCTGAAATGTTTGAAAATGTTTACCGTTCATCACCGAATTACATTCCATTACCTCCGCACCGTCCACACCCACCTGGAATGGAGGAACTTTTGGGGTTCTCACCTTGGCTTTTTTCATGCGTTTGTCTGTTTTTGGATCGTACGAGTTATGATGTATTGTTTGTGTGTTCGTACAGTGATTGTGTTGTGATTTGTGTTTTTGTGAGTGTTGTTCGTGGGGGGTGGTTTTCTGTACATGTCGTTTCGCTGTTTCATGTGGTAGTGTTGTATGGGGGTGGTCTGATGATGGTTGTGTTGGTTTTGGGTGTGAGATTGTGGTTGGTTGAGGGGTGGTTGGAGATGTCGCTTTAACAATCCTGAGGGGGTTCGTCTTCTGAGCTGACGTGGTTTGATGTTGGTTCGTTTTGGGTCTCAAATACTGTGTTCGAGAAGAGTGTTCGGAACTGTGTTTCCGTCTCCTGGAGTTTGGATTACCGCCACCCAAGAATCACTCCATTCCAATTTCTCTGTTGACATGTTCCCCAGCTCCGCCTTTTTGTGTTTTGCCTGCAATCATGTTTATGTTTATTTGAGCGTGAATGTGCAAGTGAATGTTGGTGCATGTTCCTTTGGACAGGGAAAGAAGACAAGTGATTTGTTTGATTTTCGTTTAAGTACAGGCAGTTCATTCAAGATTAATCCCTCCACCGTTTCCCTTTCTTAACCTAATTATACTTAAGCATTGTGAGAAGCCAGGGGGTCTCCCGGTTTGTATCTAATTGTTCCTCCTTCCATTTGGCTCGTGGTCACCACGGAACCCCATCATCAACGGAGGTGGTACATGAAACAGACAACAAATCACTAGACATTTTTACTTTACGCCGCATTGGCTAGACACCTAGCGCGGTGCAATGGTGCCATCCCATCCCCGGGTGAGTGCGCCACTACTCGGACCCTGCGGATTGGGACCTACCTATGTTTTTAAAATTATACATACATTTTTTTTACGCATAATTAATTTTTATATCTCAGAAAAGTGCTATTATACAGTCAACACATTTCCTAATAAAATAACTGATATATACTTATTCACTAATGTGTAGATGAATTTTGGATACATCTTTTTTTATATATAAGTTTTGTTTTATAAATGTTATTTTATTTCAGGTGAGTGTCAGAGCCTAGTGCCAGTGTCATTCATATTGGTAATGTATTCTATCATAATCAGTATAATTATTAATGTGAATTATTCATACCTATTAATTATCATGAACTTGCGTGATCATAATTTATAATTTATCAGGCCCATTTGAAGTTTTAAATTAGCTAATTTATTTGCGATCGAATGTAAATAGCTTTTATTGAATATTATTAGCTCAATTAATAGCTTATACATGAATATTGTTTAACTCATTATCGTCACCCTTAATTTTGAATCACTAAACAAAGCAAGCTAATATAAGACTAAATATAGTTTTTCCAATTAGATACGATGAACAGCGTTATCTTCCCGGCTGCCTTTCATCACAACTACACCATCAGTAGTATCTTTGATGTCCGCCTCCTCCTGTATGACGCCGTATTCAACATTGTGAATACAACAGCCTCCTCTTCCATCACTTACTTTAATCAAACCACAAACACGCGATAGAGGATTGCTTTTGATTCAAATAATTCTATTTACATAGACATTTTCATATACTTAAAGATATTTATAACTATGGTAAGTTCGTGTACTGATAATTCACGGGCAATTACACTTAAAATATAATCGGTAAGTGTTCATAACATAAATTTATAGTTTCATAAATAATTGAGTAATTAACTACAAAGGAAAGGTGGTGTGTGTACTGAGATAATTATATTAGCGATGAGATGCTATGCTGCAATATCTGCAATTAGGTTACTCTGGCATACCATTATAATTCTACAACATGATAATTCTCATTGTGCAGTGTTTTGGTATTGTGACAAATTCTCAGCAAACCTGCAAACTCACCGAATTTCATATGGTAATTTATAAACAAAGGGTTTCATCTCCTTCTTAAACCTTGGTCGCAGTATAGTACAACTGACCTAGTAAACTATACTATACTAAAGCTGCAACACCAAAGTCTTAGTAGTATTACTAACACTTTGACGTGATTGAGGTGAAAGGTGTGGGGTTCAGTGCAATTTTTAAGTGGAAACTAATAACACAGAAGAATAATTAAATATTCTGTTGAAAAATTACACCTATATTCAGTTTTAAATCATTTATTCAATTTTGAAGAGTTTGTCTAAAGATGAGACCAATTACAAGGCAAACTTATTAATCTTAATCTTACAATTAGCAAAGTCCTATATAGGTTTTTTAATGTGTTCTCATCTAATAAACAAAATATTAAATTATTAGTAAGAATGTTTTGACAATTTCATGTTACTTGTAACTTTATTTTTCCTGTACGTTTCAATGGCACTATTGTACATCATCATTGGTTTAAAGGATCTTAAAAACAACAACAAATAACTAATAATTTATTTACATTCGTTGTATTTTCTATTTTAAAAACCGTCTTATTAATATCAATGAATTATTTCAGTGTTTATTTTCCTAGCTCCAAAACATTATACAATTGAATAGCATTGTGCATTAAACGTTAAACTATAAATATGTTAACTATAAAATTATCTATAAATACGTTAAACTACATTAAATATAACGTAAAACTACAAAATATAAACGTTAAACATAAGCCACGGAAAGTAAAACGTCTGATCAATAACATGTGGACAAGAAAACTGTGGAGCGGTTTGCCGTGCTATTGACAACACATTAGTCTTTCTGGTAATTACAGTACTAAACTATTGTAAGATAAAGAAATAAACCTAAATTTATTTTTAAGAACTTTTTCATCAACACATTTCTTGAACCAATGTATCTTTGCATAGCGTTTATCAGTTTCTACCTCTTAATATGCTTCGCGTTTTTCCTGTTATCACATTTTGGAAAAGTCCCCATTGAAGCATGTTTAAAATCTAATTACAGTTTACTCTGATTTAAACATTATATTCTTGTAAACACACCACTATTTCAAGGCAATCAACATTTTAGGAATGTTTTTACGATGTGTTATATGAAACCTCCACCTCAGTCTAATAATTGTTCTAATAACCTGATTACTAGTTTAAACGTTGGTATTAAATCCTATTAAAAATTCGTACTTGTAATTGAGATTTTCCAATACAATAGTGAAGTTTCTAAAGACATTGGAAAAATTATATATATTATTAATCAGCAAATTGACTATTTAAGACTATGCAAAGTATATATAAATTGTGTAACTAGAAAAAATATTTTTATTTTGGGATTTATGTTTTTATATTTATAATATATCTAATTTCCTGCCAATAACAAATAATGACACTATGTCTAATAGATGTTAAAACCTTTAAGATTCGAGGCTCCATTTTGAAGTCATGCTTTAATAGGTCTTCCAAAGTGGACTTCATCCTGAGACGGGGGTTTTATTGGATGCAAGTCCCACACACCAGCAAATGTTCTATTTCTTCCTTGAAGGTGCATTAATAGCATATCCTCTCAAAAACATTTATTACATTTAAAATATTAACTAATTTAATATACCGCCAAAAATACAATTGTTTGTTATAAAACACTTTAAAACTCTGTAACGACAATCTCCACTGGAGATATAGTTAAAATAATTACAAAACAAAATTAAAAGAAAGAGAGAAGGGAAAATAACTGCCAATTTGAAAACAGCGAAAGATGGTGTGATGGTGCAGATTTAATATTCGACCTGAAAACAATACTGTCATTGTTCTAACGTTATTAAACTTTCCTTCAGTTCTCTGACATTTTAAAATACCAGTAAGAGTTAACAAACATCTGTTCGTTGTTTCTCCACCTTTTAAACGTCCTGGGCTATTTAAACTAAATATATGAGTGTATGTAATTCATTATTTAAATTGTATTAATTAATGGTGTGGTTACATTATAAAACTCTACCAAGACCGGTGTATTAGATGTCTTGGGAAAGAAACACACTTCTGGAACTGCAATACATGTTTGAATACAACTATATATAAATGGTCCTACAAACAACACAGAATATAAATTAGTGACAGAATCATGCATTACACAACATGAGATTATGAACAAATAAACTTGATTGCATCGTACGTTTAGGAGACTTCTATTGCAGAATATCACTTAACTCCGATGAACAAACTTCGGTCATATTTAAAAAGTTTTATATCTTTCATTTCCGAGCGAATAGTCAGGGGCAAACAGTTTGATATTTATTTAGCCAAGGCAATAAGGTGAGTTAATATAAAGTTACTATTCTATACCCAATTTACTTTATCAAATACTGAACGAATATTTGTAAAACCTTATAACTTTTTTATATACAAATTATACAAACATATAAATTAATATTATACAAACTAGTATGTTGTTGTATCTGTGTGTATGAGTAAACATTTCAATTTGTTCCACGTTGAAAATAAGTATTAACAACTAATCTGAGGTTGTTAGTGCCACAGGTTTAAAAGATAAAGTTAAAAATTTCCAAGTTTAAGTAAACTTTTTTTATTGCTCATGAAATAAGGACAGTTATAAGTTTCAAAATATGTTATGTATTATTGAGTTTGTCAATTCAGGTAGCGAACGAATGAATACGTTTATTGAATCTTTAATTACACTTGGAATATCAAAAAAGTGTATTCAGTATAATGCATTTTCCTTATTTTCATTTCGGAAGCGTTTTGTGCCGCTGGATAGTTTTATTTTAGGAATTGTTATATTTAAAACCTTTTGAACCAACCATATGATCGAAATTGTCAAATTTGTAATTTGTATCATACTACCGCGTATATTCACTTCGTTCTGTTGCTTCTGACATAATAATAGTTGCCCAATTCAGTATGTTTTTAAAAATACAATAAATATTAACAACGTAATATTTCTGTCAAGAGATTTTACACATAGGTTTTCTTTTACAAAATACTTATAATCTACTACCTAACGTTGGGTTTCTGTACTTAGAAATGTCTATTATGAACTGTGGTGGTAAGTTTAGTGTCATGCTCTCCTCTTTCGTGCCAAGGCCAGTCTTGTGCATTAAACCAAAAATATGAAAAAGTATGCTGAAAAAGTATAATAAAAGTATACTGCTTATACCTTTATGTATTGATAAATATTTGTTTTAACATGTTTTAAATGGCGAACGTTTTAAAACCCCTTAACCAGTTCTACCTTATTACTGTAATGGGTCTATTCTACGTAAAGTATGTTATATTGTTGGTGAATAAAATGATTCGCATCTCCCCTAACTCAGTGAAGGCATTTAATCAGTAACAGCCAACATCCTGATTATGCTATTTTAATTTATAGTTTTATTACATTTATAAAATACTAATTTGTTTACAAATACCAGCCAATTTGAATATTTCTGAATTTCTTTTATATGTAAATATATATAGCTAAATAAAATGTAAATAAACGCAATGCCAATTTAATTTTCTAAATAATGTAAAATTGTATATTATTTTGTAAATAAATATCTTGAATCTTACAAAGAAACGTGGGTTGACGCTCTTGACCAAGTTGCAGATGGAAAACTCGTAACCCAATCGTGTGGAAAGTTGAAATCCCTGACTAGGCAGATTTACATGACTTCATATTTCCGGTAGATAAAACACCATTTATATTTTCGTTTCATGTTATAAGGAAATCATTCACAATATGTGTCTGGGTGGGTTGTGATATAGTATATCTTTTATATTTACGAAAAAACAACAACATAACAGCACCTCATAACATGTACAATTTTTAATAGTTGTTCTTAATGTGGTCTTGATTTATATTTTATGTTTTATTGCTATTGTTTATACCCAATGACGAAGAAAGTTTTTAAACTGATAAACGTGGACGTGATTAAGATGATATTTAACTGAACTGTTCGTCAAGAAAAGTACGCTATGCATACTATTTTATTGTGTCCATTATTCTTCGACTTGCTTTGAATACATGAAACTGAGTTTATAGGAGTATTAACAAGATACTAGAAAAACTAAGGTATTTTTAAAATATTTGTTTTAGTTTTATTTACTTATAGCATCAGCCTTGCAAAACGAGACACAGATCAAATGAAAAGTCCAACATATATATATATATATATATATATATATATATATATCTCTTTTTTTGTAACATAATATGCTAAATACGATCAATTAAAATAATAAATACACATTACTCATTTATATAAGCATTCAGTAACATTTGCATTAATAATTATTAATTTAAGTATATGATATTCAAATTTCAGTTAAAACACAATATTACTTGTAGATTACCTAGCCATATTTTGGCAATGATAATCTAACAGGATATGATCACATCAGTACTGTTATTACATAATTCAGCCCCTTGTTAGCATAACTAGATTGTTACACCATGGCGGGACGTTACCCTGCAAACCTGTTGGTAATGCTGACAAACCTTATTTATTAACTAACATTTTAGTTTACTCACAGTATACTCACAGTTACTATCTCATTTCAGTGATATTTTAATTATCATAATGACAAACATTATTAGAATATCATTTCAAATTTGTTTATGTATTACATTGAAAAAATATTGTTTATGTTAAGGCCAAATGTAAATGAGAAAAATTGTCAGTGCGCAGTAACCGAAACTATGAGGAAAACACAACACTTAAATCAATGTATTTCTAATAGTTTTACTGCTATTTTAATCTACTTTTTTAAACTGTTAGATCGTTCAACAAGAAATCAATTTTGAATATTTTCCCAATTTGTTATCAAAAGTTCAATTATGACAATATTTGTACTGTTGTAAACATTCCATAAAATTTGAACCCAGCAAAATTGCACGTATAGGTTTCATACTACTTTTTAATGTTTTTTCTTTGAAAATATGTAAGTCTATTGAAATAAAAAAGTTTTAAATAAAGTAAAGAGTAATTTCCCATTCAATATCCGGAGATCGTCATTCCCTCCTTTGCTGACAAAATCTCATCCCGCGGCTAAGATGAAGGATCTTTAATGAAGTTGTCAATCCTGCTTGTGTCTTTACTCGCTACGTAACCTGATTGAACATACTGAACATTCTAAGATCCATAAGATCTTTAGATGTTAGATTAAGACAATAATTTTCAGACACACATAGTGAAACATACTGAATAGTCCTATACTTTCTATAAAGCCAGGAAAATGTATGCGGATGGTAAAAAAAAGTGTTTACATAATATTCTAATGCACAAACCCTACTTATATCAGACACTATAATTGTCATCTTAATTTCAGAATGGTAAAGCCCTAAGGGAGTTTTCATTTTTATAATTAGGAATCTTAAGAAAATATTTAAACGTTACAAAATAGGGTTTCACGAGCCATAGGTGTGGATCTCATGATTATAATACTCAATTTAGTATTGCAATTTCTCATGGGAATGCATATATTTCAAAGTAAAAGGTTTAATGTTTTTTTACATTTAGTCCTTTGAATTGTTGAAAACGTTGTAAAATAAAGTAGGATTTCAAATTGGACACAAAAAAACACTAATTAAGCATATACGGTTTCTATAAATAGTATTTAAGGTAGCTGGTGGCCATCGCATTAAAATTGTGGAAAATAAATATCAATTAATAATATGCAGGGTGTTCAAAAAAGGTGGGGACATAATTTACGTAGTAATTCCTTGGGTCAAAATAAGCAAAAAATGTTATATAAAATATTTCCTATCTCCTTTCGTTTAGGGTCTGTCTCTCTGTGTTTTTTTTAAGTCATAACTCCTTAGCGGTTTGAGCTACAGCGTTGACACATACGTTCATCTTATTAGCCACTTTCTTTGTGCAAAATGTGAATAAAAACTCTTTAACCGTTTAAAAATGGCGGCTATTTTAAATATTTGACGCCAAATTTCACGAAAACCGTTAATTTTACCAAAGAATTGCAAGATACATAAAATTTAGTAAATTTTATGCAGATTTCAATGATATCTATTAAGCTTAGTTTAAATAAAGAATAACTGAGAAATTAATTTCTTTCTTGCTATACCTACAGTTTTCTCCATTTAAACAATGTTAAAACTATAATAAATATAATTAATAAAACTAGTTATTCTTTGTCCAAACTAAGTTTAATTATATATTGTTGAAATCTCCATAAAATTTACTAAATTTTATTTATCTTGCAATTTGTTCGTAAAATTAACGGTTTCCGTGAAATTTGGCGTCAAATATTTAAAATAGCCGCCATTTTTAAACGGTTAAAGAGTTTTTATTCACATTTTGCACAAAATAATCGGCTAATAAGATAAACATTTGTGCAAAATCTCAACGCTGTAGCTCAAACCGTTAAGGAGTTATGACTTTTTTGTAAAAAAACACATACAGACAGACAGACGCTAAACGAAAGGAGATAGGACTTATGTTTATATAAACCTTTTTGATTATTTTGATCCAAGGAATCACTACGTAAATTATGTCCCCACCTTTTTTGAACACCCTATGGGATGTTAAACTAGAAACAATATGAAGATAAAGCAAAAATTATGATTTTGGTTTCACAACACGAATTTTTTATCATCCCCAAAATAGCATAATAGATAAAAACAAACACGAAAATGTCAAAACCAATCAAACTCTGTTTATTATATATTGAAAAAATCAGTATAAAAGGCATCTGGTAGGATTATATCCCAAATTGGGATTCGTATAATCTTTTAAAGTCATATGTACGCTGTATGATAATTTTAACAAAGTAAGCAGGAAAATAAAACATGACAAAACTCTTATTATTTTATTTTGCAATGACAATTCTTAATACATGTAGGAGAGACTTAAGAACATAATTATTTTATTAAATAACATTTTACACTTAACACAGTTCCTGTTAACTATATTTTTACGTGTAACGCTATTTTTTCTCGAGTTATTTAAACACGCATCAGGTTAATATTTTAATTAGATATTACTTTGTCAATACAATTATAGCTTATTGGATAAAGTATTAACTTAAATAATTTAACTTAAATAGACCTGACATATTGAGCTAGATAAGTTGATTATTTAAAAAGTTTTGCTATAATAGTCTTCAGTGAATTTCAAATACGAAATAAAATATTTCTTAAGCGATTACAGAAAAGTAATTCTTACCAATTCAACCAATAACATATGTTAGAACGATTGCTACATTATAAACAAACTAAACGTTTATTAAAATGGTTTGATTATGGGCTATTTTATATCTGTTGGTCACAGTTTCAATTCCACACAAAGCTCAAATATTTGATTTGTTAATTACGGTGCTAACTCTTATTTTGTAACACCTAACAAAGTGTGAGACCGTGAGACCGACTAGTATGGTAAAGAAAAGGCAATAAAGTAACAACAGTGTAGTCAACAAATTGGCTTGGATAACAACATTTCTAGATGGTTTTCGAATATAGCATAAACCAACTTAAAGAGATTAAATCTAGTGAATAATCTGCCCTAAAAACTCTCGTGTGGAAGCGTAGCATTACAAATCTTGATCCAACTACGCGACAAGTTAACGTGGTTTTTGCGTGCGTATTAATCTGATTTTTGATATGCGTGACATATTGTGGAGTATAAAAACGTTATGTAAATTACATAAGAGTAGGGGTTGAACTTGTTTCATCCGGGATTCAATAATTCTAATTTATAAAAAAAGTGTTGAAACATTTGCAATTCATGTAAAACAATAACTAGAACCCTTTTAACGTTGGATTTTAAAGATATTATTACTAATTACTTTAAATATACTTCACACAGTTGTACATTGCATGCTGAAAAGCCGAATGTTCAGAAGGCTACCGCCCAGAGAATTGAAATTGGTTATATGTGGCGCGGAGGGATTTATAAGATTGATCGAGGCGTTCCCTATACCTCTGTGTTCGTGTTTCAACTCCAATTTTACCCGATACCATCAAACTGTGACTGGTATTTTACATGGAAAGAACTCTGAAAGTCAAAATATTTACTATTATATTTAATCTACAAAATAGGTACACTTACTCTTTGTTGTTTTTGTCACAGTATTTAAATTTGGACATGTATTTGTTGTACATACAATTTTATTTGTAATCACTCATTATTAAATGTGTTTTGTTTCATTATTTTTAATGTAATTATATAGTAATCTAAAATCACACTATTTTTTAACACACGATGTAGAATTTTTATCGTATTGATAACCGTTGTTACCTGGCAGAACCAAAAAGCTAAGTTTTTGTTGTTGTTGTTGTTAGCTGTTTTATGGTTTGATTAGTTCTTTAACCAGTTCTCCTTTGCTCGTCTCTTCAAGTCTGCGATCAATCGTTTAACCACCAATAGACCAAATAGTACTGATATACTAGACATATAAGTTAAACTGTCATAACATTATTTATATGGGTCAAAGTTTGTTATATTTATTGTAAATCGATGTATTTTGTGGAAATGAGTCAACAACTATGTAACAATTCTCCCCGTAGAGAGTGTCACTTTGACAACCAAAACTATCGATTCTTCACTGTCCCATGCACTTGCAGAAGGATTAAGGCTTTTAAATGTATAAGGCACTTTTATGTTATGTTAAACATATTATTCGTATAACACAATTAACCTGGTATTATTACCAGTGAATTTATATACACTCCAAAATCTATTTTCTTTTACCTAAACATACAAATAAATGAGACCAGTTTATTGAATTAATAATTTAGAATGTTGTAAAAAAAGTATACAGTAATGGAAATTTTAATCAACATAGTGATCACAATAAATCCATGAAAAAACCCAATGTACTAAGATGTATTCGGAATTTTTATTTAAATCAGCTTATTCAAATTTTAATGATTTGTGTTGGTGGAATATTAAATTTGTTTTCGTTGTAGTATACTCGTGTGGCTTTATTCATGTTGTACTTTTGATTTAAAAGAGGATCTTTATTTTTGAATAATAATTTATGTAAAATTATATTCTAGAAGGTTTTCATAGACAAATGGTATGTGTTACAAATATGTGACACTGCATAGGTAATACCATATAATTTATTCTATAGTAGGAAGGTATTACTATTGCTCAACTACTCACATGATTTTATTACCTTTTTTACTACAACACCTGGCTTCACCCGAGCATTTCTGTCAATCCACTATTAGAGAGGTAAAAAATATTGTACAGATTGAATTGGAGAGATTTCTTATACAAGGTAATTGCTATCTCATAAATTGATATCTAATAAATATCTCATCTTTTTTGGTGGACTGTAGCTTAACAAGGGTTTCGAACTACCGGGTGGTTGTTTTATCACATAGTTTATAAAAATGTATAACTAATTTAAATGTTACCATGACCACATACCACGGACCACATTCACAGTGTCCCACCTTTGCTATGGGGTTGCCAAGAATCGGATTTGTTTTTCATATTCGCATTCAAGTTTGTCTGCAATTATACTATAGTTGTATGCACTGCAAGCGAAGGTGAGCCAATTGAATCATCTCGAGTGACGAGCACCTGTTTCAGATTCTTCTTCTGCTCCAACGAAACGACAAAAAGACATTTGAACTTTACACGCCTATTGTAGGATCTCATAAGAAGTATTTCCTAATATGAGTTTACTTATGTTTACCAGCTACTTTATTGAACAATACAGCTCAATCCCCTCTATAGTTTTTGAGCGATGGGGATTTTAATTAAAACGAATAAACGGTATCAGGAAACTGACACATACTTTCTCCCTTTTAG
Organism: Allygus modestus; assembly: GCA_963675035.1. Classification (NCBI taxonomy): domain Eukaryota; kingdom Metazoa; phylum Arthropoda; class Insecta; order Hemiptera; family Cicadellidae; genus Allygus; species Allygus modestus. The sequence continues at coordinate 407,249,066 of OY776112.1, forward strand.
CCCAACTTAAATCAATAAATTACTTTTTATTTACTACATATAGAATACAAAGTACGGTCAAATGTCCATAAAATCTTGTAAACAAGTTGTTTTCAAAAATATTCACCAAAGTCCCTGTTTAGGAGGCACTACAGAATCCATCGCTACAGACGTGGTTTTAAGAGGGGAAATGCCCCCTATTCCCCCTCAGGATTATTAAGGGCCAACATATTTTAAATTTCCTCTGTTGGTCAATTCCAACTTGACAAGCATATCAAATTTGAACGAAATTGATCAATAAATAAGAGAGAAATAGTAATTTTTGTATTCCCTATCTATAGGAATAACATTGGACAACGTACTGCATTCACCGCAAAATGAAAATTTAAATTTTCCCCGGAACCAGTAATCGTAGAGTAGTAATTCAAGATACTAAATTATTTAGTTTTCTGAGGTCTTTTTAGTGGTGAATAGTAATATTTTTTATATTTATGTTTTTTATGAAAAATCCAAAAAACTGAATTTTTGATATTTTAAGTCTTGTAATTTCTGAACCCGAATTTTTAAAGAAATGCGGGTAGTGACATTTTGTTGTAAAACCAAATTTCTACAAACAACTTTGTTTAAATAACTTAATAACAAATAACTTTGTTTAAAGTTTAATCAAAATCGTTAGAGTCGTTTTTGAGAAATCTTGCTTTTCCTGTTTTTTGGTGATTTTTGGGGGATATGCCCCTTAAAAATAAAAAAAATTGAAAAAATGAAAAAAAACACCTGGAGATATTGTGGCTTAGTACCTACACACCATATTTAATAAAAATCAGACCATTGGTTAGGGCTCTGGCTCTGAACACATCCATACAGACAGACAGACACACAGACATCACGTAAAAATCACTTTTTTGAGTTCAGGGAGCACCAAAACGATTATTTCCACTAACATCTCAAATTATGAAATCTTTACGAAAGCATCACTTTCTCGATATACTATGTATAAGGGGGAGAAAGTAAAAAAACAAATAAATGTTCGGTCTGTGTATTATTAGTAATATAGAACTATGAAAACCAATAAGTTTTCTTTCACGACTTTCTTAGGTTTAATGTATGTGAGGTGCTAATTGTTTTAAAGATGGCAAAAATATTAAAGTAATTTTGTGTGGAGTAAACCGGCATGATTCAGGAGAGACGTGTATTTTTGACATAGTACACAAGAACCATTCTAAACTTGTACGGTTGCTAAAATAAAAATGATAATATCCTAATACCGATTATTTTTTTCTAATAATATTCACATTATCACTGTGTAAGACGCCGACACCACTAGACCGTGTGACGTGTGATAAGGCGAATATGAATGAAATATGAGTGATGAATGGATGAAATGCCTTGTGTAGCCTTGTTACTGACTAAGAGCGACTGATTATTTAGCCAGGATCATTAGTTAATAGCCCAATGACCAAATAATTAATTAATAGCTCTATATTGCTGTCACTAGACCCTTTTGAAGTTAGAATCAGCTTTGGTAGCCATTACATTTGCGTTGGTCTTCACAGTGAACAACATCAAACAACACACAATACAGCTCCCTTGCAACCTCAAAAACACCAAAATAGGATTACGTTTCTAAAAGAAAATTTCGAAATGAAATATTTCCCTTTGTGATGTTTAGTTTATCAAAGCCACTAATTACACATTATAATGAATGCTAACACTTTATTAGTTGTCAACGGTTAAAAATATGTGTACACTTATATGTACGTACTTAAATGAATACGGTAAATATTTAAACTAAATATTTACTACATATATAGTATGGAACAAGGCCCATAACTTATTCTATTAGGATTAATTTTAATACAATAATAAATGCTTCAAAATAAAGCAACATTGTGTAGGACAAGGGTAGAAGGGGCATTCATTGTGGGTGAGGGGTATGTTTTAAATAAGTGAAAACTCCATACGATTTTCTTAACTTGTAATGATTTAGAATGGTTTAGTTTTCCAACATAAAAACCGATTGGGTCTACACAAAAATCCGAAAGATGTTAAAACAAATTCGAGGACGAATACCAAGGTTAAAATATTTAAATATGCTAAGACTGAATGTGAAGGCTTCAGTTATACAGTGTTATATGGTAGGACAAGTCTTCAGACAAATAGGTACAATGTTGTAATGCTTGTCATGTAATAAAACTTCGTCGTAAACTATTCTTTTTCTTTTAAAGAGGTTGGCAGCCCCTTTTTGTCTTACTTTGCCCGTCCACACAGACTATATATCTGTGCGTGGAACGTATCCAGCAAAGCAAGAAGTGAGCTGTTACAGTACGAGTTGAATAGTACTGATAAAATTTACATGCCAGGGTTGGGATTCGAACCCAAGACAGCGCCGCTGCCTTGGTTCCGGAGTCCGACACCTTCACCACTAGGCCAGGGACTCACTAAAGTCTATTCAAAGTAGCTTTAGGATTGACTCTAGTGACACCTGTTGGGGTTAGTGTACACTATAAGGGAGTAGCTTCTCACCCGGCCAATGAAGGGGCAGCTTTGACCGAACAAAACCATAGCAACCAAACACATGTGTCCTGCAGTGCCTTTGTTTACTATCACCATATTTGAGGCGTCTGGATGTTTTTTACTCACTCACGGAAATAATAGTTAATTCGCAAATACCAGTTAAAATGTAAACGTTGTTTGTTTTGATTTGGATTCTTACAATGTTTTAGCGAATTTCCCCTATAGGGAAGAAGCTATTACCGTAGGTGACATGGTAAGACTTAAGCCCGAGACCATGATAACTTTTCGTTTTGAGGTTCCCAGATGCCAAAAACACCATTCGTTCAAATTTTTATATATGTATATATATATATATATATATATATATATATATATATATATATGTGTGTGTGTGTGTGTGTGTGTCCGTAAGCACGATAACTCTCGTAAAAAAGGTCCGATCTTAATGAAATTTGGTACAAATGTGTAAAGTACCATTTATTTGAACGAGTTCGAAAACCAGATGAATCGCACCATCCGAAGGGGGGTTTTTGGGGGGTTTTGTACCCCAAAAATGTGTTTTTGGGTTTTTCACATGTAATTTTAATTTAAATCAAATTTTAATTTATACCATTGAATTCAGCTTAAAAAACAAACAATTTAGTATTTTGATCATTGCTCTACGTCAATTGGTTACTGAGATATTGAAAGTGCTAAACACAGTACGTTGTCTAATGTTATTCTTATGGAGAAGAAGAAAAATTGTATATCTCACTTATTTATGAACATAAACTAGCGAAATTTGGTATATGGCTTGATCTGGTTGTGGTTTATTGTTGTTTGCACAAAAAAACAATTTTTCGCCTATGGTTCCTGCAGCAGAAAACCTAGGTACTTGGTCCCCATGTTATTCTTATGGAAAATACTTAAAATGTTATATATCGCTTATTTATGAATTTATATAGATGAAACTTGGTATGTGACTTCACTAAGATGAGTTCTATTGATATTTGCATAAAAACCCATTATTTTGTGTGCCTTGTTGCAGCAAACCTGCGTACTTATCCCCAATGTTATTCTTATGGGGAATAATTAATATTTTAAATATCGCTTGTTTGTGAATACATTTCTTATGAGTTCTGTTAAGTGTTTTAATGTGTAATGTTATATATTCATTGGAAATTCGCTGAGAATGCAGGTTTGCTGTGACGGGGGTATTGTTAAAATATCTGAGGTATTTAATGATTATTTCCCGTTGTTTTTGCAAACTGAGGAAAGTGGTTCCCATACTATGAAAGTAGCATCGTCTCCTGTTGCTTGTTCTGGAGTTGTGTTCTGGCAAGATTTCACCACAAAAGCTTCCGATAGCTGTCACTTGGGCGCTACAGTCAATCCTAAAGCTACTTTAAATAGACTATAGTTATAATTACTACTGACAATTTACTAGTGTTAGTAGTGCTAGTAATTGTGTAATGGTATAGTGGTGTTTGTGTGGTGTTTTATAGTGGTGTTTGTAGTGTTAATTTACTATTGACAATAAATATACTATCGGTACACGGTTTCAAGTAACAGGTTCCCTCCTTATTTCTCTTATAAAAAGCAAATGGTATATATTCTAACAACATTATTATACATGAATAATGTATTATTCTCAAATCAAATCGCTAAAAATATAGTTATACGTTTATCCCATTTTCCCATTTTTTATTAAAGATTTCAAATAAATAATAAACCCAACGACATTAATTTGTTAAAAACAGTTTATTGCATATCAAAATATTTTTTAGGGTTTCTACGCATCTAAAGTCAGAAGATGTCCAATATTTATTCCGGGGTTCAACTCGTTCACCTTTTAGTGTTTCATATGTTTTTTATTACAGACGAAAATTTTTATTTTTTTCAGGTTATTATATAAACATTGGTAAAGCAGTACACAAAATTCATACGTATTTCCTCAGAAAGCAACAAAAACAGTTTTTAAATCCATTAATCTTCTCCGTGTAACCGGTATCGTAAGGCATCGTTTTATTTAATGAGATAATTAAATCTCATTTCAAAAGCCTGAGCTAATTGTTTAGAGTTTAATAGGACTAATTTAAATATAACGTAGCTCTCTAAGCCAGGGTTCCTGATTCAATGGCCTTTCTGTCCATCTTGGAATATGAACTTCACTTACTCTTTTAAAATTATTCTTTAAATTAAAATGCATATGAAGAATCATAAATTAAATTTCATTTGACTTGCTTTAAAAATTAGCGGAGTATTTTATTGGTTTTTTGTACGAATTTTACTGTCCCATATTCAGATACTGATCAATATACAAACGACAAAATAAAAATATATGGATTCTACTAAATCTCTATACAGTGTGATGAATCACACTGTATAGTGATACAATTAAATCTTACTAGTGGCTTGTAGGAACTATTGTCAAAATATTTAGTTGTTGTGGATGTGGATATTCTATTTACTGTTTACTAGCTAAGGAGAACAAATCAGTATGAAAGTGTGGACATGTGTTAGTAAGTAAACGTAACAGACACAAACGTAGACAAAGTACAAACAAAGTAAAAGCTTTTTTTGAAATTAAATGAAATTGTTTTAAAGACACGTTAGGAATAAAAGAGAGAATAAATTAACTTTATGATCCAGGACGGATGGAAAGCGCATTAAGACCGGAGTCCTGGTTTAGTGGGTTTTATATTTAAGTAGGAATTTCGAAAACCCTCAATAATTAGCTCTGGCCTCTTAAATCATAATGTATTTAAAAAAGGTACATTTGCCTTTGCGCAAAATTTCTGAAGCTAATTAAAAAGGCTGAAACTTGCATTTAGAAGGCTGAAACTGCATCAATAACCTAAGAAAATTAGATGAGAAAAACCCCAACGGAGGCCTATTTTATGACATAATATCCATTTTAAAAATTACCTTGTTACAAAAAACCTATGTCCAAACTTTAAAATTAACATTTGATCAGCTGCAATAAAATATAGGGTGATTTAAGCTTTTACTTTGTTTGTACTTTGTCTATGTTTGTGTCTGTTACGTTTACTTACTAACACATGTCCACAGTTTCATACTGATTTGATCTCCTCAGCTAGTAAACAGTAAATAGAATATCCACATTCACAACACCTAAATATTTTGACAATAGTTCCTACAAGCCACTAGTAAGATTTAATTGTCTCACTATACAGTGTGATTGATCACACTGTATAGAGATTTAGTAGAATCCATATATTTTTATTTTGTCGTTTGTATATTGATCAGTATCTGAATATGGGACAGTATAATTCGTACAAAAAAACAATAAAATACTCTGCTAATTTGTAAAGCAAGTCAAATGAAATTTAAATTATGATTCTTCATATGCATTTTAATTTAAAGAATAATTTTAAAAGAGTAATTGAAGTTCATATTCCAAGATGGACAGAAAGGCCATTGAATCAGGAACCCTGGCTTAGAGAGCTACGTTATATTTAAATTAGTCCTATTAATTTCTAAACAATTAGCTCAGGCTTTTGAAATGAGATTTAATTACCTCATTAAATAAAACGATGCCTTACGATACCGGTTACACGGAGAGGATTTAAAAACTGTTTGTGTTGTTTTCTGAGGAATAACGTATGCATTTTGTGTATTGCTTTACCCACGTTTATATAATAACCTGTAAAAAATGTTTTTGCCTGTAATAAAAAACATATGAAACACTGAAAGGTGAACGATTTGAAGCCCGGAATAAATATTGGACAGCTTCTGACTTTAGATGCATTTAGAAACCCTAAAAAATATTTTGATGAAATATTAATATAATATAATTATAATTATTTAATATAATATTTGATGAAATAAATATTTTGATTTTGATTTGAATATTTTGAAGTATTTTAAAACTAAATACTGTTTCTATTGCACATACTACCTTTTCCGTCAATTTTATTTTATCTTGTAAACATTATGAACATTATTGGTTAATAAAATCCCTAAAATAAAATCATAAAATAATGAGTACAATTAACTACGAAGTAAAGCTGAGGTCAAAGACTTGGAATTGGGAACAACAGGAAATGACAGAGTAACAAAACAGGAAATAAACGGTCAAATTACACAGGTAAATGACCCAGGGTTCAAGCGAAAAAATCAAAGTAACTCACCAAAAATTCCAATGATGGCGGCGGAATGCTGACCAGCTACGGCCACGAATCACGGCGGGTGTATAAGTCCAGGATCGACGTGATTGGTTGACGTGGGCGTGGTCGACCGAATTTGGGGGAAACACGAAATCGGGGGAAACATATCGAGGAGAGATGATGGACAGTCAGAAAAGGAGAGGCAAGAAGTGAAGAGTTGGGAAGTAAGGGGGCTGGATCGAGTAAGTCCCGCAGCACTTAGGTTATAGTAAAATACCGGGTGTTGTCGAACTTTCCAACCAAATTCCACCAACGCAGGGCCAACAGAAGCACTACAGCGACCACTACCCAGAGGGAGAAGAGGACGGACCGTGTCTGCGACCGGAGGAGCCTTGGGAGAATTCTTCGAGACAACCACCGACAAGGGACCCGGGACCACTTCTGGACGCTGCGACCACTCCTGGGCACCTTGACCACTGCACGGGACCACGGAGAGGCGAGGACCGACCAACAACGCAGGGGGGACCGCCTGACAGCCAAAATTTCGGACTGCGTGGTATGTGATCTTCACTAAATTGCACCTCTAGTTAAAAGGGGGAAATTTAAGAGAACAGTCGAAGGTTAAGGGAAATGATTTGATAATAATAATTACTAAGCAATGATGAAGATATTTAAAAGGTAAAGCTTACTAAGACAAACAATAAATAATCTAAACAGAAAGGGGAAATCTATATATGTATATATATATATAAAATTAAGAAGCCTCAGAGTAAATGACAGGGTAAATTGTTAAAATAAATTAAAGGTGGTAGGCATAACCAGAATGGCCTATAGGCCAAGTTGAAGTGTAAAATAGTTGTACATAAAGATAGCAGTAGCTCGATGTCATTAACTATCGTTCAATTAATTTAGTAAGTGTTAATGAATAACTGATACATGAATGAATAATTGGTTATTGAAGTATAAAGGCCCACATGGCTTAATGTTTTAGTGTAATATAATGTGGCAATGTTTAATTTGGAAAGGTTTAAGGGTAATTATTTTGATGCGTAATTGATGGATGAAATATAAAGGACTAAACTATTAATAACGTGAATTGAGTAAACCTTTAATGGTAGATTAACGGCTACATGCCCAATAATGTAAATTAAATGTTAAATATCGAGTTGAGGGTGTGTATTCATATGGAAAGTGTGGACTGTGATGTATAGTTGTCTTAAAGAACTTTGGCCATGCCAGAACAGAGTGATCATTATTAATGATTTGTTAACTTAAGAGAGTTGTTGATTTATATTGTGTTTGTCATTTCAGTTGTATTTTATAAATAGGAGTTAGGGCACAGAGGCCTCTAATTAAAGGGTTATCACGAATAATTATCATTATATAATAAGGAGGAAATAATCATCAGATTCATGAATATTAAAAGGCATTTGTTATCACAGACGCTGGTGTCATTTCAATCAATTTCCTGGTTTCCATCTCACTAAGCTAAGCGAGTTATAATCCAAACTTAAGAGAGAAAGAAAAGAATCTTGCAATCTTTTAATTTCCAACTATTTATTTGTTCCGGCTTCATACAGTTTTAAAGTTAGCTTGGTAACTTATTTTACTGCAATCCTAAATTACAACCTTAAAAAATCTCATCATCGATCTACGCCCAACCAAATAAAAGTGCTAAATCAAGTTTTACAAATAATTATTAGTCTCTGACGCTTTACCTATAAATTTCAAAATGTTACTAAATATTACTATATATAGCGTATATATATAGTTATATATATTACTATTTGAGACTCCGCCACACTCGTTTGCCTTTTAAAATGCGCGTTTGATTGTATGTTGTGTGTAGCATGAACTAAATGCGTTGAGTGGAATTTATAAATTAAAACATCTTACTTATTCTTTAGCGGGATCATTTATTAGCTGCGACACTGGCAGCTAGAAATTTGTTTACCCTTGTTTCAATTTTATTTATTTTTTGTTACGGAATGTTTAGACCTCTAATTTGAGCTATCACTCTAACTACTACGACACGTTTTTCTTTAAAATCCAGTTTTCTTTCAAAAATTCATCAGCATATGTGATTTACAAACAACAAAATGCCAGATCTAAAACTATGTAGGTTTACTGTTAATTAAGGTTTAATACAGCAGGATTATGACTACATTAAAGTACAAGTAGATATGTATAGGTACATGTAAGGTATAGGGACTGAAAGCAATAGAGCTATGTTTCTGAATGAGGTAGGCTGACGGCTGCATGACCGGTTGATTGATTTGTATTCTTCTATCACTCTCTATACCTCTATGGTTTTGCTCTCAGGTTTTATTCCGAGACCTCTATCCAACACTTCTTTAACATAACAAGTTATTTACTTATATTAGCGAATTTCCCCTATAGGGAAGAAGCAATTACCGTAGGTGGCATGGTAAGACTTAAGCCCGAGACCATGATAACTTTTTGTTTTGAGGTCCCCAGATTCCAAAAACACTATTCGTCCAAATTGATGTATGTATATATATATATATATATATATATATATATATATATATATATATATATATATTTGTATATGTGTGTGTCCGTTACCACGATAACTTTTGAAAGAAGCACCCGATTTTTATGAAATTTGGCACAAATGTGAAGAGTAACATTTATGACTTTAAGTTCGAAAACCAGATCGATCGGTCTATGGAAAAGGGGTTTTATGGGGGTTTAAATATTTCCAAAAATCAGTTTTTTGAACTTTTTACCCTAAAATTTTGATAACACTAGATTTTACTTATAGCCATTTTTTAGAGCTTAAAAAACAAACAATTTAGTATTTTGAATCATTAAGCTAGGTTTAGTGGTTGTGGAGAAAAGTCAAAAAGGGTGTCCATAAAATTTCCCTTGTTAATCTTATGGGAATACGGTTTTTAGATTTTCCTCAGATAATTTCACTAAAAACTCCACATTTCTTTCTAACAATCAGTTTAGCTCTACAAAACAATTATTTTGGCGTTTTAATTGTTGTTTTACGTCCAACCGTTGCAGTGATATTCAAAGTGCTAAACACAGTACGTTGCCCAATGTTATCCTTATGGAGAATAAATAAAATGTTATGTTTCGATTATTTGTGTATGTATATTGATGAAACTTGGTATGTGGCTTCAACTAGTTGTGGTATATTGATAATAGCACAAAAAAGTTCTTTGTTGATTTTTCCCGGTAGCAGCAAACCTGCATACTCGGCCCCAATGTTATTCATATGGAGAATAAGTAAAGTTTTATATCTCCCTTAGTTATGAACCTAAATTAATAAAACTTGGTATGTAGCTTCACCTGGTTGAGTTATATTGATAATTGCAAAAAAACACCCTAACTTATCTTCCTTGTTGCAGCAAACCTGCGTACTCATTTATAATGTTATTCTTATTGAGAATAAATAAAATGCTATATAACTTATTAATGAATGTATTTTTGTGAAACTTGGTAAGTGGCTCTAGGTAGTAGTGATACCCATATATTTTCATTGGAAATTCGCTGAGTACGCAGGTTTGCTGCGACGGGGTATTTTTCTTTTAAAACACATCAGTTTTATTACAGTGTATAAAATGTGCTTGAAATTAGGAAATAGCTACCTTTTAAACCTCGGTGTTTTTGAAAACATTAGTTTAGGTTATACAAATGGTAAAAACAATTTGAACCCACTGATATAGTGTATGCCATACGTTCTTCACATCACTAAACAAACACACAACACAACCCCCGTCGCAGCAAACCTGTATACTCAGCGAATTTCCAATGAATATATAAAATAACACATTAAAAAACTTAACAGGATTTATAAGAAATATATTCACAAACAAGCGATATTTAAAATAATAATTATTCTCCATAAGAATAACATTGGGGATGAGTACGCAGGTTTACTGCAAAAAGCTACACAAAATAATGGGTTTTTATGCAAATATCAATAGAACTCATCTTAGTGAAGTCACAGACCAAGTTTCATCCATATACATTTATAAGTAAGCGAGATATAAAATTTTAACTATTTTCCATAAGAATAACATAGGGACCAAGTACCTAGGTTTGCTGCTACGGGAAATATAGGCAAAAAACTGTTTTGTGCAAACAACAATAAACCACAACCAGATGAAGCCATATACCAAATTTTGTTCACTTTATGTTCATGAATAAGCGAGAAACTTACTGTGTTCAATATCTCAGTAACCAATTGATGTAGAGCAATGATCAGAATACTAAAGTGTTGTTTTTTTACGCTGAATTAAATGGTAGAATTACCAATTACCAAAGTATGTAATGATTGCAATCTATTCAAACAAAGCATAATTTGTGTGTATCGTTATGTAGATGGCATTATATATCTTTTTAACGGAAATGAAAATGCTTGTCAAGAATTTTCAAACTATTTAAACAAATTATCAGATAAGATTCACAATGGATTCACAATGGAAACTCAAAATGAAATGATAAACTTCCTAGACTTAACAATATATAGAGAAAATAAAAAAAACATGGATTTAGAGTATTTAGAAAACAGATACAAACAGAATTACTCATTCCTGCAACATCCAACCATCCCTGGCAACAAAAGATGTCAAGCTTTCATTTCATGATAAACAGGCTCCTTAAAACTCCTATGAATCAAAAAGATTACGAAAATTAAAAAAGAGTAATAAAATCCTTAGCTATAAGAAATGGGTATAAGGGTAACTTAATTGACAAGATCATTAAAAAATAAAAACAAAAACGCTCAAAACAAACCAAAAGAAAACAAAGAAGAATACATGTGCATGTCATATAGTTTTGTATTAAATAAACCAGTAAGGAAAAAATTTGAAAAAACAAACTTCAAAATAGGTTTCAAAACGAGAAATAACTGCTTCAATATAATCAAGAAATATTTCAATGAATCAAACCTCCAAAACAATGATAAATTTAATAAATCAGGAATTTATACGATTGATTCCAAATATTGTCAAACATTTTACATAGTACAATCTGTTAGAACATTTACTTGCAGGTACAAAGAACATATCCAAGCCATCAAATCTAACAACTGTACCACTCAAAAGTCTACATTTGCAGAGCATATTTTAACAACTGACCTACGGTAACCTACAAGAAAGTTTAGAAATTTTATCATTTGAGAACAAAGACAGTAAAATGAATGTAAAAGAAGATCTTTTTATATATACGAACCATTTTGATGACCAAAATAATTCACTAAATGTTATGCAAGCAGAACAAATAAATCCAATTTTTGAAAAAATCAAGGAAATTAAAAATAAAAGACCACACACCCTGTATTAAAAACTTGACATGTAGGTTGAATCATATGATTTTATTTACATTTAAGTTATTTTTATATTTTTTAAATTATAGGTTACGTATAAAAGAGTTAAGACGCTGTGAACATGGCATTATAGCCGAAACATGTGTCAGCACAATAACATTAATTTAAAAGGGTATTAAAAACTTGACATGTAGGTTGAATCATATGATTTTATTTACATTTAAGTTATTTTTTATATTTTTTAAATTATAGGTTACGTATAAAAGAGTTAAGACGCTGTGAACATGGCATTATAGCCGAAACATGTGTCAGCACAATAACATTAATTTAAAAGGGTACTCAGGTATTTTAAATAAATTTATAATTATATATATATATATATATATATATATATATATATATATATATATTATTAGATTGAAAAAAAACTTCCAGAGTACCCTTTTTAAACATTTTTATTTCACAACGTGTTTCGGCTATAATGCCATTTTTAAAGTGTATAAAAAGTATAATCTTTTACTTATACTTTTCATACACTTCGAAAATGGCATTATAGCCAAAACGCGATGTGAAATAAAAATGTTTAAAAAAAGGGTACTTTGGAAGTTTTTTTTTCAATCTAATAACATTATAAGTAGCCCTATTCATGAACTCAAGTGGGAAATCTACAGAAATGGACCACCTATGACAAGTTGTTCACAAAATAAAATAAATATGTGTATATATATATATATATATATATATATATATATATATATATATATATATATATACAACCGTTTTGGCATCTGGGGACCTTAAAATGAAAATGTATCATGTTCTCGGGCTTAAGTCTTACTATCACACCTACAGTAATAACTTCTTCCCTATAGGAGAAATTCACCAAAAGTAATGCTTATTTTACTTTTTAATGAAATAAGACGATAGTGTGACTTAAATATTGGTGTAAGGTTTGTGGTGAAATTGGTCGATCCGTTGTAGGTCATAAGTGATTGATCTGTACCATCTTCCCCTCATCACCCCACATCTTCCCACATCTTCCCCTCATCACCCCATATCTTCTCACATCTTCCCCTTATATATTTACTATATATGACCTTGCGTCTACAAACATTACATGTATTCTTCGTTAAATTTCACTGTTAGTGATGATGAGTTTATGCTATTTAACCCTTTGAGTGCCAGAGTTTTTTTTTTTCACTGGTCGTACCCAAAAGTGACCGAGCTTGCGAAAGGGTGTATCCCAAAAAGTGCCAGGGATGTATGAACTTTGAAATGTAGTCTTTGAGAACAAAAATCACCAACAAACAAATTCTTATCCTAAAAATAATTTACATCAAAATATCTTCGTTCTATACATAATTTATCGAATGAAGTAATCGATACTTCAATAACAAAACCGAATCAAACGATGCATTAATTTAAAGTAACATAATCGAAAGTCGACTCAATCAATCAATCAATCAAAATATCCTTATTCATCATCTGTACATTATTGGTAAATTGAATAGTGTCAATATATTACATTTAAAATAATTGTACGATAATGTTAACTTAAATATAAACTTAATATACTCGTAATATAAACTTAAAAATATAATAATAAACAAAACTTCAGATATATCGTTGCAAGGTACTTTTCGGTTGATCAGGTATAACCTAATATCGTTGCGGCGTACTTTTCAGAAAGAAGATTTTCAGCAATATATCACTCAAACGAAACAATTACTGCAGACATTTTCTATCACTGTTTGAGAAGAAGTTTGAGGACGTTTTGGGATCTGGAGTCCGACCCCATGTTCAGGTAAGAAGAATATCTGGAACACAACAAAATCAGTAGCACTTGCAGGAACGAATCACATAAAAGCTAAAACAGTGAAGTTTAAAATCAGTCAAAAAATAAAACAAAAGAAACATAAAAGTCAAATACATAAACCAGACATCATTACTGCAGATCTATACAGCGCGGCGAGTCTGTTCTTGTGTTTCAACTTTGCATTTCACTAATTTTTATGTTCGAGCAGGTATTCTTCTCATCTAGAACAGGACCAGATGATGATATGATGGGAGTGGGGGGTGGTAGGATTAGATGCCAGATCCTGAAATGTTGTGAAACTTATTTTTTTAATCTATGAATGAAAATGTTTGAAATAGTTCCTTAAATTATAACGTGGTTCATATTATGATGTTAATTCTGCTAGCTCAAATTAACATAACATTCTTGACAGAGTATTTCATTTCAATTTAGATAATCCTTGTAGGATTTCCGAAACAAAATGTAGTAGATTAACAAACAACCTCATTGGTCCGACAGTAGAGTTCCCAATTCGACAACTAGCTTATAGCTTTCATTGTGATACGAGTGTTATGTCAGGAGCTTATAGTAACACTAATTAACTGAAAGATTAGATTAAAAATGATGAAATACGCCAGTTTACTAATCCAAACCCGACAATAATTGCGGAGGATTTGTTTGATTTTAATTATCAACGGCAATGTCAATACATACATAAATTGATATAGATTGATGACATGATAAGTACATTAAAAATTCTTATGAGCAACCATAAATTATAAATAATTTAACAATAATAACAATATTACACAGTAAAATAACAAAAATATACTACAAAAGCATATTAATTTAGGAACTTGTACATATTTAGGAATTTATCATACTACTACCTGAAAGTTTATAAATACATTTTCATCTTGTGAATGTGTGAGTGAAGTGCATATATGTGTTAGTGTTCAGATGTGTTTTATTTAATCTACTTTATTCTGAAGATTCCTAGGTAATTAAAAATTAGATAATGACTAATAAACTATTTTAAATAGTTCACCGACTTCATAAGTAATAACATGTTTTGCATATTTTTTTGTTGATCACCACCCCTTACGGGTTCTCTCTGAAATCAATATACTTACTGATTTCAGATATATGATAACAAAACCGATTCAAACGATATCTTTAAATATAATTCTGAAAGCGAACATTTTAAGTCAAAATTGTGGTAGTTTGGCAAAGCGCAGGATGATGTGAGTCGGCTCAAATTGATCCCAGGGACTCGGTAAAAATAGCAGTATTTCTACAAAGTTAGCAAGACACGAGAAATAGAGTGAAACATCCCCCATAAGAAAGGTATTGGAATTTTAAAACGTCTGTTTTGTTTACATTAAAACATGTGATTAAGTGGCTACTTCGTTTACGATCCGACACGTGCTCCTACTTGGAACAAGGTTAGGGGCTATCGTCCCTTCAAGACACTAGTATTAATTTAAAGTAACAGAATCGAAAGTCGACTCACAACGATATATCGTTGCAAGGTACTTTTCAGAAAGAAAAATGTAAATCAATAAGTGTATAGAATACACGACTTTGTACGCAAAATATAAAACATTTAGTAGAGAAATTTAATAAGTTATAATAGATTCATCTGAAATGTAATTGATTGTTATAATATATATATATTTATTGAAAAAAATGATACAACACAGGTATGTGCTAAATTACAAGTAATTCTGTAGTACGCCGATTAGACACTAATTAGTTTTTGTTTAGCGTAGATTTATAAACGTCTGATGATATCCACTACTGTGTATGCATAGTTCACTCTGTTACAAAATGGAATAAGAAATAATTAGCCACATTGCTAGTTGGTTTACATCCAATCAACGTATTTTACTTGATTACCATATTGAATAATCATCAGTATGGTAGTATGTAATTTATTTTTACTGCTATTGTAACCTATTGTTTGGCCAAACGTGTATAATAGCCTCTAATAAAGACAAAGCAAAAAATAAGATTGCATTTTATGACATTTTTAAGTGTTTACAATGTAATTTTAATTAAATGATAATTATTAAATTATATCTTAGTGTGTAAATTGTATTCATTGTGAACAATTATCTTTAGTTAAAAAACCCGTTTCTGATTAAATATAAATATTTTAACTATTAAAGCGTATATCTGAAAGTATTTATGTAACATATTATTTTACGGTTAGGTTCAGTGCAAAACGCATGTACAAATTATCTATAATATTATAAATATGAGGTGGTTTCTGTCTGTCTGTCTGTCTGTCTGATGTTCCGGGTAAACGGAAAAACTACTGAACTGACTGCGCTGAAACTTTACATAAAGGTAGATCTTGAACCCATGCAACACATAGGCCTATCCACGTCATTTAAATCCCCTCGGGCTACGCCCCGTGAACGTCCTAAGTTTCAATGTTTATATTTCAGAAAAAAGTGAACATTCAGAAACTGTAATACGAACAGCTGAGGACACTTTCATTTGACAGCTTAAAGATCAGAAGCAAGAACAGCTGTTTCAAGCTAACTTACCTTTCTAACCCGTGCAAATGACGGGTACATTCTACAAGTAACATATATAATGCCATAGCGTGAGTCGGTCATTAGTGATTACACGTACCGCTCTAAACAAACCTGAATAATATCACGGGCTAGGATCAGATAAGATATAGCTTACGAATTTTTCACAATATGATCAATTATCTACAATAATATTAATTACAATGATTACTAAAATTCCTTAATAAATAACTTAGCTTATAATAATAATTTCCGAAAGAAAAGAAAAATGTATGTTACTTGCATATTACAACTATTTGTTTTATACAACTTATATGATTCACACCCTAACCTTTATCTTACTATATTTGACCTTAACCCAAACCAAAACATATAAGGTTTTTTATTAATTTTGGTATTGGTATGTGAGTTTAATGTATAATATTTAATCTCTGTAATTTCTACTGTCCAGTGTGATTTCTCTTTGGTATTCACTTTTATAAATTCTCTCCTTAATCCATTTTAATTTTGTGAAGAATCCATCCTTTAACTGAATTAAGTTTTCAGGCAGATTTAATTTTATATTTAAAATAATTTAAAATTCGCCATACCTAGATCGTTGTGGTGGAATTTTCCTTTGTCTTTCAAAACCTTTCTGATTATTAAATTATAATAATGTTTTAAAAACTTGGCTGAAGGGTTTAGCTACTAAATCAATAATTGTGCAGCATTTATTCTAAAGCAAGTAGTTTATTTTATTCATCAAAATATATTTTTGTTTAACTCAGTAAACGTATTATATTTCAACTAATTCTCCATTAAAAAGTTCAATAGCGTTGTGGAAATGTAACTAGTCAGGGAATCTAGAAAGTAAGAAAAGCTCTTAGCAAAAAAATATATTATTTTGTTCTAAAGTGAGATTTATAAATAAATATTTACTTTACATCGGTAATATGAGTATTCTACATTATCCACAGTAATCTCAAAATATAAACTAAAGATCAACTACCAAACTCCCGTCAAGTATTAAGACCGATAGACCCCAATTCAAATGTCATTGAGATCAAACGCATTATATTACGTGCGCACAGCCTGTAAGCAAATTTTTCAATCGGTCAAAGGACATGACTGAATAAAGCAAACGGGTTTGCACGCAGCACGCTAACGTGAGGGAAGTGAATTTCCACATATAAAACTTTTAAAACTCAAAACCAGTGTAACAACATAAATTTATTCCAATTTTATTGAAAACTGAAAACATTGATTTTTTGGTTGTTCTGACTCTCCTAGGTTCATTTACCTGCAATGCTGGGAATAAAATTGTGCGCATTATAAGGTTAGGAGAAGGTCCAGTCAGGCTTGAAAGTAGGCCTGAGGTTGCTGGGAATGATAAAAGTACACCAACAATTTAATATCAGACTTTTCTAATGTAAAACCCCCATAAGACAACGTACTGTGATTAGCCGATACACATTTTCTTTAATAACTCGGTAAATATTTATGCTAGAATGACCAGAGAGGTCTTACAACTTTCGCCCCTTTAATTCCAATCTTTTTACATGCAATAATTTTACATCTGGAGCTTTTCTGACCCTTTTTGGGCCCAAAAAACTCGAAATTTGAAAGATTAATCCCAAAAAATGGGTTTAGAGTTTTCCGATTGTTTTGCCCAACGAACTTGTCCAACAGATTACAGAAAGGAACGACCCTACCAAATTTGAAGTTAATCAGAAAAAAATGCGACCGCTAGAGTGCATACACACACACACACACACACACACACACACACACACACACACACACACACATAAATATATATATATATATAATAATTATGTAATAATTCTGTAATTCTGTAATAATTCTAAATGATATATATATATCATTTTGAACGACCCCCCAAAACGTGTTCAGAGGGTCACGTTAGGAACTTCTATGGTGATCCCGGGCTTAAGTTTCACCGTGCGGGTCATGCTAATAGTTCATTTTTTTATAGGAAATTCACTAATAAACCTGACATCCGTTTGACAGTTGACACAGTTCATCTTTGATTTATATTGGTCGTGTTCCTTATAAACAATAAATGAGTTTTTCAGGTTTGGCGAAAATTTAATAATTGTCATTTAAAATATGAAAAGGTAATATCGAATTTTAACCAGGAGAAATTTCAGACTGATCTAAACCAGTTGTGAGGTCGACATTGGGCACAGAAAATGAAGATGTCATAGCATGTGGGTAAGCCTTTGGCTATCCATCAAGGCATGCTTGCAGACAGCAGTCCGGCGGAGGACGGAAGGTATTTTCCAAGATTGCACTCCCTCTCTGGACACGGGAACCTTGTCTGTTAGCCTAGAAGGGCAGAGCAGACCCACCTGTTAGAGTGCTGATAAACACCTGGTGTAGGAGTTACAAGAAAGGGCCCTCCAAATGTTCAATTGACTACTCATCCCGTCCCTTCAGTCAATACTTGCAGAACGTTTCATTCCGGTGACCTACGAAAGTTATCACGTGGTCCTACTGGTCTGCCAAGGTTACCTGATCCACCAGTCTAACATTCAACCCAGCTGTTATTTAAGGAACTAATAGTAAACATAATGAATGCGTTCAATACATTTTATATTTTATCCCTATCGCAAGTAGCACCAAAGTAGTCCAATGGAAATTAATACATTGTTCTCAAATCGCTCTGGTCTAATAAAACATATGGTAAAGTATATCTGTCGTCTGTTTTTAAATTCATTACTATCGTACACAACCAGGGAGGTTTATTGTATAACCGGAGGTAACACTGATGAACAAAACTGCGAGCCGTTCTTTCCAAATGTTGGCGAGGCAAAGAACTACTCGCTGAAATCAAACGAGTCGACAAAGTGAATCAAACAAGTACTTATCCATGATTTGAAACTCAATTAACTTGTATTTGATTATTTCCTCATAATTAATCATTTTTAACGGAAAGATTAGATACATAAATCAAACAAAAAAATGAATTTACTCCAACTTTGATTGCTTTTATTTCAGTGATTTTCATGAGTAGATTCATTTATAGGAATAAAACAGCCAATCAGGATAGTTCAAATAACGATAAATTTACCTCACCAGTGTAAAACCTGACAAAATAACCGGCTCGCTTTTTTTTAAAATTCGTTAAGCAGTGTTACCTCCAGTTATACAATAAACCTCCCTGTACACAACATTGAAAAACAAACAAAAAAACAGACGGAATCATTTATTGTGAAATTCGTCTGGCAACAGTGTTGGATGAGAGGGGTGAGGAGGGAATCATATGGGCAATCAACCATCGGACCATCTTCATACGGTCTACTCTAATAGTATTCATAAAAGAGTAAAGTAGCACTGATCGTCAACGAAATTAACTGTTCAAACAGTCTATTTGAAATGGTTTGAAACTGGACAGAGGTGTCATTGGTCATTGGGATATTTATTAATGACTCTTTCTAAGAACAGGTCGACCTTAGATAGTAACAAGACCAGTGTTTGGACCGTTCCCTATCAAAACGTTAAACATTCCACTAGCGTAGATACACAAAAACTAAAATAAAAGTATATCGAAATTATCACATCTTCTTAGCTACAGGTTTGCTTCGATATAAACTAGCAGACGTAATAATAACATTCGAAAATCCTCTAGTTTACTGACCTCATCCTTATTCAATCTAATTGTCACATTATGGCTATTATTGATGGTTGGTCTGACTTATTAAAATCGATTCCTTTTTCCCGTCCTATATATATTTAACTGTCATTTATTTTATTAAGGTTCAAGTGTAAATATATATATTAAAGGGTTGTACAAGTTATGTAATTCCATCCAAAAATATATTTTAAATTCGTTTTTTATTTTTCATATTTGAATAAAGTTGCCCTAAGGCGGGTTGCCTATTGATTACTATCTCTGATGTCCATCGATTAGCTAATTCAACCTAGCCAATGGTCGAGTGGGCATGGATATTGCCAAATGACACAACACACAGGAAACCAGTGAACTGACATAAAGGCCAATTAAACTGCTTTTATCTGGTTTATTTCTCGATAACATTAGTCTGTGCTATATACAAAACCTTTCAAAAGAGGTATACAAAATGATGTTCCATTTCGATCTATCTATACATCTTCTCAGACACTTTCAAACTAAGCTTGCATCGAATTACTGTTGTTAAAAGTGTTGTGTATTTTTGTTTTAGAGGGTAATGGTCACTCTTAATGGTTTTTGGAGTATGGATTACGATACACAGCTAAAAGTGAAACAAAACATTAAAATGTACAAAGTGAAAGAGGTGTAGAGGTTTGTCACAAAAAATGTTTGAATTATCTATTTTTGTGGAACTTCCGAGTAAATATTTCCAGCTCATAGCAATAAAATTTAAGTTCATAACAAGAGTAGGTATCATAGTAAATATTACCTCAACATTGACTAGTTCTTAAGATTTGTGCGTGATTTGTTTTCCAAATTAATCCCCAAATAAATTATTCAGTTGAACAATATTCCACGGGCAGTATTTCGTATGTTAGTAATGTTAAGACAAGAACGTATTCTTTTACGCTAATAATTTTAATTAAATACAAAAAAGTTGTTGGATTGTTTACAATATAGCATAACTATAGAGGAATGTTCTCTAAATGTTTGACCATGTCTCTAATATTGTTGTAGTCTT
The DNA here is from genome assembly GCA_963675035.1 of Allygus modestus. Classification (NCBI taxonomy): domain Eukaryota; kingdom Metazoa; phylum Arthropoda; class Insecta; order Hemiptera; family Cicadellidae; genus Allygus; species Allygus modestus. The sequence continues at coordinate 407,269,966 of OY776112.1, forward strand.
CTACTGACATATCAAGACAGTTTGAAAATAGTGTATTTCTCTCTTCAAGCATATTTACTCAGAAGTTCTTTAACACACGTGCTTGCATAGTACTCATGAACTTGTATTCTTAGGGTTATGATATTTACTTTCACTTAATCAATAGAATCGTTTTGATATTTCAGTTCGAAACTTAACAAATATAAATACTGAGCTAATAGGAAATAAATACATTAAAACTAATTGTTTGTTGTATGTTTACAGATTTATGTATTTAAAATCTTATTGAACGATGTATTGTTTAAAGAAAATGAGTAGATATATATATATATAGCTGTTTAATGGCTTCGACCCATTAGAAGGGAGACTAGGCACTAGGCACTGCCACTTCGGCCGTGTTAATATTCCAGAGGTTGGAATGCACACACATGTGTCACACGCTATAGCAAAATTACCTGTATATTTTCGCCTGAACCCTTGCTACAAAGTCACATTTCCTGTTTAAGCGTATCTTATAACTTATGAATTGACCAAAGGCCCATCATGTGTATACCATAACTACAAAAAATGTCTTATGCCCTACCAAATTTGGCTTAAGTTATTATTTTGTGTTACGTTTTATTTAAAAAATCAGAAAATACTTTTTGATAAAATTTAAATATGTATATTTAGATCTATGATGGGTTTATTTAATTAATATTCTCAAAGTAGGTTATCGCAAAGATTATTAAAATTTAAATTTTTCGTAAATAAATACCCATTATGTTTTGTATAATACAAAAAATTCTCTACTTATTTCGTGTTCGAAACAGATCGAAATGGGGCATTGTATTTCAGTCCTGGTTTTATTCTTGCGTGTGAGATTTAACACCGTGATTACGTTAATTGTTGGTCAAATAAAAAACCACTCTTGGTTATTACCGCGTGTAAAGATAGTAAAAGAAAGGTCAAGCAGTTCCTCCTTCAACGTGACTTATTTGGGTCATTGCTATATAATGTATATAAAATAGCTATTTAAGAAACATTACATCAACGAAAAAAGTGTTAACGGTAAATTAATTTTTATATTTTATCCAGAAAATTAAATGAAAACTGAAATAATTTTAATTTATTACATTGTTTAAAGGGTTTAAAAACGCAGATCCCTCTAGTTCTATAGTGATTGTAAGATTATTATATGATAATTTAATAAACAAATTATCTGGGTTTCTTACCACTTCATTGATAGATTTTAAGTTATTCCGTCTCCAAAAAGTGTAATGACACTTTAAAATGTTTGAAAAAAATTGTCCACCATTTTTAACCTAAAAACTGGCTGGTAAATATTTAAATTAGGTTGTAATTTTGGCAGAGTCTAGGTGTGTCGGTCAAAGTGCGTTGTTTTCTGAAAACCCGGCTAATCTAATATTAATAATCGGTATGATAATGTTTTAAAACAATATTTGTGTTTAGCTGACTTGCGTGATCCCGGCCTAGAGAATTATGAGTCCATGAATACCGTGCTGTATTTTATGGCATAAGAGATAATGATATTTGCGATTATTGAAAATGAATCAAATGATACCGGGTTAGTGTGTTATACAAATTACAATAAAATTGCAGGCATCAGATGTAATTAAGTATTGCAATGATTAATATTTGTGGGGAATTTCCCCGTATATTATCAAAAGAGCTGTGGTATTCCTAAGTTATAAATGTTATATCGAAAACTTAAAAAAGTTTGTTCAAAATCAAAAAATGAAATACAATATCTAGTGGATTGTAGAGGAACCAATCTTCTGTTTATTTTGTATTGGATATACTGTTCACTAGAAAATAAATCGATACTCATGTTTATATTTCACACCTAATTATATAATCAAAATCTCAGTGCTCATTTAAGACCAAATCAAATGATCGATGCTTAATCTACATTAATTACAGCTGGTAATTACCTCATTTTAATGTTTTGAAATTGTGTGTTTTACTTTAAGGGAATTTAAGGGTTTAAAAATATGTGTCCGTCAGAATCTTCCCCATCTACTATCATACGAATAGCAGGTTTCAACTTGATAGGCCGTACGATAGCTCAGAAACCAGCGCTAAGACACGGATTTGCCATTTTTTCTTTACGCAAATATATATTTGGATTCGTAGGTAAGTAAAGTAAAATACGATGTAAGTTGTAATAAGTCATAAGAAGACAACGATTATTTGTCTCCATCGATCTACGGGGATATATATATATTATTTAATATATTTAGGTTAAATATATTTAAGATATAATATGTTTAATTTTATTATATTTTCCTGATGTACTGCCTTGTTCAAGTCAAAATCGAATATGATTCAAATTTTTGCACACTAGCAAAAGTGCTGCAAAAAATTAGTTGTTGTAAAGTAGAATTTTATATTTTACATTAGATGTAAATTATTCGGTAAACGTAGAACAACTGTTTAAACTGTCTTCTAAAAGATTTACTCACCACGCTTAACATTATACATTTTAAGTCACGACATTATACTCTCACTATATACTCTCACATTATTCTCTCACTATATACTCTCACATTATACTCTCACTATACACTCTCACATTATACTCTCACTATATACTCTCACATTATACTCTCACTATATACTCTCACATTATACTCTCACTATATACTCTCACATTATACTCTCACTATACACTCTCACATTATACTCTCACTATATACTCTCACATTATACTCTCACATTATACTCTCACTATATACTCTCACATTATACTCTCACTATATACTCTCACATTATACTCTCACTATATACTCTCACATTATACTCTCACTATACTCTTTAAAAAGCTACAATATGCTTTTTCAAACTCCAAGAACTCTTGCCGTGTTCTACAGATACTTGAGTCAGAGCTTCTTATTATTAATAAATCAAAATCAACTAATAGCTGATTGCAATACAAAAAGAAATATGTTAATTGTAGTCGTGTTAGCATACAATAATAAATGACGAATAAGCCCTTGGTTTGGTTTGCGTGTTGGAAAATGTCTCACGTGTGTTGGTTTTGTAATTGCATGTTGGCGACATGATTAATATTTTATGGTATTCACTGTCGTTTTAAAAATGCATGCCGTAAACTTTTTTTATTACGGCATGAAAATACAACCAACGCTAATTTTTAATAATCTGTTATTGTTACGATTGTTGAAAAAACATTCTAGCAGAGCATAAACTAATGATTATAATGGGTCATATATATTTATAGTAACATGTGTTTGGCATCAATTACTTATTTGCATTATAGGTTGATATTGCAAGCTTTAATGCAAGCTTTAAAGCATAATGCAGTGGTTGATCATTTAAGTAACTAAAATATAGATGAAAACGCATATTATTATATATTTAAAATTACTTTAAGGGCTGGAATTTAAGAGCAAAACCTCTAAGTTAATTTATACCTAGACTTTACTAGGTTATCCATTGCGAACGGGGTTTCGTTTGATAATTGAGAGACATCGGTCGTAAATATATTTTATTGTAATTATATTGATTCATTTGTAAAATATGAACTAGAGGTATGTGCTACTTACATGTTAAATCGTCTCTCGTAAAGCAAATAAATAGTTTTGGGGTGAATCTTACTACATGTGAACCAATATTAGCCGTAGGATTACTCTGGGGAGATTATTTTCATCCAAAGCTTAACATACATGGATTAATATGTTTACTTAGAGTTGTAAAACTTAGTTGACGTTCAACTAAAATCCCTAAGCTGCAATGGAAAAGTTTTTATTTCTCTTGGAATGCGGAATACCAAGGGATATGAATTTGAATAATGTTTGTGTATTAACTTTCAAACAGTGAATTAAAAAGTTTGTAGAGTAAACTCTTAACTCAAACTCGAAATTAAATTTAATTAAAGTTTTGCTAAATTAAATAATAAATTATTTAGTCAGCTCTTATTCAAATATAAATACTCTGTCGTTAATAACAGACAAAGGATGTTTGTAATTGAAGTTTTTCCTGTTAAAAAGAAGAAGAGAAATTTTTACAGTTTTTTCACACAGTTGTCACATCTTAGTTATACAACGACTGTACTTTGTCACACAGGTACAGTCACAACGTCTTAAAACTGTTAAAGTCACACAGCTGTTATTCAATAGTTATACAAAGTTATACAACTGGCATAGTCCCATAATGCCCATACCTTGGTCATACAACTGTCACAGTTACACAGTTGTCACGAAATTCAAAGTCATACAAACGAATTACGTAAGCCTACTGCATTTAAATACTAAATAGAGTGAATTATTTTTGTGAAATCCTAATTCAACTCCATTGTTTGCCGAACTAAATTAGATTTACCTAATTTCTATGTCTACAACGCAATCATTGTCCGTGATAATAATCAACTAAATAAACAGACAAACAGACAAAGAGACAAAGAGACATTCCTCATATTAATAGTTCTATTTGAAAAGTGAATTGTTTATACAAATTTAAAACTTTTACGAAAGTCTAAAATATATTCATCGTAATTTATAACAATCCCTTTCACGAACTTATTGCGTGATTTAAAGTGTTATTTTCTTAATTTAATCAAACAACGCTGGTCTGGAAAAGACTGCAAACTCTTATACAAAACTTTCTCTTAAACACTCTCACTAATCATGAAGGAGCTTAAATTAAATTTTAATCTGAGTCAGGAACGATCTTGACTTTACATCGCTGTGCCACTTTGACGTTGCCCCTTCAAACTGCTAAATTAAAAATCAAATTAACAACATTTACTAATTAATCATACTTTTGGTTCTTTACCACTAAAGCTTTAATTTTGCCCCTACTTTATGTAACGTAATAGTTTATATTACTAGCGAATTTCCCCCATAGGGAAGAAGCTATTACCGTATGTGGCATGGTAAGACTTAAACCCGAGACCATGATAACTTTTGTTTTGAGGTCCCCAGATGCCAAAAACACTATTCGTTCAAATTTATGTGTGTGTGTGTGTGTGTGTGTGTGTGTGTGTGTGTGTGTGTTTGCCCGTTACCGTGATAACTTTTGAAATAAGCAACCGATTTTGATGAAATTTGGCACAAATATGGAGAGTAACATTTATGACTTTAAGTTCGAAAACCTGATCGATCGGTCTATGGGAAGGGGTTTTTATGGGGGTTTGAAATTTTCCAAAAATCAGTTTTTTGAACTTTCTACCCTAAAATTGTAAAAACACTAGATTTTGGTTATAACCATTTTATAGAGCTTAAAAAAATTTAGTATTTTGAATCATTAAGCTAGGTTTAGTGGTTGTGGAGAAAAGTAAAAAAATGCGTCCAAAAATTTCCCATTTTAATCTTATGGGAATACGGTTTTTAGATTTTCCTCAGATAATTTCACTAAAAACTCCACATTTCTTTCTACCAATCGGTTTAGCTCTACAAAACAATCATTTTGGCGTTTTAATTTTTGTTTTACGTCCAACCGTTGCAGTGATATTCAAAGTGTTAAACACAGTACGTTGACCAATGTTATCCTTATGGAAAATAAATCAAATGTAATATTTCGATTATTTATGTATGTATATTGATGAAACTTGGTATGTGGTTTCAACTAGTTGTGGTATATTTATATTAGCACAATAAAAGTTTTTTTTTGATTTTTACCGGTAGCAGCAAACCTGCATACTCGGCCCCCATGTTATTCATATGGGGAACAAGTAAAGTTTTATATCTCCCTTAGTTATGAACCTACATTTATAAAACTTGGTATGTAGCTTCACCTGGTTGAGTTATACTGATAATTGCAAAAAAACACATTTCTTTCTTCCTTGTTGCAGCAAACCTGCGTACTCAATTATAATGTTATTCTTATGGAGAATAAATTAAATCCTATATATCACTTATTAATTAATGTATTTTTGTGAAACTTGGTAAATGGCTCTAGGTAGTAGTGATACCCATATATATATATACACTGGAAATTGGCTGAGTACGCAGGTTTGCTGTAACGGGGGTAATTTTATTTTTACTTTAAACACTTTTTAATAATTATTCAACAATTGTTTAGTGATGTTTATAAATAACCATACATATGTAACAATTACAGTACCATAAAAATATGTAAATAAGTAAATAAATGTGCCTAAAATTAAAAGACATTTTCCATTTTTGTCTTAAAGTTTTACTTGCCCATTTCAGAGTAGGTCAAACACAAATGCTAAATATGTATCTACGTTTATAGTTAACCAATAATGTCTATTATGACTATAGCAGGCGTTTGAAAATAGGAGTTTTCAATACACACTGTTGTCCAAGAAATTTGACAAGCAGCCCAATAGTTGTATCACAAATACGCTTTAAATATGCATTTCAACTATTTCTTTAACTTTTTATTTTGGAAGGTTATAGTTTAGACTATGTGGAGGTAATATATTAGGATAATTTATTTTGACGTTTATATCTCGAGGTGTTTACCATGAAATTATTATATTGCTACATTTCACTTCAATATAAAACCCATCTGACCTGTTAACAAGTGATTCTACCCGCCACTAGAATTCACAATACACACTTTACCTTGTATTATACCTGTTTAACTCTTGTATAGTTTATTACGGTGTAAAAACTGCTATTTTTATCATCAAAAAGGTTTTAGATAATTAACAGTGGGTTTTGTTTAAACATGAAATTCATATTTTATGGAATTCAACTAATTTTTACAAAATTACATAAAAATTAGTAAATACACATGTTTTATGTTTTATGACTTTGTAGGTTGTGCATCTGTACAATTTTCGCCAGACTCCTTCCATACTACATATTGGTGTTGTTGAAGAGTAAATAAATGCTTTAATTAGTTTACGACGCTCACTAGTTAGTTACCCTCTAAAAGTGGAACTTATTCCCCAGTAACGTTTCTAGTAGTTAGTTACTAGAACTGTGTGATTCAGCAAAACGTTTTGTCCAAACATGAGTTTGAGGTAACATATATTTTCATGTAAGCAGATTATTGAAGGTCATACAAATGTCACACTACTCCAAATTCAAAACGATCGACCTTTGGGTGATTCCATCAACTTCCAATTAATCAATTTCTGTATTTGTAATTTTGTCCATGCCCCGAATATTAATCCAAACCCGAATGTCAGTACACCAGTACCAACCAACCCTTTACTCCCTTCCAAAAGGCTACAGTATATGTATTACTTAGCAGGCATAATATGAATTTTAAAATGGAGGACCTTTAACTAGCCAGGAAGAAGAATTCTAAATTATTTCCATCACTTTAGCAAGGCTTAAACCCTTTTAATCTAAGATTTAGACATATAAAGGGTGACTTCATTTCACCCAGTTTGTTTTGTCCTTCCTTTAGCAATGCTTGGTCATACAGGGTATCACAAAAATGATTAGCGTGCAATGCAGAACCGGGTTCTACATACAAAAATAAGTCGAAAATGTACAGTAACAATTTTTTTCGATTTCAGCTTAGTTTATCCGTTATCCGCCATTTTGTATTTTTTTTAATAATTAATAATTTAAAACCCCTTAGAGATATTTTTATGAAACTTGATAAACTTGTATTTTTCATAGAATTTTAATTATTAATTGTTTTCTATAAAATACAAAATGGAGGATTACGGCTAAACTAAGCCGAAAACAAAAATTGTTACTATACATTTTCGACTTATTTTTGTATGTGTAATCCGGTTCTGCATAGCACGCTAAGCATTTTTGTGGCACCCTGTATATACAATACATAATTCCAGAAAATCTTTACTCTATTTTGTAATTATTTCTTGCTTTGCTATACCTTAAACAATTTGTTTAAATTGGAAAACTATTTGAATTAAAATATTTGTAGCTTAACAGATCAGTCTACATTTTATTTGATTGCAAGTTGATTCTAAAACAATTGCTATTTTTTTTTTTTTTTTTTTTTTTACGTAGGAGGAACGCTTAATGCGCGAACCCAAAGGAACAGTGTGGGACTCCCTCTTACGAGGTATACCCACTAAACCTCCTACGGAGCCGCGGGGGAAAAACCAGGTCGGAACCCTTATCGGACAACTTCGGCACTGGCCCGCGTGTCTTGCGCCCAGACGGGTCACGTCACCGTTTCGGGAAACTTAGAGGTCACCTAAGCATCCCTCGTCTCACTTTCCCCGAAGAACGGATTGCACGAAGAGCGCAACCGCTCTCCAGGAGTCTTCATTTCGAAGCATCGCCCCCACCACGACGTCCGGGGACAGATCGCTGACAGCAGAGACGAGCCTCCTCCTGTCTTCAGCGAAACGACTGCACCGGAAGAAAGTATGATGAGCATCATCCACCTCCTCCGGGCAGTAACTACACTGAGGTGACCTCACCTTCCCCATGCGGAAAAGGTATTCCCTGAAGTACCCGTGGCCCGTCAGGAATTGACACAAGAAAAAGTCAATTTCCCCAAATGCACGGCTCAACCACGGGCTTATGTCTCTGATGAGACGAAACGTCCATCGCCCTTCCAGTCCACCGTTCCAACGCTCTTGCCAAACTCGCAGAGTTTCGAGTCTGGCTTCCACAGCAGCTTGGTCTCTTCCGAGATCAGGAGCACGGCAAAAGATGTTCTGCCTCTCAGCGGCGAGCAGATCAAGGGGAAACACTCCAGCCACAACCATTACAGCCAGTCCAGACACAGTGCGATACGCACAGGCAACCCTAAGAGCCGCCCTGCGCTGAACGGAGAGAATTCTCTTGCTGTGTTTTTTGACTCTCATGGCACCCGCCCACACTTCTGCGCCGTACAGGAGAGTGGCGTTGACGGTGGACATGAGAAGTTGCCTCTTGCTGGACCTCGGGCCTCCGACATTCCCCATCAATCTGCTGAGCGACAGAACAACCCTCGTCGCCTTGTTGTAAACCGCCTGGATGTGCTCCCACCATGTGAGGCAGCGGTTAAGCACCACTCCCAGATACTTCGCTGCAGTCTTCGTCTGGACCTCCACGTCACCAACAGTCATAGGGATTACTGTTTGGATCCTCCGTCGCGTGAGCATGACGATCTCGGTCTTGGCGACCGCCAGTCCATGACCGCTCATCCATCTGTTGACCCGAAACATCACCTGGTTGAGGCGAAGCTGGGCTAACTCCGGATTCCGAGCCGTGATGACTGCGGCTACATCATCTGCGTAGCCCACGAGATAGGCTTGTGGTGGCATCTCGAGGCGAAGCACTCCGTCATATGCCACGTTCCAAAGGTCAGGGCCAAGGATCGACCCTTGCGCCGCGCCGGCGGTGACCACTTTAGAACGGACCCCTGCTTCTGTGCTATATAGCAGCCTGCGCTCCTTCAGGTAGTCCTGTACCACGACCAAGAGATAGTCGGGTACCCTGAAGTCCCGCTGCAACGCCTCGAGCATGTCCACCCAACGGGCCGAGTTAAAAGCGTTTTTAACGTCCAGGGTGACCAGCAGCACGATCGGCCTGGCCTGATGGCAGGCCGTGTCAGCCCGCTGGACGGCGCCCAGGACTTCAGCCACGGCATTCAAGGTTGAGTGGCCCTTCCGAAAGCCGTGCTGCCGGGGGGACAAGTCCCCAGCGGCTTCGACGGCCAACCTCTCAAAGAGTTTACCCGCCGTGTCCAACATACAGAGTGGTCTGTATGCCGACGGGGACTCCGGGTCACCTTTGCCTTTGCTGATGAGCGCCAGTCTAGCTGTCTTCCAGCGTGACGGAAACACACCCGCCGCCAAACACGCGTTGAACATGCGCAGCAGCAGATGTGGGTGACTTCCCGTCACAACCTTCAGAGCCTCAACCGGAATGCCATCAGGGCCTGGAGCTCTGTTGGCAGGCTCGAGTCAAGCGGCTCAGTCGTAGCCCCGAGGCCGGTTTGACGGAGCGCTTTGACTCCGCTGATCGAGATCGGGTCGAAGCTCTCGTGGGTTCCACAATGCAGCTGATCGAGCGTGCATGCGACTCGTCGATGCCTCGGAAAAAACCTGTCCGAGGTCGTCGCCACGTGTATTGGTGGACGGACGAAATCGCGGAGCTCAGGAGAACGGCACTGATGCTTCGCAGAAGAGCGCAGAGAACTCGAAACCGACCGGAGGCTTTGGCCAGGTCGGCAGAGCACAAGACTGCGAAAAAAGCTCTTGCCAGTGCAATTCGCCTGAGCAAGGCTCGCTGCTGGAAGGAGCTGTGCCGGGACGTGGACTCCGATCCATGGGGAAAAGGGTACAAGCTCGTCACGAGAAAGCTCGGGGGAATGGGGGCCAGCAGTGCCTCTATGCCTGCAGGCACGATCACGGCCATCGTCGATGCTCTCTTCCCAAGTCACCCTGTGAGGCGAGAGGAAAGAGTAACGGGGCCGGTGCCTGATGTTCCTTTGTTCACGGAACAGGAGCTCGTGGCAGCGTCGTCTGCCATGCACAACAAAACAATTGCTATTACGTCATGTATTATTAGTATTTATATTCTGTTGTAATTCATCTAATCTGACCTAACTCTATTCACGATTCAGTTGAAATGTTTTCCAGGAAAAATGAATAAAGGGTATAAATAATGCTCATTTAAAGCTATAGTGTTATTACAATTACGCTACGTAGCTCTCATCTCGTCAACTACCTTATATTATATAGTGAAAACTAAATTTAATGCGTATTACTGTACAACATTAACGTTTTCTTACTACAAATAAATTACACAAACAGAGAAGCTTGGTGGAGCAAATCATTTAAATTAAAACACTAGACAAATAACATTAGGAAATGTTTTTAAACTAGGTTAATTAATTCAGAGTCTTACATATCTGTTTGAAGTTATGTTTTACTTAACTCTTCATGGTATAAGGTAGTTATGACGGTTTGATCATAGTTACGATTATTTTATCTTCTCAAATTACCGAGTTTAAATGGTGTATTTATGTTTTTTTTATAAAACCCCATTTCAGTCATTTGGAAACACTATTTACACTCTAAAATAACATAGAGTATTTTTAATCATATGTTCTAGAACATCCATACTAAACTAACTAAGATATGTATAGTTTTATATATATATATATATATATATATATATATATATTATTACCACATAATCAAATAAGACATTATATGTGGCAGTGCTTACTGATAAATAAAATCTTTTATTTTTGGTTATTTTTTTAATTCTTAAAAATATCTTTCTTTCCACCTCTTTCTTCATGATGGAACAGTTATGTGAGAGATTATAGCGCTTACAGTATAGTACAGTAGAACAGTAATGGTTATGCATCAAAACTCATTCATCATACCCTCTGGTTCCCGGTCATCCAAGAATTACATTTGGTTTTATTGTACATTATATGTGTTTTTTAATGGTATTCTGTCTTTCCTTCTTTAAGAACACTCTCACTCTGTTAAGGTTAGTTATCTAGTTATTTATTAATGCTGTTTTTACCCTATTTAATTATTTTTCTACCGGTCTTAAAGTTAATCCGTAACAGAACTTGTCTCACTTAAATTGAATCACATCTTCAAGTTCCTTGAAGTCTTCTTGTATTATTCATGTTCTTATTATATTTCAGTTGAACTTCACGTTTTTCTTAATTTCGTTATGTTTATTTTACATAAAATACACCGGAAATGAGTTCGTTACAGTCTTTCTATAAACTAAACCTACATAATTATTTAAACGAATCTTTAGGTAATTTTATAAGATAAAATTATGATAAGTACATACACCCGTTTTAGTGTAAAATAATGAGATTGTTTTATGTTTGTAAATCTGTTATTATTGTTTTTAATAAACATTAAAAATCTAATAATAATTAATTTAAGTAATAAATCTAATATTTACAGTTCATTAACATCGAATGATACGAATAAAATTGATAATGTATGAATGATGAATAATTCATCAATGTGTTATCATAATAATTGAATAGTGGAGAATTAAATTCACGATGTAACTAAGCTAGAAGTATTTTTATGTTTAAATGCTCAGCCTTTTAACTCCAAAATACAAAGTAATGGACCTCGCTGGCTCTTAAGCATTTAATATTAAAAAAGGGAGAAGCAGACATTCAGTGTAAAAGTTGCCGAACAAGAGCTCCCGTCCTGTGGATTATTAAACGCGGCTGAGATACAGTCGTTCAGGATTTCAGTTCCCACGTACATGATTCGTTTTATATTTGTGTAATGCATCTATTAGTTATACTTTAAATTAATAAAATTTATATACGAATGGTCTTTGGTCTAGTTATTCAAACATTTGTCTTTAATTATTATTTTCATATTGTGTTTTAATATCTTCTCACACAAGTGGAAGTTTGATACGATTTACTTAAACCTTTGGATTGAAAACAAAAGCTCCCATTAGATATGTCGTCGCTAAGAACTGTTTTGATTGGTGATTAAATAATAACAACTAGCGACCGCCCAATGGGTGAATTTCGACGGAAAATAAATTGGCGAATAATGGCTGTTTCCGTGAATTTTTATCCCATTTTCCTGCATTAGAAGTTTTGAAACACTGCAATGATGCTTAACTTGAATAACTAAACAAGTATTTAATTATCTGGTGGCTCCTGTTTCTCTATCTCTCTCTCCCTCTCCCTCCCACAGTTTTAATTTATGTTAAGTTTAAACAGATAACAGTCGGGCGTTGCCACTCCAGTAGCCCTTCTTGCCCTGTCCGATATAAATTATAAAGGATTTCTGCACAACAATATGCCAATATTGTTATAAAAATATGCGTGAATTTCTCCTACGATGCACACACCCTGAGAAAAAAGGAGGGACAGTTGTGTGCTTGCCTATTATTATTAATTGTCATATAACGTCTTGAAAATCGCTCTTTAGCTTTCCCTAGTTTAAACATACCTTTGAAATATACAAGGTCCTTTTTGGCTTCCCTTTTAAACGAAATTCCCCATGGGGAAGAAGCTATTACCGTGGTCAGTATGGTAAGACCAAGGTCCGGGACCATGATAACTTTTCGTTTTGAGGTCCCTAGATGCCAAAAACACGATTCGTTCAAAACTGTATATACATATATTTAAGAAATTAACACCATTTTGTTGCAACATATCGAGATATTCTCATTATCAAGTACAAAAAATGAATGAAAAACAAAAACAATAGATCAGATGTTATTTAAACATTTGGTTAAGATCAGATAATGTGGAATAAAACTATTTTGATACTGTAGAAATAATGAGGAACCAAAAATTATAAAATTAACGACGGTTGGGCCCATGAGGTTGTTTCGTTCTTAATACTATCCGGTGTGCCAATTCGACTGTTCTCAAATTCATGTCATTTAGTTCTTTGTATTTAACACTTTTGATTTTGTGTATAGCTTTAAGATCGAAACAATCTTCAAACTCAGCGTTATGTTGAACAGCGTGTTCACATATATATATATATGTGTGTGTGTGTCCTTGGATGCGACAACTCTCGTAAAAATGGTCCGATTTTTATAAAATTTGGTACAAACATGTAAAGCATTTATAACATTAAGTTCGATAACCAGCCAGATTGCTCTATCCAAAAGGGTATTTTCGGGGGGTTTTGTAAAGATATTAAAAGTGCTAAACACAATACGTTGTCCGGTGTTATTCTTATGGAGAATAAGAAAATTGTATATCTCGCTTATTTATCAACTTATCCTGACAAAACTTGTTATATTGCTTCATATTGTTGTGGTCTATTGATATTTGTACAAAAAACTATTGTTTTGACAATAGTTCCCGTAGCAGCAAACCTGCGTACTCAGCCCCCATGTTATTCTTATGGATAATAAGTAAAATGGTGTAATAAGTAATAAGTTCCGTTAACTATGAACTTAAATTAATAAAACTTGTTAAAAATGTAAAACAAGGAATGTGGCTTTATCTAGTTGAGTTATATTGATATTTTTATATAAACCAATTTTTGGTGTTCCTTGATTTCAGCAAACCTGCATACTCAGCCACCGTGTTATTATTATGGAGAATAATTAAAATGTCATAAATTGTTTATTTATGAATGTATATTGGATGAAACGTGGTATGGTATTAAGAAACTGTTTGTGGTATTAAGATACATAGATGCATATACATTGGAAATTCGCTGAGTACGCAGGTTTACTGCTACGGGGGTATTTTTGTGTGTCATAGTTTATTACATACTCTCATGTGTGATCAAATTCACAGGGAATTCAGTTAATGTAAGCTTGTAATATACTAACTCTTCGAAATCGTAGAGATTTTCCACAACAGTTTAAACAATACAACACTAAAATGTGTATACGTTTTATATCAGCTAACGTTCTAAAAACACTTCTGGGAAAAGTGTGATAAGATCATAATAATACAAAATAAAAACTTAGTTTTAAAATAACCCAAATTCTCAATTTAAAAAAGATAATATTAAATTAGAACTTTTAAAATATTTTTTTACTTCGTATACTAACAAAAAAGGCAATAAAGGGTGAGAACCAAAATAATAACAATAAAGCTATGAATTTTAAGTGCAAAGAAGTAAGAGACTCATCTTAATAACAAATTAAAATACTATTACTCTAAGTCTCACTTTAGTCATTTTACTATGTCTTAATTCATTTAAATGCACTTTACACCTTAAATAACCTAACCTGCTACATATAGAAACTTTATAATTGATCCAAGACAATCTTTACGACCTACTCGTGAGCCGTTGGTGCAGTGGTCCATGGCAGTGACCCTGACGTAGGTTTGAATCCCAGTCCGGGCAAGTAAATTTTATCAATACATTATAGGCCTACATTAGGAGCTCACCTCTTGCTTTGCTGGATACGTTACTGTAGTGTATGGAGACGGGCAAAGCTAGGTAAAAGGGGCTGCTAACCTTTTAACAAATGTAAGACAAATTTTAGTTATGAAAAAAAATTTAAGTAAATACTTTTTCCTCAGAATACTTGTACTTTTGAAAGCTTATATCGATCAGAATGCATAAATTACAGTCCAAAGGTCAAACAAAACATTACACTGGTTAAGTCTATCTATAGCTACGTTATATCTTTCGGAAATCTTACCGGCTGTGATACATCGTTATTTTATTTCGGATTTTAATCAAGCAGTTATAGCAGGTATATTCTAAATTAATTGTTTCTGTTGAATATTTATACAAATATATTTTATAAAAATATATATTTCGTTCACAAAGGTCAAATGAAACGTCCCCTTAGTTTAGTATTTTCATATGATAAATCGTTTTTGGGCAAATGTAGATGGTTTCGTTGAGTATAAACTAAATGTGTTTGTAGATTGTTTAGTTTCATATAATGTTGTCATATATATTGATGCAGAGTTTTGAAATGTAAACAGGCTTAAAATGTTTTAACAGTTTAAAAGTGACACAAGATTTGTGTTCGTCTTTTCCATGTTTTGTCTCATATATAATGCCTAAATACAAAAAATAACTTTCATTGCAACACATGATGTCGCTAAAATATCTGTGAGGTGTATTAGACGGCTGAACGAACATCATACCCCTGGGCCTGTCTAAGGATGTAAGTTAATTTCCTGCCACCTTGCACTGCAAACTGACTCCTATGTCGCTGTCGGTTCAACATAATGAGATTATCTTATCCAGACTCAGGAATAGGTGTATTTACCACAAGGGACCAGATGTAATGAATTCATTATAAGTTACCAACATAACTTGCTGCTCAATCCCGGGCAAACGTTCTCTTCTTACCCATTAAATAATCCTTATTAACTTATAGCGCGTTAATTCCATAGTGCGTAGTTTTTTATTTATATAAACGTATTTATTGCTGTTGTACTGTTTTGTGATGTGATGTATATTACAATTAATAATATATTGTATAATAATATGTATATTACATATGTCAATTAACTGTCTATTTTCCCATAATATTAGATTAAAGAAAGACCCCCAAAAAAATAAAAATAAAACTTTTGTCTTTTCAACGTCAGATTTCAGAAACAGGACACTTATGGAAAATCATAATTGGTTGATTTTTCTTTGACGAGTTCGTGTTTCTGTTATATTATGCGTACAGTTTCAACATTACGGTGTAAAATTTAATTAATCTATATTTCATACATTAAATGATTACACTCACTGAAACTAGGTTTTAGATTACAACTGTTGATTATATAGGAGTAAAATTGGCAAGTAATACTTTATAAATAAATTTGCGTTTATTTATTGTTTTTAATTTTAAAAAGGTCATTACAAAATAATGGAAAGATAATTTGTATGGTTTTGTTAATTATAAGCTTACATGTACGATGGTATATGTTTATTACTACTCAGCTCTGCTGCAGCTGGAATTATTCATAAATAAAATAAATTTTGAGTTACGGTATTTCTTATGTTTTATTTGATTTACTTTAAAAGTATCCATTCTGATTTTTAAAATACTACAAGAGTAATCATTTGGTGAATCTATACACCTAGATAACTTATATTTACATGTCTTGCACATTAATTATAAACTAGATAAAAAGTTCAGATTCTTCGGTAATAACAAGAGTATGAAGATCACTCAAGTGTAAATTTAATTTTATTAACTTTAATTAGCAGATTGAAGAGGGGGTGTCAAAGTGATTCGCATTGTAAAGTCGAGAACGCTCTTAACTGAGATTCAAGTTTAATGTAAGTCCGTCCGTAATTTTAGTGTTAGCATCCACATTTTATAAAACGGTAGGTTATGCCTGTTATCATCGGTGATTCAAAACACTAGAACCGATTACGCTAGTACTTTTTGGAAAAACACATATAATTTTAAATGTCCCCTCATTGTTATTTAATTAACCCAATCAATCATTACATGTGAAGGTCCAGAATAAAAAGTGCATATTTATATTAATCTTGAAGGTTCAGTCATCTTTCTCCCCAGATAAAAATAATTCGGAAATAGCGGTTAAACGATTTACCAGCCTTAATTTGGATATTTTAATAGTTCTATATATTAAATCAAATGAATAAATCAACCTTTTTAAAAACTAGTCTAGCTGCAGATTTTGCACCTTAAAATAGCCACCTTTAACAGACTTTAAGGTAATTAAATATATTTCCAATATAACTCCAAATCAAACTCATTCTGACCACTCAAGGACTTGGGAACTTTTCTGAAACGTTAATGAAACGTTTAATATAAATTAATATTCAATTGAGCATTATTGTAAGGGTTCTATTAATAAACGTAGATAAAAGCGGAATAATAAAATAAAACTCGTCTCTTGGGGCATAAGCTGTACATTTCTTAGTCTAAGGAAAACGAGGTGAGATCCAGATAGTATAAACTATATTATAAACTTAAATATATTATAATACTACTTTTGCGAATTTCCCCATTAGGGGAGAAGCTATTACCGTACGTCTCATGGTAAGACTTAAGCCCGAGACCATGATAACTTTTTGTTTTGAGGTCCCCAGATGTCAAAAACACTATTTGTAATTTTTATATATGTATATATATATATATATATATATATATATATATATATATATATGTGTGTGTGTGTGTGTGTGTGTGTGTGTGTGTGTCCGTGAAAGTGATAACTTAAGTAAAAAACGTCCGATTTCAATGAAATTTTGCTCAAATATTTAAAGTGACATTCATGACTTTAAGTTCGAAAACCAGAAAATCAGACGATGAGAAAGGGGGTTTATGGGGGTTTTAAATTTTCCAAAATTCAGTTTTTGCATTTTTCACCCTAAAATTTTTAACAAATTTAATTTTGGTTTTGACCATTTTATAGAGCTTAAAAAAATTGTATTTTGAATTATTAACCTAGGTTAAGTGGTTGCGGAGAAAATCCAAAAAACCTACTCATAAAATCTTCCATCTTAATCTTATGGGAAAAAGGTTTTTGGCTTTTACTCAGTTCATTTTAATGTAAACTTCTCATTTGCTTTTACCAATCAGTTCAGCTCCACATAAAAATCATTTTGGTGTTTAAATTATGATTCTACACTAATCCGTTGCAGAGGTATTCAAAGTGCTAAACACAGTACGTTGTCCAATGTTATCCTTATGGAGAATAAATAAAATTTGATATCTCAATTATTTATGAATGTGTCTGGATTAAACTTGGTGGGTGGCTTCACGTAGTACTGGTATATTGATATTTGCACAAGAAATTAATTTTTTGTCGATTATCCCCGTAGCAGCAAACCTGTGTACTCAGCCCCCATGTTATTCTTATTGAGAATAAGTCAAATATAATGACTCCCTTAATAATAAACATAAATTAATAAAACTCGGGATGTGGCTTTACCTTCTTGAGTTATATTGATATTTGCATAAAAACCCATTTTTTGTTCCTTGTTGCAGCAAACCTGCTTACTCAGCCCCCATGTTATTCTTATAGAGAATAATTAAAATTGTATATAGCCATTTATGACTGAATTATGATGAAACTTGGTATGTGGCTTCGCCTAGTTAAATTATATTTATATTTGCATAAAAACCAGTTGTTTGTGTTCCTTGTTTCAGCAAATCTACGTACTCATCACCAATGTTATTCTTATGGAGAATAATTAAAATTGTATACATCGCTTATATGTGAATATATTTTTATGAAACTTGGTATGCGGCTTTATGTGGTATTAGCAAGACATATATTATGCATTGGAAATTCGCTGAGTCCGCAGGTTTGCTGTGACGGGGGTATTTATTATTATGCGTTGTCGTAATTTATTAATGATTTCGTAATTATTGCAAACACCATTCGTCATTTCGTCAATTTAGTTTGCCTCAAAAATCTAGTGATATGAATATTACCACTCACAGTCCCGCAGTATACTATGTGAAGGTCGTGTAAACGTCAAGAACGTGCAGTTAGTATGTTAGTTTGTTTATGCTAATCAAGTCTCAATGTTAATTTGAAAACGTTTGCCACTTAAAGCGTTTGTTAGGGATAGGTTTAAGAGAAAATTACTACTAGTTCGTGTGTAATACAACTCGTATTTTTCATTTATCCAAACATTTACATTAATTTCTGCATTAATTAATCTTTTAATTAATTTAAAGATATTTATTTACAGTAAGTTATATCTAAGTGTTATGAAATACGTAAAAGTGTTGAAACATCATATTTGTTCCATGTTTTACTACTGGTATTAATGTGGTTTTAAGTTATGGATGTAAAGTGCTAAGAGTGTTTTTAATACATTTTTTAGCGAATTTCCCCTATAGGGAAGAAGCTATTACCGTAGTCGGCATGGTAAGACCTAGGCCCGGGACCATGATAACTTTTCGTTTTGAGGTCCCCAGACCCCAAAAACACCATTCGTTCGAAACTGTATATATATATATATATATATATATGTGTGTGTGTGTCCGTGAGCACGATAACTCTCGTAAAAATGATCCGATTTTGATAAAATTTGGTATAAACGTGTAAAGCAACATTTATGACTTTAAGTTCGAAAAACAGCCAGATCGCTCCATCCGAAGGGGTATTTTGGGGGGGTTTTGTACCCCAAAAATGGGTTTTTTGAATTTTTCACATGTAATTTTTGAAAAAATCAAATTTTAGTTTTTATCATTGGATTTGGCTTAAAAAAAACACACAATTTGGTATTTTCATCATTTCTCTACGTCAATTTGTTACCGAGATATTGAAAGTGCTAAACACAGTACGTTGTCTAATGTTATTCTTATGGAGGAAAAGAAAAATTTTATATCTCGCTTATTTATGAACGTATACTGACGAAACTTGGTATATGGCTTCATCTGGTTGTGGTCTATTGATATTTGCTCAAAAAAATTATTTTTTGCCAAAGGCACCCGTAGCAGCAAACCTACGTACTCAGCCCCATGTTATTCTAATGGATAATAATTAAATGCTATGTCTCCCTTAATTATGAACATACATTAATAAAATCTGGTATATGACTTCACCTAGTTGAGTTATATTGATATTAGCATAAAAACCCATTTTTTGTGTTCCTTGTTGCAGCAAACCTGCGTACTTAGCCCCAATGTTATTCTTATGGAGAATAATTAAAATTGTATATATCGCTTATTTGTGAATATATTTTTATGAAACTTGGTAAGTGGCTTTATGTAGTATTAAGACATTTATATATCTATTGGAAATTCGCTGAGTACGCAGGTTTGCTGCTACGGGGGTATTAAATCTTCTTCTTATAATGATTAATACGAATAATATCAACATTTATTTTCAAAGAGAATTTTAAATGTAGGTTAACGTTACGAATGTACATGTCTATCTGGACCTAAAATGAATATTACCGATATCGTGTTGATCGAAGTACGATCGAAGTGATTGTAAGTACATCGAAGTGTTATTTTCAATTCACTTGACACAAAGAAAGTGAATTTTCATAATAAAACTACGTCATATAAAAGTTTAGTAGATATGATTGAAAACCAACACATCCCAATCGTTTAATTTAATTTCATATCAATATGTATCATCAGTATTAAAATTATAAAGGTTTTATAAAAATAATACAAATTAAGAGGTTTTCTGCAGTCTATGTAATGTTTATTTACCTAGAGTTACAAAAGCTAGAATTTAAATATTATAATTTTTTTAATTTTCTTATTATGTTTAATTGTATATAATCAACCTCAAAAACTGTAGCGTTATGCTTTTCCATAGGTATTTCATTAATATACACATAATTAAATTGTTATAGTATATATGGCATGTCTGTCTATGTATGTCTGAATATCAGCGAAAGTTATTAGACAGCTGACGCTCAGTTTATTTTCCCAGCCAGTCCGAAGGATGTAAGTTAATTTCCTGGCAACGTGCACTAATCCTATCAGGTTCGTCCTACATGAGTAGATCACCTTATTCAGCCAGAAACATGTTTTTTACAACAAGAGAGCACTTAGATTATCTATTTGTATAAACAATAATTAGTTTTAAATTTAAATTATTAAAGTTTTAAATGGCATTTGAACATTTTAGTGTAAGTATGGTAATTAGATAGGTAAGGTTAGATTAGTAAGGTATGTTTGTTGCATAAGGCTTTTTATGTTGATTCATAACATTTTGAGAATAAAAAATGTGTAAAAACGTGCTGAACATTAAGTTTTTTATCCATTAAATATTCCCTTTTTTATAAAGTTAAAAAACTGCAGTGCAATTTTCTTTAACAACATGAAACAGTAGTTTACTCTCTAATTTGTTATTATTATATTTTAAGGGTGTTATGCATTTATAGAAGTAATTGATTTGTCCATTTTAATAGTTTATCCTGCATCCAACCACCTCCTTGTTTTTTAAACATGAATTTAATTTATTACAACTAATCTAGTTTTTCTAACGTCTTTTTAGGGCCAGACTTGAAGTCTTCATAAGGAATTCAATTCTGAATATATACTCCTCAATACATATATTTAGTATTACCGTCATATAAGGTACATTGTGTAACTGATACCGGATCAACATATACCCTACGCCAATAAGAGACTTGTTATAGCAGAAAATATGATTCTATAACAAGTCTATTATTTATGAATGTGTATGGATGAAACTTGGTGTGTGGCTTCACGTAGTACTGGTATATTTGCACAAAAAATAGATTTTTTATCGATTATCCCCGTAGCAGCAAATCTACTAAGCAGCTAATAGCTTATTTTGGTAGTAAATCTATTTAGCGAACATAAGCAGTTCTTTTGAACATTTGAGATGGCATCTGGCATCTGTACCTCTGTAGTAAAAATATGTAAGTCTGTTTAAATTATTTGTTGTAGATTAAATTTGAAATATATCTGCTAAAATGTGTATGGTCACATAAAATAAATTAAAATTCATTGTTGTAGCCCCTGGACTGTGCGTATTAGACTAAAATAGGTACATACCTCGTTGTCAATAGTTCAAATTGTAGCAAAAAAACCCACTACATGTTTCGCCGTGAAAGCGGCATTTTCAAGTGGTCCATAAAGAACATATTTTCCAAATAGGACACGTCAAAATTTAAAAGTGGCACAGACTCCTGCTTCTTACCGGTGCCGTGTCGTGATGGAAAACATGCGTGTGGTAGGCCTACCGTTATTTGTTCGAAAATGTGTTTGTAATTGTGTTTGTGACTGTGCCACTTTTGAATTTTGACGTGTCCTATTTGGAAAATATGTTCTTTATGGACCATATTAAAATGCCGCATTCACGGCAAAACATGTAGCGGGTTTTATTGCTACAATTTGAACTGTTGACAATGAGGTATGTACCTATTTTGGTCACATAAAATAGCCTCCTTATATACTTTCAAAATTTCTTGTTACCATTGAACTAAAGGGTAAATATAGTTCACTGTACAATATTGTTTATTAGAGACCGCCCAATAGTCGAAATTCGACCAAATATTTTTTGGATAAAGTCGACAAACATGAAAATATGTTAATACCTATAGTGGGTTCTGCTGCACTCATCTCTCTCCTCCTCCCTCTTCTCTCTCTCTCTCTCTCTCTCTCTCTCTCTCTCTCTCTCTCTCTCTCTCTCTCTCTCTCTCTCTCCCTTCTCCTTCCCCATCCACCATCCACACTCCAGGTATTTTTTTAACGTGGAGTTAAAAACGGATAGCTGAAGGGCGTTCCCATTCCAATAATCAGTAGTCTTTTTATTTATGCCTGACACCTCTCCATCTCATCATCTCCCCGTCCCTCTACCTCCCCCCCCTCACAAAAAGGTTTATTTTTTTAAATGTGGAGTTAAAACGGATAAGTTAAGAGAAGGGTGTTACCATTCCAGTACTCAGTAATATTCTTTTACTTATGAATCACTGTTCTTGCTGTTGTGCTACATATTTATTTGAATAACGCAGCTGTTTATTAAATGAAAAGCATAACGAAATGCAGAATTCAAGTTCCCATAAGGATAACACGTAAACTTTTAAAGCCAAAAGGGGATAGCGTTACACAGCAAAACACAAAAATTAATTTCTGTTCTTCCATAAGATTACAGAAATCAATTTGGAAATTTGAAAGCGTGTGGGGCGTAGCCCTGAGGGCCGATGTAAATTATAATGGGTTTCTGCTCATCTACAGGACAATACCTTTCTAACGGTATGCGTGAATTTTCCCTAAGATGCACACAAGCTGAGCAAAAAGGATTTACAGTTTTGCCTATTAATATAAATAATTTTAAAATGTCTTATTACAACTGAACTAAAGGGAAGAATATAGTTCACTGTATAATATTGTTTATGTAAAAGCCTGAAAAAAATGGTTTTATCATAAACTAATTGATAAAATAGTTTCAGATTATTCTGTTTAGAAATATTTATATACATGTTCTATGAACCCCAAGAGGTTTTTTTTCAAAACTTCATTTACATTTGCCCTTGATAAGCTAAGTTTGGAATATTTTTTCCCCTTTATCATATTATTGTTCCAAACCTTCTTTCAAAATGTGCAGGTTTGCCATTAAAATCTCAAAAATTATTTGAGAACAATTTTGGAAGAAATTTATTAATGGAATTCTGTGAAACACTAAATTAAAACTTACCTGAGCCCATCATTTTCAAAACAAACTCAAGCATAGGTAACGTGTACGAATCGGTGTAATTTAAGCTATAGAACGGTAGTTAAAGTTATTGACCGGTAAATTTATATAAATATTTTAATGACTTATCCAAATTAAAAGTAAAAATTAGATTATATAAATGACAACCGTGTCAAAAGACACTGTGTACTGCGGAGGAGGTAGGTAGAATCTAATCCTGATTTTGTGATTCAGTCAGCTGCAAATTACATTAGCCTAAAGAAACCTTTTGAGCACTCTACCGTTTGTATTTTTCATTTTTCATTTTGGTGTTCGATGGAGTTCCTTTTTAAGTATAGTTGAATATTAGTGTGAATTCTAATAATTTATAAGACTTTCAGAACATGATTTTAAACGATTTCATAATATTCCATCCATTTGTATAATTACTCAACCCACAGTTCTGCAATGTGTTCACCGTGTTCATAATTACTTTTCATGGTTTTTAGGCTGTTAAAAATCATTATAAATGTTAATTTTTTTATAATTTAGTTTTATTTTATGTAAATTTAATTTAACAAAATGTTTTATGTTACAGGTACGTTTGATAAAATAACAGTCTTATCGTTGTAAGTAATCGTGATAGGCTAGTTAAATTTTTTATTTAGTAAATAAATAAATATCAAGTTACACATAAGAAGTGAATTTATACAGAGGGGTGCAAAAGTAGGTATACAGTAATGAAATATTTTATAGAAAAAGCAGTTTTGTTTATACAAAAACCAAACTTTTACAATATATTTTAAGAGTGTTAAGAAACAAAAATGAACTCTTAAAAGTGTTGTACTTGACCACTACACTTACTTCCTTTTGTGTTCAAACTATTTGCCTTCGCAACTGTATACCTACTTTTGCACCCCTGTATAATCACACAACTAACCGTTTACAGGTAGGTGGGGATTAATTTCAGCATACTATTTTGTTAATTTAAGTCTAAACGACAGACAAATCGCATATTATTTACTGTTCAGAGATATTGTATATAGTATTTAAAACAAACGACTTATATTTATTAATATCTTAAAATATTCATATATATAATTATTATTATTATCATTATTATTATTATTATTTTAAGTTTGAAGAGCAGTGTTTCGAATTATATCAGTAGTTAAATATTTTTGACTGACAAGTTTGTAAAAAAATCGTAACAATTAAAATTGTTTTAAAACAAATTTAGCACTGACTACTACTTACGCTGGATGACGATTTTAAAACTCATTCAACCAAACGAAATTATAATTTTAAGTTTTATAGAAAACTTGTTTATACGTACCTCAATATATACATGGTAATACGCTAACAACTGGTAGAAGTTTGCATATATTTAAACATTTTATTTTAATAAAATTGCCACAAATTTAGAAAAATCGAATAATTTATGCATAAA
This sequence comes from Allygus modestus, assembly GCA_963675035.1. Taxonomy (NCBI): domain Eukaryota; kingdom Metazoa; phylum Arthropoda; class Insecta; order Hemiptera; family Cicadellidae; genus Allygus; species Allygus modestus. The sequence continues at coordinate 407,294,789 of OY776112.1, forward strand.
AATTACTTCTTTCAATTCAGGTTGGTTAAGACATAAAAATTAACCATTATTATCATACAACACCTAATTTAAATCTGAAATACTGCATGCGACTACAAACATAAATATCAATCCAATAAATCCTGATTATTAGCTGGAACGCTCGTTATTCGTTGTACGATTGCATTGTAAACACTTGAACGACGAAGTTCACATTTTAGCAAACATTCATTCATTCTTTCATCGATATAAAAGTGTAAAGATTAATTAAAAATAAATATGTTTTTGAGATTTGTTCTATTTTTGATAGCAGGTTATGATAACCAATTAAAACCTGTGTACAACTTAAACATTTAACTTAATATATAACACTATATATATAATATATATATATATATTATATATATTATATATATATATTATATATATATAGTTATTTGTATATTAAGAGTGTAAAAAAGAAGTTCCTTGTTTGAGGAAAAAGAGAAGGGCTCTTTAAACTCGAAGTACATACAAATGTTATCCTACAACTTCAATTGTGACATCATATAAAAAACACTTTCATCCATTGTTAATGAATTCATGAGATTGATATTATAAACATAGAGTTACTTAGCTTGGTCCAGAGCAACAATCAATTAGCTGTTTATTACCGTAAGAGAGCGAAAATATAAGTCGCAGCGAGCGAAAAATAAGAGCACGAAACAGAAAACATAAATCTGTTTTAATATGTGTTTTTAGATCTTAAATAAACACTTTAGGTGCAACTATAGGAAAACTCCTTTATAAATTTAAAATTAATTTCCCTAAACCCATTTACATCACTGATTACTTGTAAATGTTTAAAACGTTACAGTCACTCTGGGTGATGACTATCAACAGAGTGGCTGTACGCGCCGTTACCGCTTAGCCACTCTCAGGGCGTGGTGGCAGTTATTTTCACTCTGTCATAAACAGTGGTTTGGCGTGCATGTCCGCGCAACACAGTAATGTTGAACATTGTGTCAGATATTGCCTTAGAATCAGTTTAAAAGGGTATAGAATGAATGAACTGCGTGTAAAGCTAACTAACTAATGTAAAATCGTAACCATATCTGTACGTTTATTGCGTAATGAAATTGGATTCGAAACTACCAAGTTGTAAGTTGGATTGAAAATACCAAGTTAGATAAGAAAATGTTTTATAACAAATTAATTGTATGTGTTTAAATACATAACGATTTATAAATATTATTTTCAAGTTATACTGTTATGCAAACACATTTTCTGAATTTAATCTATGACTTTTAAATACATTCTTGTTAAATTACAAATTAACGTTTTATCAACACTTGATAACACTTCAATAACTCTTAAGACCTTATAATTGTTTAAGTATGAGGAATGTACTTTAAGGTTAAAGGCATTTGTACCGTACAATATAATTGTTCCGAGAAAAGTATAAGTCTTCCCCGATCTACGTGAATGCAGATTGTTTTTGATCAAATGTTGCAAAAGTGTTAAATAACACAGCTATTTCAACTAACGCTTTATTTGGCTTACTTGGACAATTTATAGTTTTGGAAATGCACTACAAGTTAAACTTTATCTGGGTGATTGAGCGTTTATTCCTAGCAGTCTATTCCGCACATTCCAGTTGAATGCGTGGTATGCAGCAACGGATTGTGTTAAATTGGATTCTTAACCGCTGTAACAAATAAATGTGGATTTTAGGGTTTTAAAACAACTAGTAAATAATTAATTTGAATGTACAATCGAGACATCCGCGATTGTTAATTTCGTCTACTAAGTAATAAATGTTTTTTCTGAGATACAAAGTTTCATATCACTCCTACCTTACAAGTCTCCTATGTCACACAGTGAGCCTAATAAATGAGCAATTTTCCTTGCATACAAAACATCATTGTTGCATAATATTTATTTAACTGAAACGGTTTGTTGGAGCTACCCGTTCGTTTATCTGTGATACATTCCTCGTCCAAAAAAAGTTAGCTGTCAAACACAGACATAGCGCATGTTCTCTTTTCAAGATGCGCTGGTTAAATAAGTTAAACATGTGTTTGAAATACACTTTATAATATACATTATTATAAATAAACCTTTTTTTATTATATATTTAATATATTAATTTATTAATTTGCTTGAACAACAGGTTTTGTACCATCGTGAACTCTGCTTCACTTTTATGTTGAATACTTTCACTTAAAGTTACAGAGGGACTTATATTGGAGTTTAATCTCAATTAATATCATTCACATTAAAACTGTAAAAATATTAATAAGATATTTGTTCAGTTGTAATAAAAATCGTATACTCTAATGTACGCCTTGCTAACGCGTTTTCTTCCTTTAAGTTTTACTGGACCATTTCAAAGTTGGTGGTTGTTTGTTTATGGAATTGATTTACTCATCGTATATATATATATATATATATATATATATATTAATAATCAATATTTGATAACACCCGAATTTGCAGTACAAATACTTCAAGTAACTAACGAATCTAGAATTCCTAAAAATGAATATGATAAATCGAGGATTTGTGAGCGAATTAAGAATACAATATCGATGTTTCCTAAAATCACTGTTCCATTTGATGTCAAAATAATACTCAACTGACTTTCTAACGGCTGATTAACAATCATAAAACCATTTTCTACCTTTATCACAATACTTTTTAAACGAGTTCGCACGCAGCACGCTGCCGTAAGGGAAGTGAATTTCCAGATAAAAACTTTTAAAACTCAAAATTAGGGTAAAATCATACTTGTATTCTAATTTTTATTGAAAGCTGAAAACATTTATTTTTTGGCTGTTCTGATGCTCCTGGTTTCATTTACCTGCAAAGCTGGGAATACAATTTTACATATTATAATGTAAGGAGAAAGTCCAGTCAGGCTTGAAAGTAGGCGTGAGGTTTCTGGGGATGGAAGTACTCTAACAAAGGAGTAGCAGACTTTTCTAGTGTAAAACCCCCATAAAACAATGTACTTTGTTTAGTCGAAACACATTTTCTTTAATAACTCGGTAAATACTTATGCTAGAATGACGAGAGAGGGCTTAAAACTTTTGTCTCACTAATGTTCATCTTTTTACATGCATTAGTTTTACATTCGGGGCTTTTAAGACCCTTTTTGGGCCCAAAAACTCGAAATTTGAAAGATTACTCCCCAAAAAAGGGGTTTGGAGTTTTGCGATTGTTTTGCCCAAAGAACTTGTCCAACTGATTACAGAAAGGAACGTCCCTACCAAATTTGAAGTTAATCGGACAAAAAATGTGACCGCTAGAGTACAAACACACACACACACACACACACACATATATATATATATATATATATATATATATATATATATATATATATATAAGACATATATATATTAAATTTTGAACGACCCCCCAAAACGTGTTCAGGGGGTCACGTTAGGAACTTCTATGGTGGTCCCGGGCTTAAGTTTCACCGTGCGGGTCATGCTAATAGTTCACTTTCCAAAGGAAATGCACTAATAATATAAATGATTTATTGTCTTAAATACCATAAGTACACGTTTATTTATTACTATTCACCTGCAACTTTGAAAAAAACTAATTTGTATTTTACACTACTTGTATCTTGCTTTTTTAAGTGTAATAATTTTCAAAATAAATAATAAAAACATGTATCTAATTTTACTTTTTATAACCAGGAAATATTTTGCTAGATTGAAATTATGATCAAACATAATACTACAAATCGTTACAAACGTCAATTAAAGCTTGGTGTTTCAGATTTAAGTTGTTGTGTGTTATTTAAACATGGCAGTGGGAACAAGGTTGTCAGAGAGTGCAGCGTGTCGCGGGGGCGGAGCGGCAGTCGGTCAAATTGTGTCATAAACATCTGGCGACGGGATTACAATGGCTTTGCGGCGACAGACATTGTTACAACGAGGTTACATCGGTCTGCGGTTCCAGAGTGAAAAGATAGTGTTTACATTAGTCCTGGGGTTTAATTAATGTTAGTCCGCACGAGTGGTTTGAACCATCCAATGATTCTTCCATTCAACCAGTGATTTTTCCAATCAACCGATGATTTTCTCTTTCATCCGATAATTTTTCTATTCATCTTATGATTTGTCTATTCATCCGATTGTTTTTCATTCATTCGATGAGTTTTCCATTCATTGTAAGTTGTATCCAATCACCCGATGATTTTTCCAATCAACCGGTGATTTTCCCATTAATACTATGATTTGTCTATATACCTGATGACTTTCCATATGCGATGATGTTCCATTCATCTGATGATTTTCCAATCATCTGACGATTTTCCAATCATCCGATGATTTCCATTCATTCGATTATCTTTCCATTCATACGATGATCCTTCCATTCATACGATAGGTTTTCAGTCATTCGATGAGTTATCCCATTAACTATAAGTTTTATCCAATTATTCTATGGGTTTTCCAATAACTCGGTCTTTATCCATTCATCCTATGATGTTTCTACATTCCTGATGACTTTTCGATTCATCCGATGGTAGTATATTGAATCGATGATCTTTCCATTCAATGATGGTTTGAATATGGTTGATTTATTCTCGTTTCTCATCGGTAGTGTGGGAACAGCCGAACCGCCACTAATCTGCAGGATTCACCTGTCGAGTAGATGGATAGCTGAAACATCCATACGCGGGTTTTTAATTATTCGAATCATTATTTAATTTCAGAATAATAAAGTACATAGCAATAAAAGCCTGGATAATTTTTAGTGCACAATATTAACTAACTTAAGCAAACACTGTTTTAAGACTTCTAAACAAAGTCTTAAAACAGTTGGGCTCAGGTCAGCTTAGGATAAACTGATCTTTAATAGTCAAGAAATGTTTCGCCGAATGAGCGGTTGTATTGTAAAACCACCGTTTAGTAGGATCTACCAATACAACCCCACAATTACCCGTGTCGTATTTTTTTATTACTAACGTGTCTGTAACACATGTTTTTAAATTGTTCCCGCCCATACATAATTATAAATTAAAAATATATATTTCTTTTGCTAAATTTAATTCTGAACAGCATATCAGTTTTACTCCAGTGTATATAGTATATTTCGCTAACAGTCCGGAAACAGTTCTATTCGAATAGCGACTATTACTACCAAAAATCAGTTTAGCTTTTATTTTTAATATTAATAATTTGAATGCCGGTGATGAGTATATTACATTTGAAAAATAAAACGTCAAACACACAATCTAAGAAGCTGTCACAGGACTCATGTGGGTTCGCCAGGGTTCGCCCCCTAAAACGTTACTTGGCATATCTATACCGTCCCTCTTTTTCCATCCTTGCTAGCGCTTTTCAAGACCTATTTATTCCCTTAAGAGGGGGATCCAGTCCTCTGCGTCTACCTGCTTCTCCCATAAGACCAATGTTAAGAGGGGGTTCCAGTCCTCTGCGTCTACCTGCTTCTCCCATAAGACCAATGTATAAGAGGGGGTTCCAGTCCTCTGCGTCTACCTGCTTCTCCCATAAGACCAATGTTAAGAGGAGGCTCCAGTCCTCTGCGTCTACCTGCTTCTCCCATAAGACCAATGTTAAGAGGAGGCTCCAGTCCTCTGCGTCTACCTGCTTCTCCCATAAGACCAATGTTAAGAGGAGGCTCCAGTCCTCTGCGTCTACCTGCTTCTCCCATAAGACCAATGTTAAGAGGGGCTCCAGTCCTCCGCGTCTACCTGCTTCTCCCATAAGACCAATGTTAAGAGGAGGCTCCAGTCCTCTGCGTCTACCTCCTTCTCCCATAAGACCAATGATAAGAGGAGGCTCCAGTCCTCTGCGTCTACCTGCTTCTCCCATAAGACCAATGTTAAGAGGAGGCTCCAGTCCTCTGCGTCTACCTGCTTCTCCCATAAGACCAATGTTAAGAGGAGGCTCCAGTCCTCTGCGTCTACCTGCTTCTCCCATAAGACCAATGTTAAGAGGAGGCTCCAGTCCTCTGCGTCTACCTGCTTCTCCCATAAGACCAATGTTAAGAGGGGGCTCCAGTCCTCTGCGTCTACCTGCTTCTCCCATTAGACCAATGTTAACTTTCAAACTCCGTCCCTCCTCAACGGGTTGTCCAAAATGGATTATTTATGGATCGTTTTAAAGATCAAAAATATATCTAGCGATTTCAGTAAGCAGAATTTCGTTATCATAAATAGTTCGCGCATAAAGAAATCGTAAAAGTAGTAAGGCCGGCCACTTTGGGTCCAACATGGGCTCTTATGGGGAATAGATTAACATGGGGTCTTATGGAGAATAGAATAACATTGGTCTTAGGGGAGAATAGAATAACATGGGCTCTTATGAGGAATGGAATTAGGGTGTAATTGCATCCCTCTGTGGTTCTTTTGCTACCCTCTGTCGTTGATTATTTATCTTTTTCATCCCCCTGTGGTTAATTATATACCATTTTTGGTAATTGTTTAACCCTCGCGTCCTTCACTTCCTTCTGTGTATCTAACTACAGATCCTGTCTCTCAGCGTACTGTAGCTGGCGGGTGTAACGTGAACATTTTTAAGTAACCTGATTGGCTGGCATGTTAATTCGTGTCCTTCAGTTGTTAATCATCTAGCCTTCTGTGGTAATTATTTAGCCCTCGTATCCTTCTGCTGTTAATCATCTAGCATTCTGTGGTAATTATTTCAACTACGTTTCCTTCTACATATTTATTTTTTTAACCCCAGTGCCCTTATATACATCTAACCTCCACATCCTTCTGCGTATCTAATCTCACTTCCTTCTGCGTATCTAACCACAACATCCGCAACAAGTCTCTGTCAGCAAACTTGCCGTTACCTGTTAAAATACTGCTATGTGATTGGTCGGAATTAGTCGTCCTGCCCTCTGATTGGTCCATACACCCGCAACAAACAACACTATTGCATCAGCCACCTTCCCACCACCCCCAATTACCGCTATTTTCCTCTCACTTTGTTCTCAGCGTTCATTACGATCAGACGTGTCCCTGTGTTGCTCTGTTTGCTGCGTTTTGCAAAGATAATCTTGAGCGTTTGCCTACCCTATCCTACTTGTAACATAACCTCACTTCCTTGTGTCAAGGGTTGTGTCGTGCTTGTATTTGTTGACTGACAGTAATACAACTTTCTATTCTTGTTCTTTATTAAGTACCTTAGCCATTTTGTTTTACTTGGTAGTCCTGTGTTTATATGTATTGGATAACATAACAGCAAACCTAGTTTCTTGCGTCAAAAGTAGTTTTGTGCGTTGTATTTGATTGTTTGGCTTGACTAAAGTAGTGTTGTGCTGACTAACATAACCTTATTTCCCAGTAACCTCAGTTTCTTGTGTCGAGAGTAGTGTTTTGCGTTGTATTTAATTGTTTGATTTGTTTAGAGTAGTGTTGTGTTGACTAACATAACCTCACACCCAGTAACCTCAGTTTCTTGTTTGATTTGACTGTAGTAGTGTTGTGCGTTGTATGTGCTGAGTAACATAACAGTAATATCACGGTATCATGCACTTGTCTTGTTCATGCCTGACTTATCTATGTTAAGAGTGTTGTATGACTTGCTAGTGTACAGTAACATCAGAGTTAACTACATGTTTCAAGAGTAGTGTCGTGTGATTTTTAGCGTTATCTGAAATGCTAAAGTAACCTCACTTTTTCTAACCTCACTCTTTACACTCCAACTTTACTGTATTATATTCCGTTTCATGGTGTACTTAATTTTATTTCTGTGTTGTGTTTATTGTCTTGGCTAGAGTAGTGTTGTTTTGTGTTTAATTGTTTGATTTGATAGTTTACAGTAAAGAAAGTAAACAAACCCTCACTTCCTTGTGGCTAAAGTAGTGTTGTGTTGACTGACATAACCTCACTCTCAGTAACCTTATTTTTTTGCCCTGGTTCTTTTTGAACTGTAAATTCACCTCAGTAACCTCACCTTCTATTCTTGTTCTTTAAAACAGTTTTGGTTAGAACAGTTTTTGTATGTGTTGACTAACAGTAACCTCACTTTTCCGACCCGCTGAGCGAGGAAAGAGTAAGAAGAAGATTTTCCCACCAAATTTTCCCGCCAAATTTGCGCGCCAAAAGAAAAAAATTGGCGCCAAACCTAACCTCACTTTCTTGTGTCAAGAGTAGTGTTGTGTTTTATGTGCTGAGTAACAGTAGTCTCACTTTCTATTCTCGTTCTTTTGGTTAGAGTAGTGTTTGAAACCTTCATTGGAGTTAACTATCGATAACTTGTAGTTCTGATTTGACTTGCATAGTGTTAGTGTTTTTCTGACGTGCGTAGTGATACAGGGGTACTGTGCTCTCCTACATACTATATATCTCTTACAACAAGCTCTAGTTCTTCAGTCTGATTTCAGTCGTCACACTGTTCGGACGTTCTTTTGCACTGCTCTTGCGTAGTTGTTCGTGTTTTAAACCTTCATTGGAGTTAACTTTCGATAACTTGTAGTTCTGGTTTGACTTGCGTAGTGTGTGTGTATGTTAGTGTTTTTCTGACTTGCGTAGTGATACAGGGGTACTGTGCTCCCCGACATACTATATAGCTCTTACAACAAGCTCTGGTTCTTCAGTCTGATTTCTGTCGTCACACTGGTCGGACGTTCTTTTGCGCTGCTCTTGCGTAGGTGTTCTCTTGCACAGCTTATTATTGATTCTGCGTAATTCAGTTGTATCCGTGTGAGTTTGACTCTGGTCGGTGTGTTTTCTCTTTTAAGCGTTAGCACAGTTTAGCTTGTTTTCAGTATTAAATTCTTTGTTGAAAGATGGACGTTTCTAAAAAGAACCCTCAAAATCCGATAAATTTAATTAGTAAAAATCAAACCTATGTTAAAAAATTCAGACTTTACGGGACTAATACTGTTTTTAAATTTACTAACCCTCCCAATGGTATCTCTGAGTTTGATTTGATTCGTAAAGGTCTCAATCAAATTGTTGAAAAAGCTAAAGCCGATGCTGTACCTACCGATTATCTAGGGTTTAAATTACAGTCAATAAATTTAAAAAGTGCTGAACCGGGGTATGTAGATTTTAGACCGGTCTCTGAAGTTAGTGGTGATGTACTTTGGCAAGTTTTCGGAGGTATTCTTTAATCAAATTCCGAATCTATTAAGTCTACCGACACATTTAAAGTAGACGTGTCACGAGTTAACGTTCCAGTAGGTTCTGGGAGGGTAAGGCCTGGCTTTTACAATACGTTTGACGAGGAATCTAAAGCTAGAAAAGGGATTGTAGTAATTAATAACAAAGATAATTTATGTTTGGCTAGAGCGTTGGTAGTAGGCAAAGCGTATGCAAAAAATGATCCTCAGATCTACGCTATTCGAAAAGACAAGGGGAAAAGACAAACTTTCAGAGCTAATAAGCTCATAGCAAAAGCCCGTGTAGAAATGCCGGAGGAAGGCGCCGGTATCCCCGAGCTTGAAAATTTCCAATCCCATCTTAAAAAATACAAAATTACCGTCTACAACTACGACAGAAAAGGCCGGGATGTCTATTTTGAAGGAGGTAATGAAGACGCTAAATTTAAAATAAACCTTCTGTTTCACAACGGTCATTATAATGTAATTACAAACTTAACTGCCGCGTTTGTATGCCATTATTTCTGTGAAGCATGTCATATTCCCTACAATAACAAGGGTGAGCACCGATGCTCAAACAGATGCTTGTCCTGCCATACTATCTCCCCACCCTGTAAACTAGAACACGGAGGCATTACATGCCGTTTTTGCTGTCGCTTCTTCAAAAACGAGAGGTGTTTAATAGCCCATCAGGGGCAAGTTTGTAAAACTTTAAAACTCTGCCGTGACTGTAAGAAAATAATTCATCCAAAAAAACGTAAGACAGCTCACGTATGCGGAGAAGTTTATTGTAAACCCTGTGAAGCGTTCAAAGACCCCGCACATCAGTGTTTCATGAGGGTAGATAGGAGAACTCCCAAAGACCGTGATTTTTTGTTTATTTTCTTTGACTTGGAGACTCGCCAAGACGAGTCTCTCTCCTCTGACGAGAATCAAAAAGTACATCAAGTTAACTTGTGTGTCTCACAACAGTACTGTTTTAAATGTATTAATGGGGGTGAGTGTGAAACTTGCTCGGAACGGCAAAGGGTATTTGAAAAGGAACCGGTAAAACAGTTTATGGACTATGTGATGCAAGTTCGAAAAAGATTTAAAGATGTTTGTGTAATTGCCCACAACGGGCAGGGTTTTGATTTCCAATTCATTCTACAGTATATTATGGAAGAAACTAAATTTACCCCAAAAATAACGCCTCGGGGAACTAAAGCTATTTTGATGGAAATGGACAACGTCAGATTCATTGACTCCCTAAGCTACTTCCCCATGGCCCTCTCTGCGCTCCCTAAAGCCTTCGATCTGCTTCCCGAGAAAAAGAAGGGCTACTTCCCGCATCTTTTCAATACATTGGCAAACCAAGATTATGTAGGCCCTATGCCCGACAAAAAATACTATTGCCCCGAGTCTATGTTTGAGAAACCACACAAGGCCTTTGAAGAATGGTACGAGGAACGAGTCGCTGAAGACTACGTGTTTGATTTTAAAAAGGAAATCCTGGAATACTGTATTTCGGACGTAGAAATCCTAGCTCAAGCGTGTATTAAATTTAGAGCCTTGCTTCTTCAAGAGTGTAACGTAGATCCTTTCCTCGAGGCTATCACGATAGCCAGCGCGTGTAACCTGGCCTTCCGCCGTAACTTCTTAAAAGAAAATACTATTGGACTTATACCAAAATCAGGGTACCGACTTGCAGACAATCAGTCAGCCGTTGCTTTACAGTGGCTAACATGGGAGGAGGAGAAACGTGGAGTAAAGATTCAGCATGCGGGCCGGGGTAAAGAAGTAAAAATTAAAGGAATGAAAGTAGATGGGTTTGATGGTGAGCGAATTTACGAGTTTCACGGGTGTTACTGGCACGGCTGCCCGAAATGTTATCAATTCAGCAGAGAAGAACCTCTGCCGGAGGATCCTTCAGACAGTTTGCATCTCCGTTACGAGAGAACCAAGTCCAAAATGGCAAAATTTAATAGCTATGAGGTTGTAGAGATGTGGGAGTGTGAGTTTAAAGGTTTGAAGAAGGACAACAAATTAAATCACCTGAACCAACTATCCATTCTAAACACACTTCCACTTAATCCTAGAGATTCCTTCTTTGGAGGCAGGACGGGTAATACTAAAACGTATTGTAAATGTGAAGAGGGAGAAACAATTCAATACGTTGATGTCTGTTCCCTCTACCCGTATGTAAATAAATATTGTAAGTATCCCGTGGGTCATCCTACTGTTTACGTTGGAAATGAGTGCCGAGAGAGAGGTCTTGAAGTAGAGGGCTTGTTAAAATGTAAGATTCTACCTCCTTACAACTTGTATCATCCCGTACTCCCCGCAAAAATGAATAATAAATTGATGTTTGTGTTGTGTAGAACTTGCGGGGAAATTCAAAACCAAGGGGAATGTTTTCATGATAGTGAGGAAAGGGCGATGGTAGGAACATGGACTATGGATGAAATCAGGAAAGCTGTAGAAAAATGCTATATGATTTTGGACATGTATGAGTTGTGGGAGTACGAGGTAGCCACTTATGAGAAAGGGGGATTGTTTACAGATTTTATTAATAAATTCTTGAAAGTAAAGCAGGAAGCCTCAGGGTATCCCACTTGGTGTAAAACAGAGGAGGATAAAGACAAGTATGTTTCTGATTTCTTTGAGCGTGAGGGTATTCAATTGGAGAAAGACAAAATTGCTAAAAACGGGGGTTTGAGATCGGTAACCAAACTCATGCTAAACAGTTTTTGGGGCAAGTTTGGTCAACGCGAAAACATGACAAAAACTGCAATCGTGAGAGACTCTAAAGAATTGTTCAATTCGTTAACTCAACCAGGAACAAAAGTAAAGTTTGTTGAAGTAATCAACCAGGAGGTTTTATTAGTTAATTGGCAGAATGTTGATGAAGCTAGTGAGCCTCTAAAAACTGTAAATGTTGTAATTGCGGCCTACACTACAGCAATTAAACTGTATGGGGCGAGACTTAAACTGTATGAACACTTGGAGGCTTTGGGTGGGCAGGTCTTGTATTATGATACAGATTCGTGTATTTATTTATAACGGGAAGGACTGTACAGGGTCCCTACGGGAGATTACCTCGGGGAAATGACCGATGAATTGGCAGGTGACTACGGGCCCGGCTCTTATATCGTAGAGTTTGTTTCTGGGGGCCTAAAACTTATGCATACCTTGTCTGGTCAACCAACAAACAGAAACTAGAATCTGTGTGTAAAATCAAGGGCCTCACCCTCAATTTAAAATCCTCCAAAACGCTAAATTTTGAACAATTGAAAAAGATGGTCCTTAGTGAAGCTGCTGAAATTTTAGAAATTGAAGAAAACAGAATCAGGAGAACAAAGAGACGAGAAGTCGTTACAGTTAACGAAGTTAAAAAGTTTAAAATTACAGGACCCAAGAGGAAATTTAATGATGATCACGATACCTTGCCTTTCGGCTTTAAAAAACAAAGAGTTGCTTAACGGAGCTATCACTCACACGGGTACTGTGTGCATATACCTCTAAACATCAGCTCTATCAAATCATTCTGTTCTGAGACGCGGTAGTGAACGGACGTGCCTGTGTCTTACCCTGTATTTCTCTCCTTGTAGAATGCTTGCTGAACGAAATACATCCACTATTCAAGCGGTGTTTTTAAAGTTTATATCTAAAAGAAAGTTAAATGAAAATTCAAAATTTCGCATTACATGCTCAGAGTATGAGTTCTTTCTTACTGGGCCAATAAATGCATGGGAATGGCCTTTGATGTTCTCGGAGTATATAGTAGATAAAATAACGGAGGACTCCTCATCAAACACCTACATTGGAGTAGCAATAAAGTACGGTGATGTTTCGGGAAATATACCGTTTCTGCCTTTAGGGAATTTAACACCGTCAGTTTTTGATGATCACTTTGAAGAAATATTTTGTAACGTTGAGAAACTATCTGGTGTTTTACGTCTTGAAGTAACACTTGTCTCAATTCCATGTTGCTACCTTCGATAAAGGTAGCACCTTTCCCTACGGAGCAGCGTTACTCTTGTATATACCAAATGTCACTAGTACAGTTACATCATTCTGCTCCAAGTCGCGGTACTGATCAGACGTTCTTTTGCGCTTCTTTTTCCTGTACTATTGAGTAAATTGTGACATGGCTGCTAAATACTATACATTCAATAACAAACCCGTATTGGTTCTGTTTGATAATGAAGGAAAGCCATGGTTTAAAGCTAAAGACGTAGCTACTGCTCTAAAGCATGTTAATTGCTGGAGTGCAGTTCGGAAACATGTAGATGACAGTGATAAATTAACTGTTGGAAGTTTTTCTGACGCCCAAAAACAGGGCGTTGGGCCTATTGAGAAAACAACGGTTTTCATAAACGAAGCCGGATTATGTTCTTTGATGTTAAAATCAACTACTCCTGAGGCAAGACTGTTAGTAAGAAGTCTGTTGCCGGAGAAGTTTTACCTTACTTACACAAATATGAAGGATGAAAGTTAACTTTAAATGTAAATTTTCTTTAAAGTCACAAGTTCCCACTGTATGTGTGTGTGTGTGTGTGTGTGTGTGTGTGTGTGAATGAAGGTCCCTGGCGTGGGTGACGAAAAGCCCCGTAAACATGTATGAAGGTCAATGGCGTGGGTGACAAAAAGCCCCGTAAACCTGAATGTGTGATGAAGGGCTTAGTAGATTGAGGCGCCGGGCTAACACCCCGGCTACTCCTTCGAACAACCCGGTGTGAATGAAGGATCTTGTACACTGAGGCGCCTGGCTAACAACCAGGCTACTCCTTGGAACGGCCCGTACGGTGGGACTTGTAAGAATAAAAATGAAAACTGCGCCTTGATGTCCGCGAAGTACTACGCTCAAAAAATATTTTCGAGTGGGGTCTAATAAAAAAAAAGACCCGGCAGTCGCTCACCCATCAGGCAGGGCTAAACCCTTTGTAAGTCCAGGGGTGTGGGGAGGTTGGCGTAAAAAACCGTGAAACCGTTTGTTGTAATCCTCCGACTGTCAGGGAAAACCGGATGGAAAGGCGCAACAAAAAAAAGATAAAAGTAAAAACCAAATAAAAAGTATAAAAGCAAAAAAAAACAAAAAAAAATAAAAAGGAGGTAGCATTTTGTTATGGAGTGGCTACCACTGTGAGAGGCGATGGTTGGGGCCTCTCACCCCAGAGGTTAGGCCTCCAGGGGAAGCTCTGGGTAACCAAAAAGAACGCGCCGACGCTCCTACGGCCTAGCCTAAAGGCTTACCGTGGTTTGGAAACGTGAGCGTTCAAAATTATTTCACTGGGGTTAGAAGTGTTTAACCGATAAATTTTAAAAAGATCCCCGTTAAAGTGAAATGTAACACATTATAATGTAGCTTCAGCGGAGGCAGGAGTAAATGACCGGATAAATTTAAGAAGTTTCGGCCAATTTATGGCACTGCCCCCTTAAAAACACCTTCAAGCTGAATTTGAGGTATTTGACGGAGAAGTTACAGCGTAAAATACGACAGATCCGCCGTTTTACAGGACTTAAATGCAAATAACCAATCAAGTTTAAAGACTCTGAGCTAAATACTGTATAATTTCTGTCATTATAAAGAATGCATTTTATGCTTGTTGTCTTTTAATATGCACCCATGGTGTGTAATTTTTTGCCAACTCTCTGATATTGGTGTTGGTTACAATCCTTTTACTAGTAAATTCAGTAAAATTATATATTGATTCAGTTTGTTACAGAGTTTTACAAGCAATCAACTACAACAAAAAGACAACTCTGTATTTGTTTGACTTTACAAAATACCCTACTGTCACCAGCCTCTTCTGCATTAGTTTTAATTCTTAAACAGTGGGTCCTGAGGGTCCAACACTTAGAATCATGATAATTGAGTTGGGACCCATTTTGGGTCCCAACTACTTCCGGTGTAGGGTTATCAAAGGGATTCGTTCCCCCTTGGAGTGGGGGTATAGTTTTATTGTCTGTCCATTTCTGCTAGTTTTTACAAGCCTCTTCTCTCCTTTTAGTTAATATAACCTTGAGATTTCTAAACAGTTCAATACATGTAAAGTTTCCCAAAGTAATTCTTAAGTAACACTTAATTTACAGGCATACACAACAGCTACAATTATTCAATCATGAAGCTAAAACCCAGTTAATATACTAACAATCTAATAAAAGACAGAGACATGACCCAAAATAACAGCTAAAATACACAAAAACAGCTAAAATACACAAAAAACAGCTAAAATACTCAAAAAACAGGTAAAATACACAACAAACAGCTAAAATACACAAAAAACAGCTAAAATACACAAAAAACAGCTAATATACACAAAAAACAGCTAAAATACACAAAAAACCGCTACAAATAGCCAGAGAGCCATTTTAGCAAGGGGGAAGTATTGACCCCCTTTACCTTCACCTTAAAGAAT
Source organism: Allygus modestus (assembly GCA_963675035.1). Lineage (NCBI taxonomy): Eukaryota > Metazoa > Arthropoda > Insecta > Hemiptera > Cicadellidae > Allygus > Allygus modestus. The sequence continues at coordinate 407,310,244 of OY776112.1, forward strand.
CAGTCAAAGAATAATTTATTTTGTGTTGGTTTCTCACCAGTTTTCTTGTAGTTTGTGTCAATCACATGTATTTTACATTATCATGATTTAAGAGTGGCTGAGGTATATGATGATGTACAGAGAACCATACCGGAAGTGGGGGTGAACGTTTTGTTCACCCCTTTGAACTATCAATCCCAAATAGTTTAAATCAATGAACCAGGGCTTTACTATATTTAACATAAAAAAGAAGCAAACACCCTGAAAATACCTCAAATTCAGCTTGAAGGTGTTTTTAAGGGGGCAGTGCCATAAATTGGCCGAAACTTCTTAAATTTATCCGGTCATTTACTCCTGCCTCCGCTGAAGCTACATTATAATGTGTTACATTTCACTTTAACGGGGATCTTTTTAAAATTTATCGGTTAAACACTTCTAACCCCAGTGAAATAATTTTGAACGCTCACGTTTCCAAACCACGGTAAGCCTTTAGGCTAGGCCGTAGGAGCGTCGGCGCGTTCTTTTTGGTTACCCAGAGCTTCCCCTGGAGGCCTAACCTCTGGGGTGAGAGGCCCCAACCATCGCCTCTCACAGTGGTAGCCACTCCATAACAAAATGCTACCTCCTTTTTATTTTTTTTTGTTTTTTTTTGCTTTTATACTTTTTATTTGGTTTTTACTTTTATCTTTTTTTTGTTGCGCCTTTCCATCCGGTTTTCCCTGACAGTCGGAGGATTACAACAAACGGTTTCACGGTTTTTTACGCCAACCTCCCCACACCCCTGGACTTACAAAGGGTTTAGCCCTGCCTGATAGGTGAGCGACTGCCGGGTCTTTTTTTTATTAGACCCCACTCGAAAATATTTTTTGAGCGTAGTACTTCGCGGACATCAAGGCGCAGTTTTCATTTTTATTCTTACAAGTCCCACCGTACGGGCCGTTCCAAGGAGTAGCCTGGTTGTTAGCCAGGCGCCTCAGTGTACAAGATCCTTCATTCACACCGGGTTGTTCGAAGGAGTAGCCGGGGTGTTAGCCCGGCGCCTCAATCTACTAAGCCCTTCATCACACATTCAGGTTTACGGGGCTTTTTGTCACCCACGCCATTGACCTTCATACAGGTTTACGGGGCTTTTCGTCACCCACGCCAGGGACCTTCATTCACACACACACACACACACACACATACAGTGGGAACTTGTGACTTTAAAGAAAATTTACATTTAAAGTTAACTTTCATCCTTCATATTTGTGTAAGTAAGGTAAAACTTCTCCGGCAACAGACTTCTTACTAACAGTCTTGCCTCAGGAGTAGTTGATTTTAACATCAAAGAACATAATCCGGCTTCGTTTATGAAAACCGTTGTTTTCTCAATAGGCCCAACGCCCTGTTTTTGGGCGTCAGAAAAACTTCCAACAGTTAATTTATCACTGTCATCTACATGTTTCCGAACTGCACTCCAGCAATTAACATGCTTTAGAGCAGTAGCTACGTCTTTAGCTTTAAACCATGGCTTTCCTTCATTATCAAACAGAACCAATACGGGTTTGTTATTGAATGTATAGTATTTAGCAGCCATGTCACAATTTACTCAATAGTACAGGAAAAAGAAGCGCAAAAGAACGTCTGATCAGTACCGCGACTTGGAGCAGAATGATGTAACTGTACTAGTGACATTTGGTATATACAAGAGTAACGCTGCTCCGTAGGGAAAGGTGCTACCTTTATCGAAGGTAGCAACATGGAATTGAGACAAGTGTTACTTCAAGACGTAAAACACCAGATAGTTTCTCAACCTTACAAAATATTTCTTCAAAGTGATCATCAAAAACTGACGGTGTTAAATTCCCTAAAGGCAGAAACGGTATATTTCCCGAAACATCACCGTACTTTATTGCTACTCCAATGTAGGTGTTTGATGAGGAGTCCTCCGTTATTTTATCTACTATATACTCCGAGAACATCAAAGGCCATTCCCATGCATTTATTGGCCCAGTAAGAAAGAACTCATACTCTGAGCATGTAATGCGAAATTTTGAATTTTCATTTAACTTTCTTTTAGATATAAACTTTAAAAACACCGCTTGAATAGCGGATGTATTTCGTTCAGCAAGAATTCTACAAGGAGAGAAATACAGGGTAAGACACAGGCACGTCCGTTCACTACCGCGTCTCAGAACAGAATGATTTGATAGAGCTGATGTTTAGAGGTATATGCACACAGTACCCGTGTGAGTGATAGCTCCGTTAAGCAACTCTTTGTTTTTTAAAGCCGAAAGGCAAGGTATCGTGATCATCATTAAATTTCCTCTTGGGTCCTGTAATTTTAAACTTTTTAACTTCGCTTACTGTAAACTTCTCGTCTCTTTGTTCTCCTGATTCTGTTTTCTTCAATTTCTAAAATTTCAGCAGCTTCACTAAGGACCATCTTTTTCAATTGTTCAAAATTTAGCGTTTTGGAGGATTTTAAATTGAGGGTGAGGCCCTTGATTTTACACACAGATTCTAGTTTCTGTTTGTTGGTTGACCAGACAAGGTATGCATAAGTTTTAGGCCCCCCAGAAACAAACTCTACGATATAAGAGCCGGGCCCGTAGTCACCTGCCAATTCATCGGTCATTTCCCCGAGGTAATCTCCCGTAGGGACCCTGTACAGTCCTTCCCGGTAAAAATAAATACACGAATCTGTATCATAATACAAGACCTGCCCACCCAAAGCCTCCAAGTGTTCATACAGTTTAAGTCTCGCATGAGCTGTAGTGTAGGCCGCAATTACAACATTTACAGTTTTTAGAGGCTCACTAGCTTCATCAACATTCTGCCAATTAACTAATAAAACCTCCTGGTTGATTACTTCAACAAACTTTACATTTGTTCCTGGTTGAGTTAACGAATTGAACAATTCTTTAGAGTCTCTCACGATTGCAGTTTATGTCATGTTTTCGCGTTGACCAAACTTGCCCCAAAAACTGTTTAGCATGAGTTTGGCTACCGATCTCAAACCCCCGTTTTTAGCAATTTTGTCTTTCTCCAATTGAATACCCTCACGCTCAAAGAAATCAGAAACATACTTGTCTTTATCCTCCTCTGTTTTACACCAAGTGGGATACCCTGAGGCTTCCTGCTTTACTTTCAAGAATTTATTAATAAAATCTGTAAACAATCCCCCTTTCTCATAAGTGGCTACCTCGTACTCCCACAACTCATACATGTCCAAAATCATATAGCCTTTTTCTACAGTTTTCCTGATTTCATCCATAGTCCATGTTCCTAGCATCGCCCTTTCCTCACTATCATGAAAACATTCCCCTTGGTTTTGAATTTCCCCGCAAGTTCTACACAACACAAACATCAATTTATTATTCATTTTTGCGGGGAGTACGGGATGATACAAGTTGTAAGGAGGTAGAATCTTACATTTTAACAAGCCCTCTACTTCAAGACCTCTCTCTCGGCACTCATTTCCAACGTAAACAGTAGGATGACCCACGGGATACTTACAATATTTATTTACATACGGGTAGAGGGAACAGACATCAACGTATTGAATTGTTTCTCCCTCTTCACATTTACAATACGTTTTAGTATTACCCGTCCTGCCTCCAAAGAAGGAATCTCTAGGATTAAGTGGAAGTGTGTTTAGAATGGATAGTTGGTTCAGGTGATTTAATTTGTTGTCCTTCTTCAAACCTTTAAACTCACACTCCCACATCTCTACAACCTCATAGCTATTAAATTTTGCCATTTTGGACTTGGTTCTCTCGTAACGGAGATGCAAACTGTCTGAAGGATCCTCCGGCAGAGGTTCTTCTCTGCTGAATTGATAACATTTCGGGCAGCCGTGCCAGTAACACCCGTGAAACTCGTAAATTCGCTCACCATCAAACCCATCTACTTTCATTCCTTTAATTTTTACTTCTTTACCCCGGCCCGCATGCTGAATCTTTACTCCACGTTTCTCCTCCTCCCATGTTAGCCACTGTAAAGCAACGGCTGACTGATTGTCTGCAAGTCGGTACCCTGATTTTGGTATAAGTCCAATAGTATTTTCTTTTAAGAAGTTACGGCGGAAGGCCAGGTTACACGCGCTGGCTATCGTGATAGCCTCGAGGAAAGGATCTACGTTACACTCTTGAAGAAGCAAGGCTCTAAATTTAATACACGCTTGAGCTAGGATTTCTACGTCCGAAATACAGTACTCCAGGATTTCCTTTTTAAAATCAAACCCGTAGTCTTCAGCGACGCGTTCCTCGTACCATTCTTCAAAGGCCTTGTGTGGTTTCTCAAACATAGACTCGGGGCAATAGTATTTTTCTCGGGCATAGGGCCTACATAATCTTGGTTAGCCAATGTATTAAAAAGATGCGGGAAGTAGCCCTTCTTTTTCTCGGGAGGCAGATCGAAGGCTTTAGGGAGCGCAGAGAGGGCCATGGGGAAGTAGCTTAGGGAGTCAATGAATCTGACGTTGTCCATTTCCATCAAAATAGCTTTAGTTCCCCGAGGCGTTATTTTTGGGGTAAATTTAGTTTCTTCCATAATATACTGTAGAATGAATTGGAAATCAAAACCCTGCCCGTTGTGGGCAATTACACAAACATCTTTAAATCTTTTTCGAACTTGCATCACATAGTCCATAAACTGTTTTACCGGTTCCTTTTCAAATACCCTTTGCCGTTCCGAGCAAGTTTCACACTCACCCCCATTAATACATTTAAAACAGTACTGTTGTGAGACACACAAGTTAACTTGATGTACTTTTTGATTCTCGTCAGAGGAGAGAGACTCGTCTTGGCGAGTCTCCAAGTCAAAGAAAATAAACAAAAAATCACGGTCTTTGGGAGTTCTCCTATCTACCCTCATGAAACACTGATGTGCGGGGTCTTTGAACGCTTCACAGGGTTTACAATAAACTTCTCCGCATACGTGAGCTGTCTTACGTTTTTTTGGATGAATTATTTTCTTACAGTCACGGCAGAGTTTTAAAGTTTTACAAACTTGCCCCTGATGGGCTATTAAACACCTCTCGTTTTTGAAGAAGCGACAGCAAAAACGGCATGTAATGCCTCCGTGTTCTAGTTTACAGGGTGGGGAGATAGTATGGCAGGACAAGCATCTGTTTGAGCATCGGTGCTCACCCTTGTTATTGTAGGGAATATGACATGCTTCACAGAAATAATGGCATACAAACGCGGCAGTTAAGTTTGTAATTACATTATAATGACCGTTGTGAAACAGAAGGTTTATTTTAAATTTAGCGTCTTCATTACCTCCTTCAAAATAGACATCCCGGCCTTTTCTGTCGTAGTTGTAGACGGTAATTTTGTATTTTTTAAGATGGGATTGGAATTTTTCAAGCTCGGGGATACCGGCGCCTTCCTCCGGCATTTCTACACGGGCTTTTGCTATGAGCTTATTAGCTCTGAAAGTTTGTCTTTTCCCCTTGTCTTTTCGAATAGCGTAGATCTGAGGATCATTTTTTGCATACGCTTTGCCTACTACCAACGCTCTAGCCAAACATAAATTATCTTTGTTATTAATTACTACAATCCCTTTTCTAGCTTTAGATTCCTCGTCAAACGTATTGTAAAAGCCAGGCCTTACCCTCCCAGAACCTACTGGAACGTTAACTCGTGACACGTCTACTTTAAATGTGTTGGTAGACTTAATAGATTCGGAATTTGATTGAAAAATACCTCCGAAAACTTGCCAAAGTACATCACCGCTAACTTCAGAGACCGGTCTAAAATCTACATACCCCGGTTCAGCACTTTTTAAATTTATTGACTGTAATTTAAACCCTAGATAATCGGTAGGTACAGCATCGGCTTTAGCTTTTTCAACAATTTGATTGAGACCTTTACGAATCCAATCAAACTCAGAGATACCATTGGGAGGGTTAGTAAATTTAAAAACAGTATTAGTCCCGTAAAGTCTGAATTTTTTAACATAGGTTTGATTTTTACTAATTAAATTTATCGGATTTTGAGGGTTCTTTTTAGAAACGTCCATCTTTCAACAAAGAATTTAATACTGAAAACAAGCTAAACTGTGCTAACGCTTAAAAGAGAAAACACACCGACTAGAGTCAAACTCACACGGATACAACTGAATTACGCAGAATCAATAATAAGCTGTGCAAGAGAACACCTACGCAAGAGCAGCGCAAAAGAACGTCCGACCAGTGTGACGACTGAAATCAGACTGAAGAACCAGAGCTTGTTGTAAGAGCTATATAGTATGTAGGGGAGCACAGTACCCCTGTATCACTACGCAAGTCAGAAAAACACTAACATACACACACACTACGCAAGTCAAACCAGAACTACAAGTTATCGAAAGTTAACTCCAATGAAGGTTTAAAACACGAACAACTACGCAAGAGCAGTGCAAAAGAACGTCCGAACAGTGTGACGACTGAAATCAGACTGAAGAACTAGAGCTTGTTGTAAGAGATATATAGTATGTAGGAGAGCACAGTACCCCTGTATCACTACGCACGTCAGAAAAACACTAACACTACGCAAGTCAAATCAGAACTACAAGTTATCGATAGTTAACTCCAATGAAGGTTTCAAACACTACTCTAACCAAAAGAACGAGAATAGAAAGTGAGACTACTGTTACTCAGCACATAAAACACAACACTACTCTTGACACAAGAAAGTGAGGTTAGGTTTGGCGCCAATTTTTTTTTTTTGGCGCGCAAATTTGGCGGGAAAATTTGGTGGGAAAATTTTCTTCTTACTCTTTCCTCGCTCAGCGGGTCGGAAAAGTGAGGTTACTGTTAGTCAACACATACAAAAACTGTTCTAACCAAAACTGTTTTAAAGAACAAGAATAGAAGGTGAGGTTACTGAGGTGAATTTACAGTTCAAAAAGAACCAGGGCAAAAAAATAAGGTTACTGAGAGTGAGGTTATGTCAGTCAACACAACACTACTTTAGCCACAAGGAAGTGAGGGTTTGTTTACTTTCTTTACTGTAAACTATCAAATCAAACAATTAAACACAAAACAACACTACTCTAGCCAAGACAATAAACACAACACAGAAATAAAATTAAGTACACCATGAAACGGAATATAATACAGTAAAGTTGGAGTGTAAAGAGTGAGGTTAGAAAAAGTGAGGTTACTTTAGCATTTCAGATAACGCTAAAAATCACACGACACTACTCTTGAAACATGTAGTTAACTCTGATGTTACTGTACACTAGCAAGTCATACAACACTCTTAACATAGATAAGTCAGGCATGAACAAGACAAGTGCATGATACCGTGATATTACTGTTATGTTACTCAGCACATACAACGCACAACACTACTACAGTCAAATCAAACAAGAAACTGAGGTTACTGGGTGTGAGGTTATGTTAGTCAACACAACACTACTCTAAACAAATCAAACAATTAAATACAACGCAAAACACTACTCTCGACACAAGAAACTGAGGTTACTGGGAAATAAGGTTATGTTAGTCAGCACAACACTACTTTAGTCAAGCCAAACAATCAAATACAACGCACAAAACTACTTTTGACGCAAGAAACTAGGTTTGCTGTTATGTTATCCAATACATATAAACACAGGACTACCAAGTAAAACAAAATGGCTAAGGTACTTAATAAAGAACAAGAATAGAAAGTTGTATTACTGTCAGTCAACAAATACAAGCACGACACAACCCTTGACACAAGGAAGTGAGGTTATGTTACAAGTAGGATAGGGTAGGCAAACGCTCAAGATTATCTTTGCAAAACGCAGCAAACAGAGCAACACAGGGACACGTCTGATCGTAATGAAAGCTGAGAGCAAAGTGAGAGGAAAATAGCGGTAATTGGGGGTGGTGGGAAGGTGGCTGATGCAATAGTGTTGTTTGTTGCGGGTGTATGGACCAATCAGAGGGCAGGACGACTAATTCCGACCAATCACATAGCAGTATTTTAACAGGTAACGGCAAGTTTGCTGACAGAGACTTGTTGCGGATGTTGTGGTTAGATACGCAGAAGGAAGTGAGATTAGATACGCAGAAGGATGTGGAGGTTAGATGTATAGAAGGGCACTGGGGTTAAAAAAATAAATATGTAGAAGGAAACGTAGTTCAAATAATTACCACAGAATGCTAGATGATTAACAGCAGAAGGATACGAGGGCTAAATAATTACCACAGAAGGCTAGATGATTAACAACAGAAGGACACGAATTAACATGCCAGCCAATCAGGTTACTTAAAAATGTTCACGTTACACCCGCCAGCTACAGTACGCTGAGAGACAGGATCTGTAGTTCGATACACAGAAGGAAGTGAAGGACGCGAGGGTTAAACAATTACCAAAAATGGTATATAATTAACCACAGGGGGATGAAAAAGATAAATAATCAACGACAGAGGGTAGCAAAAGAACCACAGAGGGATGCAATTACACCCTAATTCCATTCCTCATAAGAGCCCATGTTATTCTATTCTCCCATAAGACCAATGTTATTCTATTCTCCATAAGACCCCATGTTAATCTATTCCCCATAAGAGCCCATGTTGGACCCAAAGTGGCCGGCCTTACTACTCGTAAATATTTAATATTTTGAAATGTTATTCATCGATTAGTATTTGCGATATCAAAATTCTGCTTACTGAATCCGCTAGGTATATTTTTGCTCTTTAAAATGAGCCATAAATCAACGATATCGAATAATCCGTTGAGGAGGAACGGGTTTTTTAAGTTAACATTGGCCTTATGGGCGTATCAGGTAGAAACGCGAAAAGTTTCGTGACTGGAGCGCCCTCTTAAGTGACTAGTGCAAAAGTCCTATATGAAAGACATGCCTAGCGGCTATGACGGGGTTTCCTATTCAACCAGTCCAACATCCAACACCTAATTGACCCATATAATTAGCATTTACACCCCGTTTCGTAAACAACGCAATTAGAAATCAACGTGAAAAAAGTGAATTTCTTTTATCATTAAATAGCATTTGCTTGAAATAGAAGGGTAGTTTTCACGCACGTATCTAAGGTTTGTGGTGAAATTGGTTTATCCGCTGAGGGACTTGAGTGATTGATCTGTATCTATCTTTCCCATGACTTGCGGACATTTTACTGTCGCTACAATCTCGTATATACAAGGATATTCATTTGGGTTGGTAATCCTGTTATCTTAAAACAGCATTACAGTGTAAAGGTATAACATTTTAATATTGATGATTCTTGGATGATTGTCACAATGAAATGTTATAAAGTAATACTAAAATGTCACGTTAGGCCCCATAAAACTCCCGTCTCAATAACTAGTTTATATCAGTTGTAATACAAGTAGTATAACAGGAGGTTATAGTGTTGTTAATTACTTAAAAATTAGATAAAAAATAACGAAATATGCCAGATTACTTACCTAATCCGTCGTTAATACCAAAAGACACCCTAATTTATACGACTGAATCTAAACTGTTGGAGAGGTTTTATAAAAAACAAAACATTGTTCCTCCGATTTAACGTTTTAAGAGATTTTTAATTTAATATAGTTTTCCTACGTCTGCCCGAGAAAGCGGTTGGTTTCGCACTCGATATACGCAAAACAGGAGATTACCGTATTAATTTTACTTTGCGCACTCATTTTTACTTTGCGCACTCTCGATTTACGTACTCCATTTTTTTAACTTAAGATAGTCAAAAACAGTAAGCAGGTAACGTTGCTTATGCATGAATTATGTTGGCAACACTGGATAATAAACATCTGATCCATTGTTGTTGTTCCCGAACAACATAAACATAACGTGTATTTTGTTGAAGTGGAATTAAAGTGTGTTTACATACAAAAAGTGTTCATAAATTATGAGTAGGCCTAGTTATGTTACTATTACTTCAATCAGGTACACTATATATTTAACATAGTGGCAAACTTCTTCTAAAAAATCGAATAAATATAATTGAAACGTTTTATTCTAACTGTAGGAAATACATCATATAGGATATGATGTATAAATATTATACATATCATACAGTATAATCAATATTTGGCAGACGCAGGAAAAATTTAATATGCAACTTGTGCGCCAGGTGACGTTGCTGCACTCGAGAGAAACTATTCCCCACTCGCCTACGGCTCGTGCCTAAACATTTCCCTCGAGTGCAGAAAAGTGGCACCTTGCCCACTTGTTGCATAAATAACTATTACATGTGTGACGTTTTCCCAAGAGGACTTTTTATACAATTTATGAAATTCAATTAGTTATTTAATTCTTCGCGTCGCCCTGTCTACAGGACTAAGTAATTAGACGAGAATTCGGGGATGCGTTGCCACAGAAAAATATTAAGGAATTTACTAAACTTAAATAATGTGGATTTTTCCTTGGCCAGCCACACTAACTGTATTACATGTTTGTTTGTTTTGCTCTCGTATCCCCGTCTGTGTGTGTTTGTGACATGTGTAATCTTTTAAACTTTAACAACGACTACGTGTTTTACAACTATATTTTCACGTGTATATTTGAAAATGGGACAGCAGACCCGAAACTGGGACAGCAGACCCAAAATTGGGGCAGCAGACCCGAAACTAGTCATTTAGGATTGACGGTGGTTAAAGTACGTTAACCTATTACTTCAAGTTAAATACTGTTACGTTTTGAGAAAATTATAAATCAGTATTGATTCTGACGTCACCATATACCATAGTTTACAGCATATCTATAGAAATGCTTACGAACTGTCCCTCCTCATACCACTATTGCACGTAAGATGATCATAGCAAAAACGGCGAAAGGTCTATATAAAAAACAATTAAAATTGAAAAGGATAATTCATATACTTTTCCTAAATGGGACTAAAACATTTAGAATAAATATACTGTATTCGGCCTAAAATAACGTGTTTCATATTAAATAAACAAATATATTTTTAATGCTAAACTTACAGGAGTTTCAAAAACGTAATAACAACTACATTTCCTTTTTAAAACATCAACTGCCCGTCACCTTAGGCTACTGACCTGTGCGGTGGTCAAAAAGAGAGCGAGGTACCGTAACGGCATTAGCCACATAGGCGAGCCAGAGGTGATCGCTCATGATCTTACAGGAGTTGGACGGGACCAAAACTACAACTCAAAACCTGTAAAACTAATGTCAACCAGATTCGAAATCGTGATTTGATTGAGCAGGAGAAAATGTGTAAAAAAGTTATATTAGTCTGCAGTTAGTGCAAGAATTTTATTGCTATTGCGTTATACGGCCAACAAACATCTTAGAGCCTAAATTTCTAAAATAGAAAAATAGTAGTATATCTGACAGTATAATGTTACGAGTGGATGCAGTGTAGCACGCATGCACATATGATAACGTATATAATGCCATAGCGTGAGTCGGTAGTCAGTGATTACACGTACCGCTCTAAACAAACCTGAATAATATTACGGTTTTGTATCAGATAAGAAATAATTTACGACTTATTCAGTCAATGATAATTTATCTACAATGATATTACTAATTTAATTTACTATGGTAATTTTAATTTTATGTAACGAAATGTATAAATATAACACCTCTAGGTTGTAGCATGGATACACTCCTCTAGTATTTAACTTTTTCCTAATTATTTGTTTATTCTCTAGAGCAAAACTCAATTTTTTTACAATTTTGGGTAGTACTTTTGTTTTGAGATCATATTAACTTATATTTTTTACCCATACGTTTTTAATTTAACCAAATCGTTTGGATTGGCGATTTGGTTAAATTTGATAACATTGTTAAAACCAAGTCATGCGAGTAGGAAGTGTTCTTAGTGAATTTGTAATTGAAATTACATTACTGTGTTTTAAATAATAATATTGAGTTTTCCGTTTATTTTGCCAAAAGAATTAATGAAGTTTTTATCATTATAACAAGGTGCATTCACATTGATGTTCAAAGTCTATTATGTACTTTAAGCTAAAATCTATTGCATACTCACCCCCGAGCACAAGATTGATGGACCCCTAGTCAAATGTCACAGAGATCTAACACATTATGCAGTGCGTGAATGGCTTTGGTACGAAGGTCGCAGTTGGATGGGGTACATAATCGTATAAGCATTAGCAAATAAGACCGCTGGTTCCGACGTCTGTTTGCCAGTGGACAAAGTTTCCATAGGTGATTTAGACTTATCATAATCAGTCACTTCACAACCAGAATCACAATCATGACTTGTCACAATCAATCACTTCAAAATCACAATCACAATCATGACTTCTCGCAATCAATCGTATACTTTATAAACAATAATTTGTCAAGTACACTGAAAATTTAATAATTATAATTTTCAATGTGTTATTGGGTCTATGGTTTTACTTACCAGCTACCCTACGGTACCACTAAAGTACTTAGATAAACCAGGAACCAGGAAGTACAGTAGATATACTAGAATTAAGAATACTCGTATTTCAATAGTACATTATTTAAAAATCCAAGGGATTATGAACTCCCTTCTACTTGTTAAGTTTTACTACCTTTGATATTTCAGGTAAAGAATAGGAACTGTAATTAATTGCATCGCCTCTTTTTCGTTTCATTTATTTTAAACGGTATAGCCCTTATACAGTTGAAAAATACACAGCCTTCAAAATTTACATGTTTACCGTTACGCACAAACTGCTGGCCCGAATGAGCTGAAAATGAGTAGAAGTAGAATCAAGAATCAAGAATACTTTATTGTCACACGACTATATAAATACAGCATTGACAATCGTCACAAATACAAACTTAAATAGCTAAACTAACAGACTGCTAAAAATACATAATTAATTTCCAACTAAACATCCCTTCTTTCAGATATATAATCTTTAACACTGTAGTACTCTTTTTCAATCAAGTATTTTTTAGTCTATATCTAAATTTTACAACATCCACCTGAGTTTTCAGGATTTGGGAGAGAACATTAAAAAGCTTAATGGCAGAATAGTAAGTTTGGTTTTGAAAGGAAGTTGTGTTGTGTCGGGGAATATGGATTAGGTTAGTGTCGCGGAAATTATATCTATTGGCAATGCGTTGAGGAAAAACGTGTTTGTTTTTAACCAGAAATGAAAGGCACTCTAAAATGTAAATCGATGGAAATGTTAGCAAGTTGTTTGCCGAAAACACACCTCTGCATGATGCGTATCGATCCATACCATAAATCAGTCTTATGGCTTTTTTCTGCAGTGAAAATATTTTCTTAGTTCTAGAAGACTCTGCTCCCCATATTGTGACCCCGTATGAAATATGAGGAAATAGGCAACCAAAATAAGCCGTCAGGAGAATTTCTCTGTTGTAGAATTGGGAGAGTCTTCGAAGAAGAAAAATGCTACTATTAATTTTGCTTGAAACCTTTTCAATATGTTTGGAAAAGTCTAGTCGGGAGTCAATGATGACCCCTAGAAAATTTGTGACATAACAAGATTCAATGTCGACATCACCTATTGTTATTACTGCAGAATCTCCTGAATTCCTTAATCTAAAGTCTATAAAATTAGTTTTTCCAGGGTTAAAAACCAGATGATTGTCACTTAGCCACTGTAATAAGAGAGTACATTGTATAACAGTTTTAAGCTCTAGATTCTCTCGGGAATCATCAACAACACTCAGAGAGGTGTCGTCCGCAAACAAGCAAACATTGGCAGGGAAATTTTCTTGAGGCATATCGTTTATTAATAAAAGAAAAATAATTGGACCTACACCACAGAAGTATAGGAATTACACCACAATCACACATAGTCTTCTCCTATTCTAAAATTTATTTGTGGCTCTGCCCCAATGGCCTTCAAAATTATCACGCTCAACTTAGTGACTGTAATTATTTACTGGATTGATTGAACTGAAATTCGGTGGAAACATTGGTTATAATCCATAACCAGGCGTTTAGAATAGTTAATGTAAATAAAATTTTAAAAACAAAACAAAAACCTGGTACCCGCCTACTTCGTTATTGTGGTTTTTCTTAAATACAACTAATTCCCGTTTGGTTTCCCATTATTAAAAATATTGTTACCACGGGAACTTAAATCATTTCTCCATAAGGTTAACATTGATAATTTCTAAGTCAAGTGGGGCGAAACCCTAAAGTCCTAGGACTTTTTATTAGTGGCTAGAAACCTCCCTCCTAGGGTAACCTGAATAATGGTCATGCAAAGTTTCAGCGCAATCGGATAAGTGGCATAGGAGCGCATAAAGGATAAACAGTCAAACAAATAGACACACACACACATTGAACTGTATATACTGTGTAGAGATTTATGTTTTACCTTCATTATAATACTATTGCGAACAAATCCGACATGGTTAACAGCTAGTGTGCAATGGCACTTCGAGTAATTCAAAGAGAGACTTGATAACGTCTCTTTGGTTGTGTTAATATTTCAAAGGGCGTGAACTCTATGTGCGAGTGTCGCGTTCCGCCATAATCAAATTCTCAAGTAGATTAAGGTAACCTTACCAACAACATGGGTTTCTGTCCCTCCTGGACACTGTTCATAATTGGCTCATTATTGTTCATTACTTTTAATGCCAATTATGAATGTATGCCAATATATCTTCTCAACCCAAGTTTTAAATTCTTTGAAAATATTAGTTTTCTTATATTAGTTTTCTTAAACCATAATTTTAAAAATGGCTATACCTATGAAGGAAATTTTAAATCTAACCATGGTGTTAATTAGAATATGCCTTTAGTCTAAATATAAATATTACAATTTTAGAATGATACTAGTGGCTTGTAGCCTGTAGGCTTACTGTAACCTACTGTAATACTGTAGGCTTGTAGCCTGTAACCTATTAAATTAATTAAATTGTATGTACTGTTTACTGAATGTTAAATATATACTAATGACTAAATTTCACACCCGATTATGTTACAGAAATATTATAAATAATTACAGTTGATCATTAGTTCATTTTCCAGTTTTGTCATTGTTGTTGTATTTTAAAGTAATTTTAAACAAATTATGGAAAAAACAAAATATCGGGCTTTTTTGTATCCTTCCATCTAATTTTCTATCAATGTTCTGATTTGAGCCTTCTTAGTCGTATCTTATCGTCTAATTGTCGAGAGCATTACAACATTTAAAGCTAACTTTAAAATATTTACAAAATATGTTATTTATGAGAATAACCTTCATAAATTCGTAATCACACTCTCAGGTGTTGGGTTCTGGAGCTATTTACAGTCCAGTAACACAGTTAACATGGTTAACCGATGATTCCAATATTAAACTATTATTACAATGGAGTCGAGTTAAGAGATAAAATGCAATAAAACCGACAAAAAAGACCGTTTTTTTTCGTGAGAGCATGTGCGGCAATAGCTCGCGTGTGTTGGTTTTGTAATTGCATGTCGGTGACACGATTAATCTTTTATGGTAGTTACTGTCATTTAAAAATACATGATCGCAAAATGTTTTTATTATAGTGAGCAAACACTTTCGTAGACTTCAAAATGGCCTACTGTTAGTACAAAAAGTAATATAAACCTGTATTGAATAAACTACTTACTATAATGGACATTTAATACATGTTTACATGGATTTGATCCATGGTTTTTTAATACATTTATATAAATCTTTTAAGGTGTTAGTTAATAAATACAAAGATAATATTTCAAATCTTAATTTTTTTATAGAAGTTGATATTGTTTCTTACTTAATGACAGACTGTAGAGTAAATCATTATTTTCTTTATATTAAATATTTAAAACCATATTGTTACGCTGAAATCTCCACACAAGCTTTTGGTCTCAAGTCTAAAGTTCATGATCAATAAGTTCCAAAATGTTTAAGGCCACTTACGATTAAGTTACAATCAAAACATTTAATATAATTTATTTAAATGCATTAAATATATTAAAACTTGCTGATGAACCCGTTCTTCGCACGGGTTAGAAAGTTTGAGATCTTGAAACAGCTGTTCTTGCTCCTGCTCATTAAGCTGTCAAATGGAAGTTTCCACAGCTGTTCGCATTATAGTTTCTGAATGTTTACTTTGTTCTGATATGTAAACATTGAAACTTAGGACATTCACGGTGGTATCCCAAGGGTATTTTAAGAAAGTGAATAGGCCTGTGTTGCACGGGTTCAAGATCTGCCTTTGTGTTAAGTTTCAGCACAGTCGGTTCAGTAGTTTTTGCGTTTACCCGGAACAGCAGGGAGACAGACAGACAGACAGAAACCACCTTTTCCTTAAAATATTATAGATAGATTATATAATAGAATTACGAGAGAAGTTTTTTACCAACTATTAATGCATTTATAAGTGTCAAGGTCCCAACTAATTTTAACATTATTTATTCTCATGACAATAATATCACACTTTTATTATAAAAATCATTTTTATTTGAATTTTACTGTAAACAAATAAGGTTTAAAAGTTGGAAGAATTTGTTTCGTAATCATAAAATTTCAACTGCCAGTATATAATGATAATTTTCAAAGTAAATTCAAAATAGTTTTAAAACATGTAAATTCATTAAGATTAAAATAAATACCACAATCCTGTTAAAAGATTAATTTTGAACGTGAATGACTTGAATAAAAATAATTTCATGTCGATAATAACTTTAATTTTTGTGATAGCTTAATATCATTGCATACAGTTGTTTTACAAACATTAAATAAATAACGAAGACAGTATGTAAACATACCAAAAGTCGATCGTTTGTGTGTCCATTTAGCAGACGCCTTGTGCACTGACATTTTTTTCTTTTTGCCGTCACTTAATTAATAATATAAGAGTTGTAATATAAGGGTTGTAATATAAGGGTAATATAAGGGTGCCTTAATATAAGGGTCGTGGTGGTCAATCCCAAGATGTGCACGTTTTCGCATCGTCGTATTTGACGCCAACCCGCCAGTAATCCTGTCCATATAATGAACGAAATTCCTTTCCCTGCTCATTAAAAGAAACGCATTATATTCAATTAATAATCAGTTTCCAATTGCAATATAGTAAAACGGTAAAACCTTGATAGCAAGACTCTGAAGGGGAATTGGGAAACGGTCTTGTTATAGAGATACTCGTCTATTTGAGGTTCGTGTTAACAAGGTCGTGTACACTAAAAGTCGTGCTATCAAGGTTAATGGTTTCTCTAAAACCCCTTTAGGAAGTGATATTTTGGAGCGGGTTTTCAAATTTCATTTTTATTTTTTTAGCGCAAGGAATTTTTTCCTTCAAAACATATGTTCTGATGAGTCACTGCCCATGGGAACTATGCACAGAGAATATTGAACTCGTGCTAAAAAGGTTTCATTATGTAAAACCATGGACTATTGAGGTTGAAGTCGCGCTATAAAGGATCGATGTGAAAAAAAGACGTGCTAGAACATGGGGTTAGTTCTGCGGTCTGAATTAGGGGGAAAACCGTGCTATTGAGGCTTGTGAAACAATAATAGTCGTACTATAGAGGACATTTACATAAATTGTTATGGAAGTTTTGCGGGGATTGTAAAAATACACGTTTTATCGAGGAAGTTGTGCTGGGGAGGGTCGTGTTAGCAAGGAAGTTGTGCTGGTGAGGGTCGTGCTAGCAAGGATTCTGCTAGCGAGGTTCGTGTTAACAAGGGTCGTGTTAGCGAGGGTCGTGTTGTGTTGGCAAGGGTCGTGTTAGCGAAGGTCGTGTTAGCGAGGGTCGTGTTAGCGAGGGTCGGGCTAGTGAGGGTCGTGCTAGCGAGGGTCGTGTTAGCGAGGGTCGTGCTAGCGAGGGTCGTGCTAGCGAAGGTCGTGTTAGCAAGGGTCGTGTTAACGAGGGTCGTGCTAGCGAGGGTCGTGTTAGCGAGGGTCGTGTTAGCGAGGGTCGTTCTAGTAAAGGTCGTGTTAGCGAGGGTCGTGTTGGCGAGGGTCGTGTTAGCGAAGGCCGTGTTAGCGAGGGTCGTGTTAGCGAGGGTCGGGCTAGCAAGGGTCGTGTTAGCGAGGGTCGGGCTAGTGAGGGTCGTGCTAGCGAGGGTCGTGTTAGCGAGGGTCGTGTTAGAGAGGGTCGTGCTAGTGAGGGTCGTGCTAGCGAGGGTCGTGTTAGTGAGTTTCTACTGTACTAGCAGGTAGTTCTACCCAAGATTTTTTATTACATCACATAATTTAAATTTAAGGTGTTAATATAATAATTAGTTTGATTAAATGTATTTTTCATATATATTGGTTATTTTTAGCAAATTTCCCCTATAGGGAAGAATCTATTACCGTAGGTCTCATGGTAAGACTTAAGCCCGGGACCTTGATAACTTTTTGTTTTGAGGTCCCCAGATGCCAAAAACACTATTCGTTCAAATTTATATGTATATATATATATGTGTGTGTTTGTGTGTGTGTGTGTGTGTGTGTGTGTGTGTGTGTGTGTGTGTGTGTGTGTGTCCGTTAACACGATAACTTGAGTAAAAAATGTCCGATTTTGATTAAATTTGGCTCAAATGTGTAAAATGACATTCATGACTTTAAGTTTGAAAACCAGAAAAATCGGACCATGGGAAGGGGGGTTTATGGGGGTTTTAAATTTTCCAAAAATCAGTTTTTGCATTTTTCACCCTAAAATGTTTAAAAAACTTAATTTTGGTTTTGACCATGTTATAGAGCTTAAAAAAAACAAATAATTTAGTATTTTGAATGATTAACCTAGGTTAAGTGGTTGCGGAGAAAATCCAAAAACCTGCTCATAAAATCTCTCATGTTAATCTTATGGGGAAAAGGTTTTTGGCTTTTCCTCAGTTTATTTTAATGTAAACTTCACATTTGCTTTTACCAATCTGTTCAGTTCCACAAAACAATCATTTTGGTATTTAAATTGTGATTCTACGCCCAACCGTTGCAGAGATATTCAAAGTGCTAAACACAGTACGTTGTCCAATGTTATCCTTATGGAGAATAAATAAAATTTGATATCTCCATTATTTATGAATGTATGTTGATGAAACTTGGTATGTAGCTTCACGTAGTACTGGTATATTGGTATTTGCACAAAAAATTGATTTTTTGTTAATTATTCCCGTAGCAGCATACCTGTGTACTCAGCCCCCATGTTATTCTTATAGAGAATAAGTAAAATTAATGACTCCCTTAATTATGAACATAAATTAATAAAACTTGGTATGTAGCTTCACTTGGTTGAGTTATATTGGTAATTATATAAAAACCCATTTTTCTGTTCCTTGTTGCAGCAAACCCTTCTTTCTCAGCCCCCATGTTATTCTTATGGAGAATAACTATAATGTTATATAGCGCTTATTTATGATTTAATATTGATGAAACTTAGTATGTGACTTCGCCTAGTTAAATTCTATTTATATTTGCATAAAAACCAATTGTTTGTGTTCCTTGTTTCAGCAAACCTATGTACTCATTACCAATGTTATTCTTATGGAGAATAATTAAAATCGCTTATATGTGAATATATTTTTATGAAACTTGGTTCGCGGCTTTATGTGGTATTAAGACATATATTATGCATTGGAAATTCGCTGAGTACGCATGTTTTCTGCGACGGGGGTATTTCATCTTATTCTTATTCAAAATATTTTCTAAAGTAAACTATTTAAAATCAAGAATCTAGATTACAAGCAAACAGAAAATCAAATGTAATAATAAATTAAATAACATCTTAGGAACATCTGATGCAACCTGGCACTCACAAATCATATACTTGAAATAAACCTCTCGGTTGAAATATCGGGGGAATAATATTATTTTTTTTACAATACCTCATCTAAAGCATTAAATAAAAACCTGTATTCATAAAACTAAATAAAGGGAGTACGTATTTTTTCTTAATATCTCACATATCAGCTTATTTCAGCTTATTGTCTTCTAGGGTTATAAAATGTTTAAGGTAGAAAACCTCGGTACCGCACGTTATGCCTGTGCCGTTGATACGTCATAATTAAACACAGACATCTCAGCTGTTACAGCTTTACACTCTATCTGACTCTGTTGTTAAAAATGTTAGCTTCCGTCCATTCTCCCTCTCTAGTTTCTAGGTGGATCTATAAATTTCAGGATCTGAGAACTTTTAAACAAGTCTACGTTATTTTGTAGTCAAATTGTAACGGGTATTTACGTGTTTAATCTGATTTCAAGTATTTTTTTATATTTCTTTTAAGGTTCTTAGAGTCTTCTTTTATTTTAATATAATTTAGTTTCATATTCATGGTTATTATTCCCCATTTTGTCTCCTTTACTGAAAGCAGTAGAGAAAGTAAACTAGAGGAAAAGTTTGAAACAAGGTTATTTATGTGGATTAGGAAAAGCTAAAATAATTCTTATTATTCTTAATTATATTTTGGGTAGATTTGTGTTTGGATTTATAATAAATAAATATATAAAAGTTAGACAACATTTTTAAGTTAGTTCCTTTATATCTTTTTATTCATTCCTTTACATATATATGGCTATAATATTTTGTTTAAAAAAAAAATTGAATCAACTGAATTCTAGATTTAATAATGTAAGTAGATACATCCTATAACACAGTAACATATAATACCATTAGTTAAGGTGTCACAAGTACCAGTACCATAATTATTTAAAGTATTAATAGAGTCGTCATGCTAATTTTATCATATTATTACTGTAAGTCTTTCGACATGTTGTCAAATGAATTAGTCAAGTTGAATAGTAAGTCCGGGATATAAATAGAGGTTTTAAATATAAAAGAGTTCGCACGCAGCACGCTGACATGAGGGCAGTGAATTTCTACATAAAAAACTATAAAAACTCAAAATCAGTTAAAAACATACAATTATTCCAATTTTTATTCAAATCTGAAAATATTGATTTTGTGCTTGTTCTGATACTCCTGGTTCTATTTACCTGCAATGCTGGGAATACAATTTTGTGCATTATAAGGTTAGGAGAAGGTGCAGTCAGGCTTTAAAGTAGGCGTGAGGTTGTTGGGGATGATAAAAGTACACCAAAAAAAGATTAATAGGCTTTTCTAATGTAAAACCCCCATAAGACAACGTACTGTGTTTGGTCAATACACATTTCCTTTAATAACTCGGTAAATATATATGCTAGAATGACGAGAGAGGGCTTAAAAGTTTCACCACACTAATTCCCATCTTTTTACATTCGTTAATTTCACATCAGAGGCTTTTCTGACCATTTTTGGGCCCAAAACTCGAAATTTGAAATATTAATCCCCAAAAAAGGGGTTTAGAGTTTTCCGATTGTTTTGCCCAACGAACTTGTCCAACTGATTATAGAAAGGAACGTCCCTACCAAATTTTAAGTAAATCGGACAAAAAATGCGACCACTAGAGTGCCTGCATATATATATATATATATATATATATATATATATATATATATACAATTTTGAACGAACCCCCAAAACGTGTTCAGGAACTTCTACGTTTTCATGAACGTTACGAGCTTCTATGGTGGTCCCGGGCTTAAGTTTCACCGTGCGGGTCATGCTAATAATTCACTTTCCATAGGAAATTCACTAATTAGTTACAAAGGAAACGAATTTTCACTGTTGGGGTTTTCTACCTGACCACGAGGCAGGCCGTTTGTGAATTTGAATATTACAAACTACCCTTAAACCCATTGTAATTTTGGATACAGCGCGTTGGGACACCCGTGATCATCATCCACAGTACAGGTGGGTCGGAACACCAAAGGTCACCAGCTACAAGCAGGTGGTTGATAACACCAAAGGTTACAAGCAGGCGATTTGGAACACCAAAGGCAATCGGCTACAACAGGTGGTAGAAATCTCAAATGTCATCAGCACCAATACAAGCGGTTTTCAATGCTTAAGGTAATTAGTTGCAATGCAGGTGGTTCCTAATACCAATTCCACAATACAGGTGGTTCAGACCATCTAAGTCACAATACAGGTGGTCCAGACCATCTGGCGCAATGTGGGTTAAGTCACAATGCTGGCGGTTTGATGTACCTAAGGTCACCAGCTACAAGCAGGCAGGGGTCCGGAACTGACAGGCCCATGGGGGCCCCTGGTTTTACCTCCATTCCCCCCCATTAACCCCTTAAAATTGCACACCAAAGCCCTTTTAGAACACCACTCGCCACATTCATTTTTAAAATGTTGAAACTCACATTCTTCCTGCTTGATTATGATAACAAAGATGCAAACATGTACATATTTTAATGCAAAGATGAGAAGAGAGATGACCGTAAGGGCAAAACTATATCAAACAGACTTTTTTCATACAAATTTAAAAATTTCTATTAAATATTTTAATTCTAATGAAATAACACAAGTTGTATTACAAAATTAAAAATCCAATAAGATTTTGGGAAGTCATTATATGCTTCAGCATGTTTTCTAGAAATGAAATGTAAGCTATAACATTATTGTTCCTCAATGTATTAGTTGTAAGTCTTGAGAGAATAAAAATAAAAAGGTGTTCTTAGTAATTTTTCGGTATACAAGTGCTGTCAAGCAGTACTGTCACGTTTTATGTATACACAAAGTTAATGAACCAGGTGAGGTAAGCACAAAATAGCAGTGAATGTGGTAGCCTATTGTGTTTCAAATGAATAAACTGGCAATATTACATACATTATTAAATTAACGATAAGAGTAACACAAGTACTTACAATTTTAACAAATTGAACTCTTAAATACAGTAGTGCAGCAGAACAGATACTGCGACCCTGCAACTTCAGCGGTGACCGCGGAAACCAATGCTTCTGCTACCAGGAACACCGGTCACTGCCACTGGGACTGGGGGAATTAACTCAGTTTAAAATTTGTTTGTTGTTAAACTCTTGCTATCTTTAGTTGGTTCAAAATGTTTCTTTTTTAACAATTGTAAATAAAATATGATTTTTATTATTCAATAACTATTTTACGGAAAATTACTAAGCTTGACGGGGCTCTGGGGCCCCTTTGAGCTCAGGGTCCAGTACAGCTGTCCCCCTTGACCCCCCCCTTTACCGCTCTTGCAAGCACGTGGTTAGGAACACCTAACAAATGTAGGCGGTTTTTTAGTAGTAACTACGTGCTGTCTTGGGTTAGGCTGCTCGCCTCGTGATCCGAGTTTTGCCAGATCGAGCCTTATCAACATCTTAAAATTTCGTAAAGGTTCGATACTGCACCCAGCTGCCATTTTTATGAAGCTTTCTATTAATGATGCTTTCTAAGAACAGGTCACGACTTGATAATAACAAGACCGTTTGGACCGTTTGCTATCAAAATCTAAAAAATATATTAATGGTGTAGATAGATTCACATAAAAACCATGCGGATATAACGCTACTTCTGGAGGCGAGTACCTGCAGTGGGGACCCTGCAGTGGGGAGAGTAATGATCTCTAAATTTGTATGGTGGGTGTAATATTCCATTTTTCAGATTGTTATAAGATGTTTAAGGACTGAATCATCTGACAGTCTCATCCCCGTCACACGTTTTACTAATTGATGTTTATTATAGAATTAGTAATAATATACTGGGATTCAAATTACAAAAATACCGACGTCGTGATGAGCTTCTTAGTTATCCTCTTCACTATAAATCTCAATTAGGAATACCCTGAGTACTTTCTAAACATTACTGCAGTTAGATCGAGAGTTTTGTAGAGGCAATACTCTATCACGAGTTTAATTAAATTTTATTCCGAGTTTTAGTTGGGAGTTTATAAAACAAACTTCTAAGTCCATAGTTGCCAAAGCTAACATCCACAGATTATTTATATTCATAGCCCTTGACATTTTGCATCCTAAGATAAAGGGAAACTTTTTGTTATTTCAGTGTAGGGGTTTCAATTAAAGCTGAACCAACCTTTTCAGAACTAGTTATCATAAACATGTCTATCCATGTATGGCAAGCTTTAGACAAAATAAAAACAATAGTTAGTATAACTGTAGTTACTGCAGACGTATTTTGCTTGGATTTTACTTATAAGATTGAGTATTTTGAATGTAGTTTCTGATAATACAAAATATAAAGATAAACTAGCCGACCCGTTACAGATTCGCCCGCGTAACCTATGATAGCTGTGTGTGCTGCATTCTGTGGTTAGCCCGTGGAACTACTACGAATCAAGATCAGCTGTTTTAATTTTCATCAGCTCAAACCAAAGTGAATGTCCATAAGGAATATTTGGGAACTTTGGGACCCAGCGGGACGGAACACAGGGGGAATGTCGTAATACCATTTATTAGCAAGCACCTAGGGCCAAAGAGGAACCTATATGTCAATTTTAAGTATGTAGGCCTTATAGTTGTGGAGATTTCGTGATAGGTCAGTCAATCAGTGGTATCTGTAATTTACATATTAAGATTAATAATTAATCTTAATGATTAATTATTAATATTTTTAATTATTAACAATTACCATTTTTAAATCCCAAACCTTGCAAAAGTAATACCATAGAAAAATAAAGCAGGTATAGAAGTGTCACGTAATGCTAAAATTTGCTAACACAAAATTGTTAATTCAACCGGCCAGATCATACGACAAAACCGGCCAAGCGACGTTGCCTGTCTGTGCACTCCAGCCGGCTGGCCGGCCGGCCCAGCCGGTAGGGAAAAATTCCCTCGCCCTGCTTGGCGCTTGTCGTATTGAGTGCAGTGTTTACGCGCTCTTCGCATTATATACTTCTCTGGTTAGTTTTCTATTCAATGATGCTAAAGATTTTGCCTCAATGTTAATTTATCGATTTACCAACTTTAAAAATACATTTAAAATCTTCTGAGATACTGGAACGTTTAATGTTGACTGACGATTTCTTTAAACATTTTTTAGTTCGAGGATAGTTTTCGTGTATGGGTTCATCGCGTCAATAATAAGATTAAAAGCTTAAGCTCTCTCTGTATGTTTTATAAACATACCCTGATTTATAAATAAAGGGTTACAGAAAATAGGTAAAATCATAATTTTAAAAGTAAACTATGTTTAACGATTAAATTGTAATGCATTTTATTACTGAATTTAATATTTTACAGTAACTTGTTCCTACGTGAAGAGCTAATTTCTTCAGTGAATTTATAGTAAATTTGTATGGCATCGGCTGCTAACATTTCAACATGTTATATACACTCTGCATTTTATGTACAGTATTCTCCTAAAGAACAACATTAAAGGCTAAGTACGCAGATTTGCTGCATCAAGAAATATAAACAATATGTTTTTGTGCAATTATCAATATAACTTAACCAGGTGAAGCTACATACCAAGTTTTATTTTTTATTTATGTTCATAACTAAGGGAGAGATAAAACTTCATTTATTCTCCATAAGAATAATATTAGGGCTGAGTATGCAGGTTTGCTGCTACGGGGACAATAACAAAAATTGTTTATGCAAATATCAATATACCAGTACTAGGTGAAGCCACAGGCCAAGTTTCATCAATATACATTCATAAATAATCGAGATATTAATTATTTAGAATTATTCTTACGGTACACATTATTTAGATGAAAGATGCACATATTTTTAATAATTTTAATAGTTTTAGCGAATTTCCCCAATAGGGAAGAAGCTATTATCGTAGTCGGCATGGTAAGACCTAGCCCGGGACCATGATAACATTTGTTTTGAGGCTCCCAGGTGCCAAAAACACCATGTATGCGTGTGTGCGTGTGCGTGTGTGTGTGTGTGTGTGTGTGTGTGTGTGTGTGTGTGTGTGTGTGTGTGTGTGTGTGTGTGTGTGTCCGTAGGCATGATAACTTTCGTAAAAATGCCTTTTGTATAAACGTGTAAGGCAGCGTCTATTTTCATGAGTTGGAAAACCAGACAGGTCGCTCTATTTTAAAGCAGGTTTTGTACCCCAAAATTTGTTTTAACTTTTTACATTTAATTTTTTATAAACCCAAATTTTAGTTTGTACCATTGAATTCAGCTTACAAAAACAAACAATTTGGTATTTTTATCATCACTCTACGTCAATTGGTTACCAAGATATTGAAAGTGCTAAACATAATACGTTGTCCAATGTTAATCTTATGGAGAGAGTAAAATGTTATATCTCGCTTATTAATGAACATATATTGACGAAACTTGTAATGTGGCTTCATTTGTTTAGGTTTTACTGATATTTAAACAACTTTTTTTCGTACTGATATTTGCATTTAAAACCAATTTTGTGTGGTCCCCAAGTCTGCAAACTTGCGTACCCAGTAGCTATAATGTTATTCTCATGGAGGATAAGAAACAAGTGATATCTTGCTTGTTTATGAATATAAATTAGTAAAACTTGAAATGTTGCTTTATGTTATGGTGATCTATTTTATTTGTAAAAAAACAGATTTTAGTTGTTCTTGATGCAGCAAACCTGCATACTCAGTCCTAATGTTGTTCTTATGAATAATAAATAAAATTTCATATTGCACTTATTTATGAATATGCTTTGATGAAAGTTGGTAAGTGGTTCATGACGTAGTGAAGTACCATTTGAAATTCTCTGAGTATGCAGGTTTGATGCAACGGGGGTATTTTATTGTTAATCATCATTGCAATTTATGGAATTTAAAAGGTTGAATTTGTCTAATGCAGTTCATGTTTTATCCTTCTGTAATAATAACATTCCAGAAATTTAGTAGAGTACCAGATCAGTTCGAAACGAGATTTGTGCACATCCTCCACTTCCTGTGCATACAACGGGAGAGTGATCTTCACTGCCACACAGCAACACGTTTTTATCAGATCAGCCTTACCGCCTACCGATGCCGTGGCCGTGGCGGAAGCGACCGAGATTGCTCCCTGCGGGAATTTGGGAATCCCGCACTGCCCGACTTGGCAACAAGGCACCGCTAACTCAGACTTGAACGACGCGACAGCGTCCATTAACATTTCCATGATACCCGTGTACGCTTTTTCCCTACTTCGTGACACTTCTGTACCTGATTTATTTTTCTATGGTAATACTAATCTTCTTAGTATATAAAAATGTACCCCCATTTTCCTTGGTCACGCCATCAATTGAGAATGAGTGCACCAGATTGAATAATTCTGTTTTTGTTGTGTTCTTTAATGTCAGGACAAGGTTCTTAAAAAAGAAAATTTGTAATCCGACTTAAGGGCTCTGTCCCACTGGCCTTCAAAGTTCCCATTGATTTGATCAACGTTCAGTTAGTTACACCAAACAGCTGTTAACCAGGATTATATCTAAACATACTTGAAATGAATAAACATATGTTCAATATGGAAATAAATAATACCCCCGTCGCAGCAAACCTGCGTACTCTGCGAATTTCCAATGCATAATATATGTCTTAATACCACATAAAGCCGCATACCAAGTTTCATAAAAAAATATATTCATAAATAAGCAATTTTAATTATTCTCCTTAAGAATAACATTGGTAATGAGTACGTAGGTTTGCTGAAACAAGGAACACAAACAATTGGTTTTTATGCAAATATAAATAGAATTTAACTAGGCGAAGCCACATACCAAGTTTCATCAATATTCAATCATAAATAAGCGCTTTATAACATTCTAGTTATTCTCCATAAGAATAACATGGGGACTGAGAAAGCAGGTTTACTGCAACAAGGAACAAAAAATGGGTTTTTATATATTTATCAAAACTCAACCACGTGAAGCTACATACCAATTTTTATTAATTTATGTTCATTATTAAGGGAGTCATTACATTTTACTTATTCTCCATAAGAATAACATGGGGCTGAGTATGCAGGTTTTCTGCTACGGGAATAGTCAACAAAAAATAAATTTGTTGTACAAATACCAATATACCAGTACTACGTGAAGCCCCATACCAAGTTTCATCAACATTCATTCGTAAATAATCGAGATATCAAATTTTAGTTATTCTCCAAAAGGATAACATTGGACAACGTACTGTGTTCAGCACTTTGAATATCTCTGCAACGTTTGTGCGTAAAATCACAATTTAAACACCAAAATGATTGTTTTGTGGAACTGAACAGATTGATAAAAGCAAATGTGAAGTTTGCATTAAAATAAACTGAGGTAAAGCCAAAAAATTTTTCCCATAACATTAACATGGGAGATTTTACGAGTAGGTTTTTTGGATTTTCTCCGCAACCACTTAATCTAGGTTAATAATTCAAAATACTATATTATTTGGTTTTTAAGCTCTAAAACATGGTCAAAACCAAAAATTTTTTTTATTGTAGGGTGAAAAATGCAAAATACTGATTTTTGAAAATTTAAAACCCCCATAAACCCCCCTTTCCATGGTCCGATTTTTCTGGTTTTCGAACTTAAAGTCATAAATGTCATTTTACACATTTGAGCCAAATTTCATCAAAATCAGACGTTTTTTACTCAAGTTATCGTGATAAAGGGACACACACACACACACACACACACACACACACACACACACACACACACACACACACACACACACACACACACACACACACACACACACACACACACATATATATATATATATATATATATATATATATATATATTTGAACGAATAGTGTTTTTGGCATCTGGGGACCTCAAAACAAAAAGTTATCAAGGTTTTCGGGCTTAAGTCTTATTATGAGACCTACGGTAATAGCTTCTTCACTATAGGGGAAATTCGCTAAAAACTACTTTAATGGCAACTCAAACTCTTTTTCGATAGGCGAGTGAGCAAAGCGAACGAGCTCATCTTTAAAGTGAACGAGTATTTGACATCAAACAAATGCAATAACATTAGGACAGAACAACGTCTGTCGGGGCAGCTAGTACAAATTAATTGTAACTATATACATGATTTCTTAACATTATTGAGAAACGTTTCACTGCTTGGTATTTTCCTCTAGAACTATTTAACAACTCACTTACTTCCAAATATTCAACGTTATTTTGTTGTTTGTAATGCCCAATTGTAGCACAATAAATGAATGTTTTTAAATTAGCTTCTTGAGGCTGTTTCTCTTGAAATTTGAAAATAATGTGGGATCCAACTTGGTTTCCTTACTGTATAACATAATAATGCCACTGCACCAAATGTAACGCAGTTTCTGTATTTTCTTTATATACATCGTAACAAATCAAAACTCACCTGAAATCAGTTATATGATTCTATTAAGTCAACCCTTTTTGAGAAACCCCCCATATGGGCACTGTCCGAGGACATGAGGCAATGTTCCTACGGCATATATCTCGAATACACGTCGATGCCTACACCAGTTTCGTTCCTGAACTTTCCTTATAATTCTCTTTTTTATTTTGTGAAGTACATTGTTTGAACATGATAGCATATTTTCCTTTTTGCCTTGTATGGTACCAGATTTCAAATACTGAATTTTGAAATGTTGTCTGAATCTGTTTTGGTTTTAGTTCAAAATTTGGATCTATATCTTTGGCTGCAGTTTTTTTTTAAAGCAGTGATTGATTTCAAAACTAAATTTCAATAATTAGAAATATGTGGTACATCTTCATTCTTCAGAACAACAAAGGTTGTAACTTTGATCACTAGGCACACGATTCGTTAAAAAACCCTAGCCTCGAATGAAATCACAGGTTTCAATGAAGTTCACGAAGTAGTATAAGTAGTGTAATTTTCAAAAAAGAAGTAGGTAAAATACCACTAAAATATCCTAGCTTCCTGACTATAATTTGTTTCACATATAACTCAAATTTTATGTCAGTCAAAAAGATGAAATATCGTTGACGGCGGTGTTTAAGCCGCTCGGAGGGCGTGGCGGTAGTAATTCTGAATCATAAACCTACTACTACGAGGCCGCGAGAACAAGGTCTGAAATTGTTTCGCCAGATGACCTGGTGTGTTTATTGTGGTCCTAAACTTCTGTATGACCTACATTGTGAGAAGAAAATCTATTTTACATTTAGATGCCAGCCTTGTTTATTATTTAAACATTATCGAATGTATTATCTCTGGTGATTATGATATGTTCCACTTTGGGGTTTGATAATTTTAGATTCGTTTCTATTTAGGTAAGAGCATTTTCCTAGTTTGTTTTGAAACATTTATATATTTTCCATAAATATCACCTGTTTTATTTTAATAGCAAAAATCAGTATCAGTAAAATAACGAAGAAGCATTAAGGCCTAAGTGAAAATAATCTTTGCAAAATTAATGTACAGATCTCAGGTAGGATGTCACCAAATATAAAAGGTTTATTAAATTACTTACCTAAAGTTACTTAGAAAGATTAAATTAATTCGTACCAAATCAACACTAAGGATTATCGTACAAATAGGAAACACCTTTTTAATAAAACTGTTCTCAACAACTAGTGGTGATTGTAATTATAATCTCTGAGATTTCAGTGTTAGCATAAATCTAGGTGATTTCAAGCCACGAAAGACAAATATTTTGATAAGAGTTCAGTTTAATTGTTTTGATTGTCGATTGCGTTTACCCGCTTCTGCTGCAAACTAAGATAAAATCACACAAGATCTACTGAACAAGTCGAGTTTCATGAATGTAAAATCAGCTAGTAATGTTTTCATTTGCGGTGATGTTTTTTTGCACAATCATTTTCAACTGTTTGACTAACCTAATTATATTTGTCTAACTCGTTTGCTCACGATTCGTTTGTCGTCCGGAAAACCAATCAACTGCCACACGCACAACTTTGCACACAATGCAATTGTTATCTGCAACATGCATTGGTTTGACTTAAAATCAATTGATTACTAAATTTATAAGCGAGAGTACTTCGTAAATGTTAAAATTCCCTTGCAGTAGCTATTTATTGAAATATCTGAATCCCTCAATTTGATGAAACAAAGCTGTTCTGGAAAACACTGCAAATTTCTTTCTTAAACACTCTCACTTTAATTACGATGGAGCTTAAATTGCATTTTAATTAGAGTTAAGCATGTCCTCCACCCAATATTACGATTCAAACCATTGTAACGTCCCTGCTACACTTAAAATTAAATTATATATCTAACTTTTGTTGAACTTTTGGTTCTTAAACCCCCCCAAGGATGTTGTCTAATTTTTCCTTGGGGTAGATGTAGCATTTTTAATTATAAATACAATATATTTTTAAGATGCTTAAATTTTTCACGCTGTAGAGTGTTTTGAACAAATAAAAACAACAATACAATATTTTAACCAACTATAATCGAGTATGCTTATCAACAATTATGAATATTTATGCTTATATTATATAAAATAATGGACTTTGGAAGATAATAGTATCAGTCAAAATTGTTTACCTCCAGTGTGTTTACATGTTTCCTTTTTTATACATAAAATAGTAATGGCGTAAAATATATGCCAGGAAGGTAGATTAAGAAAATAACTACCCAGAATAACTCCCACATTGATAAGTCGCAAGATTACCTTTTAAGCACTTACATAAAATGCGGTACCTAATACATGTTTTGATAAAGAATTAGTAAGTCAAATGGTTCAAATTCAGTTTTCTAAAGTGATATATGTCAATTACATCAAAAATAAAACCCATTTGAATTGTTAACCATAATTTAGTATTCTCTTCGCTCCTCCAATTTACATTCTACATTCTCATTGGTATTTACCACTCGAGTTCTATTATGGTTTATCATTGCGTAATATTTTTTATCTGCTATGTCAATTACTAAAATGGTTTTGGCTGACTAGTTTTGTATTTCATGCACAGTTTTGAATTATTAGTGAATTTCCTATGGAAATTGAACTATTATCATGACCCGCACGGTGAGACTTAAGCCCGGGACCACCATAGAAGTTCCTAACGTGACCCCCTGAACACGTTTTGAATGGTCTCTAAAAACTTTATATATATATATATATATATGTGTGTGTGTATATGTGTGTGTGTGTGTGTGTGTGTGTGTGTGTGTGTGTGTGTGTGTGTGTGTGTGTGTGTGTGTGGGTGGGTGTTCGCACTCTAGCGGTCGCAATTTTTGTCCGATTTACTTAAAATTTGGGAGAGACATTCCTTTTTATAATAAGTTGGACAATTTCGTTGGGCAAAACAATCGAAAAACTGTAACCCCCTTTTTGGGGGATTTTAGTTTTCAAATTTTGAGTTTTTGGGCCCAAAAAGGGTCATAAAATCCCCGAACGTACACTTACTGCCCTCCCTCATCATTCTAGCATAAGTACTTACCGAATTATTAAAGAAAATGTTAATTGTAAAAATACAATACGTTGTCTTATGGGGATTTTACACTGGAAAGCCAGTTTTTCATACCTTAATATCGTGTTATCACCCCCAATACCCCTATACCAACTTTTTATCCCGACTATACCTCCTTCTAACTTTATAATGTACAACATTGGCATCATATTAGTGAATTTAAATATAACCAGGAGCATCAGAACAGCCAAAAATTAACATTTTTTAGTTTAAAAAATGTAATTAGTGTTGGATTAAACCCTTTATTTAATTTTTTAAGGTTTTAATGCGGAGATTCACTTCCCTCACGTCAGAGTGCTGCGTGCGATCTCGTTATTTTATTGCAATCCATCTAATACTGTTTGAACATATTAAAAGTAGATACACATTTTAAAGAATAGTTTCCATATAACATATTTTATTACCAAAGGCGGTGTATAGCTAAGCCTCGGAAAATCAGGTTTGGCTTCTGCGCCTTGCTTGCTTAACGGTTAGCGTCTTGGTCACTCGGTGCAAGAGGTCACGGGTTCGATTCCCGGTGCGCTCACATGACGCTCACATGACGTTCACATGACGCTCACATGACGCTCACATGACGCTCACATGACGCTCACATGACGCTCACATGACGCTCACATGACGTTCACATGACGCTCACATGACTTCTAGAGACTATTACTGTTGTCCTCCAACACCGATTAAGCTACAAAATGTCACTGACGTAGAAAAGAAATCAATATTTATATATTTGTATATAATAGACTATGAGTTTTAAAAACGAATCGCCTCAACTAACTAGGGGGACAAGTTTCAAAACAAATATCTAACCAGTATTTAACTGATTAGATAAACCATTGGATTGGAACCATTGGAAAGTTCATTGGAACTTTGGTTTGTAGATATGCTAAAGTAAGGCTTTACCACCTACGCCCTAAGTTTCTTTCATCTTAGAGCAAACAACCACAATATTTTCAATCATTATTCCAAAAAACCCTGACCCCATTCATAAGTTACTTTTCCTCTCTTAATTAATTTATATAATTTCAAATTATTTTTAATAATTGGGATGGGAACATTGTATTTAGCGGGGAATGTTTACCAGTTAGGAAATAATGAATTAGAAGTTAAAGTTTAAACAAATCATTAGTAACTTTTACTATTTACAACTGGGGGTGAGTCACAATCTGAATGTCCTTATGTAGTATTATAATACTATTTGTGATATAATTAAACTATCCTAACATTACATTTGTCCGCAGCCATTGAAAATATGAAACCCAACAAATCTCTTGAAAGTCGTGACATAAAACTTCATTGTTTATTTTTTTATTTGTATTATATTACTTACTCCCACTAAAAACAATTTTCACCACGATATTTTATTAAAAGGGAAATGAAATTATTTAATATTAAAAGTTTAATTTATGTGAAACAAAGCGTTTAAAATATGAACAATAGTCGAATAATAACAAATAATGTTTTGCAATTTAGTTAGTACAAATTTAAAAGCTTAAGGAATATGTGAAAGGTTAAATTGATTCAACTAGCAGGAAATCGTTTCCTTTTGGGACTGTCCAACTTACAATAGTTTATATTGTGATGCCCCTCCAAAAGTTGTGTCAGCTGTTCTTCCTTCTGTACTATGTTTTTTTCATATAAAACTGTTGTTAAATTTTCAATTTAATTGATTTCTATCCTTCCATAAGATCACACTACACCTTTGAAAGCTCAGGGGGCGAAGACCAAGAGGTGGATATTTTCCTAACTCCAAAAGGCACATCTAGACGTCAAAGGCTTTCAAATAACACATAAACCATGATTCGCATGATAATACATAAAACACCAAAAACACAAAAATGGTTGGTTTTTGATGGTTTTGTTGTTTTAGTTTGGTTGGTTTTCTCTTAGGTTACCTAAGAAGTTTCGCCAGTGCTTACAAAAATCGCCCTTTTTATAAATAGATTTCAACAAGTTTATTTCACAAAAGTTTTAAGTACGAATGTTTAGTGACAGTTTATTCTACAACATTTGTATCTGAAATGTGTACAACCAAATAATTGCAACTCTGCAAGCTAATAGTCCTTAGTTTTAAATTGTTACCCTTTTATACTCCAAATCCAACGCAATGGACTATCCAGGCTCTTACGGATTTAATATTAAAAAGGATGAGAAACAAGCATTGACTGTAAAAGTAGCGAAACGAAAGCGGCCTTCTCGTGGATTATTAAACGCCGCACAGATACAGTCGTTCAAGAAGACAATTCCCGCTTAAACGATTTCGTTTCATATTTATCCATAACATCCGCTATTCATGAAACACTTTAAATTATTAAAAATTGACTTCTGAATTCCCAAATAATTTTGTGTGTTCTGTTAAGGTTTAATTGTGTATAATGTATTTGTAAGGTTGAGGTGTTAAAGGGATTATCCTCTAGATGTTTCGAAAGCAAGTAATTTTTCCACGTCACAAGGCCTCTGCCCCACTGGAAGTCTCCTTGTTATTCTTATGAAATAAATGTTTAATTGGGTTTGTTTCACACTTGTTTTAGCTTAATTGTTTTAATGAGCAACTGTTTGAAGACACATTAGTAACTACAGACTGGCAATGCGTTGTTTACCTTTTAGTCTTTTACTTGATTGCACTTAATGTCGATATCCTCGTGAGGAGAACTATTTACCGCCATATACAACATACTTTCTCTTTAGTGTAGTATACCTAGAAACTGGAATGCAACTACCAATAAAGCTCTTTTACTTTCTCCCTCTATACATAGTATATGGAGAAAGTATTGTTTTCGTCAAAATTTTCGAATTTGAGTTGTTAGTAGAAATATTTGTTTTGGTGCTCCCTGAACCCAAAAAAGTGGTTTTTACGTGATGTATGTGTGTGTGTGTGTGTGTGTGTGTGTGTGTGTGTGTGTGTGTGTGTGTGTGTGTGTGTCTGTGTGGATGTGTACAGAGCTAGAGCCCTAACAAATGGGCCGATTTTTATGAAATTTGGTATGTAGGTACTAATCCACTATATCTCCAGGCGTTTTATTTAATTTTTTGGAATTTTTGATTTTTAAGGGTAATTATCCCCCAAAAACCGCCAAAAAACATGAAAAATCAAAATTTCTTAAAAACGGCTCTAACGATTTTGATTAAACTTTAGTCGTTTGTAGAACTTTATTTTTCCAATAAAATGACACTACCCGCATTCCTGTAAATATTCGGGTTCAGAAATTAAGGGACATAAAACATCAAAAATTCAGTTTTTTGGATGTTTCATAAAAATACATAAATTTTAAAAAATATTACTATTCAACACTAAAAAGAGCTCAAAAAACTAAATAATGTGGTATTTTGAATTACTAGTCTACGATTGCTGGTTTCGGAGAAAATTGAAATTTTCATTTTGCGGTAAACGCAGTACGTTGTCCAATGTTATTCTTATGGGGAATACAAAAACTACTATTTCTCTCTTATTTACTGATGAATTTCATTCAAACTTGATATGCTTGTCAATTTAGCATTGACCACCAGAGGAAATTCGAAATATGATGCCCCTTAATAACCCTGGGGGGGAATAGGGGGCATTTCCCCTCTTAAAACCACGAGTGTAGCAATGGATTCTGTAGTGCCTCCAAAGCAGGGATTTGGGTGGATGTTTTTTAAAACAACTTGTTTACAAGATTTTCTGTATATTCGACCGTGCTTTGTATTCTATATTTAGTAAATAAAAAGTAATTTATTCGTTAAAGTTGGGCTAAAAGGGAGAAAGTATGTGTCAGTTTCCTGATACTGTTTATTTTACTTGTTGTCAAAAATATATATATTTGTCTCTACAAATATATATAGGCTTAGGAGTTTCTAGTGTTCTACTTGTGGCTTACCAGTCGCGTAAAATGTTTGATTGAAATACTTTGGCAAAAGTATTGAAAGGTTACATCGATGGGTTGATACGATTATACTTGTAGATATAGTTTTGTAGAGTGTGTTACAACCATGGCGTTACAAGTTCAGTCAGTCTTAATTAGGTGAGTATTTCATATAGTAACCAAGGATATCGGTTTCCCTTTCACTTTCCCTTATGTTCATATGTTGTCTAATTATGTTCTTCTTAGACAATGAAGTATTTTTTGTCATTAGATTAAATGGTAATACAAGTGTGTGTTTAAATTATAACTTCTCTGTGATTATAATTAAAAAGTGTGTTTTTTCCTTAAAGATGAAATGTTCCCCGTCTAAGTAACAGTAACACAATCTGTTTTTACTGAACCCAGTAAAACTGCGTAGATGGTCAGATTGGTGCTGGATAATACATCACCATTGAGTGCGTATTCCACTCGCCACCCACCGCGGTTGCTTAGGCCTGGCTCATTGTTTTGCAAACGTTCGAACACTATGCGAAAATATTGTCTCACCTTGTTGGACGAACATCCACTCTATCGCAATGTCACGATAGTTTATAAACAACTACTAAATTGTTATCTTACTTGTTTATAATAGAACTTTGGTTTATATCTATGCGGTAAGTGCAGCTGATTTATTTCCTTTTTTTTATTAGATCCATACTTTTACATTTCAGGTGGGCTGGATACGAAAAAGTAGAAACTAAAAAGTTAATAAATAATTTAATAAAATGAGGAAACAACGTTGAGTACATTGGCTACTTTTCACATGGGTTTAACTTAAGTTATGTTAAATGCAAGAATAATATCAAAAGTATTGTTGTAACACCATTGTCATATTGTGAATTAGATGCTAGAGGTTAAGGTATGAAAGCATTAATTAAT
This sequence comes from Allygus modestus, assembly GCA_963675035.1. NCBI lineage: Eukaryota > Metazoa > Arthropoda > Insecta > Hemiptera > Cicadellidae > Allygus > Allygus modestus. The sequence continues at coordinate 407,346,976 of OY776112.1, forward strand.
CTCAAAAAGATTTTAACTGTAAAAATTTACAATAAAAAATAGTGTTGGGCTTTGTCATTAGTTTTAGTAAAAAATATACAACCGTACTGTAGGTGAGAGGAAAGAAGACCCCTGGAATCTGCCTACACAGTTGGAGGCGCTATCATATGGTCACTTCGGTAGCCCTTTTATGGAATTCATTTTTACCATTTGGTAAGTAAATGCTGACACCATCACTCCGTAAAAAGTCTTACCTGCATTGAATTTTGGCGCATAAGAACCATAGAACTATAAACATGGATAAAGTATTTCAAATAGCCAACTATATTACCTAAAGTATATATCCCTTATATTTACACATTGTTCGTGTACTTATTGACACTTAGTCGACGTAATTGCATACGACACGATGGCAGTATAAATATCTGTAGAGATTATTGGGCAGTTGAGGCCTGGTTAACTTGGTCCGGCCAGCATGAAGGATGTAAGTTAATTTCCTGCCACCGGGCAGCGTAATCCTATTAGGCTCGTTCCCCATAGTTAGATCACCTTACACAGACTCAAAAATACTGTTGTTTACCAAAAATAACTATTTAACGTTACTCATAAATTGTACAACAATAAACTAATAATGTGCAGAATTAAAAAAATATTGAATGGTTTGGGTATGGATTACAAAAGTATTGCTAAATTTATTAATTATATGTTACGAATGAATTAAATGGATAAAATATGGTAGATATTAAATTTTGGTTTTAATAAATATTAATTTGTTTATATTCAGTTACAACCTGACATCACCTAAGTTTTGATAGTTTTAAATCAGTAAATTGTTTTCTAATTAATAAGAAACTCCTAAATCTTCATTATACCGTTCCTTTTTGTTCCGAAATCGATTAGTATTTTTAGCAGCGTTTCCATAAGGAAATAACATTGAATTGCAAAGTCTAAAATTATTTTTTTTTCTTTACATTAATTGTAGGCCAGTTAAGCATTAATTAGGAATAGCCAATAAGACTTATTTTAAATATTTAAAAAGTAATTAACGATTTCAATAGTTTTTTTATACAAAACCCCTATTTTATTGGATATTAAAGTGAGAAAACATAATACCCATGAATCACGTGTGATAATTAACACATTAGGCAGGTGTGGTAGTCGACATATGGTTAACATTGTCAACATGTTTTAAACAATGGTCATTGAGATTACCTAAAGCTTATCCAATTTTGAATGTGATCCAATAATTTTCAATTTAATAGACTCCTGGATTTTTAGTAGTTTTTCTTTTATTGTTGTTATAATTCCATCTAATGAGCCAATATTTATCTTAATGTGAATGGAAAATGCTCGTATGAATATATAGTTATACATCTATGGTTGAACAGGATTCGTTTTTAACCATATGTCGACTACCAAATATGCCTAATGTGTTATAATACCTAGTAACAACTCAAGCCTGTGCCACACTTCTTATAAATAATGCTCGAATATTCTGCCGAACGTTCTTCCGAAAGCGCACAGAAAATTCGTCACTATGAACAAAGTAATGATTCTGTACTCGGTGTTCTTGCACCACCCACAGTATACGGGCATACTACAAACATTCTGTGTCTCCCCGAATATTCGGGTGTATTTACGACTGGTATGGGACAGGCTTCAGCGGCTTGCATCTTTTTTGAAAACCTTACTCTGATTAGTTCATGATTTTTCCTTCTAGTATGTTTTTATTCCGGCTCCGGTATGTACAAAACAGCAAGTTATTAAACCCTAACAATTTAATCTTAAAATGGCCAGTTCCATGACACATAATAAAGTTTCTTTTTGTAAGGCATAATAAACTGATTCTAAGGCAACACCTGACCCAATAGCTAACGTCACTCAGTTGCGCGGACATGCCCCAAACCACTGTTATGACACTGTAAATAACTGCTACCACGCCCTGTGAGCGGGTGAGAGAGAGACACTTGGTAGTTCATCGCGAATAATAGTAATGTATTAACACACGAGATTAAGCCAAAGTGCAAGTGGGTTTTGGTAAATTGTATGAATGAATAAATGAATAAACAACTTTATTCCTCAAACACATACAATACAATAAATTACTTTGAAAAACAATAAACTAAATTACATCTTACAGAAAATAATAATTAAAATGTGAATGAAATGAGCGTAAATAACCTGTAAGTAGGTCATTGGTAATCATCTAACTAAGGTGGGATATAAATCACAGTCGTACCTACTACCGATACAAATTTTAAAAAATACCCCCGTTGCAGCAAACCTGCATGCTCAGCGAATTTCAAATGGTATTTCACTAAGTCATGAAGCCACTTACCAACTTTAATCAAAGCATATTAATAAATAAGCGAGATGTGAAATTTTATTTATTCTCCATAAAATACATTAGTACTGAGTATGCAGGTTTGCTACATCAAGGACCACAAAATCTGGTTGTTATGCAAATACCAATGGATCACCTCCAGATGAAGCAACATACCAAGTTTTATCAGTTTATGTTCATAAACAGCAAGATATCACATGTTTATTATTCTCCATAAGAATAACATTATAGCTGCTGAGTACGCAGGTTATCTGCCATGGGGACCACAAAAAATGAGTTTTGTTTGCAAATATCATTAAAACCCAGCCATATAAAGCTACATACGAAGTGTCATTAATATATGTTCATTAATAAGCAAGATATACAATTTTACTTATTCTCCATTAGATTAACATTGTATAACGTACTGTGTTTAGCACTGTCAATATCTCCGGTAACCAATTGACGTAGAGCGATGATCAAAATACCAAATTGTTTATTTTAAGCTGAATTTAATGGTGTAAATCGAAATTTGGGTTTAAAAAGAATTATTTGTAAAAAGTTCAAAAAACCCAATTTTGGGGTACAAAACCTCCCCAAAACGCTTTAAAGTAGAGCGACCTGTCTGGTTCTCGAACTCATGAATATAGATCCTGCCTTACACGTTTATACAAAATTTCATCAAGATCGGACCATTTTTATGAAAGTTACCGTGCCTACGGACACATATATATATATATATATATATATATATATATATATATGAATTTGAACGAATGGTGTTTTTTGCATCTGGGGGCCTCAAAACGAAAATTAATCATGGTTCCGGACCTAGATCTTACCATGCCCCCTACGGTAATAGCTTCTTCCCTATAGGGGAAATTCGCTAAAATACAATTGATTAAATCTAATTAATATAGTCTATACGTTTTCTTATTCATCCAATTTTGTTTGAGTAGTAGATGTTGTTGTACACGTAGGAAAGCATTTTTGTAATAATAAATCAAAAACTTGTTACGTTATTACTTGGGGTGCTGATGTAGTTATCTGGTTAATCACTAGTTGACTGAAAGCAGAAATAGAAGGATAGCTTTGCAATCTAAGTGAGTGAAAAGTATTAACATTCAATAAGTTGGGGATATTGATACATTAATAAAGCATCATACACTTTTTAAGTTTGTATACAAGTTATGATTGGTTATACTAAGACGCTTTCAGAGTGCTTGGAGGGAAAGAATTTGGGATTTTGTTCTTTGGCAATGGTGACTGGCCGATGTGAAGGTATGTTTGCTGAAATCTCCACTTCATCATCCAGGTGTTTGCAATGCAATCGTACGAGTATGGCGCTCCAGCGCTCAGCAATTGATCATGATTTACAAGATTGTGATAGATGTTGGTGGTCACAAAACACAATATCAACTTGTACCTGTTGTGTTAAAAAGTAAAAGTGGTTTGATTATGTTTTAGCTGTCCGGAATAATGATACAAATATTTGTGAAAACATGTTTTTAGTTTACAGTTTAAATTTTAAAATGTATATCATCATTTATTGATTTTATACCATGTACACTATTTTACAATTAACATCTTGCGATACATATGGCTTAAATATGTAAAGTTACAAATGTGAAAAGATCAATATAACATACAAAATGATCATCACTAATTGCTCATTACACAAATCACAATAAAAAAAAACTCAAACAACAACATGCAATAAATACATGCAAAAAGCAATAACAGTCACAAGTATGTCAAATTCAGGACAAGCAAATAGTATTCAGCATTGAGAGGGGGAACAGTTTGAATGGCGGAATAATACCATATTAAACATACTCCTTTCTATCATAATACTAACATGCATGTGATAAATGACGAAGATTAACAGTAATCATACTTCGAATGGGTACAATTTCTGAGACTAATACATAAATTACAATCAAACAAAAAATAAAGATGTGCTAAGCTAGGTAACATTCGTCACTTCATTTAAATGGTATTTTTAGGCGTGTTTCGAATTGTATGTAAATGATTAATTTATAATCTTTAACATAATTTGTGGAAGCATTCTTCACTTACAAGCTTGAATGAGTGTTAAACACGAACTCATACGAGATAAACAATGGGAGTAGGCATTACTAAACATGGGGACATTCATTCCTAAATTTGTTTAATAAATACCATATTTTTTATCCATAGTATTTGATCTACTAATAAAATGTGTGTACATGTACAGGTAACAAATATTATGTGTTGCTATATTATTATAACAACTGTTAAGTATTAACTGATTGAGATTACATTCGTCAAACATTAAACATTTTCTAGCTTCAGGTGTTCTTTTGTTACAACGAAACTATTTTTTGATCAAATATATTTTTAAAGTTCTGCATTTTATTATTTAAATAGGCCTAATATATTTAATATTACTGCTATGTTAAGTACTTAGCAAAATAGTAATAAGATCAGACTATACACAATCCAATAAGAGGCTTGTTTCCAACGGGATATTTGCCTGTCAATGTGGTACAGTCACTTCATCAAACACAGAGCACTCCTTTGGAGTGTTTGTGACGGCATCTGGTAAATATATTAGTTGAGAAATGAACATGTTTATTGTTATGTCAATTAGGCGTTTTAGTTTAAGAATCAAATCATCCTAACGTATTAATTTTACTATGTTGTATACAAAATCAAAATTATTACTGCTAGGTTTCCAAAGAGTACTTTTCAAATCAAAATCTGGTTGCTTATCATCCTGGATGTTTTTTGTTTATGTCAACAGTCATATTATTTTTTAAAGTACCTGGGGGGCGAGCATTGCTCGGGGAAGGCCCCCGATGTCACTCTACTGACGAGCAGACTTTCATAGCTCATTTGCCTATTTCGCACATGTTTACGGTTGTCCAGTTGTTATTACAGCTCAATGTCCCTTTGATTAATTTTTTATATTAACTCTACGGGTAATATTCAATCAATGGTTTAGTTACTGCTATCAGGAAACCACATGTTAATACTTAAACTACAATAGTATTACCACAATAGATATTATGATTCTTTATTTTTATTTTAAATTCAATAAGAACAAAGCTTATTTTTTAACTTTTTATAATCGTTGTTCTACATTATTCGATCCGTCCTAGGTCCGAGACATCCCAAGAACCTATTTGTATTCTAGCAGTTACTTACTTCCAACATTTGAAGGAAATCGTTGGAGCCATTTTAGATATCAGAGTTGAAAGCAAGCAAACCCTTACTCTTATTAGAGTATAGGATCGGATTTTCTTATTTGCCAACATGGTTAATAAAATGTAATCATCAAAAAATGTGCAAGTAATTTTATAAATTAACTACGGAATATTAGCTATTATACTTAAGTCTAAAACTGCCAAGAGTAACTTAGGTATTATGTAAATAGTAGAACAAATGAAAGGAAAATCATTATATTATAAATCCTTAATTAATAAAAGTATCCACCCGTTAATAATAATTTAAATGTAATCTGAGAAATATTATCAATTTAACTATAATATGTCAAAAACTGCCAAATATGTCATACGCATATTATAAAGTTTAAAACCAAATCAAATTCAAATCTATCACTGTTACAGTGATATTATAAATATTTATCTAATAACATAATAAACCCTAAAAAGTACCCTTAAATATTAAGATTAAAATAGGATAGCAGAAATTACAGAAATGTATCAAAGGATATTAGGGGAGGAAATAGATTGAATCTAATTCCGATTTCGTGATTCAATCAGTTTCAAATTACATTCGCCTAAACAAACCTCTGAGCATTCTACTGTTTCTGTTCTTGTTATTTTTATCTGGAGTATTCTTCCGCGTTATTTCATATTGGAATCCTGTTTTGAACTTAACTACACATTTCATGTTCAATATTACTTTAATACTCAGTTGGGGTAGGATAAACACAACGCAATAGGCCTACCTAATCATTACTATGATATAATCGTATTTAAACACAATTATTTATTTAAGATTTTCAGAAGTAGATATAAATAGATTAATTATTCATTCTAAAATATTGCACCATTCAATTCAAAGTCTGTTTAAATAATATTCTATTTATTGTTACAGGTATGTTTGATTGAATAAATAATCGATTTTCTGTGGTAAGTAAACACATTAAGTACACTTACCGGTTTTTCCTGGTAAATAAATTAAACATATAGATTTAAAATTAGTAAATTTATCTACGTTAATACCATTTATATGAGGCTAAACTCTGAAATACGTTCGAATAGTTTGAAAATTGAATTGCAAACATTTAAATTCAATAAAATGTTTTTGAAATCTTTTGATGTTTTTGCTATCGTAAACCAACCAAAATCTTCATTAGTGAATTTCCTTTGGAAAGTGAACTATTAGCATGACCCGCACGGTGAAACTTAAGCCTGGGACCACCATAGAAGTTCCTAACGTGACCCCCTGAACACGTTTTGGGGGGTCGTTCAAAATTGTATATATATATATATGTGTGTGTTTGCACTCTAGCGGTCGCAATTTTTGTCCGATTTACTTCAAATTTGGTAGGAACGTTCCTTTCTGTAATCAGTTGGACAAGTTCGTTGGGCAAAACAATCGGAAAACTTTAAACCCCTTTTTTGGGGATTAATCTTTCAAATTTCGAGTTTTTGGGCCCAAAAAGGGTCATAAAAGCCCCATATGTAAAACAAGTGGATGTAAAAAGATGGGAATTAGAGAGGCGAAAGTTTTAAGCCCTCTCTCGTCATTATAGCATAAATAGTTACCGAGTTATTAAAGAAAATGTGTATCGACCAAACGCAGTACGTTGTCTTATGGGGGTTTTACATTAGAAAAGCCTGTTATTCATTTGTTGGTGTACTTTTACCATCCCCAACAACCTCACGCCTACTTTAATGCCTGACTGGACCTTCTCCTAACCTTATAATGCACAAAATTGTATTCCCAGCATTCCAGGTAAATAGAACCAGGAGCATCACAACAGCCAAAAAATCAATATTTTCAGATTTGAATAAAAATTGGAATAAATGTATATTTTTAACTGATTTTGATTTTTTATAGTTTTTTATGTGGAAATTCACTTCCCTCACGTCAGCGTGCTGCGTGCGAACTCGTTTACAATTTGATGTAGTACGAATCCTATGTTATCTCACATGAATTATAGTATTAGTATATTGTCGTCATAAATTTATAAGTATAATTCACCACAGATAAGATCATCTTCTCACTGTGAAAGAGTGGTGTAAAATATGATCTCGTTAGTTACATTTATTAGCGAATTTCCCCTATTATTATTACTACCATAAAAACTTCCCGTTAATAATAATTTATATGTAATCTGAGAAATATTATCAATTTAACTATAATATGTCTAAAACTGCCAAATATACACTACTGTCTACGTGTACAACATTTACTACTCAAACAACAATGGAGAATAAGAAAACGCATAGACTATATTAATTAGATTTAATCAATTGTATTTTCGCGAATTTCCCCTATAGGGAAGAAGCTATTACGTAGGTCTCATGGTAAGACTTAAGTCCGAGACCATGATAACTTTTTGTTTTGAGCTCCCCAGATGACAAAAACACTATTCGTTCAAATTTATATATATATATATATATATATGTGTGTGTGTGTGTGTGTGTGTGTGTGTGTGTGTGTGTGTGTGTGTGTGTGTCCGTGAATGCGAAAACTTCTGTAAAAATGTCCGATTGCGATGAAATTTGGCTCAAATATGTAAAGTGACATTTATGACATTAATTTCGAAAACCAGAAAAATCTAACTGTGGGAAGAGGGGTTAATGGATATTTTAAATTTTCAAAAAATCTATTTTTTACCATTCAATTTTTAAAACACTTAATTTTGGTTTGGACTATGCTATAGAGCTTAAGAAAACAAATAATATGGTATTTTGAATTATTAACCTAGGTGGTTGCGGAGAAACCCAGAAAAACCTGCTCATAAAATCTCCCAGGTTAATCTTATGGGAAAAAGGTTTTTGACTTTTCCTCGTTAATTTTAAGGTAAACTTCACATTTGCTTTTACCAATCAACTCAGCTCCACAAAACAATAATTTAATTTTGATTCTACGTCCAACCGTTGCCGAGATATTCAAAGTGATAAACACAGTATGTTGTCCAATGTTATCCTTATGGAGAATAAATAAAATTTGATATCTCCATTATTTATGAATGTATATTGATGAAACTTGGTATGTGGCTTCACGAAGTATTGGAATATTGATATTTGCACAACAAATTTATTTTTTGTTGATTATCCCCGTAGCAGCAAACCTGCATACTCACCTCTAATGTTATTCTTACGGAGAATAAGTAAAGTTTTATATCTCCCTTAATTATGATCATAAATTAATAAAACTTAGTATGTAGCTTCACCTGGTTGAGTTATATTGATAATTGACCAAAAACATATCTCTTCTCTTTTTTTGCAGCAAACCTGCGTACTCAGTCCTAATATTATTCCTATGGAGGATAAATAAAATGCTATAGATCACTTATTTATTTATGTATTTTTATGAAACTTGGGAAGTGGCTTTATGTGGTAGTGAGATACATGTGCATGCATTGGAAATTCGCTGAGTATACAGGTTTGCTTCGACGGGCGTATTTCTTGTTATTGGTGTTTATGAAAACCGCGTCAAAATACAAATTAACTGTATTAAAATTATAGTTGTGTTTTTTATTATATGTCAATATATTTATGTATAACAACCTGGTAATAATTAAATGAAATATAAAAAATATATATTGAGAAATTAATCTTGGAAGATATATAAAAATACTACTGATAGCTTTGAGTTATTATTTCTGTTCTATTACGCTACGAGTAAATGTTGTTAATTTGTTATTCGACAGGAGAAATGTTTCACAAATCTGAAAATCATGATCGATTGCTAGGACGCTAAGTACTCGTTGTACGATTGCATTGTAAACAATGGATGATGAAGTGGGCATTTCAGCAAACCTACCTTTACATCGCCCTGTCATCGCTGCGATAAGATAAATATAATTAAAGTAGTTCATTCTTTGAATCTATTTTAAGTTTTGTAAGCGTTGTCTCATAACAAATTTCATCATTTAAAAAACGTTTTATTTTAAATATGCTTTCATCATTGCAACATTGTAAATAACCTACCAGATTTTAAATACCCCCGTTGCAGCAAACCTGCATACTAAGTGAATTTAAAATGTCATGAACTCACATGCAAACTTTCATCAAAGCATATTCATAAAGAAGCGTGATATGACATTTTATTTATCCTCCATAAGAAAAACATTAGAACTGAGTATGCAGGTTCGCTGAAGCAAGGACCACAAAAATCTAGTGTGAAAATCAATGGATCACCACTAGATGAAGCAACATACCAGTTTTTACCAATTTATGTTCATAAACAAGCAAGATATCACATGTTTCTTATTCTCTATAAGAATAACATTATAGCTGCTGAGGACGCACGTTTGCTGCCATGGGGACCAGAACTAATGGGTTTCTTATGCAAATAGGAGTGTAAACCCCAACCATATAAAGCCACATACCAATTTTCATTAATATATGTTCATTAATAAGTGAGATGAGATATACAATTTTACTTATTCTCCATAAGATTAACATTGGACAACGTAGCACTTTCAATATCTCGGTAACCAATTGACATAGAGCATAATCAAAATCCCAATTTTTTTGAGCTGAATGCAATATTGAAAACTTAAATTTTGCTTTAAAAATAATTATATGTAAAAAGTTCAAAAAAACATATTTTTTTGTACAAAACCCCCCCAAAATCCTCCTTATAATGGTGCGATCTGTCGTGTTTTCGAACTAATTAAAATAGATGCTGCTTTACACGTCTGTAACAAATTTCATCAAGATTGGACCATTTTTACGAAAGGTATCGTGCCTACGGACACATATATATGAATTTGAACGAATGGTGTTTTTGGCATCTGGGGGCCTCAAAACGAAAAATTATCATGGTCTCGGGCGTATGTGCTTATGTCTTACCGTGCCACCTATGGTAGTAGCTTCTTCCCTATAGGGGAAATTCGCTAGTAAAACTGAAAAAAACACACGCTATACATGTTTTATTAGTTACACATGATTTAAACTATTAAAGCTTCACTTTTCCTCTTAATGACTAATAACAAGCGTGACCCTTTCACTGGTCCGCTCACAGGGCGTGGTGGCAGTTAGTCACACTCCGTCATAAACAGTGGTTTGAGCTACATGACCGTACATTGTGTCAGATGGTTTGTGTGTATGCATAAGTCGACACTAGTGGATTTTTTTTTTTTTTCATTTTGACAGGGAACAAGTTCTGTTTTTTCTGTGTATATTCTGCTTTTTGAATGTTTATTTAGAATGGACGAAAAAACGCAGACAATAATATATAGAATACTTAAACACAACTCTTTAGCCTGAAAATATAAACCGCTTTTTCAGATTTCAGTTTATTAATGTAGTTTTAAAAGGTCTTTAATTTGTTTTTATCATTGAAATGTGAGTGATATTTGAGCGTCTGGTTTGGATCTGAGCTTAACCATTTCTAACCAATCATTCAATACAAACATAAGCTTAAAATACAGTAAGTTTAGGTAAATTAGCAACGTGTCTTTTCAAACTCGTAATTTTTTCAGTGTTTTTGCATTAATTACAGTGTATACCTGAAACAAAATACTATAAATGCCGTTTCTGGCCAGCCAATTTATGAGTAAATAATCCGTAATGGAAATCCACTTTTACAGTTGTTTAAACAACTGTTTATCAAAATATAACAAAAACGCTATGTGTTTGTCTATAAAATAAACGACATTCTACACTATTTGATTCTCCAAGGCATTTCAATGGCAATAAGAGTAGTTTTACAATAGTTTTTATCCTAAAAGTACATATAAACTTAAATGTATATACACAAATTAAATGTTAGCACAAAACCTTTCCACTGTCATAATAACCGTTCAAAGTTTGGGCGAGGTGTATTCATCCGTTATTGTGTGATGCGATTTCAAAGTTTGCATAAGTCCCGATTTCGTGAGCTCCACTCAATAAAGTACTTCTTATATGAAATAAAAACTGTTATAAATTCAAACTCAAAATCATTGTATGACTCATTGACCATCCTAACATATTTCTTGATACAGTTCTGTAAAACAAAATAATATTGTAGCCCTTACAGCCAAAATTGTTTAGGATCTGTATTTGGACTATTACTGTTTTGATATACATGACTGGGTTGCTTTTAATAACAAAAGAGCCCAATAATATTTTTTTTATTTGCTGGTGAAATAAATATAAAATAACAGTGCTTCCAGGCCCTGACATCGAGATTTAGTCTTTCATACATCTTTCAGATACCATCCAATATTTTCCAAACAAAAACTCATTGCTAAATCCAAATTAAACTAAATACCTTGGATTGTCCACTTCAAATCATGCCAATGGGAAAAACACGAAAATTTTATTAATAAATAAATACCTGCTAGGTGAAGTAGAGCTAGGTTTGGAATTAAATATAGATAAACATTTAAGTTGGAATAATCATGTTACTCTGTTTGCAAGAAGATATCCTTGGATCTCTATGCATTGAGATAGATGTGTAAATTCACCAGTTTTGAAACTTTAAAACGATAATATATCATTACCTAATTGAATTTAAAATTGCTTTTAGTTTACGTGTATAAGGATGTACTTAAATAAATAATTTGGACCGAATATTACTACTGAAAAAAATCACTTCCAATCATCAGAATAAGGCAAGGAAAGGTAACAAACAGGCATAACTCATATATTTAAACAAAGAACCCAGTATAAAAAGGAATTCGATTTTGTAACCATTTGCCAACAAATTTAATGGAAATGTTACATTTGATTTATTATTTGTATCTCATAAATAGTCCACTACATAAAATAGATGATTTTATTACACGTTTCTAACTAATTTCCCTACAATCTAAATAAATATATCTATAACATTCAGTTATTTTATAACTTTTCTGAAACAGTTTTAATATTATGTAAATACTAATTTATAATTTATGTAAATTGCACCATTCTGTACAACGTATGTGCTTCATGGATACAGTTATTTTGATTAATTGATTGAACCGTATATCATTGATTATATTATATAATAATAATATATATATAATAATATATATTATTATTATTATTAATATATTATATATGTATAGCAAAGACCGTTAGTAGATTTTCATTAAAGGAAAACTACTTATACTATAATAATAGGTAGGCTGTATAATCAGCTTAATCAATGGTGTATGGGCCTTCGTACTTGTATCGCGAGCTTAAGGGAGAGAAATAAATATCATAATTTTTAATTTTTTTTAATCACAGTTTTTATTTTAAATACTTTTTAGCAATTTAATTAAGGGTTTATATTAAATGTTTAGTTTGAAGCGGAACAAACTTATTTTAGTTTCGCTTGAAACTAAAAACTCAAGAGAACGGTAAAGCTTACCATGATGATTGCGCTGAACAACGATGCGTTAAACACAAGATTAGCCCGGCCTGGAGTTGGTTAATTGATGTAATTATGATGACGTTGGACTATACGCCCTGAGCCAAACTAATTAATAAAATACTATGTAGACCTATATAGCTAAATACTTGAAACCAACCGTAAATTCTGTTCTTCAATAAGTATTCACTAAGGGGTTTGGTTATTTTGACAACCTTGCAACAACTTAATTAAGATTCGTTTTTACTTTCTCCCCCTATACGTAGTATAAGGGGAAAGTATTATTTTCGTCAAAATTTTCGAATCTGAGTTGTTAGTGGAAATATTCGTTTTGGTACTCCCTGAACCCAAAAAAGTAGTTTTTACGTGATGTCTGTCTGGGTGTGTGTGTGTGTGTGTGTGTGTGTGTGTGTGTGTGTGTGTGTGTGTGTGTGTGTGTGTGTGTGTGTGTGTGTGTGTGTGTGTGTGTGTGTACAGAGCTAGAGCCCTAACCAATAGGCCGATTTTTATGAAATTTGGTATGTAGGTACTAATTCACAATATCTCCAGGCTTTTTTTTCAAATTTTGTATTTTTATGGGGGCATATCCCCCAAAAATCGCCAAAAAAACATGAAAAATCAAAATTTCTCAAAAACAGCTTTAACGATTTTTATTAAACTTTAGTGGTTTGTAGAGCTTAGGCGTACAAAAAAATAACACCACCCGCATTTCTGGAAAAATTCGGGTTCAGAAATTACAGGACTTAAAACATCCAAATTTCGGTTTTTTTTCATTAAAAACATAAATGTTAAAAAAGATTACTATCCACCATTAAAAAAGCTCAAAAAACTAAATTAATTAGTATTTTGAATTACTATTCTATGATTGCTGGTTGTAGAGAAAATTTAAATTTTCATTTTGCAGTAAACGCAGTGCATCGTCCAATGTTATTTTTATGGGGAATACAAAAATTACAATTTCTCTCTTATTTACTAATCAATTTCATTAAAACTTGATATGCAGGTCAAGTTAGCATTGACAAACAGAGGATGTTTGAAATATGTTCCCACTTAACCCTGTGGGGGGGATGAGGGGGCATTTCCCCTCTTTTAACCACTGTGTTTAGAATAGGATACCGTAGTGCCGCCATAAAAGGGATTTGGGTGGATATTTTTTAAATCAATTTATTTAGAAGATTTTCTGTACATTCAACTTTATTTTATATTATATATTTAGTAAATAAAAAGTGTTTTTGTTTGTTTGTCTTTTTCATTAAAGTTAGGCTAAAAGGGAGAAAGTATGTGTCAGTTTCCTGATACCATTTATTAATTTTCTATTAATCTCAGTATTCAACTTTATTACATCGGTTTGTTTTTAAATATGCAATTTATTTTTAAAATTACCACGCCCTATTAATATTTTAAGTGGGATGTATACTAAAACTGCATAAACTATATTAAAATATTTGTTTTAATAAATGTATTTAGTTTTTACTCGTTTTAAGCAGAACTGTAAGCAAACTTTGAATTAGTTGTTGTTGTAATTAAACATATTTTAAAAAGTTGGAGGGGAAATAACATTTTGCATATAATCTCCCTTATGCCATAAAAAATAAAAGTGACTATTTAAAACATGTTTTCATAAATATTATAATTTGATCAGCTGAGTGATTTGACTATGAAATATAAATAAGGTGAACAAGCAAAGCTGTGGGGGCAAAGCTAATTTTAATTACTAATATTTAATTCATGGAGCTGACTGTTGTTTCCGACCATAGGCTCAACAATGTTATATAACTACATTAACCGTAACTAAGCGCCTAACTCGAAGGGTGGGTTAATCTTATTGTGCTCCAACGATATTGCAGGGAATCTAAACTGATCATACACCAAACCTTACTCATAAGTTCATAGTTTTATACGAAACCCTTTTAGTATTTTTCAAGAGGTTTTGCATAAAACGAGTATTCATACTATGATGGAGGAGGTAACATTAATTTTATATAAGATATGTTATAATAACTAGCAAAATGTAGCTTCATATTGTCAGTTCCGTGGGGCGTACTTAACTTTATGTTTTTATGATAAAGTTAAAGAAAATATAAAATGGCAAAAATATACTGTTTATTGTACAATTGGTGTATTGAGTGTTACGATCGACTACTACCAATTATCACGCTAATAAAAAAATTAGTAAATCTTAATACAGATTAGTTTTTTGCGTTCATTAAATATTTTATATTTTTATTCTACATCTCTGTACTTCAAGTGAAGAAACTTTGTTTTCAAATTTGTATCCTAACCTACAAAAAAACAAGTTCCTTAAAAGGTCGTATATGGCTATGTTACCGTATATTGTTAAAGGAAACACAGTTGATAGTTTGTAATATTAAGAATATTATGTTCCCCGAATCTGGGTTTCTTCTTGAAATCATATAAAAATTAATATTTTTGTATTTTTTAAATAAATGTGGTTTTCAATAAAACCTGTTCCACTTTTTGACATATTTTGTTCGATATCTAAGATACGAATTTTTGTCTGTGTATGAGTTATCGACTCACTTAATCTATTTCAACGTCGCGATCACAATAACTATATCAAACCCGGATAAAAAATGCCAGAGTAATTCAATCTCCATTGGCAGTTATAATTATCAATAGATTTCTTCCGTACCGTTGAATGTTCATTATCTTGAACGATTGTGCTTATCAGGTGTAAGTGGGTTATAACTAAAGTCTTCGGTGAATGGTTTCAGTTTAACTGTCACAGTTCATCCGTAAAGGACAGACCTCGGATTTGAAAGCCTAAACGGAATAACTTTAAAGCCGTGGTTAGACTTGGCTTTGATTCCAAGCGATTAAAGTTCAAAAACACAGATTATAATATTGCCTCCTATTTATAGTCTTTTTTGGACATAAGTATACAGTTTACAGTTAATGTTTGTTACTGAAATCATTTTCAAACAAATATATAACTATTCTAACACTGCAATTCTGCTTTTTGGCAGAACCAAAAACAAATCTAAAAAGTTAAAAACTGTTATATGTGTATTGTTGTTTTATCAGAGAATAAATCTCTCTAGATAAGAAATCAGAGTCAAGTATACATTATTTGAAAATAAGAAGAAATACGTCTTACTTATGAATTCATACGCAATACTGTTAAGCTATCGGAGCACCTGATTTGGAGATACTGCAAGCAACTAATGAGTAAAACACTCTGGTTAAATGAATAAAAATAACTTTAAGGAAGAAAACACATAATAAACATACAATTACGTATAATAAACATATCCATCTAATCCGGAACAAAATTATATTTGTGGAAACTTACATTCAAGCACAACGGAAAGCCATCTAGATGGGGAAGGACAGTTCTTTCTATACTCTTGTTAGTAAATTTCCTATGGAAAGTAAACTATTAGCATGACCCGCACGGTGAAACTTAAGCCCGGGACCACCATAGAAGTTCCTAACGTGACCCCTGAACACGTTATATATACATATATAAAACATACACACATATACATATTGATATAGACATATATATATATATGTGTGTGTGTGTGTGTGTGTGTGTGTGTGTGTGTGTGTGTGTGTGTGTGTGTGTGTGTGTGTGTGTGTGTGTGTGTGTGTGTGTGTGCTTGCACTCTAGTGGACGCATTTCTTGTCCGATTCACTACAAATTTGGTAGAGACGTTCCTTTCTATAATCGGTTCGTAGGGCAAAACAATCGGAAAACTCTAAACCCCTTTTTTGGGGATTATTCTTTAAAATTTTGGGTGTTTGGGCCCAAAAAGGATCAGAAAATCCCCGGACGTAAAGTTAATACATGTTTTAAGATGGGGATTAGTGAAGTGAAAGTTTTAAGCCCTCTCTCTTCATTCTAGCATAAATATTTACCAAGTTATTAAAGAAAATGTATATCGGCTAAACACAGTACGTTGTCTTATGGTGTTTTTAAATTAGAAAAGCATGTTATTCATTTGTTGGTGTATTTGTATCATCTCCAGCAACCTCGCACCTATTTTCAAGCTTGACTGAAGCTTCTCCTAACCTTATAATGCGACAAATTGTATTCCTAGCATTGCAGGTAAATGAAACCAAGAACATCAGAACAGCCACAAAATCAATGTTTTCAGATTACAATAAAATTGAAATAAATGTATGTTTTTACACTGGTTTTGAGTTATAAAAAATTTTGTTTGTAGAAATTCACTTCCCTCACGTCAGCGAGCTGCGTGCAAACTCATTTATTGTTAACATGGAGATTGCACTGTGTTAATAATAAACTATTGCATTATTTGTAATTTGTAATATACAGAAAATATACAGAATAAATACTGAAAACATATGTTTTCTGATAGCTACAATTTACATAATTCTAATTGTTATTTATGAGCTCAGCGAACTTCTAATGCAAATATATGTGCCTACCTACCACATGAATCGCCTTGCCAAGTTCCATCAAAATACGTTTAGAAATATGCAACATTCGACATTTTGTTTATTTGTTAATAGATTTATTTTTGGTACCTGGGACACCCAAAACAAAGAATAATGGTCACGGGTCTAAGTGCTGTTTCATTAGTAGCTTCTTCTCCATTTGGGAAATTCGCTAAAACTACGATGTAGAGAGAGAAAAATAATTTTAGTATAATCCGGAAGTTTTCCAATGTTTGCATTTTTTGTATTGGACAAATGAAAACAAGTTGTATTGCGTATATTTCCGTGCTTGTAGCATCAAAACATATTTCTAAAATGATTACTTACCAAATTATATTCAAATGTGCAGTACAAACTCGTTTTTCCAATTGCAATCAGTGTAATCTTTTTATTGGGATTAAAATAAAAATACAATATATTGCTTTTACAAACAAATTTAAAATCACACATAATAATAACAATAAGCTGGTAATTATAATCTACATTGTACAGTTAATTTTGCAGGAACCCTTAAGAAATTCAAGAAATTTATAATCTCAAAATTCCTGACTTAACTCAATTACTTATCAATTTCAAAACAATAATATTTTAACTAAAAAGTATAAACGAGTTCGTCCGCAGCCGCTGACGTGAGGGAGGTGAATTTCCGCATTAAAACCTTTAGAAAAGTCTAATAAAGGGTTTAAAAAAGCACTGGTAATATTTTTTGAAAAATTTAAAAATGTTATTTTTTGGCTGTTCTTAAGCTTCTAGAGTGTTCCCGGTATTAATTAATTAATTATCGTGCGGGTCATGCTAATAGTTCACTTTTCCAAAAGAAATTCACTAATTACCTTTCGACCCCTGCATTATCACCGTGTCAAGTCAATATCTCTGATTTTTTAAATCAGCAGTAAAACCTGTTCTAACTTTACAAATCGTCTAGTCCACGGCTCACGGAGTGTAAGTAAGCGCGGAGTTGCCCAGATTGGCTGTTGATTATTTATCATCACTTAGAGCAGTTCAACCAACTCAGAATCTGAGCGTTACACTAAAAATAACAGACTGTAATATTACGTGCTAACAGAAACTGAGCGTTATTCTAACAATAACAGACTGTAAAATTATGTACTAACAGAAACTGAGCTTTATACTAACAATAACAGACTTTAATATTATGTGCTAACAGAAACGGAGCTTATTCTAACAATAACAGACTGTAAAATTATATGCTAACAGAAACTGAGGGTTATACTAACAATAACGGACTAATATTACGTGCTAACAGAAACTGAGCGTTATGCTAACAATAACAGACTGTAATATTACGTGCTAACAGAAACTGAGCGTTATGCTAAAAATAACAGACTGTAATATTACGTGGTAACAGAAACTGAGCGTTATACTAACAATAACGGACTGTAATATTACGTGCTAACAGAAACTGAGCGTTATACTAACAATAACGGACTGTAATATTATGGGCTAACAGAAACGGAGCTTTATACCAAAAATAACAGACGTAATTCCAATCTTGTGTCATTAACTATCAACATTTATTTCATTAGTGAATTTCCTTTGGAAAGTGAACTATTAGCATGACCCGCACGGTGAAACTTAAGCCCAGGACCACCATAGAAGTTCCTAACGTGACCCCCTGAACACGTTTTGAGGGGTCGTTCAAAATTGTATATATAAATATATAATATATATATATATATATATATATATATATATATATATATATATATATATATATATATATATATATATATGTGTGTGTGTGTGTATGCACTCTAGCGGTCGCATTTTTGCCCGATTTACTTCAAATTTGGTAGGGACGTTCCTTTCTATAATCTGTTGGACAAGTTCGTTGGGCAAAACAATCGGAAAACTCTAAACCCATTTCTTTTTATTAATCTTTCAAATTTCGAGTTTTTGGGCCCAAAAAGGGTCAGAAAAGCCCCAAATGGAACATTAATGCATGTAAAAAGATGGGAATTAAAGAGGCGAAAGTGTTAAGCCCTCTCTGGTCATTCTAGCATAACTATTTACCGAGTTATTAAAGAAAATGTGTATCGGCTAAACACAGTACGTTGTCTTATGGGGGTTTTACACTAGAAAAGCCTGGTATTCCTTTGTTAGAGTACTTTTATTATCCCCAGCAACCTCACGCCTACTTTCAAGCCTGTCTGGGCCTTCTCGTAACCTTATAATGCACAAAATTGTATTCCCAGCTTTGCAAGTAAATGAAACCAGGAGTATCAGAACAGCCAACAAATCAATGTTTTCAGATTTCAATAAAAAATGGACAAATGTATGTTTTTACATTGCTTTTGAGTTTTAAAAGTTTTTATGTGGAAATTGACTTCCCTCACGTCAGCGTGCTACGTGCAAACTCGTCTTACAATTTACATGATCATTTAGACAGCGTCTAAAATCAATGTGCAATCGAGTTGAGTAGTTTTGAAACTAACAAATTATTTTGGTTAACGATACTAAATGATGTGTTACAGGAGAAAGAAGGTTGTCAAGCTTGTACAAGGAGTTTGTGACTATGATATTATGAGTTATATGTTCATAATAACTTAGTAGAAGGTTGAAAAAACAACTATATTTGTCATGACGGATGTCATGACGTATATTTGTGTACTAAGGTAATTATAGCTATTTTAAAAATTAAACGAGTTCGCACGCAGCACACTGACGTGAGGGAAGTGAATTCCACATAAAAAACTATAAAAACTCAAAATCAGTTGAAAACCTTCATTTATTCCGATTTTTATTCAAATCTGAAAATATTGATTTTTTGGCTGTTCTGATGCTCCTGGCTCTATTTACCTGCAATGATGGGAATACAATTTTGCGCATTATAAGGATAGCAGAAGGACCAGTCAGGCTTCAAAGTAGGCGTGAGGTTGTTGGGGATGATAAAAGTACACCAACAAATGAATAATAGGCTTTTCTAATGTAAAAACCCCATAAGACAACGTACTGTGTTTGGTCGATACACATTTTCGCTAATAACTTGCTAAATATTTATGCTAGAATGACGAGAGAGGGCTTAAAAGTTTTTTCACACTAATTCCCATCTCTTATCATACATTAATTTTACATCCGGGGCTTTTCTGACCCTTTTTGTGTCCAAAAACTCGGAATTTGAAAGATTAATCCCCAAAAAAGGGTTTTAGAGTTTTCCGATTGTTTTGCCCAACGAACTTGTCCAACAGATTATTGAAAGGAACGTCCCTACCAAATTTGAAGTAAATCGGAGAAAAAATGCGACCGCTAGAGTGCATACACACATATATATATATATATATATATATATATATATATATATATATATATATATATATATGTATATATATACCGGGTGTCCCAAATCACCGGTCCACCCCATTTAATTTTTTAACGATTTGATCTAGAATTACCAGAAAAAAATCTTAATCACTAAATCGCATATGGAGAATCCAATAAAAGTAGTTTCATTATGAAATATGTACAGGGTGTTCCAGAACTAATGGTCACGAGCTCAAATCTCGAATATTTGTTATGTAAACATATGATACATTTCATGTCGTTTTAAAGGTCTTGTTAAAAGAAACACTTTGGTGAAAACAGAAATCAATTATCTCAATCCGTTCCAAAATGGCGGCCATTTAAACATTTTTGTAGAGGTATTTTTGACACCCTGTATCTCGTAAACCACTGAATATTTTTTGTTCTGATTCAAAACATAAATTCCTCTTACACTTAGCAATACTACGATATGTTACATAGCAACACTTCAAAATGTCAATTTCTTCAAAAAACCAAAAAATACAACAAAAATTAACGTTTGGAATCCAAAAAATCAAAATTCGTTAACCGGTATCAAAAGTCAAACAAAATATTATAATAACAATCTTTTAAATACGTTTAACCTTTTTTATGTACATTTACCAATTTTTTTACTTTTTTGACAATAAATAAAATATTCTTATTATAATATTTTGTTTGACTTTTGATACCGGTTAACGAATTTTGATTTGTTGGATTCCAAACATTAATTTTTGTTGTATTTTTTGGTTTTTTGAAGAAAATGACATTTTGAAGTGTTGCTATGTAACATATCGTAGTATTGCTAAGTGTAAGAGGAATTTATGTTTTGAATCAGAACAAAAAATATTCAGTGGATTACGAGATACAGGGTGTCAAAAATACCTCTACAAAAATGTTTAAATGGCCGCCATTTTGGAACGGATTGAGATAACTGATTTCTGTTTTCACCAAAGTGTTTCTTTTAACAAGAACTTTAACATGACATGAAATGTGTCATATGTTTACATAACAAATCTTCGAGATATGAGCTCGTGACCATTAGTTCTGGAACACCCTGTAGATATTTCATAATGAAACTACTTTTATTGGATTCTCCATATGCGATTTAGTGATTAAGATTTTTTTCTGGTAATTCTAAACCGTTAAAAAATTAAATGGGGTGGACGGGTGGTTTGGGACACCCGGTATATATATACATATATATATATATATATAAAATTTTGAACGACCCCCAAAACGTGTTCAGGGGGTCACGTTAGGAACTTCTAGGGTGGTCCCGGGCTTAAGTTTCACCGTGCGGGTCATGCTAATAGTTCACTTTCCGTATGAAATTCACTAACAAAGTATTACTTCGTTTTTTACAGTAATTGTAAACAATTTTCATGGAAGGAAATGTTCTTTAGCACATAACTTAGTATAACACATTAGTACACATTTTTCTTGGATTTAAAATAAATATGTCCACTGTAAAATAATCCATTCGTCTTGAAACAGCCTGTAAACAACTAAACAATTCTTCGTCGTTAAAAGTATTTATACTGTTAAAAGTAAAACTAGAAATAAAAACATGAGACTAATGTGTAATAGTTTAATATTAAAAACATTCGTTGATAGTGATTATTATTTGAAATATTTTTTAGTGTCTAACAGGGTTTCTAACGTGAAATATACGTGGCATTACACATTTTTTCATTCACCGATAACCTATTTTCATGTAGTATTCCCCGAAAGCTTAGCGTCATCTCGGAGTAGATTAGCCTCTTAGGAGAGGTCTAGTGACGTGACCGGGTTGATACTTGGCGGGTTGATACTTGGCGGGTTGATACTTGGCGGTCAACTAGGCTATCTTAGCACACACTCCGTAACTAAATGTAGTCAGTTCACAACAGTTTGATTAACTGCATATGTCGTTATAGATTATTTACTATAACAACATTTACATTAATTTATTTAAACAGGATGAATAAAATACGTCTTACAACACTATAAAGTATATTTACACTTTTACCGTACTTACATACAAGACGGTAAAATATACACTAAAGATGGTACAAGGTTATCGATTTCAACCAGTTACACCGGTCATCAAGCCCAATCACAGAATGACTGAAACAAGATGGCGAACAGCTTATATACTATTGGCTACCGGAAGTTCCGGAAACAAGTTGCAATAAGTACCACCAGAGTCAAAGTCGACCTGTTCATTGATCAATTTATCCCTATTCTTACATTTTCCCTTGATAATAAACAATTATTCCCATGCATTCATTACATTTCCTTTCTTATAAATATGGAGAATATTCAAATTGTCTTCAATTGTTCCCAATGAGTGGCTTCCCAATGAGTGACCATTTTCCAGGAGGTATTTTGCGACATTCGATCTTTCCGGTTTTCGGTTCTTCCATGCTGAAACATGATTCTTGTATCTTTTTACAAAATTAACAGTTTGACCAACATACTTATCACTATCATTACAACTGATTGTACATACACCGGGCTTATCAAACTTATCACAATCTTCTATGTTTGGGTACAGAATTTTACTCATGGTGTTTTGTGACTTGAAGGCTACGGATACTCCATACTTCTTAAATTGATTTGCAATATTCTGTGTTTTATCGCCAGTGAAGTTAAATGTAACATATCTCGTATGAACTTGCTGTTGATGGTAGTATTCGTTTGTGTTGGCTTCCTGTAGATTTCGAATTCCAGCTTATCTTCTCTTCTCAGTAGTGTTAAATCCAGAAAGTTTATTTTTCTTTCTTCTTCAAGTTCGCTTGTATAAGTCAGGTTTCTGTGGTGGTTGTTGAATATTTGCATCTTATCATCTGCTTCACCATCCTTGGTTTCACTATTAATTATAAGGACATCATCTGCATATTTAAGGTACATTTCTACTTCATGATCTTTGTTCAATCTTTCCAAAATACATTCTTCATGATGTTGCAGGAACACTTCTGACATTATTGCGGAAAGTGGACTCACCATAGCTAATCCCATGACTTATACAAGCAAACTTGAAGAAGAAAGACGAATTAACTTCCTGGATTTAACACTAATGAGAAGAGAAGATAAGCTGGAATTGGAAATCTACAGGAAGCCAACACAAACGAATACTACCATCAACAGCAAGTCCATACATCCATCAAGCTAAGAGATCACTTCATTTCCTTCAATGCTGCAAAGAGCCTACAAGATACTATTAAGTGAAACAAGCAGAAGAGAGGAAATAGCTACAATCAAATCTATAGCTCGAGCCAACGGATACCAATCTACACTCATTGATGAAATGGGGGCGAAGATATTGAAGAAGATGAAGAACCAAGAGCGGCTCCGAAATATGAAAACTCTGAGCAACGAACGGGAGAAGGAGAGTACGAGATATGTTACATTTAACTTTACTGGCGATAAAACACAGAATATTGCAAATCGATTTAAGAATTATGGAGTAGAATTATCAGTAGCCTTCAAGTCACAAAACACCTTGAGTAAAATTTTGCACCCAAACATAGAAGATTGTGATAAGTTTGATAAGCCCGGTGTATATAAAATAAGTTGTAATGATTGTGATAATTTGTATGTTGGTCAAACTGTTAATTTTATAAAAAGATACAAGAATCATGTTTCAGCATGGAAGAACCGAAAACCGAAAAGATCGAATGTCGCAAAACACCTCCTGGAAAATGGCCACTCATTGGGAACAATTGAAGACAATTTGAATATTCTCCATATTTATAAGAAATTAAATGTAATGAATGCATGGGAATAATTGTTTATTTTTAAGGAAAAATGTAAGGATAGTGATAAATTGATCAATGAACAGGTCGACTTTGACTCTGGTGGTACTTATCGCAACTTGTTTCCGGAACTTCCGGTAGCCAATAGTATATAAGCTGTTCGCCATCTTGTTTCTGTCATTCTGTGATTGGGCCTGATGATGACCGGTGTAACTGGTTGTAATCGATCACCTTGTACCATCTTCAGTGTATATTTTACCGTCTTTTATGTAAGTACAGTATAAGTGTAAATATACTTTATGGTGTTGTAAGACTATTTTATTCATCCTGTTTAGTTGTAACAACACGTATCATGCTAATAAAGAAATTATTTATTAATTCATTTGAATAAATATAAAAGCACTACATGGTTTGTACAAAAGTTGTAAATAATAAACTTGGTGCAAAATATGCTAAGCTCAACCAGGGTTTGTATATTATTTGTCCCTGCAAAATAAACACCTTAGGGGTCATTTTGCCAGGGCATCCTTGCCTCTGTCGGAGATTGGCCGAGAACGCTCTGAGTTTCTCATCCGTACAGTATACTTTAATTGCCACTGGGTATTAGGATATTACCAGCTGACACAGCTTGGCTTGACTCCTGTCCAAACAGCAAATAAAGGCATCGCAATAGCCAGCTTGTCAGAAGTTTTTTTTTATCTCATTTAGGCTAAAAGCTTTCATTCTGTAATAAGTCATAAGAGTTCTTGCAAGACGATTCCTACTTGTTTCCTTCTTTGCAATTAAAATCCATTAAGATAAATTTTGTTTGTCACTGTAAGTTTTAAAAACTCATTAGAATATTTAAAACACATTTTTCCAAATGAATAGCATTCTTTTCAATCATTTTCTATTTTTACATGTTTTCTTCCTATATATCTTTTCACCTTTTTGTTGTTAATAAGAACGCACTCTCATGTGTCGCATTAAGGTTCATGTGAGAATTATGTTTTAAGTATTCAGTAGAAATTTTAATGCATCTAGTTATTTAAAAATCAATTTGATTTTGATTTGATTTGATTTGAGAGGTAGGTTATCACTATCTCTCACCGTGAATCAACCTAAACTGCTTGTAATAAATACATCGTCAACTAAAAAAACCTACTGATGGTATGTTTTTTAGCTCAGTCTAAGGTGTGACTCTTAAAAAGCTTCTCTGCTGAAGAAAATAAAAATAAATAAAATAAACTAGACTTTGCAAAAACAATAACCATCTAATAGATAATAAAGTAAAGAGAGTATGAATGCCAGCTTGTTAAATTTGATTGTTCTTAAAACTTGACGTTGAGCTTATAAATTGGGTTGCGTTTCGAAAACAAACCTGTATTAATAAAATTAAATACTTCACGAGATATTTTGTACTAAACTACATCATTTTAAAATATATTAAAAATTAATATAAAATAATGTTTGAATTAACCTTTTCCTATTGGACCTAAAAATATAAGATGGTGAAACAAAAATAAAATTTTTAGAAAAGACTATTTAGTAAAGACTCATCTTTACCCATCAAGGGCGAACACAATATTGACAACAAAAGCAATGGTGTGATCAAATATGCACAACTGATCTACACCACTCAACTTCTTAATTGCCCTATAATATATCACGTAGACCGTGCGTAAAGCCAGTAAATATTTATGGTACACAATCTTTCTAGAAAAAAGATTTAACTTTTGTCTATATCCGAAATTGCTTATAGACGTTTAATACGAGAACAAAATAACATTTGAGGCGTTTTACGAAAGGTTAAATTCAAATCAAAATGTAAATAAATGCTCACACCTAATACATCTTTCACCGAGGAAAAATTAGATTTTATGTTTGTTTATAATTTTTCTGAAACACGTATTACACCAAGAATCATGAGTTTAAACATGACAATATTTTAAAAGTCTGCATTAATAATTTGTTATTTATAATATACAACATTTTATTAAAATATTGTACTAGTTGCATAATAGTTGTATCAAATGTATAACAAAAAATCTATTTTGGTTGAGTTAAATTGTATATAAAAAATTTCGTAACATGTCGTGGGTTCTTACAAAAACGTTATTAAGATAGATAACAGCAAAATGAAAATAATTGACTTTCATACGATAGATGGGTTATTATTTATTTATCTATAATACAAAAGTAAAACTAACAAAATACTTTAACATCCCACATTGTTACAATTTAAAACATAATCCTAATAAGGCGTTTAAAAAGATGGGACATGGGAGGCTTTAGTTTAACGAGTTCGCACGCAGCACGCTGACGTGAGGGAAGTGAATTTCTACAAAAAAACTTGTAAAACTCAAAATCTGTGTAAAAACATACATTTATACCAATTTTTATTGATATCAGAAAACATTGATTTTTTGGCTGTTCTGATGCTCCTGGTTTCATTTACCTGCAAAGCTGGGAATACAATTTTGCGCATTATAATGTTAGGAGAAGGTCCAGGCAGGCTTGAAAGTAGGCGTGAGTTTCTTGGGATGATAAAAGTACTCTAACAAAGGAATAAAGGAATAGGCTGTTCTAGTGTAAAACCCCCAAAAGACAACGTACTGTGTTTGGTGGAAACACATTTTCTTTAATAACTCGGTAAATATTTAAGCTAGAATGACGAGAGAGGGCTTAAAACTTTCACCTTACTAATTCCCATCTTTTTACATGCATTAATTCTACATTCAGGGCTTTTCTGACCCTTTATGGGCTCAAAAACTCGAAATTTTAAAGATTAACCTCCAAAAAAGGAGTTTAGAGTTTTCCGATTGTTTTGCCCAACCAACTTGTCAAACTGATTACAGAAAGGAACGACCCTACCAAATTTGAAGTTAATCAGAAAAAAATGCGACCGCTATAGTGCAAACACACACATATATACATATAAAATTTTGAACGACCCCCCAAAACGTTTTCAGGGGGTCACGTTAGGAACTTCTATGGTGGTCCCGGGCTTAAGTTTCAACGTGCGGGTAATGCTAATAGTTTACTTTCCAAAGGATATTCACTAATAATATAGTATTATAGAAGCTAGTACAATAAATATAGTTTTATAGAAGCTAGTACAATAATTAAAATTTAATCCCACTTAGTATTGCAATCAGTTTCAAATTATACTCGAATTAACAAGCGTGCTCATCCCTCGAACATTCGTGCTTTGCGATGTAATTAAACTTCCTGTTTCAGATGCATATAGTGGTAAAAACATGTAATTACTTTTATCTTTAACCGTATTAGTTATTTTTTTATGGTACGTATTATCAGAACCATAACTTAAACTTAAGATATATTAAGCCTAGTTAGGTTTTGTTTCATAGGTATATTTGCTTACTCTTTTATAAAAAATATGTATATTAACTAAAGTATGTTATATTAATATAAAATATGTATGTATTTTAATAGATAAAGAAATATAACAGTATTCTTAGTAATTAATTGTTGTTTCGTATAATCTAACGAATTATTCAACAAAAATAACTGGAGATTAATGATCGCGATATCCCAGTCATGGAAATTGAAAGGCAACTTCAACTCTCAATCTCGAGATTGCGTTTGGATTATTCATCGAGACCATCCGTTAGCTCTAAAATCTGCATACAGCTCAAATGAGCTTACAGCTTGGATTATTTAAATTTAAAAACATAATTAGGATGGTATTTCCTTAAATAGTTGTCTCTTAAAAATATAAAATGCGTAATGATTATTTTTGTAATAGCTGTCTTATTAAAGACCTACTAAAATGTGTGTTTTGTTTTATTTTTTGTGTACTACTTTCAAATTATTTTGTATTTATCAATCTACTATAATATTGTTATGGGTGTAGTAATAATATTTTCCCATAAGTACGATTTACCTTGGTTTTAATTGGAACAAACTTATTATCCAAAGGTATATTGTTGGAAGTATTTTTATATTACAATAATTTGTCTATGTAAAATACGTTGTTATGCAACGCTCTGTGTGGGTGTTGTAGCGGGCAATACAACCAGGCTCGCGCGACCGCAACGACGCGACGTCGAGTTATTAATTTTAGGTCACCAGCAAAACTATTTTAGAGTTAAAATTACCTGACCATTACGGATAAGTAGCCCCATCAAATAAAAAAGTATATATATATCACTAAAAAAGGTTAGTTACCAACAAAATAATGAAAAAGAACAAAATTAAAAAAATATATTATTCTAATATTTTACTGCATACTGTGATATAAAACTTAATTATTGCTTAGATTTTGTCAACAGTTTCTCTAATTACTTTTGTACCGTGTGCCCCGACTAGCTCTTATTTTATTAATATTTTATTTTATTTTTATTTTAATATATATTCAGATTCACAATATACTGCTAATTAATATATCTCAGGTTAAAGTGTGGTTCGGTGGGACAGAAAATAAATTAGAGCATGATATTATATATTAATTACAATGTATTTATTTAGTTTTATATAAAATAATTAACGACAACAAAAGTTTGAAAAAATTTAAAATTGATTACATGAATATTTCTAAGATGATATCGTGTATCTGGCCCTAGGTTAAATCACAATTTTGTTGTTTTTAAATTTTGAAATTCCAAAAACAATATAGCTTGCTATAATTTTCAATACTTATCTAACTTGATGATGCTGAGGAGATCATGGTAGTGGACCAGTTGAACAACACGTGGTCTGCAGGTGCTTAGGTAGCCCGTGGAGCGACGCGTTCTTGTTCTTATCCCGTCCAAAAACCCGATTGTTTTATACTCCCCTTGTGCGTAGAATTCGTACCCCTAACCTTTAACGCGATTGGCTGGCTCAAGGCCGTTGCCATAGAACCGCTCGTACTCCGCCATCGAACTTGCTCGAACGTTCTACAATACGCATCTAGTAAAACACAGAATGTACCAGAACGTTCTAGGAAATTTCAAATGCTTCTCTCCGTTATTTCTCAACCAATTTACATTTCTATGCATTTCCGTTGCCATATTTATTATTTAATTTATGATTTAATGATAATTATTTAATTTAAATGATTTTTTAATCCAATTTGTCACATTTAATTTAATTTAATCTGTGCAAAACCACTACACCTTGCAGCAGGAATGTCTAATTATCAACCATCAAACTCGCCTAAAAATATTTGGTTTAATTTGTCCACCGTCAATTTTTTGTCAATACTGAATAATTCATACGTTTTAACGACATCATTTTAAATTAAATTACAAATCAAACACCCTTAACCACAACCATTTATTGAATATTAGTTTTATTCAATACCAATCTTCTCAAATAAAATATACTCTGTTTTCAATATTTATACAATTTTCGTCTTGCTTAAAACCACGTATTTATAAAGTTGATCTGATAGTCTTTAATTCTTCATATACATAATGTCACCAATTAATCCTTGTAAAATTTCCTTAAATGTGAACGATTAGACTACGTTAAGAGCATAATAATAACAAGTATATGGAGTTTTACTTCGAAGTTTCTAATTATCTTAGTTTATAGACAATTTTATTACACTTTTTAATGTCTACATCTAGAAAATAAAGTATTAAATCAGTGACGTTTATTACTGGTATACAGCGTATATTTAACTAGCTTTTGATACAGCGTAAGACTTGTTGGCAGCAAACTAGGGTTTGGACCGTGGCCTATAAAAACGTTAAATAATGTAATCAGTAGTGTATACAAACACTAAAAAAATTTCAAAATTTTGACATTTTAAAAGATGTAATACTGGCCCAGAACTTGTATGAAACAGTACGTGGTTTAATTTACTTTTCGTCTGTTATAACAGTGATACTTGTAACTTTCAAAAGTTAATTTTAGCGATGGTGTTCATTCCAATGGTGTTTAAATTTTGTGCTCTAGCCTGAAGATAGTGCAATTATGCATTTAAACCTACGTCGCATAAAATTTGACTTTAAAATAACTGGTCAACGAAAGGTAAATTAAACCATTTATTATAAACATTACAAACCCTACTTGTTGCAGGTACACTGTCATTATGATTATATTTAATGTTAAGTGTGCTCTCCACTTATCGTATACTAATAAGGAACTACTGTACATAAATATCAGCTGCAATTATTTTTTTAATGTGTAAATATATTGATAATTGGTCTTATATCTAGATGTCTCTGCCAAAACGTTTTAGGTAATTATCTGAAAATCAACTATCTTCCAAGTGATATAACTACGTAAACATTAGCATTCGCACTTCAACTAATCACTATCACAGAATGTTTACCAGTTTATCTTCTGACGTATCTTACCTACACTTCATTGTTTCTGCACTCAGTTTCTCCCGATTGCCGATTGTCAAAAATTGATGTGGGCGGGGACTGTACACAGATCCAGTGAGAGCCTTGTTGCTGGGCTAAATTACCCTGTGTAGTGGGTACAGTCGCTTTACCAACACAGTAGACTCTTAGTGAATACTCAGGAGGTTCTTCTGGAACTGGAGTTTGTAAGACTGAAGACCTGACGAATAAAGCGTATATCCTGGAATTTAAAAAACTATTTTTTTTATTTATTATTAGGTTTTTTCACTTTACTTATATTTTCGAGTGTTTTAAACTACACTACGTTTCGGGAGGGAGGAACATTTAAATTTTTAAATATAGGGAAACAAAGGTAGGGTGATTAGGGATAATAAGTTTATATTTAGATGTGAACAGGGTGCACTTGATAAGGGGAAGGGTTAACTTTTCTCCGGAAACGTAGTTTAGTTTTAAATACTATAAACTATAGGTAAAGTATAAATAAATCAATAATAAATTACTTATTTATTCTTTTATGAATTTTTAAAACATATTTGTGTAACCTGACATATTATTTAAATTATACTCACTGATGTAAAAATAATTGCGGTGCCAATAATTATGTACCGCAGTAAAAAAACACACACTTAATATAATAATAATAATACAATAATTTTCCCAAAGGTGTGACTACCGAAACTTGGCGTAGGTATTAATAGGTTAAGTCATAAGCAGGAAATCGAAGGCTACTCACATTTAAAATCAGAAGTTAAGGAATATGTTAGTAAATATTATTTATTATATTTCTTGAATATATCTTAATACCTAAAAGAAAGGGTATTTTTGATTTGTTACCAATCGATCCACCAACAGAGCACGCAAAAACACTTTCAAATACTAAGAGGACAAAGTCTTATCTGCTTTTATGAAAACTACAATAATATGTAATACCCCCGTAGCAGCAAACCTGCATACTCAGCGAATTTCCAATTCATATTAATTTACCTTAATACCACATAAATCTACATACCAAGTTTCATCAATATACATTCATAAATAAACGATTTATGACATTTTAATTATTCTCCATAAGAATAACATGGCGGCTGAGTATGCAGGTTTGCTGAAGCAAGGAACACTAAATATGGGCTTTTATATAAATATCAATGTAACTCAACTAGGTAAAGCCACATACCAAGTTCTATTAATGTGTGTTCATAATTAAAGGAGATAACACGTTAATTATTCTCCATAAGAATAACATGGGGCTGAGTAAGCAGGTTTGCTGCTACGGGAACTAACTGCCAAAAATGGGTTTTTGTACAAATATCAATAGACCACAATGAAATGAAGCAATATACCAAGTTTCGTCAGGATAAGTTGATAAATAAGTTGGGAGATATACAATTTTTCTTATCCTCCATAAGAATAACATTGGGCAACGTACTGTGTTTAGCACTTTCAATATCTCAGTAACCAATTGACGTAGAACAATGATTAAAACATAAAATTTCGCGTCTTTTTAAGCTGATTCCAATGGGGAAAAATAAAATTTTACTTTTTCAAAAACTGTATGTAAAAAAACTAAAAAAAACACTTTTGGGGTACAAAACCCCCCCAAAATACCCCTTCGGGTAACTCGATCCATCTAGTTTTCGAACTTAAAGCCATAAATGCTGCTTTACACGTTTGTACCAAATTTCATCAAAATCGGACTTTTTTTACGAGAGTTATCGCACCCACGGACACATATATATATATATATATATATATATATATATATATATATATACAGTTTCAAACGAATGGTGTTTTTGGGGTCTGGGGACGTCAAAACGAAAAGTTATCATGGTCCCGGGCCTAGGTCTTACCATGCCGACTACGGTAATAGCTTCTCCCCTATAGGGGAAATTCGCTAAAATTTATATGGATCAAATGTATTGTTCTTCTCGCGGATACACTACTAGAGACAATACTGTGGGAATCATCGCCAGTATTACCGACATATCCAATCTCGCAATAATTCCAATCATAGCTCCCACAAACTAGCAGTATCACGATCGTGTCACGCTATTTCCAGTAAAACCACATCCCTCTATTTGATTTTGCTATTCGTGTTTGATATTTGTTTGCAAATAAGTAAATAATTTAAAACTTACAATTATTTTAACGTTTACTTCTTTGAAATTCTGTGTTTGTTAGTTGTTTAATGTCTGCATTTCTTTTGTTATAAGAGAAAACAGATATCTCTGTATAAGGAACTTTTTATTTGATTCATTAATTGAAATAAATCAAATAATTAAATAATAAATTTTTTCCTTCACGACGAATGTTACAAGAATACTCTTAAATTACATGAATGATAGCTGGCCACAACTACCAGCTACCAGATAAATTAAAATCAAAGTTAAAACTATTTATTTATGAGTCCAGTCCAATAATTCTAGTATTAATAAATCGAATTCTCGCACTCCGTGGTGTGTGCATGTACGAGTATGAATTACATAACATTAAGAGATCATTAACACGTTATACTTACATATATTTATTTGATGTATCTATAGTTGCATACAAAACTATCCCTTACGCATTAATTTTATAAAACACTTTGACTTTATACGTAAAACAAAAAACTAAAATTCTAAGTTATGTCTTGAAAAAAAAATGGTAACACGAATTAAGTTCACGTACCACACAATTAAAATAAGCAGCCATATTGAATAAATACAGTTATTTTTAAAATAAATTATAAATAAATACAATTAAATTATTTAAAATTAGCTTAGCTTTCACTAGCCTACGTAAGAGTAATATTTAGGAAAGTTACATCATCGACAGAAAATATTCACCATTGATAACGTTTTATCAGCCACCTTAGGACTTCTGGGGCATAGAGATTGTGGGTCTCGCCTGAGACGGTTTTGCATTATGATATCGTCAGGGTAAGTGGAAAGTTAACAGAGACAAAGTTTTAAGATAACGTTTGAGGTTTAGCAAATGCGATACTGGGGGTGAAAGAAGGGGCTGGAATACAAAAACTGCTTATAGAAAAGCCTCTAGACCTGTCAACCCCTTGAGACTTTCGTTAACCTGTGTTTCACCGCTTGGTGGAAGACGTCGCGTCGTTGATTAAGAGTTAGGAATCAATAATCAATAGTTGTTTAATGTCATTGGCTATAGGTGCAGCATGGACAATCGTCAAATGCATAATTTTGTATAGCATTTGCAATAATGATAGCATTGTTTAATCAAAATAAAATTTACTGATAAGTGAGACAGTATCGATCAAACGCACCATAAATTGGTTACAGTTTAAAATATCACTAAACATTATGACTCAAACAAGTTTTTAATTCATATTTTTAAAACATATAAATTGTTAAAATGAATTGCAGTAAGTCTCATACAAAATGTAAATATTCAAAACATTTTACATCTGGTGTATTACATATATCGTATGAGTGTTTCAGGATATGCTGCCTTTAAAACTGGTTATTATATTCTTTAATTTGGCGGACTTTTAAATGTGGGAAATATTTATTTGTTTTTTTTTTTTAAAACTCCTCCCAACATCAATAAGAAACGAGTTCGCACGCAGCACGCTGACGTGAGGGAAGTGAATTTCCACATACAAACTTTTAAAACTGAAAATCAATGTACAAACATACATTTGTCCAATTTTTATTGAAATCTGAAAACACTGATTTTTTGGCTGTTCTGATGCTCCTGGTCTCATTTACCTGCAAAGCTGGGAATACAATTTTGCGCATTATAAGGATAAGAGAAGGTCCAGGAAGGCTTGAAAGTAGAAGTGAGGTTGCTGGGGATGGTAAAAGTACTCTAACAAAGGAATAACGGGCTTTTCTAGTGTAAAACCCCCATAAGACAACGTACTGTGTTTGGTCGATACACATTTTCTTTAATAACTCGGTAAATATTTAAGCTATAATTACGAGAGAGGGCTTAAAACTTTTGCCTCTCTAATTCCCATCTTTTTCCATGCTTTGATTTTACATCTGGGGCTTTTCTGACCCTGTTTGGGCCCAAAAACTCGAAATTTGAAAGATTAATCCCCCAAAAAAGGGGTTTAAAGTTTTCCGATTGTTTTGCCCAACGAACTTGTCCAACTGATTACAGAAAGGAACGTCCCTACGATTTTTGAAGTAAATCGGACAAAAAATGCGGCCGCTAGAGTGCAAACACACACATATATATATATAATATATACATATATACATATATATAAAATTTTCAACGACCCCTCCAAAACGTGTTCAGGGGGTCACGTTAGGATCTTCTATGGTGGTCCCGTGCTTAAGTTTCACCGTGCGGGTCATGCTAATAGTTCACTTTCCAAAGGAAATTCACTAATAAGAAACTGTATTACCATTGATCACATAGGCATAGTGACATATGCAACGTCAACAAAATTCAATACAATGCAGGCAAAGATCTTAAACTAGCTTAACAATATTTACAACGTTGAAAATCAGCATAATTACAGTCCAAAGAAATGAACAATTAATTTTGATCATCAAAAAATGCATTCAAACTATTGACAGGTACTTCTAAAAATTCATGAATTGCATAGAAAGGATTCTCTAAAAGCCAGTTATTTACAGAATCCTTAAATTTGTAAAATGTGATATCTTTTTCTGAATTAAGCTGTTTATTAAAACATTTAATGGAATTTATTTCAAGAGAGTTACCTGTCAAAGCAAGTCGGTGCTGTGGGACATCTAATTTGTGCCTGAGTCTGATGTTGTGACTATGTATATTTTGCCTGGTTCTATATTGATTTATGTTGGTTTTTTTTATGTACAAGAACAATAAAATGTAGAAATTGACTATTGTGAGAATATTTTGATTCTTGAACAGGGGTTTGTAGTGTTCAAATGAAGTTGTTAGTACTGCAGTGTGCAATAATGATAAGTAATTAAAAAATAACTAAACCACGGGTCATTAATAATTACAAATAATGTAAATAATGAAAACACCATAGTAGTTCTGGTAAAACTATATATTAAACCAAACCGTACAAGAAACTTGTGACAAACCTGCGAGTCTAACAGCCATGAAACATACACTCGAATGAAAGGTATTGGTGAGAAAATCAGAGGAAAGTATTATTTTGTATCGAACCTCTCCTAGGTCCGCAAATGATAAGAGTTGCAAGTTAAAACAAACGTTTAACTATTTGGATTCTGTCAGCTGTGTGATTTAATTTTACTACACAACTAAAACCAGATGCACAAGCGAAGCAGTTGTGCAAAGATTGATTAAAATAAAAATCTACAAAGGGCAATTTATGATAGAACCTGCCTTTCTCAACAGGAAATAGTATACGCTTTGCATTATGTGTGAAGTATAACGTTAAAAATAACAGGAACCTTTCGAAGAACTGTAAATATGACACCTGTTAACCCTGTTTGAATATATATTAAATAAATGCTGCGTGAAAATCCAGGGGAATGAGTTGAACTTATGGCCCCACCTGGTGTGGTAAAATTATATATATATATATATATATGTGTGTGTGTGTGTATACCTATATATAAATAATATAATAGTATGTAATAGTACTTATATATACGTACTATTATTGTACTCTGCCAAACTATGGATAGGCTTTATATTATATTTTGTGATCGAATTAACAAATTGGTTTTCAAATAGTAGTTATACAGTACACACAAGGTAGATAGATTATGTAGGTTCGGTTCAATTAGGCTGGGTTGTGTTTAGGTAAGGTTAGGTAAATGCAGATTGTTATTTGGCTGGAAAGAATTATCATATAATGCAATGTGATGTAACAGGACGCTCACGTTCAACAAACGGTAAATGTTTCGAAAACGTTTCAAGGTGTTTGTGCACAATTTAAAATTAATAACATAATTTATTTTAAAAATCTGTAGTTCCTTCTTTGATTGAATTAGATTAGGATGGTAATTGATCGAAAACACCTAATTAATTGAATAAACGGAATAATAAAATAATATTTCTAAAAATATCCTGGTCTGGAAGAAACGATTTCTCGCTTTATGAACTCTGTAGGTATTAAAGTGTAAAGTTGGGAGCGACAAAGTTTGAAGTGAGCAGTCGGCGTTTCGGGAAAGCAATATTGAGAGTTTGTTAGGAAAATTTAATTTAACTGTTTATAACAGAAATGAGGTCAAAATTTAGCTTCTGTAAATATTTTATTTTTCACCAGTAGCTTTGATATTCAAAAGTATAAAAGATATATAAATGTTGAACAATTATATATAAATATGAGCTAAGAAAATACTTGCTATGGTGTAGGTTAATAGTCACATAGATGTGCGTTAATATAATACTTAAAAATATATTAACGACCCCAGGAGAAAGGGTTAACCATTCCCTATAAAATCACATATTAATGCCAATAGGGATTTCAAACATATTGTAATGTCTCTCTTTCATTTTCTTTTACACGGTCATTTCTAGATCGGTTTTACCTTTTTTGGCAGTTTTAAATTAATTTTTCGTAAACAAAAACATACCTGATTATTTTTTTCCTAACTTAAACTTACTGTTGATATATATCCAAATTAACAATTTATTATTCGCGTCATGTCGAATATAGGATCAATCCGTCAGTTACATAAGATGAATATGTAATCAATTATAAATTACCATAAAAAACTGCCTGAGTAATTTTCATAAGGCCAAAACTATATTTTGAATAACAATATTTATTTCAAACAACTATGGATCATGCTATAATCGTTTCTTAAATACAGAGTTGGAAATACAAAGATGTACGTTTATTAAACCACAGTTAGGAGCCATTAATCTGTCAGCCATTGTTAAGAAACCTTATTTGATAATACAGGATATACTGTAAAATTAAATAAACATTAATAAGTAACTATTGGTTATTAATTGCGTTTTTTCTACCATTTCACCCAAATTAATGTTTTGTATAATCTTGTTAATACCACTGAAGGGAGTTTATATTACTTTGTTCCATTTACAAACCGAGTTTTCTAACATTAACATTTAGTTTTAGAGGTAATTTTTCTGAGTGCCCATACAGTCTAGTAACTAATTGCGTCCAAAAAAGCTTTATAAATGAGGAGTTTAAGAGGATTGCACGGTTTCTGTTATTTGTCCACGATCAAGTGAAATACAGAAACATAAGTTTAATGTTTAATTGTATTTTTTGCTCAATAGGACATCTCGTCACTTCTTATGAAAAGTGTAGCAAACGTTTTTCTAGAAATTTAACAGAATTTATTGGCTGCTACTTCAGCGATTGGTACACCTAACTTCGTAATAGCTACGTATAATGTATTCGCTCTACTCCACGTTCACCATGCAGTACAGGTGTTATGGAAGTTGGCCATGTGACTGCCTGATCAGAATAATTGTTGTACATTGTTGGTGTTTTAAGCGGGTTGAATAACTGCCCAAGACCCGTGTGAAGACGCTCAGCCAAATATATTTCGTACGGCTAGTACAATTCGAATCTCCATTGGATAGCATTGTTCATAGGCGCTCCATACTGCATGGAGAACATGGGATAGAGTATAGAATCTGCATCGACCTGCCGATAAGAAGAAGAGAGGCAAAGAAAGAGATAGGAACTCGATAGGAACAATAGAGAAATATATGTGTAAAAGACACCTTTATAACTAAGCAATGTTGCAGTGCATCTTCATATTTAACCAATGCCAAAGTTTATCTACATAAATAAATAACAAAATCACCACACAATAATAATAATATTTATTCCACAACAATGATTTACAATGTATCGGAACTTAAAAAAAAAATGTCATGGGGGATCGTAAAACCAGGTAAGGTAGGCGGCCTTCAAAACAAGTGCCCGAAGGTGAAACGGGCTCCCCGAAGATGAAACGGGCTCCCCGAAGATGAAACGGGCTCCCCGAAGATGAAACGGGCTCTCCTAAGATGAAAAGGGCTCCCCGAAGATTAAACGGGCTCCCCGAAGATGAAATGGGCTCCCCGAAGATGAAACGGGCTCTCCGAAGATGAAACGGGCTCCCCGAAGATGAAACGGGCTCTCCGAAGATGAAACGGGCTCCCCGAAGATGAAACGGGCTCTCCGAAGATGAAACGGGCTCCCCGAAGATGAAACGGGCTCCCCGAAGATGAAACGGGCTCTCCGAAGATGAAACGGGCTCCCCGAATCAGCATATACAAAGTATTAAGCAGTTGTAAGCTTCTAAATCTTAAAATTGCTGGAACTCATATTTTTTCCATCCAATTCCATGTATAATTGTTTAAAATATAAGGGAAGCTCTAGATCTACTCAAAGGCAAAATCTACAATCCAAATCACCTTCGCTATTGCTAACCTTTTGTATTTCTCAATACGGGTTGCATGGCTACCTTTAGCGGTGAAATTGTCTAGTCTATTAGTGCCTTAACGATCAAGGTAAATTGTGCCAAATTTGTAATTCTGTTTCGCTAATGTTGGCACAAAATCTTCAAACAAATGTTACTCACGTATATCTAAGTCATGAACATAAAATACTGAGTGGCTAAAAACTATAGTAAGTTTTGTGTTTTTCGAAGACTTAAGCCAAATCTGTCAGAGGAGTTGAGAGCATGCGCCAGGTCGGGGTGGGTGGGGTTCCTCCCCCTATTTTTGTACTCAGTAACACGCCGTCTTTCTTGCCGTCATCTGTGGTGATATGTGAAGTGTTTTTTGAGGACGGGTTTCGCTAAAAATAAATACCATAAGTACATAATCAATTTTATATATAAATCAAATAAGCCGTAAAAAACATTTTTGTATGTTTACCTTTGAATGTTTTTATATTCTCAAACAATATGTGTTTTCCCGTATAATAAATTAGTTTACAAATTGAACATGTTAAAACTATTATTTTTTAGTATAAAAAATGTTAATCCATGTATTTTTATATTGCAGGATCTTATACATTCACAATATATTCTTTCCTTCGGTATTTATACCATTTGAAAAACATTAATCATCGTTGGATCTCTCTTTTCATACAAACATAGTTAATCTAAAATTAGCTAATAATAAAGAGAGAGAGAGATTACAGAGCGATCTTTTATCTTTTTCGTAACTGTAAACATGGTAGCTAGAAGCTCCCTACTGCCGTTAATTAATATACTATTTATACTATTTTGTTAATATAATATTAGTGTAACTATAATGAAGTAATGATTTATAAACTTAGGTTTGTCGGCTAAATAATTAATCCTGTAATTTTAATTTTACTTCATACAAATAAATATTAAAAATATTTCTTTTTTTAACTAAATCTTTTTAGGTACCATTTGTTTTTGTGAGTTTTTGTATAATACCAAAAATTATACTTATTTTACCAAGCTATCACACATGTTTATTCCCAGACACTTAAGACAACCATAATAAGAACCAATAACTCTTTCAACATAATGTTTATTTTAATATCAAAGAGGTGTGTTCAAACTTCTCTAAGTACTGTTATTGGAATATTTTAATGCACCAGGTTTCTTAATTACAACTCTACTGCACATCATAATGAAAATAATTGCATGGCTATTTAATAAAAAATAGCTTTAATTAATTTTAAATATAAATCATAGTAAATGAAAAATGAAATTTCAAATTATAAATTTAATTGCCAAAATTATTGTTTACAATTTACTTTTACTACTGTAATTCACACTATAACTTTATTATTAAATACAACTATTTGCTTGCATATAGGTTTAATTTGCAAAAGTGTCTGTGTCTTTTCCTTTTTCATAAAGATGATTTTG
Source organism: Allygus modestus (assembly GCA_963675035.1). Lineage (NCBI taxonomy): Eukaryota > Metazoa > Arthropoda > Insecta > Hemiptera > Cicadellidae > Allygus > Allygus modestus. Next base: position 407,387,300 of record OY776112.1, read on the forward strand.
TTTATTATAAATATATTAATATTAGTTTCTTGAGTAGCATAATACGTGTTGTTACAGTTAACAGGATAAAACAATACGTCTCACAACACTACCCAATATATTTACACTTATACTGTATTTACATACAATTACAGCCTTGTATGTAGGTACAGTATAAGTGTAAATATATTGTGTATTGTTGTGAGACGTAGTTTTATTTTATTAATTTAATATTATAGTAATCTGCATGAAAAAATAATGTTTAAAATAAAATAAGAAAAAAATGAATTATGTCTTTAAAATCAAATTAAACACCTCAAACAAATTTGTTTACTAAAACTATTATTAAATTCTGTCCCCTTCAAAAAATGTCCTAATCGTCTATAGATATATCTTCTTTCAGTTACTCATCAATCTTCTGTTTTTGGCACTGATTTTTACATATTTGTATTACTTTGTATTTTTACATTACACCTTGCATGATCTTTAAGAGCTACAGAACTTCTCATCTGAATTTTACCTTTGTCAGTATTTTTTCACATTTTTCTCTGCAACCACCACCCGAAGCCTGTTGCTATGTCTGACTTGGGGTTGCCGATTTTCACGGTTGAAACCTGCCAGCGACACCGGAGGACTAACTTCCACGTATGTCGCCCTACAACTGTTGTTTGAACACCTGTAGATAGTCTGCAAATATAAATTCCCTTAATGTAAAATAGAGCTAAAAATGACTGATGTCAAATTTCAATATGAAATGTTGTGTTATTCAGCTTAAGAAAATCACTATAGAAAAAACTCCAAAAACAGCACTAATAAAAAAAATTAAAATACGCCATGAATAACAAAAATAAATTGTAAACATATTTTTACGTCTCCAATTTAAATCCAAAGCCAATTTAAAGTTGTTTCACGACGTAGCCCCTTGATTGTTACTGTGATTAGTGGTACGTTTTCTTACCTTACAGGCAAAAATGTTTAACCATCAATATTTCTTTCCAGCTTGATAGCCCATGATGGGCCAAGTTGTCAATAAACCATCCGCTTGATATCGCCAAATGAAATCAAATTTGTTTTACATAAACACGAACACGAACACGAAAGTGAGGTTATGACGCTTTGAGGTGTAAGCTTAAGTAACCATGGTTAACCCAAGTACATTGAAAACCAAACAGATTCCCCTTCATGTTTTGTGTTTGTGTACTTGCTTATGCAAAACAAATTTTATTTCTTTTGACAACATCTAGCGAATGGATTAATAACAACTTGGTCGACCTGCATAGCACTGACTGACGAAGTTCGTGAGCTTACGAGTCCGTAATCAATACTGATACCAAGCACTTTTGAATTCTAAGGTAATAAACCGTACTACTTGTTAAAGTTAATATTTAATGATACTTGTTAGTACATTGTTTTATTATTATTTGAGCTAATCAATAATCCGTTCTACATCATAAACCTACATTGGTTTTTATGTTCACAAATTCGTAATATAAAAATTAAATTAATGGAAAAAGAATCGTTTTGTTCTACTAGTATACAGCTTAATAAATCAAATGAAATTACAACATTTGTATAGGTTTTTATGCGATCAACATTTACTTATGTATAATCTTGAACAATTGAACATAATTACGCCTTTATTATTAGTATATTTACTACATTCTTCTATGCAATATCAGTGTCATAAAATGAAACAGTTGTTTTACAAACAAATCATAAATTATTATTTCTTCTATTTATTTATTTGGCCTTTCCTTTTCACACTGTTTGCATTTTTTATGTAGATTTGACAATAATTGAAAATAATACGTCTAAATTCAACATAACCATTGAGGCACCCCGTAGACACGTATTATACACAGCAGTAACATAGGGCACAACCTGAACTGTGTGAGCACTGTAGATGAACGTTTCAAGATGGCGGACGTTTCAAAATGGTGGTGATGACGTCACTGCATTTGCTGCACCATCACCAGCACGATGAGCCGAGAGCACCGACAGTGAGTAAATACCAGCACTCTACAAGTAATATTTGACTTCACCGTTCACAAATATTTAGAAATTTCAATTTTAATATGGTATATAATTTTAAAGGTACAAATTTAAATCTTAACCAAGTTTTTAGAGTTCCAACATAGCGTCAGCTCTTCTTTATTATTGTTTTCAAAAATTAAAATTAATAAAATAAATAACATTTTTGGTGAAATCTGTAAAATAACATGGATTGTTAATGCAGATAAAAAAAAACAGAATATATGGTATTTAATAATAATAGTATAAAAGTCAACATTTTTCCCCAAATACCGCAATCCACATCCGCTACACAATTTGCAGTATAATTTTACAAGTCAAAGTTTTAATTTTATTTCGTAATCTAGTTTTATCGCCGTTAAACTTTTGCTAGCGTTTTATTTTCCGTTACACAATAGTTTTAATTTGTTCGTATTGTGTACTCACCACAGGTAACTTACCATTGTGCAATTCATTACTACGAGAAACTAGTGTTACTCATGCGCTGCTTGAGCTTTGAGATACTTGTCTAGAGTAAGTTGAACTTTTCACTGTAAAATGATGCCACCAGTACGTCACATAAAGTAAATGAAAATCACCAATTTAATTATAATTTTGTTGTTTTTGAATTGTTTCCTTATTTGTTCTGTTTATTGGTGAAGGTTTTGTTAAAAATAATGACTCAGGTATTGGTTTTGGTGAAGTATTAAGATATGGCATACCGTCAAAAACACCATTGGCAGACAAAACATAATATTAAATAATATTTTATAATAATAATTAATATCGGAGGAGTGCACATTAAAAGCAAATTAGTTTATTTAAATTGCTCTTATCCCCAGACCACATGATATAGTTTTAAGATTACATGTGGTCCCCAGACCACATGTAATAATTTATCAGTTGTAAAATATTAAACCTCAGGAACTATTTTACACGATTAAAAATCAATACAACTTTTACCTCAGTCAATCAATATTTGTGGTGGTCAGTTGGAAAGTTTATTCAGAGAGAAAATTTCCACGGGCGACCGAGAGTGACAGTTCATTACCGGGTTCATTTATCAAATCTTTTAAATGGTGTTTTCATTCATTTGTTGCCACTAATGTTTGAGAGCGGGATAAATAACGGTGTCTGGTATAATTTATCAACGGTCTACAGTAATTATTAAAGTTACTTATAAATAATATGTGACAACAATTATTTACGGCTTTGTACGAATTTTGATTTTAGGAGTTTCGTGTCAATTCTTTGTAAAATATCGTTCCTTTATTTACTGTTTTAAGGTTATTAATAGGATTAGTAAAAAACAGTCACTAATTTTAAAAAATCATCATGAAAAAGTTTTGCTTCGTTCAAATTTGTTCGTAATTAATTATTATTAGAATTACCAAAATCATGAAAATAGTGATAAGGTATTGTGCAGTGAATAGGAAAATACCTAATATCTAAATGTTATAATATTTGCACACTTGAAAGTTCTTCGTCAGCAGGTTGAGGTTGACTTTAGGAAGTTCTAACATATCACAATTTATATTTGTAGTACTAAAACTATCAGTGTTGCGAACTCTCAGCTGAAAGTTAATCATAAGCAAGTTGAGTATGAGGTTAGCAAGTACTAACATAAGATGTTTTACGTTTTTATACTAAAACTAACTCTACCGGGAACTCTCTGCTGAAATTTCATCAGCTGAAGATTGAGGTTGCGGTTAGCAAGTACCAACAGAAGATATTTCAACTTTGTGATACTAGTTATAACTCGTTACAATTTTACCAATCCAAAAATTTGTGGCTCATTATTTCTCACACGCTAATTTTATGACTTTAAAAGGGATGAGGACTATAAAAGTAATGTGCGACCATGTCTGTTGTCTATGATTAAAATCCTTAAAAATTGTTAACATAACAACCATGAGAACAACTTTGGAAGTATTAATTCAACAGACTTCTAAAATGTCAGTCCCGGATATTGATTGCCAATGTGTCATTTCACGGACAGTGTCCCTCGGTGTTCGGGGCTGACACAATTTATCGTGTGTCAGAAGTCCCAGAGTCAGCGCCAGCTGTTACAAGGTGGCGCTATCTTAGAAACGACCTGTTTGTAACCTTTCTTTCTTAAGGGAAAACCCCCAAATGTTTCCGTTGATTTTAAGTAACAGGAATATTGTTAATGGGAAATCCATGCATACAAATTGCAATTAGTTTTTGTTGTTGTTTCACTCAAATTAATGATGTATTTATGAACAAAACTATGCGTATAGATTGGGACTAGAACGTGAGCATGTAAAATCTTCCACCAAGCCCAATCGATCATAGTTATAATAAATTACAATGTAGCTGGAATAGATTTTCATGAATATTAGGTTTATAGCACTAATGTAAGTTTTGCTTTATAGCACTTAAAACGAAATTTGTGTATTTTATTTTATTATACTTTTACTGATAGGATTTTTTTTAATGAGTAACATTATTTTTCTTACATCTTCTTCGGCAGTAAAACTTGTGTGAGTTAAACAAACATATTATTAACATTATTATTATCACACTTGCTAATACAAGTCAGTAAATTAATTGTTGTCTTTAAAACATATCCGTTTCAAGTGTGTGTAGAGAGTATGGTAGCAATATGTTTTGTTTATAAAGTAGAACCATCGAGTATACTCTGTATATTTAATGGTAGAACCTGAGAATTTTACCGTGCGTGCTTTAAAGCACTACTTAAAATAACTGATTCTTACACACCTTCATATTGAGAGCAGTCGGTTGGACATAGCTAAGGTTGAATTGGTTACTACAGTACGCTGGGTGACATATATATCTGAAACCTAGCTAACAGTAAACTCACATTTAACATTGTAATTTCATCTTACTATTATCCACTGCGACTTTTTAAAATTATCTTACCACTTACCATTTGTGGCTGAATTCTGGACCAAAATAAAAGCTTTTACGTTATAAATAAGTTGAAATATTTCCCTGTAGACATTATTCTTCATACTCGGAAACCCTTTAAAAACAATAGAGTTGTGCCTTGACAATGGAAGTGTTCCAGAGAGGGCCAAAGTGCGGCCAGTGCCCCAGCCCCGCTAATTGGGCCTTATACTTGGTGGCGTTGTTAAAACTTACCCTCCACCCTCGCCCAACTACCTCTACCTTCAGCTGCCTTCGGTTGCACAAATACCTCCTGCAGGACAGGTGTTTTCAAAATAAAGTTGTGTTTTAAATAAATAAATCATGTAATTCCATACATGCAAAACAAAAATATAATTTATGTAACTTTAACTTTCCATACAAAATAGAATTCACCGATAGCAAATTGTCAATCTTGCTTAAACTTTATACAGTATATTAATTATAATATTTAGAGAAACATCATAAGTATTAAATTGCATTAAAAAATAATAAACATGTTCTGCAAAATCTACACCAACTGGCACAATTGCCCAATAATAGGGGAAGGTTGTAAATGAATAAATAATCATCAGCAATTAAAATCAAAAGGAGGCCTAATACTTTGACTCAAAACTAAACTAGAACTTCCTGAATAAATGTTTTGCCTACTTTGCTATCGAAAAGGATAATTAAGCTATGAATCTTAAGTGCCAAGAGACAAAACGTGTGTTGTTTACTTTTACAACCTTTGGGTACAACATTTCACAAGGTAGTTTATATTGTTGGTTAATATGAAATAACAGATTCCACATTAGTAGTATTATCTTCAAAACAACTTTGTTCTAATGACCTTTTTATACTATTATTATCATATTCGTTAATTTATTCTCATTATTAGTTTAGTTATTCGTTGTCGTTTAATAAATTATTGCGGACATTTTCCATCACTGTTTGTAAAACAATCATTGATGAAAAATGTTTTAATGATTTCTTCAGTAATATTAACTCACCATCACCAACAATGAATTTTAAACAAAGACACTGAAAATATTTTAAAATAACTTTGGTCAAATTCCGTATAACATCATACATATTAAGTATTTATTTATTTGAAGGAATGGACAATTTAAATTATTATTCCTCTCTCCTGTAGGAGAATAAACTTTATTACATTTACTTATCCAAATTTATATATTTAAATATTATCATTAACTGTATCTTTAATACATTAGATTACATTCTAATTAGATTACATTCAGTGAAAGCAGCTAAAAAAACAGCTAAACTTACGTCTATTACAAAAGTTGAAAACACACCACTATTTTAATACTTAATATGGTTAAAAACGTAAATATATTTTGAAGAATTCCAATTTGGTTCTAAAACCTAGTAAGCTCATTTCATTTATAAATCGTTTGGTGTTTAGTTCCTAGTTCTACACGTGATAATGAAGAACTTATGGATTTTTTATAAATAATATCTATAAAATGTCATCAATAAAAATGTAAGCATGTAAGTGATCACGTTGTTAGAGCAGCACGAATGCCCGACTCTCGGTCACCGACACATCTGCATATGCATGAACCAAACTCGTCACACCTGTTTGAGCAGGGTTGAACTTTAATTTCAAACATTGTAATCTCAAAACACCCAGGAAAAGATAGTTAAAATGTACGTAGTCTTAAATTCCTTTCGAATTAAGGTAATTTAAAAGAAAAAAATTAATTCTATATATTATATTTTATAATTTAAAATTAATTTCGTAAAGTAATTCGAAGGTGTTTAAACTTTTGTTTAAATCGTGGTATTGCATTTAATAAATCCAGCAAAAGATTGTTTGGTATTATATTTGTAGTGTTAACTTCCATTCTAGAGCTAGTGAAGAGGTCCAATCATTTAAAATATGCCTGGGCGATTCGCTGCTAGTGATGTAAGTCTTACTGTATTATTAGTTGACATATTTCGACATTAATTCAATTACATTAGACACAAGGGTTAAGACATTTAAGAGTTATAAAAGAACAAGTTTTATAATATGTTTAGAAAAAACGTGTGGCAAATTTAACTAATTATTTTCTCATAAATCTTTAAAACTGGCTATAAATCACTTACATCCCTCAGTAAAAGTTAAAATAATCATTTTAAAATGTACATAAAATACTTGAACTCGATTTTTTCAATTATTGAGATTAATGCGTTACATTTTGTATTTACTTCGTGCTTGTCTGCATTACATAATCTGTACCGTGGCCAGTCAGTGTGGATTAAAGAGCCTCTGAGAAAACAATAAAAATGTTTTGGAAATTTTAAAAATTTGTCTTTGTAGTACCAAGAGTTTCAAACACATTTATCTAAAAAAATGAATATATTCTCATATAATTCATTTTCTTATGTATATGATAATTTATTAACTTTTAGCATTAATTAATTAACTTTTTGCATCAACTCCACTACTTTACTACCACGTCCTGGGGCGTACATTATATTGTTGAATGGTTGTGATATATATTGTTGAACAATAAAATGTTATCCTTCTATTTTATTATATCCTCAACAAATCTGCCAATCTACAAGCAGAATACCTTGTCCCTACATTATGTTGGTGCAGGAAAAGCAGACGTTAATTTAGGAGAAGAATCGGCCCATACGCTTCCGAATGAAAACCAACTCGGAATTGGCTTCTATTGACTGACATCTATGTGGCTGGAATCAATTGTAAATCAACGGAATAACTAGTACTTTTTGCTTGAACCAAAATTAATTCAACAAAAAATATAGTTTCCTGTTGAACTTGCTTAGCCAGTCTATTAAATAATACGAAATTCCCTAATATTACGAAATCAGTTACTACACTTAAATAATATACTACCTGGTTATTATACTTTACATCAGAAAAGGTGTAATTTACTTATCATAAATATACTATTTCTCGATATCAATCAACCTTACTTAATGTAAACTTTATACAGCACTAATCAAAATAGTGTGTATTATATTCCAGATACATCTGACTATAGTAATTACATCGCAAGACCAAGGGGAAAATTAAGCTTCAACCTATCTAGATTAGTTATAAACATATAATTTTACCATAGAAACTCTAGCGTTGGGTAGCAACTTGACTACTTGACTAATTAAACGGCATATTAAATAGTTAGACTGTTTGACTAATATTTAGTTTTTGTTAGCTCTCGTTTCCCTGTTTTTTACTTCTATTACTTCGTTCCATCCTCCACACCTTCTGTTTACTTCTAATACTTCCTTCCTACCCTCCACCACTCCTCTTTTTTACTTATACCACTCCCTTCCTACCCTCCACCTCTTATGTTTCCATATACCTTTCATGTCCATCTTCCCTATACATCTGTCAATATGCATTTCTCTTCTTATACTATTTTCAACTCTTTATTTTCTCATCCAACCAAAGTTCTCTATATCTTATGGTGATGTTCTGTTACAGCTAATCACGGAGATCAACAGCCAAGTGGCTTTGTTCCGCGACCTCCTCATCCACATTGGCACATCCCGCGACTGTCCGGAGCTGAGGGAGAAGATCCGGAAGCTGCGGAGGACCTGCGTGGACGCCTGTAAGCACACTAGTCAGCTGCTGCTGCCCCAGATACGCAGGTAGGCAACTTGTTGCTGGAAAATTTGTAGAGTTTGGTACAAGGAGTGGGCTCCAGTCACGAAACATTTGGCGTTTCCCCTGGCTCCCCACAAGGTCAATCTATTCAAAGCCAGTCATCAACGGATTCTCCAAAATATTTTATTTGTAGCTCATCTTAAGGTGCAATGTGTATACATAGCGATTTTGGTGAGAACAATTTCGGTTACTCCAGTAATAATCGATCACTCGAGTAATAATCGATCAATAAAGTTCAAAATTATTCAATACTAGCTGTTATCCACAGGCTTCGCCCCACGAATTATTTATAAAAACTATGATAGTTTTGTGTGCTGATTCTGTGTTTAGCCTGTGGAATTCCTACGAATCAAGATCAGTTGTTTGTATTTCCATCAGCTCAAACAAAAATGAATGTCCATAAGGAATACGTGGGAACTTTGAACCCCCGTGGGGCATAGCCCTATAGGATTTTCACAACTTTAATATGCCTATACGTTACTCAAGACTATCAAGTACCTCTCTGCCAAATTTCAGCTCAATCGGTCCAGTAGTTTTCACGTGATGGAACTTCAGAGTTACGCACAAACTTGTGCACAACATCCATACTTTCACATTTATAATATTAGTATGATTTATGATTTGTACAACTCTGCTCACTAGAAATGCTACGTATATTTTTGCTCTTTAAAATGAGCTTTTAATCAATTATAAGAATAATCCGCTGTGGAACGGGCTCTAAAATTTAACATTGCAATTATGAGAGAAGGTGAGTGGATCCCCCTCTAAAACTGTCTTATTCGAGAGAAAGCCAAGTAACAATTGTTACAAATTATTCATTTTAAAAAGCATTTGATCACTGTATTCACTGCAAAATTTATTATGCATAATTGTTGTTTTTATTCAGTTTTGTAACTCTGCATATCTTTTCAATACCACAAATTATGTAAGCCACAATACACACAATCCAAATAGCAACAATGTAAGATTAACTAAATCGAGATTTTTCAAAAGCAAAAGACTAATCTATTGTAAGGATATAAAATTTCAAGAAGTATATTTTGTCATTTTAAATGCCAGAGGTCTGCTTTTTTCTAAAATATGAAAGATAATTTTCGATTCTCTGGAAAGCCTTTATGTGATCGATTTTTTTTACTGAATGCTTGGATGGCATCATGAAGACATCTTAATGTGGACTTTTCACAAGTCATTGACGTTTCAAATACATTTAAAAAATTAAATAGCTAAATAAAAATATATCTATCTACTTATTTATCTTATACTGATGATAATCCAGAATCTCATTGATAAAACTGCACAGGTGTTTATATCAGTTAAAACAGTAAGGCGCCCTAGGCAGAGTGTGACGAAATATCTAGGCCACCATTTAACTGAGGCTTCTTAAGCTGTCTGACAGTAACTATTAGAATTATATTGGCCTCATAGGTTCAGTTAAACTTCTCAACATTGGACTTGATTTTTTAATGGTTGTTCTGCCATATTTCTGTAACTTAATTTAATTCGAGTTCTCTTTTCTGACTAGCAAGTAAATAGTTCAACATTATTTTTAATATTCAGGGTATTATTTGCGTAAGAGGTTAAGGTGATTGTTGAATATATGTTACAAGTAAAAATGTTAATATGCTTGTAATGCCGTTAGCATTAACTTGCGGCATTCGGGGGGTTTCAAGTGCGAAGCAGGCCTAAATAAAATGTCTCAGGCACAAATTACCTGTAAAATCTTCTCTCAAAGTACAAATACGTCCAGGACAATCGGCTGTCATCATCTTATTTCACTCCTAACGATGCTAGAGCTACTGTTGTCCAACTAACACATTCCGTTAAAACTGAATTGTTTGTAACAAAATCAAGTACAACTTACTTGTAAGATTGACTAACACACTGTTTGTACAAGTTACACTAACTGGCATTGCACAGTTTTTAGATTTGACGCCACTGGTGTATTTTAAATTTATTAGTAGCAGTTTGTAAATTTTAACTCTATAAGACTTTATAAGATAAAAAGAAAATCTACTTTGTAGAGCAGTCTGATTCATTTACACCCGGTATGAAATGTGTTCAGTTTAATCCGGTTAACTTTAATAAAGATTTAATTGGCTTCCAAACGTGATTGGCTGTGGCTGTAGATGCACTGTAAATGATACCAATCGGCAAATAATTGCTTTAGCGGCTATTGATATGATCGGTAGCTAAACCCTCGTGGACAAAATTTTAAATCTAAAATTATTTTGCGTCTCCAATTTTCTAATAAATCTGTAGTTATCCATGAAAGTTAGTCTCTAACTACAATATCAAGGGTTGACTCTCAAATACATGACTTAGAACACTCATTGGAATTTGCTATCACTGTACTGCCATTTAAAACAATCATGTAATTTTAATGTAAAAATTCGCCTGTCAATCTCGCTAAGGTAAGCTGATGAATCTGCTGTAAGAGTTGTGTCTTAAGATATTACTCCGTGTGAATAAAATACCCCCGTCGCAGCAAACCTGCGTACTCAGCGAATTTCCAATGCATGCATATGTTTATCACTACCACATATAGCCACTTACCAAGTTTCGTAAAAATACATAAATAAATAAGTGCTCTATAGCATTTTATTAACTCTCCATGATAATAACTATAAGGCAGAGTACGCAGGTTTGCAGCAACAAGGAACACAAAATATGTTTTTTATGCAATTATCAATACAACTCAACTAGGTGAAGCTACACACTAAGTTTTATTAATTTATGTTCATAATTAAGGGAGATATAAAACTTTACTCATTCTCCAAAGAATAACATTAGGGATGAGGATGCAGGTTTGCTGCTCCTGGGGTAATCAAAAAAAATCAATTGTTTAAGCAAATATCAATCTATCAGTACTATGTGAAGCCACATACCAAGTTTCATCAATATACATTTATAAATAATCGAGATATCAAGTTTTATTTATTCTCCATAAGGATAACATTGGACAACATACTGTGTTTAGCACATTGAATATCTCTGCAACGGTTGGACGTAGAATCACAATTTAAACACCAAAATGATTTTTTGTAGAGCTGAATCGATTTGTAAAAGCAAATGTGAAGTTTAAATTAAAATTAACTGAGGAAAATCCAAAAACCTTTTTCCCATAGGATTAACATGTGAACCACGCCCCCGCACCCGCACCCAAGCGAACAAGAATTGGAAGCGTGCTCCCATGGGACGGGGCGAGGGGCGGCTCACAGACCCTACCTAAACAACAAGGAAGGTCGTGGAGGAAAGTAGAAAAAAAAACTCACCGCTTGAGTGGCACAAACTGTATTTAAAAAAAAACAACAATAATACTGGTGAATCTAACCAAGAAACTTCATGAAACCCCCACCTGGCCTTCTAGCTTACATTTTGCCAGTGGGTTATTTAATCAAAATAATCACACTTTTATTTTCTTCTTCCCAAAAAATTTTCGAAATACATAAATACTAAATAAATAAATAGATAACAATAACAATGACGCTGCAGGTTCAGATTATAGGGGCCCCTTACATAAATAACAATAATTAAAAAAACTGTGCCTAAAACTAAATAACGATGATATATATATATATATATATATATATATATATATATATATATATATATATATATATATATATATAAACAGTCCATGGTGGCAACAGTTTTTAACACGAATCAATAAATAAATATATATATAACAATTAACCAATTATTTTATAACTTGCGGTGCGGCAGATCTGGGCGGGTCAAGGCGGCCCACCGGAGGGGCGACGAAGCAGGGCGGAGAGGGGGGCTAGGATCCGATGACGGCAGCCAAGTTGGAGAAATCCCTCTCCGCCGACGCTCATGATGTTGAGGTGGTCGCGCTCCTCCGGGACCCCATCAGGCGGCATTAGCTGGCTTAGCTAGTCATGTTTTCCGACAGAACAATGATTAAACAATAATTAACAATTTACAACTAACAACTTGAACAAAAAATAACAACACGGAAAACACAAACTGCACTCTTTGACAGTCACGGAACCTATGCCGAGAAAAACACGTTGTCAAAACGGAATTGCACAAAGGTTCACGGACCTCAGTGCACGGACGTCACGCTATTTTGGGCGTCAGACCAACACCACTGAGCACTATAACAAAACACTAAACTAAATGAGACGTGACATTCGTCGGTGGAACGTAGTCACGGCTCAACCTCCCCCCCCCAAAAGAGGGCACTCCTCTCCAAAGGGACAAAACAAGGCCTCTCCCCATTCCCAAAGACAACGACACCAGTAGACGACTCAAGTGTCTGGAGTGGGGAACGCCGAGGGAATTCCAAACTGGGGGGAATACTCACCCCCAGGATTTGCTCTGGCCAGAGCTGGAGAATTTACTAAGGGAAACACCTCCGCAGAACACAGGGGACAGAAGAATTGATCAGGTTCTCTGGCCCAGTGCACTTCCCACCCAGACACACGAGTAACCAAGAATGACCTACGGGAGAGCTCCCCGGAAAGGCTTCAGGTGTGAAATGTGCTCCCTCCGGAAGACTGCTCCCGTCCGCGGGTCTCCCAGCTGCGCCGTAACAGGAGTCAGGAATCTCAGGATGCGGTGGGGACCTGACCACCGATGACACAACTTTGCGGCTCTCTTGTCAACAGCCGAACTGGCTGGATGAGCCTTGCAAAATACCAAGTCCCCCACCTGGAAAGGGTTGTCTACTCTACCGCGGTTATGCTTCCTCCGGACCAATTCCCTAGCTCTGATTAAATTTCTCCTGGCCGCTTGCCAAGTTGCCTTGACATCAGCAGCGCCAGGAGGTGGCAAAAGGTCACCAATTCCCCACATATTCGCTAACGGGTTGTTAGGCGGATAGCCTAGGAACACCTCGAAAGGGACCGCCTTGTGACTCTCATGATGCGCAGTGTTGAAAGCAAATTGGAGCCAGGGTAGTTCCTGATACCAGGTGGTCTGGTTATCAGCGTGGAAAGATATGAGAGCGGATCTAAGATTTCGGTTGAACCGTTCGGCATGAGAAGGCTGTGGGTAGTAAGGGGAAGTGGTCACATGGCGGATACCGTGCCCAAAGCACATCTTCTTGAAAAGATGGAAAACAAATTGGGTTCCGTTGTCGGAAACAATGGTGGCGGGTACACCGAAGTGTTGGAACAGGTGGGTGCGAAGTACTTGCACGGTGAGTTGTGCAGTGGCATTCCTTAAGGGAAAAAGCCAGCAAAACTTGGAGAAGGCATCCACACAAACAAGCAAGAATTTGTTTCCTGACTTGCTACGTGGGAGAGGCCCAACATACTCAATGAAAACCTTCTCCAAAGGTATCTCCGCCACCTCAGATGACAATAATCCAAACTTGGTATTTTGAGCAGGCTTGCTAAGCGAGCACGTTTGGCAAGAACGTACCCGCGCAGCAATGTCCCGGTCCATACCCTTCCAAATGAAAAGTTCCCTAACCTTAGCGATGGTCTTGTGAATCCCTAAGTGCCCACCCACAGGGGAAGAATGAAAATACTCAAAGACCATCGGAATTAGAAGACTTGGCAGCACTACTTTTGGTTTGCCTCGCTGCCGGGCACGGCAGCAAAGGGCACCCTGGGACAGAAAATAAGGGGGGTGGGCTCCCCTATTTTGAAGCTCACCTATGATATTAGCCAGCTCGGGATCTTTCAGCTGATGGGGAATGAAATCTGAAAAGGCCAGAGGAAAATCCAAGAGCACGGCACACCCCGTCTGCTCTGGATCAGAAGGATGGTCGTCGGGTGAGTGGTACATCCTAGATAATGTGTCGGCGATCACGTTTTGTGTGCCTCGGACATGTTGAACCTGAAATTTGAGGGACGAAATCTGAACCACCCAACGACCAATTTTCCCAAGCTGGCGGGGATGGGCGAGAAGCCACGAGAGTGCCTGGTAGTCGGTTTCCAACAAAAATTCTTTGTGTTCCAAAAATCGTCTAAACTTATTAAAACCGAACACGACAGCCAAACACTCAAGTTCACAAACAGAAGAGCTTTTCCTTTCACAGGGATTCAAAGTACGTGAAGCGTACGTAATTGGCTGCCTAACCCCATCCACCTCTTGGGACAACACAGCCGCAATCGTGACGGAGGAAGCATCGGTTTGCAGGACGAACTTGTGCTTGAAATTCGGCATAGCCAGCACCGGAGGCTGCATGATGGCCTCTTTGAGAAAATCAAAGGACGTCTGCTGCGCTTCACCCCACACAAACTTGGCTCCCTTCTTGCGAAGTTCATTGAGAGGGGCCGCCAATTCCGCGACGTTGGGGATGAAGCGTCGGTAGAAACCTACCATGCCAATAAATCTGGCAATACCTTTGGCATCCTTGGGAGGAGGGAACTCCCTGATGGCCTGGGTCCTAGCTGGATCGATGCAGACACCCCGAGAAGAAACCAGATGACCGAGAAAAGAAATTTCCGGCTTAGCAAAACTAACTTTGTCAGGATTTACGGTAAGGCCAGCCCTACGCAATCTACTCATAACTTCCTCCAGATGAGTCAGGTGGTCTTCGAAACTCTCACTGTACACCAGAAGATTGTCGAGGTAATTGAACACATATTTGAATTTGACGTCATGAAAGATGGAATCAAGGAGTCTGGTGAGAGTCTGGGCCCCCACAGCTAGACCCATCGGAACTCGTGTGAATTGGTATAAATTCCACGGGACGCAGAAAGCAGTGAGAAGTCGAGACTCAGGTTTCAAAGGAATCTGATGATAAGCCTGGTTTAGATCAAAGACAGAAAAATACTTGGCCTTACCGAACCAATCGAACGCCGAATGCAAATCGGGGAGAGGCACAGAGTCGATTTCAATTTTCGCATTCAACTTGCGATAGTCCAGGACCATCTGGGACTTGCCATTGGGCTTAGGAACGAGAAAGGCTGGACTTGCGTAACTTGAGCGGGAAGGCTCAATAACCCCATTTTGTAAAAGTTCGTTGATGATGGTACGAAGAGTTTCCATTTTCGGTGGAGCTAATTTATACGGATGAGAACGCACGGGACGGGTGTCAGTCAGTCGAATCTCGTACTCTAGAAGGTTTGTGACTCCCAGCTTTGTCGTGAGCACTTCAGGAAAACGGATACACAGTGCTCTAATTGCTTCCGCCTCGCCAGGAGTCAGATGCCCCAACGGATCGATCTTCGGCTCGCTGGGTGACTCAGGCTCAACCACAGCGGCACCACTGTTAATTTCGTCAGCAAAAGGAATTAACACCCGCCTTGCAAATCGAAAAAAACACTGGCCTCTACCTAAGTCCAAAATTAGGCCATTGTGCTTAATGAAATCCGCTCCCAAAATGACAGGAAAACAAAGGTCCTTAGCTACCCAAAAGCTCCACACCCACGAAAAATGTTCAATTTTGAATTTAAATTGGGCTTCGTAGATAATGGCAAGTGGGGAATTAGACGCAGTCCATCAGATAGGCGAACTTCGCTCAACCTGCTTGATTAGTCCAGAAGTTTCTAAGATTTCAAAGAGAGACAAGGATATAAGACAACGGGCTGACCCAGAGTCTACGAGAGCCTTCTGCACCGTGTCACCTAACAAGATGTTGATTCGTGGACAGGTTGAGCGCACCGCCTTCACACCCATGGATGCAAGGCCCGTCATCCCCCGCAGCAGAGGCTCAGAAACAGCAACCACACTCCCAGAAGGGGAGGCAACAGAAACATTGTTGGGAACAGAATTTAACTTTAACTTTGGCTTAGACATTAACTTAGACTTAGGCTGAACTTTACTTGAAACATTGACTTTATTGCCCTTACAATTGACAGCAAAACCACAGGAAGGATTTGGCAATCTTCCTTCCTGCGAATAACTCAGTTTTTTGGACCACGTCCCGTCGGAAGTGACCTGGTTGTCCACAACCAAAACAAACAATGGGCTGCCTCTGCCACTGTGGCGGTTCAAGACCCTGCCCCACAGGCGCTACGACGGGGTGGAGACCAGCCCGGGGAAGATGCCCCGCAGCTTGGCTCCTCTGAAGATCAGCGTCCTGAACACTCCTGGAAAGGATAGCGAGTCTGTCCAGGTCCGCAAACGATGACGGTCTAGTGGAGAAGACTAGCCTGGAGCGTTCCTCCGGCTTTAGCCCCTGCAGAATAATGTCGATGAGCTCCTTCTCACCGATTCCCAGTCGCAAGACACGCTCCACCGTCCGAATGTCACCAACATACTGGCTGAGAGCTTCAGAGTGGTGTTGAGGACGGAAAACCCTCTCCACCTTCAATTTTTCCATAACACGCCGGGGCAAGAATAACTCCAAGGCTTCCTTGTGGAAATCATCGAAACTCACGCCTCTGCGCAAGCAATCCAGAAGCCTGTCGCCCAAAGGTTTCAGGCAGTACGGAGCAATGAGCTCCATCAATGTTGAGTCCAACATACCAGGAAACTCACGCATGCGCAACGCACTTTCCAGGAAACGGAGCAACCCGTCCACATCAAGCCCATCTACCGGTCGAAAAACACTAAGAACTGAAGCAAGGGGATGTGGAAGTCTGGCAAAAGTATTTGATAACGAATGGCCACTGTTGGATTGAGGACCCAACTGAACAGGGGCATGCAATTCTAAAGTGGGCAGTGTGGGTGCGCGGGGAGGAGACGCAAGCGCCAACGCGGGCAACCGGAGCAGTGCACTTGGCGACGGTTGTTCCCGGGAACTTTCCTCCAGAGCGGCAACTACAACCTCAGGCTTTTCCGGAGTTCCCGCCAAAACCTGAGAAGGAGGGGAGCCTTCAAAAATTCCTTGACAGACTTGCCTTCCCGAATAGTCTCAATTATCCCTTGTAGTTCCGGGATTCTCGCATCCACCCAAACCTTATCTTCCTCAGATATTTCAGAATTGCTGGCTAACAATTTTAGCCGGTTACACCAATGTGTCAACTGTGTGATGGAAGCTGCCTTGGCGGAGCCGGTAGGCAAGGCACTCCAACTATCAATTTCGCCACTCAGCTCCTCTACTCTTTCCCTACATGCGTCAAGCTCCTCACTCAAATCGAGTAACTCATGCCAAGATTGAGGCGTGCCTGCAATCTGCCTAAACTGGGCTCTCAACGTGCGTACATCCGCTCCGGGAGTCTCCCCCCGGGACCGCACCTCGTACACTAGCTACGGCTTTCTCAAATGTTCGGGAACAATGGACCCCATGGCTCTCAATCAGTATGCCACTTAACCAACAAGGAAATCAAAATTTTAACAATGCAACAACTTAACCTCCTAAGGATACAGTACTGAAATGCCTGTCCACCTGATGAGGTCCCAAAAAAAGAAACCCTGCCCATTCATACCGCCTATACCACAGAATTGAACAAAGATTCACACACACATACATACACCGATACATACACTAACAACAATACCTAACACTTGTCTGGTGGGGTGAGCACGCAACAAGATTTAATTTTGAGTGTCGGCCATGCTTTAGAAAATTCTTGCTCCCTAAGCTCGGAAGCAAGACATTAACCAGATTCCACCCGGTGCCTCGGCTAAGGGCGAGCTCCTAATGAAAAAAAAGATAGTGCCTACCCCCACCAGCACAAAATTTTCCCAGAGTCGGCCAGCACATACGTACCCGAGTAACCAATCCATCCACGGTCCTTCCAAAACAATTCAGAACGTGGCCAGTGATCGGGTCTCCCAGTCCCTCAGTCATGAACCGATAAGGTCCACGGCCAAGGGCCAGGACCACAACCACTAAACCACGCTCTGCTACCATCTGAACCATGCCCCCGCACCCGCACCCAAGCGAACAGGAATTGGAAGCGTGCTCCCATGGGACGGGGCGAGGGGCGGCTCACAGACCCTACCTAAACAACAAGGAAGGTTGTGGAGGAAAGTAGAAAAAAAAACTCACCGCTTGAGTGGCACAAACTGTATTAAAAAAAAAAACAACAACAACAATAATACTGGTGAATCTAACCAAGAAACTTCATGAAACCCCCACCTGGCCTTCTAGCTTACATTTTGCCAGTGGGTTATTTAATCAAAATAATCACACTTTTATTTTCTTCTTCCCAAAAAATTTTCGAAATACATAAATAATAAATAAATAAATAAATAGATAACAATAACAATGACGCTGCAGGTTCAGATTATAGGGGCCCCTTACATAAATAACAATAATTAAAAAAACTGTGCCTAAAACTAAATAACGATGATATATATGTATAAACAGTCCATGGTGGCAACAGTTTTTAACACGAATCAATAAATAAATATATATATAAATATAACAATTAACCAATTCTTTTATAACTTGCGGTGCGGCAGATCTGGGCGGGTCAAGGCGGCCCACCGGAGGGGCGACGAAGCAGGGCGGAGAGGGGGGCTAGGATCCGATGACGGCAGCCAAGTTGGAGAAATCCCTCTCCGCCGACGCTCATGATGTTGAGGTGGTCGTGCTCCTCCGGGACCCCATCAGGCGGAATTAGCTGGCTTAGCTAGTCATTTTTTCCGACAGAACAATGATTAAACAACAATTAACAATTTACAACTAACAACTTGAACAAAAAATAACAACACGGAAAACACAAACTGCACTCTTTGACAGTCACGGAGCCTATGCCGAGCAAAACACGTTGTCAAAACGGAATTGCACAAAGGTTCACGGACCTCAGTGCACGGACGTCACGCTATTTTGGGCGTCAGACCAACACCACTGAGCACTATAACAAAACTCTAAACTAAATGAGACGTGACATTCGTCGGTGGAACGTAGTCACGGCTCACATGGGAGACTTTATGAACAGGTTTTTTGGATTTTCTCCGCAACCACTTAACCTAGGTTAATAATTCAAAATACTATATTATTTGTTTTTTAAGCTCTATAAAATACTCAAAACCAAAATTGACTTTTTTAAACTTTAGGGTGAAAAGTGCAAAAAACTGATTTTTGGAAAATTTAAAACCCCCATAAACCCCCCTTCCCATGGTCCGATTTTTTTGGTTTTCGAACTAAGGTCGTAACAGCCAAATTTCATCGCAATCGGACGTTTTTTACTCAAGTTATCGTGTTAACGGACACACACACACACACACACACACACATATATATATATATACATATAGTGTTTAGTGTAATAGTGTTTTTGACATCTGGGGACCTCAAAACAAAGTTATCATGGTCTTAGGCTTAAGTCTTACCATGAGACCTACGGTAATAGCTTCCCTATAGGGGAAATTCGCTTAAACAAGTTAGGGTAAAATCTAATGACGAAAATAATTACGTACATAGTTTACTTTTCGTTATGTTTTCATTGGCGGGATAGCAAAACGCAAGGTCCATTGAAATTTGGTGGATTTCTGGTCTCCTATGTTACTTTAATGATTTTCTTAACCATACATTGTTGAATTTGAAGTTTTAAAACCATCGATTTCCTAATGATTTTGTAAATAATGCAAAACTTGGAGGAGAATGGTTGTTTTTTCTGAATTTAATCAGCCACTAGAACCGATTTGTTTAAAAGTATTTATGATTATGACATTTTTCTAACCACAACTCCTTATCTACAAATCCTTTTTTATTAGGTATTGAATTGACATAGGAACAGTTAGTTTTAAAGTGAAGGTAAATAAGCAACATAGGGAACTTCTACTAATATTGTGACTTACGCAGTTTGCCTCCTACGATTGTGTAAATGAACCTATTATAAACCTTACTCATAAGGTTCCCACCGTAAGATAGGGTATATTTTATCTTAATATATAAACTCCAAATACCACTGACTGACTGACTCATTCACTCACTCACTCATCACGAAATCTCAAAAACCACAGAACGGATTGCAATGAAATTTAGAACATACCTACCTCTTGGGTTTTAGGTGCTCATTATGAAAGGGTTTAAGCCATTCTTATAGGGCTCCGCCCCACGGGGAGTCAAAGTTCCAATCCTGCCTTATTCTTATGGACATTCACTTTAAGTTTGATCTGATGAAAATACAAACAGCTGATCTTGATTCGTAGTAGTTCCACGGGATAACCACAGAATGCAGCACACACAACTGTCAGTTTTAGAAAATTTCCCCTATAGGGAAGAAGCTATTACCATAGGTCTTATGGTAAGACTTAAGCTCGAGACCATGATAACTTTTCATTTTGAGGTCCCCAGATGCTAAAAACACCATTCGTTCAAATGTTTATATATACATATATACAAACATTTCGTGTATGTTGTATATACATATATAATTATATATGAAAAAATGGGTATTAGAGGTATTAGATTACCATTCTAGTAATCAGTAGCCTTTTTATTTATGCCCCGAAACCTCTCCACCTCATCCTCTCCCCGTCACTCATCCTCCCACCCCCTAACAAACAGGTTTAATTATTTTTAATGTAGTGTTAAAACGGGTAAGAGAAGGGTGTTACCACTCCAGTAGTCAGTAATATTTTTTATTTATATTAGTCCTTAATTATCTTTTCTTGCCATTGTGGAGTTAAATCGGATAAGGGAATGGTGTTACCATTCCAGTAGTCAGTAAAATGTTTTATTTATTAATTATCTGTTCTTGCTGTTGTAGAGTTAAAACGGATACCCCCGTAGCAGCAATCTGCATACTCAGCGAATTTCCAATGCATATAAATTTATCCTAATACCACATAAAGCCACATACCAAGTTTCATTAATATACATTCATAAATTAAAGATTTATGACATTTTAATTATTCTCCATAAGAATAACATGGCAGCTGAGTATGCAGGTTTGCTGAAGGAAGGAAAACAAAAAATGGGGTTTTATACAAATATCAATATAACGCATTTAGGTAAAGCCACATACCAAATTTCATTAATTTATTTTCATAATTCAGGGAGATAACACGTTACTTATTCTCCATAAGAATAACATGGGGCTGAGTACGCAGGTTTGCTGCTACGGGAGCCTTTGGCAAAAAATTATTTTTTTGAGCAAATATCAATGGTTCACAACCAGATGAAGCCGTATACTAAGTTTTGTCAGTATACGTTCATAAATAAGCGAGATATAACCTTTTTCTTTCCTCCATAAGAATAACATTAGACAACGTACTGTGTTTAGCACTTTCAATATCTCGGTAACCAATTGACGTAGAGAAATGATCAAAATACCAAATTGTGTGTTTTTTAAGCTGAATCCAATGGTAAAAACTAAAATTTGACTATTTCCAAAATTATATGTAAACATTTCAAAAAACCCATTTTTGGGGTACAAAACCCCCCTAAAATACCCCTTCGGATAAAGCGATCTGGCTGGTTTTCGAACTTAAAGTCATAAATGTTGCTTTACACGTTTATACCAAATTTCATCAAAATCGGATAATTTTTACGAGAGTTATCGTGCTCACGGACACACACATATATATATATATATATATATATATATATATATATATATATATATATATATATACAGTTTCGAACGAATGGTGTTTTTGGGGTCTGGGGACCCCAAAACGAAAAGTTATCATGGTCCCGGGCCTAGGTCTTACCATGCCGACTACGGTAATAGCTTCTTCCCTATAGGGGAAATTCGCTAATAAAAGAAGGGTGTTACCATTCTAGTAATCAATAGCCTATTTATTTATGCCTTAAACTCCTCCACCTCATCCTCTCCCAGTCACTCATCCTCACCCCCTCACAAACAGGTTTAATTTGTTTAACGTGGAGTTAAAACCGATAAGAAAATTGTGTTACCATTCCAGAAGTCAGTAAAATGATTTATTTATGAATCATCTGTTCTTGCTGTTGTCCTATATATTTATTTGAATAACGCAGCTGCTTATTAATGGAAATGAAAATTATAAACAAATACAAAAAGCAAAATGCATGTGTCCATAAGGATAACATGTAAACTTTGAAAGCCAAAAGGGCATAGCCCTACACGTCCAAATACAAAACTATTTACATTCAACATATCTCCTAATAGTACTAAATAAGTATGCTAAGTTTTATAATTCTACGATGCCGCACATCCGAGAAATCGGTACCACAAAAATGTCCTTAGCCGATTAATATATAGACCTGTCTATATGCGACAGGTACAGTGACATCAAGGTTGGTAGAGCTTTCAGACAAGGTGTGCTGAGTCGATCTATTTAAGGATTTCTGCTTTACCGGAAGAGACCTCGTAAAAACAGGTGGAAGGTCACGTGATCACCAATTCAATCTGCAGTGTTGCTGGAAACACGATATTTATCGTACGAGTACCATATTTTTCTCACCGTTGTTAAAATGACATTGTTTAACTGCTTGAATATTTTTATTAGCTGTTATTTAATGAAACTAATATCGCTTTGATTTATTCTGATTATTAACTTACACTGCATATAAAAAACAAAACCTAACAGTGAAAAGAAACGTGTTTTAATCTAGTTTGAAAAATGAATAAGCTCAATTTATTAAAACAATAAGGAAGGCCTAATAATAACAATAATATTATTTTTTATTACTACCCGATGTCCATGAACAATAAATTGTATTGTTTAATATTAGGTATCAAGTTTAAGATGAATTCCATTTACAATAAAGGCTTCAAATTATTAAACTTAGACAAGATTGACTAGTTAACTTAGTTATTTTTTAATTCTTGGACACTTATTCTTGTAAACAGTTCTAAATACCAACGGCTTTTAATTCAATTTGTTCTACGACTGTAATAACAATTACCTAATTAACATTATTCAAGTAAATACGTAAAAGTCATGTACCGAAAGTCCACTGTCCAGTGGCTATTTAAAACTAACTGTAACTGTACCAATATTATACTCTGTAAGGTTGGCTACACTTTATAGTATGTTGTGGATTTATGAATCAGCTGGACGACCTCGTAAGACCTCTTTGCTGCGAACATTGCTCTTATGTAAATCAGCACACCTTGTCTGAAAGCTCTACCAACCTTGCAGTGACATTACAAACTGGTGAAAAACATCAAGGTAATCACTTTACTCCGTTTTCCGAAACAACGGGAAATATACATTAAATACCTAACATATTTTAACAAAACATTTGAAGAATCAAAATCTACACAAACTTGCATTTGCGAATTCGCTGTAATTGCCATGAGTAAATAAAAACAAACATTTATTTTCTTCTAGCAGACGCATCAAATATGGTGACCAGTAAACAAAAAGCAAACTGGCACTTTAGGCCACATGTGTTTGGTTGCTATAAAGCAATGTTTGGTCAAAGCTGCCCCGTCATTGGCCAGGCAAGGCACTACTGCTCTATGGGTTTCCACTAGCCCTAACAGGTGTCACTAGAGTCGATCCTAAAGCTACTTTAATTCGACTATAGTATAACTAGCGTTACCCATCGCGGCTTCCACGCCCACTACATAGCGTTAGTAAGATATGTGTTAGCCGACTAAGAGTCGCGTCAAGGCAGAAATTTCAAAGACGCCCTACGTATTTCTGGTGATCGTTTGCTGCCTTTGGACATAGACCTTACAGCAGTAGCTCGTGTGCTAGCTTCAGCTTCCTCAATAGTTTCTGTAGATCACTGCTCTGCCATAGTGCCATTTCAGTTACTTTCAAATTGAGCCTGCCGCTGAGCTTGCTCTTCACGTTGAAGTTGCTGTTCTTCTGGCGTTTCTTTTGCTCTGTGTGCTGCATACCGTAAAGCTTTCCATTTGTGTTTTAAGTTGCTTGACTTCTAACCACTTTAATAAATCGGGCTTTTTCAATCTTTGAGAAGAACTTTATGTACGTTTCACCGGCATTATTTTGATACAGATACAGGTACCTTCGTGGTTAAAGGTGCAACAAAAAAATATAAACCAAAATATAAACAAATAAATGAACTCAAAATATAAAATGCAGAACACCTGTTTTATTTATAATCTGATCCAGTAAATGTTAATGCTCATAAGATTAACATGGGAAGTTTAGTAGCCATTGGGGCTAAATCATAAAGGAATTTTAAAACGTGAATAGGCCTATATGTTACTTTAGGATATTAGCAATCTTCCTTCCAAATCAGCTCAATCGATTTAGTAGTTAGAGCGTGATTGAGCCACAAACTAATAAACAAACAAACAAACAAACTCACAAACGTTCAGCTTTATAATATTAGAATGATTAGTATGATAGCTGGTACTTCAAATTTTGTCGGTTCAAATAATTGCAGGAGTAGGTGTTGTTTTAAAATTGACAGACAATTAGGTATTTTTATAAAATCAATTCATAACAGAAATTTAGTATGAACTCGGAAAATCTGATGGTCGGAATGACTCCTCGCGTGTTGTTGTATCGTCCGCTCACACAATGCTGTTTCATCAAAAAGCCTCCTCAAAGATTTAGACTGGAGTATATTGTGTTTGGTGAAGTGACTGTACCTCCCGAGGCAGGTTAATATCCCTGTGCAACAAACCATTTGTAAAACCAAGACTTTCCTCTTCAATAACAGTTTTGTTTTACTAGTTTTTATAAGGAAATAATGACTTCGATGTTCTTGTTTAGTGTAGTTTTACTTATCTAAAAAGTGGCATTTGTAGTCCAATTGGTTTTCAACCTTCTGTAGATATGATTTTGATAAAGTAGTGAGTACGTAGTTATTATACAAATTTAATAGAGTTGTGACTGAAATGTTAAGTTGGTTTCTTAAATTATCTTTAAAATCAATTAGATTCTAATAATGCGTATTGTGAGAAAACTGGTTTAAAACTAGAGTTAAAAAAACAAACTAGAGGTTCAGGATTACAATATTAAGGTAACCTAGACTCTTTGAAAAATGTAGCAAGACTGGCAACCCAAACCAAGTAACCTTTATTCACACAATTCAAATGATTATATATTTTTAATCACCACTACAAAATTTCTTTAGATCCCTTTGTTATGATACACTTAACACATTCTAGTGCTATCAAACTACTCTTAATGTAGTGGGAACTAGCTACGTTAAGAGTTGAAATCAGCAATTATTTTGCTGTTTTGTGCATACAATATTGAACTATCTGTTATAATTGTTAATTGTTTAACACTTTTTTTTGTTTGACTAGATTGTGTCCGCTTTTTACGGGAAATACACTTTACTGAATTTGATAAACGTTTTCCATCGTCAATTGAAGCTTGTTAGGTATTTCATACCATCGTACATTAAGTTTTAAAAACTAAGAAAAGTAAATCTTTTGATAATAGTTATTACAGACTTTTCTTCGGATTGACAATAAATATGTAAAACCACGTTTTACCGATAGCAATAAGTATTTTTCTACTGGTATTGAATAAAAATAAGACGTTTGGAAATTGTTAGATAAATTATTGCGTTGACTAATCAGAGCAGTTCCAAAATCCAAATGTGTCACTGATTTGTTTACTCTTCTCGTCAAGCTAAATGATAATAACTTGTTATTTTTAGCCTATATACACTTTGATTTATTTTCAATTACTTCAATCGTATAAATTGAAGTTACAACCCAAATAACTAAATTAATAACTTGTTTATTGCCCTAGAAGGTTTGTCTTAAAATTACATTTCCTGGTTTATTTTGCACGGTGTAAAGAGTGCTGTGAGTGTAAAAGCCAAAATCTCAAATATTCCATATAAAGCTCGGAAGCGAGTTTTAAGATGAATGTCTTTTGTTGCGATCAGAAATGTCTTTTCATGCTGCGGAGTAATATCTGGCTCACAATGGTGGGACGTCACACGTATCTATGTCTGTAGGGCTTGGACGTCTCATTTACCCCGTATAACGTCTCACCTCGCCTAAAGTGACGCGTCTATCGGTATTTCCTGGCATCGGTCAATTTATCTATTGGTAATAATAATAATAATACTAGTTTTATTTTCGAGAACACATGTTCACAAGGAGTGAATAGTCATTGTAAGACACAAATTTATGATCTTATATTTAAAATAAATCAAATTACTCCACAAATGTTAATAAAATCACATTGTAAATTATAAGGATCTTTTTGTAGTAGGAGTGTTTTCAATCTGTTTTTAATTCTTTGCCATTCAACAACTTTAAATCATTTGGCAACATATTGTAAAATAATGCTGTTTGCTGTAAAATTTCTTTTACGTTCAATTATATTATTAAAGTCTGAAACCATAGTAATCTTTTCTTTACGGTTTCAATTTAAAATAATGTCTTGAAGAATCAAAATCCAAATAAACCTAAATTTTTGTTTTTTTACTGTCCAGTATTAAAACAGTCGTGTAAAATATAGGTTCTATAAATAATCTATAAACAACTTACCTAATTTGTTTTTATTATAATAGGTTGGACGATTAATCTATTGTTTTTCTAACCGTATCGTTTGTGAAAGTATTACATATTATTTCGTCTGTTGTAGATGTACTAAAACATAATTATCCATTTTAAATTCACTTAAAATTTCCACTGACAATCAACATAATTAATCAATAAATTGTATAAATGTGTGTTGCTTTTTAGTTGTTTTAGACGTCCCCTTAATAGTTTTATAAAAAATAACCTTTTAAGCCGAAATATTGCGAAAACATATAGGTTTGTAATTGGTTATTAAAGGTTGTTGAATAATGAAAATGACAAAACAAATAAAAAACTAAAACTAACTACAAACAAATATTATACCACGACCGACTTCGGCCCTCAGGAGAATTTATTATAAGGACATTATTCATACGTAGACTAATGGTTGTGAAACGTTACAACAAGCCAAATGTCAGAACACCCGACCTTGCAGCCGCAAGTGACTAATTGTTGTTGCATTTATATATGATCATTATTTCACTGAAGCATATAGAAAAGTAACCATAGTTGTTTTGAAAGGAGATGTTGTACTCAAGCAGATTGGTCACACATATTCATAATAATGCTTTTGAATGAAACGTTTTTGGCCACGCGTTTTAAATACTGATAAACAAACTGAACTACTGATCAATATTGTTACAAGATTTAAAAGTATAATTTCTATATTATGTTACTATAAATTGAAAATGTAAATCCCCTATCTGTTTTTTTTAAATCACTTCAAAAAGCTCTGTTAAAAATTTAATTTTGCTTTTGAATTTTTACTTTTAATTTTTAATTTTTATTTTTTATTTTTATTTTAATTTTGCTTTTGAATTTTTACTCCATACTTAAATTTTAGTAAATTCCTAGAATCTATATTACTGCAATTGGGTTAAGTAAGTCACTAAATTAGTTACGGGAAAATTTATGAAAGACCCAAAAACACTTGCATCAATGCGGGTGCCTCGTCTGTATGGTTTGGCAAGTGACATTTCTTTAGGGAAATCCAGTGCTGAAGGAAAAGTGTTTATGTAAATGTACCTAAATGTCAATCTCTCCCCCAGCCTTACCCGCATATTCTAAGATATAAAAAGAGTTAAATATAGGCCTGCATTACCGTGGAAAATGTACTTGCTTCCTTATTCGTCTCATAATACAGAGTGGACATAAACAAGTTTTATATC
Source organism: Allygus modestus (assembly GCA_963675035.1). NCBI lineage: Eukaryota > Metazoa > Arthropoda > Insecta > Hemiptera > Cicadellidae > Allygus > Allygus modestus. The sequence continues at coordinate 407,415,208 of OY776112.1, forward strand.
TGTTATGTATTGCGAGTATGTGTCGCAATCTGTGTTGGACCTATTGAACTGTATTTATAATTTAACGAAGTTTAAGTATTGTAACACAATTATAGTTACCATTTTACATTTAAAAGGTTATTTTTTTAATGAGGCTCGAGGTTAAAGGATGAATAGTTACTTTAACCACTATACTAACATTAACTGAATATATATTGAAATATTTAACCTAGGTACACTAAACGATGAGTATAGAAACGTTTCTTGAGTCAGTGAAGACAAAATGTACAGAAAAACTGGTTTTATATATTTTTTAAATCAGTTTATCTTTTCAACTTCGAGGTATTGGTGAGATGAAAGGAGAAAACCTTGAAGTCTGACAGGCTAAAGGGTAAACCAACTAATTGAACGACCCTTGCTGGAACCTTAAGTTGGAATAGGTTGATTAGTGCTTCTCTCTTCAAGGAGTATTGCTGTCCCTGCCCTTCCGTCCACCGGTTGTACGATATTCCGAAAGAATTACTCCTGCCACCCACCTCCCCCTTCTCCCCCTCCTCCCGCTCCTCCTCCTCCTCCTCCTCCCCCTCCTCCTCCTCCTCCTCCTCCTCCTCCTCCTCCTCCTCCTCCTCCTCCTCCTCCTCCTCCTCCTCCTCCTCCTCCTCCTCCTCCTCCTCCTCCTCCTCCTCCTCCTCCTCCTCCTCCTCCTCCTCCTCCTCCTCCTCCTCCTCCTCCTCCTCCTCCTCCTCCTCCTCCTCCTCCTCCTCCTCCTCCTCCTCCTCCTCCTCCTCCTCCTCCTCCTCCTCCTCCTCCTCCTCCTCCTCCTCCTCCTCCTCCTCCTCCTCCTCCTCCTCCTCCTCCTCCTCCTCCTCCTCCTCCTCCTCCTCCTCCTCCTCCTCCTCCTCCTCCTCCTCCTCCTCCTCCTCCTCCTCCTCCTCCTCCTCCTCCTCCTCCTCCTCCTCCTCCTCCTCCTCCTCCTCCTCCTCCTCCTCCTCCTCCTCCTCCTCCTCCTCCTCCTCCTCCTCCTCCTCCTCCTCCTCCTCCTCCTCCTCCTCCTCCTCCTCCTCCTCCTCCTCCTCCTCCTCCTCCTCCTCCTCCTCCTCCTCCTCCTCCTCCTCCTCCTCCTCCTCCTCCTCCTCCTCCTCCTCCTCCTCCTCCTCCTCCTCCTCCTCCTCCTCCTCCTCCTCCTCCTCCTCCTTCTCTGTTTGTGATGGACAACACATTATCATGTTTCAGCGACAATATACCCCATGACATTGTATGTGCTTTGCCTATCTATGTTTGCGTTGTATGCCAAAAGACCAATCAACATCTTACGTCTTTTGTCACAGCGCCGTAGCAGAGGGCATCCCCGCGGACCACCCCCACCTAGTGCTCCTGTTCTTCATGTGTCAGCTGTTCCTGAGAGAGCTGGCCAAGTGCAGCAGACTAGTTCAACTCGTGCCCATGGACATGACCGGCTACTTCGGTATAAACCCTAACTTATCTATAACTCTTTGTTTTTTTGTTGTTTCACAATTTGTGTAGTTATTTCCCCCTAATTTATTTATTAAGAATTTATTTATATTTCCCCCTAATTGAAGCAAGTCTCCTTATTTACTGCTATAGTGCTTTCGTATATTTTTTATCACTTACATTTTTTAGCACTAGCTTTTCCTAACAACTTTGATTTTTCACCTGAATTCATTTTAATCAAATCCAGTTTCTCAGCTGATAAAATTCTAAATTATTTTTTAATTTGACACTTTTGTTTTGGCCTTGGGAGAGGTTGTATACAAAAATAATATTTCCCCTTCAAATACTTCATTAGAACCTTTTTATTCAAGTAATTAATGGGCGAGAGACTTGAGGTTTACTTACACGGTTAGGTTGGATATTAATAAGAATATTTACTTTAAACAAGAGGTAAAATATACAATTTCCTGCATTTATTTCACCTGTTAATCACTTATTGGCTCACTATCAACGTCACTAACTAGTCTTCCAATGTGTAAAGTAAATACGAAGCCAGCTGGTGGACATTAGAAGAATCAAAGCCCTAATCTAACAAAATATTCATTTATTCTTTTATTTCCAAAACAATTAACCTTTCGTGTCATTAGCTTGCTGGTCGGGATACATCACTTTTCTTATGTAGTTTGTTAATTATCATTGGCCTAGAAAGTAACACTATTACAAATGCTTAACACATAATCATATTTTACAACGAGTTAGCATATAAATACGAAATACATTAATGGAAAGGCTCTACTTTAAACTTGCAGAAGTAATTATTAACCTATAAGCTCCCAATTTTACTGTTACTACCAGTATATTCTGAATTCAAAGCACTCCTAAATGAACATGAGTTCTCAGATCACAAGATCGACGCTGGTTAGTGGTTTTTGCTGAAATCACATATCCATATCCTTGATGTTTTTCAGTGGTCCATGTAGCCAGTTAACCTTGGAACTAACTTAGGACATTATCGAATAAACATACTGTGACAAGTTCAACTTTCGGAAGGAAATATATTTGGCAACTAAAGTGAAAAAGTGTGCTAGTGTGTGAAAAATCTGTGAAGCGGTTTGTTTACTTATGTATTATTGATATATTTGGACTTTACCTTACGCTTCCAGTATTTAAACTACACTACGTTTCGGGAGGTAAGGAACCCCCTCCCATTATCAAGTGAACCCTACTAACTTTGTATGGTTTTTTTTGTGTTAGTTTTGTGTTCTTGCAAATTAAAATGTTATAAAAAAGCAGGCTAGTTATGAATAATTGTTTGATATTTAAATGTAATTAGGGGACACTTGATAACGAGAGGGGGTTCCTTACTTCCCTAAACGTAGAGTAGTTCTGAACATTAGAAGTGACACTCGTAGATACAGTCCAAAGAAATCAATAATATATTCAAACTCATCGCTATTACGAGTTTTAAAAAGGAGTTTGATTTACAGGCGTTTTTAGTGAATTTCCTATGGAAAGTGAACTATTAGCATGACCCGCACGGTGAAACTTACGCCCGGGACCACCATAGAAGTTCCTAACGTGACCTCCTGAACACGTTTTGGGGGGTCGTTCAAAATTGTCTATATATATATATATATGTATGTGTGTTTGCACTCTAGCGGTCACATTTTTTGTCCGATTTACTTCAAATTTGGTAGAGACGTTCCTTTCTATAATCAGTTGGACAAGTTCGTTGGGCAAAACAATCGGAAAACTCTAAACCCCTTTTTTGGGAATTAATCTTTCAAATTTCGAGTTTTTGGGCCCAAAAAGGGTCAGAAAAGCCCCGGATGTAAAATTAATGCATTAAAAAATATGGGCAATAGTGAGGCAAAACTTGTAAGCCCTCTCTCGTCATTCTAGCACACATATTTGCGAGTTATTAAAGAAAATGTTAATTGTCTTAACACAGTACGTTGTCTTATGGGGATTTTAGTCTGGAAAATGCTGTTTTTCATATCTTGATGTAGTTTTATCACCCCAATAGCCCTATATATCAACTTGTTATCCTGACTATACCTCCTCTTAACCTTATAATGTACAACATTGCATATCTAATCGTGAATTAAACTATAACCAGGAGCATCCGAACAGCCAAAAAATTAAAATTTTAAATTGTCCAAAAAAAGTTACCAGTGTTATTTTAAACCCTTTATTAGAGTTTTTAAAGTTGTAATGCGGAAATTCACTTCCCTCACGTCACCGTGCTGCGTGCAAACTCGTTTTATTTTTTATTATTATTTATGTTAATATCGGTTGGTAAATTTAAGATGAGGAAACTACTATGTCTATATGATTTTCAACTATAACTTCAACTTTCCAGAAAACCGTGCTGGTCCGTCCAACCTCGGTAACGTCATCAGTCAGATCCTCCTCTGCAAGACGATCGCCCCCGACTTCAACCAGGAGGAGATCCACAGCATCGCCAAGGACTCGCAGGAGCTCAACAGGATAGTCCACGAGATGCAGGAGTTCCTACCACAGCAGGAGACCGCCGCAGGTAGGCCTATCTATGACCTGGTGTGTCTTTGCAACCCAGTGTATATCTACAACCCAGTGTGTCTCTGCAACCCAGTGTATATCAACATCCTAGTGTGCCAAGGGGTTGGGTTTGCACTATCTAACTTATTCACTAAAATATTTAAAACCTTGATATTTTAAAATTAAGAAATTGTAAACTTATTTCCAACCACATTCACGCACAAATTTATCTCGTATTATCCACATTGGTTTTTGGTATTATTGTCCGAGTTTCTGTTAATTTAAACTAGCTGATGACCCTTTCTCCACATGGGGATCTAGCAGGCATATGGCATACGTACCTTGTAAAAGTGTATTTATATTATAATCAGCTGACTAACTAAGTGAAAAATAACTTCATAAGATTAGTATTTAAACTTTGCCTATGGAGAAAAGCTCTGAAGGTTTAGGTTTTTTAAACCCCAAAAGGCGCATCTATAAGTAACAGTAAGAGTTTTTCATTGATACCAAACATGTATAAAAAAATAATATTTTTGCAGGCCAAATATCACCGAGCAAAAATCAAGACAGTATTTTAGTAAAATAGACGATCCAAATAGTTTTCTGATTGATTTCTTTGGCTATCAACAGTCCCAATTAACGTATTACTCACATTCTGATTTTTTAATCTTAAATTTAGTTATCATACCCTATTAAATTGGATGAGTTCTATATGGTAGTCATAGTTCTAAACCTTAATATGGAACAACATACTAAAGTTAAGACGTCTACGTTTTAAGGCAAATATTCATGTACCGTATTATTAATGTATATGCGATTTAGCTAGAGTGGCATTGTAAATAGAATGGTTGTTTCTTTAGCTGTTTTAACTAACTAACCTAACCACCAATTGCAACTGAAGACTGTGGGGTCCAAACAATTTCTGACCTCGATCTGACTGTAATAGGTCACTACCACGAAATGTATCACATCTTGCAGAGTCTTCATCTTGAGGACAAAACGCGAAGGCTACTGAAATATCAAAATTGCTAATTACTCATCTCCTACCCTCAAATCATACATTGAATCTAGTTTTAGTGTACGTCGAGTCCAGGACAACAGCCTAAGGTCAAAAATGTGTGACTAATCCAGTTATTGATCCCTTCACAGTAAAATACTTATAATTTAGCACCATTCACTTTGTCTCAACACATTGTATTTCTCATGAGAGTTAAAACAAAATATGTTCCATAATCATAGTGTATCCACAGTCTTTAAAGCCTATTTCCCAATTTTATACCATCACTTCACTTCGTATTTTTATGAATCGATAATACCTTTGTCTCCCTTCATACTCAGTCATATTATCAGCAGCATTTTTACTACCCATCAGTTAACAATAATAACACAACTCGCATCCATGTTCCAGAGAGGGGCTCGGCGCTAGTGGCTGACGACGCCACCAGCAAGTGGACCAAGAAGCGAAGGCGGAACTCTCTCTATCGCAACGTGGGCTCCTTCTGTTGCATGTGCCGCCCCAACTACCTGTGATAGCAAACTTAGCACCCCATCATTCCGCCCTAGCACCCATGCCCAAGAGCCCTAGCACCTTTACCCAGCACTTCCAACCTAGCGCAACAGCGCCTTCATCACCCTGGCATCCCACCTGCACAGTGTCTCAGCCCCGCCATTTTCCCCAGCACCTAGCTCTATTGCCTTGACCTCAACGGCCAAGTTTCAGCATCCCTTTTTCCGCAGTGCCCCTAGCTCCCCATTGCCCCAGTACTTGTCTGCCGGTGTCCCAGATCCCTACCCCAGCACTCTTGTTACACCACCCCCTGCACCCGAGCGCCCCTTACTCCCTCAGTTCCACTAGCTCCCCCAGCTCCCCACTCCAGCACTCTTGTCTCACCGCCCCTTGCACCCCAGCGCCCCATAGTTCCCTCAGTTCCTCTAGTTCCCCCAGCTCTCCGCCCAGCACTCCTGCCCCACCGCCCCTTGCACCCCATCACGCCTTGCACTCCCAGTTCCCCTAGCTTCCCACCCCAGTACTCTTGTCCCACCTCCCCTAGCTCCCCCAGCTCCCCACCCCATCACTCATGTCCCACCGCCCCTTACACCCCAGCTCCCCTAGCTCCCCATGTTCCCCTAGCCCCCCTCCACCCCAGCACTCTTGTCCCCGTTACCCCTGCTCGCAATAAATCGTGCCTGAGTGCCCGCCACTCGCTGCGATAATCAGTCACTTGTCACTTCATCCTCTCATCCTCACTGTATATTGACCATTAGATTTTAAGTCACACTCATCAGTGGAGAATCTGGTGGTTAAGCCATGTGGTTAGGTTTAGACTTTTGACATCATCACATCCTTTAACTTAAAAAGCCTATGTGGCAATCCGATGGCAGTAAAATATCGCAACGGCTTCAGTGAAATAAACAAATTTGTGGAAAGGAACTAGCAACTCAAGTATGTAAACCTCACTATTAAGTTATCCATTATTTGGCTCCCTTTCCTAGTTTGTTACATGTATTATGAGATAATTTTACAAAGTCTGCCAAGTTATCTAAAACAATTGTTTACAAACCGTTCTCCTTTACGAATTTAAAACTGTTTTTATTAACATACGATGCCTTATTTTACTTTTGATTAAATACATAAAGGTATAGCCAATCAGTAAAATAAAACACTAAACCTTGAAAGTGTTGCGAGATTTGTAGTAGTCTTAAAAAGGTAAGGTGTGTATGAATTTGAAATAAGCTCTTACTATCAACTAAAGCCCAAATGGTTTATCATTTTATCTAGTCACTTTTATCAACTTCACTTTCTCAGTATAGGTTAGACTTTTTTATATTTGTACAAAAATAAATCTTTTATATTTTTTATTCAGTATTCTGAAATTGTCCCATTGATTGTGCGTAAAAGATTTTTTCTTGGTAAGTGACACTGATTATAAGATTTAACTATTATAAGATTTGTGTTATAGCGGAAGTTCTCAAACAGTCGTGAAAGTTTCCTCTTCTTAAACATTGTCAAACCGTTACTAACCCGTCTTAAGTGAGTATACGGGATTCTTAAACGTTCCTTACAGTTAAACTGTACTCTTGCACTGGTATTCTAAAAAATAAAAGTTAATGTATTCCGATCTTCAATATTTCGTTGAATCGCGTTAGTATAAATGACAGTTGCTATTGGTAATTTCGTCTAAAGTTATAAGTTTGACATTAGCATAGTAGCCAAAAGTGGAGCAAAGGTAGTAATAAAAATAAAGCGTAGAAATAAAACATGAGATACAATTAATTATTTAAATGTGTAAACCAAAACTTTAGACGAAAAAATGTGAGACTAATCTATTTCCACGGGGTACAAACAATTATTCAGGTACTTTAACTGTGGATCATTTAACACTGCAGAGTGAAAAGCGTATAATGAGACTTCAACAACATAACCTACAAATGCCTTCTTTTGGTTGGAAAAATCATCTGGTCAACCATTTCGTAAACCGGTCTCAAACCTCCATTGCAGGCGCTTTCAAAGTCCACTTTTCTCAGGGTGGTTGAGAGTGGTTCGAGAGAAGCTTAAAGTCAGTAGAAGTTTGAGAAAGGTACGAAAGAAGATTTTGGTCGGTTTAAGATAAGTATAGGGTCGGTTTGAGGTGAGGGGGTGCGGATAACGGGTAAGAATTCTTCCCTCGGTGCATATCCTGCAATGCCCTGAACATAGCAGATGTAAACATCGTTTTACTGTCTAGATCTTTACATATTCTCTTTGTACTAACTGAAGAAAGCGGTTTGTGACTTTAATGGTCGGATTATGGTCGACTTTAATGGTAAGAATTCATAGCACACAATTTAAGGCCTTCTATGAAACTGTCATTTTTTTAACCAGAAATTGAACACCATACGGTATTTTGTGAACCACACACAATTATAAGCAAATTGCAGAAGTATAAACGCTTCAATATGATAAACAAGTATATTTGATTCAAATACTTAACAAGCTGTAATTTTGTATAGTATCACTAGCAAAACTTCTAAGAGTTTAAAACTCAGGTTAACTTGGATGAGGTAAAGTGGGGTTTTTAACAAAGGTACAATTTACTTTCGAAATTATGTCTGTAAAATAAATTGCCTTTTGATATTTTAGAAGTATAATATTCTTTGCAAACGATAAAAGAATAAATTTATATATTTTAATATTGTAAATTATTGATAATCTGTGAACTGTATAGGCAAAGTAATTTATACGGGGGTGAAATACAGCTGACCTGAAAGTTGAGCTATTTTTGGATATTTTGTGACGTCATCATATATTTATTCGATTGCGTTTCTGTTAAGTATACCTAATCTGAGAGTAATATATGTGTATTTAAAGTCATCACATTGTATTTTGATATTTCTTTTTGCAGAACTTAATAGTTGTAAAACACCAAAATTACTGCACATAATATTGTAAATCGTAGAATTTCACCATAAAGATTACTTGACCAAATTTGTATTGTATTTTGTAAGATATTATAGCTAGAATTATAGGAATTGTCGATGTTGTACTTATTACATAAACTATAGGACGTATTAAATTAACTAGTGGTAAGGTGTTAGAGTCCCGATTTTAGGCTAGTTGATAAGGTGAAAATACTTTTGTTTATTTTACGGATAGTTATTTTAATATGGCAAATATTTTGCCCCTTTTATACTTGACACATTTACTGCACACAGTGTAATGTGATTGCATTATGCAGTTTTGCAAACATACTTATAAAAATATATCCTGTGATTTTAAATTGCACTATCAGAAGGAAATAGAATAGTGATATTCCTATAACGTTTATCATGTATTTGTACTCTCTCACTATAATGTAGCAACCGAATTGTGAAAGCAATGCTATTAATTCACACTGTTAAAAGTTCACCCTAAAGTAAAGCGATTGCATTGAAAGTTAAAACACCAATAATAATAAAAGTAAATATTAGAAACAATATTGCCCAAGAAACATCACATTATTCTATTGTTGACTCTAAATCCCATGTCTTTGTATTCTTATATAAGCGACTTCTATAGTGCAGTGAAAAGTATTGTTTAGTATTATATGATTGGATCCACTGTACAACAATATTAAAATTAAATTTATAATTACAAAAATCAAAAACAAACTTTTACTTTTTACAATTTCAGTTGAGTTACAGGTTTATATAATAGGTTTAATTTGTAAAAAAGATGATATTATTATTAGCTTAGTATTTGTAATTATTGCTTATTCATATTCACACACAACAATCTGCATATTTTGGATATTAGAGTGTATATTTATGTTTAAATAATATATAGTATATTTATTTAAAACTGTTCACTAAAAAGATAATTAAGAAATACAAAATTTCTGGATAAAGCCGAGAAAAACTATTTATAATTTATTATTTTATATTAACTATATTTTTTATTTTTGTATAGATCTTTATTATCTTTAAGCACGGTATATGTAAGATATTAGCCATGGAAATTTGATAACGTCAATTGATAATGTTAAAATATTGTATTTATAAAAACCATTGTTAAAACATTGTACTGTTTAAATCATGTAAAATAAATCTATTTACTACGAAAAATGCCTTTACATTATGTTCCTACTTGAACTGTCCATGCACAGCTTACGCATTGAAAGACATGTTGAATTCGTTGTATTTGCTTCTGTAAGATAGTACGGTGACAAATAAATGAGTGATGATCTCCAGTTAAATTATATTTTCTTGGTTTTAAACTGTCAATATTTTTTCGCATTTGGCAGTGAATGTAATCATCTAAATGATGGGTTAATTATTGGTTTTCATTAAGTATTAATAAATTCATGTCCTACCGATAAAACACCCTTAGTTATATATATTATATTACACCCTTAGTTAATAATTATATTAAGTTAATTATTTATGAACAGCAGGAAAAGGTGATGTTTTGGTAGGACTATTTAGCTTAGTTAGATTATGTATATCTTTTGTGTATTTCTAATTAAAATCTATTGTTACCACTACATCCAGTCGCTCGTAGGTTGTAATTATACATTTAACTAATAAAAAGTATGACAATGTTTAACCTTATAACAACTAAGTGAGCTCCTAAACCATAACATAACGTCATTATCTTTTGGCAGGATAGACTGTACCTGATCCAATAAGCCTTGTTGCTCGGGTATATTAACCTGCGTAGTATGTATAGTCGCTTCACCACACAGTAGACACAGTTTGCCTCTTGAGGAGAATGTTGATCGACTTTCCTTGGGAAAAATGATTTGCTTACAAATGTTTGGTATATATATATATATATATATATATATATATATATATATATATATATAGATGAATTTATATGTACACCGTTTGATCTCTTTAGACCTGAATAAGCAAAACTTAAAACATACATTTTATTGTATGTGCAATAAGTGCTGACATCATTATCGTTAGCTCTGCTCTAAGTATCATCTGAACTCAACTGTTCTCCTCCTAAAATGTAAATCTTCTTGCTGCCAACCTTTTTCCTATTTATCAGGATCTCGCATTACTTGTATTCTTCGGCAAAGTCAAATCGATACATCTTTATATCTCTTTAAGACGCCGACGCAACATGGGCGTATTTTATGGCGAATATTAATGTATGAATGAGTGTAGAACGGGTGAGAGGCCTTGTGTAGCCTTGTTACTGACTAAGACCGACTGATTATTTGGCTAGGATCAAGGCAGCCCTATAATCCCAAAAACCTGGACTGGTCCTGGACTTGGATTTTGTGCGTCATTTGGGATTATGTTTGTTAATTAATAGCCCAATGACCAATGACAGCTGGAACCAGTATCGAACCTTTACAAAATATTCTCAGGATAATAGTTTATTTATTACTAGTTTGATTATAAATAATTTCAACCCCCTGTCACAATTCTAGCAATAACGGAAGATTAAACACAAACATTACCCAGTTTCTGCAAATATCTCAAACTCAATGAACAAATAACGCAAATTCACATTTTTCTTAGGGTTTCTAACAAGTTTGTTTTACTTTCTCACGTATATTTAAAATTCTTAATTTTTACCCTATACTCCCGGAATTTTGTCTACCTAAACCTTTCACAAAGCTCGCAGAGTCAGCAAAGGTAAGTGTAATAAGTATTCTGAAGCTGTTTTAAAAAAAATAGTATATTCACAAACTACTTTTTGCGATTGTATCTTTCAAACAGCAGAACTTAAATTTCAGCAGAATTAATATATCCGTTTGAAAACAATGGTTTATCGATGAAAATTTAACACCAATATTACGGCCATATCCGATCCCACTACAGGCACGGTTATTGTTTTGACTGCAATAAAACAACTATATTAGAATCGCCACATTCGATATTGCGATCGCTGAGATTGATTTTGAACATGTTTCCAATATTACTAAATTATTTCTAAGTAAAATTATGTTACTTCGCTTTAATTGAAATTACTAGTAATGTGTATAGTTTGGTTTATACCTTTTCAGCATCAGCATCAGCATAGGTAACGCATGGCAATTACCTATGCGTTGAAGTTACCTCTTGCAACTTGTGTTGTTGTAGATCACAAATATCTACGTTTCAGTTCACTTATCAATCATAGAAAAACTTTGTATTCTCTAGACCGAAAACTAACTTGACATGCATATTTAGACGAAACGGTTATTTTTAAATTTGTTGTTCAAAGAACTCAACTGGCACATAGGAAATAAATCAAAATTGTCACTTCAAATTAAGTGTTATATTATAATACAATTTTAAGACCACTATGAACGTATGGACTTCAATCTACATCTCGACATATGTTAAAGACGCATCAAGCTTAACACTCGGTTCAGTAGTCCCTTATAACTCGCTTATATTCTTTTTTTGTATTAATATACAAAGATTTTTTTGAGGTTACCTACTAAACTCCAAAGATGGCCCTAGTAAGCTACCGAAACAGTTTTATTATTTTATTACCAAGCATTTAAATAATATTTCTATAGTCTTATTTTAACAATATACGGAACTTAATGTTTGGATTTACAATATTTAAATAATCAGGATGAATAAAATACGTCTTACTACACTATAAGTATATTTACACTTATACTGTACTTACATTCAAGACGGTAAAATATACACAAAAGAACGTACAAGGCGATCGATTTCAACCAGTTACACCGGTCATCATCATAAGAAGATTCTCTGATTGAGCCTGATGATGGCCGGTGTAACTGGTTGAAATCTATCACCTTGTACCATCTGTTGTGTATATTTTACCGTCTTGTATGTAAGAACAGTATAAATGTAAATATTCTTTATAGTGTTGTAAGACTATTTTATTTATCCTGCTTAGTTGTAACAACACGTGTCATGCTAATAAAGAAATTATTTAATATTTAAATTTCTAAATATAGACAGAATAGATTCTTTGGATATTTTGCTGTAAAAGCATATATTACACATATTACCAAGGTGGTTAAAACTAGGGACTAAATTAGAGTATAACTAATTAATAATCTGTTTTTCTAGAAGGAGCGCAGGTTTTGGCATTATGAGCTCTTGTAGATAGTTGAGTAGAATGTTTGCAAGGATCAAGTTTGAAGCATCTACGGATAAGCGAATGCGATATTGCCAGACAATCTGAACTATTCAAATCTTTGTAATAATTGATTGTTTTTTACATTATTATTAGAGTTAATTACTTGTTAATTGTTATAAAACTTTGTAAAATAAATCTCGTTCACTGGAACTTATATATTACTTATTATATTACCTAAAGAGTCAATGAATAAAGATACATTATAGTTCTTATAAGACAGTATATATTTCTATATATATATATATATATATTTTAATTATTGCATTTAATTTGTTTCTGCAGCTCCATTTCGTTAAACGGATGAAAATTTTACATTTTGAAATTGTACCCGATGTTTTATATTATATTAGACTGTTCATTTATAATTGTATAATTCATATACAGTATCTTACGTATTTTGTATTAATTTTATAATGTTATAAGTTTTTAAACGACCCCCTTAACTAAAAATAATTAAATGGAATAACAAATTATAAAACTTTAACATGTCCCAAATGTATGAGTCGTTGGACACAATCAGAACTATATTACACTAGCAATTCCTGGCGTACGTTGCTACGCTCAAGAATTTTGTTGACAAATTTTCACGCATAATACTTACATTACAGCTCGCTACCTAAATAAATAGTCAGCTGTGTACAACAATTTAAATTAGTCATTTGTAAAAACATTATAAATCTTTCCTCCATAAGAATAGCAAGATAACTTTAAAGTCCAGTAGGGTACACCCGAACTGATCCTAGGACTTTAATTAGTGGTTGTAAACCTTCCTCTGATCAACCTTAATAGCCATGAAAAGTTTCATCGCAATCGGTTGAGTGGTACTGAAGTGCATAATCATCAAACAAACAAATATTCTAACAGCCTTAGATACTTATAGAATTTATGTCAACACTTGTAGGCTCAATTGTTAATCAATAAAAAATAATTTATTGTTATTTCATTCACTAAATGTTCATCTATAGATCATATGATTTAAAAATCGTGATTTTAATTCAAAATAAGTGGTAGGTCATTAGTAAAGTTTTCAAATTAAGCGTTTTTCTAAAGCTTCCCAACGTAAGGAGGAAAATTATTTTGGAAAAAAATAATCGTACAATATCTAGATTGCAATCTGAAAGTGTGAAACTGCAAATAGTTTCGTAGAAATCTGTAAAATAACAGTGCGATTGAGGAGAACAAAAAGGTCTTCAAGCGTAAATATGCATGACCCTGCTTGGTGGCGGCGCGATGCCGGCGCTAAACAACATCGTGTGGATCATTCAATCTGGGATAGGACGCACCCTTCTTTAAACTTTGGAGCGAACCTTTGCTCCGAGAAGATATCTCCGTTCGACTAGTAATATAAACTCAAAATATATTTCACTACCACACGGTGACTTCATGGTGGTCAAAATCAAATTGTTTAACTCCTCTTCGTGTCATGTTAGGCAAATTCGCTGCCCTCATTCACAGTTTTCTTCAACTAATTCTTTGCCCTTTTTTCTTTCTGTGTCAGGTAAATAAGCTCATTTTTCTGACTAACCACTCCAAATTAAGTTATAAATCCATGATCACACAAGGCAATCTTTATTATATCTTTATAGTATAATGTAGCTAAACAGTTAAAATAAAAGTGTTAACGTTTTTTTCTGTAACTGGATCTGGACGTAACAAATGAGCTTTTTCACTATGATTGAAGAATATTTCATTATATACATTATTCTTTCAACGACAATGCACTTTTAACATAATTAGCTAATACAGACTGTATTTTTAACACGTTTTCACACTTGCGGAATCATTTGAAAAAGGTTTTCCCTCCAACACTAAATATTCGAGAAATGCGATAATATTTGTAAATATTACAGTAGTCCTATCTTATGCTGAGCAAATTGGGATACTTTTCCTCATAAAATGTTGCAATCACAGTTAAAAATGGTTCTTATATTAGAATAAAAACTTTCCTGGAATAACTATGTCAACGTGGACTGGTGTTAAGTCAAACAAAAGGGTTCAATTTGGCGAGCTGACGTGGCGCAGCTGACATGACCAGAGTCTTTAAACAATGGGAGTCTCAAATAAAACCGACTCCTAACGAAAATCTCATTAACTCTTGGATCATAATTGTAACGAATAACAAAATTTTATCAAAAAGTTAATCGTTGAATCGTATATAACTGATATAACTAAATATAAGAGGCAATTGACTGTTATTTATGTCTCAAAAGTTATAATCTGCGTATTCTATGCAATAATAGTATCCGTACTAAGCAACAAGATATTAAAGCTCATGACGAAACTCCTAGTCTGGAAGTAACAGATCTATGACTCTCTGGATTTTATCTATCCCAGTTATTGAAGTGTGAAGTTGGCAACAACAAAGTTTGAAGTGAGTAGTTGGCGTTTTAGGAAAACAAAATGAAGATTTTGTTATAAATACTTAACTTATATTATAATTTAGAAATAACGTAAGGTTGTTTAAGCTAATACAAATTAACCTTATCTTTCAAAATAATTACCAATATGAGAGTATATGGCATATGTCTTGTTGAAGTGCCAAGTACTTTATTCTTTACGAAAGATCGAATATTTTGGATAATCCGTTGAGGAGGGATAGCATTTGAAAGTAAACGTTGGTCTTATGGGGGAAACAAGAATAAATGCCAAGTGTTTCAAGACTGGAGACAAGGCCTCGGACTCAGGGGTAGTTCGTCTGATATTATACATTGGATCGGTTTAGGGTACTTGTAACCTATTTCCTTTTGCAAGAACTAAGACTAAGAACTAACACATCACTTACAAAATTAGTGACAGTCTAGTCCCATAGACGGTTGACAGAGTTGGATAACCAAATTGCCTAACCTTTTACCATTTTGGATATAACTTTCGCTATCCAATTTAACTCAGACACATACAATAAAAACACGTTTTATAAGTTTGTTATTAAATTATTTATACTTTAACAAAGTTAATCCGTTTTATGGGAGACCCGATAGACGATCCGGGTAAACAATTGTCTTTCCTGTGAATTTTTCAAGACTGGTGTATTTCTGGAAGGTGTTGGAAGGTGTTGGTGTCAGGTAACCACAACGATATATCTCCAACTTAGCTCGTAACATCTGAATCTGACCGCAGGACTTTTGACATACAATAAACTGTGTCAGTCCCAGACAACCGAAGTCCATCTATCGTGAACCGACCTACTGTGTGTGTGTCAGGCAACAGGGACGCGACTGTTTCTGATTATAACATTTACAGAATCCCCATAAAAGCCAAAGACTCATTATTACAGATTATTACATTTTTATTTAACTTTAACCAGGAACTCTAACTTAAAAAAACTAGAGGAATAGCATTGCGTACAGTTGCAACCCTTTAAATGTTCAAAAACAGCTCAAGTGTACGTAAAAGTTCTAAAGAAAGTGTAAGTTATTTAGAGTGATAATTTGTTGTCAAATTATTCAAAAAATGATCTTCAAATTTAATTAATTAATATATTATTATACTAATAGATTCAAAGTTTAAGATAGAGTAAATTGTCAACAAAAATCTTCCAATCATAAAATTTAAATTGCCTTTTAAAAATTACACCTAATACTACAGGTAATACACGAAACAATGCGCATTAATACAAACACAATACAGGTACAAGTAGAAAACATCGTCATATCCCAGACCCTGGTGACCGTATGCCTTTTTTAAAACGTCTTTCACTGGGAAATATAAGGTACAGGTGAACACACCACTCTGTATGAACTCCTGATGACCGGATGCCTATACTGAGACGTCTTTCACTGGGACATATGAGGTACAGGTGAACACACCGATCTGTATGAACTCCTGATGACCGGATGCTTATACTGAGACGTCTTTCACTGCGACATATGAGGTACAGGTGAACACACCGCTCTGTATGAACTCCTGATGACCGGATGCCTATACTGAGACGTCTTTCACTGGGACATATGAGGTACAGGTGAACACACCGCTCTGTATGAACTCCTGATGACCGTATGCCTATACTGAGACATCTTTAACTGGAACATATGAGGCACAGGTGAACACACCGCTCTGTATGAACTCCTGATGACAGGATGCCTATACTGAGAAGTCTTTCACTGGGACATATGAGGTACAGGTGAACACACCGCTCTGTATGAACTCCTGATGACCGGATGCCTATACTGAGACGTCTTTCACTGGGACATATGAGGTACAGGTGAACACACCGATCTGTATGAACTCCTGATGACCGGATGCTTGTACTGAGACGTCTTTCACTGCGACATATGAGGTACAGGTGAACACACAGCTCTGTATAAACTCCTGATGACCGGATGCCTATACTGAGACGTCTTTCACTGGGACATATGAGGTACAGGTGGACACACCGCTCTGTATGAACTCCTGATGACCGGTTGCCTATACTGAGACGTCTTTCACTGGGACATATGAGGTACAGGTGACACGCCACTTTGTATGAACTCCTGATGACCGGATGCCTATACTGAGACGTCTTTCACTGCGACATATGAGGTACAGGTGAACACACCGCTCTGTATGAACTCCTGATGACCGGATGCCTATACTGAGACGTCTTTCACTGGGACATATCAGGTACAGGTGAACACACCGCTCTGTATAAACTCCTGATGACCGGATGCCTATACTGAGACGTCTTTCACTGGGACATATGAGGTACAGGTGGACACACCGCTCTGTATGAACTCCTGATGACCGGATGCCTATACTGAGACGTCTTTCACTGGGATATATGAGGTACAGGTGACACGCCGCTTTGTATGAACTCCTGATGACCGGATGCCTATACTGAGACGTCTTTCACTGGTACATATGAGGTACAGGTGAACACACCGCTCTGTATGAACTCCTGATGACCGGATGCCTATACTGAGACGTCTTTCACTGGGACATATCAGGTACAGGTGACACGCCGCTTTGTATGAACTCCTGATGACCGGACGCCTATACTGAGACGTCTTTCACTGGTACATATGAGGTACAGGTGAACACACCGCTCTGTATGAACTCCTGATGACCGGATGCCTATACTGAGACGTCTTTCACTGGGACATATCAGGTTTAGGTGAACACACCACTCTGTATGAACTCCTGATGACCGGATGCTTATACTGAGACGTCGTTCACTGGGACATATGAGGTACAGGTGAACACACCGCTCTGTATGATCTCCTGATGACCGGATTTCTATACTGAATAATTTCTTGAGTAGCAAAATACGTGTTGTTACAATTAAACGGAATAAAATAAACTACGTTCCACAACACTACAAAATATATTTATACTTATACTGTACTTACATACAAGACAGTAAATATACAAAAAAAACGGCACAAGGTCTTTACTATAGTCTGTCCAAACAGCCGTGCGCCCTGAAGGATTAGGACGACCCTCGCTCCCCCACGCGCAGGCACACTCACACGCGCGGCCTGACCACCTGCCGCTAATGGTTCTTCTATGAATCACCAACTAGCCCTTATGCTACAAAATCACATTTTTCTAACTGTTAACTTTACTTAATTTTCACTCTAATTACTGAACTCTAAATATGATTCCTAACAAAATGAGTCCAAACACGGTACAATTGTGACAACTCTAACACATCAGCGGCCCGGTGCACATCAGCGGTTTGCGGCGGCGGCGCCGCTGCGGCGTGCGGCGTGCGGCGACGAGAAAGGTAGTGCACATCAGCGGCGGCGGCGGCGGCGCGGCAGCGGCGACTATAGTATTAGCATTGATTATACATAAGGTGAATAATCAATGGTAATAATCAATTTGTTACTCTGTAACAACTTTGGTATCAAAATAAATAATAAACAACAATTTTTAAAAAAATTATACATTTTCCAACTCGATATTTAATTTGTTTCTTAAAATATAATCGTACGAATCTAAAGTAAATACTGTACTTAATTTAATATTCAGTCAGTGCTGTTATTAGTTTACAATACCGGTATTTATGAATGATTGTAAACTTTGTTTTTGTTGTTATGATAAGGTATTGCTGGCATGTACAAACTAGAGACCGCCCAAATATATTTTGAATAAAAAGTCGACGAATATATATATATATATATATATATATATATATATATATATATATATATATATATATATAACAAGTTTATTATCTACTGGGCTCATCTCTCCCTCCCTCTCCCTCCCCTTCCACCATTCTCAACTCCAGGTATTTTTTTTTTTAACGTGGAGTTAAAACGGATAGCAGATGGCGTAAGATCAGTGATAAAACCCCTCTTCCCCCCCCTCACAAACAGATTTGTTATGTTGAGTTAAAACGGAGGAGTTAAGAGAAGGGTGTTACCATTCCAGTAGTCAGTCATATTTTTTATTTATGAATCATCTGATCTTGCTGTTGTGGTACATATTTGTTTGAATAACGCAGCTATTTCCTTAACCTATTATTATATAGATTAACTTAAAATATACTAGAGCATGTGTTTTTTATGTTTTGTCTAGTAATAAATTTTGTATCTGCAATATTATATGGCTAGACCAGTCGCCCCACGGTTATTTCTGGGTAGCGTCACACTTCCTCGCAGTACAATAGATAGACTACTCCGGATGTAAAATTTTAGTTTATGCCCGTCAGAATAAAATAATTTAAATAAGTAAGATCAATAAAAGTGTTTTAATTCTACAAAAATAATAATGTAAAACAAACGATATGTAAACTACGATTGTATTTTCTCTCAAAAAGCTTTAGCTACAGAGATAATGCAGTGCAAGAACAGGATGTGCATTCGAGAAAATAAATAATTTTAATTATTATTATTGAATGCATTATTTTATTAATTCCATAACACAATTTAGTTTTGTATGATATTACATAGTTAAAGTTAGTTTAAAAAGATTACTATAGTTACTTAATAAATCAGTTGTAATGTAAAAATAACGGGCTCCCGAATTTTACTAATAAAAACATCTGAGTTGAAGTAGTTTTCCATCACTACTGGAGTGGTCCGAGCCTGCGGCGAACTCGCCGCCGCCGCTAGTGTGCACTGCTCCATTTGATTCTATGCCCCGACAGACCTTGCGGCGGGGCTGCGGCTAGACAAAACTGCGGCGAAGATTTCGCCGTCGCCGCGCCGCCGCCGCAAACCGTTGATGTGCACTGCTCGGCAATTCTCCATTTGCTCCCATGTATCTAAGAACGCGCCGCTGCCGCGCCGCCGCCGCAAACCGCTGGTGTGCACCGGGCCTATTAGCGGCAGGTAGGTCGGGCCGCGCGTTTGAGTGTGCCTGCGCGTCGGGGAGCGAGGGTCGTGCTAATCCTTCAAGGCGCACGGCTGTTTGGACAGACTATAAGACACATTTTACTAGGACATATGAAATACAGGTGGATCACATCGCTGTGTTCCAAACCCTGGTGACCGAATGTCTTGGCTAATATGTCTTACTCTGGGAGATACGGGATTTATGTAAAATACATATTTTTCTATCAGACACTTGTGACCGGAAGTCATTACTGTGACGTCTTTCTTGCAGGTATTGCTCTCTTGAGCCGTATGTTAAATTAAGGAATAGGATTTCCATGTATGGCACCACCTTCGGCACATTAAAATTACTACAGTTTACATTTTTTATTTTACTATTATATTTTTTTAATTTTTCTTTGGGAATATGACTTTTAAATGACTTACAAAATTACAACAATCTTAAGTTTATAAATTCTTAAATTTTGCTTAGGTCTTACAATATCACGTATACTTTTTATAGTTACAGTACCACCAAAACTAGTATTTCCTCCGATAAACATTTTGACGAAAATCGAACTTTCTCCATATTCTATGTTTTGAGGGATATTTTAAAAATAAAGGAAACATCTGTTATTAAAATAATTTCAGTGCTATGACTACATTTATTCGCTAATAACTTACTCTTACAGGAAACTTTCTATCGTGAGAATGCTACCTCTGATCATTCTTACTCTGTAGTACAACTATACAGTGTAATCGATATTTGGGAAATATCTCAAAGAAGATTGTCTTTAATCTAATCCATCAGTTGTGTAAACAAAGGCATTGTTGAAACCAATCTTACGAGAATCTTTAAATAACAAACAGAACTACGTTCCCAAGTATTTTACAAAGAAGATTTACCAAAAATTTCAATATATTATAAAGGGCTTAAAGGAAGGAAACGAGTGATTTGTAAGACGCTGATGTTGGAAGTTTGGCAACGAATACCTTACGAGATTGGTCCCAAGAGTGCCACATCACACGCAGGACTGCTCGGTACA
The DNA here is from genome assembly GCA_963675035.1 of Allygus modestus. Lineage (NCBI taxonomy): Eukaryota > Metazoa > Arthropoda > Insecta > Hemiptera > Cicadellidae > Allygus > Allygus modestus. Next base: position 407,436,024 of record OY776112.1, read on the forward strand.
ACTGGTGCCAGATATACTTGAAGCAATACTCTTACAAAGGAAACGAGTGATTTGTAAGACGCTAACGTTGGACGTTTGGCAACGAATACCTTACGAGATTGGTCCCAAGAGTGCCACATCACACGAAGGACTGCTCGGTACAACTGGTGCCAGATATACTTGAAGCAATACTCTTACAAAGTAAACGAGTGATTTGTAAGACGCTAATGACGGACATTTGGCAACGAATATATTACGAGATTGGTCCCAAGAGTGCCACATCACACGCAGGACTGCTCGGTACAACTGGTGCCAGATATACTTGAAGCAATACTCTTACAAAGTAAACGAGTGATTTGTAAGACGCTAATGTTGGATGTTTGGCAACGAATACCTTACGAGATTGGTCCCAAGAGTGCCACATCACACGCAGGACTGCTCGGTACAACTGGTGCCAGATATACTTGAAGCAATGCTCTTACAAAGTAAACGAGTGATTTGTAAGACGCTAATGTCGGACATTTGGCAAGGAATACCTTACGAGATTGGTCCCAAGAGTGCCACATCACACGCAGGACTGCTCGGTACAACTGGTGCCAGATATACTTGAAGCAATACTCTTACAAAGGAAACGAGTGATTTGTAAGACGTTATTGTTGGACGTTTGGCAAGGAATACCTTACGAGATTGGTCCCAAGAGTGCCACATCACACGCAGGACTGCTCGGTACAACTGGTGCCAGATATACTTGAAGCTGGTGCCAGATATACTTGAAGCAATACTCTTACAAAGTAAACGAGTGATTTGTAAGACGTTAATGTTGGACGTTTGGCAAGGAATACCTTACGAGATTGGTCCCAAGAGTGCCACATCACACGCAGGACTGCTCGGTACAACTGGTGCCAGATATACTTGAAGCAATACTCTTACAAATTAAACGAGTGATTTGTAAGACGTTAATGTTGGACGTTTGGCAAGGAATACCTTACGAGATTGGTCCCAAGAGTGCCACATCACACGCAGGACTGCTCGGTACAACTGGTGCCAGATATACTTGAAGCTGGTGCCAGATATACTTGAAGCAATACTCTTACAAAGTAAACGAGTGATTTGTAAGACGTTAATGTTGGACGTTTGGCAAGGAATACCTTACGAGATTGGTCCCAAGAGTGCCACATCACACGCAGGACTGCTCGGTACAACTGGTGCCAGATATACTTGAAGCAATACTCTTACAAAGTAAACGAGTGATTTGTAAGACGTTAATGTTGGACGTTTGGCAAGGAATACCTTACGAGATTGGTCCCAAGAGTGTCACATCACACGCAGGACTGCTCGGTACAACTGGTGCCAGATATACTTGAAGCAATACTCTTACAAAGTAAACGAGTGATTTGTAAGACGTTAATGTTGGACGTTTGGCAAGGAATACCTTACGAGATTGGTCCCAAGAGTGCCACATCACACGCAGGACTGCTCGGTACAACTGGTGCCAGATATACTTGCAGCAATACTCTTACAAAGGAAACGAGTGATTTGTAAGGCGCTAACGTTGGATGTTTGGCAACGAATACCTTACGAGATTGGTCCCAAGAGTGCCACATCACACGCAGGACTGCTCGGTACAACTGGTGCCAGATATACTTGAAGCAATACTCTTACAAAGGAAACGAGTGATTTGTAAGACGCTAACGTTGGACGTTTGGCAAGGAATATCTTACGAGATTGGTCCCAAGAGTGCCACATCACACGCAGGACTTCTCGGTACAACTGGTGCCAGATATACTTGAAGCAATACTCTTACAAAGGAAACGAGTGATTTGTAAGACGCTAACGTCGGACATTTGGCAAGGAATACCTTACGAGATTGGTCCCAAGAGTGCCACATCACACGCAGGACTGCTCGGTACAACTGGTGCCAGATATACTTGAAGCAATACTCTTACAAAGGAAACGAGTGATTTGTAAGACGTTATTGTTGGACGTTTGGCAAGGAATACCTTACGAGATTGGTCCCAAGAGTGCCACATCACACGCAGGACTGCTCGGTACAACTGGTACCAGATATACTTGAAGCTGGTGCCAGATATACTTGAAGCAATACTCTTACAAAGTAAACGAGTGATTTTTAAGACGTTAATGTTGGACGTTTGGCAAGGAATACCTTACGAGATTGGTCCCAAGAGTGCCACATCACACGCAGGACTGCTCGGTACAACTGGTGCCAGATATACTTGAAGCAATACTCTTACAAAGTAAACGAGTGATTTGTAAGACGTTAATGTTGGACGTTTGGCAAGGAATACCTTACGAGATTGGTCCCAAGAGTGCCACATCACACGCAGGACTGCTCGGTACAACTGGTGCCAGATATACTTGAAGCAATACTCTTACAAAGTAAACGAGTGATTTGTAAGACGTTAATGTTGGACGTTTGGCAAGGAATACCTTACGAGATTGGTCCCAAGAGTGCCACATCACACGCAGGACTGCTCGGTACAACTGGTGCCAGATATACTTGAAGCAATACTCTTACAAAGGAAACGAGTGATTTGTAAGACGCTAACGTTGGACGTTTGGCAAGGAATATCTTACGAGATTGGTCCCAAGAGTGCCACATCACACGCAGGACTTCTCGGTACAACTGGTGCCAGATATACTTGAAGCAATACTCTTACAAAGGAAACGAGTGATTTGTAAGACGCTAACGTTGGACGTTTGGCAACGAATACCTTACGAGATTGGTCCCAAGAGTGCCACATCACACGCAGGACTGCTCGGTACAACTGGTGCCAGATATACTTGAAGCAATACTCTTACAAAGTAAACGAGTGATTTGTAAGACGCTAATGTCGGACATTTGGCAATGAATACCTTACGAGATTGGTCCCAAGAGTGCCACATCACACGCAGGACTGCTCGGTACAACTGGTGCCAGATATACTTGAAGCAATACTCTTACAAAGTAAACGAGTGATTTGTAAGACGCTAATGTCGGACATTTGGCAAGGAATACCTTACGAGATTGGTCCCAAGAGTGCCACATCACACGCAGGACTGTTCGGTACAACTGGTGCCAGATATACTTGAAGCAATACTCTTACAAAGGAAACGAGTGATTTGTAAGACGTTATTGTTGGACGTTTGGCAAGGAATACCTTACGAGATTGGTCCCAAGAGTGCCACATCACACGCAGGACTGCTCGGTACAACTGGTGCCAGATATACTTGAAGCTGGTGCCAGATATACTTGAAGCAATACTCTTACAAAGTAAACGAGTGATTTGTAAGACGTTAATGTTGGACGTTTGGCAAGGAATACCTTACGAGATTGGTCCCAAGAGTGCCACATCACACGCAGGACTGCTCGGTACAACTGGTGCCAGATATACTTGAAGCAATACTCTTACAAAGTAAACGAGTGATTTGTAAGACGTTAATGTTGGACGTTTGGCAAGGAATACCTTACGAGATTGGTCCCTAGAGTGCCACATCACACGCAGGACTGCTCGGTACAACTGGTGCCAGATATACTTGAAGCAATACTCTTACAAAGTAAACGAGTGATTTGTAAGACGTTAATGTTGGACGTTTGGCAAGGAATACCTTACGAGATTGGTCCCAAGAGTGCCACATCACACGCAGGACTGCTCGGTACAACTGGTGCCAGATATACTTGAAGCAATACTCTTACAAAGGAAACGAGTGATTTGTAAGACGCTAACGTTGGACGTTTGGCAAGGAATACCTTACGAGATTGGTCCGAAGAGTGCCACATCACACGCAGGACTGCTCGGTACAACTGGTGCCAGATATACTTGAAGCAATACTCTTACAAAGGAAACGAGTGATTTGTAAGACGCTAACGTTGGACGTTTGGCAAGGAATATCTTACGAGATTGGTCCCAAGAGTGCCACATCACACGCAGGACTTCTCGGTACAACTGGTGCCAGATATACTTGAAGCAATACTCTTACAATGACACTATTTTACAAGACAATATGTTATGAACGAGTAAATCTTATTTCAACCTTTAAGAGAGGGCAAATAAAAGTAAATAAATAAATAAAATGGATAAAATACATTCCATATTAAACCAAAAAACACTCCTAGATATTTTTAACAAATTATATACATTTTATTGTTTAAGTTGTTTAACAAATCTGTTATACCGTTAATAACAAATCTATAAAACACATCTAAAATATAAACCAGGGTTACAAAGCAATATTGGTTTTGTAGAAAACCAATAAACTTAAAGAATTATTTATTTAATGTATTGCACATTCGTCATTACTGAGACCAATAAATAGTAAAAGCGACATTAAGCACTTTACAAACATGTCATTATACTCACTAAAACATAACAAACGGAGTGTTACAATAATTGACAAAGTGCTCAAAACATTGTTTTTTTTTTTTTATTAATTTTTGGTGATAGTGAGTCAACGTCATTTAAGAATTTATTGCGAACAGTTTCCATTTCTGAATGAGAAAACGACGTATCTAGATCTGGAATCTGATCATGTCTAAGGGAACATAGCAAAATTGGGATACCCGAATGTGTTCCGAAAGTGTAAAAGATGGAAATATTGATAATAATTGTTTCTAGCATAATCCAATATTATGATCAGCCTATAAAAAAGGTGTTATATTATACATGGTTTGGTATCCTACAATATACATTATTAAGGAGAATTCTATAAAATATTCATGTAAAATGTTATTGTTATTGATTAAAAATGTATTGTGTAATTTTCAGGATTTTTAAGGATGGTGGTAATTATTATCAGAAGCAGAGCTATAGAGATTCATCAAAACGTTTCACTGGGCACCATTATGTAACCTCCAAATTGCTTCCGGGGGGGGGGGGGTGATAGCTACGTCAGAAAGTCTAAGGGTCGCAATTAATAGGGCGGAACTCTTAGACACAACATTCTTCAGTGAGGTGATTTCTGGGATGGACCTCGGTAACTAAAATTAATCTGACCTAATATACAGTTTTATCATTAAAGTATAGTACTAGGTGAATAGATTGATGATATGAATCGATTTAGCTTTTTAATCGTAATTTTAACTATAGATCATTTGTTTTCCTAAACTAGGTATTTCTATTTCAACTAGCCTAAACACCTTAAAAATACCCCTTAAAATAAAAAGCGAGGTTTTTATATATTGAAGTATCGAAGTAAATCACTATTGCCTAATTAATTTACTTATAAAGTATACAACAAATTAATTAAATTATAAAATTATACAACAAATTAAATTGAGTTACAAGAAAACTGATACAAATTTAAGAAATAATATGAAATCAGAAAACCTCAAAAGAAACTCTGCAAGGAAATAGATTAAATTAATCGTAATATTGTTATTTTTTCATTGCTTCGCTATCACTTTCATCCAACGACAGAATGTCTTAGATGTGTTAAAAGTTTGGATTTAAACTTAAAATCCTCGATAAAAATTCGTATTATAATTAAAACACCTTGTTCAAATTATTTATTTTATAGTTATTCTTTGGTAGACCTATATAATTCAAGCCAGTTCTCATTTAATTTAGGTCGAAAATGGTACGTTTATTATAAATTAGTATTAACTTAAATACCTATACTAAATAAAATTATTCTTGCAAGGAGTATTCAATGATGACTAAAATCTCATATAGGACAGGAACTGGCAGTTTTTTTTTATTTTGAAAGGAATGCTTATTGTGTTTCAATTAAAAACTATACAGATATAAATCGTCTATAAATATTTTGCAAATGGTTCTATTTAGAAGCATTGCGTGTAATATGGCCCTCGCGAGACTCGTCTCTTCCGTTATTTGGCGCCAAACGTCTGACATTAGTGTCTTACAAATCTTCGACTCGCTTCCTTTCAACTCCTTTCCACATAGTTGAAAGAGCTTTACCTTATTTTGAGGTACTTATTTCGATTTAAATCCACCAAATGTAAGGCCTCAAATTTCAAATAGTTCATTATTAGTTTAGTTTTATTAAATGCTTAGTACATGTGGATGTCGATTACTATATTCAGGGTATCTTCAAACTAATAAGGGTTTTCAAACTGATTAGACAAACTTCTTAACCTGGAAGGGGGGTATGAAATTATTCATTACTAAATCGACCCCTAAGCATATTGTAACGATGGTTTTAACATTTATATACAGAATGTGATTCTCTTATTTTCCAAATGTATTCTGACAGTGGTTTCTTTAACAATAAATATTTCCAAAATGTTTGTCTGTTTATTGTTTTCAAAACACATTAAAGGGTAGCATATATGAGTAAAGCTAAGTTTATTCTAAATAAGGAATCGGAATATGTCTAATGGTTGATGAAATGCAGGGTATTCTATATATTTAATTTTTTTATAAAGATTTGTTTATACAAATTACAGCTATTTTAAAACGATTTAAGATAAGTGAGTTATGTTTTCGCCAAAATATTTTTGTCTATTTTAAGGCTTTAAAATTATCTCCAACATGACATATGTTTAATTTTTAACATTCTGTGAATCGCACCAGTGGCCCTCAGTTTTTTAATCACTGTGTATTTCAATCACGTTTTAAATATTGTTACGTTATTCCTCAGAGTTCATTAAATAAGGAATATTTTTTTATCCATCTGGGTCAAGAAGTTTTTTTTTTTTTAATCGGTTTGAGACACCTTAAGTGACTAAACAACCTTTATATCAAGGATGGCTGCATATTAGCTAGATTTTCAGTTGTCAACCGAGTTTTGGAAGGGATTACATAGAAATTATAACATAGAACATATATAACATAGATAACATAGAAGGGATTACAATAGAGAACATATTATTTTTTAATGATAAAGGATATGTTCTCTCATCTTCACTTCTTCACCGGTTGGAAAATGCAAGAAACTATTAATTAATATACAGCAACAATGTAATGTACTAGGGTTAAGACTTGTTAGGGACGCTAGTATTGGTAAAAAACTCCTGGATCTCGTAAAGGGTACGGGCATTGGTTTGCCATACTAACGTACTAGGGACACACAATAAGCTTCGGTTGACGTGTGAGGATCTTTGAATCTTTGGATCTCTGAATCCGTCCCTTCAACAACACATAAACATAAACATAAGACTTGTTAACTTCATTATGCCCATTTATTCTTCATGGGTAAAGAACCAACAGCAGGGTCCGTGGAGTCAGCGGGTGACAGCGTTTTTCAGTTGGAACCCTTTTAAAAATTCAAAATGATAAATCAGCTACCCGAAATGGGTTTATATGGTTTAATAAAAACATATTTGAATGGGAAGATACAAATTACTTATAAACAAAACAGCTAAAATTAAAACAATGTATTGATATAATAAACAAAAATACCTATTATAGTAACCGAGACGGTTGGTTCAGTTTGTGCAAAACTCTAACTCATCAGTTCTGTAATTGTGCTCCACACAGAGTTATCTGTTTTGCACATATTTATTTTAAATAAAGGGTTTTAAGAATACTGTAAACAATATCATGACTGTGTCTAAACTCTCTGTCATTACATAATAATCTTTTGATTAAAATTCATTGTTGGTTTATTTTATTCAAGGAATTTTTGCGGACATTTTCCATCACTTAATAGAAAAAGCTAAAAAACAGAGAACTGTTTTAGCAGAGAACAGAGAACAGTTCTCTGTTTTAACTTGTCAGTGTTTTTTCCAGCATGCCTAGATTGTGCCACCAATTTTTTATATTCTAGGTATTCTTTCCACCTGAAGACGGGATCAGATTCCAGATCCCGAAACGTCGTGAAACTTTGTTTTTACTAGTAAGTGATGGAAAATGTCCGCAAAAATTCCTTGAATAACATAATAATTTTGACAGACTGACTCGGAGGGTAAAATTAATGAGAACCATTTGCCCACTGTCAATAGGTTTTTTGTATAATGCTATAGTACATTGTACACCAACAAAAGGCCCTTGTAGATCAGTAATTACTTATTTTATACATACTCTACTACCTTGGAAACTTCTCATTTGGTGTTACTGTAATTAATTAACGTTGTTGCATATCAACCCTTGCTGTTACACTTTGTAATTCTTGTTCAATAAAGAACGTCGTGTTAGTATTCTGAACACTCCCTGATGATGTTTTTTCCCTGGTTCAATGACGTGGATCGGTCTCTAGAGTGCAATATTTTATTCGTAGACTCTCTCGATTGTATCGCAAGTCTGATACGAGGAAACCTCTCCAGTGAACACACTAAAATGTAATTTATAAAATCATCGTGTTATACACATACATACTTACAATAAACTAACAATATAAACTTTATTTATGTAATGGTTACTAATATAAATGTTATGACCTTGAAGAGTGTTTTTATAGAGTTCCCTTGTGATAAGTGTGAGGGGTAGGTACAGATAAGCAAGCTGGGGACGTTGAGGAGTTGGCATCAGGGAAGTTGATAGGATATGAGGATATAGAGCGACTTGTGGTGGTTAGGAGATTTAAAACCGAAAAACTAAAACAGATAAACTTGATCAGTCCATATTTAATTTGATGCTAGTTTGTTTATTATAGCAGGTTTCCGTTCTCTCCACGGGGATCTCGCACAAAATCTCAATACATTACTTAAAAACTTGAAATGCAAACCCAGTTAGAGACTGCAGTTAAAAATGTTTCTCAAACAGCTGTTTATTTTAAATTAAAACACATGTACCCAAAATGAGATAAGTTTTCTTCTATAAGACTAATATGGGACTTTTTAGGGCCGAAGGAATGGAGTTCGCAAGACTGAGGGGAAAATAAAAATGTTTTTGTTTAAAATCGTAGTTACGATTTACATATTCATCAGCTAACGCCAATAGGAAGTAATTTATAACTTTTTTACTATCATGAAACGTGTTTTTATGGTAACGGGGTGTGACTTTTAAAAAACGTATTATAACATTTCAAAAATTTATTTACACTTATACTGTATTCAACCGGACAAAACCGACTATCTAATACCATCTTATATGTATATTTACCGTCTTGTATATCAATACAGGAAGTGTAGTGAAGTTTCAACACGATTTTAATTTGTATTTTAAGACGTTTTTAATTTCACCCCGCAAGTAATTAATATAAATTAATACAAATAAACGAACGCTTAACAAATACTAAAGTATTCCTGATACCTCATTATTTATAAATTCCAAGATTATAATTTCCAGTTATTTCGTTGATTTTATATTACAAACTGGTCAGTTTTAATCAAAGCTATATCCCCGTCATAAATTAATGTAAAACTGCGGTGCCCCTTATTTGATCAGAGATAATATTATCAAGCCGGAATTCTCGCGGTGGACCGCGCACTCTTTGTGACACTTGATAACGTTATCAAGCACGGCTCACGGCCGGTTGGGGGTGGGTTTACGGCTTTGCTCGTTATCAGAAGTAATGATCTAGGGGAGGTAATGGGCTTGGTCGCGGTTAGCTTGGAACAACCTGCGGAGGTGGCGAGCAATTTGACAAATTTGACACTAACGTCTTAAAGTTATTTTAGGCAAAGATTGAGAAGAAATACAGCAGTCAAAAACTCTCTGATATTCTTTGCTACACCTTATTATCCAAAGGTTAAGCTAAAATAGAATGACTAACGTTTAGAGGCCCTTTAAATTTCGTTACGGTTAATTTGACAGAAATATTACATTTAATTGAAACATTAAATAGTCCATTCAGTTATCGAATATTAAATTTTAAATATACAAAAAAACACAAATTTATTTTTCTTTGGGATGGTGCTAAAATTTGCGTTTTAATTTTAATTAATGTATGTTGTTTTATAACTGTAATGAATACGTGTACTTTATCATCTCAAAAGGTTTTTTCCAGCTCGAATCTAGTTACAATCGTCGATTTAATCAATGAGACCACCTTTATTGGTGATCCGTGTTAAAAGTCATTAAATTTTGTTGGGGGTAATAAATACGCATACTTGATCCTCGTAACACTCGGTTACCCATCGTTGATTGATGAAGCATCTTTATTGATTATTTTAGCATTAAAATCGGTAATTTACCTAATCTTGAGATTTAAAAAATGTTTTATTTAAACTTGCTGCCCAACCTGCAGAAATAAAGCAATTTTCATTCCTCAACCTGGAAATATATAATTGGAAACAATATATTTTGATAAAAGAAAAGTGCTATGACAAATTTACAAAAAATTACCCTCCTTTATATTGTAAAGATACAACCGCAACAGAGTGGCATTGTCATGATACAGCCGCAACAGAAGTATACTGTGAGGATACAAATAAAACAGAGTTGTGTTGTAAGGATACAAATAAAACAGAGTGGCCTTATAATGATACAACCGCAACATAATTAAATTATGAGGATACAAATAAAACAGAGTGGCATTGTAATGATACAACCGCAACATAATTATATCGCGAGGATACAAATAAAACAGAGAGGCATTGTCAAGATACAGCCGCAACAGAGTGGCATTGTCAAGATACAGCCGCAACAGAGGTATACTGTGAGAATATAAATAAAACAGAGTTGCGTTGTAAGGATACAAATAAAACAGAATGGCATAATGATACAACCGCAACATAATTAAATTGTGAGGATACAAATAAAACAGAGTGGCATTGTAATGATACAACCGCAACATAATTATATCGTGAGAATACAAATAAAACAGAGAGGCATTGTAAGGATACAACCGCAACAGAGTGGCATTGTATGGATACAACTGAAACATAATTACATTGTGAGGATACAAATAAAACAGAGTGGCATTGGAAGGATACAACCCCATCAAAGTTGACATTAAATAAGACAAAGTTTCAACTTCAACTTGTGTATGCCTATGCCATAGGCACTTTATGGAGAGATTATTTATTGCTTTTAGGGAAAATAAAATAATCCAAACCCATATAACAATATTGCATAATCTAGAAATCTGATAAAGGTTCAATATTGGACCCCGCTGCCAATTTAATATAATTGGAATATTAAATTATGATGCTTTTTAACTAAAGTTAGAAATTAGGTAGTACCAAGGTTTAAAATAGTTTTTTTAATAAAAACTATAAAAAATAACTTTGGTATTGACATAAAAAAATAACAAAACAGTGTGCATTCTCGGAATCTACCTAGTGAGCGCTTGAAGTGAAGTCCAAAACAGTAGACTAGCGCGATGGCCTAAACACACAGACATATCAGTATTTGTACAATTTATATTTTTTATTTATATTTAATATATTTTCTAATGTATATTTAAAACAAATTGATATAAATAAATTAGTACTGAATCCCATTACGCAAGTATATTGCTGTGTGTAATGTGCCAAAGGTGGCGAGGTACATGGAAATCCTATATCTTAGTTTAGTATGCTGCTCGAGGGAGCAATATCTGCCAGTAGAACTCGTCACAGTAAAGACATCCGGTCACCAGGGACCGTGACGGAGCGATGTGCTCCACCTGTACCTCATGTACCTCCAGTTGTATACGATAAATGGGCAGCTTAGTATGCTGCTCGAGGGAGCAATATCTGCCAGTAGAACTCGTCACAGTAAAGACATCCGGTCACCAGGGACCGTGACGGAGCGATGTGCTCCACCTGTACCTCATGTACCTCCAGTTGTATACGATAAATGGGCAGCTTAGTATGCTGCTCGAGGGAGCAATATCTGCCAGTAGAACTCGTCACAGTAAAGACATCCGGTCACCAGGGACCGTGACGGAGCGATGTGCTCCACCTGTACCTCATGTACCTCCAGTTGTATACGATAAATGGGCAGCTTAGTATGCTGCTCGAGGGAGCAATATCTGCCAGTAGAACTCGTCACAGTAAAGACATCCGGTCACCAGGGACCGTGACGGAGCGATGTGCTCCACCTGTACCTCATGTACCTCCAGTTGTATACGATAAATGGGCAGCTTAGTATGCTGCTCGAGGGAGCAATATCTGCCAGTAGAACTCGTCACAGTAAAGACATCCGGTCACCAGGGACCGTGACGGAGCGATGTGCTCCACCTGTACCTCATGTACCTCCAGTCGTATACGATAACGATAAATGGGCAGTTTAGTATGCTGATTGAGGGAGCAATATCTGCCAGTAGAACTCGTCACAGTAAAGACATCCGGTCACCAGGGACAGTGACGGATGTGCTCCACCTGTACCTCATCTACCTCCAGTCGTATACAATAAATGTTCAGTTCAGATCAAGTCAAAATATCAATTATTTATTCTAAATAGTATTTATTGTGGGTGTGCTAAACATAAACTTAGTCTTCGCATAAATGTGTCCACTCTAGTAAACAACAAGAAGATGTAATATTTTTACGTAAATTATAGAAATATTAAATATATAATGCAATGTTTAAATATATATATATACATAATATTATAAAATGTATTTATTACATTTAAAAATTAAAACTTATTATCTTTGTACTTCCTTAGATTATCTCATTTACTGTCCTACTACCCTTAGGAGAAAACCGAATATTAAATACAAATTGGGAATACAAACATATATTTAAGCAATTAGTTTGTATCATTTTTACTAATGTTTGACATTGAATTGGAATATTTTAAATATAAATAAATTGCTCAATGAAATTGACTTTGGACATCGTTCTCGGATATAATACTTATTCATATTTCTACTATATTTTCAGCATTTATAATGTTATTTTTTAACTATCAAATTAGCTCAATAATCAATGATCAATAAATAAATCAATGGTTCTGACTTTGTTCACTTTCATGAGTCCAGACTGGGCTAGCATCTACGATTGAATAGGACTGGGTCCATACGATCACTGAGTTAAAGCTATACGTTATAATATACATTCGGGTTCATGGGGTTCCAATAATAATTCTGAGGTTCTGAAGCCTCCAGAATGTTTATATGACAATATAAATATAGCTTTACGTACCTTCACTCTTGATTACAATCATTTAATACACAAGACAAATCATTTTGATTTTGATGCTTTATATGTATCTCATATATTCTTTTGTATAAAATCTCTCTAAAATTTTCAGTTTAATTTTATGTTCAGGTGAAAAAAAATTGTAAGAAAACTAAGCATTTCAAAACATTTCAATTAATGTACCTTCAAAGTTTCCTTTTAATTTAATTTAATCAGATGGGTTAAAGTATGGAAAATCATAGTTTAGAGGAAATTTGATAACTACTTTAAATAATTACAGATTTTTTTTTATTTCCAAGCTGTTGTTTTTTTCTTTTATAATGTTTGCTGAAACATGACCTTAGAATAAAATCTTTAATGACGGACTTTGATTGTATAACGACCTGATAAATTACAGAACCAAATTAAGTATGTTCTGAAAAGTCATAATCGGAATATTTTATAGTTTATTTTATAGGGAAATGTAAATATGTGGGAAATAGCAAATGCATAGCATAGCATATACAACGCCAAACTTCATAGTAGTTTCTGCGTTTATAGTTGCAAATAGTTAGTTAATTACAATTTACTCTTATTTTAAGTTTTAGTGTCTTAACTAAAATATGTATTTTCGGACCATATCAGATTATGTTTAACTAGCCTTAAAATGTAGTTAAGTGAAAAACCTTATAAAATACCCAAATCACTTTCATCATGATGCGGGTGACTTGTCTGTTTTATTTGGCAAGTGACATCTCTTTATAAACGCATCGTTGAATAAAACATTTTAAACACTTTTCCGCCAACCAACTCCCTCAACGCAACACCCGCATAGATGAAGTAGCAAAAAGAATGTACTTAAGACTTCCTTAAAATGCATCAGAATAAAAATAATTTGCATTGTATATTTAAACTATTTTAATCAAGAGTGAAGGTACGTAAATCTATATTTCTATTGTCGTATAACAACAACCCTGGAGGCATTCAACAATGAATAAGATAAAGAGTTGTGCTCATCCCGAACGAATTCAATTTGACAGCTAGAATGATGTAATAAGCATAACGGTTTTGTAAAATAGCAGTACGCAGAGTTTTCTCAGTGTCTTAAGCAACCTATTTTCTTCTTCTCAGGTTTATTATTGGAACCTCATGAACCCAATGAATGTTATACAGTCCCGATCGCACCTCCAGTAGTTTTGTAGTTGTTAGTCTATTCAATATTGTAGATAAAACAAATATACTTACATATTATTTACTGACAAATCTGACACATTTAAAATTATCATTCATAAAAATTACCCACGATATAAAACTGTAATATTTTTGTCTGCACAGTTTACTAGCGAATTTCCTCTATAGGGAAGAAGCTATTAGCGTTGTCGGCATGGTAAGACCAAGGCCCGTGACCATGATAACTTTTCGTGTTAAGGTCCCCAGACCCCAAAAACACCATTCGTTCGAAACTGTATATGTTTGTGTGTGTATGCGTGTGTGTGTGTGTGTGTGTGTGTGTGTGTGTGTGTGTGTGTGTGTGTGTGTGTGTGTGTGTGTGTGTGTTTGTTTGTAGGGAGTAGGAAATGGGGAGATTTACAAGTACGCACAACACAAAACGGGGAGACGATTTCAAACGGGGAAACCCCGTTTGGTTGGTGGTAAAATTTCAGCATAATGGGGTTATGTAGGGCTACCTAAACGTAAATACTATTTTTTGGTAAATCTCCCCGTTTGTCATTTTCTAATACATACACAACTTACACGTTTAGTTCCAGCGCCCGCCACCACGTTGTGCCAAGATCGCTTTCGCACACTGCAACAACGCACTCTTTGCGTAATGTTTGGATTGATTGGGGAGACGCACTATACAAGCGGACTCCCAATTATGTGGGGAGACGAACCAGGCAACTTTTTTTTAGACTTTTTGGGGAGACCACAGTTTAAATTATCATTCGGCTATGTAGGCAGACGGACAACTCTCTGCAACTCGCGCTCAGGCTCGGTTGGGGTCTACGCGGTAGCACAAGTTGAATTGCCACCGTAGGCTCTGGCTAGCCACTGGTATTTTATTATTATCTGGATAAGTGTTTTTCAACAGAATGCGAAGAACTTTGTAATAGTTTGCAAACGCTCTACTGATACTGTATAGTATAAACTACTTAATTGATAGTCAATGATATTTTTATTCATAAATATTGTGCACATAAGTAGATAGATATATGGGTATTCAAAAACAATTCGGAAACTAACAGATACTCAATGCAAAATCACCGTTCAACAACCATAAATTATCATTGTGCAATTATACCACAACAATATTCTATTTTATTCCTACACTTTTTTAAATTCCCAATATTCGTACACATATTTGAGCATAATTTTTAGAAAATTCAGCATATTGTTAAGGGAACAATTAAAACAATCGGGAACATTTTTAACAAATATCGGTTTGTAAGATGTTATAAAAGTAATTTAAATAAAGAAAGTAGTTAATTTTAAATAAATATTTGTGAATATTTTAAATCTACAATCATAATAAAAAATTTAAAATCTATTAGATTTGTTAAATATTTAATTTACAATCTAAAATAACAAATCCCTATTTTATTAAATTTGTTCTAATAAACTATTATTATTTGTTCGTTTTGTTTGGTCAAACGAACGTTTTATGTTGAATTCTTTAATCTTTTTACCATCCAGAGTAATTTTCAGTCTTCTAATTTAGCAATACTCATATATAGTTGTCTTTTGTTATTTAGAATTAATCAATCTTACATAAGTTTTTTATTGGTTTTAATAATGTTTTCCCAATTTACTTTTAATCTCTTTAATCAAGCCCATTTCTAAGAAATGTATTATGATTTTAGAACTAAAATCTCTAATTTTGTTATCTCTTTTTTAATCTTAATAGTGAATTTCCTATGGAAAGTGAACTATTAGCATGACCCGCACGGTGAAACTTAAGCCCGGGACCACCATTGAAGTTCCTAACGTGACCCCCTGAACACGTTTTGGGGTGTCGTTCAAAATTATATATATATAAACATATATATATATATATATATGTATGTATGCACTCTAGCGGTCGCATTTTTTGTCCGATTTACTTCAAATTTGGTAGGGACGTTCCTTTCTATAATCAGTTGGACAATTTCGTTGGGAAAAACAATCGGAAAACTCTAAACCCCTTTTTGGGATATTATTCTTTCAAATTTCGAGTTTTGGGCCCAAAGAGGGCCATACAAGCCCCGGGCGTAAAGGTATGTATCAAGACTTAGTGAGGACTTAGTGAGGCGAAAGTTTTAAGCCCTCTCTCGTCATTCTAACATAAATATTTACCTATTTATTAAAGAAAATGTATATCGGCTAAACACAGTTCGTTGTCTTATGGGGTTTTACATTAAAATGCATGTTATTCATTTGTCGGTGTATTTGTATCATACCCAGCAACCTGTCGCCTACTTTAAAGCCTGACTGGACCGTCTCCCAACCTTATAATACGCAAAATTGTATTCCTAGAATAGCAGGTAAATGAAACCAGAACAGCCAAAAAATTAATGTTTTCAGATTTCAATAAAATTGGAATAAATGTATGTTCTTACACTGGTTTTAAGTTTTAAAAGTTGTGTATGTTGAAATTCACTTCCCTCACGTCAGCGTGCTGCGTACGAACTCGTTTTTAAATTTGTATACGATTGTTAGGAAGTTTTAAATTAAATACCCCAGTCGCAGCAAACCTGCGTACTCAGCGAATTTCCAATGAATATATATGTCTTAATATTACATTAATCCTCTTACCAAAATTCATAAGAAATATATTCATAAATAAGCGATATTTAAAATATTCATTATTCTCCATAAGAATAAAATTAGGGATGAATCTATAGTCTATAATCATCAGTATACGTTTTTAGTAGAATTATCTGAGAAAAATCGAAAAACCTTTTTCCCATAAGATTAACATGGGACACGTTTTTTTTGTGTTTTCTCCGCAATCACTTAACCTAGGTTAATGATTTAAAATACTAAATTATTTGTTTTTTAAGCTCTATAAAATGGCTATAACCAAAGTTTAACTTATAGCTATTTAAAAGGTTGGGGTAAAAATTGAAATAGTACTGATTTTTGGAATATTGTAAACTCTCATAAAACCCCCTTCCCATTGTCTGATCGATCTGGTTTTCGAACTTAAAGTCATAAATGCTACTCTCCACATTTGTGCCAAATTTCATCAAAATCGGATGTTTCTTTCAAAAGTTATCGCGGTAACGGAGACACACACACACACACACACACACACACACACACACACACACACACACACACACACACACACATATATATATATATATATATATATATATATATATATATATTAACTAATAGAGTTTTTGGCATCTGGGGACCACCAAACAAAAAGTTATCATGGTCTCGGGCTTAAGTCTTACCATGAGACCTACGGTAATAACTTCTTCCCTATAGGGGAAATTCGCTAAAAAGGTCAACTGGTCAAGATCGTGTGAATATCAGGGATGGAAACCCCGTGCCAATAATTGTTGACATCCACGGAGTACTCAACTAGAGACTAGACGTGCCAAATTACTAGCTTATCATTTCCGTAAGACATAGGCTAATTTTAAATCTAAAAAACTATATTTACTGGCAGTAAAACTCCTTACGATACTAAATACTAATACTTGTGAGATAGTACCTAAGATTATTTTCATGTTCATACAAACATGTAGCTAATCATTAAAAACGTACAGGTTGAATTCGATTAGCTCCTGGACGAAATACGCGTAGGCAATACCTTAAGCATGTCTTCAAACATACCATCTATGTCTTCAAAATATATGCCTATTAAAATACGGCGTTTTACTGTGTTAAGGTAGTTTTATCCAGCAGTTCCGTTGAATATATTAATTTGGTCTTATTTTACTCCATTTTACTTCCCTAATATCTTAGTCTTAAGGCGTTTGAAGGCTTAAGACTTAAAAGGCGTTAGCTTCTGATTTACAATATTAAAAATATAGTATTATAGTAAAATAGTGCTATTAAATTAACTTCTACCCCTAACATTATCTTACTGCAATCTATGTTATACTGCATTACAAAAATGTAAAGATTTTTATTTGTTAAACGGCATTTATAAAAATCGATGCGTTTGATTTTTGTGGTTTTTAGTAATAGTATATGCAAATTAATTTCGGCCGTCGTCGCGTCGCGTCGCCGTCTGCGTGGTCAGTGCGAATTGATGAGCGCCTTCTGTTTAAAGATACTTTTTGCGCACCATGTAGAACGATGATCTGTAGTGTAAATGAACCTACTATTTCTATTTTCACTATAAAATATATAAATGGCTCGTAGTGCCATTGACCATATAGTTGAAATAACAAAAATTTTAAACTGAACGGTTCGTAGTATCAACGCTGTAATTTTATATTTATTTAAAATAATACATTTTAGGTCCGTTTACTAACGATTTGTAGTGTAAATGGACCCTGAATTAT
Organism: Allygus modestus; assembly: GCA_963675035.1. Taxonomy (NCBI): domain Eukaryota; kingdom Metazoa; phylum Arthropoda; class Insecta; order Hemiptera; family Cicadellidae; genus Allygus; species Allygus modestus. Next base: position 407,454,396 of record OY776112.1, read on the forward strand.
TATTTTATTATTTAGACAGGGTCATAGAGCCAACGAGCTGTAGAGCAAATTAACCACTATTTTTGGTTATTTCAGAAGGGTCATTATTGTGTTAATAATCTGTAGTGTAAATTAACCCATGATATATTTTATTAAATATTTAGAAGTGTCATTGTGTCAACGATCTGAAGCGTAAATGAACCCTAACCATCGAGTTATCACTATAAAGCTTGACAAGTAGAATACACAATTAATTTACGTAATTGGAGCGTTAGGACTTCTCTGTTTAGTTAACACAATCATATTTTAATGGCTTTCAAACACCTTCTATTTACTTAAATATTAATAGACAAAAATGAAAGTAACATATTACTTCTGATCTTATAGAATATTTCTAAATAATTTTATCATTAAATTGATAAAATAATTACCATCAATCATCATCATCGTCTCATTGATGATGACAACAAACTATCAATATCATTATCATTACTATTATTCATTATCATTCATTTGTATACCAACTGTCAACTGTAACCTAAACCGATATAAATGTTAAAAGTATTTACTTATTTTAATTATTAATATTTTCATCATTGAAGAGAATACTTAAGTACTTGTAGTCCCTAGAATTATTATTCTATTGGCTTGATTAATAATAATTATTTTTATGGATATGTTAAAGTTGAGAATTAATAATAGAAAGTAAAACATTATTATTAGGGGTGTGCGAGTACTCGAACACGAGTATTTTAATACTCGAACTCGACTCGAAGTTTTGAAAAATACTCGAAAGTTCGAGCGAGTATTTCCCGCCGATTTCCGGACGATCGCTAACGATTACGACCAGCCAAAACGCGTAGTAACGGCCGCAAAAGGCGATCGCATCACGTGAAATCGGCCGAAAATGACGATCGCTAACGATTTCGACCGGCCAAAACGCGTATTAACGGCCGCAAAAGTCGATCGCAAATCGTAAAATCGGCCGTAAATGGTGAAGGAAAACATAATATCGGCAAAAGTAGCAACCGGGCCACTTAATATCGGCCTAACTAACGATTTTTCATCTAATATTGATTAAAAGCGATGTCTAGACCAGGTGATATTGGCCAAATGACAACCGAGCCGTTTTTTATCGGCTGGAAACGAATGTAAAACCGTGTTTTGTTTGACAATATGTAATCCAGTTTGATTGTACTGGCCAAAATGTTGTATGCATTTTGTACTCATGCATTAGAAACCATGTTTAGATGATCAAACCTAGAGTGGTATCCAAATCCCATTACACTATTTTAAACTACCAACTGATGGCAAATACTCGCTCGAAAATACTCGAAACTCGAAAATAACTGGCAACACTCGACTCGACTCGACTCGATAACAAAAAATCACTACTCGCACACCCCAAATTATTATACGTATAGATTATTTCTAAATAATGTTTCCTTGACATTGATCAATATTTGTTACAGAAACAATATACTAATGTTATTAATATTTACTTATTTTCATTGGCAATGTTTTCATTGTTAAAAAGCGTGCTTATGTATTTGTAATCCCTAGAGTTAATTTATTTGGCGTTGTTCATAAGATATATTTGTATAAGAGATAACCATGTTAAACTAGGTGCACAAGGTAATTTTCACAATAATTTTCCCACTAACAACATTCGTTATGTTCTATTAATAGTTACTATTAAAGTTTCCCCAAAGTGGTGTGGAGATATTTGGCTAACAGTATCATAATAATCACCAAGGTTTAATTGATAATGATAACATTGATTTCATAATTGGTTTTAGTGTTTTAGGTGCATATTGACTTGAAATTTAGGAAGTTTATTGCATTGCAGAAAATTTGGATTTCCCGAGCATCGACATTTATGCTGGAGAATATGAATGGTAATTATATTATGATTAAAATATCGGGGTTTTTCAACTAGACGTATTAATATTCATTAAATAAATGATACTCCGACTGGTGTACAGTGTGTCTAACCTCTCGGAAAATCACGTTACAAATTGATAACATAATACGTAGTTCAGCTTAGGCTGCAGTAGGAGATAACTAGGAAATATTAACTAACCGGTTTCCTTTAATTTCCCCATTTTTTAAACTTTTGAAATAACAAAGTTTTGAAATCATGGATACTTTTATAATATATCATTTGATTCCAAAATTACAAACCTACCACAAAACCAACCAAGCGGCGTAAGACCAATGCTACACATTTTACATTTTCACCTTGTTTTATTTTGAACCAACCAAAGTGCTTAGCTGTTTTACTATATTTCTCTATAAATAAATAAAAATATAAAGTAAATTCATTAAAATACCATTTTTGTTTGTTGTTGTTTTTTCTTCTGATCGATCCCGTAGTCTGACCGTCTGTTAGTTAAAGATAACTAATGAATGGACTACAAAGTTTGCACTAACTACTTGATTATTTCTCAATATCAGTCAACTATATTGTGAGGCACTCATGTAATCTCAAAAACTTGATTTTATATTTTGCTCTTTTAGCGAATTTCCCCTATAGGGAATTAGCGAATTTCCCCTATAGGGAAGAAGCTATTACCGTAGTCGGCATGGTAAGACCTAGGCCCGGGACCATGATAACTTTTCGTTTTGAGGTCCCCAGACCCCAAAAACACCATTCGTTTGAAACTGTATATATACATATATATATATATATATATATATATATATATATATATATATATATATATATATGTGTGTGTGTGTGTGTGTGTGTGTCCGTGAGCACGATAACTCTCGTAAAAATTATCCGATTTTGATGAAATTTGGTATAAACGTGTAAAGCAGCATTTATGACTTTAAGTTCGAAAACCAGCCAGATCGCTTTCTCCTAAGGGGTATTTTGGGGGGGGTTTTGTACCCCAAAAATGGGTTTTTTGAATTTTTTACATATAATTTTGGAAATAGTCAAATTTTAGTTTTTCCCATTGGATTCAGCTTAAAAAAACACACAATTTGGTATTTTTATCATTTCTCTACGTCAATTGGTTAACGAGATATTGAAAGTGCTAAACACAGTACGTTGTCTAATGTTATTCTTATGGAGGAAAATAAAAAATTTATATCTCGCTTATTTATGAACATATACTGACGAAACTTGGTATACGGCTTCATCTGGTTGTGGACCATTGATATTTGCTCAAAAAAAAATTTTTACCAAAGGCTCCCGTAGCAGCAAACCTGCTTACTCAGCCCCATGTTATTCTTATGGAGAATAAGTAACGTGTTATCTCCCTTAATTATGAAAATAAATTAATTGAATTTGGTATGTGACTTCACCTAGTTGAGTTATATTGATATTAGCATAAAACCCCATTTTTTGTGTTCCTTGCTTCAGCAAACCTGCATACTCAGCCTCCATGTTATTCTTATGGAGAATAATTAAAATGTCATAAATCGTTTATTTATGAATGTATATTGATGAAACTTGGTATGTAGCTTTATGTGGTATTAAGATAAATATAAATGCATTGGAAATTCGCTGAGTACGCAGGTTTGCTGCTACGGGGGTATTTTTATTTTACATTAGCTAAGTGTTCTAAATAAGTATCACGTACAGTATTTCTATTTCTTACATTTTAAAAACTGATACATCATTATTCATACTTATTCACTGAAGATAGATTTTCCTCAAATACAAGGACTATCTGGTAAACTTTTAACTGAATTTCATTGCAGATAAATACGTTAAACACATTCAATCAACACATATTCAAATAGTTGCTCACTTTAGTGTATCGTAACTATTGTTTACTTTGGATTTCAATTGTTTTGATATTGTTTTGTGAGTTATGCAACGTTTCGGTTCAGTTTAATGACGAAGATTATACGATTGATTATTGATTTCATTTATGTTTTAATTAAAGTCAATTCATTATAACCCAGTGAGTCTACATCAGTAAATTGAGTCTTTATGACTAATAAACTGAATCCAACCAACTGACAACCATTCTGCAACTAGCGTATTTTACCATATTTTCTCAAAAGCTAATCAACTAGATGTTTGAAATACGAATATTACTTAAATTTATAGCAACTATTAACAGATGCTTTTACGGAAAAAGTAGCATTTAAATTTAGCATTACAATAAGTAAACAGTAAGTTTGGATATCAATGTTAAAATGATTCAAAAGTTTGGTGACCATAAACATTTTCCAGGACAAAAGATCAAATGTCTTTTACCTACTCCTTTACTTCAAATTATAAACCATTGCAAGACTATCTTTCAATTGTACAGCCTTAGTTAAGGCTTACTCGAGGCTAGAGATTTATATAATCCTGGTGTTTTGAAATGAGGGGGTTTTGAATATAAACAATTACAATGTGGTGTCACACTACGAGTTTCCCTCATTGACTAGATATAGATTATATTGCTCTGCAACTTCATTTGGAGTTGGGGAATTAACCTAAGGTAATTTGAGTAACTTAATCAGTTTATAATAAGATTTATTATTTCGTAAATCTGGGGCACATTAATTTGTTAAGAGTTGAAAAATACAGTTTAGGACAGTGTGTAGTCATCGTCCTCCCAAATTAATAGTTGCAGTTCAATGTAGTTGGTTGATCTCAGTTCATAGGTTGTAAAGCATTCACTACTTTCATTATAAGGTTCCAGTATTTGCAGTGGAAAACATTTTCTAGGTTCTTTATTTTGCACCAGTTTTTGGTTGAAAAACAATTAAAAGGTTTGATTGATATATTTTTGACTCGTTGCCATTATAATAAATAAAAACTTCATCATTTACCAGTAATTATTTATGTAATTATAAGTCATTTTTATAATATAAAATACAAAACTATATAGTTTGTTTACATCTCAATAAATCAAATTTGCCAACACACTCAGCTAATTTATCAATGGGATGGATATAACATTAACAAATACCCCCGTCGCAGCAAACCTGCGTACTCAGTGAATTTCCAATGAATATATATGTCTTAATATTACATTATGCCTCTTACCAGAATTCATAAGAAATATATTCATAAATAAGCGATATTTTAAATATTCATTATTCTCCATAAGAATAACATTAGGGATGAGTACGCAGGTTTGCTGCAACAAGGAACACAAAGTAATGGGTTTTTATACAAATATCAATAGAACTCATCTAAGTGAAGTCACATACCAAGTTTGATCCATATACATTGGTTTGATCTATAAGCGATGTATAACATTTTTATTATTCTCCATAAGAATAACATGGGGACCGAGTACCTAGATTTGTTGCTTCGGGAACCATAGGTGAAAAATTGGTTTTTGGTTCAAACAACAACAAACCACAACCAGATGAAGCGATATACCAAGTTTCATCAGTTAATGTTCATAAATAACCGAGATATATAATTTTTCTTTTTCTCCATAAGAATAACATTGGACAACGTACTGTGTTTAGCACTTGTAATATCTCAGTAACCAATTGACGTAGAGCGATGATCAAAATACCAAATTGTTTGTTTTTTTAAGCTGAATTCAATGGTATAGATTAAAATTTCATTTAAATAACAATTACATTTGCAAACTCCTAAAAAAGGTTTGGGGTACAAAACCCCCAAAAACCCCCCTTCGGATGGTGCAATTTGTCTGGTTTTCAAACTCGTTCAAATAAATGGTACTTTACATATTTGTGCCAAATTTTATTAAGATCGGACTTTTTTTACGAGATTTATCGTGCTTACGGACACATATAATAACGGATATATATACATATATAACAATTTGAACGAAAGGTGTTTTTGGAATCTGGGGACCTCAAAACGAAAAGTTATCATGGTCTCGGGCTTAAGTCTTACCATGAGACCTACGATAATAGCTTCTTCCCTATAGGGTAAATTCGCTAAAACGTGTTCAATAGTATATTGATATCCCGTCAAACCACAATCATGTTTGTGTCAGATAGCGACAATTCGTTGAAACACTGGCACAAATGATATCTACACTTAGCGACCACCGAAACCGGATGGCTTCCTTATCTCAATAGGAAATCGGAAGGACGGTAAAATCAGAGGCATACATCGTACCAGCTGGCTTTGGTTGCTATATGTGATACAATCAATGTCAACTCCAGAAGCTGGCCTGTGCCATCAGCCGTGAAATAACATCTGTTAGCAATCACCTGAACAGCTGACTGCAGCCAACGGTGCAATATTATTGGTTCTTTTCTACAGTTAAATAAAAAAGTTGTAGTCCTACCAACTGTAATGTGAAATGTAGCCCTAACTAACATGCTAAGAAGTACACCTGATCCACAAATGTATCACATAAAATTATTCATAAATGAAAGATAAAATCATTTTAAATTACTTTTTTAAACATTTATTTCATGTAAGGAAGTTTACACAATTTTAGCGTAGGACATTATTAGCTTTTGTATATATGAATAACACAAGAAACGTATCTTCTGGTGTGTTATGACTGGAAAAGGTGATTACGATTTTAATATATTTATATATATAATTTTTATTAAAGCTGGAAAATTAATATATTAATGTATTAAATATTTTATAAACATATACTTATGTCGTTTCGGTAAAATTTTACAAAGTAAGAAATTTATCTGTAAATAAAATATCCGAATTTAACATCGAAAAAGATACAAAGTAAATGGGAATACATAATTTAACTTGTCTTCCCATTTAGGTCGTATATGAAATAAACGTACAAGTCTGTACATAATTTACATGTTATTTTTCAACAATTTCTACGTTTGACTGAGCAGCATGTCAATTGTCTGTACAAACGGGATTCAATAAAGTTTAAACTTAAGTTTGACGAATCAACTGACACGATTTTTTGATCCGTAACTTTAAATTTTATTTCTCGTTTGTACACTGAATATGTTCAAACATATGTCAGCATTACCTGCTATTCAATTGAACACTGATATGCGCCACTCCCGTTTAAAAAATATCTTTGGTAGATAGTGGCTACTTTTGAATGTGTATTATGTGCTTTGAATTCATGAAAAATCTGTTCCAGTTGTGGATCGTACTGGGATTTACTTGTTATAGAGCAGCCTAAGTATTATGCTTAAGAGTAAATTTCAATCCAGACTGATTTCGATGTTCGATGTAAACAGTGAAAAACTTTATAAAATTTAGTAATTGTTTAGGTTTGTTTCAGAATTATAACAAATTAAGCTATTTTTCTTTTGAATCATGATAAACAGTTTACTTGTAGTGTTTGCATATACTATTAACTTTTATAATAAAACGTAAAGGGCTAAATCACTTCATGGTGTTTATTTTTATTTTAAATTGTAATCAATAGTTTTGCGTTTACATGCATCGATTCATTATAAGTTGATCAAGGTTTAGGTAGATTAGGTTGACTTATGATAGGTTAGGTTAGGTCACGCTATTTACTGCCTAACCATTCATGACATTCATATGTCAATACTTGTAAACAGTATAATAAAATTCATATTTGTGCTTTCATCGGATACTGCGTAAAAAATACTTGTGTGTAATTTCATAATTTTGTAAGGTACATTTTATAGGGTGCAGTTAAGAGTTTTGGGGCCAACAGTAATTTTATTGCACTGAAACAATCGGGAGAGACTACGAATAATACATTACTCTCTGGAGAGCGATGCACGTCATTGGCCGGGGCGGGAAAACAACACCACGGAGTGCTCAGAATACTAACACGATGTTCTTTATCGGACACAGACTACAAAGCGTAACAGCAAGGCTCGGTATACACATATAGTAGCACCATCGATTACAATTACACCGAAGGTATGTTATAAGTTATCAGTAGGTATGAAAAAATAAATTTAAAATTTCAATAGGAGACAATTAATTGTTGTTGGTGGATAAAGGCACTAGAACTTCGCACGAAGCACGCTTACATGAGGGAAGTGAATTTCCTTATTAAAACTTAAAAATATCAAATAAAGGGGTTGAACCAACACTGGTTACATTTTTTGAAAATTTTAAAATTTTATTTTTTGGCTGTTTTTATGCTTCTGTTTATATTTAAATTCACTAATAAGATGCCAATGTTGTACATTATAAAGCTAGCACGAGGTATTGTCGGGATAACAAGTTAATGTAGGGGTATGGGGGGTGATAAGACGATATTAAGACATGAAAAACAGCCTTTTCCAGTGTAAAATCCCCATAACACAACGTACTGTATTTTGACAGTTAACATTTGCTTTAATAACTCGGTAAGTACTTGTGCTATAGTGATGAGGGAGGGCTTAAAATCTTCGGCTTTTTACGTACAATAAGTTAATATGCAATAAGTGTACATTTAGGGCTTTTCTGGCCCTTTTTGGGTCCAAAAACTCAAATTTTGAAAACTTAAAATCCCAAAAAGGGGGTTAGAGTTTTCCGGTTGTTTTGTCCAACGAACTTGTCCAACTGATTATAAAAAAATGTCTCTACCAAATTTCAAGTAAATCGGACAAAAATTGCGACCGCAAGAGTGCGAACACATACATATATATAACGTTTTTAGCGACCCCCCCAAAACGTGTCCAGGAGGTCACGTTAGGAACTTCTATGGTGGTCCCGGGCATAAGTTTCACCGTGCGGATCATACTAATAGGTCACTTTTCCATCGGAAATTCACTAATAAAATTTTACTTCACAGCGGCACCTATAGTTAAAATCACTGACTTTTTGACTGGCATAACCCAGAATATACACCCATCTTTTTTAATTCATTTGTGATACGTGATTGGCAATATTTGTTTATATATATTAATGAGCCAATGAAAATGACTCCTTCAACTATTGAACTTTAATGGGTATTCTTGGGGGTGAGGGGTCAGCGAAAGCGCCTCAGGGAGGGGGAAGGGTCCTCACTCCAAGACCGCTGTGACTCGGTTGCCCTTCTGGCGACCGTACTGTGATATTTAATCACAGCCTTCTAGGGGTACCTCTGTTTTTCACAAAAGGCGGCGGATCTAGACTTGGCGGTCGAAAAATTGCCCGTGAGTTTGGGGAGCAGCTGCTCACGTAGGGTGCTGGGGCGGAGGTGAAGAGCACCAGAATGGCCTGGCACCTGTTAGCAGAGGGCTGAGTCAAGGTGTTGGCTGAAAGGTCTCTGCACTGCCACCTGGAACTGGTATGTGCGCAGCGGTTCCAGTACTGACCTGGGGACGAGTGTAGGAGTTCAACTCCGAAAAGGGCCCAGTATCGGACATTGGTGGGCGGAGTGACATTCACGGAATGGCCGCCAAACTGCAAACTTGAGGAGAAGGGGTTTCAGACACCATGGCTGACGGTAAACATTCGGAACTACCCCAGGTGGGTCGGCGTCTCGGCGCTCAATCCCACCCCCCCTCTCAGGGGGGCTTGCCCGTGGATTCTGGGGAGGGCAACCAACAGCTTGTTACTAATGAAACCTGCGTTGTTTCAGTTGCAAGTGGAGGAGGGGCGGCTTTCTCCGGTGGGGATCTGACAGAGACCCCTCGGAGCGCCCCTTCAACTACAATGGACACGGATCTGCTGGAGGAGGCTCATAGGGTCGTCCAGGCGGAGACGGAATCTTCTTCTGACCAGGATACTCTGGGCACCAATGTGAATGCTGTTTCAGGCGACATTCTTGACAACGCCTACTACTTTTCCCTTCCCAAGGAGGAGCGCCGTCACTTGAACTCGGAGCGACAGCGTCTCAGGAAGGCGAAAAAGAGGGCGGAAGGGAACTGGCTCCCAGAGAGAGAGTACCGGAAGCTCAGGCCAAGAGAAAGAGGTCTGATGGCACCCCCAGTCCGGCAGGCGGGGGTAATTATCAGGGTGTCTCGCCTTTGCGTAGAGTCACGGGCTCGGAGCATAGGATCGAGGCCCCTGCTAAGAGGCCTCGTCGCTGGGACGTCCGCCCTTCCGGGAGAGCTGACCAGGTTGCTCCTGCGGGCGGTTCGGGTACTGTGGGGTTGACCTTCAAGGAGCAACTCACCTCTAGCAAGTTGGCGATTGTTCCTGTGGAGTTTCCTGACATCAGACTAACTGAGGATGATTGTCTTTTGTTAAGGGGCAAGCTCCTGACGGCTATCAGGTCAAATGGTGGCGCAGTGGGTCCTCTTCAATTTCACAAGGTCTTCTCGGAGCAAGGAGCTCTCGTCGTTGTGTGTGGAAACGATGTAACTAATGCTTGGGTCAAACAGGTCTTCAACGATATGGAGTACCGCGAGGGGGCTAAGGTGATTGTGGGGGACTATAAGGATCTCTTACGTACTGTCAAGATCCTCTTGCGGGTGGACGCCTTGGATCTCGCTTTGGATGTGAGTCAAAAGGAAACCCTCAACCTTATTGGTGAACAAAACTCTGGAATTGACACTTCTGTGTGGAGAGTTGTCAGTTGCAGGAAGGAGGAGCTTAGCCAGACCCTGGTTCTACTGATAGATGAACCAAGTGCTCAGGTTCTGAAGGATAGAGGATGGCAGATCTTTCTAGGGTTATCGAGGGTATCTTTCAGGGTGCTTTCGTGGGCAAACAAGGTTCTCCCTAGTGATGATCAGCCTCATACAGTCGAACCTACAACACAGTAAGGCAGCTACGGCTGTTTTTACTGTGACCACGGCTAACAGGGCCGTGGATGTGGCACTGATCCAAGAACCGTGGATTAGGAATGGTAGAATTGCAGGTTTGGGCGCATCTGGTGGCCGAAGCATTTGTGGCAGTTCTGCAAACACAAGAGCTAGCATTTGGGTCAGAAATGGGCTTGCTTGCTTTCCGGTTCTTGCACATTGTTCCAGGGATATTGCCACAGTGAGGATGGTGTGTGGGTCTTCTGGGAGACCAATCCTGCTGGCATCAGTGTACATGCCGGGTGACTCCGACTTGGTGCCACCGGCGGAGTTGAGAAGGCTGGTGGACTTTGCGGCCTCATCAGGGATTGAGCTGTTGGTCGGTTGTGACTCAAACTCCCACAACTCTGTGTGGGGGTGTAAGGACACAAATGCTAGAGGTAGGGCATTTCTAGATTACATTGCATCCAGTGGGTTGATGGTTGCCAATATTGGTTCTGAACCAACTTTTCAGAGTCGCATTGGTCAGTCGGTCATAGACCTCACACTGGTTTCGGAGGGGCTACAGGAGAGGATACTGGGTTGGCAGGTATCCCTGGAGCCCTCTCTGTCTGATCACAGGCATATCCTCTTCAAGGTAGGTGACTGCTCTCCTGAATTTCTCTCATTCAGGAACCCAAGGAGGGCGGATTGGACCTCCTTCAATGAAAAACTGAGGGTAAGATTGGATCCTCAGACCCCTCGGATCAGGGATACTGCTGAGCTTGATCGTGTCGCGGTCCTCCTTGGCGGGGCGATTGTCTCCTCCTTTGAGGAGTGCTGTCTGCTGTCGGGATTTAGGCGCTGCAAGGGGTCGAGTTGGTGGAACTCTGAGCTTGCCAGTCTGCGGAGAAGGGTAAGAGCTCTTTTCAGGAGGGCAAAATCCCGGAACAACTGGGACCGGTATCGATATCACGAGATGTTGACCAAATACAACCTCGCCGTCAGGAGGGCTAAAAGGCGGTCCTGGAACAGTTTTTGCAGCAATGTGGAGAGCATGAGGGAGACCTCTAGGCTCTACAAAATATTGGTGAGGGACAGATCCCTTGAGTTGGGCTCTCTTGAGGGGCCTGATGGGGTGTTGGTCCATCATCCGCAGGAGGTGTTAAGGCTCATGGCCAGCGTGCACTTTCCTGGCAGCTACTTGCTTCAGCAACCTGAATTTGGGGAGGATTCTCGTGCGGCTGGCCGGGCCTGCGCTTCGCGTTGGGCTACGGCCGGTCGGGTGGTGACTCTCAGCAGAATCAGGTGGGCTGTCAATTCTCTCAGTCCCTTCAAGGCGCCGGGTCCGGATGGTGTTAGGCCGGTATGTCTTCAACAGGGTCTTGAAATACTACTCCCAGTTCTCTGTGGGTTGTTCAGAGCAAGTCTGGCTCTTGGACACATTCCATCTTCATGGTGTTCCTCGAGGATTGTTTTCATTCCTAAGCCCGGTAAGGATAGGTATACTGACCCAAAGTCCTTCCGACCCATCTCCCTGTCGTCTTTCCTTTTGAAGACTCTGGAGAAATTAGTGTTAAGGCACGCTTGGGACACAGCCTTGCGGACATCGCCTATTCATTCCAACCAGCATGCCTACATTCAAGGTAGGTCATGTGATTCTGCCCTGCATCAGCTTGTGGGTAGGATAGAGAAGGCCATAGGCTGCAAGGAGGTTGCAGTGGGTGCTTTTCTTGACATCCAGGGGGCCTTTGACAACACTGCAATAGAGGCAGTGTTGCGTGCCGTCAGGGCGCGGGGCCTAGGTAAGGTGATCTGTAGGTGGATCGAGGCTCTTCTTCGAGGTAGGAGGGCTAAACTTTCGCTTCACGGTGAGACGGTCGAGGTAAGGACGGCCAGAGGCTGTCCTCAGGGGGGGTTTTGTCCCCCTTGTTGTGGAATTTGGTTGTTGATGATCTCATCCGGAATCTCAATGACAGCGGCGTTTTTGCCCAAGGGTACGCTGATGATATCGCTATCCTGGTGATAGGTAAGTTCAACAACACAGTCACAGACCTCATGAACTCTGCATTGAGGGTGGTGGGCCGTTGGTGTGGAGAGGTTGGTCTCTCCGTCAACCCTTCAAAGGTTGTTTTGGTTCCCTTCACGAGGAGAAGGAATATTGTGGGGATCGGGCCGTTCAGGCTGCAGGGATCCACCATTGTTCCTCAGGACCAGGTGAAGTATTTAGGAGTCATTCTGGACAGGACCCTTTAATGGGGGCCGCAGTTGCAAAGGGTCATTGATCGAGGCAAGTGGTCCCTATTTGCTTGCAGGCGGATGATAGGATCGACCTGGGGGCTTAGGCCCAAACTAATGCATTGGCTTTATGTTGCAGTAGTAAGACCGGCGATGACGTTCGGATCCATCGTTTGGTGGACGAAGCTGGAAGCTGGCGTGGCGATGCGGAGGCTTGCGGGCGTTCAGAGGCTTGCAGGCCTACTCGTCACTGGAGCTCTCAGTAGCAGCCCAGGTGCCACTTTGGAGTGTCTCCTTGATCTTTTGCCCATAGACATTCATATCAAGATGGTGGCTAGAATGGGTGCATACCGTCTCCAGTGTGAGAACCTCTGGGTGTTGCCGGGCGAACCACTTGGCCACACAAAGATCATTCAGGTGGTTCAGAGTGAGGTCTTGGACATGCCCTCTGATCATCTTCCCACAACTTTTTCCTTCAGCAGGTCGTTCCGGGTGCGCTTTCCCAGCAGGGACGACTGGAGCGAAGGTGCTTGTCCGCTCCCTCCTGGAGACCGAGTGTGGTTCACGGATGGTTCCAAGTCTAGGAGCGGGTCGGGTGCTGGCATCCACGGGGTGCAGGATGGTGTCAGTCTCGGGGTGCCAATGGGTTATTTTCCTACTGTGTTCCAGACGGAGATTACCGCCATCATGGAGTGTGCGGGGGAGATTCTGAGGAGGGGTCAAGAGGGCCTCTCTATCAGCATCTTTTCTGACAGCCAGGCTGCTCTGAGGGCGCTGGACTCTTTTGAGTTCAGGTCTAGGGTTGTCTGGGATTGTTACAAAACAGTGTCTTGTGCTGGAATACGCAACATGGTCACTCTTTGTTGGGTGCCTGGTCACTCAGGGATCGTGGGTAATGAGGTGGCGGACAGGCTGGCTAACGCGGCTGCCTCCCTGGCTCCCATGGGCCCTCCCCCTTTTTGTGGGATATCTCGTTCTTGTGCTTCGCAGGTGATCGGCGCTTGGGCTCGGGATTGTCACAGAAGGAGATGGGCAAGGCTCCCTCTACATAGGGTCAGCAAGCTCAACCTCCAGGGACCATCTCAGCAGGTCACAAGGAATCTCCTGGATCTCAGTAGGCTGGACATTAGGCGGATCACAGGTATGATTACGGGTCATGGTCACCTTAGGAAACACCTCTCTCGGATGGGTGTCTTCAATGGTGACACTGCATGCAGGAAATGTGGGCAGTACGAGGAGACTGCAGACCATCTGCTCTTCGATTGCGATGAGCTTAGGGAGGTAAGGGCTTCAACTCTGGGATCTATGATCAGGGGTGGATACCTGCCTCCTGAGGAGCTCGTCGACAGGATGATGCAGTTCATCAGGCTCTTGAACCTGGAGGAGTACTGATACCTTCTCAGTTCTTTCTTTCTTTCTTTCTTCCTTTCTTCTTTTCGGGGGTGCGCAATAAGCCCAGTGTGGCTGATGTGCCTTGGGACCTAAGTCCGCCCCTTTTGATGATGATGATGATGAATGGGTATTCTTTAGATTTTTATAATCAGTTATTTTGGATTTAACTATCCTAGTGCAGGTCAAATAAATATGTGTTTTTCCAGGTCAGAGAAGTGAGTCGGTTGTATTTATAATTTAGGGACTTTTAATAATATTGTGTTGCTGCAATACAGTTTTTGTTTGTCTACCAAAGCCCCACTGGCGTTCTTAGACATTTCTTAAACAATAAAACCATGGTTTTGTTATTATATTAGGTCAACCCGGTCTAATGAATCACTAACATTGCATCCCTTATAATTGTTGTAATAGTAAAATTGCCCAATAACAAATATAAGGGATCCAGTTTTTAATTTGCAAACTTTCGTTGATTTTTCTAAGGATCGTTCTGGTTAACCTCAAAGCATTAGTCGAGTGCCCTAACGCTACCCAGCAACTTACATACACCTCGTGGGGAAACCCCCCTTCTTGTAAGAATAAAGTTTAGGTCAGAATTAAGTTACTATTAAAAATAAAATTGATTAGTGAATTTCCTATGGAAAAGTGAACTATTAACATGCCCCGCACGGTAAAATTTAAGCCCGGGACCACCATATAAGTTCCTAACGTGACCACCTGAACACGTTTTGAGAGATCTCTAAAACTTTATATACATATATATGTATATATATATATATATATATGTGTGTGTGTGTGTGTGTGTGTGTGTGTGTGTGTGTGTGTGTGTGTGTGTGTGTGTGTGTGTAGTCACACTCTAGCGGTCGCAGTATTTGTCCGATTTACTTTAATTTGGTAGAGACATTCCTTTTCTATTCAGTTGGACAAGTTTGTTGGGCAAAACAATCGGAAAACTCAACCCCCTTTTTGGGGATTTTAAGGTTTAAAATTTTAGGTTTTTGGGTCCAGAAAGGGTCAGAAAAACCCCAAATGTACACTTATTGCACATTAACTTATTATACGTAAAAAGCCAAAGATTTTAAGCCCTCCCTCATCATTCTAGCACAAGTACTTACCGAGCTATTAAATCAAATGTTAATTGTCAAAATACAGTACGTTGTCGTATGGGGATTTTTCACTGAAAAACGCTGTTTTTCATATCTTAATATCGTTTTATCGACCCCCATACCCCTATTCCAACTTGTTATCCCAACAATATCTCCTTCTAACTTTATAATGTACAACATTGGCATCCTATTAGTGAGTTTAAATATAACCAGGAGCATCAAAACATCCGAAAAACAAAATTTTTCAATTTAAAAAATGTAACCAGTGTTGGTTTAAACCCTTTATTTGATATTTTTCAGGTTTTAATGCGGAAACTCACTTTCCTCACGTCAGCGTGCTGCGTGCGATCTCGTTTTCATTCTTACCGATGCTATTCACCTTAAAAAGATTTTACTTTGGGCAAAAATGAGTAAAGCAAGTTAAAGAATCGTTATCCTTACCAGAAATTGTCTTACTGAAGCGTGTTGTGTCCAAGAGGCCCTCGTTACTAATTGGAACCCTCAGACTTTGTGACGTAGACAGCCCTCCCATCCCCCCATCCCCCTCCACCCGACACGCCATAACCAGCAGGCTATATGGAGGTTACAAAAGTACCAAGTGATACGTTTTCACGAATCAGCAATCGTAATTTGAGGTCTACAATTGACCACTATTTATCTTGAAAACTCGTAATCATTTAAATTTAAACTGTGAAGAATGACTTATAATCTAACTTCAAATTTCCGTAACTATTTGTCTGGCAACTTCAAATAACATAATTATTTTCACATGCCAAATATGTAAGTCATACAAAATATATAGAGCGACGTAGATTTATAGAATGCAATGTTCTACGTTTTATAATTAGTTCTAACTCAAATTAAATTAGTAACTATTGGCTTACAGGGGCTATAGCCCCTAACTAACAAACTGTTTTTGTGTCAGAGGATAATCACAGCTGATCATTAGTTCATTTTGCTTATTAATAAAAA
The DNA here is from genome assembly GCA_963675035.1 of Allygus modestus. Taxonomy (NCBI): domain Eukaryota; kingdom Metazoa; phylum Arthropoda; class Insecta; order Hemiptera; family Cicadellidae; genus Allygus; species Allygus modestus. Next base: position 407,470,577 of record OY776112.1, read on the forward strand.
CTGTAGTGATATTTCCATAAGAAAATCATTGGATCTTTGAAGTCCAGTGGGGCGTAGCCAACGTAATTGTTGACATTTCTGATAGTTTTCCCACTGTCCTTGGCCCTCAAGCTTTAAAATGAATCGTCATAACCTAACTTAACTTCTTCCTAGCTCGAAATATTTCGTGGGGACCGATTCGCTTACGGAATTAAATATATAGATAAGTCAATAAGTCCCTCTTGTAGGGTGGTAAATATTTATGTATGTTTATTTGGGGATATTTTTATTTAAATAAATGTTCGGTAGCATAAGTGTCTCCGAAAAAGCTTTTATGTTCATTTCGTTTGTTTTGTTATAAATCTTTAAAAAACAAAACGTATCTTAGAAATACATAGCCGAATGAAAACTGTTATTTTATTATTATTTATTATAATTACATGTTTTTATAATCATACTGAAGTTTGAGTATTAGTAGTATTTACGGTATTTCCAAACATATTTCCCTTGGGTTTGGTTTGCATTATATCAAGATTATTATAATCAAGTTTATTATAATCAAGATTTCAGTTAGGTGGACCTTATTATTTACGAACATACTGAAATTGTCGAAATCACCCTCACTATAGGCATGAAAGAAAAGTGCAAAGTTTATATGGTCAATTCGTTAATAACCATGTGCGGTTAGGACCATACTGGTAAAAAAAACCTAAACAGGGCGTGTCCAGTAAGCAGATTAACCTTTACATAAGATTTTCTAGCGGTTACCAATGACAAGGTTGACGACAGGTTATGAAATTGGTCTATTTGACCGGCGACAATGTTCACACTAAGGTTTCAATGACAAGGATTATGTTTTTAACCTTGTAAAAACCTTGGTTATAAGTTGTTCGTTGTAAGGTTACTGTACTAATTTTGCAAATGGTATAAACGGAAACATTTTGACGAAAATGGTATGAAATTCATGGTTTAACTGGGTGCAAGAATGTTCATTGCTAGGTCAGTTTCTATGGAGGAAGCACTAAACCAATCCATTCCCTGCCGTACATACAGTCTTGTAACAATGCCGCCGTGCTTTCAATCGTAATGGACTGTGCCGACGACTGTATTGTTGCTTTTGAAATGTAACAAATGAAACTTGAAAATGGATTTTACATCAGAAACTGCATTGCTTGGACTATTTATATACTTCCCTCTAACTTCATTTATATTACAATATTTTACTTCCATTACTCCTACAATATGCCTACTTTGAATGATAATTATAAAACAGCTGCTTATTGATCAACCCGATCTAAGGTTAATGTCAATGTTAGGGTTTATAGTTTAAAAGCTAGCATGTCTTGGACATTTTATGGACACGGTTGAGACATAATAGATTGTAAAACGTTATTTGAGAAACAATGGTTATCCATTTAAGTACAGTAATATCAATGTGTATCATGTTAAAGACTAAACTATAAACTCTTTCAAATGCGATTGTCTGTGCGTTTAAGTTGCGGAATATCGCAATAGCTATCGCACAGATTATTCAATGGATGTATTTTAACACGTTTTTATTGTTTGTTAAATGTTCCAAAGACATTCTTACGATTGCCAGCAAATACAAAAGATTTCGAATTATTTTTGCTTAAGATTGTTACAAGGTTTAGTTGGTATGGTAATGCATTATCATGAAAACAGGGCTTCTTTCCTTTAGCATTGTTAGCGAATTCCCCCTATAGGGAAGAAGCTATTACCGTAGGTCTCATGGTAAGACTTAAGCCCGAGACCATGATAACTTTTTCTTTTGAGGTCCCCAGATGCCAAAAACACTATTCGTTCAAATTTATATATATCTATAATATTATAAAGAAGAGGTGGTTTCTGTCTGTCTGCCTGTCTGTCTGTCTGTCTGTCTGTCTGATGTTCCGGGTGAACGCAAAAACTACTTAACCGACTGGACTGAAATTTTACACAAAGGTAGATCTTGAACCCATGCAACACATAGGCCTATTCACTTCCTTAAAATCCCCTCGGGCTACGCCCCGTGAACGTTCTAAGTTTCAATGTTTACATTTCATAAGAAAGTAAACATTCAGAAACTGTAATCCGAACAGCTGAGGGCACTTACATTTGACAGCTTAAAGAGCAGAAGCAAGAACAACAGCTGTTTCAAGCTAACTAAAATGCAATTTGCATTGACTATAGAACGGGTAAGGAAAACCCCTGTGCGAAGAACGTGTACATCAAGTATATATATATATATTTATTTCAATATACCGTATAATTAATCTATATAAATAAAATTAGAGTTTTGTCTGTACATTGCTTGGAATTATGAAATTTTTGCATATTTTCACGTTTTACACCCTAGGGAAACCAAAACAAATCTTATCTCAATTTATGTCTGACTGTCTGTCTAACTGCCGGTAACGCTTAAGGACGGGTTTTTGTTCGCTTTTCACTGGAAAACGGGTGAACTGACATTAATGAAACTTTGTTTCTTTGTTCTATATATGTGTGAGAAGGTTTTAGGGCACTATAAACTGGCATACGCCTTTTTTTAAATAATGGCAGCCGCTCAAAAACCTGATTTTGTGCGGTTTTGGTCATGTTTTGTTCGCTTTTCACAGGAAAACGGGTGCACCGATTTTTATACAACTTTATTCTATGTTCTATATGTGCGTTAGAAGATTTTAGGCTAATTGGATTGTTTTCAATTACCTTAGGACACTGCCCCATAGGGCTTCTAAGATCCTATGCTATTCTTATGGACAAAGTATTTATTTATATTGAACCAGATGATGGCATAGTTATTCTATAAATAGGTTTTTTAGTTCTTTTTTAAAACGTTGAGTAAAGATTGGTAATAAATAATATAAGTGGATATATGATCTAAATCTATATTTGTCAGACTCATGCACTCACTGACATAGTGATCACTTTATCTAAGAAACGACAATGTCTATTGAAGATAAAATTTTGGATGGTGGTTCCCCTTATGCTGCAGATTCACAATAAGAATACGTTTAAAAAAGTCCTATAGGGTTCTTCACTAATTTACTTTTATGACAATTGTATGAGTATTAGTACTTTCTGGACCTTTGTAAGTTACATTTCGGTAGGAACATAACTAATTCATCAGAAAAAAACGCAGCCTATTCCTGTCACGAAAATGTTTATGTGCTTCGCCCCCCGGAATTTCAAAATACAATATTTTAACAATCTTGCACATACTCTTGGACTGATGGATCTGAAATTTGGTAGGAATGTAGCTGATAGGTCAGTGCAGACATTTACCTACTCCAGACACAAATATACTCAAGGACTCTGGCCCAATGGCCTTTAATATAAGCGCGTTAGTCATAACACAAAAACTAAAAAACCAGTAGAGCTGAAATTTGATGCCTTAAAGGAAATAAGAAACAACATCATGGGGAGTCACGGTGTTGTTCTCTGGAGATCTCACACAGACCCTTTGTCGTAAGTGAGACATTAGTGGACGAGTCTACGCCTCTCTAAAAATATATTTTATGTAGCCGACCACTGAGCGTCTGAACTTAACAGTAAATATGAAAATGTATTTTTGAGAAGATTAAGGGGTTGATCAGTTTTCTTATGTGCTTTTAAAAGTTGAGATTGGGACATTGGAAAACAAATTAAGGTCTCAGAAACATCTATCTCGGCACTATCGATGAATCACAGGATTTATTGATTAACAGTTTGTTACACCGAGGTTCATAAACAGTTTAATCTGGAAAGTGCCTGGCTCTGTGATTTTGCCATCCTCACGTCCACCAATGAACAAGCAACGGAGATCAACACAAATGTAGGTCTATTCCAAAGGGAGGAACGAACATATACAATATTTAATACCATTCATTTAACCATGACCACTGTTAGAACAGTTCGTATATATTGATTTACATTTATTTAAATAAAATCAAGTAGTCATATGTTTTTAAAACATATGATTTTTCCAAGTTTAAATTGTTTATTTACAATTATATTGAAAACAGGACCTGGCAAGAATAGTGATTTTAAAAGTGGTTTGTCAATGTTTTTAAAGTTTAATGTTTCGTTACATTACTATTAATTTATTGGAATGTAAAGATTAATGTATCAAAGTATTTAAATGTTAAATCAAACAGGGTTAATATTTTGTTGTACTTGAGTTCTTTTATTTCTAAAATCGAATCCAAAGTGTTACGTGTACCGATTTGGAGTAGCAAAAACCACACCGTACCCGACAGAGTTCCTCGACTTGGCAGCAGTACCCGAACTATCTGCCATAGTATATTTCGTTAACTTTAATTTAATTCTACTTTAAAAGTGTAAAATGTAATTTTAATATTGTAAAACTAATTGGGTTGTTAATATTTTTAGTTAATCTGCCATTTATGTACAACCCGTACGAAGGACGGGTACATCAGCTAGTGTATATATATAATAATATCAACATTTTAAAAAATTATTATTATTATCAGCAGCCCTAATCAATCAGAAATATTCAATATATATATATATATGTGTGTGTGTGTGTGTGTGTGTGTGTGTGTGTGTGTGTGTGTGTGTGTGTGTGTGTGTGTGTGTGTGTGTGTGTGTGTGTGTGTGTGTGTGTGTGTCCGTTACCGCGATAAATTTTGAAAGAAGCGCCCGATTTTTATGAAATTTGGCACAAATGTGGAGAGTAATATTTATGACTTTAAGTTCGAAAACCAGATCGATCGGTTTATGGGAAGAGGGTTTTATGAGGGTTTAGAATTTTCCAAAAATCAGTTTTTTGAACATTTTACCCTAAAATTTTAAAAACGCTAGATTTTGGTCATAGCCATTTTATAGAGCTTAAAAGAACAAACAATTTAGTTTTTTGAATCATTAAGCTAGGTTTAGTGGTTGTAGAGAAAAGTCAAAATATGTGTCAATAAAATTTCCCATGTTAATCTTATGGGAATATGGTTTTTAGATTTTACTCAGATAATTTCCCTAAAAACTCCATATTTCATTCTACCAATCAGTTTAGCTCTACAAAACAATAATTTTGGCGTTTTAATTGTTGTTTTACGTCCAACCGTTGCAGTGATATTCAAAGTGCTAAACACAGTACGTTGTCCAATTTTATCCTTATGGAGAATGAATAAAATGTTATATTTCGATTATTTATGTATGTATATTGATGAAACTTGGTATGTGGCTTCAACTAGTTGTAGAATATTGATATTAGCACAAAAAAATTGTTTTGTTGATTTTTCCCGGTAGCAGCAAACCTGCATACTCGGCCCCCATGTTATTCATATGGAGAATAAGTCAATTTTAATATCTCCCTCAGTTATGAACCTAAATTAATAAAACTTGGTACAGTATGTAGCTTCACCTGGTTGAGTTATATTGATAATTGCAAAAAAAAACACATATTTTATCTACCTTGTTGCAGCAAACCTGCGTACTCAATTATAATGTTATTCTTATGGATAATAAATCAAATGCTATATATCACTTATTAATGAATGTATTTTTGTGAAACTTGGTAAGTGGCTTTAGGTAGTAATGATACTCATATATATGCATTGGAAATTCGCTGAGAACGCAGGTTTGCTGCGACGGGGTATTATTATTTTATCATCGCTCAGTTACAAACATTGCTAAATTGTCGATTACATACAGGGAGGTTTATTAGTGAATTTCCTTTGGAAAGTGAACTATTAGCATGACCCGCACGGTGAAACTTAAGCCCGGGACCACCATAGAAGTTCCTAACGTGACTCCCTGAACACGTTGGGGGGGGTCGTTCAAAATTTTATATATGTATATATATATATATATGTGTGTGTGTGTATGCACTCTAGCGGTCGCATTTTTTGTCCGATTAACTTAAAATTTGGTAGGGACGTTCCTTTCTGCAATCAGTTGGACAAGTTCGTTGGGCAAAACAATCGGAAAACTCTAAACCCTTTTTTTGGAGATTAATCTTTCAAATTTCGAGTTTTTGGGCCCAAAAAGGGTCAGAAAAGCCTCGGATGTAAAATTAATGCATGCAGAAAGATGGAAATTAGTGAGGCGAAAGTTTTAAGCCCTCTCTCGTAATTCTAGCATAAATATTTACCGAGTTATTAATGTGTTTTGACTAAACACAGTACGTTGTCTTATGGGGGTTTTAAACTAGAAAAGCCTGCTATTCCTTTGTTAGAGTACTTTTATCATCCTCAGCAACTTACGCCTACTTTCAAGCCTGCCTGGACCTTCTCCTAACATTATAATGCGCAAAATTGTATTCCCAGCTTTGCAGGTAAATGAAACCAGGAGCATCAGAACAGCCAAAAAATCAATGTTTTCAGATTTCAATAAAAATTGGAATACATGTTTGGTTTTTACACATATTTTGAGTTTTACAAGTTTTTTGGGGGGAAATTCACTTCCCTCACGTCAGCGTGCTGCGTGCGAACTCGTTGTATAACTGGAGGTAACACTGCTTAACGATTTTGGCCAAAAAAGCGAGCCGGTGATTTTGTCAGGTTTGGTACTACTGGCGAGGCAAATTTATCGTTCTTTGAACTATCTTGATTGGCTGTTTTATTCCTATAAGTGATTATACTCATGCAAATCACTGGAATAAAAGTAATAAAAGTTGTAGTAAATTATTTTTTTCGTTTGATTTATGTATCTAATCTTTCCATGAAACATGATTAATTATGAGAAAATAAACAAATTGTAACGTCCCAAAGAACATTGAGTGGCCTCAGGGAAATAATTGAGACTGATCCCCTCAATATATTATGGATTTTCAATTGCGGAAGCGCGCCCGTAATTGCCCTTACCACTTTATGTGATACGTGAATTAAGATGTTGCACCGCTGCCTTTACCGGCGCTACCCCTTGGAGGTAATTCTAAATGCCGGCGAATCTTAGGAATGGCCAACCTGATTGCGGCGCGGCGTGTGTTGCCCGGTAAGTCATGAAACAAGGATTCCTGTGAGAGTTTGCGAGCGACCTGCAAGAAAAGTGGATGTGCCCTCATCGTCTTCTCATCGTCCTGGACATTTTGGGGATTGTTACACACTTTTGAGGTGAGAATTGTTTAATATTGGTTAATTGTTTAACTCCAGTTAACCTTGACGTGTTTTCAAAAATTGCCTTTCTAAATTAATTAATATAAACCAACTTCTAATCACTGGATAAACATGCCTCGTGGCCTCTGGCTGTGCCCGCAAAGGAATTGTACTTATAATGTAAATTAAGTTAATTATTCCCAATTTAAAACCCTATAAGGATGATATACCAAATAATGTCTGTACCTTATTTTCATACCGGAAAATAGGTTATGCGCCAATTTGATTACAGTGCTTGCAAACTTGGCATAGACCTGTTTTGCTAATGACTCGAATAGTTCCATTATTTTAGCATTTATAGTTTAGTGATGTCATACCATTAATTAACCTGTTGTTTGTTCTAATTGTACTTTGTAGTTTATATTGATTTTGGAAGCCCACAGTTGTTTATAAAATAATTGCACTTACTTCTCTTTACGTTATTGTCCAATCAAGAGCCTGCTAATTTTGCTAGGAGGTAATAATTGAAAGTAGTAACCTTTTGTACCAAAAATATATATTTTAATATGTTGCCAGCAGAAGTGCACATCCGTTGTGTTAAGCTATTAGATCCAGACCTTATTGACTGTTAGGAATCCACTCATACCACGTAAATTGTTATCGCCGTTGTGAATTACTCGGCTATTTTCAGATTAGTACCATTTCTCGGTTTCGCTTTTCTTTTATTGTCTTTTTTTATACCTTTGCTGTATGTATAAATTAATCAAGGATTTAATGAGCTACAACATGGATATTTCTATGCTCTGCATTATTTAAGGTGTATGTATTTTATTAGGTTAAGGTAGTTTTTGCACAAAATAATACTGACATCAATAATGATACAAGTTTCTTATTTAAACTGTAAATATTTAGTCTCTCCCCACTAGCCTACTTTTCATAGTTAATTATTTCTGTGATTGAAGGTATAATTCTGCTTTATTATTTCCTAACTAGTTAATCAAAGAAATAACTAATAATTCAAAATATTATAACATGTATTGTACTTGTGATTACTAGTTTTAATGTCATGTTTGGGAATATACGTAGTTTTTAAATGAAACATAAAAGCTATTTTTATTTGCTTAAAAATGACATATACAGCTTAACTTCATGAGTTAATGAGCTTGTCAATTAATTTAAACCGGGGCGTATAGTAACATGTTAATATTGTTATTGTTGGATATGTTATTGTTTTGTAACATTCTTTTTATATTTGTTACACCTATTTTTATTTAGTTTTATAAGGAGTGTTTTTCCTAAATTATTGTTGGAATTGTTTGAAAGTTAGTACAACTGTTAAATTGTTATGTATTAGGCACTGAAAAGATGTATATCATTTAATGAATTTTTGTTTAATAATCTGTAATTTGACCGGGAGTTTCTGGCACGCTGCACGTTGCACAATTATTATAACCTGATGCCACCTCTGCTCAGCTAATGCTAAAGAGGTGGCTATCCATAATGTACTGGCTAAGAACTGTGTAAACATAATGTATTTATTGCTTGGTATATATTTGAAAACTATCTAATTATAGTTTTCTACTGCATAATTGTAATGATTATTGTATTGTACATTTATGGAAATAAAGAATTTATTTATTTATTTATTTGTTTTATCTTTCTAAATCGAACTTTGGAGATTAATAATTAATTATGGCCCCACTGATTTAATGTGTTTCCTAACCTAAAGAATTATAAACCTGGTGTGTATATGTATTATTGTAAATTGTAAGTTGTATATTGCCGAATGTAAATTGGAAATTACTCTGAGATTCAAAAAAAATACCGATAAGTAAATAATATTGAGTTACAATTATACTAGGTATCAGGGTTTCTTGTTAAAGGGTGCTGGTACTACGCCGACTTGTCATTACGGCTGGCGAGTTCCCTGAGCCGCCTAGCGATATTCGCACCGTCTCTGCGCCGTGGACCCTGTGACATTGGAAGTTAAGGTTAGTGATGGGAATAATTCTGGTGTTTTGCTGCTAGTCATCTATACCAGCGACGGAACCAGCCGAGCTACTACAACTCTTCGCTGTCAGGATAATTTCCTCATTTTCCGATCCTGTCTACGACTTAGCAAATGAGGTGGCGCCCTCTGCATAGCTTGAGTTCTGACCTCGACCCCAACCCTGAGCTAGCTAACATAGACCACTCCCCTGGAGCGTGGCAAAATACTAGTTGATTCAGTTTCAAATCATGGATAGGTACTTGTTTGATTTACTTTGACGACTCGTTCGATTTCAGCGAGTATTTCTTTGTCTCACCAACATTTGGAAAGAACGGCTAGCAGTTTTGTTCATCAGTGTTACCTCCAGTTGTACAATAAACCTCCCTATTTACATAGGTAACTGGTTTCCTTCGGTAAATTCCTTGGAAGCCGATAAGGCGATTGATTGATTCTGAAGGTCTTTGACGCCCCTTCTCCCCTTCTCCCTCTTACCATTGTCATCCTTCTATTAAAAAAATACATTTAGAAACTTGGCCATGTAGCATCCATTTGCAATATGTCTTGCAGTGCATACGGATACCTCCAAACTCCAAATTCAGTAGATCGGAGTCGTTTAGGGGATTAATACTTCCTCCATGACCGGCCTGCGCCACCTACGCTCAGCAATTTATTTGGAAGAAAAACGTAAACGTAGGCCTACTAGTCTGCACGCCAAGCCATGTAGCGGGATTGTTGGGTAAAATGTAATCCGGTGTTTTATAAAAAGACTATAACGTTTTTAATGATAGTTAACAAAATATATAGGTATTTTCAAGAAATTGAATTAAAATCAAGGAAATTCCCGTATTAGGATAAGTACCTGGGGGCCCGAGCTTTGCTCGGGGGAAGGCCAGTCAGTTTGTTTAGATGACTTGGAGTAATATTTCACCACTTTCCCCTACTGATAATCAGATTTGTATAAATCATTTGCCTCTTTTCTACATTTTTAAGGTCCCTCCAGTTGTTATTTATAGCTCAATCTCCCTTTGATTTATTTTACTACTGTATATATGTAATCTTCACTCAAATCTTTTAATCTCTGCCCTCAGAAAACCCCATGTTAATAATCATAAACAACATGAGTATTACTTTGACAGTTACCTGGTTGATTATGAACAGCTGTTACAATTCTTTTGTTTTGATTTGAAACGCCATAAGCCCAATGTTAATTTTTTTAACTTTTCATTTTAGTTTTTTGCATTATTCGATTTTTCCTGGCGATGAGGCCTGTCTGGAACTTATTTTTATCCCAGAAATTAGTTATTTCGAACGTTTGAAGTAAATCGTTGGAGCCGTTTTAGCGAATTTTCCCAATAAGGAATAAGCTATTACCGTAGGTCTCATGGTAAGACTCAAGTCCGAGACCATGATAATTTTAGCGAATTTCCCCTATAGGGAAGAAGCTATTACCGTAGGTCTCATGGTAAGACTTAAGCACGAGACCATGATAACTTTTCATTTTGAGGTCCCCAGATGCCAAAAACACCATTCGTTCAAATTTTTATATATGTATATATATATATATATTTATTTATTTATATATATATATATTTATATATATATATATATGTGTCCGTAAGCACGATAACTCTCGTAAAAAAGGTCCGATCTTAATGAAATTTGGTACAAATATGTAAAGTACCATTTATTTGAACGAGTTCGAAAACCAGATGAATCGCACCATCCGAAGGGGGGTTTTTGGGGGGTTTTGTACCCCAAAAATGTGTTTTTTGGGGTTTTCACAGGTAATTTAAATTTAAATCAAATTTTAATTTACACCATTAGGTTGAGCTTAAAAAAACAAACAATTTGGTATTTTTATCATTGCTCTACGTCAATTGGTTACCGAGATATTGAAAGTGCTAAACACAGTACGTTGTCTAATGTTATTCTTATGGAGAAAAAGAAAAATTGTATATCTCGCTTATTTATGAACATAAACTGACGAAATTTGGTATATGGCTTCATATGGTTGTGGTTTATTGTTGTTTGCACAAAAAAACTATTTTTCGCCTATGGTTCCTGTAGCAGCAAACCTAGGTACTCGGTCCCCATGTTATTCTTATGGAAAATACTTAAAATGTTATATATCGCTTATTTATGAATGTATATGGATGAAACTTGGTATGTGACTTCACATACATGAGATCTATTGGTATTTGCATAAAAACCCATTATTTTGTGTGCCTTGTTGCAGCAAACCTGCGTACTCATCCCCAATGTTATTCTTATGGAGATTAATTAATATTTTATATATCGCTTGTCTGTGAATACATTTCTTACGAATCCTGTGAAGTGTTTTAATGTGTTATGTTATATGTTCATTCGAAATTCGCTGAGTATGCAGGTTTGCTGCGACGGGGGTATTTTGTTTTGAGGTCCCCAGATGACAAAAACACTATTCGTTCAAATTTATATATATATGTATATATATGTGTGTGTGTCTGTGAATGCGATAACTTGAGTAAAAAACGTCCGATTTCGATTAAATTTGGCTCAAATGTGTAAAGTGACATTCGTGACTTTAAGTTCGAAAACTAGAAAAATCGGACCATGGGAAGGGGGGTTTATGGGGGATTTAAATTTTCCAAAAATCAGTTTTTTGCATTTTTCACCCTACAATTTTTAAAAAACTTAATTTTGGTTTTGACCATGTTATAGAGCTTAAAAAACAAATAATATAGTATTTTGAATTATTAACCTAGGTTAAGTGGTTGCGGAGAAAATCCAAAAAAACCTTCTCATAAAATCTCCCATGTTAATCTTATAGGAAAAAGGTTTTTGGCATTTTCTCAGTTTATTTTAATTTAAACTTCAAATTTGCTTTTATAAATCTGTTCATTTCCACAAAACAATCATTTTGGTGTTTTAATTGTGATTCTACGCCCAACCGTTGCTGAGATATTCAAAGTGCTAAACACAGTACGTTGTCCAATGTTATCCTTATGGAGAATAAATAAAATTTGATATCTCGATTATTTATGAATGTATGTTGATGAAACTTGGTATGTGGCTTCACGTAGTACTGGTATATTGATATTTGCACAAAAAATTGATTTTTGGTTGGTTATTCCCGTAGCAGCATACCTGCGTACTCAGCCCCCATATTATTCTTATGGAGAGTAAGTAAAATGTAATGACTCCCTTAATTTTGAACATAAATTAATAAAACTTGGTATGTAGCTTCAGTTGGTTGAGTTATATTCATAATTGCATAAAAAACCACTTTTTTATTCCTTGTTGCAGCAAACCTGCTTACTCAGCCCCCATGTTATTCTTATGGAGAATAACTAAAATGCAATACAGCGCTTATTTATGATTGAATATTGATGAAACTTGGTATGTGGCTTCGCCTAGTTTAATTATATTTATATTAGCATAAAAATCAATTGTTTGTGTTCCTTGTTTCAGCAAACCTACGTACTCCTTACCAATGTTATTATTCTTATGGAGAATAATTAAAATCGCTTATATGTGAATATATTTTTATGAAACTTGGTACGCGGCTTTATGTGGAATTCAGACAAATATTATGCATTGGAAATTCACTGAGTACACAGGTTTGCTGCGACGGGGGTATTTGAGATCAGTGTCGGAAGCAATCAGGCAATCAGCAAGCAAGCAAACAAACAAAAACAAACCTTACTCATATTAGAGTATAGGATAACAATGTGATACATCTAAATTCCATTTGGACGTAATTCCTTGAATACTCAACAGACGGCAACCATCGAGGTAAAACTACTGGAGAGATCGCTAAGTGAGCTAAAAACGGTCCGCGTAGGTCTGTGCGGAACAGAAATGGTGGGCCACTGTGTGCTCAGAGCTGTTTCTGGCGTTGAACGCGCTGTCGTTTACACGCTCCTGGACTTCACTGCCATTTTGAATCGTAATGAAATTTATATATTCTTTGTGTACGTGAACTACGCAATCCGAAAATATAAATATTGTTTTATTTTACCGTGTTTTAATATTTTTAATAATTAAAAACTCTTACGTGTTATTAAAGAGGGACATGAAAAAGTTACTCAGCGAGGAAGTTTTTTATTTTTAGGTTAGAAACAAACTTCCAGCGGGAAAGTTGTAGATAATTAGTTTCTCTAAAACTTTTATTTCAAACATTTTTCGGTAAAGTTGTTGGTATGCCTACAATTCGTTTTGAAAGATGCTGAAACTTTTCGCCGCGCTTTATCCAAGACGTGCCACGCGCCGTGCCGCGCTGTTAAATTCAACTCAGTGATGTTGTGTTACAACATGGACTAGTTTTTTGATAAAATACATAGTTATACGACTTTTGTTTTAGTCGTCTTTTGCTAAGTAATCTTACAACATTCTACAATGCAACTGTAATGTGTAATGTAACAGTTAATCAGTAAATAAAAATTAATTTTGGGAAAAATCATTTCATTTAATCCTATGCCTTCTAAAATACTCTTAAAACTGGCTAATGCTACGGATACATTTATACTATACCCCATTATTATTATACTGTACTTGTATCGTCTCTTAAATAAATCATAATCAATTGTTATCATACACTGAAGATAATTTTTTGTTATTTAATAGCGAAATGTTGTATTAATGCAACATTATGTAATCGTTCTTACTACTAGACGTGGACGGGTGAACGAACCATGTTGGTAATTAATGTTTATTAAGAATACATTTGCTGTTAAAAAGTATTTGTCTTGGTATTCATTCATCAACAAAATTTTATGATATAGGCCAATTAACTTTCATACAATCTACAACTTTTGGCTAACGTCGAAGTTTAAATGCTAAAATTCAAAGTTTCACTAGTCCAAAGAACGATATTACTGCTCATAAAAAATTCATTCCAGTACCAAAAACTTCCAAACATCATTATTGAACAACACCTAAAGCCTAGTAGATCGTACATAAATTTATGTGACTGGAAATATGAAAGAATCAGCCATCGAGGAGATTATTTTACAAAACTCCCAACTTTCTGTTGTTTTTACGCAACTAACCCTGGTCGAATATAGTTACTTTCGGTATTAAAAATTCTAGAAACTATTCAGGAATACGGATCAGAAGGCCATTCAACCATAAAAAATGTTCCCTGGCTGCAAATTCAATTCAAGTGAGCGCGCGTCGTGTTTTTCCCTATATTCCCCATGCTAAGCGCTGCCGCGGTAGCCCACCATTTGCGCGCGACCTCGAACGCGGCCGGACCGAAATTTGGTTCGCTTCACCACAGGCGCGAGCGGTCCAGTAGTTTTAAGTCTTTGACGGCAACACGATCGTGCCAAAATGACCCAAGTAAGTGCTGCCATCAGTGGCGGGGAAATTAACTAAACGTGAATCATCCTTGTGTTACCCTCTGCTTTCGAGCAGCGCCATAACTAAATCGACAAACATACTAAACATACATTTATCTTTATTGTATTAGTAGGGTTGTTAACCACTAATGTTGCTTCTTCAGATCTGTGTACATGTTTGTTATTTAACAACCGACAATATTATAGTTGGGTGTAAATGTTTGAGTGAGTATGCTCGTGTGTATTGAGCCATTCAAGTGAATCCGTAATAACTTATAAGCTGTCACAGATTTTAATTTGCCACAAAGCCTATATAAACTGTTTGGTTTTTAGGTTATAAAGTATTCTTTTGCCATTTAAAGCACGTTATGTATTATGAACTAAAGAGAAACATTTAATAAACATATCACCCCCAAGGAGCAATTTAAAAGGTAAGGCAAACAACATTCAATGTGACCGGAATAATTTAACTAATTCAATTTATATTATTTATTTTCATTCTCCTAAACTACCGAATGAATGTTCATATAGATTGCACATAGATTCGAGTGTAACCTAAACTGTGATAAAAACTCATGGAAGTTTGTTCATTTAATTTTGATTTTTATAATTACATTTGACGTAATCTTACAATAAAGTTGTATCATAAATTAGTGAATAAAGAAAAAATATAACTATAATAATGTTACATTACATCTAAACGCAAAGAAAAAAGTATGCATACAATAGTATATTTCGTCACAAGTCCGGAAAGTGGCCGTTACCGGTGCAAGATCCAGTTTCAAGTACGAGGCGAAGCCGAGTACTTGAATTCGACCAAGCACCGGTATAGCACTTTCGGACGAGTTATGAACAGTAATTTTTATCATACCACCTTTTATTAAATATACAGGGTGGCTAAAGATAAACTTGGGCCTCCCTGTTAACTTGTTATTTGTTGATATATTTGAACTGTATACAGTTATCAGAGGTTTGTTATTGTTTCATTTGTTTAGGTTGCTAGAAACAGTCAGCTGTTAAATAGTAGTTTTCATTACTAGTCTCGAAAGTGACTTATTGCGGGGAGAGATTGCATTTACGCGCGAGGCGAAGCCGAGCGTGGAAAAAGCTATCGAGCCCCGCAATGGCACTTTTGAGACGAGTATTGAACATTATTTTTCGTTACGATATCGAAAAACTTGTAAACAACATGAATATTTTTGTTTATTCAACTTAGTATCAAGAAAAAAAAACGAACTCATAACGCTGAGTTTCCGTGCTTATGTCGAAAGCAACAGCAAATAATGCAACAGCTGATCGGTCTGCACCGCAAAATCCCATAATGGTTACTTTCCGTGCATCACAAATGCACAGAAAGTTAACGTTATGTAATTTTGCCGTGCAGTAGCGGGAATAACCTATTTTCTTAGCTCATTTTACGTTTAGAAAGTGTACTTTCGTGTGTAGAGTAATTAAATAGTAGTTTTCATTACTAGTCTCGAAAGTGACTTATTGCGGGGAGAGATTGCATTTACGCGCGAGGCGAAGCCGAGCGTGGAAAAAGCTATCGAGCCCCGCAATGGCACTTTTGAGACGAGTATTGAACATTATTTTTCATTAGGATATCGAAAAACTAGTAAACAACATGAATATTTTTGTTTATTCAACTTAGTATCAAGAAAATAAACCGAACTCATAACGCTGAGTTTCCGTGCTTATGTCGAAAGCAACAGCAAATAATGCAACAACTGATCGGCCTAATGCAACAGCTGATCGGTCTGCACCGCAAAATCCCATAACGGTTACTTTCCGTGCACCACAAATGCACAGAAAGTTAACGTTATGTAATTTTGCCGTGCAGTAGCGGGAATAACCTATTTTCTTAGCTCATTTTACGTTTAGAAAGTGTACTTTCGTGTGTAGAGTAATGAAAAAATTATATAATGGAATACTGTTAGTAGAATAGCAGCGCTCGTAGTGACAAATCTTGGAACATTCTTACCCGGCCTAGTCCTTTTTGCAGTTTTACCCGGGCTGTTTACCCGGCCTATCGGGAATCGATTGCTTTCAATCACAGCTGATAGTACTGTAAACAATAGTTTATTGGGTATGATTGGCCCAATAGTGTATTGGGTGGGTATGATGAAAAGGATATATATTTATTGGAAAATAATAAAAGACAAACAACTTGCAGTTGTGACAATTTAGGTTTAGTAAAATGTGTTTTATATGTATATTTGTCCTAAAATCGTTTACGTATTAATGTCCTTAAAACAAATCAACACATGACTTAATGATGAGCTCTCAGTTATCCTATAAAACTTAGATATTTCCCTCATGTTTAATAGGAGATTAAAAACCTGAGTCAGTGATTTGGAGAAAAAGTTGTATTGGCTAAATACTTTAATGTATTAATTAATGTATAAATTTAAGCAGTTTTCAACCCCCTACAATCTACTAACACAAATTACTTTTGCCATTTATTGCAAAACTTAAAACAAACTGTTCCATGTAGCAAACCTCGCCTGGCATAAGGCGCGGGAAAAATTCGTCCTAAACGTTTAGGAAGGGGATAACCAATACGGATAAAACCTCAATTCACCAGTGCTGCAGACTTGGACTCCAACCAGAAATAAAGGAGTTACTGAAGATACAAAAGGTTTACAATGGTTTTAAAAATGAGCGAATATAAGATTACGCAAATTTGTTAGTGGCATTTCCTCCCCCTGGCACTTTTTACAATTTTGTTATGGCGCGACAAAAAAATTATGTATAGTTAAAATAGTCTTTAAAATAATCTTTCGATATTTCCATTTGAATAGCCATTGTATAGTAACTAACTTTATACTTAATCAAGCATTCCCCCTTCCCTAAATCTGCCCGTGAATTTAAAACATTATTTCTCTTGTGTAACAAATATTAATCAATGCCTCATTCAAAATTTTCATCAAATTTGTTACAAATATACCCAAGTAACCGAGTGTGTTCAATAGCGAACATTAGACCTATGTTTTCAAAGTTCAAGAATATAGGATACTCTATTGATAGACTATTATTTAGATTCAGGTATTAAACTAATTAATCACACACAAAGTCTGTTTAAGAAACTCAGTGTCTTCTCCTCAGACAGATACAAGCTGCAAGTGAAGCGATAATGTGTCGCCGTGAGTCATAATTTCCCGATTGCCAGTGCGTCATAGCAACACTGATAACCCGCTTGGTTGGTCAGCTATTCTAGACTATTTATAAAATAATACTTTATGTTTCGCAAAACAGTCCTCAATTCAATGCCACCCGTAGTCTCATTCCGTGGGAGGTTTATGAACGACTGGCGGTGCCAAATTTACAACTACCAATGACTTTTTCAGATGGGTCACATTTCTAGGTTTAATTTTAGTAATGCTGGATCCCTGGAAATTCCCCGTCACAACACTGCCTTTTCGAAATCCAGACTCTGTATGCAGGCATACAATTCCCTCCCAACCGACCTCATGGCAGTAAAAGGCCATTTCCCACCGACATCCATGGACGTCCACGGACGGGAATGAACAAAAATTGCTTAGCATGTATTTTAATGGAGCCATTCATATAGGCGTGCATGGACGTCCGCGGACGTCCGAGGAGGTCTTGGACGCGTCCACGGAGATCGCTCGCGGAGCGATCAGCTTGGAATATCCGAGTGGACGCGCATACTAAGCATAACAACGATTTATTATATACATAGATAATAATTTATGAAACATGTCATATAATTTAATCATAATCTCAGGTAATTTAGCCTTTCAAAGTAGACATCATAAAACATTTATTTCTTTACTGGAGTTAGGTCTTTATGCAGTTATGCTCTATACAAAATTTATATTAAATAAAACAATCCATTCTCCAAATAACAATGTTCATGGGGGGGATGACAGCTGTAAAGGGTAACGGTTTGAAAATGTTAAATATTATATTTTTATTTGTCTTTTATTCAGGCATAATACCTAAAAATATACTATTAGAGTTGAGGGACATCCCGTATACCGTTGAAATTACGGTAAATTTCTATTATAAATTACGGGTATTATTATTTTCAGGGGTGAAATTAACGTCCCACCACTTGATGACAATAATAGTCGAGTCAATAGTGTTGACATTAACAATGTAGAAGTCAACAGTGACAAGGAGTTGATAGATAGGAAGAAATAGGCGGGAAAATTACACATCCACTACAAATCCGGCCACATGCAGTGTGAATTAGCACGTCCATGGACGCCACAGATTGCGGCATGAGCAAGTTCAGGAGGAGGCTGAGATCCTTTTTAGTTGCTAAGTAATCTACAGTGTGTTAGAGTATTTTATTGACTAGAAGTAATTACTTTCTTTTTTACCGTAGACATATGTAATATTTTACTATGCATTGTAGGCCTACTGTTAATTAGTCGTATTTTTTATGACACATCTACTTATATAAATATTTGTATATGACGTTTGTCAATACGTGTACAAGTCGGATGACAATAAAGAACTGGTTTCAGATTTTTTAATGACTAAAATAATATTTCAGATGAAAAAAGGCTATTATAATAATTTTTAGGGGACTTAGCCTTAGTTTATGTATAGGTGTAGGCCTAATTTCAACAAAACCCCTTCTTTCATTTCCCAGTATTTATATAACTAATTGTCTTACATTCCTAAAAATTTATATTCAACAAAAATACAAAATTTAAAATGTTATTCAACATAAAACATTCGAATTAAATAATCCCCAGGTATTCCATATCATAAAACCTCTTTATTCCAGCATGGCACATATTCTTCTATTGTCCTCTTAACTCTCTTTCGCTCATCAATTGTTTTCTTTGTGTAAATGTTTGTTGCGTCGCGTGGTCGCGACAGTGTTTTGGAATTAGTAAACTACTAGTGGCTTGAAGGGGCCATAGCCTCTAACCTTGCTCCGATACTCTGCCTCGCCTCATTTTTTACTCTTTACATGCTGAGGAAAATAAATCAATATAAGTCGCATGTCGGTTCGTAAACAAAGTAGAAACTTAATCACATGTTTTAATGTAATGTTGTAATGTAATGTAATATAATGTAATGTGTTTATGACAGACGTTTTTAAATCCACATGCTTTTCTTATGGGGGATGTTTTACTTTATTTCTCGTTTGCTGATAACTTTTAGGAAATACTGCTTTTAGAAAATTTTGTCCGAGTCCCTGGGATCAAGACCTTTAATTTGAGCCATCTCCCATCATCCTGCCATTTGCCAGACTCCCACAATTTTGACTTAAAGGTTTCGCTTACAGAATTATATATAAAGATAAACTTGTTGAATAAAAAACTATTGCGATTATTATATTTGCACATATCAATTAGTGGACTGTTTAAATGATTGATTAATAGTTTAAGAAACACTAGTACTGAAAATGTAAGAATGTGCTACTGTATACGTGAGATGCTTCTCGCCAACCTATAAATGTGAATATTAACGAAATTATATACAGGAGGTGTTCCTCACTGTCCTATCTGTAATGATGAACTTGAACTAAATGAAATACAGGAGGTTTTCCTCACTGTCCTAGCTATAATGATGAACTTGAACTAAATGAAATACAGGAGGTGTTCCTCACTGTCCTAGCTATAATGATGAACTTAACTAAATGAAATACAGGAGGTGTTCCTAACTGTCCTAGCTATAATGATGAACTTGAACTAAATGAAATACAGGAGGTGTTCCTAACTGTCCTAGCTATAATGATGAACTTGAACTAAATGAAATACAGGAGGTGTTCCTCACTGTCCTAGCTATAATGATGAACTTGAACTAAATGAAATACAGGAGGTGTTCCTCACTGTCCTAGCTATAATGATGAACTTGAACTAAATGAAATACAGGAGGTGTTCCTAACTGTCCTAGCTATAATGATGAACTTGAACTAAATGAAATACAGGAGGTGTTCCTCACTGTCCTAGCTATAATGATGAACTTGAACTAAATGAAATACAGGAGGTGTTCCTCATTGTCCTAGCTATAATGATGAACTTGAACTAGATTAAAATATAGGAGGTGATCCTCATTAGCTACATATTTGAACTGTCCCATCACAATCCTTCTACAAGGCCGAGACGCCGAAGGCTTGGGGGGTAATTTTGATTCTGCCTTGGGGGAGGCAGTTACAATTGGTCTGACATTTGCT
The DNA here is from genome assembly GCA_963675035.1 of Allygus modestus. Taxonomy (NCBI): domain Eukaryota; kingdom Metazoa; phylum Arthropoda; class Insecta; order Hemiptera; family Cicadellidae; genus Allygus; species Allygus modestus. The sequence goes on from OY776112.1 coordinate 407,491,055, forward strand.
AAAAACTTTCGAAAACTCCTATCATAAAAGTACAAAGAAAAGGCCTGTCCAAATATAACATAAACTGAAAGAACAAACCTTGTCGGGAAACTCATGTAACAAAAGCTTTTATTACTTTACAACTAAACTAAAATGAAGGGTCTGAACATTGTTTGTTCTCCACAATTGTGCTGTGAGAACTAGTTCGCTTTAATCGTTTGATCTTAATAGAGGACAATATTAATTAGGCACGTGCTTTACATAGTGTATGGAGAAAGTATGGTTGTTATTAGAATTTTCGAATTTGAGTTATCAATGGAAATATTTGTTTGGTACTCCCTGAACCCAAAAGGTGTTTATTGAGGTAGCGTCTATCTGTCTGTCTGTGTACAGAAATAAGGACCAAAGAGCCGATTTTCATTAATCCAAGGTATTTCCGGGTGATTTTTTAAAATTAGTTTTAAAATGTTTAATTTTGAAGATTAATCATCCCCCAAAACTGATTTAAACATAAAAATTAAAACCTTTTCAAAAACGGCTATAACGATTTGTATCCATTTTTTTGTTTATAGCTTTATACCGGTAATAAAATCACACTACCAGCAATGCTGAAAAAATCTGGTTCAGAGATTATAGGACTTAAAAAGAACTCAAATTATTTTTCTGTCATAAAACCATACTAATCACCATTAAAAACCCCAAAATTAAATAAATTCGTTTTTTGTTTTACTATTCTAGACTCATGGTTGCGAGAACATTTAAATTTTCATTTAGGGGTAAACGAAGTACGTTGCCTAAGGTTATTCGTATGGGGAATTAGCAAAAATACCATAGTAATCAACAAACAATAATCTTGGCTTGTCTAAAAACAAGAATAGTAGATTAGTTTTTGTATTTACTAATCAATTTCATTATAACTAGGTAGGTCAGTTATTACTTGTCTGTGTTTTTACCAACAGAAGATATTCGGAATATGTTGCCACTTCATCCTTGGTGGGGAGGGGGGCATTTCCCCTATTAAAACCACAGTGTGTAGCAAATTATTCTGTAGTGCCTCCAATAAAGAGTGTTGGGTGCATTTGTATGAAATCAACGGTATCGGGAAACAGACACACTTTCTCCCATATAGACCTGTTTTAATAAATAAATACATTTGTATTAGCTAAATATTGATATTTAAAGTACGGTAGCATGAATAGAATTTTTTTCAGATACCTATGTCGAATCAAATCCCTCAATTAATTCGAAAATAAAGAGAACAAAGAATTACTTGATGGAGAACAAAGCTCTCCCCTCCACAATCTCATGCTATATCAGGTACCTTGAAATCTACACTTTTTGAAAATATATACCTTTTGACAATCTGCCAAATCACGACAGACTTCTTTGTATACTTCTTCACGCCGTGTATATTGCTTGACTATCATTGTAGACAGTGGATTTAAAGTACGCAGTCGCATTATCTTTATAACTTTGCTTCCACCAGCACAACTACACTATTACAAATTTAGTCCTTCAGTAATATTATTTGTAAACTAGGTTTGCTGGACTTTGCAGTGTATAAGACTTGGACTAGCGTTAAAATCCTAAAAACCTTGCAATTTTTAACTATAAAGCTTGTAAAACATCTCTATACTAACACTGTCTTCCCTCTACAATGCAATGCTGATCTCTCTGTTTGTCTACAAATGTGCTGAATTCAACGTGCCAGTAATTAGCGTTGGCCCGTCAGTTGATAACGACTTGCTGTTGTTTCCAGGTGCCTCAAGTGTAGGAAATCGTGAGGAGCCAGATGTGCTGATTATTTTCTAGAAGATTTTGACTTCAAGACCGATTTTTTAAACTTTCCTAATCAATTCTTTGTTTAAAATTCATTTTTGGTGATGGTGAGTTTATGTTGAAATTATTGTAGACATTTTCTGTCACTGATTAGTAAAACACGTTTCACGACGTTTCGGTATCTGGAATCTGATCCCGTCTTCAGGAGAGAAAAATACAGTACCTACAACATATCAAACACAAAATCCAGGGTTTTCTGCTCTGTTCTGTGCCTGGCTTTTCTGTTTGGTTTGATTTTTCTTTTTGACTGCTTTTACAGTTCTCGTTTTTAGTTTGTTTCGGTTATTTTGTTCAGCCTTAACTTGATTGTGCTAATATTTTGTTATGTTCTCGGTATTTTTCTCACCCTAAGACGAGATCAGATTCAAGACCCCAAAATGTCGTGAAACTTGTTTTTGCTTATCAGTGATGAAAAATGTCCGCAATAATTTCTGAAATAACAATTCCTAATCAATCGTCAGATTGATTGATGGTTGCATTTTACATAATAACAAGGTTCATACATTTGGTGGTCTTTGCAGTACAATATAAACAGTAAGTTAGAAATTTGAATGTAATTCGTTACTTAATACACGATTAAATTTTAACAAATAAACGTAACCTTAAAATAGTGGAATTTACCATTTCATAGATAAGGTAACCCCATCTCCGATAAAAATAAATGGCATAAGGAAACTGACATATTTTTTCCTCCCATTATAAAAATAAAAAAGGGCAAGGCCAGAATATAAACTGTAAGTACTTTAATTACTGTATATACAATTAGAAGGACAATATAAATTATTAAATTTTAGTATTAAGATACATAAATTGGACTTGATTTGTGAAGCTTATAAGGTTTTTTAAAAAATAAATAACAATTTCTATTGCTTTTATTATACAAGTTATACATTTTTTAACATATCAGTCTATAATACTTTTAATATGTAACGCTAAATTTCCGAGAATGGCTGGTATAATTTGTTTAGGGGCTTATAGCACTACCAAACGTCAACTTTTATCAAAATCATTAGATCTAATTTTGAGGGTTTTTGAATTTTCTGGCTCTTTAATGTTTTTTTAGGGATAACGACACAGATCCTTTAAAACAAAAGAAAATAGAATAAATCGCTTATATAAATCGTGGAATGATACATTCATACTAAATTTCATTCAAATTGGACCATTGGTGAGCTACCTCGGTCTGTACACTTATCAAAACAAAAGTACTGCCAAGCTTACAAATATCACCTCGAAAACTTTATGTTTTATCAAAGAGCATCAAAATGAATATTACCACTAACTTTCAACAACTTTCTGATACTTTCTCCCGATTATTTATAGGGGAGAAATTAAAAGATTAAAACTAAATAAATGCCAGGAAGTTATCAGAATTTACATTTTTACATTCCTCCCTTATGGAGCATATTTTGTATAATCTTCCATCTTGTGACCTCTGCAGATAAAAAAAGAAGAAGAGCGGACAAATACAGAAGAATGTAAGACGAAACAAATAATTCATATTGATTCTACTAAATATGTTTTATAATTTATTGATCTTTTGTGGATTTATTACCAGACAATCGTGCAGAGTAGATAAAATAGACGGAAAGAAAAATTGCAGATTTGAATCAATTAATGTTGCATTTAAGATTCCAACCTTTTTAAAATAATTAACTAAATATTAGAGAAGTCAGGCTGCTCTGAAGCGTCAGTTAGTGTTGGAACTTGGAAGTGACATAGTTTATGAGAATTGTCCAATCAAGTTTAAATTATTAGTGCGGTGTAAAGGCTTAATCCAGCATCACTGATAGTACAGTACTTACATGACTGTTTTTCAGAACACATAACGGCAACAGTTCAAATCTGGGAAGCACCAATTTAATTTATTTTATAATCAATCATAGAAAATTGTATAAACTCAATAAGATAACTTACAACGAAATTGGTCTTAAAGTTGCGTCTTTTAAATACGGCTATTTTTCATCGGCGAGTCTTTCAAAGGTTTCGTGAAAAAGATTATAATTTTTTCATTACAAACATTAACCAGAGTGTATAAATAAATATAACGTTCACTTTAACCTTTGAATCCTTAGCACTAATATTTTTCCTGCCAAGGTATAGGGTACAATTACAAAGAGGTTTAAATTTACTTTCTCAGCTCTGTTTTTTATTGCTAAACTTTTTGCTTTAATCAGTTAATAGAGAGATAATGTAATCCAAAGGTTCAATCATTGCGAGTTAAAAACATTATTTAAATTAATGGGTGTTGTACATATGTCTCTATCTGACCGATGTCCACGGGTCCGGAGGTCGTGGAGTATAGTCTCTCCAGTGACACAGGAATAATAATAACACTGTTTAAAACTTCATTCTGTATCTCTTACAACATTAGTTAACCGTTTACCTATAAGCACAGACAACGGATTCGAGTCTACTGTTGGCAATTCAACAGTAGTCTACAAAACACATCACTCATAGTAGCAGAAGCGCCTTCCTACACCACAACGTTCACGCAAAGTGGACAGTCTAAACTCTGAACAACGGATTCAAAGCTTCAAAATGCGTCCAGATTGGCAGTTTTCTCTGACGGTATATTTTTTAAATGAGGTGCGAAAAAGGACTTCCCCTAGAAGCTGTCAAAAGAGACGGTCTTACCATAAACCACCCTGCAATCCTGACGGCGCAGCGCACAAGTCCCCCTGGTTCCGGCAAACCCATTCGCAGACAAAGAGAATATTTTTAAGTAGTTGTCGATGGAATTTCTTGAGGAAGAATGGAATTTGATTTAAAGACAATTACATTGCGTCTTGTGACCCTCTAATGATTATATTTACTAAATTACAACATTTTGTTCATCTCATGGTATTTCACGTTGAACAGACTGTCAAAGAAGCGAGCAAAGCAAATTAAATTGATATAAAATAGAAAATGTTAAGTAAATCCACTTTAGATATTGAGAAATTACCCGCCATAAAGATACCAGCGAAATAAATTCAAATGGGCTCAAGCAATTATAGTGAACGATTAGCTGCGCTACCACAAATAAACTATTCTAAATCTATATCCATCTAAACATCGAACATCCATCCAACGAAATATTTTCAATTGAAATCAATACAAATATCTTTATTAATAAATAAATGTGAATCATGATTTACTTGTTTTATTATTTTCTGCTATGTTCTAATACCAATGGATTTGGATAAATTAAAATACACGTGCATTAATTATTGTCATCGTATCTCAATTTGTATTAACAGCTGCCTAAATGTTTTGATAATGTAATTATGCTTGAAAGCAAATAATGTAAAGTAGAGCTAAATGCCTGAATCATGCCACCAGCACCTGTGCGGCGTTTGCTGTAACTACTCACCAACTCTGTAAAGTTTCGTTTCTCTGTGCTATCAGTTTATTGCGTAATTATTAAATCTCCGTAATAAGAATAGGAATAATAAAAGGCAGCCAAATTAGTAACTCCGTACCAAAACTGATTTGAATCGTTTACAATATTAACATCCTAGTTTTTAAACAGGGTGTTTAAAAATACCCCCGTCGCAGCAAACCTGCGTACTCAGCGAATTTACAATGAATATATGTCTTAATAACACATAAATAGCTATTACCGTAGTCGGCATGGTAAGACCTAGGCGTGGGACCATGATAAATTTTCGTTTTTAGGTCCCCAGACCCCAAAAACACTATTCGTTCGAAACTGTATATATATATATATATATATATATATATATATACAAAACACATATATATATATAAACATATATATAAAAAACATATAAAAAACATACATATATATAAAACATATATATATATATATATATGTGTGTGTGTGTCCGTGGGTGCGATAACTCTCGTAAAAAAGGTCCGATTTTGATGAAATTTGGTACAAACGTGTAAAGCAGCATTTATGACTTTAAGTTCGAAAACCAGACAGATCGACCTATCCGAAGGGGTATTTTGGGGGGGTTTTGTACCCCAAAAATGGGTTTTTTGAAATTTTTAAAATACTTTTTGAAAAAGTAAATTTTTATTTTTTTTTTTCAATTGGAATCAGCTTAAAAATACGCACAATTTGGTGTTTTAATCATTGCTCTACGTCAATTGGTTACTGAGATATTGAAAGTGCTAAACACAGTACGTTGTCCAATGTTATTCTTATGGAGGATAAGAAAAATTGTATATCTCGCTGATTTATGAACTTATCCTGACGAAACTTGGTATATTGCTTCATTTCATTGTAGTCTATTGATATTTGCACAAAAACCCATTTTTTGGCCGATAGTTCCCGTAGCAGCAAACCTGCATACTCAGCCCCATGTTATTCTTAAGGAGAATAAGTAACGTGTTATCTCCTTTAATTATGAACATAAATTAATATAACTTGGTATGTGGCTTTACCTATTTGAGTTATATTGATATTTGTATAAAAACCCATTTTTAGTGTTCCTTATTTCAGCAAACCTGCATACTCATCTGCCATGTTATTCGTATGGAGAATAATTAAAATGTCATAAATCGTTTATTTATGAATGTATCTTGATGAAACTTGGTATGTGGCTTTATGTGGTATTAAGATAAATTAATATACATTGGAAATTCGCTGAGTATGCAGGTTTGCTGCTACGGGGGTGTTAATAATTTATGTTCATAATTAAGGGAGATATAAAACCATACTTATTCTCCATAAGAATAACATTAGGGCTGAGTATGCAGGTTTGCTGCTACTGAGATAATCAACGAATAATCAATTTTTTGAGCAAATATCAATATACCAGTACTACGTGGAGCCACATACCAAGTTTCATCAATCTACATTCATAAATAATCGAGATATCAAATTTTATTTATTCTCCATAAGGATAACATTGGACAACGTTCTGCGTTTAGCACTTTGAATATCTCTGCAACGGTTGGACGTAGAATCACAATTTAAACACCAAAATAATTTTTATGTAGAGCTGAATTGATTGGTAAAAGCAAATGTGAAGTTTACATTGAAATGAACTGAGGAAAAGCCAAAAACATTTTTCCCATAAGATTAACATGGAAGATTTTATGAGTAGGTTTTTTGGATTTTCTCCGCAACCACTTAACCTAGGTTAATAATTCAAAATACTAAATTAGTTGTTTTTTAAGCTCTACAACAGGGGGCCCACCGGGTGATCGACATGTTAGTTGGTCTCAGGGACAGTTGGTAGGGTTTTAAAAAATAAATATTAATAATAAAATAAAGGACTGAAACGCACTGAACGACATGTTAGTTGCTCACAGGGACAGTTCGTAGGGTTTTAGAAAATAAGTATAAATAATTAAATAAAGTCCTGAAACCCACTGATCGACATCTTAGTTGCTCGCATGGACAGTTGGCAGGGTTTCAAATAAATAAATGTAATAACAGATGGGCTACTTGCTCAATGTACCAGTTGCTCGCGCCCCCTACTCCTTGTCTCGAAGAGAGGGGAGAGGCGAATATACGCGCGGATTTACAGGAACAGTCTACTTCCGTTCATAGCTGTAGGCGCGCCCAAGTGGCGGAGTAACGTAGCGTGGAGGTGATCGTCACTGAGCAGAGATACCAACACTTACAACCAAAATTTCCCGTATGATATCAATTTACCCGTTAATATGACTGGATCTATATGACACAAAATAGAAATAGGAACGAAATGGTGTAAATTATTTTATACCCATAATATGTTATGATTGTATCAGATATGATCTATATATATGTATATATCTTATACATACGTTAAGGAGTAATTTGATAGACAATGCCTCCGTTATTTGTGAATATATAATAACGATTTATGTTTTCCCTGATTCGTAGCCACGGCCGGAGTTAGCCATAGGCTACATAGGTAATTGCTTAGGGGCCCGATCCACAAATTGGCCCGTACTACACATAAATCATAAAAACCTAAAACCATACCTATTCCAAAAAATTTAGTTAAACTTGGCGGTGGACAGCAAGGGGCCGCACCACATACGGTGTCTACATACCCTAAATCTGGTTCTGAACGTAGCTGGGCATAAAAGGATTTCGTCAGTTACGTTCTGAAGGGTACTGTCTCCACCCTCCACCCGGTTCAATATCAATCTGTCTATGCTATACTCTAATATGAATAAGGTTATAGCTTGCTTGTAAATTTGAGTTTTTTAAACTGCTCCAGTGATGTCCTAAAGTGTAGGAAATATCAAACTTCTAGGATAAAAATAAATTCCAGGCAGGTGTCATTCTCTTGATAAACTTATTAATGTAATAAAAGTAATAATAAAACTAAAATATGTAGATGTACCTTATGGCTTTAAAATCAAAACTAAAGAATCATAACAGTCAGTCGTAACTCTGAGGTTTAATCAATCAGAGTATTTTAAAAACTATTGAATGAAGAATAAATATAAAGCGGTACGAAATGAATAAAAGGGATATTGAGCTATACAGTAATAACAACTGGAGTTACCTCAAACATGCATAAAAAAGGCAAATATAAGCTAAGAGAATGTGCTCGCCATTAAGAGGACGAGGTGTAACATTAGGGGCCTACTCCATTCATAAAAACAAAACTGATGCTGTCTGACAAGGAACGAGCTTGCTCGGTCTCCCAGTGACCTAGACAAATATGGTAGTATTTTTATTATAATTGTATCTGTTAATACTATATTATTTTTATAGGTTACATGCAAGGAATATACCTAAAATATGTTAATCTGTCAGAAAGCCGCTTTTTATAGTTTCATGCAATTTGGAGTTATTTGTTTGTGTTATTCATGTGAGAACTGGAAATGATTTTAAACATTATGAGCCTGTATGACTTTTATTGTGATGGGCTAGCTTTTGTCCTCACCAAAAAATTAACATAAAACAGCTGTAAGTTCCTGGAATTGTAAAATACAACTTTCCTTTGCCATTTTGAAGTACGAGAATCTTCTGGGTGATTTCACTTCATCGCGAGGGCTTCCACAAGACAATTAGGGGACTGGTTAAAATGTTCTGTGGTGTCCCAGAGAGTGGTATTTAAATATATTGGTCAATTTTCGGAATTTATTTAAAATTGGGGGCCCCTGTTGTTCCCCCTCAAGGCGGCCCTGTTCATCGCTTGACTGATTGTGCTGAAAATCTATAGTAAGTTTTGTAATGTACCTCTTTCAAATATGACCTAATATTCTTTTTGCAAATCTTCTTAGATTTCACCCTGACCCCACTAGTCTTAAAAACTATCATGTTTGCTATCACGCAGAAAAAAGATCAACCCGTTAGGGAATTGACTCAATAGCCTTAAAATTCTTTTTAAGTAATTCTAAAATAAACCTAAAATATAGTGAGAAGGTCATAGCCACAGAAACACTATATTTTAATATCATAATAATTTAATATAGTATATGCCCTCTCATTTTGCCAGAATCTGTTTATGCTATGACCCTATTGAGTATAATAATTCCCACGCCAAAATCGTCTTATTGATACATGATCATCATCATCATCTTAATAAGTGCACACAATGAGTTAAAGTTTTGTATAATAATAGATTATACCATTAAAAATGTGTGATTCGACCAAGTGTCCTATAGACAATATATTATTACGCTAGGGCGTTTTCTTCACAGTCATAACTCGATCACGGCTGGACGGATTTTAACAGTTGATTTGTCAAATTAAAGTTAGATTTGCATAGATTTGCCAATATCTCTCAGTATCTAAAGAAAGGACATCACTTAAATACAGTAATTAAAGGGTGAATTTTCAGAACAGTGGCGCTATCCGACGGCGGAAGTGTAAACTACGTGTTGATTTTCCAATCAACTTTAGTACATAAACAGCATTATTCTCAGATTTATAATCCTGTTTAGCGTCAGATATTTTGTTAGTTTGTTTACAACTGAAGTAACCTTTCGTTGGGTACAAACTTGATCGGAATCGAACAACGGAAAACTAGTTTATTTTAATGTAGAGTTAAAATGGATAAGAGAAGGGTGTTACCAATCCAGTAGGCATAATGTTTTTGATTTACATTAGTCCTGAATTATCTGTTTTTTTTTGTCGTGGAATGAAACGGATAAGAAAATGGTGTTACCATTCCAGTAATCAGTAGTCTTTTTATTTATGCCTGAAACCTCTCCACCTCATATCCTCTCCCTATCTCTCATCCTCCCCCCCTCATATACAGGTTTATTATATTTTAATGTGAAGAAAATGGATGAGAGAAGGTTGTTGTTACCATTCCAGAGGTCGGTAATATTTTATTTAAGAAAAGTCGAGTTTTCTTTTTCCAAGAAGAGGAGATACTGGTTACAAAAGTTACCTACACATGATCAGCATTTTGTCAAAAATACATCTGATATAATGAAATGATGATAGACTAATTATTTTAATTAGTTAATCATATAGATTCATAGTATGTACATTTCAAGACTAAAATTCATAATACAAACTAAATAGGCCTACCTATAAGAACAACTTACTTGAACTTACGTTTGTTATACCTTTTTGATTTGAAGTTTATTTTTTGTGACATGTATATTTTACCAAAATAAAACAAGTGTCACACAGGAAAACTTTATTGCTCCTTTTTATTGTACTTGATTTAATGACTAGCCAGTAGATCCGAATGCGTGTACTGTTACATTGGTAATTCAAATTTAATAACACTGCTTTTTCTTAGACAAAGCCAACGTGATATGAAGTGATGTTAGATTTCTTTTGTAAAACATACAGAGAACAATCTAATTCGTTTTCACCTAGTCTCGGACGCATTTATTGCTTTTGTAACTGTCATTTGAGACGGTTTGAGTGTTTAGTCAACCGTAGCCTATAAAAAACTCGTCTCGAACTCATGAGTGTTTTGCAATGTCTCGAGTCGAGTGCGCAAACTCGGCTTGAAAAAAACTCAATATATGAGCACTCCTACACTCCTAGTAAAGACAGATAAGAAATTCCTATGATTAAGTCATAAATTTTCTATTTTATGAGTCATGTTAATGCAAATCTGTTTAACAATATAAACTAAATGATTAAAATAATTTCCAAATTCCAATATAAAAAACGTTGTGATAAAGGTATCCAAATAAAAATAAAATATTTATAGGAAAAACACCAGTTTTGTAGTAGCTTTGTAGTATATACCTACAGTATTATAACGCAGCTGTTAATTCGCCGCTTAGCCACATACAAATTATAACTACATTGATGATCCTGGCATTGTTTCAGGTAAACAGCGACAAATGTTCCTGCACTAGTAGATTAGTTTTTGAAAAAGTTAAAAGCATTATAATAACAGGCATGTAATTGTTGACCTGAATGTTTTCCTTGTTTTGAAATGTAAAACAATTCCAAAATAATGTTAAGGCCAAAGGCTAAAGTCTTAAACATGACAAATCTAACAGCCTGAAACCGGCTCAAGAATTTGACAACCTGTTAAACGCATGTTGTTAAATACAAAATTAAATTGGTTTTTATCTTTCCATAAAATTGACAATTAAGATTTTGGAAGCCTGTGGGGCGTAGCCGTAAAGAACAATGTCAATTAAAAGTAACTTTGTAGAACCTACTCATTGGCCTGTATTAATTTACCCAAGCATAACAAGTAGTCCAGTAGTCCTTTAGATCTCGCTCCTTTATTAAAAAATGTTTTATGGAGGATAATCTGAGTTAAAGTATGTTTCTTCAGTTTCAACAAATTTTTCAATATTGTTTAAATTTTAAGCAAGCAATCAATCAACAGTGTCAATAGATCAATAAAACAATGAAGATCTACAAATGTTGAGAATCAATGTTTTTATTTTAAATATATAGTAAAATGTATAATTTTTTTAAAGTAAATAGTGTTACAATTGATAAACAATATATAAATAGGTATAGATATACAAAATTAATTCAAAACAAAGAAAGGTCCATGTAATCATACACTTTAAAAAAAGTTGATTATTATAGTCAATTGTTCACTTATAAATTCATCCCTTTAAAGGGGGCCCATCCCCCCTCCAAGGCAATAGCTAGCCCGATTTCTACCAAAATTATACTTGGTTCTTAATTCCCCCCCTCCGGGTAGTGGAGGGGGGGTTTATGCCTGGAATGGAGTCGTAGCCCATGAAAATACGTAAAATGTAGTGTGTAAAATGATGCTAACTATAAATTGTAATTTAATGTAAAAGGGTTAGTTATAAATGCACCCTTTGTAACCTGCTTTCTGGATATAAAAAATCTTAGTAACAAAAATAAAACTACATTTTTTATTATCTAGTTAATGTTGTACATACTTTTCTAATTATAATTGCATATACATATCAATATCAAAAACAAGAACACAATATACCCTTCGTATCAGATTGTCATTTTAAAGTAAAAAAATATCAAAGTTAAAGGCTTCCAGGCTCAGGGAAACCAATAAAGAAAACTAAATGTTTACAGAACTTCATGTTATGTCCTTGGGAACTTGCTCGTATATAAATGTAAGAGTTTGTAACTTTAAACCAACATAATAAATAAGTTTTGAAAGAGTGTTTAAATTATTGTGCCCGCCGCGAGTGTAGGAATTGATACTATTAAGACATGTATAACATCAAGAAGGTTAAACAAGACTTTAAATATGATCTTGTTCATAACAAACTGTATTGAAATATGTTTTGAACTAAAGTTGGAAAATTAGTCACGTTTTATGAAGTCAAGGAATTTAATTTTGGCTAAAACATAAAGTATCAATTCTTTATCTTAAAATGATGAAACATAATTAACATTATGTTTAAATAGTCGTAAATAATAATATTTGAGGTTTTGTCATCATACTTATAGGTTATGAGTTCTATTTTTTCAGTAATAAATGCGGTCGCCATTGCATATTGCATCAGTTGAACTATGTTTATGCGAGTTAAATCAGTTCTTTAATATTTTACTGTTTATTTTATTGTTCAATCTGGAGATAACTGTAATTTCTTAAATGTGTAACTCAGTAGATATACAACTTCTTTAAATGGGTGTACATTGTACCCGTTTGGCCTAAAACTCAACAACTTTATATGTTATTCAAAACCATTTATTCTGGTCCCATAGGGAGGTTTTTTCTTAACCCTCAAACCCCCTCAGAAAACCCATAATCAATACTGTATATTTTTCAGTCATGACTCCCCTTATATTATGGTCTGTATACGCCCCTGAACAGCAGTTGTCATGCGTGCATGCGTGAAACACTTCAGAAAGCTGCCTGCAAAATAAATATTACTACGTGATGATGCACGAGACAATTTTGAACAAAGAGAGACCTAACCAAGATAAAACGTTGTTGTTAAAATAAAAAACTCGAAAACCCGTTTTGTTATCCAAATAAAACTTTTATCTCATTTTGAACAAAACCCATATTTTGAATTATTAACGTATTTTAAAAATTCCTCCGTCACAAATCTAATATGGCCGTTAAAATCAAATCCCCCCCCCCTTCAAACAAAACTGTATAGCGCGATCCGAGCTACTATCCCCCCGTGGACACTCCTGCCTTTAAAAAGCAATTCCTAATTGTAAAAACCTACCACAATGTAACATAAATTGATACAATAAAACATTTTAAATAAATTACATTTAAGTAAATCTCAGAGGAACACCAAAAACGAAAAATTATTTATGGAAAAACATATAAATATTAAAATGGAAAGTATAACATCCAGAACTTAGATGTCAATGGAGCAAGAAGAAAAATTCCAAGATTTGTTCAAGAAATGTGGGGAAGATTTAAATTATATATCAAAATGTTGTCATTAGTTGCTCAGACTCAGTGAAATACTCCATTAGTATACTAAAAAATCAGTTATACAACAAAATTTAAATATCACAATTGTTGTACAAGTAAGGTGTTGTTATGTTTGTCTTAAGTCAATTCAAATTGATGAAAAGATGTTAATTATGAAATAAATTATCTCCATATAAGGCTATATATACATGTAACATGTTATAAGAAACCACAAAACTAACACAACAAACATCAAAATAAAACACAAAATCAAATAACTAACATGATCTAATAAAATAACAAAATTAAATAACAAATATAGATTGCTAGCATGATTCTGCGGGGAAAAACAATATTAATGATACATTTTTTATTTTAAACTAGCTGGTACCCGGCGCGTTGCTGCCGCAGAAGAGGCATTGAATTTGTATTATGTCTAATGTTTTCAGTTAGGGGAGTATTTTATTGTTCACTTAACACGCATGGATGCTACTTCAAAAAATTTATTTCTTGATTTCTTATATTTTTTTAACAAAAAATGTGAAATGTCAAAACTGTATATGGATCAATTTTTGTTTTGTATCACTCTTATTTTTAAAGATGAGTGAAGGTGTGAACAATCATTGTTTACAACAAAATCCGTTAAAAATGACAAGAAGGGATTCAGCATCTTAGTCATTACGTTAATTCAATAAATTTTTATCAGGTACGAGTCAAGTTTGTAACATGGTTATAAACATGGTCTGACAAGAATACATGGTTATAAACATTTTTCACAACGTCAGCTACTAATAAAGTTTTTCAGAACCCAACTGCAGACTTCGCTTGAACATTTCAGTTGATAAAGGTGAAATAGGTAAAATACCATTTATAATTTATTTTATGGTAATCAAAAATGGATTATTAGTAACCAGCTGGCCCGGCAGACGTTGTCCTGTCCTAATGTCATTGAATTTGTTTGATGTCAAATACTCGTTCATTATCAATATGAGCTCGTTCGTTTCGCTCGCTCGTCTCCCGGATAAGCTTGTTCGCTACGCTTACTCGCCTATCGAAAAAAGAGTTTGAGTTGCCATTCAAGTAGTTTTTATTTCCATTATGATAGTTGTCATTTAAGTAGGTTTTTTATTTCTATAATAATAAACAGCTGTTTACAATATTTTAAGTTATAGATATCATCTGATAAAATCAAAAGAAATCTTTCTTCCATAAGATTAACGTTAAAACTTTGAAGTCCAGTTGGGCACAGCCCTAATGCCCTAGGACTTCGGTTAATGGTCGATATTTTATCTGTCGGTATATTTGAAAACCGCAATTAAATTATTGCTTTGACAACCGACATAATATTGAACCCTAATTCAATCCAAACCTTAGTACTTAAGTACTAAAACCTTAGGCCTATTTCGACCATTTCGCATAGGTGTGTACACTGACCGTGTTACCAATCTAGCTGTCCCCATCAAATCTTTGTTTCGTTCTACCATATGACTTCTTTTTCCCTTACGGACAAACAACTACAGCTGGTAATTTTATAAATACTATCCTCCCGTAAGATTTGCATTATAACTTACAGGATCCGTGGTATGGGGTGGAGCTCTAAGGTTGGATGCGGTCATTATCAGGTCTATATGTTAATGATATATGTAACCTATGTTCATGAAAAATTTTAGCTTAATCGGTCCAGTAGTTTATCCGTGATGGAACTCCAAATATCCATACATCCAAACAAACCTCCAAACATACGCGGCTTGAGCGAAATGTTTGGCGCTAAAAAGCCGTTCAGCGACCCAATACAAGAACCGTGTTAACTTTATTATATTTGAAATTCGCTTTAAAATGATACCAAACACGACCATGTTGTATATTATGGGTTTTGAAATTTGGCGTACTTTAGAATTATCGGAGCAAACGTAACGCACTATTAGGGAGCTTTATGATATTGGAAAACTGAGGAATTATTAATAGCCTTAAATACTTCTTATTACACTGTATAACACTTACATTCTTATTATTACTTTTTATAAGTATTAAATCTTTATTATTACTTTTTATAACCCTTAAATCGTTATTATTACTTTTTATTACCATTACATCTTTATTATTACTTTATATAACAAATACATCGTTACTTTTAATACCTACTAAATCTTTATTACTAGGCCTACAACCGAAATCATCTGTATTACTATTTAAATCTTGACAATAATACCGTCCCTGTTTAATCCGTTTGAACTATCTACAGACCTCTTAAACTATTCTATATCCATTTTCATTTGTTTAGAAACTGACAAGACGCAACTCTATCACCCTTCCCTGGTCCTGGCTTCTGCCCCCACTCTGCTGCGACGCAGGGACAGACACGACAGTGCAATGTTTTTAAAGTAGAGTTTTCCGCCTTCAGAACTAAATGATTGTGTGTCACGCTATAATTATCATCACTACTATTATACAAATAAGGTGGTGTCTGTCTGTCTGTCTATTGTTCCATCACGCCAAAACCACTGGACCAATTCTCCACAAATTTTGCACAAATGAAGTCTTCAATGGAATTCAATGGAGCCATTTTCAAACTTTCGAATATGCACGGTTTAGGCTGTAGATGAGAAAACTCGGAAAACATACAAAATTCATGTCCTCACTAGTATTTTATGTTAGAGTAATTGTAATTATGTCAAAAAATTATAAAAAATATGCTGAATAATATTTGTCCTGTGACATTTTACCGTTACTTCAACGCTTATGCCGGTTTTAGCAGCTTACGTTGTCAATGATACCGCCCAGGTTATAAATAAGGAACCCCTTGTCAGAATATAATATATTATATGTCGAAAGGTATGTTATGACACCCAAGGAATTCAATGGAGTCATTTTCAAACTTTCGAATATTCACTGGTTAGGCTGTAGGGGAGAAAACTCGGAAAACTTAAAAAATGTATCCAGTGATATTTTACTGTTATTTCAACGCTTATGCCACATATTGCAGCCATTTGCAAACATACACTGCTTGTACGGAGTTTAGAGTAATTGAAAATAACGTTAAGCGTTTTTAATAATTATTTACAGGATAAGCAAACAACGGAGTTAAACTAGTTTAACCTAAATAAAATTAATAATGTTAATCAAATCAATTCATATGCAACTATAAATTAATCTCTAACACATAACAACAGCCCCCTACCACCCTACCTGCATCCCCTAAACCCCACAAGTAGATGGCCGACCTGCACAACGGCAGCTAAAATGGTCCCCACAGTTTTTACCCCGCTCGGTGTTTTCGCGCTCAATCTGTCCGATCCGATGTCTTGATCGGAGGCTTGATCGGGAAGAAGTTCGGAGTGAATTTAGCTACCTTCGTGCCCTACTCCCTGCTCCCTGCTCGGTCCGATGTCTTGTTCGATGTCTGGTTCGGGCTAAAGTCCGTTAGTGTGTGTCCGCCTTAAAACATGCATTTGAACAATTACGTCCGTCGATCCTTTATATATTGAAAATGTTTTGTTATATAATCATTTATTTGAATCCAATGGCTATTTAACGAAAATTATTACATCATTTTTTTGGGAGGCTTTTTGAACAAGGAAATCTTGAACGAACATAAAATCGTGCATTTAACAACTCCACAACAGCATTTTGGCACTACCGGTATGCGCCTTGACACCTAGAGGTGCCCTCGTCAGAACAGTTTAATTTCCTACTTCTCAATAACAACTGATCTCAAATGAGTGGACATATTGTCCTGAAAGACGAAAAACACGTCTTAAGCATTCTATTAATAAATAAACTAATCTATTTACTATTTAAGGTAATTTAAAATGTATCTAAGGTTCTTAGAAAGCATCATTGATTATCATAATGAAAGCTGGACACACTATCGAGCTTTAAAAACATTATACAGTTTTGATCCGGTATCAATCTGGTGACCTCGGATAATAAGGTAAGCAGTCAGCCTACTTTACTTTCTTCACCGAATGAAAAATATCCTAAAACCATTAATCGCCGGGTGTTGTATTAGGCCTCGATAAGGGTTGAATGGCGAGCGGCACCTTAAGCGGCACTTGAGCGAAATGACATGTATTCAAATAAGATGAGGCGGAGTATTGGGGAAATGTTAGGGGCTCTGGCCACTTCAAGCCACTAGTATTAAACTTATTTACGGATATTGGGGTGGCGTGGGAATACCGGCCGATGTCGGACAATCAAAGGGACAGGCGGTAGTATTGTAAACATTTCAAACTGTGAAACTTGATTGTGAGGACCGGCGCCTGCGTGGTATCGCCAAGGTGCGGCGGCGCAGCGCGGCTAGTCAAAGGGGTTTCCCCAGTATGAGAGTGGACGGAAGGGTCGTAAATCTTTGGCATGGGAACAAGGAAAACGGGTGGTGATGACGGTTCATCCCAGGCCTTTTCTCATGGGAAAGGAATGTAGCCTGAATACTCAGCGAATATCAAATGGTACCGTACATACCTCACTGTATACTAACATCCATCACAACCATATACATAAATAACCGATACATTACACTTTATTTATCCTCCATATAGAACAAATTTGTACTGTTTATGCAGGCTTGGTGCATCAAGGTCAAAAAACCCTGTTTTTTAGTAAGTAATTATCAACAATTATTTCTGTATGTCAATCGGTTCCTTATATATTGTAAGTAATTTATGAACAGGATATTGTCCGCATTGAGTATGGGGTGCTATTTCGCATATGTTCGTTCTTTAGACTTTTAATATGAAACTTTAAATGCCAGCAACGTTTCCAGTCATTTTAGGGTTAATTACAAGATGGAAAAGGGGAAGGAACGCGAGTGAGTGAATGACTGGTTAATCCAGATCCGGCCCGCCCAAAAAAATGTCGGGCTCCTGGGAAAATGAGAGTATGGGCCCCAATATATAAAGTTCAACATGTTGGAATTATATATAATATGTGTGTGGTTTAAATGTTTAATGTGGTAGTATAATTCACATTTAGCAGAATAACTAATAATGAACTTTCCTACGTAACTAAATGTACAATATATAAATATGAAATTAATAATGTAGATACGTTTTATAATATTTTGCCTTTATTCTCTTATTCGTAACTTTAACGAAGAAGTTAGACTTCTTATTCTCATCTTGATGTATATATATATATATATATATATATATATATATATATATATATATATATATATATATACAGGGTGAGTCAGACCACCCGTCCAGCATGTATAACGAGAGAACGGTTTGGTCTATAGTCGTCAAAAAATCTTCCCACTAAAACGCATATGCGCTATCTATTAAAAATATTTTCATCAAAATCTATGTACAGAATGTTCCAAAACGTAAGGTCTCGGGTTCGAATCTCAAAATTTTCAAATGTAATCATAGGGAACATTATACATTATTTTAAAGGTATCGTTAAAATAAACATTTTGTCGGAAACAGAATTCACTTATCTTTATTCGTTTCAAAATGGCGGCTATTTTTATGTAAAATATTGACATTTACGGAATACTCTGTATTTTATAAACCACTACTCATACTTTTTTTCCGACTGAAATTTCTTACTCGTGATAATCTCAGCTTTACTCTGGTATGCTAAATGATAGGCTTTTATGAGAAAATATGTATTTCAAAAAAATATTTATTTTGAAAATACCCATATGCCCAAAATTAAAAAAATTTAAATGGTAGCGTGTGTAAAAACGCATACCATTGAAAAGGTCTTGTAAATCCTAGCATTTTTCTAGTTTACACCAACCTTGTATCTTATTTCGTTTTTCTGCAATCAGCAAAAAACATTATTTTTCCAAATGAAATGCATGTTAATTTGCATAACACTTGTATGTATTCTGTGATCACATTCGTTTTATGTGTTGTGTACAATTTCTGTAATTATATCAACAAATTTTTAAAAATATGCTGAATAATATTTGTCTAGTGACATGTTACCGTTATTTTAACGCTTATATCATTTATAGTAGCTTACGATGTCAATTACAACGTTAGGAACTTGGAACTAGGTGGTTTCACCGTGCGGGTCATGCTAATAGTTCACTTTCCAAAGGAAATTCACTAATAACTAAATCTGTAAATCATTGTGTAAGACGCCGACGCAACTGTGGCGTATTTTAAGGCGAATATGAAAGAACTATGAGTGTAGAATGGGTGTAGAAAATATAATTTGTCAAAAGAAATAAGGAAATCACACTGGTGTGTTTACACCTTTAAAAGCGTCTGGCATACCACTCATACCTCAAACATACTTCCAGAGAAATCCCGTTGTAAATAATAGTTGTTATGAACAGTTTCCTTTATATTAATGTTCAATTATTTAAATAATATCAAGTAGTCATATCTTTATAAAACATATGATATGTTATAAATGGTAAATGCATATTTACAGTTACAATTATGAAAACCTGACTTGGTGAAAAATTCATAAACTTGAAAAAACGGTATGCACCCAAGGAGGGGTTTGGGGGCTAGCCGAGCCAGGGGAGTTCGAGAGGCCTAATCATTGAAACATGCTCTTTTAGCGAATTTCCCCTATAGGGAAGAAGCTATTACCGTAGTCGGCATGGTAAGACCTAGGCCCGGGACCATGATAACTTTTCGTTTTGAGGTCCCCAGACCCCAAAAACACCATTCGTTCGAAACTGTATATATATATATATATATATATATATATATATATATATATATATATATATATATGTGTCCGTGAGCACGATAACTCTCGTAAAAATTATCCGATTTTGATGAAATTTGGTATAAACGTGTAAAGCAACATTTATGACTTTAAGTTCGAAAACCAGCCAGATCGCTCTATCCGAAGGGGTATTTTTGGGGGGTTTTGTACCCCAAAAATGGGTTTTTTGAATTTTTTACATATAATTTTGGAAATAGTCAAATTTTATTTTTTCCCATTGTATTCAGCTTAAAAAAACACACAATTTGGTATTTTGATCATTTCTCTACGTCAATTGGTTACCGAGATATTGAAAGTGCTAAACACAGTACGTTGTCTAATGTTATTCTTATGGAGAAAAATAAAAATTTTATATCTCGCTTATTTATGAACCTATACTGACGAAACTTGGTATACGGCTTCATCTGGTTGTGGACCATTGATATTTGCTCAAAAAGACACTTTTTTACCCAAGGCTCCCATAGCAGCAAACCTGCGTACTCAGCCCCATGTTATTCTTATGGAGAATAAGTAACGGGTTATCTGCCTTCATTATGAAAATAAATTAATGAAATTTGGTATGTGGCTTTACCTACATGAGTTATATTGATATTTGTATAAAACCCCATTTTTTGTGTTCCTTGCTTCAGCAAACCTGCATACTCAGCTGCCATGTTATTCTTATGGAGAATAATTAAAATGTCATAAATCGTTTATTTATGAATGTATATTGATGAAACATGGTATGTGGCTTTATGTGGCATTAAGATACATATATATGCATTGGAAATTCGCTGAGTACGCAGGTTTGCTGCTACGGGGGTATTTAGCTATTTTGAGGCATATAAATCTTTTAGCGAATTTCCCCTATAGGGAAGAAGCTATTACCGTAGTCGGCATGGTAAGACCTAGGCCCGGGACCATGATAACTTTTCGTTTTGAGGTCCCCAGACCCCAAAAACACCATTCGTTCGAAACTGTATATATATATATATATATATATATATATATATATATATATATATGTGTCCGTGAGCACGATAACTCTCGTAAAAATTATCCGATTTTGATGAAATTTAGTATAAACGTGTAAAGCAACATTTATGACTTTAAGTTCGAAAACCAGCCAGATCGCTTTATCCGAAGGGGTATTTTGGGGGGGTTTTGTACCCCAAAAATGGGTTTTTTGAATTTTTTACATATAATTTTTGAAATTCTCAAATTTTAGTTTTTACCATTGTATTTAGCTTAAAAAAACACACAATTTGGTATTTTGATCATTTCTCTACGTCAATTGGTTACCGAGATATTGAAAGTGCTAAACACAGTACGTTGTCTAATGTTATTCTTATGGAGGAAAAGAAAAATTTGTTATCTCGCTTATTTATGAACGTATACTGACGAAACTTGGTATACGGCTTCATCTGGTTTTGGACCATTGATATTTGCTCAAAAAAACAATTTTTTGCCAAAGGCTCCCGTAGCAGCAAACCTGCGTACTCAGCCCCATGTTATTCTTATGGAGAATAAGTAACGTGTTATCTCCCTTAATTATGAAATTAAATTAATGAAATTTGGTATGTGGCTTTACCTAAATGAGTTATATTGATATTTGTATAAAACCCCATTTTTTGTTTTCCTTCCTTCAGCAAACCTGCATACTCAGCCGCCATGTTATTCTTATGGAGAATAATTAAAATGTCATAAATCGTTTATTTATGAATGTATATTGATGAAACTTGGTATGTGGCTTTATGTGGTATTAAGATACATATATATGCATTGGAAATTCGCTGAGTACGCAGGTTTGCTGCTACGGGGGTATTTCAATTTACATTTGCTTTTGTATTTTAATTTTAATTCTGAGGCATATAATAAATTAAAACAATAATTTTCAGTGGATACTTAATTATTAATACGATAAATACTTCAAAACATTAAACAAGATAACTGAAATCGTTAGTCAAACTTATATTAAAAATCTCCAGGATTTAATTTGAGGATATTTTCCTTTCGTTCCAGCCATTTTTAAAACCTCATTCTGTTTTTATCCAATATAAAGTTGTACAAATTAGAGCAGTTAATTTTGAAGTTGTAGTACTTGCAGGATTGCAGAAGAAAGGGCCTACACTCCCATCTTGTTCCTTTCGTCCGTCCATTGAATGTCCAAAAGCGAAAAGATTCTTTCTGTACGGACATTATGGGCAGGGACCGCAAACACATACTGGCGTATCTTCAAAAATTTAGAGAGATTTTTTGGCCTGGTGTGAGTTTTAAAAAACAACCCCATTTATCGAGACACTGAGGTGTTTCTTTTATCTTCATTAGTCCACTCTTTAATCTTTTCACTTTAAAAAATCCGCTGACGAAGCCAGTTGATCAAATAGCAAAGTATCATTTATGTCAATACTGTTTTCGTTGAAGTAACAAATAGATTCACCAATTTGTTTCAAACTGGGAAGTTTTAAATTAGGAAGTTTTAGTGATTTAAAATGTGTTTATTAGTACATGTAAATTCGGGACATTTAGGCGTCCCGGGAGACTTTTTTGAAACTCCGGGTACGATCGTGAAAAAACGGGACAATCCCGTTTTTACGGGACGTTTGGTCACCCTACCTCACACTTACCGACTGTGTTTTTGGGGTCTGGGGGCCTCAAAACGAAAAGTTATCATGGTCCCGGGCCTAGGTCTTACCATACTACGGTAATAGCTTCTTCCCTGTAGGGGAAATTCGCTAAAACGAAATTGAAAAGTTAAAAAATTTAACATTGGGCTTATGGAATCAAAAATCAAAACAAAAGAATTGTATCAGCTTTTCATAATTAATCAGGGAACTGTCAAAGTAATACCTTTTTGTTTAAAGTTGTTGACATGTGGTTTCCTAAGAGCAGTGACTAAAGCTGTTGAGTAAAGATTGCTTTTATAGACTGATCACATCCGAAATAGTTCATAAGGGCATTGAGCTACAAATAACAACTGGAGTGACTTTAAAAATGCAGGAAAGAGGCAAATGAGCTATAAAAATATGATTTTCAGTAGGGGGTAGTGGTGAAATTTACAACCCAGTCATCTAAACAAACTGACTGGCTTTCCCCGAGCAAAGCTCGGCCCCAGGTACTTAGATGTAAAACCGCTAGTAGACATTATGTATTTGTTTACTACCTACTAAACAAAAACATACACGTTTTACGGCCACTTTCCCCATCTACAGTCGTTTAACCCTATGTAAAAGATAATAAGACTTCCCCAAATTGTAGCATATTACTGCTATGTATATCCAGCATTCCATTTCCCATTAGGCCAAGTAAATATGCAGTTACCGAGAACGCCAAATTATAAGAGGCGCAAATACAATAACAACACGCTGACTAAACTGCCCTTGTGTGCAGAAACTAAAGCACCACATATACAAAGTCTCCACTTCAGGAGGTGCACACCTTTTTTTAGCTGCTAGTGTGTGCAGCGAACTGTTCAATGGGCGCGGTCATATTTTGAAATCACAACTAACCAATTCAAATTATGCCGTATGGTGTTTTACTGCGTAACAAGTTAGTTGGACGTAGTTCTCCAAAGCGCCAAAAGGTAGGAGCACAATTCAGAGAGTAAGGTGAGGTAGCAATCGTTGCCGTCGGAACTGCCTTATACGCCGTAACATCGGGGAAATTTTGTTACAAGGTTCAGCAGATTTCTTACCGCACCTGCGTCCTGCATGGTCCCGTGGTCCCGCCGGTCAAACATTGAGTTGGTGGTGGGGATACACACTTCGGCTACAAGCTCCGCCTCGCCCCTCTTCTTTGGAAGGCAGAGTGGGGGGCGCGAGCAACAGGTACATCTAGCAAGTAGCCAATCTGTTTTTACATTTATTTATTTGAAACCCTACCAACTGTCCATGCGAGCAACTAAGATGTCGATCAGTGTGTTTCAGGACTTGATTTAATTATTTATACTTATTTTCTAAAACCCTACCAACTGTCCCTGTGAGCAACTAACATGTCGTTCAGTGCGTTTCAGTACTTTATTTAATTATTAATATTTATTTTTTAAAACCCTACCAACTGTCCCTGCGACCAATTAACTTGTCGATCAACAGGTAGGCACCCCTACAACATGGTCAAAACCAAAATTAAGCTTTTAAAAAATTGTAGGGTGAAAAATGCAAAAAACTGATTTTTGGAAAATTTAAAACCCCCTTTCTCATGGTCCGATTTTTCTGGTTTTCGAACTTAAAGTCATGAATGCCACTTTACACATTTGAGCCAAATTTCATCGAAATCGGTCGTTTTTCACTCAAGTTATCGTGTTAACGGACACACATAATATATATACATAAATTTGAACTAATAGTATGTTTGGCATCTGGGGACCTCAAAATAAAAAGTTATCATGGTCTCGGGCTTAAGTCTTACCATGAGACCTACGGTAATAGCTTCTTCCTATAGGGGAAATTCGCTAAAATTATGGGTTTTTATGAAAATATCAATAGAACTCATCTAAATGAAGTCCATACCAAGTTTCATTCATATTCATTCATAAACAAGGGATATATAACATTTTAATTACTGGACATAAGAATAAAATGGGGACCGAGTACCTAGGTTTGCTGCTACGGGAACCATTGGCGAACAATTGATATTAGTGTAAACAACAGTAAACCACAATCAGATGAAGCCATCCATATACCAAGTTTCGTCAGTTTATGTTTGTAAATAAGCAAGAGATATTTTTTTCTTTTTCTCCATAAGAATAACATTAGACAACGTACTGTGTTAAGCACTTTCAATATCTCAGTAACCAACAAACCCATTTTTGGGGTACAAAACCCCCCAAAAACCCCCCTTCGGAAGGTGCGATTCGTCTGGTTTTCGAACTCCTTGAAATAAATGGTACTTTACACATTTGTGTCAAATTTTATTAAGGTCAGAACTTTTTTACCAGAGTTATCGTGCTTACGGACACACAAACATATATATATATATATATATATATATATATATATATATATATATGTATATATGTTACTAAACAATTCACAGTATAGGGTTGCTATTATTATAAATATTAAAAAATAAAAATTCAACTGAGCACCCTTTTTAAAATCTTTTAATGAAGCTACATGTTTCGGCACTTTTAAGGCCATTTTCAAGCTAGACTTAACCTAACATAATTTATTAATTTTCGTAAAGCTGATCAAATAAAAACATGCTAAATTATTTCTAAAATATCATATGTTTTTTAATTTTGAGGAAAGGTTTTTGGTTTTCTTTTTTTACAAATCCAATTTAATTAACTTTTCATATATGGCGTTGTTTGTGGCAATAATAGTATTTAATATATTGTTTGGTTCTTTTTTAAAATATGCAAGTTTTAGAGATAATGGATAAAGGTCACTTAATGGATTCAAAAGAAGAATACCTTATATATATGGGCAACAAAAAAGAACCAAACAATATATTAAATACTATTATTGCCACAAACAACGCCATATATGAAAATTTAATTAAATTGGATTTGTAAAAAAAGAAAACCAAAAACCTTTCCTCAAAATTAAAAAACATATGATATTTTAGAAATAATTTAGCATGTTTTTATTTGATCAGCTTTACGAAAATTAATAAATTATGTTAGGTTAAGTCTAGCTTGAAAATGGCCTTAAAAGTGCCGAAACATGTAGCTTCATTAAAAGATTTTAAAAAGGGTGCTCAGTTGAATTTTTATTTTTTAATATTTATATGTATATATATATGTGTATATATATATATATATGTGTGTATATATATATATATATATATATATATATATATGATCGAATGGTGTTTTTGGCATCTGTGGACCTCAAAATTAAAAGGTATCATGGTCTTGGGCTTAAGCCATGTCACCTACGGTAATAGCTTCTTCACTATTGGGGAAATTCGCTAAAAGTGTTCCAGAAACGTAGGATGTAATTGTACACTAATAAAAATATCATACATCTTTTGTTCTTATGTTATCGTCATATCGCCTTAAAAACCTATAGTTTTCTGTCTCTCTGTCTATATGTGTTTTTACATAATTAATCATAACATATTAACATTGAAATGTACCAACTTCAAACTTGTTACATATTATCACAGAGAAACGAATCTCCTTGTCTGTGATATTATGTATGACGTCTAATAGGACCTATTTCGGTATAGAGTATGAAGTTTATATTTTGTATCATTTCAAAATGGCGATAATTTTTGTTAATTAAAGCTAAATATATTTAAACCCCTAATCTTTAGAAAAACCTATAAGAATCCATAATATTCATTTTTTGTCCTAAAAACAATGATATGAATAGTTTAACTATGGGATGATAAATTACTGAGAAGTTTTAATTTTTATAATTTGAAACATTATGTTTTGGTCTATAAATAGCAAAAAATTATTTAACTTATAAAATTACAAATTCTCATTTGTTTAACATCCTCATCCCACAGTTAAAATCTTCATATCATTAATTATGGGACAAAAACACGCAACTTTTTGGAGTCCAAAAGTTTTTCTTAAATATTGCGGGTTTAAAGATATTTAGCTTCGAAAAAACAAAAAGGCTGTCATTATTAAATGTTGCAAAGTATAATAAACGAGAAACTCCCCCGAAATAGGTCTTATTAGTCGTCATACGTATATCTCGTTTTAAATAATTGATTCATTATGATATTAATAAGATATGATTCATTACATATAAAACACATACAGACAGATGGAAAGAAAACTTTAGGTTTTAGGACTTATCTTCGTAATACCTTGTTTGCTTATTTTAATACGTTCGATTGCAAGAAACAATTTTGGAACACGTTTTTTGGACACCCTGTATGTGTCATTGATGTATGTATACAATATTTGTTTCCATATTACACATACAAAGTATTTTAAATTAATCTTATATATTATTTCTCTAGCCTGTTTTTCTGTCAGTCCAGGAGATCTTCCTTATTCCTTTATCAAATTCCATAATTTCCCCCTCGTTTTAAAGCTAGTCTGTTGACGAAAAATAGACCCACGGTGTAAAAATGTGCCGCTTCTAGGCAATTTGAATAATATCATTGGGTTATGAAAGATAAATAAAGGGAATAGTTTATTTTTACAGGAGCAAAAATTTAAAGAAAAGAACATCTGATCAGCTGACAAAATTTGGTTCGTAGTGTAGAATTCCGCACGGGTCGACTAGTACTATATAATAATTTCTCTGTGCTTATAACTACAGTACCATTTCTTTTCGAGTCCTCTTAATCGGCGCAACGCGCGCTAGTTGATAGTGGAATTGGAGAGCTCGCCAAATGGACAGAAAACGGTAAACGGTCCGGCTAGACCAAAAGTGTAGGACACGGCAAAACTAAGTAATCCCGAGCGGTGAGCGCGTTGTCGTTTACATGCTCCTGTACATCTTAATAATATTTTTCTTATCGCTCCGAATTTCCAGTGCATTTCCCAAGGTTTACTTATTTTTAATAGATTTATTTTAGTATTACTGTGCCTGAGTCATAATGTTTTTAGTTGCAACTGCAACTCGATACAATGTGGACTTATTTGCAGATTATCCAAGGAAAGGGGAGGGCTTTTCGAGAATTGGAGGCGTTGTACGGTAACTAGTTTCCTTATATACTGTAAAACAGGCATCACAGGATTGATCCCGGGGTCGTCATTAATCATTACCGAAATCCCGGGATTGGAATTTTGGTCCAGGATTGAGACTAATGAAGGACCGGCTCTGAAAGCTCAGGATTACGCTACGGAAAAATCGATGCCGTCGCGTGAAAATACACTGTTAAGATAGGGAAAAGGAGCGGTGTGGAGGTCCGCAGGATGACTGTTTGCGGCTATGATAATTATGTTATAAACATTAAATATTTAATCAAATTTTTATCAAAGTTAATTCTACTCATGTCCCGTTTATTTCTATGCTGTGTTCGCTGCATACAACAAAACATTGCCCCCCGCGAGCACATTTCCCTCCTACCTGTACCTAGTCTGAACCAGGTCAGGACCCCCCTTCCCAAAATCCTGGCTGTGTGTAATGTCTTTTGTCTTTATCAGGGCTACAGTATTGGAAGTGCTCTGATCTGTAGCCAGTACACAGTAGCCCGTGGTAGCCCTGTGTCTCTATTGCGTTGAGGCAGATTGCGGTGATTGGTCGAACGCCGCGGAGAGGACACCGTGATTGGCTGTTGGCTGTTATCTGCTATTGGGGTTTTCGTTCCCACTCTTTCTGTTGCCTGTCCCTGTCGCCACTCGCCATCTGGTCGCCTGTGGTGTAACGTGTAGTCGCTCGTTCTCAGTTGCTCTCTATTATGTTTATAACGTAGAAACTGAAACAGCTGATCTCGTTATCCAACCGAGGCTTAAATGTAATCGATTACTCACTTTAATATTAATTACTCATAAACAAGTGCGTGGTGTTTTAGATGGTGATATAGTGAGTGACGTAGTTTTTTGCTGGCATGGTAAGGTAAGCTTATCTGTATCAATTGCCCTATGCTTCTTATGATTGTTTTTGTTTATGGTTGTGAACATTGCAGCTATTTGTAACGTTATCCCGCCAAACGACCCAGTGGGTTCCTCCGTTACCGTACCAATGGTATACGTTTATTCTCCAGATTAAACAAAAATATAGAATACTAGCTGTTCCCGCAGGCTTCGCCCCCAAATAATCTTAATATATAAATACCCCCGTAGCAGCAATCCTGCGTACTCAGCGAATTTCCAATGCATATACATGTATCTTAACACCACATAAAACCACATACCAAGTTTCGTCAATATACATTTATAAATAAACGATTTATGACATTTTAATTATTCTCCATAAGAATAACATGGCGGCTGAGTATGCAGGTTTGCTGAAGAAAGGAACACAAAAAATGGGGTTTTATACAAATATCAATATAACTCATGTAGATAAAAAAACATACCAAATTGCCACATACCAAATTTTATTAATTTATGTTCATAATTATGGAGATAACACGTTACTTATTCTCCATAAGAATATCATGGGGCTGAGTACGCAGATTTGCTGCTACGGGAAGTATCGGCCGAAAAATGTTTTTTAGTGGAAATATCAATAGACCACAACGATATGAAGCAATATACCAAGTTTCTTCAGGAAAAGTTCATAAATAAGCGAGATATACAATTTACCTTATTCTCCATAAGAATAACATTGGACAACGTACTGTTTAGCACTTTCAATATCTCTGTAACCATTTATCGTAGAGCAATGATCAAAACACCAAATTGTGCGTCTTTCTAAGCTAATTCCAATGGAAAAACTAAAATTTGACTTTTTCAAAAATTATATGTAAAAAGCTCAAAAAACCCATTTTGGAGGGACAAAACTCCCCCAAAATACCCCTTCGGATAGGTCGATCTGTCTGGTTTTCAAACTTAAAGTCATAAATGCTGCTTTACACGTTTATACCAAATTTCGTCAAAATCGGATGAATTTTACGAGTTATCGTTCTCACGGACATATATATGTATATGTGTATATATATATATATATATATATATATATACAGTTTCGAACAAATGGTGTTTTTGGCATCTGGGGACCTCAAAACGAAAAGTTATCATGGTCCCGGGCCTAGGTCGTACCATGCCGACTACGGTAATAGCTTCTTCCCTATAGGGGAAATTCGCTAAAACTGACAGTTGTGTGTGCTGCATTCTGTGGTTATCCCGTGGAAATACTACGAATCAAGATCAGCTGTTTGTATTTTCATCACCTCAAACTTAAAGTGAATGTCCCTAAGAATGACACAGGATTGGAACTTTGAATCCCCGTGGGGCGAAGCCCTATGCGAATTTCATAAAACCCTTTCTTAGTGAGCACCTAAGACTCAAGAGGAAGGTGTGTTCCAAATTTCATTGCAATCCGTTCTGTGGTTTTTGAGATTTCGTGATGAGTGAGTCAGTCAGTGGTATTTGGATTTGATATATTAAGATTACAATGCTTACTTACAACTACCAACACACAGCGTGGTGCAACAGTTAGGTCACTCTAATTTTGTGAACACTTCCGTTTTCATTATCTACCTAAATTTCTGGTTTTATTTATAATATTTATAGTATAATTTCAACTCTTTACCGCCAACTTACTTATAAATGCATGCTTAGTCTGTGTTAGAGCCGATAGTTGTAAGATTCGTTTCTCTGTGGTTGTGGTTGTACTATGAGTAAAGTACAAAACATGTTTTAGATAATTATATTTCTTATGGAAAGAGACCACTAAGAAGTTTTGCTTTATGCATTTGAAATTAAGTTTAATTCTTAAATACTAAATATGTTATATTAATATACAAATCTAAATATATTTATGGTGCGGGCATTTAACTAACAGAGGTGCCACCATATCTGATAAACTTGGGGAAGTCAAGAAATAGGTAGGTATCTTAATTATAGGCCCTAAAAGCTAAAAGCCAGGTAAATTCGCAGAAACATTCAGAATAAGTTAGGTAGAAATTAAAATGCTCAAATCGTATTTCAAGCTGAGTTTTTTATTCATGAATAATTAATTAAATATTATTTAGCCAAAAATAAACTAAATAACTGGGTAGAATCATAGACCATGGGAAAAGTAGACTGGGCATCCAGGGTGTAATATTGAAGCAGAAATTAATAATATTTGGGCCACGAAATGGCGGCCTGTAATCTGAATCCCACAGGTAGCAGTTCCTTGTGTTGTGACTTTGGTCTTAAACATTCACATTACTATTAAATATTTTTTTCGTGAATGGTTTTTATCAACTGATTCAGGCGACCTACACATAAATTACTTTATTTACTTCATAGATGTTTATACGGTTCTTGCAGTGTTAAAGTTCTATTTCTCAATACTCTAAATCAAATATACAACTATTTTACAACAGTTAATGCTCCGGTCTACCCTCCGAAAAATCCGCGCCGCCGCCGCGTTAAAATACATTGGATATGGAAAAGGAGCGTTGCGGAAGTTCGTAGGATCTCTGTTTACGGCGATTTTAATCATGTTCTCAACATACTACAAAAGGGGTTTGGCAGAAGAAAGTTAATTCTACTCATGCTCGTTTGTAGAATTTCAAAATCATGTTTCTGTCAAGTTGTTGGAGTTTGAAAAGCTCATTTTTGTACATTTAAAAAGGGTTAAATGTAATTAAAAAATAAAAAGTAAAAAGGTTCATTTTTAGATAATATTTTTCTCTTCAATAGTATAGGTACTTTAAAAAAAGGTTTGTGTATAGTAGCTGTAAAGATGGATCCTGCAAACCCTTTCCTAGCGCTGCGCAGAAGGGCTAGACCGGAGCCTTAGGGGCCATACACATATTACGTAACGCACTTAAGGGGGGGAGGGGGTATGGTGTAGCATTATGCCGCGTTATATGGGGGAGGGGTTTGGATCAGCGTTACGTAACTCACTCATATTAACCCTAAGAGCTGGCGCACTCCCGTATCTTTTGATACTGTTATACCTCCCTGTTTTGCTTATGATTTCAAAATTAAAAAATAATCAAATTGATATCTAAATTAAGGTTACAGTTGTTTGTTATATAAAAATACTTCTATCAAAACTATTTTAATAACAGTTAGACTCAAAAAAAATTACCCCCGTCGCAGCAAACCTGCGTACTCAGCGAATTTCCAATGCATAATATATGACTTAATACCACATAAAGCCGCATACAGGTCGGGGCACAGTGCTTGGCGTCTGGGAAAGGCGAGAACCTACTCTAATACCTCGTAAATAAAAGCAGAAAATAACAAAAATAACCAAAACAAATGTTTTAAAATTAAATAAATGAATTCTGTTTTCTGTTGACAAAAGTATACTGTAACATTAACGGTACGAAGCCAAATAGAGGGAAAAAGTAATTCCAGAGCATATGCTAACCAGGCGTCAAGCACTGTGGCCCGAACTGTACCAAGTTTCATAAAAATATATTCACAAAAAAGCGAATAATTATTATATACTATTATAATTATTCTCCATAAGAATAACATTGGGGATGAGTACATAGGTTTGCTGAAACAAGGAACATAAACAATTGGTTTCTATGCAAATATCAATATAACTCAACTAGGTGAAGCTACATACCTAGTTTCATCAATATTCATTCATAAATAAGCGATATATTCCATTTTGATTAATCTCCATAAGAATAACATGGGGGATGAGTACAAAGGTTTGCTACAATAAGGAACGAAAAAAGTGGGTATTTAGGCAAATATCAATATAACTCAACTAGGTGAAGTCATGTAAGAGGTTTTATTAATTTATGTTCATAATTAAGTGAGACATAGCATTTTAATTTTTCTCCATAAGAATAACATGGGGGCTGAGTACGCAGGTTTGCTGCTACGGGAACCTTTAGAAAAAATTGTTTTTTGAGCAAATAACAATAGACCACAACCAGATAAAGCCGTATACCAATTTTTGTCAGTATACGTTCATAAATAAGCGAGATATAACATTTTTCTATTCCTCCATAGGAATAACATTAGACAACGTACTGTGTATAGCACTTTCAATATCTCGGTAACCGATTGACGTAGAGGAATGATCAAAATACCAAATTGTGTGTTATTTAAATTTGAATCCAATGGTAAAAACTAAAATTTGACTATTTCAAAAATTATATTTAAAAAGCTCAAAAACCCATTTTGGGGTACAAAACCCCCCCCAAAATACCCCTTAACTTAGAGCGATATGGCTGGTTTTCGAACTTAGTCATAAATGTTGCTTTACACGTTTATACCAAATTTCATCAAAATCGGACCTTTTTTACGAGAGTTATCGCACCCACGGACACATATATATATATATATATATATATATATATATATATATAGATATATAGATATACAGTTTCAAACGAATGGTGTTTTTGGGGTCTGAGGACCTCAAAACGAAAAGTTATCATGGTCCCGGGCCTAGGTCTTACCATACCGACTACGGTAATAGCTTCTTCCCTATAGGGGAAATTCGCTAAAACAAGTGTTTTGAGTAAGTTCTGTATTGCTTTACACCTATGTTTTGTGTGGTTTTAGAGTGTGAAATCATGACTGGATACTGCAATGACGTCCACATCTTAAGTTTTTTAAGGTGTTTTGTATTTTTATTAGTTATAAATTAAATTTGGAACGTTTTAGCTTAGATAGTTTATTTTGTTGCTTATATTCTTATATTAATAATAACAGTCTTATTTGTTTGTATACATTTTGATTTTAAATTAGTTATAACACAATTGTGTTAAAAGAAAGTCATTTAAAGTTTAATGTTTCATTGAAATCCATTCTCCAAATTGCTAATATAACGATGTTTAAACGGTTTAAGCTGTTTTAAAGCCTACTACAATCGAGTTACATAACACATGGGGGTGGGGGTATGCTCAAACGTTATGGAGCGTTACATGGGGGAGGGGGGTCTAAAATAACGAAAAAATGCGTTACGCAATATGTGTGTGGTCCTTTAATAATATTATTTGAATCGAGAGATTATAAAAATTATGTTTTATAACCATATAGGAAAGTAATAACAACCTTCCCTCTACTGCAATGATGGTACTGTACAATTAACGCCATCTGTTACCAGCGAGCAGATGTGTACGCTGTCTGTTACAAAGGTATACATTATATCATCCAGGGAAAGAACGTGTTAAATCCAATACCTCCGTAGCAGCAAACCTGCGTACGTAGCGAATTTCCAACAATGCATTTTTATGTATCTTAATACTACATAAAGCCACATACCAAGTTTCATCAATATACATTCATAAATAAACGATTTATGGCATTTTAATTATTCTCCATAAGAATAACATGGCGGCTGAGTATGCAGGGTTGCTGAAACAAAAAACACAAAAAGTAGGTTTTTATAAAAGTATCAATATAACTCAACTAGGTAAAGCCACATACCAATTTTTATTAATTTATGTTTATAATTAACGGAGTTTATACATTTTACTTACTCTCCATAAGAATAACATGGAGGCTGAGTACGCAGGTTTGCTGCTACGGGAACTATCGGAAAAAACATATTTTTTTTTGCAAATGTCAATAGACAACAACTTTATGAAGCAATATACCAACTTTCGTCAGGATAAGTTGATAAATAAGTGAGATATACAATTTTTAGCGAATTTCCCCATTAGGGAAGAAGCTATTACCATAGGTCTCATGGTAAGACTTAAGCCTGAGACCATGATAACTTTTTGTTTTGAGGTCCCCAGAGGCCAAAAACACTATTCGTTCAAATTTATATACATGACCAATATATAATAATCCTCATCAACGCACGTCACGCGCGTCGTCAGGTCGGATCGCACCATACAACGATTGCGGTTACCGAGCGTCACGGTGTACCGACCATCGTGACGCACCTTTGTCAGTATAAATGGTGATACCTGAAACCAGTACTACCTTTATCAATACAAATGGTGATACCTAAATACCCCAGTCGCAGCAAACCTGCGTACTCAGCGAATTTCCAAAGCATATAATATATGTCTTAATACCACATAAAGCCGCAAACCAAGTTTCATAAAAATATATTCACATATAAGCGAAAATTTGATTTACTAAA
The DNA here is from genome assembly GCA_963675035.1 of Allygus modestus. Taxonomy (NCBI): domain Eukaryota; kingdom Metazoa; phylum Arthropoda; class Insecta; order Hemiptera; family Cicadellidae; genus Allygus; species Allygus modestus. The sequence continues at coordinate 407,525,841 of OY776112.1, forward strand.
ATATTATTGGTAAAACCTTAAAAAACCTATTTTTGGGGTACAAACCCCCCCCCCCAATACCCCTTTGGATGAAGCGATCTGGCTGGTTTTTGAACATAAAGTCAATAAATGTTTCTTTACAGGTTTGTACCAAATTTCATAAAAATCGGACAATATTTACAAGAGTTATCGCACCCATGGACATTTAAATAATTAAATTCACATCGAATTTTATTAAATTGTATATGAAATTCTATCACATTAAATAAATATATATACAGTTTTGAACGGATGGTGTTTTTGGCATCTGGGGACCTGGAAACGAAAAGTTATCATGGTCCCGGGCCTAGGTATTACCATGCCGACTACGGTAATAGCTTCTTCCCTATAGGGAAATTCGCTAAAATTTTTTTTTTTATTTCCAAGACAAATTTTGTGGCCCTAACAACTCTACAAAATTAACAGGCCTACTTTAGTTTACAGTATCCTGTCATTCATATTATGCCAAGCATGATTTCGCATAATCTCCATAATTAATATTCTAATATTTTTATAAACTTGGACCACCATGTACATGTCAAAAACAACCCTCACCAACTGCAATACTAAAGTAATAGAAATTCCTGTAGCTCCCAGCCGTGAAATACTTTTTTCTATGGTCTGAGGAAAGAACTTCCGCTCCTACGGCTGGGCTCGGTGTTTGCTGCCCACACGATAGGACGCGACATTGCATTTCGGAAGGGTAGATCTATACGTAGGAGGTACTACTAAAAATACCTTCTAAAAACGAGCATTAGAAGTATTTGCTTATACAACAATTCACGATAGCAATCGGTAAGCGGCATGCTACATTTTTTCTTCATTTGGCGTTGTAGTAAATTGTCTTGGGTGTTATTAAAGTACGTGCTACAGTACATTATTGGTACAACCAAAGAACAATATAATTGTAAATGTACAAACACGCCGGTTTTCGTTATCAAAGAAAGATATATAAAACACACCAACTATGTCATGATATTATCATTCCTAACACTGCGTACTCAAAACACTAAATTATTTGAAGTAAGTGAATGATTGATTTAAAGGGTGTTTCTATCCCGATGTACAAAACAGTGAGCCTGTGCTCAAAACGACTTATTGACTCACTAGTCGGGAAGTCATAAATCTGACGAAAGACCGCTGTGCGCTAAACTGATAGGCCCTATCTCTGGGTTTCCCAGTCTTCTAGTCTAGTAGTTAATTTTCTCATTGGTCCCAAATATGGATATTACAAAATATGTAAATATATAAATTGTTCAACTTTTCAACAGCTATGAGTATTTTTATTTGTACAATTTTCATTATATAAAGAATGAAAAATAAAAACTTCTTAAATCTATTACAATATTTTGTTGTTGTTAAATAATACTGTACTAGTAGGTGCCCCAGTGGCGGATTTAGAGGGGGCTATAGGGGCTGCAGCCCAGGGCGGCAACGTTTTGGGGGCGGCAAATGTTTAGAAATTTTTAAATTAAAATTGTGTTTTTTAAAACAAATATATTTTATAAGTAAGGAATATTTTGACGAAAGGGGATGTTAATTTCGGTTGTCCGCGGATTAAATCCCTTAACTTATTCATATATATATAAGGTTAAAGGATATTGTTTTGCTTTTCGGGCAAGCGACGCGATGATTAGGCCACAGGGCGGCAGTCGAATTTCCCCCGTAGGCCCAGGCGACGCGCCACTGAGTCGGACTGGCGCACTGTCACCGAAGGTCTGTGAAGTTGGCGTACCCAAATTAGCTTATCCACTTTTAACCATACCAATCGTTAGTTCTTTGTTAGTTCTCGATAGTTCTTTAATATTTCCGTTAGTTCTTAAAAAATAAAAAAGTTATGACACATACAAAGTGGATACGCTAACTTCACAGTAATGATTTCTAGCGCGCACCTTAATTTTAATGCAAATGTTAATGTCTATATATCAATCGTTAGTTCTTCGTTAGTTCTCGATAGTTCTTCAATATTTCCGTTAGTTCTTAAAAAATAAAAAAGTTACGACACATACAAAGTGGATACGCTAACTTCACACAAATTATTTACGCACCCACCTTAATTTTAATGCTAATATTAATGTTTACATACAAATCGTTTGTTCTTAGTTAGCTCTCGATAGTTCTTCAATATTTCCCTTAGTTCTTAAACAATAAAAAGTTATAACGCATACAAAGTGGATACGATAATTTCATACAAATTATTTACTGCGCGCACCTTAATTTCAAAGCAAATTTTTATGTTTATATATAAATTGTTAGTTCTTTGTTAGTCCTCGATAGTTCTTCAATATTTAAGTTAGTTCTTAAAAAATAAAAAAGTTATGACACATACAAAGTGGATACGATAACTTCACACAAATTATTTACAGCACGCACCTTAATTTTAAAGCAAATATTAATGTTTACATACAAATCGTTAGTTCTTAGATAGTTCTCGATAGTTCTTCAATATTTCCGTTAGTTATATTAACGATTTGTATGTAAACATTAATATTGGCATTAAAATTAAGGTGCGCGCTGTAAATAATTTGTGTGAAGTTAGTGTATCCACTTTGTATGTGTCATAACCTTTTTATTTTTTATGAACTATCGAAAATATTGATGAACTATCGAGAACTAACAAAGAACTAACGATTGATATATAGACATTGACATTTACATTTAGATTAAGGTGCGCGCTGGAAATCATTACTGTGAAGTTAGCGTATCCACTTTGTATGTGTCATAACTTTTTTATTTTTTGAGAACTAATGGAAATATTGAAGAACTATCGAGAACTAACAAAGAACTAACGATTGGTATGATTAAAAGTGGATAAGCTAATTTGGGTACGCCAACTTCACAGACCTCCGGGCGGCGCAGCGCGGCTGGAGAAGCTCTGCCAGTGGATCTATGTTTGTGTAAATTCAACAAGTTTGTTATCAGTTGTGTCCTTATTGGCAATTTGTTGCAGCCTATACCAAAACGTGGAATTTACCACTTATATATGATATATTCTCTCAGTGGTGAGTAGACTACAATAATTATAATTTATTTAAATTATATAGGCCTGCGCTAGCGAACATGTGACACCAGGAGAGCAGTAGGCATATGTCAATACAGGCAAAAAGACATATAAATATACTAACAAACATTATAGGGAATTTGTAACAATCACTACCATAACGTGGTACCATTAAAATTTAAACAACAAATCGGGCTTTTAAATATACATTTTTAATACGTGCTTATAAAATGCCATTTAAACATACTTATGAAAGGGTTAATTATTTAACACAAAGCGACACTGGTACAAAACGTTGGTTTTTATCATCAAACTTTCACAATATGAACCATGGACTACTGAAACTTGCACAAAAATGTCTTTACAAACACTTTAAAACTCTAATATCCAAATGGTCGGCGATATTCGGTTAAATTACTAGTTAATCATTAATTTTATAACTGCATTTATTGTTCGGTGAACGATAATAACGACTCAACTCAACATTGCCAGCTTATTTCCTAAGGTATTAAGTTGCCCGCATCCATACCTGAACAATTCTTGGCGCGCGGAATATTTTTCTAATCTCCCCGAACTTCCGGTGCGCTCCCTTCCCACGGTTGACTTTACTTTTTTCAACCTCGATACAATGAGGAGTTATTTGTAGTATATCTAAGGAAATGTTAAAAAAGGAGAGGACTTTCCAAGAAATGGAGACGCGCGTGATGTAGGTTGAACATCAGAGGCGCGTGAGTTACGGCAACGAAATTGCCGACTTCCAACCAGATTTGCATTAAAAAAATAGCTGTCGATTGTAAAATAAATTGTCCAGATAAGCGTAGAGTTTCCCAGAGTATCGAGAATTTGAGAACTTGTTGTAATTTATAATAAATTTTAGTAAAAATGTCTTTTTAAGCGTTGTTATTACTTATTAGGGCTACTTAGTTGAATATTCTAGATTTCTATAATACAGGAATCCCGGAGTCGTCTTTAATCGATACCAAAATCCCGGGTTTAGACCCCTACTTGTGACTTATAATCTATTATGAGTTGCAATAATTAACTCAATAAATAAAGAAGGGGATAAGTATTGAGTTGGCCAAAAGGGGAGTTTTATAAATTATTATCTAAAATTTTAGTTGTTGTTTACAAAAAAATAACACAATTTTTAAACCATGGTAGAATATATGTTTACATCATACTACACAGAAACAGGTACTTTTCCATCCGTATTGATAGGCTGGAAAGTTGCCCTTTGCCGTGCCTACACACGGAAAATTACTTTACCGTGCACTTAGTCAGCTGATGAAATAAACAGCTGATTGCAACAATACAACGTTAAACCACATGAGCAATTACGAGTGTTGAATAGTAAACACATTTTGAGAGAACAAACCATTCTATTTTATACCAAAGGAAACTTTTGAAAATGCATTTCAGTGAGGAATACAATGAACCTGATATACCAGATTTTATTTTAAAAGAAGCTCAAGAAGTAAGTGCGAGTTTGCTGCCATGCAAGTCAAGAGACAGGTATGAGAAACAATACGAACAGTTTTGTACATGGAGGAACAGTAATAAAATCAAACATGTAAGTGATGACGTATTACTTGTATTTTTAAGTGAACTATCAAAGCATATGGAACCTACTTCTTTATGGAGCAAATGTTCTATGTTAAAAAGCTGTCTGTCACTAAAGGAAAATGTAAATGTTGATAACTTTCCTAAAACCATTGCATTAATAAATTGTGTTATGAGTTTAAAATGTACTAATTTTTCTGTGTAGTATGATGTAAAGTATCGTACGTTACTCGCCCGGTAAGCTTTACCGGGCTAGTAACGTAATATACTATTACATTTGTTAAAGAATTAGGATTCCCTATTAAAATATAAAGTTCATATAGGCCTAAAGCTACAAATAACAAATGTTTCTTATTTTAGCGAATTTCCCCTATAGGGAAGAAGCTATTACCGTAGTCGGCATGGTAAGACCAGGCCCGGGACCATGATAACTTTTAGTTTTGAGGTCCCCAGACCCCAAAAACACCATTCGTTCCAAACTGTATATATATATATATATATATATGTATATATATATATATATATATATGTGTGTGTGTGTGTGTGTCCTTGAGCACGATAACTCTCGTATAAATTATCCGATTTTGATGAAATTTGGTATAAACGTGTAAAGCAACATTTATGACTTTAGTTCGAAAACCAGCCAGATCGCTCTATCCGAAGGTGCCCGTCGAAATTCGAGGATACAATACATTAATAATAACTGGCTAAAATCGGCAACAAATAAAAAATACCCCCGTCACAGCAAACCTGCATACTCAGCGAATTTCCAATGCATAATATATGTCTTAATACCACATAAAGCCGCATACTAAGTTTCATAAAAATATATTCACATATAAGCGATTTTAATTATTCTACATAAAAATAGCATTGGTAATGAGTACGTAGGTTTGCTGAAATAAGGAACACAAACAATCAGTTTTTATACAAATATAAATAGAATTTAACTAGGCGAAGCCACATACAGTACCAAGATTCATCAATATTCAATCATAAATAAGCGCTATATAACATTTTAGTGATTCTCCATAAGAATAACATGGGGGCTGAGTAAGCAGGTTTGCTGCAACAAGGAACAAAAAAAATGGGTTTTTGTGCAATTTTCAATATAACTCAACCAAGTGAAGCTACATACCAAGTTGTATTAAATTATGTTCATAATTAAGGGAGTCATTACATTTGACTTATTCTCCATAAGAATAACATGGGGGCTGAGTACGCAGGTTTGCTGCTAAGAGAATAATAAACAAAAACTCAATTTATTGTGCAAATATCAATATAACAGTACTACGTGAAGCCACATACCAAGTTTCATCAACATACATTCATAAATAATCGAGATATCAAATTTTATTTATTCTCCATAAGGATAACATTGGACAACGTACTGTGTTTAGCACTCTGAATATCTCTGCAACGGTTGGGCGTAGAATCAAAATTTAAACACCAAAATGATTGTTTTGTGGAACTGAACAGATTGGTAAAATCAAATGTGAAGTTTACACTAAAATAAACTAAGGAAAAGCCAAAAACTGTTCTCCCATAAGATTGACATGGGAGATTTTATGAGTAGGTTTTTTTGGATTTTCTCCGCAACCACTTAACCTAGGTTAATAATTCAAAATACCATATTATTTTTTTAAGCTCTATAACATGGTCAAAACCAAAATTAAGTTTGGTGAACGCGCTTAGTGCCATTTAATGGCATCGTAAACTTAAAAGTACGCATCGCAACTGGTACTGACTTTAGCTCTAGACACGAGTTTACTTTTGGACGTATAAACGCGTCGTGGTTGACCGAGCTTTCACGTTGAGACACAAATGATTTGGTCACCGTTAGACGCTTACCCTACGGCAGCGCGAAATAAGAAACTGTTTTCGCTTTCACCACCCTTCAAGGCCAAGGAACTTTTAGGAAACTCCGAAGCAATATATTTTTTATGCATTTCAATAACTCTGATCGACTTATTTTATTGTATATATTTCACCAACATATACTTACTATCTCAAACTAGTGACAGTATTATTTAATTTATTTTAGTTATTTTTTTCTACCGTAGTGTTTGTATACTTTTGTATGTTTATAACGTGTTGTATGCAATCTACCCATCGAGATTAATCCCGAACCGCATAATGTTGTGGCAGCCTTGGTGTGGGGATCACCTCTATAAAAATCGTTTTTTAATAACCTGTTTACTATTTTGTGATTTTAACCTACCGTAGTATTTGTATACTTTTGTATGTTTATAACGTGTTGTATGCAATCTACCCATCGAGATTAATCCCGAACCGCATAATGTTGCGGCAGCCTGGTGTGGGGATCACCTCTATAAAAATAGTTTTTTAATAACCTGTTTACTATTTTGTGATTTTAACCTATCATAGTGTTTGTATACTTTTGGATGTTTATAACGTGTTGTATGCAATCTACCCATCGAGATTAATCCCGAACCGCATAATGTTGCGGCAGCCTTGGTGTGGGGATCACCTCTATAAAAATCGTTTTTTAATAACCTGTTTACTATTTTGTGATTTTAACCTACCGTAGTGTTTGTATACTTTTGTATGTTTATAACGTGTTGTATGCAAGGTGAGATGCCAAATGACCGAATCCCATCGCACCGAAACGTTATTTTGTTTGAAAACATCGAAAAGCAAATGTGTCCCAAACGACCGAATTAAAAAAATATTGAAACTGTAACTGTGCCAAATGTTCGAATATTGGAAGAGTCCTAAACCACCGAAAAGTTTTAATACTAGTGTTATCTGACCGAAAGTAATAAATGTTAAACGTATCGAAACTAGCTGTTGTTTTACTTGACCGAAAACCAAATGTCTAGCAACCGACCGAAAGTGAATACTGTCGCAATCGACCGAAAGAGCACGCCGTAGACTCCGCTGAATTGTCGGAGTGTCTACGAAATTATTGTATCTGGATACGATAGTTTGTAAAAGTACGATAATTTGATGATACACACCGTTGCCACTAATCCGTTCACACTGGTTGTTCCCGATTGATATTAGCATAATGACCACATTCTTGTGGTCCCTGTTGCAGCTAACCTGTAAACTCAGTCTAAGGATTATTCATTTCTATATAGGCTTAATAAAATTATAGTTTAGTCTGTCCATTGTTTGGAATTCTTAAATTTTTGCATATTTTTATAGTTTTCACCCTAGGAAAGCCTTGTTTTGGTCTTATCTCAATTTCTGTCCGTCTGTCTGTCTATCGGTTTGTTTGTCTGTCTGTCGGTAACGCTTAAGGACGGGTTTTTGTTCGCTTTTCACGGGAAACCGGGTGCACTGACTTTGACGACACTTTGTTTCTTTGTTCTATGCATTTGTGGAAAGGTTTTAGGCCACTGTAAACTGGCATACGCCTTTTGGAAAAAGAATGGCGTCCGCTCAAAAACGTAATTTAGTGTGGTTTTGGTCACGTTTTGTTCGCTTTTCACAGAGAAAAGGGTTCACTGATTTCGATGAAACTTTTATCTATATGTTCTATGTGTGCGTTAGAAGGTTTTAAGGTAGTTTAATATTTTGAAATCACCTCAGGACTTTGTCCCACGGGGTTTTGAAAATCCAATGTTATTTTTATGGACAAAGTTTTTCTTATGATGACTTAAGAATAATTATTCCATAAACAGCTGTTGCAGTTCTAATTTAAAATGCTGAGTGAGGATTTGTAATAAATAACATAAGAGTACAGAGTGGATATATAATCTAAATCTACATTTATTAGACTCCTCTGCACTCACTGACATATTGATCGCTTGATCTAAAAAACTACTAAGTCTATGAATATGAAATTATGCATTGTGGTTCCCCTTATGCTGCAGATGTACAATAGGAATACGTTTAAAAAAATCCCATAGGTCTCTGCCCTAATTTACTTTTAGTTAGTAAAGCTCGTGTTCCTCCATTCTGTAGTAAAAGGTAAATTAGCTGACTAAATGGTCATTAGAACAAATATGGTGCATTCTACAGTGAAAGGTTGAGTCACCGGTACCCATAGATCTTCTTTGTAGCAGTGACGGACCAATGGCATAACCCTAATGACGTACGTATGATTTGCAGAAGCCTAAAAGTTTCCTGGCCCACACGAAAATGAGCAAAATATGTTATTTCATTAGGTTCATTTTGTTTGTGAAAAGCGGGACAAATCTGATTCATAAACAAACAAACAGATAAACAAAATTTGTATATCTCCCACTGCATACGACATTTCACCGCTCAAAGCTATATAGAAACAAAACTTATTTGATTTATATAGATAAATACTTTCCTTATTTGTAACATTTGGTATAGCTAATAAACTGTCCAGAATGTGTTAACAGCTGCAATACAAAAAAAAAATGAACCCCTATGTTAATCTTATGAGAAAAAACGAACTTTGAGGGCAGCCCATGCCCTTGAGAATATAAATCTCGAAAATTAAAAACCTTATTGCAAAACTACGAACTAAGACGAATATTTTGACACTTCAAACATTGTAATTGGTCAAGAAATAAGGGAGGAGTTGTGTTTACAAAAAACGTCTTCACGTAATATATAAGGATTGTATGTTTTTATATCAAAACAAAACTAATAGTCCATATCTTTAATATAACCAATCCTTTATAAATGTTTTTGGCGATAAAAACAGAGGGACATATCAAGGAACTAGAATACGAAGAATACTTAGTTGTTCATAAACCTTTCTACCGAAAATATAAATTAAATAATATAGAATCAATATTTTAACAGTATTACATAACTCAAAAGTAAGTCTCTCCAAGAGCCATTGAGTCGTAAATAATTTTTTTATGAATATCTAGGTTAAGTACGTGAACATTGATATTTTTATAGTAATATTGAAAATAAGACTTGATTTTAAATCAATTTTAATTTAGCACCAAAAGATAAAGAATGTATTCAGTAACACCAATTCCGACAAGTTTAAATTTTTTTAAATCCTCGCACTGTAAACCTCATTTAACTGAGCACACCTCGCCCAAAACCCATAAAGAGGGTGTACTGAGCGCTACGACGAGTCCTTCAGTTTGAGTTGTGACCTTGAGCCCGGCCGGACCAAATTTTGGTCTATCCCATAGAACTCTATTAATACACCTGGAACGCTCGGGCTGTGTCAAGAAATCGGTCTTTACCCCCACCCCTTCTTAGGCACTCAACGGCCGCTCAGTGGATTTCAGCATTGTGCGCCCTATCGTTTACACGCTTTTGCGCCTCGCCATATTCATGTAATTACAATAAAGTGTATATATTATTGATCTGCATGAACTACAGAATCTAACGGTATAAACTTCTTGTAGTTTGGTAATTTAATTTATTTGTAGTAATGAAAACTATTTAGTGTTTTAAAAGTGTGACACGAAAAAGTCTGTAAGCATAAACTTTTTTTGTATCGGGGTTGAAAAGAAAATTTCAGCGAAAAAGTTGTAGATAATTAGTTGATCCACAATTTTTAGCCCAAACTTTTTTTTATAAGTTGATTTATTTGATCTGAAAAGAAGGTATTAACGTTTCCCGCGCTCAAACCGATTCGCACCGCACTCATTCCAGCTAACTGACGCGACACTTTGCTATACAACACGAATTTGATTGTATTAACAAGCTGAACTATGACTTATTATTTTACAGGCAGTAAGTGGTCTATGGTAGCCACTCTTGTTTTTATTTTGGAAATAGATATTTGTTTCATTACCGCTGTTTTGTATTAAATAAACTGAATCACAAGTGGAACCAACATATACGGTAGCATGTAAAATGACACAGGGAACAGGTTAACATTCAAAATTAATTTGAAACCCAATTTTAAACGATATTTTATTACAATATAAGACTACACAGTTGCTCTTAGAGATCTTAGTGTGACTAAATAAAATTAACTTGTTCAGTTTTTGCCTTAGGCCCATTGATGCTTTATTTTCTTCCATGGATCGAGTCCGAGCTAAATCATGGCATCGTACTTTGAAAAAAAATAGCAAATCTTTTTTACAAGCTGTAACTCATGCCGATCATCGTCAGGGGAGGTGATCGGATAGGAACAAAAAATGTTGCCACCAAAGTAATTTATTGCACTGTTTACAAATGCATGAATTCCGCACGATTTACTTACATTGGAAATTACATTTTAAAATTAAGTGATGATATTTTTAATATGTAAGTCTACGAACTGGAAATAATATAAGTTAGTTGTAAAATAGTTGACTTAACCCCGCTCCCTTTCTTCGCACGATTGCTGCAGTTGAATGCTACACAGCTTGTTGGCATGATGAAATAACAGCATCACTTATAAATACATAGTCGTCAACCACCTTCTAGAGTTTGAGACATACTGAGATATAAGCAAAAAATATTCCTCAACTTAAAAACATGGGAACGGATATCATGGAATAAAGGATGTTTCCGGTGCGGGACAGCGACACGACGCGACGGCGCAGCGATGTTGAAAGCGCGCGTTTAGCCTTTAAATGTAAGAAAACTACAGACTGTATAAACAAATGTTTCAAATAAAAGTTGTTATTCAACTCATTTTCAACATTTTTCTCGCTTGAAGTTTGTTTCTACCCCAAAAATAAAAAAGTTTACGCTTACTAACTTTTTTATGTTCCAATTTGTTTAGCTAATTATATTTTGTATTTTTATAATTCTGTTAACTGACTTATCTGTAAGTTGTTTACTCCGTTAGAATCCTCAGTTCTTCCAGATAATAAATATATAAGTTTCATTAGAATCGGATGATCCCTGTGCGATGGAGGAGCGTGTTAATGAGTGCGCGCATTAAAATATTTGCCGGCAGAAATCGCTCAGTTGACGAAGTTGCCTAAGAAGTGGAGGGGGAAGGACCGTTTTTCGCATCAAAAACTCCACTGCGCTAGCATTCCAGGTGTATTAATAGAGTTCTATGGTCTATCCCGACCATAAAACTCTATTAATACACCTGGAACGCTAGGGCTGTGTCTATAAATCAGTCTTTGCCCCCACTCCTTCAATGGCACTCACGGCCGCTCAGTTGATTTCAGCATTGTGCGCCCTATCGTTTACACGCTTTTGCGCCTCGCCATATTCATGTAGTTACAATAAAGTTTATATATTATTGATATGCATGAACTACGGGATCTAACGGTATAAACTTCTTGTAGTTTGGTAATTTATTTTATTCGTATTAATGAAAACTAGTTAGTGTTTTAAAAGTGGTACCTACACGAAAAAGTCACAAAGCCTACACCTTTTTGCTTTGGGGTTGAAAAGAAAATTCCAGCGGAAAAGGTGTAGATAATTATTTGATCCACAATTTTGATCCCAAAATTTGTTTCATAAGTTGATTTATTTGTTCTGTAAATATGGTAACAACGTTTCCCGCGCTCAAACAAATCTTTGCCGCACTCATTCCAGCTAGCTGACGCAACACTTTGCTATACAACACGAATTCGATTGTATTAACAAGTTGAACTATGACTTATTATTTTACAGGCAGTAAGTGGTCTATGGTAGCTATTTTTATTTTTATTTTAGAAATAGATATATGTTTCATTGCCGCTGTCTTTTATTAAATAAACTGAATCACAAGTGGAACCAACATATACGGTACCATGTAAAATGCCACAGGGAACAGGTTAATATTCAAAATTAATTTGAATCCCAATTTTAAATGATATTTTATTATAATATAAGATTATAAAGTTGTTTTATACATCTTAAGTGTTATTAAATAAAATTAACTTATTTAATTTCTGCCTTAGGTTCATTGATGCTGTATTTTGTTCCATGGATTGAGTCCAGGTTAAATCATGTCATAATAGTTTCAAAGTAATAGCAAATCGTTTTTACAAGTTGTAACATATGCCGATCATCATAATGGGAGGTGATCGGATTTGATCAACATATGTTGCCACCAAAGTAATTTATTTCACTGTTTATAAATGAGGAATGCCTCCCGCGAAAAATAAAAAAAGTGTAGTCACTGCGTTGTTTTTAATCGTATTCTAAGGCTACCAATATAATTCATCTGGTTTGAAGTGCTGACTACAAAATCTACTTGAATCTGACGGAAAAAGTGTTTTATTTTCGTATAAATTGACCCATTTTTCTATAAGGCCCGGGTCTGAAGGTATACTGGAAATAAACCATGGGAAATAATGAGTAAGAAATTTGAGTGAGTTCGATTTCATTATTAGTTAAGTTTATTCCTTATACCCGGTTTCCCATAAATTATCTTTACAAATTGAATAGTGTGTAGAACGTAATGTAGTATTATTTTAGTGGGGATAGATTTTTTTAACATATGTTCTTAAGTTTGTTACTTTTTGCATAGTCTTTATTTATTTACTTCATCAAAACTATTTATTTTAAACATTTTAATTGAAATGAAGGTGAGGTGTTTTTTATGTTAGTTAGTACAAATTCTGATATTCGAGTTCGAAATAATGTTTAAAACTTAATTTCAACAAAACTGTTTTTGCGTGAAATGGATCTGGTCTTACGCTCGCAGACTATATTGCCAAAAATTCATATCTGGCTTATTTATAGCCTATATTACTTTTTGACCAATGTTAGAACTGAAATAGTATTAGCAAAAAAATATCAACGCCTAACTGAATTACTAATTGCTAATTATTTATATATGGTTCTGGAATAACCAATGTTAGTTCTTTAAATTACACATAAGTTATAATTACTGAGCAAAACAACGGTCAATTAGACATTTTATATATAAATACTAGCTGTGTACCCGTCCTTCGTACGGGTTGTATATAAATGGTAGGTTAACTAAACAAATTAACAACCCACATAATTTTACAATATTAAAATTACATTTTACACTTTTAAAGTAGAATTAAATTAAAGTTAACGAAATATACTATGGCAGATAGTTCTGGTACTGTTGCCAAGTCGAGGAACTCTGTCGGGTAGTGAACGGTGTGGTTTTTGCGACTCCAAATCGGAACACGTAACACTTTGGATTCGATTTTAGAAATAAAATAACTCAAGTACCACAAAATATTAACCTTGTTTAATTTAACATTTTAAATACTTTGATACATTAATCTTTATATTCCAATAAATTAATAGTAATGTAACGAAACATTAAACTTTAAAAACATTGACAAACCACTTTTAAAATCACCATTCTTGCCAGGTCCTGTTTTCATTATAATTGTAAATAAACAATTTAAACTTAGAAAATCATATGTTTTAAAAACATATGACTACTTGATTTTATTTAAATAAATAATCAATAATCAATGTAAATCAATATATACGAACTGTTCTAACAGTGGTGATGGTTAAATGAACGGTATTAAATATTGTATATGTTCGTTCCTCCCTTTGGAATAGACCCACATTTGTGTTGATCTCCGTTGCTTGTTCATTGGTGGACGTGAGGATGGCACAATCACAGAGCCAGGCACTTTCCAGAAAGAAAGAAAGAAAAGAAAGAAAGTATTTATTTCTATTCAAGTACATAACACAACATTGAATTCACTTATTACATAAATAAATAACAAATCAATAAACAACAAATGATTCAACATAGAGTCTTAACCTAACAAAACAAAGATAATTAAGTGCAAGTTAATAAGTAAACAAAGTACCTAAACAGAAATTAGGTCCCCCTAAGGCGAACCTGTGTCGGGGTGACCATCATTTTAATAAGAAAGGGATGCAGGCCGGTGCATTACAAAAATTGAATTAACAAGGTAACAGTAATGACAATAAATAAAAAGTGCTATCGTAATAAAGAAACATATATCGTACAAATAATAAACAGTATAAGGCATAATGACATAATACCGAACAATTTTAACAAACTAACTTTACTTGGTCAAAGTGCTATACTCAAACATTGAATTCAAAAAGAATATTTATATTTGGAATACCAAATAGCCAAATAATTATTAATTTTTGAAACTTCTTTAAACTAAAACAATTCCTTATGTGATTTGGTATTTTCTGAACAAAGTTGGACCAATGTATTCAAAAGAATGTCTAGAAAATTCTAACCTAGGCAATGGTATAAAGAATGAGTTCGATCGTTGGTGCCTTAATTCATAACCTCTTTCAATTGAAATCCATTTTTGAGATTTAATAAAAAAAGTGCTTACTATTCTAAAAACGTATAAGTGTTTTAAGAGGAGTATGTTTAACGATTTAAAAAGAGGAAAAGAAGGTTCCATCATAGTTTTTTTTAGCATGCAACGAACAATTCTCTTTTGTATATTTACAACTGGTTTTAATAAATTTGAATAAGTATAGCCCCAGCACACTATTCCATATTGAATTTTAGAAGCTATTAGACCAAAATAAACATTTTTTTAAATATCAATCGAACAAAATGTTCTTAGTAAAAATATCTTCCTAGCCATCATCAAAAGAGATTTTTTCAGATTTTCCAGAAATTCCCATTTTAATTTATAATCGTAACTCCTAAATACTTCATATCAGATACCTGTTCAATTTTGAGACAGTTAACATTACACAAAGAATCTGTTTCTAGGCAGTTTGAGCATTTATATAAAAGGTGGTTGTCAAACGTGATTTTATTTCGCAAACTGAAGGTTATAAATTTAGTTTTAGAGCTAAGAATAAAACCATTTGAATCGAACCAATACTTTAACTTATTTAAATCGTTCTGAATTTGTAAAAATAAATCAAACTTTGATGAGGCAGCGTATGAAAAAGCCGTATCGTCAGCAAAAGTTGTTAAGTTGCCATTGAAAACACCCTGACACAAATCATTACAATAGATTAAAAATAAGATGGGCCCAAGAACTGACCCTTGGGGCACACCACAAGTTACTTTAACAGGTGAACTAAACACGTTTTTAATTTTGACAATTTGACTTCTGTCGCTTAAATAGCTCTTGAACCAAAAGAAATCATTTCCTCTGATACCGATATTCCACATCTTTTGCAACAGTATAAACTGTTTATGAACCTCGGTGTACCAAACTGTCAATCAGTAAATCCTGTGATTCATCGACAGTGCCGAGTGAAGGATAGATGTTTCTGAGACTTAATTTGTTTTTCAATGTCCCAATCTCAACTTTTAAAAGCGCATAAGAAAACTGCTCAACCCCTTAATCTTCTCAAAAATACATTTTCATATTTACAGTTAAGTTCAGACGGTCAGTGGTCGGCATCATAAAATCTCTTTTTAGAGAGGCGTAGACTCGTCCACTCATGTCTCACTTACGACAAAGGGTCTGTGTGAAATCTCCAGAGAACAACACCGTGACTCCCCATGATGTTTTCTTATTTCCTTTAAGGCATCAAATTTCAGCTCTACTGGTTGAGTAGTTGGTGTGTTATGACTAACACGCTTATATTAAAGGTCATTGGGCCAGAGTTATTGAGTATATTTGTGTCTGGAGTAGGTAAATGTCTGCACTCAGCTATCAGCTACATTCCTACCGAAATTCAGATCCATCAGTCCAAGAGTATGTGCAAGATTGTTAAAATATTGTATTTTGAAATTCCGGGGGGCGAAGACCTCAAACATTTTCGTAACAGGAATAGGCTTGCGTTTTGTTCTGATGAATTAGTTATGTTCCTACCGAAATGTAACTTACAAAGGTCTAGTAATACTCATACTAATACTCATAAAATTGTCATAAAAGTAAATTAGCGAAGAGCCCTATAGGACTTTTTTAAACGTATTCTTATTGTGAATCTGCAGCATAAGGGGAACCACCATCCAAAATTTTATCTTTAATAGACATTGTCTTTTCTTAGATAAAGTGAGTCAGTATGTCAGTGAGTGCATGAGTCTGACAAATATAGATTTAGATCATATATCCACTTATGTTATTTATTACCAATCTTCACTCAACGTTTTAAAAAAGCACTACAACACCTATTTATAGAATAACTATGCCATCATCTGGTTCAAAATAAATAAATGCTTTGTCCATAAGAATAGCATAGGATCTTTAAACCCCTATGGGGCAGTGTCATAAGGTAATTTAAAACAAACCAATTAGCCTAAAACCTTCTAACGCACATATAGAACATAGAAAAAAGTTGCATTAAAATCGGTGCACCCGTTTTCCTGTGAAAAACGAACAAAACATGACCAAAACCGCACAAAATCACGTTTTTGAGCGGCCGCCATTATTTCTTTAAAGGCGTAATGCCAGTTTATAGTGCCCTAAAACCTTCTCACGCATATATAGAACAAATAAACAAAGTTTCATTAATGTCAGTGAACCCGTTTTCCAGTGAAAAGCGAACAAAAACCCGTCCTTGAGCGTTACCGGTAGACAGACAGACATAAATTGAGATAGGATTTGTTTTGGTTTTGCTAGGGTGTAAAACGTGAAAATACGCAAAAATTTCATAATTCCGAGCAATGTACAGACAAAACTCTAATTGTATTTATATAGATTAATTATACGGTATATTGAAACAAATATATATATACTTGATGTACACGTTCTTCGCACCGGGGGTTTTCCTTACCCGTTCTATAGTCAATGCAAATTGCATTTTAGTTAGCTTGAAACAGCTGTTGTTCTTGCTTCTGCTCTTTAAGCTGTCAAATGTAAGTGTCCTCAGCTGTTCGCATTACAGTTTCTGAATGTTTACTTTCTTATGAAATGTAAACATTGAAACTTAAAACGTTCACAGGGCGTAGCCCGAGGGGATTTTAAGGAAGTGAATAGGCCTATGTGTTGCATGGGTTCAAGATCTACCTTTGTGTAAAATTTCAGCCCAGTCGGTTAAGTAGTTTTTGCGTTCACCCGGAACATCAGACAGACAGACAGATAGACAGACAGACAGACAGACAGACAGACAGACAGACAGACAGACAGAAACCACCTCTTCTTTATAATATTACTAGCTGATGTACCCGTTCTTCGCACAGGGGTTGTCTATACCCGTTCTATAGTCAATGAAATTTACATTTTAGTTAGCTTGAAACAGCTGTTCTTGCTTCTGCTCTTTAAGCTGCCAAATGGAAGTGTCCTCAGCTGTTCACAATACAGCTTCTGAATGTTTACTTTCTTCTGAAATGTAAACATTGAAACTTAGGACGTTCACGGGGCGTAGCCCGAGGGGATTTTAAGGAAGTTAATAGGCCTATGTGTTGCATGGGTTCAAGATCTACCTATGTGTAAAGTTTCAGCCCAGTCGGTTCAGTAGTTTTTGCGTTCACCCGGAACATCAGACGGACAGACAGACAGACAGACAGACAGAAACCACCTCTTCTTTATAATATTATAGATAGATAGTAGTGTAATAGGTTATTTAAAACTAAAGGTAAAGGTATGAAATGTTAATAATTAAAACCGACGCGACAGTTCAGAAGACGGGGCACTGAAATCGCGTGATGTTGGTAGAGCTGACAACGCTTAGTAAGCGACAATCAGGAAGCCAATGTAGGGACTAAATTAGACCCGCACGCCCCTGCTCGCCCCTGCCTGGCCTGTGCTAGTAACTCTCCAGCTTTAATGCATTGATAACATTGCAGTTAACAGATTACCAAGACGATGAATGTGTTTAAAATAAATGACGGGCTTAAAAAAACTAAAGAAATTATTCTTCATTATTTATGAAATAAATTGTGTGGCTTAAAAATTGCTCATTAACAATGTTATTTCACAATTTAATTTAGAATTTCATGGAATGAAATGGGAATTTGCCGTGCAAAATTAGAAGATGTTATTGAACTAAAGCCCCAACTCAATGCATTTATAAAAAATTCGTTACAACGTGTAAAAATTTAAAAAGTGTTTTTTTTACGGAAAACTTTATTAAATTTCTTTGTTAGTTTATTGTTATACAGTGTCAATAAATGCTTAGCGTGCAGAACCGGATTCTAAAAGGAATAATAAGTCGAAAATGTACAGTAAATCTTTTTTGTTTTCGGCTTAGTTAAGCCGTAAACCGCCTTTTAGCGAATTTCCCCTAAAGGGAATTAGCGAATTTCCCCTAAAGGGAAGAAGCTATTACCGTAGTCGGCATGGTAAGACCTAGGCCCGGGACCATGATAACTTTTCATTTTGAGGTCCCCAGACCCCAAAAACACCATTCGTTCGAAACTGTATATATATATATATATGTGTGTGTGTCCGTGAGCACGATAACTCTCGTAAAAATTATCCGATTTTGATGAAATTTGGTATAAACGTGTAAAGTAACATTTATGACTTTAAGTTTGAAAACCAGCCAGATCGCTCTATCCGAAGGGGTATTTTGGGGGGGTTTTGTACCCCAAAAATTTTTTTTTGATTTTTTTACATAAAATTTTGGAAATAGTCAAACTTTAGTTTTTCCCATTGGATTCAGCTTAAAACACACAATTTGGTATTTTGATCATTTTTCTACGTCAATTGGTTACCGAGATATTGAAAGTGCTAAACACAGTACGTTGTCTAATGTTATTCTTATGGAGGAAAAGAAAAATTTTATATCTCGCTTATTTATGAACGTATACTGACGAAACTTGGTATACGGCTTCATCTGGTTGTGGACCATTGATATTTGCTCAAAAAAACAATTTTTTGCCAAAGGCTCCCGTTGCAGCAAACCTGCGTACTCAGCCCCATGTTATTCTTATGGAGAATAAGTAACGTGTTATCTCCCTTAATTATGAAAATAAATTAATGAAATTTGGTATGTGGCTTTACCTAAATGAGTTATATTGATATTTGTATAAAACCCCATTTGTTGTGTTCCTTCCTTCAGCAAACCTGCATACTCAGCCGCCATGTTATTCTTATGGAGAATAATTAAAATGTCATAAATCGTTTATTTATGAATGTATATTGATGAAACTTGGTATGTGGCTTTATGTGGTATTAAGATACATATATATGCATTGGAAATTCGCTGAGTACGCAGGTTTGCTGCTACGGGGGTATTTTTATTTCATTAAAAATAATTAATAATTTAAAAACCCTTACAGATAGTTTTATGAAAATTTTTATCAACTTTAATTTTTTTAATAAGATAAGCTAAAAATATATTTTTTATTTTCTAATTTTAAAATGGCGGTTATTTACAATGTTATGAGTCAAATTCCACGAAAACTATGAACTAAAATCAAATTTTACTAGATATGAAATTTAAAGCACTTTTTAATCCAAATCCAATGACACTTTGATTTTAAACATCGGTTAATGAAATTTTCCAAAAATAATTTTTTACCATTTTTTACCATTCAAATTTTAAAAAACTTAATTTTGGTTTTAACCATGTTATAGAACTTAAAAAAACAAATAATATGGTATTTTGATTTATTAACCTAGGTTAAGTGGTTGCGGAGAAAATCCAAAAAACCTACTCATAAAATCTCCCATGTTAATCTTATGGCAAAAAGGTTTTTTGCTTTTCCTCAGTTTATTTTAATGTAAACTTCACATTTGCTTTTACCAATCTGTTCAGTTCAACAAAAAAATCCTTTTGGTGTTTAAATTGTGATTCTACGCCCAACCGTTGCAGAGATATTCAAAGAGAAATACAGTACGTTGTCCAATGTTATCCTTAAGGAGAATAAATACAATTTGATATCTCGATTATTTATGAATGTATGTTGATGAAACTTGGTATGTGGCTTCACCTAGTTCTGGTATATTAATATTTACACAAAAAATTGATTTTTTGTTTATTATTCCCGTAGCAGCAAACCTGCGTACTCAGCCCCATGTAATTCTTATGGAGAATAAGTAAAATTTAATGACTCCCTTAATTATGAACATAAATTAATAAAACTTGGTATGTGGCTTCACCTTGTTGAGTTATATTGATATTTGCATAAAACCCCATTTTTTGTTCCTTGTTGCAGCAAACCTGCTTACTCAGCTGCCATGTTATATTTATGGAGAATAATTAAAATTGTATATAGTGATTACTTATTATTGAATATTGATGAAACTTGGTATGTGACTTCACATAGTTAAATTCCATTTATATTTGCATAATAACCAATCGTTTGTGTTCCTTGACTCAGCAAACGTACTCATTACCAGTGTTATTCTCATAGAGAATAATTAAAATCGCTTATATTTGAATATATTTGTATGCAACTTGGTATGTGGCTTTATTAAGACATATATTATGCATTTGAAATTAGCTGAGTAAGCAGGTTTGCTGCGACGGGGGTATTTACTCTTGCGGCAAAATTGTGGTTGATCCATTACACTGGAAAAAATTATTTTCCTTTGACGAATCCTGGATCTCAGGCAATTTAACAGCATTGCGGAATTCTAGCGATACACTGTAATTGTAGTTTTTTATGAAGTTAGTATAGTTATGTGAGATACTGAATCAAAAATTTTTGTAAACAACAATAACAGCCTTTATAATCCCTAAAAAAAGATTTTGTTATCGGTGTACAAAGATAAGACTTGATAATTGAATACCACCATAGCAGCAAACCTGCGTACTCAGCGAATTTCCAATGCATGTATATGTTTCTCACTACCACTCAAAGCCACTTGCCAAGTTTCATAAAAATACACGAATAAATAAGTTATATATAGCATTTTATTTATTCTCCATAACAATAACATTGAAAGCTGAGTATGCAGGTTTGCTGCTACAAGGAACACAAAATATGTGTTTTTATTCAATTATCAATACAAGTTAACCACTCAAAGTTGCATACCGAGTTTTATTAATTTATGTTCATAACTAAGGGAGACATTACATTTTACCTCATAAGAATACCTTATTCTCCATAAGAATAAAATGGAGACTGAGTATGCAGGTTTGCTGCTGCGGGGAAAAACGGCAAAAATTTGTTTGTGTAAATATCAATAGACCAGTACTAGGTGAAGCCAAATGCCAAGTTTCAACAACATAGATTCATAAATAATCGAGATATAATATTTTAATTATTCTCCATAAAGATAACATTGGACAACGTACTGTGTTTAGCACTTTGAATATCTCTGCAATGGTTGGACATAGAATCACAGTTTAAACACCAAAATGATTTTTTTGTAGAGCTGATTTTTTGTTACTGATTGGTAACAGTAAATGTGAGGTTTACATTAAAATGAACTGAGGAGAAGCTAAAAACCTTTTTCCCATAAGATTAACATGGGAGATTTTATGAACACGTTTTTGGGATTTTCTCCGCAACCACTTTACCTAGGTTAGTAATTCAAATTACCATATTTTGTTTTAAGCTCTACAAAATGGTCCAAACCGAAATTCAGTTTTTTTTTATTGTAGAGTGAAAAATGCAAAAAACTGATTTTTGGAAAATTGTAAACCCCCATAAACCGTCATCCAATAGTTATCAATACAACTTAACCGGTCAAAGTTGCATACCAAGTGTTATTAATTTATGTTTCGATTCCCATAGTCCGATTTTTCTGGTTTTCGAACTAAAAGTCATGAATGTCACTTTACACATTTGAGTCAAATTTCATCAAAATCAGACGTTTTTTTCTCAAGTTATCGTGTTAATGGACACATAAAATATATTTTTAGATGTATATATATATATATATATATATATATATATATATATATTAATTTATTATATATAAATATATATAAATTTGAACGAATAGTGTTTTTGGCATCTGGGGACCTCAAAAGAAAAAGTTACCATGATCTTGGGCTTAACTCTTACCATGCCACCTACGGTAATAGCTTCTTCCCTATAGGGGAAATTTGCTAAAAGACATATATGCAAGGATGGTAGCGATTTTAGCGAATTTCCCCTATAGGGAAGAAGCTATTACCGTAGGTGGCATGGTAAGACTTAAGCCCGAGACCATGATAACTTTTCGTTTTGAGTTCCCCAGATGCCAAAAACACTATTCGTTCAAATTTATATATATGTGTGTGTGTGTGTGTGTGTGTGTGTGTCCGTTACCGCGATAACTTTTGAAAGAAACACCCGATTTTGATGAAATTTGGCACAAATGTGGAGAGTAGCATTTATGACTTTAAGTTCGAAAGCCAGATCGATCGCACTATGGTAAAGGGGTTTTATGGGGGTTTACAATTTTCCAAAAATCGGTTTTTTGCAAATTCGACCCCAAAATGTCAAAAACACTCAATTTTGGTCGTAGAATTTTATAGAGCATAAAAAAACAAATAATTTATTACTTTGAATCATTAACCTAGGTTAAGTGGTTGCGGAGAAAATCCAAAAAAGTGTCCCATGTTAATCTTATGGGAAAAAGGTTTTTAGATTTTTCTCAGATAGTTTTATTAAAAACTTCACATTTCTGTTTATTAATGTGTTTAGCTCAACAAAACAAACATTTTAGTGTTTTAATCGTTGTTCTACGTCCAACCGTTGCAGAGATATTCAAAGTGCTAAACACAGTACGTTGTCCAATGTTATCCTTATGGAGGATAAATAAAATTCTATATCTCAATTATTTTTGAATGTATATTGATGAAACTTGGTATGTGGCTTCAACTAGTTGTGGTATATTGATATTAGCACAAAAAACAAGTTTTTTGTTGATAGTTCCCGTAGCAGCAAACCTGCATACTCGGCCCCATGTTATTCATATGGAGAATAAGTAAAGTTGTATATCTCCCTTAATTATGAACCTACATTAATAAAACTTGGTATATAGCTTCACCTGGTTCAGTTATATTGATAATTGTAAAAAAATATTACTTATCTTCCTCATTGCAGTAAACCTGCGTCCTCAACCCTAATGTTATTCTTATGGAGAATAAAGAAAATGCTCTATATCACTTATTTATGGATGTATTTTGGTGAAACTTGGTAAGTAGCTCTATGTAGTAGTGAGTCACATATATATGCATTGGAAATTCGCTGAGTACTCAGGTTTGCTGCGACGGGGGTATTTTAATAAAAGTAAAGATAGTTTACAAAAAGTGTGAAACATAAACACTAAGAACACTAAGATAACTTAAATAACTGAATAATAATTTGGGATATCTGTTCTTACAAATAATATGGTTTCTTAGCAGAGAGAATTGACTTTAAACAGTCAGAGTAATAAACAAACAACCACACCAGTTTTGTGGAGGTTAAGACGATTGATATAATCAACAAGGAGCCTTTTGACCCTGTATACCCTCCGGTCTTCATGGCAACAAATATGTTAACCAATCAACCCCCTCTTCACAACATGTGTTAGTCTTTATTATTCTTCATTAACTGTCAGCATTGTACACTGATGATGACAAGGGTATTTCTTGGTGGGCGAGGGATGAGCGATGACTCATTACTTCGCACCTTCGCCGCTGTAAACAGCACAAGAAACACTAGAGGCAGCAGTAGCTGCGCTATTCGCGCGCTTCCACTTCCACATTCACGTTTCCATAGCAACGACACGTTCGCACTGCACTATTGCGCCGTGCCCATCCAAATTGCGCCCTGGTTTTGTTTCCTTGGTTTTAGTTATGATTATTACGCCTACAACAGATCTGGACGATCAAAACTAGGATGTAAGGAATTCAACCTTGTTTTAACAAATATATGTCTAAATGAAAGTTAAAATATTGTTCAGCAAGGTTCAGGGTTGAGTACGATAATTTTAGTACGATAGTTTTTTGGTTACCAGAATTTAACT
Organism: Allygus modestus; assembly: GCA_963675035.1. Taxonomy (NCBI): domain Eukaryota; kingdom Metazoa; phylum Arthropoda; class Insecta; order Hemiptera; family Cicadellidae; genus Allygus; species Allygus modestus. The sequence goes on from OY776112.1 coordinate 407,549,949, forward strand.
GGACTTGTACGATATTTTCGTTTGTGCCCCCCTCCCTACCTTCTGGCGATGTAAACTGACCAATTCACTAAATTATTAACTATCTTAAACGACCGAAAACATTAATAATTCCATTCAACCGAAAATATAAATTGTTTGACTTCATCGAAAACGTTGTTCGTCGCAATCGACCGAAAGTGGGACGAGTATCAAACGACCGAAAGATTCTCTAGTTTGTCGCAAATGACCGAAAGTAGAATTGTGCCATCGGTCCGATGGCACACATCCCGTTTTCGACAGAGTTGAACTTATATACGTTTCGGTCAGATGGGATCCCACGGTATGCAATCTACCCATAGAGGTTAATCCCGAGCCGCATAATGTTGCGGCAGCCTTGGTGTGGGGATCAGTGGGGATCACCTCTATAAAAATCGTTTTTTTAATAATCTGTATACTATTTTGTGATTTTAACCAACTTTTAGTTCGATGAACCGAACTAAAATTGATTAAAATCACAAAATAGACTACAGATTATTCAAAAAATGATTTTATAGAGGTGATCCCCACTGATCCCCACACCAAGGCTGCCGCAAGTTTACCGGCATTTGCCTACTAATAATACACGAAAATAAAACAAAAGCTTGATGAGCTGATCAGCTGTCTAGTCAGGATTATAATCAGCTGTTTGTTGTAAACAAAACATACTACAAATCGCACCAAAACGGTTTGTAGACATTTACATTTTGTATCATTTGACAAACTTAAAAGGAGAAAATTATAATACTGACAATTTTGGGGAGTATCGGAATGTTTTAACTTCAAATTGGTATAAATCCCATGACCACACGTTACCTGGTTTTCCCAAACTAAGGCCGAGTTCCTGGTCAAAATTTCTGCCATATGAATAACATGGGGAAATTTAAGTGCTTTATACTTTATATCGTTAAACAAACTTAAAGGGAGAAAATTATAAATCTAACAATTTTGAGGAGTATCGGAATGTTTAAGCTACAAATTGGTACAAATTCCATGACCTCACGTTGCCTGGTTTTTTCAAACTAAGGCCGAGTTTCTTAAAAAATTCTCCCATATGAATAACATGGAACAATTTTATGACTTTGTACTTTGTATCATTTAACGAACTTAAAAGGAGAAAATTATAAATCTGACAATTTTGGGGAGTATCGGAATGGTTAAGCTACAAATTGGTAAAAACTCCATGACTACACGTTGCCTGGTTTTCTCAAACTAAGACCGAGTTCCTGGTCAAAATTTCTCCCATATGATTAACACGGGGAAATTTGTGGACTTAATACTTTGTATCATTTAACGAACTTAAAGGGAGAAAATGTTAAAACTGATAATTTTGGGGATTATCGGAATGTCTAAGCTTCAAATTAGAGCGAATCCGATGACTTCACGTTGCCTGTTTTTTCTCAAACTAAGGCCGAGTTCCAGTTTGAAATCTTACAAATTTGAAGGCCTCTTAATCCTGATATATGAAGGAAAGGTGATCTGATTGGTAACCACAGAATGGTTTTAAACTAGTTTGTAGTAAAGTTAAGGACGTGTTATTAATAGCATTGACTATAAATGTTAATAGTTATTTTTGTTTAAGTTGCTGAAACATGGAGGTGAGCAGTAACATATGGAGATCCGGGGTACAATTTGATAATGGGTTGAACAGTTCCGATGATGATGACGCAGTTAGGCCTACCGACACACAAACTGACTCAGGAAAGGTAATGAATGCATCTGGAAATAATTGTATTAATTTTGATTTGCTCCGGTTACTCCGGTAACTTATTTTAACTTTTCCCTGTTAGAACATAAGTTTGTAAACAGATTCACAGATTCCCTATGCCGTGGAGGATCTACTTGTGGTATTCTTAATCTGTGGTATAACCTGGTCATTACAACCATAGATTAAGAATACCACAAGTATGTTTAATCTATGTTACAACCTTATAATAGGCTAGTGGCAACATTGCCGCCAGTCAACTAGACCCTTTTCATAACCTTGTTGTCAATATTTTCATAATGTTTTCCATTTTCATTGACGACGTTTATGTACCGGTAAGCCTTGAACCTTGCCGTTGACAACCTATTGCAGACTTTGTGAAAAGGTTAAATTGCTAATTGGATTCTCATACTTATAATGATTTTACCATAAAAAAACTCATAATTTTAAACAACAATCTTTTTATTTCCTATTTCTTGTGTTTATGGATTGTGTTTACCTTGCCGTTAGCAACCTTTTGAAAACACTTGTGAAAAGGTTAAATTGCTTACTGGATTCCTAGACTTATAGTTGATACAGTATTACCGTAAAAATGTACATATAATTAATTTTAAACAACAGTTTGTCCATTCTCTATTTTTTATATTGCATTGTTTATTTTGGTGTGACTTTTGCTTCATCACTTGTAAAAGGCAACAATAAATAGGTTTAGTTGAGCATTTTAAGCAATAAAGTTGATAGCCAGTTTTCATTCATAGTAGAAATCATTTTCCCAGACGTTGCCACGATGATGGTCTATGCCACTCTAGAGATATATTTTATCTCGATTATTTATGAATGTATATTGATGAAACTTGTTACGTGGCTTCAACTAGTTGTGCTGTGCTATATTGATATTTTCACAACAAAATGTTTTTGTTGATTGTCCCCGTAGCAGAAAACCTGCATATTACTCACCTCTAATGTTATTCTTATGGAGAGTAAGTAAAGTTTCATATCTCCCTTAATTATAAACATAAATTAATAAAACTTGTAGCTTCACCTGCTTGAGTTATATTGATAATTGCATAAAACACATTTATTATCTTTGTTGTTGCATCAAACCAACGTACTCAGCCCTGATGTTATTCTTATAGAGAATAAATAAATGCTATACATCACTTATTTATAAATGTATTTTTATGAAACTTGGTAAGTGGCTGTATGTGGTTATCAGAAACATATACATGCATCTCTGTGTACGCAGGTTTGCTGCGACTGGGTGTTAGTAATTATCTTATTTGTTTCAGTCACCGTCATTTGGTAGCGGAGATGATTCAGATGAAGACTTGTGGCTTATTATATCTGATTCGGAAGAGGTAAAATCACTTAAAATGTTATGCCTGGTAAAAGGGACATCTCAAAACATGAGGTGTTATAAATTAAATATTGAGGATCCATATTACTAAAAGAATTCCTTGATTTTGGTTCGGCAATTTTAGGCCTCCAACACTATTAATTTTCATACATGTTTGGTATTAATCTAAAGTTCTTACTCTCTAAATGTGTCTATTGGGATTTTGAGAAACGTCCACCTTCAGGGTTCTGCCCTGCAAGCTTTCAAAATTCCAATGTTAATCTTAGGTGTTATTCTAATAAGTAATAAGTGTAATAAGTGTATAAGTGTATTTATTGGTGTAATAAGTCAGCTGAAAATAATGTAAACTTTTAAATCAAGTAGCTCTATGCCTGTAATGTCCCCATGCAAAAAAGGGACATTGACTAGTAATAATAGAAAATAATACTTTCATTTCAATATTGCCAGAACAATGATGGTACTAATTGAGTAGGCAAGCTGTCACAGAAGCTTATCTGTGGAAGAGCAAAATTAAAATTAGTAACTAATTATTATAACAATTTAAAATGTACATACTTGGATAGGTCCGATAAATATGTTTTGAAAGTGCATTAATTTATAAAATTCCCCATTACCAACAATCATAGGCATAATGTGAAGTGTGCAAGGTTGTCCTCTCCTCAATAATTTGGAGAGCATATATTACTGTAACATACAAACACAATCATGAATCGGGAATTACTCAATAACTTTAATGCCGAAAATTAAGTTCAAATAAACAAATATTGTAATATATAAGATCATCTTTCAACTAACCACAAACTAATGCATATCTAGTGAATGTTTTAACAAAAATTTGTTAATATTTTAATTGAAAATATGTTTTATTTCAGCCAGTTATCATCTCCAGTTCCATTTGGAAGACTTCAAAAGTCTCACCTGAAAATAGTCAAAAGAACACTGAAGTAAGGAATTTAAGATGTAAAATGTATAGTTAGCATTCGAACCCTCAATCCAAGTACCACCCCTGGCCAGGAGGATAACACCTTAGACTGTTTAGCCAACCTAAGTAATAGCTTTAAAAGCTGATACATTGGCTCTTGAAGCTCAAAGGGCAGGACATTAAACTGTAAAATAAAACCAGTTTCTCGAAAAATTAAAAATAGCCTGTATATTGAGTTATTATAGTTGAATGATGTAGGTTGTTTAAAATCTTTAAAAATACTATAACCTAAGTAGCATTAAACTATTTCAAAACCATTTTAAAATAATTTCAAACTTGTATCAAAATCACATTGATATAACAAAACTTAGTATTTTTTTTAATATCAATATAGTTATAACATTGTTTCAAAAAAATGTTAATATGTACAGGTTTGAACCAGAATCAATAATTATTTAAAAAATTGTATTTAAATGGTTATTTTATTTTTTAAATCATGTTCTTTCAATTTAACTGCTTAATAAACCAATAATATAAATTTTTAAAATGTATTTTTGTTGCTAAAAGGTGGTGTCCAGATCGGGTCTTGAACTTACAACCTTTGACTTACTGTAAACGCGGCTTAACCCTCTCAGTTATTCCAACTCATGAGAAAAGAGTGATGGACTGGGATATAATAATTACCCACCCTACAGTAAATAGTCTAGACCTGATGACTTGGACAATACTTTAGTTTTATTCTTGTAAGTGAATCTACTCTTCCAAATCACTGGCATAAAAGTAATAAATGTTGGATCATATTCATTTGATTCATTTGATTTATAATGTATCTATTCTTGCCATGAAGTATAATAAACTATAAGCAAAATATTATATTTAATATGATTATAATTATGATAAATGTAATATTAAAATATATATATATAAAGAATATATGTATAAATATATATATTAATATAATATAGAAGGATTTTCCAACAATAGTTTTTGATGGCCCAACGTTTGCTATGGTTGAATTTGTCAACGCTGGCTACCCAGCGATTGGTTAGTTGGCCCAACCGCAATAATGCCAACCAATATTCTGAAAATAAAGTTCTAAATGATTGTTCTGAGAAAAGCGTGTGGAATATTCTCATAATTCCGGCACATTAAGAACTTTCTGAGAACTTTCTTAGAATACTATGTACCACCTGGGTATTTATTTTTTATTGTAAAGTACCATCAGTAACATCCAAAAAAGATTTACAGCTTTAATAATACAGTTTTACTTATTTAACAATTTTTTTAAATTGTAAACAAATTGTTTCAAACTTATATTAAAATAATTTTGAAACAGAAATTTTTTAAATTTAAACTTTTATAACATTTTAAAATAATTATTATTTTTTATTAATAATTATTATAAACTTATATTTAAATTGTTAAAAAATTGTATCAACACCATTTTGATACAATTAAGTTTACTTAGTTTAATATTTTTTCAAACTTGTATCAAAATGGTTAAAAAATTGCATTAAAATCATATTGATACAAGTCAGTTTACTCATTTTAATACTGTTTCAAACTTGTATTAAATGTGTATTAAAATCATATTGATAAAAGTAATTTTACTTATATCAAAATTGTAAAACTTGTGTTGATACCATTTTAATATGATATTTTACTAACAATATCAAAACAGTTTTAAAATTGTTTCAAACTCATATTAAAACAATTTTAACATCATACTTATATTGATATTGTTTTTAAACAATATTAATATAACTTTCAACAATTTTCATGCCACTTTGGGAAGCAGAACATGAATAAAAGGTTCTTCATATAGCATGAATGAAACATTCATTTGACAAAATGGCAGAGTGTTGACTCGTTTACATATGAAGAGCTTAAATTTAAAACTAAAACCATTGAAAATATCCTGTAGCAGATGCTGACCGATTTTCATAAGCAAAATTTATTGTTTTATAATTGCCTTATTTGTTTCAGTCACAGAATAAAGCCGTGGAAAATTCAGATGGAGATATGAGGTTCATGATATCTGATTCTAAGGAGGTAAAATCATTTAAATCTTATGCCTCGTATAAGGGAACTCTCAAAACATGAGGGATTATAAATTCAAAATTGAGTATCTATATTATTAAAAGAAGTACCTAGACCGAGCGCCTTTCGTCGCTCCAAGAACAATATTTTCACCATAACATAACAACTTTTTAGGCCACTGGGGTGGAGTCCTAAGTTTGGAAAAACGTATCCATACTAAATAACAACGTTGTATGATCCGGAAGCAGGTTTGATGGGCCGTTTTTGAGCCTTTTGAGTAATGTATTTTCTCCATAAGTATTACATGGCCACTTTTGAGGCCATCGGTGGAACAAAGCCCTGAGACTTGGAGAGGGGGAAATGTATTCTAAATATTGTTGGTCCCCTACAACCAACAATATTTCATTTCATTTCTGTGAGTAGTTTTGAGGAGCCTTTTTTAAAATAAACTGGAGTACGCTTATCTTAGTACCTTTATGAGTAAGGTTCAGACACTGAGGCAGAGCCCTAAGTTGGGGGTTATAAAAAACAGGTACCCAAATGTTATAGATCAGTAACAACTGGCTAAAATTGACAACAAATTTGAAAAAAATATTGAATATACGTGTATTTTATATATATGTACTGTAATATATGTTTACTAAATTATGAGGTAATGTGAAAATATATTCTGTTAGCTATGATCAACTGTTTGTATGAATAAATAAATATAGTGTGTTGTTATTGTACAGTAAAAATTGAGTTATCATCTCTACCTAAAAGTAAAAACTACAGTAAAAACCTAAATCCATTTAAAAAAATAACATAGGTACTATGCCGGGGGCGGAGTCTTAAGGTTGCTGGGCGGGACGTACCCACATTGGGGCTTCCAAGAAATGCGGTTAAAAAAATCCAAATAACCACTTGTCATATGTCAAAATCGGAGGTAGGGAAAAAATTATCTTAAGTTTTTTACACTCCTAACAGCCTGGTATGGTCCAAGAACATATTTGAGAATCCTTTTTCGCAATCACCTGGAGTACTCTTTTCTCCATAAAAATAACATGTAAGCAGGTTGTAGCCAATGCGGCGAAGCCCTAAGGTTGTGGTTATAAAAATGTTATCCAAAAATGTTATGGATGGATGGTAATTGGCTAAAATCACACATACAATCAGAAAGAATAACAGCATTTTTGCCGTTATATATATATATATATATATATGTATATATATATATATATATATATATATATATATATATATATATAAAACGGACTCATATATATATGTGTCCATTACAGCGATACATTTTTAAAGAAGCGCCCGATTTTGATGAAATTTGGCACAAATGTGGAGAGTAACATTTATGACTTTAAGTTTGAAAACCAGATCGATCGGTCTATGGGAAGGGGGTTTTATGGGGGTTTAAAATTGTCCAAAAATCAATTTTTTGAACTTTTTACCCTAAAATTTTAAAAATACTAGATTTTAGTTACAGCCATTTTATAGAGCTTAAAAAACAAACAATTTAGTATTTTGAATCATTAAGCTAGGTTTAGTGGTTGTGGAGAAAAGTCAAAAAATGTGTCCATAAAATTTCCCATGTTAATCTTATGGGAATACGGTTTTTAGATTTTCCTCAGATAATTTCATTAAAAACTCCACATTTCTTTCTACCAATCAGTTTAGCTCTACAAAACAATCTTTTTGGCGTTTTAATTGTTGTTTTACGTCCAACCGTTGCAGTGATATTCAAAGTGCTAAACACAGTACGTTGTCCAATGTTATCCTTATGGAGAATAAATAAAATTTTATAATTTTGATTAATTATGTATGTATATTGATGAAACTTGGTATGTGGCTTCAACTAGTTGTAGTGTATTGATATTAGCACAAAAAAAAGGGTTTTGTTGATTTTTCCTGGTAGCAACAAACCTGCATACTCAGCCCCCATGTTATTCATATGGAGAACAAGTAAAGTTTTATATCTCCCTTAGTTATGAACTTAAATTAATAAAACTTGGTATGTAGCTTCACCTGGTTGAGTTATATTGATAATTGCAAAAAAAACACATTTCTTATAAAAGTGCAGTAATTTATTAAATTCATCACCAACAATCTTATGCATAATTTGTGGTGTGGAAGATGGGGAGTTTCCCCCTCTCCAATAATTTATTACTGTAACATATAAATATCCCCGTTGCAGAAAACCTGCCTACTCAGCGAATTTCCAATACTGATATATGTCTTAATAACACTTTCAGCCACTAATCAAGATTCATAAAAAATATATTCACAAATAAGCGACAAATAAAATAATAATTATTCTCTATAAGAGTAACATTGGGGATGAGTATGCAGGTTTGCTGCAACAAGGAACGCAAAATAATGTGTTTTTATGCAAATATCAATAGAACTCAACTAAGTGAAGTCCCATGCCAAGTTTCATCCATATACATTCATAAATAAGCGATATATACGATTTTAATTATTCTCCATAAGAATAACATGGGGGCTGAGCACCCAGGTTTGCTGCTACGAGATTCATCAGCGAAAAATTTGTTTCCTGTGTAAACAACAATAAATAACAACCAGATGAAGCCATATACCAAGTTTCGTCATAGTATGTTCATAAATAAGTGAGATATAAAATTTTCCTTTTTCTCCATAAGAAAAGCATTAGACAACGTACTGTGTTTAGCACTTTCAATATCTCGGTAACCAATTACGTAAAATAACATCAATAACGTTAATGCCAACAATTAATTTCAAACAAATAACTGAATATTGTATAATGCTTAAGAGCATCTTTCAACTGACCACAAACTTAAGCGATGGTAACTTAAGATGAAGTATCTTTTGACAATATTCAAAATGTTGAGTGTCCTCCAAAAATAGGGGTTTTTGGGGCTCTACATTTTTTAAGATAAAATTCTCAAGATACTACACCTTAAGTTACTATCACTACCCAAAGATATTAGTTTATATTAACAAATAAAAAAATACAGGGATATCCTGGACTTTTTATTCATCCTGTATTCTGTTAAAAGTCACTACATTTTGATTACATATTGCATATGGCTATTTACTATGTATATTGTTCCTACATTTGGAGTGGGTGGTGTTTTCTGACTTTTGGGAACTCACTTCTCCTACAGTTGGGTCAATCCCGTATGGCATATAGAGGATTAAGCAGACCATCTTGTGCACGCAGACTCTAGTGCATGCAGATTCTTGTGCACGCAGACTCTAGTGCACGCAGACTCTAGTGCACACAGACTCTAGTACACACAGACTCTAGTGCACGCAGACTCTAGTGCACGCAGACTCTAGTGCACGCAGACTCTAGTGCACGCAGATTCTTATGCACGCAGACTCTAGTGCACGCAGACTAGTGCACACAGATTCTTGCGCACGCAGACTCTAGTGCACACAGATTCTTGTGCACGCAGACTCTAGTGCACGCAGACTCTAGTGCACGCAGACTATAGTGCACGCAGACTCTAGTGCACGCAGACTCTAGTGCACTCAGGTTCTTGTGCACGTAGACTCTAGTGCACGCAGATTCTTGTGCACGCAGACTCTAGTGCACGTAGAGATGGACCATACGACAATGGCTGGGCAGGCTACCTGTCATTCTGTCACTGACTCATAGCGAGACACCTTCTATGCTACTATAAAATATGTTATCCTACTTCATTTTTTATAAATAATGTTATAGTTCTGCTACTATTATTTTATGAGAATGTATGCACATGTGTGTCATGTGATTTTCCTAGGAAAATGAGTCCAAACTCAACCGTAGTACTTAATTGCATCTTTAAAAACAAAAAGTATAATATAATGGTGAATTTTATGTATTTTTAAAAAGTCTCTTATAACTAGTGACTTACTTTAACATCATGCAGAGTATATATCAGCCTTCCACGTTTACAGTATCTTCATTCAAGTTATTTCCTTTTGTTTCCATGACTTTCTTAATTTCTTACCTAATCTGTTGGTATATATAGGTCTGTAATTAAATAGTAACTCACTATTTAGTAAAGGTTTTTACAAAATATACGTGTTTTGTACATCATATAACTTTATAAGTCAACCGTTTTAATTACTCCTTACTTTACAGTAATGCGGTCGAGTTTGGACTCATTTTTCGTGGAATTTAATGTACAACTGTACAATCTAAAAAATTACATTTATAAAAACTACACATCTTGCTTTATGTCACTCACTGTAGCTGACATGTACACTGCATTAAATTAGTGTATGTTTACATGTTCAGTGAGGTCATCAGCACGGGCGGATACAGACTATCGTTTTAGGGGGGGTCATCAGTGAAAAAAATCAATTAAACTGTCAAAATACAATAACCTTTACGGTGAAAAATGGGTAAAATACGTTAAGTCTGAGGTTTTGGGGGGTCATGACCCCCATGACCTCCCCCCTGTTTCTACGCCTGGTCATCAGCCGATGATGGTAGCACTCAACGTTGAAAAATTAAATTTCAAAATTAAGGAAAAATGGTAAAAATATTCTAATAACATTTTCAAACTAATAAATATCTCAAAGAAATCCTGTTCTTTAAAAGTGAGATACTTATAATATATTAAGCATAGGAGTTCTAACCTTTTGCCTAGTAATAAATTACCTTGCACTGAGTAACATAAAAGAAGTGATATGGAAAATCTTACTTTACTATCCATAGAATGTAGTTATGACAAAAATACATGATTAGTGTTTGTTATGAATCATTATTTTGTTGTTTTTTTCAGCCTATAATGGAGAAGAGAAATATCTGGAGGGGGTTGGAGGGGGGAGGAGCTGATGACAGTTCTGATGATGACTCGATTGTCATCGAGTTACCCACTGACTCAGGAGAGGTACTGAATACATCTTAATGTAATGTCTTTAAGTCAACAACTTAAATCTTAAACCTTTCAGGGTTGGATTTTCAAATCTGATGATCATATGGACAGTGTGCAGTTTCTTCATCCCAAAAGAAGTGTAAGTTCAGAAAGTAGGTTGTAGGATCGCTTTTTCAGTTATCTTTTAGCGAATTTCCCCTATAGGGAAGAAGCTCGGCATGGTAAGACCTAGGCTCGGATATATATATGTCCGTGAGCACGATAACTCTTGTAAAAATTACCCGATTTTGATGAAATTTGGTATAAACGTGTAGAGCAACATTTATGACTTGAAGTTCGAAAACAAGCCAGATCGCTCTATCTAAAGGGGCATTTTGGGGGGGTTTTGTACCCCAAAAATGGGTTTTTTGAATTTGTTACATATAATTTTGGAAATAGTCAAATTTTAGTTTTTACCATTTGATTCAGCTTAAAGAAACACACAATTTGGTATTTTGATCATTCCTCTACGTCAATTGGTTACCGAGATATTGAAAGTGCTAAACACAGTACGTTGTCTAATGTTATTCTTAAGGAGGAAAATAAAAAATTTATATCTCGCTTATTTATGAATGTATAATGACGAAACTTGGTAATACGGCTTCATCTGGTTGTGGTTCATTGATATGTTCTCAAAAAAAACAATTTTTTGCTAAAGGCTCCCGTAGCATCAAACCTGCGTACTCAGCCCCATGTTATTCTTATGAATAATAAATAAATGCTATGTCTCCCTTAATTATGAACATAAACGAATAAAATCTGGTATATGACTTCACCTAGATGAGTTATATTGATATTAGCATAAAAACCCATTTTTTGTCTTCCTTGTTGCAGCAAACCTGCGTACTCAGCCCCGAAGTTATTCTTATATAAAATAATTAAAATTGCTTATTTGTAAATATATTTTTATGAGACTTGGTAAGTGGCTTTATGTAGTATTAAGACAGTTATATCTCCATTGGAAATTCGCTGAGTATGCAGGTTTACTGCAACGGGAGTATTTTAGCTCTTTTGTGATTTGTGCTTTGCCTGGATTGTTTCTAACAATTTTGTTTTATTCTAAGTATTGTTTATAACCCAAAACAGGAATAGTTCCTGACCCCGAAGGTTGTGAAACTTGTTTATCTCTCAGTGACGGCAAATGTTGACAATAGTTTCTTAAATTACAGAAACAAAGATTGCCAGGACATAGTATAAATCTGAGGTTACCTCAACTTACAGGCATTGACCATTAAGCCACAAACATTTTTATGAATTGTTAAACATTTAAAGTAATAATCGCATAGTTTGACATTTTTTCAGCAAATTTTTTTTGCTTCAAAGCTATTTTTTTTATATTTCTATTGCTGGTTTATTAATGTGTAATAATTTTATTAATACAGTATTTCATTATAAGAAGGATTCAAAGATCGTCACACATGAACCGAAGCTTGTAGTAGAATTTTTAGTTAATCGGACAGTCTCACAGGTAGCCCCCTCCATCCAAATCCTCTGTTTACTAAACAATCCCATTGTAGCGCGCTTGGAGCGCCGCCAACCAGTTAGGCGGCGGAAGACACCCTCACTGCCCGGCAATTCCTATCCTCACCCTAAAGAAGCTAATAACTGAACCATTACATTCTCATTAACAAATGACGGCTCATTTATTTCGTGATGATTAGACAAATATGGCAAAACTTGAATCACAATTCTATGATAATCCGTTCGGTGACAAATATTCCAATAACTAAACTATGACTGTAAAATAATATCTATTTATCTTGACTATGGAACATCGTAGAATTGTGATTCAAGTTTTTCCATATTTGTCTAATCATGACGAAACAAATGAGCCGTCATTTGTTAGTGAGAATGCAATGGTTCAATGGTTTACCCCTTTAGGCAGAGGGCATAAATCCTAGAATTACCGGCAGTAAGGGTGTTTTCCGCTGCCTAACCGGTTGGCCGCGCTCCTGCAAGACTGTACGTTTGACTAAAAATTCTACTATAGTGTGTCCCTTTTACAATACAGTAGTTTAAAAAACCAATCCCGTGTCCTTTAACAGGTCCAGTAGTTTTTTTCCCAACACTAATATCATATTCTTCACCTGGTTTCTAGCAACCATACAGAGCCCTTCTACTTGACCCGAGTCTCTCGCAATCCATTATGACGTGGTTAGCAGTCTCCTCGGACTGATTACAAAGTCTGCACTCCTGACTCTCGTTTGTAATTCCAAGAGTGTAAAGCTGTTTTCTGAAGTGGCTGCGTCCAGTTATCACAGCGAACCGATCTCTGTCTAACTTCACCAACCAGTTAGTGGAGCCAGCGTTGTTGGTGTCTACTAGCGGCGTTTTGCCAAGTGTTTGTCCAGAGTAACCAAGCCATTGATGAAAGTGTTTGTTGTTATGTATCACAATACTGTGCATCAACAAGTAATAATGTGTTTCCTTAAAAATAATGATGACAAAAATCTCAAAACGTTCTGAGCGTGGGAAACGTTTCGTCCAGAGTACCAAATCAGTATTAACCTGACTAAGGTCCTGACAGTTCCATGAATGTAGAAGACTGAAGTTTGACTCCCTCTAATTCGGCCACCTCAGAACCGGACTCCCAGGCCGGAGTAAAAAACAGCCGAACAATCCGGTGTTTTTTTAAACATGTAAATTCTAATCTACAATAGCACTCCTGTGAATAAAAATCATTTCTAAGATGGTTTTATAGGAAACCCCCTCTTAACCAGACCTCGCTAAACCGAAACCCGGGCTAACCAGAACGGTCTAAAAGAAATATTTAATCAATAATAGAGAAGATAAATCCGGCGTACGACTCATGGCGGACTGAGAGACCGTCTGTCGCGGCAGTCACTGAACTTAGGGGTTGTTTTGACAGGTTTTGCAACATACCTGATCCGGCCGCGAGGAAGTAGAGGGTTGACCCATACTGCATATTCCGCATTCCTATATCACACTAAAGGATCAGTGTACCATGAACCCTCACACCTGCTGCAAACTCCAAGATATTTGCGTATTTTTCCAAAATTAACCTTGAAATATCAACAGTTGATTATCCATCCGGAACGGTCCAGCCCCCATTATTTCGGTTAAGCGGGGTTTTACTGTAACGGGTTTTTTAAAGCGAACCTACCCAAAAAATTTAAATTAAAAATTAAACTCAATTAAAAGACACTAAGAACACTACATTAAAATTTGTAAGAAAAGAATGCACGTATGTAACGAACGCAATTGCTAAGTGAACTGAGATGATTTGTTTACATATGGGCCAGAAAATGATCACACACATTCATTCCTGTTGATTTCTGCCGTGAGAAACCCTTTCTCGGATAGATCATAAATTTTACTCATTTCGCAGATGTTGGACAGATGTTCCATCCGGCGGCTGAAAAGTCCGAGGCCGGACTAGAGGGAGTCAACTGTATTGTTATGTTTATTTTTGTTTTTGACTAAACTAATGTTTTCTTAACCCATTGGCGTAGACATAAGAGCTGGTCTCGTTCCTTACTTGTAGTTTTATTAATATGTGAATTGGAGTATAAAATTGGTGTTTTTAAATGGATTAATGGCGTATTTTAATTAAAATATTGTTTTCTTTCAGTTTAGAGAGTCGCATTGGCACACACACAGTAGACATAAGTAAAAATTAGCAAAATCAGTGTTGACCATGTGCAAGTCTCAAAGAATTAACCGATCCCGTCAACTTCCAAGTAAGCCTGCCACCGTTTATTTTACTTGGGCCCTCCCACCAACGTTGCCACAGACCGGTTAACTCATTGAGAGTTGCACAACTGGTCAGTTTTGGTCGTGTGCGGGAATTGAACCCACGAACATCGTATCAACACCTGGCCAAGGTGTTTCCACGACGTAGCCAACTCAGCTAACACGACCAAAGGCCTGGCGGCGATATTAAGGTTTTTCAGTCAGTCCGCGCCCCTAGCGGATAGAACCGTAGACGCCCGCGGTCATTAGTTACATATTTTGCTACTACAGTGCAGCACCAATCAATTCCCGTTATAGGCTACTGCAAATAGAATAAAATTACTACCTCAATGGGTTAATATAATAGCTGATTATTGTTTATAATGTATAACACATATTTAAGTTATATAGACTCTAATTAACATTGAGCATTTAATATTTAAGATTTTGTGTAGCTATGCTATCTGTATCTATGTGATGTGTAGAGGTATGTTATCTCTGATATCCCAAATCTTAAGTGTAATCTAAAGTGTTTGGATCACTTTACATTAATACCAACAACTTGAAAAACGCTTGCAAGTTAGGGGTCCAATGTTTATACAATACCGTGTTATTATACTGTTGTAAGGGATTCAATGTACTGCCACATTGGAATAAATAAAGATGATCAGTCAATTAACCACAACCAGGGGTAAAGAATCAGTAATGGCAAGAAGTATTTAATAATTCAACATTTCCCCCTCTATCTCCAATGCTCCGAAATGAGACAGTTAACAAATAAGACCTTGTTTGAAATGGTATTAAATAGGCGGATCCATAAACTACTGTACCGGTATAGACTAGTTGCACCACAGTGTGGAGTACCGCAAAACTAACTGTAGCGAACATAAAAAACACTTATTGTGTAATCATGTTTTAGCATGATTATAATGTTTTAGGAGTGTTATTTATAACCTTTTTATTTTTTAGGAGAGCATAGATTTCCTGGACATCAAAATCGATAGTTCTGAAACCTTCCCTTCAAATATATGTAAAACCGAGGTAAGCCAATAATGTTGAAACCTTCCCTTCTAATATAATTAAATTCTAACAATGTTTTAGGAGTGTTACTTATAACTTGTTTCATTTTGTAGGAGAGCTTTGAAATCCTGGACATCGACACTGATTGTTTTGAAACCTCCCCTTCAAATATATGTAACCTCGAGGTAAGATTCAAGATATTTATTGCAACATAACATTCACACAGTTTACAAACAATACTGTATTTTTAAAGTAAAAAGGTTGCTCGTCAATATCTCTTATAAAATGAACTAATTCTATACATGAACAAGATATCAAATAAATTTGTTGTTTAGACCAACTCCAATGTATTGTCATTCAAAAAATCATGTACTTTATAATAAACCTTATCAACTAAAATTTCTTTTAAGGCACACTTAAATTTTACTAAATTTAATTCCTTAAAATGATTTGGCAATTTGTTGTATAACCTTAAACCCATATAGTGGGGAGTATTTTCATATAATTTTAGTCTATGTATGGGATATTGGAGTTAATCCTTAGACCGAGTGTTATAGCAATGAACTACTTGCCTATCATAAAAAGTATCAATTTGTTTATGTACAAAAATTAAACATTTAAAAATATACAATAAAGGAAGAGTTAAAATATTTAATTCCCTAAAAAATATTTACAAGATTGGGTGCGTTTTAAAAACATCATCGTTCTAAAGAATCTTTTTGTATTCTAAAAATAGTCTGGACCTCAGAAGAATTTCCCCTTAATTCTACACCATACTGCAATAAAGAACCAAAACAAATTAACCATCAGTAAGCTAACAGTTTTGTTATGGATGTATCATAATCAGTGTTCAGTGTTTCCACGCTTCGGTTATCCCACAGAATTCATAAAGATTTATTAAAGGTTTATAGTGTTGTAAGACGTATTTTATTTATCCTGTTTAGTTGTAACAACACGTATCATGCTAATAAAGGAATTATTTAAAGATTTCCTCAACTTACCCCTCGATCTGCTGAGCTGTGTATCTCTCCTTTACCATCGAGTTTATAAACACATTTTGTATTTAATATTTGTTAGGTTTAGTATCAACTGTGAATGTTTTAAGGAGCAATGGTTTGTCTTACTTAGTTGATTTCCCAACAAGAGTAGTAGGTAATTCAAGATCTGCAATAGATAATGTTTTGACCAATATTCAGAGTAATTACATAAAAGTAGAAGGAGTTATTACTCTTTTATCAGATCATGATGGCCAAATTGTACAACTAATATATATTAGGGATAAAATAATAAAGACAGTTAATAAGATTCACAAAAAAAGGGTCTTTTCTAGCGAAAGTATGGAAATTTTCACATCATTATTGCGAAGGGAAAATTGGCATCAGGTATATTTAGCAGAAGTAAACGATAAATACAATGTATTTTTTAGCATTTTAAAATATTACTTTGATTTGGTATTTACATACAAAAATGTCAAGACAACAATTAATAAATGTAAATGGATGACAGAAACAATAAAACAAGAAAAATTGGCCTTAATCAAGTTAAGTAAAATGGCTCGATTAGGTAAAAATAAGAAATTAGCTGATGAAGTTAAAAATAGGAAGAGGCTGTTATGGTCTAATATGAGTAAAGCTAAACGAGAATTTTATGACAGTAAAATTAAAAATTCCAGTAACGTGACCAAAACTGTTTGGGGTGTCATAAATTCAGAAGTAGGAAACAATTCAAAACAAAAAAAGGAAGATATTATTTTAAAAGAAAAAAACACAACCTATTCTGACCCAGTAGAAGTAAGCAATGTATTAAACAAATATTTTATAAATAATGTAGAAGACATGATGAAAAAAAAGGCGGTGTCATGTTCTCATTCTCTGAATTGCCACAATGATAGACCGGAGAGCAATAACACTAATGGGGTTTTCCGTCTCTTGCCAACTAGTACGGAAGAAATAGTAGATACAATTACATCATTGCATAATAAACACTCATGTGGGTTTGATGAGATACCTACAACAATTATCAAGGCAGCAAAAATAGAGCTTTCACAAATCTTGTGTCATTTAATCAATTCTTCTTTCATTTCTGGAGTTTTTCCTGGCAAGCTCAAAATTTCTAAGGTCATACCCATATATAAAGCAGGAAACACTCAAGAACCTTCAAATTACCGCCCAATATCAATTTTGCCTTCGATATCAAAAATTTTTGAAAAAATAGTTCACAAAAGGCTATATAATTATTTAGAAGAACAGTCACTACTAAATAACATTCAGCATGGTTTTAGGAAAGGAAAATCAGTGCTAACAGCAACAACAACTTTTTTAGATTCTATCATTGATTCAATTGATAAAGGGGAAAAACTTGTTGGAATCTTTATGGACTTATCTAAGGCTTTTGATAGTGTTGACCACAGTATACTGTTGCAAAAACTTTTCAATATTGGGGTAAAAGGGGTATCTCAAATTTGGTTTAAATCGTACCTAACAGATCGTTATCAGTTTGTAGAAATCACAAAAAATTCAAATCAAGGCGAAGTAATGAAAATCAAATCAAATTACTTGGCAATTAAATACGGAGTACCGCAAGGTTCTATATTGGGTCCTTTATTGTTTCTTTGTTATGTGAATGATATTTCTGATTCGCTAAATGATTGCCACAACAACCTATTGACACTATATGCAGATGATGCAAACCTAAAAGTGTCAGGAAAGACTGTAAACGAATTGGAGAGTGGGGCTTTTACCGAATTAGCAAACCTAAACTCATACTTTAATTCTAATAATATGTTTTTAAACACGAATAAAACAAAATTTATTACTTTTTCAACTAGACAGAACAGAAATCCAATTGAACCGATTATAAAAATCAATTTTAATAGAGTACAAGAGGTTTGTGAGACCAATTTTTTGGGTATGAAAATTAACAATTTTTTAAGTTGGGATGCACATGTAAATTTTATTTTGAGAAAATTAAGTTCAGGGCTTTATGCCTTAAAGCAAATGTCATATTTGTGTAGTATTTCAGTTTTAAAAACAATTTATCATTCCTACATTCAATCTCATATTTCATTTGGAATAACAATTTATGGATCAACAAGCAAGAAAAACATGGACAAAATATTAAAAATGCAGAAAAAAGCAATAAGAATAATGTTAAAATTGAAAAGTGAAATCAGTGTTAAAGATGAATTTAGTAATTTGGGAATATTAACAGTATATGGGTTATATATTTATGAGCTAATTTTGTATGTAAAGACCAATGTTAGTGAAGACAAAAAAACTGAGCCTCATGTCTATAATACTAGAAGAAAATTTGAAATGATTAGAAATCACCACAGACTAGAATTATATAAACAAAAATCATCTTATATGGGAAATAAGTTTCTGGGTAAACTACCAAGCTTATTAAAGAATGAACCAAACCAGACCACTTTTAAAATAAAATTAAAACAATACATTATGGGATTGAGGCTGTACTCCATTGAGGAATATTTAAGCATGTAAATACTCTGGAATAATGGAGTGGAATTGGAATTGGTGTATTTGCTATGTAGTGTGTTATTTTATTTAAACAATACTTGTTATAGGACCTACATAATATACTGTACTGACGCTATTCAATGTATTTATGTACATAAAAGATGAATAAAGATATTTTGAATTGAATTGAATTGAATTGATGACGAATCTCGGTGTGTTCTGTGGTATGTAATATAAATAACTGGATTGTATTGTAAACTGGTTACTAGAATCTAGTTATACCTTTTTTTATTTTGGTGGGATCTTACTTTTTAAATTAAAAGTTTGACTCACAACATTATTTAAGCAAATTTACCAGAAACACATAATGTAATAATTATCAGTTTAAGCCATTGATCACTTATTTTATAGTTCTACAGTTGCTTAAGTTATTTTTAAATCTATCCCATACACCACCATAAAAACCTGTACTTGGCTCTTATCAACGTTTTTATTTGAGGCTGCCAACCATAAAAAAAACTGTGGAAATAAATGCCTTATAGTCCGATTATCGAAAAAAGTAACTGGCGGAACAGCCGCGCAGCAACCGAACATTCTATTTCATGGAAACGTAAAACACAGGGTTAGAAAATTCCATTAAACGTAATTTAAAAAGGCAGTTAAACCTGTTTATAGCACATTTTTTCAAATATTTGGATCTTATCCCAATGAGTTTAATTGATAGTTATATTTTTTTAAACACAAATTGAGATATTTTTAATTGTAATTCATGTTGTTAAATATAACGTTTGACTCAAGAGTGTGTGCATCGTAGGATGAATTCACGCATACTATTAGAAAGGTATTGTCCTGTAGATTTGCTGAAACTTCTTATAATTTACATCGGCCATCAGGGCTATGCTCGACAGGCCTTCAAAATGTCAATGTTAATCTCATGGAAGAACAGTAATTAATTGATTGAATTGTATATATACCAGCTGTTAATATAATATAATACCATAACAAAGGCTAGCACAACAGCAAGAACAGATGTTTCACGCATATCTATCTATACTTATTTAATAGGCGAGCAGGTTTTTTGTGACAATCACTCCTCATAAACTACTGAACCGATTTTCATGTTTTTGGTGTCATTGGAAAGAGCCTAACGTGAAGTTGTGCAGGAAACTTTTTTTATAGAGAAATAATTTGTGAGTGAGGCCCTGGGATCCCTTAAAGTTGATTTTTTTCCCATAAGCTTAACATTGGGAAATAACCATAAGTTTTAAGCAATCAGCTGGATAGAGTAAACACAGTTAATCAGCAGGCCATGTTGGCTTTGGAACAGTAACACAATATTTATAAATAATGATCGCGAGCGAAGCCGCGACAGGTTTACTAGTTGTAAATAAAAAGTCTACTGATTACTGTATTGGAATTGCCTGTCTGTTATCTGATTTTCTTATATATTAAAGAAATTTAACCTGGGGATTTACTGGGTTTTAATCTGAAGCGGAATAAAAATTGGCTTCATAACCAACAGAAAAGAGGTTAATGATAAACAAAACATAAATAATAATTCCATTTAGTTAAAAAAATATTTAAGCCTGTTTTGTCAACCTACGAAAATGAGTTTTTGATCATCATAACTATGAGTAGCTGTAGCTATTTGTTATTTTTCTACAATTGCACACAATTATTCTGTGTGAATATTGTGTACCAGTATATGAATATTGAAGGTACATAAGCATAAAATATTTAATATCTATGAAAATGTTATAATACAGGGTGTCAAAAAAATGCGTAGTGTGCTATGCAGAACTGTATTCTACATACAAAAACAAATCGAAAATGTAAAAAAGACATTTTTTTTATTTTCGCTTAGTTTGTCTGTAATACGCCATTTTGTATTTTTTTTTTAATAATTAATAATTCAAAAACCCTTAGAGATATTTGTACGAATCTTTGTATAAACTTTAAGTTTTATGTTATTAAAATTTTCCAAAAATATCTGTTGTAAAACTTATCAAATTTCAAAATGTCGGCCATTCAAATATTTCAAGGTCAAATTCCATGAAAACTAGCGGCTAAAACAAAATTTTACAAGACATCAAATTTAATTATCTTATTAATCCAAATCCAATGACGCTTTGTTTGTAAAACTCGATTAATAAATAAACAATAATAAAGTTATATGGTAATTTTTAATAATAAATTTCAAAATGGCGGCCATTTAAAAAATTTCAAAGTCAAATTCCATGAAAACTAGCAAATAAAACAAAATTTTACTAGACATCAAATTTAAAGCACATGTAATTAGATGGTCAAATGTAAAGGAGAATTTGACTTTGAAATTTTTTAATGGCCGCCATTTTGAAATTTATTATATAAAATTGCCATAACTTTTTTATTTATTTATTGATTTTTATAATAAAACTTTCATCAAATACTTTTGTATATCGGAGAGAGAGAGAAGAGAGCGACAGGAGTTGTTATTAGTTATTTGTGATATTCAGCATAATGACACTGAATCAAATGTTTTTGGTTTTACCTCCCATGCATATGTGACAAAAGATTCACTTAAACATCCAGTCACTATTGGTATGTCCAAAATCTCAACCTCTTCGAGCATTGAGACCATCAATCGTATCGTCTCGGGTGTGTACGATCCATGTCCGTGTGTAGTTCTAGAATCAAAATTTGAGCCTGCGCTATGTCAAAAACCACCAGCCCATCTAGAGAACAAGTTTGCACTGCCGTTGTTTCGACTTTGTTTAGTCTCTTCAGTCGTAGATCCTTTCAGCCACTAAGAGACAACAGTAGTACGTGTTAACGTGCAACCAGTCAATGAACAATCACAGATTTCAGTTTAGTGGGGTTGGATGTGAAGGTTATGAAAGCATTCAACATTTTAAATGTATTGACACCATGTAATGTTATGTTTTATATTTCTGACTTACTATTTCAGTGGGTTTTCCTGTAAAACCTATGATCGGTAATTTTATATTTGAATTTTGTTTTATTACGTTTCAATGGTAAAGCCATTTACAGACTAATTTGTATTCATGTGAGTTAACGTGGCCTATTGATCCTAGTTACACCGTAAAGATTAATAGGGAGTATGAAACAAATTTGT
The DNA here is from genome assembly GCA_963675035.1 of Allygus modestus. Classification (NCBI taxonomy): domain Eukaryota; kingdom Metazoa; phylum Arthropoda; class Insecta; order Hemiptera; family Cicadellidae; genus Allygus; species Allygus modestus. The sequence goes on from OY776112.1 coordinate 407,572,172, forward strand.
TATTTACACTGGATTCTGTGGTGTAACCGATGAAATTTTACAACTAACTTACACATGTTTACAGCCCGCCACACATAAGCTAGCACTTGATGGGGTTGGCGAGCCGAGGCGACAGACTTATTATGGCGAGGGGAGGGTAGAGGTGCAGGTATAAATTATTTCGGAATACATTCACCCTCGCACACCCCATGACTTTCAGGGATGATGGCACAGACTGATAGTTCACACCCCAGTTATCGATGTTTTCAGAACGATGAATACAGGTTTTCTATCTATAGCAGCCAAGTGCCAGCTTGCGTTTGGCCAGCTGTATACAGGGTGAGTTTTAAATATCCCCTCTATTTTTTACATTTGTTATAAAATATCAACCCTGGACCACAGCTGATCATTGTTGAGGAGTAAGTACTATATTTTGACCATGTTTAAATCTTCAGTCGCCATCTTGGATTCAATTTTTTTTAATTTGAAGATGGGGCCATCATTTGAACTATTTTTGTAAGGTCAAATCAGTGCTACAATCCGCTTTTGGAAAATTATATTTATTCTCAATATACTGGTACCGGTACTTGTTAAATGCATTTTGAAGTAAGTTTACAATGCACAAGCCTTAAAACATGCCCCTATTCTTGTCATTACTTCAGTTAATCACCATGAATCGCCACAATCATTGTTGAGTAGCATTTGCTTAATTTTTTTAGTTCAAAATTTCCAGGCGTTTTGAAATAATTTTTGGAATTGGGGCTTTGACCCTTCATTTTCAAATATTTTTTCACACTGAAACTAATGCCGCAGTTTGTTTTCAAGTATCAATTTTTTCTCATTAAATTGGAACGTAAAAACATAAATGTGTAACTTAAATTAAATATTAATAAACATAAAAGTGGCAATATGCATATGCAGCTATTTTCTCAATCTATCACCATTCAATAATAAACTGGATTACATATCATTTTTTGAATTAAGAGGACGTTGGAGACCAGGTGCTGCTGATCGGGCGTGCGGTGAAACTCGGAAAAAACCTAATCATATGTTGCACTGCTGAATATTTTATATACGGTAATACAGTACTAAAAAGTAGTGCAGGAACTAAACAATTCTTACGCACCGGAAAGGTCAGTTTTTGTAACAGACCAGATGATTGCATGCTAACCAACGACAATTAATTCCGTGTTAATTCACGCTCAAAATGTCTTAATTCATTACTATATTGTTGATTTTTTAACCAAAAATATTTTAAAAGCATATAATTTGTTTGAAGCTTGATTACATTTTGTATTTGGCTTATGAAATATGTTTGTTCTAAGTTTGACAGAGCGTTTTTAATCTATAACGAGTCAGTTGTTTTTATCATTTTTAGGAAACGCACTTATTTATTGAACACATATTGTTCACAGGCAAAATAGATAAGCTTATCCTTTGGTGAACTAGATGAACTCTCTTGTTTTCATGTAGTCTACATACGATTTAAGTCAAATATCCGATATAACAAATATTTTCTATAAAGATTAGCAAGGGAAATGTGGTAATTAGAAAGTCATTAGGATAATACCACTGCTATGTTAATGTGATTACATGATGACATACCTAAGCAAAATTGACTACTAGTTAATATAGCTATCATGAAAATCAGCCTGATATGTTCGGTAAACTTATGGCTCTCTGGGGGGTTGATATGATCCAGTGATTTTTTCCTCGACTTTTTACCATACCCCCTATGGGGGCGAGAAATTCGATACAGCCATCTGCGATCCCCCTCCCCACGAGGAACCTTCTAGCGAATTTCCCCTATAGGGAAGAAGCTATTACCATAGGTCTCATGGTAAGACTTAAGCCCGAGACCATGATAACTTTTTAGCGAATTTCCCCTATAGGGAAGAAGCTATTACCGTAGGTCTCATGGTAAGACTTAAGCCCGAGACCAAGATAATTTTTTTGTTTTGAGGTCCCCAGATGCCAAAAACACTATTCGTTCAAATTTATATATATATATATATATATATATATATATATATGTGTGTGTGTGTCCGTTAACACGATAACTTGAGTAAAAAACGACCGATTTTGATGAAATTTGGCTCAAATGTGTAAAATGACATTCATCATAGGTTCATAGGTTCGAAAACCAGAAAAATCGGACCATGGAAAGGGGGGTTTATGGGGGTTTTAAATTTTTCAAAAATCAGTTTTTTGCATTTTTCACACTACAATTTAAAAAAAAACTCAGTTTCGGTTTTGACCATGTTATAGAGCTTAAAAAAACAAATAATTTAGTATTTTGAATTATTAACCTAGGTTAAGTGGTTGCGGAGAAAATCCAAAAAACCTACTCATAAAATCTCCCATGTTAATCTTATGGGAAAAAGGTTTTTGGCTTTTCCTCAGTTTATTTTAAGGTAAACATCACATTTTCTTTCACCAATCTGTTCAGTTCCACAAAACAATCATTTTGGTGTTTAAATTGTGATTCTACGCCCAACCGTTGCAGAGATATTCAAAGTGCTAAACACAGTACGTTGTCCAATGTTATCCTTATGGAGAATAAATAAAATTTGATATCTCGATTATTTATGAATGTTTGTTGATGAAACTTGGTATGTGGCTTCACGTAGTACTGGTATATTGATATTTGCACAAAAAATTGATTTTTTGTTGATTATTCCCGTAGCAGCAAACCTGCGTACTCAGCCCCCATGTTATTCTCATGGAGAGTAAGTAAAATGTAATGACTCCCTTAATTATGAACATAAATTAATAAAACTTGGTATGTAGCTTCACTTGGTTGAGTTGTATTGATAATAGTATAAAAACCCACTTTTCTGTTCCTTGTTGCAACAAACCTGCTTTCTCAGCCCCCATGTTATTCTTATAGAGAACTAGCTGTGTACCCGTGCTTCGCAACGGACGATTTGTGGTACTTACATAGCACTTTCATTTTTTATAATCAATATATTTATTTCATGAAACGAAATTCCCAAGAAACCGGTGTGCTGGTAACGATGCTCGTTTCCCATAGAAAGTTTTTTTTCAGGCACCCTTGCCTCATTAACTTAACACATTTTAGCAGATACTTACAGATTATTCACACTCTATTTACATTCAATCAAAACTAGCTTTCAGTACTGTACAGGGCTTATGCTCGAAAGAAAAATCTCTTAGTTGCTAAGAACCTCTCTGTACACTACATTCTTTGTTCTTCTATCTGGTTGCAAAATAACCAAGCTGCCAGGAGAGCTCACCCTTGAACACGCCACATACAGTTGGCCATGAGCGAAACAATCACTTCTCAGATCCACACCAGCTACTTTCAAACTCTGCCCCTGAGCCTTGTTGATCGTCATAGCATAACAGACCCTCACAGGGAGTTGCAGACGTTTAAACTGAAAAGGGTAGTCTGATGGAATATGAGGAATTCGGGGTATGAATACAGTTTCGCCTTGGCGCCATCACCAGGTATAATATTAACCCTATGAGGGTTTAAAGCGCCGTTTATTTCAAGGAGCTCAAGGTCCGCCATCACCGATTCAAAGCTTCAAAATAATCTAATAACTTCAAGGTTCACGGTAAGGACGATGAGCAAAACTGGCTTAGACAAACGCTAGATGAGGGAAAAGAGCCAATAATGTGCGTCAATCCTTGGGCAAAGATGTATGATTGTTGTAATTTACTCACTGGTGAGAACTAAATATAAATATTACAAATTTTACTTTTCAAAACGAATTAATAGTATATTTTTAGTTATGAATCAAATTATGACCAAACACAGAGATTTTTTGTCAGCAAATAATATCAAAATTAGCAATTAATTTTATTTCAATAGCTAAAAGTCTGCACACTGCAATGTGGACAGCGATTAAACTTATATGGACTACATTATCGACACTGTTTTCAATTCCGGCCGCCGCCGCACGCTCACGTTGGCACGTTTTGCTAAATAACTCGGAAACCATAAGAGATAGACAAAAAATGTATAGAATAAAAAATGTTTAAAATGTATTTCCACACTAACGTTTTTCAACCAGATTGAAGGTAAGTTTACTTGTTTAGGCGCTAGAGGCGATAGTGTACAGGAAGTACAGTCCTATTTTTCCTAAAACTTCAACCCCCCGAAAACCACCCTAAAATTTTGAATTTTGTAAAACCCGTTCTTAGTGGGTTCCTACGCCCTAAAAGGAACATCCATGCAAAATTTCAAGGTTCTAGGTCAAGTAGTTTAGGCTGTGCGATGATACGTGAGTGAGTGAGTCAGTGGATTTGACAAATATATAGTAGATAACTAGAATGTTATATAGCGCTTATTTATGATTGAATATTGATGAAACTTAGTATGTGGCTTCGCCTAGTTAAATTCTATTTATATTTGTATAAAAACCAATTGTTTCTGTTCCTTATTTCAGCAAACCTACGTACTCATTACCAATGTTATTCTTATGGAGAATAATTAAAATCGCTTATATGTGAATATATTTTTATGAAACTTGGTTTGCGGCTTTATGTGGTATTAAAAAATATATTATGCATTGGAAATTCGCTGAGTACGCAGGTTTGCTGCGACGGGGGTATTGTTTTGAGGTCCCCAGATCCCAAAAACAATATTCGTTCAAATTTATATATATCTATATATGTGTCCGTTAATACGATAACTTGAGTAAAAAACGTCCGATTATTATGAAATTTGGCTCAAATGTGTAAAATGAAATGACATTCATGACTTTAAGTTTGAAAACCAGAAAAATCGGACCATGGGAAGGGGGGTTTATGGGGGTTTTAAATTTCCCAAAAATCAGTTTTTTGCATTTTTTACCTTAAAATTTTTAAAAAACTTAATTTTGGTTTTGACCATGTTATAGAGCTTAAAAAAACAAATAATTTAGTATTTTGAATTATTAACCTAGGTTAAGTGGTTGCGGAGAAAATCCAAAAATCCTACTCATAAAATCTCCCATGTTAATCTTATAGGAAAAAGGTTGTTGGCTTTTCCTCAGTTTATTTTAATGTAAACTTCACATTTGCTTTTACCAATCTGTTCAGTTCCACAAAACAATCATTTTGGTGTTTAAATTGTGATTCTACGCCCAACCGTTGCAGAGATATTCAAAGTGCTAGACACAGTACGTTGTTCAATGTTATCTTTATGGAGAATAAATAAAATTTGATATCTCGATTATTTATGAATGTATGTTGATGAAACTTGGTATGTGGCTTCACGTAGTAATGGTATATTGAAATGTGTACAAAAAATTGATTTTTTGTTGATTATTCCCGTAGCAGCAAACCTGCTGCGTACTCAGCCCCCATGTTATTCTTATGGAGAATAAGTAAAATGTAATGACTCCCTTAATTGTGAACCTAAATTAATAAAACTTGGTATGTAGCTTCACTTGGTTGAGTTATACAGTAGAACCTCGCTGCGACGACCCTCGATAAGACAAAAACCTCGATAATGAGTCTGATTTTCTGATCCCTGTGAATCTCCCATAACGCTCAATGTTATAAATACCTCTATAACACGACTCATTTTCAAATAAATACCTCGATAGCACGTCTTTTCGTAATTTCATATTACTAATAAATAAACCTCTATAGCGCGTCTTTTCAAATAACTGAACCTCTATAGCACGACACCCACCTCAATAACACGCTTCTTTGGGTAAGTGAACCTTAATTACACGACTCTAACCTCAATAGTGCGCCGTTTTGCGTTACGGAACCTTTATAGCACGGCTAAACCTTTCTCACGCATAGTTCCCACGGTTAGAACGGATGTTTTGAAGTAAACAACAACATCTTGGGCTCAGGTCTCAACAGGAAAACCCCTTCCCCACCCCCTTCCCATTCCGGCCTTTCCTTGTCTATCACGGGTCATATCAGTATTTCACAATAGGATAAGGTACTGTATTTTGAGCTTATTAACTCAATACCTTAGTGAACTGAGTCGGTTGATTCATATTTAATTCAATTTTAATAGTTGTTTTAATTACTGTAATTGTATTTTTATATGACAATAATAAAGAATTTTGTTTTACTTGTACGTGTGTTTTTTTATGTATGACTGATTTATACAGTAATTTTCTACTTAAAACACAACTTATAAGAAATGTTTCATAAACAATTTGCTTGGTATAGCAAAAAGTCTGTGACCTCGATAACACGTCTTGTTGTGAAAACCACCTTGATAGCACGACCCTCAATTACAAGTGCACCTCGATAAGAAGACTATTTTAGAGATCCCCTTGAGAGTCGTGTTATCGAGGTTCTACTGTATTGATAATTATATAAAAACCCATTTTTTTGTTCCTTGTTGCAGCAAACCTGCTTTCTCAGCCCCCATGTTATTCTTAAAGAGAATAAAACATGAATGTTATAATGTGCTTATTTATGATTGAATATTGGTGAAATTTGGTATGTGGCTTCGCCTAGTTAAATTCTATTTATATATGCATAAAAACCAATTGTTTCTGTTCCTTGTTTCAGCAAACCTACGTACTCATTACCAATGTTATTCTTATGGAGAATAATTAAAATCGCTTATATGTGAATATATTTTTATGAAACTTGGTTTGCGGCTTTATGTGGTATTAAGACATATATTATGCATTGGAAATTTGCTGAGTACGCAGGTTTGCTGTGACGGGGGTATTGTTTTGAGGTCCCCAGATCCCAAAAACACTATTCGTTCAAATTTATATATATCTGTATATGTGTCCGTTAACACGATAACTTGAGTAAAAAACGTCCGATTTTTATGAAATTTGGCTCAAATGTGTAAAATGAAATGACATTCATGACTTTAAGTTTGAAAACCAGAAAAATCGGACCATGGGAAGGGGGGTTTATGGGGGTTTTAAATTTTCCAAAAATCATTTTTTTGCATTTTTCACCCTAAAATTTTTAAAAAACTTAATTTTGGTTTTGACCATGTTATAGAGCTTAAAAAACAAATAATTTAGTATTTTGAATTATTAACCTAGGTTAAGTGGTTGCGGAGAAAATCCAAAAATCCTACTCATAAAATCTCCCATGTTAATCTTATAGGAAAAAAGTTGTTGGCTTTTCCTCAGTTTATTTTAATGTAAACTTCACATTTGCTTTTACCAATCTGTTCAGTTCCACAAAACAATCATTTTGGTGTTTAAATTGTGATTCTACGCCCAACCGTTGCAGAGATATTCAAAGTGCTAGACACAGTACGTTGTTCAATGTTATCTTTATGGAGAATAAATAAAATTTGATATCTCGATTATTTATGAATGTATGTTGATGAAACTTGGTATGTGGCTTCACGTAGTAATGGTATATTGAAATGTGTACAAAAAATTGATTTTTTGTTGATTATTCCCGTAGCAGCAAACCTGCTGCGTACTCAGCCCCCATGTTATTCTTATGGAGAATAAGTAAAATGTAATGACTCCCTTAATTGTGAACCTAAATTAATAAAACTTGGTATGTAGCTTCACTTGGTTGAGTTATACAGTAGAACCTCGCTGCGACGACCCTCGATAAGACAAAAACCTCGATAATGAGTCTGATTTTCTGATCCCTGTGAATCTCCCATAACGCTCAATGTTATAAATACCTCTATAACACGACTCATTTTCAAATAAATACCTCGATAGCACGTCTTTTCGTAATTTCATATTACTAATAAATAAACCTCTATAGCGCGTCTTTTCAAATAACTGAACCTCTATAGCACGACACCCACCTCAATAACACGCTTCTTTGGGTAAGTGAACCTTAATTACACGACTCTAACCTCAATAGTGCGCCGTTTTGCGTTACGGAACCTTTATAGCACGGCTAAACCTTTCTCACGCATAGTTCCCACGGTTAGAACGGATGTTTTGAAGTAAACAACAACATCTTGGGCTCAGGTCTCAACAGGAAAACCCCTTCCCCACCCCCTTCCCATTCCGGCCTTTCCTTGTCTATCACGGGTCATATCAGTATTTCACAATAGGATAAGGTACTGTATTTTGAGCTTATTAACTCAATACCTTAGTGAACTGAGTCGGTTGATTCATATTTAATTCAATTTTAATAGTTGTTTTAATTACTGTAATTGTATTTTTATATGACAATAATAAAGAATTTTGTTTTACTTGTACGTGTGTTTTTTTATGTATGACTGATTTATACAGTAATTTTCTACTTAAAACACAACTTATAAGAAATGTTTCATAAACAATTTGCTTGGTATAGCAAAAAGTCTGTGACCTCGATAACACGTCTTGTTGTGAAAACCACCTTGATAGCACGACCCTCAATTACAAGTGCACCTCGATAAGAAGACTATTTTAGAGATCCCCTTGAGAGTCGTGTTATCGAGGTTCTACTGTATTGATAATTATATAAAAACCCATTTTTTTGTTCCTTGTTGCAGCAAACCTGCTTTCTCAGCCCCCATGTTATTCTTAAAGAGAATAAAACATGAATGTTATAATGTGCTTATTTATGATTGAATATTGGTGAAATTTGGTATGTGGCTTCGCCTAGTTAAATTCTATTTATATATGCATAAAAACCAATTGTTTCTGTTCCTTGTTTCAGCAAACCTACGTACTCATTACCAATGTTATTCTTATGGAGAATAATTAAAATCGCTTATATGTGAATATATTTTTATGAAACTTGGTTTGCGGCTTTATGTGGTATTAAGACATATATTATGCATTGGAAATTTGCTGAGTACGCAGGTTTGCTGTGACGGGGGTATTGTTTTGAGGTCCCCAGATCCCAAAAACACTATTCGTTCAAATTTATATATATCTGTATATGTGTCCGTTAACACGATAACTTGAGTAAAAAACGTCCGATTTTTATGAAATTTGGCTCAAATGTGTAAAATGAAATGACATTCATGACTTTAAGTTTGAAAACCAGAAAAATCGGACCATGGGAAGGGGGGTTTATGGGGGTTTTAAATTTTCCAAAAATCATTTTTTTGCATTTTTCACCCTAAAATTTTTAAAAAACTTAATTTTGGTTTTGACCATGTTATAGAGCTTAAAAAACAAATAATTTAGTATTTTGAATTATTAACCTAGGTTAAGTGGTTGCGGAGAAAATCCAAAAATCCTACTCATAAAATCTCCCATGTTAATCTTATAGGAAAAAAGTTGTTGGCTTTTCCTCAGTTTATTTTAATGTAAACTTCACATTTGCTTTTACCAATCTGTTCAGTTCCACAAAACAATCATTTTGGTGTTTAAATTGTGATTCTACGCCCAACCGTTGCAGAGATATTCAAAGTGCTAGACACAGTACGTTGTTCAATGTTATCTTTATGGAGAATAAATAAAATTTGATATCTCGATTATTTATGAATGTATGTTGATGAAACTTGGTATGTGGCTTCACGTAGTAATGGTATATTGAAATGTGTACAAAAAATTGATTTTTTGTTGATTATTCCCGTAGCAGCAAACCTGCTGCGTACTCAGCCCCCATGTTATTCTTATGGAGAATAAGTAAAATGTAATGACTCCCTTAATTGTGAACCTAAATTAATAAAACTTGGTATGTAGCTTCACTTGGTTGAGTTATACAGTAGAACCTCGCTGCGACGACCCTCGATAAGACAAAAACCTCGATAATGAGTCTGATTTTCTGATCCCTGTGAATCTCCCATAACGCTCAATGTTATAAATACCTCTATAACACGACTCATTTTCAAATAAATACCTCGATAGCACGTCTTTTCGTAATTTCATATTACTAATAAATAAACCTCTATAGCGCGTCTTTTCAAATAACTGAACCTCTATAGCACGACACCCACCTCAATAACACGCTTCTTTGGGTAAGTGAACCTTAATTACACGACTCTAACCTCAATAGTGCGCCGTTTTGCGTTACGGAACCTTTATAGCACGGCTAAACCTTTCTCACGCATAGTTCCCACGGTTAGAACGGATGTTTTGAAGTAAACAACAACATCTTGGGCTCAGGTCTCAACAGGAAAACCCCTTCCCCACCCCCTTCCCATTCCGGCCTTTCCTTGTCTATCACGGGTCATATCAGTATTTCACAATAGGATAAGGTACTGTATTTTGAGCTTATTAACTCAATACCTTAGTGAACTGAGTCGGTTGATTCATATTTAATTCAATTTTAATAGTTGTTTTAATTACTGTAATTGTATTTTTATATGACAATAATAAAGAATTTTGTTTTACTTGTACGTGTGTTTTTTTATGTATGACTGATTTATACAGTAATTTTCTACTTAAAACACAACTTATAAGAAATGTTTCATAAACAATTTGCTTGGTATAGCAAAAAGTCTGTGACCTCGATAACACGTCTTGTTGTGAAAACCACCTTGATAGCACGACCCTCAATTACAAGTGCACCTCGATAAGAAGACTATTTTAGAGATCCCCTTGAGAGTCGTGTTATCGAGGTTCTACTGTATTGATAATTATATAAAAACCCATTTTTTTGTTCCTTGTTGCAGCAAACCTGCTTTCTCAGCCCCCATGTTATTCTTAAAGAGAATAAAACATGAATGTTATAATGTGCTTATTTATGATTGAATATTGGTGAAATTTGGTATGTGGCTTCGCCTAGTTAAATTCTATTTATATATGCATAAAAACCAATTGTTTCTGTTCCTTGTTTCAGCAAACCTACGTACTCATTACCAATGTTATTCTTATGGAGAATAATTAAAATCGCTTATATGTGAATATATTTTTATGAAACTTGGTTTGCGGCTTTATGTGGTATTAAGACATATATTATGCATTGGAAATTTGCTGAGTACGCAGGTTTGCTGTGACGGGGGTATTGTTTTGAGGTCCCCAGATCCCAAAAACACTATTCGTTCAAATTTATATATATCTGTATATGTGTCCGTTAACACGATAACTTGAGTAAAAAACGTCCGATTTTTATGAAATTTGGCTCAAATGTGTAAAATGAAATGACATTCATGACTTTAAGTTTGAAAACCAGAAAAATCGGACCATGGGAAGGGGGGTTTATGGGGGTTTTAAATTTTCCAAAAATCATTTTTTTGCATTTTTCACCCTAAAATTTTTAAAAAACTTAATTTTGGTTTTGACCATGTTATAGAGCTTAAAAAACAAATAATTTAGTATTTTGAATTATTAACCTAGGTTAAGTGGTTGCGGAGAAAATCCAAAAATCCTACTCATAAAATCTCCCATGTTAATCTTATAGGAAAAAAGTTGTTGGCTTTTCCTCAGTTTATTTTAATGTAAACTTCACATTTGCTTTTACCAATCTGTTCAGTTCAACAAAACAATCATTTTGGTGTTTAAATTGTGATTCTACGCCCAACCGTTGCAGAGATATTCAAAGTGCTAGACACAGTACGTTGTTCAATGTTATCTTTATGGAGAATAAATAAAATTTGATATCTCGATTATTTATGAATGTATGTTGATGAAACTTGGTATGTGGCTTCACGTAGTAATGGTATATTGAAATGTGTACAAAAATTGGTTTTTTGTTGATTATTCCCGTAGCAGCAAACCTGCTGCGTACTCAGCCCCCATGTCATTCTTATGGAGAATAAGTAAAATGTAATGACTCCCTTAATTGTGAACCTAAATTAATAAAACTTGGTATGTAGCTTCACTTGGTTGAGTTATATTGATAATTATATAAAAACCCATTTTTTTGTTCCTTGTTGCAGCAAACCTGCTTTCTCAGCCCCCATGTTATTCTTAAAGAGAATAAAACATGAATGTTATAATGTGCTTATTTATGATTGAATATTGATGAAACTTGGTATGTGGCTTCGCCTAGTTAAATTCTATTTATATTTGCATAAAAACCAATTGGTTGTGTTCCTTGTTTCAGCAAACTTACGCACTCATTACCAATGTTATTCTTATGGAGAATAATTAAAATCGCTTATATGTGAATACATTTTTATGAAACTTGGTATGCGGCTTTATGTGGTATTAAAACATATGTTATGCATAGGAAATTCGCTGAGTACGCAGGTTTGCTGCGACGGGGGTATTTTATTTATGGGGGCCCAAATCCCTCCAATTTTGATTTTTTTGCGTCCCTATAAATTAAAGGTTGCCTCCACATCCCTACAGTTACAATTCCACTGATAGTGTCATTCTATTCTCCCCAATGTACTAAATAAGGGGGCAAAACTGATTCCCACAAAAGGGGCTCTTGGATGGTCGGTATGTTCCAGTGATTTATCTTTCCACGACTTTCTGTTCACCCCCTTTTTTGGGGCGGTAAATTAGATGCAATCATCAGTGAATGTTGTTTTCATTTAACTCAAATAATAACCTTGCTTGGAAATAAACAATCCAATTTCATCCGAAATATGTCTCAAGATTATGAAGTTAAGTTTCAGCGAAATACCTGGGGGTCATGCTAGATTCCAAACTGCTTCAAAGAACACGTCGACAAGAAGGTCGCCGAAGCAACCTCCATCCTCGGACTGATGTGGCCGCTCCTCGCAGCACGAAGCTCATTCTCGCTGCCGATCAGGACAAAAGTCACCTCTTGTTCCTGTTGATTGCTCGTTCTTGCATGATGTATGCTTCAGAAGCATGGTGGATTCTGGCTAGCAAGACAAACAGGAAAAGCCTGGAAGTCATCCAATCCAGGACGCTCAGAAGGATTGCCCCACAGCCCTGGTTCGTCTAGAATTCTACAATTCGGAACTCAATTGGAGATCCGACCCTCCAATCGAGTCCATATGGGAGCTCTACAGGTGATTCGGAATCCCAGAAAACTGGAGGCCCCGCCCAATCGCCATCCTGGATGACCGGTGTGACATGAACGTGGACAGTGAGCAAACGCAGGTTGATGGGAGACTGTCACGTAATTTCTAATTAATGGTCATGTTTTTTTCTGAATTAGCCAATACTGTTCGTCAATTCGGCAGTCATGACAAATCACCCGTTCATGCTGTGGTTGCCCTCTTATCTCATCCGGGTAGTCTTCTCTTGAATGAGTCCCACACTACCCCCGCGGGAGCGGGGGTGTGCGAAAATATCACCATGTTCACATTTAATCAAATCGGGGATTCTGACAGCGTCCCAAGAGAGTTACTGCCAATTTAACTGAGAAAAAACTTGCCTTTCACAACGACACGCTTTTTTAAGGTGGTGCAATGAGCTCTGTAGTAAACTAATTCCGCGCAGGGCGCAGCACCGTCGCGCTAGGAGCGGTGCGGTGGACAGGGAAAGTGGAGGGGCGCGTTTGCCTGCTCACCCCTTCGCCGCTTCTTTCTTTGAGAGCTGCCTCCCCCCGTACCCCCCAAACCCCCGACTGTCTTGCTCTGTATCTCCGGCTGCTCGACTCCCCGTCCGAGCCCATCGCCCGCTGTTGGAGCGCCGCAACCGCAGGTTCCCTGTGCCAACATTGATGGAGCCTGGCCATGTCCACTTGCAGAAAAATTTTTTTTTACTTGTACAGAGAAGTTGGCTTGTAGTTTTAAGAGAGGAAACTGGATGTTTCGTATATTAACAATTAATTGTTTGTATTTATTAAAAATTTGTAAAATAATTATGTAAAAATATTGACTAACATATAATTTGTTGGTCTTGTAAAAACTTCAAATTATTGTAAGTCACATATTAAAAATTCTATTAATAATAATTGTTTTCATTTTTTATAGTGTTATCTTTATACCCATATCTATCTATATATAGGCTATCGTCTAAGTTACTGAAGTGAAACTTTTTTCTTCTGTGATTTTAAAACGCAAATAAATTTAAACAAATATCTGGATTCTAATTTATGTACAGACAAAATGCTGTTTCTGGTTTTTAGCCTACACGCCACCATTTTTAAAATAAAGTGCACACAAACTTTAGAAGTAAGCTAAATAGGATTCAGTAAACCAGTAAAGCATTTGAGAAAAATCACAATTTATTTACACGCAACATACAGTTTTTCCATTACAGAAAACCTTAGTAAAATCACTTCAGAATTCTTAAAAAACATCCAGTTCAGTGTTGTATTACGGTTCATAACAACCAAAACATATTTTATGAGCCATTTTTCAGTTTACAAGGACAAATTCTTTAAATATCTCAACATACAAATTTTTATGATTATACATATTTTGATGATAAATTTTTAGTTTTCCTTCAATCTAAAAATTAGTGAACCGAGGCAATTCCCCCAACTGCATCAAAGATTCAATGTTGTTTTTCAAAAACCAAATAAAACAAAATATCAGTTGTAGGCCCTATATCTTAAAACTAAATAAAAAACACTATACCAGTACACCCTGAAGAAAAGTTCTAATTTACAGATTTACAGATCAATATTTAAATAAATGTTATTTCAATTTATTGATAATAATTATACATACATCAGTGATTGGGAACTTCCCTGAATTTTCGGTGAAACTGTGATAAAGGAAAGTTCCTATACATCAGTTTGAGTGTCATCAAAGATTCAATTTTGATTTTCAATAATAAAACAAAATATCAGTTGTACAACTTAAAACTAAATACTAAACAACATCAGTATACCCTGTGAAAAATACAAAATTATATATTTACAGACAATACAGTTACAACAATATACAAGTAATTGTGATTTCAATTTGTTGTGTAAGTCAATAGTTGTTATTACACAAATTCAACTTTTACCAGGCCTACTTAAATTGATTATTATGTTACTACCGTCATTATTATAATTTTGCATTTATAATTTCAATGCTGCGGAGCAGCACGGGTCCTCTAGTTTCTTATGTTATTTTGGCATTTTTTTGCATGCGTTTTTTTTGTGCTTTTAGAATGTATAGCGGATTTCTAACTCTCATCCCTCGGACAATTCTGCTATCTAAAATTTCTGGCAGCAAACAGTTGTTGTAAAATCTAGTCAACTTTGGCAAGATTTCATTTGTCCAAAATGTTGTGTCCTTTTTGATTCGCTCCACAAATAATTCCCCTTTTAGTGAATTTCCCCTATAGGGAAGAAGCTAATACCGTAGGTCTCATGTTAAGACTTAAGCCCGAGACCATGATAATTTTTTGTTTTGAGGTCCCCAGATGACAAATACCCCCGTCGCAGCAAACCTACGTACTCAGCGAATTTCCAATACATGCATATGTTTATCACTACCACATAAAGCCACTTACCAAGTTAAATAAAAACGAGTTCGCACGCGCTGCCGTGAGGGAAGTGAATTTCCACATAAAAACTTGTAAAACTCAAAATCAGTGTAAAAACATCCATTTGTCCAATTTTTATTGAAATCTGAAAACATTGTTTTTTTGGCTGTTCTGATACTCCTGGTTTCATTTACTTGCAAAGCTGGGAATACAATTTTACGCATTATAAGGTTAGGAGAAGGTCCAGACAGGCTTGAAAGTAGGCGTGATGTTGCTGGGGATAATAAAAATACTCTAACAAATGAATAACAGGCTTTTCTAGTGTAAAACCCCCATAAGACAACGTACTGTGTTTACCCGATACACATTTTCTTTAATAACTCGGTAAATATTTATGCTAGAATGATGGGAGAGGGCTTAAAACTTTCGCCTTTCTAATTCCCATCTTTTAACATGCATTAATTTTAC
Organism: Allygus modestus; assembly: GCA_963675035.1. NCBI lineage: Eukaryota > Metazoa > Arthropoda > Insecta > Hemiptera > Cicadellidae > Allygus > Allygus modestus. The sequence continues at coordinate 407,587,711 of OY776112.1, forward strand.
ATTTGGGGCTTTTCTGACCCTTTTTGGGCCCAAAAACACAAAATTTGAAAGATTAATCCCCAAAAAATGGGTTTAGAGTTTTCCGATTGTTTTGCCCACTTCCTCGGTTTCTCCAGCTGCCATCCCTATCGGCGACGACCCGATTATCGCGCTGCCTTCCCGACTCTTTGTCTCTTGTCGCTGCCACGACTGTATTAGCGAATTTCCCCTATAGGGAAGAAGCTATTACCGTAGTCGGCATGGTAAGACCTAGGCCCGGGACCATGATAACTTTTCGTTTTGAGGTCCCCAGACCCCAAAAACACCATTCGTTCGAAACTGTATATATATATATATATATATATATATATATATATATGTGTCCGTGAGCACGATAACTCTCGTAAAAATTATCCGATTTTGATGAAATTTGGTATAAACGTGTAAAGCATCATTTATGACTTTAAGTTCGAAAACCAGCCAGATCGCTCTATCCGAAGGGGTATTTTTGGGGGGTTTTGTACCCCAAAAATGGGTTTTTTGAATTTTTTATATATAATTTTGGAAATAGTCAAATTTTATTTTTTTCCATTGGATTCAGCTTAAAAAAACACACAATTTGGTATTTTGATCATTTCTCTACGTCAATTGGTTACCGAGATATTGAAAGTGCTAAACACAGTACGTTGTCTAATGTTATTCTTATGGAGAAAAATAAAAATTTTATATCTCGCTTATTTATGAACCTATACTGACGAAACTTGGTATACGGCTTCATCTGGTTGTGGACCATTGATATTTGCTCAAAAAGACACTTTTTTACCCAAGGCTCCCATAGCAGCAAACCTGCGTACTCAGCCCCATGTTATTCTTATGGAGAATAAGTAACGTGTTATCTGCCTTCATTATGAAAATAAATTAATGAAATTTGGTATGTGGCTTTACCTACATGAGTTATATTGATATTTGTATAAAACCCCATTTTTTGTGTTCCTTGCTTCAGCAAACCTGCATACTCAGCTGCCATGTTATTCTTATGGAGAATAATTAAAATGTCATAAATCGTTTATTGATGAATGTATATTGATGAAACTTGGTATGTGGCTTTATGTGGTATTAAGATACATATATATGCATTGGAAATTCGCTGAGTACGCAGGTTTGCTGCTACGGGGGTATTTTTATAATTTTAAATAATTATTCCATTACTAACAACACTACACCACTATCTACACACAACTAAACACTACTACACTACTCACAATACGACACTATTCACAACTTGCTACAATATCGTGCCACTAATATCGGAATGAACAATCAACGTACCGCACACGACATACTTTGTAGCACTTCAACACACCAACTAAATCAAAGATGGGGTGAAAAATTTAAACGTTAAAGTGGGGAGTGGGGAAAATTCTGTATGGCGGCAACCTTCTTGGCGGGAAATCTTTAGGGGAGTTGAGCGCGCCGAATCATGCTATTGCTAGAAACCCAGCTACAGTAGTATTTTTAGGACTTGTAGTATGCTTTGTTTTCATTGGAACACGTTAACATAACTGATTCATCAGTTTCAATTTATAATTGGTTTGCGGATAAACAAACAAGCATTTTAGCAAATTGGCCTACATTCTTTATCAAAGTATGCTTTAATTAAAGGTTAAAAAAATTAGTAATGACAAAATAAAAGAATCTTTGTGACGACAGAATAAATAGTCGAGCATTCACATACAAGTTCAAAATTTAATTATGGCTTTTAAATCTGACGTTAGTGCCGAGGAAGCAAAGATGCAGGTAGCGGGCAGCGGCGGCGCGCGGCAAAGCGAAAGCAGCTGGCGGCCGTGGTAAGAGCGGGGGCGGGGCTGCATCATGAGCGGAGGGGAAATGTGAGGAGGAGAGGGGCGATGGAGCGCTGCGGGTAGCCGGCTGAGCTGTGTAGGCATTACAGCGGGAATATCTTTTGACTTTACAGCCTACAAATATTAATATTAAAAAATAAAATAAAACCCATTTTATTCCTTAGACTTAACTACAGGGGCTAACACATTTGTATTTTCAATTAACTCATAGTTTGTATTTTTTATTTTACAAATTACGCAGCACATAAAATTTATTTTTATTTTTTTTATATATAAAATGTGTTAGCCCCTGTAGCACATTTTCATTGATTAACACCCAAAATTTCATATTCTTAACTTAAACCGTGTTTGAGATAAAGTCAAAAGAGTAAGCGCTAAATCGCCTACTTTGGAGACCTACAAACACAAAATTAGCATTAAAAAAATTTTAAAATATTTTTTTCTTGTTAGGAATAATTATCTCAACAAATTGCACCTTTAAAAAATTCGAAATTCCACCATGCCCAAAAATCATTGCACCACCTTAACCAAGAGTAATGACTCCAGATGACATAGAACTCATTAGCTGTATAGTGGAAACAAGCTATGAACCAATTATTGCCCCGGAGGTTTTCAATATGAAACTAACATTTTGGAAAAACATTCACTGTAACATGTCAACTCCTCAGAGCCTTTTTTTCGAATAATGGGGATAATCTTAGCTCACATATTTCGTAAATGAGCAGGAATTGAGCAATAATATTATTGGAATGATATATTGTAGGGATGTGCAATTGTAGGCAACCTTGAATTTTTGGGGATATGTAACAAATACAAATTAGGGGGGATTTGGCCCCATGCTAAATAAAAATGGGGGCTCTCAGAGGATCGCTGATGGTTGCAATGAATTTACTGGCCCAAAAATAGGGGGTTAACCAAAAATTGTGGACAATTCACTGGAACATATTAATCCCCCAGAACCCATTTTCTAGGAATGTGAGAAAGTTTATCCCCTTGTTAAGTAAATGGGGGGAGTTGAGAAATAATATCAGTGAAATTGATAATGTAGGGATGTAAGGCAACCTTTAGTTTATGGGAGCACAAAAACAAAATAGGGGGGATTTGGGCCCCCCTAAATAAAACAGGAGAGACTGAAAGTTCGCTGATGGTTGCAATAAATTTCTCGTCCCATAAAGAGGGGGTTACCAAAAATCGTGACAAAATCACTGGAACATATCAAACCCTTATAGCCATAAGCCTACCGATGTATTCAAACGTACCAGAAGTAAATAAATAAATTTATTTGATCAGTGATAATAGAAACTATTTTGTATTATTCGAACTAATAATCCTACGATCTTATTACTTATTTTGTGAATTATCATGATATGCAGAGACGAATTTAGTTAGGAAATGCGGGCCCCTAGGCTCAACCTGTGGTGAGGGCCCTTGTTGGCGTCCAGATCCAATTTGGTGACTTTGTTGCTTGTCTGAGGCTTTTTTGTGCGGTTCTGTGTGGTGCGGGTACTGAGCTCTATGTTATAGAGCTCATTGGGTGCGGGGCCCTAGGCGCGTGCCTATGCTTAAATTCGGCCCTGATGACATGACGATAAGGGTTTTTCGGTCCGCCGTGGTGGTGGAATAATTTTCTACGATCGGACTAGCAATTGGTGGCATAACAGTTGTAACATTGTTAATTTTTAATTTATTAGTGAATTTCCTTTAGAATTATCAGCATGACCCGCACGGTGAAACTTAAGCCCGGGACCACCATAGAAGTTCCTAACGTGACCCCCTGAACACGTTTTGGGGGGTCGTTCAAAATTGTGTATATATATATATATATATATATATATATATATATATATATGTGTGTGTGTGTGTTTGCACTCTAGCGGTCGCATTTTTTGTCCTATTCAATTAAAATTTGGTAGGGACGTTCCTTTCTGTAATCAGTTGGACAAGTTCGTTGGCCAAAACAATCGGAAAACTGTAAACCCCTTTTTTGGGATTAATCTTTCAAATTTAGAGTTTTTGGGCCCAAAAAGGGTCAGAAAAGCCCCGTATGTAAAATTAATGCATGTAAAAAGATGGGAATTAGCGAGGCGAAAGTTATAAGTCCTTTCTCGTAATTCTAGCATACATATTTACCGAGTTATTAACGAAAATGTGGTTCGACTAAACACAGTACGTTGTCTTACGGGGGTTTTACACTAGAAAACCCTATTATTCCTTTGTTAGAGTACTTTTATCATCCCCAGCAACTTAACGCCTACTTTCAAGCCTGTCTGGATCTTCTCCGAACATTATAATGTGCAAAATTGTTTCCAGCTTTGAATTAACTTAAACCAGGAGTATCAGAACAGCCAAAATATCACTATTTTCAGATTTTAATAAAAATTGGAATAAATGTATGTTTTTCACTGATTTTAAGTTTTAAACGTTTTTATGTGGAAATTCACTTCCCTCACGTCAGCGTGCTGCGTGTGAACTCGTTTTTATTTGTCCAGTTTTAGCCAGCCTTGCAGAAGACAAAGCGTATTCACTTGTTCTTGTTCCTTAGTTCTTGACCCTTTTGAAATAATTTGGCGGTAGAGCAAGATAAGGACGATAAGGTGTTATTATCGGATTAATCTAAGTAATTCAATATCGAAGCAGTTCATACCGTACTTGATTTGTAAGGTAACCCATCACATCCATAGACTTATTTATATTTAGCAGTAAATTAGCCAATATACGTCTTCACATCACAACAGGTAGAACTAGGTTATGTAGGCTAGTGCCTTGGCTTATTTAATATTGTATATTTTCACTTATCATGGTTAACAAACTCAACATAGCCTATTTCGTTGTTTTTAATCCTCAGAAGTGATGTAGGTCTAGGCACTGCTACGTGTAGTCCGCTTAGTTGTTTTAGCGAATTTCGCCTATAGGGAAGAAGCTATTACCGTAGGTCTCATGGTAAGACTTAAGCCCGAGACCATGATAACTTTTCATTTTGAGGTCCCCAGATGCCAAAAACACCATTCGTTCAAATTTTTATATATGTATATATATATTTATATATATTTATATATATATATTTATATTTATATATATATATATATGTGTCCGTAAGCACGATAACTCTCGTAAAAAAGGTCCGATTTTAATGAAATTTGGTACAAATGTGTAAAGTACCATTTATTTGAACGAGTTCGAAAACCAGATGAATTGCACCATCCGAAGGGGGGTTTTTGGGGGGTTTTGTACCCCAAAAATGTGTTTTTTGGGGTTTTCACACGTAATTTTAATTTAAATCAAATTTTAATTTATACCATTGAATTTAGCTTAAAAAAACAAACAATTTGGTATTTTGATCATTGCTCTACGTCAATTGGTTACCGAGATATTGAAAGTGCTAAACACAGTACGTTGTCAATGTTATTCTTATGGAGAAAAAGAAAAATTGTATATCTCGCTTATTTATGAACATAAACTGACAAAATTTGGTATATGGCTTGATCTGGTTGTGGTTTATTGTTGTTTGCACAAAAAAACAATTTTTCGCCAATGTTTCCTGTAGCAGCAAACCTAGGTACTTGGTCCCCATGTTATTCTTATGGAAAATACTTAAAATGTTATATATCGCTTATTTATGAATGTATATGGATGAAACTTGGTATGTGACTTCACTAAGATGAGTTCTATTGATATTTTCATAAAAACCCATTATTTTGTGTGCCTTGTTGCAGCAAACCTGCGTACTCATCCCCAATGTTATTCTTATAGAGAATAATTAATATTTTAAATATTGCTTGTTTGTGAATACATTTCTTATGAATCCTGTTAAGTGTTTTAATGTGTTATGTTATATATTCATTGGAAATTCGCTGAGTATGCAGGTTTGCTGCGACGGGGGTATTTTATTTTAGGCCAGTCAACAAGTCTACAGTTTCATGATGAAAGCGGTACAGTTTCATAAGCGGCCACCAACTAATTGGATGCGATATATCTATCTTAAACATTCGTTATATCGAATCACATTTTAAATTGATCTTTAACCTTAATAACACAAACACCCAAACATTCGAGCCCTCATGGCGTGTGAAACAGTCTCTGCAAACTGGGATTAAGAGTGATGATGTCTGTTACAAATACATTTTAATGAAACATTTAACAAGAAACAAATGAAAACAAAAATTTTAAAACCCTACAAATAATTAACAAACGTACAGGCCTAAGTTAACCAAGCTAAAACTTAGTTATCTTTGTCAGGGTTCCGTTCATTCAATTCACGAAAGCAGCGAATAAAGTTTACCCTGGCAAAGATAACTTAAGTGTTAGCGTATCGGTAGCTAACCTATACATTTATTTTTTTTACTGTAGTAGTTTTTATTTGTTTGATATTTGTCAACTTAAATATTTTATTAAAATATAGCCTGGAACTGGCATCGCATATCATTGACGATATACAATTTGTTGATTTTAGATTATAACATTAAAATAAATATCGACTGAATAATTTTCGACATTTAGCCTACTGTAAAAATGTGATTCAGAATATTGAGTGTTCCAATTTGATATATCGAATGTATAAGATCGATATATCACACCCGATTAGTTGATGCCACTTATGAAACTGTACCCCTATAGGGTTTAATCACCTTAATGATTCACTTGTTGTTTAAGTTATTTATTGAACACCGGTATGTCTTAATAATCTAGTCATCTCATAAATGTAATGAATTAGCTTTTAAATGCCATTGTCTTTTTGATTGTTGTGTACATAATTATTTATAATACTGTTAGAATGAATTTGTAATGCATGTTAAAAAAAGGCTCTGCCGTTGATGAAATAAATAAAATAAAATAAATTATTGCCTAAACGAGGGGTTCAACATCTGTTACAATGTAGAAAATTGTATCAACCGATAGTTTGTTTGTTTAATTGAATGAATTTATAATTCTTGCTTTAAGGATGTTCGACAAGTTATATGGTAACTTAGCTTACTGGATTTCTAGTCAGATTCATGATCATGCAGGCCCGGGTTCAATTCCTACTTTTGTTGTTTATTTTTTGAGGTCTGAAATTTTCTTTTAATTAATTTGGGGTTTAATCTAAATATTGTTTACTTTTTGATGTCTGAAATTTCTGTTACTTTTTACTTTACTTTGTTTATACAAATCCAATTATTTGTTGCATAACAAGCGGACACCATATAGTGCTCTGTGGCGGTTGGTTAGGTTACTATAATTTTTGTGTGAACTGCAGCCTAATATTTTATTATTTTTTACTCGCAGATACATTTTTTTAACTCCAATTTAACTTACTTATATCTGCTTCACTTTGAATTTAACCACCATTTTGCTTTTATCCCACAAAACAACTAACAAGTTATAAGTTAGCTGGGAGTTAATTGAATAAAACGAACAAGCAACCTGTTGGTAAAATGTCTCGTTATCGAACTGATATTGAACCTCCCATGTAGGCGATAATATGCTCACTTACATTCAAATAATTGCACTCCTAATAATGTAGTTTTAGCTCTCCTAAGCTAATTGGACTCTAATTAGCCTACTCTAAGTAGAATTCTACTTGGCACATTTAGCCATTATATCATGGTAGACTAATAGCCTACTATGTGGTGTCCCTAAACTAATTCTACATTTCAACAAACAATTCATGCTCTATGAAGATTAACAAATTAAATATACCTAATTTAGGCTTGATCAGTTGAATCTAAAGCAATTGTTGACGTGTACATGTTTTATTATGTTAAAGTTAAGTTATTAAGTTCACTTAGCATTAGGCCTAGCTTTTCTTACACAAAGACTTTGCTTTTCTTGTAGGTTCTTTATTGAATTTATTAATGTCCATGATATCTTGAATGTGTGATGGGAGTTGTAAGAAGTATTTAAGGCCTGCGTAGCTCGGTTTTGTTACAAACATCTTTAAGTTATGTTAAACATGTAGATGGATTTATTCTTATAAAGGTTTCTGATAAAATAATGATGTTGATGAAGCTGTATCAGATTATTTGTTTTAACATACCTAGCCTACACTTTGAAAATAAAACAATATTAATCCTATCCTATAATTAAGCCTATATTTTTATTAATCCTTTGAGCGCCAGAGTTTTTTTCATGGTGCTACCTAAAGTGCCATAGTTTTGGGTAGTTTTTTATTGGAGAAGGTACCTATATCGCAAGTGCTGGGAATATATGGAATTTGGAATGTAGTGTGTTAGAAAAAATCAACAAACAATTACATTTCCATACTATAAAATACTTCACATTGTTTTATTATCACTTGATTAACTTACATGAGTTATCAAATGAATTAGTAATCAAAACTCCCAATATCAAAACTGATTTAAACGATTTAGCCTATTCTTTCAAAGTAATAGAATCAAAAGTCGACGCACAACAAAATATCGTTGCAAGATACTTATTACATGTACTGAATGCAATAAAATATTGTCGCATTGTACTTTTCAGAATGAAGATGTGCTTCGAAATATCGTCTTATGGCGCACAAAGGGTTAAGATGGAGACTTTATAAATACAGTTGACTCCCTGTAGTCCGGACTCGGCTGGTTTGGTCATCGAATGATCAGACCGGCCTCATAGAAATGAGATAACTGCCTGCGGGAATGTTTCCCACGGCAGATATCGACTGAAGTAAATTTGTTTGTTTATTTTCAAGCCAAAATACAAACAAAACATCTCATTTCAGCTGACAGGCGAATTTTGATTCTTTTTTTAATTGTTTAGACCATCTTAAAAGTAGGCTATATTTTTTATGAACTGGCTTTTTATCATAGGTCATTATTTACATTTACAATTAATGCCGGCCGTGGGAGTGTACTGTATAATCCGGTGTGAAATGTAAACAGTTCAACTGTTAGTATTTTTCCAGTAAGTTAAACAGTATGTGGGAAGGGTAATCGAATTGAAATAACTATCCACACATATAATATGTCACTATTTATTATTATAACAAGTCATAGAAAGGTTGTTGGTAGAAAAACAAGAACTGGACTCTTTAACCCTTTGAGTGCCACGCAACGATATATCGTTGTGCACGGAACATCCGAAAAATACTTCACAACGATATATCGCCGTTGGTGGTCTTACCGAAAAATACATTGCTTCGATATATCATTGTTATGGAAAATTTTTCTTACGTTATTCCTTTTTATTATTTCTTTCAGGTCATTTCCAGGATATTTTCTAGCTCTATAAATCTATTAGTTATTTGGTGAAAATCTTATATTTGAACAATGTTTATTTATCTGAAAAAAATATAAAAAATTTCCCGCATGTATAATATGTACCTATTCAAATTTTTCATTTTTTATTTTTTAGATATTATATATGTGCATAATATTATAGCTAAACTTTTAACTTACAAAACAAAAAAAGTTTCATAATAATATCTTACCAAATAAAAAAGTTATTGATTTTATGTACAAAACCCTTGCAAAATGTTGATTTTGTGTATCGTTGTTATAGAAAATTTGTCTTACGTCATTACTTTTTATTATTTCTTCCAGGACATTTCCAGGATATGTTCAGGTAAACATATACACTCCATAAATATACGAGGCCTAGTTAGTCTGCTTTATGAAATAATATTGTAATAAAACTTAAACCCTTGAATAAAGTTAGGCTACTGTCTTGTGTACTAATTTACCGTTTTTATATTTTTTTACATTTATGGAAATAACTCGTCCGCCTACAGCCCAAATTTGATGAAACTTTCAGGAAATATTTTGGGAAACATGTCCTTTATAAATCTAGTAGTTATTTGGTGAAAATCTTATATTTGAACAATGTTTATTTACCTGAAACAAATAAAAAAAATTAAAAGAAATTTACCACATGCATATATGTATTCAAATTTTTTATTTTTTAAATATTATATATGTGCATAATATTATAGCTAAACTTTAAACTTACAAAACAAAAAAAGTTTCATAATAATATCTTACCAAATAAAAAAGTTATTAATTTTTTTGCAAACCCTTGCAAAATGTTGATATTGTGCCTGGCACTTTTTGGATATACTCTGTTAAAAACTCTGGCACTCTAGGGATATGAACTGAAAAACTCTGGCACTCAAAGGGAAAGAAACAAGAGGTTGCCCATGTTGACATTTGTAAACATAATAAATATAAGCATATGAACAGCTGCTTTATTTATTCTGCAGGAACCATATCACCATATTAGCCCCAGTTTAAAATATATTACGTAGGCATATGTTAATGCATGTTTAAAAAATGTTTATATTTAATGACTCTTTATCAAATATTCCTTAAAGTGAACTATGCCATTTTACTGGTAAAAGCTTCTACATTTTGAGGCTGAAAACCTTCTACTTACTCCTATCTTCCTCAAAAATCTACTTTTCCTACTTTTTAGGTAGCCTACTGTATTAAAAATAAAAAATGAACCCTGTAATTTGTTTAACTACTGCTAACAAATATTTTATCATCAGCCCGTATGTGCAACATTAGTTTGACCTTGGAGAGCTTCCAATAATACTTCTAGTTTAAATAGAAACAGAATCTACATATCTAGACCGCACAGGTAGGCAGTAACTTATTGTTTAAATGGAAACAGTGTTGGAAATAGCCTGGGTCATGCAGTGGCACATAAGCCCTAAACTTGTCAGAATAAAAATAAAAGGTATCCATAGAACGTAATAGAAGATTTTATAGTTTTACGTATTGTAGCCTACATGTTTAGTTTATATTTTAATGTTCAAACTCCTTGTTTTTTTCAGGCAATGGATTCAGACTACTTTTCTCAGACCCAAAGTGGCCTCTCAGAATCGCAGCGGAGATCTGTTTGTCCTGTAAGTAGTGATGTAAAATACCCGGGTATTTAAAACTCGGGGTAAATACCCAGTGTAAATACCCGGGTAAATACCCAAAATTCATAAATACCCGGGTATTTGGGTATTTATAAAAAACGAGCGAGATCAATAGATATTTTCCCCATATAACCTTATTACTGTTATTATGTAATATTTTAAGATAGTTTATTACAGTTTTATTTATTATTCAACCAATAATTAATCAAATAAATTTAATTATTACCCAAAACTTTATAATAACCCTGGTGAACGTGTTAGATTAACTGATATTTACCCATAATAACCTTAACCATACCATTGTTTTACACATTAGAATAGACTATTACAATTTAATTATCAATTTGCCCATGAATAAATCAGATTCTTTTGTTAATTAACACCTTTGGTTGTTCTTTTTGTGAAATGACCCGTAATAATCACTTTGCTACCATTTTAGAGAAGTTGGGTAAATAAGATACATTACCCTAAATGACAGAAGGCACTATATTTATTTTCAAATTACAGTATGAGTAATAAAAAAACCTAATCAGTTATTTTCCAAAAGCAAAAACCTAACTAAATCAGTTATTTTTCAAAAACAGAAAATATAGCCTATCCTGCCTATCATTAACAAATTAAAAAATCAGTTATTCTCCAAAAACAAAAACTTATCTAAATCAGTTATTTTTCAAAAACAGAAAAGTATAGCCTATCATTAACAAATACAAAAAATCCTCCATCCAACTCAACACTCTTCAAATTATGATCTTTAGTCATCATTACTTCTACTGTCCTTTAATAAAATTACAACCTATCATTGACAAAAAGAAAAACATCACTATCCAGCTCCATGTTTTCCAACTTATGATCTTTAGTCAGAATCACTGCTACTGTCCTTTGTGTCTAGCTCCAAGGGTTCGTCTTCAGACTCTGATAAATTGTCGGATGAAAGTTCATCCAGTGGTCGTGGTTCATCTACTTCGTCTTCGTCTTCGTCTTCAACTTCTTGTTCACTCGGCTTTGCTGATGATTTTCGTTTGGTTTTCTTGGGTTTGGGGTTCTTCTGTCTGTTTAAAAGGTGCCAGTTATGAGAAATGTACGTGATTTTAGATGCCCTTGCAGTGGTCAAACGATTTCTTTTTTGCTGTGGATCCAAGAAAAAGTGCTGAACGTCCTCTCAGCAGCCGCAGATGTTATGGGTGCACCAAGGATTCTGATGGCAACATCAGCCAGCACACAAGTCCCTCTTAGTTGCCTCCACCACAGTAGGGGTGAAACTTCATCGTCCTTGTCTGCTTTTTTAGAAACACCTTCCCAAATAAATGTCCTCTTCCACAAACCCTCCTTGTCCCAGTAGTCGGCCATGTCTTTCTGAATATCAATTAACTTAAGGCCCATTGATTCGCCTGTTTCACAAATGAAACTCATGGCATCTAGTAACTCCTCTGGTTGTAGGTGACAGCCTTGACTTGTAGGGTTCAATAGGTCTCCCGCTAGGTGGATTTTGCTTATGCCTCGTTTCATTCTCTTCGTTAGTTTTTTCATGACTTTGTTCTCCTCTACTTTTTGAAGAGGTGAAAGGGGGATTTCTTTGGTCAATGCTGCTTGAAGTTCTTTCAACTTCACATAGCATTTGTGGATAAGTGCATTGTTACCCTCGAAAAGTGTTATCAGTTCTATGATTGGATTCATTATTTTGATCATCTTTTCCACTCTTACCCAAAACACAGCATCGTCTAAAAGGCGTCTCTTCAGATCATGGGAGATTTCAGCCTCATCACTGACTGCTAGTTTCTGCAAAACAGACTTATTTGCCTGCAGACTTTCAAGACAGAACAAATGGCTCCCCCATCTTGTGGCCCCGGGCAATTTCAGTGAGATTCTATCTTTGAATTTCTTTTCTGACTGTAGGCGATCAAAAATAGCCTTTAAAAGATGGCTATTTTTTACTGTTTTCACTACATCTACAGCAGTTGCCATAAATGTTTTAACTGTAGTACATCCCAAGATGTCTCCACACAAAAGATGCAGAAGATGGGCAAGGCATCCTAAAGGAATAATTTTGGGAAACTTCTCCTGGACCATTCTCAATGCACTTTGCATGTTGGCTGCATTGTCTCCAATCACAACCAAAAACTTTTCAGAACCGTACTTTTCAATGGTCTTGACAATTAGTTCAGCCAGGTAAGGGGCATTGTGTCTATTTTCTTTGGTAGAAACAAACTCTACAAATAACGGCTCTGGTTTGGAAATGACTATATTGATAATTGATTCATTACGAATGTTACTCCAGCCGTCGCATTGTAAATGGAGATGTTTTGAGTCTTGAAGCTGGGTCGTTATGTCATTTTGCATTTCAGCATATTGAGCGTCTAGGTATGTGGAGGCGATACGGTATCTTGATGGAGGGATGTAAGGTGGCCTCAGTTTTCGAAAAAAATCAACCCATAGTGGGTGTTCCGTCATCGATAAAGGTGCGCCACTTACAATAGCCTTGGCCAGACTCTGGTTAAGGGATTCCTGGAAAAAGAAATCCTGAATAAATAATAACCAAATAAAGAAAACAAAGTCAAATAAACAAGAGGCACAAATTGTAAAACTTGTAAGCCTAATAACTAACCCAGCTTAACAATTTAGCTTGGACGAGCTATAGGCTGTAGGCCAGTAGGCCTAACTCTAATTTGACTTAAAATAGAGACTTGCTGTAAATTTGTATATAATGTTATGTCAAACAGGCTATTTAGAGTCAAATTAGAGTTAGGCCTACAGCCTATAGCTCGTCCAAGCTAAATTGTTAAGCTGGATTAGTTCATGACTACCATAAACCAGTTTTAAATAAGTAGGCCTATTGGACAAAGATTGAGTCATAATAACTTACATATAAATAAAATTAAAGGAAAAGTTGTAAAACTTACATTTAATTGCGTGTCCATAGTGTCGATAAAAGAAAGTAAACCTCCTCCCACATTGCTTGCTCTTGAAAGTGGTCGTACAAACGAAGATTCAGTTTCATGTGACAGTGACACTGTTGAAGCTATGGACATGTCAGACTTTGAGGATAGAGCACTTCCTGGTCTTTGACTTCCAGCTGAACTTGGACCTTGCTCTGATTCAAAAGAGGGCACATAAACTTGCAACTTTCCCTCTCCCAGTCCTTCACCTGATTTCCTCCTACTTTCTGGTGGGGTTTGAATGTTCTGGGGCAGATTGGTGGTTTGACTTTCCAGATATTTTTTCAAATCTTCTGGACACTTAAAACATTTCTTTATGTGCTTTGTCATTTTGTTAACATTAGACTGTTTGTATTCTTTTGAACAATATTTACAAACTACACCTTTGTTCTTCTCTTTGAAAAAGTCCCAAGCTGGCCCTTTTTTCTTACCCATCTTTAATAAACACTTAAAACATGAATTTAAAACTCACAACACAAACTTCACACTATGTCCAACTATCAAGCAAAGCCAAAGGGTGTTGACTAAACAAACATCAGGTAGTGGGGTGAGACACAAACAAAGGATTGAGGCCAAGATGGAGGTGGGTTTGCAGTGATGCAAAACTAAAATGCCCAAAACTAAAATTCCCCATGTAGTATGAAGAAAAACCAAAGAACTCAAACTGGGTGGTAATCAATCAAGGTATTCAGTAGGCTAGTAAGCCTAGGGGTATTTATTTAGTTTAGTTAAAACTCATTAGGAAACTAAATAATAAATATAAATACTATTAGATACAAAATATATATTTGTTTAATGTCTTTGCAATGATTATGAGGAAAAAATCATATCACACTTAACAAAAATTATGAAAGTTTTTACCCGGGACCTGGGTATTTATGTTGATCATGTTAAGGAATAAAATGCTTGTGGAACCATATTCAAAACTTTAAAACCCTTTATTTCACCTTTAGAGCATGGTATTTTTAAAAAAAAACAGTAAATATTCCCTAAATTTGATCAAAATCATTGATTCCCGGGTTTTGGGTATTTACCCAAATCTTGTTCAGAGTTAAAATACTTGTAGGGACCCTACTATAGACCTTTAAACGCTTTTGATCATTTTTTTATCATCCTTAGAGCATGTAGATTGCAAAAAGACTTGTAATTTCCCTGTAAACAAAATAAAAAACATAAATACCCAGGTTTTGGGTATTTACCCGGGGCCTCGGGTAAATACCCATTTTATATTTACCTACCCGCTGGGTATTTACCCGGCCCACATCACTACCTGTAAGTATTAGTTCCATGTAAGAGCTTCAGAGGACCAAATTAATTAGTGACTAAACGTGTTTTCATCCTATTGTAAAACAGGGTGTCCTTAGTCCAGGAGAATCGGGAGACATATGGGACTGTTTTCCAGGTGGTAAAATGCAAGAAATATATAGGGATTTGAAAAAACCTGGCATTTTGTATAGAAGTCCTTTATGGGCAGATTTCAATAATTAAATTTGATAAATCATTTTTATTCTGCAAAGCAATAGAAGATTTACTGATTTTAGCCATCAAATGAAATTGCCGATAAAACGAGGTTAGATTATCATAGTCGACAGAGGTTTGTTGTTTCTGACGGATAAATACTTTCCAGTTATCGCCGCCAAAAAGCAGTTACTGTATCCTATAAAGGCATTCCAGCTGTTTTGGCCGATAAAATACAGCCTGATAGCCATTTTCGGATGGTAAATTGAAGTTATATTTCCATTTCCGACCTATAATAAGCACCTCAAATGTTGTTTTTGACTGATGAAACATATTTTGATCTTAGTTTTTGGCTCTTGGAATGCAGTCAAATCGCTGTTTTTGGCATATAATGGCGTCATTACGCTGAATTTTGTTGCTGATGAATTGTGGTTTGATGGTTGGTTTGTATGTTTTTTTTACTTTCTCCCCCTATACATAGTATATGGAGAAAGTATTGTTTTCGTACAAATTTTCGAATTTGAGTTGTTAGTGGAAATATTCGTTTTTGTGCTCCCTGAACCCAAAAAAGTGGTTTTTACGTGATGTCTGTCTGTGTGTGTGTGTGTCCGTGTGTTTGTGTGTATGTGTGTGTCTGTGTGGATGTGTACAGAGCTAGAGCCCTAACCTATGGGCCGATTTTTATGAAATTTGGTATGTAGGTACTAATCCACGATATCTCCAGGCGTTTTTTCATTTTTTTGAATTTTTGATTTTTAAGGGTAATTATCCCCCAAAAACCGCCAAAAAACATGAAAAATCCAAATTTCTCAAAAACGGCTCTAACGATTTTGATTAAACTTTCGTGGTTTGTAGAACTTTAGTTTCCAACAAAATGACACCACCCGCATTTCTGGAAAAATGCGGGTTCAGAAATTACAGGACTTAAAACATCAAAAATTCAGTTTTTTGGATTTTTCATAAAAAATCATAAATGTTAAAAAAGATTAATATTCACCATTAAAAAGAGCTCAAAAAACTAAATAAATTAGTATTTTAAATTACTATTCTACAATTGCTAGTTACGGAGAAAATTGAAATTTTCATTTAGCGGTAAACACAGTACGTTGTCCAATGTTATTCTTATGGGGAATACAAAAATAACTATTTCTCTCTTATTTACTGATCAATTTCATTTGATATGCAGGTCAAGTTAGCATTCACCAACAGATGATGTTCGAAATGTGTTGCTATTTAACCCTGGGGGGGCAAGGGGCATTTCCCCTCTCAAAACTACTGTGTGTAGCAACGGACTCTATAGTGCCTCCAAAAAAGCAATTTGGGTGAATATTTCTGAAAACAACTATTTTAGACAATTTTCTGTACATTTATGTATACTTCATATTCTATATTTAGTAAATAACAAATATTTTTGTCATTAAAGTTTGGCTAAAAGGGAGAAAGTATGTGTCAGTTTCCTGATACCGTTTATTTAAACATGTTCCGGCTGTTGGTTTTGGCCATTCAGATGTGGTGAAGTTGCCATTTTTTGCAGATAATATCTGGCTCGATTGTCTTATTAGCTATTAAAACACGTTCCAGTTGTTTTCATTGTGAAAGCCCCCCCCCCCTTTAAATCTGTCGCATAAGATATAGGCTATTTATTTCTATAAAATATTCAATTGAATATAATGGATTCGTTAATGTTTTAAGTTATAAACTTTTATTACTGCTTTCACTGCTTATGACCCGCCCTTAAGGTTCCCTGAAATACCCAATCCTAAGCACGAAACAATGAAATTTGGCATTAAAGCCCTAAGGTGTCAGGATTCTATAAATTGCAGGACACGTTTAAGCGAAATTACTGTTAATAACTTACCCTTTTTGAGCCAATAGAATACAGCATTTGAGTATGAATTTAGGTAATTAAAATTGCATCTTGGTAATAAGCAGCAGGAAATGAAAGTCTCATTTAAATCAGCGAATGATATTAAACGAATATCACACAAATACACATCTTCAAAACGAACATATATTTATCTCGGTTCTTCCCCATAGTTCCAACACCTCATACTACATTCACATTCCTCAAGGCTAATATAATGTAAGAAAATGTCTTACTTGGATTGAATACCGTGAACTTAGCTTGGCTAACTTAGTTTTTTCATTTATGAACTTTAACGTGAAAACAAATACAGAGAGACAAATGGAAAACTAGGCATAGGAGACCCATGATCATATGGTAAAATGTGTTTGTCTTGACCCAAGGAATAATACCAAGGCTATCTACATAACTTTGTCCAGAGAGTTACGGGACACCCTGTATATTTATTTCTGTACAAATTATAAATTACCGGTACATGTTTATCTTTAGCTGAGCTGTTCTTCATGCTTAAACTATGCCGATAAAGTATCAAGGAGGGCTGTTACATTTAAGTAAAAATAACAATAGGGCCTACTACCAAGACACCAAAAGTGTTTGATTAGGTTATTAGGTAGGTACTTAAGGAAGCAATTAATTAATCAAAATATAAAGAAGAGAGTTAAATGTTAGTACCCGAGTGTAAATAAGGGAATGTTGAATTATTTCAGAGAACAGCTGGTACAATTCATAAAATACAAATGAAGAACTTCATGTGCCATGACAATTTGGAAGTTGAATTGAATCCCCGAATAAATTTTATCATTGGGAAGAACGGAAGTGGGAAGTCAGCAATTCAAACAGCAATAGCCATCGGGCTAGGTTGCAAGGCACTCGCTACAAACAGAGGATCGTCAATCAAAGGTCAGTTCAGCTATTGTTTTGTGGTACAGTAATAAGAAATACAAAAAAATCATATGAAATAAGTTGTTAGAGAAAAACAAGTTTCTGGACCTTTCAGATTTCAGATCCTGAAATGTATTTCTCTATTCAGGTTTGCAAAGGAAAAGCACTTGGCTTGGGAGTTTCATTGAAAAAGGTGGGATACACAGCTAACTCACCTGAAGAAGGTTCAGATGAGCACAGTCACAAAGAAAGTATTTTACACACATATTACATAATATTTTGTCTCCATTTGAAACTTCTTCAAATGTAGAGGGAGACTGTCAGTTTAAATACTGTTTGAATATGAGCTTGTTCAGTTTTGCCAACACTAAAAACACTAACACTAATTTCTTGGAACTATATACATATAATACAAACTATTGCATGGAATGTTTCAGTTAGCTGTGCAAGGAAGAATAGGTATGGAAAGGTGTTAACTGGGATCTTTTATCTAATATTCAGGTTTGGTAGGACCCTTAAATTTGTTACAAATTGGTAAGCTAATTCCCATCTCCGGAGCATTGAGCTATTACAATGTTTTTTGGGGAAGGATTTCAAGGCTTTGGTTGTCAAACTGTCATCAAACTGGAGGCTGTGAATCTGGGCATGTTGTGCCATTGGTTTTTCTTTATTAGTTTTTACATCATGTCAGTGTCCATTCATGCGTTTCCTGAGGGTTTCGGTGGTTAGGCCTATACATTGAGCGGGGCATTGTGTACATTCTAATTGATAAATGAGGTTTTCAGAACAGCAGGTATGGTGGCCTTGGATTTTGTATTGCTTTTGATGGTATGAACTAGTAAAAGATTCTGACGGTTGGTTGATTTTGCAGGATTTACATCTATTTTCGTTGCATGGATACGAGCCTGGAGATGATATTTCTAAACATGAGTTTGATGGGTCAGGTAGTTTTGGAAGTACTAGAAGGTTTTTTAGGTTTGAAGGTTGTCTGTAGACCAAGGTGGGAGGTTTCTGTAGAAGGTTCTTTGTTTGGCTGGAAGATTCTAGAATTTTAAATCCTGTTTTAAGGAGACCGTTTGGCAGTTGTAGGCCAGGGTGGTATGTGGTTATCAGGTTCAGGTGTTGTTGTTTATTGTCATTTGATTTTGTACATTGCTTCTCCGCTGCAGCTATTTGAGATTTCACTAAGTTTATAGGATATCCTCTGTTTTCTAGGGCCTTTTGGAGTTGGTTATTATATTGCTATCGATTTTCATTGTTAGAGATGAGACGGTTCCCTCTTAAAGCAAGACTGTAGGCAATGGATCTTTTTGTATTATTTGGATGGTAACTAGAGAAGTGTAAATACTGTTGATGGTTTGTTGGTTTTATGTAGATAGACGTGGTAATGTAATAATTGTTAGTTAGGCTTAAGGTGAGATCCAGGAAGATAACTGATATTTTGGAGAAATCCCAGGTGACCTTCAGTAGGCCAAAACGATTTAGGTCTTCTAGAAATCTCTGTAATTCTTCTTCACCATGGGTCCATATTATGAAAATATCACCTGTATATCTGAACCAACAGATAAGTAGCCTTTCTTGTTTCTTCAACAAATTGTCTTCATACTTTCCCATATAGAGGTTAGCGTGTGACGGAGCCATCCTTGTCCCCATGGCTGTCCCCCTAATCTGCAGGTAGTGCTTGTTTTGAAATTGAAAATTGTTTGTAAGATAAATTTGATGAGATTTGTTATGAATGAGGTGGTGGGGAGGGAACCCTCGGGTCTGTTTTGTAGGTAAGTTTCTGCTGCAGCAAGGCTGCTGCAAAACTGACCAAGCTCATATTCAAACAGTATTTTAACTGACAGTCTTCCTCTACATCTGAAGATGTCTCAAATGGAGACAAAATATTTAATATGTGTGTAAAATACTTTCTTTGTTGTTGTGCTCATCTGAACCAGTTTCTTCAGGTGGGTTAGCTGTGTATCCCACCTTTTTTCTCTATTCAATGATGTCAGATATTTGATACTTACTTACTCAATACTTGGAAGTCTCCCACTGGAATCACTGATGTGCCGTGGTCGTCATATTTATTAAATCGCCTATTTATTAAAAAGTTCTTCCACAGAATAATGAGGCCTCTTTAGTAAAAATTCCTTAAATTTAATATGAAGTAGGTTTAAGTCATCGATACTTCTTATTTCATTTGGAATTTTATTAAAAATTGTTGTACATAGATATCTTGGGCCACTTTTTTCAAGCCTCGATGATACTTGCGGTATATGTGCATTGTTCTTCTGGCGAGTATTGTAGTTGGGCACAATTTCATTTTTGTTGAATATTTCTGGCTTTCTCTTGACCATCAGCGTTGACTCAAGAATGAGAAGACTCATGGTTAGGACTTTTGACTCAACAAACAACTCTTTAGTGAGCTAGGTATGTTGCCTCGTAGATTGTCCTAATTATTCGCTTCTGCAGTAAAAGTATGTGTCGAGCTAGAGGACTGCTTCCCTAAAAGACTATTCCATATTTTATGATACTATGGAAACATCCAAAGTATACTATCTTAGTCAACGAGGTTTTGCAGACGACGCTCCATGTAGCATACAGCCTTGCTGTCATCTTCTCAATGTGTTGCTGCCACCTGAGGTCTTCACTGATGTTCAAGCCTAAGTATCTGATATGACTGTCCACACTTATATTCGGGCCTTCAAGACGAAGTAAGGGGGAACTATCTGGCTTTTTTCGGTTGTAGAATGTGAGGGCCTTGGTTTTACCTTTATTTTATAGTAGTTAGTGGCTAATGTCATCAACAAACAGCCAGATATTACCGACAGTTATAGATTCAGGTAAATCATTCACCTAGAGGAGAAACAATACAGGGCCTAGATTTGAACCCTGGGGCACACCGGTGTTAATAGGAGGAAAAATTGATGAGCGATAGTGTCGAGTTTGTCCATCTATACTTGAGTGCTGAACATTTACAACCTGATTTATATCTTTTAGGTAAGTAGCTATCCAACTTACGGCTTTTCCACTAATACCCATTGACATTAACTTGTCAAGTAGCGTTGTAAGGGACAGTAGATCGAATGCTTTTGTCATATCATAGAAAATACACAGCTGCTCGCCCACCTTATCGAGATTATCGTACAAATTGAACAAAAGGTCAAATATTGCATCAGCCGTTGACCTGTCTTTCCGAAACCCATACTGATGACTATTTAGCAGTTTCTTGTTGTCTAGATAGGGGATTTGTCTCTTTTAAAAAATCATTTAAAGATTTTAGAATATACACTTTGTACTGCTACTGGTCTGTAGTTTTTAACAATATCCTTATCATTATTTTTATGTATGGGAATTACTTTGGACATTTTGATTTTACTTGGGAATATGTCCTGATCAAAAGACTTTCAGTTGACTCCCTCTAATTTGGCCACCTCGGGTCCGGACTCCCGGCTGGAGGAAAAAACGGCCGATCCATCAGGCGGTTTTTTAAACATGTAAATTATAACCTAGAATAGCACTGATGAATAAAAATCGTTTCTAAAATGGTTTGACGATTTTTAAAGCGTACTTAGCCAAAAGTATCAAGTTAAAAATTAAACTCACTTAAAAGGTACTAACAACACTGCTTTAAAATTTGTAAGCAAAGAATGCATGTCTGTAACAAAGGCAATCACCAAGTGAACTGAGATGATTTGTTTACATTTAGGCCGGAAATGAACAGACGTTCCTCCTTGTCTATTTCTACCGTGAGAAACCCTTCTTTACATCCATACTAATATTTAAATACCCCCGTAGCAGCAAACCTGCGTACTCAGCGAATTTCCAATGCATATATATGTATCTTAATACCACATAAAGCCACATACCAAGTTTCATCAATATACATTCATAAATAAACGATTTATGACATTTTAATTATTCTCCATAAGAATAACATGGCAGCTGAGTATGCAGGTTTGCTGAAGCAAGGAACACAAAAAATGGGGTTTTGTACAAATATCAATATAACTCATGTAGGTAAAGCCACATACCAAATTTCATTAATTTATTTTCATAATGAAGGCAGATAACACGTTACTTATTCTCCATAAGAATAACATGGGGCTGAGTACGCAGGTTTGCTGCTACGGGAGCCTTGGGTAAAAAATTATCTTTTTGAGCAAACATCAATGGTCCACAACCAGATGAAGCCGTATACCAAGTTTCGTCAGTATACGTTCACAAATAAGCGAGATATCAAATTTTTATTTTTCTCCATAAGAATAACATTAGACAACGTACTGTGTTTAGCACTTTCAATATCTCGGTAACCAATTGACGTAGAGAAATGATCAAAATACCAAATTGTGTGTTTTTTTAAGCTGAATCCAATGGGAAAAAAATAAAATTTGACCATTTCCAAAATTATATGTAAAAATTCGAAAAACCCATTTTTGGGGTACAAAACCCCCCCAAAATACCCCTTCGGATAGAGCGATCTGGCTGGTTTTCGAACTTAAAGTCATAAACGTTGCTTTACAAGTTTATACCAAATTTCATCAAAATCGGATAATTTTTACGAGAGTTATCGTGCTCACGGACACATATATATATATATATATATATATATATACCCCCGTCGCAGCAAACCTGCATACTCAGCGAATTTCCAATGGAGATATAAATGTCTTAATACTACATAAAGCCACTTACCAAGTTTCATAAAAATATATTCACAAATAAGCGATATATACAATTTGAATTATTCTCCATAAGAATAACATTGGGGCTGAGTACGCAGGTTTGCTGCAACAAGGAACACAAAAAATTGGTTTTTACGCTAATATCAATATAACTCAACTAGGTGAACTCGTATACCAGTTTTTATTAATTTATGGTCATAATTAAGGGAGACAGAGCATTTAATTATTATCCATAAGAATAACATGGGGCCTGAGTACGCAGGTTTGCTGCTACGGGAGAATTATGCAAAAACAATTTTTTGGAGCAAATATCAATAGACCTCAACAAGATGAAGCTGTATACCAAGTTTCGTCAGTATACGTTCATAAATAAGCGAGATACAAAAATTTTCTTTTCCTCCATAAGAATAACATTAGACAACGTACTGTGTTTAGCACTTTCAATATCTCGGTAACCAATTGACGTAGAGGAATGATCGAAATACCAAATTGTGTGTTTTTTTAAGCTGAATCGAATGGTCAAAACTAAAATTTGACTTTTTCAAAAATTATATGTAAAAAATTCAAAAAACCCATTTTTGGGGTACAAAACCCCCCCAAAATACCCCTTCGGATAGGTCGATCTGTCTGGTTTTCGAACTTAAAGTCATAAATGCTGCTTTACATGTTTATACCAAATTTCGTCAAAATCGGATAATTTTTACGAGAGTTATCGTGCTCACGGACACATATATATATATATATATATATATATATATATATATATATATATATATATATATATATATATATACAGTATCGAACGAATGGTGTTTTTGGGGTCTGGGGACCTCAAAACGAAAAGTTATCATGGTCCCGGGCCTAAGTCTTACCATGCCGACTACGGTAATAGCTTCTTCCCTATAGGGGAAATTCGCTAATATATATATATATATATATACAGTTTCGAACGAATGGTGTTTTTGGGGTCTGGGGACCTCAAAACGAAAAGTTATCATGGTCCCGGGCCTAGGTCTTACCATGCCGACTACGGTAATAGCTTCTTCCCTATAGGGGAAATTCGCTAAAATGGGATGGTGTGTATCTGTCTCTCTGCTGTGTGTTCCTCAATCACTCAGCTACTGAACCGATTGGCATGAAAATGTACAAGAATTTTCCTTATATACCAAATAAACACATAGGCCTGTTTTAGTTTTGAAAATCCTATAGGGCTCTGCCCCACGGGACTTCCAATTTTCCTTGGACATACGGACATTCATTTTTGTTTGAGCTGATGAAAATACAAACAGCTGATCATGATTCGAAGTAGTTCCACGGGTTAACCACAGAATGCAGCACACACAACTGTCATCGTTTTTATAAATCATTTGTGGGGCGAAGCCTGCAGGAAACAGCTAATAGATTATAATTTTAGTCATTTCCCAGAAGTCACCCGGACCATCAGGCGGCCGAACGATCTGAGGCCAGACTAGAGGGAGTCAACTGTATTGATAATCATTACTAGCGGTACTGCAATTATTTATTTACAAACTTTTAATATATTGCAAGGAATGTCATCCACTCCGGCACTTGCAGATGTTTGCAATAATTATTAAATAACATAAACTCACTATTGCCAACAAAGAATTTCAAACAAAGTATATAAAATACTCATTACTCAATTTATTACCACTTAGACATATCTAATTACATCATCCAGCTCGTCTACAGCCCTGTGCATGTGACACTTAATGGCCCAATAACGAGGCCTTCATATCACTTTACTCTGTTCCAAGTTCACCGTGAAGTTCAGGTCTTATCGTAGATGGCCAACTCGAAGATACTATCTCAACTTCCCAGTGGGATCATGTTGGATTCCTATCAGTTTAGGTACCAGTACAGCAACGGATGTTGTCTCAGTAGAAGGAAGCATAGTAGCTAGCTGCCTTGTAGTAATCAACTTCTGTTCCCCATCTGTGGAGGTTGGGCCTGACGGCAGAATGGGCAGGGGTGTACTGAAAGCCATGATGGTTAAGTATTGGCTAAGGTGCATTTCCTGCTCATCGGTCACAGCTTGGCCGAACCTATACAACCTGTCTTACCCATCCTCATTATCCTTCCGCTTCTCTGTATTAACAGTTAATCCCAACGAGGAAGTGTTACAGCCCTCCGGAATGGTATAGGGAAAGTTTCCACTCCTTTCCGGTAGCTATCACAAAATGTAAAAACAGGCAGCAGTGCCCTCGCAGGATTCCCTGTGGGTGTGGGATAACCCGGGCTTTACTACAACTACCCCAGCTGAGTACAGTGTTGATGTTGTTATTCGGGTTGTATAAACTGTTCCTGCGACTTCCTGTAAGTAAGTGCTTCAAAGACGGCTAGTACAACTGGAATTGCCATTTGATGTACATTGCTTACGGCGCTGCATACTACATGGAAAACGATTGATAGAGAGAGTATAGACATCAGTATAGCCTCTGTCAAGGTTACACTGGTAGGTGTAACTAGGTGTACGCTCATTCCTCGCATATAAGGATAATTGAAACACATGATCAAACTTAAATCGAGTCTCATAAGTATTCAATATCTGATTTGAGTAACATCATCAGAATACATTCCGTTATCATTTAACTGCCGCCAGAATCCGGATTTTATGTCTATACAGTATAGCTATAGTTTTAGTCACTTCTCTAAGAATCAATTGTCTTGGTAGCTGAGGGGTATCGCACTGGCTCTTGGAGCGTAATGTCGCAGGTTCGGATCCCGCCGCCGACATAACATTTTATTCGTAGAAAAACATACATACATTTATCACTTGTTTTTATCAAAGTAAATGTTGTATAAATACGTAAATTTATTTATTTTTAAAATAAATTGAAGATTTCAGACATGGTTTGTTGTTAGGATTGGCATGGGTGCGTTATCTTAGAACAAACATAGCATTTTGGGCTAAGCAGTGACTTAAGCAGTGTGGTTAATTTAACTTTTAAGAGAACAGCGAGTTTCCCATACGAACTAATGTTAACAATTTCTATAGGCCAAGTCAAAATATCCTTAAGGATTAACAATAAATCGTCAGGCCCAGTTATTTAGATGAAAAAATGAGATTTCAATATATTGTTTCAATAGCATAGGCTATCATGAAATTAAATGCTATAAACATGGGTTGGCCAAGTCCGTACATGAAACTTCTAAAATGACAAGTAGCCAAAGTGTATATGCCGACATTTTATAGCCATAGGTCCAAGTTTATGATGAAAACAGCTCAGTATAATCCAAACCTAGGATATGTCAAATCATTTCAGATAACCTGTATAAAAGGCTTAGTTTGGTTAGAATAGTTTAAAGCTTTTGTTTTGGTTCGGTACAACATTCCTGGAAATGTGTTTAAAGTATTTTACAACAGTTGTATTTTACAAAATGACATTTCAATATATTGTTCCAATAGCCTAGGCTCTCATGAAATTAAATTCTATAAACATGGGTTGGTCCAAGACCGTGCATGAAACTTCTGAAATGGCAAGTAGCCTAAGTGTATAGGCCTACATTTTATAGCCATAGGTCCAAATTTATGATGAAAACAGCTCAGTATAATCCAAACCTAGGATATTTCAAATCATTTCAGATAATCTGTATAAAAGGCTTAGTTTGGTTAGAATAGTTTAAAGCTTTTGTTTTGGTTCGCTGCAACATTCCTGGTAATGTTTAAAGTATTTTACAACAGTTGTATTTTACAAAATGATATTTCAACATATTGTTTCAATAGCCTAGGCTATCATGAAATTAAATTCTATAAACATGGGTTGGTCCAAGACTGTGCATGAAACTTCTAAAATGGCAAGTAGCCTAAGTGTATAGGCCTACATTTTATAGCCATAGGCCCAAGTTTATGATGAAAACAGCTCAGTATAATCAAAACTTAGGATTTGTCAAATCATTTCAGATAACCTGTATAAAAGGCTTAGTTTGGTTAGAATAGTTTAAAGCTTTTATTTTGGTTCGCTACAACATTCCTGTTAATGTGTTTAAAGTATTTTACAACATTGTATTTCCAGTTTAATATCGGCTTACTCTTACTGTAATCCAACCCTAGGCTATGTCAAATCATTCAAGATAACCTTCCGAAAAAGGCTGTTTGGTTAGAATAATCTATAGCTTTTATTGTGGTTACCTACTAAATTACTGGTAATGTATGTTAGGTAATGTAGACAATTTTTATTATTAATTTAGTGAAAATATAACCTAGCAAATAATTGTCCTACAAAATAAATTTAAGGTTGTTCGCTTGCTGTGACTAACTTCATCAACGCTTTCTAGACAAATTGAGGCTTTGTATACTTTTTACACATGACAATCACAATTTTACCAATTGTCTAAGAAAATGTAATAAAACAAACTATTTTATAAGTTAATATCTTAGTATCTACAGTCATCAAAAAGTTATTTTGAGTTTTTCGATCTGCCACATGCGTCGTCTGTCGTCTGCCACTGACCCAAACTTACTGATTTTAACTTACAATCGTCGCCTCTGACCGACTTACGATATTTACACAGAGTAGGCGTACTAAGGGAATATTAACTGTATAAATATTTTTTTTTAAACGTACACTTAATAATTTATAAAATAATAAATATGCTCACAACTTAAAAATATACTTCGATTTATCTCTCTTGTGTGTTTTTTGTTGGTAAAAAAACTTTTGTTATCCAGTATAACAGTGTATACTCTAGTAAACCAACTATTGTTACTCTGTTGTTGAAACATAGACGTCGGCTAAATTTTAACGATTCAAGTACCACTAAAATGGCTTCCAATGTTATTCTTATGGAATAAAAAAAATTGGTTTTAAGGTAATTTGATCAATACTGAACAAAATTATCTGAATAACGAACTTGACGGAGATTTTGACCTGTTCAGTTTTTTTTTTTAAATTGCAAGTGTAACTGTGGAGGCATTCTCGAGTTATTGTGGTCCAGACACGCCAGTTGAGTTGATTCTCTTACCAGTCTAAGCAGTAAAGTTGTGTATAAGAATACTTTCACTTCGTTCAATTATCCAACTATTTAACTAATTACCAAGTAAACTTTATTGATATGTCTTTGGCCTTTAATGAACTATGCATCAGGGAAAAGGTGTGTCATTGACAACATCACTAAGGATTTGGATCATGTTTTATATATATATATATATATATATATATACACGTATATTTATATATATTATTATTATACTGATTTGTTACAACTATACTTTCTGTTTCAGCTCTGATCAAGAATGACAAAAACAATTGTACTATATCCATCATGATCAACAACCAAGGAGAGTCGGCTTACCAACCAGAGATTTATGGCGCTTACATCAAAGTGGAACGAATGTTCTCACAATCAACTGGCAGTTATAAGATAAAAGATTTTAATGGTAAGGTATTTTAAGTACAGATATTGGGAAAATACACTAAAACGGGATGTAATAAAAGACGTCTTACAACACTTAAGATATATTTACACTTATACTGATTCACATACGGACGGTAAACATATATGTAAAAGGTCGAAATCGATAGCCTAGTACCATCTTTTATATATGTTTACCGTCTGTATGTGAATCAGTATAAGTGTAAATATATCTTAAGTGTTGTAAGACGTCTTTTATTACATCCCGTAAGTAATAACAACACGTAATATACTAATAAAAAAGTTGTATACACTAAAAGTAACATTTTATAATTAATATTTAACAGAGTGAAACTCTTTATTCCTTTATGGTGCCTAGAATATTTATATTTTTTTATTGTAACATTTGCCTATGATTGGACAATATGTAATCATGGTCTCCTCTTTGTAATCATGGTCTTCTTTGTAATCATGGCGCATATATATTAGCTCTTTGGAACAGCTGTTTATTAGTGTACTAGCTGTTATTAGCCCGCCAAAAATTACGGGCTTAAACAAACTAAACAAGTATTATTCACTAGTTTTTAAATAAATGTAATGGCTTAACAATTTATATTTAAATAGCTAATTTTTAATAGCATGTAACAAAATGGGAATCCACCGTGCAAAATTAAAAGGTATTATTGTAACAAAGCCCCAACATAATACATATTAAAGTATTCATTAGAAAGTGTATAAATTCCAAAAGTGTCTTTTTACGAAATACATTTTACGCCTGCATGCAATAGGCCAAAAGGGTTTAGTTTAAACTTTGTTGTTAGTTTAGTTTTGGATGTTGAAGCATTTTGGTGTCACTTCAAGCCAAATTTTGTTTCTTAAAAACTGCAGTTGAATTTTATTAAGTGTTTAAAGGTTTGTTCATCGGGTTCAAATTTGTAATACAAATTAACCTAATAAAATAATAATAAAAATTACAGTCTACATATTTACCAACATTTAATTGTATTTTATCTGCTAACATACAAACTGTCTAAAGACAGACCAACAAAAATACATAATTTATGTATCTATCTATCTATCTATCTCTCTATATTATTAATACGCTAAATGCAAACTATGTAAACAATAAGGCTTTTTTGTTTTATGATTTACTCCTATATATTATACACTAAAACACACGTCTAGGTTTGCAGATTTGCTAACTGGCTTTAGATGTTCGATTTAGGCCTCAGGGCTCTGCCCCATGGGACTTCCAAGTCCCTATTTTATTCATACGGATGAGTGTTTTATTTGGTTATTGTCACATGTGTTTTTCCTTAATTCAATTCTATTAAATAAATAGCTGTTATAAGGATTACATTTAATGACAGACTGTCATTGTTTTGTTTACTATTTAACTATTTTCCCTTCTCAAAACGGGATGCGCAAGCTGCGCACAGGAAATTCTAGTCAGCTGTAAACTGCATGGAAAAATATTTCACATTGTATTAAATTCTAATTAATAGGATAGGTCAATAGTCCTTAGATTTCTTATCCATTGCATTCAATTTCTCACCACAGTTTCATCCAGTTTCACCCAATTTCATGCAATACAGCACATGAAATCGAAATCAAACTAAATTTTAAATTAAAAAACTTAATCAGAATTTGAAACTGTAACTAAATCTATTTTACTGGATTATATCAATCGTCTAAACCTTCACAAACTCTATGTGGTTAGTTTTACCTTTGCATTTTTACCTCCCAGTTTTAACTGTATTTGTGTCTTAGTCATGTTTTTTTATATACTCATACACAAATCGCTGTACTACTTTAGGGAGTACAATGACTATCATCAATGTTTTAAAAAGCTTTTGATTCAGTTTTTCACAACTCTTTAAAAACTTCCTAAAAAAAACTACAATTCCAGCAGTGAACCGCTAGACTGCCACCCTGTTGTCATATTTTCTGAGACCCAGGATTTATCAAAGGAAAATCATCTACTTCTGGTTCCATTAACAGTGGTAAAACCCAGTTTCGTTGCAAGAGTAAAAGTAAACAAAAACTTATGTATAAATAGTAAATATAGAATACATACATCTGAATTGAACTTTGCTGACACTTTTATACAGTACTATAAACTCTATTCCCATTTAGCATGGAATTTGTGTTCCACTGCTTGTAAATTTCAATCCAAAAACCTAAATTTACTTAGGAACAGTTGTCTGCTTTGTTTACAAAACAACATTAACTTTACTCACCTGTTGCATTGAATTTGGATGCAAAGTAGGGAACACATGGCTCGGTAAACAAGGTGATTGCAAATAAAATATGGCGATATAAAACAGTGTTTTTTGCCAATTACAAAATTATAACTAAACGAGTTCGCACGCAGCACGCTGACGTGAGGGAAGTGAATTTCCTCATAAAAACTTGTAAAACTCAAAATAAGTGTAAAAACATACATTTTCCAATTTTTATTGAAATCTGAAAATATTGATTTTTTGGCTGTTCTGATACTCGTGGTTTCATTTACTTGCAGAGCTGGGAATACAATTTTGCGCATTATAAGGTTAGGAGAAGGTCCAGACAGGCTTGAAAGTAGGCATGAGGTTGCTGGGGATGATAAAAGTACTCTAACAAAGGAATAACAGGCTTTTCTAGTGTAAAACCCCCATATGACAACGTACTGTGTTTAGTCGATACACATTTTCTTTAATAACTCGGTAAATATTTATGCTAGAATGACGAGAGAGGGCTTAAAACTTTCGCCTCACTAATTCCCATCTTTTTACATGCATTTATTTTGCATCTGGGGCTTTTATGACCCTTTTTGGGCCCAAAAACTCAAAATTTGAAAGATTAATCCCCAAAAAAGGGGTTTAGAGTTTTCCGAATGTTTTGCCCAACGAACTTGTCCAACTGATTACAGAAAGGAATGTCCCTACCAAATTTGAAGTAAATCGGACAAAAAATGTGACCGCTAGAGTGCAAACACATATATATATATAAAATTTTGAACGACCCCCCAAAACGTGTTCAGGGGGTCACGTTAAGAACTTCTATGGTGGTCCCGGGCTTAAGTTTCACCGTGCAGGTCATGCTAATAGTTCACTTTCCAAAGGAAATTCACTAATAAATGTAGGATATCTTATTTTATCATCATCCTGGGCCTAAGGGAAATCTTTTGACATCATCCTGGCCTCTCTACGTTCAGTAGCTTACTCGGAATAGGTGGTTATGCGTTCCTTATACATGAGGATGATGAAAAAAGGCCAAAAAACAGTGTATTTTGCCGATTGCAAACGTATAACAGAGTAAATTTAGGATATCATATTTTTTTCATCATCCTTGGCCTAAGGAAAATCTTTTGACACCAACCTGGAATTTCTACGTTTAGTAGTTTACTTGGAATAGGGGTTACACGCTCCTTATACACGCTATTATTATATTAGATAGTGGCAGTAGCAAGATTAATATAGGCCCTGTAAGCAAACTTTTCTCTTTGTCATCCATGAGGTGATGTTAAAGTGGCTGAGCTATCAGGCTGGCATGTTGAAGATCTGGGGTTTAAATTCATAGCCATACTAATATTTGTTATTACTTTTCAGTAAATATTTGACATTGTTTCTTTTTTATTTTGTACCAAAACAATTATTATTTTGATTCTTTAATTTAGAAAGACATTTTAAAATTTGTATTACTTTTACAAGGTATAAAAAGGCGTAGGCCTATGTTATCAAAGCTATACGTAGAATGTCTATTCAAATATATCTTTAAAAATTCATTCTTCATTCATCTTCTTACGGGAAGAAAGAGCGTACACCTGGTATTTAATAAATTAACTAGAAGGCTATTTGCAAAGTGTATAATAAAAAATCCAGACAGCCTTCTGAATTAAATTATCTAGTATTAAGGTTGTGTGTACATCTGAAAATAGGAGGATTTTTGTCCGCATTCAAAATGACTGTGATGTGACATTTGAAAATGATGATGCTTGAAAATTATGTAATTTTTTAGGAATAATTTAAAACCAATTTTGCTAATAATGAAAAACACTTCTAAATATGTTTGTTTGTGTTTACTCTATGTGGTAAATAGACTCCTAGTTCTAAACTTAAGGTTGCTAGGTAACATAAAACAAGATGGCGATATCTGCCTCAAATGAATAAAGTCGGACAAAATTACAATTAACAAAAAAAAACTATTTATTTACAAAATTGACATTTCAACATTTTTAAATTGTGAGGGGTTGACAATTGGTATTACAAAGTTAGGGGTAATAAATATGATTTACTTTATACAGTTGTGAAATAAGCCTCGGCGTCGTTCTGTGGGTATGAGTATTGAAGTCTTAATCTCAGGGCGTTATAATGGATTCGCAGTGGTGGCTCTCTTCCTTTTCTAGATTCTGCTTTTAAATTTTGAATTTGATTTTCTTTGTAATAAAACTCCAAATCTGGTTATTGATTATGAAATACGGAATTATTTGAAATGTTCAAGAAGTCAATTTTTGGCTTGGCGTCACCCGGAGATGGCGGCCATGATTTTGAATAATTGTTTTAGGCCTAAAAGGTTCTGTTCTGATTTCACTGGTGCTACCAAATTTGACTAAACAAGTTTTCTTCCTACTAATTTTGGACTAAAATTGTCTTGTTAATGAATGTTTTTGGACAGGATCAGTAGTTAAGGCTGCTCAATCCACCCTAACTCTGATGTGATTTAGTCTGTAGGTTCGAGATAAGTTTGGGTTTGGTTTACCAGAGCTGCATCATTTCTTCGCTAAAACCATTTCTTCTTGGCCTGATAATAAACAAAGGGTATAATCTATATGGTTTTAGCTCTTCTCCTCTTAAAAGATTGGACGTTTAGTATCCAATGCACTTATTTAAAGGAAATTTAATTAATTTTGAGACAAGGCTCACTTTTCAGCATCTAACACCTAGGCCAGTTCAATTTAGAAGAAGGAGGAGAGTTGAATTTTCCCACCAACAATGTAGTCACACATGATTTCTTTCTTGAGGCTTTCAGTACACATGACACTTTCACTTTGAATTTCCACTGTCATTACTATATAAAATTTGACCAGTAATCTATGTATTTAAGGTCAGGCGATAATTAAAATTTGTGTTTGAAGTAGTTTTGTACTATTTCTAATATAAGGTAGTTACATAGGTGAGTCAGACATTTATCTTATAAACACTTAAGATATAATTTTGTTATATACAAATTAATTACATATATATGGATAGGCCTAATAGGTTTCTATAAGGGCACATTGATATTTTATGGGGCCTAATCCGGGTTTGTACATAGTTGCATATTTTTATATAGGCCTATTTATCTATTATTATTGAATATTTACTGACATAAATTATGAACTGTTGGAATAATTTTAAAAAAACTGATCAAATAGAAGAAAATAAAAATACTCAGATGTTTCAAAACTTGAGAAAACTGTATTAGGCTACCTTTTTTTTAGCACACTTCCTGATTTGATAGTATTTTTATTAAAAGTAAAAATGTTAAAAACAGCGTTTTATCAATCCAGTTTAATTTGACCTTCTTTGTTCCTGATCTTGTCCAGACTCATACGTCTCCATTCATACAAGCCGTGTATAGCCAAAAGAATACCTCCATTTATAACCAAAGTAGGCCCTAGCGCTAGTTATAGTCAAAGTGAATTCTGTCCCAGCAGCACAACTCTTATCCCAAAACAATTTGCCACTCATCAGTTTGGGCTACTCTGCAGTTCAGGGTGCTGTGAATGTTGTGTTATAAATTGATAGGCCCATTAAGTGTTACTGTATGTCTTTATTTCAGGCAAAGTCGTGTCGGACCAGAAAAAAGAGTTAGAAAGGATTGTTAACCATTTCAACATCCAGCCGGAAAACCCACTCTGCATCTTGCAGCAGGACATGGCAAGGAACTTCCTGAACTCGTCAGATCCCAAGAAGAAATACATGTTTTACATGAAGGCCTCCAGACTCGGGGATATATCTAAGCTCTACAGTGAAAGTATGTGCAAAGTACATGCAGTCAAGGAGACTGTAGCAAACAAATTTCAAGTTAGTATTCCAAACAGAATGGATTTGTTCATCTTTAAGATATTAAAGATATTTTCGTTTTATGGTTTAGGTGGAACGAACTTACTTCTATTGAGGCAATGGAGATATTTTGTAGGTCACAAGATTTTTATTGTGCTTGGGTTGTTTGAAAACAGTTTAACCCTTTGAGGTCGATTAAATTAAATCACCCAGACACCCAGAGTTAATTTTGGTTATTTTTTATAGATTTTACTATTGTTACATTTAATTACCCAAATTAATTTTAAAATGCATTTATGAGGGTTTATTTTTAAGGCACTTTGATTACATACTGTATATTGATGAAATAAAAATAAAAATGTATACCTGTTTTATTTTTTCTTCCATATATTTTTAGTACATATGTACTATATGTGACAGATTACGAGAGTAAAAACCCATTTATATTTATTTGTAAGTAAAATGAACACACAAAAAACATTCAAAAATATCGTCATCACTAATTTTATTAGTCATAATTATAACTAAACAAAAGAGTAAACATAACCTAAACACCACAGACAACAATTGGAGCTGGAACTATTAGACACTTGCAGATGACACAAGACATCGCGAATTGTGAAGTATAGTTCATGGAGTAATAACATTTATTTCAGATCAAAATAATCCATGGAGTAGATAAA
The DNA here is from genome assembly GCA_963675035.1 of Allygus modestus. NCBI lineage: Eukaryota > Metazoa > Arthropoda > Insecta > Hemiptera > Cicadellidae > Allygus > Allygus modestus. The sequence continues at coordinate 407,622,280 of OY776112.1, forward strand.
ATAAACGTTAAAAGTAATAAGGAATATATAAGAAGCAAACAGACATAAAATCATTAAATTATATTTAGTTTTAGCGCACTTCATACGGGCTAAACGTCACGGCGAGTATAGGTCGCCATTCGAGCGTTCGGGAAAATGGCGCGCGGCGACCTATACTCGCCATTCGACCGCAAAGGGTTAACGGTTATTTATCAAAGTCACAAATTAGATAGACCTCCTCTTAATTTTGTCTCTTTTTCCTTAGGCACAAATACATACAAACAAATAATATAGGCCTTTATTATTTACAAATAATATTCTAGCTCTTATAGAGATTTTTTTGTGTTTTTAATAAATAAAAAAATATATAAGTTAACAAATGCAACAATGGTCCCTGACTCCCACTGTTTGTCCATATTTTCCTAATTAATGATATTGGGTAAAAATATGTTCATGCATGAATAAATGCTATAATTTGTTCATAGTTAGATACATTTATAATATACTAGCCAATATTGTACCTGGTTTCACCTGGGAATACAACAGTTAAGTGTGCTGCATTCTGTGGTTAGCCCATGGAAGTACTACGAGTCAAGATCAGGAATACATGGGAACTTTGATCTCCCTTGGGACAAAGCCCTATAGGATTTTCAAAACGAAAATAGGGCTATGTGTTTATTTGGTATATAAGGAAAATTCCTGTAAATTTTCATGCCAGTCGGTTCAGTATTTTTTGAGTGATTGAGGAACAAAAAGCAGACAGACATACACCATCCCATTTTTATGTATTAGTAAGGATAGCAATTCCTGCGAGTACATCATAATTTGGAGTGAGGGACGGTTTTAGTCTGTCCCCAGGTTTTTGTGTAATAGAGGTCCCGGTCCAGTTCATTCTCGTTGATGCTGCCAGGATACTGCAGTGCGACAGTCAGTTAACAAACTTGAAGAGGTTACATTATCTTCCCGTCATGATCTGAAACTGAGTTTACTTATTAGTGAATTTCCTTTGGAAAGTGAACTATTAGCATGACCCGCACGGTGAAACTTAAGCCCGGGACCACCATAGAAGTTCCTAACGTGACCCCCTGAACACGTTTTGGGGGGTCGTTCAAAATTTTATATATATATATTTATGTGTTTGCACTCTAGCGGTCGCATTTTTTGCCCGATTTACTTCAAATTTGGTAGGGACGTTCCTTTCTGTAATCAGTTGGACAAGTTCGTTGGGCAAAACAATCGGAAAACTCTAAACCCCTTTTTTTGTGATTAATCTTTCAAATTTTGAGTTTTTGGGCCCAAAAAGGGTCAGAAAAGCCCCGTATGTAAAATAAATGCATGTACAAAGATGGGAATTGGAGAGGCGAAAGTTTTAAGCCCTCTCTCGTCATTCTAGCATAAATATTTACCGAGTTATTAAAGAAAATGTGTATCGACCAAACACAGTACATTGTCTTATGGGGATTTTACATTAGAAAAGCCTGTTATTCATTTTTTTGTGTACTTTTATCATCCCCAACAACTTCACGCCTACTTTAAAGCCTGACTGGACCTTCTCCTAACCTTATAATGCGCAAAATTGTATTCCCAGCATTGCAGGTAAATAGAACCAGGAGCATCAGAACAGCCAAAAAATCAATGTTTTCAGATTTGAATAAAAGTTGAAATAAATGTATGTTTTAAACTGATTTTGAGTTTCTGTAGTTTGTATGTGAAAATTCATTTCCCTCACGTCAGCGTGCTGCGTGCGAACTCGTTCTAGCTTTACATCATTTAAAAAATTACTAGACTAACTGCATAAGGGCCAATTAAGGGCGAAAAAATGCACTTTAAAGGTTTGCTTGCACAAGCCGGGGACGACAAGCGGCGCCCAATTGCACTGATTGTTGTCTCTGGATTGTGCAGTCTTGTAATAAAATCTTTATAAAATTAATGGTATTTTTTATTTGACTTTAAAATATTCAAGCGGGCGCCATTTTGAAAATATGTAACACAGTTAAATAATATTTTGTTATGATTTGCTTATTTAATTATTTAACGTGCACGTGCAAAGTTGAATTTCTATAGCTTAAATGGTTCTCAAGATATTAATTTTTTTGTAAAAAATACAAAATGGAGGCTAGCAGCTAAACAGAAAATGTTTGACCTGTGTTTATTTCAAATTTGTTGTTCAAGTACTACCAGCCCTCGAAGTTTGTAATGACCCTTTCTGAACACCCTGTAAAAAGCTCATATTTCTTTTTAACAAAAAAATTATTGAGTTCAGTATGCAATGACTATGATGAATGGGGATACCCCTGCAGTTGGTTAATTATGTTTTTATGAATAATGCAAATGGTAAGTAAAGGTTTTTTAAAGAGTAAGTATCTGAACGTGTTGTGGGAGAAGGCACGCCACGCTAGCCTAACAACCAGCATCTTAGATTTACGTGCAAGAGGTCACATGACAGGTGTTTGGACCGTTGTCTTCTTACAGGCTTGAATGCAATATGCCACTAGTGTAGACAGAAAAAACTAAAATATGTCAGTTGTGGTTTTACACATTACATTTTTTGTTGACCTGCAAAAGGCTCTGGCTTATGTTAGCTAACTATGGTTAAAGGGCGGACAGGGAGTTGGAGTGTTAAGGGTAAAACGTAGGGGTGTATGAGTAGGTAACTTTTTTTCTTTTTTTTTTTTTGATCGAGTCGAGTCTTCCAGTATTGCCCATTATTCTTGAGTTTAAAGTATTTTTGAGCCAGTATTTGTCATCATCATTATGTTCCTGTAGGTAGTTTCAAATAGTATTAATGGAATTTGGATACCACTCAGGATAAAATTTTATTGTCTTATCTAATTGAAGACGTAGGATACGATTAATATAGTTACAGTGCTTATTTAAATTAATCGATAACTGTGTAGAACATGAACGTGTTACAGAGTGTTGGGCAAGCGTTTCATGATGTACTGAAAATGAGAGAGAATCTTAAGATAATGGAGGATGCCAAGAAAAAAAGAGAGAAATGCGAAAATCTTGAAAAAGAATTGTTGTGGGCAGAGGTAAGATGTTATTTGAGTTTAAAGAGTTATTAAAGTGTTAAATGTGCTGTTCGGTTGAATTTTTGTTAGAAAATGTACAACAATTCTTTCTTTCAAAGGAAAATCAATATAGCATTATTCTAAGTAAATAACTTACTTAAATGGGCTTATCATCAAGGAGGTATAACAGTTAAATTTTAACATTGTATGTTATTGGATGGCAGGCTTAGCACAGTTTAAATTTCACTAGAGAGTCCGAACAGCTCACTACCATCTAAGGTAACATTTTTCTTAGGAAGAATCGATAATTAAATGACCAATATTAAACTTCAGTCAAGCCCGGTCCCTAACCTTCAAAATGTTGTTATTTAACATGTTCAGTGTGACAAACATGTTAATTAAATGATCACCAATGAACGACCCGCACCGAAAGTGTTAACCCTCCTACTTAATGAATTTGTTATAGTTATTATAGCAAATTATTATAAAATCTAGCAATATTTAAATTGTTTTCTTTTTTAACTTGGAATACTATAGATGTTAATTTTTCAAGGCTAACGACATCCCTCAACTATTGTATTTCATTAATCCACACATTCTTTGTCCAGTTTGCCAACTATGCATTACTATTAGAAGTATCATAACTTTAACATCCTTTCTATGAATTAAGTTGAGTAATTTAACATCACAAAAGAAGATTTTTTATGGTAATATTGAATTTTAAGTTCTCGAGCTTCGAGCTTTCTCGAGCTGAGCTTTTTTATGGCAATTTTCTCTAGGGGTGTGCAATATACCGGTAGTGATTAAGTTCTACAGTGCAAAAATAACAAAATAAGTACTGAAAAGGATCATTTATTGAGACCAATTGTTGCTTGTAATGAACAGTTTTCTTTTAATATAAAGTAGAAACACGGGAAAAAATAACATAAAGGAAGAAAACTACAAATTTTAAACTAGACCGATAAGCCTGAATGTAGTTATTACCGTTTTTTATAACAGCCATAATAAATAGACTATATGTCAAGATGTACCCTCCATTTAACTAAAAACTTAGGTCCTATTCTAGGGAATTTCCAAAAATACAGTTAGCCTATCTATTCAACTGATGGTAAATAGTAAATTTAAGGTTATTCTTTTAATATAAGTTAGTTAAATCAGGACACTCAGCAGCTAACCATATTATAAATACAATCACTGTAAACTATCATTATATCTTATTGTACTCACAGAAATAAATTATCCAATAATCGTAGGCCTGGCTTACGTTGTATCCAACCTCTATCACCTAATAGACTTAACCTATTATATCTGCTTCTGAAACAGAAGGTTTCAGAAGCAGAAGTTCCTGTGGAAGAGGATCGTCAATGCAGTCTTCTTCCATCACTGATTTAACAACTTGATAGCCTACAATTGAAAAATGAAATGATTTCAACTGATGTTTATTCACAGATTCAAATAATCCCGCGGCGTTAACAATAAATGATTTTAAACGCACAGCTGTAGCGAAACAAAACACTGCGCCAGTTTGATTGTGTCTTGCTCTTAGTTAGGAGAATATAGAGTATAATAAAGTATAACCTTGTAAATAATATGACCACCAGTATTATAACATGTGTGACGTAACCATTTAGAATTTTGATAAAATCCTTTGATCTTGTGAATCTCGCAATTAGTGATTTTGATTTGTAAGTATTACAACAGCGATGCGACAATTTGATTTAATAACTACAGTATAATTACAGTTATATTTCTATTCGCTTTATTTCTTAAGAACTTTAGATTCTATATCAATTGACGATTTTTTAACAATACAATTTTTGAAGAGTACTATTTCGGCTGCACACCAAAACGCCATCATGATTGATTTATCGTTCATCACCTACAACCTTGTCCCTGGTCATTGGTCACGCTAAATCATTATTACATTATAACCATCTTCCCTCAACGTCTTAAGACAGTTTTGCAATCAAGTGTTGCCAGACGTGATTTCAGACACCAGGAAATTATTATTGTGTTGTGTACGAAATTGTAAGTTGCAGTAAAGACTGTACCACTGCAACAGTTAGAAAATGGGTTATCATAGATTTCAGTTTTTTGCTGGTGTACATTTTCTGGAGCAGTAGGGTTGTTATATTAATTATTATTAACCGTGAAATATTGCACAGCTCAACTGGGCAACGGCAACATTGTACTGCAAACAGAATTGTGTAGATATCCACCTAATATGATTTTTGAGCGTAGAGAAAATAGATCCATTGCAGTGGTTGATCAGATCGACAGTTTAAAACATTTGTCCTTTATATTTCGTTATTTTTTTTAACGAAGGACCGAAAACACAGCATTGCTGGATTATATCTGTTATGGAGCTCTACCGATGCAGATTACGAGAATTCTAACATTGATTATTGAAAGTTTTTGCTTCAAATTTACTTTTGTAAACAACTCCTTTCACTAGTCGACAATTTAAATATTCGGCTCGAACTTCGATTTTTTTTGCAAATCTCGAGCCGAGCCGAATACTATAATATTCGGCTCGAAAATGCTCGAAGCTCGAATACTCGCACACCCCTAATGTATAGTCTTACAAAGTTAGACCTTCGTTCATTAAAAGCTGAATGATCCACGTACAAATTTTAAAACTACACTAAGATGTCATTCTTTGTATTCTTGTATTCTTATGAATTGTACAAACGAATATTCTGAGTCTAAAATTTCTAACTATCCAAAATTAGTGTTGTAGTTTTGAATCCCTTCTCAATCAGTTGATTTAATGTGAAGCTTTTGGAGAGTTCACCTGCCTGTGGTAAAATTATTCGTTGTCAACTTTAAATCAATGGTGGACAACATGGATGGAAGCGACAACATGGTTGGAAGCTGACAAAGTGGGTGGAGTCTTTATATAGCAGTCAAATAATGCTCAGGCATTAAAACATCATGAAAAACTATTTAACCGTTCAAATGCCTGACAGTAAAATGGTTAATGCTTTACAGGTAAACGAATGCAATTCAGAATTAAAGAGGCTGCAGAAAAAATTAGAAATCGAGAATCAAGCTATGCAGACCCTCCAGCAACAACTGAGAGATCTGCAAGAGAGAAACGGGGAAGAAAAGTTGAGGTACTTCATGATATGAAAGTTACTATTACCTATTTTGGTTATTCAGTAAGGCTGAGCATTTGGGGGAGCAGATTGGGGGAAAGTAATTGAATCGTATCACTGACCTCTGTCAGTTATGTCCAAAACCCTTTCTGTGCAGTCAAAAAAAGACACTGCCTTAGATTAGACAAGACAGCTTTGCAGCTAGAGGTAGGTAGGCATACACAAGAAAGTTGGTGATCTTTGCCACTGAATTTGACAAGAGCTTTTACAATATTTCATATATATATCACATACTGATGTGAGGTTCAGCCATACATAACAATAAATGCTACAAGCCATAATAACAAAATGTTGGATATAGGAAGTATTTATTTGTAGACATGAACTTTTATTTTTGCATAATAGCACAGATAACCATATCAAAAGGTTACTGTGGCATAATGTATTATTTTATATGTTCTGTTGAAATAGAGATAATAGTAATTAGGATTGATTATTAGAAGATTTGGCTCAAAGTATTAAAAGAATGCTTATTTAAAACTGAGTGAGTTTTAAAAATATTGCAGTAGATCACTACGAATAAGGAACAGCATTCCCAATGATCTGGCCTATTAATCATGGAATGTCAGCTGGGAATTATGATCAAACTATGAAAAATCGGTAGGGGTGGGTGATTACTCGAGTTTTGAGTATTTGTTCGAGTACTAAAGATTACTTGAAGGCCTAGTCGAGTAGTAAAAATACTCGAGACTATCGAGTCGAGTAGTTGACTACTCCCGCCGTTTACCCCAGATAGTTGAAAATAGCGTAGTTACCCCCGCCGTTTACCCACGTTTACGGTGCTAACCATTGTTTAACAAAATAATTGACTGAATTAAAGAAAAATAAGCTTAACATCTTAGCTCATATGAGACATTGACAGGTAGGTTATTTATGGATACGTGTGAGTTGAGATAAGTAAGAGAGGGGCACAGGGAGTGTTTGGGTCGGGGTCAAAGTATCACTTTCTTGTTAAAATGTTCTGGTTTTGATAAACCAACCCAGAATCTTTGTATGGATATATATTTGTAAAACTTGTCTTTTGTTTGTTACGGTTGTTGAAAACAGTATAGCCTATATATATTTGTTTTCCTTTAACCTCTTGAATCCCAGGTTTAGCAGAGCCAGGCATTCCCCCCAGCCCGGGTTTTTTATGCTAATTTGCAGACTCTTTTTTAAAAATTTGTATAAAATCTAAAAATGAAGTAAACATAATAATATATGTATTTATTTTGTTCAGAAAGAACAGGAGAAGCTGAAACTAGTATAAAAAATATATTTTTTTTTAAATCTAAAATGTATCCCTAAAAAATCAAAATGGTTCAAAATTTTTCCCTGAAATTTCAAAAGCAAAGTTACAGTAAAATTAAACAATTTTTTTTTTTTTTAAATCCAATATATACATTTTGTAGGAAATTCAATTCCCTACATAGAAATGTTTATAAAATAAAAAAATCTTATCACCTACATGAATTATGTCAAAAAATGCAGTACGCTGTAAAAGGTAAAAAATTAAGATTTTAGTGCCGTCCTATAACATTGCTGAAATTTACAATAGCATATTTTAGAGGCCAACTTTTAGTTTAATTCAGCACTATATCAATGTATCTTTAAAAACCAACATTAAAAACATAAATATGTATGTATATATATATATATATATATAATATATACATATGTATTATATATATATACTACATACATAAATAAATTGTAGAAAATATGAAAAAATAATTTTTTTAAATCATTTCATTTTACTGAAAATACATATTTATTTTCATAGAGTAAACAAAACAGGCTAAGTAGTAAAAATAAAAAATAAAAATCTATTTACAAGTCAGAATTGACGAAGAGTATGAAAGTCTTTCATGCAGGGGCTGATGCAGAGGGGTACATCACCGCATGGAACGCACATGTAATATGTGTCTGTCCGCTTCGAAGGCCTCTTCTTTGTGTAACGACACACATGGCATTTCCTCCGGGGCCGTGGGTTGCTAGGGATGGCAGGAATCGGCTCTAGAAAATGTCGCTGAGTCAGGCGCAGAGGTGTTTCCCCGGGAGAAGGTCGACCGCCTAGTGGATGGGTTCTCGCAGGGCAGTACATTTCCAATATGTCCCTTACCAATTCTTTTCTGAAATCTGACAGGTGCGGATTGCTTCCAGTCTTCATTTTCTTGAAAATATGGGCATTCCTAATGGCTACATCGAGAAGATGAAAAAAAAGCTTCTTGTACCATTTTATTGATTTTCTGGCTGTCACATTGAATGATAACTCCATATCGCCTATGTCCACTGCTCCCATATTCGCATTATAGTCTAGAACACTCTTCGGTTTTTTTATTTTCTCTTGTGTTTCCCAGTTAGTCTTGCCACTTTCCATCACTTCAGAATCGTGCATTGTCGTCAACATCCTTACCTCCCTCTTGTCCTGCCATCTTTCATACATCATTATTTCAGTATGGTGAACATCAACATCACCTACCTGGCTTATCTTGGGTAGCTTTTTGGGCAAACCTTGCCTGTCTGGCTGAACTGTTCCACACATGTTTACATTATGTTTGAACAGTTCCATCGCTAGACACGGACTTACATACCAGTTGTCTAGGTAGACTTTGTGGCCTAAGCCAAAGTAGGGTTCCAAAAGGGTTAGGACTACTTGCCCTGTGACCCCTATTCCATCTAAGCCTGAGAACTCTAGATTTGTCTCTGCCCCAACATATGGCAAAATATGGAGCACCAAGCTTGTGTCACAGTCGGATAAAACAAATAGTTTTATACCAAACCTTGCCCTTTTTTTCGGTATATACTGCCTGAACGCTAATTTCCCTTTGTATAAAAACAAAGTCTCGTCAATGGCAAGCTTTCCAAATGGCGTGATTTTGTCAGACATTTGTTTATTCAAGGAGCATAGAACAGGATTTATTTTATGCAGTCTGCCAAGAAGCTGAGGGTTCGGGACAACCGAATTGTTGAAGTGCAACATGCGAAGTATAGCTTGAAATCTGTTTCTGCTCATGACTTCCCTGAAGATTTTCGTTTCTATTAGTTTGTCTGTTGACCAATAGTCTCTAATTTCATTTTTCCTAATATGGGACATTAGGATGGACAATGCCAAAAAACAAAGCATTTCATTCTCATCAACAGGTTTCCAGGTATTCAGTTCATTTAGGGATACATTTTCTAGATGGGAAACAACTTCTGTAAAATACAAATTTGTTTGTTCCACAATATGTGAAACAAGATCAAGTGGAAACATTTCCAAGAAAAACTTCAAATTACTTGAGGTTTCCTCCAAATCAACATTAGGATTTATTCCACTATTGGAATCATCAAACTCAAACAGCTGAGGGGAAAAATCTTTATTATGAACCCAAGGAAAGGTTATTTTAGGTTTTTGAACCTTCCTCCTTTTACTTGGCCTACTGTCATTATTTTCATCAACAATAATGTTGGGGGCATCACCACTAGGCCCAGGAAGTACAATTGATGTTGGTTCATTGTCTGGAGGATCGGTAGTAGTAGTTTCAGCAGTGGTACTCACCGGCGAATCTGCTCGTGACGAAACAAATACGTCCTGCACCGATACGCCTTCCTCGTCACTAAACCTCAAATCTTCTACACCAATGTCATAGTCCACTCCCGACACATCACTTAGACCATCTATGTCTAAATATTCACTTATTTCATTGTCACGAAGGGTTCGCGACGGACCCGCACGACTCGCCATTGTTAGTAAACAAACATCAAATACTACGCTACTACGCAACAGGTGATCTGTAAATAATACAACGACAACAGCTGAAGTTTATCGACCGCTGCAGGGATGCAGTTCCAGCTAGCGCAAAACGAAATATACCAATCGAAAGGACAGGTTTTCCCGAACAGAACGGTAACAAACACGGCATATTTCTTCTTCTTACATCGATTTAGAAAGCGCGGCAAATTCAAAGTGTACCACGGACGCGGCGCCGCGTCGCTGGGCTGGTAGCGGGGCTAGTGCACGGACGCGCGGCCGCGTCGATGGGATTCAACAGGTTAAATCATTATTCATTCATGGTAAAATAAAGATTAAAATATTATAAATAATAACATTAATAATTAAATAAAATGTTATGTTTACAGTTAATGTTTAATATGTGAAAAACATTGCATTCAATACAAAAAATAAAATTAGTTTTTTTTACTTTTTAAAGAACTACTTGACTTGACTCGATACTCGAGTAGTTTGGTTCAATACTCGACTCGATTTAAAAAAACACTACTCGCCCACCCCTAAAAATCGGCAGGAATTGATGATGAAATTGCATTACCAGCTGTGATGAAACTGCATAATATTGGTTGCAAATCTGATCGCAGTACTTAATATCGACCACATAATTTTGGTTGTAAATGTGATCAACCAAAATTACGTTTTAACCTTGTAATATCAGTTGTAAACCTTGAACATACCAAATGATGACGGACGAACGTCAATTATGACTCTCTCCCCTGGGCTTCGTCTTTAGGAACGTGTGATTTTTCCTAAATATTAGCATTAAAGTACAACCGTCTAAACTAAAAATAGGTACTTTAAAGTTATTTAAGTTATTAGGTTGGTAAAAACCTACCTAAATTCAACTAGATAACTTGTTTTGAGATTGATCAAACTTATTTTAATAGCTGTTACATTCTATTTTAATTTTCATTGAATTTTTTTTAATTGAAGTCTGATTATTAGCATATTTCATTTATAATAAATGGTAATTGTTCTGTGTTATGCCATTGACACACTTGTGTGCACAGATCTGCTGTGTTTTTTATGATGGCTATGCTTGAAACATCCTCTCTAGTACAGAACTGGTGACGGAAAGGTAATATAAAACCACTATTTTCATAAGTCTTACCAGTTCAGGGGCAATTATCAAATATGAATAAATCCTCTCTAGATACATTTTTTCCACATTATGTTACTCAGATTGTATCAGGAAAATCTCTTAACGAACAATGGTTGTCAGTGAAAAATCTTATTAGTGTATATTTTTGTAATGCACTTTCAGGATCAAAGTGCTTACTCATTTCTTTAATACTCAGCTAATTCATATTCTAAAAAAAGGTTTTTTGTGTTTACTCAATTGTTTTATATATATATATTAATAATTACTTTTACGTACTTCTCAGGGAGTTGGAATCAAAACTGGAAGAAATGGATGGGATGGTGGAAGATGCTCGTAAAAGTTTGGAATCGGCAAAGAGAAAGCATGTAGAGAAAAAAGACTTGTACGCTCAATCAGTGGGGAAATTCAGGGAAGCTAGAGAGAGTATGAAATCCAAAAAGTACAAATACGAAAGCTGTTTGGCAGAAATTGACAAGCTAGTCAAGTAAGTTATTTGACTTTCCTGTAGTTTTAAGGTGAATTAATATAGATTACACTATGTTCAAAGTTTTGTCTTGCCTCAGAGGCTCTGACAACTGGAATTGATTAGCTGTAAGTAAAGAAGAGGCATCAAAAAGGTCCAGCAACACCTGAATATTTTGTTTATGAATACTTACACTACAGTGGAACTCTAGGAATACGCCTTACTCCAGTTATTGACTATTTGATACACAGTCAACTCCAGATTATCCGGAGTAATAACCGGTTGGAGGGTCACGGATAACCCAAAACCACACTTAAAACAAATAGATACAACAATGTTGTGTTTTAATGTAATTTAAGATATATTTATGTTTATTAAATACTTTTGAAAATCTTAAAATTGTGATAACATCTACAAACAATCAAGATAATAATAGTTAATACTAGCAAAGGTTGATAGCAGTAAATACTATCCAAAACACCGAATGATATTTACTAGGTTACAAATCTCTAAACACCGAACTCTCTAAACTACACCGAACAGTATGCTAGTTAATTCCGCACTGGGGGAAAAACCCCATGAGGGTGAACAACGGCGGGAAGTGTGTTTGTTTTGAAATGTTTCTATTTTTAGACATCCGCGTCCGACCATCCGTCGCACTACCTAGCCAGGTGCAGTGTCAAGGTCATCGCTCTCCATCATGTGCCCACGGCTCATTAGCGAGATGACAAGACTCTCAGATTATGTTGTATATACTAAATGTTTGTATAGTATTTATTCTGATGAACAAAGTAAATTAAATACGATTATGGAGATAATTTAGCGAAATAAATTGTTATTATTGCTCTATTTATGTTTAGAAGGGGATGAATAAAAATAAACCTTTCGTGACCCTGGTTAAACCGCAACCCGATTAACCCGCACCTGGATAATCAGGAATTGACTGTAGTCCTATGGAGTCTCTAAAATATTTAGTATAAGTTTAGGTTGAGTTCAAATCTAAATCTTTATTCCATTTACTGACAAATATCCAGTTCTGTGAGCGTATGCTTATCGCTAGGGTCCTGTATAATTAGTGTGCAATTAAGTGCAACAATAATTTTAAACAGTGTATTAAGTATTAATATAACACTATTTTCCAAATGTTATCTGTTAAAGTGTGGTTCTTGTGAGTCTAGGTACTACATTTAAATCTCAATTTTGTGGCCTGGGTACAGAATCTCCAGAAATTGTAAATTATCAAAGTTTTATGTAATTTTATAAAGTTCTTAATAGAATAAATTGCCACAAACCCGACCTCAAACAAACGACTAAGTCAGAAATGGCAGCCACTCGGACTTTGCATTTAAGTAAAATTATCCAACAATTTTATGAAGTTATCTCCGATAGCATTGTCCTTTGGAGGTTTGGTTTATGGCATTCTATAATACTATGTAAGACTTTTCTAAAGGTGTAAAATACCTGTACCTAAGACTCTAAGACTTCCTTCAGAATAAGTTTGGTTGTAGAGTTAATAAATTGCTTTTACAGTGTAACATTTCCATAATATGATTTAAGGAGCGCACCTGAGATTCAGCAGAAGCAAGAGAGATTGAAGGAGGAGTTAAACAGGCAGAAAAAAGAATTGGATGCATTGAAAGCAGCAGAAACGACTGCAGAACATGACAAACAACAGCTCAATGACACCGTGGATATGTCTAGACAGAGTCTGCAGACTTGCGAACATAAACTGGGGGGCCTCAGAATGAAAAAGAGTGAGTGAGAGTGAGAATATGTCAAGTTGATAATTATAAACTACACGTGAAACCTGGTAATTCAGAAGTAAACCCAATTAACTCAACAAAGGTGTATTAAAAAACTTGTTTGTATTTAACTTGCTTGTGATTCAGGGTGAAAGGAACCAAAATTAATAAACATAATCAAATTACTCTTTAGGCCTAATTAAATTGGTTCCTCTTTTAAATATAATTTATATGCGTACCAAACGTTTTCTAGCCTTGATGATCTATAATTTTTTTAGGGAGGGATGGCAAAAATATTTACATACACAGCGCTCTTATATCTCTGTAGATGGGTACGAAGATATCAACTTGAGAACTAAACAGTTTTGTAAAGCTATTTTATGAAGATTTTATCAGTACGTGTTGGATAAGTTTTTAGAATTAGATTGTAAATTTGTCGGTGAATATTTTGTATTTATTAGCAATCTACAAACATTTTGTTATCAAAATAATCTTTTAGCAAAGACCGCTGACCAGCTTAAACACCTAAGCCAGAGCACCAGCAATCTGAGCATCTACGGAGAAGCAATCGTCGCAATCGTGGAGGAGGTTGAGAAAGCAGCGAGACAGCGGAAATTCAGCCAGAAACCAGTTGGACCGATAGGTAAATTGTACATTACTTTTGTTGGCAGGAAAAATCAGTTAATAAACTTTTTATTATATTTTATTTAGGTAAAAAAGTAGGCAAGTTTATGTTTTGGTGTTTTACAATTGCTATCAGTTGTGTCTGTGATTTTCCATATACAAAACATAGTTAAGGCTACACCTGTTTTGTTTGAATTTTGTGTTGTTAAAATTTGCACGCATAAAACACAAACCACAAATGAATACATTCAATTTTCAATAAAAATTTGGCCAAACTAGAAATAACGTAACAGACACACTCAGCGTTGGTAGTCGATTGGTTCAATACCATTCTTAGTCTCGTATCGCATGTGCAATTTGTGTATTCTAGTAATAATTGTGAAATATAAAACTGAATAAAACAAAAATAAAATATTCATATTAATAAAAAAACACATATTGTGTAATTCAAAAGAAGGTAAGTTTTTTGAACCCGTTCATCCAAATGTGATCAGTTCTTATAAGCTAACATGTTTATTAGTTGGTTTTTAAAAATTAGCTTTTTAAAACTTTTTTCAATGATAGATCAACTTGACTTTGTTTTTTGCAAAGAACATTATATTTTTCAACTGTTGCCTCATTTATAATTGTACATTCCAGGAAGGCACATAAGTGTGCGGGACTCTCAGTGGGCGGCAGCAGTAGAACATTTTCTGAACAAGGGATTCTTGTCTACCTTTTGTGTGGATAACGGCAAAGACTCAGCTGTTCTCTCTCAAATAATGAGGACTGTGTGTTCTCGCTACAGAACGTCCCCACCCCCAATTATTTGCAGCAAGTTTTTACCTCAAGTGAGTAGATAGGTTTTATTAATAGTTGACCAGGTTAAGTTTACAGTGGTGAGATTTAAAAACCGCTTTGGACTTTGAGGCACATCTGCCAAGCAAACTTGTATGTCGCTGTTCCTGGCTTTTAAAAATGTGTTAGCTTATTGGCTGTACTTAAAAATATTAATCTGAACAGGTGTTAACAAGTAGCTGCATGTAAAATAGAGCAACCTCCCCCCTTTTTTACGACAACAGGGCTTCCCATATGGGCCAAAGTTTTTGCGTCAGCTGAAAGATGGAGTGAGAGTGGGCTCTTTATTTAACCCTTTGCACTCCGGCCAAAAATTTTTGGTTATTGCGAAAACTCTGGCCACTTTACAGAAAGTACTAGCCATAAACTCCGGACCCTTTTAATGAATTTTGCAAGGGTTTAGAAAAAGAATTTTAACATTTTTGTTTTACCAGATAAAGCATTACTTTTTGTTTTGTTTTAATCCTTATAAGTCTGTTCATGATAGAAAAAATATCTTAACCTAAAAGATTTAAACAAATTTTACTTATGCTAAAAAATAACTTTAATAGCCGGAAAAGGCTAGTATGAGATACATCTTTACTCTCCAAAAGAAGATAATCAGAATTGTTTTTGGACTCAAGCGGCTTCAATCTTGTAAGGAGACTTTTCGTCCATATATATTTTTGAAACACTAATATTTTTTAGAAAAAACCGTGGGCTTTTTGAGTCCAGAATCTCTACGGTATATTCTCTTCGCCAAAGTTTAAATCTCCCTATTCCAAAACATAAAACTACATTTTTTAAAAACAATGTTTATTATTGCTCTGTCAAACTTTTTAATGCGTTGCCTGATTGCCTCAAGGTGGAGATGCCACATGATGAATTTAGGAAGAATCTTAAGACCTATTTGTTGAGAGGAGCGTTTTACAGTGTCCATGACTACATAAGGAATTTATAATTTAGAAGTGTTGACTATTTTGTTGTTGTAAGAGGTACATTTTTTAAATGACTCATGCCAATGCTTGTACAAGTTTTAAGGCAATAAAGGAATTATTGATTGATTGATTGATTGATTGATAATTTTTGTTTAAAGCTGACTTTGAACTTCTTTAGCTAAAAAAAACATTGATCCCTTATATAATATTGATATTTTCAGATTCGCCATTTGGTTATAAACATGTAGGCCTACGGCACACAAAATTCCATGCATTTATCTGAAAAAGCAAGCAGTAAAAGGAAAAACAAAAATTGTATTAGGCTCATTTACGAGAGGTCCTCCAAATTTTAGCTTTATTATAACTCAAAAAAATGAATGTACAATTTTATTTACCAGAAAATATACTGTAACTTTGTTTTACAACTCTAACTATAACATAAAATTTCATGAAATTTCCAAAAGTAAACAAATATAAAAATAACTATGCCTTAGGTTTAGCATAGCCTAGGCCTACGTCGGCTAGGCTAGGTGAACGTCAAGTCGGCGATTTTAAATTCCTTCTCCAGAATAAATATCATTTTAATCTATTTTAGACTAAATATAAACTGAATATAGCATATCAAAATAACCTACAACTTGAAATAATAATAACAACATGTGTCAGTATAAACCAAAAACATCTGATTCTCATAGACACCAAAACATATGGTGGGCATAACATCAACGAAACAACTCATCACACAAAAAATTGCATAGAGTAAATCAATAGGCCTACTGACTATACAGTGAAATTCCACAACTATCTGGCTTCCATTTATCGCAAAGGTTGCGCATTTGGATATGTTATAAAGTCAGTAAGATTGGTTTCGCGGGCGTCCGAAAAATCGGACGTCGGAGTTTTTTGCACGTTTTGCGAACGGCCGATATATTGGACCGTGGAGTTTTTTGCCGAAAAGGCGACGGCCAATATATTCAATTAAGTTCAAAATTCTTTATTCATAGGCAGTACACAGAGTATACATTGAATAGTGTCAAGTGTCTTTTCTTCCATCTAATACATATTTACGACAAATTAAATCAAACCTACATTTTTTAAGTAAAGCAAAGTAAATAATTGTTATTTAATCACATTTTTACACTATAACGTTATTACATTTTCCCAGATGCTCAGGGAAACTTGCTCGTGTTCATAGAGGGTACATAGAACTTCTCGTGGTACATAGAAGGTACCATAAACCTTCTACATTACCTTTCAAGTTTTACGAGAGGTGGAAAAATTCATTTAATGAGTAGGAAGCTATGCTAATCAGATATTCTTTTAAGAATTTTTTGAATTTGGTATCGTCATTTTCTAATTTGATTTCCCTGGGAATATACTCTAAAAACTTTAGTCCCATGTATGTTGGTTTCTTCTCAAAAAATTTCAGTTTATGACGACTTGGTAATAAGCTTGTCTTTATTTCTGGTATTATGCTGGTGGATGAGGAGAAGTAATCCAGATGTGTTATTTCACTTTTTGCTGTTAAAATGGAATTTAAAATATATTGTCCATACACAGTTAACATTTTAAGACCGATACAATGTTTTTTTGCAGATACATCCTGTTCTAAATTAAGCATTATTCTAATGCCACTTTTTTGTTTTTAGCGAATTTCCCCTATAGGGAAGAAGCTATTACCGTAGGTCTCATGGTAAGACTTAAGCCCGAGACCATGATAACTTTTCATTTTGAGGTCCCCAGATGCCAAAAACACCATTCGTTCGAATTTTTATATATGTATATATATATATTTATATATATATACATATATATGTGTGTCCGTAAGCACGATAACTCTCGTAAAAAAGGTCCGATCTTAATGAAATTTGGTACAAATGTGTAAAGTACCATTTGTTTGAACGGGTTCGAAAACCAGATGAATTGCACCATCCGAAGAGTGGTTTTAGGGGGTTTTTGTACCCCAAAAATGGGTTTTTTGGGGTTTCCACATGTAATTTTTATTAAAATCAAATTTTAATTTTCACCATTGAATTCAGCATAAAAAAAACAAACAATTTGGTATCTTGATCATTGCTCTACGTCAATTGGTTACTGAGATATTGAAAGTGCTAAACACAGTACGTTGTCTAATGTTATTCTTATGGAGAAAAAGAAAAATTGTATATCTCGCTTATTTATGAACATAAACTGACGAAATTTGGTATATAGCTTCATCTGGTTGTGGTTTATTGTTGTTTGCACAAAAAACAATTTTTCACCTATGGTTCACGTAGCAGCAAACCTAGGTACTCGGTCCCCATGTTACTCTTATGGGAAATAATTAAAGTGTTATATATCGCTTATTTATGAATGTATATGGATGAAACTTGGTATGTGACTTCACTTAGCTGAGTTCCTTTGATATTTTGCATAAAACCCCATTATTTTGTGTTCCTTGTTGCAGCAAACCTGTGTACTCATCCCCAATGTTATTCTTATGGAGAATAATTAATATTTTAAATATCGCTTGTTTGTGAATATATTTCTTATGAATCCTGTTAAGTGGCTTAATGTGTTATGTTATAATTCATTGGAAATTCGCTGAGTATGCAGGTTTGCTGCGACGGTATTTATATATGTATATATATATATATATATATATGTGTGTCCGTAAGCACGATAACTCTCGTAAAAAAGGTCCGATCTTAATGAAATTTGGTACAAATGTGTAATGTACCATTTATTTGAACGAGTTTGAAAACCAGATGAATCGCACCATTCGAAGGGGGGTTTTTGGGGGGTTTTGTACCCCAAAAATGTGTTTTTTGGGGTTTTCACATGTAATTTTAATTTAAATCAAATTTTAATTTATGCCATTGAATTCATCTTAAAAAAACAAACAATTTGGTATTTTTATCATTGCTCTACGTCAATTGGTTACCGAGATATTGAAAGTGCTAAACACAGTACGTTGTCTAATGTTATTCTTATGGAGAAAAAGAAAAATTGTATATCTCGCTTATTTATGAACATAAACTGGCGAAATTTGGTATATGGCTTGATCTGGTTGTGGTTTATTGTTTTTTGCACACAAAAAATGTTTCGCCTATGGTTCCTGTAGCAGCAAACCTAGGTACTTGGTCCCCATGTTATTCTTATGGAAAATAATTGAAATGTTATATATCGCTTATTTATGAATGAATATGGATGAAACTTGGTATGTGGCTTCACTAAGATGAGTTCTATTGATATTTGTATAAAAACCCATGATTTTGTGTGCCTTGTTGCAGCAAACCTGCGTACTCATCCCAATGTTATTCTTACGGAGAATAATTAATATTTTAAATATCGCTTGTTTGTGAATACATTTCTTACGAATCCTGTTAAATTTTTTAATGTGTTATATTATATATTCATTGGAAATTCACTGAGTATGCAGGTTTGCTGCGACGGGGGTATTTTAATATGTTATCAAGGTTAAATTTTGATGTTGCTCCAAATAAGCAAATTCCAAAAGAAATATCGGAGTGAATATACGCAAAATAAATGTTTCGTAATGTATTAATACTACAATAGGCAGTCATTTTTTTTAGAGCAAAGAGTCCAAAGCTGATCTTAGTTAAGATTTTGTTCACATGGCCATTCCAAATATATCGGACGTCGAAGTGCAAAGGGTTAAAAAAATGAAAAATAAATATCGTTCAACTAGTTTGAAAAATAATCTCTATTACAATATTTCAATCCGCTGCAACAATACTGTAGTCATTGAGCAAAGAAGGCTTATGTTTTTGTATGGTTATTAGTAACATCAGTATTACGTATGCAGAAACATTGGTCCATTTGTACCTAATTACGGCCAAAGAGTGGACTAGTCAAACCATCTAATTTAAAATTTCAACTTTAAAAAAGGTAATTTTATCCACAATTTACAAAAGAATATGTTCGCTGTAAAGGGCTACCAACCGTATCACGTTCTTCCAATATGAAACTAACGGTATATTCAATATTACTAGCCATAAATAACAGTCTGAATCAAATTGGCTAAATTGGCAGCCAGATAAATTTTATGACCTAAAATGATAAAACCTTTTACCGGTTGAAAACTGCAGGGAGTTCCATATTGTTATTGTTAATCACAAAGTGCAACCTGATTGTTAATGTGTAAATGAGCTACTGTGTGTTATTGGCTAAAAACAAGGTTGTAAAATGTAATTTCATGCAAGTTTGGCAACTTGTTCATTTCATGTTGGTCAACAA
Organism: Allygus modestus; assembly: GCA_963675035.1. Lineage (NCBI taxonomy): Eukaryota > Metazoa > Arthropoda > Insecta > Hemiptera > Cicadellidae > Allygus > Allygus modestus. The sequence goes on from OY776112.1 coordinate 407,642,106, forward strand.
GTGAAATTTTATTCAGAGTGGTTGCTGTGCCACATGAGATCACCTTAACTCAGTTAATTGCATCAGGCATACACTTTTAATACCTTAAAGACTTAAGGCCAAAAAATTAAAAGCAATGGGAGCATGATTCAACTTATATCTTTAAAATCACCAGGTGTCACTCGTACTATTCAAAATGTTATTTGCCCACAAACGTTAAAAACTTACTTTGTGCGTGTTTTTTACTGCTATTGCACCAGCCTTAAGAGGGGGCCGGACCTAGCTCCGCCAGCCGCCGGCTCCGGTCGTCTTTTAACATGGGGCGCTACTATAAATGTTTTATTTTATTGAATGCCCGCCTTTAAATGCAAAAATGATCGCAGGCCAAACAATCTGATAGTTATTAGCCGTATGACCTTAGAATCAAAATGTATTATTTTAAAAAAATAACACTTAAAACATGTCAACTAAGTTTCTTTTTTCCCATAAGGAGTTGTGTACTTTTGAAACAATTTATAAAATGACACGTTTTATATAAATTAAATTTGAAAACGTCATAATAGCAGTCATGTTATTGTTAATGTTTGGCCTGATTATTTTTTCGGTTTTAAAATGTGATACTGTTCCAAAATAAGACTTTTTTGAAGTCTTACAAAACGAGTAGGCCCACAGACTGCAACTGGTTCACCGTCACCCCGATAGATGGCAGCAACGTCGCTTACCGACCAAAGATCCCGTTTCCGCAACCGATTTTGCGCGGCAGATTTGATTCTCCTCTTGAAACCATTATCACCTACTGCTCGAAATCCAGTACATTTTTCCTCATATTTTTGAATTTACATGGCTCCTCATGACATACTGTCTGTCATTTCAGTAATCATTTATTATTTAATGTCTGTAACATCTGTTCTTACTGCTATGCTGTGTTTTGTTTTACAAAACGATAATGACACCTTAGTTCATGGTGTTCGTTTTGCTATGTTGGTACTGTAGAGGGGAGATATTGTGCTTCCAGCTGCTTTTCAAACACGGCACGGTTTTTTTCATAAACTGCAAGGCATTATGACAAACTCCAGATTGTATACAGCTCACTGAGCAACGCGCCGGAAACCCCTAGTATTACTATTCATAAAATATAAAAAATATTTCAACTAGAAATGTCTGTCAGTCATTTAGCCAGTCCAAACCTGGGAAAAGTGTGGGAAATCAGTATGTCACAGGAAGTGTTGCCCTCTTAGGTGCAGATAAAATTCCATGATGGTCGCTTATTTCGCTGGTCACTAACTTCACTGAAGTGTTGACCTCACAGGTCGCTTATTTCGCTGGCCGCTTTTTCCCCGACACCAGACTTCACCAGAAGAGAGTAATATAATTTCGAGTCCGTGTAAATGTTCCGGAACAATGCACTGACCGATTCTAAGACGTGAAATGATTTGGAATTTTTGATCTTGATGTCTTGAATTTTGAAAAGGAACCAAGTTGGAGTCGTAATTTGAGGTTTCAGTCCAAAAACTCTGCTGACTCAAACTTAGGCTTTGTAGGCCTAACTGATGCAGCCTCCCAGTCCTCTTCCCATTGTACATTAGCTTTCGTGGTGACGAACGAATTTGTGTAATTGAAACAAGGTAGAAACGAGTTATTAATATTGTTTAAATGTAAAGCATCTTTATCAAAAGAATCCGGTAACTCGTTCCCTTTTATGCCAATGCGAGAAGGTATAAACAAATTACTTGTACTTCAAATTTAATAATTTTGTAAACTGTAGTCTGATTTCATATTCGATGTGTGCAGATTTGGCATGAATAATACTTTTGGAATCAGATAGAATTATTATTATTTTACTTGGTGGTAATGTTTCTATGTACTTCATGACAGTAAAAATAGCTAGAGCTTCAACATAATAACTCGAATAGTGTTTATTTAATCTGAATGATATAAGCTTATAGTTGGTTTTATCATACATACAACAACTTACAAGTCTTCGTTCGTCAGCTTTAGAGCCGTCAGTGTAGAGTTGGATGTAAGAAAACCATTGTGATCGGATTTCAGACTCGATAGAATTTTTAAATAACCATAAAAGGATCTGTCAGTTTTAGAAGACTTAGAAAATACGAAAAATATACTGGAAAAGTTGTAAATAAACTATTAAAACGTATGTAACAAAATGGACATAAATATAAATATTTAATATCAATTTCCATTTACACGTGTTGAGTGTATAACTGGAAATTAGCAATTGAGTATTATTTTTTATCCAATAAAGACTTAATTGATTAACATTGTACACATTTTCAAGGCTTGTTTTTTGTTAATGTTTCAACAGCTGTTAAATCGTACACTCTAAATATGAGTAAGATTTACTTGCTAAGTTTGTTGGTTGCTTGCTTGCAACTCTGATCTCAAGAGCGGCTGCAACGATTACCTTAAAAAGTTGTAATTTCTGGGTTAAAAATAATTTATAGACAGGTCTTCTCGAGGGGAAATATCTAATTAAGTAAAAGAAAATTGACTGTCATTGATTCAAAAACCAATGAGAATAAATCATGGGAATAGGGTTTGACGCAATTAACCTCAAGTGACCTTATTCAAATGTTTTTACAATTTCGAATTTTGGCTTTCACTGTTCTTTAGATCATTAAAATACTACGCTAAGCCAATTTTAGTTAAGAAAATTCCTCTGTTATTTCTCATCCGATTTTTAGGCCTGAGCTCACCATTGTGGACAGGGCTTACAGCAGTAACATATGTTATGAGATAAATACAGATACACAAACCACTGAAATGATAACAAGATTATTGTCTGATTATCAAAAGAAAGTGACTGGCGGAGCGACCGAACATTCTATTTCATAACCTCGTGGAAAGTAAAACACATGGGTAGAAATCTCCGATAAACGTTATTAAAATAGTCAGTTAAACATGTTTAGAGCAATTTTTTCAAATATTTGTTATTTCATTCCGATGAGTTCATATGGATAGTTATGTTTTAAAAAGCATGAATTTAAATTTAAAATTTCTTAATTAGGGTTTAAAAAAATAAAACTATCAATATAAACTCATTGGAATAAGGTGCGAAATCTTTGGCAAATTTACTACAAAGGTGTTTAACTGGCTATTTAAATAACGTTTATTGGAATGTTATCTTTTCTCTACGTAATGAGGTTGCCGCACGGCCGCTCTGCCAGTCACTTTCTTTCGATAATCGTAGAGCTTATTAGCAATAACTTAGCTCGGTTTGTAGCTAAAGGAGTCATTATTAATTAATTTTCCAGTAAACCGTTCATAAAATGCAGGCTAAACAGAAGGTTAGAAGTTATAACCTCTACAAGTTACTAGTGTTTTTTATCCTGACTATAGCAACAAAGTCCGTTGGAACAAAAAATACAATGGTCTGTAGGAAATAGATCACAAATTGTGTTAATGAAAATTGCTAAACTCGACTATAATAGTGAAAAGTGATATTCTTAAAGCTTATGAAATTTTCTTAAGGGATATAATAAAAGACGTCTTACAACACTTAAGAATATATTTACACTTTCTTTAAATCGATATAAGGCGGTGGCTACAAAACTGATACTACAAAAACAAATTTGAACCAGAGAAATTAATAAATAAATGCCTAATGTATTTCTTATAGCCTAACTTAATATTGTTACTAGTAATTATTATCAGACATAAGATTTAGACGAAGTTGCAACATATTTGATCAGACTTCACACCAAACAGTCTTGACAAGAATTTTGGGTTTAGTCCCTTGTATGCGGGGCGTGCGAGAAGCCGCCAGTGACAGTGAACCCGTCATTCTAGTTGTTGTAAATCACACTAGACAATACCGATCCGTTGACTGAAGGCCGAGCCTTCGCACGCTGCCGGTCGGTAAGGAAGAATTATTTGAAAAACTGCTAGCGCTCTAGTGGCCAAACTCCAAACGAAAAGGTGGAATTCTATCTGACTCCTGCCCCCTCTTAAGTAAAAATATGAGTCCTAAAGCATAACTTGGAAAGTAAGTTATTCAATGTAGAAAGTGATGAAAAACTTAACAAGGAAAAAATGAATGTTCTAGATTTTTAATAAAGTAATTTAAATGTAGATTAACATTTAGGGGCCATACACATATTACGTCACACACAAGGGGGGGAGGGGGTATGGCGTAGCGTTATGTGGGGGAGGGGGGGTTTGGATCAACGTTACGTAATTCACAAATATTAACCTTAAGAGCTGGTACACTCCCGTTCTATAGAGATAATTTATTTTGTTATTTAAATTATTAGTAACAGTCTTATTTGTTTGTATACAGTTTTCTTTGAAAAAAGTTATTAAAAAATATTGATAAAAGAAAGCCTTTTAAAGTGTAATGATTCACTGAAATCCATATTCTAAATTGCTAATAAAATGAGGTTTAAAAGATTTAAACTGTTTGAAAGCCATCTACGATTGAGTTACATTGGGGGGTGAGAGGGGGTATGGTCAGGCGTTATATGGGGTACGGTGCGTTACATGAGGGAGGGAGGGGGTCTGAAATGATGAAAAAATGTGTTACGTAATATGTGTTTGGCCCCTTACCTACAGTTTTTAAGTATTTGGGCCTAGTTCTTAGTGTGCAGTTTGTATTAACTTGTAAAAATAGCATAGCTTGTTCCCAATAAAAATTCTCTAAATGTAGGGGCATGAGCTCATACTCAGTAAATTGGAATGTTTTACTTTTAACCAGGTGTTAATATTGGATAACACAAAGTTTTGACTGGACCGCAGATGCATAACATCAGTGGCAGTGAGACGGGTACGCGGCAGTATAAAAACCTGGCTCGAGCCTTGGACATAGACAGTCCAGTGGTGGCCAACTGCCTCATAGATCAGATGGATGCTGAGACTGTTCTCCTCATACCGTCCAACAACGAGGCGTACCAACTGCTGGATGAGGAACACAAGGTACTGTACACCAACACGAGGTACTGTACACAAACACGAGGTATTTTACATAAACATGAGGTATTGTACACTAACACGAGGTATTGTACACTAACACAAGATAGGTAAGGTATTGTACCCTAACACAAGGTAGTGATGGTACAAGGCGATCAATTCCAACCTGTCACATCGGTCATCATCAGACCCAATCAGAGAATGTTTTTTTTTATGAACTCCTTGTAGTGTGTTGAAAAAATAACAATGATTAATTACTGTAAATAATAAATTAGACAAGATGAATGGCGAAGCTCAAACAATGCTTTCTTCATAAATAATTGTCTAAATAAGATCAAAATCAGTCTTAAACTATGGTTTGATGAACATTTAAGGGGTATAAATACTTACTTGAGTTGCTGTACTCTTGCATGATCAGTTTTTACCACATTCACTGCTCAACACCAAAACCTGGCTTTTGCCGGTTGCAGAAAGATAAATTAAAAAAACCATACTGTGAATCAAAGTTTGAGAATGTAGTTTCCATGGAGCTTAAAAGGTAGCAGCACCATCACATAAACAAAACTTCATCAGCAATTTCTGCCCCTCTCGGGTGTTTTTAAAACTTCAAGATTCAAGGGACTGGACTGAGTACATTTCCGGGCGCTCAGTACCTACGTATGTCTCAGAATACCTGGAACCGGGCATGCTGTAGCTAACTTGTTAATTGATGCACTAACAGTAATGTTATTCTTCAACGTCACCACTTCATCAGTTATAATTTAGGTAAAATGTATGTAATAATTGGTTAGAATAACTAACCGATGCTTTACTGCACGGACAGGTGCCGAAAAACTGCAAGAAGGCGTTCACATTGACCGGTGACCAGTTCATCCCAGCGCCCAACTACAAGTCCTACTCTGCCATGAGACCTGTGACCAGGGCTACGTTGCTGCAGGCCAAACAAGAGGAACTCATTAGGTAATTACTCGATGGTCATCATGCTGTGGTCATTTGGAAACTGCTGTCTGCTGTCACAGAGTGGAAAGTTGGTGGAAATCTAGAGAGGGTTGTAAATAGTCAGGAGTTCAGGGGGAGTAGAGAAAACTTGGGACAGTAGTTTTTATTGTGTACTTTTGTACCCACATTAGAAAAACAGCACATAAAGCAGGAATTCATAAATAATAAACTTATAATACTATAGTTACTTATATCTACAAATCTTATATCTACAACTTTCCTGCTGGAAGTTTATTTCTACCTCAAAAACAAAAAAGGTTTACGCTTAGTGACTTTTTCGTGTCCCACTATTACAAATCATAAATACTTTTAACTAATACAAATTTGAATATTTGCTTAGCTAACTGATTTTGATACTGTTGTATTCCGTATTTCATGCAGATTTAAAATATATGAGTTTCATTCCAAATAAATTACAGTAAAGAGGTCCAGCAGCATGTAATCGAAAGCGCCCTCCACTTATACCGTGGCCGTATAGAACTCAGACAGTGACGTAGTGGCTAGGGGAAGGGAGAAGCAATCCGGCCTGTAGTAGAGTCGGCCTTGTTGGGGCAAAAATATCTGACCTTGGAGGTAAGTAAGAAAGACGGGGCGGGAGGGGAGGGGTGAGGTCCGGTTCCAAGCAATAAATCAGTCGGCTGACCAACATTATTTATTTGAGTCATAATCTTACAACCTCATTTTGTCCCATGAATAGTTTCATAATTAACCCTTAAACCCGTGACTTTAAGAGAACCCCCTCTTGCTGTGGGACTTTTTTCAAAGCAATTTTACATTACAAAACACATGAAAACACTAATAAAACTAATATTATATACTCAAAACACAATTTCAGAACGTATCAATAACTTAACTTACATTAATCACACTATAAATGGTCAAGTGTAAACAAATGTGTAGTAAACAACATGCCAACAGTATCAGAAACTGGTCTGCTCATACAGCTGTTGCACTGTTGAACTAATTTCGTCACCAAAGGCAACAGAAGGATAGTATGTTGTTATTTTTTGTCTGTTTCAATCAAAAATCTTGTCTACAATGTGCGGCAATATCGATCGTGTCGAGATAGTTCCGACTTTACCCGCTAGATGGAAGCATCTGACGGAACGATCCTGAGCGAACGCTATACGTCAAAACACGGCGGCGGTTTTAAAAATCCTTTCGTATCACGTATGGCGAAACATGTTGAAGGGTTAGCTACAAATAGGTGCTAAATAAGATTACAGTATATTTAAAAACAAAAAAGTTAATCTACAATCATTAAAAATTAATTATTTAAAAACATTGCTTTTTAACTTTTATACAAAATTTAAAACCCTAAATTTAACATTAACATTACAAGTATATTTTTATCGGTTAAGAATAGTTAACATCCAATGTGATTGTTTTATAACACAAGAAAACCAATTTCAAAAAATATCATGGGAGATTTATATAATTTAAAGCATAACAATCATATAAAAAATAAACATGCAATTCAACTTAGTTTTTTCATTATTTATTTTTGTAAGTTTATTTTATTTTACTAATGAAAAATAACTTATTGTCTTGAGTCATTCTTAAAAAATTACTTTGCTATTTCACCTATTATTAGGAATCGATGTAATCGGAATCGAGAATCAAAAATCGACTTGTAGGAATTGGAATCGAAAAAAATTGGAATCGACTCATCCCTAATTCAAAGGTTAGCCTATGTCTTATAATTTATTCCCAGTTAGGAAATTTTTCAGTATTATACTAAAGCCAACAGATAAAATAGTGCATTGTTTTAAAATTTGCAGTTAATTGTTATGTTGTAAGTATTTGATTTTTTCCAGAGAGTTTACCAATGAAGTTGCCAAACTTACTCAAGAAATCAGTCAAGCTGAGAAAGAAAGACAGAAAGTGCAACAACAACTTGGTGAAATAAGTAACTCTATGAGGAGAAGCGAGCAGGAGCTGAGAAATATTAAGAAAAACAAGTTTGACACTGAACAGAGAATAAGGCAGATCAATGAAGAAATAAACGATTCAGAAAATCAAACCAACATCGGGTTTTTGGAAGAAGAATCACAAGTGTTGAAGAGACAGTTTGAAAACGAATCAGAAAAGTGTGAGGTAACTGGTATAACCCTTTTTTAATGTTGAGTTGAATAAAAATAGTTACCCTTTGCTTTGGCGTAGCGGTCAAGTCGACGGAGTTTGAAACCTTGGCAGCAGTCCTGTCGTGGGTTTGAATCCCAGTACTGGTATATAAGCTTATATAGTACTGTTAAACTCGTACTGTAACTGCACCCCCTCGCTTTGTTGGACAGTCTCTACACACTGATCTGTAGTCCATGCGGACGAGCAAAGTGAGGAAAATTGGGGTTTGCCAACCTCTTTAAAAAGAAACCTTGATCTGAAAAAAACCTTTTTCATAATTGAGCCAAGTCAATTAACCCTTTCAGTGCTATGGACCAATATATGGTCTTTTGAATATGTTACCAATAAACATTGTTACTGATTCATAAGCGATTGTACCGTTAGGCGCTCAGTCTGCAGTCTGAGTCTGACATGTGGTGAAACCTGGTAGACACAAACTGAACTACCTCGTCCAGCGCCTAGGCTCTAATACCACCTGGTCCGCTACAGCTGCCAGTCTGATCAGTGGCTTTGCGGTCTAAGGCGTTACTTTCCCGGCCAGGGTTAACACTTGGATCAAGGGTTCGAATCCCGTCACAGTCAGTGGTTTTTATGTCCAACTCATGGAGAGTTCACCTGTCTGTGGCAGAGTTGAAGGGGAGGGCGGATCTTAAGCAAACTGTGGACGGCTCGGGTCCAAGCTGATGGGAAGGGTTCTTTGTGAGTTGCACATCTTATCAGGTGTTTTGCTACTTTTTACCTATCCTTTAGTGTGTGTGTGTCCAGCAGAAGCAAGTTTTTACTAATTTTAACTGTTCAGGCGTTCAAGACATTTAAAAAATCTATAGACCACAACAGATTGAACTACTCCTTTCAGAAGCTTAACACTCAAATGGTTAAAATTGACACAGAGTTTTGTCTGATCAAAAAGCTTACCTCACAATTAGCTCGTCCTTAGTCTACCAGAGTAGTTACGGCTTTACATCATGTTAACCATTCACCATACAAATTCTGTCGACACATGGCGTAGAAATGTCAGATGTGACAAAAATGTTGTGTTTGGGTCAATTCATTCATGAATTTCCTAAGATCCTCTAGGGGACGAGGTCCAAGCTAAATCTCACTTGACTCTTACTGAGGCGGGAGGGTGAAATTCTGTTTCCATGAATACAACTTATATTGAAAATATGTTAGTAATAAAATAATCCTGTTCCTGTTAAATAATCCTTTGAATATCCTGTTGTGTTACAACTATGCTACGTGTTTCGTGGGAACAACCACATCTTCAGGCAGCATCTTCAAGATTTGTCATATAAATTTAAAATTGAAACACGAACACATACAGTACAATGACACACAAGACACAATTAAAAACAAGACCGGTCATGTTTAGACCAGTCAGAGTCGCCGCCGGTACGACCTAGCGTGCACGCACCGCGACTGGAGCATACTATAGTTACCAAAATTGACCGGTCTTGTTTTTAACACGTTAACTGCCATTCCGGCCCGATCGGGTCGGCCGCACAATGGCGCTAAGCGGGTACGTGCCGACCCGATCGAGCCGGCTGACTGACATTGGCGGTAGTTTACTTTTCCGCCACTGAGCGCTCTCAGATGCTATCTGGTGGCAAATAACTCAACTACGTGTGGAAGCAAGAGACCAAGCTAGAAGCAGAACATAGTCTGTATGGATTTAATTGGTTTGTTAGCACAAATTAAATGTTGGAATTTCGCAATTTATCGTCGACCCGATCGGGTCGGCCAAAATTCCTTTAAAAAATTTTCAAATGAACTATGAGAAATTGAATTGTTTAGCTTTATTTTACTCATTAGCTTGTTTTATTTATATTTAAAATGAATACAGGCGCTTGTTTTACTTAAATTAGACATGGCATTTTTTAATAAACTGTTTTGAATATGACTTGCTATTTTGAGAAAATATGCAGGAAAATAACTAACATTTGGCTAAAAACCTGTTTATTTTACATTTCAACAAAGACTACAAATAATGAACATAATCATAAAACAAATTATGACAATGTAGTAAACATGTTTTTACTTGTGTAATTGTTTGAAGCAGTCTTTGCATAAGAATGGTTTTTGTGGACACATTTCACATAACGTTGTTATTTTCTTGAGGTTTTTGGCTGCCACACGACCTTGTTCACTGGAAACCTTCTGATAGCATACTTTGCAGTTCTTTCTTGCCCGTCTTTTGTTTTTTCCTTCCCCAACAAATATTGTACATTCAGTTAGATAGTGATGACCCGTTACTCTAACTGGTTGGATAACTTCATCCTGGAGGCCAAGAAGAGAATAAGCCAGATTTTCTCGGAATGTGGTGATAGAGAAAGTGTTTTTTCGTGCACGTTGGGCATTGGCCCCAACAGCTTCTTTGTACGCGAGCCATGCGTTCACTACCGCGGTTCCTAAAAGAAGTTCTTCACCAACTTTGTGGTACCATCGTACCGTTTTCCTGACTGGGGTGCTATACGATGACATTTGATCTGATAAAATCGATCCCCATTTTGGCCTTGTTGTATTCTTGCACGACTAAAGGTTTTAGAATAGGATTGCCTTGTCTCGTTCTTTTGCCAGTATCAATGAACTCAGCTGGGTGTTTAGTCGAAATCATCTTTACTTCCCTCTTATCTAGCTAGCGAGTGTACACTATTCCGGTCGGATATTCTAGGCTAACCATTTCTCCAACTTGTAATTCTTGATTAGGAGGAATGGTCTTTTTGTGGGGGAACCATGCCCGATTACTTAGAACAGTGCCAACAACGTGTGTTTTTCTGGCCAAAAGCATGTTGGCCAAATCAACGGATGTGTAAAAGTTGTCAATGAACAATACATATCCCTTGTCTAGGTAATCATTCATCAAATCCATTACGACTGATGTAGCCAGTGTCGAACCGTCATCTTTGACGGTACCTTTACCCATGTAAATTTTCACTTTTAAAGTGTAGCCGGTCGTGTCACAAATCTTAAAGATTTTGATACCGTACTTATGGGTTTTTTTAGGCAAGTACTGCCTAAAAATGAGACGCCCTCTAAAAGGTATCATGCTCTCATCAACAGCCAGATTCATACCGGGAGACTTCTTCTCTTTGAACTTCTGGTTCAGGTATGAAACAAGCGGGGCAACTTTGGCTAATCGGTCATCTTGTGCCAATGTTTCATTGTCACTGAAAAGCCAGAACCTTAAAAGTAACTGGAATCGGTTCCTTCCCATAACATGGGGTGCAATCAGGTTTCTGTATAGTGACTTACGTGACCAGTAGTCACTCAGTCTAGGCATTTGGATCAATCCCATGTACAATAAGAGCCCCAAAAACTTTTTCATTTCTTCTGGGTTGGTGGGCTTCCATTTACGTAACCTACTACTACGATTCAACCTAATTTTAGCAATTACTTGAGCAGCATTTCGGTTGGTTTCATTTACCATAATCATGATCAAGTAATCATCTAGGTATGACGAGAAAAAATCGATAGGCTGTGCTGTTCTAGGCAAATTAAAATGAAACTCTGAACTGCCCTCAAAATCAAAATTCTGTTGTTTTCCCTCAAATGCTCCCCATTTCTCGTTTTCTTCCTGTTTCATTCTTGCTTTCTCTGCTTTATTCAGTTTGTTATATTTATCCCTTAAACTTACATAAGGACCTACCTCATCAATCCTATCAGGAATATCCAAACTCATAGGCTCATCTCTCCCACTTCCATTTCCAGTTTCTTCATTCACACTACTATTTACAGATTCTTCATTCACACTGGTATTTACATTATCTTCATTCACACTGTTATTTACAGCTTCCTCACTCTCCATTTCATTGACAAACTCACTTTCATTTGTCTCTCCGTCCTCAACAAGTTCATCATCACTTAAAAACATAGATTCATCGTCAGTGATCGCGAAGTCCGGGTCGTCATCTGTATCGTCTGCATTACTACTGATATTACTACCCCAATCATCATCAGCCATTGAATGGTCAAGTTCACTTGTCATTGGCACATCAAAAAGCCTTTCTATATCTTCATCGCCCAGATTATCACTCATTGTAACAGGTTAATAGCTAACAAAACATATATAACTAAAATATTCACGTCAGCAAACACGCTTCACATACGAATGCCGCCAAACGAATCTCGTAACAGCAACAGGTAGGCGTGGGGATAGAAACACGCGGGAAACAGCGCGCGCGCGTACCCGTAGCAGACGGACACAGAGTTTCTGCATCAGTGCTACCAACTGCGAACAATAAAATACCCCGTTTTAACATCAAAATCTCTGACGGCCCAATTGGGTCGGCGACGTTATTTTTCAACTACATACCGTTGAAAAATATTAATGCCGACCCGATCGGTCCAAAACTACCCCCTACCCCTATTATCATATTTTCTTCACAGTTACTATCCTCTACATTCAAACGGATGATAAAATGCCATTTAAGTGTAAAACTATAAAAAATACGGAATGGCAGTACGACATATTTGAAAAAATAGCCCATGGCAGTTAACGTGTTAATTGTGTCTTGTGTGTCATTGTACTATATGAGTTTGTGTATCAATTTTAAATTTATATGACATATCTTGAAGATGTGGTTGTTGCCACAAAACGTGTAACGTAGTTGCAACACAACAGGATATTGAAAGGTAACAAGTTTATTTTATTACTGATATAAACATCAATATCCAGCAGAAGGAAAATGAATTCAGAAAATATGTTATTTTTAACCTTCATAAATCATCTAACTGTATGCAGATTTGAAAAAATGCAAAATTGATGTGAGAGGCCTGAATATTTTCAGAAATAACAGAAAGTAGTTCAATTTGAAAGAGTGTAAAATTATTAAAATTAAAGTCAAAGTTAAGCAAGTTGTACTGTAGTCCGAGCTGTCCTCTAAAACTTATATTCTCCCAAGGTGAACAAATCAAATATAAACAGTGCCCTTCAATTGGTATGGTAGTATGGTAAAATAAAACATGATTGTAATGAAGTTGTTATTTTTCACACTAATGACACTTACTGTTCCTTTTAGGAGTTGAAGAGTGAATGTGAAAGGGTCAAAGCAAATTTCGAAGAAGCCAGAACAGATTATGAAAAGCATAAAAGTACAATTGAAGAGTCAAACAGGCAAAAGGCTCCTGTTCAGGTAAGAGTTATAATAATTATTTTAAGTGGTGTTCTTAAGGTTTCTTTTGAAATTTATATTGAGCTGATAGAGTTATTGTTACTTTCAGCTGCTAGAGTTATTGTTGTGTATTAAAATGTCGGTTAAATTTATCTTATAGGCCTGTGAGCTGGGCCTAACAGCTTCGCTTGTTCACGTGATTTCAGTTTCATAGTAAAATCAAAGCTAATTGAATTTCATTTTTTTGTGATTGTAACTTTTATTTAATTTATGTCTGTAGAAGAGATTGTTTAAAAAAATATAATTATTCCTCAAATGTTCTTACCTAGACTTTTGATGCAAGTTTGTGGTTCATGGGTGTTTCTAAAGAATTCTGGGATGGGTTGACTCTGTATGGAATGGTGATTGTTTCAACTGTAAAAACACCATTGCAGTAAATTAGTTTATGTACAGTAAAACCTCGATCAACTGTAAAATCTCTCATAGAGTGAAATCTCTCTGTTATCCGTCGTCCGTCTAAGAGAATTTTACGAGTTATTAGCTTCTGGATTTTGCCGTAGTGCAGTGTCTGAGCGTCTTTACGAGCTGTTATAATGCAAAATAATGCTCATATGCATTAATGCTACAGATTTTGGGCAGGGACTTAATTGTGACATAATTATAAATTTGTTTATATTATTATAAATTATAAAAGTGACATAATTATAATGAGATTTCTATTATCCGTCTATTCAGTTATCCGTTGCAGTCCCGGTCCTGAAGGTGACGGTTAATAGAGGTTCCACCATATAAAATTTGTTTATCTCAAATTCTTTTAACTGTAGGCCCTATTGATTAACAGTGGTGTTAAATAAAACCGCTATTACATTAATAACTACATTAGTAAATTATTTACAATTGGAAAACCAAAGGTAAAAACCTGGCCTCAAATCAAAATGAAAGAATATAATTAATATAATATTAATTAAATTAATATAATGAAAGAGTAATTATGAAAAAACCTACCTTAGTTAGGAAATAGAATTATATTAAAGTAATATAAACATCATATTTTCAAATTATTGTGTTATTATAAAACAATTAAATCAGTATCTCCCATAAATTGATAATGAAAAGTTCTGAAAAGCGCAATTTCAGAAATGTTTACTTTCACAAATATATTTTTTCAGCCACTCAATACACCTATAGGCTTCTAAGTGTGGTGATCAATTGGCGAGAGGATACCAAATCCGCGTGCCCTTTCCCGTCGCCACACCTGCTTTATTGTCAGTTTGACAGGTTAGTTTAATTGTTCCTTGGTCCTTGGATTGTGATTAGGGATGGACGGATCCTTAAATATTAGAAAATTTTCGCGGAAAAATATTCCCATTTATCGGGCGGGATTTATTTTACCTCAGGATTATTTCGGGACGAGCTAAACAGTAATCTGCGGAGTGATAATCTTTTACGGCCATGATTACGCGGTGCGATCGTCATTTACGGCCGATATAACGTGAAGTGCGATCATCATTTGCAGCCTGTATCACGTAGTGTGATCGTCAAATACAGCCGTGATTACGCAATGCGGTCGTCATTTACAGCCGATATCACGTGGTCCGATCGTCTGTTTCGGCGGATAGCAGGCACGATCGTTTTTATAAAGTGCGGTACGATCGTCATTTATGGCCAAAGGCACATGTTGCGATCATCAATCACGGTAACTTTCGCGTGGTTCAGTCATATAATATGTTAATGGCGCATCGTCCATCAGTAGTCTTTTACGGCTGATATTAAGTGGCGTGAACGTCAATTACGGCCGATTTTACGCGATCCGGCCATTATTTACGTTGGGAAATGAAAACGAGAGATCAAGGCCTAGGACCCTTGAGATTAGCCAATGTGCTACAAGGGGAAAAGAAACAAAGATACAAAGAAACAAAGATGCTGGTATCCCCTTAACGCATATCGCATACTCAAAATGAAGCTACGTTGGGCCATGTTCATCAAGTCTTTTTGACACACATCCCCCATCAATAGTTGGTGGGGGGGGGGCAAATCAACTCAAGCCTATGGGCGCCGCACATCTTAATCAGGCCCTGTGTAGGCCTATAACATCAGTTCTTTTATAGAGGCATAGATTATCTTTTTTTGTAGTTTTGATTACAACAGTATTTTTTCTGCTTTTATTGCCTTTTTAAATTTTTTTGAGAACTAAAATATTCTTGTACCTTTTTAAAAAAATATTTTTAATACCTTCCAATATTTGATTGTTTTTTTTTATTGGTTTCAAGGGTGAAATTCAGCGTTTAAGATCCATTTTGCAAGAGGCTTCTTCGAAAGCAGATTTGATAAATCATCGAATAAAGGATCAAGCGAAAAAAGTGGAGAAGACTGAGTCGAAAGTAAAAGAAGTCAGAAGAGAATTGGCCACGACAAAGGAAAACGCCAGTCAAACATGTGACGAAGAGGTTGAAACAGATCGGTAAGCTAAGTTTATCATAAACCATAAAAAAGTTATTGAAAAAAGGATTTTTGAACAAAAGTTGAACAAAACTAGTAGATAAAGATAAAACGCATGTAATAGTTTTAAAATAAAGCGTATAGGCTTCCACAGTCGTCCACGAGACGTAATGGTGATTTATTCTGGGCTTGTCCGTGTTGTTGTTACAAAGTTTTTGCCTTGTCCCCGTTTCGGAGACGTTGCAGTCGTCCATCTTCAGGGCAACAACTCGCGTGTTTGTAGCGCACACACAAACTACTGTAGGGACAGTAGGGCAGTCTGTGGCAAAGTTTACATAGGCCTGACTCGGCAGTGTTTTCCCTTTTTTTCAAAGTTAATCGAGACATTACTGGGCTGTATTATTTTCCGCAGGGCAATGAGTGAGAAGGGATGGTGGCAAGTGAACCTTCCCAGAATTTTGTTAGTCCCTTGACCTGCTGGTATTTAAACAACATGCTCTAAGCCAGAAGAAATCAATATACATCTGGTTTTTAAATGTTACATTTTTGTCTGATTGTTGCATATCTCTGGTTAACAGACTTAAAACATAGTTTACTCCATACACACTAAACATTACTTATACTCAAACTTCACTCATCGTAAAAGTTCTTATTTTTAAGTTGTTCCTTTTATTCTTTAATCCAGTGGTCTGCTAGATTATGTGTCACTTGATTTCATCTGGCAATGCAGATTTTTTATATGGTACACTCCACGCAAATCTTTCCTTTCCATATCAAAAAGGTTTCCTCTAATTTAAATTGGAATCATGACCTGTAATATATTATTATATTACTCATTTAATTTTGACTGTTGATGTAACCTACATAACGAGCTCAAACTTATAGAGCCTACTTATATCATATTCACTCAATGTCAAACTAAATTGATGGGATATCTATTGATATCCCATCAATATCTCTCTATGTGTTTGAGCTCATTATGTATATCAACAGTCAAAATTAAATGACCCATGACCCTAGGCAAAAAGCACAGTATTCTAAGTATTATAGGCTAGCTCTTTTTGAAAAAAAGCTCTGTTTATGGGCCTAAAATACTACCCATATTTTAGGTTTTGCCGAAATGTGTAACAGAAATAGTCATTATTAGTAAATTCAGAAACTTCTTAAACATTTGTTGTTGCATCACAATTTCTATGAAATGGACAGATTGCTGGACCACATGAAACACTGTAACCCCTCCGGTAATCTCTTGAAACAAGCTATTACATAACCTGAGACCACAAATACATCCACCTTAACCTAACCTTGAGAAAGTCTTATACAGATATTGTTTTTCAATGAGAGAATTATAGCCTCACAGTTGGACGCCATTCTGAGAAGGTGCTTATACGCTTCTTTTTGTAAATATTAAATTTTATAACATTGAATATGTAATCTTATATATTGCACTGACTTGGGTCTCAGTTTAATTTCTGATGTCCACAAGTTCAGTCAATTCTAGGCATTGCTCATTTAATAATCTTATCTCAGGGTCGCTTTTTTAATATTAATTAGAACTTTAAAAGTATTTAAAATAAGAACAAAAGTTAAGTTTTGAAATTAAGACTTTTTATTACAAATACTTTATATAAGTGATTGTGAACAAGATATCAAAAAATTGTTGCAGTGTTAAATTTAAATTAATGAACAAATTCTGTACTAAACATGAAATGACCCTTAGGTACAATGATTGGTGAAAGTCCACTTAGCTTTTCACTCTACTTCCCGATGATTGCCCGCTGATCTGTGGTCGGTGGTCCAGTGCTGTCGGCTTGGTGATGGTGATGTCTGCGTCCCCATCGAGTCTCGGATAAAAGTTCGTTGTCGCCGTTTTCACGTACCGATGTTTAATGTTCATTTCTCACGTCACGTGCTTATACTGGGTCGCGGATCGTTAATTTCAATACTTATTGATGCCACTTATTGTTTTGAATTTACAATAGTTCATTTTCTTCCAAATAAACGCCTCAACTGTTCGTAATCCCTACATACAGCGGAAAACACGAAGAACTGGGTTGAAATATGTATAAATACTGTCACACGTCCCTACACCATAACTCTCGACAAGCGATATGTACATCACTCACAGGGTCTCGGCCCCGGTGGCTAGTGCAGGCGCGCCTATGTGGTCGGTGACGAGCGTGTGTCCACCCCGCAATACTGCTCTGCTCAGACTGTTATACGTCCCTACGCCCCTGGGGCTCGGTCTCGACTGTCGTCCACCCCGCACGGGTGCTCTGCTCTGAACTGCCTCCTGTGCCGCGGTCCTCCGGGGTAATGCTAAAAACCACGTGACTACCCTCGGCCAATGAGATTCGTTTCTTAGGGACCACGCTTTATACCCCGCTCAGTACCTCCGCGGTCTTATTGTTACTGTCTCCCTCCCCTCTGATGAATCATCGTTTTTCTTGTCTTAACTGGAAAGTATTTTAGCCGTTGGACGTTACAAATAAATCTCAACTGCCTTGCTGACTTTATATTTTAATACTAATTTACGTTGTTTTAATTGAATGAATTTGATTATTACGAAGTTATTATTTAATTACTACTTGGGTTTTCGACCCACCACAGATACCCCCTTGAATTTTGAAGAAAATTGTCAAAATTTTATGAAAAATTCAATTGTCCTTTCACCATTCATTGTCCTTTTACAATAATCATCTTAAACTAAACAATTCCTTACAAATCCAACACATATTTAAAAATCAAATACAATACCCTTCATCAACATAAAATACATATACCCTCTTACAACTAACAATACATCATTTTTTCAAATGTCCAAAACATCTCCTTGATGGAAAAGTCCAAATCACATTCCTGAAGAACGTCCACACGATACACTCACTACTAAATATCTATAGTGTCCATCCTTAACAATAATCCTTATATAACTACCTAACCTCGGGTTTCAGTGGCACTTATCCTAACGACCTACTTTTTTACCCGACCAGAATCATCAGACTCCCACTACTACTTCAAGTTGAAAAATTTTAAAATCTAAAAAAAATTTTATATTTTTATATATATATTTTTATATATATATAATTTTCATTTACTATACACTTTGTAAGAGTATCACGTGACCCTTAATTATTCTTAATCAACACATCTTATTAATATCATCAAACACTTTCATCTTAAACAGCTAACAAGAAACAAGTTATAACAATACTCAATACATCTTAAAATACCTTACATTTTATAAACCCTTCTATTTTACACAAATCTACCTACTCAACCACTATATTGGTACATTTATATCCTCCTGATTGTCTACTATCGTCTTGTCATTATTTTTTATGACGTTGCATTTACATATCATGACTCTCGTCCACAATTGCGCCTCAACATTGTAGTGAGATTACCAGCTACTTATTTTTTACTTAGCATAGCTCATCCCTACTTGCAAGTCATCATAGATCTCCTCAACATTTTGTTTGAATTGTCAATTTATTTTATTTTCATTATTTCCTATCAGACAATCGAATTCCACTAACACCATTAATTGTTATCCCACCATTCCTCAAACAATACTTCAATATTTTCATGAGACTATTTGTCTCCAAAACTATTTATTATAGTTTATTCCCACATCTGAATTATCAATGATCCCTAAATACTTTATTCAAACTGTCAGTTTATATTATTTTACTATTTCCTAGCAGACAGTTGAACATCTATCAACTTATTACAAACTATTTTACTAACTAATCATTTATTCGTCGTACTCAAACAAACTATCCCACGGTGAGGTCTGACTCACCTAAACAATGACTCATTTCCCGTCAGCTGAAAAACATCTGGGCCGTAGCTCGCATTTTGTAATCGCACAACGCGATTGTCTGTGCGTCTAAATGTTTACACGGAACATCTGCGCGTATCTACATCCTGTCTCACGAACTCCCTGTTCACCAAACTGTTTGGCTTGAGAATCTTAAAACTATCTAGTGTCTAGATTTCGTCTTGTCCGGTTTATGTTAAGAAACAATTTTATCTTTCCAGTTGTCATACATTATAATACGTTCAGTTAGCTCTTCTATATTTAAATCATTTATTTATTACGTTATATTTCCAAGTTACTTACTCTTATTACTTTACTTTTAATATAAACCTCCTTACTACTACTAATGGATCATATATATTTCAAATAAAGTTGTTTCTTTTGTCCACCAATATGATTCACGATAAAATCGTTCCGCATACGGTTCGTATCTTGATTTGATTCGTTTAAGGGCACGAACAAACATCGTACTCAACAAATAAGAGCCCAATTAGAGCGAACTGTAATACCAGGACGACTCATTTTTAAAAATTATTATTCGCGGTTTTACTTCATTTTATTCGCTCATCCAAATATATAAACTTGTTATTCTAACTCCGATCGATATCAGCTGAGCGCTCCGCGCCCGCCGGTGTGCGTGAGTGCACGTCTGTGTGAGTGCGCGTCCTAAAAATAGCCTTGTTGCTTCAGAATGTAGGTCAACATATATTTTGTTCGAGTCTTCCTTATTCATTACGCGTTTAACTGCACAAAAATTAATATAAGTTTTCTTTCGCTGTGAGCGTCTAGTATTTAAGTTTAATAATCTGTTACTTAATCTTGCTTCGAAACTATCTGACAATACTTAAAAATGTTCAATACTCAGCTATACTTTATTTTACTACTACCTTGACCAGTTCTTAACTTGTTAACATTTTTTATTATCTATCCTAACTCTTGCTACTTCATGTTAAATACTAGGCTTATTTTCCCCTTCCTCACTACACTCGTCATTCTTGGTGTTACACTGTTGACACCTCCTTCTACTCCTTTCAAATCTACGATTGTTTAGTACACACTTATTTTTGTTAGATACATAATTCCCTGAAGGCCTCGCCTTATCACCCCGACATACTATACTTCTTTTGTGTTTACGGCTATATGATACACTCTGATTAGGTCGATAATTACCTGACGGACTCCCTTTATCACCTTTGCATTTGATACTTCCTAATGTACCCCTAAACTTAGAAACTTCCTTATCTACTTCATTTCGCACATTTGCTACCTCAATTCTACCGCCTATTAATCTTTCTGCTACCTCAATTCTACCGCCTACTATTCTTTCTTCTACTTTCATCACGTACTTATATACTTCCTCTACTTTCACCGTATACTGTGATACCTCTATTATTAACTGCGTTACTACTTCTGCCTTAAACTTCTTTTTCCACCTCCCTCGTTCTACTTCAAAACCTGACTTAAACTTGTAACATTCATTTTTACGTTTACTAAGTTTACCAGCAATCTCACCACAATGTTGGTCTATTTTATTAGTAATCTCAACATTGAGTGCCTCTACATTACTCTTCACCCCCTGTCCTATATTATTTTCCTCACTACTCTTAAGAGTACATACTTCTCCTCTCACAACTTTTACTTTATTAGTAAGAGCGGCAGCGTCACTAGCTACTTGCTTAGTAACAGACTGATAATACTCTGAAACTTTATCAAATTTCTCGTCAATTGCCTTAAACATATCCTCTTTCTGTTCGTCAAAATTTTTATTCATCTGGTCCTTAAAACTTTGTAACATCGCCATCAAGTCAGATAACTGTGGCTGTTTGACTACATTATTCCCTACTACTTCTACATTACCTGGTTTATTTATACCAGACAACAACTGATCACCCCCCATATTTATACCTTTTACATTGTCTCCCATTTTAATCATTAACACTCCTATCTTATCACTACCATTATCTTCCGCCCTAACTTGTACCATTTTTTACGTCTTAGCCTACGCCACAGAACCCTTACATCACTATCTATACTTAAATATAACATCCTAACCTTTGACATTTTAACTTTTTCAAAAAATTTACTTTCACAAAAATTTTACTTTATTTAAAAATACTAAGTTCTTTTGATAATTTATTACAAATAAATTATCGCCGCGAGTTGGGGGCCATTATGAGAAAGTCTTATACAGATATTGTTTTTCAATGAGAGAATTATAGCCTCACAGTTGGACGCCATTCTGAGAAGGTGCTTATACGCTTCTTTTTGTAAATATTAAATTTTATAACATTGAATATGTAATCTTATATATTGCACTGACTTGGGTCTCAGTTTAATTTCTGATGTCCACAAGTTCAGTCAATTCTAGGCATTGCTCATTTAATAATCTTATCTCAGGGTCGCTTTTTTAATATTAATTAGAACTTAAAAAGTATTTAAAATAAGAACAAAAGTTAAGTTTTGAAATTAAGACTTTTTATTACAAATACTTTATATAAGTGATTGTGAACAAGATATCAAAAAATTGTTGCAGTGTTAAATTTAAATTAATGAACAAATTCTATACTAAACATGAAATGACCCTTAGGTACAATGATTGGTGAAAGTCCACTTAGCTTTTCACTCTACTTCCCGATGATTGCCCGCTGATCTGTGGCCGGTGGTCCAGTGCTGTCGGCTTGTGATGGTGATGTCTGCGTCCCCATCGAGTCTCGGATAAAAGTTCGTTGTCGCCGTTTTCACGTACCGATGTTTAATGTTCATTTCTCACGTCACGTGCTTATACTGGGTCGCGGATCGTTAATTTCAATACTTATTGATGCCACTTATTGTTTTGAATTTACAATAGTTCATTTTCTTCCAAACAAACGCCTCAACTGTTCGTAATCCCTACATACAGCGGAAAACACGAAGAACTGGGTTGAAATATGTATAAATACTGTCACACGTCCCTACACCATAACTCTCGACAAGCGATATGTACATCACTCACAGGGTCTCGGCCCCGGTGGCTAGTGCAGGCGCGCCTATGTGGTCGGTGACGAGCGTGTGTCCACCCCGCAATACTGCTCTGCTCAGACTGTTATACGTCCCTACGCCCCTGGGGCTCGGTCTCGACTGTCGTCCACCCCGCACGGGTGCTCTGCTCTGAACTGCCTCCTGTGCCGCGGTCCTCCGGGGTAATGCTAAAAACCACGTGACTACCCTCGGCCAATGAGATTCGTTTCTTAGGGACCACGCTTTATACCCCGCTCAGTACCTCCGCGGTCTTATTGTTACTGTCTCCCTCCCCTCTGATGAATCATCGTTTTTCTTGTCTTAACTGGAAAGTATTTTAGCCGTTGGACGTTACAAATAAATCTCAACTGCCTTGCTGACTTTATATTTTAATACTAATTTACGTTGTTTTAATTGAATGAATTTGATTATTACGAAGTTATTATTTAATTACTACTTGGGTTTTCGACCCACCACACCTAACCTAACAACCTTAGGTGGCCAACGATTGTGATTGGCACTTTGACCTGTCCAAGGCACTTTGCTTTCTTAAACCTAACTTTCCAAAAACCTAAGGAGGGTACTGTGGTTTGCTTTATTGAATTCAGACTGACTGTAGAAAGGAGCCATTTCTTTACTACGACTAGTTCTAAAATACATGTATATAGATTGGACAAGAGATAGGGAAGACGAGGCTTTTTTGTGTCATGTAAACTGCTTTGTAATAGCTGTAGTGGTTAAACTGGCTTGGGCAGTAGGCTACCCAGCCAATAGTGGTTGAACTGGCTTGGGCAGTAGGCTACTCAGCCAATAGTGGTTAAACTGGCTTGGGCAGTAGGCTACCTAGCCAATAGTGGTTAAACTGGCTTGGGCAGTAGGCTACCTAGCCAATAGTGGCTAAACTGGCTTGGGCAGTAGGCTACCTAGCCAATAGTGGTTAAACTGGCTTGGGCAGTAGGCTACATAGCCAATAGTGGTTAAACTGGCTTGGGCAGTAGGCTACATAGCCAATAGTGGTTAAACTGGCTTGGGCAGTAGGCTACCTAGCCAATAGTGGTTAAACTGGCTTGGGCAGTAGGCTACCTAGCCAATTATCTTATTTTCAGTTGTATGACAGTTTTAAAAGTCCAGCTATAATTGATACAAATTTAAAATGTGTTCAAAACGTCTTCCAGGTCCAGGGATGAAATTGAGAAGGAACTGAACGCAGTCAAAACTTATTTGAGAAGTCTAGAAGATAGATTAGGCGGGTCAGTTGAAGTGCTCCAAGACAATTTGAGGAAAAGGCAGCACGCATTTGATGCCGTTACAAACGATTTGAACGAGATTAGGAGATTGATGAAGGTACCACAACTGGTCATTTTGAAAATTACATTTTTTAATGTTTTGCCTTTCAATAGATTTAACTTTGAGACGGTGATATTGCCGTAAAACAATGCATTTTTATGTTTGCTCCTACCTAGATAAGCCAATTCAACATTTTCATACGATATAGTTCTTGCAGCAGACCTGCACAATGTTTTAGTAAGAATGAGTCAATTCCAAATGTCGATTCTCAGGCATAGAATCATCATCAAGAATCGATAGCCTAAAGTCGAATCTGATTCTATGGATTCCAGATCATCAGTATACACCACCAAACTTCGATAAATATTTGAGGGCGACTCGCCCTCCTTTTAAAGAACTTAAAGGCAAATAATTAATCCAGAAAACAAACCTACCTCTTTCGATGACAATTTAAATTATTGTTTCAGAAACAACTTTTAGCCATTCAAGAGAGGAGGACCAAACAAAACAGGCTGCAGCGCATTATGATGAGTTCAGCCAAACACAATTTTCAAATCGCTCTGAAGGAACGGAATTTTGAGGTAAGTTTATCAAGTATCTCGCCTTCTGGTTATTTTATATTATTTACATGGTTTAAACATATTGTTTCACACACAGTTGTAAGAACACAGGTTACAGGACAGAACACAGGCAGATAGTTAAATCCAGATGACCAGCATTCGCAAGATAGTATAGTCAAGATTCGGTGAGATTATCTGAAACTTATGTCGCAGGCTTGTTTTTGTGTGGTCAGTTTTGGCTGTAGTGATGTTCTTAGAGAATGGTGTATCTAATAATTAGTTACTGAGGGAAAAAATACATTAAATACCTGAATACCACAAGAGCCTTAGTATAATTGTGCATAAAATGAGGTGGTGTCCGTGGTCATGTATAATCCAGTCTAACTTAAAAACTGTAGGTTGTTTATATGGGCTCTGGATTGCCGTTTTAGGGCTCTGCCACACAGGTTTTCAAACTTACAATGTTATTCTTACAGGCATTTGTTTGAATGGTATTTTTAAAACATCTGGGTTTTTGCAGCTGCCAGATCCGTGTGTGAAGAACGGGGCTTTCTGTACAAATAACAAAAGTGCAGGAAATAATTTTCTTTTTATTTGCAATTTGACAAGAATAAACTTTATGATAATAAAATATCACCTTCGATAATGCAATATCATAGTTGTAGCCACCGTCTTGTTATGCATGCATGTAATGGTATTGCCTCTGAGAAATAAAATAATCACCAACACCACAGTTCTTATTTGGTATTGTCTCTTGAAAGGTCAAAAAAATAACGGTTTTATTTTCTTAAAAATACTTATTTTGAATATAAAGTAGACCATATCTACAAAATATGTTTGTAATATAATTGTACAAAGGTTAGAACTTCACTACTTTTATCCTTTAAACTGTTCGCAATATATGTATCTTCTTTGTAGCGCTTATCATAATAGGCTTACCTGGGACCAAACTTGCGACTAATCATGTCTTGAGTTGTGAAGTCAGCGATAGAGAGCCCACAATCAAACATAGCTAACTCAAGTTTGATATAAATAGTCTTGAGCTAAAGTTTGTGGTTATCCCCTTATTTCATTCCCCTTATTTTTACTACGCATGTACCAGATAATTTTTTGTTTGTTTTTTATTTGTGAAATCTTTTTGAGGAAAAAAGTTCACATTAACATCTCATATTAGTGGTATCTGAGAGGAATTCTTCTACCGAGTACAGACACCTTTCAATCAGAATAGTGTTCACCCTGGCTATGTATTCCAGGTGCTAGGGAAGACCATTATACAGTCATAGAGCAGAGTAGTTTACTACCCTTTTCAAGTAGTTTGTTGCCCTTTTCAAGTAGTGTCAATCTATGGAGAGGATAGACCACGTTACACTCGTCATGTATGTTGTACGGATGTCTAGCAATATCCTCTTCAAAGAGATGGAAGTTGGTTTTAAAGAAGGATAAAACTTCAATAATATAAATTAGAGATGTGCGAGTACAGGTTTTTTAAGTCGAGTCGAGTAAATGGCAAAAGATTTGAATCTCGAGTTCGAGTCGAGTATACAAATAAAAAACACATAGGTCGAGTTAAATTGGACCAAAACAGTGTATAGGGTTCCATTTATAAATGTTGTTATTAAAATATACTTTTCTAGTCACTATGCCCTGAAAATAACAATAGTAAATCAAATAAATGGATTCCTGCTTCATTGGAAAAAGATAAGTACATTTATATGAAAATAAATCATACCAAAGTTATTGCCTAACATTTTGCCATGAAGGTAAAATACTTTTAATATTTTGGTATTAATAACCTATATGGTATTAATTAACAGTTTCATTAAAAAATTATTTAAGTTTTTTATTTTACTTCCTATTTTTTATTTATCCTACGTTTTATTGTATATTATGTTTAGGCCTAAGCTACATCTTTCTACGAATGGAGGAAATAAAATTACATTTAGGCCTAAAAGTTAAAATAAACTTTATGTTAATATTTAAAAGGCCTATTTCATGGTAAAGCATTTACCTACTTACTTACACACAATATATATTGACTAACATATCTTAGCATTAATTTTAACACTAATAGTCCTAATAAGAACAATCAGTTAGTAAAAACATGAAGATACTATGTTTGAAAGTGCCCGGCAAATCAATTGATAAAATTGAAGCCATGTCTTACATAGAGTTTCAAAACATTAAGAATGATTTAAAAAAATCATTAATGAAACTTAAACAAAGCCTAAACAAATCACTTGTCTTTAAAATCAGCTCAATGCCAAAGGACAATAGTTGAGCCTAAAATTAATGGATGGAATTTTGTTGAGTCTCTTTTGACTCAATTTCAATTACTATGGAACAAAAAACAAGCACAAACGTCTTATACTTACCTATTAGATTTCATACAGATTTGTTTTTGTTATTTTAATTTTTTTTATAAAGTTAGGTTAACCTAAAAGTGGATTATGACTATACAGGCAGTGTTCATACAACTCAATCTGAAGGTCCTGGTAAATCTTCCTTTTTGGTGTAAAGAGTAGGCTAACACAAATTTATAAGCAACAACTTACTTATTTATTAATAAAACACTAAAATTCACATCACAACTAACTCTTAACACCTCAAATGCGTTGACACTCAATTTGAATTTACAGACGACGCGCGGCCGTGGACGATCCGTGGTAGCGCAGGTAAACGGCGGGAGTAAACTCGCTCTAAGTCTTTGAGTTTCAGTAAAACCTTGAGTTTCAGAGCCGAACTCGGCTCGAACTCAAAATGTTGAGTACTCGCACATCTCTAATATAAATATTTTGGAGAGTGAGAAGATTCAGTGGCTGAAAAAAAGGTTTACAACACGCTTGTTAACCAGCTCCACACAAAATACTAATTCTTTTTTCAAGTCTAAATACTTTCAAGATCTCACTAGACGATCTCCACCAACCGATTGCATATATCATTCTACTTTATACAGCATTCTACTTTATACTTTAAATTTGCAGGATACGAGTTTAGTAAATCTTATGGATAGTTTTTTACTAACTATAGGTATTGATTCAGCTATTTTAATTCAGGGTAAGCTGGAGTTTGACGTGGCGAACGAGACATTGGAGATCAAGGTTTCCCGGCCGCAACACAATGTGCACGGACAGTCTGAGAAGCGGCTGGACACGTCGTCTCTGTCGGGCGGCGAGAAGAGCTACTCGACGGTGTGCTTCATCATGGCGCTGTGGCACGAGATAGAGTTGCCATTCCACTTCATGGATGAGTTCGATGTCTTCATGGTGAGTTGCTTCTTAGACACTGCACGATTTATAATAGTGGACAAGAGAGTTGACAGTGGGCTGTAGCCAATAGCATGGTTATATCCTGTCACTGTTGCCATAAAAAAATATCACTCGTATGTTATTCCGATCAGCTGATGTGTTGGTTTGGCAATGCAGCACTTCTACTGTTGGCTGGTTGATCTCGGTTGATAGTCCAGCAAGCCACGCCTTCAACTGTCAACTTTTGTCCGCTGGAATTGAAGTGTATCTGTGAAAGAGTTTGATTTTGACTTTTAATAGGGATTTATCAGAATGATCCACGAGTTTTTTTCCATAAGTATTTGAATTGTGTAAAATACAGTATTTATTTGTAAAGATATTTCTGTTTCATATGATGTCTGTTGACGTAAAGATAATCGTGCTGGCTTTAAAAATATTTATTGTAGAATGAATTCTACTTTTAGTTCACAAATCGCTAGTGGTTCATTCTCGAGGTTCTTGATTCTTGGGTGAAAAGCAGACTGTAGTCTGATCTCGAAGACATTTATTTATTTATTTAGCCATTAAAATATTAAGTTTTAAATAGCAACCCTTTTAGTATTGGCAAATAAACCACATTTAAAGTTAGCCGAAAATAGTAGTTGGAATGGGTAATGTCCGCAGGAAAAGACAATGGTTATTCTAAAAAAAATTATATTACAGTAATTAAATTCTAAATTAGGTTTATCGAGTTCCAAATCCAAATTGATGTTCATTAAAAACCTTTATCCTTTGCAGTGATGGTCAGTAGGGTTCACTGAAAAAACCATAAAATATTTAAAGTGCTCATGGAAATTACAGTGGAAGCTCTCTTAACCGACCTCGGATCAACCGCCCATCGGATTAACCGACCGTCTTCCAAGAACAGACAAACTTCCGCCGCGGCAGCTAATGTCGTGATATTGTTCCGCAAAAACTTTCAGGTTGCAAAAGGTCGATTACATTTTTCTGTAGAAAGTCATATTCATTCAGTTGCTCTCAATATGTTTACCATACTTAAAAAGTGTGATTATTTTGAACACTTATTGTGACTGTTCCGCTATTATTCGGTTTTTTAAACGACCTTTTTCGCAATCCGACCATGGCCCGGTCCCATAGGGGTCGGTTAAGAGAGCTTCTACTGTAAAAGCTATAAAATTCTATTTAACCCAGTTGAATTATCCTAATTTAAGCGGTTGCTATGCAAAAGGTGGAGTAGTTTTGATTTTCAAGTATGTTATATGTATCATATGTATCAACCCCATGGTGAAAAATCCAAATCAAGTTTTCGACCTCGTAGCCCTTGTAAGTTTTCCGCCATCTTGAAAAATCGTCTAAAAACTGTACTTTTTTACTATTTCCTTAATAACTCACTTACAGTGTGTCGTAGACAAAAACACCTTCTTATCATTCTTAAAGATTATAAAATTCCCTACAAGAATCAAATATGATATTGGACAATACGACTAAAAGAAGTGAAGAATCGTAGGCACTAAATCAGTGCAAAAATGTACAAAAAGATTTTAAAAAAACTAGATTTCATCTCATTTCAGTTCAACTAACTAATTTTCCTTAAGGTGTAGAGTAAAATGTGTATGGAGTTAATTTGCAGAAAACAAAATCTCCTACAAGTTACATATAAAGTAATGTAACATATGTCCAACAGCTGCATAAAATTAAATGGTTCAAATTTAAATAAAAAGTTGAAACATTGTAAAGTATCATTTAAACCCGGATTTATTGAACACACCTTATTATTGATTTCTTTTAAGGTTGTATATGTGTTATTTATGCTTCTTACGGGATGTAATAAAAGACGTCTTACAACACTTAAGATATATTTACACTTATACTGATTCACATACATACGGTAAACATATATAAAAGATGAAACATATATAAAACATCATTGGCCTGATGATGACTGGTGTGACTGGTCGAAATCGATAGCCTAGTACCATCTTTTATATATGTTTACCGTCTGTATGTGAATCAGTATAAGTGTAAATATATCTTAAGTGTTGTAAGACGTCTTTTATTACATCCCGTAAGTAATAACAACACGTAATATGCTAATAAAAAAGTTGTTTATGCTTCTTAGATGATATTATGTTGCATACTGCGTTTGAACTTCTAACTTTGACATATTAAGAAAAAGTATGTTAAAGTACGTTAAGTATGTTAAGTTAAAGTTAGGATAGTATTTTTGGTCCGTACAACTACGAAATCACTATATAGTGAAAGGTAAGCTGTAAACCCATTCTCTTATTCCTTAAGTTTCCTTCAAACTTTGGTCGAATCTAGGCAAGAACCGTGTTGAACTAATTTTATAACTCAAATAATCACGGTGCGCGGCATTGTTCCGAAAATGCACGGCTCCGAAAGGCAATACTTCGAGATAAATTGGTAATTTCAAAGGCATTGGTCCGAAATGCATAACTCCGAAAAGCATTACTCCGAAAATGCACTGTTCCGAAAATTTTTTCGGAGTAATGCTTTCGTAGCAGTGCATTTCGGATTACTGCTTTTCGGAGTTATGCAATTGCGGTACATTTTCATTTGGAGGGGTCAAAGGGGTCAGGAGGATTTGAAATGGCAGCATTGGCTAATGAAAAGAGACGAACTTGCTCCACCCACGAATGTTGACACGCAGGATCTTCGTCATATCCATAATGAGGCCTAAATTGGCTTATTGATGGAGGTACCAATAAATTCCTAATTGCTTGTATTATCCTATAACATTACTGTGCTTACTTATGTGTGTGTGTGTTAATTATTTAACAAACAATCTTACATATTATTAGTGTTTTTTTTTTGTTTTTTTTTTTTTTAAGAGAATGCCTCCGTTAATTCTGAACCGATTTTGACAATTGAGGTATCAAAATGTTTCCTTATTATTAGTTGTGGAGAAAGGTATTTTTTTTTTTTTTTTCGTTTTTAAGGACATAAACCGCCCTAAAAGTTATATTTTTTCTATAAAATTATCATAGGGAATAAAGTTAGCATAATTGAAGCTGTTAATATTGTTAATACTGTTAATACTATTAAGGCTTGGACTACACGAGCGTACAAAACGCCGCCTATTATCCGTGCCGAAATGTGACGTGGACTACACGATGCCGACTGTCAGCAGTGGATTGACCTCGTTGCTTCCACGAGATCTGGACTACACGCGCGTACTCAACACTGCCGATTGTACGAAACTCAAGGAAGGGGAGGGGCGGGTTATGCCGAACCATGACTATTGTTTCGGAACATTACCTTTTGGAGTAGTGCATTTCGGAGCAGTACATTTCGGAGTAGTGCATTTCGGAGTAGTGCATTTCGGAGCAGTGCATTTCAGAGCGATAAAATCAAGAGTGTGGCATTGTTCCAAAAATGCATAACTCCGAAAGGCATTACTCCGAAAACTGACCTTTTGTCCGAAATGCGTTACCCCGAAAAGCATTGCTCCGAAAATGCACAGCTCCGAAAGCAGTATTCCGAAATGCACTGTTCCGAAAATATTTTCGGAGTGATGCCTATTGGAGCTACGCATTTTCGGAGCAATGGCTCTAAAATAATCAGCCATAATAAAATGAGCGGCAGAGAACTACCGTTCCACACTACACCAATCCATATAGTTAATTTTTGCTTTTCTATATTCGGGAAAGGCAATGATGCTACTTTAAAAAATATTTTAAACATCAGTTAATCATTGTGGAATTATCGTATATTTAATCTTAACAAATATATTGTCTTCTTCAGCGACATAATTCTAGACAACATTGGCTTTAGATTGTATCGGAGATAAAATAAAAACTATGACCAGAATACAGAAACTGACGGTCTCTGAAGACTCCAATAATTTTTTTTAAAATTATCAAATCAAATCAAAAAAATCTTTATTCATAAAATACATGTTATGTACATTGAATAGTGTCATCAATACTTAAGAATAGAACTTAAGACTAAAAATAAATAATGAAAAACAAAATCAATTGTAAATACATGAGGGGGTGGAAAAGTACTCCTCCAGAGAATATAAAGCTTTGTCAATCAAATAACTTTTTACTTTGTTTTTAAATTTCTTAAGGTTTTCCTCATTTTTTATATTGCTGGGTAGATGTTTCAAAAACCTTAATCCCACATAGGATGGTTTTTTTTCATAATACTTTAATTTATGTTGTGAAGTGATAATAAATTTTTTATTCCTAGTATTATATGGATGACAGATAACTTCTGTGCTTTTTATATTATTTTTTGCAATGATAATAGTCTCAAAAATATATTGCCCATATACTGTTAAAATCTTTAATTCTTTAAATTTATCGTTTGTTGTTTCATTGTAATCTAGCTTCATTATGATTCTAATTGCTCTCTTTTGCTGTTTAAGAATACCATCCATATTTGCCTTTGTTGTTGAACCATAAAGGCTTATACCATAAGATAAATGAGAGTGGATATTCGCAAAATATATATTTTTCAATGTTTTTTGGTTACAAAAAAATGACATTCTATAAAGAGAATAAATTCCTGAACTTAATGTTGATAGTAATTTATCTACATGTTTATTCCAGTTTAAATTTTGGTCTATTGTTAGGCCTAGAAACTGTGTGCTACTTTTATTTTCTATTTCTTGTGAGTTGTACATAATAATTGGTTCAGTTATCTGCTTGTTTTGATGGGTTTTAAATATTATAAAATTAGTTTTTTGAGCATTCAGCTTTAATTTTTGCTGCTGCAAGAAACTTCCAATGTTTTCTAGTTCAATAAAACTCAGGATTTCAACTTGTTGAACAGTATTAGCTGATACTTTAAGATTTGTATCGTCTGCATAAAAACAAAGATTATTTTGTGGTAAACACGCAAGTGAGTTTCCTGCATCATTAATGTAGCAGAGAAACAAAAGAGGACCTAAAATCGATCCCTGTGGGACACCACATTTCACATTTTCAGTTTCTGAGAAAAACTTTAAAACTCTGTTGTCATGTGTTTTGTGCGAAATTTCTACAAATTGACATCGATTGTGGAGGTATGACTGAAACCATTTTATTGATCTCTTGGATATGCCTAACATTAGCAATTTATTTATCAGTTGAGAGTGGTTGACACTATCAAATGCCTTTGATAGGTCCATGAAAATTCCAGTTGTGTATTCTCCTTTGTCTACTGATTCAATTATAGATTCTATGAATGATACTGCTGCAGTAATTGCAGATTTCCCAGGTCTAAAACCATGCTGATAATCATTTAATAATTTTGACTCTTCTAAGTACCTTAATAACTGATTGCTAACAATTTTCTCATAAATTTTTGATATTACTGGAAGGAGGGAAATCGGGCGGTAGTTTGACACAGTTTCTAGATCATCTTTCTTATGGATTGGTATAATTTTAGATTTTTTCAACTGATTAGGGAAAATTCCCGAAACAAAAGATGAATTTATTAAGTGGCTTAAAATTTGACTTAAATATTCTTTGACATATTTTATAACTTTTATAGGAATGTCATCATATCCTGAAGAGTTTTTGTTTTTTATTGAGCTAATTATCTTTTCCACCTCCCTTGCATCAACAAATTCAAAATTAAAGCCTTTTTTAATACCTTGCTCACTTTTATTATTAATACTATCATTTTTATCTTTGCAGTTAAACTTACTAATATCCTCAGCTACATTGACAAAATATTCATTAAATACATTTGATATAGTTCTAGGGTTAGTTATGCTACGGTTTCCCTTTTGCAAGCAGATATTTTTAGTTTTATTTTCATTCCTTTTACCTACTTCCGAGTTTATAATCCTCCAGACTGTTTTTTGTATATTTTCAGATTTCTGTATCATATTTTCAAAATAATTTGTTTTAGCTTGAGCTACTTTTATCTTATAATTTAGTTTTTTTTGTTTCATATCTTGAGTCAAAATACGGTTTTTGTTTCCCCGAATTTGTAATGTCAATTGCATTAATTCTTTTTTTTCATTTTTCAGATCATCTGAAATCCAATTTTGTTTACATTTTTTTTCAGTTACTGTTGTCTTAGGGAATGATATATCAAAATAAAATTTAAATGTGTTGTAAAACTCATCATATTTTTTATTAACAGGGGCCATATAAACATTTTCCCAAATTTCATATTTTAAAAGCCTTTTAAATAAATTCAGGTTTTGATCTGAAAACTTACGAGTTGTACGTTTTACTGGTTTTTGATTTTCATTTTTGAGTTTTTTGTTTTTAATGTGAAGCAGTTGTCCATCATGATCTGATAGGCAAGTTATTATCCCCTCAACAGTCAGTGTGGAATCATTACAATTTTTTACAATATAATTATCAATTGCTGATTTCGAATTTTCTGTCACTCTAGTTGGGAAGTTTACAAGATACCTCATGTCATGATTTTTTAATGTCCGTTTTAATAGTTTATGATCGTTGTCATTTTTTAGAACATTAATGTTTAAATCCCCTCCTAGAACTATATGTTTAAATTTTTTGGAAAAATAATCAACTAATACACTTAACCTATCTAAAAATACTTCACAATTTGAATTAGGTGATCTATACACTCCTATAGCTAACATTTTAAATTCATCAATTACATAGCTACAAGCACAAAACTCAAATTGTTTTTCCTCAAGCAACATATCAGACAAAGATTTAGGTACGTTCACCCGCTTCCAATTTAAACCTTGTTGGCAAAATATTATGACTCCTCCTTTTGAAGTAGTTTCTCTGCAGTAAAAACTGTTTATTTCATACTGTTGTATGTTAAGCCTATTAATTTCATGAGTTTTCATATCATGTTCTGTCAGTATGACAATTTGAGGTCTTAACTCGTCTAAAATGATTATTAATGGCTCAATTCTTGAAGCTAGATGTTGTATGTTTTGATGGAAAATTTTCAGTAAATTAGTTTCTTTTGATACTTTTTTATTTGATTCAGTGCCGCCATTGTGTTTAAATTGGAAACGGGAGTCATGCTGCTGTGATGTGTTGTTGTGTGCTGTGGCATGTTCAGTGGTACAATATGTAGTGGTGTTATGTGTGGAGTGTTGAGTTCTGAGATCTTCTCTTGTTGGAAGGTATTGAATGTTTTGGTGAAATAATCTAACTTTGGATTTTGCTCCCGAATTAGTTGTTGGATTAACCAAACAGTCTGTTGTCTTTACATTAAATTTGTTATTACTGATAACATTAGGATTACTACCATTGTTACAACAATACAAAGAGGCATTGGGCACAATGCTATCAGACAGAATTTGAGATTGATTAACATTTATACATAGCCCTCTAGAGGCTTGGTTTGCACTAAAAAATTTGATACTTCCTTCTGGTTTTGACCACACGTTATAATTTCACTGACACTATCACTCCCACTTATGCTTTGAGATTCCACTACACTGTCGTTTTTGTTGAAAGATAGCCTTGTGTGGTGGAGAGGAGGAAAGTCTTCCATAGATGAGCAGTTGACTGACGGTGTGAAACAGGCAGATGTTGAGGAACCGGATGATGTGGGACCCGATGTGGACCATGCTGATGCTGTGGCGCCGGCTGATGTATTCGTCTGGCAGTTGTGGGAGATAGCATTGCACAGACTTTTCATAAAGTCAACATAGGAGAGTCCACTTCTCAGCTTGCCAGTAGAACCCTCATCATATGTTATAATGTGAACAGTAGCTCCGGTGTGTTGTTGAAAATCAACTATATTAGTGGCAAAATTACTAGGTGAGATTTTGTCCCTGTTACAACCCATAGTCGGACATACAAAGTATTTCAATCCTCTTCTCTTGAAGTCAACGGTTAGGTGTTCAAAGGCAAGATTATAGTCCATTAAGTCTGGTTTATCAAATAAATTAGGCTTAGTAACTAGTCCGTAAACTGTTGCACCATTAGTCAACTTTTGGTAAGTCAGAGACTGAGTCAGCGAACTTGAAGGTTTACCGAAAGTTTCTTTAAATATTGTTGCCACTCCAGCACTCATATTTTTCTCATCGTGAAGGTCGGCCGATATACAGTGGGCGAACGCTACTTCTTTATTATTACAGAATCGCTTGATAGCGTCTTTAAAGTTACCTTCAGTGATTTGGATTTTTCCTTCCAAAAACATACGAGAGCTAACATCATTGACATCGGGTAGTCTTGTAGTAGGTCTAGGTGGTAAGGGAACAGAATCTCGGTTGCCTTTATTGATGTCCCTTAAAATATCAGTAATTATATAAGACAGTTTTTTCTTTCCTCGATAATTTAGATGGAGGCCATGGGTGGTAAAATGAAACCTATTTAGGACGTCCAAGTCAATTAGATAAATATTACTTAACCTAACTGTCAATTCCCTTATATAATTATTTACACTAATTATGTCACTGTGGATTGGGTCACTGTAGTGGATATCATAACGCTGAGGAACTGTTGATATGCACACTGCCTGTTTTTCACCAAGAGTTCTTAATTCATCCTCTAGTTTACTATAAAACACCTCAGTAGACTTATTTGACATGTTGTTCGTCATTAAAATATACGATAATTTTACAATGTTTAATTGATAACTAAAATATTTCTAAAGTAGCATTATTGCCTTTGCCAAGTATAGACGAGCACAAAGATCAACAGGATGGATTGGTGTAGTTTGGAACGGTAGTTCTCTGCCGCTCATTACGGCTGATTATTTGAGTTATAAAATTAATTCAACACGGCTCTTGCCTAGATTCCGGCAAAGTTTGAAGGAACCTTAAGGAATAAGCGAACGAGTTTTAATATTTTTACAGCTTACCTTTCATTATAAAGTGATTTTGTAGTTGTATGGACCAAAAATATTACCCTAACTTAATTTCAACATTAACTATTTAACTTAACATACTTAATGTACTTTAACATACTTTTTCTTAATATGTCAAAGTTAGAAGTAACTTTGTTTCAAACGCAGTATGCAACATAATATCATCTAAGAAGCATAAATAACACATATTCAACCTTAAAAGAAATCAATAATAAGGTGCGTTCAATAAAACCGGGTTTAAATGATACTTTATAATGTTTCAACTTTTTATTTAAATTTGAATCCTTTAATTGTATGCAGCTGTTGGACATATGTTACATTACTTTATATGTAACTTGTAGGAGATTTTGTTTTCTGCAAATTAACTCCATACACATTTTACTCTACACCTTAAGGAAAATTAGTTAGTTGAGCGGAAATGAGATAAAGTCCAGTTTTTTTTTTATCTTTTTGTACATTTTTGTACTGATTTAATGCCTATGATTCTTCACTTCTTTTAGTCGTATTGTCCAATATCATATTTGATTCTTGTAGGGAATTTTATAATCTTTAAGAATTATGAGAAGGTGTTTTGTCTACGAAAGACTGTAAGCGAGTTAGTAAGGAAATAGTAAAAAGTACATTTTTTAGAAGATTTTTTCAAGATGGCGGAAAACGCACGAGGGCTACGAGGTCGAAAACTTGATTTGGATTTTTCACTAAGGGATTGATACATATAACATACTTGAAAATCAAAATTACTCCACCTTTTGCATGGCAAGGCTACAATTCTACTGGACTAATTGTTTGAATTGAAGCAAAAGTTATTGGCTACTAAAATGCTATGTCAGTGAGTTGGACATGTTACTGGTGCCTTAGATGTTAGGTTTTAGGGATTAGGAGACGTGAGGATTCTCTCTTGGGTCTCCAGTTTGAATGACTCGCACAAGCCTTGGCACATGGTAATTGACTAGTGAATGGCACTAAACTTCTCGACATTAGGTTCTCCACAAAAAATTAAACTTGTTACGACATTGCTTAGGGGCTGTACATATATTACGTCACGCCTCCCCGGGGGGAGGGGGTGTGCACATCGTGAGAGACCATGACATGGTGGAGGGGGGGGTTTAAGAGCTACGTGACGTGTCACGATTAATGGCGTTAAGGTTTGCGAAGTCGTCAGTTACAATGACGAAATACCATACGCCACAATCCAATTGTTAATAAGTATGACGTGACAGGGGGAGGGGGGAGTAATGAGCAGCGTGACAGAGCATGACACAGGAGGGGAGGGGGTCAAAAGGGCTGAATATAGCGTGACGTAATTTATGTATGGCCCCTTAAAACAGCCCATCAATATCCTGTATTTTGTGGTGTATCCTCCATAATGTGAAAAAATTACAATAATTTTAGATTATTGGTGTGTAAAACATTCTATAAAATTATTTTATCCTACTATAGTTGTTTTGAAAACCAACTCCAGTGTTTTCCATATATGTATTCAAGAAAATCGCCCAAAAATAAAAGCCCATTTTGTTTGTTTAATTGGTGGATTTTTGTTTTGTGATATGATAGTTTTGTGTAGACTCTGCAATGACAAGTATTTTGTAACCTTTTTTTACCTGGAATCGTCTGTTGTTGACAGGACGGAATCAACCGCAAGGCCGTGATAGACATGTTGCTCGGCCATGCGAACAACATCAACCAACAGTTTGTCTTCCTCACACCACTGGATGCCAGCTCCATACCTCGTAGTGAGGAAATAACCATCCACAGGTTAGTCGGTCGTCTTTATCCACCAGTTTGAGTTCTGTTGAATGAAGATCTGGTTAGATATGAAGTGCTTTACAGCAAATACCGGGTGTCCAAACGTGTGTAGAGCGAAAAATAATTAATATTTTTTTGTGGGGTTCGATGTTTTGTGAAACACATGATGTAAAGTTTGTTTGTTCGTACTGCACAGTTTCTACTTCTTTACTTCATTCCATAAGTAAACATAAGTTCATTTCATTTATAACATTTTTTGTGAAATGAAAGCGAGGTGGGTTTACTACAAGATAGTAACAAGTTTGAGTTTGAAGGAATTTTGCTTATTGAACAGGGAACCGTTTTTGATGTTTTATTTATCAGAAACGTTATAAGTAGTGCCACAACTTCTGACTGCTTGTTTGTCTGTTTTGCTTAAAGGCCTAACATAATATATTTAACTAGTTTTAGTAGCCTAATACTTTTTTCTGCTATGATGAAGTTTTTAACAACTTCAAAACATTGCCTGTCAGCGCTCTGCCCCAAGGTTTATCAAAGGTCTTTTGTCAACATTATGTGGATAATTTAAACGTCTCATGTCAGAGAGCTTTTCTCTTTTTTATTCTCCCATTATACAATTCAAAGTTTACTTTATTACAATTCGCTCACAGCTTTTATAGATGATTATGTTTTTGAGGGAATTGTTGTTACTAATAATATTTGCCTACCAATTTTGATGCTGATTGTTTTAATTTGTAGGTTGGAGGCCCCAAGACAGTAAGTCGATTTGGAGTGGCTGTCAAAGTGATTTGGACCATGGCTGTAAAGAACTATTATATGTCCATCCAGTGATTTGTAACTAGTATTGTATGTTTGTCCAACCAGTGATTTATTTATAACCAGTATTGATATATTATAATATTCAAGTGCCTTTCTTCTACAAGAAATGTGTGAAAGGGAAGAGTTTTACCTGTTAAGAGGATGATGGAGACAGTGGCTGTATTGCATTTATTATGAGAAAAATGCGAGTGATATCTCAAATTAAATGTCCCTCAAATGTATATTTTTTTGGTTAGCAATTTTTTTTAATAAGTAGTCTATATCTCTAAAATTTATTGTTATTGATTTTGTTTACGTTTTTCTGTCAAACTTAAACAAATACTTCACCAATAATATACAAAATTTTATCAAGCTTAAAAAATTAGCTTTGAAAACATTTGGTAAAATTGTAGCAAAAACATACTATATTTAGAGACGTCATGTCAAGTGAAAATCGACTGGGAAGTTGTCACTTGTTAGCCTACGATCAGCTGGCGTGTTGCAAAAACTGACCCTCTTTCCGGCGCGAAGTAATACACACTTCTTGTTGGGCGCTTTAAATGAAAAAAAAATTAACAAAACATGTAAAGTATTATTCAGACGAGTTATTCTAGTTGCCATTCTGCTTCACTCTCGTGGATATCCCCGAAGTGTAATTTAGGATTCAAATTCAATCCCGAACACAGTAGGGTTAGCAGGGTAGGTTTAGCTTGGCATAACTTTTAACCCATTGGCTTACCTGAAATTTGCCACCTGACAAACCGTTCAGTTTCCTAAGAAAAATTACATAAATGTGGACTGTCACTATAGCAACAATTATTGCTCAATTTACTTAATTTTGCACTAATCTTTAGAGCAATAAATTATCTACAAGAATAAAATACTTTTGACAGCATTTATGTATGGTGAATATTATATATATAGTTTATAAAAAACATTAATTTTAAAAGGAGTTACATGTAAAAAACAAAAAAAATGTTTCAGCCCAACAACTATTATGTACTTGTAGGTTATTTATTTTTTTACGTGAAAATAAAAAATGTTAGTGATACATTTATTTATAACATATTTTTTTTAGTGAGACCTAGATATAACATATTTTCCAAAATCATATTTTTCCGAAATTTGACTAAGTTTCCCAAGTATGGGCATATGCATAAAAAATAAATACAAACAAAAAATGAAAACAAATTAAAACAACAAATAAACAAAAAATTAAAAATTAAAAAATAAAAAAAATATTTTTTTTATAAAAAAGTGCTATCCCGAGTATACTCGGGGTTGCACGTCCGGGCTAGTTTCGGCGGCCACGAGTATACTTGGGGTTGTGAGCCAATGGGTTAATACCGTAGGTGTGTAACACCGTTGGCAGTGCAATATATCATTTGGTTAGTTCAAGTTTCACCGTAACTTACGACTGTCCAGCAGCACCTTGTGACTCCAACGTCCTCTTAAAGAATAAAGAAGATTTTAAATGGGCATGTAAACTTAAGTAGGCCTTTTGTAGTTGTTTGTATCTTTAATTATCTTATTTACAAAAAGGATTAATGTAAATAGACAACTTTTGTTATTTTGAAATATTCCTGCAAACTGATTTTAGTTCCTTTGTACGATAACAACATTAGAGTTTTTGTTGAAAACGTAATACAAGAAATGTCTTAAGTTATTTTATAAGATAAAAAGTTAATAAGTTATTTTGAAATATTCCTGCAAACTGATTTTAGTTCCTTTGTATGACAACAACACTAGAGTTTTTGTTGAAACGTAATACAAGAAATGTCTTAAGTTATTTTATAAGATGATTGGTTGAATAAAATTATATTGTTTTTCTCAGATAGTTTATTTATTCATTGAATTATTTTAACAACCTCATAGCAATTCCGCTTAGATTGTCTGTCCAACGCAAGTTGACAATCGCAGTCCACCACTTTAAGAGACTGCTTCACCTTCAAGTTTGGCATAAGGCTAAGCTATATTTTACACTTTACCACACAATCTAGGATGAAGTTTATATACAAAATATATAACATTTCTGTATTATAAATACTTCAGTCCCTTCTTTCTTATGGATAGGATGTTTATCAGACTACAGTAGAGTCCTGCTATTCCGAACCAATTGGGACCCTGTTCAGTTTAGTGGGAATTCGGAATAGGAGGATTTCATGAATAAAATCAACATATTAACTTGATAACCCTTTGCACTCCAGTGTCCTATGTATCTGATGTCGCTTTTTTTGCCAAAAACTCTGCTGATCAATTTATCGGACGTTTGGAAAATGTATGAAAAACTCCGACATCCAATATTTTCTACGTCAGCGAAATAATCTTATTGGCTTTATAAACCAATGTAATCCAAATTTGGCTTTATAATTCAAATGCGCTCTACCTTTGTGAAACATGAAAGCCAAATAATCGTGTCGGTATTGATATACTCTATGCCGTTTTTTTTTTTTTTTCTTTATGAGTTGTTTTGTTGAGATTATACGCATCATGTGTTTTGGTATCTGTAAGAATCAGATGATCTGCTAATTTTGTTGATTACACCAACGAGTTAAATATATCTCGTTGGTTTATTTTTTGTTATTATTTCAAGTTGTAGGTTATGTTTAGAAGAGTATAGTCCAGTTTATATCTTTTCTAAAATGAGTGACAGTGTCATTTCTTCTGACGAAGGACTTTTTAATCACCTACTTCATCCTTTCATTTCCTTGTTTTTCTAGATAAGTACATGACAATTTGAGCGCATGAAATAAATAAGGAATTTGGAAACAGCAAATTCTCTGATAGTATTTATTTTGAACTTCTTTTTGTAACAATAAATGTACGTCTTTTCACCAAAAAACTAATGTCTTCATAATTTTTCCTATTTTAGCGAATTTCCCCTATAGGGAAGAAGCTATTACCGTAGGTCTCATGGTAGATTTAAGCCCGAGACCATGACAATTTTTTTTTTTTAGGTCCCCAGATGACTAAAACACTATTCGTTCAAATTTATATACATGTATATATATATGTGTCCGTGAATGCGATAACTTGAGTAAAAAACGTCCGATTTCGATGAAATTTGGCTCAAATGTGTACAGTGACATTTATGACTTTAAGTTTGAAAACCAGAAAAATCAGGTCGTGGGAAGGGGGGTTTGTGGGGGTTTTAAATTTTCCAAAAATCAGTTTTTTGCATTTTTTACCCTAAAATTTTTAAAACACTTAATTTTGGTTTAGACCATGTTATAGAGCTTAAAAAAACAAATAATATGGTATTTTGAATTATTAAGCTAGGTTAAGTGGTTGCGGAGAAAATCCAAAAAAACCTGCTCATAAAATCTCCTATGTTAATCTTATGGGAAAAAGGTTTTTGGCTTTTCCTAAGTTAATTTTAATGTAAACTTCACATTTGCTTTTACCAATCAACTCAGCTCCACAAAACAATCATTTTGGTGTTTAAATTGTGATTCTACGTCCAACAGTTGCAGAGATATTCAAAGTGCTAAACACAGTACGTTGTCCAATGTTATCCTTATGGAGAATAAATAAAATTTGATATCTCCATTATTAATGAATGTATATTGATGAAACTTGGCACGTGGGGTCACGTAGTACTGGTATATTGATATTTGCACAAAAAATTGATTTTTTGTTGATTATCCCCGCAGTATATATATCCTTTTTACTTTCTCCCCCTATACATAGTACGTATAGGGACGCATAGTACGTATTGTTTTCGTAAAAATTTTCGAATTTGAGTTGTTAGTGGAAATATTCGTTTTGGTGCTCCCTGAACCCAAAAAAGTGGTTTTTACGTGATGTCTGTCTGTGTGGATGTGTACAGAGAGCTAGAGCCCTAACCAATAGGCCGATTTTTATGAAATTTGGTATGTATGTACTAATCCACGATATCTCCAGGCGTTTTTTCATTTTTAGAATTTTTGATTTTTGAGGGTAATTACCCCCCAAAAACCGCAAAAACATGAAAAATCAAAATTTCTCAAAAACTGCTCTAACGATTTTGTTTAAACTTTAGTCGTTTGTAGAACTTAAGTTTTCCAACAAAATGACACCACCCGCATTTATGTAAAAATTCGGGTTCAGAAATTACAGGACTTAAAACATCAAAAATTCAGTTTTTTTAATTTTTCATAAAAAACATAAATATACAAATATATTACTATTCACTATTAATAAGAGCTCACAAAACTAAATAACTTAGTATTTTGAATTACTATTCTATGATTGCTGGTTGCGGAGAAAATTGAAATTTTCATTTTGCGGTAAACACAGTAAGTTGTCCAATGTTATTCTTATGGGGAATACAAAAATTACTATTTCTCTCTTATTTACTGATCAGTTTCATTCAAACTTGATATGCTTGTCAAGTTAGCATTGACCAACAGAGGAAATTTGAAATATGTTGCCCCTTAATAATCCTGGGGGGGAATAGGGGGCATTTCCCCTCTTAAAACTACGTGTGTAGCAATGGATTCTGTAGTGCCTCCAAAACAGGGATTTGGGTGGATGTTTTTGAAAACAATTTATTTACAAGATTTTCTGTACATTCGACCGTGCTTTGTATTTTATATTTAGTAAATAAAAAGTAATTTATTCATTAAAGTTGGGCTAAAAGGGAGAAAGTATGTGTCAGTTTCCTGATATCGTTTATTATTGTTGCAATAAATGATCTGTCACGTAATGTACCTGTTGACTGTGTAATTTACGCAGACGACACAACAATTTTTGCAAGTGATAAAGACCTAAATAGGCTTTCTCAAATAATACATGATTCACAGGATGTTGTTTTGGACTGGTTTTCTGCAAATAAATTAATGAGTTTAAGAATTCGGTTTAAGCTTTTGGTTTTCACCACTGAGGTGATAAGTTTAAACAAATGTTGGAATTATTAGAGACAAGTTAATAAAAACAACCGAGATGCAAATGTTATTGATATTCCTCACTTAAATTATAATAGAAGATAATACTTAAGTCACAATTCTAATTTATTAGATTCACAATTAATTCAAAACCAGCTTTTTTTAAAAAAATATAGGCATATTATCATTTTAAATCAACCTTGTGTAATACAGGAAAAGTTCATACAATATTTTAGCCTTTCTCCAAGAGATGGCGCCGTCATCGATAACGTTTACCTTGTTGTATACATTGCCTTTGCTAAGTAAGCCTCACCTCAGTCTTAGCAAAGACAATTTTAAATAGTTTTGTAGTGTTGCTATAAATCTCACTATAGTATTTAGGCTGCTTAGAACAATAATAATTGAAGGCGTTATCTAAAGTAGCATTGCCACCAGTTCATTCGTTAAATAACTGTGGCGTTGACAATGTTGTACCTCGCCGCAAATCGCTTAGAGTAGGCAATCGGCAGTACACATTTGTTGGGATGTTGCGTCTGCCAAGTTTAAGGCACTAAGAATATTCGTCGTAGCCTAATGTAAAGAACAACCAGACATTGCAAATGTTGGTCACAATGTAAAGTTAGCAATTTATTATTTTTAATTAAGAGTCTTCATCACCGGACGCCATCTCAGAGCTGTGTTCCACAAGACCAATGTTAACTTTGTGCCTCCGTTACTCCTCACCTGATCGTCACATACAATTTATTTTGCTGTTAATTTGTATCGTCAGAGTGAAATACAATTTGATTTCTGATTTTTTTTACGAATTAAGGAGAAAATGAACTTACTTACTTACTGCCATGGCCA
The DNA here is from genome assembly GCA_963675035.1 of Allygus modestus. Classification (NCBI taxonomy): domain Eukaryota; kingdom Metazoa; phylum Arthropoda; class Insecta; order Hemiptera; family Cicadellidae; genus Allygus; species Allygus modestus. Next base: position 407,686,617 of record OY776112.1, read on the forward strand.
TTTGTACCCCAGTCGGTACTTGGCCTCAGCAACACAGCGCCTCCATCCGTCTCTATCTCCAGCAACCTCTTCTACGATCCCCATTCGCCTCATGTCTTGTTGGACCTGGTTCCACCATCTTGTTTTTGGTCTTACTCTTGGTCTTCTTCCCTCAAGAGTTCCCTTCAAAATGTTCTTCAGGTTTGACTCTTCATCGCTTCTTAATGTGTCCTGTCCATCTCAGTCTCCTACTTCTTATCTCTCCTACAATGTCCGCATTTTTATACATCTCTCTTATTTCCTGGTTATGTCTTGTCCTCCACTCTCTATTGTCTTGCGTTGGGCCAAAGATTTTTCTCAATACCTTGTTTTCAAAGACTATTATATTTCTTTCTTCTTTTTTGTTAAGTATCCAGGTTTCTGAGCCATATAAAATTACTGGTCGGATTATGGTTTTATATAAACGCAGTTTTGTTGTGTGGGATAATAATTTTGAGCTCATTAATTTATTGCAGGCATATTGGTTTATTTGCCGCATTTAGCCTATTCTGTATTTCTAAGTCTTCTCTATTTTGTCCTGTCATTACTGTACCCAAGTATGAAAATGAATCTACTCTTTTAAAGGAGTGATTCCCAACTTCAAGACAATCTTCTTCCCTATGGTCTGCTTGTTCCCTGCCTACTATCATATATTTGGTCTTGGAGTCATTAATTTTAAGTCCTACTTTTTCGGTGTTTGACACTAGAATCTTTGTGAGGTCTATTAAATCCTGTTTGTTTTTTGCCATTAAAACTAAATCATCCGCAAAAGCTAAAATGTTCATGGTTTTTCCAATGTTTATTCCAATGCTCGAGTCTTTTATTTTTTGTAGTGATTCTTCCAGGGCTATATTAAATAATGTGGGGGAGAGTCCATCGCCTTGTCTAAGGAGAAAATGTACAGTAATATAATTAAAAACAAAAGAATTTATTATGAAACTGTAATGGCTAAATTAAGGAAATCAAAAGTCATTCCCTTGATAACTACTACACCTTTATTTTGACACCAAACGAATGTTTTGTGACAATCGGGATGGCGTCTGGCAACTTCCGGTGATGAAGACTCTTAAGAAATGTAAAGTAACATTTTGTTAGGTGTCGATATTTTCAAGCTAACATATATTCGATATATAACGCTATTTTGGAACAACGTCCGAATTTTCCTCAGGGCTTCGCCCTTTTGGCAGTTTAAATGTCCATTTATGGCAGACTTAAGTTGTATTTGGTCGGATGATTATAAAGGGTGTTTCAAGTAAGGAGTCTCCAACAATCCAATATTTTATCCTAATTTACCTGAGCTTGTTGGTTGGCTGGGGAAACGTTAAAAATTATAGGCGGCGCGGTCCGTTTTATGATACACACGTGATTGCCGCCTCCTCTAGACATTTTCACACCAATGCCTTTTTTATTGCAGGCAGTCTGTCCGTCCGACTTTAATCCGACAATCAGAAAGACGAAGAACGGCGTGATAAATAAGGGATATTCAGGTCGGACCGAGGCGCGAAGCTTCAGTATAGGCCATAAACACTGCTTTGGGGGGGAGGGGGGAGGCACTACGGCGGAGAGCGTAATTTGTGACTATAATCTGAACCAGGTGTGGAATTCTTTAAACTATTACAGCGGATAAGCGGGGGCGTGATCGTGCAGCAATAACTGGCCCCAACGAGGCGTCGGTATTGGGCGAGATGCGAGATAGTTGCTGGGGCGAGTTGCTTTATTTTTGGGAAATAACAGCTTCACAAGTTGCCCGGCATTTTTTGTAAAAAAAAACATAATGTGCCCGCGGCCATTTTTTAAAATTTATTGAAGAAGCTTAAAAAATAGACAGTTTCCGATTTTTTATGTATTTTAAAATCGATGCCAAATACCTCTTATCATTGACCATAAATACCTCAGTATATATAGTCAGTGATCTTACTCGTAATCACTATATCAAAAACAACATTGACTATGAAGCTTAAATTTGGCATGATGGTTCATCTTATGCTGTGGATTGCATTGTGTATTAAGGCTGGGTTTTGCGAAATTCCCTCGGGGCATGGGTTATCAAATTTCCCATGTCATTCTTATGGACACTGAACCTATTTGGCTGGATGGTAGCATAAACGGATGTTACGTTTTCGAAAAGCTAATATTCCAGGGTAAAAAATCCTACTCCCGTCCCGCAAATATTGTAGGGCTCCGCCTCCATGACTTTTTTACTCATGTATGTTCCTGGCTTACTAAAATTACCGAACTGGTTGAGCTAAAATTTCTCATGAAGGTAGTTTTTATATATGGGTTCCGGACAGGAATATTCAAGTTTCAAAAATCCTTTTGGGCCCTCTCTCATACTAGCAGCTAACAAATCACACGAACCACTGGAAGCGGAGACTTTGCCATCCGAAGGAAGCCGAACTTGTCCGATGACGAACGAACTATCCGAAACAGAGGCTTTATTATGAGAAAACAGTGAAATGTAGTATTTTCAAATGTAAACAGAGGAAACCTACTTATATTCTAAAAAATTACGCTACGTTTACGAAAAAATGATAGTAAAATAACCTAACCTAACTCCGCAGAGCGCTGTATGGCGGCTCTTTTATTTGTAAAATATTACAAAAATGGGTTTGTGTAAAATAACAAAAAATTGGTACCTCAAAAAGTAAACATGAAAAGGTAAAATTGAACCTGGGACCGCATGATCGTGAATCCAGTGTCATATCCATTAGACTACCTTAGCGTATCGAACTAAGTAAAAGCATAGAATAAATGTATTCTATGGTAAAAGTTACAATTCATCAAGCAGCAGACGGCGCTGTGATTTTAAAATTTGCCACGGGTAGCGCTCGGTGTGATTTCAAACTTTTACTTGCCAGCGCTCCCGTAGGAAATGTCTCCGGTTCCAGTGGTTCGTGTGACTTTTTAGCTGCTAGTCTCTCATATTATATATCTAGTTAGTGAATTTCCTTTGGAAAGTGAACTATTAGCATGACCCGCACGGTGAAACTTAAGCCCGGGACCACCATAGAAGTTCCTAACGTGACCCTCTGAACACGTTTTGGGGAATCGTTCAAAATTGTATATATATATAAATATATGTGTGTGTTTGCACTCTAGCGGTCGCATTTTTTGTCCGATGTACTTCAAATTTGGTAGGGACGTTCCTTTCTGTGATCAGTTGGACAAGTTCGTTGGGCAAAACAATTGGAAAACTCTAAACCCCTTTTTTGGGGATTAATCTTTAAAATTTCGAGTTTTTGGGCCCAAAAAGGGTCATAAAAGCCCCAGATGTAAAATCAATGCATGTACAAAGATGGGAATTAGAGAGGCGAAAGTTTTAAGCCCTCTCTCGTCATTCTAGCATAAATATTTTCCGAGTTATTAAAGAAAATGTGTATCGACCAAACACAGTACGTTGTCTTATGGGGGTTTTACACTAGAAAATTCCTTTGTTAGAGTACTTTTATCATCCCCAGCAACCTCTATAATGCGCAAAATTGTATTCCCAGCTTTGCAAGTAAATGAAACCAGGAGTATCAGAACAGCCAAAAAATCAATGTTTTCAGATTTCAACACAAATTGGACAAATGTATGTTTTTCCACTTATTTCGAGTTTTACAAGTTTTTATGTGGAAATTCACTTCCCTCACGTCAGCGTGCTGCATGCGAACTCGTTTATTGTTACCATGGAAACATTTGGATTTTTAATATCGATAATAACAAAACACTAGCAGCACACACAAGTAACTTTACTTTAAATTCTGTTTAAATTTTAAGTTTACGCGGGTGCCGCAACGGGTATTCTAGTAAGTTATAATCATACGTAAAGACATTTGTTTAATAGTGTCCGGACAGTGAAACCATGCACTAAATTGGTCAATATTCTGTTACTGAGTAAGGAACCGGGGACAGAATTATGCGTTGTTTGTAGTTAAAAAACATACTGAGATGAGAACGAGAATGGCTTCAACATCACATGCAATAGGCAGTCAATTATAAAATACCTTATAGTTATTAAGGGGCTCCAGCCACACAAAATTCCGCGTGTTACTTCAAAGCATTCAAAGCCCATCCCCTCCTCAACGTAGTATGCTATAGCATTGATTTGTGGCTCATTTTAAAGAGCAAAAAACTAATGATTTCGGTGAGGATAATTTCGATATTAGTTTGGTTAAATGTAAAAATATACGTTTAAAATACTATTAAACCCTAAAGTTACATCTAAAGCCGAGATATTTTAGTCTCACATATTTCGCCACAGTTGGAGACGTAACCTTCAGCCACTCTCCAAGCGCATCGCAGCAGCTATTCCTAAACCGTGTTAGCGAGCCGCAAAAACGTGTAATGATATGTTGCGCACGATCGAATCTCGATCACTCGCGTCCTGCCTGATGTTCTCATGGTCAGGCAAAGCGGAGACTTGCCTCCGAACTAGGCAAAGACAACTGGAACTGCAAACTGGGGGCAACGTCCGGGGACTAGACATATCTGGCGATGCAGCCAGAAAGGATTATTGTTTCGAAGTGACTACGTACATGTCCAACGTAAGGGCAAATTCACATCGCTACCGCTTAGGTTAGGTTACGTTAGTTTAGGTTATGTTAGGTTACGTTAGTTTAGGTTAGGAGGTTTTCTGGCTCTCAATATGTTTTAAAAATCACAGGAAAAGTAAAGTATGGTGCATCATTTGGAACGGACGTGAACAGTAGTGGCCCACGTCGGACATGTACGTAGCCTCTGCCTTATTGTTTTTCCCTTCCAGTATCAATCGTAATAACATACACTGTATTTTTAGTGAATTTCCTTTGGAAAGTGAACTATTAGCATGACCCGCACGGTGAAACTTAAGCCCGGGATCACCATAGAAGTTCCTAACGTGACCCCCTGAACACGTTTTGGGGGGTCGTTCAAAATTTTATATATATATATATATGTATATATATATATATATATATATATGTGTGTGTGTGTGTGTGTGTGTGTGTATGCACTCTAGCGGTCGCATTTTTTGTCCGATTAACTTCAAATTTGGTAGGGACGTTCCTTTCTATAATCTGTTGGACAAGTTCGTTGGGCAAAACAATCGGGAAACTCTAAACCCATTTTTTGGGGATTAATATTTCAAATTTCGAGTTTTTGGGCCCAAAAAGGGTCAGAAAAGCCCCAGATGTAAAATCATTGCATGTGAAAAGATGGGAATTAAAAAGGCGAAAGTTTTAAGCCCTCTCTCGTCATTCTAGCATAAATATTTACTGAGTTATTAAAGAAAATGTGTATCGGCTGAACACAGTACGTTGTCTTATGGGGGTTTCACACTAGAAAGCCTGCTATTCCTTTGTTAGAGTACTTTTATTATCCCCAGCAACCTCACGCTTACTTTCAAGCCTGTCTGGACCTTCTCCTAACCTTATAATGCGCAAAATTGTATTCCCAGCTTTGCAAGTAAATGAAACCAGGAGTATCAGAACAGCCAAAAAATCAATGTTTTCAGATTTCAATAAAAATTGGACAAATGTATGTTTTTACACCGATTTTGAGTTTTAAAAGTTTTTATGTGGAAATTCACTTCCCTCACGTCAGCGTGCTGCGTGCAAACTCGTTTCCCTTTTCAGGACGAAAATGTTTGGCGCTATTCCTCAAATGCACGGTATTCACAGGACTAACCTATATATATAAATTAAGATATATTCTAAAACATCTCGGGAAGTTTCGTAAATTTGATAACGCTGGGAATGGTGAGAGGAGCGATGGAGAACTGTTGATGGAATATTGACCATCCAGCAATAACACACTGAATAACAATCTGAGTGGACATTTGCCGTCATAGAATAATCCTTTGAATGCCAATGGACGGTTATGTCTGCTAAAGTATCTGTTGCTCGAAACATGTGTGACGCACAACACACATAAATACCCACAAACACATAAATACATATCGTGGGCGTAATGTTTGGTACTATATAGGCGACGGCGATCATTCCGTTATGAGCAGTATCTGCGTCTGTCATGTGGTGGACTAAAACGTTACCAACTCGTCCAGGGCTCTACCTCCTTCTCCAATGAGACCCCTCCTCAACGGAATATCCTAAATCGTCGAGTTATAGCTCATCTATACAAATATATCTAGTGATTTAAATGAGCAGAATTTTGACATTACAAATAATTAACTCAGTACCTGGGGGCCGAGCTTTGCTCGGGGGAAGGCCAGTCAGTTTGTTTAGATGACTTGGAGTAATATTTCACCACTTCCCCCTACTGATAATCAGATTTGTATAACTCATTTGCCTCGTTTCTACATTTTTAAGGTCACTTCAGTGTTATTTAAACCTCGATGTCCCTTTGATTCATTTTACTACTCTATATGTAATCTTAACTCAAATCTTTTAATCTCTGCTCTCAGGAAACCACATGTTAATTAATGATCATAAACAACATGAGTATTACTTTGATAGTTCCCTGGTTGATTATGAACAGCTGTTACAATTATTTTGTTTTGATTTGAAACTCCACAAGCCCAATGTTAATTTTTTAACTTTTCCTTTTTTTTGTTTACATTATTTGATTTTTCCTGGGGATGAGGCCTGCCTAGAACTTATTTTTATCCCAGAAATGAGTTATTTCAAACATTTGTAGGAAATCGTTGGAGCCGTTTTTGAGATCGGTGACGCAAACATACAAGCAAACCTTACTCATATTAGAGTATAGGATAACAACAGTCGCAAATTTGAATATATTGAAATTTAATTTAACAATTATTATTTTCACTGAAATCACTTTTTTAAATGAATCAACGTTTTCGAACATCCCTTTGAAGAGGAACGGAATTTGAAAGTTAGCATTTGCCTTAAGGGAAAAGTAGGTGGAAACACGAAATGTTACGCGATTGGAGCCCCCTCTTAAGGGACCACACACATATTACGTAACGCATTTTTTCGTCACTTCAGACCCCCTCCCTCCCCCATGTAACGCACCGTAACGCCTGACCATATCTCCCACCCCCTTATGTGTTACGTAACTCAAACGTAGGCTTTAAAACAGCTTACACATTTAAACATAGTTTTATTAGCAATTTAGAATGTGGATTTCAATGAATCATTAAACTTTAAAAGACTTTTTTTAACAACATTTTTTAATAAATTGTTCTAAGCAAAATATATACAAACAAACAAGACTGTTACTAATGATCCTAAACATCAAAATAAACTATCTCAATAGAACGGGAGTGCACCAGCTCTTAGGGATAATATTTGTGAGTTACGTAACGATCCAAACCCCCCTCCCACCACCAAATAACGCAGCATAACGCTACGCCATACCCCCTCCCCCCTTAAGTGCGTTACGTAATATGTGTATGGCCTCTAAATACTTACTGGTCCGATCGATGTATCCATGACCATCTGATGGATATATTGCATCTGGTAGTCTAATTATGGCTGAGCTGTCTCTAAGGAGATATCCTACGGCCAGAGCCGGATCGCTGGTACTTGGATCGAGAGTGGTATATATACAATTCGTCGGAATTTACCTGTCCAAGGTAGAGTTGAATTAACACTCAAAAATTCGAGGATGGGTTATGCAGAAGTGGGTGGGGTGGGGAGCAACAGTCCCAACACGAAGATCTGATGTCCACGGTCGGCCTGCTGTAATTGGCCGCGGGTCTCTAGATCTCAGATAAACCTGACAATTTGTTGGACGGGTTTGCCGGCGGAGACTTCACACCTCACGTCTGACCCACGGATAACATCGGCCTTGGACTTGTTGGAATCGTCTCGCCCTCCAGCGGCGGATGAACCCACGCTCGCATGAGATACGAAGAGGTCGATGAGGATTCCACAAGTTGGAACATACCAGAAAGTCAACAGAAGAGGTGTGTGTTGCTTTTGAAAGCTAAAGTTGAGAGGGGGTTCCAGCCACAAAACATTTGGCGTTCCTACCTGCATATGGCTGTTGTTATCCTTCAGGCTCTCCTCCTCGACGGATTATCTATCTATCTATAATATTGTAAAGAAGAGGTGGTTTCCGTCTGTCTGTCTGATGTTCCGGGTAAACGCAAAAACTACTGAACCGACTGGGCTGAAACTGTACACAAAGGTAGATCTTGAACCCATGCAACACATAGTCCTATTCACTTCCTTAAAATCCCCTCGGGCGACGCCCCGAGAACGTCCTAAGTTTAGGGGGAGAAAGTAAAATCAATGTTTGTTCGTCTGTCCGTTCGTATTTTATGCGCTTCCATACCGTTCATCCGATTGCTTTGAAATTTTGCATAGTAGTAACACAGGTTAACCCTGGGAAGGTTATAGGCCATTAACCGAAGTCCTAGGACATTGGGGCTGTGCCCCACTGGACTTCAAAGCTTCAACGTTAATCTTATGGAAGAAAGATTTCTTTGGATTTTATGAGATGATATCTATAACTTAAAATATTGTAAACAGCAGTTTATCATTATGGAAATAAAAAACCTACTTGGCAACTCTCATAATGGAAATAAAAAACTACTCAAACTCTTTTTTCGATATGCGAGTGAGCGTAGCGAACGAGCTCATCCGGAAGGCGAGTGAGCGAAGCGAACGAGCTCATCTTGAAAATGAACGCGTATTTGACATAAAACAAATTCAATGCCTCTTCTGCGACAGCAACGCGCCGGGTACCAGCTATTAAGTAATAAAATTGAATATTTACAGTAAAATAAGCTCATCAGTATTATTTACAAAGGCTAAAACGGTACTTTTCCCAATGGTTTTGGCCCTTGTGTTAACTTAAGTCTCTCAAAAGGCCAAAGGCACACCTAGGGATTTCGAATAACCCATAAATAATAACCATTAAGACATATCGAACAGTTCCGTCGGTAGCATCTGCACACAAATCGGCTTATTTTTTTTACTAGACATAGTGACATATCATTATTTATAATGTTATCTCAGTGAAGACATTCCCCTTATATTTAAAACACAAAAATTAGTTCTTTAGACAGTTCGTCTGAAACTTCCAGGGCCAAATAACGGTTTGTAAATTAAAGATAATCATCTCTATATATAATTCCGTAAGTCAAATTTTTGTAAAGAAATTGTGAGTGACTGGATGGCCGTAGAAGGATGGGAGGGGTATCATTTTAAAGGTCTTGACGTGAATTTTGAGGGAAAACTATTCATTTTTCTTATTTTTTTACCATAAATTCGCAACAGAATAAAACTTTTCCCATTAAAACAACATGGGGTTTAATTTGTTTACATCTTTTGAAATTAAAACAGCTGTGCCACAGAGTTAAATTAGCCTTTGATATTGATACCAGCTGTACTTATTCAGTTTGTTTACTTTTAAACTACAGCAATGTATAGTTGTTTAGGAATGTACATTTTATTAAAAACATAAGACAGTATAATAATATTATATTATAATGCTAGAAAATCAGTGCTTATTTATAAATGACCAATGAAGGTTGATAAAAAATTTATGTATTTTGGTTTTTTAGGGGCTTTTGCCCCTTCAAGCCACTAGTTGTTTATATAATGCAAGTTTTATTTGTATTTTTAATATTTGGTCATTCAATAGTTTAAAAACAAGAATTGAAATTTTCTGATGGCATTTAAGATGGTGTAACATTTCACACTTGGTAAGTTCGTCTAAGATTTCTACTAGGTCGATTTTAATACGGTTTGTTCTAACTAAAAGATATTTGTTCCTATATTTGTAGGTTTTATTTTTTTTAATATTTGACGTTAAATATTTAAAAATAAAGAATTATGGTATTTGCACTCTTGCAGTTCTTTGGACAGTTCGTCTGATATTTGTACAAGACCTATTTACATTATTCGGTTTGTAGTAAATGAAAGTTCAGTTTTCCTACATTTGCAGAATTGACTTTCTTTTATTACATACTTGTTTTTTCCCGTAAATTTTAAAAACTACATTTACAAATCTATTTAAATATTTCTGTCTAAAAACAGTTCAAAGACAAAGATTCCTAAACATGTAGTTTCCCAAACATCAAGGTCAATTTCTGTTCTTTAACGAACATTATTATGTATTATGATTTTAGTATACATGAAAGAGATCAACTAGATTTCCTGAGCCTAACACGGAGCTTTGCTCGGTTTCTAGCAGTGGGCTATAGTTGAGATTATTTTCAACGATTTTCTGGGAAGACATATAATTTTCAAAAACAAGTTTCGTATCTCTGGCCTGCTCAAGTTTCGTATCTCTGGCCTGCTCAAGTTTCGTATCTCTGGCCTGCTCAAGTTTCGTATCTCTGGCCTGCTCAAGTTTCGTATCTCTGGCCTGCTCAAGTTTCGTATCTCTGGCCTGCTCAAGTTTCGTATCTCTGGCCTGCTCAAGTTTCGTATCTCTGGCCAGCTCAAGTTTCGTATCTCTGGCCAGCTCAAGTTTCGTATCTCTGGCCTGCTCAAGTTTCGTATCTCTGGCCAGCTCAAGTTTCGTATCTCTGGCCAGCTCAAGTTTCGTATCTCTGGCCAGCTCAAGTTTCGTATCTCTGGCCTGCTCAAGTTTCGTATCTCTGGCCTGCTCAATTTTCGTATCTCTGACCTGCTCAAGTTTCGTATCTCTGGCCTGCTCAAGTTTCGTTACCCTGTCATCAGTACTGTACTTTAAAACTGCTTCACAGCTTTGAAGTTAGACCAAGTCCTGAAGTACAGCTCGGTCTTCATCCGCTGATAAAATAACAACAAAAAACATTCTTAAACCCATCCAGAAAGACATCTGTATCATACTTCACATTTTCACACTTGTTGCAGTTTATTGGGTGTTTTACTAGCTACTCTCTCGCCGGCGCCGGTCCTGGTTTATTGGCTGTGATTCCAGAGAGTTGAATTGTTGGTTCCGCCACATACCTTAGGCTAGAGGGTCCTCTAGGGACAGGTGACAAGATCATTCCTAACACTAGCTTATTCTCTTCTCTTTGTCACATTCCCAGTAGACATCGAGCCCTCCATCCTCCTAGTGAATGGATTAGACCTTCGTTTATAAGTCAGTTGCATCCTTCCTACGTCTGTCTGTCGATCTGTCTAGGAGAGGATTAAATCGGACATGAGACTTCCTGCCTCCGAATTCCCGCACATCCTTCAATGATCCCCGTTTGGATACGTTCAGGTGAGGCAGACAAATCTCACTTCATTTTTCAATGCGGCATTTCCTTCGAGCTTAGCGTCTAGCGTTCTGGAGGGGCCAAATAAAGCTCCACATGCCGTCATGGTGGGAGTGGTGTTGCAAGTGTAAGCGTGGTGTATTACGTCTGTGTATATCCTCAAACATCACTAAGGCAATTTGAGAAATAAGTCTTGGAAATTTAAAAATATGTTGTTCAGGCATGTAAAGGTTTCTAAGTTATTTGAATCCATAATGTGAAGATTCTTAGTTTTAGTTAATTTTAAAATAATTTACAACCCACAACTATTTTGCGGTCAAATAAAATGTTCATCATTAAAATGACATAGTAGGACATAATGGATATGATATTATTACTTTTACATAGCGTAGGCAAAACTGAAATTCTCTTGAAGTATATACTTATTTTCAATGTCCTTTTTGTCAAGCGATTTTCATGCACTAAAATTAAAGGTTTATAAATATATTATTTGTTTCAACAGTAAGTGCTTTCCCTCCACAATTTCCTTTTGGGGAATCTCCTGTAATCTTATGGTATAAATGACTTGTGTAATAAATGTAACTAATTAGGCCCTATCATGATTTATTTGAGGACCGCAGTATTTCATAACCTATAAGTGCCTCCCATAACCTATAAGTGCATGTCGGGAATTTATCTTGTTAAACCTATAATCTTTAAACTAAATCATAAAATTATTTCCTTAAAGACTTTCCCCTTAATAATTAAGAAATCTCATCACACCACATAAGAAACATCGCTATGTGTAGTAAATCTCATCACACCACATGAGAATCGCCACTATGTATAGTAAATATCATCACACCACGTGAGGATCACCGTTATGTGTAGTAAATCTCATCACACCACATAAGAAACGTCGCTATGTATAGTAAATCTCATCACACCACGTGAGGATCGCCGTTATGTGTAGTAAATCTCATCACACCACATGAAAATCGCCGCTATGTATAGTAAATCTCATCACACCACATAAGAATCGCCGCTATGTATAGTAAATCTCATCACACCACATGAGAATCGCCGCTATGTATAGTAAATCTCATCACACTACGTGAGAATCGCCGCTATGTATAGTAAATCTCATCACACCACATGAGAATCGCCGCTATGTATAGTAAATCTCATCACACCACGTGAGGATCGCCGTTATGTGTAGTAAATCTCATCACACCACATGAAAATCGCCGCTATGTATAGTAAATCTCATCACACCACATAAGAATCGCCGCTATGTATAGTAAATCTCATCACACCACATGAGAATCGCCGCTATGTATAGTAAATCTCATCACACCACGTGAGAATCGCCGCTATGTATAGTAAATCTCATCACACCACATGAGAATCGCCGCTATGTATAGTAAATCTCATCACACCACGTGAGGATCGCCGTTATGTGTAGTAAATCTCATCACACCACATAAGAAACGTCGCTATGTGTAGTAAATCTCATCACACTACATGAGAATCGCCGCTATGTATAGTAAATCTCATCACACCACATGAGAATCGCCGCTATGTATAGTAAATCTCATCACACCACATGAGAATCGCCGCTATGTGTAGTAAATCTCATCACACCACATAAGAAACGTCGCTATGTGTAGTAAATCTCATCACACCACATGAGAATCGCCACTATGTATAGTAATTCTCATCACACCACATGAGAATCGCCGCTATGTATAGTAAATCTCATCACACCACATGAGAATCGCCGCTATGTATAGTAAATCTCATCACACCACATGAGAATCGCCGCTATGTATAGTAAATCTCATCACACCACATGAGAATCGCCGCTATGTATAGTAAATCTCATCACACCACATGAGAATCGCCGCTATGTGTAGTAAATCTCATCACACCACATGAGAATCGCCGCTATGTATAGTAAATCTCATCACACCACGTGAGGATCGCCGTTATGTGTAGTAAATCTCATCACACCACATAAGAAACTTCGCTATGTGTAGTAAATCTCATCACACCACATGAGAATCGCCGCTATGTGTAGTAAATCTCATCACACCAGATGAGAATCGCCGCTATGTATAGTAAATCTCATCACACCACGTGAGGATCGCCGTTATGTGTAGTAAATCACTAATAAAATCTGACGCTTTAAATACAATTTTGATGAATTAATCTCGTTACATAGGAAATTGGTCATCGTCGCCCACATATTGGACTGAAGGCGTTGGTTTAATTACCAATCTAGAAGGTTACTCCGTTTAATAGGTCTGTTATCGGTCTCCCGATCGCGCTGTATTAATATACATATAGCCGTGGAGAGTCTTTTGGTGGGTTGGCCCACCTGTAATGACTAAACTGATCAACCGTTGGCAGACCTGTAATAGTCTCGCTGATCAGCTGATAAAGCTCGCAGCTGGTGTTTATCGGTCCTATAATCTCTCACCTCGTCGGAGTATCTAAATCCATGCTTTACTATTAAAAGGCTTAAGGCTTTTACTAATAACCGCCTTTTTACCTCAAAATATAAGTGTATTGGTATTTACACGAGCGATGCGGGTGGAAAGGGAATTATAATGATCATAATTCACACGTTCCGAAATAAAAAAAAAAAATTTATGGCTATGGTAAACGGCTCTCCTCTACACCGTTAATTCCGTCGCATTTTTTCTTCCTCTACACCGTTAATTCCGTCGCATTTTTTCTTCCTCTATACCGTTAATTCCGTCGTATTTTTTCTAGCGACGCCCTTATTGGTGTTCAATTGAAAAAAAAAAACAGAGTTTAAAATGTATTAAAGCTTAAAACTAATATAGTATAGGCTACCATTATTTTTAACAGTAGTTGACAGTTATAACTTTGTCCCTAAATCTTCAGATTTATGAGCACTCTAGAACTCGATGCACCAGTCTAGTTTCAAATAGCAGAAAACAAACCATACGCATATTTCTTGGGATATTTTATTTCCCTGAGGAACTTGTAAAACACTAAAATTCCACTAACGTTGACAAACACATACACAAGCTAACCCTTCAAGGACAATCATCAATCATCGCGTATTGATACAGACATGACGTATGAGATGTATGATACAATCTCAACGATCTGAAATCCTACGAGAGCGACGAGCGTCGAATATTATTTTAGTGGCATTCTCCCAACATTTGTCGCCTATACATTAGGATAAACTTGATGACTTTAAACTTGATTGACTTGTTTTGTATATGGATTGTGATCGTTGTGCACATTTTAGAAGTTTTTCGCCTGGAATCCTTGACATTGAACATATTGTAATTTCATATTTAAAAAAATGTTAAACTAATACTAATGTTAATGTTAACTTTGTCCAGCCTGATTTTCATTTACAGGTAACACTGAGATATTTTCTGACGGTAAAATTGTTTTTGTGTTTGGACTGTGTACCTACGACTCAAATGATCTTCTTATAATACTACCCATTTGTTTATGCTGACAGTATTCTGTTCGTTGCTGTGAATATTTATCGTGGAACTTAAAAAAACAACACTTATATAGGCATATTTAATATTTCCTTTTACTTTCTCCCCCTATACATAGTATATGGAGAAAGTATTGTTTTCGTCAAAATTTTCGAATTTGAGTTGTTAGTGGAAATATTCGTTTTGGTGCTCCCTGAACCCAAAAAAAGTGGTTTTTACGTGATGTCTGTGTGTGTGTGTGTGTGTGTGTGTGTGTGTGTGTGTGTGTGTGTGTGTGTGTGTGTGTGTGTGTGTGTGTGTGTGTGTGTGTGTGTGTGTGTGTGTGTGTGTGTGTGTGTGTGTGTGTGTGTGTGTGTGTGTGTGTGTGTCTCTGTGTGGATGTGTACAGAGCTAGAGCCCTAACCAATGGGCCGATTTTTATGAAATTTGGTATGTAGGTACTAATCCACGATATCTCCAAGTGTTTTTTCATTTTTTTTAATTTTTGATTTTTAAGGGTAATTATCCCCCAAAAACCGCCAAAAAACATGAAAAATCAAAATTTCTCAAAAACGGCTCTAACGATTTTGATTAAACTTTAGTCGTTTGAAGAACTTTATTCTTCCAACAAAATGACACCCCCGCATTTCTGTAAAAATTCGGGTTCAGAAATTACAGGACTTAAAACATCAAAAATTCAGTTTTTTGGATTTTTCATAAAAAGACATAAATATAAAAAAATATTACTATTCACAACTAAAAATAGCTCAAAAAACTAAATAATTTAGTATTTTCAATTACTATTCTACGATTGCTGGTTTCGGAGAAAATTTAAATTTTCATTTTGCGGTAAACGCAGTACGTTGTCCAATGTTATTCTTATGGGGAATACAAAAATTATTATTTCTCTCTTATTTACTGATAAATTTCATTCAAACTTGATATGCTTGTCAATTTAGCATTGGCCAAAAGAGGAAATTCAAAATATGTTGTCCCTTAATAACCCTGGAGGGGGAAATAGGGGGCATTTCCCCTCTTAAAACCACGAGTGTAGCAATGGATTCTGTAGTGCCTCCAAAGCAGGGATTTGGGTGGATGTTTTTAAAACCACTTGTTGACAAGATTTTCTGTACATTTTACCGTGCTTTATATTCTATATTTAGTAAATAAAAAGTAATTTATTCGTTAAAGTTGGGCTAAAAGGGAAAAAGTATGTGTCAGTTTCCTGATACCGTTTATTTAAATGAAGTCGCGGATACTAGCTAGTGCTATATAAAACAACTTTACTCGAAGAATGTCAAACCTTAATTGTTAGTCTTTAAAAATATTAGCAGTTGGATTCTGTTTAATTATTTAACTGTGTAAATCTTATTATTAAAAACAAATTTTGGTATTCTTTTTAAGTAGACCATTATCATTCAATGAACGGGTTTGCAAAGATATTCTTGTGAATTCTGTCAGGTGCCAGTCACCTGATGCCATCTGCTTCTGCCATCAAACCAATGTTAAATCCCAAATCTCGTCCTTCCTGAACGCATTATCAAAGATGCGCTATTGATTTATGGCTCATTGTATAGAGCACAAAAATATCTACCGATTTCAGTTAGCAGAATTTTGCAATCGTTAGCACAAATAGCAATCGTTCAACACTTTTCCAAAGTATTGAATATCTACTATTTTTGTTATGGGTACTTGTGATATACAAATTCTGCGCACTAGGTATTTTTGTCCCTTTAAAATGAGCCACAAATAAACGATTTGAAATAATTCTTTGAAGGGGGATGGAATTTGAAAGTTAATATTAGCCTTATGGAAGAAATAGGTTTACACGTGACATGTTCGTTAGTGTTCACTTCACAGTATCTGGAATACCTTTCCTCAGCCATACAGGCCATGTAAATTTTTAGACTTTTACTTAGCAGCTGTTAGAGGACCCGTACTCGATTACAATGCAACTAATCTGTAACACGATTGATATACTGCCTTATCACTGTTTAAGGTAGTATTCTTTACATTAACACCATATCAGCTCCGACATCCCACCTTCAACGGTAGGAAACTCTGTTGGCAACATCATTCGATACATATCAGCAACACAAACATGCCCAATATAAATATCAGCACCAGAAGGGACATTTGGAACCACTCTATCACCGTTATGCGTGTCAATACAGTATCGGCATCTGCGAGTGATTGTCGCCACATGTTCGCTATCAGGAGACGCCCAGTCGTGTGTGCGAAATCGATAGAACAAAAATGTATAAACATATCCACATATAATTTTGCAAGCGAAATTTTAAACTGGAAATTGTGGGGTGATAGGCGGGGGCTCAATTTAAAGGTCCTGATCTCCGGTACTCAGGACAATAGCAGTATTACAAATAAGTGGCCAGAAAACGAGAGATAACGAGTAAATTATTTTGAGTTCAAAAGGGACGACGTCAAAGTCGGACATAGTCAAATCTGCTCACTTTTGTTTCTGTACAGATACGTCATTGTCGTCCAGCGAGCAATCTCGAAAAATCTGGACTAAAAAACGTGGTCATGTTTTCGATTCAGATCCTTCTTACTTTCACGCTAGAGTTGGATTGACCTTAACATATATTAAAGTCCTATACTCTATTAAGAGCTATGTCTCTATACAAGATGGGTCTCGAAATTCCACGGATGGATTTTGCTTAACATTGCAAAGAGGGATTTTTGCCCTCTGAAATCGATTGGAAACGTTTTTAACCCTAGGAAAACCACAGAGAAGAAAGAATCACGTTTAAAAATTAAAAAAATTTTGGTCTTTTGAAGTTTCAAATAATAACAGCTGACGAATGAGAAACCACCAGTGGTGTTTTTTACTTTCCCCGCCTTATACGTAGTATATGGAGAAAGTATTGTTTTCGTCAAAATTTTAGAATTTGAGTTGTTAGTGGAAATATTCGTTTTGGTGCTCCCTGAACCCAAAAAAGTGATTTTTACGTGATGTCTGTGTGTCTGCCTGTCTGTCAGTATGGATGTGTACAGAGCAAGAGCCCTAACCAATGGTCTGATTTTTATGAAATTTGGTATGTAGGTATTAATCCACAATATCTTCAGGAATTTTTTCATTTTTTGAATTTTTGATTTTTAAGGGTAATTATCCCCCCAAAACCGCCAAAAAACATGAACAATCAAGATTTATCAAAAACGGCTCTAACGAGTTTGATTAAACTTTAGACGTTTGTAGAATACAAACACCTAAAACACCACCCGCATTTCTGTAAAAATTCGGGTTCAGAAATTACAAGACTTAATATATAAAAAATTCCGTTTTTTTATATTTTTCATAACAAAATAAATATAAAAAAATTACTATTCACCATTACAAAGAGTTCAAAAAACTAAATAATTTAGTACTTTGAATTACTATTCTACGATTACTGGTTGCGGAGAAAATTTAAATTTTCATTTTGCGGTAAACGCAGTACGTTGTTCAATGTTATTCTTATGGGGAATACAGAAATTACTATTTCTCCCTTATTTATTGATCAATTTCGTTCAAACTTGATATGCTTGTCAAGTTAGCATTAACCAAAAGAGGAAATTCGAAATATGTTGCCTCTTAATAACCCTGAGGGGGGAATAGGGGAATTTCCCCTCTTAAAACCACATGTGTAGCGATTGATTCTGTAGTGCCTCCTAAACAGGGATTTGGGTGGATATTTTTGAAAATAAATTGTTTACAAGATTTTCTGTACATTCGACCGTGCTTTGTATTCTATGTTTAGTAAATAAAAAGTAATTTATTCATTAAAGTTGGGCAAAAAGGGAGAAAGTATGTGTCAGTTTGCTGATACCGTTTATTTATATGGGGATTTCCGAAGCAAATCTGTCTGCCAAACATATTTTAACGCTATTACGATCCAACGTCAAGCCATTCCAACTGCCGCTCGCACTTTAACCGTACCTCCTAATGAACACGCAATACGTTCCGCTGACGTGTTGTAAAACGCTCATAAACACGTTCTCGAAGGCGAATTATGATAGCGAAAACGGAATGGTTCGCACGTTCGCCTTGCCGCTGCCTCGCTCATGACGTTTATGACTCCGTGTTCCATGCCTTTGTCACAGTCTAGCTTGGCGAGCCCGCGACCCTCGGTGGAGCACGTTCCGACCATTTTGTAGCGGGGGCGCCGCGCTCCCAGCACGTTCCGTGTGCATAAAAACAAGTGGGATTAATTTGTCTTCGAGTCGAATAACGAAACACTAACGACAGCTTGCTGGCGAGCGAAACGAATATCCGCATTAAAAACTTAAACAATAAAATAAGGTGAAACAAAACACATAACTTTTTGTAAATTTAAAAAAATATTGTGGCTGCATATTATTAGGGGAAAATATATTTCTCATATATTTATTATATCAAGCAATATATATCTACATCAAGGAGTCTTCCAAACATTATTGTGGCTGTTGTGATTCTCCTGGTTCTCCTTGCTTTGAGAGCAGTGTTGGCATTATGAGGTTAGAAGGAGGTCCAGTCACGCGTGAAAGTAGCATGAGGGTTGTGGGGATGATAAAACTAACCGTCAAGATATGAATAACAGCATTTTCAAAATTCCCTTATAAGGCAACGCTCTGTGTTTAGTTAATTTACATTTTTTAACAACTCGGTAAATATTTGTACTAGAATGATAAGGGAAGGTTTAACTTTTTTATTTTTACGCTCCATTGCATTTTATGATGACGCCTGGCACTTATTTACCTATTTTAGGCCCTAAACTTAAAATTTGGTTAGAATATTCCGATCGTTTTGAACAACGATATTGTCTAACTGATTATAGAAAGTAAGTATATAACTCTACCAAATTTGAATAAAATCGGACAGTAAAAGTGATCGCAAGAGTTCAAACATATGTACAGTATATATTACTATTCAGATCATACGGAAGCTTCTTTGTTACTAAGCCTGTAGGCGCGTTTATACCCGAGTTACCAACAAACGTTGTCAACAGTATTGTCAACTTTCTTTGGAATGACAATTTTTTGTTCACATCATTTTGTTTTCCACTTTAACATACAGTTTGTCAACATTGTGTTGAAAACAAAAACTGACAACTTTTGTTGCCGACTCCGCCTTGTTGGTAAACGTGTAGAATCTATCCACATCGTTTCCACACAAAAAACAAACTATTTATCGGATACTCTACTTCTAGGAAACATTTCCATTCGGCTGTGCCGTTCTAATTACAATCTCCCCTGTTAGGTCCTGCCTGACATACTGGCGGGAGCGTGCAAAGCTGGGACGGGTCCGGGTGATGAATAAAACAAGGAGTACGGAGAGAAAGACAGAGAGACGATCAGTGCCGGGAAAGGAAACAGGCTGAGAACAAGATTCGAACTTATTCCTGGCGACTACCAGCAACTCCGGTGTTTTCCTTTTTGGTCGAGTCGTGCACATCAGCACATCTGTTTGTGCACAGTGCGGATTTGTTCAGTCCCGCGTGTTTGTCGATGTTGACGTCCCGTTGGGCAACTAACGAGAGAAGTCGTCGCTCGTAAAGGAAATGTCAGCTCGAGCAAAGTTCTTTGTCTTCTTCAGCCTCCTGGAAAAATTCTTAGGAGGAGGCTCCAATCACCTGTCCCTACCTGCTTAACGAATGTTAATGTTAATAGGGGCTCCGGTACTCTGTCCCTACCTGCTTAACGAATGTTAATGTTAATGGGGGCTCCAGTACTCTGTCCCTACCTGCTTAACGAATGTTAATGTTAATGGGGGCTCCAGTACTCTGTCCCTACCTGCTTAACGAGTGTTAATGTTAATGGGGGCTCCAGTACTCTGTCCCTACCTGCTTAACGAATGGTAATGTTAATGGGGGCTCCAGTACTCTGTCCCTACCTGCTTAACGAATGTTAATGTTAATGGGGGCTCCAGTACTCTGTCCCTACCTGCTTAACGAATGTTAATGTTAATGGGGGCTCCGGTACTCTGCTTCTACCTGCTCCCATAAGGTTAATCTTCAAATACCGTCACTACCTCAACGGATTATCCAAAATCGTTAATTTTGGTTCATTTAAAGAACAAATATAACTTAACGATTTTGGTGAGTAGAATTTGTATACAATAAATAGTTAATCCATAAAAACCGCAAGTATGGAATATTTAGAAATTTTTATTAAACGATTTTACTAGCGATCGCCTAGAGGTCGAAATTCGACCAAAAATAATTCTACGTAAATCCATAGCGGCACATAAGAATAATGGCTGTTTGCGTGAATGTTTTGTCACATCCTGCGAAAGCAGCAGTTAAATAAATGCATTTGAACCAGGGTCCTTATGCTGAACTTATGCACGAATAATTACTCTATTTCTCTTCCCTCTCGCCTTCACTCCCTCCATCACCTTCTCCTCTCTCACACCCAGGTTTATTTTTTTTAATGTGGAGGAAAAAGGATAAGATAAGAATGTTACCATTCCAGTAGTCAGTAGTATTTGTTTATTTACATTAGTCCTAAAACATCTGTTCTTGCTCTTATGCTAGCTAGCATTTGTTATTATTTCAGCTGTCAAATATGCAATTCAATTGATAACTATTCTTACATGGGATTATCAGTACCTGGGGGCCGAGCGTTGCTCGGGGAAGGCTAGTCAGTTTGTTTAGATGGCTTGGAGTAATATTTCACCACTTCCCCCAACTGATTATCAGATTTTGATAGCTCATTTGCCTCTTTCTGCAGTTTTAAGGACACTCCAGATGTTATTTATAGCTCAATGTCCCTTTAATTTATTTCAGATTTGTCCTCTCTACATATGCAATCTTCACTCAACAGTTATAGTCAGTCACTGCTCTCCAGGGAGGTTTATTGTATAACTGGAGGTAACACTGATGAACAAAACTGCGAGCCGTTCTTTCCAAATTTTGGTGAGGCAAAAAACTACTCGCTGAAATCGAACGAATCGACAAAGGGAATCAAACAAATACCTATCCATGATTTGAAACTCAATAAACTTGTATTTGTTTATTTCCCCATAATTAATCATGTTTCACGGAAGGATTACATATATAAATCAAACGAACAAATTATTTTACTCCAACTTTTATTACTTTTATTCCAGTGGTTTGCATGAGTATATTCACTTATAGGAATAAGCAGTCGTTAAGCAGTGTTACCTCCAGTTATACAATAAACCTCCCTGCTGCTAGTAGGAAACCACATGTTAACAATTATTATAAACAACACGAGTACAGTATTACTTTGACAGTTCCCTGATTGATTATGAACAGTTGATACAATTATTTTGTTTTGATTTTAAACTCCGTAAGCCTAATGTTAATTTTGTTAACTTTTCATTTTGGTTTTTTTAAATCATTTGATTTTTCGTGGGGATGAGACCTGTCTAGAACTTATTTTTATCCCAGAAATTAGTTATTTCTAACATTTGAAGGAAATCGTTGGTGTCGTTTTTGAAATCAGAGTTACAAGCAAGCAAGCACGTTGGGACGCAAGCATGAAAGCAAGCAAGCAAACCTTACTCATATTATAGTATAGGATAGGATTGGAACTTTCAAAGCCTTTGGAGCGTAACCCTGATGAGGGCCGATGTATAAATGGGTTTCTGCCAGCGAGCACAGATTCTGTGCTCGCTGGTTTCTGCTAATCTACAGGACACTACCTTTCTAACGGTAAGCGTGAATTTCTCCTTCGTTGCACACAAGCTGAGAAAAAATTGGGACAAGTTTTGTGCTTGCCTATTAGTATAAAGATTGTTCATGTCAAAATTTTGATTACTGAAATCGCTAGGTATATTTTTGCCCTCTAAGATGAGCCATAAATCAACGATATTGGATAGTCCGTTGAGGAGTGACGGCCTTTGAAACTTAACTTATCAGAGAAGCTGGTAGAAACGTCTAGAGTTTCCTGATGAGCCTCTTAAAAGGAAATTGAAAGTTAAAATTGGTCTTGAGGGAGAAGCAGGCAGAAGCCGGTGAATGGATCCCCCTCTCGATTAGTAAAATCTGTTCTGTTGAAACTTGTTGATGCGCTACGCGAGGACTGATGTTTCTAGGACAGCCGCCGTCAGGGCGTAGCGGAGGAGGACGAAGGTGCGGAGGCCGCGGCAGACAACGCCCGCAGATTACCACTCATCACAACATTCAAACTCACAATGGCAGATACGCCTTGCTGGAGTCATTCCAGGACGCGCCACCTAGGAAAGGATCATTCTGATTGCTGAGTCGCGACGACGTTGCCAAATCTTAAGTGCTTGGTTAAAAAAAAAACTAGACAAAAACTTCAGAGTACTCCACATGGATATAGGGATTACTAAAATGGCTCCTTACTGAAACATCTGCGACGCCGCGTGAAAATAAATTGTTAAGATGAGGAAGAGGAGCGTTTTAAAGTTCGCAGGATTTCAGTTTTCGGCTACAATGATTTTGTTGTCAAAACACTCTAACCGGCATTTGAAAGAGGAAAGTTAATTCTATTGCTGCTAGTTCTTTGAATTTAGGAAGAATGTTTCTGCATTCTACTTATTATGTAGTTTGAACAAATTAATTTTTGTAAAAGAGATTGTACATTTAAAACAATTCAAAACAAAATACCCCCGTCGCAGCAAACCTGCGTACTCAGCGAATTTCCTATGCATGAATATATTTCTTACTACCACATAAAGGCACTTACCAAGTTTCATAAAAATACATAAACAACTAAGTGAGATATAGCATTTTATTTATTCTCCATAGGAATAACATTAGGGCTGAGAACAGGGCCGTCGCGTGGGCGGGGCGACCGGGGCGATTGCCCTGGGCGCCTCGGCAAGAGGGGCGCCGCGGCAGGAAAAAGTAAAACGCAATAATTGGAAAAAATTAAGTTATTTGCAAAAAACATATTTTTAAGTTAGGTCAAAGAGAAATTTGAACAATACGTTGCATTTTTGTTTGTTTGAACAAATAAATATCTGACGCTAATAACTTTAAATGTGATATTTATACTAAGTTATCCCAAAATAAGTATTTGCTCTAAACTGAGCAGCTGGATTTTCTCGTATACTCAGGGCCGGATTTAGGACCCCCAGCTTAATGAGGGCCCCTAGGTCCAACCGGTGGCACGGGTCCTTGCTGCTGTCCAGCCAGGTTGGTGTTTTTTCGTATGAGTGGTTTTTGTATGTGGTTTTGTGTGGTGCAAGTTCCCTTTGTGGTGCCGGCCCCTAGGCGCGCGCTCATGTAGCCTATGCTTAAAAATCCAGCCCTATGTATACTGTTATTATTAATAGCCTAATAATGAACTCTAATGTGTAGTGGGCACCAGCTCTTTACTTTCTTATTATTATACATCAATATTACCAGTTAGTCTATGCTATTACATAGTCTGAAAGCCCCTATCCATGCACACACTCTTTGCGGTTCTATTATTACACCCGATCTGAGGATGCTGACTCTTGGTAGAAACACTGACTTCACTCACATCCTCTAGCAACTTACCCCACGTACCCCTCCAACCTCTCGCGTCCAATTGCCACTGTCAGTCTATCACAGTGATTTCGCATTCGTGAGTTACGTGAATTGTACCAGGGTCCAAAGTGGAAAAAATGCTGTCGGGAGCTCAGCGGCAAAAAATAAATATGGAAAGTGAATTACCGCGTGAAGTGTTACTGTCAAAATCAGACCGGATTTAGGAGCTGTAGGCCCCTAGTTTCAACCAGTGGTGCGGGCCCGTACCGGTCAGGTCAGCAAGCTGGTGACCTTTTTTTTGCTAGTTTGAGTGCCAAAACTAACTTGCAAAACACAACTTTGCAAACGAACATCTAGACACGATGCGGCTTTGAACTTATCCCACCACCTCCAAGTCGCGTTGCTCGTTGCAAGGCCGAATTTAAGCATAGGCTACATAGGTGCTAACCTAGGGCCCGCACAACAGAAAGCCTTATACACAGGGCTGTACTCAGCTTTCACGGGCCCCTGGGCAGGCCTGGTGGTGTGGGCCCTTGTTGCCGTCCGGATCCCTTGTTGACTTTTTTTAGACATCAGGGTCGTAAATGAGACACCGGGTCCCCCTTTTTGGGCCCGCGCCCCCCTGACAGACCCGGCCCCCAGGGCAGTTGTCCCCCCTTCCCACCATCCGAGTACGGCCCTGCTTATACAATCAACAAAAAGGTCACCAACTTGGACCTGGATGGTAACAAGGGCCTGCACCACTGTTTGAGCCTAGGGGCTACAGCTCCTAAATCCGGCCCTGGCTTGTTGTGTGTTTTACCGTATCTGTTTATATATGTATTTGATAGTGTCACTCGCTGTAGCGTAGCTCTTTGTCGCGTCGATCGTTGTATGTTTGTGTTTTTTGTATGAATCCTTACATATAGATTTAATGTTGGGTAGAATTGGGAATGAATTGGTTTAGGGGGGGCGTCTGACGAAATCTCGCCCCGGGCGCCAAAAAAATACGCGACGGCCCTGGCTGAGAACGCAGGTTTGCTGCAACAAGGAAGATGAAAATGTGTTTTTTTTTCTATTATCAATATAACTCAACCAGGCGAAGCTACATACCGAGTTTTAATGATTTATGTTCATAATAATTAAGGGAGATATAAAGCTTTACGTATTCTCCATAAGAATAACATTAGGGATGAGTATGCAGGTTTGCTGCAAAGAGGATAATAAAAAAAATCAATTTTTTGTGCAAATATCAATATACCAGTACTAGGTGAAACCACATACCAAGTTTCATCAATATTCATTCATTAATAATAGAGATATCAAATTTTAAATATTCTCCATAAGGATAACATTGGACAACGTACTGTGTTTAGCACTTTGAATTACTCGGCAACGGTTGGACGTAGAATCACAATTTAAACCCCAAAATGATTGTTTTGTAGAGCTAAA
Source organism: Allygus modestus (assembly GCA_963675035.1). Classification (NCBI taxonomy): domain Eukaryota; kingdom Metazoa; phylum Arthropoda; class Insecta; order Hemiptera; family Cicadellidae; genus Allygus; species Allygus modestus. Next base: position 407,712,026 of record OY776112.1, read on the forward strand.
CTGATTGGTAAAAGGAAATGTGAAATTTACAGTAAAATTAATAGAGGAAAAGCTAAAAACCATTTTCCCAAAAGATTAACATGGGAGATTTTATGAACACGTTTTTTGGATTTTCTCCGCAACCACTTAACCTAGGTTAATAATTAAAAATACCAAATTATTTGTTTTTTAAGCTCTATAAAATGGCTATAACTAAAATTGAGTGTTTTTTTTAATTTTAGGGGGAAAAATTCAAAAAACTGATTTTTGAACAATTTAAAACCCCCATAAAATCCCCTTCCCATAGTCCGATCAATCTGGTTTTCGAACTTAAAGTCATAAATGTTACTCTACACATTTGTGCCAAATTTCATCAAAATCGGGCGTTTCTTTCAAAAGTTATCGCGGTGACGGACACACACACACACACACACACACACACACACACACACACACACACACACACACACACACACACACACACACACACACACATATATATATAAATACAAAAAATGTATAAATGTATGTGTATGTGTATGTGTGTATGTGTGTATGTTGTTTGGTTCTTTTTTTTATCAGTTTTGTATATATATATATATATATATATATATATATATATATATATATATATATACATATACATATATATAAATTTGAACGAATAGTGTTTTTGTCATCTGGGGACCTCAAAACAAAACATGATCTTGGGCTTAAGTCTTACCATGCCACCTACGGTAATAGCTTCTTCCCTATAGGGGAAATTCGCTAAACGATACTTGTTTTACTCTGTAATGTATTAGTCTTTAACTGTAATTAAAGGGTTCATGTAGTCGCTGTAAAGTGAAATCCTGCAAACCCTCCCATTGCGTGTCCACCGAGATCGTCATGTCCGAGTTCGTCACATCTACGAAAATCAATGAGCCGTACTAATTAGGGTCGGCCGTCTACCTGCCCCGCCGGGTATGCCATGCCTCCTTCGCCCGAACGGGAACAACTTATCCTAGTCACAGATCACAAGAGAACGTTCAAATACCGTTCTGAATCTTTACGATCAGAGTTTACTGATTTTGGTTCTTCATGTAGCTGAAAATTACAACTAGCCTGTACATTTCGCCGAGCAATATTAAAAGTGTTAAATATAAATTCAATTAAACTTGTATCCATGATAGGATTTGGTTGTTATATTTATTAAATTCTTAAATTGTAAGAATGTATTTAACATATTTTTAAGTAAGAAATTGCGAAAATATCATATCAAAACTACTACAACTTTGGTAAATTTAAACTGACAGTTGTACTATTGTATTTATTTTATCCGCACGAATACCAAGCCCTTGCTAATGAGCACATTTGCATTTTTTTTAACTAAACTAAACATTTTGCACAAAGTAAAACAAAACAAAATTAATACTCTATCCAAGAACGTTTTTTAAAATCTCTTTTAAAATTTTGAATTGTTTGAATGTGTTGTGTGATTTTTACTGGTAACAAATGAAAAATTGGGCTTAAAAATACAAATAAGTTTCTTAAAATAATCTTGTTATCCTAGTATAATATAATGAATGCACCCCTTTCAGTACGATATCCTTTTGTATGACACTTTTCAATTTTGTAACACGAATCCTTTTGTACTAAGGCTGTTTTTCGGACTCACGAACAAACATCAATCGGCCTAATTCATCCTTTCAGTGCGATATGTAGTCGTATGACTTCAATTTTGTCACGAGTTAGTTTGTATAATTTTTAGCTACATGAAGAACCAACATCAGTAAACTTTGAGCGTAAAGATTCAGAACTGTATTTGACCGTTCTCTTGTGATCTGTGACTAGGATAAGTTGTTCCTGTTCAGGCGGAGGAGGTATGACATACCCGGCGGGGCAGGTAGACAGCCGACCCTAATTAGTACGGCTCATTGATTTTCATAGATGTGACGAACTCGGACATGACGATCTCGGTGGTGACCTCTCATTGTGCCGCGCGGTAGGGGTAGACCGGAGCCTTGACTATATCCTCGACATTGGAAACGACGGATGTTTGATGTTTGACGAACTTAGATGTTCGGCGAGCGTTCCTTGCGCTCCTCCAACCGCCTCCACAGTGTCGGATGTTTAATTCACCGAGTTGCCGCATAAGAATGTTGTCGCGATACCATCACTTCAGCGAACCTCGTCGCATACCGAAGCCTTTTCAATTCCGAGCATTGGTCGGCGGCTTTTTCACGACCAAATTTCGTTTTGTTTCGGTGATTACCGACGCCTTGTTTCCCGGTGTTCTTTTTCCGAAACAGCTGCTGTTTAAATTTGCCATTAGCTTGTCGGTGGTATCGGGAATTCCGTCGATTCCTATTTTAATGAAGCGTTTTTACTGAGTTGTGTAAACAATGTGGAAAAACCGTGTAAAATAAATTTGTTTGTGACCTTTAAATTGGTCTTTAACGACGCCGTAACAAAGCACATTTAAGGCTTGATGTTACTTATACTCTCCAAACAATAAAGGTCAAAGTTAAAGCTACCAAACCATTAAAAAGGTCATTTTTATAGCACAAACAATCTTATATAACTACTGCACTCACAGATGTGTTAGTATAATTAATAAATGCCACCAACTCAAATGTGTTCCCATACAGCATGTGCTGCATGAAAAGGTAGCAGTTCGCAAACAATTTTAGCGTGCCTAATCTCACTCTAAAATCTCTCCAAACCTCAATTTTGTGATTGAGGGTAAAAATCGTAATATTGTTTCGTTTATCACATAAATATTTAGAAATGTTTTTAAAAATCAGAAATATATTTTCATAACTAAATGCATATAACTAATGTTATAATTTGAAGTTTTTCTGTATCTAAAGAAACAATCTTAAATAATTGCGTAAGGAAAGAAGCTTCTACCTGTTTCTCCCGTAAGGCCAATGTTGACTTTCAAAGCCCGTCCCTCCTCAACGGATTGTACGAAATCGTTGAACAAATTATATAAAGAAAATATATAAATACCTAGCGATTTCAGTGAGCAGAATATTCATGTTACAAACAAATTGTTCAACCATAACGAATCATAAATATTGAATGAAGATAATTAATAGTGACATCGAAGTTTTTCTCACTGAAATCGGTATTTTTTTATATCAACGATTTAAGGATAATTGGTTGAGGATGAGCGGGAAAAACGTGAAATGTGTCGTGCCTGGAGCCCACTCTCAAGTGCGTCCTCGGCTTATTTTCAGATAAAAGAGATCCGTCCAATGTCAACTATGGCTGGTGCGCCTACGGACCTCGAGTCAACAACGCCGCTCTTGCACATCTCACGAACCCTCGAGTCCTCAGCCCCTCAAAGGTCCTACACATACATAAACACTCTCTGTCCCACCTCTCTTTGCTCGCCCTTTTTAGTTGGTAAAGTAGGCGTAGCATTCAGCTTATTTTGAAGGTGTGCATATTGTTAAGGTTTCAAAAGAATATTTGAATTTTTTCCCTCAGTGACTAAGCATTAAGGGGATGGGGGGGTAAGTATGTAGCATGTTTTCGAATTAACATTAACTATTTAAATTGTTAATCATTTTCTTATAAAGGGAGTACTTTAATTTTTGTACTTCGATTTTCAACCTTTAAACCCATGATTTAGAGGCCCGTTCGGACAGCAACAAGTGTTTTTGCTATGTTTGGGAAACATAAATCCATATGAAATGTCCAACGGGTTTTCAAAAGTTACGGAAGGTTTATTTTCAATCGATTTACCGACTCTTTGATCAAGTTTCTACATTGAAAGTACCAAATAGATATGTTTTATCAAGTTTTATAATTAAAAGTACCTGGGGGCCGAGCTTTGCTTGGGGGAAGGCCAGTCAGTTTGTTTAGATGACTTTTAGTAATATTTCACCACTTCCCCCTACTGATAATCAGATTTGTATAACTCATTTGCCTCTTTTCTACATTTTTAAGTTCACTCCAGTTGTTATTTATAGCTCAATGTCCCTTTGATTTATTTTACTACTCTATTTATGTAATCTTCACTCAAATCTTTTAATCTCTGCTCTCAGGAAACCACATGTTAATAATCATATACAACATGAGTATTACTTTGACAGTTCCCTGGTTGATTATGAAGAGCTGTTACAATTCTTTTGTTTTGATTTGAAACTCCATAAGCCCAATGTTAATTTTTTTAACTTTTTACTTTAGTTTTTTTACATTATTTGATTTTTCCTGGGATGAGGCCTGTCTAGAACTTATTTTTATCCCAGAAATTAGTTATTTCGAACATTTGAAGGAAATCGTTGGAGCCGTTTTTGAGATCCGTGTCGCAAGCAAGCAAGCAAACCTTACTCATATTAGAGTATAAGATTATTACAGTTATATATGAAATTTTTAATTTTTCAGCGCGATGAAAATTGATGGGTACATTCAAACAAGTAATCACACCATTTTCAAAAGCCTTTTTTATTATAAATAGTAAATGTCCTTGTCATTAATTGCTATACATACTGCAGTGTCTGAGGGCTCGGAGGATCATCATATATTGATACTTACAACGTAAATGTCACTTTGACAAATAAACGGTATCAGCAAACTTACACATACTTTCTCCCTTTTTGCCCAACTTTAATGAATAAATAACTTTTTATTTACTAAACATAGAATACAAAGCAGGGTCGAAAGTACAGAAAATCTTGTAAACAATTTGTTTTCAAAAATATCCACCCAAATCCCTGTTTAGGAGGCACTACAGAATCAATCGCTACACATGTGGTTTTAAGAGGGGAAATTCCCCCTATTCCCCACTCAGGGTTATTAAGAGGCAACATATTTCGAATTTCCTCTGTTGGTCAATGCTAACTTGACAAGCATATCAAGTTTGAACGAAATTGATCAATAAATAAGGGAGAAATAGTAATTTTTGTATTCCCCATAAAAATAACATTGGACAACGTTCTGCGTTTACCGCAAAATGAAAATCTAAATTTTCTCCGCAACCAGTAATCGTAGAATAGTAATTCAAAGTACTAAATTATTTAGTTTTTTGAACTCTTTGTAATGGTGAATAGTAATGTTTTTTATATTTATTTTTTTATGAAAAATATAAAAAAACGGAATTTTTATATATTAAGTCTTGTAATTTCTGAACCCGAATTTTTACAGAAATGCGGGTGGTGTCATTTTGTTGGAAAACTAAAGTTCTACAAACGTCTAAAGTTTAATCAAACTCGTTAGAGCCGTTTTTTATAAATCTTGATTGTTCATGTATTTTGGCGGTTTTTGGGGGATAATTACCCTTAAAAATCAAAAATTCAAAAAATGAAAAAAATTCCTGAAGATATCGTGGATTAATACCTACATATCAAATTTCATAAAAATCGGACCATTGGTTAGGGCTCTTGCTCTGTACACATCCATACTGACAGACAGGCAGACAGACAGACATCAGTAAAAATCACTTTTTTGGGTTCAGGGAGCACCAAAACGAATATTTCCACTAACATCTCAAATTCGAAAATCTTGACGAAAACAATACTTTCTCCATATACTACGTATAAGGCGGATAAATTAAAAAATACAATTGGTGGTTTCTAATTCGTCAGCTGTTATGATTTGAAACTTCAAAATCCCAAAATTTTTTTATTTTCAAACGTGATTCTTTCTTCTTTGTGGTTTTCCTATGGTTAAAAATGTTTCCAATCGATTTCAGAGGGCAAAAATCCCTCTTTGCAATGTTAAGCAAAATCCATCCGTGGAATTTCGAGACCCTTTTGGTATAGAGACATAGCTCTTAATAGAGTATAGGACTTTAATACATGTTAAGGTCAATCCAACTAGCGTGAAAGTAAGAAGGATCTGAATCGAAAACATGACCACGTTTTTTAGTCTAGATTTTTCGAGATTGTTCGCTGGCCGACATTGACGTATCTGTACAGAAACTAAAGTGAGCAGATTTGAAGATGTCCGACTTTGACGTCGTCCCTTTTGAACTCAAAATAATTAACTCGTTATCTCTCGTGTTCTGGCCATTTATTTGTAATACTGCGATTGTCCTGAGTACCGGAGATCAGGACCTTTAAATTGAGCCCCCTCCTATCACCCCACAATTTCCAGTTTAAAATTTTGCTTGCAGAATTATATGTGGATATGTTTATACATTTTTGTTTTATCGATTTCGCACACACGACTGGGCGTCTCCTGATAGCGAACATGTGGCGACAATCACTCGCAGATGCCGATACTGTATTGACACGCATAACGGTGATAGAGTGGTTCCAAATGTCCCTTCTGGTGCTGATATTTATATTGGGCATGTTTGTGTTGCTGATATGTATCGAATGATGTTGCCAACAGAGTTTCCTACCGTTGAAGGTGGGATGTCGGAGCTGATATGGTGCTAATGTAAAGAATACTACCTTAAACAGTGATAAGGCAGTATATCAATCGTGTTACAGATTAGTTGCATTGTAATCGAGTACGGGTCCTCTAACAGCTGCTAAGTAAAAGTCTAAAAATTATTATGGCCTGTATGGCTGAGGAAAGGTATTCCAGATACTGTGAAGTGAACTTTACAGTCAACGTCTTAAGAGTGAGTTCTTAACACTCACGAGCATGTCACGTGTAAACCTATTTCTTCCATAAGGCTAATATTAACTTTCAAATTCCATCCCACTTCAAAGAATTATTTTAAATCGTTTATTTGTGGCTCATTTTAAAGAGACATATAATACCTAGTCCGCAGAATTTTTATATCACAAGTACCCATAACAAAAATAGTAGTTACTGAATACTTTGGAAAAGTGTTGAACGATTGTTATTTGTGGTATCAAAATTCTGCTGACTGAAATCGGTAGATATTTTAGTGCTCTATACAATGAGTCATAAATCAATAGCGCATCTTTGATAATGCGTTCAGGAAGGACGAGATTTGGGATTTAACATTGGTTTGATGGCAGAAGCAGATGGCATCAGGTGATTGGTGCCTGATAGAATTCAAAAGAATATCTTTGCAAACCCGTTCTTTGAATGATAATGGTGTACTTAAAAGGAATACAACAATTTGTTTTTAATAATAAGATTTACACAGTTAAATAATTAAACAGAATCCAACTGCTAATATTTTTTAAGGACTAACAATTAAGGTTTGACATTCTTCGAGTAAAGTTGTTTTTATATAGCACACTAGCTAGTATCCGCGACTTAATTTAAAAAATGGAAACCCAAATAAAATTATGAATCCATATAACCACTGATAATCTCAAAGCTCGTAGGTGACCCCTAAGTTTTGGACTTCAATTAACGGCTTATAACCATCCTATTGTCAATCTGGATTGGCATACAAACTGTCATCACAATTTGATGAATAGTATAAGAACGCATAGGGAAGAAATAAAGAAAGAAAGAAACGAGTTCGCACGCAGCACGCTGACGTGAGGGAAGTGAATTTCCACATACAAAAATTTTAAAACTCAAAACCAGTGTAAAAACATAGATTTATTTCAATTTTATTGAAATCTGAAAACATTGATTTTTTGGCAGTTCTGATGCTCCTAGTTTCATTTACCTGCAATGCTAGGAATACAATTTTGCGCATTATAAGGTTAGGAGAAGGTCCAGTCAGGCTTGAAAGTAGGTGCGAGGTTGCTGGGGATGATACAAATACACCAACAAATGAATAACATGCTTTTCTAATGTAAAACCCCCATAAGACAACGTGCTGTGTTTAGCCGATATACATTTTCTTTAATAACTCGGTAAATATTTAAGCTAGAATGACAAGAGAGGGCTTAAAACTTTCGCTTCACTAATTCCCATCTTAATATAAGCATTAATTTTACGTCCGGGGCTTTTCTGACCCTTTTTGGACCCAAAAACTCAAAATTTGAAAGAATAATCCCCCCAAAAGGGGGTTAGAGTTTTCCGATTGTTTTGTCCAACGAACTTGTCGAACTGATTATAGAAAGGAACATCCCTACCAAATTTGAAATAAATCGGACAAAAAATGCGACCGCTAGAGTGCATACACACACATATACATATATATAATACATAAAATTTTGAACGACCCCCCAAAACGTGTTCAGGGGGTCACGTTAGGAACTTATATGGTGGTCCCCGGCTTAAGCTTTACCGTGCGGGTCATGCTAATAGTTCAATTTCCAAAGGAAATGCACTAATAAAATGCAGAGAGATTTTTCCATTTTGTGTCCAAATTTTACTAAGAGGGGACTCCGGTTATGCAACAATTCGCGTTTCTACCTGCTTCCCCTATAATGCCCCCTTCAAAGCCCGTCCCTCCTCAACGGATTATCCGATATCGTTAATTTTATGGTTTATTTTTAAGAGCAAAAATAAGCGATTTCAGTGAGCAAAACTTCAAATATCACAAATAAAAATTGTTTAATCAAACACCAAAGTATGCAATATTTACGATTTTTAATGGATAAACTATTTTTGATATTATATTGATATTCTGCCAAACTTTTCGTGGTCGGAGGCAGGGTAAAATCGCCGTATAGATCGCTATAAAAATCAACAACTTATTTCAACAATAAAGTTTGCACATGGTTTATCCAAGAGTAACGAAGAAACTATCGAAAATGTCAAAGTACAAAAATAAAATTCAAATTGAAGAGTGTTTTACATGTAAGAACAAATTGGCGGCTGTGTTCAAAGGGAAACGTGCGCGGACGGACGAACAATACGTCGTGAATCCAGCCGCAGCGCTTGTCGGACACCCTGTATGTCGCTGCTGTTCCGAGCGCGGATAAACGCGAAACGCCACCGACAAAAAACGCCAACAATGGAGGATACATTAACACTCCGCCACCTAGCTCTCCGCCTGTCTTCCCGGCGAACCAGTGGCGACTGATTTACCGCCTTGTCGCAACGCCATGTAAAATTTAACAGAGGTTAGGTTCGAATAAACTGTGGGAACGAGGTATTTCCTTTCAAGGGAATGGTTTTGGTAACGATTGACTCAATGTTTTTATGGAGTCTAATCAGTGAATTCAGGCAATTGTGTGGTGAAGCAGTTTGTTAAACACGATAACATAGGATTATCCGTAAATTTATCAGCAGCTTACTTTTAAAAATGTTAATAACTAAGAATCGGGTCCTTTACATAAATAATTTATAAAGTACTAATCGTGCAAAGTCCTTGTAATTTGATACTACCTTTATTCCTGATTTCTAAGTTTATTTTTTGGGTAGGCCATGTCTCTCTTAATAGTTCATCAATGCCAATAACTGAGCCATAAATTTTGAAATGCTTTACCCCTACATGCGAAAATTAAACAATTAAATACCCCCGTAGCAGCAAACCTGCGTACTCAGCGAATTTCCAATGCATATATATGTATCTTAATACCACATAAAGCCACATACCAAGTTTCATCAATACACATTCATAAATAAACGATTTATGACATTTTAATTATTCTCCATAAGAATAACATGGCGGCTGAGTATGCAGGTTTGCTGAAGCAAGGAACACAAAAAATGGGGTTTTATACAAATATCAATATAACTCATGTAGGTAATGCCACATATTAAATTTCATTAATTTATTTTCATAATGAAGGGAGATAACACGTTACTTATTCTCCATAAGAATAACATGGGGCTGAGTACGCAGGTTTGCTGCTACGGGAGCCTTTGGTAAAAGATTGTTTTTGAGCAAATATCAATGGTCCACAACCAGATGAAACCGTATACCAAGTTTTTTCAGTATACGTTCATAAATAAGCGCTATATAAAATTTGTATTTTCCTCCATAAGAATAACATTAGACAACGTACTGTGTTTAGCACTTTCAATATCTCGGTAACCAATTGACGTAGAGAAATGATCAAAATACCAAATTGTGTGTTTTTTTAAGCCGAATCCAATGGGAAAACTAAAATTTGACTTTTTCCAAAATTATATGTAAAAAATTCAAAAAACCCATTTTTGGGGTACAAAACCCCCCCAAAATACCCCTTCGGATAGAGCGATCTGTCTGGTTTTCGAACTTAGTCATAAATGTTGCTTTACACATTTATACTAAATTTCATCAAAATCGGATCATTTTTACGAGAGTTATCGTGCTCACGGACATATATATATATATACAGTTTCGAACGAATGGTGTTTTTGGGGTCTGGGGACCTCAAAACGAAAAGTTATCATGGTCCCGGGCCTAGGTCTTAGCATGCCGACTACGGCAATAGCTTCTTCCCTATAGGGGAAATTCGCTAAAAAAACCACAAAAACAAAAATTTAATGAGTGACTTATTTACTTGTCAACGTATTGGTGGGGCCACCTTACAGCGATAAGTTCAAATAACTTAAAACGCGTATTTTATGTGCAAACTGCGCATCGGAAATTATATTTCAGTATTTTTGGATTTAAAGTAAAAATGTTGGTTACCGGGCGACTTCTGTACTAGTGAAGTTTACATGAATAACTCATTTTCTTTCGTTTGTTGTGTAGGTGCGTGGCTTTATTTTAATGACTTGAATGAAGGCCATTTTTAAGAGTCGAAATAAGCATGGGCATATTAAACAATTGCATAGATATTACACATCCACAAGTCATTTTTAAAAGTTACGTAAGTTGCAGTTCACTTTTACATAATGACACAATGACGCAATTCAAACGGTGGCGCTTTTTGTGTATCAGTTAATACTTTTTTCCTAACGAGTAAGGTGTGTATTTGCAGATTTTTACGGACGTGACCTGCAAGTCACATAAATAATTAAATGATAAATGGAAAGTGGAACGATAACAAAGGAAACAATAATTGATTTGTTCCACTTTTAGCTTGACAAACACAGATTGCGCCTGACAAACACTTGATGCGATACGGAGGCGTGGAATAGGTGCACAAAACTGTGGCAATGACCGCTAATACAATGCAAATGTTGGAATAGAACCAACTAAAGATTACAGCATTCACATTGGTTGAAACATATTAACGTGACACTCGTACCAAAAAAATATAAAATCGATTAATTATTTACGGTACTTTACAAAACGCTGGAATGGACGGTTTAACACTCCACGGGACCAATTTGTCCAGTATCTGGAAGGAACCATTTCAATCGAATATTTCAAAGTAAAATCGTCTACGTAATTTATTTTTGTAGGCAATCGCTTCCTAAAACAGGAGCTTAAAATTCGCGTCAAAATCTCTAGGAAATATCAATATTAATGTTCGCTTAGTTGAAACATTTTCGCACAATTGTATTTTTGTAACTGTTGCTAAGCAAATTTTAAACATAATAATTAGTCAAAAAAAATGTCAGAGATAGAAAAGGGCATAATATGGGATCTAGTTTTGCTAAAGGAAGGACTAGGAAAAGAGGATAAACATGCCGGAAGAGGTTTATTAAAAAAATGGGCGTGGTTTTTGTTTGAAGACGGATTTACCACAATCCGCTGATCTGCGATGAAAGAAGAGGTTGTAGAAGACGTGGTAGAAGACGGTGAGCACTTTTTCGCCAACGCTGAGATAAGGTTATCGTTTCGATATCGACACATTTAACCAACCGGTTTCTTGTTTGTGTTTATGAACTTTCGATTACGATTTTTGTTTTCTGGTGGAAAAGCATAAATGGTGATTCGATCCAAAGCCAAGCAGATATAAGTTAAATCAAAAGTTGTGGATACAATGTTAAATTGGATCTACAAATAAATAAATTGTTTGCGTGGATAAAATAACAAACAACTAGGTTGCAGTTCACGACAAAATTATAGTAACCTAACCTAACCTAACTCCGCAGAGCGCTGTATGGTGGCTGTTCGTTGTGCAACATAATTACAATTAAAGGGATTAGTATAAATAAACAAAAGTAAAATGAAACAGAAATGTTAGGCCTACAAAATTAAACAACAAAAGTGAGATTTAACCCCGAAGAAATTAAAGACAACTTTAAAAAATTTCAGATTTCAAAAAGTAAACACCAAAAATGAGATTTGTACTCGGGACCGCATGATCGTGGATCTGAAGTCGTTTCCACTAGGCTACCGAAGCCTGCCAAGTTACCATAAAGTTACAATTCATCAGGCAGTGAGTAACGATTGTAAATTCATTCGATAAAACAAACAAACAATCGGTTTATGTAATTTTTCGATATCGTAACAAACGACAACCTCATCTCAGCGTAGACGAAAAAGTGCTCACCGTAGAGGTCTACCGCTACTGTAAGTAACCTAATAATTATAATTACAAAGAGGTATTACATAGCTTGAGTCACCTCGAGGGGGCTCCAGCAACCTGCTTCTGTCTTTCCCCCATAAGACCAATGTTAACTTTCAAACATCGTCTCTCTTCAACGGATTATCTGAAATTGTTGATTTATGGTTATTTTTACAGAGCAAAAAACCTCCTAGTGATTTCATTGAGCAGAATCACAGATAATAAACCTTCAGTAAATTCCAAACTAATCAATATTATTTGTGACTTTTATTATGGGTTAACAATTGTTAAATCAAAGTTCTGCTCGCTTAAATCGCTAGCTATTTTTACACTCTTTAAATAAACCATAGATCAACGATTTTGGATAACCCGTTGAGAAGGGACTACCTTTAAAACATTAGTCTTAAGGGAGTAGCGGGTATAAACGCAGAATGCTACATGACTGGAGCCCTATCATAAGTCATCTAAATAAGTTCAACAAGATTCTCCAACTGCTCGACGTTTTGTTAATCTTCATTGTAACGATCCATTATTTTCAACACAGTACAACAGCCCAGGTATACGACGCTCTGGGCTCTCAACTTCGGTGCGGCGGTTTTGATTTCTGTGATAACGACTCTAGAGACCCTCGCGTGTGACAGAGTGTAGCCTATCCAATATCGGGTGTCAGGTCCGGTCGGGCGAAGGCCGAAGCCGTCTATCGGAGATGGTATCGCCGGCGAGGTGTCGGGACGTCGCCGTAGCACCTCCGACACGCATTTACATATGTTCCGCTCTTCTTTTTCGAATTTAGGAATTCGATCTTGTTCGCGAAGGTGTGAAGGCGCCGGCGCCGGAAAACTAATTAGAAAAAATGAATGATCGTTGTTATTACAGTGCGGGTGTATTGAAAAATACGTATCGTGAGAAGCTACAAACGTTAAGACACGAAATGTTTTAAAGCTGAAGAGGGGGCTCCAGCCTTGTAAAATTTCGCGTTTCGTCCTGCTTATCCCATAAGGCCAATGGTAATTTTTAAAGCCCGTCCGTCCTCACCGGATGATTAGATATCGTTGATTTATGGTTAATTTTAAAGACATAACAAATACCTAGCGATTTCAGCGAGCAGGATTTTGATATCACAAATAGTTTTAACACATAAGCAAAATGGCAAGTAAAATCACATGTAATACAATGAAATAAGAAATACCCCCGTCGCAGCAAATCTGCATACTCAGCAAATTTCCAATGACTATATAACATAACACATTATAACACTTAACAGGATTCATAAGAAATGTATTCACAAACAAGCGATATTTAAAATATTAATTATCCTCCATAAGAATAACACTGGGGATGAGTACGCAGGTTTACTGCAACAAGGCATACAAAATAATGGGTTTTTATGCAAATATCAATATAACTCATCTTAGTGAAGTCACATACCAAGTTTCATCCATATACATTCATAAATAAGCGATATATAACATGTTAAGTATTTTCCATAAGAATAACATGGGGACCAAGTACCTAGGTTTGCTGCTACAGGAGCCATAGGCGAAAAATTGTTTTTTGTGCAAACAACAATAAACCATAATCAGATCAAGCCATATACCAAATTTCGCCAGTTTATGTTCATAAATAAGCGAGATATACAATTTTTCTTTTTCTCCATAAGAATAACATTAGACAACGTACTGTGTTTAGCACTTTCAATATCTTGGTAACCAATTGACGTAGAGCAATGATCAAAATACCAAATTGTTTGTTTTTTTAAGCTGAATTCAATGGTATAAATTAAAATTTGATTTAAATTAAAATTAAATGTGAAAACCCCAAAAACACATTTTTGGGGTACAAAATCCCCCAAAAACTTCCCTTCGGATGGTGCGATTCATCTGGTTTTCAAACTCGTTCAAATAAATGGTACTTTACACGTTTGTACTAAATTTCATTAAGATCGGACCTTTTTTACGAGAGTTATCGTGCTTACGGACACACACATATATATATATATATATATATATATATATATATATATATATATATATATATATATATATATATAAATTTGAACGAATGGTGTTTTTGGCATCTGGGGACCTCAAAATGAAAAGTTATCATGGTCTCGCGCTTAAGTCTTACCATGAGACCTACGGTAATAGCTTCTTCCCTATAGGGGAAATTCGCTAAAAAATCATCAATTTTTTAATCCGTTGGAATTGGGCGGAATTTGAAAGTTAACACTGGTCGTATGTGAGAAGAAGATAGAGGCAGCCCCCCTCTTACGGTGACTCAGGAAAAAAGTGATCATATTGCTATTACAGTATGTATTACAAAAAAAATTCGTGTGAAGTTACATTCGTTTAGACACAACCCAGTGAATACAGAGTTTTATAAGAAGAATACGTCTTATGGGCCAGAATCTTGTCAGTATTTGAAACTTGCCGTGCTAGTTTTGCGCTCGGCCACGAGGCAGCGCGCGCTGTCTACCCAGCGACTCTCCCCCCTCTCCGACCGCTGCTACAGCCAACCCCGCCCTACTACAAGAACGAAGGGACCTAGGCCACGGCAACACCTGTGTTTTCGGTACCGGTCTGCAGTGCTAGAGGCGCTTCAGCGGCGGGGCGAAAAACTACGGATTTCCAGCGCGCCAACTTAAAATAAGCGACAGAATTTTTAACACAGGACCTGTTCTTCTTATAAGACTCTGTATTCATTGCACAAACTTCATCCTAATCCTAAAATAACCACTAGCACGCAGACAAAAGATCTCAACCCCCGAGTTATTATGGTGAGCATATAAATTTAAATAAATTCCTATTAAGGCATTCCCTGTAACCGTTCTATCCAGCTAATATGTTTATTTAATTTTAGCAACAGGAATTTAAGCTTCATCTCTTGAAGCTGCCGAACTCCTTATGAAGTACCTATTGTATAATAAAAACCATGTTAACGTTGTGCCTACGTTACTCACCTGCCTAAAAGATAATTTGGATTTTAGTTGTAAAGTGTCATGGTTCTCTAGTGACTTAGTTTTAGACTTAACAATTCGGTCATTCAGATAATACTGTAATATGTTTTAGCAATTTTATGATGTTGGAACTATATGTAAAACTGAAAAAGTTACCTCACTAGAGGACTACTATAAATCTTCAAAATAACACCAAAGCCTAAATAACTGGACGATCTGGTGAGGAGTCACGTCTTGAAAATTAGTACTGTTCTTTTGGAACTAAACTTTACCATGATTTCCGCCAGCTTCTAGTGAGAAAGACGAACGTTTAAATGTGTCAAATTCATCTTATATTTAGAATACTGTATATGATTTCTTAAAACATCGCCCAATCGGTCATCATAGTTCCTACGGTAAATTTGTGAGGAATACTTGTTTCAGTTGATTAATCAATATATGTCCAACGGAGAGAGTTAATTATGTAAATAGATTCAATTGCATAGAGCGACATGAGATGACAAATATCCCGGATTTGTATTGGTCGATGTGCTGCTTATAAGCGGCGTTAGTGTAGCAATCATAGTAACAGTTATTTTATCACTGTCCAGTGTTACAATCGATTGAACCGACCCATCCTATTGTTTCATTTGCCCAATCGCACAGCAAAACCCATGACGAGGCTGTTCTATATCTGCTAAGAGAACACGTTCTAACTCGGGATACCTTTTCTATAAGCAATTCAACCATAAGCTCATCCCGCAATCAGAACATATGACTTCCATTTTCAGATTATTACGTTAATTTATGTAGTTGCATTTTTTTCTGGGAGCGACTCAGGGGGGGGGGAAACGACGGAGGAGAATATTTTCTTGGATCACCACTAGAATGCGATTCTCAGTTGTTCATTGATTTATGCACTTGCACCTCTTAGCCGTTACGGTATGTCGTGATAGCTCAGTGGCTACGTAATGGGTTTAAACTTCTGATCATAAGGTCCAGGGTTCGAAACTAATTACTTCTTTTATGTTTGAAAAATATTTTTTTAATGTACTTTGGTATTTTGTACCCAGACCCAACCCCCTAATTAGGTTAGGTTTGTTTCGGTTATCATACCTAAATATGACTTTTCTGGTCGGGTATTTGACACTCAGTTCACCCACTTATTTTGTTTATGTTGCGGCTATATTGTTTAATTAGTCGTCATGCTAATTTGGTTGGACCAAAATAATGTTAAAGAAGTACATAATATTTTAAGTTAATTCATCATGCGAAGAACATTAAACTATAAACCTAAACCGCGTTCATTCAAAAATACTGTTTATTTACAAAAATGTTCAGAAACATACACTTCCCACTATTGTAAGTAATTATTCCCTCTCTATTTCTATCACTATTAATCCGATCCACGCTTTAAATGAATGATGAACCCCAAAGAAATATCTGGTTAGTATAGTTCTAAATACTCACCATGTGGTTGTTCTAAAGGAATATTGCAATCTCTTCCAAGCTAAATAAGGCACTCGACGCCATTCCTCAATAGTCAATAGAGTAACTCCCTCCACAATGTTGCTACACTATGGTAGGTCTACGACGCTGCCAGAAGACCTTCCTCTGTAAAAGGCAGTTTCCCACAGCCAGCACCAATCGTACAACTCACTCTCACCACCATGAGCCTCCTGTTTGACCGGTTACCATTCCCAGCTAATGTTACCACATACAGTAATCACTCGGTGGTCTTGAAACTACGTGCATTTTGCAATTTTATCCTTGAGTTGTTTACTGTTATCACGCAAATAAAGAAAATAACAAATAACACCGTTGAAAATGGGCTTAAGAAAAAAATAAACTTAGCAAAAGTTGTCTGGTAGCTTGGAGATTGGAGTAACTTGTATAAAGTTACAGAATGATTAGGTAGACATAAACAAATTTAAAATACGTAATTTAAGTTTTCTACGATTCTTAATGTTCTGTATTATTAATACGCAAAAAACTTTCATTCATCCTGAAAAACCAGTATAAAAGTACTGCAATATAATTGTTCAAACATGGCGGATCCATTAAGAGGATGTTGAACCCCCCCAAAATATCGCGCTAAAACCGTTCCGCGCGGGAGCATATACTGACGTTATTTTTCAACGTATAACAAACAAATATACACCAAATTAAAGAGAAAGATATTTACCACTAACATTGCTTTTCAGTTTTTCGATATTATGAAAAATAAAAATGTACGTATCCTTCGAATTTGCCCAGTATCGATACTAGATAACTCATTAAATACTAAGTTAATTAAATTTAAAATACCCCCGTCGCAGCAAACCTGCATACTCAGCGAATTTCCAATGAATATATAACATAACACATTAAGCCACTTAACAGAATTCATAAGAAATATAATCACAAATAAGCGATATTTAAAATATTAATTATTCTCCATAAGAACAACATTGGGGATGAGTACGCAGGTTTGCTGCAACAAGGAATACAAAATAATGAGTTTTTATGCAAATATCAATAGAACTCATCTAAGTGAAGTCACATACCAAGTTTCATCCATATACATTCATAAATAAGCGATATATGATATTTTAAATATTTTCCATAAGAATAACATGGGGACCGAGTACCTAGGTTTGCTGAAACGGGAATCATAGGCGAAAAATTGTTTTTTTGAGCAAACAATAATAAACTACAACCAGATGAAGTCATATACCAAATTTTGTCAGTTTATGTTCATAAATAAGCGAGATATACAATTTTTCTTTTTCTCCATAAGAATAACATTAGACAACGTACTGTGTTTAGCACTTTCAATATCTCAGTAACCAATTGACGTAGAGCAATGATCAAAATACCAAATTGTTTGTTTTTTTAAGCTGATTTTAATGGTAAAAATTGCAATTCGATTAAAATAAAAATTACATGTGAAAACCCCAAAAAACCCATTTTTGGGGTACAAAACCCCCCAAAAACCCCCCTTTGGATGATGCGATTCGTCTGGTTTTCGAACTCGTTCAAATAAATGGTACTTTACACATTTGTACCAAATTTCATTAAGATCGGAGCTTTTTTACGAGAGTTATCGTGCTTACGGACACATATATATATATATATATATATATAAATATATATATATATAAATATATATATATATATAAATATATATATATATATATACATATATAAAAATTTGAACGAATGGTGTTTTTGGCATCTGGGGACCTTGAAATGAAAAGTTATCATGGTCTCGGCCTTAAGTCTTACCATGAGACCTACGGTAATAGCTTCTATAGGAGAAATTCGCTAAAAAAGGAATCTAAGTGATGAATTTTATGGTCTTTAATATGCCAAATAGTGTAGTGTTCTAAAGTCAAAAACGTAGCCGTGATATGCTCCTGCGTGAAAGTATGTACTCTGATAACAGCGATCCAAGCGGCGCGGATCGGAAACTTCCCGTGGCAGAGGAATACAACTACATTTATCAATGGAAGCGACGCTGGCTCTGCCATTGAATATATTAGTGGCAGTACACGTGAACTTGGTTATAATTTTGGTTCTAAAATTTGGCTTTAACATCCTCTTAACAGCAGGTAGACAAGATGTTTAAGCCACCAACTAATAATAATTCTTCTATATCATGTATTAGACTAAATGTTCTGCTACATATTACAGAACTCCTTGCTATTGTTAAGTTTCATAATTTTATGTTTAACATTACTTTTTAAGCCTACGATATAACTATAACTATGTTTATTTGATATAAAATATGCAAGCAAAATATGTATATAACTATTAATTTCTGTAGTAATTAAATTTAAGCTACACCTTATTGTATTTTTAAACCCAATATAGCGAGGAAATCGTTATTTATTTAAAGTTTATTTGGACATAAGGTACCTATCTCATCGCTCCTAGAGTTTAAAACTACACTACGTTTCGGGAGGTTAGATAACTCCTTCCGTTATCAAGTGAACCATAACTTACACTTTAATACGTACAAATTGGATAAAATTCACATGTAACAAGGGTTCATTTGATAAACATAGGAATTAACTTAGCTAATCGACATTTTGTAGTTTGAGAATACAGATCAAAATCTAAGCTCCTTATACGCAGGAACAGTAAATGGGCAACATTTTTTTACCAATATTTGCAACGAAATATGTGTTGTTTATTAGGCTTTCCAACTCTAATTGGAACATTTTCAACATACTCACGAACAGACGTAGTTCTGCGAACGTTGCAGCGTTAGTAGCTCCCCGCTATCCTCGTCCAACCAGGGAATCTACAACGATAACAAAATATTTGTAAAACATTTTATTAGTGTTGTAGGTTATTAGGTAGTACGAATTTTATGGGACAGCTCGTAGAATAAAAAATTATGATAATGTTTCAAGTTCGAACTGATTTTTAGCTTCTATTTCCATAGTAACAATTATTTGGCAATAGTTATTTCGCCAGTTCATGCAAGTAGAAATTTTGCAAGTTTTATACTATACTTTAACATTTTTATTCTTCAATTCGAAAGTTAGTTTTTCATTTCAACGTTATGTGCCAGCTTGAAATGTGTGAATTATCGTCATTCTGTTTGAATTTGAATATTGAATTTTCATAAATAATCTCAAAACAAAATTTGAGGGGTTTGGACCGCTTTCCCTAAAAGCGTTTGCGTACTCTATTAACAAAAATGTCGTTGGCGTTGAAATAAAAAATTATTACAGTAGTTATCATCAAACTTAATTTGTAATTCAAATAACTCTATTAATCATTGAAACGATCACAACACATCTCTCACCTTTTGTTTATACAGTATTAATTTGTTACAATTTGTTTGGTTCTGGATCAATTTCAATGAATCATTGGCTTAATTATTCCCTATATAAAGTTGATCATTATGTGTACAAGTCACATTAGAACTTAACGTTGTTTGGCTTACACCAATGGAGACACCCTAACGTAGAAAAGGAAAGTGAAAAATATAAATAAAAGGGTAAGTTTTTACATGACGTCTTGAGGAAGACGAGTCTTCAGACCCCTACTGAGAGTTCTGACCCCTACTGAGAGTCTTCTGACCCCTACTGAGAGTCTTCTGACCCCTACTGAGAGTCTTCAGACCCCTACTGAGAGCCTTCAGACCCCTACTGAGAGTATTCTGACCCCTACTGAGAGTATTCTGACCCCTACTCAGAGTCTTCTGACCCCTACTGAGAGCCTTCAGACCCCTACTGAGAGTCTTCTGACCCCTACTGAGAGTCTTCTGACCCTTACTGAGAGTCTTCTGGCCCCTACTGAGAGCCTTCTGACCCCTACTGAGAGCCTTCTGACCGAAGTGAACTGTTAAGTTGATTGGTACATTTACTGAATATGTTAGGTCGATTCGGTAACAAAATTTGCAATTGGTGTTTATTTACGTTCATCTCATAACAAGATAAACTGCATGGTTTCCAGTCAACAGCTAATCTTGTCTGATTGTTATTTAATCTGCTTACATTACTTAAATTACAATAGAATTTAAATTTCCCACAAAATGGATGTAAATATATACGGATGTATGTATGATAAGTACGGAACCTAGTTGGTATTCTTTGTTTTAAAGTTCATTATTGGTGATGGTGAGTTTATGTCATTTAAGAGTTTATCAGTAAAAACAATCAACATATAACATTCTAACATTCTAGTAGATATAAGTGTAAGATCCCGTCGGTGTTCGTGCTACTCCTCTCCTGTGTTCTCTTCATTCCCAGCCTCAGCTGGCTGTTAGATGGTAGAGGTGTAGGTTTCTACAGGTTGCGGTGTAAGGTTTCCTCGCCATATGGTGCCAGTCGGGCTTCCCAAGCCTGCACACTTGTTGATCACCTACCAACACAAACACAACACAATCTCGTCATTTACACTGACTGATAATATTTTTGCATTTCTTTCTACTTCCGCCGTAAGTAGAAATTTAAAACTTGTTTTCAAAGTTAACAATTAAGTCCCGTCCCTCCTAAACTTGTTGTACAAAGTCGTTGAATAATTACAACTTGTTTTAAGGACCTAGCTAAATCAGTATGTTGTTTCACAAGTAATAATTGTTTCATAAAAATACGAAATATTCTATATTGGCGATTTTTATGGGATTACCCCCCCCCCCCTTTTGTGATATTAAAGTTTTACTCCCTTGTTTAACCATTGTGTTGCTAGGTATGTTTTTGTTCTGAACAAGTAAAAATAAACCATAAATAAACTGTTCTGGGCTATCCGTTAAGGGGGGACATGCATTAACATATATAATATTATTTATATTAATTTACATTGGCCTTGTACGATATACCGGTAGGTTACACAAAACCTTCGACACTGAAGCCTCTTTTAGCGAGCAACCCCTTCTCAAAAGTATTTCATTGTGGATAGGTGCAAAGTTATGCGATGTTTCTCAAACCATGTATTTTGATTTGTGGCTCGCCCATATAATCTAATTTTTACCTGACACAATATTCAATACTGAATGTGAGGTAAGAATCCATGCAATTACTATAGTAATTGGATGATATTTGATGATAAGGATGATATATTTATACCAAACTGTCAAACTGTGTCAAACGAATTCCGAAATTTCATTGGTTACAAGTTCCCATCGCAAAACATATTTGTCATGGGATCAAAGGAAATGCCACCCACCAGGGCCCAGGGCGACCCGCTGGGGCGGAGCTCTTGTGACTCTCCGGGCATTGTCACCGCGGACTTGGAATGCTTTTCTTGGCGGATCAGACTCCAGGTGCAGGATTCTGGGGAGACGTTGGGGCGAACCCCATTGGGATTTGTGGACACTGCGCGAACTTCAGTGGTGTGGACAATTTGCCAACGAATCTAGAATCGTTTTGTGGAAAAACACTAGCTTGATGGCTATCTAGTTTCAAACAAAAATAAATTTTAATTTTTTTTCAGTTTCACGGTCTAGAATCCAATATGGCTGCCACAACTTGTTCAAGACTATATGAATGGGCTAAATACCATCAGACGTCAAAAACTCTATTCAAACCCTAAATAACTCTCACAGTGATGAACAGGGACCAAATGCATGCCTCCCAATAAGGTTAACTTTGAAGGCAAATGGAGCAAAACACTAAGGGAAAAAACATATCTGAGCATAAATATCAATCTAAATATTAAACAAATTTTTTGTTTTTCTTCAGCAACTTTGTGCTTTTAAAACTATTATTTTGTATATATGTTTGGTATCAATCTAAAGTTGTTACTCTATAAATTTGCATTTTGAGGTTTTGAACAACATTCAGGTGCTTATACAGGGGGGAGGTCATGGTGGTCATGACCTCCCCTCCCCCCCCCCAAAAAAAAAAAAACTCAAACTTTCACGTATTTTCCCCATTATTCACCGTTCAGGTTATTGTAATTTGACAGTTTGTTAGGGTGATTTGTTTCACTCATAACCCCCTAAAACGATAGTCTATATCCGCCACTGTCAACATTCGCCTTCAGGAATATGCCACATGGACTTTCAAAATTTCAGTGTTAATCTTATGAAGTTACTTCATCTATGTAGTCAGCTGATTATAGTGAAACTTTTTCAAACTTGGGGTACTATGCCAGAGAGGTCTAACGATGTTCTAGCAATGGCGAGATCCCTATCATCAACCCCGACTAGAGTAAGTAGCACCAAAGTAGTCCAATGGAAGTTAATACATTGTTGTCAAGTCGCTCTGGTCTAATAAAACATATGGTAAAGTATATCTGTCGTCTGTTTTGAAATACATTCCTATCGTACATAACATTACAAAAACAAGCAGATGGAACCATTGTTTGTGAAATTCGTATGAAAACAGTGTTGGATCAGTGGTGGTGAGGGGGGAATCATGGGCAATAAACCATCGGACCATTTTCATACGGTCTACTGTAGTTAATGTTTTTTTAACGTATTAAAATAAGTACATTGGGTCAATAGAACAGCCATTCTGACTGATTTTAGATTTAATTAATTTATATTTAAGACACATTTTTACTATATATAGGCCTATTCTATAGGACAAATGAACAAAATCATAACCTGAATCATCAGAAATGTAAAACAACATCGAGCTCCTTCGGAGAAAATTTATTTAAAACAGAATTTCTTCAGATGTACGACATAATGCTTTCTTTTTTCGATCACTTTTCAGAGTGAGGAGCGATCTAACATAGGCACGTCCATAAGCTTAGCCTGTGGTGTAGCCTGATTCCAGCCACTCGTTTGAATGTGAATAGCGTCACGGCATGGGACGACGGGTATTTAATATTTAGTCTAGCCACAGGGAAGAAAGATATTCTTTCGTCTCTGTGATCGAGCTGCGTCAGCACTAGTCAGCAGCACAATGTGTTGCATTGTATTGTATGTCTGAGCACGTAGTTCGCTGACATACCCCCAGATGGCAGCAACTTTGTACACGTTATCACTAAGATGATTGACACGTCTTATCACTATTAGTATTAAATCTAATATTAGTGTTATGCACTGGTACAATGTAGAAAACCGTTCTAACCAATTGGTTTTCTCTTACGGGTTTATTGCAATAGTACGGTAAGGTAGTACAGTAATACTACACTTAATAAACCATGTCACTGTATAATTTTGTGATATAGATTGTATGCAATTCGATAAGGCATTTTAAAATTGCGATCAAGGAGATCAATACTGTAAGGGGAAGAGGTAGATCGTTTTGTCTGCTTGGAGGCTTTTACTTGATGGTCTCTGGATTGATGATACAGCATCATGACAACTCGATTCCACACTCTTCCAGTTCTTTTCCCTTAAAGCGAGCAAATTTTAATATTTGTATATGTACTCATCTTTCGTAATATGACTGTCCAATCAGACTGTCGATTCAATTCTATGGGCTATATAGACAGCCCAGTACGCATCGGATTAATATTATAACCCCTATAAATACGCCAATCCTGTAACAGATGCACCATATTTTTTTTCTTGGCCTTTAAAATTGGCAATACTGACGCGAATTTAATATTAATGTAGGCCTAGTCAATCTAAAAAATACACCAACGTCACTCTATCAAACTGATTATGGGGGCTTACACTGAGCTTGTGTTTAAGAACTAAGAAGGTAACACGATGAAAGTCGGCAGCTACAGTTTTTCTATAAAAAAATACAATTACTACATCGTTTGTTATATACTATACACATTTCTTCCTAAACAGCTTGGTATTTGAATAAAAAACCCAATTTAAGGTCCAGTTGCAGTAAATCTGTAGCACTATTGTTAATCATAATAATAAATTTATAATTATATTTTGATGTACCTCGTTAGATGGTTTCACGTGGTAGTGGAATACATAAATATACATTTGAAATTAGTTGAGGTTTTATGCGAAGGGGGTATTTTATTGTTACCGATAAAAAATCACTTGCAAGATTCGATTATTTTTGAACACAAAACGGCGGGTATAGCTTTTCTTAGTTTGAACACCACGAAGAAGCAATATACTTGGTTATTAGCAACATTACCTGGTTCTACCAGTTTCTCCCGTAAGACCAGTATTAACTTTCAAATCCCTTGATTGTTAATTTATGGCTCTTTTTATTAGGCAAAAGTACTTATAGAGATTCCAGTACGCGGACTTGTGATACCTCAAATAACCCGTAATCGAAATTACAAATATTGAATATTTTGAAATGTTAACGATTGTTATTTATGACATCAAAATTTCGTTTACTGAAATCGCTAGATTTTTCTCTCTTTTAAATCAACCATGAATCACCGATTTCGGATAATCCGTTGAGGAGGGACGGGCTTGGAAAGTTAACATTGGCCTTATGGGGGAAGCAGGTAGAAACGCCACATGTTACGTGACTGGAGCCCACTCTTCAAGCTTTGCTAGGAGTGAAACCCGGTCCTAATCCTCTGCTAGGTCCTAGCCCTAAGCCACCGGCAGGTGCCGAGGGGTTTGATTTCAGCAAGTCGCCAATCTTCGCGGCCCAGCTGACGGCCTGGTCTCTCCTGCGGTTTCACCCAGCTTCAGTGTGCATTCTCGGACCACCCGTGCAGTTAGCTGTTAAATTATGCCATAAGTTTCGTAATGCTAATCCCGTAATAAATTTGGCCTTCTATCTAACTACTTTCAGATTATATTAAAACTTTCCCCACCCTCAAAAATTAATAAAAAAAATCTCCCATACTAAAAACCATATTTTTGAAAAAAACTAGATGAAAAATGAGTCAATCTCTAAAGGAATGCTTTTTAAATCTGTAAATCATATGCTGAAATGGGTTTTAGCTAATTTTAGGTAGTGTTCAAATTTAACCTAATTTGAACTTTTTCGCAAAATTGATATATTAAGAATATCAAAATGTACCTTTGTGCAAAATTTTAATGAAATAATGAATTGTTATAAACTCAGATACAACTTGTTTTACCCTCTATAAGAAAGCACGGGGAAATGTACTTAATTTACTATTATATTCTTCTGCAACCAAATGATTTAACGAAAAATCTAACTGCTAAATGTTATTGTTTTGCTGAATACAATGGTTATGAAGACAACTAGCAGAGGTTCCGTTCTCCCCAAGGTGATTTCTCAGACAAATGCAGTGTAGTACAATCTTAAATAGTAAACAGGTTCAGGCTGAAGTAGAAATATTTCTTACAATAACCGACTAAAATTAAAGGAACAGAAATACACATGTTACATAAACCCAATAAAATGTTTCTTCTATAATAACATGACAACTTTAAGGACCAGTGGAATGGAGCCTTGAAGTCCGAGGAAAAATATTTCCTTTAGACTCATCTAGGAAAAGGCCCATAAATTTGAAGTCTCAATCATCAAAATTGGTCTTGAAATAAATACGTATATAACTGGACAAAAACACATACTTTCTCCCTTTTAGCCCAACTTTAATGAATAAATTACTTTTTATTTACTATATATAGAATACAAAGCACGGTCGAATGTACAGAAAATCTTGTAAACAAGTTGTTTTAAAAAACACGCACCCAAATCCCTGCTTTTGAGGCACTACAGAATCCATTGCTACACTCGTGGTTTTAAGAGGGGAAATGCCCGCTATCCCCCTCCCTCCCAGGGTTATTAAGGGACAAATTTCCTCTGTTGGTCAATGCTAACTTGACAAGCATATCAAGTTTGAATGAAATTGATCAGTAAATAAGAGAGAAATAGTAATTTTTGTATTCCCCATAAAAATAACATTGGACAACGTACTACGTTTACCGCAAAATGAAAATTTAAATTTTTACCGCAACCAGCAATTGTATAATAGTAATTCAAAAAACTAAATTATTTAGTTTTTTGAGCTCTTTTTATTGGTGAATAGTAATATTTTTTATATTTATGTTTTTTTAATGAAAAATCAACAAAAACTGAATTTTTGATGTTTTAAGTTCTGTAGTTTCTGAACCCGAATTTTTACAGAAATGCGGGTGGTTTCATTGTGTTGTAAAACCAAAGTTCTACAAACTACTAAAGTTTAATCAAAATCGTACAAGCCGTTTTAGAGAAATTTTGATTTTTCATGTTTTTTGGCCGTTTTTGGGGGATAATTACCCTTAAAAATCACAAATGAAAAAAGGAAAAAAGTGCCTGAAGATATCGTGGATTAGTACCTACATACTAAATTTCATAAAAATCGGCCGATTGGTTAGGGTTCTAGCTCTGTACACATCCACAAAGATACACACACACACACACACACACACACACACAAAGTGTGTGTGTGTGTGTGTGTGTGTGTTTGACAATTTTGACGAAAACAATACTTTCTCCATATACCATGTATAGGGGGAGAAAGTAAAAACTAAGAAGTAAGAAAAAGTTATTTTTAATTTTTATTTACTACGTTAAAGATACTCGGTGTACACACCCTCTCAAAGTGTGTGTGTGTGTGTGTGTGTGTGTGTGTGTGTGTGTGTGTGTGTGTGTGTGTGTGTGTGTGTGTTTGACAATTTTGACGAAAACAATACTTTCTCCATATACCATGTATAGGGGGAGAAAGTAAAAACTAAGAAGTAAGAAAAAGTTATTTTTAATTTTTATTTACTACGTTAAAGATACTCGGTGTACACACCCTCTCCCCAACCCTCCTTCGGGTGAATATAACCAAATCAAGTGCCCAAAAAAGTCTTTGGACTATATAATTTTTATTTTGTTTTTTGCCAAGTTTTGTGTTTATTGCAGTGTGCACAGTTTAACATATATTTTGCCATTATTACTTAGCCATTTTAGTGTACTAAATTAGTCTCAAATGTATACTACTAACTATATAATTATTGATTCCAATTGTATGCCTCATCGTAAAAGAGTGTTTTAGTGTAATTGCTTAACTGAAAATGTCTATCATTCCCAAGTTATGGCAAACAAAAGACAATGTTAAAACAATCAATTTTACATCACCACCTATTTTATCAACATCTCGCCGAAATTTTTGATCACCTATTTTCAGCCTATATTTTGAAATTTCCTACCTATCTTAGAATTCCTTGATTAAGTCTGTCTAAAGTGTAACAGCAATGCTAAATGTCAACTTCCAAGTAGCGATACACACACTGCTAGTCGCGTTGAAAATCCGAACAAAAGACAACAGCGCTTCAAAACAGAAATCCGATTAAAACGACCAACAGGAAGCAATTTTCATCGGAGGAAATAGAAAATTCGAAAAGGAAATTGAACAATTACCAGATCTGATATAACTACTGTAACAGTGAGTGAGGAACGAAAGGAAGAGCAGAGATGAAAAAACCAGAGTCATTAAACGCTCACAAGCGCTCCGCCAGGCAACTGTGTTGTAAATTCTACCTATGATCGGGCGGATTTCTGCGCATTGTAAGCAATTACTGACGCGGTGGCCGTTTTATGTGCACGCTAATTGGGAAATATTAATCAGCCACAAATCAAGTGGGATAGTTGTGTTCGGCGTCGTGCGTGCTCGTGTGGAGCTGGGAGATGGTTGCATAGGTTTACGACTGCAGCACACGGATGACTTGTCAACAAAGCTGTCAAGTAGTGGTGGCTCATGTTTTCCGAATTAAATTTATAACACAAACGCTTGCTGGGTAGTTTAGATTTTAAGTACCTGGGAACTGAGGTTTGCTCGGGGAAAGTCAGTCAATTTGTTTAGACGACTCGTGTAAATTTGTATCACGTCCTTCGACCGACGAACAGATTTTGCTGGCTCATTTGTCTACTTTCTGTTTTAGGGTCACTAGTTTTTAATACACCTGTTTCCCTTCAGGTAGTATTTTGAATATATATGCACATTTGATGATGACGCCGATTGCGGGGGTGTTGGAGGGTGACTTATTGTTTAGGCCCTCGCCCTTGAGGTTGACCCGTCAGTCGTCCGTCTAGCGTCAACCGAGTGACAATTGAGGCTCACGAGATTCGTTCCATTTTTAGGCTAGATTCATTCCTTTGACTAGATACATTTCATAATATTTTATCCATTTATCTAGGTTTAGATGTTGCTTATTACCAAGTAACAATAAAATCAGTTTTCGACAAACAAGTGTTTAATTTATGTAACCTTAATTTGCATAAAAAGTGCGGTACGTAGTTCGCCACATTTGATTAATTTGTAATATGATCACTCTACATGTAATCTTCATTCAATAGTCACTTTTCTCAGGAAACCACATGTTAATACATGAAAATTACTTTGACAGTTCACTGATTGATTATAATTCAGCTGTTATGATTCTTTTTTTTCGATTTGGAACTCCATAAGCCCAATGTTATTTTCGTTACTTTTCAAATTAGTTTTTTTACATAATTAGATTTTTCCTGGAGATAATACCTGTCAATAACTTTTGTTTAACCTAGAAATCAGTTAACTACAACTACTGAAGGAAATCATTCGATCCTTTTTTGATACCAGAGTTTGCAATCAAGCCGTACACGAGACCAATGTTAAATTTCAAGTCCTAACATCCTCAACGAGTTATCCGATATTTTTGATTCGATGCTCATCTTATAGATTAAAAAATACCTAGCGATTTCAGTGAGCAAAATGTCAACATCACAAAACAGTTCATCCGTACAAAATTGTATAAAATTGAACACTTATTATTTGTGATATCGAAATTTTGCTCACTAAAATTGATAGCTATTTTTTCTCTAAAATGAGCCACAAATCCGACGAGGAAGACGGGCTTTGACAGTTAACATTGTTCTTATAGGGAAAGCGGGTGGAAAACGCCAAATGTTTCGTGATTGGAGCCCACTCTTACAGAACAAACATTGCTTGTTGAGAGTTATCGTACAAATAGTACAATTGACTTGTATGGATGAGTAATCGAAAATTATTTTTCATAGACATATATGTACTAAACTAAATACAAACCGGATAATCGCGATTCGAGTGGTATAATTAAACGTACAACCGTACAATCAGCGTACTATCCTGAAGCGATTATCTTAGGATCATTGTAAAACGTTATAAATAAATAATCCTATCTTTTTCGATTTATCTAAATAAAAAATATATATATAAATTGTGAACAGAACCCTTCTTTTAATTCTGAAGCAATTTCGACGATTGAGATATCAAGCGAATGACCCTGATCTGTACAGTTGCCATTGGGCTACTAATTAATGGTCCTGTCTGAAGAATCAGTCGATCTTAGTCATTAACATAGTTTAATAGCCCAATGACCAATGGCAGCTGGATCCAGAATCGAATCTTCACAAAGTTTTCTCAGGATTTTGCTCAGGATAGATCTGGCGAACTTCAGATTATGAAGCGAGCACGCTAACCACTGTGTCCATGTTCATTCATATTCCATATTCGCTTTAAAATACGACCTATGTTGCGTCGACGTATTACATAGTCTGATTAATGGATTTATTAAATGATCTTTTAATTTTAACATACAAGTTTTCTTTCTACCCTGGTTAACGTTGATATCAAGTTAAATTTAATTAAATTAGCTGTTGATGCAATAAAACACGGTTTTACACTATACAAATCTTAAATTAGCAAATTGGAAATACACAAGCTATATGAGTCCGAATCCTAAGCCCAAGACAAAATATTAAAACCTTAAGCATAACCTGTATAATACGAATAATGTATTTTGTAGATAAAAAAGTAATTTGTTAAACATAACTGCTTGAGTTCCCTGTATACTTTTTATTATTTTATGTAACCTATTATATAGGCTCCACGCTATATTCACAATAACCCCGTCGCAGCAAACCTGCGTATTCAGCGAATTTCCAATGAATATATATGTCTTAATATTACATTAAGCCTCTTACCAGAATTCATAAGAAATATATTCATAAATAAGCGATATTTAAAATATTCATTATTCTCCATAAGAATAGCATTAGGGATGATTACGCAGGTTTGCTGCAATAAGGAACACAAAATAATGGATTTTTATACAAATATAAATAGAACTCATCTAAGTGAAGTCACATACCAAGTTTCATCCATATACATTCATAAATAAGTGATATATAACATTTTTATTATTCTCCATAACAATAATATGGGGACCGAGTACTTAGGTTTGCTGCTTCGGGAACCATAGGCGAAAAATTTTTTTTTTTGTTCAAACAACAACAAACCACAACCAGATGGGCCGATTTTCGTCAGTTTATGTTCATAAATAACCGAGATATAAAATTTGTCTTTTTCTCCATAAGAATAACATTGGACAACGTACTGTGTTTAGCACTTGTAATATCTCAGTAACCAATTGACGTAGAGCAATGATCAAAATACCAAATTGTTTGTTTTTTTAAGCTGAATTCAATGGTGTAAATTAAAATTTGATTTAAATAACAATTACATGTGAAAACCCCAAAAAACCCATTTTTGGGGTACAAAACCCCCCAAAAACCCCCCTTCAGATGGTGCGATTTGTCTGGTTTTCGAACTCGTTCAAATAAGTTGTTACATATTTGTACCAAATTTTATTAAGATCGGACTTTTTTTACGAGAGTTATCGTGCTTACGGACACACACACACACATATATATATATATATATATATATATATATATATATATATATATACATATATAAAAATTTGAACGAATGGTGTTTTTGGCATCTGGGGACCTCAAAACGAAAAGTTATCATGGTCTCGGGCTTAAGTCTTACCATGAGACCTACGGTAATAGTTTCTTCCCTATAGGGGAAATTCGCTAAAAGTAGATCACAGTTCAAACCAGTGACCCCTCCTTATTCTTGATCCTAATCTCCACTACGAATTATATCACTCAAACGTGCAATAGCTCAAACCCAAATTCGGCACAATATATCTCTAATAACGAAACAGCTGGTCAGCCAGGCAATCAGTGCGGCTATAAACATGTGATAATCAGCTGATAGTTATTGGACCGATATCTCATCTGTAGACAGCCGTTCAGCGACTGCCGGATTACGTAATGGGAAAGGTGCGACAACGGTCGTATATATTTTATGTAATTGGGCGACTGGACGTATAGTCGGTGGTGAAAGATGACCTCCACTCGTGTGGGACTCGGGGGCTTAAGGCTGGACGGGGGCAATTGGCTATTATACTCGTATTATCTTCTGTTGTTTAAGATGAGCTAAGCGAACTGCTGAGTTTTCTTAAAGATGTTTTCATGAGTTTCAAATTGTCATGCGCGATGTCATGAGGAAGCGAGTTTCCTTTTGAAACATTAAAGCATTTTCGATTTGTGTGATATTGGAATATTAACTTGTGACGGTCTCGATAAACTGGTAACAATAATGGAGTATTTTTAATGGAGTATGGTTGAACGGTGTGTAGAATATTGTTGATTGATAAGCTATTGTACTACCTGCAGTCGCAGATAGTTGTTTTATGTTTTAGTCGACCATTATAAGTAAACATTGATATTTGTTTAATAGTTATCTCAAAATATATAGTACAATATCTAAACTATTCGTGGTTATTAGTGAATTTCCTATGGAAAGTGAACTATTAGCATGACCCGCACGGTGAAACTTAAGCCCGGGACCACCATAGAAGTTCCTAATGTGACCCCCTGAACACGTTTTGGGGTTCGTTCAAAATTTTATATTTTATATTTATATTATTTATATTTTATATTTATATTTTATTATATATATATATATTATATAGACATATATACATACATATATATATGTATATATATATATATATATGTGTGTATGCACTCTAGCGGTCACATTTTTTGTCCGATTTACTTCAAATTTGGTAGAGACATTCCTTTTTGTAATCAGTTGGACAAGTTCGTTGGGCAAAACAATCGGAAAACTCTAACCCCCTTTTTTGGGGATTTTAAATTTAGAAATTTGAGTTTTTGGACCCAAAAAGGGTCAGAAAAGCCCCGAATGTAAAATTAATGAATGAAAAACGGTGGGAATTAGTGTAGCAAAACTTTTAAGCCCTATCTCGTCATTCTAGCATATATATTTACCGAGTTATTAAAGAAAATGTGTATTGACCAAACACAGTACGTTGTCTTATGGGGGTTTTACTTCAGAAAAGCCTGTTATTCATTTGTTGGTGTACTTTTATCATCCCCAACAACCTCACGCCTACTTTAAAGCCTGACTGGACCTTATCCTAACCTTATAATGCACAAAATTGTATTCCCATCATTGCAGGTAAATAGAACCAGGAGCATCAAAACACCCAAAAAATCAATATTTTCAGATTTGAAAAAAAATTGGAATAATTGTATGTTTTTAACTGATTTTGAGTTTTTATAGTTTTTTATGTGGAAATTCACTTCCCTCACTTCAGCGTGCTGCGTGCGAACTCGTTATTGTTGTATTGGTTTGTGTACATTAACTGGACATCCATTAGCAAAATTTACCCTATTCGGACCTAGCAACTAACAGTAGCCGTTCTTCATATGTTGTAGGTCATCCATAATTCATAGCACATTTTCAATCAATAATTCAAGCACACTGAGTAGATTACTGTACACAGTTTAATATATTTTTAAACAAATTTTAGTGTAGTAAACTTTGCAACGGGCTGCAAACGGCTGTAGTTTGGTTTGCAGTTTCTAATGGTGTATTTTGACATGAAAAAACAAATAAGTCACCTAATAAGTTTGAAAATAGTTAAAATTAAAACAAAAATTATTTATCGTTATATTTTTAAAGGAAAATGAAAAAACCACAATAATAAATTTTACATTTATAAACGTTAATTTTTGTTAGCAATGTATATTTATACGCAATTAAGTATAACTTAGTACAGTAGTAATATTGCATAATATATTGTATATATTTAGTGTACTAAGATTACTACACTAAACCTTACTCCCGAATAAATATCGCAGTGAAAGCGCAGTACATAGGATATCTAGGGAATTAAAATTTCTCAACCGGACCTGGGATTAGAGCGGTCACCCCACATAGCAGGTGGTCAATGTTGTCCGAGGGACACAATCGTGCCCGGCCCTTGCATAGGAGGATTACACCGCACCACCCACCTGAAAATACCCCATACCACCTGAACTCTGAAAATGCATATTTGACAGTTGTTGGTTTATTTTTAAATGTTTGCCCCCCACAAGCGTTCGACGATGGCTCTATTTGTGTGGTTAAGAGTCTTCATCACCGAAAGTTGCTAGACGCCATCTTGCAGTTTTGCTCCATAAGGCCAATATTAACTTTGTGCCCCCATTACTCCTCACCTGATCGTCACATACAATTCATTTTGGTGTCAAATTAAAGGTTTTTCCGTCCTCTAGGGAAATACGATGTTGATTTTTTAATTTGGGTACCATAGTTGCATAATAAATAGTTGAATTTTGAACTGAAACACTGTACGTGTTCTCATTAATTTGTAACAAAATCCAAATTCGACTATTGCATTTCCCTAGAGGACGACGAAACCTTTAATTTGACACCAAAATTAATTGTTTTTGACGATCAGGTGAGGAGTAATGGAGGCACAAAGTTAACATTGGCCTTATGGAACAAAACACCAAGATGGCGTCCGGCAACTTCCGGTGATGAAGACTCTTAATGTTAGAGGGGGCTCCAGTCACGAAACACTTCGCATGTCCACCTTCTCCTCCCTTAAAGCTAATGTTAAACTGTCAAAGCCTGTCCCTCCTCGGTGAATTACCCGATAAATCAATAAAATACGAAGCGATTTCAATGAAGATAAATTGTTTATCATCCCAAAATCTTTGAAATGTTATTGAACGAATGTTATTCATGGTATAAACATTCTGCTCAGAGAAATCGCTTGGCATTTTTTTTGCTCTTTTAAAAATATAAATCAACGATTTCAGGTAGTCCGATGAAGAGAACCGTGATTTTGAAAGTTAACATTGACCACTTTGTGCATTGCCCTTATAGGAGAAACGGGTAGAAACCTAACCAAGGTAAACATAATACAGCTAAAATACCCCGTCGCAGCAAACCTGCATACTCAGCGAATTTCCAATGAACATATAACATAACACATTAAGCCACTTAACAGAATTCATAAGAAATATATTCACAAACAAGCGATATTTAAAATATTAATTATTCTCCATAAGAACAACATTGGGGATGAGTACGCAGGTTTGCTGCAACAAGGAATACAAAATAATGGGTTTTTATACAAATATCAATAGAACTCATCTAAGTGAAGTCACATACCAAGTTTCATCCATATACATTCATAAATAAGCGATAAATAACATTTTAAATATTTTCCATAAGAATAACATGGGGACCGAGTACCTAGGTTTGCTGCAACGGGAACCATAGGCAAAAAATTGTTTTTTTGATCAAACAACAAAAAACCACAACCAGATGAAGTCATATACCAAATTTTGTCAGTTTATGTTCATAAATAAGCGAGATATACAATTTTTCTTTTTCTCCATAAGAATAACATTAGACAACGTACTGTGTTTAGCACTTTCAATATCTCAGTAACCAATTGACGTAGAGCAATTATTAAAATACCAAATTGTTTGTTTTTTAAGCTGATTTCAGTGGTAAAAATTGCAATTTGATTAAAATAAAAATTACATGCGAAAACCCCAAAAAACCCATTTTTGGGGTACGAAACCCCCAAAAAAAACCCCTTCGGATGATGCGATTCGTCTGGTTTTCGAACTCGTTCAAATAAATGGTACTTTACACATTTGTACCAAATTTCATTAAGATCGGAGCTTTTTTACGAGAGTTATCGTGCTTACGGACATATATATATATATATATATATATATATACATATATATAAATTTGAACGAATGGTGTTTTTGGCATCTGGGGACCTCAAAACGAAAAGTTATCATGGTCTCGGGCTTAAGTCTTACCATGAGACCTACGGTAATAGCTTCTTCCCTATAGGGGAAATTCGCTAATAGGTAGATTTTTCATGACTGGAGCCCCCTATTGAACCCACATAAGTAGTTTGTTCGTGCCTCAATGTCCAATATCTTATTCTCTATGGGAGACATTCGCTGAACCAAGACTAACTGCAAGCTATTAAACACCAGCTTCGAACCATAGAAATTTCCCCATTTACCTAAGAGTCTGTTGTGCTCGACCTTGAACCTATCAGTAAGTTCAGGATCGGTTTCGAATTCTCGGGCGCGAGATAACATCTTGTACTACAAAATAAAACAAGACCTCCAAGGCCGGCCAGAGGCGAGAACCGCGGCGCCGAAATAATTTAAACGCCGGGCACTAAAAAGACACGACTCTTTACGGCCCGTGTCCATAAAATTAGATTTACGCCCGTTTAGCACCGCGGACCACGTAGTCCCCATAACAGCGAGGACTGCATTGTGCGACGCCGTACAATTTGGACTGCTGTAATACAGAACCGGCTTAGTTAATGCGGAACAGAGGGTTCTGGGATGGTAAAGATTGTGAATAAGTCTTTCCAACAGCTCCGAGGGAGGTGTAAGTGGCATTTTGAAGGTATAAATTTGTCTTTCAAAATGTTTGGAGAGGATTTCAGGGTGATGATGAATTATGGTGCATTGAGTGCCTGGACGTGGGAAGGGAATGTTTATGCTTCATCAATTCTAAACCCACTGTAGTGAGACATAAATATTTCTACTTAAACGAATTCTCTGTTAACAATGTAAGGAAACTGGTACTCGCTATGTAGCTAGGCTTTCCTTTGAAGATGATTACATTGTATTGTTGGCGAGCTATCCTTCCACATTCTCGCGTAAGTCTTCGCTCGCCAGTGTGGGTTAGTGTTATAACACACTACGGATAAAAAAATACTTAATGTTTTAGTTTTCCGTGTCTTAGGTGTTGTTTATTTGTAAAATAACTGGCAATGTGGCCTATTGTGGTTTTCGTTTATTCTACATTATTTTGTACACGGGGTAATTTGAATTTAAATTTTATTTTAAATTAATTTGTAATTTCCTCCAATCGCATTTAAAATTTGTTTTGTTATATGGGTATTGGCAAAATTTGCAAGAACATAATACGAGATTGCATGGAACTTAACTCATTTTGAATCTGATCGTTAATAAAAAAACAACTTTGTCAAATCACGACGTACTTTTTCAGTTTATTATCTTGTTATTTTGATGATTGCTTTCCAAATTTTAGCATTGTTTTTCAGCATCCACAGTAAAATATATTACAAGAAGCATATAATTCACAAACGTCCAACGTCGACAATGGTTGTTATACGGTTTTACGGTTACTGCTTATAACAAAAAAATATAGAACTCTATAAAACTCACTTGAATGTGCGTTGTTTTGTTTATGAACGATATGGCAGGGTCGAGATGAGGGGGCAACGGTATTCCATAAAATATCGTAAATATACGCGGGAAACTCGTAAAATGGCGGTAAAGTTTTCGCTTCATTTAGCACGACTTTACAAGCTAACAGAGAGGCATAAACGCATCGCCCTCCCCTCTATCTACTGAGTCATCGCGGAATATCCTAGCATTTATTACAACAATTGTGACATCCCCTAATCTCCCCTCAAGTGTCTTGTAAGATAAAGTGCTCTTTTTGTTCTCCAACTATGGCCATCCCCGGCTGACAAATAGTTATTCCTTGGTGTGTTGGAAAAGCTTCCATGGATTATTGCGTAGGATCCAGCGACTAAGACGGTCTTTGTGGTGGTCAATTAATTATTCTGACACACCCTACTTTATAGAAAGAAGGCAGTTCCCTTACTTTAAGTAAAGGGGATGTTATTGGTTTCTGATGACTTGTAGTTTTACTGAACAGTAGTAGAGGCTATATTTTAAGAAAACTTTTGCTATAATCTATATATTCGTAGCCCGGATCTAATATAAGTTCCAAACTAGCAAATTAAAATTTGCCCCTTTAGGAAATTTGCTATAAACAAAATGGAATGGTTAAATAGTTATAAATAGTTTTGACGATTCGCTATAAACGTTACACCTGCTGAGAATTGCATTTCTCTGAGAAGGCGAGGGATTGTGTCTCTAGGGATTTTTTAAAATTGTACTTTTTAATTTCTTGCGTCCTATAATACTAACGATTAGGGGATATGTTGCTCAAAACCGAGTTAGGCTATTCCCTTTTTCAAGTCTAGTTTGCCACTATTCAAAAAGAGGACAGAGCATTTCTGACAGAAGGGGGTTTCTCGTCTGGCAGAAATTTGGTTCTCTTTTACCCCCACGAACACTTTTTCTATCAAATATCAACCACCATACATGAAAGTCTGCTCCCAAAGATTGCACAGACAAAGCTTCCTTGTATAAGGTCTGAGTCTTGTAAAGCTCTTCGACACCAAAATGGCAAGGCAGATATAAAAGCTTATGAAAATAGTAGTTTTATATTACCTTTCCGTCACCAGTTCTGTTGTAATAGTTTTTTCACGACCAGGTTTCGATACAAAGTTGTATGATGAATAAAAATACCCCCGTAGCAGCAAACCTGCGTACTCCGCGAATTTCCAATGCATATATATGTATCTTAATACCACATAAAGCCACATATCAAGTTTCATCAATATACATTCATAAATAAACGATTTATGACATTTTAATTATTCTCCATAAGAATAACATGGCGGCTGAGTATGCAGGTTTGCTGAAGCAAGGAAAACAAAAAGTGGGGTTTTATACAAATATCAATATAACTCATGTAGGTAAAGCCACATACCAAATTTTATTAATTTATTTTCATAATGAAGGGAGATAACACGTTACTTATTCTCCATAAGAATAACATGGGGCTAAGTACGCAGGTTTGCTGCTACGTGAGCCTTTGGTAAAAAATTGTTTTTTGAGCAAATATCAATGGTTCACAACCAGATGAAGCCGTATACCAAGTTTCGTCAGTATACGTTCATAAATAAGCGAGATATAAAATTTTTATTTTCCTCCATAAGAATAACATTAGACAACGTACTGTGTTTAGCACTTTCAATAACTCGGTAACCAATTGACGTAGAGAAATGATCAAAATACCAAATTGTGTGTTTTTTTAAGCTGAATCCAATGGGAAAAACTAAAATTTGACTATTTCCAAAATTTTTGTACAAAATTCGAAAAACCCATTTTTGGGGTACAAAACCCCCCCAAAATACCCCTTCGGATAGAGCGATCTAGCTGGTTTTCGAACTTAAAGTCATAAATGTTGCTTTACACGTTTATACCAAATTTCATCAAAATCGGATAATTTTTACGAGAGTTATCGTGCTCACGGACACACACACACACATATATATATATCGTTTATTTATTTATCGTTTATTTATGAATGGAACTTCTCTTACAGTTTATACAGTTTTTATATTTTACTCATATTTTTTTTTAGCGAATTTCCCCTATAGGGAAGAAGCTATTACCGTAGTCGGCATGGTAAGACCTAGGCCCGGGACCATGATAACTTTTCGTTTTGAGGGCCCCAGACCCCAAAAACACCATTCGTTCGAAACTATATATATATTGTAATAAATACACATTTAAATGGTAACTACAGGCTTAATGGATGGTAATAAATTGGATGGTCTTAAATGGGTGGTAAATAATAAGGACCTTAGGACCTAATTTTAAATGGTGAATGTATTTGCTTTAACTAGAAGCCGAATCGAGAGAACTATATGAATCACTTGTAAAATATTGAAGCTGAAAAGCTTCTTGAAAATTATAATTAACATGTTTCATATGTTTTCCGAGTTCGTGAATGGATTTGTATGCACATTGTAAAACCATTTCTTCTGCAATATTTGAAACGGGTTAGAGATATTTCAACGGGATGTGTCCATGTATTGACAGGGAGGCGAATGCGTATACGAATTCGATTTCCGTTACGTGAACAGTGGCTGATCCAAGTGGGGCGAGGGGGGTGATCGCCCCCCCTCAAGCTCAGAAATGGTTGTTATATACTGTATAAAAATAGTACAGTTATTTAATTTGCAGCTGGTTAAATGTGTTGCGATTAATTCTTTAATTGCCTACCATAGGTTATTTTTCTAAACGGTCTGTATGCATACTAAAGTTGTGGCACCAAGCATAAACAGTTGGTGGGAGTGATAATTTCGTTCTGGTGACTCCTGACAGTTGGCTGCGCACTGACGGGACGACGCGACTCTCCGCGACTGCCCTTTACCCTTACCCTGCTTCTTTTTTTACCCACGAAATGGTGATGGGAGAATAGAATACTTTTGAATTATTCGAGTATAGTATTCGAATACAAACTGGTGAAGAGTGACCGCCGGAATAGATTGAAGTCGGAAAATTTAAATACAATTTTCGATTCTGTATTCGAAACTCTCATCACTACAGCGAAACCACCGTCGCGTTACTCGGGATGGGTGTGCGTGCCGGCAAACCCGGCAAAGGTCAAGATTAACAGATTAACGTTAGTGTAGTGTGCATTCTTTTGTGAGTGTCAATGTGTCAATCAGGTCTCATCAGATACAACAGCGGTAGCTCGAGTGAGCGGGGCGGTGAGGTGTATGCAGCGGCGGATTTAGGGGGGGGGGCTATAGGGGCTGTAGCCCAGGACGGCAAATTTACAGAAAATTAATAAGTTGTTTATAAAAGAAATGTTGACACGGGGAACATTTTGATGAAAACGGATGACAATGACGATGTGCCACCCTTTAAAGGTAAAGATAGTAATCAGAGACTAATGTAATTACGCTTGCAGTCCCTCACACTGCAGTTCCTCAAAACAGTCATAATGCATTTGTCCATTTGCCATCTATCCGTACTAGCGACAAGACGATTACGCTAGAGAGAAAGGGCGGCAAGCCACGATCTACAACAGGTACTGCGCCACTATGGCTACGTCCAACTCACGGACTTCGAAATGTTTACCCGTACATTCGCATAGCATTAAAATTATTGTTTACACAATATCAATAATGACTAAGGCACACGGCTGAGAAATGCTGCAACAATCGAATTTGAGCTGACAATAACAAGATTTCGACTACAATGATATTGTCGATTCATTTTAAAACTCAAGGTAACAAAGAAAGTTATTTCAGCCGTCTTATACTTACCATCAAAGGCTACCACACATAATCGTTCATTCTGGAGGATATTTTTTTAAACACAAAATCAGACCGAAGACAAATAAAGACTAACCAACATAATTTGTGAAGAGAGGATTTCTTGCTATGGGAGCATAGTTGACAGAGGGTCAAAATGGTGTTCAGCATGTAGGCTGCAGTGTTTTACTCCAGGCGAGACCTCTATATATATTTTTTATATGGGACGGTATCAAAATCTCCCATTTCATTAAATTAAAAACTGTGATATTTGAAGTCTTTAAATTGATATTTTGTCGCATTTTAGGCGTATCATGATGTTAAATCTAACTTTATAATCTTAAGACATATTTTATATGTAATTTTATTGTTTATCTCGAAGCAAAGTTAGATATGAGTTAAATGAAAATACCCTTTTAATATGGATTTGAAAATAGTGTTGGAAACAAGCCGCCTTGTACATCGAATGACACCATCCCACCAACAAGTTGACACCACAACAGGACAAAATGCCAAAT
Organism: Allygus modestus; assembly: GCA_963675035.1. Lineage (NCBI taxonomy): Eukaryota > Metazoa > Arthropoda > Insecta > Hemiptera > Cicadellidae > Allygus > Allygus modestus. Next base: position 407,753,045 of record OY776112.1, read on the forward strand.
ATGTCGGCACGCTTTTTGAAGGTTATTTGTCAGAGAGTAAAGACTTCTGTACGTATTATATTTTAATTCATTGGATATACAACATCATGGAGGTGAAACTAGAAGAATTGTTTGAAAATGTGTAGAGTTTTATGAAGATTAGGCCTACATCAATTAATTTTATATTTTGATCGTCCAAAACATATACAAAATGCGTTGTATAAAATTATAAATTACAAAATGACTGAAAAACTGTATTGAAAAGCGCTAATTAATGGTTTAAATAGACAGAATTTTGAGACTAATGGTCCGAATTACGAATTTTAAGGCTACAGTGTCATCACATCTTATTTATAGATTAGTTATTATAATTTTCAATAGTCAATGCGTTGGTGTGAGAATTAATGTTTATATGAAGAATAAGAAGGGATTTTTAGGCCTTTATTGAAGGATTTTCTTGTTATTAAAAGTAGCACTGCTTCACTGCTTTTAACACCAATATTTGTCTCTAGGGCTAGGGCTGATTGTCATTGAGCAGGCTATATTGAATATTAAACAGTGTTAATGTGAATCAAGTCAATTATACATTATTTTGCTGTTTTTTTAACTAGGGAATAACATAAATTTCCTAAACTTATTCATTTAGTTAATTCGTAACTTCTTAAGATACTGTCACAAAATAACCATAATCAAGGTATGTATAAAATATGGGTAAACCTGGGCGGCGAAAAGGGCAAAGATTATAGTGGGGGGAGGGCGGAAAATTTCCTAATAGCCCTTAGACGGCAATTTCTAAAATCCGCCACTGTGCTCAGGTGCTGGTGCGGCATAGTGGTGCGTACGTGACGTTACCATGACAACGGGAGTTTGACCGCGCATCCACTGTGTCCACTGATATTATTAGTCATCATACCCTTACTCTGCGCATGAACGATGTTCTACCTTTTCTGCCTTAGTTCACTCTAGTGCATGTTGGGTTTTAACTGTTATTTTTAATATTTGGTTACTTTTTGATATTACAAATATTATTTGTATCAATACAAATTGGGGGGGGTATTCCACCACTAAGTTCGCTCCCCCAACTCTAAAGCTGGATCCGCCACTGTACGTGAAGCAATTTCACCCTAATATAAAACCGAAAGATAAATGAGCAGATCCTTTGGCGAGAAGAGAACATACATCATAGGATTATGTATTTTAATGATTAGAGGTTCAATATTTAAGTGATTAGGGACGCTGAATGGGAGGATTGTCTGATTTTTTTTACTTATTTACTTACTGTATAGTTAAAATGTGAACAAATCTAATCAACTGTTCTCAAAGTTTCCTATTTCAAAACACTTTTTACATGTTGGAAAACTCACCTTGAACACATTTCCTGTGGCACCGCGATGCGATCAGTTGAGAACGCGGTGTAGCTGTTGGAACGAAACGTCGCTGATGCCATCGCTCCGGCCCCATCTCAGTATTCATCTATGGACTATGTTATTAATGATCACCAAACCCAGAGCCTGCGGGAGGGGGCGGGGCGGGGATATGATTATGGTCCTCGCAGGCCGGATGAAAGCCACTCCGCTACCGGCTCCTGCGTCCTTGAATGGGAACCAATAAATGAATAAAGAACACTTTTTAAAATTCGTTTATATTGTTGGGTAGCATTTAAATGTTTGCATTTGTTATGGAATTATTAGGCTACTTTACAGTAAATTTTGGGATACTGGTGGTTATCAAAATGGTCAACTGCGTAAAAGATATAATGTTAACTTTAGGCTACATCTTACAGTCAAAAGTTCAACTAAGTCAAAACACGTGTTTCAATGCGTAAGATGCACATAGGAAATTCTAGTTAATTATATTATTAATTATATCATATATCAATTCAGAATTGAGCTTTGTTGGCGTGCATGTACATGTATTTTACAGTTGTTTTATTTTTATTTTTTCCGTCTTAAAATAATGTTAAAAGTCCAAGCGCTCCTTAACACAGCTTGACACTCTTCAAATGAATAACTAAAGAACAGTTTCTACTCGCCGGAGTGTCAAATTGGACAATCCCTGTGGGACTCAACTCGCACAAATCCTGACACAAATGTGATATGGAAGGCTGTGTCTGAAGATGCATCGTTGATGCGAAATGCGTCCCACGGGAATAGTACAATTTGCCACTCGTCCCACGGGAATAGTACAATTTGCCACTACGGCGAGTACGAACTAATCTTTAGTTCTTTAAAACTTCTCTCTCGCTATTTAGTTATATATATTACTTATATCTCCTCCAAGACTTGGTACCTTGCCAACCTAACGGTTAGCGTTTTGGACTTGTTTTCAGTAAGATAGGGGTTCAAATTCCTGAAATACAGAAATACAGTTTTGAATAGCCCACCATTTTGCTGAAAATTAATTGCCCTTGCGTTAAAAAATACAAAAACGACTGGCTCTCAAATAAAGAAATCTGGATACCATAACAAATGGTAAAATGGACAGAGTAATTATATATTTAAACTAAAAAGTGTTCCTGAAAGTATACTCTCTAGCTAAATAAAAACATTATAAAACAAAACCTAAGAGAGGCCGTTCCAGTTCAGTATTAATAACAAAGGCATCTTCATAATATTTAGATAAAAGGGATAAAACCCATACTTACTTGTTTCATTATGCCACGTAATGCATATCGCCAAACCCTACATCCACGGGGCTTGTACGCCTTGTACTTACAGCCAAACTGAAACAAAAAAGCGGCGCCTTGTCTTGTAATGGCCGGCCTCAAACCCCGGTAGCTTGTTTCCCCCAAATTGGGGATGTCGCCGCTATCTTTATGTGATCGTCGGTTGTGCGTTATCGCGTTATGAGTGTGGAGGCCGCATGCTAATGAGTGCATTACTCTGTGTCTTGTTAGCAGTTTGAGGTTAGGTTGATTCCCGCGCAATCGGATCTGATCAGTCAGCTGCTTTAATTAGCAGATGCTTATTGACCTTTGGAATGCGATGTGATAGCCAGTGCAACATGTTTGAATATTTTATGATGAATTGACGTCCAAACCTGTCTAATATTAAAAGTCCCACGCGAAAGTACGATATTGTGATCGAGAATTGATTAAATAGGTTAAATGTATTCACAATTAATAAATGTTGATACTGCTTAATCTGTATTACAAGAGTAAGGTGTTGTGGCTAGAAACGTCCCACAGAACCAAAACATAATACAAAATTACTCTAAACTCATTTTGAAGACCAGGCTGATGAATTAATTATTTTAATAATTTAAAGGGATGTGCGTTTTACCTATTTAAGTGAATTACTTACCAGTAATATACTTTAAACTATCAATGTAATTTGAACTTATTTTTTTGTAATCATGATTTGTATATAAATTTTTACTACAAAACCACAACAAGTCCATTATAAGGCGAAATTATCCAATGAAATTTTATATTACGTGAACAATTTTCTATTAGCAGTAGGTTGGTAGGTCCTATATAGTGTATTGAATAAATACTTGCCAGTTATCGTGAGACAGGGCTGTTTTACGATCTCGATAGACCGTTTATAAAGCCATTAAGACCTGACCGACAGCCATAACATTGTCGTTTCATGGCCAGCCGCCATGTTCGCACACTAATTGTTAGGACTCCAATATTAAGCCGTGAATGTTTAATTGTTATAGGTTTGTTCCTCTACCCTTTTAATGCCAGATGGAAATCTATTCCACGGAAATCAATACTCATCAAACAAATAAATTAAACTTGTAGACCAAAATTCATCGTGAATCCTGATCCACGCCTTTATGCAGAAAAATTAAGTTAACAATGTAATGGACAACGAAATAATAGTAAAACCTAGTAACAAATAGTGGTATTTGTAGCGTTTAAAACAGCTGCCTGTGAGGTAATTCAACTTCTCCTGTTATCAAGTGAGTTATATTTACTTATATTAAAAATACAAAACACACCAATCTAACTTATTCATATTTTATCTGATAAAATATTTGCAAACAAATTTCAGGAAGAAAATATAGGTGGCTGGGTAAAAGTTTTGAATTTTAAATGTAATTAGTGTTCACTTGATAACGGGATGAGGCTAGTTTTAAAAACTAGAAGCGATAGGTAAAGTTTAAACCTATTTAACTATCTATATTATTAAAAGAATTTCTCAATTTTTCTTCGCAGCTTATCGACCCTAAGAAATTTATTTTTCTATACATATTTGGTATCAAATTAAAGCTATTTCTCTCTAGATGTGCCATTTTCGGGTTTGGAAAATATCCCATGAAAAGCCTTCGTCTTGGAGGCTTTTGAAATTCCAGCGAATGTGCTACTGTCTGTTGTTAAACCTGTGAACTTTTTCCAATTCACATTTGTTTATAACAAAACATATGGTGATGATTTGATCGAGTTCTTAAGTTTGACCACAGAATACAGCACTTGTATATATTAATTCCATATTGCTAACTTTTGTTTTAAAATAGGATATTCCTGTGTATGTGACTGTAGAGTAAATCGAAATCTTATTCTGGCCTATAGCCTATATTAATCACCGTTTCTAAATTGTAAACGCAATAGTTCCAGTACAACTCTCTCAATGAAATCAATTGAAAAAATCTTAATATTTTACTCAAAGTACAGAGAATTCGTCTCAAAATATAATGCATAATATAACCTAGATAATTACCAGATAATTTGACCATAATTTGACCAGATAAATAGTAATTTAATAAATCAAATCACACTTTTATCACTCATAAAATTTCAAAATTAAAAATGTAATTTAATTTTAAATTTATTTAAACACTTTTATTTCATTTATGGTCTTAGTAGAGGTTATATAACAAACTGAAACACTAAGTCACTGGGTGATGTGGTCGCAACTGGGGCGAATATGAATGAATAATGAGTAAGATGAGTGATTTTTTCGTTCAATTTTCTTCTCCCGATCCTTCACATCCTAAACTATATGGTACTTGGTTGTCAGAATTATTATTCTCTTAAAATGTCCTGGCTTGGTGGCTTTATTAGTGAATTTCCTTTGGAAAGTGAACTATTAGCATGACCCGCACGGTGAAACTTAAGCCCGGGACCACCATAGAAGTTCCTAACGTGACCCCCTGAACACGTTTTGGGGGGTCGTTCAAAATTTTATATATATATATATATATATATATATATATGTGTGTATGCACTCTAGTGGTCGCATTTTTTGTCCGATTTACTTAAAATTTGGTAGGGACGTTCCTTTCTATAACCTCGTTGGGCAAAACAATCGGAAAACTCTAAACCCATTTTTAGGGGATTAATCTTTCAAATTTTGAGTTTTTGGGCCCAAAAAGAGTCAGAAAAGCCCCAGATGTAAAATTAATGCATGTTAAAAGATGGGAATTAGGAAGGCGAAAGTTTTAAGCCCTCTCTCGTCATTCTAGCATAAATATTTACCGAGTTATTAAAGAAAATGTGTATCGGGTAAACACAGTACGTTGTCTTATGGGGGTTTTACACTAGAAAAGCCCGTTATTCCTTTGTTAGAGTACTTTTATTATCCCCAGCAACCTCACGCCTACTTTCAAGCCTGTCTGGACCTTCTCCTAACCTTATAAGGCGTAAAATTGTATTCCCAGCTTTGCAAGTAAATGAAACCAGGAGTATCAGAACAACCAAAAAAACAATGTTTTCAGATTTCAATAAAAATTGGACAAATGGATGTTTTTACACTGATTTTGATATATATATATATGTGTGTATGCACTCTAGTGGTCGCATTTTTTGTCCGATTTACTTAAAATTTGGTAGGGACGTTCCTTTCTATAACCTCGTTGGGCAAAACAATCGGAAAACTCTAAACCCATTTTTAGGGGATTAATCTTTCAAATTTTGAGTTTTTGGGCCCAAAAAGAGTCAGAAAAGCCCCAGATGTAAAATTAATGCATGTTAAAAGATGGGAATTAGGAAGGCGAAAGTTTTAAGCCCTCTCTCGTCATTCTAGCATAAATATTTACCGAGTTATTAAAGAAAATGTGTATCGGGTAAACACAGTACGTTGTCTTATGGGGGTTTTACACTAGAAAAGCCCGTTATTCCTTTGTTAGAGTACTTTTATTATCCCCAGCAACCTCACGCCTACTTTCAAGCCTGTCTGGACCTTCTCCTAACCTTATAAGGCGTAAAATTGTATTCCCAGCTTTGCAAGTAAATGAAACCAGGAGTATCAGAACAACCAAAAAAACAATGTTTTCAGATTTCAATAAAAATTGGACAAATGGATGTTTTTACACTGATTTTGATATATATATATATGTGTGTATGCACTCTAGTGGTCGCATTTTTTGTCCGATTTACTTAAAATTTGGTAGGGACGTTCCTTTCTATAACCTCGTTGGGCAAAACAATCGGAAAACTCTAAACCCATTTTTAGGGGATTAATCTTTCAAATTTTGAGTTTTTGGGCCCAAAAAGAGTCAGAAAAGCCCCAGATGTAAAATTAATGCATGTTAAAAGATGGGAATTAGGAAGGCGAAAGTTTTAAGCCCTCTCTCGTCATTCTAGCATAAATATTTACCGAGTTATTAAAGAAAATGTGTATCGGGTAAACACAGTACGTTGTCTTATGGGGGTTTTACACTAGAAAAGCCCGTTATTCCTTTGTTAGAGTACTTTTATTATCCCCAGCAACCTCACGCCTACTTTCAAGCCTGTCTGGACCTTCTCCTAACCTTATAAGGCGTAAAATTGTATTCCCAGCTTTGCAAGTAAATGAAACCAGGAGTATCAGAACAACCAAAAAAACAATGTTTTCAGATTTCAATAAAAATTGGACAAATGGATGTTTTTACACTGATTTTGAGTTTTACAAGTTTTTATGTGGAAATTCACTTCCCTCACGTCAGCGTGCTGCGTGGAACTCGTTTATCACTTATCACCCAGAACGTGTTTACACTTTTCTCAGGTTTAAGAGGGAGCTCCAGTCGTCTGCTTCTACCTGCTCCCCCCATAAGACTTAACTTTAACTAAAGTTAACGCTAACATTCAAATCCCGTACTTTATCCGAAATCGTTGATCTATGGTTCATTTTATAGAACAAAAATACCAGGCGATTTCATTGAACGAGATCTCCAGATAACCCATAAAAATCCCCATAAACCCATCCAAATATCGAAAATATTGAATATTTGTACATTTAATTGAACGATTATTGTTTGTCATATCAATATCCTGTTAACTAAAATCGCTAGGTATTTCTTTGCTCTATAAAATTTAGCCATTAATCGACAATATCGTTTAGGAGGTCCAGGATGTTAAAGTTAACGTTATGGAAGAAGCAGCTACAAAAGCGAAATGTTTCGTGACTGGAGCCCCCTCAAAGAACTCACCGTTGCGAACAAAAGAATCCAAATCGAACCAATCAGCAACAGTGTAGCTCTGGCGAAACGTTTATTAAATGTTCCCAGAGTGTCTGAGGAGCGGACATCCCCAATAACCTAACCTGTAATTAGGCCGGAGCGGACCGGGTGTGAAGATTACCCGTAGACGGTCACGACGCGCTGCCTCGCCGTTCAGGGTTTATCGTGGGTTGGAACAGGCAGAAGACGCCAAACGTGCCAAACGCTCCGTTCCCAGTCGAGATTAGGCGTGAAGAATGATCTCAGAACAAATCATCGTTGCCGGCGGGAACTACGACTTTTGAATGCTATAGGTTCATACCAAGGAATGTTGTTTTGGAATGCCATCGTGTCAGTGTGTTTCTATACATTACTATCGGATAACCGAAGTGAGTCCTTATCCTTAACTAAAATTCATTCAAATTCGTTTGTGTTTTTCTCGAATAATTCAAGGAAGATTTAATCTATTATTTCAAACAAATTCCTTTCTTTGGTTTTAAGATTAAATTCTAGCTTCTTCACTTAAATCACCCTTCCGTGGGGTGGCCCTTTGAAATCGCATAAAACAATTCCGCTACCGTATTCCGGTTGAAAATCTTATTAAATCATTGGACTCCTCGCAGATTTACATTTTGTCATCGCCCATTGTAACATAAATAATATTGATTGTCTTGTTGTATTGTAAGTTTTAGGAAATCACATAGTTTAAGGTGCCTTAACAGATTTTTTTATGATTCAAGGAAGTCAATCCACTTTACAAAATTCATCGTTGTCAGTTTTTGTTTCGTTCGATTATAGCTACAGAATGCCTTAGTCTATTTTAGATTAAGAAGTGAGTTTTTCCTTTGTTTACGAATTGACATGTGTTCCTACTTACATTGTTTTATTTACCCTAGAAAAATGCCAGATGTGGCAGAGTATTGGAGCAAGGTTAGGGGCTTTGGCCCCTTCAAGCCACTAGTTTTAAATAATCTTAAATAATTTAACACTATTGTGGCAGTTCAGATTTGTAATAGGACTAAACCATCCGATTTATCACATAATTTTATGCAATACAAGTTTATGAATCACACTCATGTTTATCTACCAGCCCCGCCGCCCCACTAGTATATGTTATGCAAAATCGTTAATTCTACTTTCTGGTAGAAATTTCCAACTGTGCCACATTCAATGTCAACTGATATAATTATATTGCAATATCGAAGTTGACGTCTAATTTTCTATTGGACTCATTGACGAGGAACATACTGTTTGACACCTCGTCGTCGTAGCAGACTCCAGAGGCTCTGGATGAAGCAGGAAGTCATGGGCTTGTTGGTAAACAGTCTAATGGTAATGCGATAATCGACAGGTGTAAAACAGCACTCCCATATCAGTCTTATCTGCCGGTGATACCATTCCTGGCCGCACCTCTCGTGCTTATCGGGACCTGAGACTTGGCAGGATTATCTGATATGATTACAGCGGAGTTGCTGGTTGTTACTGCCTTGCAGTTGGGTCAGTAGATGGGGTTCCAGCCACCTGCTTCTTCCTGCTTTCCCATAGGGCAATGTAACTTTCAAATCCCTCCAGATGGATATCCAAAATTCTTAGTTAACCTAAATATTGAATATTATTAACTGCGCAAATTGACCTGAGTCAGTTTGCCGGGGTATCCTATACTGCGACAACCCCTCCAGGGAGCCACCAGAGACGTTCCTTCCTGCGCAAGTGGCGGATTTTTGACTGTAGAATTCTTAGAAGTGAGCATTTAAGAATTTATCAAAGCCAAGCCATCAATAGAGTGGGCATTCATTACGGATCCTCTGTTCTACTATAATACCCCCGTCGCAGCAAACCTGCGTACTCAGCGAATGTCCAGAGCATATACATTAGTATCGCTACTACATACAGCCACTTACCAAGTTTCACAAAAATACATTCATAAATAAGTTATATATAGCATTTTTTATCCTCCATAAGAATAACATTAGGGCTGAATACGCAGATTTGCTGAAACGAGGAAAATCAACAAAAACCCTTTTTTTGTGCAAATATCAATATACCACAACTAGTTGAAACCACATACCAAGTTTCATCAATATACACTCATAAATAATCGAGATATCAAATTTTATTTATCCTCCATAAGGATAACATTGGACAACGTACTGTGTTTATCATTTTGAATATCTCTGCAACGGTTGAATAGCTCTTTTGCTTAAAGAGCAGAAGCAAGAACAGCTGTTTCAAGCTATCTAAAATGCAAATTGCAGTGACTAAAGAACGGGTAAAGAAAACACCTGTGCGAAGAACGGTACATCAGCTAGTTCACTAATAAAATTATGTTCATTGAAATCGCTAGGTATTATTTAGCTCTATAAAATTTACCATTTATCATCAATCTCGGGCAATTCGTTGAGGAGGAACGGAAAAACATCGATCTTACGTTAGAATCAGGTGACTGGAGTCCTCTTAAAATGTGTTTGGAACTCGTCCTCGCCCCTAGACGTTGTCGCCTGACAGTTGTGGTTAACGTAGCGTCAGTAATTAGAAATGTGTCGCCTCCTGCGAGCGTGTGTGTGGAGGGGGGGGGTAAATAGAATTAACAAGTTCCACCTTTGTACTCATTAGGCTTAACACCGGTAGGCACGTGCAGCGCACTGGGGCTTTAACCGGATGAGGGTCTGTAGCATCAAGACTGCTGGGGTGGGAATAGCGAATGTGACCATCTGTGTCGTTGCTGCGTCACGAGGGTTGGTTCTCACCACCCCTCCCCCCCTCCACCATCACCACTACCACCATAAGTGCTGCAGAACATTCCTGTAGGTAAATATTTGAAGGCACTAGATTTATACGACTCGCCAATTTATAAACTGTCATGTGAGCCACATCCCCTACCTTCTTTTTGTGGTGAACTATAGCCACCTGCAAATCCGATGCAACTGTGAAGTATCACTGTTTACTAATTACTAAACCTATATCTTATACCTTTGCAATAAATGTGCCTTTTCTCCCAACCACGCCCAAAGAGCTTCTTTAACGAATTAAAAACCCATCGTAATACAGGTGTTCTCTGTTTGTCGAGCGAAGTATTGTTCGCTCGCTGGTCTTACTTTTCTGCTGACAGTAAAAATAAGTAATAAATACCCCCGTCGCAGCAAACCTGCGTACTCAGCGAATTTCCAATGCATAATATATGTCTTAATACCACATAAAGCCGCATACCAAGTTTCATAAAAATATATTCACATATACGCGATTTTAATTATTCTCAATTAGAATAACATTGGTAATGAGTACGTAGGTTTGCTGAAACAAGGAATACAAACAATTGTTTTTTATGCAAATATAAATAAAATTTAACCAGGCGAAGCCACATACCAAGTTTCATCAATATTCAATCATAAATAAGCGCTATATAACATTCTAGTTATTCTCCATAAGAATAACATGGGGCCTGAGTACGCAGGTTTGCTGCTACGGGAATAATCAACAAAAAATCAATTTTTTGTGCAAATATCAATATACCAATACTACATGAAGCCACATACCAAGTTTCATCAACATACATCCATAAATAATCGAGATATCAAATTTTATTTATTCTCCATAAGGATAACATTGGACAACGTACTGTGTTTAGCACTTTGAATATCTCTGCAACGGTTGGGCGTAGAATCACAATTTAAACATCAAAATGATTGTTTTGTGGACCTGAACAGATTGGTAAAAGCAAATGTGAAGTTTACATTAAAATGAACTGAGGAAAAACCAAAAGCCGTTTTCCCATAAGATTAACATGGGAGATTTTATGAGTAGGTTTTTTTTTGGATTTTCTCCGCAACCACTCAACCTAGGTTAATAATTCAAAAAACTATTTTATTTGTTTTTTTAAGCTCTATAACATGGTCAAAACCAAAATTAAGTTATTTAACAATTTTAGGGTGAAAAATGCAAAAAACTTATTTTTGGAAAATTTAAAACCCCCATAAACCCCCCTTCCCATGATCCGATTTTTCTGGTTTTCGAACTTAAAGTCATGAATGTCATTTTACACATTTTTGAGCCAAATTTCATCAAAATCGGACCTTTTTTACTCAAGTTATCGTGTTAATGGACACATATATAGATATATATATATATATATAATAAACAAAAAGTAAATAAACTTACACTTACACGTGTTTCAGCTCTTAGGCCATGCTCACAGTGTCAGTTATAATACCTAACCTTTAAAACTTTTTGTTTATTATATTTATCAGTAGCCCTAATCTGTGAATTAAATGTTTATATATATATATATATATATATATATATATATATACATATATATATATATATATACATATATATATAAATTTGAACGAATAGCGTTTTTGGCATCTCGGGACCTCAAAACAAAAAGTTATCATGGTCTCGGGCTTAAGTCTTACCATGAGACCTACGGTAATAGCTTCTTCCCTATAGGGGAAATTCGCTAAAAGTTGATTGGTTGTTGCTTTGTACTAACGTAACTGACTTGGTGTTGGTAACCTCTAATCTCGTGAATTCAATAACAATGGAAGAAAGTGAATTTGTTGTGTGGTATCCAAAATTGCAGTTGTAGCAAAGATTTTGTATGTATTGCCGAGTGTAACGTGTATTTTCTTACTCAATAGTTAAATAACTATTGTCATATAATAATAAAAATTCAATAATTATACTGACCTGGAGTTAACATTTTCACTAATAACTTCCTCCATAAATATTTTTTACAATTCCTACACCATAGATCGTTTGTTTTTCACTAGAACTAGTGAGATACGGGATAGTTTCTTTAACAATATTCAAAAGTCACTTCAAAAAATTTTAAGTCAAAAATATATATAAACAAAACAAATTTGATTGGTTTCATATCATAGTAATGTTAAGCTCTTGGCCTATTATAATATTTCCCTTTTAGCGAATTTCCCCTATAGGGAAGAAGCTATTACCGTAGTCGGCATGGTAAGACCTAGGCCCGGGACCATGATAACTTTTCGTTTTGAAGTCCCCAGACCCCAAAAACACCATTCGTTCGAAACTGTATATATATATAAATATATATATATATATATATATATATATGTGTCCGTGGGTGCGATAACTCTCGTAAAAATAATCCGATTTTGACGAAATTTGGTATAAGCATGTAAAGCAGCATTTATGACTTTAAGTTCGAAAACCAGACAGATCGGACTATCCGAAGGGGTATTTTGGGGGGTTTTGTACCCCAAAAATGGGTTTTTTGAGTTTTCTACATATAATTTTTGAAAAAGTCAAATTTTAGTTTCTTCCATTGGAATCAGCTTAAAAAGACGCACAATTTGGTGTTTTGACCATTGCTCTACGTCAAATGGTTACAGAGATATTGAAAGTGCTAAACACAGTACGTTGTCCAATGCTATTCTTATGGAGAATAAGAAAACAATTATAGCTCGCTTATTTATGAACGAACGTATTCTAACAAAACTTGGTATATGGTTTCATCTGGTTGTGGTCTATTGTTATTTTCACAAAAAACCCGATTTTTACCAATAATTCGCGTAGCAGCAAACCTGCTTCCTCAGCCCCCATGTTATTCTTATGGAGAATAAGTAAAATGTAATGTATCCCTTAATTATGAACATAAATTAATAAAACTTGGAATGTTGGTTCACCTAGTTGAGTTCTATTGATATTTGCATAAAACCCATTTTTTGTGTTCCTTATTGCAGCAAACCTGCGTACTCATCTCCCATGTTATTCTTATGGAGAATAATCAAAATGGCATATATCGCTTATTTATGAACTTATATTGATGAAACTTGGTATGTGGCTTCACCTAGTTGAGTAATATTGATATTTACAAGAAACCCTATATTTGTTGTTTTTTTGTAGCAGCAAACCTGCGTACTCTGCGAATTCAAATTTGATATATCGCTTATTTTTTAATATATTTTTATGAAACTTGGTATGCGGCTTTATGTGGTATTAAGACTTATATTTTGCATTGGAAATTCGCTGAGTACGCAGGTTTGCTGTGACGGGGGTATTTAGAATTTATCAACGGTTTAGCTGTGTTAAAATTGAAGACGATCAACAATGTATGGAGGTGTCGAGAATATCCTGTTACCTGACAAGCAGGGGCAAGAATCGACACCTGGTTTGAATAATCATATTCCAAAACTGAAACTCGAGAAGCCTCAACTGCGGCCGTGGTGGTCAGCTATTGGTCAGGCATGTTGGAATATTCTGGAGAAGAATGTATCAGACAAGAATGTGATGGCCTTCCTTGTGTTATTAAATCTCCATCCTCTCTATCTAACAGTTTGAATCGATGAGTGTCCACTAAACTATAGTCGTCACAGAACAGACCTATTATTTGAAATCATTTTTGGGAGTAAGCATGTATGACTTTTAATCTAGGGGCTCCACTCTTTATAGCCTACCTGCTTCTACCATAAGACCATTGTTAACTTTCAAAGCCCATCACTTGTAAACGGTTTATCCGAAATTGATTTTTGGTTCATTTTAAAGAGAAGAAAATACCTAGCGCATTAGTAAGCCTAGTTTTAATATCATAGATAATATTCCATCCGTAGTTTCAAAATATTCAATATCAGCAATTTCTGATAACCCGTTGAGGAAGGACGGGATTTGAACGTTAACTGGCATTATGGGGGGGGAGGTAGAAACTCGAAATACTTCTAAAACTGAACTCCACCGGTCTGGACTGTGGAAAACTGACTGGACCTCCCCTTAACTTTACCTTAATGTTGATTTACTATCAGTTTTTCCCACCGGCTTCACAAAAAGTGTTACGTATTTCACTGTCTCTTTCCTCGTCGTAACTTAGTTTCTCCAATTATCAACTGTCGCTCTCTGTTCCGACCTTGTTAACCGCAATTAAAATATTTCCCCGCAATTGCAACTCCTCTTCGTATTTCTACTTGTAGAAACTAAAATAAAATTACTATGATCGCCCGACCGATCGACACGACTGCGGCGTCGGACAATGCGGCTACAAATTCACGATTAGCATCGGGCAAAACGACAAAACGACTACGACTGCACAGCGTCGTCGTTTTTCACCGGTCGTTTGTAGGAACGACACCTAGGTATCGCGTCATCGGTAACGCGAGGGGGCAGCACCGTCGCGGCGGACCGGCGGTATTTCACAAGGTGTTGGCGGTTGTTTTTCTCTAACACTTGTAAAACATTATTGGTGACAGCAGCTGCGAGGGGAGGGGGCGTGGTTAGGAGACAGGCGGTCTCGTGTGAGGCGTGAAGCCACATCAGTAGTAATCACTAACTGTGTCGGTCGGGCGCTTCGACGGCGACGCTCCTCACTCCTTGTACCACGTGGTCGTACTACCGGGCCGACCTCCTTCTAAGGTGTTTAACCCGGTGTTGTGCTACCTCCAAGAACACATTCGTTCCCTTGCATGATTGTTTAACAAAAAAGGTACTTTTGCTAGACATATTCTATTCGAGGAGATTTTTCTACTCCAGTAAGTGTTATTGATAAGTCCTCATCACTCGACCCGTCCCTTTACTCACTATCTTATCACCTCCCTCGAAGCTTATACTTGTGAGGATTATAGTCGTAGTTTCCTACAGAGTTTCATTTCCAAAGATTCCGCACTCGAACGCACCAACGCGATAAGGCTTCTCGAATCCATCAACTTTCACGTGTTGTCAACACTGATGTAAACAAACAAGATTTAAACTCGAGTGGTTTCAGATAGAGGTGGGGTATTGTTAAACAGTGCGTAGAGTGCGCGGAACAACAGTCGGACTGAATGAGTTGTTTCTATTGATCGCGGGGTAGTGGACCGTCCCACCCGCGCATGCCCGAGGAAAGTGAGCCCCGACCCTGATTGGTAATATTTCACTTAGTGATGTCGGGGTCCTCGGACTTCCTTTGATCCTGGGAAGGACATGGACTCTTCCTCAGATACGTAAGTACTACCTCATTTGATAACTCTTAAGTAGACTTGTATAAACAAATAAGAATAATTCCCCTTTTTATACATCGTGTTACCCCTTTACTGCCCAGTGTCTATTGTTTGGTGTTCGACAAGGGTCACGATTGGGTCCAATTTTGTTTTCGTCACCGCATTGCCGCAGACTGTTGGCAGGGATGTGTTTCACTGTTTGGTTCTGCACTATGACAACCCAGCGGGCCCTCACTCGCTGGCAGTTACACCTGTTTTGCTCATGGTATGTTCGGCTCGCGGTTGACATGTCGTGCACAACAGTGTTTCTGGAAAGGTTTGCGACAAAAATTTGCCAAGTTCTATGTTTCAGGCCTCACGTGAGTCGTAGTACACGTGATGATTAAAATGTCTTAGTTACTAATTTTGTTATGCTTAAAGGAAAATAACTGCGTCTCAAATGCATTGTGGCATGTCCTTGGCGTGTTAATTTAAAATCGAAACTATTTGATGCAAAACCATTACTTGGTTTATAACGCGGGTTGTTTTATAAAACTTATCCTATTTCTACTCCTATCATATACTCTACTCTACTCGACTCCTATCCTACCCTAAATTCTAAAATGAGTAAGGTTTGCTTGGTTGAACTCAGCTGATTTCAAAAACGGGTCCAACGATTTTCTTCAAATGCTGGAATTAACTAATTTGTTGGTATTCTAGACAGGTAAAAATCCCAGTAAAAATCTAATTACGAAAAAACAACTGAAGTGACTCAGTGATTGTGTGACCTTAGATATGCTTAAAAAGGCAAATTAGCGAGAAAATCTGCTGGTCGTGGTTAACAATTATCCAGGACTATTGTCCAAACTGATCTACCTGCTCCGATCAAAGATCCGCCCCCAAGTACTTTTAATAATTTCCAGGAATCGTGCTTGATTGTAGAAATAAATTCTAGTACAATGTTCCGTAGCTATATTTTCGTAGTTTTAATTCAAACGGCTAGTTTTACTCAAAAGTCAGAAAGTCTTCTGAAATGGTTTTGTTATTGTGTATCCTGCAACAGTGCTTAACAAAACATCATAAGTAGGCAAACAAAGTTTTTAATTGCGAGCTGTCTGTTGCAAAAGGAATCCTTTTCATATGTTTTACTGTGTTCCCGGTGCGCCCACCTAACAGTAAGCAGTTGTTACATGTCACATGCTCAAACTGAGGAGAATTCACTGTAGCTACAACAGGAATAAAGCGTTGGTCACGACACCGGTTGACACCTGTTAAAGGAATGTGATGATGAAGCTGACTGACCAGCTGATTACTGTAATGACCAAACAGCTGTTCTGAAGTGTTCAGCCAGCTGTGAGAATGTAGCGCGGAAATGACGGTGTCGCCAGCTAATTTAGTTTAACTGCTGATTGTTACAACTTATGTATACATTTTACTGCTTACTTTTGTAACGTTCAAAGCTTTTTATGCGTGTAGAAATTCACAGCGTTGTTCTTTGTATAACTATATTTTTAAGAATGTTTCTTTGTTAAATCTGGTTTTTGTACATTATAAATCTATTCTCTCCGGCCACCATTATAGCTAATCTAAGCAGACTTCTAGTTTGTAGCATTGTGTCTTCAATAGCGTGAATTCAGGGTGCCCTGCTTTAACTGTGCCAAAATGTACCGGGTTATTTGGCAGGTAGAAACAAACACATAATGTAATACAAAAATATACAATAGTATAGTACGGATCGACATAGTATTACATCTCGATCCGTTTTCTGTCTGTGAGTTTTTACATACATAATTGCTTGAAGAACGAAAAAATATACAATAATGAAACTTGGTAGGAATAAATTTTCAATGATAATATCTTGTTATATCTTGTTAATATCTTGATCCGTCATATTTAAACATTCAATTATTGATAACGGGGAAAAACTCAAAATTAGTGCTCCAAAGTATGGAGATAATTGTATTTAGCAGCAAACGGCCATGTGGTAATAATGTAGCAAACATGTTACAACGATATAACTTAACGTAGAGCCAATACGTATTCTAAAAGGTACACCAGACAGCTAAAGAATGTATAATGTCAGTTGGGTCCTTAATAACTAGCTTAAGCTGTAACTTCATTCAACAACTCAATTAAGAAAACTAGAACGAAGAACGTAGTGAAAAATTATGGGAATGAAAACCAGGATAAAACTAACGAGCAGACTGAATAAAGAGGGTAAATGATGATGATATTAATGTGATGGTGATGTCAATCCCTAGTGCCCTCTGTGGGGAGGGGGCCCCCTGTCGTACACTCAAGCTCTTCCTGATTAATGGACATTAATTAATCCTGTGACATCAAACGATATGACAGCAGGAAGGGGGACGTAATTCGTCCTCTTCATGAATACGGTGAATGTAACAAATTGCTCGACAAACGAACCAAGTCATTAATTATCCATCAAAGGTACAGATTTTTTTATATTTCCAGCTTTGAATTTGAATTTTTTATATGACTAGTAAATGGATTGTGAACAATAATTTGTTCAATATTTATTCAGTTGGTTATTGAAAATTTGTCGTAGACGAAATTAACGAATGATGACTGTAGAATGGGTGAGGTGCATGTGTAGCTTCGTCACTGACTAAGACCGACTGATTCTTTAGCCAAGATCATTAATTAATAGCTCAATGACCAATGACAGCTGATCCAGTATTGGATCTTCTTTTTGAAGTGACCACTTTTGCTTCATTTTATCAATTTTGAGATTCACCTATAGTTTCGTATAATATTTCCTATTTAACTTCAGTATGATTACAATTGTCAAAGTAAACTCGATTTGAACATTCATCTCTTTGTACCTAAAAAACACTTCCTCACCCTCAAAACAATTGTGTTTACATTTCAATAATTGTTTTAAGTATTATATATGTTCAACTTACATGCGTAGTTAAATAGTAGATGCGATAGGTAAAGGCCAAATAAATGAATAATAAATTAGGTCACCTGTTCTAACACGAATTGTATATATTCTATTCTGTTATTTTATCTGTTTTGATCTATAGTGATCTATACTGTAATAAACATCATTATCCTAAGCAAAATAAAAAAGTAAAATAGTCCCAAGAATAAAGTCAAAATATGCTATCGACACTGAATATGACCCATCTCAACGATGCTATTAAAATGCAAATTACAAACTGACGAGCTCTGCTGGAGCTATTGCTCAATTCCGCCCCACTGCTTTATTAAATTAATCGATTCGTCACCCCCTCCATGAAACAACCCTCTTGTCGTTTTGTTTCGGTGATAAAGCCGTTCGGAGGGCTGGAGTGGAGTTATGAAAATAAATGGTACTGTCAACCCGAAGGGGGGGGGGTTAGTCAGAGGGCTCAGACGGCGCGGGACTTGGAATGCGGGTATTGAGGCAGAAAACGTTCTTTGGATTGTGTTCCAAGTGTTTTCAATATTTAGGCGATGAACAAGTACAGTGAACACTTAATAGTAAAATACCCCCGTCGCAGCAAACCTGCATACTCAGCGAATTTCCAATGAATATATAACATTACAACACTTAACAGGATTCATAAGAAATGTATTCACAAACAAGCGATATTTAAAATATTAATTATTCTCCATAAGAATAATATTGGGGATGAGTACGCAGGTTTGCTGCAACAAGTCACACAAAACAATGGGTTTTTATGCAAATATCAATAAAACTCATCTTAGTGAAGTCACATACCAAGTTTCATCCATATACATTCATAAATAAGCGATATATAACATTTTAAGTATTTTCCATAAGAATAACATGGGGACCAAGTACCTAGGTTTGCTGCTACAGGAACCATTGGCGAAAATTTTGTTTGTGCAAACAACAATAAACCATAACCAGATCAAGCCATATACCAAATTTCGCCAGTTTATGTTCATAAATAATCAAGATATACAATTTTTCTTTTTCTCCATAAGAATAACATTAGACAACGTAATGTGTTTAGCACTTTCAATATCTCGGTAACCAATTGACGTAGAGCAATAATCAAAATATCAAATTGTTTGTTTTTAAGCTGAATTTAATGGTATAAATTAAAATTTGATTTTAATTAAAATTACATGTGAAAACCCCAAAAAACACATTTTTGGGGTACAAAACCCCCCAAAAACCCCCCTTCGGATGGTGCGATTCATCTGGTTTTCGAACTCGTTCAAATAAATGGTACTTTACACATTTGTACCAAATTTCATTAAGATCGGACCTTTTTTACGAGAGTTATCGTGCTTACGGACATATATATATATATATATATATATATATAAATTTGAACGAATGGTGTTTTTGGCATCTGGGGACCTCAAAATGAAAAGTTATCATGGTCTCGGGCTTAAGTCTTAACATGAGACCTACGGTAATAGCTTCTTCCCTATAGGGGAAATTCGCTAAAAACGTAAAAAATACCGAAAAATTCGAACAGACAAATCAATCATTTTCGTTACTGGATTCATAAATTTGTTTCTCTCTTAAGGTCAATATTGTTTTTCAAATCCCGTCCCTTCTTAACGGATTATCCAACATTGTTGATTTATGGTTCATTTTAAACACACAAAAAATACTAACGATCTTAGTGAGCAGATTTGTTATGTTTCAAATAGTTTACTCATAAAAAATCACAAATACAGTAGTTATATTTCAGAATTTTACTGTATTTTGTGGTATCAAAACTTTGATCGCTGAAATTTGGTAAGTCTTTCTCTTCTTTGAAATGAGCTATAAATCAATAAGTTCGGATTATACGTTGAGGAGAGGCGGGGTAAGAAAGTTAACATTGGTCTTATGTATTGGAGAATCATGTAGTAATGCGAAGTGTCTCGTGACTGGAGGCCCCGGCCTTAAGTGGCGTGTCACAAAATATTTTGGATTTCTACCTGCTTTTTCTATAGAACCATTGGTTAATTGTTAACTTATTTCCCTCATAGGTTTATCCAGAATCATTGATGTAAGAATAATTTTCAATAAATAATCCAAACGAAATTTATATGAGAAGAAATATTATATCATTAAAAGATTGCAAATATTATGTACACTATGGAATTGTTTTACATGACCACGATTTGTGATATATAAATCCCGCTCACTATATTCTCGATGGATTGTGTTCAGTTCGTTTTTTGTGTGATTTGCGATACTCCAATAAGACCCAATGTGAGTTAACGAGTTATCAGTTAGACTGTTTGTCTTACGATGCACAGTTAAAATCGTCAAATCCTGCATAACTGAAGATTTCGTGTTCCACGTTATATTTTCCGCTCAACACTTTCGCTGCGGGTGTCCCGGAAGCGGAACATCGATCAACATTGAAACATGAACTTTTTACGTTTAAACATGTCAGAGGCATTGAAAGTATTAATAAGTCTTGTTTACAGCGCTGATATATTTTTTTAATAGGTAGGGTTTTTATATAAAACATGTTTCACCTATTTGTGCATTTGTGTCTTTGTGTTTAAATTGTGTTTCCCTCAAGAGGACTCTGATGGGATCCTCTTGTTAGTTAAAAGTGCAAACAGCACAAATACAAAATCAGCGCCATATTTACGCTTTAACTCTATTAGCTTTACCAAAATACTTAGTACATTTGTCAGGGTCTTTGGCAGACGCGTCTTTGGCATTGTGATGTTGACAGACTGAACTTTCGGTACATAATCAAGTTTTATAATCATCCCTTCCGATATCATCATGCGTACAAGGTAAAACACCACTATCAATAACAACAAGGCGAACAAGGAATACGCCTAAATATGGAATTTCATTACTTTGAGAGAAACGTTTGGTAAAGAAGTAGAGAAATAGATAATTAAGTTAAATACAATGTATAAAAGAGTAAAAACTATATTAATGTAACTTTTATCATGACTAAACTGGTTAAGATTTTTTTTCTTTGATTACATCTTTTTCAAACAACATTTTTCTCGTGCAGTTTGAATTTGTGACAAAATATATATCACCAACGGTTAATCAAATATAAATCTTTAGATTTGTTTTGTATTAAGGATTGTTCTTTAAAATGTTAAACTATCATAAATCTTTACTGACAAACATAAGCGACAACATGGTAGACTGAAGAAAGAGATTAAATTGTTTATGCTATAGTCTATCGGTTATAATGTAATGTATAGTAATCGGCTATAGTCTATCGGTAGAATGGAGATAATCTTTGCAATTAATCTGAATTGATATGTTTCCTTAGTTATTAGAGACCAAGGACTAAATAGCATTGCAATTATATTAGAACCGTAAAGAATTTTGTATATTGCTATAATAAATGAGAGTGCTCCGGTAATGGCTGTGGGAGGGGAAGGGAGGGAGGTTTATACGTCTTTGTCGAGGCTGTAAAGCAACGCTAAATGAAGCAAGCGTTTTCCCGCCATTTTACGAGTTTTCCCGCGCAACATTACTGCACTTAAGGGATTCTCCCTTCCCGGACCCCCATAGCCGTAGCCACCCCATCGTACAGTGCACGATACCCAGTCATGTGGGGATTATGGTTTATGTATGAGTTATTTTGCAGCATGTTGTAAAATATGTAGTCATAAACTACACGCAGGGGAGGAGTATACAGGGGATTAACGAGGCGTAGGCTAGGAGGATGCTGTTAAAATGTTTCATTTTGTTCAGATACATCGGGAATTATGTAGTTTTATGTAAGTTGCAACCAAGTTTTTGGATCGTGATTCATTTTTATTATTGTTGGTTTTCGTATTAATAATACCTATAGCCTTAGGCAAATATCTTCGCAAATAGGCAAAACCTAAATGAACTACCGATATTAAATTTTAACCATAAAACAAAATGCTTGCGGCATCACAATATAATGTTAAAAATATAAACAAACTTAACATAAATATGTACTATATAATATTTTGTGAGACGGAGTTGTTGGCAAAGGCAAAACAATCTATGTAAAACTGTTCAAAAACAAATATTTATTAATAAGAATATAATCTTGTTATCTTACTATCTTATGTATTTAAAAATTAAGCCGATTTTTGTCAGGAGGTTGCCGGCAAAAATATTATTTGAAAATGTAGGTATTACCTTGTTGAACATCCTTGGCACTAAGGATATTGAACAACGCAATACCTACATTTTCAATTGATACATCCATCACCCAGTAGTGGGAAAAATTTATTCAAAGCGATTATAACTTAATTGTGTCTTGTTTAAAGCTCTTAACATCTAGATGTGTCTTTTGAAACAAATAGAAGCCCAAACACACATTTTTACTTTCTCCCCTTATACATAGTATATGGAGAAAGTATTGTTTACGTCAAAATTTTGGAATTTGAGTTGTTAGTGGAAATATTTGTTTTGGTGCTTCCTAAACCCAAAAAAGTGGTATTTACGTGATGTCTGTGTGTCTGTCTGTCTGTCTGTCTGTATGGATGTGTACAGAGCTAGAACCCTAACCAATGGGCCGATTTTGATGAAATTTGGTATGAAGGTACTAATCCACGATATCTCCAGGCGTTTTTTTCATTTTCTTGAATTTTTTATTTTTAAGGGTAATTGTCCCCCAAAAAACATGAAAAATCAAAATTTCTCAAAAACGGCTCTAACAATTTTGATTAAACTTTAGTCGTTTGTATAATTTTAGTTTTCCAACAAAATGACACCACCCGCATTCCTGTAAAAATTCGGGTTCAGAAATTACGGACTTAAAACATCCAAAATTAAGTTTTTTGGATTTTTCATAAAAAGACATAAATATAAAAAATATTTACTATTCACCATTAAAAAGAACTCAAAAAACTAAATAATTTAGTATTTTGAATTACTATTCTACGATTGCTGGTTTCGGAGAAAATTGAAATTTTCATTTAGCGGTAAACGCAGTACGTTGTCCAATGTTATTCTTATGGGAAATACTAAAATTACTAATTCTTATTTATTGATCAATTTCGTTCAAACTTGATATGCTTGTCAAGTTAGCATTGAACAACAGAGGAAATTCGAAATATGTTGCCCCTTAATAACTCTGAGGGGGGGAATAGGGGGAATTTCCCCTCTTAAAACCACGTGTTTAGCGATGGATTCTGTAGTGCCTCCTAAACAGGGATTTGGGTGGATATTTTTAAAAACAGCTTGTTTACAAGATTTTCTGTACATTCGACCGTGATTTGTATTATATATTTAGTAAATAGAAAGTAATTTATTCATTTAAGTTGGGCTAAAAGGGAGAAATGATGTGTCAGTTTCCTGATACCGTTTATTCAGTTTTTAAATCAAGAAGTAGATATGTTATTGATTAGAAATACTGCAATGCGTACACGTGTGAACGGCGGGTATTGCATACGAGTAGAGTAACCAGGCGTTAGCTGGGAACTCCGGTAAATCGTATAGAATTTGAAGTCTCGGTTTCCTAGGCCGTTTTCTCCCCATTCATTGCTAATTGATTCTCAACATCTTGTCTCGCGTTTTCATCATTTGATGTTTATATGTATTACCATCAGTAAGCATAGTATATAACTTGTTGCATAACTGTAAACCGTTTTAGCGAATTTCCCCTATAGGGAAAAAACTATTACCGTAGGTCTCATGGTAAGACTTAAGCCCGAAACCCTCTTAATTTTTTGTTTTGAGGTCCCCAGATGTCAAAAATACTACTTGTTCAAATTCTTATGTATGTATATATATATATATATATATATATATATATATATATATATATATATATACGTGTCCGTTAACTCGATAACTTGAGTAAAAAAACATCCGATTTCGATGAAATTTGGCACAAACGTGTAAAGCGACATTCATGACTTTAAGTTCGGAAACCAGAACGATCGGACCATGGGAAGGGGGTTTTATGGGTGTTTTAAATTGTCCAAAAATCAGTTTTTGGAATTTTTTACCCTAAAATGTTCAGAGCGTGTTATCTCAACACGTAAGTAATTAGGTACCTAACCACACATTTTCCTCAATTGTTTTGTAGTTTGATTTACAAGTTATTATTTTTAGTTTAGATATGATTATTTTCTTTACTTTTAATATCTTTGAGTCTAAAGGACAAAATAATATGTAAAGAAAATGTGTTAAAAATAAATTTACTCCTTCTTTACAATTGAAGCTGATAAAATAAAGGATTTTTGAACAGTGCGATTTTGGCTATAACTAAAACAGATTACTTTAGTTAAGAAAATATTATTTACTCGCCATTGGTCATTGGGCTATTAAATAATGAACCTGGCAAAAGAATCAGACGGATGGCATCTCACCCGTTCTATGTTGTGAATACAACTTTTTCCATATATCCACGACAAACATTGGGATGATACCTCTTGCCCCTATTAATAGTCAAAATATTTCAATACCTTTTGGTTGTTATAGCGAATTTCCCCTATAGGGAAGAAGCTATTACCGTAGTCGGCATGGTAAGACCTAGGCCCGGGACCCGGGCTCGGGAACTTTTCGTTTTGAAATCCTCAGATGCCAAAAACACCATTCGTTCAAAACTGTATATATATATATATATATATGTATATATATATATATATAAATATGTGAGTCCGTGAGTACGATAACTCTCGTAAAAATAATCCGATTTTGACGAAATTTGGTATAAACGTGTAAAGTAGCATTTATGACTTTAAGTTCGAAAACCAGACAGATCGACCTATCCGAAGGGGTATTTTGGGGGGGTTTTGTACCCCAAAAATGTTTTTTTTTTTAGTTTTTATATATAATTTTTGAAAAAGTCAAATTTTAGTTTTTTCATTGGAATTAGCTTAAAAAGACGCATAACTTGGTGTTTTTATCATTGCTATATGTCAAATGGTTACAGAGATATTGAAAGTGCTAAACACAGTACGTTGTCCAATATTATTCTTATGGAGAATAAGAAAAATTGCATATCTCGCTTATTTATCAACTTATCTTGATGAAACTTGGTATATTGCTTCTTATCATTGTGGTCTATTGATATTTACACACAAAAAAACACTTTTTTGCCGATAGTTCCCGAAGCAGCAAACCTGCGTACTCAGCCCCCATGTTATTCTTATGGAGGATAAGTATCGTGTTATCTCCCTTAATTATGAAGATAAATTAATAAAACTTGGTATGTGGCTTTACCTATTTGAGTTATACTGATATTTGTATAGAACCCATTTTTTGTAATCTTTGCTTCAGCAAACCTGCATACTCAGCCGCCCTGTTATTCTTATGGAGAATAATTAAAATGTCAGAAATAGTTTATTTATGAATGTATATTGATGAAACTTGATATGCGGCTTTATGTGGCATTAAGATACAGATATATGAATTGGAAATTCGCTGAGTTTGCAGGTTTGCTGCTACGGGGGTATTTTCTTTATAGTAGTTTTTTCATCGTAGTTTCATTTCTCTTGATTGACTTCTTTTGGTTGTTCTTTGTTTCTTTCGAAGTGTATCGTTGAATCCAACATATCCCTCTTAGCGAATTTCCCCTATAAGGAAGAAGCTATTACCGTAGGTCTCATGGTAAGACTTAAGCCTGAGACCATGATAACTTTTCATTTTGAGGACCCCAGATGCCAAAAACACCATTCTTTCAAATTTGTATATATATGTATATATATATGTGTGTGTGTGTGTGTGTGTGTGTGTGTGTGTGTGTGTGTGTGTGTGTGTGTGTGTCCGTAAGCTCGATAACTCTCGTAAAAAAGGTCCGATCTTAATGAAATTTGGTAAAAATGTGTAAAATACCATTTATTTGAACGAGTTCGAAACCAGGCGAATCGCACCATCCGAAGGGGGTTTTGGGGGGGTTTTGTACCCCAATAATGGGTTTTTTGGGGTTTTCACATGTAATTTTTATTTAAATCAAATTTTTACCATTGCACTCAGCATAAAAATACAATTTGGTATTTTGATTATTGTTCTACGTCAACTGGTTATTGAGATATTGATAGTGCTAAACACAGTACGTTGTCTAATGTTATTCTTATGGAGAAAAAGAAATATTGTATATCTCGCTTATTTATGAACATAAACTAGTGAAATTTGGTATATGGCTTCATCTGGTTGTGGTTTATTATTGTTTGTACATTACAACCATTTTTCGCTTATGGTTCCCGTTGCAGCAAACCTAGGTACTTGGTCCCCATGTTATTCTTATGGAAAATACTTAAAATGTTATATATCGCTTATTTATATATGGATGAAACTTGGTATGTGACTTCACTAAGATGAGTTCTATGGATATTTGCATAAAAACCATTATTTTGTGTTCCTTGTTGCAGCAAACCTGCATACTCATCCCCAATGTTGTTCTTATGGAAAATAATTAATATTTTTAATATCGCTTGTTTGTGAATATATTTCTTATGAATCCTGTTAAGTGGCTTAATGTGTTATGTTATATATTCATTGGAAATTCGCTGAGTATGCAGGTTTAATGCGACGGGGGTATTTAAATTTACTGTCTATAACTAAATACCTGCTCTTCGGATGGATCCACAACTTTCCAAACCCACAATTTCCTCATGTGCCTCATAACCGTTGTCCCTAAAACATGCAGAAATGATTTGCCTAATTTATTCTAGCGTTCACTTCCAAGCAATTCACCAAACAGGTATTTACCAAGATTTATATTATAATAGTATTTTTTTATAAATTACACATGAATATCATTGTTGTATGATGTATTATTCTATTGTATTCTGTTACTGTGCATACTAACAATAATAATACATTACTATGTATATTTTTAATGCATTCATGTAATCAAATTGGTGTTATGAATATTGTTTGGTAATAATCTTGAAATCTTGAATTTCACCGAATGCCCTACACACTTCCCGAACACTACCCCATGACCCATTCCGTATGCAGTCCCATATCCACCCCCCTCCCCCCACGGTTGGGGTTCCGCCCAAAACATTCGGCGGGGAATGTCGATTGCGGATTGCTATTGTGAGCCCAAATTATTTCACACGTAATTGACATTGTGTGCAGATAGGCTTATTAGCATACCGGGGCCGGGCGCTGCGCATGCGCGTGCCCACACTTGCAGCATTGTCATTATATCCGCATCCATATCCGTATAATGTTCACCATTCATCATCCTCGCGGTTGTCTGTTTTATTATAATGATTGCTATTGTGATTTTTTTTATTTAAGAGGAGGATCCAGGTGTGAAATAATTAGGCTCCCAACTCCCAATATTCTCTTGTTATAAAATTCTCATTTTTATGGTAAAAATTCAGAGGAATGCCTCTGTGAAAAAATCACACTTAGAAAAAACAGCCATAACTAATTAATTTAATGAGCGATTCATCCCTCTTAATAACGAGCTCCAGTCCTCTGCTTCTATACCTGCTTCTCCCGCAAGTTCAATGTTAACTTTCAAATCCAGTCCCTCCTCAACGGATTATCCGAAGTCTTTCATTGATGATACATTTTAAGTAAATAAAAAATATCTAGTGATCATAATTTAGATATCACAAAAAATAAGTCACCCATACAACAAAATCGTAAGTACTAAATGTTTTGTAATGTTATTGAATTAATTTTACTGGTAATTTTTAAATGTTGCTCCCTAAATCGCAAGGTATAAAATCAAGAATCAAGAAGCCTTCATTGTCATAAACTTAATCAAGCATGGACAACCAGTCAAGTTACACAGTCAAAAACAAAGAGTTATTACATTATATTATATATTTTATATTTTACTCTTTAAACTGAACCATAACTAAACGTCATCGGATAATCCGTTGATGAGGGACGGGCTTTGAAAGTTGATATTGGTTTTATGAGGTAATTGGGTAGGGGCATGAGACTGGAGTATCTTCTTAACCCTCATTTCTACGGTAAAATACGAGGGGCGACTCTGTGCAAATTCTTACACTCACGGAACACAACAAAACACTATTCAAGGTAAAGCGAAATTTGTTAAGTGGGTTAATCCAATTTTCACTAAATAAAACGTTCCTCTTTAAAAGTCCGTCGCGATGTATCCATTGACTTCAACCCCCTTCTCATGTTGACAGTATTTACACTCCCCCCCCTATTGGGTAATCGGGAAATTCAATCAGGACCCCCACCCTCCCCTAATACCCTCGTCAATCCCCTCCCCGGCCAATATCTGCTGAACACTTTCCTGATCACGACTCTTGGAAAACACATCAGTGCAGAATCCCCCGTCCTTCCCTTCCCCTGTATACGGACCCTTGCTAAAAAAAACACTTTTAACCCCGGCTAGGGTAAACATAAACAAATTACGACCCGTCCAGGGGAACACGGGTTTTCACTTTGCGGCAGTTTTTCACCCTCGTTCGCCGAGTTCCTGCCCTGAGTTTGTGGAGGTAAAATGCTTCTCCGTATACAAATAGTGTCGCATTTCCTGTAAAACTGAACTCTTGCCATAACAAAACGCAATTTTCCTCGGTTTTACATCTGGTTTTGTTCTTTGATGGAAAAAGTGAAAGAACGTTTACGATATTATATTTAACGCCAAATTGGAATTGAAGAGCATAAATGTAGATTTGTTCAAACTACGAATACTCTATGTGTATTTGGTGCGGAATATAATTAAGATTATTGTGCAGTTATAATATAAATATTACAGTGTGTTTCAAATAGATTAAAAAGGAAATGCTTGACTTGAAAGAAAGAAAAAGCATGAAATGCATGATAATTGCACATACAACATTAAATGAAATAGTAACTTTAGTGCATCGAAGTGTTATACATGTATACATGACTTTCATGTAGAAAGATGTTGATTGCAAAAAAAGGGATAGAAATACGAGGTTGATGTAAATTAGAGAGTTTCTGTTGTTTACAAGACTTTTTAAATAAATATATTTTCAAGTACTATCTTGTTTGTAGTTCTTTTGTGTTGTAGCATATTAGAGGGAAACTAAGTTTATTACGAGTAAGAAATTTGAATCGAAAAAAATTTGTTCAGGCTGATTGTATATTGTAGTCGCTGATTATGTCTATGATAATAACTTGTATTTGTAGCATTTACTTAAGGATTTCAAATCCCAACAATTGCTTAACGAAATCCAAATTAGAATTGCTCGTGGCTCCTAATTATTTATTTCTATTCATTAAGACTACGTGCTGTAGCTATAAGTAATTATAATTAATGTGATTCTAATTTATGTAATATTAGGTTATATGTAATGATTTCTTAACAAATACTCCAAGAGCGACGTAGTTAATATTCATTTCACTTTTTTATTTAATATATAACAATCTCAGAAATCCTCTTATTCATAAATACTGTGTTTTTAATAATAAATATTTTTAATGAATATACCTATAGGTATATAATGTCAGCTACGTATTAAATTTACCAGCATTATGCTACCGTACTAGTAAACATACACAAATAAACTTCTGAGAGCCATACCGGCATTTCCGCACAGCATCCAACAAGCTTAACACGCCCTATCCATCTCCATTGGCATAATATCGATGAAAATAGCAGGAATATGCAGCAGTACACAGCCATGTCCGACCAACCCACACAGCCGTTGCATTAGTAGCCGCATACCGAACGGACCTTTGCACACCTGGCCTCAAGGCGAGCACCTCATTGTATTGTACAGGGAAGTGTTCTACTCATAATGCCCGGCTTATAAATCACAACGCAATTCAATCGTAAATTCTATCGTGTTTCCCCACTAATAATCGACGTTTGATGTAATTTGTGTTCTTTTTTCCATTTTTAATATTGATGGTGATTACAAATGTTAACTGTATTTTTGAAACTCATAGGTAAAGTCCAAATAAATCAAAAAATAAATACAAATTTTACTTCGTATAGACTTTTTGTATTTGTTGAATGGTTGTTGTAATGGTTAATTGTATAAAGCAAGTAGCGGTATATCCAGTGTGGAAAAAGGTTTTAGTTTGGAAGATTTGTACGAGGATTTAGTTCAGTTATTGTGGTTGAAATCATTCATACTCTCCACTCATTGCATCAATTCGTTGAACATCTGAGAATCGGGGTACAGTCAAGTAAACTATTTGATTCAACTCAACTCAAACACTTCTACGAATTTAATTATTACTTAAATACTAAATTAATCAATACAAAATTTTACTAGTTATTTCATGGAATAAATATTATTATAATTATGATTATGAATTTCTTACGCACTCGTGATGGTTTGTTTGTGTTTTAACGCCAGCGTCATTTTTCTTCAGAGTAAACTTCAAACTCTTTTAAGGGAAACGGTCCAAACCCCTCAAATGTTTGTGGACACCCCGCGTTTTGAACCGGCGACCCATTGAACGAAGAACTGTAATCCAAGATGCTAATCTTTTAGCTAGCAAGTTGCTTTGTTGATGTAATGGTATGGTAGTATCAGAATTTTACTTCAAATCGAATTCAAACAATGTTTCGCAAGTGCAGCTTTTTACATAGTTGTTATTAGTGAATTTCCTTTGGAGAGTGAACTATTAGCATGACCCGCACGGTGAAACTTAAGCCCGGGACCACGATAGAAGTTCCTAACGTGACCCCCTGAACACGTTTTGGGGGGTCGTTCAAAATGTTATATATATATATGTGTGTTTGTGCTCTAGCGGTCGCATTTTTTGTCCGATTAACTTCAAATTTGGTAGGGACGTTCCTTTATGTAATCAGTTGGACAAGTTCGTTGGGCAAAAGAATCGTAAAACTCCAAACCCCTTTTTTGGGGATTAATCTTCCAATTTTCGGGTTTTTGGGCCCAAAAAGGGTCTAAAAAGCCCCAAATGTAAAATTAATGCATGTACAAAGATGGGAATTAGTGAGACGAAAGTTTTAAGCCCTCTCTCGTCATTCTAGCATAAATATTTGCCGAGTTATTAAAGAGAATGTGTTTCGACTAAACACAGTACGTTGTCTTATGGGGGTTTTACACTAGAAAAGCCTGCTACTCCTTTGTTAGAGTACTTTTATCATCCCCAGCAACCTTACGCCTACTTTAAAGCCTGACTGGACCTTCTCCTAACATTATAATGCGCAAAATTGTATTCCCAGTTTTGCAGGTAAATGAAACCAGGAGCATCAGAACAGCCAAAAAATCAATGTTTTCAGATTTCAATAAAAATTGGAATACAAGTATGTTTTTACACTAATTTTAAGTTTTAATAGTTTTTATGTGGAAATTCACTTCCCTCACGTCAGCGTGCTGCGTGCGAACTCGTTTTATTTTTTTATGAATTGAGAGTATACATATCAGAATCGGGTCAAAGATTGGCGAATACATCAGCAAGATAAAAAACTATTTAGATTTATGTTTTATTCTGAGCTTTATTCTCCCTCCTTATGTTTATGTTTATGTGTTGTTTATGTTTATGTGTTGTTGGAGGGACGGATTCAGAGATCCAAAGATTCAAAGATCCTCACACGTCAACCGAAGCTTATTGTGTGTCCCTAGTACGTTAGTTTGGCAAACCAATGCCCTTACCCTTCACCCCACATCCCTATTCTCCCCCTTGGTTAAATATAGGGGTTTCAAATGTAAAATAGGTTCATACAAAAGATTAAATGTAAAATACAGTAGGTAGAAAATATTTGTTTTCTATATTCTAAATTTAACTTAATGTAACCTTGTGCAGACCTAAGAATAAAAACATTGAGGTTGCGGATCAAATAAATATACGACCTCTCCCTAACTTAGCTGAATTCAGGTAACGGTTTTAAAGATTAGCTTAATCCTTATACAAGGGATTTCTCCGATCAGACTTCTGATAAAAGCAATCCTCTCTCGTCCAAGTTATACCAGAACAACAGATGGATTATTCTGGGAAACGTCGAATACAGTGTGGAACATTTGCATTGTAATAAAATTATATTCTTTTTCAAACTATATTAAAAATACCCCCGTCGCAGCAAAGCTGCGTACTCAGCGAATTTCCAATGCAAATATATGGGTATCACTACTACCTAGAGCCACTTACCAAGTTTCACAAAAATACATTAATTAATAAGTGATATATAGCGTTTTATTTATTCTCCATAAGAATAACATTATAAATGAGTACGCAGGTTTGCTGCAACAAGGAAGATAAGATATGTGTTTTTTGCAATTATAAATATAACTCAACCAGGTGAAGCTACATACCAAGTTTTATTAATTTAGGTTCATAACTAAGGGAGATATAAAACTTTACTTATTATCCATATGAATAACATGGGGGCCGAGTATGCAGGTTTGCTGCTACCGGGAAAAATCAACAACAAACTTTTTTTGTGCTATTATCAATATACCACAACTAGTTGAAGCCACATACCAAGTTTCATCAATATACATACATAAATAATCAAAATATAACATTTTATTTATTCTCCAAAAGGATAACATTGGACAACGTACTGTGTTTAGCACTTTGAATATCTCTGCAACGGTTGGACGTAGAACAACGATTAACACACCAAAATGTTTGTTTTGTTGACCTAAACACATTAATAGACAGAAATGTGAAGATTTTAGTAAAATATCTGAGAAAAACCTAAAAACCTTTTTCCCATAAGATTAACATGGGACACGTCTTTTTGGATTTTATCCGCAACCACTTATCCTAGGTTAATGATTCAAAATACTAAATTGTTTTTTTTAAGCTCTATAAAATGGCTATAACCAAAATCTAGTGTTTTTAAAATTTTCGGGTAAAAAGTTCAAAAAATTGATTTTTGGAATATTTTAAACCCCCACAAAACCCCCTTCCCATAAACCGATCGATCTGGTTTTTGAACTTAAAGTCATAAATGTTACTCTCCACATTTGTGCCAAATTTCATAAAAATCGGGCGCTTCTTTCAAAAGTTATCGCGGTAACGGACACACACATATATATATAGGGAAGAAGCTATTACCGTAGGTGGCTTGGTAAGACTTAAGCCCGAGACCATGATACCTTTTTGTTTTGAGGTCCCCAGATGCCAAAACACTATTCGTTCAAATTTATATATATATTATTATTATCAGCAGCCCTAATCAATCAGAAATATTCAATATCTATATATATAATAATATATATCTATATTTATATATATACATATATATATAAATTTGAACGAATAGTGTTTTTGGCATCTGGGAACCTCAAAACAAAAAGTTATCATGGTCTCGGACTTAAGTCTTACCATGCCACCTACGGTAATAGCTTCTTCCCTATATGGGAAATTCGCTAAAAGAAAAACTACCAATTTGTTAATTGACTATGAACCTAGTGGTCTTTTTTCAGTGACGGAGCCACTGGGTTCAAATGTAGTTCGATATACAATGGGTTCAAATAGATAAAAACCTCCTCAAACCATCGTACCACAATGAAAACATATTAATTTAATAACGACGTTATTCAGAGACAACTAATGGAATTCAATTTTGCTAACTCCGGGCTTGACCCAGAGTTAATACTGTATAGTTCGATGATGGTAACAACAAATTCAAAATTGCAAGCGATATTAAAAACAGAGCTATATTTTGTATATACTGTAGATATAAACTGAATTATACAGGGTTGGTGAAAAGTCCCGGGACGGCTTAATATTTTTTTAACCGTTACAGATGGAGCTATACAAGTTGGGACACTGTTACTGGGCATAAAACACTATTTTACTACAATTTCAATGAGCCACTACCACCTCAGGGGGACGGCCCACAAGGAGTCGGAAGAAAATCTTAAATAGAAGCATAGGTTGATATGCACATCAAATTAAAGGCCTTTATTATTAGAATACAATGCCGCAAATCCGACTTTAAACGGATAACCGAGCCCAAAATGACAGCTATTAAAAGATTGCTTGAATTTGAAATGTTGATATGTAGTTATGTGTAATTTAATGTAACACATTTAAATTTTGCATTAAAATGTAAAATTACATTAATTTAATACATTTCTATTTAATTTGCAAAAATTTACTCTCCTAGCTCATAAATTACTAAACCGATTCAAAACTTCAGCACATCAAAATTTCAAATTCAAGCCATCTTTCAATAGCTGCCATTTTGGGCTCGGTTGTCCGTTTAAAGTCGGATTTGTGGCATTGTATTCTACTAATAAAGACCTTTAATTTGATGTGAATGTCAACCTATGCTTCTATTTAAGATTTTCTTCCGACTCCTTGTGAGCCGTCCCCCTGAGGTGGTAGCGGCTCATTGAAATTGTAGTAAAATAGTGTTTTATGCCCAGTAACAGTGTACCAACTTGTATAGCTCCATCTGTAACGGTTAAAAAAATATTAAGCCGTCCCGGGACTTTTCACCAACCCTGTATATACAGTGTATTATATATACAGTGTATTATATATACAGTATTATATATACTGTGTATATATAATATATTTTACACTGGAAATGGCATAACAAAATCTTCAGTTTTTCAATAATGTCTATAATTTATAAAAAAAATAATTCAAAAATGTATTGCTGGTGATGGTGAGTTTATGTTATTTGAGACATCATTGCGGAAATTTGTCATTACTGGATCAGGAAAACAAGTTTCACGACGTTTCGGGATCTGGAATCTGATCCCGTCTTCATCAGGTGAGAACAACAAACACAAACATCCAGGCAAATCTATAAAACCCCAAACAAGGTAAACAGAGAACTGTAAAAGCAGACAAAGTGGCTTATTGACTGGCTAAACTGTATAATGGATAACCGCTATAAACTTCAATGTATAAACCCTATAAACTGGGTTTAGACTTTATAACGGGAAATATTTTTATAATATTTTATATTGACTTTTTTACAGCTCTCAGTTTCACGTTCAAGTTTCACGTTACCTGGATTGTGCCACCATTTGGAATTCTCACCTGATGACGGAATCAGATTCCAGATCTCGAAACGTCGTGAAAATTGTTTTTCTCGTTCAGTGGTATTGTCCTCAATAATTCTTAAATAATAACGTCTAAATAATTAGCTTTCTGAATTGATGCTACTGTATAAGGTGCAACTTCCACTAAAGCAAGTAAGGTTTGGAGTCGTAGACCTTCTTTACAAACGCTGCATAATGTTTTGTAAGACATCATGTTATTTTTTATTGCACCTCATTCCTTATTTAAGCTTTAAGGTTAAAAGTAAGTGTACTATTCTATTTACATGTATATTTCAAAAAAGTAATTTTGTCAATATTTTATCATGCAAGACACAATATTTAAACTACCCAATAAGATTCGTAACAATTTAATTATCAAAACAAGGTGGTAATAACTCTTCGGTTCATCCTGTTACGGGACATTTGAGCGTACTCCTAGTATGTCTCCCAACAAAATAATTCTGCAGAAGCAGAAACAGACGTTTTCGTGAAGGCCAGGGAAGAGAGGGGGGAGTGACAGATCTGAGAGGAAGTTTATACAGCTTGGTCCACAGACACGGACGTGTGTTTGACCACTTACATGCACCGACAACCAAACAGTTGACACTGCCGCGCCGCGTCGTCGCTTCGTACGCCTTTGACTTACAACAAACAACCTCTCACGCCTTTCCTGTTCCTGTCTAACGCCTCGGCGACGCTGCTAAATTGTTGGTAAACAGTGCATATATCATTCAATGTCGATGCTGGTGTGGCAAAACGAATCCGACAGTGAGTATGTTCCCGTCACGAAGGATTCTTTCTTCCCTTTCAAAAGCGGTTTCTCCTCATGGATTACCCAAAACCATTGATTTCAAAACCTCATACAAAATCCTAGCAACGCTATTGAGCAGAATTGTTATAATACAAATAAAAATCATTCATTAACATTAACATCCAAAATATTCATACTTTTTAGCGAATTTCCCCTATAGGGAAGAAGCTATTACCGTAGTCGGCATGGTAAGACCTAGGCCCACATATATATATATATATATATATATATATATATATATATATATATATATATATGTGTCCGTGAGCACGATAACTCTCGTAAAAATTATCCGATTTTGATGAAATTTGGTATAAACGTGTAAAGCAACATTTATGACTTTAAGTTCGAAAACCAGCCAGATCGCTCTATCCGAAGGGGTATTTTGGGGGGGTTTTGTACCCCAAAAATGGGTTTTTTGAATTTTTTACATATAATTTTGGAAATAGTCAGATTTTATTTTTCCCCATTGGATTCAGCTTAAAAAAACACACAATTTGGTATTTTGATCATTTCTCTACGTCAATTGGTTACCGAGATATTGAAAGTGCTAAACACAGTACGTTGTCTAATGTTATTCTTATGGAGGAAAATAAAAATTTTATATCTCGCTTATTTAAGAACATATACTGACGAAACTTGGTATACGGCTTCATCTGGTTGTGGACCATTGATATTTCCTCAAAAAAACAATTTTTTGACAAAGGCTCCCATAGCAGCAAACCTGCGTACTCAGCCCCATGTTATCCTTATGGAGAATAAGTAACGTGTTATCTCCCTTAATTATGAAAATAAATTAATGAAATTTGGTAAGTGACTTCACCTAGTTGAGTTATATTGATATAAGCATAAAACCCCATTTTTTGTGTTCCTTGCTTCAGCAAACCTGCATACTCAGCCGCCATGTTATTCTTATGGAGAATAATTAAAATGTCATAAATTGTTTATTTATGAATGTATATTGATGAAACTTGGTATGTAGCTTTATGTGGCATTAAGATAAATATATATGCATTGGAAATTCGCTAAGTATGCAGGTTTGCTGCTACGGGGGTATTTTATGAAATCTTTTAGTAAGGAAATGTTAGTGTTGGTCTTATGGGAGGAAAAGGTAACAACGCAATCTCTCAGAAGTGGAGTCACTTCTTAACAACTATGCATTTTTGTTCATAATTATACACAAATGGACTGTATTTGAAGTGGTATTCTTACTTGTAATGCACAAGAGGTTGTCTTTCCTATATTTATGTATATAGTCAATGGCAATAAAGAATTCTCGATTCTTGATTCTGTTATATATTCTATACTAGAATTGTTCATGTGCAGCTTTTGCATTAAAACGCCTATTTCAAGTTAGTTGAACTTGCCGCTGTATAATTGTGGTCAGTGAGTTGACAAATAAATAAGTGATAATTCCCCTTAAATTATTGGTTTTAAGGTTTTTAATTTGTTTACATTTAGCGGTGACGGTAATCTTCCAAATTATGGCTCAATTATTGGTTAAGATGCAGTATAAAGAGAGATACGGCCTTCCGACAAAAACACAATGGAGAAATAATGTGCAAAATGTAGAGAGTTTCCACTTTACTTCACTACCACTTGCTAGCAGTTACTCTCACTTGTGAAAATTCACCTTCGAAGTTTATAAAGTCTAATCTACCATCGTGTACCGCTGGATACCGTTGACCCCCGACAAGTGCCCGTTTGGTTCAGGAGTTCCAAATTAGGAAACCTGGCCGGCGAGGCAATACGCACCATCTGGGGACGGGTGGCGATCAGTGCGGTGTTTTATCAGATAAGGGTTTCGCCACCGAGTAGCAGGTGTGCGGTCCTAAACAGTCCGTGGCCCTACGTTCCTCGCCGGGATTGGAACGACGGACCGTTGCAGCTTTGCTCACCAGATGGCGCGCAGGTCACTACTTTCCCTGATGATTCACCCACATCTGACATTTACATTTCCATCGCAACAACCGCGGCCCGTCCAGAGGATGGTTCATTATGTCTATAGAGCTCTCGCCTCAGCTAAAGTGTAGCCTACATGGTTGACCGCCATTTTGCCCCTCGGTCAACTCTGCCTTGGTGACTCATGACCAAAGCCCGGAGCCCCCGAGCAAGGGCAGAAGGCTTATTAGGGGTAGGGACATCTCCCGGCTGATATCCAATTGCACCGGCGGTCGATGGAATTTGCAAGGGTCAAAACATTCCTCCGTCCGAAAAGTGTCTAATTGCATCGGTCAAAATCTACCCTCCCCACTCAAACCCTACACACACCCTACACGCCACATTGAAATTAAAACGTTCAATGTTAGACCGTAAAACAGTAATGGAACACACACAATAATAATAATAATGGAACTGTCCGAAATTTGTTTCTCGCATCTCTGATATTCTCGATTGATTTGAGATATTTCTTGTCTGTTGAGAAACTTATTCTGACCCCGAGAAAAGCTCGGCCCCAAGGTACTATTAATTGATGTTTGAAATTTGGTCATTTTAAGAATAACAAGAAACATATGTTATTTAATGCTGCATTCCCACCCCATCTCACAGGAGCCACTTGGGGTTACTGTACTGGGCTTCCCTATAATATCCTCACCACTAGTTTTAAACTTGGCAATTTCTTTTACGCAAAAGTTATTTCTACAACCTCTATATATTTTAACCTATTCTTATACTTAGTTGAATAAAATATATTTTCTTGAATAATTTTAATTGACCGCCGGCGCCGGTGCAATTGGAACACCTCCCAAAAGGGGCGCCGGTGCAATTGGACACATCAGTTTGGGGCTGATATCTGACCGCCGGTGCAATTGGACATCTGCGCATCTCCCAGACCGTCCTAAGCTCTCAGCCGCTATCAGTCTTTGCGTAAGGTATAAATAAAACTTGTTTTCCTACAACTGCGCCTAATGTGTCTTTTTAAGATCTGATAACACAACTGTTTTCTGATAATCGTGCGATCAAGTTGTGATCGTTCGCTGCGCCTTAGTTTTCCGCTCGCTAAAGTAATCAACAGTTGATTGATCTTTGCTTCGGACCAACCTAACTGACTCAGTCCCATAAATAACCTCAATATCGTGAATTCAGACAAAATCGATGAAAGTAAACTTTTAAATGTTATGCTGAAATCTAAAATTGCAGTTGTAAGAAAGAGTATGTA
The DNA here is from genome assembly GCA_963675035.1 of Allygus modestus. Lineage (NCBI taxonomy): Eukaryota > Metazoa > Arthropoda > Insecta > Hemiptera > Cicadellidae > Allygus > Allygus modestus. The sequence goes on from OY776112.1 coordinate 407,792,064, forward strand.
TGCTATTCGAGTTTAACGTGCCTTCATCGCTATCGCAAAATTACCGCGCGACGCGGAGCGGGGTAGTTGTCCGACAACTTTACACTCGAGTTAAGACACCATTTTTCCTATAACTACAATTTTGGATACCAAACAATATAAAACGCACACCCTTTCATCCTTTTGAATTCACGAGATTGAGGTTATAAACACTGAGTCGGTTATCATGGTCCAAAGCAACAATCAGTCAGCTGTTTATTACCGCCAGGGAGAGGAAAAGTAAGTCGCAGTGAGTGGAAAAGTCTTTTTCGCTCGCAAAACAGAAAACCGCTGTTTAACCATGTGTTCTTAGATCTAAAGAAGCACTTTGGGCGCGGTTGTAGAAAATAATAATTTCAATACAACAAAGTTCACACCTGAACTAGAATTCATTTTGAATCAATATTCTTTTGCATCAAATAGTTGGTTATTTACACTATCTAATTCCAACCTAACTATATCTCCATTAGGTAAAACCATAGTGTCTCGCTTTACACATTGTTAAATAGAATTGTTTGGGTAAAGAACGTAAACAAAACAGAACAGCTGTGTTTATCAGCTGACTAGTAAGCCAGACAAGACGTTACAGCTGTAATGATTGACTCAAGGACCTCTCCAGCCTCTCAGATAACCTCATTATTGGCTGCTTCAGATCCCCCTCCCCCCCTACTAGTGGCTGCCTCTCTCTTAATTGGTCCAAGAAACTCGTTAAGTAGGATTTTACCTTCTGCTAGCTCCAGCGATAGCGTAGTTGGGGACAGTAAAATGTTGTGACATATAATTAATGTTATCTGAAGGGATTTGGATAGGATCTGTCCAAAGGAGCAGGATTTGTCGTAGAGTTAGTCCAGGGATTGGGACTTTGCTGGGCCCAAAAATGCGGTAATTTGATGATTTTGAAACATATCATGGAACTAATTAACATTATCAAAATATGACACCAAACAGACCCCATCATTTGGGGGTACCTGTTTATAAAATTAATATGGCGATTTCTAAATTAAAGCTATCGGCGGACCTATGATTTCTTAAACTAGGCTTATTGCCCCCCAGACCCTTTTTGGAGGCCCTCGGTGGCTCAGTTGTCACAAGTTTGAAAATAACTCAACTATATACAACAATGAGCTTTATATACATCAGCTGTAAATCACATCACAATAATGGTGTAGGGCCACCATCACTCAAACAATAATGGTAATTTTAGTTTGGGTATGTTTTTGTCTATTGATGACAATATAATTGTATATTGGCTGGATAATCCCCAGAGAACAATATTTGCTCGACTGGATTTGCTCGTGTATGTAATACAAGTATTAATTTACATATGATTTAAATATCCTTTCTCGTAGGCATTTTGTGGAAAATATTTATTAACAGTTTAAACTTGACTTTTTATCGTATAAGAGTTCAAACTATAGTAAATCATAAATACCCCCGTTGCAGCAACGCTACATACTCAGCGAATTTCAAATGGTACTTCACTAAGTCATGAATCCTCTTACCAACTGTAATTCAAGCATTGTAATAAATAAGCGAGGTATGGCATTTTATTTATTCCCCATTAAAAAAACATTAGGACTGAGTATGCAGGTTTGCTGAATCGAGGACCACAAAATCTGATTATTATGAAAATACCAATGGATCACTTACAGATGAAGCAAATAACCAAGTTCATAAACAATTTATGTTCATAAACAAGCAAGATATCACATGTTTATTATTCTCCATAAGAATAACATTATAGCTGTTGAGTACGCGGTTTGCTGGCATGGGGACCACAAAAATGAGTTTTGTATGCAAATAGCATTAAAACTCAACCATATAAAGCCACATACCAAGTGTCATTAGTATATGTTCATTAATAAGCGAGATGTACAATTTTACTTATTCTCCATAAGATAACATTGGACAACGTACTGTGTTTAGCATTCTCAATATCTTGGTAACAATTGACGTAGAGCGATGATAAAAATACCAAATTGTTTGTTTTTTAAGCTGAATTTAACGGTATAAACCAAAATTTGGGTTTAAAAATAATTACATGTCAAAAGCTCAAAAAACATTTTTGGGGTACAATACTCCCTCAAAACCCCCCTTAGAGTAGAGCGACCTGTCTGGTTCGCGAAATCATGAAAATAGATGCTGTCTTACACGTTTATACCAATTTCATCAAGATCGGGCCATTTTTACTAAAGTTATCGTGCCTGCGGACACATATACCATATATATATACCCAGCTGGTTACATATAAGCTGACACTAAAGCACGACTAAGTTATGACAAATTTGACATTAGAAAATTAATTTGTAGGTAATATTTATAGTATTTGTTTAGGCATTTGTTTGTCAGTGTAAAATTTTAAGAAAATATGTTCATCTAAATTTTGTATTTTGGTTCTTGGCTTAAAGTAAGAAGAGCGCCAAGTGCCAGCTCAGCTGTAACCGGCTCACCATACATATATATGAATTTGAACGAATGGTGTTTTTGGCATCTGGGGGCCTCAAAACGAAAAGTTATCATGGTCCCGGGCCTAGATCTTACGGTAATAGCTTCTTCCCTATAGGGGAAATTCGCTCAAATGTAGGATTCGTTGTGTTTTTGGTATCTAATGAGTCCTACCATCATACGTTTATGAATAAAATAACAATTTTTATTTTTATTAATTTTGTTAACACCATGACTCACTTAACCCTAACTCAATAAAAATACATGAGCAAACACTATCAACAACATGATGGTTAAACTCGACTACTGATTTTTTTATATTGTTTTGTATTTGTTTTTTTTATATATATTTAGGCTATTTAATAAAACAATCGAGGCCTCGAAATCATGGTTATACTCCGGTAACAATCTCAAGGGGCTCATATACAAGTATATGAAAGTGGCATCATGCATAAAGGCATGCAAACCGACTTGCGCCAAACCATAGATGCTTGGACCCATGTTAGCTGGCTCTTGTTTTACGAGAGGAAGCAGCTCATAGTCATAGTTTGTCGGTGGATTTCAGATACACGATAGATACATAAGCACAATAACATGTTAATGTGTTACAGTTTAAAATTAGTGTGTAGTGTTTAAATGAAGCTGTGTGTCTTCATTTAGGGAACAACGCTTTGGTTTTAGGAAATAATTAATTGAACTGTGAGTTACACCTTAATTAATTATTATGTTTCATTGTGAAAATACTGTTACAAAAATTAAAAGGCGTATTCTCCGCGAATCCCCCATTTCTGTAATAGTTCCGACCGTTGTAAGCCACATTATTCGGCGCTAAATACGTTAAACCCTTTAATTTCCCAATTTCGTGATTACGCTCGTTACAAGGTTAAGTAAGAGACATCCCCGAAATATTCCAATTTTTGCATTAGCGGGAATTATCTTTTACTCAAGAAGTTAAACAGATACGTTTTAAATTTCGAATAATTTGTATTAATAGGGGTCCTACTTTGTTTAATAACCTTCATTATGCAAAGGCCATCAGCATAATATTTCCCCCAAAACGCCGGCCTTATCTCCGCCCAACTCTGGCCGAAACGTCGATTACAAAATTATACGGTACCCGATTTATGGGTAATTTATGTCGATCTGGTTTGCAAATTTCCAATTCGACGATGTAATCTGTCTGCGGTCACTACAGTAGGGTCCGCACAAGAAGGCCGGCTCTACAGTACGTCCCCCGTGAGAAGGCCATGGCACCCGGCCAGGCGATTTTACTTTCCATTCATCCTCATGCAACCGGTTACCCTAATTGGTACGTGTGTTTCTGTTTTAATGAATGAATTTCTTATTCATTTTCAAGCCTCGATTCCGATTTAGTAGTCGCATTATTTTAATTGCTACGCGTTATTAATTTCCGTCTGTTTATTAATTTTATGGAAACGTACAACCGCTCGTTGCGGACGTATTTGTCCGTTGCCCGTGTGTGATGTTGGAGTGTCTTTTTAGTTGGATTAGTTGGAATATGTGTGTAATGATTGAATGCTTTTGTATTAGCTGGGTTGTGTGTGCATATGTTTGAGAGTTTTTTATTAGCTGGAATGTGTCCTATAAAATAAAACATCCGTGCTATAAATTAATAGCGATAGGGGATTTTAGATTCCCTGCAATAAATTTTCGGTTCCATTCAAGGCGTTCAAATTTACAGTTTTGAGGATTTTTGAGGATTAATAAAAAAAACTTAAATTTTGAGTTAGATAAATTTAAAATCATCATATAATTAAAAAATACACACTGGACAAAAAACACAAACACATACGTTATACCTAAGGCATTTAAGATAACGAATCATAAAAGTCATGGAGGGGATGAAGTGAGATCATTCGATGAAACCTCAGGCACATAAAATTTAATCCCTTTGGGATAAATATTGTTATTTATTAAGTAATGAAATTGGAAGAAATTAAGTAATTAATTTGAGGTTACCAACAACTTAAAAGGTGTCCTATGCCAACTGCTTCTACCTGCTTCGTCTCCCAGAAGACCAATGTTGACTTTCATATCCCGTTCCTCCTCAACGGTTTTATCTGAATTTTTTATTTGTGGCTAATTTTTTCAAATACATTTCATTAAGGAGATTTTTATATCACAAATTATAATTGTTTAGTAGAATTCCAAAATATTCAATATTTGTGATTTTTGCTATGGGTTAACTATTTGTGATACCAATCTTCTGCTCACTGAATTCTCTAGATTTGTTCTCTTTAAATTGAGCCATAGCGAGTGAACGATTTTGAATAATCAGTTGAGGGAGGCACGGGATTTGAAATGACAGAAGCAGGTAGAATCGCAAAATGTTACTTGACTGGAGCCCCCTCTTGAGCCCACGTCCTCAATTGAATTGATCCTAGTTTGTAAATGCCTCGAGGCAGTTTTTAGTAGATGAATGAAGTGCTTGCGCCTCTGTCCTGCTCCCTGCTGACCAGGCTGGCCATTGTTGGTTGTCGCGATCGCGCCGCTTGTTCAATGCAACAATCGACCATCAATGAGTCGTGCGAATAATTGGTGATTGAATGAACCGTGAGGTTATGACAAGGAGGTATAATGGCAATACTAGAGACAACACTGCTTAACGATTTGCGTCGAAAAAGCGTACCGGTCGGAACACTGGTGACGCACATTTATCGTTCTTTGAACTGCAATAACGGATTGTTCGTTTTTTCTAAGTAAATCACTGGAGAAAATTAATCGAAATTGGAACGAATTAATTTTTTTTGTTTGATTTACGTGTATATTCTAGCCGTGAAATACGATAAACTATGAACAAATTGGGAAAAGTTTATTAATATTTGAATCATGACCAAACTATTCGATTGATTTTCATTTTTTGATTCGTTCTATTTCAACGAGTAGTTATTATTATTTTTTTTTTTTCAAAACATGGTGGCCAACGGATCACAGTTTTGTTGCAGTGTTGTCTCCTGTACTACCAATATACCTCATCGATAAATCAATTTTACATCCATGCAAACTTTGCTAGTTTAGGATTTCAGCATTAATAAGACACTGTTTGTGTTGTACTAGTTGAAAATGTTGGGATTTCAACTGAAACAGCCCTGTCCGACCTTTGGATGTCTGAAATATTCTGTCTCGAGAGAGCAGTAACAATGTGACAGCTATTTGTTGTCATCAGAACAACACATTGAACACTTCCTGTCCTAACCGCCGTAGTTCTAGCCATGCTTTAGGTGGCAGTTGGTTATTTCCATATCAATGAAGTTCGAAAGTCCTTTACAAAAATCAAAGGCTACCTATCGTTTAATCAAAGGCTTATACAGTCGTTAAATACATCTAACTAATGGCTTGAAGGGGCCATAGCCCCTAACCTTGCTCCAGAACGCTGCCTCATCTGATTTACTTTTACTCTTCACGTACTGAGGAAAATAAAACAATACTAGTGGCTTACAGGGGCTATAGCCCCTAACATATGGTTTTTGTGTAAGTGGATAATCCCTGGAAAATCATTGGATCTTTGAAGTCCAGTGGGGCGTAGCCCACGTAATTTTTGACATTTCTGATATTTTTCCCACCTTCCTTGGCCCTCAAGCTTTACAATTAATCGTCATAACCTAACTTAACTTCTTCCTAGATCGAGATATTTCGTGGGGACCGATTCGCTTACGGAATTAAATATAATGATACGTAGGAACACATGACAGTTCGTAAATAAAGTACTCACTTAATCACAAGTTTTAATGGAAACAAAGCAGAATTTTAAAATCTCCATGGTTTTGTTAAGGCGGATGTTTTAAGTTATTTCTCGTTTGCTGGTAACTTTTTACAAACACTGCTATTTTTCCCAAATCCCTGGGATCAAGCCCTTAAATTTGAGCCGTCTCCCATAATCCTTGCCCAATTCACACAATTTTTACTTTAAAATTTCGCTTACAGAATTATAAATAAATATAGGTTAAAATCCCACGATTTTCGTATCAAAAAAGCCACCTGTTCTCAACAAATGTGTACTATATTTGCTGTCTCTTGATTAATCCTTTAAACATCTATTGTACTATTTGAATAACTTTGGGATTTATTTTGTAATAATTGTTCCCTATTGTCTACAAACATCAGAGTGTAAGGATATAAACAAACATGTGCTTAAACGATATTTAATAAAATAAATGGTGATGTGAAGATGATATATATCTTACTGAGGTGTCGGTGTCAAGACAGTTTCTTGAGCTATATTTCAAGATAATTCAATCAAAAAAATTTAATTAATCCATATTCGTTCTTGGGAAGCTTGACTTGGGTATTTATACAAATATTTCCTTTTGTTATGTTAATTATGCATTATTAAATGCATGTTGACGCATAATGCACAAATATATGCCCATTTGATTTAAATTATTCAACATTTGGTACACTCACCAAGTTATCTTTATAATCACACTAGCTTATAAAGATATATATTACTGATTAAAGGTCGCATCGTATTCCACGGCAGTATTTTCAAAGACGCCCCACGTATTTCTGGTAAATGTTTACCCGTTTGATTTAAATGATTCAACATTTATTAAACTCCACAAGTTATCGTTATAATCCCATTTTTTCAGAAGAAGATAGTAAGTCGTTAAACATACAGAATTCCACGAATATATACTGAATAATTAAAGATAACAGAAACAAATCGTAAAGGATCGCAGTCTAAAAGCAGTTTAATGTCGAACAACAACCAGAGTCTTGAGCGGACGAAGCGCAGTCGAGGCGAGGCGGAAACGACGTTTGAATGCAAATGAAGACCAGATCCAGCCAAAATGTAGGCGTAATAATGTGTTTGAAAGTGCGTTAAGCCCCGTACAATGGCGGGCGGCCGCTCCTCTCGAAATTGGGAACGAGTCCCGTCGAAGAGAAAGGCACAAAGGCGAGCGCCTACATGGCCCACCGCACTCGCATACATTTCTAATTTACTCATAATACTTTAAATTTAAATAATTCAGAAATGTACAATGGAGAGAGTAAAAATGTCATGTAAAATATCGACGCCCTATTTTTGTATTTTTTATTATTATTATTTAAATAGATCCCGTTAAGTTGGTACGACTGCAATTGCCTAAACAAATGTAGACGTAATTTATCATAAATATATGGTTGTGAGCATATTTCATTTTTACTATTTTTTTATCAATTATATAAAGCCAATCAAAACCGAACCTGGGACTTTTGGAAAAAGGTCTGACGCACCAATAAACCATACAGGTACTTAAATGAAATATTTCGGCGACTATTGGAAAGAAACTGTTGGTATTTATACAGTCTCTCTCAAGGCCATAAATTAAAGTGTCAAATGTAACAAATGTTGAAATATTTGAATTTGATTTTAACTAACAACTCAAATCAGGATCTTTCGTGAATACGTCCTTCGATGACAAACACAAACGTGTTTTCAAAACAGAAACGTAAGCAATAAATTAGCTGCCGCATTCTGAAAAAGGAACGAAACAAAATGAGGTGTCGGAAACTCAATTATCATATCGATCAGTTTTACAATTTGTTTAAACCCGGCATGGAGACGGTGTAATTTGAATGGGTAATGGCTGTACCCGTGTTTGGACTGGCCCCTTGTGGCGCTAGGGGGCGCCAGGGGGGGGCGCCCCGCGGAGTTAAGGGGCTCTCCTCTTATTTATGAACTCGGCCCCTAACTCGCTCCGTTCAACACGTTTGGTACTAACTGTTTGACACCTGTTGATACGGGTTTGTTTAAACTACAACAATATGTTTTACACGAATAGATTCCAACTTTCAAGGGATTTATATCAATACTAGCTGTCCCGACAGACGTTGTCCTGTCCTAATGTCATTGAATGTGTTATGAGCTCGTTCGCTTCGCCCACTCGCCTATCGAAAAATACCCCCTCGCAGCAAACCTGCGTACACAGAGAATTTCCTATGCATGAATATATTTCTTACTACAGTACCACATAAAGCCACTTACCAAGTTTTATAAAAATACATAAATAAATAAGTGATATATAGCATTTTATTTATTCTCCATAAGAATAACATTAGGGCTGAGAACGCAGGTTTGCTGCAACAAGGAAGATAACAATTTGTTTGCAATTATCAACATAACTCAACCAGGTGAAGCTATATACTAAGTTTTAATAATTTATGTTCATAATTAAGCTTTACGCATTCTCCTTAAGAATAACATTAGGGATGAGTATGCAGGTTTGCTGCTAAGAGGATAATCAACAAAAAATAATTTTTTTGTGGAAATATCAATATACCAGCACTAGGTGAAGCCACATACCAAGTTTCATCAATATACACTCATAAATAATCGAGATAAGTTTACAGTAACATTAATTGAGGAAAAGCTAAAAACCATTTTCCCATAGTATTAACATGGGAGATTTTATGAACACGTTTTTTTGGATTTTCTCCGCAACCCCTTAACCTAGGTTAATGATTCAAAATACTATATTATTTGTTTTTTAAGCTATATAAAATGGTCAAAACAAAAATTGTGTGTTTTAGACATTTCAGAGTGAAAAGTGCAAAAAAGTGATTTTTTTATTATTTTGAAACCCCATAAACCCCCTTTCCCACGGTTCGTTTTTCTGGTTTTGGAACTTAAAGTCATGAATGTCACTTTACACATTTTGAGCCAAATTGCATTGAAATCAGACGTTTTTTACTCAAGTTATCGTATTCACGGACACACACACACACACACACACACACACACACACACACACACACACACACACACACACACACACACACACACACACACACACACACACATAAATTTGAACGAATAGTGTTTTTGGCATCTGGGGACCTCAACACAAAAGGATATCATGGTCTCTGGCTCAAGTCTTACCATGAGACCTACGGTAATGGCTTCTTCCCTATAGGGGAAATTCGCTAAAAAGAATAAATAAATAAAATAAAACGAGTTCGCACGCAGCACGCTGACGTGAGGGAAGTGAACTTCCACATAAAATCTTATAAAACTCAAAATCAGTGTAAAAACATACATTTATTCCAATTTATATTGAAATCTGAAAACAGTGATTTTTTGGCTGTTCTGATGCTCATGGTTTCATTTACCTGCAAAGCTGGGAATACAATTTTGCGCATTATAATGTTAGGAGAAGGTCCAGATAGGCTTGAAAGTAGGCGTGAGGTTGCTGGGGATGATAAAAGTACTCTAACAAAGGAATAAAAGGCTTTTCTAGTGTAAAACCCCCATAAGACAACGTACTGTGTTTAGTCGATACACATTTTCTTTAATAACTTGGTAAATATGTGTGCTAGAATGACGAGAGAGGGCTTACATCTTTTGCCATCACTAATTCTCATCTTTTTACATGCATTAATTTTACATACGGGGCTTTTCTGACCTTTTTGGGCCCAAATACTCGAAATTTGAAAGAATAATCCCCAAAAAAGGGGTTTAGAGTTTTCCGATTGTTTTGCCCAACGAACTTGTCTGACTGATCACAGAAAGGAATGCCCCTACCAGATTTGAAGTAAATCGAACAAAAAATGCGACCACTAAAGTGCAAACACATATATTAGCACATATATTGTATATATATGTATACAATTTTGAACGACCCCCCTAATCGTGTTCAGGGGATCACGTTAGGAACTTCTATGGTGGTCCCCGGCTTAAGCTTTACCGTGCGGGTCATGCTAATAGTTCAATTTCCACAGGAAATGCACTAAAAATAGTTTACGTCCTATTCTCAGGCCTACCGAATATACACACAAAATTCCATAAGAATCGGTCAATCCGTTTCGGAGGAGTTTTGTTACAAACACTGTGACACGATAATTTTATATATTAGAAGATTATATATTAGATTTACTATAGGCCTACCTATTTTTTATGGAAATATAGTTAATTAGGACTGTTGATCCCATAACACCAGGAATATTCATGGAGAGCGAAAACATTTGTTTGTATACTGCATCTGTGACGAAACCAACTAACCTTTACGACTTACATGTTGATTTACTTAATTTTGTTTCACATAACAATTTATTTAATTACTAAAATATCGGACATTTTCTGAATCTTAACGCATCTACTGCAATATGCCATATGTTGGCATTTTGTTACAACACCTTTAAAATTGGCTTTTCTTTTCTTTAATTTCCCGTGTAATTGTATGCATTTAAAAATTAGCGTTTTAAATATGGATCTTTTAAAGAACATTTTAAAGCATATTTCGTTACTAATGAACAATTTTTCATTAGTTTTCAACCCGAAATTATTAATGGGATAGAAACAGCTAGTGCGGATAATCAGCTACCAAAATAAAACCATCGTCGACAGTGGATAAACATTCAACATTTAAATGAATATGGGACGTAGCCCCAAGTCATTTTCTAATACTTTCTGAACTTTTAGCGAATTTCCCCTATAACGAAGAAGCTATTACCGTAGGTCTCATGGTAAGACTTAAGCCCGAGACCACGAGAACTTTTTGTTTTGAGGTCCCCAGATGCCAAAAACAATATTCGTTTAGATTCATATTTATTTAGATGTGTGTCCGTTAACTCAATAACTTTGAAAAAACATCCGATTTCGATTAAATTTGGCACAAACGTGTAGAGCGACATTCATGACTTTAAGTTTGAAAACCAGAAAGCTCGGACCATGGGAAAAGGATTTTATGGGGGTTTACTATTTTTCCAAAAATAGATTTTTTTAATTTTTTACCCTACAATTTTTATTATACTCAATTTTAGTTTTGAACATTTTAAAGAGCTTACAAAATCAAATAATATGACATTTTTAATTATTAACTATAGGTTAAGTGGTTGCGGATAAAATAAAAAAAAACTGTTCATTAAATCTCCCATGTTAATCTTATGGGAAAAGGGCTTTTTGCTTTTCCACAGTTAATTTTACTGTAAACTTCACCTTTGTTGATACTAATTGATTCAGCTCTTCAAAACAATCATTTTGGTGTTTAAATTGTGATTCTACGTCCATTCGTTTCAGAGATATTCAAAGTGCCAAACACAGTACGTTGTCCTATGTTATCCTTATGGAGAATAATTGAAATTTGATATCTCGATTATTTATGAATGTATATTGATGAAACTTGGTATGTGACTTCAACTAGTACTGGTATATTGATATTTGCACAAAAAATGTTTTGTTGATTGTCTCCAAAGCAGCAAACCTTCATACTCAGCCCTGTTATTTTTATGTAATGTTATTCTTATGGAGAATAAATAAATTGCTATGTATCACTTATTTATAAATGTATTTTTATGAAACTCGGTAAGTGGCTCTATGTAGTAGTGAGACACATGTATACGCATTATAAATTCGCTTAGTACGCAGGTTTGCTGCGACGGGGGTATTTACATATATAGCAAACATAACGAACACTTTGATATGCTATACAATGGGTTTTTTGCCACGATAACACCTTTCAATTTGGCAATGCGGATTACTCATCTGATTCAGAATTATCGATTTAAACTCAGCGTAGAAATATGTTAATCCTGTATAATAGATATAAAACTGAATAATGGGCCAAATAATTTTAATGTAGTTTTAGCGAATTTCCCCTATAGGGAAGAAGCTATTACCGTGGTCGGCATGGTAAGACCTAGGCCCGGGACCACGATAACTTTTCGTTTTGAGGTCCCCAAACCCCAAAAACACTATTCGTTCGAAACTGTATATATATCCGTGAGCACGATAACTCTCGTAAAAATTATCCGATTTTGATGAAATTTGGTCACACCACGTTGTCACTTCACGCTATTAAATAATACTAGTGGCTTTAAGGGGCCGTTGCCTCTAACCCTGCTCTAATACTCTGCCTCATCTGACTTTTAGCGAATTTCCCCTATAGGGAAGAAGCTATTACCGTAGTCGGCATGGTAAGACCTAGGCCCGGGACCATGATAACTTTTCGTTTTGAGGTCCCCAGACCCCAAAAACACCATTCGTTCGAAACTGTATATATATATATATATATATATATATATATATATATATATGTGTCCGTGAGCACGATAACTCTCGTAAAAATTATCCGATTTTGATGAAATTTTGTATAAACGTGTAAAGCAATATTTATGACTTTAAGTTCGAAAACCAGCCAGATCGCTCTATCCGAAGGGGTATTTTGGGGGGGTTTTGTACCCCAAAAATGGGTTTTTCGAATATTTTACATATAATTTTGGAAATAGTCAAATTTTATTTTTTCCCTTTGGATTCAGCTTAAAAAAACACACAATTTGGTATTTTGATCATTTCTCTACGTCAATTGGTTACCGAGATATTGAAAGTGCTAAACACAGTACGTTGTCTAATGTTATTCTTATGGAGAAAAATAAAAATTTTATATCTCGCTTATTTATGAACGTATACTGACGAAACTTGATATACGGCTTCATCTGGTTGTGGACCATTGATATTTGCTCAAAAAGACACTTTTTTACCCAAGGCTCCCGTAGCAGCAAACCTGCGTACTCAGCCCCATGTTATTCTTATGGAGAATAAGTAACGTGTTATCTGCCTTCATTATGAAAATAAATTAATGAAATTTGGTATGTGGCTTTACCTACATGAGTTATATTGATATTTGTATAAAACCCCATTTTTTGTGTTCCTTACTTCAGCAAACCTGCATACTCAGTTGCCATATTATTCTTATGGAGAATAATTAAAATGTCATAAATCGTTTATTTATGAATGTATATTGATGAAACTTGGTATGTGGCTTTATTTGGTATTAAGATACATATATATGCATTGGAAATTCGCTGAGTACGCAGGTTTGCTGCTACGGGGGTATTATTTACTATTTACATGATGAGGAAAATAAAAGGAATATGTAACACATCTTAGTTCGTAATCTTTATTTTAATAGACCCTCAATCGCATGTTTTAATTTAAACAAAGCAGACGTTTTTAAATTACCATGATTTTCTTATGGGGGATGTTTTACGTTATTTCTCGTTCGCTGGTAACTTTAGAAATACTGCTATTTTTCCTGAGTCCTTGGGATCAAGAACTTTAATTTGAGCCGTCTCCCATAATTCTGCAATTTACCAAACTCCCACAATTTTGACTTAAAAATTTCGCTTACAGAATTATATATAAAGATTGCCGTGTATTTTAACCATCCATAATTTTCTTGCCTCATTAAACAGCCTTTTTTACGTATATCCAAGACGGTTCTGAGACCTTCACTCGTCAAACAAATCAAAAAGGTCGACCTCAAGAATAGAAACATCCTTCCATGAATATGAACACCTACAAGCAAAACTACTCATGTAAATTGTTAGTAATCGCGGCTATTTCACTCAACAGTAATGACTGTGGTTACACGGCACAGCAATAACATTGGGTAAACACCGGGCCTGTTATACGCGGGGAATTAGCCAGAAGTAAATAAGGTGTGCAGCAATAATACGAGACAGACTGTAACATCGACGACAAGTAATTGGCAGGAAATTGTTAATTACCGTTTATGTGTTTGGTTTTACTGTCCTCAGAGGTGAGGAAAAGGAAGGAAGAAGAAGAAAGGGGCGAAGAAGGAAGCGTGAACGGTGATGAGTTTCACAGCTGTGGCCAGACCTCGCACCAGAAGGGTGTTCAGGCGGTCCCTGGTGTTCAAATAATACTCTCACGAAGGGGCTCCAGTCACAAAACATTTCGCGTTTCTGCCTGATTCTCCCATAGACAAATGTTAATTTTAAAATCACGACCCTCCTCAACAGATTGTTTAGAATCGTCGGGTCATAGCTCACTTTAGGGTTAAAGAGCACACCGTTTTCAGTGCGAGCAGAATTTTAATATCACTAATAACAATCGATCAGTAAAATTCCAAAATATTCAAAATATTTGCGATTTATTTATAAGTCATATCGATGTCATTCCCACTTATATGGCTATTTTTAGCAAATTTCCCCTATAGGGAAGAAGCTATTACCGTAGTCGGCATGGTAAGACTTAAGCGCGAGACCATGATAACTTTTCGTTTTGAGGTCCCCAGACCCCAAAAACACCATTCGTTCGAAACTGTATATACAGGGTGAATCTCGTAAGTTGTCCAGTATTGATTTCAGACAAACCGTTGGTCCTACGATTATGAAATAAAATTATTTCCCACTAAACCAACCCCAAGGAATAACGTAAAAATATTTTTAACGATTTTTAAATACAGGGTGTACCAGAAACTGAGGGTCACTAGTCCGAATCTACGAAATATCAAATACAAACGTATATCATGATATACATCAAATTAAAGCTCTTTTCAATCCAAACCATTTGGCGGAATCGGATTTTGATTATTATTGATTCATTTCAAAATGGCGGCTGTTTTTGTGAAAAAATTAGTATTTTTTTGAATACCCTGTATTTTTCTTAAAAATGCAAATATCTTGATTCTGATTCAAATATCGCATTCCTTATGAGCTAAGCTTTATTTTGATATGCAACACTTCAATGTTATCTCAAAAACAAAAAGTTTCAAAAATATCAGTTTTTGAAAATATGTACATAGCCAAAACTCAAAAATTTCAAATAGCACCATATGTCAAATAGCATATCATTTTAAAGGTATTGCAATTCTAAGAAACTTTCAAATTTAAACCTTATGCGTATCTATTTTGGTTTTCGAGTTATCAACAAAAAACATGTTTTTCCACATTAAAACGCATGTTATTTGTTAAACATGGTGGTAAAGGCTGGACCATAGTTCTTACCACCATGTTTAACAAATAACATGCGTTTTAATGTGGAAAAACATGTTTTTTGTTGATAACTCGAAAACCAAAATAGATACGCATAAGGTTTAAATTTGAAAGTTTCTTAGAATTGCAATACCTTTAAAATGATATGCTATTTGACATATGGTGCTATTTGAAATTTTTGAGTATTGGCTATGTACATATTTTCAAAAACTGATATTTTTGAAACTTTTTGTTTTTGAGATAATATTGAAGTGTTGCATATCAAAATAAAGCTTAGCTCATAAGGAATGCGATATTTAAATCAGAATCAAGATATCTGCATTTTTAAGAAAAATACAGGGTATTCAAAAAAATACTAATTTTTTCACAAAAACAGCCGCCATTTTGAAATGAATCAATAATAATCAAAATCCGATTCCGCCAAATGGTTTGGATTGAAAAGAGCTTTAATTTGATGTATAACATGATATACGTTTGTATTTGATATTTCGTAGATTCGGACTAGTGACCCTCAGTTTCTGGTACACCCTGTATTTAAAAATCGTTAAAAATATTTTTACGTTATTCCTTGGGGTTGGTTTAGTGGGAAATAATTTTATTTCATCATCGTAGGACCAACGGTTTGTCTGAAATCAATACTGGACAACTTACGAGATTCACCCTGTATATGTCCATGAGCACGATAACTCTCGTAAAAATTATCCGATTTTGATGAAATTTGGTATAAACGTGTAAAGCAACATTTATGACTTTAAGTTCGAAAACCAGCCAAATCGCTCCATCCAAAGGGGTATTTTAGGGTTTTTTTTACCCCAAAAGTTTTTTTTTGAATTTTTTACATATAATTTTTGAAATAGTCAAATTTTAGTTTTTACCAATGGATTCAGCTTAAAAATACACACAATTTGGTATTTTTATCATTCCTCTAAATCAGTTGGTTACCGAGATATTGAAAGTGCTAAACACAGTACGTTGTCTAATGTTATTATTCTGGAGGAAAAGAAATATTTTATATCTTACTTATTTTTGAACGTATACTGATGAAACTTGGCATACGGCTTCATTTGGTTGTGGTCTATTGATATTTGCTTAAAAAAAATTGTTTGCCAAAGGCTCCCGTAGCAGCAAACCTGCGTACTCAGCCTCAAGTTATTCTTATGGATAATAGTTAAATGCTTTGTCTCCCTTAATTATGAACATAAATGAATACAAATTGGTATATGACTTCACCTAGTTGAGTTGTATTGATATTAGCTTAAAAACCCATTTTTGTGTTCCTTGATGCAGCAAACCTGCGTACTCAGCCCCAATTTTATTCTTATGGCGAATAATTAAAATTGTATATATCGCTTATTTGTGAATATATTTTTATGAAACTTGGTTAGTGGATTTATGTAGTATTAAGACATTTATATCTCCAATGGAAATTCAGGTTATGGTATGCAGGTTTGCTGTGACGGGGGTATTTATTCTTAAGAATGAACCATAAATCAACGATGTTGGACTGTTCGTTTCGGAGGAACGGGATTTTAAAGTTAATATTAGTCTTAAGGATGAAGCAGGTAATCGGAGAATATATATTTGTTAACGATAAGCTATAACCTTCCACACATCAGATTTTGTTTGGTAAAATTAAAAAAAGGCTTAAAAATGCTTTATGCGTTTGATGGTAGGCACAAAGCTTACTTGGATCACTAGGTACGTATTTTTTTAAAATAAGCCATTACTCTACAATTTCAGATAATGCACTGAGGAGTTTTGAGGGTATTTGTTCGGATTATTATTTTTAACAAATCGTGAATTTGCCGTATAAGTTCCTATTGTGCAACATAGGGCGCAGCACACACAACTGCTTCTCCTTGGAAACAATTTTACTTACACGTCAGAATTCAACCGGGATCTTCGAACTGAATATTTATTTGAATCAATCAATTATTTTGAGTTGTTTCCATCAAGAATCCGTAAAAAACGTAAGCAATCGTTTGTAACTGAAGGCTCCACTCACGTAACTGAAGGCTCCACTCACGTAACTGAAGGCTCCACTCACGTAACTTTTCGCTTCTCTATCTGCTTCCCCAACAAGTTCAATGTTAACTTTCAAAGCCCCTCGCCGGATTATGCGAAATCGTTGATTTATGGTTCATTTTAAGCAGAACCAAAATACCCATCGACTTTTGTGAGCAGCACTCGATATCACAAATAGTTCAGCCATGAAAAATCGTAAATATTGAATATTTTGAAGGGACGACCTTTGAAAGCCTGCAGGTAAGAACGCCAAATTTTTCGTGACAAGAGTCTCCTCTTGCCTCTTAACAACATGATATGCAAACCTTTAATATTAAACAAAATATACAAACGGTCCATTCGACATTTGAAGCATTTTCTGAAACGACCTCCTACGGAACAGCGTGTTCCCTAATTGATAGTGTATTCAGGATTCTGGAAATAGCTTGATGGAGCGGGAAGGTCTTTGATGCACTGACAGGCCCTGCTACCCTATAATGACAGGGTCCGTGAGATAGCCCTTGATGCTAGCCCTACAGACCCTTCGCTCCTTCGCTGCAGGTGCGTCGTTATAATCACAAGGCCCAGACCTCTCTGAGTTATGATAGGCCATCAAATCAAACCTTTTGTGACGTCGAGGTTTATAACATTTCGTTTCTGATGTTTGTGTGGTCTTTTATTTTGATTTACGGACATATCAAACCTTGGCATCCCCATAAGTTGCCTTGGCTCCATATGTTGTCGATGTTGGTACAATGTCAATCTGAGGGGAGGCCCCCGGTTCACACACAGTTTATTGGCAAAGCCAACCAAGAAACTATGAATGCAACCTGTAGTTTAACGATCGGTTGCGATAAAGCTTGCAATAAAACAACTAAAATAACTTTGTCCGATGGCACAAATAACATTGTAGTGGGGGTAACTATCCCCCTCGCCACCTCGTTTACTAGCTGGTCTTCGAGTCATCTCCGTTGAGTAACCACAGACGAAGATGGTTTATTTTATAGTTTTATCATAAAGGTAAAATCCATTACATGGAAGCATTTGCTATAGTATAAAATACATAACGTACACAACAACAAATCAATAAAGAAACATACGGACAAAGGGAACAATGTAGGTAGCTAAAAAACGAGAGCAACATTTTCTTCTGCAGCACAACTAAGTGTTTTTTTATTTATTTTATAGCCGAATTGGTAAATAATATATTACCTTCAATAAAATAAACTATTATCTTAAGTTTACATGCTAAAGCTAAATTCATATATATCAGAATTAATTTAACAACTAACCTCCATAGTTTCTAATCTGAGAGGGAGTGTAGAGCAGGCCCCAGTGTGTGGGGATGAGGGTAGAATTCTCCAACCCCTAGAGAGCAACTTGTCATTTTAATCGCCCCTCACCCCTCTAGGGCGGGGTAGAGAGCTCTCTGAGTTATTAGTTAAAACAATAGCCTCGTTGCTCCTTTATACGCCGCTTTAGATCAAAACGCTCTCTATTGTTGGTGAACCGAACTACCACAATAGTCACTCAATTGACTTCAGCATTGTTTATCGCTGTTGAACACACTGCAGTAGTCAACTGAGAGGCTTTGTTTTGTTGTAACAACGACTGAGTAGGATTTTATTGTAGGGTTATTGTACTTAAATGCTCTTTGTTTTGATCTACTTCACGAAATATTCCATCTATAACACTAATCTGAAACATGCTGTTAACTATTATTAATATATATTCTTATTATTATTATTATTATTATTAATATATATTATTATTATTATATAATTGGTCTACAATTAATTACGGATTTTCAAGACCGAAATTATAAATAAAAATTTGTTAGCATTGTATACAGGACAATTAATTTAATTAAATGTTTTTCGAAGGGTATTTAGCAGGGTATGATATTTCTATAATTTTTTTATTTTGTTTAATTTCAACCGATCATGTTAAAGCTAAAGAAAAGTAAGTATAATTTAACTGAACTCATCTATATTGTTTACGAAGAGAAGCTTGATTTCATAACTGGTTCTTTTTGCTGTTGAACAAAAACCGTAATTGGCAAGTTCTTATTGACCTAGCGAGTCAAGATGATTCATCGGCCGCTTGTATTTCTTATGCTCGCCCGTCTGTTTGCTAGTTTTGCGATTTGCATAAACATTTGCTTCCTTCCTGATGGCGAAATCTTTCATTGAAAGTGTTTCCGTTTTGCCAATTAAAGGTATTGGGACATTTTAATATGTTGGTATGGTGAAGTTCTTGATATAATAATTAATGCTATATGTCGATACAAACCATGTGATCAAATTTATAAGAGGAAACAACCTACCTCGTACTGCTGTTTTGCTGCGACCAATCACTCTGTCTACAATATAGCCAGTACAAACAACTCAGTAAGACTTTCCAACCGGCAAGCCTATCATTTCGATGAGAAGTCGACCTAACCTCACTTCTCTCTTCTCGGTTCACGCGTAATTGCGTGGCAGTAGCGGTTTGCCAGAGAAATCAGCTGATAATCAGGTGACTGACCAGCTGGTCGCTGTTATTATCCAGTCGGAGGCCGTATTTGCCCAGCCTACCCTACTTTCCCGCCAACTTGGTCTTGCTTCGTCTCTACGGCTGATTGCTGTGGTGAAATGCTGTGGAACATTTTCAGCGCAAATCGACACTGCGCGATTATTATGTGTAGCCATTTATTTGTAAATTAATTTGTTGGCAAATTGTTTTTTGAAGTTTAGCCAATAAATACAATAATACAAATCTTGTGTTGTACAAAATTTCAACATGCTATTGATTGTATATATTTTCATTTTCCCCACAGGGGTGTTGCTACATGCTTGCAATCTTATTTTAGAAAGAGCTGCGTGTAATCAATTTTTGTTTTTAACAGTCCTTTAATTTGGGCCATGGACATTTTATTACTGAATGAATAAGACATTACGCCCCCAGTTTAACATACTTAATGAGGAATAACAACATACCGCTCTCCATTGGTCCTTTTGATAAACCCCATGTTTATTCCATTTTTTTATTCAATTGTTTTTTTAGTACTGTTCCTTTAGTAATTTCGGTTGTTTTGCTGCCTGTGATAATTACTTCTGATATACAACAGGCTTGTTAATAAACGGTACAAATATTACCTCTGCTGTAATATATAATTTTATTAATGATCCATTGGTGAACATGTCGACCTTTGTAATATTTGAAATATTTTGCACACGATCGAAACAAGCTCTGCGATTTTTTTAACGAATCACCTTAAGATAATGGGAAAATCAGATTTAATTTTTGGCTATTTATGGGAAGAATACATCATTTTTCAGATCACTACAGAAGAAACTTTCAAACAATATGCATGTATGCTAAATATAACTTTATCCACAACAAATTATTATTATATTGCACATATTCTGTGCAGAAATCTTCCAGATAATGTTGCACAGTAATTATACATTTAATATGTGTTAATAACAAAGTATAAAATAAAATGCTCATAATTACATGAGATTTCCCATTTTTCGCTAGAGCGAAACTGATACAATTATTATCCAAAAAGATAAAACGAAAGTTTACATTATATTAAACATTACGGCTTTTAAAAGTTGAGTTTCATCTGTACATATTATGTGATACGCGTCTAGAATTTTGTTTGAAAACCTGTCACTCTTTCGTTATTTACATACCAATAAAATTCTGATAATAACTAAATAAATAGTAACAGATGACAGGGGCAAGGCACTTGCTGTGGAAACCGCCTTCGTCAGCTAAAATGTAATTAGAGGGAGAACATAAAACCCTGCAAAAGTCATATAACCGCAATCCTCATTCTAGCACCTACAAGACGCTCGGTCCCGGCGACCCGACTCCGGGACTCCGGGTGGGCGATGAGGGGGGGAGGGTTCTGGGTTGTGGCGCTGAAGGCAGTTTAATTTCGAGACAAAACTGGTTCCCAGATAGCCCGATAGGTGTCGTGTTCTACAGGGCCTTATCTGCCTAATTGTGGAACGTTTGGTTGGGCCGCCGTCAAAATACGGCACAAATAATGGCTCGATTCCAAAAACCGAGGTTTCGCCGCGGCTGGCGTCTGCGTTCACCTGTTCTGCGTATCCGCTTCCGGTCTTATGAATGAAGCCGGGAGTGAATTATAACACCGTGTGAGAGTGATTTATTGCTTTATCAAAGAAGACTTTTTTCAACTATTAGTCTTTAAATCTGAGCTTATGATAGATTTGGGGCTAACTTTTAGCCCCAAAACTTGCAAACTTATGGTTTTGATTGGCGTTGCAAAACTATTCTCAGAATCAGAAATTCTTCGTAACGTTTTACATTTATTGTCATAATGACGACGGTGTGCGAATATTTTCAGGTGAGATCTCTAAATGAATATTTTGTTCAAAACAGCCTTTAAACTATATCATGCTAGGTACTATAGTACCAAGGCAAAGACAATAGTACACTTTAAAAAATCAGGAACAACATAATAATTAGATTGAATGTAAAGTAAAAACTGTAAAATTATTATTACAAATTTGCATCAGAATTTTATTGGTAAGTAAATAACGAAAGAGTGACAGGTATTCAAACAAAATTCTAGACGCGTATCACATAATATTTACAGATGAAACTCAACTTTTAAAAGCCATAATGTTGAATATAATGGAAACTTTCGTTCTATCCTTTTCTATAATAATTGTATCAGTTTCGCTCTAGCTTTGACTGCAGATTCAAAGTACACTACGATCGCCAAGGCTTTCTAAAGCGTGAATGAAATGTTTGGCATGGCATGATTGTGGTTTCAGAAACATGTTTAAAAACAATTATCTTACTGGTTTTATGGGAACTACAGGCCTGAACTTCACGAGGTTACTTCATGGGAAATATGTAATTCAATAATGAATACAGTAATAATGTAATGTATGTAATGAATTTAATTTAATAAGTATTGTTTATGATTCATGTATTTACTAGTGGTAATGTAACATGCTTGGTTGTTTAGGTATATAACTGCATCTTTGTGATGTTTTCAAAAACATTATTGTTTTCATTTAATTTTAAAATCACAATTTAAGACTAATGTAATAAAGATATGTCGACAGTGGCAAATGGTATAGTTTAATCAAAATGAATAGATAAGGATTTTATGTTCTTAATATATTTATATGATTTGTTATATTTGCAGATGGAGAAGAACGCAGTGTTTGTACAAGTAAGTATTTAATGAGGCTATTATTGTAGTACAGTAACTCATTGAATAAAACTACCACGATCTTCATATCATTACTATTTAATTTGAAACATAAAACTTACGCATCTCTATATTTATACCGGTATTCCTTCATCTTATTGAATCTCCCGGTTCTATTGCAAGACACATGAGCAACACAATTTGTAATTTAACGAATCATTCAATTTCCGTAATATTTTGTCGATTTCCACTTGACGAAACATGATCTATTCTTGATCGACATGTTTTTAGGTGAGATGCATTGATTATTTGTTGTTATTGGGGAGCACTCACCATAAAGAAGTCATACTTTGTCATCACCACTTGTCATCACTAAGAACAAAACACAGACCACAGTTCACACGCACACGATCGATAAAACAACCACTCTCATAGTGTCCGCGTGAAGAAAAACAACTCGCGATCTTTTGATTAAGTGGGAAGTTTGTGGTCCGTCGAAACGTCGGGATTCCATCTTCTATTCGATGAACTGTATTCTGTGTTTTGTTTTAGCCGATAACATGTTCCACAGGATACCTACCTTATGTATAGTGAGTGCTGTCCAACAAGGAAATATTAATTAAACTTGATCCCTCGTAATTTTTGGAAAATAATTTGAATCCGGAATTTATCAGAATTCATATTTGTAATTTTCACAAAGAGAAGGAATAATCCCGTTCGGAATTCCGTGTTCGTCTGGTCGTCCTACATTATTTCCCAGCCGGAGCTCATCTCTACGAACGCCACAGCCCTAGTCCCCAGTTAGTATTTGCCCAACATCAGCTGATCAAGTGAGGTTATGTTTATACGGCGCCAGCTGATTAAACGATTGTTATGGTAATCAGGTGGTTAGTTAGCGGTAATGAGGGGCAAAACACACACCAGCCTAACTACGCTGATTACAGGCCATTTTCTGTTTTATGTGCCCCCTCTCCCCCCAAGTCATCCGCCCCCGCCGAAATGACACGGTGCAAGAAATATGGCTATTAATAAATAATAAAGAGCATTAGCCGTCCAACCTCTCGCTTTGTGGAGGTGTGAAGACCGGTTTGGGTCTCGGTCGTTTTTGCCCCCCCCCCCCCCCCGGCAGACGGTGCCGGCCGAGATCCCAAGATAGCGCTTTGTTAAACCCCCGAAGAATTCCCCGCCCGTGGATGGAAGGCTTAACTCCACTTTTTGTGGCCGCTACAAAATATTCCGACTCGAATCTCGGATTTCACACGGAGTCCGGATCTGACGCCCCGACAGCGAGTTTTCCTTTTTTAATTAAGCTATGAAGCGTAATTTTATACACCAAAATGGCCGCGGCTCGATTACAAGCTGTTTCCACCGTCGAATTTATGTTTTGTGTAACATTTTATGGGGTGTTAAAATCTGGAGGTTCGCCTGATGCTATGTCGTTCGTGAAAAGATTTGGCCGCTAAAGAGGTTTGGATGCCATTTGTCATATTTTGATATATGATTCTTTTATCATAAGTAGATTTTCAAATATTTCACTTTGGAATTATTTTAATAGTAAAAGACCACTAGCAATTATCAAAAAGCTAAGAAAAACTCCAGTTACATAAAATATCGCGCTCCTACCTTCACAGGAGCAAAGTTCATTTACTCCCCAGACGTTCCATTCTATACATGCAGATGCGGCATTTGCTATAAAACGCCCACTTTCGAAAGTATTGTTTTGGGAAGGCATTAGTTGGGGTGGTCTTCAGTCACGACAGCTTTCGCTTGTCTTCCTGCTTCTCCCATATGACCAATATTAATCCTCAAATCCCATACCTCCTTAACAACGTATTATCCAAAATTATTGATTTATGGCTTATTTTAAAGAGTAAAAATATACCTAGCGATTCCAGTGAGAAGAAATAAAAAATCACAATTAGTTAATCCTTAAAAACTCACAGATAATTAATATTTTGGAATGTTTTTAACGATAATTTTTTTTGCGCTATCTAAGTTTTGTTCACTGATATTGCTAGGTTTGTTTATTTGCTCTATAAAATGAGCTATAAACCGAGAAGAAATAAATTGTTATCATAGATTTGTAATTGGTAAGAAGTCGACTCACATTAAATTATAAATATAATATAATCAAAAGAAGAAAGAAGACTTATCAATTTAAACATTTTTTTGAATTTTTTTACCGAAATATCCCTATGTAGCCCCCTCGTAAACAGAACCGAAAGGTTAAAAACATATCGTTAATCCTACATAATTCGATTTAAGTTGTAAATGGGCCATCTCCTAAATTTTCATGCAAAGCCGAATGTTTCCACAGTAATGGCAACCAATCCATTTTGGAACTGCTTTCCCCTTTGCAGGTTTCATGCAAAATCTTAGAGTTGTTTACATAAAACAGATTTCATAACATCTGTGCCGCTTGCATAAGAAGTTTAGGATATAGCTTTGCTGGTTGAAATATCAACTCCTCACTAAGGTAAATACCATTTATACTTTAGTAAAGACGGCTATCAATTTATATCACTTAAGTTATTTCTAAATACAACAAACTTAAGTAATGCAGTTTTATGTCATTGTATTACAGAATGTCATTGTGTTGTTACAGAAATTGTAGATGAAAAAAATGTTACGAAAAAAAAATAAAATATTGTTTTCCAAGGCTGAACTCGGCAAATGACAGGTCCTACCTGGGGTAAATTTTACGACCAAATAAATATAAATCTTAACCCCGAAAGTGAGGTTAGGTTTAATTAATGATCAAAATAATATAGCAAAGAATAATATATGGGAAGGATCCCAGCGTGCAGCTCCCTGAATGCGATCTTCTCTCCGGAGGTGTAAAAAAAACATCTCCACCAACCGGCAACCTTCCCAGCTGGAAAAATAAGGAGCTCCACCTCCATAATGTGCTTGAATCCCCTGATCTATTATGTAAAGTCCTTCCCGTCTCAGAAGAATAAATGTCCAACACCTTGACTTCTAAGGGACTCAAGACTAAGAAAAACTACCCTCAAATACTCCGCCTTCTGACCTTTGCAGTAGGCCAAGGTCCATGTATAATTTAAATTTTGGTTTGATGATGCTGGGTTTGAATCGAAAAAATCAAATTAAAATCTTTACTGTCAGTTATCAAAAACACAACAGGTAAACTGGCATCAGTTGTAACTTTCCGAAGGTTCAACTCTAAATTCATGTGGAACGTGGAACACGCCAATGACAATAATTCAAGATGCCCGCCAACTTATTTGAATTGTAAATCCGGCTACTGCAATAACTAGATGAAAAGAGTTTTATTCCGGTATACTTTTTTTGGAAACTTTTGTTTATGGGAACTCTTTTGCATTTATACTTTCGACAAAAAATAATGGTTACTGATTTTTTTGGAAAATAGTTTGTCTATGATTCAACCCCTCTGATAAGCTGGTGGGAAATCTGGTAAAAATTGTTAGGAATTTATGGATTTTGCCGTGCAATAATGTTATATCCCTTGTTCGGGGATAATTTGTTATAGCAATGTCCCTTATCATCACCCAATCAGATCACACTAGGCGTAGCCAGGTGCATCAGAACCGAACACTCCCACCATACCCTACCCCAGTCACGCGCCGATTAGCCGGGGCTCCGGAAGACGCTCCGTTTTAAACTAGGCGTTGCCGATTCCACGAGCGTCCCGGCGACTCCGCATCGCCAATGAGTCGAGTAGAATTTACGATGCAGACAGCGGTTCGCTTATCGCGGACTGTCCGTCCGGGGGCTCGCGGTTCACACCGGAGCCAGTGGACCGTCCAGGGATCACGGCCGGGCGGAGGAGAGGTGAGAGAGTCGAGACATCAGAGAAATGTGAGAGTCCTGGAATGATTGATTTGTAGTCCGATTTTCAATATGAAGTACTGTGAGGGGAAGTCCCCATTCAAGTTGTAGGAATATGTAAAATAGTCGGGTCTTAATCTATATACTATTATATACCCCCGTCGCAGCAAACCTGCGTACTCAACGGACTTACAATGCATACATATGTGCCTCGCTACTTCATAGAGCCACTTACCAAGTTTCACAAAAATACATTCATAAATAAGTGATATATGGCATTTTATTTATTCTCCATAAGAATAACATTAGGGCTGAGTACGCAACGAGGAAGATAAGAAATGTGTATCTTTGCAGTTATCAATATAACTCGACCAGGTGGAGGTACATACCAAATTGTATTAATTTAGGTTCATAAATATGGGAGTTATAAAACTTTACTTATTCTCCATATGAATATCATGGGGGCCGAGTGTGCAGGTTTGCTGCTACGGGGAAATCAACAAAAAACTCTTTTTGTACAAATATCAATATACCATAACTATTTGAAGCCAAATACCAAGTTTCATAAATATACATTCATAAATAATCGAGATATCAAGTTGTATTTATCCTACATAAGGATAACATTGGACAACGTACTGTGTTTAGCACTTTGAATATCTCTGCAACGGTTAGACGTAGAACAACAATTGAAACACCAAAATGATTGTTTTGTAGAACTAAACCGATTGGTAAAAAGAAATGTGAGGATTTTAATAAAAATATCTGAGGAAAATCCTAAAACCTATAAGATTAACATGGTTAATTTTATAGACACGTTTTTTTTACTTTTCTCTACAACCACTTAACCCAGTTTAATGATTCAAAATACCAAATTATTTGTTTTTTAAGCTTTATAAAATGGCTATAACCAAAATTGAGTGTTTTTAGAATTTTAGGGGGAAAAATTTAAAAAAACAGATTTTTGGAAAATTTAAAACCCTTATAAAACCCCCTTACCATACTCCGATCGATCTGGTTTTCGAACTTAAAAGTCATAAATGTTACTCTACACATTTGCGGCAAATTTCATAAAAATCGGGCATTTCTTTTAAAAGTTATCGCGGTAACGTACACACACATATATATTTATATAAATTTGATCGAATAGTGTTTTTGGCATCTGGGGACCTCAAAACAAAAAGTTATCATGGTCTCGGGCAGAGTTGGGCTTAGCCTCACCACCTACGATAATAGCTTCTTCCCTATAGGGGAAATTCGCTAAAATCTAAGAGGGGATTCAGTCACCTGCTTCAACCTGTTTCTCCCATAAGGCCAATGTTAACTTTCAAAGCCCGTCCGTCCCCCACGGATTATCCGAAATCGGTGATGCATGGTTGATTTAAAAGGGGTAAAAATCCTAGCGATTTCAGCGAGCAGAATTTCGATATCACAAATGGTTCGTCCATAAGAAAGTCTTAAATATTGAATATTTTGGAGTTTTACTGACGATTATTATTCGTGTTATCGACATTTTATTCTCTTTAATTTGCTAGGTTTTTCATTTTAAAATGAGCTTGAGATCAACGATGTTGGATAATCCGTTGAGGAAGGACGAGGTTTTTTATGTTGAAAGTTAACTTTGGTCTTATGGGGGGAGCAGTAGGAACGGCAAGCATCGCGTCTGGAACACACTCTTAGTCCTTACTATTACAAAATCAAGTTCGTGTCAGTTTGTCCCAACTGAACCGGTTGAGCTCAAACTTTACATACATGGGCTCCGGATAAGCCCATCGCGTTTAAAACATCCCTTAGGGATCACATGGGTCACGGGTCTTCAAAGTTACCATATTTTCTTATTGACATTTGAAAAGTTAATTCTGGAATAAATGTCATCATATGGGAAATCCTCCCTGCCAAATTTTAAAGTCGTATCGTTACAAAACCTTATCACATTGTATATGTATATATGTTTATGTTATTTTTACTTGCTATATTTGACAAAATTCAGAAAATAACCAATGTGTTCAGGGCTTCGCCCCATCGTCCCTTATTCAACTGTCACCGTTTATCTGTAGCAGACGATTATTTTTTGGTCAGGTGGTTTTTTAATCACTAGCGTAACACTCGTTTAAAATCAACAGCAATTATTATTATTATTATCTATCGTTAGCAATAAATCAACATAAATTAAATAATTTAGTTCTGAAACAAATAATCACGGGTGTCTCCAAAATCTCAATTGAGTCCATAGGAAGGGGTCGTATTGCCTTCATAATAATCATGTAAATGAGTTTGGAAGCGAGGGGCTATTTTGATCGTATTAGAAAACGACAGACCATAAATTACAAATAACATATTGCAACTATAATTATGTCCATTCTAAAATTGAAGAAAATAATGCAAGATGTAAAAATGTTAAGAATGTAGCCAGGGGAATGAAGCACGTACAAATGTTAAGAATTTAGCCAGGGCGATGAAGCACGTACAAATGTTAAGAATGTAGGCAGGGGAATGAAACACGTACAAATGTTAAGAATGTAGCCAGGGGAATGAAGCACGTACAAATATTAAGAATGTAGCCAGGGGAATGAAACACGTACAAATGTTAAGAACGTACCCAGAGGAATGAAGCACGTACAAATATTAAGAATGTAGCCAGGGGAATGAAGCACGTACAAATGTTAATAATGTAGCCAGGGGAATGAAGCACGTACAAATGTTAATAATGTAGCCAGGGCAATGAAGCACGTACAAATGTTAATAATGTAGCCAGGGGAATGAAGCACGTACAAATGTTAAGAATTTAGCCAGGGCAATGAAGCACGTATAAATGTTAAGAACGTAGCCAGGGCAATGAAGCACGTATAAATGTTAAGAACGTAGCCAGGGGAATGAAGCACGTACAAATGTTAAGAATGTAGCCAGGGGAATGAGGCACGTACAAATATTAAGAATGTAGCCAGGGCAATGAATGAAGCACTTGCAAATGTATGTTTTATACGCTTGACGGATTATCCTAAATCATTAATTTCTGGTTTGTTTCAAAGACGAACAAATTCATTGAGACTTCAGTGAGGACAATTTTAACATCGCAATTAGTTATCCCTTCAAAACCCCAGATTTATATTACCTTTGAATTATCTTATTTTATGATAACGGTTTATGCCGTGTTTAGCATTGTTAGTCAATGTAATCTCACGTACAGTTCGGGTCATAATGCTTGGCGTCTGGTTAGCGTACGCTCTGAAACGACTTTTCGCCTCTAATTTGGTTTAGTACCGTTAGTGTTACAGTATACATTTGTCAACAGAAAGCAAAATCTATTTATTTAATTTTAAAACATTGGTTTTGGTTATTTTCGTTATTGTCTGCTTTTATTTACGAGAAATTTGAGTTGTTTCTCGCCTTTCCCAGTCGCCAAGCACCGTGGCCCGAACTGTACAACTATGTTTTTTTTTATTTAATCATTAAGTTCAAAAATGAGAAGCTTTTTTCGTTCGGCAAAAGGTGGTATCTTATACCAATCATACATTGATAAACGGTGCTTTAAAATAAAATCAATAGATTATGCAGATTTTTCTTAAACATAAGTATTTTCAAAATAATAACGTTTAAATTATTATGTTTTAAGTATGTAATTTAAGTTTTCGTTTCTTACAATGGTTTAAGTCTTTTTGTGTTCTTTGAACGACAAAACCTGTACAGGCAACATTTATGATATTTAAGATACAAACCACTCAACAAAACGTGTATTAAAGTTGTTTTTATGGACCTTGGGATATTTATTGTGTTAAAGCATATACAGTAGTATATTATTAAAATAAAATCAATGTGACTATATCAATATCACTATTACCTGTTGGCTGTCCACCCACAGCTTTTCCATGACCCACTTCGGCTTTCATTAAACAGAGTAAGAATAATGAAGTAAGAATTCATTTTAGAGTACAATTTAAATATAAAACTATTGTTGGTAATTTTAGAGCTGTAGGCTTGATATCTATTTCTGTATTTCACCTTAAATGTAGGAAATTGCCAATACAGCTTCCAGGTCTAGTTACAAAAGCGTACTACGCACAATATAGAAACACTTTCACATTACTGTGATCGAATTTAAAAAATTAAAAATGTGTTTTAACTTGACATTTTAATTTATGACCTTAGGTTGTATAAAAAAATTAACATTTGGCCTCCATTTTCCTCAACGAGGCCTTTCATTCAAGTAACTGGTTTATGGGTAAATTTCCTGGTAAAGTTTGGCTTGATATTTTCGGCTTCAGTCACCTTATTCTACCTACTTCTACCATAAAATCAATTTTAACTTTCAAATCCCTTTCTTCATTAACGGGTCATCCGAAATTGTTGATTTATGACTCATTTTATAGACCAAGAAGAACCCAAGAAGAACGTTATGGAAGAAACAGGTAGATCGCTGTTACACGACTGGAGCCCCCTCTTCATGTCATTTTCAAGCATATACTCTTGGCTTTCCAATAAAACATCTATATTTCCAACCGTTGAACCCAAACCTCGAGTCACCTTTCCTCCCACACATCCTCGAGGAAACATATGGTTACGATAACATCACACGTATCGAGGGTTCCCACATGTTTGACGAAAACACGCCTAATCCGATGACGATCCTTGAAAATTGGGCGGATTACCGTCCTCGATGAAATCTCCGGCCCGCACCATGTGATCTTCACACCGAAACCGGCGCGTAAGTGGTGATACAAGCGGCAAACCGGTAATTCCTCATGGTAATGTGGTGGTGGCAGCACTGATCGTAGATTGATGGTGGTTGGCACGCCTGCGTCCGTCGATCATATTGATGGTCGGGCTGGAAACGAATGTGCGGTCGATTACAATAGGAATGCAGTCGCAGATGACCACAAAATGGGACCAATTATTGGGCAAAAGATGATTCTAGAGATGGACCAATATGAATCGTGCCTGACCCTACCCGTCATGCCTCGGGAGGCAATTTGGGGCTGTTTTGGAATTGTTCCTCTAGAACCCCGGATGTCATCGCGTATGCGGGAAAACGGTTCTCGTTTTGGAGAATAAGTTGAAGTTTTGTTATCAAACTTAAATGTTTTACGTTGTACTCGAGGTTTAGTTTTTACCAGCCGAAGTGTGAAGGGAGGAAAATGAAAAATAAGATTAAAGTTGGATTGTCTTCACAGAGAAACATATTTATCTTATAAGAGGGGGCTCCAGTCACGGAAAATTATGTTTACTACGGTCAAAGAGGTTATGAAGCACGTAAATTGTTTAGTTCACAACTCAAATTGGGATATTTTCAACTCAATTTACAACTTTTAACATTAACAAAAGACTTTAATGTTAACGTTGTTTTTAATTATAATATTATTTGTATAATAACTAGCTGCTTGACGCGCCTTGCCCGCACAGAAACTAAAATAGGATTATTGACGCGCTGTGCTCACTGCATATCCTCGTGTTTACAACCCATCCTCATTCCACTATAAGGCTGTCCCACAATTCTCGCGAATAGGCCTGAACATTCGGTCGAACATTCTTCCGAATGTTTACTGAACATTCCGTCCCGTATTCAAAAATTAATGTCCGTAAAATTAATGTCCGTTTTAAATTAAATTAAAAAGTTCGTACAGCTCCCACACTTCTCGCGAATACTCCGAACATTCGGAGTTCGGATGAATGTTCGGGCGTGTACGAGAGAAGTGTGGGACAGCCTTTATGGTTTATACCGTATGTTTTTACAGTGCTTTTAAAACAATCTTAATTTTTATGAAGATTACTAGACTTTTTCAAGATTAAAATCAAATTTGTAAAGTATTAAAATTCCGAAAAGAAATATTGGCTGTAACATTCCCTTCTTCTCAAAACTGCCTTTCCTTAAATAATAATCAATAAAATCCGTCGAGTGGTTTGTCAGCATCTTTGGATTAAAAAACAAAAAAAAAAACAGTTTATTTTAATGGGATTATAAATATGTTACAACTATGAATAATCCTGACAAACTGATTACAACCGAAAAGTGTTAATATCCTCACTCTACAAAACATAGCATCCAATACACTAAAATCATTCCAAGCAAAATCCCGTGTAATACTGTACATATAATTCAACCGCATCATTTTAAGTGGATAAGAGAAGATTTTTCCTAAAGCGGCGCCTCGCTCTGAGGTTAATACGGCCATCAAGCTATCATGTCAGCATCAGATGGAGTGACAGATAACAAAATGGCGGGTCCGGCTTACAAAGGGGATGTGGAAGTTGCAAGTCACGCGCTCGTGTGTGCGTTGGCGCGTGCGAGTGTCGAGTTTACACGCATGCGCATTCCGATCTCACAGATGGTCAACAATGCCCAGTTGCGTAGTGATTCGGCAATTATTACCACATGTAGGGTGGAGGTCACCAAAGACTACGTACGGACCGCCGAGTGTTCTTTTATAAAATAAATACCCCCGTCGCAGCAAACCTGCATACTCAGCGAATTTCCAATGAATATATAACATAACACATTAAAACACTTAACAAGATTCATGAGAAATGTACTCACAAACAAGCGATATTTAAAATATTAATTATTCTCCATAAGAATAACATTGGGGATGAGTACGCAGGTTTGCTGCAACAAGGCACACAAAATAATGGATTTTTATGGAAATATCAATAGAACTCATCTAAGTCAAGTCACATACATCAAGTTTCATCCATATACATTCATAAATAAGCAATATATAACATTTTAAGTATTTTCCATAAGAATAACATGGGGACCAAGTACCTAGGTTTGCTGCTACAGGAACTATAGGAGAAAAATTGTTTTTTTGTGCAAACAACAATAAACCACAACCAGATCAATCCATATACCAAATTTCGCCAGTTTATGTTCATAAATAAGCGAGATATACAATTTTTCTTTTTCTCCATAAGAATAACATTAGACAACGTACTGTGTTTAGCACTTTCAATATCTCGGTAACCGATTGACGTAGAGCAATGATCAAAATACCAAATTGTTTGTTTTTTTAAGCTGAATTAAATGGTATGAATTAAAATTTGATTTAAATTAAAATTACATGTGAAAACCCCAAAAAACACATTTTTGGGGTACAAAACCCCCCAAAAACCCCCCTTCGGATGGTGCGATTCATCTGGTTTTCGAACTCGTTCAAATAAATGGTACTTTACACATGTGTACCAAATTTCATTTAGATCGGACCTTTTTTACGAGAGTTATCGTGCTTACGGACACACACACACACACACACACACACACACACACACACATATATATATATATATATATATATATATATAAATTTGAACGAATGGTGTTTTTGGCATCTGGGTAACTCAAAATGAAAAGTTATCATGGTCTCGGGCTTAAGTCTTACCATGAGACCTACGGTAATAGCTTCTTCCCTATAGGGGAAATTCGCTAAAAGTATGCTTTATAAAAAGTTCTTGGAATTTGTTTAGTTATTTTTACACTTCATACATCATATAATTTAAGAGAGGACTCCATTCCCCTTCTTCTACCTTTTCTTCCCATAAGACTAATGTTAATTTTAAAATTCCGCCCCTTGTCAACGGCTTAAACGAAATTGTTTCCTAATAGAGAAAAAAATACCTAGTGATTTCAGTGAGCAGAATTTTGACATTTTTTAATTTTACCAGACGACTTTTATTTGTGATTAGGCTACTATTTAATGGCCCCGTCGCAGCAAACCTGCGTACATAGCGAATTCCCAATTATGTATATGTTTCTCACCACCATAAAGCCACTTACCAAGATTCATAAAAATAAATAAATAAGAGATATATAGCATTTTATTTCTTCTCCATAACAATAACATTAAGGTTAAATACGCAGGTTTGCTCCAAGAAGGAAGATAAGAAATAATTTTTTATGAAATTGTCAATATAACTCAACCCGGCGAAGCTAAATACCAAGTTGTATTAATTTATGTTGTTAATTAAGGGAGTTATAAAACTTCACTTATTCTTCATAGGAATAACATTAGGGATGAGTATGCAGGTTTGCTGCTACGAGGGTAATGAACAAAATATTATTTTTTTAATATCAATATAGCACAACTAGGTGAAGCTACATTCCAATATTCATCAATATACATTCATAAATAATCGAGTTATCATTATGTATTTTTTCTCCATTAGGATAACACATCGTTCTGTGTTAGCACTTTGATTACCCCTAAAACGGTTGGACGTAGAATCACAATTTAAACGTCCAGTTTTCAATAAAATTAACTGAGGAAAAGCTAAAATCGTTTTCCTCCAAGAATACATAAAAATAATATGGGGCATTTTAGGAATACATTTTGTGGGTTTGCTCCGCAACTACTTAACCTGGTTAATGATTCAAAACACTAAATTATTTGATTGTTTAAGCTCAATAAAAAAGGTTAAAAGCAAAATTGTATGTTTTTAAAATGTTAGAGTAAAAAATGGAAAACAAACTTATTGGAATATTTTAAACTTCCTTACAATTTTCTAATTTTCAAAGTTTAATCAACATCCTTCCGCACGGGTTTCCGAGATACATTTTGTACGCAGACGCTTGTATTAGAATATAGGATAAATGAAATGTTTAATTGTGTGTCCATGCACCCAGAGACTGAATTTAATATTTGTCATTTCTTACAATATAATATTAGGTACTTTACTTTTTCACCTTTACTGAGAGGGAATGGCGTTTAAAATGTTTTAGAATAATGTTATGATTCTTAGGTAAATAATGCCAACGTCGGGACAAAAAACCTCGTGAGAAATATGAGGGGTTTAGCACATGTATTACCAAGTGTGGTGGTTATAAAATAAAAATAATCAAAACTATATCACAACCGACAAATAGATCAAATTTGCAAAACTTAACTCTCAATAACCGGATGAATAATTTATCCAAACATAAATTAGCATTCATAAACATCGAATAATTTATGAAAACCCCAGCATTCTCAACTACACCGTTTAAACAATCTATTATTGAAAATGCAAATTTCTTCGGAAAGGCGTAAAATCGACGTAGTTTGCTACAATTACACATCAATCCAGTAGTAAATCATGGCATGATAGCCTTGTAATGGAGGTAAAATATCCATTACTTCACACATTATAACTCACCTCTGATCAGCCTTACTCCATGGATCAGCTGATTATGTTATTATATTATTACTCTGTGCGCGCGGCCTCTTCGCTCATTTGAATACTAATCGATTCTTTTGTAAATAATTGACGGCAACGATGCCGCTCTAATCTTCAACGGTTATACACAGGGTAGATCAAACGAACGAATAAGTTCTTTTAACTAACAAGACATTTCACTTAAGAGGGGGCTCCAATCATGACATATTTCCCATTTACCTAATGATTCTTCCTTAGGCCCATTTACCTAATGATTCTCCCTTAGGCCAATTTTAACTTTTAAATTTCATCCCTTTTCAACAGATTGTCCGCGAAATAGTTGATTTATGTTTAATTTAAAAGAGAAACAACACTTGTAGGCCAGTAAAATTAGGTCATAAATGGGCCGTGCCTGGAAATAATTCTCGGAAGGCTGGAAATCGTTTCAATCTTTTTATTTGACTTGGAAGTAACAAAATTTGAAGTTTGTCCCATTTCTCCTACTGTGCTTCAGTCACGGGGCCACAAAAACATCACAATTTTGGAGGTTTTTTAAGTATTTTGCAATTAATTAAAAAACCATCCACCCCACTGGAAAAACTCATTCTATAAGAATTGTATAGAGCACAAAATTTCGCATCTATTATGGTCCTTACGATAAATATCCCACCAATAATGGGTGAAATATAGTAGGTCGAATGAAGTGTTTTTTTTAATCACTAAATACAACAGTCACTACGGTTTTTAATTTAATATTGTTTACTGATATTTGCAGCACTGTTCAAGGTTATTTCATGGTTTAATACACACATCCATTCCCCTCTAGTGACTACGTGGTGTGTCTGAATACCGTAATTGGTAACGAGAATGTATATTGTCATATTGCCTATGAAAAAGGAGTCATAAGCATGAAAAATGTCATTGTGGTGGGTTTTGCCATGTGAAGTTCAAAAGAACCAATTGAGTAGCCCCAATGAAAATCTTCACTTCTGCTGTCTAGATCAAAATGAATAGGTGTCTGTGAACTCAGAGACAACTTTCCGTCGAATTTCTTCTCATAAGAACGTATCCGCCGACAAAATAAACATATTGTAGCAGTTGCCAACTTTGATGAAAAATTACCCTCACCACGAAAAAAGAACACTTAATTTTGATTTAGACAGCAAAAGTGAAGATTTTCGTCACCAATAAATCACCAGTAAAGTCATAAACTACGAGAGTAAACACACAATCACAAAACATCTCTGGGTTACGGGGGGATGATTGTGTTGGGGTTGAATGGTTTTTTATATATATATACATATATAAAAATTTACATGCATAAAATTTACGAACGAATGGTGTTTTTGGCATCTGGGAACCTCAAAATGAAAAGTTATCATGGTCTCGGGCTTAAGTCTTACCATGAGACCTACGGTAATAGCTTCTTCCCTATAGGGGAAATTCGCTAAAAACCGTATAGATTGTTACATTTAGTGATTAAGAAAAAAAACCACTTCATTCGACCTACTATATTTCACCCATTATTGGTGGGATCTTTATCGGGAGGACTTTAATAGTTGCGAAATGTTGTGCTCTACAATTCTTATAAGATGAGTTTTTCCTGTTGGGTGGATGGTTTTTTAAGCAAAAAACGTCCAAAATTGTGATGTTTTTGTGGTTCCGTGACTGAAGCACGATAGGAGGAATTGAACAAACTTAAAATATTGTTACTTCTATGTAAAATGAAAAGATTGAAACTATTTCCAGCCTTCCGGAAATTATTTCCAGACAAAATCCTATTTTTACCGGCCTACTAGCGATTTCAGTGAACAGACCTTCACTATCACAAATGGTTCACCCACAAGAAAGTCCAAAATATTGAATATTTTAGTATTATATAGTCAATGGTTTTGTTTTTAATGTATTATTTTTATATCGAAATTTTTCTCACTGAAATCGCTAGATTTTTTGCTTTTTAGAATGAGCCATAAATCAACGATGTTGGATAATCCGTTGAGGAGGGACGGACTTTGAAGGTTGACTTTGGCGAAGCAGATAGAAACGCCAAACGCGTTGTCACTGGAGCCCCCTCTGAATCAGTTGGTGATATTATTACGTAAGATACTGGATGGTTGCGCACAAATAGTGAATGGTTTTGTGCGAGTGCTGTAATTTGCTCCTTAGTTTATTACCGTAATATTACAGCTAGTAAAAGATTTATTCCATTTAGTGCTGGTGGCCGACTATCCACTGTGATCTCTCTAAGCATAAATTTTAAGTTATACCAATGTCCCGAACAGGTTTTTACCTTGGGACAAAGATCTATGGACCCTGAGATAAGTGCATGAATTTAGTTTGACTATATTAATGTAAGTATTTTTTCGTTATTGTGTAAGAACCATACTGTGATGTAATTAATTTACCTGATTTTAACTAATCGTATGTATATAATCCAGTATTGTGTGAGTATAAACGGGTCAATAAAGATACCTTAGCAAGTATAAATTTAATTCAGTTAGTGTACTAAATCAGATAAGATCTAATTTAGCGATTAAAACAACTGCTAAATAAGCTGTAATTTACTGTGTTTCTTCAGACGTAATAAAATAAAATACTTCTCAAAACCTGTATAAGAGCAGTTGTGCGTGTTGATTATGTGTGGGAACGCCTTTGATTGGTTGCAAGAACTGTTAAGTGTGTGAATGCGCATAGGTTAATATATACGGGTCAAGATTTTAATAATAGAGTTTTACATAATATAAACTACTTTCACATTTTCCTTATTAGCTTAATTTGTATATTTTCTAGTAAATATTAATTGGATTGACTTTACTACTCACTAGTCAAATTTTCTTTATTCAAGTACATGTTTGCGTTTGTAATGTTCAAGTAATAATACAATAGTTATTTTTATAAACACTGATTCCTTTATGAAACTATAATCAGTGTTTTAGCGAATTTCTCCTATAGGGAAGAAGCTATTACCGTAGTCGGCATGGTAAGACTTAGGCCCGGGACCATGATAACATTTCGTTTTGGGGTCCCCAGACCCCAAAAACACCATTCGTTCGAAACTGTATATATATATGTGTGTCCGTGAGCACGATAACTCTCGTCAAAATGATTCGATTTTGATGAAACTTGGTATAAACGTGTAAAGCAAAATTTATGACTTTAAGTTCGAAAACCAGCCAGATCGCTCCATCCGAAGGGATATTTTGGGGGGGTTTTGTACCCCAAAAATGTTTTTTTTAATTGTTTACATATAATTTTTGAAATAGTCAGTTTTTAGTTTTTACCATTGGATTCAGCTTAAAAACCCACACTATTTGGTATTTTTATCATTCCTCTACGTCAATTGGTTACCGAGATATTGAAAGTGCTAAACACAGTACGTTGTCTAATGCTATTCTTATGGAGGAAAAGAAAAATTTTATATCTCGCTTATTTATGAACGTATACTGACGAAACTTGGTATACGGCTTCATCTCGTTGTGGTCTATTGATATTTGCTCAAAAAAAATTTTTTGCCAAAGGCTCCCGTAGCAGCAAACCTGCGTACTCAGCTCCGATGTTATTCTTATGGAGAATAATTAAATGCTCTGTCTCCCTTAATTATGAACATAAATGAATAAAAACTAGTATACGACTTCACCTAGTTGAGTTATATTGATATCAGCATAAAAACCCATTTTTTGTGTTCCTTTTTGCAGCAAACCTGCGTACTCAGCCCCAATGTTATTCTTACGGAGAATAATTAAAATTGTATATATCGCTTATTTGTGAATATGTTTTTATGAAACTTGGTAAGTGGCTTTTTGTAGTATTAAGACATTATGTCTCCATTGGAAATTCGCTGAGTATGCAAGTTTGCTGTGAAGGGGGTATTTTTATTATTTTACAAGCGTTGGTTTTTACCGACGTCATCAAAGTTCTCTTTTGGCTGTTGACCAGGAATATTCTTATGGAACCTTTAAAATAAATAAAAAGATACTTGCTACTCTAATTATGTAGACTGGAAAATTAATGAAATAAATAAATCCTCCGGTCAATTTTTGAGATTTAAGGTTTTAGTGTTATTTAATTTTTTTTAAATAATTTCTATAAAATGGCTTTCCATTCCATTTTTTGTTGTGATTAAATTATTATTTGTTTATGCATAATCAAAATTGGAGTTAATTTCCTACTGCCCAAGCTACATTGGTATTACATTTAACTTATTACATTATATGCAGTACCGGGGGACCGAGCCATGCTCGACGAAATTCGATTGGTTTTAGTGGGTGATAGAATGCTATAGTTGCTATAACTAAATGTTGTGTAGTTATATAATTTACAAGAATTCTAATGTCACTTTCTGTGTTAGTTACGAATTAATTATCTCTCTGTTTTATTGATATTATTTTGTTTACATTCATATTCGTTTTTCCCTCACTATTAAACTAGTTCGCACGCAGCACGCTGACGTGAGGGAGTGAATTTCCACATAAAAAAAACTATAAAACTCAAAATCAGTTAAAAACATACAATCATCCCATTTTTATTCAAATCTGAAAATATTGATTTTTTGGCTGTTCTGAAACTCCTGGTTCTATTTACCTGCAATGCTGGGAATAAAATTTTGCGCATTATAAGGTTAGGAGAAGGTCCAGTCAGGCTTTAAAGTAGGCTGAGGTTGTTGGGGATGATAAAAGTACACCAAAAAATGATTAACAGGCTTTTCTAATGTAAAACCCCCATAAGACAACGTACTGTGTTTGGTCAATACACATTTCCTTTAATAACTCGGTAAATATATACGCTAGAATGACGAGAGAGGGCTTAAAAGTTTCGCCACACTAATTCCCATCTTTTTCATTCGTCAATTTCACATAAGGGGCTTTTCTGACCCTTTTTGGGCCCAAAAACTCGAAATTTGAATAATTAATCCCCAAAAAAGGGGTTTAGAGTTTTCCGATTGTTTTGCCCAACGAACTTGTCCAACTGATTATAGAAAGGAACGTCCATACCAAATTTGAAGTAAATCGGACAAAAAATGCGACCGCTAGAGTGCCTACACACACACACACACACACACACACACACACACACACACACACACACACACACACACACACACACACACACACACACACACACACACACACATATATATATATATACACACAGTATATATGTCTATATATATATATTTTTTTTTTTTTGAACGAACCCCCAAAACGTGTTCAGGGGGTCACGTTAGGAACTTCTATGGTTGTCCCGGGCTAAAGTTTCACCGTGCGGGTCATGCTAATAGTTCACTTTCCATAGGAAATTCACTAAAAAGGTTTGCCAGATTGTGCAATAGTACCGGAGTAGTTTTCCTATCACCGGGCCCCTTCAATACGAGCATATTTGCTTCGTTCAATCACCCCTTTTCCACATGATAGGGTCACTCCAGTTGTTACTCATACCCCTACATTTCCCTCCAAGTATTTATTGTATTTTTGCGATGCACATTTAATTCATATTTTTATATGTCCTCTCCTATATAGAACTTAGTCGAATAACGTTAATGTATATGTCCTCTTTTGTATGCAATCTTCGTTCAATGGTCTAGATACTGTTTTAAAGAAATCACTCGCTGATACTGTACCTTGGTATGAGTGTTACTTTAGCAGTTCTCTGGTTATTCATTCCCAGCTGATACGATTCTTCAGTTTTTATTTTAAACTCCAAGCCCAATGCCCAATAAGCCCAATGCTAACATTTACAATTTTCAAATTTTTTAAGAAAATTTGAGTTTTTCTGAGGTACAGCCCTGACCTTGCTTCTAGCGACTTTCATCTCTTTGTTGCATCTGAAACGTTCCCATGGTGATCAACAAATATGTTGAGCTAAAAGTAGCCTCCATGTTACCACATAGTTGAAGGAAGGAACAGGCGGGAAACCTCCTCTTTCTATGAGGATTGCAACTTGTGCCTGGGTGCGAATGATTCCTCGAAAATCACCGAGGTTATGTCAAGAAACAGAGCAAGAGTTTTAGATTTTTTACCAATAAATGGTTTTCCTGTATCCGTCTTTGATTTATTTTGATTACCAAACAGAACTTTCTTTTATCGCACCTCATAATTGCCAGCCAAGGGTAAATTTACACTTGAGTTGTGCTAACCTCGCGTTCCCACCGACAGTCACGGTCCCAAGCCGTGTCCTCCACAGTAATCCCCCAACTGCGGAGGTTTGCACGCGTGGATTTCCCAGGGCTGCAGGTGTGGGGTGTGGGGTGACCTATTCAACTTGTTTGTCCCAGAACCCCATTGTCCCGCGACACTTTCGCCCTCACAAAGGTGTTCCTGACCATTGTAGCTTGTAGCCCATAATCCCCGTAGGCCGGCCGGGACTGTACCCGCACCGTGTGGGGAGGGACTGTCCCGCCGGTTTACAGCACAAAGCGGCCCTTCCCGGCCGTAATGAATTGGACGTATGCGAGGCCACGGTTAGAAATATAATTTGTTAGGGTCCGACACCTCTGGCTCCCACACGGTCGAGATTCCCCCACCGGCCGAGCCAGAATCGACCTTATTGCCCGCCATCACACCTGACACCTTTCTCGTACTAAATCTTTCTATTCATTTTTTTATATCTGTCCGGCCCGACGCGTTTCTATTCACGACGGTTTAACCTTTCCATATTTTAGCCATCATCTCCCCTCCCCCCTCCACCCCGCGCCGCGTATTGTGTGAGATGACTTGCTCGGGACCTCGGATCCGATTATAAAAGTTATACGGCGGCTGTAATTTTACATATCGTATTAGTTACGGCCGCCGCGACCCACGGATTTTGGTTTTGGTAATGTGGACTCTGAAAGCTGTCGTTTGTCAAACTTCTTATTGGATTTTTTATAGTCGTCCCGTACTTAATGGGTTTAGGGTATTTTCATATCGAGCTTAGGTTTAGAATGTAAAATTTTCATAATGTTGAGTTATTATATTGAATATTTCGTTTTACCTCAACATTTTAAACGTAGTTAGATTCATATTTAAATACACAGGTAATTTATGATTGTTCGTAACTTTTGTCCCTTATTTATATATATATATATATATATATATATATACAAAAAAACACTCTTGGCCGATACATGTGTCCGAAATAACATGGATTAAATTCACATTATATATTAAACAAATCAGGAGATTCCTATACAAATTAAATATGTCAACAAGATTTCCACACAATACAGGGCCCAAAACAATAATTCGTATATTTTAAGGCTCCGGTCTACCCTTTGGAAAATCTGTATTGCCGCGTAAAATACAATCTTATGGATAGGGAAAAGGAGCTTCAGAGTTTCGCAGGACTTCA
This sequence comes from Allygus modestus, assembly GCA_963675035.1. Classification (NCBI taxonomy): domain Eukaryota; kingdom Metazoa; phylum Arthropoda; class Insecta; order Hemiptera; family Cicadellidae; genus Allygus; species Allygus modestus. The sequence continues at coordinate 407,834,707 of OY776112.1, forward strand.
GTTTATGGCTACGATATTTATGTTATCAACAAACTCTAATCGGCATTTAATAAAGGAAACTGGCGATTATTTTGCGAGGTTTTTATGAATTTAAAAATAAGATTTTTTTAATGTTGTAGTTTAAAAATTGTTTGCAATTTTGTCTTGAGCAATTTAGATTAACATCTCGCTACAAGTAATGGCAGTCATATAGATTAACGATACTATCGAATTGCTCTCGATCGATTACATAATTCCACAACTCGTATTACAGCAACGTAACGGAGCTTGAGTAATGTGAGGCGATATCGTAATCGCAATATCGCAATCGTATCGAACGCCGCCGTCAACCTTTGACCCCAGTGTAGCAAGGCCACGGTTACGGCTACCGAGGACTTATCGGCGAGAGGGAAATACAACCGATAAAGAACTCGGTAAATAGATACGGCTAACCTTATACTACCGCCTGCCGTTTGTGAAAGGCAATAACGCAGCATATTGAACTCATTATCATCTGAATGCTATAGGCAACATTACTCCCACGCCGTTGAATAGATAAGTTACAGCTAGGTTAGAGTTATGTTACATATATGTAAACCTATTCGCGATTCAGGTGGTTTTTATGACGCTCGGTGAATAGGAATATTTTTAGAATTTGATATTTATTTGGAATAATTCTTAACTGTACGATTTGATATAAGTAAATTTTATTCTAGTAAAAATACATGTACCCTACTCAAATATATTACGGCAATGCCGTGGTATTTGAAAGGGAAATGCGAGATCAATACACTAGTTATTTTCCTACAACCAATAAAGTGTTTCTTTACGTTCGAAAAACACATAGTAAAACAGCTGGTTTCTGTTTACCGATCGAACAAGTTGTCGCTCACTGCGCCTTACTTTGCCGCTCCCTGATGTAATCTACAGCTGACTGATTGTTGATTGATTAACTTTGACCCAAACTAACTGACTCTGAGTGTATGCTATTACCTAAATATCGTGAATTCAGCCAAAATAGGTGAATGTGAATTTTTCAATGTTGTGTGGCTATTCGAAATTGTATACTTGTTGGAAAAAATGTGCATATAATTCGAGTATAAAGTTTCTTTATCTTTTTCGCGATAAAGTGTGTATTTTCATTGTTAACAGAGTACAGAAATATCAGTGTGTGAGTGTGAATACATGTGGTGTCGTCATTCTATCAAACTAGTTTCAACGTATGTGCAGCATGTGTAAGTTCTGTCGGGAGTGATTGTTTTATCGAATGTTTTCAACGAAGTAGGAGCACTCGTATTGCATCTTCGTCATCGCTCCTGTTTCGTCGAACGATAAGTTATCGTTATGTACAATCGATTTAGAGTCTTTAAATCACTTAACTTGCTGCGGTGCTCAAAGCCGACTTGCGGATACGAATGACTGTATTTTAATGTTCACTAAACGACGGTATTACTAAGCGAATATTTGGCATTAGTAATTTACTTATAAGAAGTAGAGAAAACTGCTTTCGAAAATCAACATACATAGGATTCTAGAATGTTTGTTTAAAATCTGTTGTTCAATTGTTACAGTATTCTTCCTTCCGTAAAACTGCATAAATCACACCAATGAATTTAAAGAAAAATTCAATTTTTGAAATATGCGTCATTGTTTCTAGGATAACAACGACCAACGAAATTAGTAGCTTATAAACACAAATTAACTAGAAAATGCAGGTTGTGGTTGTAACATAGTCCTTATAAATAATGTAACTAAAGTTTGTGAAAAAATAAACATAGTAATACTGAATAAACAACTCCTACTGGGACTTATATTTCGCTTCAGAAAGTACAAAGAAAATGGATGCATGTAGCATCAGTTCCCTTGTTTGGTACCGTGTAAACCGACCCAGTCGCTCAACACCGAATAAGAGCAAAGGACAAGCTCAAATCGGCCGGGAGACAGCCTACACCGCACGATGACCGGGGTGACCGCACTGACCGCTGACCGCAGTGACCAGTTCGTAGTTCAAACTAACGCGGTCGGTGCTCAGCGACGCGTGACCATCAGATCAAATTCCACTCCTTACCTCACGCGGAGGCAGGGCTGGGGGCTGGGTGTTATAGTGGGAGGTGCCCTTATCTGGCGTCATTGCTCAGGTTTACGAGGCACCGAGCGATTTACACACGCGGCGACACCCTTCACGACTATCACCACTCCTCCAGCGGAAATTGCAGCTTTCTCTGATGGAAAGAGTTGAAAGGATATTGTCTTAGAGGTATACTTGGGGTAAATCTGTGGTCAGTATCAGCATCAGGCGAGGGAGAGGGGGTTTAATCTGGTAATATTTCATGATCGGTCAAAGTGGTAAGTTTGAAGGTCTTCCGGGCCTAAGGTAATTTTAAATTCTAACATTTTGAAATAGTACTTTGGCACATTTCTGGCCATGGTTTGGGAGTATATAAAATGGTTACCTATACCATTCTAACTAACTTATACTTGAGGTCTTGTCACTTATTTATTAATACTTTGGTTAGCGTTATATGAGAAAAAAGTATAAAAAGGTTAAGATTTTATTTAACTTGATGAAGTAATTCATTCTCAAGTAAATATATGCAGTTTCAACACGCTAAAATGGAACTTTGATGTACAGTATATAAATGGAGTTATTTTAATCTCATATAGAATTCCAAAAAAATAATTAATTTTGAAATAGATATATGGATGTACAGTAGTTTACACTTCGTTCAGAAAAATATACACATGCTTAAAATATTGTCCACAGAAATATTAATCAAGAAATATTGTCCACGTGCAAGATTTTCATTTCTACCGGGGTTTTGGGAATTTCATAAAAATCCATCGATTAATTATTTTGCAATAATATGGCTTATAGACAGAGGTTTGTCACAACATATTCTATTACAAAATAACCTCGCATAGAGACATTACGTTTGGAAACCGAACGAAAAATACGATCAAGTGTTCATTTTGGACTACCCAATCGAGTTCGTTGTGTCAATTAATTAATTTTACATTTGTTCTTAGTCAACCGGGCGTAACGCAGGAAGCATGCACATCCCAATAATTAGTAAAAACCCGCCCAGTGTGAAGGTGTTAAACGTACTAACAAGAAAGAGTTTGATAGTGTATGAACCCGTTCGGATAACTGACTTAATACGTACATCAATCTGTTCGGATAACTGCATTGATAGACGTAGCCGTCAGTTAGGATAACTACACTGACTGAACATTTGTAAATCAACCTGTTCGGGTAACTTTCTTGATAGGCATATCGATCTGTTCGGGTAATTATTTTTATAGGGATAAAAACATGTTCGGATAACTTCTCGATATGGATATCAATCCGTTCGGGTCTCGATAAGTATATCAACCCGTTCGGATAAGTACCCCGGCAGTTATTTCGACCCGTTCGGATAACTGCCTCGCGCAGTGGTCACTCGTAGACGGTGGCACTTTGCAATCTGGTAGATCCAATAAGTCAAAGCCCGGGTCGTCCCACGACAATGAGGCTAATTGGGATGTAAGGGCCATTGATTAAGAGGATAAGTGCGGGGTAATGGGCGGTATCCTCAATTGAGGGCCCGCGCCCCGCGCTCGTCGCCGAAAACAATAAAAGTGGCCCCACACCGCTTCCCTACGGTACACCCACCGTGTTACGATAGCGGGTGGAGTGCGAGTTGTAATCTAACAGTAGTTTGTTAAACTTTAAAAGAGCTCTCGGGATACATGTATATATGTTTCCTAAAGAGCATATAGTCTGTTAACGGTTAGTTTAATAGTTTTGTAATGCCTTGGAGAAAAAAAACTCTCCCAATCATTAATTTACGGAGGAAAGTTAATTACTGGGCCTAAAATATAGAAAATTAACTGGCTGGGTACAGTAATAGTTACAGTGCTTGCCTTAAAATATAAGGTTCGTCAGACCGATCCTGAGCTTAAGAAGGTTCGTCAGACCGATCCTGAGCTTAAGAAGGTTCGTCAGACCGATACTGAGCTTAAGAAGGTTCGTCAGACGATCCTGAGCTTAATGAGGTTCGTCAGACCGATCCTGAGCTTAAGAAGGTTCGTCAGACCGATCCTGAGCTTAAGAAGGTTCGTCAGACTGATCCTGAGCTTAATGAGGTTCGTCAGACTGATCCTGAGCTTAATGAGGTTCGTCAGACCGATCCTGAGCTTAAGAAGGTTCGTCAGACTGATCCTGAGCTTAATGAGGTTCGTCAGACCGATCCTGAGCTTAAGAAGGTTCGTCAGACCGATCCTGAGCTTAATGAGGTTCGTCAGACCGATCCTGAGCTTATAATGTTATGAAGGTTTGATACTGCAAGGACCAGCTTCTATTTGTCACTGGGCTACTAATTTATGATATTTTTAATGAAGAAGAGCGTTAGATGTAACAAGGCCAGGGTTTAGTCTGCACCCTTTTAAACCGAAAGAAATGCTGATGGCATATGCCAACAAATTTGAGTTTATTTACTCTGGACGGAATCACTGCATCGCTATAACATTGTTAGAACCAGAAAGAACACTGTTTTCTGATATAATTTGTACAAGGATATAACTATAATCCTTGTAATTTTGAAGTTGTATAGTAAACTGATTTAGATTTGAGGCTAAAATTCCAACAGGATTTAGTTTTTAGTTTCATAGTTCAAACCGCAAACCGGTTCATCCCACAAGGAGAGAAAGTTCAACAAAACAACTTTTTCATCAAATCAACGGGACTGGTTGTCCAGCGATGTCCAAGATTGTAAAAACGCAAACAGCCAAAAACGGCGAGTCGAGTTTCTAATTAATACATCACAACTTTCCACCGAGCGGGGGCGGGGAGGGTAACAAAGGTCCTCGATTATGGGATTCGGCTCTGGCCAAAGTCCAAGCGGGTACTGCGGAGGCGTAAGATGAGGAACGAGGCAGGACGTGATTCAAGCGTCGGACAAAACGACGGGTAGAACACCTCCGGTGATAGATTGCCTAATTAGACTTAGGCGTCCGTCAGGCGGCGAAATGGCGGCGGGAATAAATCATGGAGGACATTAAAGTTAAAGACCCGGAGTTATTAGTCGAGGATTGGTCACAGCGTTGGTGGGTTCAAGGTGAAGATATTCGTTGGGGAGCGTTACATTTCTGAGGGTGGGCTGGGAGTTGGGAAATACTGTAACGGTTTGGGAAATTTACAATTTGTTATAAAGACGTAAATCATCATGTGGTTGAACTTCAAAAGACTTTTTACGTTGCAGTAGAAGTTTATTGAATCTGACCTATTCCTCTTGGAGTTCGTGTGGGATTGCTGACAACTTAGTTAGTTAAGCAATAATCTAGTTAAGAGTGGGCTCCAGTCACGTAACATTTGGAGTTTCTCTCTACTTCCCTCATAGTGCCAATAGTGAACTTTCAATGCCCGCGTCCACCCTCAACGGATTATCCGATATCGTTGATTTATAGCTTGTTTTTAAGGGGAAAATAGCCAGTTATTTCAATATTACAAATTGTAATAGTTCAATCAAATTCCAAAAAATGCATTATTTACGACTTTTTACTATGGATGAAGTATTTGTGATGTTGAAACTCTGGTCACTAAAGTAGCTAGGTACTGTGCAGGTATTTTCGCTCTCTAAAATGAACTATAAGTCAACGATTTTTTTTAAAGCCGATTTTAGATATTGAACTTTACCTTCTGAAATCGTTGATTGATGGTTAATTTTAAAAATCAAAAAAATATTTTGCGATTTCTGTGAGCAAAATTTCGTTACCACAAATAGTCCACTCATAAAAATACGTAAATATGGAATATTGTGTAATTTTATTGAGCTATAATGTTTTTTGACACCAAAATGTTGCACACTGAAATCGCTAGGTTAGGTGTTAAAGTGAGCAATAAATCGTCGATATTGGATAATCCATTAGGGAGGAGTGGGCTTTGAAAGTTAATATTCGCCTCGAGCAAGTAAACAAACACCAAATACTTCGTGACTGGAGCATATTCTTAACTCACACTATTAGCGAATTTCCCCTGTAGGAAAGAAGCTATTGCCGTAGGTCTCATGGTAAGACTTAAGTCCGAGACCATGATAACTTTTCATTTTGAGGCCCTCAGATGCCAAAAACACCATTCGTTCAAATATATATATGTGTGTGTGTGTGTGTGTGTGTGTGTGTGTGTGTGTGTGTGTGTGTGTGTGTGTGTGTGTGTGTGTGTTTGTGTGTGTGTGTGTGTGTGTGTGTCCGTAAGCACGATAACTTTCGTAAAAAAGGTCCGATCTAAATGAAATTTAGTAGAAATGTGTAAATTACCGTGTATTTGAACGAGTTCGAAAACCAGACGAATCGCACTATCCGAAGGGGGTTTTTGGGGGGTTTTGTACCCCAAAAATGGGTTTTTGGGGTTTCCACATGTAATTTTTATTTAAATAAAATTTAAATTTTTACCATTGAATTCAGCATAAAAAACAAAACATTTGGTATTCTGATCATTGCCCTACGTCAATTGGTTACTGAGATATTGAAAGTGCTAAACACAGTACGTTGTCTAATGTCATTCATATGGAGAAAAAGAAAAATGGTATATCTCGCTTATTTATATTTATCTCACCCCATAGATCATCACTTGATCTTTATGCACATAAACTGATGAAATTTGGTATATGGCTTCATATGATTTTGGTTTATTGTTGTTTGCACACAAAAAAATTAATTTTTCACCTATGGTTCCCGTAGCGGCAAACCTAGGTACTTGGTCCCCATGTTATTCTTATGGAAAATAATTACAATTTTATATATAGCTTATTTATGAATGTATATGGATTAAACTTAGTATGTGAGTTCTATTGATATTTGCATAAAAACCAATTATTTTGTGTGCCTTGTTGCAGCAAACCTGCGTACTCATCCCCAATGTTATTCTTATGGAGAATGATTCATATTTTAAATATCGCTTGTTTGTGAATATATTTCTTATGAATACTGTTAAGTGTTTTAATGTGTTATATATTCATTGGAAATTCGCTGAGTATGCAGGTTTGCTGCTACGTGGGTATTTGTAGAAAATATCTTGTACAAGTTTTATTAGAACGTCCATGATTCATCGGCCCAAGTATAGTGCTCAAAGCTGTGTAACAAGTTGAGGAAAGGTGATGTTCTAATGTTCTAATTATAGAGAAGTCATTTCATCATTCTATTTTTCTGGTTCTTATAGCTTCGTCAACTTGATTAGTAGGCTACAGGGTATTTATTTTAGTCTACTTTTACCACAACTTAATTTAAAACATGTTTATAGATACGGTTTTAGCTTTTCGATCTTAGTGAGCTTTTCATAACCCCCCCGTGCATTTACCATATAACAACTTAATTATACTAACATTGCTCCTAATGCATTTATTTTATACTGTAACACTGTCGAAAATGGTTGGAATAAATTGCAAAAATGCTTTATAGCCCTACCTTACTTCTAGACATCGTTTCATGACACGTGCCTATGTTTTGTTGGAGGCTTTACGTGACGATGGCTTAAAAAAATAAAAAATAAACAATTGTCGGATTAGTCAGAACAAGCAGCTTTTATACTAAAGCGAGAGGGTCAACTTTATGTGCATTCCATTGAAACGATGTGACATTAAATAAGCCAATTAAGAGGGTAGTTCTACCGGCTGATACAGACGTCCGAAAACTAGTTCCCTATCTCACGTAATAAAGAGGGAAGTTAATGACGGATACGATTTTTGAACTAATTAACTCATATGTTATCGAATTCGTTTTCTTCAGTTTTGCAAGCACTGAACTCCTTTTTACGCATTTTTTTCTCATTAACAATGTGTATGCATGCATGCAATTTATTTGTTCTAAAGAAATAATGTTAACAAGGCCTGACAATTCCAATACAGCGGAAATATTCATGGGGAGTGAAAAACATTTGTGCTGCATTCTTTGGAGGTTCCGGTGCACTTAGATGACTATCATAAACGTTGTTACATAATCACTCTACCAGATAAAATTATCGTATGCCATAGATAAACATTTAATCTTTTAAGGCTTATAAGGCCTCCTAAATCCTGCATTAGGGCCGCGAAACCCTAAGGGGTAATTTTCTGAATTATTAAACTTGTAAGAATTGGAGAGACAATTTTGATATGCATTATGTTGGGGATTTGTCGAGGAAACACCTTAAAATTTAGATGACGTATTTCCCATTCGATTAGATGCATTCCAAAGTTAGCGTTTTAATAAAGACGACTCTCGTGTCTAGAGATGGCGCGACACACATTGTATGAGGGCCGCATTTCCCTACTGCGGATACGGCGGCCGCCGGGGCCTCGGGCCTGGGGGGGCCTCACTTGATATTTTTTTCGCTTGAAAAAATTATTTCACTCACCAAATTTGTAATTAAAAAAATTGTTATTGTTATTGTTCTGCTTCCCGTTTTTACCTTATAAATCAATTTTAAAATTATTATTAAGATGGAATGATTTGTTAGCTAGTAGTGGTGTGTACTCCAAAATTCGTTTGAAAAACTCAAACAGTTTTGAAAAATACTCGAAAAGCGATCGCGACCTCCCAAATCGCGAAGTAACGGCCGCAAAAGACAACAGAGAAACATGAATCAGTCATAAAAAATAACCGAACGTGGGAAAATGACGACCGGACCGCGATCGGTTGTAAGCGACGGAAAACTTAATATCGGCCAATACATATTCTAAGTTTATTGTTCTGGCCAAACATTTATTTGTATTTTTTACTCATATATTAGTTAGAAACCGTGTTATTTAGGCTATCAACAAATCTGGAATGTGTTATCCAAATCCCATGACTCTATTTGAAACTACCAAACAACAACAGTATGTTGCTGATGAAAAATGCTCGCTCTAAAATACCCTAAATTCAATAATAATTGGCACTACTCGACTCGATCCAAAAAGTTAGCTAGTCGCTAGGGCTATTCGCCGATCGGACGACGTGACAGTACTGGAAATCAACAAAGTTTTGCAAAAGCCCTCCGTAGCACTTTTAGTGTCCGTTAAAGTGTTCTCTTGAAAGCTACGTTGAGAAAAAATATATAGTTTTGACATCTTTATGAAAGCTGTGGATGAAATTAAAGGAGCTAAAAAGTTATGGGGGTCAAGATCAGCAAGCTCGCACCTCCAAGCGCAATGCCAGATTCACATTTTTCGAATGAAAAAACATCATACAAAGTTGTAAAAGGAACGTAAAACCTAAAAATTGAAACATTTTTTCCCCAAGCTTGATCTCTTGAAAGCACAACTTTAACTACGGGCTAAAACGGATGAAGAAGTTGCAAATAAATTTGGATTTCATGAGGATTTTATGAAACTCCAAGAAAACAGTCTAAAATAAATTGTAATCAAATTAATATTAAAACAAATAAACAAATAATAGAAGGGGCCACACTGGAGTGAGCCGCTGGGGGCCACAACGATCCTAAATAAGGGCCCGCATTGTTTGGAAAGAATATGTTTATTTCAGTGCGAAGGTTACTGACAAAACTAAGTTTAATGATCAATATGATCGTTCACGGTAGTGTGTAAAGTTTTAACCTTCGAGAGGTAAAAAGTTCTAGAATGGGAGCTCGCGTTACCAGCAGTCAGTTAAATTAACTTTACACATAGATTTGACAAATTAAAGCAATAATCATCAGCTTATTTGACTTATGGAGCAAATGTTTGGTTCAACAATCATACAATTACAACTGGATTAGGAGCATAGTAATCATTCCTATAGTGATAATCTTTCCCCAGGAAAAACAATATAAAGCTGTTCGTTTACATTCTCTTAGAACATTACAGCCGTAGTGCCGCATACTGTCATACATGTAACTACTTTTATGCTTATCTCCAAATCTGAGAAAACGAAACTTTAAACGAGTTCGCACGCAGCACGCTGACGTGAGGCAAGTGAATTTCCACATAACAACTTTTAAAACTCAAAATCAGTGTAAAAACATACATTTGTCCAATTTTTATTGAAATCTGAAAACATTGATTTTTGGCTGTTCTGATTCTCCTGGTTTCATTTACTTGCATTTCCATGCGCTTACAATTTTGCGCATTATAAAGTTAGGAGAAGGTCCAGACAGGCTTGAAAGTAGGCGTGAGGTTGCTGGGGATAATAAAAGTACTCTAACAAAGGAATAACAGACTTTTCTAGTGTAAACCCCCATAAGACAACGTACTGAGTTTAGCCGATACACATTTTCTTTAATAACTCGGTAAATATTTATGCTAGAGTGACGAGAGAGGGCTTAAAACTTTCACCTCTCTAATTTCCATCTTTTTACATGCATTGATTGTACATCAGGGGCTTTTCTGACCCTTTTTGGGCCCAAAAACACGAAATTTGAAAGATTAATCCCCAAAAAATGGGTTTAGAGTTTTCCGATTGTTTTGCCCAACGAACTTGTCCAACAGATTATAGAAAGGAACGTCCCTACCAAATTTGAAGTAAATCGGATAAAAAATGCGACCGCTAGAGTGCATACACACACACATATATATATATATATATATATACACACACACATATATATATATATATACATACACACACACACACACACACACACACACACACACACACACACACACACACACACACACACACACACACACATATATATATATATATATATATATAATTTTGAACGACCCCCCAAAACGTGTTTAGGGGGTCACGTTAGGTACTTCTATGGTGGTCCCGGGCTTAAGTTTCACCGTGCAGGTCATGCTAATGGTTCACTTTCCAAAGGAAATTCACTAATAAACAAACAAAAATAGTACCTACGTCTGTATTTAATGTTACACAACGTTATCCAAGTGAGTGTGTCCAATACTTAGGGGTAAGTATATTAACCAATCGAGCTAATGCCCTTTCCCTAAGGGGCGATTCCCCAACCCCTGTTCTATCGATGTTTCCGATATCCCCAACAAGGGGGTCGAACACTCATCTCTGATACATCAGCCGTCGAATCATAAGATTCGGTCTTTGTCAGCACCCCTCTGACACACCCTTGCCAATTCTTCTTCTGGACTCCATTAGGTACACAATTGACTTTGATTCCCTCGTTGGATAAGACTTATGGAGGACAATTCGTTGTTGTGAATTATTTCTGAGCCAACTGATTCAGGAAATGTGTTATTTAATGTGGACATTGATTTATTTACTATAGCGTTGAAAGATCTCCTTCCATGTTGAGAGATCGATGAAGTTATTTGCTATGAAAATTGCTTTAGGCTATTTTAAATTCTTAATGTGGTAAATTTGATTGGCAGTCCATTTATTGATAGGCTAGTCTACTCTATAATACGACATGTATGTTGATAACCTAGCCAATATGTAACATGATTATATGGATTTTTTATCTAGGGTTGTTAGTATTATTTTGTTATAGTTATGTGAAACCCCGTTTGCTTAAAGAAGTACAGACGAAATACACAGCTATTTTGTATAACGATGCCATTATTCCCAAATATTTAGGCTAATGAGGGCTTTATGAAGCAAGCACAGTGTTATGGTATTCATCTTTATGTCTGTTTGCGCACAAATAATGCACTACGTGTTTTCCCCGAATAAGGTTAATAATGATGTGATACCTATTGCCCCACAACAAAATCCCAGGTTTGACAATGCAAAAAAGAATTCTTAACAAAACTTTCTGATATTATATGACGCATGACACATCTCTTTATAAAGAAATTATATACTTTACACTGTTCAGTGCTAAAGCATTGTACACCTTTTCTTATTTTTGTCATCACTATACATATTTTTTAAGATTAGATATTACATTTGTAGTTTGATTTATATTTCTAGATGGTAATTTTACCAAGAGACTGCAGTATTATAATGGAACATTGCAGACTCCTATTTTAAGGTTGTTTCTATTTCACTGTTTAAATTCGAGACTCCATTGCAAGTATTTAGAAAATTGTTTGTTTTCTATAATCTTATAATATGTAATCGTCAAACAGGATTTATTTAGAAGCGAGATCTAAGGGATGCTATTGATTGATATCGTACACATGACACATCTCATAAAATAGGTTTTGGCGTAAAGTAACGCAAAAATGTCGTATTTCGACATCCATCCTTTAGGACTCCGCCCCATAGGCCTTCTAAACTTTTTAAGTACTTATGGAACAAAAAAATCAATTGAATAGCACATTTAACAGCTGCTGATATATTAAAAACAGCACAGCTGCAAGAACAGATGTTACAGACAGCATGTAAACAAAATACAACGAATGGAATGTTTACGGGATATGCACAATAGGTTTCATAACCCTACCACACTCTTATTAGTGTACTAACGTAGCTTAGAAGTTTTAAAATCACATTTGCTATAATGTTCGTGAAGTAACATTTACTAGTCTAAGTACGTTTTGGACTCTAACTGGCATCTTATTAGTGTATAGAAGTGTATAGATATTACTTTAGTTTAAGAGAAACTGAAAATAACTATACAGTATGTCTATATTGCATCAAGAGACTGAGATTGCACTTGGTACATTAAAAATAATTAATCCCCCGCGAAAAATCTGCAAAAACACGAACGTAAACCTTCCACGGTCATTTCCATTTTCAAAATTAACTTTTCAAGTACTTTAAAATAAACTGATCGGTCCATAACTCCTCCTAAATTGTTCTTTTAACCTCTGCTTTCATAAACTACGCGGTAGGCAAAGTACAACTAATCACCATAAAGAAGAAATAAAAGGTTTAATTAATAGCGGTTCTGTCGGAGCACCTACATGAACTAGAGAAAGATAAAAGATACATAAATGGTCAAGAGTGGGAGGGGGAATGATACTGGGGGAGGGGGGCGGGCGCTAAACAGCGTGATTCTCACCAATAATGTGTGATAATAATTAGTTAGCAACAAAGGGAAGCCGCACCGTCCGCTACAGCTGTCTGACAACGCGGCGGCTGCGGCCGGTTCACAGGCCGTCCTCTGGGAGCGCTCTACGCTCTACCTAAAGAAACCCGGTCAAACAAAACATGGCGGACCTAAATCAGATTACTGTTTAAAACTGACTGTACTGTTTAAAACTGGATAGATCATCAAACTAGTCTTTACTGTTATAAAGTATTATTTCGATAAATGCAGATTAAATTATAATTAAATCCAAAACTGGTGAATAATTAGTGTACGAAAGACAGAGTAAACACATGTGGGTGAATTAACGCACAGGAAGGTAAACAAGCGAGACACTAGCGTCATATGTTTGGCCTACGTACAATTATTATTTCGTCAGACAGGTGACATGACGCCAGCGTAAACATCTATTCATGTTTACCTGTGACGTTCAGTTATCTATTATCAATGAGATTATCTCTTCAATCCCATCAGAAGGTAATCAGCTGGAGTAAAGGCAACATGACTGATTCCATTTCAAGGTACGAGATGATCTTTTTGTTTACTTTGAATTTGGGTTTGATTGATATTTTCAATGATGTAGCGATGTCACGATATGTATTCGTTACGTATTACGATTGTGATGTATTTTAGTTTGTTTCTGTCCGAGTTGTATCACTTATTTATTCTGATTTGTTACGCTTTATCGTTGGATTTATAATAAAGAGTGAAAAATATTAGCTTAAAAACAATTGATTTTGATTCCAATAATCGATTTCACTGAATAATGTACATGTACGTGGGTTAAATTTACAATTTAAATTTTTAAAAACTTCAATTTTCACCAAAATTGTGGTATTTAATCCCACAAATCCAGTTTTCTATCTCAGGTTGATTAATATTTTAAACCAGAGGCTTTAATTGTTTTATCCACCCTTTAATTTTCAATTCATCTCCAACTCGGGAAGGGCAGAATTAAAGTTTATCCTTCTTGAATTTTTTAACGATTTTTTAATTTTTTTAAACCACTGTAATTTTAAGAGGAAGTTAACAGGTTACATTTCAACCCTCCTCGTACGGGAAGCTGTGAATAGGTCTGTGTGAATCTGCGAATACCGATTTAATAGAAGACATTTTTCATCAATAATTTGTATTTTACTTTTTAATACACCAAAGAAACGAGATGAAAAACGAAGAGAAAAGCAGGCGGAACCAGCGCAGCGACTGGCAGTGACGCGAGGAGCGCTGTGAATCGGTGTTCGGGAGATGAAAAGAGAAGGGCCCACAACACGTAGGTGTGGAGGGGAAGTGGCCGGACCTGTGAGAGAATGGAGGGGAGGGCCCCTCTCTCTCTCGTCTCCGCGGATCCCGACAGTTTAGTTGTTCAGTTGAGGTTAGAACGTCTTCGAGGTTAGAAGCGTTTCGCGCTCGCTCTTCTCCAGTTGTAACATAAACTTTTGAATACGGGAGTTTTGGACACAATGTGTGAAGCATCATCATGGTCCAGTTATTCTTCTAATGTCTACTAGAGTGCGAACTTTACCAGGACCTAGTGTTTTCTGTTCTGTGCGCCAGCAACCCAGGATATCTCATCCTGAAAGATCCGTGAGTAATATGATTTGCTCTCACCTCCGTTATTTTACTTGTACATTTTAGATTGGGTTATATTTGAGAAACATTGTGTAAGTTTTGTCGTTGTTCTTGCGTCCCAACTAAGACAATAATGGCGAACAGCTGTTTTGTCAACAACTGTGTTGTGAACTTGTACATAGATACCTTTAATGTAATAATTATCTTAATATATATAAAAAATAACCTCTAATAATTGTATAAAATAATGGGTTTTGCGTGGCAGATTTTGGTATTTTTATTTAATTAGCTTAAATATGTACTTTCAGTATCTTTTATTATTATTCTGACGTAGTAGAGGCTATTTGTGGCTAAAATTATTACTTTTAAACACACTTTAGGGGAAGATTTGCTTCTCAAAATTATTATTTTTTAACTCTAACTTTTATTTAAAGAGTTTATTTACGTTGAAGCGTCGAAGCTATCGCAAGAAATGTGTTTGCTGATTCGTTTCGCAAAATCTTAAAAATATGTAAACATCAGAGAGCAGATCTCCTGGGCTTTAAAGTTTAAATGTTTATCTATATGCAGGCGAGTATTTTTTTGGTCAGATACGAGTGTTTACACATGTCAATAGCGTCCCGGTGTAACTTGACTGGGATCAGACATAGTAAGTTAATAATAGTTTAAGCCTAATTACACATATATTTCTTAAGTAGGTATATATTTCTTATCTAATTTTAAGTGTTTTACTATCTAATTAACTATAGGTACAAGATGTTATTACCATAAACATAAACTAAGATGTTGATGTTTAAAGTATTTTATAACAACTGTTTACTGTAAAATTATATCTTTCTTGTTCATATATTTACATATTAAGTGCATGAACAAACCAATTTCCTTTGACTCAATATATTAAGTTACATTTCATGTATTGCTTCAATTTATATAGGAAGTCTATAACTTATATATCGTTACTTTTATGGAATACTGATTGGGCCCATTTTACAACATTCTGAATAAAAACTTGTCAGCCTACACCCTTATCAAGGTGCATTTCGTGTACAGCCTTAAAGTGTAATCGGGTTTGGATATACAACTCTTTTTACATTAGGATGTGTACCATGGTAACTAAGTTTAGTACACCACTTGGTTACAGATTATAATTTTCTAGCTGTAGCTAAATAATTTGAATCATCGGTTGTTCTTGCAACAAACTTCAGTAAGCGCAGTTAACTGTCGGTTTAACTTATTTAGGTGTGTATGGGGGTTCCTCTGTTAAGAAGTAGTCCATGCAGTAACTATAAGCAATGACTACATAAACTACAATTGTAGTTTATGTAGTCATTGCTGTAAGTTTAAAAATACATTTGCGTCGATGAAACTGTTTTGACCTGTCACAATGTCTTGCAGATGATGTTGTTAATCTTAGAAAACAATAGGTAGGGCCTACTGTTATTCAAATATGAAAGCGTGCGTTTATCAACTGAAAGCACGCCTCATCAGTAAGTAGTTCCTCAAACATGTAGTTGTTTTGTTTTTTGCTATGAGAATTACATCTTTATTTCTCACTCACAACGCGAATCATGTGTCCAATCCTTCATAGTGCACCTTCTTTGTAAACACTCTTTTGAACAAATCTACGACCGGATGTTGGACAAAGAGTAAGAAAGCCGGGGGCGGCCGTTGTACACTGTGCCTTTGTTACCCTATGGCACACTAGAGCCTACGTTCTATTGTTGATGAAAAAGAAGGAAAGACCAAAGACCCAGTCAGGCGGTAGGCTCAGTCTCAGGCAGTCGCGGCTTCAGAGCTGTGGGAGTCTTTTGTTGAAATGGATCATTGGCTGTTTTTTTCACCAGTTGGGCAGCAGCTGCCCCTCGTTTCTGTGAAGAATTTCGAGTCATTCTTTCTGCGCCCCTCTGTCTCGTAAAATGTGAAATATTAGGGCTCCGGGGGTGTTTGAAATTGGATTTTGTAAATGTGTTTTCATTTAATCCCGAAAATATGATTTTTCTGTCTGAATTTTAAATCCCGCTATCTGTAGCTAATGTTTTTATTGATTTTCATGGCAGAACCTCTTTGAACTAAAACAAAATAACTTGTAGGCCTAGTAGTTAGTAATTAAAAAACACTGAATAAAACATGTGTACCCCTATAACAACACTTACAGTTTACCAAATTTTACCCGTATAATTTTGTACAATCTAATGCAAGAACAAGGTGTAGGCTAAAATGGCACATAAATAATGCTTAAAAATTAGAAGTATCCTTAGGACTGCTTTAATTTTTCTTAAAGAATGTATAACGATTTTCCGTTCTCTAAGTTTTAATATCCTCGCGTTTTGATGTATAATTTACATTTTTATTTCATCATTGTTATTTTATTTTAAAGTTATAAAAATGTCTTCGCCGTGGTCCGTGTCATCCAGCTAACAGCAAGTTTATATGACAGATTGATATCACAGTAGCTAGACAATTAATTACAACAAAATACGTACATGCTGTTCGTTTATAATAGGTAACCATTTGAAATAAATATGCCTATCGGTACTTAACAAAACACCTTTATTGTTTATTGTGTGAGAACAGTATTTTTTCTGATAAAGATACATGATTATAAGTTGTATAAAATAAAACTATTTAGGGTCTGTACAAAATGTGAATAAAATTAAAAAAGATAAGGCCTATTTTAAAACTATGTTAAAATATTAGTTTTAAATATTTCATTGTCTTTTTCATTTCAGCACAGTAATAAAATTTATAAAAAATTGCTTTTTAAATACAATTCAGTGTACAGTAAGGTTTTACGTGACGCTTTTATTGTAACAGTAAATCAACCTCGACTAAAATTTGCACTAAACAGTGATTTATGCAACACATTGTCATAGTTTATTGTCGCCTTCGCAAATAATTACCATATACGTTGTCATGAGATTTCATAGACCACAGCAGCAAGTTATGTAGGTCCCTACAAGGATCTTTTCAGATACTCAGTACCTTTTTCGGTCACGTATCTTTGCAGATAATATCATTACTGTTGCCATCTGTTCGTATTTTTTCTTTTCAATGGCCCCCCTCCCTTCCCCCAGCTCTCAACCTATTTAACCAAATATAGCGCCGACTGATGTGGTTGACCTTTTACTTCGTCTGATGTCATTTGTTTACCGCTCGGGCATTCACTCGTGTTCGTGTTCCTAAAAATTAATCGCAGATTAGCCGCGTTTACACTATAAAACTTGTTTTATAAACTTTTGTTTGTCAAACATTTTTAATACAACTTTTGTTTTATTAAATTTGACCTTGTACAACTTTTGTCTTACAACATTAATTTTATGCGCTAACAAATTATCGAACATGTTTCAAACACAAACCCGCCCAAAAAGCTTCAAGTCGCCATGATTGCTTCAAGCGACGAGTATAGAACGCTTTTATTTTGGACAAAATTTGAAAAATCATTGAAAAATACAACGAGTTCGCACGCAGCACGCTGACGTAAGGGAACTGAATCTCCACATAACAAACTTTTAAAAAACAAAATCAGTGTAAAAACATTGATTTTACCAATTTTTATTAAAACTGAAAACATTGATTTTTTTTTGGCTGTTCTGATGCTTCTGGTTCAATTTACCTGCAATACTAGGAATTTTTCACAGAATGTTAGGAGAAGGTCAGTCAGGCTTGAAAATAGGCGTGAGGTGGCTGTGGATGATAAAAATACACCAACAAATTAATAACAGGCTTTTCTACTGTAAAACCCCCATAAGAAAACGAACTGTGTTTAGACAATAAACATTTTCTTTAATAACTCGGTAAATATTTGTGCTAGAATTATGAGAGAGCTTAAAACTTTCACCTCACTAATCTCCATCTTATTAAATGTATACATTTTACATCCTGGGCTTTTCTGACCTTTTTTGTGCCCAAAAACATACAATTTGAAAGATTAATCCCCGAAAAAGGGGGTTAGAGTTTTCGTTTGTTTTGCCCAACTAACTTGTCCAACTGATTATAGAAAGGAACGTTCCTACAAAATTTGAAGTAAATCGGACAAAAAATGCGACAGCTAGAGTGCAAAAACATATACATAAGGTTTATAAAACATGAATTTCCTTTGTTCTTTACCGACTCCAGGTCGGTAACCTGTTGCAACCTGTTGTACAACTTTGTTTAATATTTTTCATTGCATTCTAAAACATGTTCAAATCAATTACTATAGTTGGTTGTACAGTTCAACACAAGTTTATAAAACAAGTTGTATAGTGTAAACGCGGCTTAGAGGAGATAACGATTTGGATTTTATTGGCGTGCAACTTGCACGATGTGGTAGACAGTGAACCGGATTATCAAATGTTTTTGTCCCCGAATATATCTTTAGCGATTACTTATCGACGCTTATAAAGCTATTATTTCAATAGCAACTGACAAATTACTGTAAAACCCAGGTGACCACGAAGAAAGAAAGAAGAAGATTACTGAACAAGTCAGCAATCAATTTCATTACTAACTGAATATATGTCCATTTCTTCATACAAAACTTCTAAACATTTCACTAATCTTAGCACAGGAAAAACGATGGTTTCTTGGACCGTCTGCCCGATGGTTGACACGACTAACTAAAATTAAAAAATTCCACTGAAAAAAATAACATAACAAATACGTCATTGCCATCACTTACAAGACAAATAGACAATATGAGTACAAATTAAATACTACACATCTTATTTTATTTTATCCTCCCCAGCAATAGAAACGATGGTCACTTTAATTCAATAATTTATAGCTGGAATTAAATTTAAAATATCATTCATTTAATTTTTTTTGATCAATATTAAATGAGATAGAAGTACTTGGAGTTGAATACTCCCTGTTTAATTTTGTTTACATGTGTTACCCTTTCAAATTAATCTAAAAATGAAAGATAGATTTTAAAAAATCACGAATATCGATCAAAAGTATAAACAATTTTAATGCCATTATCTTTCAAAAATCGCCTTTCTCTTGCATGTACTACTACATGTATGTAAGCGTTTACACGAGTAGTTTTCCTCATAAGTAAAGTCTCAGAATACGTCACCTAAAGAACATTTTGGGTATAGTTCAGTTTGATTACGAAGAGGGCTTCAGACTGGATCACTGAGTGACCTGCTACCATAAGACCTCTACAGCGAGAGTCCAGTATCACTGAGTTACCTGCTACCATAAGACCTCTACAGCGAGAGTCCAGTATCACTGAGTGACCTGCTACCATAAGACCTCTACAGCGAGAGTCCAGTATCACTGAGTGACCTGCTACCATAGGACCTCTACAGCGAGAGTCCAGTATCACTGAGTGACCTGCTACCATAAGACCTCTACAGCGAGAGTCCAGTATCACTGAGTGACCTGCTACCATAAGACCTCTACAGCGAGAGTCCAGTGAGAAAATAATAATCGTTCAGTAACATTCCAAAATATTCAAAATTTACATATTTATGGGCGACTGTTCATGATATCGCAACTCTCCTCACTAAAACTGCTAGGCGTTTGTGACATCGCAACTCTCCTCACTAAAACTGCTAGGTGTTTGTGATATCGCAACTCTCCTCACTAAAACTGCTAGGTGTTTGTGATATCGCAAATCTCCTCACTAAAACTGCTAGGTGTTTGTGATATCGCAACTCTCCTCACTAAAACTACTAGGTGTTTGTGATATCGCAACTCTCCTCACTAAAACTTCTAGGCGTTTGTGATATCGTAACTCTCCTCACTAAAACTGCTAGGTGTTTGTGGTATCGCAACTCTCCTCACTAAAACTGCTAGGCGTTTGTGATATCGCAACTCTCCTCACTAAAACTGCTAGGTGTTTGTGATATCGTAACTCTCCTCACTAAAACTGCTAGGTGTTCGTGATATCGCAACTCTCCTCACTAAAACTGCTAGGTGTTTGTGGTATCGCAACTCTCCTCACTAAAACTGCTAGGTGTTTGTGATATCGCAACTCTCCTCACTATTGATTTGTTTTGACCGACAAATCAACAATTCCGGATAATCCGTTGAGGTTCTGTAATAATTTAAAAATTAACATTGATCCAATGGGAGAAGCAGGTAGAAACGCGAAATGTTTCGTGGAGCCCCTTTAATACGATCATTCTATGTGTTTTATTCATCAGCCTAGTTTACTCGATCACTCGATCGTACGCCGGTCAGGGTCCGTTGCCCAAGCACCTCTATTCTGACCACCAGTGGAGTTGAAGTGCGGGTCCAAAACTCATTAGCCCCACTGCGATCCCGCGGCGGGCATTAGTACCGGACGTTCACACTGATTGGTCTCCGCTGCAAAAACCTCTGGGGAATTCCTTTTTTGGATTTGACGGACAGGGTCTCTAAACGTAAGAAACTGTTTGGAGTCAAATCATTAATGGCGAATTTAATAACTAAACATAGGCTATCATGAGGAGTTCGGCCACTGATATCTTATTCCCCAGCAGCCTACTGGGGAGTAGGTACAAAGATGATACTTGAATTAGATATTTCACTGTAGCCAAAAATTTATAAAAAAACGCTCTTTGGCCACACAAATCCACTCTCCAGACTTTCAGTGTTTGTCGTCGACTGTAAATATAAAGTTTTAATCACATTATTAGCATATCAAACAAACCATCCCTAAAATAGTTAAAAACCACATTTTCGTAGGATTAAACCTCTAAGTCTGACGCTACAGTAGCTTCAGTAGCCAGTAGTTTTTCGTACAATTTAAGAACTGTATAGTTTTTCTTCAATGTCTTTGACTATCTAGTAGTGTAATTATGAAGAGGAATTTAATTCCTTCGCCTAGTACTCTGTTACAACTTTTTTTAGCGATATTAAACAGAAAATCCCCAAATATATATTTATGAAATTAAAATGTAGGCAAAAATGGCGATTGCGCCTACGAAGAAGCCTAAATAATCAATAATGTATTGACGATTGGCTGTCACGTTGAAAGAAAAACAACATTTGTGCTGCATTTCGTGGTGAAGGTCATGAACTACTGCAAATAATCATTGGGATTTTCTATTTTTTAAATTGTGATAAGTAGGTACGGTAGATATAGTATATAGTAGGTGTCATTCTGATATGATATCTGTTAGGAGTTATCACGATTGGAACTTTAAATTTGGGTTTTCTTCTTGACCACTACAAATTTCAATATTAGTATTTCAAATAAAGACCACTAATTCAGCGAAGTCAACAACAGATGTTACAGATGTTCCATACGCCGATTCCACAAACTGTACGGTATGCAATGCGCGTTCCCCCATAAATCTCGCAATGCGTTCAACAACCGGGCAATCCTACTCCGCACAGAGTACACAGGCCGAGTTGCCTTACAAGGAGTAAATGGAGAGAAAGCTGGTCGAGCGAACCCGGCCATAAACTGGCGATCGATCCAGCAATAGCCCTGCCTCGGT
Source organism: Allygus modestus (assembly GCA_963675035.1). Lineage (NCBI taxonomy): Eukaryota > Metazoa > Arthropoda > Insecta > Hemiptera > Cicadellidae > Allygus > Allygus modestus. The sequence goes on from OY776112.1 coordinate 407,856,553, forward strand.
TTACCGGGATTGGCCGTGTAGTTGCCGTGCAGTTTGTAGTCTTGTAGGAAATTACGTTTCTTGTCGGTACAGTAAAGGGGTCGCGTCTTGAGTTACCGTATGGTACAGGGTTCATGGAGATAGAGGGAGTTACGAACATAAAGTTCTTTGGTTTCATCAAGAGTGCCCCTCCAGTTACGATCTTACCTGATTATCCCATTAGACCAACGTTAATTTTCAAATCTATCCATCCTCAACAGATTATCCCAAATTATTGATTTATGGGTCATTTTATGGAGGAACCCCCTAGCGATTTCAGTCTGTAGGGGTTTGATGTCGTTCAGTAGAATTCCAGAATTTTCAATAGCCTATTTACGATTTTATTATGGGTGAACTACAATATTAATATCGGAATTCTGCTCACTGAAATCGCTGGTTATTTGTTTGCTCTTTAATTTTGAACCTTAAAACTACTGATTACGAATACCCTGTGGAGGAGGGACGGAATTTAAAATTATTTTATCTTAGGGAGAAGCGAGTAAACACGTGAAATGTTTTATGAATGGAGCCCACTCTCAACGAATATAAGGACAATTTGAGATTCCCTGTTAGTTTTGTCCTTTGACCGTGGTTAAATTAAAAATACACTTAAGAGGGCGCTCCAGTCACGAAACTTTTCGCGTTTCTACCTGCTACGCCCATAAGGCCAATGTTAACTTTCAAAGCCCGTTCCTCCTCAACGAATTTTTCGATATCGTTGATTTATAGCTCATTTTAAAGAGCAAAATTATACGTAGTGATTTCAGTAAGCAGAATTTCGATATCGCAAATACTAATCGATCAATAAAATTCCAAAATATTCAATATTTACGACTTTTTTATGCGCGAACTATTTATGATAACGAAATTCTGCTTACTGAAATCGCTAGATATATTCTTTATCTTTAAAACGAAGCATAAATAAACAATTTCGGACAACCCGTGGAGGAGGGACGGAGTTTAAAAGTTCCCTAACATCGGTCTTATGGGAGAAGCAGATAGACGCAGAGGACTGGAGCCTCCTCTTAAGGGGGGCACGAAATAACTTTGGCTTTGCCTGTGGACCGTTAACCGCTCAATTCCCAACAGGTGGCGCTCACGTAAGCTTGTAACACGCGGTGGAAACCCCCATGATCCCCAACACTCGCGGATTGTGGCGTTTCTTCTGCGAAGCGGTTGACGATTAATTGTGCAATCCCAAGCGGAAAATCAACGCAAGTTGTCGAGTGGAAGATTCCCGGGAAATATGTTGTAGGCTACATCGATGGTTGAAAACGTGCACGACTAAAGTTTTCGTCGTACCTCTCTGCAAATATTTAGGTATAGCATATATCTAATAGTTTTTAAAACGTAAGGGCATAAACTTTGTGAAAACAAGTTGAGTGGAATAATTCGTTGTACAATATGCCCGGAGTATAAATGTTTCTATGCATCACGGAAGTATTTTGTTGCGCAAGTAAAGTAATTAGGTTATTTAAATTCGCGGGTTAATTTACGCATAACTACTGACCGGTTCTTATATTTCTTGTAGAATGCAGTCTGTACTAAAATCCTATTTGACCCAGTTTTATATACTGGTCTAAACTAATTGAGAAATCGTAAAATTTAAGTTGAAAACCGTTCAGATCCAACGATACGACAAAGTATAAGGGAAGAACTAGAATTACCTTTGCACAGCTTGGGCGTTAAAACGATTAAACGCCCAGCTGGATAGTAAGGAATAATAGGCTATAAAGATTCTAAAGAAAAGGAACGCGATATTAGATTTTAATAAGGTCACGGTGTAAGCGAGCAGGAAACCCCATCCACCGAGCGTATTATGGTATTACACTATTCAGCACTTGTTCCACGAAATCCAACACCGAGAACACGTGTGGCAGGACAATGCCTCCCTCGCAGCGGCAGGATCAGACCCCTCAGCCACAGGTGTCTCGGCCCGCACAATCTGGCAACACCGCGGGGCTCCGGGGCTGTCAAACTGACGAGGGTCCGGGCCTTTTTCCTTGGCTCAAACTAAAACATCCCTCTGCCACCCCCGCCCTTCGCTCTCCCCCCAACAGATGTCCCCAACACCCTCGCCCTCTCCCTATCGCTCCAATTACACAGTTTGTCCCTCTAACTGGCTAGTTAGTCGGAGTTGGAGTCCCGTTATTAGGAATCAAGTAGGGGCGTGATGCGGGCTGTAATAGCTATTGAGTCGGCGATGATCGTTTGGTTCCCGGATCTTCACATTTGGCGAAAGAGTTCTTTTGAGAAAAAGCAATTTGAAAATGATTTATGAGACTATAAAGTTACTCGACATACATAAATGCTTCTGTTTTACATTCTTCAGTTATTGTCTGACTGAGGGTAAATTTTAATCTGCTCACTTGTGCCTTGCGATGCTGAAATGAAAGAAGATAGGGCTCCAGTCGCGACGCATTTCGCGTGTCTACATACAGGCTTACTCCTTTCATAAGGCGAATGTTCACTTTCAAATCCTTTCCCTCCTCATTTTAAAGAGCAAAACAATACCTAGTGATGTCAGTGAGCAGAATTGCAGTATCAAAATAGTTAACCCATCAAACTCATAAAGATTTAGACCATTTTGGAATTTTATTGCACGATTACTATTTGTAACGTCGAAGTTTTCGCACTAAAGTTTCTATTTATAGGTATTGAGTTGTTGTTTAAAATGCACCATAAATAAACGATATCATACAATCTCTTGAGGAGGGATGAACGGGCTTTGAAAGTTAACATTGGACTTGTGATGGATAATCCCCCTTTGTTTCATGATTGCCGCTTTAAATCACAACATGAATAACATCCCGTTGAAACATGTAAACAAATAAACACACCACGTACAACTAGTAAATACAATTATACTTTACTTATAATACCTTTCGAACAATTAAAAATATTCTTAGGAAACCCGTGTACAAAATTATATAATTATATACCATATACAACTGTGATATAATCGTGATTGAGGGGGGTGAGTTGATCTGAACGTGATCATCTTGGTTGCGTAACCCCCTATTTGAACTGTAGTACGCAACATTGTGGATGTACGCAGCAATGTCTGCTTGTTTATCCGTTTATACAGGGAATCGAACCAGCAGGTCGGCGCGGTACAGTGCCTACAGACACCACGGACAGTCGCATCGTTGTTCTGGCCGCTAGATGGCAGCACGGCCTATCTCAACTTCCGCGGCCGCCGACAAAGCTGGATGCGATTTCCGGGACCACATGTGTCAAATGTGACGTTCTGGAGGAAACCAACCCTCTCGGTCAACTTGTAATGGACCTTTCACAGAATTTGTCTCGCTGAGAGAATAAAAGCAGTCACGAAACATTTGGCGTTTCTATATGCGTCCCCATATGCACAATGCTTACTTTCAAAGCCTCCAACGAATTATCATTATAGTTTCGTCCGAACAAAACCCCTAGTGGTGTTGGTGAGCAACATGTCAGTACCACAAATAATTGTTCAATAAAATGCCAAAACATTCAGTGGGCCTACTTTTGATTATGTTTGGGTAGACAGTTTGTGATACAGTATCAAATTCTGTTCACCGAAATCACTAGGTATGTTTTTGTTCTTTTAAATGAACCATGAATCAACGATTTCGGATATTACACTGAGGAAGGACGGACGTCCTGATTTCATGAAAGAAGGAGGCAGGGGCTGGAGCCCCCTTTTAAAATTAGACCGGGACTTAAAAAGTGCGGGACCTCAATCTGATTGACTAAGTACATTTGTCGACGAGGAAAATAATAATAATAAAACAAGCGTTGAAACTTAAAATTATTCGTCCAATTAAGATCTTGCGACAAAGATAACTAATCGGCCAAGTAACATGTGCGGCACTGAAAGGAAAATTACAGTAATCTAGAAAATTACAACACGAAACATTACAAGACATGTAAATAGCGAGTTATCTACGCCGCTGGAAACAACCTTGAATGCCAATCATGTAGAAAAAGTAACAGACTAATAAAAACCTACACTGCGATTGCCGGGGGAAGAAGTTAAATCAATATAAACGACAGGCGGCGAATGGAGATAAGGTAATAGCCGCTTATGGCGGTCTGCAGATACGGTGTGTTGTAGGTGTAGGGCTGGCGGCGCGGCGTGGCGGGTACTGTTGGGTTGGATTGGTTCTGAGTGAAATGGGTCTGTAAGTTTGTATTCAGCGTTAAAACCATCTAGAGATAAGTTTGGAATTGGATGATCCCGCAGAATTCGTGTTTTTGTAAACAAATCGAAACACATGCAACATTAGTACGGCCTGGTTAAACGTCACAGGAAATATGTGCAGTGATGCGTGTAGAATCACGGACCTATTTTTCACCGTGATTATAAAGTAGGCTTATAGGTCGCCCTGTAATCACTGGTGCCACAAGGAGTGATTTTACTTTTATGAACATTACATCAGCGAATGACTGGTTCAGTCACACAGAACTGGTCTGTGCGTTTTTTTGCGACTTGTGTAGAAAACTACATTGATGTTTTCCCGAAACAAATTAGAAATTTACGTTCAGCCTAGGCTTCAGTCGCGAACTATTTGGCATACCCCCTCCCCAAAGGATTCATTACGAAATCGTTGTTTTACGGTTCATTTTAAAGAAAAATGTAGGTAACTAGGGATCTCAGTGAGCAGAATTTTGATATCACAGTAGTTCACACTTAAAAAATCAAAAATTGAATAATATTGAGTTTTATTGAACGACTGTTATTTGTGATATCGAAATTGTACTCACTGAAATCGCCATGCAATTTACAAAAAGAACCGTTAACAATATCCAATAATCCGTTTGAAAGTTAACATTGGCATTATAGGGGAAGTATGGTGGAAACGCGAAATGTTTCTTTACTGGAGCCCACTTTTAAGCTGACAAATGAAAAACAAGTAAACCATCCCGAAATGTTCAAAAACACTTGACAAGGTGTAATGAGCGGATTGAGTGCCTTTAGAGTGACGGGTTGGTTTGGACCGTATCCAGCAGAAGACACCTGCGCGGTATATATATAGCGGTCGCGGCCAGGTATGCCCAGCATGCTACAGTGTCACAGGCAAATGTCAAGGTACAGATCGCCCTTGGCTGCGTGCATATCATTGCAGACGTTGGTAGCCGGTAGACGCTAGCCGGTCTAGACGGTAATGGCAACAATTAGGCTCTAGGAAATTACGCTTTGGGTGCTTTGAGAAAATTATAATTTATCAGGTTAATTTTACTGCTTTCAAGTGAAATTTGCATTGTTTCGGAATTTAACACCTTTTCAACATGGTGATTTCGTATCAAAAGAATTTTTGGAGAGTCATTCCACATTATCAATAAATTTGGATTTTTCGGAATGACGCTTAAAAAATAAAATTATTACTATATATGTCAACTCTTTAGCTCTTCTATCTATGCGTATTTACGCTAGTACTGTATTGTTTTGTTAGTACAATCAAAATATACCTAATTTGAACATGAATAGCGTCATCGTCTGTATAGATTTATTTTTGTTGTTACGAACAGGTTTGTATTCTGTTAGAAACCAATACAAAGTAATTTAATCTTTCACAAACGTTTTAGTCTAAAAACGACGTTTCTTGGTAATAGTTCGTTCTACTTTGAGATCGCGTGCCACAACACCTCATACCGTTTAAGCTGAAGCCGGGCATAGAGTAAAATTAGGCGTCCTCCTGGAGTAAAATACTCCAGCGCCCTCCTGGATGTGTTTGTGACTCGATTACTCGCAGCCTACCGGAAAACACTACCAGCTCCAACAGAGTGGAGCTTTCCCTCCAGATTACCCGCTCTATTTTCGCGCCGTTATCACCGTCATGAGATCTCCCGCGGACGGATAGAGTGAAAGTGCTGGACTGCGAGGGCGGAGACCTGGGTGAAACAGACGGTTGTGATATTCCGGAGACCAACAGCTGAACAGCTGCGACGTTGCGACACCGCCTCCACCTCCACCTCCACGGCGGCGACCTTCCGTTATCTCCGGTCGTGACTGGACCGTGGACCCGCCCGGGGACCCCACTATCAGCTTCGACCTATCGGCTTCGTTAGTACTTGCTCGTTACGTTGTGAGGGCTTCACATCGTGTTTTCTGTCAGGGTGTCATGTTGTTTCCTTTGGGCTTACTAATGGAACTGTTGCGAAAAGTAACTTAGTTAATGCATATGAAGTAGCTTAAATCGTGTGCACTTTTGTAAGGGAACCCCTGAAATGAGGACTCTATAGGTTTGGGAGTATATTTTCATTGAAAATCATGCGAATATTATTTTAAATGTGATAGTGATAAACCGTTTCTTGAAAATTGTAGATTTAGGTATGTCTTCATTTAGCTAATTTCTACTGGAAACATTCATTATGTCGTAAGAGTACCGACGAACTTGTAACTTGGTTTTGTTCCTTGGCGGTAACATTAAAACCGTGGGTTACCGGGTTTATATAGTTAATTGGTCTGCTAATTACTCGATGCGAACGTGATTGAAGAGGGATGAGGACAGAGACAAGACAGGGAGAGGAGTTAAGACACAGACGGAATGTGAGACCCGCAGTCTGGGAGAGTGTGACTCTATTTGTGGATCGTCCTGTACCGTCTGCCAATCACCCGCTACTGCGCGTTCCCTGTTTGGTTGGCAACCCCGGTTGATGGTCAGACACAGACGGTATGTGAGACCCGCAGTCTGGGAGAGTGTGACTATTATTTGTGGATCGTCCTGTCCCGTCTGCCAATCACCCGCTACTGCGCGTCCCCTGTTTGGTTGGCAACCCCGGTTGATGGTCAGACAGACGGTATGTGAGACCCGCAGTCTGGGAGTGTGTGACTCTATTTGTGGATCATTCTGTACCGTCTGCCAATCACCCGCTACTGCGCGTCCCCTGTTTGGTTGGCAACCCCGGCTGATTGTCAGACACAGACGGTAAATGAGACCCGCAGTCTGGGAGAGTGTGACTATTTGTGGATCGCACTGTACTGTCTGCCAATCAACCACTACTGCGCGTCTCCTGTTTGGTTGGCAACCCCGGCTGATGTTCAGACACAGACGGTAAATGAGACCCGCAGTCTGGGAGAGTGTGACTATTATTTGTGGATCGTCCTGTCCCGTCTGCCAATCACCCGCTACTGCGCGTCCCCTGTTTGGTTGGCAACCCCGGTTGATGGTCAGACAGACGGTATGTGAGACCCGCAGTCTGGGAGTGTGTGACTCTATTTGTGGATCATTCTGTACCGTCTGCCAATCACCCGCTACTGCGCGTCCCCTGTTTGGTTGGCAACCCCGGCTGATTGTCAGACACAGACGGTAAATGAGACCCGCAGTCTGGGAGAGTGTGACTATTTGTGGATCGCACTGTACTGTCTGCCAATCAACCACTACTGCGCGTCTCCTGTTTGGTTGGCAACCCCGGCTGATGTTCAGACACAGACGGTAAATGAGACCCGCAGTCTGGGAGAGTGTGACTCTATTTGTGGATCGCACTGTACTGTCTGCCAATCAACCACTACTGCGCGTCTCCGGTTTGGTTGGCAACCCCGGCTGATGGTCAGACACAGGCGGTATGTGAGACCCGCAGTCTGGGAGAGTGTAACTCTATTTGTGGATCGCACTGTACTGTTTGCCACTCACACACTACTGCGCGTCTCCTGTTTGGTTGGCAACCCCGGCTGATGTTCAGACACAGACGGTATGTGAGACCCGCAGTCTGGGAGAGTGTGACTCTATTTGTAGATCGTCCTGTACCGTCTGCCAATCACACGCTACTGCGCGTTCCCTGTTTGGTTGGCAACCCCGGCTGATGTTCAGACACAGACGGTAAATGAGACCCGCAGTCTGGGAGGGTGTGACTCTATTTGTGGATCGCACTGTACTGTTTGCCACTCACACACTACTGCGCGTCTCCTGTTTGGTTGGAAACCCCGGTTGATGGTCAGACACAGACGGTATGTGAGACCCGCAGTCTGGGAGAGTGTGACTCTATTTGTGGATCGTCCTGTACCGTCTGTCAATCACCCGCTACTGCGCGTCTCTGTTTGGTTGGCAACCCCGGTTGATGGTCAGACACAGACGGTATGTGAGACCCGCAGTCTGGGAGAGTGTAACTCTGTGGATCGCACTGTACTGTCTGCCACTCACACACTACTGCGCGTCTCCTGTTTGGTTGGCAACCCCGGCTGATGGTCAGACACAGACGGTATGTGAGACCCGCAGTCTGGGAGAGTGTGACTATTTGTGGATCGTCCTGTACCGTCTGTCAATCACCCGCTACTGCGCGTCTCCTGTTTGGTTGGCAACCGCGGCTGATGGTCAGACACATACGGTATGTGAGACCCGCAGTCTGGGAGAGTGTGACTATTTGTTGGTCGCCATGTACCGTTTGCCAATCACCCGCTACTGCGCGTCTCTGTTTGGTTGGCAACCGCGGCTTATAGAACTGACACACAATATAGACCTCTTAAATATTCGTAACGACGGGATAACTCCTGGGACATACCATTTCTAGTTTTGAACAAGAGAAGGGAGCAGGCTAAGCATAAGAAGGGGTAACTCCGGAAATTAATAGATTTAAACGTAAAATTTAAAAATGTAATTTTAATGTGCGAAAAGCTTTAGTTACAACGTATTTTCAGGTGACAAAACGTTATCTGTGTCGGTTTTGTTCTATTATTTAACATAATCTGGAGCAGAATACGCCAAACGCTACTAACAAATCTTCTTTCAAACTCAGCCGAACTACATGTCCAACGACGAATCGCTGTGGATTGTATGATCCAGCAATTAGCCTTGTTCGGACAATTCCCTCGACCCAGTGTTCGATGTTCTCGCAGCCACGGCATTGACGGGGAGTTGGGGAGAACGGTTGGTCAACAAATGGGCCGCATCGGCGCCTGCACCGTCATCCGCCACAATAGAGCCTCTCTGCTGTCGGTAATTCGCCTCCACTAGACCGGTGCCCGGTGTCACTTCCAACATCAGATGAATCGGACAATTACAATCTCAGCGTTCGGATAAGGTGTTGTTTCTGTAATCGTTGACGGGACGACGGACGCGATGATTGCGAGCGAGGATGCTCGGTGATGGGATAATGAACGTGAGAGTATCGTGTGAAGAGTGAACCTTGGAGGTTATTAGAACGTTTGGAATGGTAAGAGGACGAGAACCAAAAGGATTATATACTATTTATTACTATCTTTAATCTAGTATTTACCAAGAGCGTTTTCCTCGCAATCAGCACAGAACAAAGATTTCTGATTAAATTTGTCCGGGAAAACTTGGCGCATAGTAGTCTAAATTATCTGCTGAATTTAGAGAATTTTACACTGATAACAAATTTACGGAATCGAAATCTTCAAAAATATTTCGGACAAGAGGTGCAACAAATTTCAACCTGCCTGCTCACAAGAAAAACATTATGAGGAATCAACATGTGCTGGGTAGAAATTGTTTAATATCCTTCCTCATACTTAGAAGAGTTTTATAGTTTTGGCTAATCTTTTGCAGTATTATCCAGAGAAGAGTTCTTAAATCGGAAGAATATTCAATATTGAAAAGCACACAGAATATCTTTTTTTTTTTTTTTTTTTTTTTTTTATGAATGAATGAATGAATTTATTCCAGAAAAACAAGAACAATAATAGTAACAAATACAAAATCGTACAGCACATATATATAATAAACAAAACACACACAAAAAAATATATATATATAAATAACATTATTACGTTTTTTGTTATTTTTTAATAAAAGAAAACTTTGAGCTAAGAGAAATTATAAAATAACCTTTATTGTTATAAACAAATGCATTTACGGTCTTAGGAATAAGCTGACATAGGCGCTAAGGCCTGTGCGTCTGCTCTGAGTTGTGTCCAAAAAGTAAAAATGACCAAATGATAATTGAAATGAAGTAAGGAAAAACAAAATATAGCAAAACAAAACAAAACAAAAAAGCTGGCAGCAGCTGAAAATGTCCATGCATGATGGCGAGGGGCAGAGGGTGGGGCCTGTGGAGGGGGGGGGGTGGGTAGATTGGTGGTGAAGTGGTGAAGGGCGGCAAGGGTCTTATTTATATACAACTTGCTGCTTTGTAACTTTCTATATTTTTGATAGTTTCGTTAGTGTATTTGACGCCATTTCAGGAATCGAGTATCTCAAAATAAATGTTCTCTTTTCATCTCTCACGCAGAACGATACAAATTCTAGAGACGTGTCAGAAGAATACCCCACTTTGATTATACAAGCCGCCGAGCTCCTCGAACTGGCAATAACAAGATTCATTGGTAACAGGAAGCTATTGGTTGGTCTCCCCCAGATCAGACCACCGACCAGAGGTTGGCTGCTCCAGGGAAGGAGAGGCTAGTGGCTAGTTAGCTCGGGACGCGGACACTTGTGTATTCCTCACGTCGCCCGACAGGCCGGCATACTAACGCGACTGTCAGCCTCATACATCATCAGCTTCTCAGTCCCAGGCCAGACCGGTCCACGACCCGATTGTCTTTCTTCAGACCCTAGTGTGCAAGAAACATGAGAAGAATCTCCACGAAATAACCACCATCCATTTACCTATCAACTTAAGAGGGGCCTCCAGTCACGTAACATTTAGCTATTCTTCCAGCTTCCCCCGTAAGTCCAGTGATAACATTCAACGCTCTCAACAGATTATCCGATCTCGATGAGTTAAAGGGCATAAAATACCATGCGAGGTCACTGAGGAAAATTGCAATATCAAACATAATAATCGTAGAATAACATTTACTAAATATTCAATATTTAGTATAAGTTCTACACTATCGTTTATTTTGTGAGCTTATCTTGAAGTGCAAGTTTTCCCGCGGATTAGTGGAGTATCTCGGAATCCTCGCGGTTTCTTCGACTGTCATTAGTCAAAGGATATTTATTGAAAGACCTTAGATAAGAGACGTATAATATATAGTAGTAAGTGTCGTACAAAGTTATTTAAAAGAACGATACACGTCCTCTTCGAGTTTGTGTTGCTTTTCTATTCTAAATTTCAAAATATCCCAGCACAGTCAAATTAAGTTGAATATTTTCAATCATCGAATAAGGATACTTCTTGAAAGGTGGAAGTTACTAAACAATTTCTATACCAATTACCGTTTGGCGAATCGATTCATCACGGGCAAGATTAATGGGTAATATCCGGCAGAGGAGCCTCCTCGATAATACGATTAACTAGCTAATTGAGCCACTACACTAATTAATTACATTAGTGCAGACTATGTACAGTAATAATAATCAACGACTCAATTACCTCAACTGAGCGAGGGGAATCAACCGTCTGTCTAGACCGTGTCGGTTCCATTTTGCGCGATAGTTCATACGGTAAAGTTACAGGTTAAGACAACAGCGGGTAGCCACCTTTATAGCGTTGGAACATTTTATTTATGTTAGCAGTAGTGACGTAATATGTTCTGTCATCAGTTTAATGATCTTTCCATCCGATTCGCGGATGAAGACGAATCCATTTATTTTGTCAACTTCTAACGCTTTATAAATAATGTTGATCAAAACAGAGTACAGTATTACGACAGTTTAGGTTTAAAACACTTTTCGTGTAAAAATGACTTAATCTATTAGTCATCACTAGGCTCTGTAGTTCTGATAAGATTACAGAGCCGTTTGTTTAGCCTACTGGAAGCCGTGCCTGTTATAGCAATGTCACATACCGTAACACACATTAGATGATATATTTTCTAGCGTTGTTATATTTTGAAGTGACCTGATACAATGTGTATACGGCAGCATTTGCAGTTGCAAAAGCATTTTCTGAGTAACTTAAACGTATTATACGCACATTCCCATTGTTGTAATTTCCATGTTATAAGAACAATTTACATTAATCCCATGGTTTAATTTTTTATAAGAAAACGAACATTTGTGACAGAGATTGCAAGTTGAATGAACGCACTCCGACTGCCAATTAGGACTTAAGATGTGAATTTTGTAGAGGCCAAGGTGGTTTGAGGTCCCAGGCATAACATTTGTTGTAATCTTTGGAATTTGTATCTGATACTTTATTAGACCTGTATAAAAACCTTCACCATTTCGTCTTAAAAATGCATACCAGTTAGAAACATTCAGGAGGTTCTTAAACGTCTCCTAAATAGTTCCTTCCCCACAAAAATGTAAGTTAAAAAAATCGGCCCTCGAAAAAATCGAACGACAGCCGAAACGGAAAACAAAGCGGGCCGATATTTATTGTGGTCGTTTGGTTTTCGGCGTTCGGCATCGGTTATGTTAACGAGACGGGTGACAATTAAGCCCCACATCGGAGCACAAGCGTCGTCGCGCCGCGCCGCGAAGGCATAAAATTAATGAAATTCTAGTTGGGTGGAACAAAAAGGCCGAGACTGGTGTCGGATGCGTTGGCTGCGAGGTATAAATCTCGGGAACCGGTTTGGCCGCGAGAGGATCATATCTGGCCATCTTGTAGTCAGACACCCTCGATATACCCCACACAAGCTGGCTACGCGGGGCATAGAGTATTACCCGTTACACATAGGTACACCATGGAATAATGCATGTGTGTCGTATCTGGCCATCTTGTAGTCAGACACCCTCGATATACCCCACACAAGCTGGCTACGCGGGGCATAGAGTATTACCCGTTACACATAGGTACACCATGGAATAATGCATGTGTGTCGTATCTGGCCATCTTGTAGTCAGACACCCTCGATATACCCCTCACAAGCTGACTACGCGGGGCATAGAGTATTACCCGTTACACATAGGTACACCATGGAATAATGCATGTGTGTCTATCTGGCCATCTTGTAGTCAGACATCCTCGATATACCCCACACAAGCTGACTACGCGGGGCATAGAGTATTACCCGTTACACATAGGTACACCATGGAATAATGCATGTGTGTCGTATCTGGCCATCTTGTAGTCAGACATCCTCGATATACCCCTCACAAGCTGACTACGCGGGGCATAGAGTATTACCCGTTACACATAGGTACACCATGGAATAATGCATGTGTGTCGCATCTGGCCATCTAGTAGTCAGACACCCTCGATACACATTGCATTACGGTGCGGCGTGTGTATCCTCAGGCGTAATTTGGGTGTGCAATTGAAAGCAACTGTATTTTTTTACTGAGCAAACCGAAAATAAATTGACGTGTGTTTTGTATACCCTAATTAACGTAACGTTTAATTGATTGGCTTCCGTACGGGATGACGGAAACAGCATTAGCGAGTCGAATACACGTCTGGGACGTCGGATCTGATACTTCCGGACACATGATGGGTGTTTATAACAGCTAGCTCGCCTCTCCTCTTCCCGCATCCCTCCCTTTTCCCCCGGCTTCGTTTGAACGTTTGTACTACACGTTCTGTTCCTTGATATTGGTATTGGAACCACCGTAACCCGGAGTACTGTAGTGCGTTGGAGTTGCATGAAATTTGTTAAAGGGAGGTTTCACAAAATCTATTTTGTTCGCATTTCGGCAGGCTCCAAGCATTGTTTTGCTCCAGGAGGCAGGCAGCGGTGCGGCGTAGCGGGAAATGTTACATAACCTGCAATTATGTAGTAAAGATAACAGCTCTCGTGACTTCTTATCAACGTGTTTGCACTCGCAGCGTTTCGGTTTGCAGCCCCTTGAAATGGCGCGTAAAAGTTTACGATTAGATCCTTTGGCACGAGTTTACTTGTGTCAAATCTCAGTTCATTGAAAACCTTGACGAAGTTTACACACTTTTTAAAGTTACCTTGTTATTGATTTGTAGAGAGTTTTAAGGACAGTGGTAACACTTAAATAATTTAATATATTTGTACAAATTTGTATAATTTTTGTGCCAAGAAACGGAAGACTATTGTAAGACAAAATTCTTGTTGTCGATGATGAATTTTTGAACGAATCACTGATTCGATCAATATACAGTAACAAGGGACGTACAGGATACCTCATCTTGACTCCATGCGACCATCAAGTGATACCAGTGTTAAAACTATAAGATTATAACTGTCGAATTACTGGATGTTCGAGATATTTAAAAAGTCTGTTTAATAGTTCAACACAGTACCACAGGATACAAATTATTCAGTATCAGAACAGATTGTTTTACGTATTTTAACACAGACATAATGAACATCGGTTTGTGACAGCTTCAGTTTAGCGTTATTCCATAAACTGTAAATCTGATAACCTTATTCAAGGCTCGAATCTGCCTTACATTATGTTTTTATTGGCCACCCCATTCTTGGGAATATCATCTCTCAAAGAGAGGGATATTCACAATTAAACCTCACCTCACGAACACACACGAAGCATATTCGTTTGGAGCTCGAGAGAGAGGTAGGACAGAAGCGATCCCGCCGATTGTTCGTGTGAGAGACATCGTCGTTATTGTCACAGTTTTTGAAAGGGATGGGTAGATTGTGGGGTATTACATTTTAAGTGTAAGATGAGGGGGTGGTTGAATGCCTCGTTTACGCTACAGGCTGCGGCTGGGCCATTGTCACTACCTCACTACCTGGACCGCGCCGCGCCGGCCTGTGAGCGGTGTTGCCAAGTCGTGCGTCTTCTCCCACCGGCGACGTTGCCAGTTCTACTGTTTTGCTTCCTGTTGTACAGTACTATATTTTTTGATGCGTTCCCGCGTTTTTTAATTGGACTAGACTATTGTAGTTTATGATTTTTTTCGTACATGAGCAATATTGGACAACGAAACCCGATATTTAATTTAGAATCGTTTAATGCTACAATGTTTTCTTTTTGTCTCTGCACGGTCATAAGTTTGATCAAAAGTTGGGATTGTTGGATTGTTGTTCTTTAGTATTTTACTATTTAAGATAAATTTGTTGCTATTTAATTAAGTTGTTATTATTATAACTTTGTTTGTTTCAGTTTTATTTACTAAACCTAATATTGTGTTTTTTTGTTCTAGGTAAGTGCTATTTTGGATCGCTTTTACTGACGATTGGAAGTTCGATATCTGTGAGTTACCTCAACAGTTCCACGAAGTGGAAATTAGTTTTGCTATATGGTCAGGATATATCACATTTTATGTCCTTTTTTAATCTTCTACACAGACCTATGAACTTGTATTTGGGCAGGAGTGTGGAAGCTTCTAGAGAAGACTGCATAACAACAATGGTCTATGTTTAATTGTCCATATGATTCCCCCTCACCCCCTCTCATACGTCACTGTTGCCATACGAATTTCGCAAACAATGATTCAGTTTGCTTGTTTTTTATGTTGTGTACGATAGGAATGGATTTCAAAACAGACGACAGATATACTTTACCATATGTGTTATAAGATCAGAGCGATTTGGCAATACTGTATTAACTTCCATCGGACTACTTTGGTGCTACTTATAGACAGTTTCCAGGTTGATCACAAAAAATGTTTAAGAACTCCGGGCTGAATTTATCCAGTACAATTCAAGTCAGAGATTACTTTAGGGAAATTTTGCAAAAATATGCTATTACTCCTTACGAAGCTGACCTCGTTCTTGTTCGAGCTGCAAAGTTTGCGGAATCGGGAGGCTGGGCGTCGCGACAGTTTACGACCACGGCCGGGTTGCTAGGAGCTAGGACCGACCTTGCTGCAATTAACTGATATGAATGAGAACCTGTCCCTCGCACCTACCCGCGCTCCGTTCTACGCACGCGCATACACAACACGCACGTCGGTCCGAACGGCAGTGTAGGTTTGGATCACAGCTGATTGAAAGTAAATTGTGATTCGTTAACCAGGTCGATTCATGTTTTCCTATGTTGTAACTCCCTAAATCAACCTAAAGGTTAATAGTTGATAACATCATAATCTCTCAACATGTGAAATTTGTGATGATATGAGTCCTAATTAATTAAACTTTTAGAAAACAATCCTTGTTTTTTCCCAGTAGCGGATTATAGTTTTGGTTTGAATTAATTACCTGATTTAAGAGGAATACATTTAAAATACAGTATTTTTATTCTCCTTAGAAATGCTTAAACAAAACATATTTACATAGGCCTATTTAAAAGTGCAGTAAATAATTTAAAAACAAGAATATGAGTGATATGAGTTGAAGAGATACATAATTTTGTTAGCCTATTAACTATTTTTTTTTAGTTTAATTTACACATTTAATTGCAGAATCCTTCTCTTGTATACTTTTTGTAATCTGTGGTTTTGTTCAGCCTTCTTGTTCACTTTCTGAGTGTTTTCCGAATAAATTAAATTGCAAGCCATCAATGTCTACATTTCCTCGTTTTTATCACAAATCACAAGACAACATCCAGTCGCAAAGTTACAAATCATTTATGAGTCTGAGTCTGAATGTAGGAGAGACGGTGTTTCACGTTCACTCGATGCGTCTTTGTGTTTGTCTGTCTGGCGTCTATACCGTAGTAGCAAATGTCATTGACGGCTGAAAATAACCTCACTTGACTCGCCCTGTGTCTGTTTCACCTTTGTCGCCGCTATCTCGATCTCTGTCTGTTCACATCCCGTCTTGGAGTTTTGCACGGTTTGAATACGAGCGGTCTTTTAATATCATCGTATGCCCAAGCTTTTGACGGGGACGAGTTTGAGGGGACTGCAGTCACGGACTTTTGGAATTTCTACCTCCTTCCTCCATAAGCGCAACGTTAACTTTCAAAACCCGCGCATTCTTAACGGGTACGATAACGTTGATTTTTTAGTTCATCTTAAAGAGCGATAAACATAGCAATTTCAATGAGCAAAATGTAGGTATCGCAAATAATAATTATTAGATAACATTCCAAAATATACAATATTTACAATTTTGTTGTGAACTATTTGTGGGATCGAAATTCTGCTCCCTGAATTCGCCGGGTAT
This sequence comes from Allygus modestus, assembly GCA_963675035.1. Classification (NCBI taxonomy): domain Eukaryota; kingdom Metazoa; phylum Arthropoda; class Insecta; order Hemiptera; family Cicadellidae; genus Allygus; species Allygus modestus. The sequence goes on from OY776112.1 coordinate 407,873,381, forward strand.
TTTTATGCTATTTAAAATGTGGCTGACTGGGGCCCCTCTAAAGAGCTAGGTTAAACGAAGACTCTTCATGCGTTTCGACGCGTAAAACTTCAGATTTTTGATGGCAGTGATATTGTCTAAAGTCTTTATAGGCGTATTCAATAAATTTGCTGAAAGTTGATTTTATTTTCTTTACGTAAAAAAACCTTGAAAAATCCTTTACCAGAATTTCATATGTTGTTTTCCGCTTTTATAGCAGCCAGCTACCAAATTCTCTTGGACAACCACAAGGAATAACCCGGTAATAATCTACATAAGTGATCTTTGTACCATGGGAGGCAACGCCATGATATTTCATTGTACTGGTACAATATAACCTGAAGAACCGATAGGGCCAGAGATAGCTTATTGTCCATAGAATAAGTAGTTGGAGTTCCAATTCGTCTCATTTTTATGATAATTTTTGTCATAAGATACCATGAGCCACCATAAAACACCAACTGGGCAATTTTGTTATTCGTCTAGTGGCGACAATTGAAAGCGAGTTACTTTTAGTGCTGATAATTTTTAGAAAACCTAGCCAGCCATACAAAAAGGTATCATCCGAATTTTCCAGTTACCACAACATGATCAGAACCTCTTTCTCGTGTTATCCTGATGAAAATGCAATGTAGTGTGGGGAAAACCATCGCCAAAAAAATACTCGTTCGGCCTACGGATATCGAGATGATCCGGCGAGATAAGCCGTATGGCCGGGGGCGCGGCGGAGAAGCCAGTTTTTGTAGCCCCACAAATCAAAAAAGCCCAGCCCCTGCCCACGCTCCCTCATGCATAGTTATTGTGGCGGGACTGCGCCTACAAATTGCCTTCGGACCCGAAATTGATCGGAGGCCTTGCGCTGCTGCTGGACTTGGTCTGGGGTCGCGATAGACGGTATTGGTCGCAGTTCTGGTAGTGGGCGGGTCACCTTGCGTGGTGTTTTGGTCGGTCAAACTATATCATGATGGTGGGGGCGTGACCAAGGTGAAGTTTGTGGACGAGATGATTTCATCGTAGCCTACGTTTTCAAGTATAGTATTACCATTGACTAAATAGTCAATGTTATTACTTAACTGGTAGTGAGTATTTGTGATTTTGTACACAGGAGATCAGGAGATCCTCGTTGGTAATAGAGAGAACCGGAGAAGTAGAGAGAACCAAATAACACTAACATAAATTCAGTATTTTTACGGGAGTTGGGGAACAAAATGATCGTGTTTGTGATTATTCTGACCTTTCACTACTTTAAAATATGCTCTCCAAATTATTGGGGGGGGGGCAAATAAATAAGAGAGATTAATAAAGGTTGAACCAAACACATCGAATAATTCGTTATGACCCCTTTTAAATGAGGTTTAGATTGAAAAAGGTTGAACCTGTTTTTTACATTTACACTTTTAATAAACTAAAATTTAACACGCAGTTAAAATAATTTTCATATTGAATCGAATCAAAAACCACTGAATATAAACTGTGGTGTATTGATATTCGTATAGCCCTTAAGATTTATCGTTTACTATAATTTCACCACCGCCAATAATCAAAAATGTTTACAGAATTTAAACCGAACACGTAAAATAATCTGAGGACATAGTGCGAACTAATGTTGATTTGCTAGGAATTTCTCTTCCGCGTGCCGAGGATGCCGAGCGACTGAGCGAGTGGAGAAATCACGGTTCAATTGCAGCAGTCGCGGGAAATTACGGGTTAGAGCGCGGGTAATTGGCAGCCCTGCCGTGAGTGTCAAGGTCGCCGCTCCAGCTGGACGCGCTCTTTCTTCTCCTTCCTTCCTTCCTCTAGCTGCTGCTTCTGCTTCGTCAGCTTATCTAATACGCGGTTCCAATTCTCACTTACTGGTCGCTGCATCTTGTTTGAGTTCTTGTGATAAATAAGCAACATTTATTAATTAGCGTAGTCTTTAGGAAGACATAAAGTCGCCTGAGTACAATCATTGCATTGGAAAGTTTCCCCAAGCACCGTACTTTCAAAATTACTACATAACTCCCATGCTGAACCCCTTCAGTGTCTTATTACAAGAAACATTTATTACGATACGTTATTAGGGTACGTTTAGACAAGGGAAAATTGTTTCGTAGTCGCAACATGTATGCAATTTGCCAATGTAGCCACTTGAGTCACTTCACTGTGTAACACGCCGACACAATTAAGGCGCATATGAATGAATGGCCTACACCTATTTATGTAGATGTAAAACCACTAACAAAATAATAGCGCATACAAGTAAGTCGCAAAATGCATCCCTGAAGTTACAGGGCGGCTTAAGTGTGCCTCAAATAGATTACAGACGAACTCCTGAACCTATAATGATGAAACAAAAATATTTCCCATTAATTTAACCACAAGGAATAGCGTAAAATTATTTTTAAGTTGTCCCTTGGGATTATTTTAATTGGGAATACGTTTGTTTAATCCTTGTAGTCAATTTGTTCATCTGTAATCAGTTACACCTTACGTGATACACCCGTTTATAAAAAATTGCTAAAGCTAAAATGCACATATGTTTCTTATATTCTATCAAATGTTGTATACAATATTGCGGAAGTTATTGTGCAACTAAGAGACAAAATCGGTAACTTTAATTGCTGCGGATATTGTTTACAGGCCTACTTGTTCTCACAGCCTAACTTTAGCGACAAAGTTTCCCAAACGTACCTTCACATCTCAGCCCCTGTCACAGTCCCCCAGCCTCTAACGCCGGCCAGATCCTCGACGCTGATTGGCTGTTATTCTATGGTAATGGCGGACATTGTGTGCTAATATAAATGGAAATGTCGCCCTTATCCCGTGTTTTGATGCATTCCCCCTCTTTTCTCCTGTCCCTTATATCAATCTCGCTGTACTTGTCTCCTGGCTTCCCCGCTTAGTTCTCTTGTGTTTTTTGTCTCATTCGTTTCTTTGTCGGCCAGTGTACGTGTCTGCAATGTCAAAATAAAGTAGACATGTTTTAATTTTTTTTCGGGACATTTAGATGTGGTTTAGTGGATTTACAACTTCTTTCTGTAATAAGTTCTCAGTTTATTAATTTGTTTAAGCATGATAGTAGTGGTAAACTAGCAAAGAGGGGGCGTAATCGGCACTTTTCCCCATGTTATTCTTATGGGGATCAGAATAATAGTTTTTGGACCGACACCCGATCCCACCCTATAGGCTACTAGTATCCGACCCATGCCCATATTAAATACATTTTTCCCAAAACGCCCGCCCCATATTCAAAAAATACATTTTCAAAATCAGGCAACAAGTTTTTAATATTGCTTAAATTACATGTTACATAGTCAAAAGTATCATAATCAACAATAATCGATCTCAACATGTCCTTATTACACCACCATTACTTTAATGTAAGTAGTGGCATACTAGCAAAGGGGGTGTAATCGGTACTTGTTTCCCGTGTTATTCTTATAGGGATCAGTTTTTGCACACTTGCCCGATCCTACTCTAAACAACTTTCCTTTTTGGCCTATACTAGTACCCGACCCCTGCCTATATTAAATACATTTTCTCAATCCCCATCCATCCTCTATATTTTTTAAAATTAATTTTCAAAATCAGGCTAAAAAGCTAACTTTAGTGTTTATGGTCCGATTTGTCTGCAATTCGGATATGTTATTGTCCTAAGCTAGTGCATTAATAAATTACACCTACTTTCCCCAAATTAACTATTACGGTCAAATTAAAAAAAATTGTAAAAATACTATAGTGCCAATTGCCAACTTCTTTATTTACTGTCCGATTTGACTGATTTTTGGATATGTTATAGCCTTAAACTATTATATGTATAATTACCATATCTAGGTCCAAATTTATAAAGTTTGTATAGTTTATATATATAATCCATAAAAAATTCAATTTCGTGTTTATGGTCCGATTTGACTGATTTTTGAATATGTTATTATCCTATAAGCTAATGCATAAAAAAATTCCCCCTGCATTTCCCAAATTCAATACTACAGTCAAATTAAAAAAAATATTTTGAAAAATATACTACCAATTGCCAACTCCTTTATTTATTGTCCGATTTGATTTATTTTTGGATATGTTATAGCCCCCAACTATTATATCTAAAATTACCATATATTATTTCCACTAACCCTATAATACAGTCGATATGTTTTTTGTTTTGCCACAATCAACCTAAAAACTAACTTTGGTATTTGTGGTCCGATTTGTTTGCAACTTAAATATATTACTGGCTTAGTACATAAGTAAATACAACCTATAATTTCGAAATTTAATTTAAACTATATTTTGTAAATTACTGCCAATTGCCAACTCCTTTATTTACTTTTCGACTTGTTATAGCTCCTTATATCTAAAATTACCGTATATTATTTTCCCTGAATGCAGTTTTGTTGTAATCAAACTTTGGATTTTTCTGCAATATGTTACTGTCCTAGTCCATTGCATGAGTAAATACCCCATTTCCAAATTCAGTATTACGGTTGGATTACAAAAAATAATAAATGCAAGCTTATTTACCATCCGGCTGTTATAATTGTCATATTTCAATACTTCGTATTGTTATTGTTGTGGGCCTCAATTTGGGGCCCTCTCAACTACTTCTCATTGTAATAATGTAATAAGTAATATATATCCACAAAATGTTTATAGACAGAACTGTCTACATTTTGGATATGTTTTAAGCTAATGCATAAGTAAACACCACCTATAATTTCCAATATTTTGCAAATTAGACTTCTTTACCAACTGGATATGTTGTTGCATATTCCCAATTCTTAAATTATAGCACCAAATATCGTTACGATAGCAAAAAGTTTTTAAACCCAAAACAACTACACACAAAACACCAACCTTTCTTTGTGCTTGTTTGGAGTAGTGTTTATTTTATCCAACTTAATTTTAATTTTGTATTTAATATCTAACTTCCCACATTCTAGCTCCCTTTCCAGCCAATGGTTGGAGATATAAAGGTTACGAATATTTTCGAATTTTACAATAACCTTTTTCTACCTCTATGTTGGACTTGTTTAATAGCACTTATTAATAATCCCGCACCATCTTCCAAATCCTCCAGTCTACTACATTCTTTAAATTTAATATTACCTTTAATATATTGCATTGACATCATTTATGTCTTCCCGTCCAACATCATCCCACACATTGTTATGGAAACTTAGGTTTTCTATTTTTGGAAAGGAATTACCATAAAATGTTGCGGTTCCGTTAGTGTTAAAGCTTGCAAGTGGCTCGTTGGTAGGTAGGTAAATAATGTCCAAATCGTCATTGTATGGCAACACGCTATAACCTTCCCTACTCTTATTTAACTCTATAAACACAGTTTTACAGACACCTTTAACATAGTATACACCCCTCTGTCCATCCTTTTCTGCCAACACCCCCACAAACTTGTATTTATTGTTTACTACAAACGCATACACTACTTAATGTCCATAATGCTCTAGATCCTCCCAACGTCGCAGGAAGTAATCTTTTAATTTATCCTCTCTTTCCCTTTATCCTCTCTTGTTCTTTAGCCAACTGTGCTTTGTATTCCTCTTCAACTGCAACAGTATTTTCCACATATTCCAATTTACGCTTTTTACTGTCGATGTCTTCTAATTCCAATTTCCTCTTTTTGGAACACCTCTCTAAGAAAGGCTTGGAAAGTGGCTCTATTTCTTTAATAGTGTATAGTGTAACAGTTTATGGTCCGGCTTCTTAAAATGTAGGGAGTAAGGTTAGGACTTTCCACTAAGCCTAATTCTTCTAAATTGATGTGTTTAGGTATAGTGGAGAAAGGTGTATTTGATTTTGTAAAATATGTGCCCCCAGATTTATAACGGGATTGCACCGTTAATTTATAATATGTTAATTATATTGAGACTATAGACTTATTTAGTCGAATTTGGAATTAAACTAATAGTTTATATGGGTATTCCATCATTTTATAACATATTTGCACACATATGGGACGAACTGTCTAGGTGTCCACTCACATGTTATACTTACCATTCGCCTATGTCTATGATTATATACAATATCCATATATTTACTCTACAACTCCGACAATAACATATCCGAATTGCAGACAAATCGGACCATAAACACTAAATTTAGCTTTTTAGCCTGATTTTGAAAATTAATTTTAAAAAATATAGAGGATGGATGGGGATTGGGAAAATGTATTTTAATATAGGCAGGGGTCGGGTACTAGTATAGGCCAAAAAGGAAATTTGTTTAGGGTAGGATCGGGCAAGTGTGCAAAAACTGATCCCCATAAGAATAACACGGGAAACAAGTGCCGATTACACCCCCCTTTGCTACTTTGCCACTACTGTACTTACATTAAAGTAATGGTGGTGTAATAAGGACATGTTGAGATCGATTATTGTTGATTATGATGTTGACTATGTAACATTTAGTTCAAGCAATATTAAAAACTTGTTGCCTGATTTTGAAAATGTATTTTTTAATATGGAGCGAGCGTTTTGGGAAAAATTGATTTAATATGGGCATGGGTCGGATACTAGTCTAGGGTAGGATCGGATGTCGGTCCAAAAACTGAACCCCATAAGAATAACATGGGAAAAAAGTGCCGATTACGCCCCCTCTTTGCTTGTTTACCACTACTCATGGTCCTCTTTTTAATCAAGTAATCCATTGATAACAATTTCTCTGGCATGATATATCCAACGAAGTTTAATTGTAAAGTTCACATTTTAAGTCGAATACCGGATTGTGAAGGATCGGTGTGTAGGATTATTCGGCGGGATTTCTCCAAATACCCACCCCAGGCCTCGTAGCGTGACGTTCCCTCCAAATACCCACCCCAGGCCTCGTAGCGTGACGTTCCCTCCAAATTCGCACCCCCGGGCCTCGAGCATGACGTCCGCTCCAAATACGCACCCCGGGCCTCGTAGCATGACGTTCCCTCCAAATACGCACCCCGGGCCTCATAGCGTGATGTTCCCTCCAAATACGCACCCCGGGCCTCATAGCGTGATGTTTCCTCCAAATACGCACCCCGGGCCTCGTAGCGTGACGTTCCCTTTAATTACGCACCCCCGGGCCTCGTAGCGTGACGTTCCCTCCAAATACGCACCCCGGGCCTCATAGCGTGATGTTCCCTCCAAATACGCACCCCCGGGCCTCGTAGCGTGACGTTCCCTCCAAATACGCACCCCGGGCCTCGTAGCGTGACGTTCCCTCCAAATACGCACCCCGGACCTCGTAGCGTGACGTTCCCTCCAAATACGCATCCCGGGCCTTGTAGCGTGATGTTCCCTTCAAATACGCACCCCAGGCCTCGTAAAATGTTATAAAGATAATGCCCTCCTCCTTCCTTCGCGGAAGAGGACATTAAAATTCATAGGATGTAAAAATTAACAAATTCGGCCATTTATATTTAAATCCGCGTCCTCGACGTCGTTATGGTTTTCCGCCTAACACAAAGATAAAGAAATTAGCATTTCTGTTGCTTCCAGTGTCTAATACTACAAGGCATTAGACTTTGCCGTTATTTAGTTTAGGTACTTAAAAGTCGCTCTGTTGCTAATTATTTACGCGAACTAGGGCTATTACACGACGCTTGATGCGGGGCGTGCAAAATTATGCAATGTTTTAATGCGGTGAAATATTCCACCACTAGTTTTATATGCGACGATTTTTGCATTGACGAGCCGGTGTTGTCTTATTGCATAAGTTGCGAGATATCTTCCTAAACCCAAATAATGTTATTACATGCAGTAAATTAACGTACTTACTCAAACAACCTCCTCCATCACACCCTTAAAATATATCTTAATGGTTAAATAAAACATCGGGGTTTATCAATTAATAAAATGTATGAATTAGTTGCTCGACAGCATATGTGAAGAAAATAACAAAAGTTCTCGACATTTGCAGGATAGACAACTTTTACCAGCGAAAAGTTAATCTCAATGAATATATTTACAACAACAAATATAAAGATACCCCCGTCGCAGCAAACCTGCGTACTCAGCGAATTTCCAATGAATGTCTTAATAAGATATTAAACCACTTACCAGGATTCATAAGAAATATGTTCACAAATAAGCGATATTTAAAATATGAATTATTCTCCATAAGAATAACATTGGGGATGAGTACGCAGGTTTGCTGCCTCAAGGAACAAAAAATAATGGGTATTTATGCAAATATCAATAAAACTCACCTAAATGAAGTCACATACCAAGTTGCATTCATATACATTCATAAATAAGGTAAATATAACATTTTAATTACTCTCCATAAGAATAACATGGGTACCGAGTAGGCCTACCTAGGTTTGCTGCTACAGGAACCATAGGCGAAAGTTTTTTTTGTGCAAACAAAAATAAATCACAGCCAGATGAATCCATATACCAAATTTTGTCAGTTTATGTTCATAAATAAGCGAGATATACAATTTTTCTTTTTCTCCATAAGAATAACATTGGACAACGTACTGTGTTTAGCACTTTCAATATCTCGGTAACCAATTGACCTAGAGCAATGATCAAAATACCAAATTGTTTGTTTTTTTTAAGTTAAATTCAATGGAACAAATTAAAATTTGAATTAAATAAAAATTACATGTGAAAACCCCATAAAACACATTTTTGGGGTACAAAACCCCCCAAAAACCCCCCTTCGGATGGTGCGATTCATCTGGTTTTCGAACTCGTTCAAATAAATGGTACTTTACACATTTGCACAAAATTTCATTAAGATTGGACCCTTTTTACGAGAGTTATCGTGCTTACGGACATATATATATATATATATATATATAAATTTGAACGAATGTTGTTTTTGGCATCTGGGGACCTCAAAATGAAAAGTTATCATGGTCTCGGGCTTAAGTCTTACCATGAGACCTACGGTAATAGCTTCTTCCCTATAGGGGAAATTCGCTAAAAAAGAATCATTTTAAAATTCATTGGTGGTGTTAATTAACACGTAATATTTACTTTATGTCGTTAAATTTACAAACATCCTCTCTCTATTATTTCACATTCTATGGATGGAATGGATTTATTTGCAGCTAATATGGTTTGCATCTTATAATTTTATGATGTTTTCAAAACAAACATAAAATGTTTGGGTCGGCTGCTAGACTTTTTTTAATTAAAATTAAAAGTTGATTTGTAAATTTTGGCTTCGACATTCCATTCTGCTTAAAATAGACTTTCCTTCAAAAAGAAAGATTAACTTCAGTAAAGTTTTTAACTCAGAATCATTGGATACTAAACATGGTTTTTTAAATATATAAGATTCCGATAATCATGGGGCCACCAGTGCCAAACGGCGTTAAACGGGCCCTTTTACTATGAGACGCAAGTGGCCAGAGCCCGTGCGGGCCGCTGCGCGTGTGAGCGGCGCAAAAACAACAATTAGCCAGGGGACCGCGTCTTTCGCGCCCGGGGCGCGGGAATGCGGGGCGCCGAAGCCGCTTAACCTAACAAATGCGAACGCGAAACATCCCAAAGCGGTACGAATAAAATGAAAACGAAATGAAGACCGGAGACGGCATTCCGAAACCGGTCCGGGGCGCCAGGCGGACGAACACACACAGATGTACGTACTCACACTGGAGCGGCGGCGGCATCATTAGGGTACAGGGGTACGGATAATTTATATAGCTCGTAAGTCATGTGCGAGCGAACATTCGCTTCGGCAATGCGCTGTGCGGCACCTTCGTCTCACTGTTGTGACGTGGTACCGAACCAGGATTGCCTTCATGTTTTATCTGGGCGGAAAGAGTTATCGTACTTATTTTCATAAATTAATTCATGACCGCACTGATTAATTTAATTGTTTTTTAAGATAACCAACTATATGGGTTTGATACCAGTTGCACCGGCATGAGTCGCGAGTGGGACACATTTGCGCTGCGTTTCGTGGGGAAATGACGCAAAACTTGTACGAGTTCATAACATAATCCTGGCTAATTCAAAACGTCGCATCGTCTGCGTTGTAAACAATAAAACGTTGAAGGACAAAGTCCTGAGGGAATTTTTACTCATGTATGAATCCTAACGGACATTTTGATATACAATATGTACACTGAAAAACCCAAAAGTCTTAACTGAGAAAAAGGTTGATATTTACTGAGTTGTAGGGTCAATATAGCCCCGACCGAGTTGGTTGGTTACCAGTAACCTTGTGAAATGGGTCGGTTATTATGGGTTAGTAATGACCGACTAAGTAGGTAAAATCATTGACCAAGTACTGTAGGTCATAAATGACCGAGTAGATTTTTAGTTGATTTAACTGATCAAGTTGGTTGTTTTAACCTAGCAGCTAGGTTACTTTTTAACTAATCGTCTGGTTTACTTTAACTGAGCTAACGGGTTACTCTAACCAAGTTAATGGTTACTCCAACCGAGCAGCAGGGTCACTTTAACCCAGCAAGTAGGTCATTTTAACTGAGCAGCTGGGTTAAACGTTAGAACCCCTCACGCCTTGTGGTTTTAACTTTACCATATTCGACTTCGATGATCATGGAGATATGTGGAATCGTCTGACCAACTGGGACCTTGGCTTATATATTTCATAATTTTTATTTACGTTGATAAAGACTTTCTTAATTGTGGTGTCTCAGGTTAGGAATTCAACATTTTACGTTAGTCTGCTGATTATGGTTTCAATCTGGTTTCATCAATCCAACTCAATTGACAGTTTAGCTAAAAAACTGTTTTTAAAACAAATATTAATGAGGTTTTTAAGAATGCCCCTAAAGTGGGATATTGTATGACCTATCTTAGCCCTAAAGGGAAATTCGCCTACCTACCTAACCTAACCTAAGATAAAACATTCTTAACAACTTAATTGATGTTTATTTTAATAACTGCATTTTAGTTAATTTTTAAATAGAGCTGAATTAATAAATCTAAACTGAAACCATATTCAGTAGACCGACATTAAACGTTGAATTCCTAACCTGAAACAACAGAATTATGGCCATCAAATGATGAAACATATGAGCCCAGACCCCAGTTGGTCAGAAGGTTCCTCTCGTGTATTCTACGACGCACTCGCCGCTCACTTTTGTTCTGATCAGATCTCTATGCAGAGAAACAGTTGTTGCCAACATCACAAAGTTAGATCAAACTAATTTAACCATGATAAGACGGTTATGAACGACCCAGGCTAGTTTCCACCGATGTGTTAGTTAAATTCTCACCGAGTACAGGGTCAAATATTAAAAATCCATGGGTTATTGTCAACTACTTCTACTCAGTACAAATTAACCGAGAGGAAACTAGGTTGGTGTTTATCATGCTGTAAGGTTATGTTTAACCGGCATTAGTAGGTCAAATAAACAATAAGTTAGCAGTAACAAACCACTCGGTAACAAATAACCGTATATACTTTGACTAACTTAAGTTAGTTACTAATGACCGTGCGGCACTGGTTGCTAGTAAGCAACAATAGGTTACTGACCCAATAGATTTCAACCCAGACTCGGTTATACTTGAGTTTTTCCGTGTAAGGATTTTGACACGATATCACCCTCAATTTCGTACGATGCATTTCCCATTTGATTCAAGCATTCCAAAATCAACTCTTTTAATGTAAGAAATGCTATTCAACGGATCTTACGTACTGGAAATAAAAATCTGAGGGGATTTAAACCCTTCGCGTGAGACTCAAGACATAATAAATTTATTCTTTGCATATTTTCTCCCGGACGAAGGAAAAGTAAATATATTAAAGATGGTACAGTTCATATAGTGAACATATTTGATTATATTTATTCATTCTTCATTACTGGAAGCTGATGTAGATGTTATTCCAGTGTAGAATTGTAAAATCTATAATAAATACCGTACAACTTAGAAAATTGAAGAAGTGAACACAATCTCCATCAAAGTCGAAACAATCTATGAACATTTCAGGGCTGGTTCAGTCTCTGACTAGCTTTTTCTTTGTTTTATTTGTCACTAGTTTCATTTTATTTCCTGTTATTTGTGTATTTATCGTGAACAGAAATGTCAAATAATGATGTTTTATCGTGATAACGCATTTTTCGGTAAACTTCCATTCAGCGCATCCCTTCACATGATATTTAAAAAAAATTGTGTTTAGTGTAAAATTGTAAAGTAAGCAATTTTTCATTCATTAGTTTTATTTTGGAACATTACTACGTTAAGTCAGTTAGTCCACGTTGTAAAATAATAAATATTATAAATTAATTTTAAAATAAAATAAATATTGTTAGCTCTCACGATCCAAATATCAAAATCGTAACACAATTGTAACACTGCACCTTCACTTTGGAAAATGAAATTAAATTTATCGTACGGAAAGTGAAAATTGCTTTTATCGGACAGAATATGAATATGGAATTGGGGTTGTTGAGGATTCGAATATTATTCTGTAAGATACAAATTAACATCACAAACCTAACGTCGCAATGGCGCCGCGCCGGTTCTATCAAACTCCCGGTTTCGGTAGTTTTGTTACTTCATTTTAATCAACCCAAGCAACAGAGAGGCTATTTATTGCACCCACAAGTTAGCGTTGTGCTCCTATCTCTGTCATTACACTATCTCTATGGATATAATTTGCTCTACGACACATTCAATCTGTTTTTTCACAAATCCATTGGCAAACTATTAACCACATCGAAGACATAACCATCGCGCTATCTGTTTGATTGATTGAAAGGGCTTATTATGCATATTTGACTGCCGTTTTGTATCGGTCTTGAGCTATAGAAGTGTTATCGTGTAATTCCTCTAGTTTATGGGCGTAATTCCACGTGGATGCTCTTTGCTTGGAATGTCGATATCTGTTGTTTATTTTGGAGATGTTTATCGTCTTGTTTTCTTCATTCGTGATAAATAGTGTTTGCTAGCAAACATTACCAACATTTATTTAAAACTCGCTAATCCTGAAATATATGTAATCAAATGGGTCATTTGGCTGTCCCAAACTTGACGGGGTTAATGGATCAAAACCCAATCATAGCATATCAAAATGTTCGTTACGATACCTAAATGTGTCTAAATTCAGAAAATATGTTAAAATCCTTTAGGGCTTCGCCCCTTCAAATTAATGTATTAATGTGTTTCAGACGATCATTTGATTTGTCCGGTACTGGTTTAATATATTTAAATTTACCTCGTGTATAACTGGGACTATCAGGTATTAGTAATCATTAAAATATATTCAATTATTTCAATCTCTGGAAAAAAGAGCTTGAATCAGTGGAATAAAAGTAACCAAAATTGAAACATAATCATTTTGTTTTGTAATCATAATCTATTCTTGCGAAGGAATTTGATAAAGTATGAACAAATACATCAACAAATACAAGTTTATTAATTTTCAAATCATACCTAGTTTGATTTACTTTGCTTACGCGAGCTGATATTTTCCTCGCCAAAACATGGCGGCGAGCTGCCCGCAATTTTGTTGATTAGTGTAGTTTCCAGTATTATCATTAAACCTTGAACACAACAAAACAGGAATAGCCGATGTTTAGAGCACAAGTTAAATTTCAAATCTGCAGGAATAAAGTTCAATATAAATTTGAAGGGTTTTATTCGAACTGGGGCATTCCATAAGACAAAATATATGCTAGAATTCTGGTGACTGAATTCACTCGTTATTTCTTATCTTAAAGAAGAAAACAAATTTACGCGATTCCTTCTGAATGTGTAAAGAATAATGGAACAATATAGACTCGTGACTAACGGAACAGATTTAGTCCGTGCTATAAGTGGTGTTGAAGTAATCAACTGGTTGAATAAAATACCTCTGTACCATTAACATCAAGAATGCCTCGCTTCTATTGTGCTAATTGTAGGCATTGTACCGGTACTATATTATTGTACCAGTAGGCTTTGTCACACAGACACATCAGAACTCACGCTTTCTGTTTCCCATAGAAGCGTCAATCAGAAGTGTTGTGCGGTAACCTTCAACAAAAGCGACGTATTATGTTGTAATACCTGATCTTTTGCAATATCGGTTTCAGAGTCCAGAGTTGTATTGCCGCGTAACGGTTTAAATTGTTAAAGTCACTTTAGACGCGTCATTAAATGTTTCATTGGAAAAAGATGGGACAGCTAACTCACCTGAAGCAACTGGTTCAGCGATGAGCACAGCAACAAGAAGAAAATATTTACAAACATTTAAATAATATACCGCCGTCTCAATTGGACACTTTTAAAGAAATTGTTAACCTCTCAGTGCCTCTCTATTCTTCGTCTGAAGAAGTCTCCAATGTAGACGAAATATGTTTTAGTGTGTTTGTAAATATCGTCTTGTTGCTGTCCTCATCTTAAGTTAAGTTAGCCCACCGTTTTGTAACGAAACTCAAAAGCCAAGGGCTTTTCCTTTGTAAACCTAACTTCTATGAAATGTTTGTAATCGTAGTTGATTCTGCAGGAGATAAAACTGCTTTCTAAGGTTGATTAAAAACTGGAGGATATTGATAGAATCGTTCTATTTTATCTGTATAATTGACTCACAATCCTAACGGTAGAATCAAGAATCGAGAATACTTTATTGTCATACGACTGTATATGTACAACATTGAGATTCTTTCGTCGTACTTTAAACTGATTGGTCTGCCTGACTAGTGAGTTCTGTCAAATCGCTCTTACAGCTTCAATGTTGTTTCGCCAATGTTCTTTCCTATAATCTCCGTTTGGTACCTCGAATTGATTCATAGATTTCCATAGCTACAGTCATTAGCGTCTACTACCGATGTAGCCTTTCAAGTTGGACTACCAAGTGACGGAATCCTATATTCCATATTAATCCTCCAGACAACTTAAGAGGAGGGTCCAATTACGCGTAAATTTCATTTTCTAACTGATTCTCCCATAAGCCCGATGTTTACTTTCAAAGCCCTCCCTCAATTTGTTGTTTCAAAATATTCAATATGTAAGATTTTTGATGGGTGAACCATTTGTGATATCGAAATAACTCTACTCACTGAAATCTCCAGTTATTTGTTTTTTTTCTCATTGAAATGAACCATAAATCATCTATTTCGGATAAGCCGTTGATGATGTAATGATGATATGCTTTGAAAGCTAACATTTACCTTATGGTTTAAACGCGAGTTATTGCGTGACTGAAACGCCCTCTTCAGGGCGAATATATATCTTAACATTTTTATTATGACTTGGATCTTTGGTTCTTCCTCTGGTTCACTGTCAACCTAAATGTAGTTTTCGATATACAACAAGAGTTACGCATGAAATCCCCATTCCGACAAACCTCTTTTAGTGCGTTTTCCAGTCGGAGCCTCCCAATCGGAAATTGCTCCGTGAAGTGTCGGTCGGGCCGAGTTCCCAGCGTACCGTGGCCGTATTCCGTGTTATCCGTGTCTTTGTACAGTGACAGCTGCTATCACAGCAGCTTTCCAGAAACCAGAAAGGAATTCAATATCACGCGTGTCGCCGGACAAGCGGCGTGTCTAACGCGATCTGCCCGTGAACGCGTTTTTCTCCGGCCCGACAAAAATCCTGAGTCCGTTGCTCCTCTGGACTCTGGAGTCGTGACCGGGACGTCGTGAAAGGAGATTATATCATGACATTTTTTAAACCTCCAATTCAGTAGGGCGTGACACTAAAAACTGGGATGTTTTTATTTTATCCATTGTCAATCTTGATATCCTTCTTTTACTTACATCGTGACGGTTTGATCCCAGCTTATTTTTAGTGAAAGCATCCATTTTTGTTATAATTTACCATTGAATCTAAAACTAGTGTTGTTTTGATCTCTTCCTCACACGTATTATATATCTCTTCCTTTCAAACGTGCAATTTGAAGGGTTTTAGTTTATCTGAAGATGACATAATAATTAATCCACTTTGTTACTTACATCCTCTTGAGTTGAGTACTTAATCTAATTAACTCTCTTTAATTGATAAACTTTATTTACTGAAATTCATACTACATCTGCTATCTTTTATCTGTTAATTTCAAGTTTAGTTGTTATAAGCGTCGCTTTTTGAACTATCAAAAACTATTTGGGATTAACTTTTAGGTCATTTATTTGCTTCCACTACCTCTGCAAACCGAAATCACATTGATACATCTAACATCGATAATTAGAAAAAAACTCAAACGCTTCACGTTCTTCATTCTTCACAAGATTCGATTTACCTAGGTTCTGGTTTTACTGCAATACACAAGTACCCATTAACAAAATCTTGCAATGCAAAGTACGACTGCTGAACAAGTACTGATGCTCGGTTGTATCTGTTATCGTAATCGTCTCAATGAGAGATGATAGTATAGGAGATTTCCGGTGACCTTGCTGTGCGTCAGGCCGCCAGTCGTAGTTGTCCTTGTCCAACCCAGCTGATCAAACTTATCATCTTACTGTTTCTGTCGCTCCCATGTTGGAACAGACGATCATCTCTCTCACACGTGGCACGAGCGAAAACGCAGCTTTTCCTAACGAGGGTTCTCCAATTTGTACTCGGAAATAACAACTCTGAACTTCTTGATCGCATGTTCGGATGTAATTTCTCTTCGAAGAGTTTTTAGCGGGTGATTCGAAAAATAAATAACATAACGGAAATTCAACTAGATTAAAAGCGAAGTGCGAAGTAATTGTCTGATAAATACGATATGCGAATAACTTCCTTGTCATACTTATGCTTTGCATGTTCACAACTCGCCTATTCATTAATTGTCATGTTTGGTCACTGTAGTGGAATGTATCAATCGATTTTAAATTGGTCGATTCTTTCTAGTAATTTGCACTTTTTCTGCGGTTTGTCACTCCACTTATCAGTCAGTTAACTCAGCATGTAATGTTTTAATTTCACTTTTAATTTTCGATAGCAGCAGTAGTCTTAAGTATATTATCTCGATTCTTGTAATTTTATGTACTCACTTGTTTATATTATTCAAAAAATACTAGTGCTAAGAATTTATAGCTCTTGCACATAAACGCGAAATGTTAGTGACAAAACATTGATTTCTTTCGTTTTGTGAGTCAGTTATTGCTGCCTTGAGAGTTTTTAGAATAACTATTATAACCCAGTAGAATAATGGGTGAAGAGCAATCCTCTCTAGCTAGTTACGGCGAGCGAACCGCGTAAACGCAAGGTCGCAGCGAGTGTAATGAGTACCCTACAACCTAATTACTGGGCCGTGACGTGAACGTGACGAGACAATGTAAACACCGCTGCGACAATTATCGCGTCACCGCTCCACTCGTTAGAATCCGAACATTCCGAAAATGGCGGGCGGTGCGAGCAAAAACCGCACCCGCGACGGGTAATAACTCCACCATTGTGCTGTCTTCAGATAGCATCGCCCGCGCGCGGGTAAATCATGGGCATATCTGATCAGCTGGAGAAGCATTGCCAACTGTTGCGGGATAAATAACCACGCGAAATTTTATACTGTAGGAAATATAGGATGTTATCGAAGCCGGTTGTTTGCCTCTGATCGGATCTGCGTTTGGGTTTTAGAGCCTATTGTTTAGGCATGTTTTAACACGGAATGACATGCAGATTCAGATTCATCGATATTTCGAAAAACTCATTTGTGTAACGTTGCTAGAAACCAGTAGGAAATTATGAGTTTGGGCTTTAGAGCCTATTGTTTAAGTATGTTTTAACACAGAGTTACATGAAAACTTTTAAGCATTTTCCTCCTTCAATACATTAGGTAGAAACGAAATAAATAGCAACATGTTCAATGTAGTAGGCAAAAGTTAAGTTATATTTCGTAACAAAGATCGATTTGCAATTTTTCAATCATAGTGATACAACACGTGACGACTACTGCTACTTCGAATTTGTTACTCACGTGAACACATGGCTCATTTCATGCAACTGTCTTCAAATACTACATTGGTGTCTTCAACAAGGTGCTTTAATAACTATATTTCGTCGTGGGTTTCCTTTTTTAGTATTCAGATAGAGCTTCCACTTTTCTTGCAGTTTTTTTGCAGATTTTTACAAACCAAACCCAATAAGAACTTAAAAAAGGGTAACGTACCTGATAGTCCGCTGTCTGATCCAAGGGTTACCCTTGCAGGATTACAGCAGTTTCGACAATAACATTGTCATCTTCAGATCCACTGTATAAAACTTATATTGCCTTTAGCAGGTGCGTTGAAAGTTTAAAAACAAAACACGAACATAAACACATACACGGGACACGGAAACGAAGTTACGGACATGACGAATTGTAGGCCTACTTTTTTAGAACAACCCTTGGATCAAACGGCGGACTATCAGGTATGTTAACCTTTTTTAAAATTCTATTACTGATCCGGCAACACAACAACACTAATGAACCAATAAGAACGCTCTAACATTTGTTGTCAAGATCTAGACGAGTTTGGTAATAGTTGTTAGATATAATTCGTCTCATTTCATTTCATATATTCCCCATATGCTGATCTCCCGGTTTGTCATGTTGCAGGGACGTGGCATGGACGCGGCAGCATGACTGTCCTCAGCGAAGGTGTCCCGTGATGGCCCGGGCGTTCTGGCTCGCTCTTTTCCTCGCCCTGTTCACCATCAGTAAGTACTGTACCATGGTTTAGATAAGATTATTTTTACGTGACAAAAAAATTAGGTATTTGCTACGAGTTTTAACAGATTTCAAAAGAAGTTTGCTTGTTTGTCTCCTATATTGTATGCTAAGCTCCTTGTCCCATCAGCACGCCTCAGCTCCTTCCTGTATACAGCAACCTTTTCTGTTAATCTTTGCTTTTCCGTGTTCAACCTGGTCCTTCCAGCGTGTTTTGTTTTTTGTTCGCCCCCACCTTGGTTTCCTAACCAGATCTGTTGTATCAGGCGTTATTCGTTCCTTCCAATGATGTGACCGTGTAATTCTTGCTTCTGCTTCTATGCCGGGTTGTGTGAAGTAGTTCCCTAATTTCACCATTATGTTCTACCCTCCGTGTATCTCCGTCCTTTATTGCATCCTATTATTTCTTAAAATTGTTCACTCAAGAGGGATTGACCTATACTCTCAACTGTTTTCCAAAACAACATTTTAAAGTTTGTGAATTATACTGCTTGTTGGTTCGTTGGTTGTTTGTTTGATGCTTTTTGCTATTCAAAGACAACTCTTGTAACAGCAACTCTTACAAGACAACTAATCTTTATAAAGTACGCGTCAAATTACTTTTTAATGGTTATATGGAAGTACACTTTTATTTTAATGGAAGTACACTTCCTCCTTCAAGTAGCTGTAGATCACAATAAGCGTGACAACTAGATTTAAAACTAAGGCTCTCGTTCTTAAACCTTGATTCGTTGTATACTATTTTTATATTTAATTTATATTTTTGGGATCTTCCATTGGTCTGATGTCCTAATCAAAATACATCTAGTTATCAAAAAATAAGGAAATTTGTATGCGGATTCTCTAAACCTGTTTTGGTCTATTTCAACATTTAAAAGCTAGGAAATCGCTAGTCGTCAACCTACTTCGGCCTATATTAAAAATTCACTTTTTAAATACACAATAAAGTCCGCTTGTGTTGGCCTACATGGAATTTAATATCTGCTTTTATAATTGCTACTCAAATTGATAATTGTATGTTGACAAATTAGTTAAAGTAGTTACTTTTACAAAATATTCAATGGTTTGATGACTTTATCACAAAATAAGCTCTCACTCAAACGTTAGTAATCTTTTCCCAGAATTCTCTGATATCCACTCGGTTCTCTCTTCAAAAGATAAACCTTATCATTAAAACGACATCGCCTTGTCAACTGCCAATAAATCCATCCCAACTGTTTAATTGGCAGATCTCGTTTATTTTGGACACGTTGCATTCAGTGTTGCTCATAGTCTACTTGAATATCGGTCTATGGCCTCATTCTGTTTTCTTCGTAAAGCTATAGCTATATCTTCATGGTTTTACTGTTTCTCGTGACATTTTGGCTTCTGGACGTTTGTTTTATCCGGTGTATGATGGCCACATAATGGCTGTCATGTTATGATGGATTCGACCGGAGTCTGCGACTCAGCTGGCTATAAATCAAGACTTCCTGCCGCAGTCTCGCCTCCCCCCTCCCCTCCTCCCTATATCACGCTCCTAGGTTATTTTAATACTCTGTTATCTCGTGTTGGACGAGACGGCCTTTCACCTCGGTCCAAAACAAACTGTCGCGCTTTTATCCACCACGTTATTCTGAGTTGGATTTCATTTTTTGGAGTAGCTTTAATGTCTTACTTTAATCTTAACTTTTTAAGTAAACGAATTTGTAACGTTAAATTGTAGTAGTTGTGTCAGCAAACGTAAACAGTTCATTCAAACATATTAGATGATTTAGTTGTATAATGATATGATTCTGTACATACCGTATAACCAGTTCTGTTTAGAAATATCTATAATAAGGTCAAATTAAGCTGTTGATTGTTTATGAGCTTTAATTTTGATTGTTTTGAAGGAAACATCGAAGTTTTGGCGCGTTTTTATCAATCCGAAACAAACAGCCTCAGACAAAAGTGCCTAATCAAAATTTTTGTTCAGTTTTCTTCAATGGAAACAATTACCACCACAACCGCGGCTGGCATATAAAATCTACCCGCCGTCTCGGCTGACACCAGCCAATCCAGCACAACGCTTTATTACCCGGGCATGACGAGATGCGCGGATTTATCCTTATCCTCGCGCCGCGGTGGGCAGGGCGACTCGCCTTGCACGGCCCACGCCGCGCCAGCCCACGGCCGCTCACTGCTCACAGGTGTTACGACCTACACTCACTTCACTTCCGGCCGCTCTACTGAATCACCCCTATCACCAGATCTACAGGTGTCCGCTACCGGAAGTGGACTATTACTCTACTCTATTAGCATTACACAGTGAACTGATTGTTGACGTGGGAGAGTCTCAATTAGAGATATCATGCGGTGTTATGGTGCCTGAGATGTTTTCATGCTCCCTCGACGCCTCGTTTGTCTCGTTTTGTATATATTTGCATGAATGCCGGAATAAATGACAGTGGGGGACGTTTTTTTATGTTTCAGTAAGATGATAGATGGGTTTGAATCAGTTCGGTGCTTTAAAGAATAATTGGTTTAAAAAGAATGGAATTAGCTGTGTATTTCCTCTGTGCCAAATGCATGGAAGGCAATTTACTATTTTTCAATGTTTAGATGTGTTCAATAAATATAGTCATTAAATAAATTAACCAAATTAACCATAGTTTTGAAATTCCACCGAAGGTAGCCCATCTAAGGCTATGTTTGGGCTCGCTCATTCGAGGAAAGAAATAGCCCGCAGGCTCAGGGTCAGTTGGTTCAGCCAAGAAAGGGTAACTATTATATTAGTGAACTCGTTTAATGATGCACTAAAGAGATGAAGATATGTTTTTAGCGTTGACACAAGGACGCGGGAAAGTAGTTGGGTTATAGTACTACGTCTATTGTATATACACCCTACACCTGACACCTGCACTTGTAAGAAATTATCAGATTTTTTCCTCCCTTTTGTAAATTTGTCTCTTCCCTGTGTACCATCCCTTATACTTTATACAGGTGAATTGCTCAATACTGTCTTAAAGAGGGGTGGATGCATGATTTGACATTCCTTACCTTTGAAGGTTTCACGGAGTCCAACAAAGGGTAACCGTATATATAACCACTCTATTATAAATTAATGCTAAAAGTTAAATTACCGCGTCTGGAGTGTGGATCAACCTTATAGCCGAGACGCTATCTATGGCATGGCCAGAGGTCCCGGTCCGATATCAGTCTCGCTTATCAGCCACCGGATATATTTGTTAGCCATAATCGCCGTGATGACCATCGTGGGCTGCAATTGACTCGGATTAGTACCCGGAAGCCGAACAATTGAATTGGAAACTGTTTCATAATAGCTACTCAGCGCGTACGATAACGCTCTCTAACGTATATGTAACGTTGAAATGTTTATGTTTGTGGGTTGAATTCAAACAAATTTCTTGATTATTTAAATTAATTATTTAAAGTTATTACTGACGGATTTGTTTAGCCAAGTGCGGCCCAGAAATAAAGAGTCCTCTCTCTCACTTCCTGATGGGGTATGGACTTTAACCTGTTTAGGAGCGCCACTATCCATCAAACTATCCAGGCATTGCCGTGATGAGACAAAAACCAACCCCGTACAAACTCAACTCACACAAACAGTAGTTAAGAGACAGTACACGATTTTAACAATTAGTTGACATTAGAAAATCATACTATAAGCCATCTCTGCCGCTTCTCTAACTGACGTCTTGATTGCCAACTGAAAACAAATTACCTGATACATCGGAAGATCGGCTCGAAGCTAGGAAGAAAGGCTATGTTTTCGGAGAGCTACGATCCCGCATCAGACGATGATTACGTGTAACATCTAAAACACCTGAGGAAAAACAGTAATTATCGGACAATTAATTCTACTTTCAACCCAGTAGCACCTTGAGCCTCTCAATTGTTCATCTAAATCACGCCAGAGCTTTCTGAAACCATTGAAATCGATCTTTTCAAAAAATAACGGGTGCTTTTGATTTAACCAGATGTGTCTAAAGATTTTAAGAAAGACTAGCAAACCATATGTTTGTATCTTTAATCCCAGCTGTTCTGATTCTTTTGTTTTGATTTGCTGTCCAATGTTATTTAAATGGGCCAAACCCGTACATTGAGGGCTTCCCAAGGGTTTCTGGTTCTACGCACTGATTTGAGACCCCGAAAAGGCACATCTAGACGTTAAGGGCTTTCAAACGACACGTAAGTCATCAAAATCGACCCAGTAGTTTGGCCATTATCTTCTGCACAAAAATCGCCTTATTCTTTTAATATAATGATGATGATAGCCTGACTTTTCTCTCGTATTTCAAAAATCGCTTTACTTATTGATTTCGGTGACTGCGGTAGAGTACATTACGCAACGCCTTTTGCGTGTTTAGAATTTGACATATTTCTCCTTTTCTAGGTCGGTGTGCGGCGTGCAAGCTGGACCAGTGCACTAGGATCTACAACATGAAGATGGAAGAGGAGGGAATCCAAGAGCCGGAGGCCACCCCGGCCTTCTGCAACGTTCTGGCGGCCTACGGCCATTGCGTCCACGCCACCACCCGGTCGTGTCGGGGCAACCTCAAGTTCCACACCACCGTCAGTCTGCTGAACCCGCTGAAGATGCGGTACAACTGCACCAAGCACGCCGGCGGCGGCACCCACACGCGCCCCCACAACGGGTCAACCCCCGCCCCGCCCCCGGCGCCGGCCCCGCAGTGTTCCTTCCACGGCCGGCAGCGGTTCAGGCACTGCGGTCTATTCGGCGACCCCCACCTGAAGACGTTTGACAACCAGTATCAGACGTGTAGAGTGAAGGGGGCGTGGCCTCTGATTGATAACGCTTATCTCGCTGTGCAAGTGACCAACGAACAGGTGCTGGAGGGATCGCCCGCCACTGCCACCACCAAGGTATGAGCGACTTGAGTAGAATATCTTACATTATAAGTCTCGATTAGTTGAAATCCGTTCTTACTGTAAGCTTGTGCTTCGGTGCAATACCACACGTTTACTATTAAGAACCTAAAATAAATCAACCCGCTGAGCTGCAGCCCTACTGCATGATCTCATTTGACTTTTACATTGTTCATTTTATCTTATTCGAGATAATTACAATATCCTCATTAAGATGGTCATTCTTCTGCGATCCTTATCGCTTAAGGCAACAGGAAAACCCTTTTATAAGTAAATAATATTAGCGCTCATTGTTGTTTCGAAACCTCCATGCCTATCGCTAATGTAGAAGGTACCGAACTATCGTAGCGACTTGTCCACCCGAGCGCGTCCCAACGCCACGCAACGGACTCTGGCAGCGTCGCGGCGTCGGGCGTCGCTTGGCAGGGACCGCTGGCATCGTCGCCGCCGTCGCGGGCATTTGTCATCATCCGATGTTTTATCGCGGCCCAATAAATACTAAGTGGTTATTAAACAGTGTGGACACACCGGATAATTATAAACAAGGATGGATCGCCTCCCGTCGGCTGTGGGAGTGGAAATAGACGCGGATAGTTCTACAACACGGATGCGGTTGTCTCACGTGTTGGGAATCGCAGTGTCACAGGGCAATTGTGATTGTTTCAGAAATTAAATTCAAGGTGTCTTCCTACGAACAGCGAGTGACGGACATCTGGTTTAAGAGGGGGCTCCAGTCATATAACGTTTCGCGTTACCTGCTTCTCGGAAGGCGGATTATCTTTCAAAACCCATCCCTGAGCGGATTATTCGGAATAGTTTTATGTCTTGCTCATTTTAGAGAACAACGAAAATACCTAGCCATTTCACTGAGCAGAATTCTGATATTACAAATAGTTAACCGTAAGAAAAATCGCATATTTGGAATTTTATTGGACGATTATTAGGTATTATTGATATGCAAATTCTTATTTTTTGCTATATAAAATGGACCATAATCGTTGAGGAGGGACCTAGGAGGGACGGGCTCTGAAAGTCCCATTGGTCTTATGGGAGACTCTGGTATAAACGTTAAACTCTTCGTGACTGGAGCCCCCTCAGAAAGATTGAGACGAACACGAGCAGCGCCAGTAGTTAGTTCGTCGCTTATGAACACACGACAGACACATGTGACTCATACGATAATTCTTAAATTTTAGTTGATCTAGAACTAGACCTGAGCATTGAACCGGAGAATATGAATATGATTTGCCATCTATGCTATTGTTCCGACTGTGCTATGCTATTGGACTATTGTTAAAATTGGACAAGCGAGACTTTAGTTACTCATAACTGATAGCCAGGTTTACGTAGTTACAATGTTGCCAAAACCGGAAGCTGCACTAAATGCATATGATTGCAATATCGCCATGACGTCCGCTACTGTCGGCCCTAGAGATAGATTACGACGAAATATGCATTAATCCGGTTTGAAACGGTTATTTCCTCTCGAAGACTGCCGTTTATACTGTTTACTACGTTGCCATTTATTTGTTGTTTGATTTATATGTGTTAGGCCTTGGGAATCTCGATATAATTAGGGAGGGCACAAGATTGAATGGGCTATTTTAAAAACCAGATGCTAGAATCTTAGCAACATTGCTCTCCTTTCGGTAAAATCGGCGTTGAACTTGTATAACCCTTTGTTCTCGTGGTGGCCAAACCTTTCCATTTACAGTACGTTGGATTAAGCTGGAGACCAAAACTCAACCCCCACCCACATGGTCCGAGCTACGTCTCGGTCCCGGATGTAACACGAAGCCAGAGCGATCTGTCGGGGATTAGAGGAATTTACAGGCCGGAGATCGCGCCACGGTGCGAGTCCGAAGGCGTCACGAGGTTCGCGATGCAGACACTAGATAGCGTCCGCCGTCCGCCCCGCTCCCCCCGGGCCCTTCACCACCGTCATTATAAATCCTCGGCGAGAATTAAACTCATCGATAGCGCGGCCGAGCGCTGGGCGGCTGATATCAGCTCTTCCCATCTACGAGATGATGGCACAGAGAAGCACGGCTGCGGTCGCTTCGACCATATTGCTGCTTGTTCTTTATATTATCTGATGAAATGTGTTCCTGGATACGATGAGAATTTCTTTTATAAGCCATTGCTCAGTTGAAGTGTTTACGAATGTGCTAGTGGTCAACTAATGTGATGGTGGTACCGTCAAAGCGGAAGATAAGGGTGAATGGCTAACTGGTGGAACTGTCAAAGCAAAATATATGGGCTAGTGGTCAACTGATAGTATTTTGAAAGCAGAAGATATGGGCAAATGGTCAACTGGTGGAATTGTCAAAGCAGAAGATACTATAGCCAACTGACTAACTGGTGGTTCTGACAAAGCAGAAGATATATTGGGCTTACGTCCAACTGGTAGTTCCGTCAAAGCAAAATATATAGGCTAGTGGTCAACTGGTGAAATTGACAGAGCAGAAGATACTATGGCCAACTGGTGGTTTTGTCAAAGCAAAAGATATAGGCAAATGGCCAACGTGTGAAATTGTCAAAGCAGAAGATATTACTGGCAAATGACCAATTTGTAATTCAGTTAAAGCAGACGTTTGTACGGGTTGATGACCAAATGATGGTTCTGTCAAAGTAGAAGATATTATGGGGAAATGACCAACACATGGTACCATCAGAGCAGAAGATACTATATGGGCAAATGGCCAACTGGTAGTACTGTCAAAGCAGACGCTAATATGGGAAAATCGCCAACTGGCGATATTGTCAAAACAGAAGGCTTATGGTTAAGTCTAGTGATGGTGGCGGTACCGACAAAAGCAGCGAAGTGGAAGCTACACGGGCTAGAGGCCAACTACTAATTTCGTACATCCGGACGAGTCGCGCACGCGCGCAAAGCACGTTGTTTAACTCAATAAATGGCGATACCTTGGACTACGACATTACATTTTTTAGCATCTATTTGTTTTTTATGATTATACGTTTTTAGCAACAGCCGTTGTTTATTTTTCATTCTCGAACCGCAATTAAAGTTCAACACTCCACCATAAATGAGGAATTAAAATAAATAAAGCTGAAATTGCTAGAATGTTTTGAATTGGTTACATTTATAAACACCACCATAAAGGTTGGCTAGCTAAAATTCTGAATTTGATGTTTTGCTGGAGCTATATACAAATATAGAGTATAAAAGGTTAACAGGCTTTAGAGGAATGAGTTCCTAGTCTTGCAAAGTAAATGGATTATTTTTGTGCAGTTATTTTTTGTAACATGGCGTGAGTTTCTGCATTCTCATGGTCTTAAACAATACGACAATGTTGACTTAAATCGCGTCAAATGAACGTCCGCAGTCAAATGACGTGTGCAAGTGGTATTACGGTATTACACATTACAGAACCTAACGTACGTGGAACGAACGCCCAATGTTGGAGCGGAGTCGTTTTCACATGTAAAGCCTGGGGGAATGAGTTTCTCTGACGTCAGAGGCAATCTCCGCCCAGCTGATTGGAGGGTAATAGACCTGTCTGCCTGTCCGACCAAGTGTCCTCCAGGCTTTCGCAAGAACGGTGGAAATCGGATAACGGATTTGAACACAGAAGAGAGAAACTATATGCCTACTTGGTTCTTCGTCGTACTTTTGAAAAATTTACTGGGCAAACATTTACAATAAAATTGTTAAAATATTTATACTGTACTATACTTGTTGTCCGTTACGTCACGGTTTACTTTAGTTGTTCGCATTCACCTGGCTCTTTCTTATGTGCGAGGTCAGTTGGCAACGCTGTGTGTGAAAGGCCAATACAGTATGCTCCCCGTAAGTGAAAAGAAACTGTTCCGAATGATTCTTCAAGACATCTGGGATAGACCGCATTAATCGGAATCGTCCCGAAGAAAATGAGGACAGCCAATGGGGCTAACTGCCAACTACTAACTATCGCTAACACAATGAATTTCAAAGACAAAAATCGTGTAGGATGAAGCTTTGGAAACACCGCAGCTGCACATATTATATAAATATATTATGTTATCTTGTCAGTTTTATTTTTGCAACATAAACCCACAAAAGACAAAAATATTTGTTTAACAAACATAGATCATAAGCACTGTTGTGCTACATCCATCTATCTTCCCCGCCGTTGCTGATCTTGTTGGAAGTTGTTTCCGTAGGTTTTCGCCTGCGCTACGCCGGCGCCGCTCCGGTTAGAAACGCCAAGTCACAGCAATTTAAATCAATGTCCAGCAGGGTGTAATTTAGTTAGTGAGACCGTAACTGAACAAATTGCCGCTATCCTGCCGCACAGGAAGTAGTGATTAAAAATAAAAGTCGCATTAGGTGTTGAGGCGACATCTGGGTTGGCGGAGGTAGCCGAGTCGAGCCGGAGACACACGAACGTGCCCGAGCCCAGTCGGAGGCGCCCGAATATCGCCGATTACGCCCGAAGTACGCTGCAGCCGCGCTGTCTGCTAGCAGTTGAATTACGTAAACGAGTTCAATGTCAAATCTAATGAATTGCGGCCTTCCGTTTCGGCTTGGCTGTAATTAAATCGTGGTAATCGTTACTGTATTTATGTTTATTTTAAAAATAAACACAATGAAAGAGGTGTTCATTTTTCATGACGTGTGTGAAATGGATTTATGATGCATTTGTTCACAATTTTTAAACATGTAAAAACAAAAACAATGATATGTTACTCTTTTGTTTTCCTTCAACTATCAACATTTTAAACATAATTTCCCTTTGTAATAATACAAGTTGTTGTGAAGAATTTTCAGTACAAACAATAATCGTGTTCAGTATTTCAACTGAGATTTAAAATATGAACAGACTACGTCATAAATAATTTTTTTTCTGTTCGTTTAATCCAGTTACTTCTTTACAATCAGACAAAAGCATACAGTATCTACAATTTTCTAATAGATGTTTTCTGGCGCAATTTTCGATAAAATTTTGCCTCGCCGAATTATATCAGTGTATGAAGACGGAATAAAGTTTGTTTTTCAAACCTGTGTTAAAGAAACAAAAATTATTAAAACAGACTATATTGTCTATGTCCAAAAAAGTTAAAAATCGGCGAAGTAAATGTAACGTTTTTTAACTTTGCTCATAGAAATGTGCAATTTTAAATAAATATTAAAATACCTGAACGGAAAGCGTTTGAAGCAGATCCAAATATAGTCTGTAGTAAGTTGTTTTTCACTTACTGAAGCCTATTGGGGTTTATTTTAGAACTTACGTTCCCTGGACTCTTTCAATCGGGCTTAAAATAGCCCCAGATTACAGAAGTGCCGTTCACATTACGCAACGCCAACGCCTAGCCCAACCAATAAACTACTTGGGAGTCTGTACTTTTTTCCCATTAAAAATTGGCCTCTTCACTGTGGGTCCCTCAAAACGTAGTGTAGTTTTAATTTGAAATTTAATATTATAAGTGATAAGCTGTAATAAAACCAACCCGTGACAAATTTCAGTGTTCTTCAAGGCTTCCTAGTAATGTTAACCTTGTGGTAATTGAAACAATCCACAATAATTTGCTTGTTAATCATATCGGAAACTTTGCTTATTTGCTGTTGATAAAAAATAAAATTCAGCAACTAAATTTAATGAATCATATAAACATACCATTGTTAAACGTTTATATTTGTGAATATTATTTTTGTCAAGAAATTTACGTAGCAACATTTTACAAACATAATTTGCATCACATAATTTTAACGATCATCTTTCCTTTATTGAGAAAGGCAGTTGTGCTTACAAATGCCTACATTTTATTTGGTAGGGGTTAACTTTTTATGTACTCCCTACATATTTCTATATAACATGATAGATATAATTTGAGGACAACGCAATATGGATTTCAGTGATGGATAGTACCTAAACCATAGATTCTATCCCTCATAAGAATAACATAACACCGTTGAAGGCCAGTCCCCTACAAAGCGGATTGGAGGAGATGTTTTCTAAACCACCTGGGCACAAACACTACTACTAATTATACTAAGTGTCATTTCACTAGACATTCCAAGACCAAACTACTGTTGCCAACATGGGCTTATGACAATATTTTATTTTATCAGCAATAATTAAGAAATAATTGTTAGGAAACTTAGTCTACAAATACTTTGGAGACAAGGCTGTATATAAGCCAAGACTGCAGGCAGAGGTTTGGTATTGGGGCTTACAGTAATATGGCGTAGAATAGTATAGATCCCTCCACCGTAGAATTGTATAGATCCCTCCACCGAAGCTATTTGATATCTACTCTTGAAATCAGACTTGGTTGTCTTCCAAGGATGGTGCAATGCCTAATGAAATAAAGTTGGCAGAGTAGCAACTGAATGCACCTGTGCGCTGATAAAGGCTTTTAAAATAGTTCAGTAATTTCCTTCCAAATAATATATACGGTCTCTTTATTTTGCGCCTTCTACAAATCTTTAGGTCAGCTCTTTATGGTTCAGATTAAACTTAAGAGGGGAGTTCCAGTCATTTTCGTCTTCCTTCAACTTTCAAAGCCTGTCCCTCCTCAACCAATTATCTGAAATTTATGATTTATGATTTATTTTAAAGAGCACAAAGACTAACAATTTCAATAAACATAAAATTGCAATATCACAACTGATTTACCCTTACAAAAATCGTGAATTTTGAATATTTTGGAATTTTGTTGATCAATCATTATTTTTGATATTGCAGTTTTTCTCACAGAATTCACTAGGTTTTTTTGCTCTTTTAAATGAGCCATGAACCACGCGGATTTTTCTCTAGGGTAGACTGGAGCCTTAAACGAAAGAACCCGATCTCTGAAACTTTCATTATTTATACACTTATCATTTTCAAATAGCAAATGTTTAAAAAATACTTCCTTATTGTTACCATATCGTTATGAGTTTATGGTTATATAAAACAAGAGACCTGGTCTGTTAGGCTATCTTCCATTCAACAAATCTCTTCGTGTAATGTAATATTAACAACAGTGGGGGATCTTTCCCTCATCCTAAGTAGCCAACAGACATCTCCGTGTTGTATGTTATTGTTATTTTCTCTTAAAATGTATTAACACATCTTAATTTTTAATTCACAAGCAGATTTTGTATTACGCTGAGGTCTCAGGAACCACTGGAGATTTTTATGATTGAAGTATCTATGCACGGAAAGGTCTCAGTGTGTAGGTTTGCAGAAAATAATTAAAATTTACATCAGCCCACAGGGCTACACTCCACAGGTTTTAGAAGTTGAAATGTTAATCTTATGGAAGAACAGTAAAATCATTGAAATTGAGCATATTACAGCAGTTGAAGATAAAAAAAAAACACAGGACAGAACCAAGATCAGTTGATTGAAGTTAACTACTGGAATGGAACAACAATTTAAACTAATAGAACTGTGTTTGCCCAAATTCCGCTGGATTTGCTAGTTTAAATTAAATTACAGTAGAACCTGTTTAACAACTCCCCTGACCAGCTGTTTGTGTCACAGGTGACCATCATCATCAAGGGCCGCAGCACGCCCTGCACCTCAGAGAAGACGTACGAGGCCTCGGCCGACGCGCCGCTCCCCACCACCTTCATCGACGGCAGCTACCGGTCGGGGCCCGACGAGAGCGTGGTCATAGCCTCGGGCGCGGGGGTCAACGAGAGGGTGGAGATATTCCTGCGCTACGTGGAGACCACCCTGGTCGTGCGGAGGGTGGGCAAGCATCTGGCGTTCTCGGCCAAGCTGCCGGAGGAGGTGGTGGAGAACTCGCTCCAGCGAGACGTGGACTCGCTGCAGCTGTGCACCCGCGGGTGTCCCGTGACCGAGCGCTTGGACCTGGTGAGCGCCCGGGGCCACCAGGTCAGCTGGGACACGGCGGTGGAGAGGTGTCGGAGTACCGACGACCTGAGCAACGACATCGTCAATAATCTCACGGACTACTACCTGGACTGGTGCGTGTTCGATGCGATGACTGCCGGGGTCGAGTTCGACTTCACGGCTGCGGCGCACTCCGCCCAGGCTGACGTGCTGCGATTGGATCCCGCGTCGCTGCAGAACAGGACGACGCCTCTGCTGCTGAGTCAGGCGCCCCCCTCCGCGGCTCCGCTCCAGAGGGTCTCAGCAGTGCTGCTGCTGCTTGTGCTGCTGCTCAGGCAATGGCTGTGCTGAGTCCTCTAGGAGGTTACTGCAGGAAATTTGTAGATAAAAGTAAACATCCTCACATTTTAATTGTATCAGAATATCACAGACTTTATCTTAGTAAAATGGAGAATGTTAGGGTTAATAATTTTGACTCTTAAATTCTTAAAATCGTGTTCAATTAACAGTTTTAGGGCTGAGCCTACCAGGAACAGGGATGTTTAAAAGCTTAAAAATCTTGGTGAAAATTATGGTTAGAGTAAGAATTTTTATTTTAATAAAGTTTATTATTTAACCTCTTCCCTGTAAAAGACAAGCTACTACTCTTTGACGCTTCCTTGTATAAATTGAATCCTAACTAAACATTAATTATTTTTCCAATAACATTATTTTACAAAAATTGAGAAATAGAATAAGCAAATTAGCAATCATCATTTTATAATTTTTAATAGTAAATTATAATGTATCTAATTGAGTTTCTTAAATAAAGTCATAAGTGTTAATAAAGTTAAATAATTTGTTATGACTTAATTCAATATCCTAACAACGACTAGCGAGTAGAAAACACTTGTCAGTTTCGTAATTAGTACAAAGCAGGACAATTAATATGAATGTCCTTAGCGTAGTTTAAAACGACTTACTTGTAATTAGGGCTTCAATAGATTATAAAAATGGGGAACCTGTGACATTGTTGTTATTTGTGATATTTGTGAATGAATGAATGTTCAGTTGTACATAGACTGTATCATAGTCCTGTAGAGTAACCAAAGTATAATGGTATCGTTTTCTATTGTAACATCCCACTGGTATTCTTGTATAATATGTTTAAGTTTAATTACTAAATTGTTTATTAACTTGTTTCTCCCTTCTATTCAGTCGTCTGAGTTTACAATGTTCTTTTTGTTACTAATATTTTGTTATTCTCGAGTAACTATGTTACGTCGGGATTTGAAACTTTGGTGTGTAGCTTTAATTTTTATGTACATTTGTTTTTAATTTTGTAAGTCGAAATGTGTACAAATGTTAATACGAGTGTGGATGTATTTATGTGAATAGAGAGAGAATCGAGTATGTAGTTCGGCCGGGACTTCCAGAATATGTTCACTGTAGTTGTTTAATTAAATGTCGGAATAATCTTAAAACTTTGTGAAATAAAACAGAATCTGTTTTATTTTTCTGGAAGAACCTTAGATACCTGTGTATATAGTATTTATAAAATATAAGATGCTTTATATAAATGTCAAAGCCTTCAAAATTACATGCCTGTGATTTCTGAAAAAGCTTTTACGTGCCTATTCACGTAAAACAGTTTCTCAAAGTAACTTACATTTGATAAACTGGTCCAGAATCTTTTTACGAAACATGACTGTTCGAAAGCACTATTTACAAAAGAAATGCTATGCCTTGTATTATGTTCAGAATTCTAACCTACTGTAATTTCAGTGTAGCACTTGTCTCACGAGAGCTTGATAAGGTTGTCCTTTGATCTAACCGAATGAAGAGCTGTTGGTAGCTCCTAATCCTGTATCCATTAGTAGTCCATATTGGATTTTAGTCCTAAAAGAATAATGTAAACAATATAAATATTTAAATGTATTAAGAAACTATTTATTGATAAACTTATGAAAATTGTAATGACACCCACTATTTTGAATTGATTTTAATCAATACAAACAGTTAAGATTCCATTGTAGGCCACCATGAAATTTTATTTAACTAACTGTATTTTTACTGGCATTAAAATAGTTGAATAACTAATACTTAAAAATGTATAATTTAATCAAACCATTATAGTAAAATCGTTATTGGGAAATTGTATTGCTTATTTTTATTAGCCTACAAAGAGTATGTTAAACAGTATATACAATATTGAAATTAATGATGATGTGTTACAATTGTTTTTTAATTAATACCACTTTAAATTACTACTATTTTACAAGTTTTTAAACATTGAAAATAAAGACCAGGTTTTTGACAGTTTAGTTTCAAAATGTTAAAAAAATACACAACAACAAAAATAGTACACTTAAGAATAAATAAATTACTGCTATATTACAAGTTTTTAAACATTGAAAATAAAGACCAGGTTTTGGACAGTTTAGTTTTAAAATGTTAAAAAAATACACAACAACAAAAATAGTACACTTAAGAATAAATAAACACAAGAGCAAACCATAATAGTGCCATTCTAAAATTTGGCCACATTTACTATATTTGCATTATTCTTTTAGCACTTGATGCTAGGGGTTTTTCATTTTATAAAAGTAAACTATAAAACTCATTAAATCACTTTTTATCACGATTTAGAATTATTTTAGTTTGCTCTTATCTCTAAAAACCTGAGTTTAGTAGGCTAAATAAAATAGTTGAATAGCTAAATATATCAGTTATACAAACTTAACACTTAACCAATTATAATTTAACTTATCACTTTGTCTTTATTGTGTTGTGCCTTTGAGCATAATTGTGTCAAGCCTATATGTAATAATATTAATTTTGCTTCTGATAGGATAATACTATGACCTGGCAAACTAAGTGCACTACCAATATTGTTCACCTTGGTGGTTTCTCTACAACATAACTAACATTCAAAAACCACGTCGAGTACCTCAAAGGACAACCACTTTATTTGTTGCTGCTGCCTTGTATTTTCGTGCCTCTGCTAAAGTTGCTATTTTCATATTCTTACATTGCCCTTCCAGTATTGTATATACAACAGTATTCACTTGTTAGATACTGACACTTGTAAGATAAGATATTTAATAGTCGGTGACAAATACTGTGTTACACACTTGGCTGCGTCTTTTTATTTTTTAGTAATTATGATTTTACCGTTGAGGTTGAAACTAAAGTTCTTGAGCTACATTACGTCAGTGTGGAAAAATAATCTTATAACAAATTATTTAACAGATATGTTTGGTGAAATTTGGTTTTTAAATGTATTTTAATAACTTAAAATAGTTGGATAATTAATTAAACTGCGTATGAATTTCCGTTTGGGTACTATATTGTTATAATAAGTATTGCATTTTTAATTATAATGCAATATTTTTATCTATATTCATTGAAAACATGTTTGTTTTTCATGTAAAATCTGTCTCGTGAATTTTTATGGAATTTTCCTCGTCATAGTTCTTGAATTTCCTACTTTTATTAGAGTTTGATTTTCTAAAGTTGCATAAACAAAATTGATTTATGATGTGAATTTTCTACCTATTTCCGTTTTTTTATCTGTTGAGTGATTGTGACCAGTGTTGTTTAATTGTTGTTCCAGGTGATTTTTTTATCTCTCTACGACACATTATTTGAGCCAAAATAGAGACTGACCTTATATAATAAAATAGTTATACTGACTATGGTATTTTTATTTGTCCTTCTCCTACATTCTACAGCAAGTCTATAAAAGTGATTAACTTATTTTTTATTTATGTGTGGAGTGATGGTAAGCAAGAAATAGGTCCTCCTTTTGATTACCATACCAATATATCTTATTCTATACTCTTAACACATGCAACATCTTTGACAATCAGGGTTTTTGGGCCTCAGAAATCAGTTGGAATAATTCTTAATCCTAGGAAAAATGAAATTTTGCTGGAACTAATTTTACAATGTGCTTATGGAGTTTTAATGTGTGACAAAATTATCATAACAGCTGATCAAACACAACTAGTAAGTTGTCACAGTAACACTCTCACAGTTTAGTATGTAAATGTGTATTTGTATAATAGTATGCAAACCTTAGTCTTGAGGTACAATTT
The DNA here is from genome assembly GCA_963675035.1 of Allygus modestus. Lineage (NCBI taxonomy): Eukaryota > Metazoa > Arthropoda > Insecta > Hemiptera > Cicadellidae > Allygus > Allygus modestus. The sequence continues at coordinate 407,908,650 of OY776112.1, forward strand.
TATGAATTGAGAATAAAGTGAAAACGAGTTTGCAGACAGCACGCTGACGTGAGGGAAGTGAATTTCCACATAAAAACTTTTAAAACTTAAAATTAGTGTAAAAACATACTTGTATTCCAATTTTTATTGAAATCTGAAAACAATGATTTTTTGGCTGTTCTGATGCTCCTGGTTTCATTTACCTGCAAAGCTGGGATTACAATTTTGCGCATTATAATGTTAGGAGAAGGTCCAGTCAGGCTTGAAAGTAGGCGTGAGGTTGCTGGGGATGATAATACCCTCGTAGCAGCAAACCTGCATACTTAGCGAATTTCCAATGCATATTAATTTATCTTAATACAACATAAAGCAACATACCAAGTTTCATCAATATACATTCATAAATATACAATTTATGACATTTTAATTATTCTCCATAAGAATAACATGGCGGATGAGTATGCAGGTTTGCTGAAATAAGGAACACTAAAAATGGGCTTTTATACAAATATCAATATAACTCAACTAGGTAAAGCCACATACCAAGTTCTATTGATTTATGTTCATAATTAAAGGAGATAACACGTTAATTATTCTCCATAAGAATAACATGGGGCTGAGTATGCAGGTTTGCTGCTACGGGGACTATCGGCCAAAAAATGGGTTTTTGTGCAAATATCAATATACCACAATGAAATGAAGCAATATACCAAGTTTCGTCAGGATAAGTTGATAAATAAGCGAGATATACAATTTTTCTTATCCTCCATAAGAATAACATTGGACAACGTACTGTGTTTAGCACTTTCAATATCTCAGTAACCAATTGACGTAGAGCAATGATTAAAACATCAAATTGTGCATCTTCTTAAGCTGATTCCAATGGGGAAAAATAAAATTTTACTTTTTCAAAAATTGTATGTAAAAAACCCATTTTTGGGGTACAAACCCTCCCAAAATACCCTTTCGGATAGGTCGATTTGTCTGGTTTTCGAACTTAAAGTCATAAATGCTGCTTTACACGTTTGTACCAAATTTCATCAAAATCGGACCTTTTTTACGAGAGTTATCGCACCCAAGGACACATATACAGATATATATATATACAGTTTCGAACCAATGGTGTTTTTGGGGTCTGGGGACCTCAAAGCAAAAAGTTATCATGGTCCCGGGCCTACGTCTTACCATGCCGACTACGGTAATAGCTTCTTCCCTATAGGGGAAATTCGCTAAAAGGACTCTTAACAAAGGAGTAGCAGGCTTTTCTAGTGTAAAACCCCCATAAGACTGTGTTTAGTCGGAACACATTTTTTTTAATAACTCGGTAAATATTTATGCTAGAATGACGAGAGAGTGCTTTAAACTTTTGTCTCACTAATTCCCATCTTTTTACATTTAGGGCTTTTTGGGCCCAAAAACTCGAAATTTGAAAGATTAATCCCCAAAAAATGGGTTTGGAGTTTTACGATTCTTTTGCCCAACGAACTTGTCCAACTGATTTCAGAAAGGAACGTCCCTACGAAATTTGAAGTTAATCGGACAAAAAATGTGACCGCTAGAGTGCAAACACACATATATAAAATTTTGAACGACCCCCCAAAACGTGTTCAGGGGGTCACGTTAGGAAATTCTATGGTGGTCCCGGGCTTAAGTTTCACCGTGCGGGTCATGCTAATAGTTCACTTTCCAAAGGAAAGTCACTAATAAAATGTTGGTTTTCAAGTTGTTCTTCATGCACTCATTATAAAACCAATATAACAGTTTTCAAACCAATATTTGTAAATTTATTTGTGATAATTACTAGGTACTAAGTGAGTACTTGGTACAAGAATCAAGTGAAAAACACAGTGAGGTGAATTATTCATTTGAAATGAGTAGTATACTAGATAATTTAAACAAATGTCTCTTAAGTCTTCTAACTACACAGCATAAAACCTCTTTGCTTGTTAATAGTTTGAATAACAAATATATAAAAAAAGAAATAGTTGCTCCATAACCTTCCAAACAAATAGGTCAGAGTAAGACCAACAAAATTCTATATCTAAAGAATAAAAGTTGATATAATGTTTAATGCAAAAATACCTGAGCTAATTTTAGCAAATTTACCTTATAGGGAAGAAGCTATTGCTGTATGTGGCATATATGGTAAGACTTGAGTCTTATACCATGATAACGGTTAGTTTTGAGGTTCACAGTTGCCAAAAACACTTCATTCAAATTATATATCTGAGGTGATACAATTTACATGTGATCGGGACATAGCCCATCTTTGGTTTCTCCATAATACAACAATGGAATAAAATACAAAAATTGCAACCGATTGGTTTAATTATTACTCAATTTCAATAATTTAAGTGTCATTAGATTTGTCATAAAATTTCCTAAAAAAAGTTACTTTTGCACACATTTTGAAAAATGGCTGGTTTTCGAGCCATTCAAGATAGAAAGTTTTAATTGGCCGCCTTTTTGAAATTGTCAGAGATAATTATACTATACATTTTGTGTGGATAAACCCTATCACCATAAACAATTGACTTAAGTTTGGTTTGAATCAGTTTTGTAGTTTTTAAAATATGATCTTTGAAGTGAAAAAAACATATGGACAAACGGAAAACTAGTCATGGGAGACTCATGTCGTATTATAAAATGTGTTTGTCTTAATCCAAGGAATAATGCTATGCACCTTGGTCCAGAGAGTTACGAGACCCTGTATATATCCGTTAACTCGATAACTACTGTATTGGAAAAAGAGCCCGATTTGATGAAGGTGTGGGTGTTTTTTTGAAAAACTACATCCATGCCAGTAAAATTATTTGCCAATGAGTAGCTTATCAACTTGATATTTGTATATATTTTTTTTACATTTATAAATGAGAGAAGTAGAAATCGGTGATCAACAGGAGGCTCCAGTCACGCAACAATTGGCGCTTCTCCCATAAGGCCAATGTTAAGTTCACTGGAGTCCCCTCTTAAGACCCCCTACCGGCTCTTCAGTGGTCAGCGTTGGTCAGCATCACAAAATGAAGCAGGTGCTACAGAACTAGCTAAGCTACTTTATAACTACTACTCTTTGGTCCGTGGTGTACCGATTTTAATCCAATAGTTGTTTACCTTTTTACACCTATATCATCTCAATGTTGTTACTGTATCTCACAACCGTGACGGATGTTTTCACCCGGCCTAGTACAATCACCTATGTTCGCAGGCCCGGTAGTAGCCAGCACGGTAGACTCCGGGGTGCACCTCGTTGATTTAAAGCGGGCCGGAACCCAAACTAATTGGAATGCCTCCCTCTTCGCCGCGCATAAATTTATTTTAGTAATGCGCGTCGACATTTATATTTAATAGCATTCGTCTTCCGAATGGCCGAAAATATGGGACGGGGCAGTTAATCTCGTAAACCGTAAACCACCGTGCGATAAAATTCTTGGAGCGGGATGAGAGGAGGGCGCGGTCCGCCGCTCAAAGGGAGAGCATTTCACACTTAGCGACTTCTGTGAGGTCGGCGCTAGGTGGCTGAAACCGAGTCTGGGAAGAGGTAAAGTTAAAACATGTTTCTAGTTTTACGGTTGTTATAAAATTCCCAGTCCTACAGACTTCAAAATGTTTAATACACCATTTGTGATTTGCGAATAGGTTATAGCTTTAAATTCAGAAAATATATACCGTAGGGTAAACAGCAAAAGTGCATGTTACCAACAGAAAAAAATATGCTGCCACCTAAACAACACTTGGGGCTGAAAAGGGGGTTATTTCCACTCTTAAAACCACTATATGTATATTTTATGATTCTGTAAGCCCCAAAAAGGGATTAGGGTGAATATATCTGTAAAAGTTCATTGGAATATTTTCTTTACATGCTACCTTACTTTATGTTCTATCACAGATGAAACAAATATATTTGTTTCATCTGTGGTTCTATATTTAGCAAGTAAAAAGATACTTATTGATTCATATTGGGTTATAAGGTAAGTTCATGTCAGTTTCCTGATACGGTTTATTTAATTTTTAATTTTGGGTTGAGTTAGAGAAGAGTAACTTGGCAGCCGATTACACTATTCATTTAAATCACTTCTGTGTGCTAGTTACTTTACAGGCATCGTTGACCACAAGAGCTGCTCATGTACAATTGCTCACACTGTCAAATGGTGGTTGTTTACAAGTTTCTCATTTATTATTTGTTTTGATGTTAAAATAACTAACAAATTATTTTTTACTACGAAAATAACATACAGTACAAGTAAAATAAAAACATTCCCAGCATAAAACAAAAACCGAAGCACAACAACAGCTCAAAATTGATGCAGTTGTAATGCAAGTAATTGATTTTAAAACTGTTGCAATTATTTACAGCTGGTCATTGAATACACGACTGAGTGACAAAAATATATCGAAAATATTATTTTCTACAACTGCGCCCAAAGTGTGTCTTTACGATCCAAAATAAATATACAACAGCTGTTTTCCGTCCCTTACTTTACCGCTCGCTGAAGTAATAAACAACTGATGAATTGTTGCTTTGGACCAATAACTGATACTCGGTGTTTATAACCTCATCTCTTAGTGATGTGCGATACGGCCGTGTATCGCGATACGGCGATACGATACGTGTCGGAGTCAAATATCGTATCGGTGATGTGTATCGCGATACGCGTATTGTATCGCTTAACATAGTGCATAAATAATACGACGTATATCGTTGTACTGCAGTTAAAAATACGGCCATCGAGGTATTTCCACTTTTTTAATTGAAGTACCACGGAAAGAACACTTTGAAGAATTCTTGTCGAATATAGAATTTAACCTCACTGTTTTACAGCCAAGAAAATAATATCGAAATATCGTCTCTATGTGCCGATACAAAATCGAGTATCGTTTCAAAAATATCGTATTGTTCCTAGCGTATCGCGATATTACGATACGATACGTATCGCACATCACCACAATCTCTTGAACTCAGCCAAAAATGCCAGAATGGATGAAAGTGAACTTAAGTATGTTGTGTGGCTATCCAAAATTGCAGTAGTAGGAAATATTGTGTATGTAATTCAGTGTAAAGTGTGTTTATTGATTCCATCACAAAATTAGCGCTATCTCTGAGCAAAGACCTAATTTTGGGCTCAAAATAACTATTTCAGGTCTGAATGTTATGCTTATGTTCGCCAAAAGCTAGTTTGTTTATTTGATGTTTCTGTCAAATCACACTCCCCTTACTATACTAGGCTACTACCGTTAAGGGGAGTCGGGTGGTGAAAAATTGAAAAAAAATATTTTTTTTGTTTTTTATGATTTTTTATTCCGTATCTTTCCAGGATTATTTTAAGGCCTTATTTATTAAAATCAGATAAGTCAAAATAGTTTTATAACCATTTTTGTAAAGGTGCGCACGAACAGTTTGGACGAAATTTCTCGACTGTGCGGTCGAGCTATCTGTTATACATGTTTGATAACATTAGACACCTTGCTCTATAGTATTTTGTGTTTTGCTGTTGGCTAACCTGTGTTTCAACTCTGCTGCCTAGCAACAGCTGCATTTCTGTTGTTTGTTTATTGATCTCTCTTGTGGCTTGTTGATGGTTATGTTTTGATGGATAATAGTGAATAATAGTGTTTTGAATGTGAATAATAGTTATAATTAGTGAGTGTTTCAGTGTATTTTACGTTGTAATAATGCCTAGAGCTACTAACAAGGTATTTAAAAAACGAAAACGTGTGTGTAATGTTAATTTGAAACATATACAAAACAATAATGATAGGGAATTGTTAGGCCTAGCTGTGGGACAAACAAGCCCTAGAACTCCCCCATCCAAATTGTCTGTCAGAAATGAAAGTTCTTCCAAGAAAAAGGTAGGACCTAAATTGTGCCTTTATGAACAGTATGAAGTAGCAGATGATTCATGTAATGACATAGTAAATCTGCAGAAATTAGAAAATTTGCTGGCTAAAATTGTAGTTTGTGAAAAATGTGGCGGACGAGTAGTATTGAACAGAAGTCACAGACTAGGCCTAAGCCTCAAAATTACTATTAGATGTATTAATTGTGGATTTGAAGTTTCAGAGTATAATAGTAGTAAAATAAGTGAAACTAAAATAAATGAAGTGAACACTAGGTTAGCCTATGGCTTCAGATGCATTGGCAAAGGTGAAGCGAGTGCGAAAAAAGTGTGTGCTGCTCTGAACTTACCTACCCCTCCTGCAATGAAATATTATAATAAGATTATGTGTAAAGCTGCTAAAGAAGTGAGTTGTGAAACAATGAATGAAGCAGTAGAAGAAACAGTAAATGAGAATGAAGGCAATCGTGACATAACAGCAACGTTTGATGGTTCATGGCAGAGACGAGGACATCGATCCCTAAATGGAATAGTGACTGCAATAAGTGGCACAAACGGTAAGGTTTTAGATGTCAGAATTTATACCAAACATTGCCGTTGTGTAAATAGATTGAAAGAAGAACATGAGCCTAATTGTACTGCAAATTTTCAAGGATCTAGTGGTAGTATGGAGGTAAAAGGCGTGACAGATATGTTCAAAAGTTCCGTTACCAAGAATAATATCCGATACAAGTACTATTTAGGAGACGGAGACAGCGCTGCATTTCCTACTGTAGTTGAAAGCAAACCATATGGCCCAAATTTTATAATTGAAAAGCTGGAATGTATTGGCCATGTCCAGAAACGGATGGGGGCCAGATTAAAAAAATTTAAGTCAAAAAAAGGGAAAGATAAACTTTCAGATGACAAAACGATTGGAGGTCGTGGCCGTCTTACGAATTCTGCTATAAAACAAATACAATTGTATTATGGATTAGCCATACGTAGAAACACATCCAGTTTAGAAGAAATGAAAAAAGCTGTTTGGGCAGAATACTTTCATCTTGGTTCGACAAACGAAACGCCCCAGCATGGCCTATGCCCCAAAGACAGCGACACGTGGTGCAAGTTTCATAAAGCGATAACAAATGGTGAAGTATATAACCACAAGCAACATTTTCACCTTCCCTTAGTAATTATGGAAGAAATAAAACCAATTTTTAGGCATTTGGCCAAACCAGAGCTTCTCCAAAAATGTTTGCATGGGGGAACCCAAAATACAAATGAATCGCTAAATGGCCTAGTGTGGTCAAGGCTTCCAAAATCAACATTTGTTATGAAAGATACACTAGAATGTGGTGTCTATGAGGCTGTTGCATGTTTTAATATTGGGAACATTGCAAGGTGTAGGATTTTAGAGAAGATGGGTGTGTCTCCTGGGCAACAGTTTGTAAAACTGATGAAACAACTAGATGAGCTACGGATAAAAAAAGCGGAGAAAGCTATGGATGAACTCGAAAAAACCTGCAGGAAAAAGGCTTCTTTAGCAAAAATGATGTTAGAAGATAAGTATGAAGATGAAGCACACCAGGACCAACCATCCTATGGAGCTGGATTATATTAAAGTAAGTGTAACTAGTAGTTTTGAGTAAGTTAAGAGCTACTCGTAACATTAAACGCGATTTACGAAAAATCAGTTTTTTTCTTACAAAAGGTACATTTTCTCAGGAACCATAAGAGATATCTTCATGATTATTTTTTTATTTTATTTAGCACACTAAGCTGGTTATTTTGAGTGTTGGGTTTTTTGATATATTTTATATATTTATATTTATGCCTTTTTTTATATCCTAAAACACGGTAAATAAACCTCGTAATTTGAATTTAAAAGTAAAAATATTAAATATTAATATTTTTTTTTAACCAACACTCAAAATGACCAGCACAACAGACCAAACAAAACAAAAAAATAATCATAAAGATATCTGTTATAGTTTCTGGGAAAAGTGTACCTAAAGTTGTTAAATCGAACATGGATGAGATAGGACCATCCGACTCCCCTTAATGTAAGAGAATTCTTCACTGTTACATTATTTGCGTTCTCATGATCATGTGTTTGAATTATTGTGTTGTGAATTTGTATATTATATGTTTTGAGGCTGAGGCATATACAATAAAGTATAAGTGGTCCTGTTAGCTGTTGCTCGAATGTGAGCAATATTAAAATACCCCCGTCGCAGCAAACCTGCATACTCAGCGAATTTCCTATGGATGAATATATTTCTTACTACCACACAAGCCACTTACCAAGTTTCATAAAAATACTTAAATAAATAACTGATATATAGCATTTTATTTATTCTCTATAAGAACAACATTAGGGCTGAGAACGCAGGTTTGCTTCAACGAGGAAGATCAAAATATTTTTTTGTTGCAATTATCAATATAACTCAACCAGGTGAAGCTAAATACCAAGTTTTAATGATTTATGTTCATAATTAAAGGAGATATAAAGCTTTACGTATTCTCCATAAGAATAACATTAGGGATGAGTATGCAGGTTTGCTGCTAAGAGGATAATCAACAAAAATCAATTTTTTGTTCAAATATCAATATAACCAGTACTACGTGAAGCCACATACCAAGTTTCACCAATATACGTTCTTAAATAATCGAGATATCAAATTTTAAATATTCTCCATAAGAATAACATTGGACAACGTACTGTGTTTAGCACTTTGAATATCTCGGCAACGGTTGGACGTAGAATCACAATTTAAACACCAAAATGATTGCTTTGTAGAGCTAAACTGATTGGTAAAAGCAAATGTGAAGTTTACAGTAAAAGGAATTAAGGAAAAGCTAAAAACCATTTTCCCATAAGATTAACATGGGAGATTTTATGAACACGTTTTTAGAATTTTCTCCGCAACCACTTAACCTAGGTTCATGATTTAAAATACTATATTATTCGTTTTTTTAAGATCTATAAAATGGTTAAAACAAAAATTGTGTGTTTTAAAAATTTCAGGGTGAAAAGTGCAAAAAACTAATTTTTGGAAAATTTTGAAACCCCATAAACCCCCTTTCCCATGGTCCAATTTTTCTGGTTTTCGACCTTAAAGTCATGAATGTCACTTTACACATTTGAGCCAAATTTCATCGAAATCGGACGTTTTTTACTCAAGTCATCGCATTCACAGACATATATGTATATATATATATATATATATATACACACATATATATAAATTTGAACAAATAGTGTTTTTGGCATCTGGGGACCTCAAAACAAAAAGTTATCATGGTCTCGGGCTTAAGTCTTACCATGAGACCTACGGTAATAGCTTCTTCCCTATAGGGGAAATTCGCTAACATTAAATTTATTATTTTGGTGACAGTATGAACTAATTTACCTATTTATCAATAGACCTACATCATTTAGCATGTTTATGCTTGTAAAATATTATTTTATCAAATTCAGGGGCTTTGACATGAGTTGTTTTAAAATTTCTTCTTATCATTTTCAAATTTTTGTTCTTTGGTAATTTAAGTATGAATTTCAATCCTATGTATGATGGCGTTCTATCTATAATATAAAGAAGAGGTGGTTTCTGATTGTCTGTGTCTCATGTTCCAATTAAACGCAAAAATTACTGAACCGACTGAGCTGAAACCTTACACAAAGGTATATCTTAATCCCGTACAACACATTTGCCTATCCTATACTCTAATATGAGTAAGGTTTGCTTGCTTGCTTGCTTGCGACACTGATCTCAAAAACAGCTCCAACAATTTCTTTCAAATGTTTGAAATAACTAATTTCTGGGATAAAAATAAGTTCTAGACAGGAATCATCCCCAGGAAAAATCAAATAATGTAAAAAACCTAAAATGAAAAGTTAAAAAAATTAACATTGGGCTTATGGAGTTTCAAATCAAAACAAAAGAATTGTAACAGCTGTTCATAATCAACCAGGGAACTGTCAAAGTAATACCCATGTTGTTTATGTTTATTAACATGTGGTTTCCTGAGAGCAGAGATTAGAAGATTTGAGTGAAGATTACATATATAGAATAGTAAAGAAAATCAAACGGACATTGAGCTATAAATAACAACTGGAGGGACCTTAAAAATGTAGAAAAGAGGCAAGTGAGTTATACAAATCAGATTATCAGTAGGGGGAAGTGGTGAAATATTACTCCGAGTCATCTAAACAATCTGACTGGCCTTCCCCCGAGCAGAGCTCGACCCCCAGGTACTTTACTTCCTTAAAATCCCCTCAGGCTATGCCCCGTGAATGTCCTTAGTTTCAATGTTTACATTTCAGGAGAAAGTAAACATTTAGAAACTGTAGCCTAATGCGAACAGCTGTGGATACTTCCATTTGACATGACAGCTGGAGCAGAAGTAAGAACAGCTGTTTCAAGGTAACTTACCTTTCCAACCCGTGTGAAGAAACCCGTGTTATTGGTACATTCTACTAGTTACTCTCATCTGATAGGTAGTGAAGTGCACATTGTTTATTGTGTTGGAATGTGGGCTAATATTGTTCATAGTTTTGGTAGGGTAATACTCTTATAAATTGTATAGTTTAAAAATTAAAATTCATGAACGATTTACATTTATAAATCAGCAAAGTATATTTTGGCGCTTGAGTCAATTTTAACTTTAGAAATAAAAGTTTAGAAATTAATCACAATGCCTTTTCCAAAGAAGTAGGTGTTTTAAATTTTGATTTTATGTTACCCCATAAACCGCTATTCCTTATATATTCGAAGAAAACAAATTAAAATAAAATCCTACTGATATTATAAATGTAAAAGTCTGGATGTTATTATATATGGATGGATGAATGTTTAGATGTTACATCATGCAAAAGCTACTGGACCAATTAAGCTACAATTTTACATGAACATATCTATATTAACCTGAAAATGTCTACATCCAACCTTAGAGCTCCACCCCTCGTGCCCTGTAAGCTTCAATGTGAATATTATGGGAGAATATCGTTAATAAAACTATCAGGGTAGTTGAGATGTGTTGACTGTTACTGCAAAGGAAGTCCTACGGTTAAATGTAAACAAAGTGAGCTGGTCAGATTAGTATTGAAGCTTCACTAGCAAAGCCCCGGGTAACAGCTAAATTAAATAATAAATTTAAAAAATAATATAATAAAATTGTTGCATTGCGCAGCATTGTTCCGAAAATGTACAGCTCCAAAAGGCAGTACTCCGAAATAAATAGGAAATTTATATATTTAAATAGGAAGGCATAAGTCTGAAATGAATAACTCTGAAAGCTGTGTTCCGAAAATGTTTTCGGAGGAGTGCCTAGGTGTTTTACCTAATTGCTTATATTATCCTACAACAAAAATGTGCTTACTTATGTGTGTGTGTGTTACTTACTTAACAAACAAATAATCTTACATATTAACAGGTTGTTTTTTGTTGTTGTTTTTTTAAGAGAATGCCTCCGTTTATTCTCAACCGATTGTGAGAATTGAGGTATCGACATATTTGTCTTGATTATTAGTTGTACATAAATGTATTTATTTTAATATTTTTCATTTTTAAGGACATGAGTCATCCTAAAAGTTATGTTTTTCCCATAAAATTATCATGGGGAATAAAGTTATTAAATTTAAGCTGTTGGACTACACGGAGCGTACAAAACGCCGGCGATTGTTTGAAACTCGCCAATAGGAGGGAGCTATGAGGGCATGGGAGAAACACATTTTGCCGCCAAGTGTAGACCGGTAAGCAGACGAGTTATGCCGAACCGTGTAAACTGTTTCGGAATATTGCAATAGAATACTGCCTTTCGGAGTAGTGCATTTCAGAGCGACAAAATCAAGTGTGTGGCATTGTTCCAAAAATGCATAACTCCGAAAAATTAAGTAGTTTTTAAGGCATTAGTCTGAAATGCGTAACTACGAAAAGCATTGCTCCGAAAGCAGTATTCCAAATTGCACTGTTCCGAAAATATTTTCAGAGTAATGCCTATCGAAGCTCCACATTTTCATGGCTCTCAAATTGTTGTTACTAAGGCACAGTTTAATACTTGTGCTCAGTCTTTTTTTTAGTCAGATATTTTCTCAATAGGAATAGTTATTTTCTTTTGGGTATGGTCTTAGAATCTCCCATTTATTGTGTTGCAATTTTAGTTCCTCTGTTATTTACTCGTACAATAGTTGTTTGACTGAACAAAATCAGGTGGTCCAAAAGATGAGGCCGGCCTTTCTGAGAAAAGTGTGTACAGTTTCTTACGTCACTTAAGCTTAGGCAATTGCCGAATGGTTCTCTAGGTACTGCACAAGGATGAGTGGTTAATTCCTAGCGTAGAAAACAGTTTCAGCATTGTACCCCAGAAGCCATCGCCACAGGGTCTTTTTGAGGTTGATACGACATATTGGTGAAATTGATGTTCAATGGTTCAATTAATTAAGAGAGAATAGGTCGTTTATTCTTGACAATAACGATATATGAATTAATATTACGGTAAAATATGTATACAGTAACAACATAATATTTATTACCAAAAAATATAAATTTAAAACTCATAATAAGCAAATTTGCTATAGAACATTTATTAATACAAACACCATATAGTAAATAAACAGTATGGGTTGGAAGACATCTATAATCATAGGGCTATAAATCAAGAAGTTATTGCTAAAATGTGATGTTAAATGGTAAAATGTAAAATATTGGTTATAACATTATTCCTAATACAGGGTACAGCTACCTGCTTGTTCTTGTGCACACTTTGGGCTTTCGGATGGCCGAAAGATAATTATCAACCATAGGGCTTCAAACTGTTTAGTGAAGTTTCAAAAATAAAATAAAACTGGTGGATGCCCGTCGAAATTTGGGCTACAATAATAAGGTCGAGTAATATTACACGTACCCTATAGGAATAATCACCAACAATGAAATTGCTGCAGTTTTTAAAATATACCTACTGAAAATATTACAAATTATGAAAATGCACATTTATATGTATGTGGCACAATACAGTTAAAAAGTGAAAAAAATCACAAAACTAAAAATTAACACAAAAAATAAGTTACATTTTAAAGTTTACGTTGATGTTTGCTACAGACGAAAATAAATCAAATGCTTGATGAGCTGATTGATTAGCTGTCTAATGAAAATCACAGAGTCAGGATTATAATCAGCGGTTTGTTGATAACAAAACGTACTATAAATAAAAAAAAAAACAGTTTGTAGACATTTACATTTGTATCATTCAACAAACTTAAAAGGAGAAAATTATAAATCTGACAATTTTGGGGAGTATCGGAACGTTTCAGTTTTAAATTAGTACAAATTCCATGACCACACGTTGACTGGTTTTCTCAAACTAAGGCTGAGTTCCTAGTAAAAATTCTCCCTTATGAATAACAAGGAGAGATTTTATGACTTAATTCATTGTATCATTTAACAAACTAACGGGAGAAAATTATAAATCTGACAATTTTGGGGAGTATCGGAATGTTTAAGCTTCAAATTCAAATTGGTAAAAATTCCATGACCACAGGTTGCCTGGTATTCTCAAACTAAGGCCGAGTTCATTCAAAAATATTCTCCCATTTAACCCATTGGCGTAGACATACGAGCTGGTCTCGTTCCTTACTTTTAATTTTTTAAACCTATGAATATAAATTTGTGTTTTTAAATGGATTAATGGTTTATTTTCATTAAAATACTGTTTTCATTCAGTTTTCAGAGTCACATTGGCACATACACAGTAGTCAAGTAAAAAGTAGCAAAATCAGTGTTGACCATGTACAACTCACAATGAATTAATCGATCCCGTCAACTTCCAAGCAAGCCTGCCACCGTTTGTTTTACTTGGGCCCTCCCACCAACGTTGCCACAGACCGGTTAACTCATTGTGAGTTGCCCGACTGGTCAATTTTGGTCGTGTGCGGGAATCGAACCCACGAACATCGTATCCACACCTGGCCAACTTGTTTCCACGACGTAGCCAACTCAGCTAACACGACCAAGGGCCTACCAGCGATATTAAGGTTTTTCCGTCAGTCCGCGCCCCTAGTGGATAGAACCGTAGTCACCCGCGGTCATTAGTTACATATTTTGCTACTAAACTGCAGCATCAATCAAATCCCGTTATATGCTATTGTGAATAGAATAAAATTACTACCTCTTAATGGGTTAAATAACATGGAGCACTTTTTTAAATGTCAATATTTTAAAAACTAAAGCAGTATTTTTTAGCTTTACATTTTTCTGTCAATCTGCAGTTTAACAGCTTTAAAATGACACACTGATTGTCCAAATTGGTTGAAAAATAATGACGAAGTGGGCTGAAAACGAAATTCCTTAACTAATTAATAAGATAACTACGATATATAGTTTATATAAGATAACTATGTTGAAGTTTTAACACTGAAACAAAAACAATTTTTGTCTATCTCATTAATTTAAAAAGATCACTTAAATATCCCTTAATAAGATCAACACGCATGTTAAATGGTTGATCTTAATCATAGGTAGTTCGGCTATTAATTATAGGTAGTCAAACTATAATGTGTTGTCAAATTAGTGTGTGTCAGCAAAAGATGGTATTACCTAGACTCTATATTCCACATTCACCATGCAGGTATTATGGGAGATAGCCTGAGCTATGTTCATCATGTTTGTAACCATGCAGTCTGCGTCAATTGTCCTCACAACCCTAGTGAGAGCGATTACTGTGTGTCAGCAAAAGATGGTACTACCTAGACTCTATATTCCACATTCACCATGCAGGTATTATGGGAGATAGCCTGAGCTATGTTCATCATGTTTGTAACCATGCAGGCTGCGTCAATTGTCCTCACAACCCTAGTGAGAGCGCTTACTGTGTGTCAGCAAAAGATGGTACTACCTAGACTCTATATTCCACATTCACCATGCAGGTATTATGGGAGATAGCCTGAGCTATGTTCATCATGTTTGTAACCATGCAGGCTGCGTCAATTGTCCTCACAACCCTAGTGAGAGCGCTTACTGTGTGTCAGCAAAAGATGGTACTACCTAGACTCTATATTCCACATTCACCATGCAGGTATTATGGGAGATAGCCTGAGCTATGTTCATCATGTTTGTAACCATGCAGGCTGCGTCAATTGTCCTCACAACCCTAGTGAGAGCGCTTACTGTGTGTCAGCAAAAGATGGTATTACCTAGACTCTATATTCCACATTCACCATGCAGGTATTATGGGAGATAGCCTGAGCTATGTTCATCATGTTTGTAACCATGCAGTCTGCGTCAATTGTCCTCACAACCCTAGTGAGAGCGATTACTGTGTGTCAGCAAAAGATGGTACTACCTAGACTCTATATTCCACATTCACCATGCAGGTATTATGGGAGATAGCCTGAGCTATGTTCATCATGTTTGTAACCATGCAGGCTGCGTCAATTGTCCTCACAACCCTAGTGAGAGCGATTACTGTGTGTCAGCAAAAGATGGTACTAACTTGACTCTATATTCCACATTCACCATGCAGGTATTATGGGAGATAGCCTGAGCTATGTTCATCATGTTTGTAACCATGCAGGCTGCGTCAATTGTCCTCACAACCCTAGTGAGAGCGCTTACTGTGTGTCAGCAAAAGATGGTACTACCTAGACTCTATATTCCACATTCACCATGCAGGTATTATGGGAGATAGCCTGAGCTATGTTCATCATGTTTGTAACCATGCAGTCTGCGTCAATTGTCCTCACAACCCTAGTGAGAGCGATTACTGTGTGTCAGCAAAAGATGGTACTACCTAGACTCTATATTCCACATTCACCATGCAGGTATTATGGGAGATAGCCTGAGCTATGTTCATCATGTTTGTAACCATGCAGTCTGCGTCAATTGTCCTCACAACCCTAGTGAGAGCGATTACTGTGTGTCAGCAAAAGATGGTACTACCTAGACTCTATATTCCACATTCACCATGCAGGTATTATGGGAGATAGCCTGAGCTATGTTCATCATGTTTGTAACCATGCAGGCTGCGTCAATTGTCCTCACAACCCTAGTGAGAGCGCTTAAGTCAATTTTATTATTTGCCGTACTTTATATTAAGGAAGTGGAATGTAAAATGTGTCAGGCCTATGTGTTGTACCTTTATCACAATGAAGTGTTATGAAAGAAAAAACTACTGACTATCAAAGGTATAAAGTGAAAGAAACAGTTAATTAGATTTATCACGATTACAAAGTCAGATAAGTTAATGTTTTTAGGACAGCTAGTACTTTTCGAACCGGCATTTTAAATACATAGCTTTTGCAAGTGGAACATTGGAGACGATTTAACTCTTCATATTCATAGAAATAGGTCACTGTATGTTCAGCACTGGAAAATTCAAGCGGTTTATTGGCTGAGCCTTTTCTGTAACACATTTCATGCTTCATTTTAACACCCCTTTCAGCCTTTGCCATTCATTATCTTCTTACCCAAGTCTTACTGGTTTTCCTCTGTGTATAGAGTCACTTAACCTACAATAAACAAGGACAGAATGCTAGATAACAATTATTCATAGTAACTGAAATTTACTTCTAAAGTGACATATTATGGACCTTATTGTTTTGGGAATTTATACGGAAGTTACAGAATTATCCAGAAGTTCAATACACTAATGTTTTTGCCAGGTCTTGTAAAAATCATGCAACATTCCCTTGCCCCAAAATGAGAAATATCTTCCAGAATTTTCCTCCTTCCTAAAAACTACAGGTACATTAAAGTAGGGGTGTGCGAGTAGTGATTTTTTTATTCGAGTCGAGTAGTGCCAATTATTTTTGAGTTTCGAGTATTTTCGAGCGACTACTTGCCATCAGTTGGTATTTAAAATAGTGTAACGGGATTTGGATACCACTCTATATTTGATAATCTAAACATGGTTTCTAACTAATACAAGCAATACAAGCAATAGCAATACCAAGTTTTGGCCAGTACAATCAAACTGGATTATGTATTTACAAACAAAACACGGTTTGACATTTGTTTCCGCCCCCGGTCCAGATTTCATTTGGCCAATATCACCTGGTCCAGACATTACTTACAATCAATATTAGATGACAAAATCATTAGTTACGGCCGATATTAAGTGGCCTGGTCGCCACTTTTCCCAATATTATGTATACCGTCATAATTTACGGCCAAAATTAGGCGGTCTGATCGTCATTTTCAGCCGAACTTATGTGATGCGATCGCCTTTTGCGGCCGTTACTACGCGTTTTGGCCGGTTACAATCGTTAGCGATCGTCATTTCCGGCCGATTTTACGCGATGCGATCATATTTTGCGGCTGTTACTACAAGTTTTGGCCGGTCGCAATCGTTATCGATCGTCCAGAACTCGGCAGGAAACACTCGCTCGAACTTTCAAGTATTTTTCAAAACTTCGAGTCGAATTCGAGTATTAAAATATTCGGCCGAAAACTCAAAAGTTTCGAGTACTTGCACACCCCTATATTAAAGCTACCCTCTTTTCCTAGTTTGTTAATCAACATCATTTTCTAGTTTGTTTATGTAATGTACAATTAAAATAAAATCAATCAACATTTATAGTTCTTGTTAATTTATAGTTAATGATATTCAGGCAATAATTTGCGACTAAATTGTGGGTGGAGAGAGAGTCCATTGCGGGTGGATGAAATAAAACCAGAAACACCCGATATTAAACATTAAACTTTATTTGGTCATGTATCATGTATTTTTCAGAGAGATCCTTAAAGGTCGAAACCATACACACACCCACGCAAAAGCGCTGAAACGGCAAACTGAATACCTCCTTCGAAGAACTGACTTCATGGAGAAGAAGAGTGTGTACTGAATACGCATGTATACACGGATATAAAATATCGTAAAACACAACTGGTTAAAATAGAGTACAGATAAAGCTGACAGATGCGTACTGAATAGATGTAACGACACTAATAGTTGAGATAGACACTTATCCTGCTCCACACACTCACAGGTTAGCTAGGTTATGTAACTTTGGTAATGTACTTAACAAACACTAGTCTACACATAGTTGCACCAGAATAGCACAAAAATCTCTGGACCGAACCAACAATAAAAATAGTTATTTAAATTTTCCTACACGTTAAAAAAATATTTACGAGATCGCCGTGATAAATTATTTGTAAAATATATCCTTTTGATTCAACTAGCTAAGTAAATCTTCTACATGTGTTGATTTTAATCTTCTAATTTTTTCTAAACTAATTTGTTATAGGACGTCACTGTTTTGTCAGTAGAAAAAATATTTGTATTACAATATTCTTAGTGATCTTTCTAGTTTGAAATACATTTGTATTACAATATTCTTAGTGATCTTTCTAGTTTGAAATACATTTGTTTTAACTTGTTCTAGGTAAAGTATTTCTTTAATAAAAATAATTTGAAAAAGGGTTTCTATATCCCCAGTTCCTTGTATTTGATAATTTTCTACTTAAGGCCGTCAAAAAGGCGTGTTCTGTAGAATAATCTATCCAAATATATTTATTTGTAGTTCAATGTGTGGTTCTAATAATATAAGCAAAGGACGGCTGTTTTTGTGAACTATGAATCACAGCCAATGTCTGTTAGTGCTGCTGAAATTTGGATGGGATTAGGTAGAAAATGTTACTGTTCAAAAAACAAAACTCTTTTCCAATTCTAGGGGAAAGCTATTTGGTCCATGATTAAGACTGAACTGTAAAGACAGTAAAGACTTTGTAATGTTCGTTAAAAGCCTATTATTCCAATCTAAAACTTACAATTACAGTATTTTGTATTTGTAGTATCTTAAAACGCTCGTTAGAAAATGCTAATTTGACCACAATTTAAAATAAATGGGATTTAAAATCAGTAAACTCGCATCAAAGTAAGAAGTGCCAAAAAGAAGCATCTCATTGGAAATCCAAAGCTTATATACATTAAAATTTACATTTATCGGTTACAAAGACAATAATAAAATATATAAATCAAACAAAATCACTTATATCTTGCTTAGCCTAGGATGAGTGCAACGATTAACACATATTTCTCTTTCTACTGTTTTTGCAATTTTCAGAGAAATTTTAAAATGGACTATGAGGTTAAAAGTACGAACACATTTTGAGAAATATGTGCTAATATCAAAAGTCACCATTCGATAACAATATTTTTAAAGGTAGCATATTAATGATAATTAATCAACAAAACATATAAATCAATTAACTATGTATAAAAATATCGGTAATATGACTAAAAACAATATACAACGTAAATCTACTCTATTCTACAATAAAAACTTTCTTAAAAAATTAATTAAACTCGGTTAAAAATCGATCAGAATCACAACGATAATACTATGTTCCAATGACTTATCCGATATTTCTTAAATGGTCCATAGTTCAGGATGTTCCAAATACCAGCTTACAGATCGATATATCGACATTCAAATCCATAATGTATGTCGAAACGAGGAAGTAGTACCTAACAAAATATTCCATTTCTACATCGCATGATAGTGTACACTGTGTTTTATGAAAAATATTTTGACTATAAATGCATCGTTAACTTATCAAATAATTCCTCGACTCGCGGAATCATGAGGGCAGTCGAACATAGTACAAAAAGTGAATCAACCAAAGTGCTGCTGTTGAAAAAAGGAACCGAGTTGTGAGTCTAGAGGTGGTGCGACTGGCGTAAGGCTGAGACTTCATTACTCTATGTCTCCTCAACTGGAGGCCTTCTTCTCCTCCTCTTTGTCTTTCCCATCTAAAAACACAAAGTTTTACCGTTGTAACAAGAGCATCAAGAACATAAGTTTCATGTCACACACAGTGTAATGTCACCTGGATTATATGTCTTTATCGAGGTTATAAAAAAACTCTTCAATATTGATACTTCGACAACAGTTAATTTTACTAAAAGTTTTTACACAAACACTGACTCGATTATTCCTTAGGAATATCCCTCACACCCGTTGGAAACGAAATCACTAACATTTTATTACAAAAGTAAATTGCAAAACCTTGATAATTTTATAATGGCTCTGGATGACGTTTTGAATATTAAACGGTTTAACCTTATTTCCATCACTGATAATTTCTCTTGTCCTATTTATGCGTTATGCGACCCGTTTCGAGGTTATAAACATATCAGGCTTCAATTTGATTTTGCTCACATGAGAACCTTTGAAGTTTAAAAATACAAAGTTCATTTTCAAACAGACACAAAACAACATTTACGCACGAATAAAGAGCTCGTAACATTAAAATTCGACCAAACTGAGTTTGCTACGAGGTGTGGGTGGACCTGAGGTCATGGTATTGTGGTCATGACTGACAAACATGGCCACACTTGCCACGTCGTAGCAAATTCAAATGTTATGTGCAGTTAATTCATACGTCAGGGTTTGTGTATGTTTTAAATGTACTGGGTGTTTTTAAACTTCATGTGAGTGAAAACAAATTAGAGTCTGATGATGTGGTTATAATCTTGAAACCAGTCACCTAAAATGGACAAAAAGGGATCAGTAACAAGATAATTAAAACAATTTCAGTATGGCAACCTTGTAAAAGAACAGTTTGTAATACTAAATGTAATGACAGTCTACGGATTGTGTGTTTATGAACATACAGCTGAAGTTCCTATCTTTGCTCGGGGAGTTTTAAGTCGATCACCACAGAGAGCTAATTTCGCTTGTCTAATTCGCCTTTCAGTAATAATTTGGTATCGGTAGTTTGAGCATCTGCATTCTGTGGCAAACATGTTGAACTACATTGGAGTAGAGAACACCTGTTTAAGTTATCACTTACAATGCAAATTCATCTATGAAGGCTAGCAGGTCAGAGCCAAAAAAGTATTTTCAAATCGGGAACAGGCCTATGTAGTTGTAAAAGCTCCCGTCATAGATATTTCAGCTCATCGCTCCAGTAGTTTACACATAGCCTTTCAACTTTATAATGTTGGGAAGATTTTGTTAGAACAAACAAGTCAGAACATTTAAAACTTTAGGGAGATAACCATCATTATAGCGGTAATTATATTGTTTTGAACTAAACTTATTCAGTGTTATAAATAAAAGTTACAACTGTGTATCTTGAGAAAATAAATATATTCTAGTCTGATATAACACAGAGCAGTAGCTTACAGTTTCACTGTCATTTTGTCAGCAGGGAATTAGAAAAGTCACTGCGCCCACAGGAAACTATAAAACACTACTGAAGGCTGACTGGACAGGAGAGGGGTTGCGCTGACGAGTCATCACCCATAGGGATGCCAGTGGGCGTACCCGAAAGCACCCCCTCTAATCGGCCTAGAGCCATTAGTGTTCAAAGCCGCTGTTGACAAAACCATTTTGGAACACAACTGCCGCTAATATGGTGTTTTCTAGATTTCTGTGCTGCGCCTTTCGAATCGGTTCCTGCTTGGGGGAACAACCAGTTGTGCCACTGCAGTGATTGTTTAAACCCCCCACTAGGGTCTCACCCACAGTTTGAGAACTAATGAATTAGTCTAAAGATGAGTGAAATTTACCAGCTGACGGGGGAGGGGATTCGGTAGACTCGTCTTCGGACTTCTTCTTGTCGTCCTTGTCGATGCTCTTGGCCTTGCCCTTGGCCGGGGTCGCGGGCTTGGGCTTGGGCTCCAGGCTGGGGTCCAGCACGATCTTCCCAACGTTCTTGCGATCGTGCATCTTCTGCATGGCTTCTGGCACCTGCAACGAATATTGTTATGAGGGTGAATACAACACTGTGGACGACATTCACGCAGGCCGAAAAATTATGTTCAAGGTTGTATACTGGTGTGGAAAATCCACAACTATTCAGTGTTAACCAATTTGCAAATTTCTGAACTTTTGACATACACTGAATCAAAGTCTTATAGTTGTTACTCGCTTCGCTCGCTGAGCGCTCCGCTTCCAGACCCCCGCTTGGGACCACTCCAGTTATTATTAAAACTCAATGTCCCTTCAAGTATTTTTTACATTGTATACTATTTTGATTCATTTTGGATGTATCCATTCTAAATGTTATCTTTATTCAATAGTCCTATAATTTGTTTAACCATGTGAAAGAAGCTGCAGCTATTATGACTCTTTTGTTTTGATATGAAACAGGGAGAGCATCCTGCCCTAATCTTTAATTGGCCAAACAGCGCTCTTGTCAGGAGCGGCCACCTGGCGCAGCCGGCATCCCCCTTCTCTTCCAAGAAATTCCATGTCATACTAGAATTTGTAATAAATTGATCCATAATACAGCAAAAAATGAGGGCTCACTTTTTCCATCTATAGTGGACAAATAAGACAAAATTTGACACAGTTCTAAGATGTCCTGTTATCGACCCGCAATATTGGGATACACAACTCGGTAACCTGTTAGAGCTTATGTCGATAACGGGACATCGTAGAACTGTGATTCAAATTTTGTCTTATTTGTCCACTATAGACAGAAAAAATGAGCCATCTTTTTTGCTGTAGGCCTAATGGTTCAATTTATTATAAATTCTGGTAGGACATGGAATTTCTTGGAAGAGGTGGGGGATGCCGGCTGCGCCAGGTGGCCAAGTCCCGCCGCTCTTGATCAGAGATTTCCAAACTGTGGCGTGGAACATAAAAAAATAAAGGGAATAGTCAAATACTGAGTTAATGGTGTGCTGTGGCTATTGTCTTTTTTAGCGAATTTCCCCTATAGGGGAGAAGCTATTACCGTGGTCGGCATGGTAAGACCTAGGCGTGGGACCATGATAACTTTTCGTTTTGAGGTTCCCAGACCCCGAAAACACCATTCGTTCGAAACTGTATATATATATATATGTGTGTCCGTGGGTGTGATAACTCTCGTAAAAATGGTCAGATTCTGATAAAATTTGGTACAAACGTGTAAAGCATTATTTATGACTTTAAGTTCGAAAACCAGACAGAATTGACCCATCCGAAGTGGTATTTTGGGCGGGTTTTGTACCCCAAAAATGGTTTTTTTGAAGTTTTACATATAATATTTAAAAAAGTCAAATTTTAGTTTTCACCATTGGATTCAGCTTAAAAAAACACTCAATTTGTTGTTTTAATCATATCTCTACGTCAATTGGTTACAGAGATATTGAAAGTGCTAAACACAGTACGTTGTCCAATGTTATTCTTATGGAGAATAAGACAAAAATTATAGCTCGCTTATTTATGAACGTATACTAACGAAACTTGGTATACGGCTTCATCTCGTAGTGGTCTATTGTTATTTGCCCAAAACACACAATTTTTACCGATAATAACCGTAGCAGCAAACCTGCGTCCTCAGCCCCCATGTTATTCTTATGGAGAATGAGTAAAATGTAATATATCCCTTAATTATAAACATAAATTAATAAAACTTGGTACGTTGGTTCACCTAGTTGAGTTCTATTGATATTTAAATAAAACCCCATTTTTTGTGTTCCTGGTTTCAGCAAACCTGCGTACTCATCCCCAATGTTATTCTTATGGAGAATAATTCAGATTTGATATATCACTTATTTGTAGAGATGTGCGAGTACAGGTTTTTTAAGTCGAGTCGAGTAAATGACAAAAGATTTGAATTTCGAGTTCGAGTCGAGCATACACATTAAAAAAACACATAGGTCGAGTTGAATTGAATCAAAACAGTGTATAGGGTTCCATTTATAAATTTTGTTATTAAAATATACTTTTCTAGTCACTATGACCTGAAAATGACATAGTAAGTAAAATAAATGGATTCCTGCTTCATTGGAAAAAGGTAAGTACATTTATCTGAAAATAAATCAACCGAAGTAATTGCATAACATTTTGCCATGAAGATAAAATACTTTTAATCTTTTGGTATTAAGGTTGTTATAACCTATATGGTATTAATTAACAGTTTCATTAAAAAGTAATCTCAGTTTTTATTTTATTTCCTTCTTTTTATTTATCCTATGTTTTGTATATTATGTTTAGGCCTAATCTACATCTTTGTACGAATGGAGAAAACAAAATTACATCCAGGCCTATAAGTTAAAATAAACTTTATTTTAATATTTAAAAGGCATATATTTACATGGTAAAACAATAGCCTACTTACTTACCACAAAAAATGTATTT
This sequence comes from Allygus modestus, assembly GCA_963675035.1. Lineage (NCBI taxonomy): Eukaryota > Metazoa > Arthropoda > Insecta > Hemiptera > Cicadellidae > Allygus > Allygus modestus. Next base: position 407,932,521 of record OY776112.1, read on the forward strand.
ACTAACATATCTTAGCATTAATTTTAACACTAATAGTCCTAATAAGAACAATCAGTTAGTAACAACATGAAGATATGTTTGAAAGTGCCTGGCAAATCAATTGATGAAATTGAAGCCATGTCTTAGATAGAGTTTTAAAATATTACAAATTATTTAGAATATCATGAATGAAAACAAGGCCAAAACAAATCACTTGTCTTTAAAAAAAAGCTCAATGCCAAAGGACAGTTGAGCCTAAAATTAATGAATTGACTCAATTTAAATTATTATGGAACAAAAAACATGCACAAAATTCTTACGCTTACCTATTAGATTTCATTACAGATATGTTTTTGATATTTTACTTTAAAAAAATGATAAGGTTAGGTTAACCTAAAAGTGGACTATAGGTACAGACAGTGTTCATACAACTCAATCTGAAGGTCCTAGTAAATCCTCCATTTTGGTAAAAAGAAACACAAATGTATAAGCCACAACTTACTTATTTATTAATAAAACACTAAAATCCACATCACAACTCTTATTTACACCTCAAATGCGTTCACACTCAATTTGAATTTGGCCGCGGACGACCCTTGGTAGCGCGGGTAAACGGTGGGAGTAAACTCGCTCGAAACTTTTGAGTTTCAGTTAAACCTCGAGTTTCAGTGCCGAATCCAGCTCAAACTCGAAATTTTGAGTACTCGCACATCTCTACTTATTTGTCAATATACGAGGGCCATCCAAAAAGTAAAGAACGTTTTCTTACTGCACCTAGCGCAGCTCTCCCATCACCACGATTGCGAGTGTGGCAGTCCACTCACCTCCCCACCAAAGTATGAGCCGAGTCTCGTTGCTGTGCGGTTACACGTTTTGTTTCTACAGCGATTTAAATTAGCGGCGGTAAACGAAAATCCCGCCAAATATGAGATACGCAGTGTTATTCTGTTTCTGAGTTAAAAAATGCCCAGACCTAGACATTTTTTGAAAACACCAAAGAAATTTTATGGTGAAAGAGAAAAAAAACAAGATCTTAAATTGATGTAATGCGCTAAGATTTTAGCAGCTGTTTTCCTCAAATTTTTCTCAAGTCTTTCTTTCAAATCATCTTTTACGAGCAATGACCTGCCACGTCGATCCTCGTCGTTCACGATGGATTTTCTTTCATTAAACCGGTTGCATCATTGTTTCCCCTGAATATTCGACTTGAAGACTTGTTTGTACTTTCACGATAAACTTTCTTTGGTGTTTTTCTAAAAAAATTATATATTCCCGAACATTTTTAAATCCAGCAACTGAATAATACTGCGTATTTCATATTTGGCGGGATTTTCGATTGCAGCCTCCATTTTGAATAGCTGTAGAAATAAGACAGGTGACCGCATAGCAACGAGACTCGGCTCATACTTTGGTGGATAGGTGAGTGGACTGCCACACATGCAATGGCGGTGATGGGGGAGCTGCGCTAGGTGCAGTAAGCAAACGTTCTTTATATTCTGGATGACCCTCGTATTTTAATGAAACCTGGTATGCGGCTTTATGTGGTATTAAGACATATAGTTTGCATTGGAAATTCGCTGAGTACGCAGGTTTGCTGTGACAGGGATATTTATAGTGTGCCACAGGCTAAAACAGTTTGGGAACCACTGGTTTGGGAATGTTTGACTGCGTAGTTGCCCCGAACAAAAACTGCGACTAAACATCAACACTTAAGTTGTGTTACGGCAGATGTCCATGTTGGCATGTTTGTGACTGTGTAACATCTGCTTTTATTTCAGCGCCTGACATTCATGCACAGGATCAACCAAGGTGAGTGACGCCTAATAAATATCAGAGTATTACACCCTACACAATAACATGTCATTCAGAAATCAAACATGACAATAATGTTCGCAGATTATTAATTTGTCTATTTAAAATTAATAAACTAAATTATTTCCTAGTTTTTGCCCCCAAAGGCAAGCATGTTGCTCCAAGGCAACATAAGTGCCTTCAATACGATAACCAAAAGACATATAATAACCACCAGCCTCCTCCCACAAAATGCCAGGTTTGAATAGGTCAGTCAGCAGTGGTGTCTCGTGGATTAGACCATACCATGAGAAATACCATTCTAAACACTCAACAGCACGGTGTACATACGTCCTCGAGGGCCCAAGTTGAGTCGACCACCGGCTTGATCTTGCCGCTTGTCCACAGCTGGACCACGGTGTCGAAGACACCCGCGACATAGGCGGCGCGGTTCTGCTGATACATCAGGTGGCGGAGGTTGAGCCCGCTGAGAGACTTGTTCTCGTCGAATAGCTTGATGGGGGACACCTTGTCCACCTGCCACCACTGGAATCACAGTAACAGAAGTAAGTAGTGTACAATTGGTAAAGGAGTCAAAATAGGTTTTGCTGGCTAGTATTGTACTAGCATTGACTATACACCTGGTTAAACCGGTTAACCAAGAAACAGCACAATCTATTGAGTGCGGTCGGCAACAGGAGGTGTCGCATGCGCTTCCTCCTAGTAGACATTACGCAATCTACTTGGAATCGCATAGGCAGACTAACAGGCAGAGCTTGCTTGACTGACGCTGGTGAAAGACAGTTATGACGTCGACACCAATTTTATTACAAGTTTGTAACAGTTATTACAATATTATTTTTATTTCACACAACCTTTGTTATTACAGCCTTTGTTAAATCGTATATTAAAACTTCCAAGTTGCGAGGAAAGCGCGACAGTTGTTTTATTAGCAAAATGAGATTTTAAAACCCGCCACGGCCGAGCTGAGCGCGCCAATCAGCATGAGCCAGAGTTAGGTCCACCATTGCGTGCGATGGTGGCTATTTCTATCCAGTGCTGTCAGAACTACATGGAGAATCCCCCCTCCTCTTTTGTTATCGAATGGGCCCGTAAGGTTTTCAGTCTAGAACAGGTGTATAGTCAATGGTACTAGGTGCATTTAAGTAAGGTATACTTGGAATTTCTTGGAACTATGATACTGGCATGACAACTAAGCTGGTAAATACTGCAGGTAAATGCAACTTTATCAACTATTCATCCATGTAGGCAACTTTTTTAGTTTTCATTTATTTTATTTTACGAAACCTTATTTGTTATACTTTTTTGTTACCTTCTTAGAAAGTAATATAATTTTTATCTCATAATTTTAGGCAATATGTAATTTGTAGAATCCTACACTCTATTATGAAAAGGTTTCCTTGCTTGCTCGCAACTCTGATCTCAAAAACGGCTCCAACGATTCCGTTCAAATGTTGGAAATAACTAATTTCTGAGTTAAAATAAGGCAACTACAAGACCATCTCCTTAAAATTCAACATTGTTTATCCATTAATTATAAATATGATAATACTGTACTGGGAAAAGGAAAAAGTCAGAAATTACAAATTTTTATGAACAGGTTCATGGAAATGCCTTTATTTACGTAGCAGCCTTCAACCTTATAAATTAGCATCCGATTTATGTAGTAGTTTTAAATATTAGATAAACAACACTTGTTGAAAAATAACTGCATTTATAGTGAGAGCAAAAAATAATAATAATGAAAATTCCTCAAATAAAGGGGAAGCGCACGCATACAATGGCCGGGAAGTGGCGGCAACCGGTGTCCTAGTGGAAATACAGTGCAATCGCGATAGTCCGACATTTGTTAGTCCGACACGTTCGGTAATCCGACAGCGCCGCAGAGAGCTATTGTCACGGAAGAGTGGGGGAATCCTGTCAAAACGTGAAAGATTTCTGTTCATTGTCTGTGCATTGTTTACTGTTTAGTTACGTCGCTACTACAGACGAGTGATTTAAAGGTTAATTTTAAATTTTTTACTGTAAGCTTGTGTGCTAAAAAGTCTTTTTGTGTATAGTGGACATAACGAACTACATAACTGTACACTGCTTATTCGATTGTTCAGGTCAGTCTTAAGTTAACTTTTCTTTTCTTTCGTGTGTTTAGAAATTTGAATAAACATTTTATTATTGACACTGACTTTTCTTTTAACCTATAAATCAATAATACAGTAGACTCCCGATTATCCACGACCGGATTACCCGCGTTGCGGCTTATCCGCGATCGGCAAAAAAAAAAAAACGCAACTGCGGCAAGCGAAGTTTAGCGCGTAAACGTCTATCCTCGCGCCTGCAAATTATAGCTACCGCGCGCGACGCACTTAGCCTTGGGCGAGAGAAAGGGGTTACTAGCAGTCAGACGGAAGCCCGCCCGCCCGCCCGCCAAAACATTAGTCATCTCCCGCCATCCCTCCAGACCGCCATTTCGTACGCAACTGCCCGCCATTATCATTATGCAGAGGGCAATTGGACTTCTTGGAAGGGAAACATGACACCTCGTTGTGCGATCTCATTGTTTATTTTCCTCGAAGCCAATAAAGACGACAACTTCGACATTAGGCCTGTAATATAGTGCACTTGTCTCACGTATTGGACTGTTATTTTACCGATGTGAAAATATTGTTTGTGAAATAATTGTGAGTTTATTAAAAGATACGTACAGTAATCTTGTATTTGAAGTCTTTCACATTATTAAACCTAACATTCAGTAGCTTAAAGGTTATTATTTTGCTCTCACAGTCGTTTTTAACTATTTCAAGTGTGTTTTAGGTTAGGTTTGGTTTATCCGCGATTTCGATTATACACGATCGCTCAGCCACCCATTACCGCGGATAATCGGGAGTCTACTGTAATTGCATTGTAGTGTAATTTATAGCTGTTTTAAGGGTACTCTCAGTAATCCATAATATTTGATAATCCGACAAGGGCCCGGTCCCATATCTGTCGGATTATCAAGAGTTTACTGTACTCCCATTTGATCCAATGCTTCACTTCGAGTGTCCGCCACTGCAGTTTCCCGTTCGCAGCTGTGCTAGAAGACACGGCTCGGACACTGTGTCCCAGCGGGCAACTGCGGTGGACAAGGCCGCCACTGGTGGCCTAGTGTGAAAGGGGCCTTACAGTAGCTGACACCCAGTGTGAAGTAGCTGTCTACTGTCGCTTGTTTACACGGACTAATAAAAACTATAGGCAACTGACATATAGTAAAGAAGACGTACTGTACAAACAATCTTAGACAAAAGTGGTCTTAGCAGTCAGTTGACGGTGAAAAAAACACCAGCATCTTAACAACTGTCGCCCGAGTTACTTTGCACCGTGGGACCCAGACCAAAATCATTCGCGCAGCTGCAATCTGCAAGTAGGCAGCAGACGATGCTGTATTCACTGTATTAACAACGACGCTTTAACAACTAACTAAATAATTCTGTTGTACAGTTCCCTATCTCAAAACAACTGTAATATTTTCTGATGTTATTTTTATTTTCATTTTTCAAGTTTGATATATTTATAAGGTTTGATATCAAAATTCACGGCTTATTCCAGGTTTTTTCATGGTATACAAAATTTACGGATTATTCACAGTTTCACGGTTTTCATAGTTGGGTGGGGACCCTGGACAGTTAAACAAACACTGTGTTAGAGTTTGATCTGTGTGAATTCGCATGTCTATTCTGTTTTACAATCTCTTACACGCAATTTGCAGCATCAATATTGCAGGCGCTAGTGTCCAAATCGTTATTCATGCGATGTTACAGTAGCTTCAATTTATCCGGATATTTTGCTATCCGGATCAATATTCCGCCACATTAGTCCAGAAAATCCGAGGTGTACTGTATTTATTTTTCTGTAGTGAATCAAAACGTAACCTGTAATAAGAAGTTCTGCTGCTAAATGACTTTTGTTGTTAGATTTTTTTGTTACTTATTTTTATTTTAAAATTATTCAGTAGCTAGAGTTGACCCAGAACTCTGCACTGTGTTTGGGCTAAAAGTCAAGAGTAAAACATGGAAATGGGTTAGTTTAACTGAAAACAGAGCAAAAAATCTTGAGAAGGATACATCTATCATGTTTGTAGTTTTAGTGACTATTTGTGGACCCAGTACACAGAACTTTCAGGAGCCCAACCTTTCTGAAAGTACTCAAACAAAACAGTCTTCGAAAAACTGTAGGCATCATCAGAATGCCTTGGCTCAATGCAGTCGTCTACATTGAAACCGAGAAGCATGAGGCTTTTTATTGATTTCCTCGATAATTTAATCAACAACTACAGATGGCCTGTTTATTCAGTCCATGTAATGGTTGCACTAAATCTTTACCAGTTTATATTGTGATATAACATTCCATACGTGATCTTGAAACAATTGTTTGCTGATGTGCTGTGTTTTCTTAATATCAACAGGATAAATATTAAACTAAATTGATTGATATTCTCCCATAAAATTAAAATTGAAAAACTTTAAAAGCCCAAATGGCGGAACCCTGAATGAGGATGTTTTCCAAAACCTCAAAAAAACACATCTAGACCGTAAAGGTTGACAAAAAACGCAAAGGTGATCATTTAAGACATGGTAGATTGTGGTTAGTCTTTCTAAAATAATTTGCTTGTTCATTTTAATAAGTTTATTAAATTGGATCACTCTGTTTTCTTTGCAAACGTAATACTAAAGAAAGTTTGTAATCTGAAAGATTAGAATAAACTTACGGATCGGGCTGCGCTGAAAATACTCTTGGTTTCTCCAGTTACTACGTTGGCTGATCCTGAAAAAAATTAAAATAAACATTATGTTCCAGCAAGTTAAATATAGAAATTTATACATATGATATGGTTTATAGCCTACATGTGGTTATATCAATTATAAAAGTTGTTTTGTCAGAGCTTACAAAGCTTAAATAAGTCGGTAGCATGGGTGGAGCCAGGGTTGTTTTTTTAGGAAAATCTACCTTAAAATAAAGGCATATAAAAGCCCCAAGAAAGGCAGTTAACTAACAGAGTTCAGAGGCTAAAAATTACGTTAGAATGCATTACAAAATGGTGGCCTGGAGTAGTTTTGAAGCAGTCTTGAATAGTGCACGCACATGTTTTTACGTACACCGGCTGAACACTGCTTACTCATTTGATCACTGTGCAAAACGCTGACGCAACTACTATGTATTTTAAGGTGAATATGAATGCATGATGAATGTAGAATGGATGAGATGCCTTCACTGTAGCCTTGTTACTGACTAAGACCGACTGATTTTTTAGCCAGGATCACTAATTCACAGCCCAATGACCAATGGCAGCTGGGCTGTGACACAAGCCACAGTATACACTCCACCTTTACAATAGTTTGCCATTCAACCACAAGGTGCTGCTTTTATGAAGATCTCAAGCGGTACTTCTTGGATAAAGCTGTTAACAAAATAGAAGACTTTTTATGAGGCAAGTGTTCTATCATTCCAGCTTCGAGGACTAAATTCATCTAGTTCTAAAAAACAGTTGTGATGATGAAATCTATAATGTTACACTTTCCAAAGTAACGGTTATATGACAATCTCACACTAAAGAGTAATAAAAATGACCTTAAATGCCAATTAGGCAGTGGAGCAACATGTAACATCATTGGTTACGATACACTACAAGAACTGGTAGGACATCGCCAGTTAAAGAAAGCAATAACAGACTTGCATTCTATTGGGGAGTGTTTCGTTCATAGCTTGGGAAAATTCAGTTTCAATTCAGATGGAATAGACGACACATATTGACCTTTGAGGATATTCAGACACCTCAAAATCCGTTTCTCGATGCCCAAGAATATTTCACTGGATGAAACGGTGTGAATAAAGTATCATTGTCATATCCCGATGATGGAAAAGAACTAGGCTGTTTTGAAGGACTTTATTAAACTAGATAAGTTTGTGTGTCCAGTTGTAGTCCCTCCTAGGAATCCTGTAGCTCAGAAGTGAGACTTCAAGCAAGAAATGAAGTAACTAGAAGACCTAGGAGTGACAGTAAACTGGGCCTATTGAGTGGGTTAGTGCTGTGGTAGTGGTCAAGAAACCATACAAGTTACACATAACCCATCATGCTCCACCCCTCATGAACCAGCGTCAACCATCATGGATAAAGCGTCAATACTGCAAATGAAGGGATGAAGGCTCTTCAGAAGGTCTTTTATGGATTAAAAATATTTTTAAAGAAACCTAAGAAAGGGGAAGATGTTGTGATCATATCCTTCTCATGTCACTAAGGCAAATTGCTGAGATGGTTTCCAAAAAGGGCAATAGCTTGTACAATGGAAGAACTAAATTATACAAATAATCAGTCCAAAAGTTGCTTTTAGATATACCATTAATGCTAATAAGTGCAAATATTATTCAACTTTATATACTTTCTATAAAACTACGCTCACCGTATAGCACATATTTGCCCATGGGTTTGAGCAGAGAGTAGCCTCTATTGCACTCTTCTCCGCACAGACAATCCAAAACAATATCCACTCCATCTGGGGATATCCTGGAACAGAATTTGTTATTGTTAATTTATAATTGTACTCATGATCTTTAACCAGTGAGTTAGAACTACATTATTTTAACAATAGTCTGCGTGAAATTCTGTTTCATGTCTAGGGGAGGAAATGATAGAGACCTCCACGTATTCTATCCACAATAAATGAAGGGAGGGCCCTAGGTAAGTGTGGGGGGGGGGGGGAGAGCGTAATTGTTACTTAGTCCTATTACCTGTTATAGTAGACTCTCAGTAATCTGGACTTATGTGGCAGACGGTCGGTCCATGAGTCACACGAGACACAAACAAGGGAAAGTGATGTCTGCACTAACAAAGCTATTGCAGTGAACCAAGACTCTCCTGCCCCCTCCTCCCCCCGTGCAACAACTTCCACTACCTCGTAAATCATAAACAACTTCAATTTTACAGGAACACGTAGCGTCTGACGATAAAAACCACATGACATTTGTGTAATGCGGGCTAATCACATGAAAACTGAAGGCGCTAAAACAATGAAGTTCTGTTTTTTTTCGTTTTTATTTGCAACAACAAATTTACAAATGTCTGCAGTAGGCTGATCCAGATTAGTGAGAGTCTACTGTACCTAGTATTGTTTATACACAGTGTTTGGTGACAATAACTTATTGATCGGCTACTATGGAATTTTTCGAAAGCAGTAAAAACCGTAACTGTTATTTAAATTATTAATTCTTTCTCCCTCGCACTAATTATCATTTTAATTGTTCAGGTTAGATCTATTATTCAACAGTTTCAAAGTAACAGATACAAAGAAATCGCCCCCGATATCAAACAAAATGCAATTACTAAGTAAAATTAAGAACAGTAATGAAACAGTTATATTACAAAAATAACAACAAAACAAATCCCTTTATCCAATATGTAAATGCAAGACCAGAGGTTACCACGTTGACTGCGGTTCTGAAAGTGTGACCAACCATAAAGTGTGGCGCCCGCCCATCTCTGCACAGTTAAACAAATTCTGTGCTGCATTAAGAGAAACCTGAGGACAGAGTTTCAGAAAGACCCACTAGGTTGCAGCACTTATTGGCTGATGCTGCCATCGCTCGGTAATATTTACAACTATAGCCATGGATTTTGATATGGATTATCAAATTTATTAGAGAACATTTTGATATAGTTGTGAAACTAAACATGCTCGAGAAAAAAGCTGCTGGTCTATCTAAATTTGACTTAACCCTTTGAGTACCATACTTGTGAATGGAGGGTTGAACCTGTGTTGTTGAATTTGTCACTGAACTTCTGAACACTTATAATTGTAAAATACTTGCTTCTGGTGTGCACACACAGTAAGGATAGGTAAAGTAGCAAAACATCTGATTAGGTGTGCAACTCACAAATAATTCACCCATCCCATCAGCTTGGAGCCGTGACATCCATTGTTTGCTTCCGCCCTCCCCTTCAACTATACCGAAATCATGTGAACTCTTCATAAGTTGCTCATAAAAACCTCCGACTTACGACCAAACTTACTTCGAACCCTTGATCCAAGTACTACACCCGCTGGCCGGGGGTATAGGCACCTTTGACCGCTCAGCTAACCTGACGGGCTAACAATTGTATCGGACCGGGTGATATAACGACGGACACGCTGGACCAGTTAGTTCTGTTTGTGTCTACCAGGTTACACCACATATCAGATGCAGATTGCAGACAGAGCTCACCTCGGTGAAATTTATTTCTGATCAGTAATCAAATAATTTAAGGAGAAAGATTCAAAAGCTGATTATATCAGCCATTGTGCTCAAAGGGTTAATACTTTTACATCTGATCTCCATATGAGTCAATAAATGATTCCTGTCATAAACAAGTTTTACACTCTCACAAAGAAAGTTTTAAACCCCAACATACTTCTTCAGCTCGGCAGTGTAGTCCGTGCCCCTCTCCAGCAGATGGTCTACACTATCCTTGATGGCCTCATGCTTGGACTTGCTGGCCACTCCGAATACAACCGTGTCCTTCACAGTCTTGCACAGCTGAGCCACGGCCTGCCCCTGGATGGAAAACATTTAAAATTTAAGATTTCAGAAATTATCCTGTACTACCACTAACCTACTATAAGTTTTATCAAATGTACTGTTTACTGGATAATAATTCTAATTGTTACATTTTACAGCAGATTAAATTACAGAAACACCATAAAAATAAGTACAAGTTGATCAAAGGTTTTTTTGCAGTTCTGACTTTGTTTTTTTGAACTTTAAGAACATATTTTAGGAAAAATTTGTTTTGAACTTTAAGAACATATTTTAGGAAAAATAAGGACAAAAAATCAGGCTCCATCGGGTTCTTTCAAATCTAATTTTCTACAAATGTTCTAAGTTTCAGCTTTACGTTTACAATAGATTCAGAAACCTGCGGGAAGGCACAAATTTACAATTTCCCTATTATTTTTTCCTTTTGTGATTATATATTCAAATTTTAGTTTTGTTTTATATATCTTGTCTTTCAGTGTTCCTATTATCGCCACTACTGAGGAATCAAAATCATAAAGTTAAACTTAATATTTTTATGTCCACCTTCCATCACCACTGTTCTATCTACAGTAAAACACTCTTAAACAAAAACGTCTGTAAACCACAACCCGGGTTACAAAAACCTTTGATAGAAAATGGTAAACGGTAAGCTTGACCAAGCAGAATATTTTTTGTTAGAGCTCTCTCGTCTTCTTAATTTGTATTACCGATATTATATAAAATTAATATCATAACATGATAACCAATAACGGATAGATTAATAATATTATTTTATGACATCTTTTACCATGGTTAAAAATGTAATCTTAATTTGCCATTGGATATAATTAACTTTATAAAATTTAAAATGGGAAACAATTTATTGAGAAGCTCCAAGTGGTTGCCTGTACGTAGCCTTGTATATGTTCAAACCTCTACAACCTGCCAAGTCAATAGAGTACAAATAAAAAAACACAGGCAAATTCCATAAAAAACTAAACTAATTTATGGAATCTATATTGCAAAGGTTCACCTAATTCCCACCACAAACACGAGGAAGCCAAAACACCTGATTGGGAGATTGGAATCGGAAGAGGAAGTCGGATTTCAAGCTCTGACATAACAACAGGAGCGTGAAATCAAATTGGCCAAGCTTTCGCCCTGACAAGAAGGGGGACATTAGATCACTATTTACTAAACCTTTCTTCCCATGTGTTTATAGTTACTAGCAATCAACTTTATTAGTTTACTCATTTTTCTTTCCAAAATTTAAATCAGTAGTGTTTGTTATATTCAGTAGTTATTCAGATGAACTCGCTGGGTTAATGTTAACGTAAAACTGTAATAAAATACCTTCATATTCATAATACTAACATTGTTAAAACTTGAAATTCTAGTGTTTCTTAAGAAAATTTGCCTCACTCCACTGACTACAACACAGAAACTATCAACACACTAGAGAAAACTGACCAGAATATGAGAAAGGTTGCCCTCCTGTGTGGCCACTGGTCAGGTCGCTGAGGGGAGAGGAAGCGAGCAAAGTCACGGGGCATAAGTTGCCGAGAGGGGAGGAAGCAGGTGGAGTGGAAAGTGTGGCAGTGTGGCCTGTATGCACCCCCTCTGGGCAACCCAGCACCACTAGTGCTCAGAGTGGCTGGTGTCCGAAATAACGGTTTTAAACGCAACTGCCTGTGAGACAGACTTTGGGTACAGCAACTGAAGATGTCATAATAGTTATCCATTATGACAAGCATCCCTTCCACCTTGGTCCCTCCATGTTTATAGGCAGCAGAAGGCGGAAACTCTTACCTAAGGTGTGGTCTCTAGCTGATAAATAAGGATACCTTGGCAGTCGGCCTATAAGGGCGAAGCAGACCACCAGTTTGAGAGCTGTTAAAGCAGCTCTCACAGGAGTCGCGGGTGTGCCCTATAATAATGCCCTATAATTGATTGGCAATTCCATCCCATCCCACCTTTTCCATCCCTGCAAGTTCTTCTACTTGCGCAATATTCCCATGTGTAAGACATGCCTAGCAGCTCTGCCGGGATTTCCTGATCCAGCAATCTAACATCCAATATCCAACCCAACAACCGTTTTCATGGTAGTCAGCTTTCTATAGTGTTTATGTTTTTGCCGGTACAGCCTAGTCTGTGTAGTGTTTTTGCCAGTACAGCCTAGTCTGAAAACTAACATCTAAAAGTAATTGCTCAGTCTTACCACTCCGCCGCCAGCGGAATGCACCAGCACGCTCTTGCCCGGTGCCAGGCCTCCGAGCTCAAACAGTAGGATATGCGCCACGATGTAGTTCATGGTGAGGGCGGCTGCGTCCAGGAGACTCAGCTCGTCAGGGAGGGGGAACACGTACTGCTGGGGGACATTGACCAGCTCCGCCCACGCCCGGTACTCTGGCAGCGCTACCACTCGGTCCCCGACCTGCGGACAGAACGGTGATTATCATCGTCCGGAACATTTACAACAGGTGTCCAGCTATCCGACAATACAAATTCTTTCATTTTTTCGTGAACAGTATTGTGTCAAGTTTTCTTTTAATAAGGGGCTCCAGTCACCTGTGTCTACTGTCTGGCAACGAGGAGAAAGGAACTCCCCCTTTTTTTGTCTACTGTCTGACAATGACGAGAAAGGAATCCCTCCGTTACGTCTACTGTTTGGCTAAGATGAAGAAGGAACCCCCTTTTCATCACCCTGCGCATATTGCTGCAGATATCGAGAAGTCTTAAAAACATTGAGGCTTCTGGCAGAGTATTTATATTTATAGAAATATTATTCTGGTGCAAATTTTTTTAGTACAGTTTTATTTCTATTTGTCAGCTTAAGTTTATAATAACTGTTTGGGAGTGATTTGTGTTTAAATTAAAAAACTACTCCAAGGTGCACAGTTTAGCCGATGTTCGTTGGCTAGTAGCCGCCTGACTGATTCTTTCCTCCTCATTGGCGGACAGTATCTATTTCTCCCATAGACCAATGTTAACTTTCATAGCCTCAAAGGATTATCCAAAATTATTGATTCGAGGCTCCTTTTATAGAGAAAAAAGTAACCTTGGGATTTCAATGAGCAGAATTTGTATACCACAAATCATTAACACATGATAATATTAGCAAATATTGAATATTTTGGAGTTTTATTGAAAGACTAGCTGCTTGCCAGGGCCTTGCCTGCATAAAGTTAAATAAAGGAACATAACAATGCGATGTTTACTCTATATTCTTTTGTTTACATTCCAACACACTCCACTACTTCTATTCTATGGATTTAATTATTCGCAGCTCATCACTGCTGTTTACACTGCATAATTTTTAAAGTTCTTTGAAAATCAAACCTGAAAAGCTGCTCGAATTTTTCAAAATTAAAATAAATTTTGTAAAAGGTTAAAACTGTAAATGGAAATTATGGCTTTGACAATCCCTTCTACTAAAAATTGCCTTTCCTTAAAAATAAAAGAATCATGAATAAAGTTGATCAAGTTGAGTTGGGGAAAGTGATTAACTCAGAATCTTTGGAATCTTTAAAAAACACCAGTTTCTTTTAATACTGTATAGGTTTATTATTATTTGTGATATTAAAATTCTGCTCACTGAAATCACAAGGTATTTTTTTTCTCTTTAAAATGAGCCACAAAACAACGATATTAGATAATCCGGTGAGGCTTTGAAAGTAAACATTGCCTATATGGTGAAAGCAGGGAGAAGCGCCAAAATGTTTTGTGACAGGAGCCCACTCTTAAGAATTGTATTATATTGGTGAGCGGGGTAACAGACATAAGTAGTAAACACATCACATAACCTGTCCACCAATAAAATGCCAACTAAACTGATTACATAAAATAAACACATGGTTGCATGGTTGCACACGGTGGCTTCTTTTCACGGTTGGGACGATAGCTACCATCAAGTCTATCATGATCTAATACCACTCCAATTAACCATAAGTACTTTAAATACTTTACAATTTCAGAAAATTATAACTTAAAAATAGTCAAAGAACGCAATAAGTTATCTGAAAGAAATTAAGTTATTTTCATAAATAATTCGCCGGCACCAAAATAAACAGTTCGGCATTGAAACAGAAAGTGTTCCAAGGTTTACTGTGCCGCGGACATGGGTGACTTCCCGTGGAACTGTGGAGAGCGTCTGATAAGACCAAGTCTGAAACATAATTAGGTCTTCCTTTGAAGGTCTCATCATAGAATGAAACACAGGTCACTGCCTCCTGTCACAGTTGACAGACCCACTGGCCTACATAGCACAGTGACAGGTAGGCACATGTCCTCTGCCAATGCCATGATGGTGATTGTTTTTTGCACTTATTTAAATACAATGTGCTGATAGTCGGCTAATTTATTTATCAGTAAGGTTTGTTTGAATTTACTGGGGTAGTTGTGATACTGATAGGGGCTTGATGGTACGTGAGGACGCAGGAAAAAATCAGCCCTTTTTAGTATGAAGTACACATTGGCATTGACTAATCAACCAATAACGTAGAACTTTATGCAACCAACGACAAATTCACAATTGCACGGGCATAAATTAATACAATATTAAAATTAATTATTGAAATGATTTAGTTAGTCTTTTAAACATTTTCCAACACTATAGAAAAATGTTACCTTAATGGTGCGCCCTACCTGTCTTCCGCACGCTAAAGCAAGGCTTTTACATCTCCTGCGCTGTAGGCTCAATTGTTGACCAAATAAAAGTAGTTTGTTGCCATTTCATTCATTAAATGTTCATCTATGACCCTGTTGTTTTCAAAATCAAGATTTTAATTCAAATTAGGTGTTAGGTCGTTAGTAAAGTTTACAAATTAAGCGTTTTTGTAAAGCTTCCTAACATAGGAAAAAAATATTACGGAAAAAAGGAAACGAGAATGATAAATAGGAATCTGAAAAGCGTAAAACTACAAATATTTTAGTAAAAAAATAAAAGCGCAATCGAGGAGAACAAAAAGGTGTACAAGCGTAAATATTCATGGTTAACAACATCGTGTGGATCATTCGGTCCGGGGTAGGGCGCACCCTTAACTATTTTTTAACTTGTTTTTAAACGTTCTAGCATATTTCACTTTAACAGCTTGATATTAGGGACTGACCATAAATTATTAAATAACCTAAAATAGAGGATTTTAAATATTTGTAAAGAGTATTTTTAACAACTGCAAAACCACTGCAGCAATATTTTTTTTAAATAAAGAAAATTGTCTTGGGAGGAACTCCTATCCCTCCACCTATTGCCTTATAAAACACAAAAGACTATTGTATGGCATTTATTTAATAATACTTGTACAAGTTATGACTTGAGGAGGAATTTAACCTTGAATTCTAGAACAAGCTTAGTCAACGTAAAGGAATTTTACATCCTTGATCACCTGCAAGAAATGTTGGCACTGTAACTTGCTTACGCTGATCAAATTGTGACTGTTCTACAAATATATTTTCAAAGGATAATAAAACTCGCTACCTTTACAAAACAAGCTTATAGCCTATGAACTGCTAACTGCTTTCTTAGGTTGGAATCTACAAAACACGTAAATACGGTTTTCATTATGAGAATGCCTCCATTATTTTTTAACCAATTTTAATGATTGAAATATACAAAATTTGGCCTTGATCCATACTTGTACAAAGTAATATTATATTTTCAATACTTCGATTCTGTAGAGCACAAGGCACCCTAAAAATTTGTTCTGCCCATTATAACATGGAAATCAAATTGTTATTAAAATGCTTTCTAAACAACTACTTATTTAATATCGCAGTTTAAAAACCAATGAGACATATATTAAAGGCTTCATAAACTAGTGAAATGTAAGTACCATCTGTATATAGTATTCATATGGTGGCAAACTCTTTTAGTTTGTTACAAAATGGAACAACTTTGCACAGTACAAGTAACAGCAAATACACTAGTTATCATTATAACACTGCACAACAGACAACTTCCAACTATATCAAACAAAGCAAGCCATGGAACTATTGACACAAACAACTAATTTATCTAGATGTGTTAAAGTGACTGAACGGTTGGAGTGTAACACTAAACAAAAATAGAAATATAACAGGTTACTAACCTAAATCCGTCTTTGATTCTTAAGAATTCTTCTAAGAATCGATGACGGATTTAGGTAAGTAACCTGTTATATTTAATCATCTCAATTCAGGAGGCATACATCAAGAATAAAAAGTATAAAACATTAAAAAAGTGGTAGTTAAATAAATATAGAATCCAATACTGATAATCAAAATACTGAATGGGACTTCACAGTTCGGCGGTTCTCACAAGAATGTACAAGCAACTATGGGTATAGGTTGAGCTCTTTAGGTTGAGGGGCTAGAGACAAGCACTATAAAAGTGCCATTTGAAACATTAAACTTTAAAGCAATTTTTGAAATATATTTTATTTTGTTTTAAGAGGGGCTCTAGCAGCCTGTTTCTATATATGCTTCTCCCATAAGACCAATGTTAACTTTCAAACCCATTCCTCCTCAACGGATTAACCAAAATTGTTGATTTATGGATTATTTTATTTTATAGAGAAAAAATACCTAGCAATTGAAGTGAGCATAATGTTGAAATACCTAGCAATTGCAGGGAGCATAATGTTGAAATACCTAGCAATTGCAGTGAGCATAATGTTGAAATACCTAGCAATTGCAGTGAGCATAATGTTGAAATACCTAGCAATTGCAGTGAGCATAATGTTGAAATACCTAGCAATTGCAGTGAGCATAATGTTGAAATACCTAGCAATTGCAGTGAGCATAATGTTGAAATACCTAGCAATTGCAGTGAGCATAATGTTGATGTCTTAAATATTAATCCTTTCATAAAATTAAAAATATTCAGTAGTGGCGATATTTTGTTATGGATAAACTATTTGTGTTATCAAAATTCTACCGCTAAAATAGCTAAGTATTTTGTGCCCAAAAAATTGAGCCATAAATCAACGATTTCAAATGATCAGTTGACGAGGAATGTTATTTGAAAGTTATCTATGACTTACGGGAGAAACGGAAACGTAAAATGTTACGAGACTGGAGCCCCCTCTTGGTACTTATATTTAAGGCTTCAGCAACAAGAACCCAGCAACAGTAGAAAGTAATTAACGTATTTGTAAAGCGTCGAGGTAGTTTGCACAGCAGTTAGATTTCAATGAACTTATGTCACTGAATCATTAGCCGTTATTCAAGCTCTACTCATTGTTTCTAGCTCAATTTGAAGCCGTTTATGTTTGAGTGTTCTGAAGCGATAGGTATAATAATGGTAATTGTGACTAATTAGGCCATCAGGAGGGTGAGAGGGCATTAGTCATCAGACTACTACATGATACATCGCGTTCAGAGTAGGAGATGATTTTGTAACGTGACAGTTTTTTTGGAGTATAAATTATCTGTTTCACTTCATACAAATTGTGTTCGGTTTAGGCCTATAAGTAACTGCGACAAAATGTAAATTCCAAATTTGACAACAGTAATTTCAAAGGTAATTTAAAGCAGTTCATATAGTGTTTAATTATTTGTTTGTTACTATAGTAAAATGATGAAGGGTGGGCTGCAGTCACAAAACATTTGGTATTGTCATTGAAATGCTTTCTAAAACAACTACGGTATTTATTTAATAACGCAATTTAAGAAAAACAATGTGACATATATTAAAGGCTACATGAACACCAACCATTTTGTTTTTGTTTCTACCTGCTTCTCTAAGGCCAATGTTAATTTTAGCATCACATTACCAGATATTCTTGATTTATGGTTCATTTTAAAAAGTACCTAGCAAAATCGGTGAGCAAAATGTTGATGCCATAAATAATAATCGTTCAATAAAATTATAAAATGTTCAATATTGACAGTTTATATACATTTATATTTACAATTAGTTTGGGTGAACTATTTCTGATATCGAACTTCTGCTCACTGAAATCACACACACATAAATCACTCTGAAACACTCTGAATCACATAAACTCACTGAAATCACATGGACCAGAAATCAAAGATTTTGCGTAATCCATTGAGGACAAGCTTTAAGAGTTAACATTCGCCGTATGGGAGAAGCAGGTGGACCTCTCAAACTATTCGGAGTTCTTCTAGATTTCTACTCTTAAAGCACACCTTGACAACCACAAATGCAACTAAGCCAGTCGCTCCCACAACATAATACAATACAAAGTAAACTAAGTTGATAGACAAGCTTCAGACGACACTTGCCTTGAATTTCTCCACCCCTTCACCGACTGCCTCTACTTCCCCAGCACACTCAAAGCCCAGGATGAACGGAGTCTTCGGTAGAGAGTCGATGACTCCCTGTCTCACCATCAGGTCTTGGAAGTTCAGCCCACTGTAACAAATTGAAATATGTTTAAATGCTGTCTTTCTTTAAAATTAAACATGTGTAAACAAGCAAAACAAAACAACATAATATGAAAATATCGTTTACAAATTTATAAAGGTTTTGCCTGGGGTTAATTTTTTCATTCATGGTAAAATGTAGGAAAGTCAAGTCAAGTTTAAACTCTGGATATGATAGCAATTTTCAGAATTTTTGTATTTTAAATAGCTATATTTTACCAAGAAAAACATTTAGTCCCGAGTCGTTATGCCGAAAATATTTCACTTTTCGTTACTGGTACCAAATTTTGCGCGTTGTTTCTTCATCTAAATAGCTTTAATAATTCGCCGGGAGACATCTCTCAGAGTCCCCTAACCCCCTGTGATGATGTCATCAAGATGGCGGACTGGAAACACTACAGTGTTTGCTTTAAATGTGGCAAATCCTATACCCGTTACTTGATTTTGACTTTTAAGGTGTCGTTTTAAAGAAAATAATCTATTCAACATTCACCGTTAATATCAATTTTGTTAAGTATTTTTAGTCTTGTCTTTTCAAATGTTAATTCTACAAATTCAGATTCGTTCAAATTACTCTGCAGAAAATACGCTATTACTGAAGGCTTGGGCCCATGACGATATTAACCAACCTATCTGCAATATATTTATTTATTTCAACGGCAAACGCCAATATCTACAATGTTTTACAATGCAGGTACACAATACATTTCAATTGTTCCGACTAGTCTAAGTTGACAGTGTATGGTGGATACATGATATTTGAGCCGTAATTATAACAAATTGCAGTGCAACAAGAATAACAGTCTCTTGACATCAAAGCAACAAATTAAACCTATAACAAAAGAACAACAGTGATAAACTTAAGGCAATGATAAAAGAATGATATGAAGATATTGTAAAAAAATTGTTTTCAGTAACAATGGGGCATATGTTAGCTAATAGGTAGAACACCCTAATACATTCAATGATACCCAACGATTTGTTGGTATGAATTGCAGTTGCAAATCTTTTTTAAACCGCAGTGTTCGTTTTTACGAAATCAAAGTCTTTGTAAGTTAATTGTCGTCGCAGCACCTTAAATACTAATTCCAAAACCAGCATGGACAAAATGTTATAAATTGTGAACAATTTATATACTGCACATAAGCCTGAAGGTAAGCAAATCCCGACTTAGACTGTCTCCCATCAAACCAATAATTTTGTACCGGTCATTGGGTAAATTTTATGATTTTTTGACAATAACTGAGAAGGAATTCATTTTGATTATTACTTGCCACATAATTGGCATTAAATTAGTTTTAGAAAGATTAAATAAAAATTGATGCTTGAACAGGTATTTAAGTGGGCCCAAAAAGGAGACTTTTATAAAACTAGAGCTACTAAGGATATTGAAAGGTCTCGGTGATATATTTAGAAACGTTTTAAGAGCCAGAATCAATGTAATGACAGGCCGACAGGAAGTGGTTATATAGAGGCTGAATGGTACAATTATAGAGGGAGGGACAAAGCCGCCTGTTATTCAATTGCCATTTACTTCCAATAATCCTTCAAGAACAGACCTCAATATCCTTTCTGGCTCTGATTAATACCCTGGAGAATACGAGTTCTGACTTGTGTTTCAGTCCCAGTTTGCTTTTCTCATGTATGACTCATGTATTGCTGTCTTTATATTTAACACTCGATCCTGTTAAAACTGGGAATAACACACAACAATTGTTTATATTAATAATAAACTAGCTTACAATTGAAAGAAAATGGATCCACACATTTAAAGGCTGTTAGGTATCTGATATATACATTTTTAAAGGGCTTGTTTAAAAAAAAGAAATAACGAGCCAAAGTATAGTTTTATTTCAAATTTCATTAAACAAATCTATATATTAATACGCAAGGGTTTTTTTCTTCACAGTCATAACTCGATAACAGCTGGGCGGATTTTAACGTTTGAGGTGCCAAATTAAAGGTATTTTTACGTAGATTTGCCAATACGTCTCAGAACTTTAAGAAAAGGCATCACTTAAACAAAGTAAAGGGCTGAATTTTCGGAACAGTGGCGCTATCCGACGGCGGAAGTCTAAACTACGTGTTGATTGAAAGTACGTTGTTATCATCCGTTTTGATATGTTTGTTTACAACTGAAGAAACCTTTCGTTGGGAACTAAACTAGTTGTCCTATTACTCGGATCTGAGCAAGTTTGTACCCAACGAAAGGTTTCTTCAGTTGTAAACAAACATATCAAAACGGATCCGAGTAATAGGACAACTAGTTTAAATCAATATAGGCCAAACTAGTCCTCACTGTCCCGGTATCACCCCGAAAATTGTTCTTAATGTATACAATATTGTTTTATGGAGAGCTAAAACTATTGTTTTGGCTGTAACTTGTAGTAAAACAAATCCTATACTCTAATATGAGGAAGGTTTGCTTGCTTACTTGCGACACTGATCTCAAAAACGGCTCCAACGATTTCCTTAAAATGTTCCAAATAACTAATTTCTGGGATAAAAATAAGTTCTAGACATGCCTCATCATCAGGAAAAATCAAATAATATAAACAAACTAAAATGAAAAGTTAAACAAGTTAACATTGGGCTTATGGAGTTTCAAATCAAAACAAAAGAATTGTAACAGCTGTTCATACCCCCATGAAAATGATTTTATCAGGCCTGATCAAATTGATCAAATTTGATCAGATTTGATCAAGTTTGAATAACTTTGATCAAGTAGTTGAACAGGCCTGATCAAGTTTGTTCAGGCCCGATCAAACTTGATCAACTGTCTTGATCAGGCATGACCAAATTTCATCAGGCCTGATCAAGTTTGTTCAGGCCCGATCAAACTTGATCAGGCATGACCACATTTTATCAGGCCTGATCAAGTTTGTTCAGGCCCGATCAAACTTGATCAACTGCCTTGATCAGGCATTATCAAATTTTATCAGGCATGATCAAGTTTGTTCAGTTTGTATGTTCAAGTTTGTTTGTTCAAGTTTGTATTTGGACTTAATCAAGTGTCTTAATTGGATTAGGCCTGATATCAGACTAGGTCAAATGACTTGACCAGGCCTGACGAACTTTTAGACCATATTAGGAACGTTATCCTGTCTCTATAAAATCAACAACAATCAGTGTTGAAACCCATTTCAGAGGGGCATATATAAGTTATATATACCTACACACCATATTCCAGTGCTGCATCCACATAGGCTGCATGATTTGTGAGTCATTATATATAACACAATTATATAACTAAGACAAGATTGTCTTTTCTTCAACATAAACTACTTTAATACTGGCGGGATTCTGCACTACCTGCTAGGAGTACGGCACAATTTCCTGCCAATGAGTACATTGAGTTAGACGGATGATTTTTATATTAACGTGCAGCTGAAAAAATAAAAACTATATGGAATTATTTTGGCATAAGTTGATTAACAATTTCACGTTCATAATTACAGAAAAAAACTAGTGTTATTAACTTAAAATCGTGGTCCCATACAGTTTCTCTTTTTCATAATCACTTCTCTTTATAAGTCAAGAAGCGCTTGTGGTGTAGTGGATAAGAGAATAGACTACAACGCTGGAGTCCCGAGTTCGAATCCCGACCAGGTCAGGTGTTTTTTCCCATGATTTTTTAAAATTTTGTTTGGTCATATTTTTAATGCATATTTAATGTTTCAATGATAAAATATATTATATTTTGTGTTTTCAATTTATTTTTATAAATAAAACCTGATTATTGCCTGAACAAACATGTCAGGTCTGATCAAGTCCCTGATCAAATTTGATCTGGAAAGGTCCCATAATCAACTAATTTCTGGGATAAAAATAAGTTCTAGACATGCCTCATCCTCAGGAAAAATCAAATAATATAAAAAAACTAAAATGAAAACAATTAACCAAACCAGGTTAACACCATATTCACACATATAATATATCTTTATTAATATATTTTTATATAATATATATATATATATATATATATATATATATATATAATATATCTTTATATAATATATTTTTATTAATATATCTTTTATTAATCTGATCAAGTTTGATCAAGCCTTGTTCAGGTTCTGATATTTTTTTTGTTCAAATCTGACATAGTTTTTTCATGTGGGTAATGAACCAGGGAACTGTCAAAGTAATACTCATGTTGTTTATGATTATTACCATGTGATTTCCTGAGAGCAGATATTAAAAGATTTGAGTGAAAGATTACATATATAGAGTAGTAAAATAAATCAAAGGGAGATTGAGCTATGAATAACAACTGGAGTCACCTTAAAAATATAGAAAACAGAGGCAAATGAGTTATACAAATCTGATTATCAGTAGGGGAAGTGGTGAAATATTACTCCAAGTCATCTAAACAAACTGATGATTGGCCTTCCCCCGAGCAAAGCTCGGCCCCCAGGTACTTAACTTAAAGATAATCATCCGACCAAATAGAATTTTGTGTGCAATAAATAAACATTGACAATTTTAAGGCCATAAGGGACGTTGAAATATTGTATGAGTTTTGTACATGTATAAATCATAAAACAAACATTTTACCACGCTATATGATAAGTTTTGGGTTGATAAAACATTCAAATTTTGTACTACAGAGTCCTACATGATCAAATCTCAAAATTACAGCTTGAAAAAACACGCATAAGATCGTTTGTAAGGCACTATCTACAAGTTACTGATTATTTATGTTCTTCACCCCTTTACTAAATAGGACAAAAAACTACTTCTATAATATAGGTTCTATTAGAATATGAATTAATTTTCAACAACTATTGTAAAAGGAAAATATTAATTTGTTCTCTCCTCTCCTGTCCTGTCACATATAAGGATCAAATTACATAAATAATGGCAACCAAAATGCAATTTGCAAGTACTTTATATCCTTTCAGTACCATTTTGACTGATTTATTTATTTTAAGATGTGACTAAATTAAATGTAAAATATTTGGCAATTTAAAGATAGGTCAGTAATAAGTCCTGATAAAAACATATTTTTAGAGCAAACAGATTGAAATAATTTGTTATACGATTAACCTAAACTCGGAGTGTAGCAACGTTTTGATGTGACCCAGATGAAACTGGAGAGTTTATAAGCAAGAAAAGCCAGTTTATAATATCCAGACGGATCCTCTTTATTTTATTACTGCCAGGAGACTGGCTAGGAATGTAATTTCCCTCAGAGATATCTCATACGCCTGTAGCAACGTTTTGATGTGACCCAGATGAAACTGGAGAGTTTATAAGCAAGAAAAGCCAGTTTATAATATCCAGACGGATCCTCTTTATTTTATTACTGCCAGGAGACTGGCTAGGAATGTAATTTCCCTCAGAGATATCTCATACGCTGTCTGGATGTGATGCGCCAATTAACTCTACACTGGGTTGCGTGAAACCCACGAATGTTTATTAACCTGTTATTAGTTCCAAAACTGTTAATGACACCCAGTCAACGAGAGTCATTCATCTGATGGTTATTTTGTTTCCCTAAATAAAATCTTATATTAGATTTCCATTCATTTAGTTTTTAATCTTTAATATACAAAAATGAATCCCTATTTCCCTTGGTCACACCATAACTTGCGAATAAGTGCGCCAAATTGAATAATTTTGTTGTTGTGTTCATTAATGTCAGGACAAGGTTTTTATAAAAGACAATTTTATAATCCGACCTAAGGGCTCTGTCTCACTGGCCTTCAAAGTTCCCATTGACTTGATCAAAGTTAAGTTAGTTAAACCAAATAGCTGTTAACAAGGATTATATCTAAACATACTTGAAAGGTATAAACATATGTTCATTACGGAAATAACAAATCTACTTCAACTCTTTTTTCGATGCCGAAGTTAGCACTATATAAAAATAGGCGAGTGAGCGTAGCGAACGAGCTCATCCCGGAGGCGAAGCAAACGAGCTCATCCGGGAGTCGAAGCGAACGAGTTCATTTTGAAAATGAACGAGTATTTGATATAAAACAAATTCAATGACATCAGGACAGGACGACGTCTGTCGGGCCAGCTAGTGGCTAGATATTTTAAATAAATGGGAATTTTTTCAGAACATGGTTTACATGTTTTTGAAACTTTTCGACATGCTTATAAAATAAATGAAAACAGCATCTCATAATAATGGTACTGGGAGAAAATGCCATAGTATGTAATAGCTACCAGTGCCTGGATCTATTCAAAAAGGAAACGTCATATGTTGGAAATTATTTCTTAAGAAACCTACCTGGAATAGTTGAAAACTAAGCTAAGTTCATTAAGAAGCTGGAATTATAATTACATTATCTAGCTCCTTGTAGCATTGAGGAATTCTTGAATGCTAAGTTTTAAAATATTAATAGCTTAGTTACTTGTACACTGTTATTTTACTGTTAAGGAAATAACCTTGTTGTATATTGAAACTACATGTAGCCTATATGACTTTTGTATATTGTGAAAAACAAATTATGAATATTAAATCTTTTATTAACGGCCAAAGGACTTCACATTTATGAACTGCTCCTTGGTATTAATTAAGGCTCTTAATAAACATATTGATAAGATCTAGTGATTTTTTATCCTACAGTAGATCTGTGCTGCACTGATGAAAAACAAAAATTTATGAATGTCTGTTCGAATTAAGAACCCCAGAAAAAGGATCTTAGATTATATAACACAACACTTTGTAGAAGTCTGTAGAATATCCTGCCTTTTCTATAAATATTTTTACAATTTAATGTACTTTTTGTGATGAACATCATTAAAAAGTGTTAACAAACCTAATATAAATTTCTTTCAGTCTGGCGGAAAACTTCTCTGTATCACAAAGAGTATCAAAGGGATCATCGAGCTGGAAGGTCATTGCTTATCAAGGTCGACTGATAAGAAGCCTTCCTGCACAACAAATCATTATTTATGGTCAGATGACTCAGATGAATGACCCTCCACTATCAACCAAGCTATAGAACAGCACATTAATCAAAGTACATTTTCTTTCTAGATGCATTCCTTAATCTCCACTTACTGTATTCATTAGTTTTGATTTAGTTTATTATTTTAGAGTCACTGTAAAAGCCTACCTTAAAAATTGTTAGGAACTGTCAGGAACTAATTTAAATAAATAATAACTACATTTTTGAGCTCTCTATAAAATGGTGTGAATACATTTTATAAAAGTTTATATCATAGTTCTAGGCAAAACAAAATACCCCCGTCGCAGCAAACCTTACTCAGTGAATTTTCATTAAATATATATGTCTTAATAACATATTAAACCAGGATGTGAAAATCCGAAAAACCCATTTTTGGGGTACAAAACCCCCCTTCGGATGGTGCGATTCGTCTGGTTTTCGAACTCGTTCAAATAAATGGTACTTTACACATTTGTACCAAATTTGATTAAGATTGGACCTTTTTTACGAGAGTTATCGAGCTTACGGACTATATATAAAAAAAAATATACAAACATTTGAACGAATGGTGTTTGGAGACCTCAAAACGAAAAGTTATCATGGTCTCGGGCTTAAGTCTTACCATGAGACCTATGGTAATAGCTTCTTCCCTATAGGGGAAATTCGCTAAAACTGAATTTTTGAAGCATTTAAAGCTTTACTGTATAATAATTTCTGACCCCGAATTTCCTCAGAAATGTGGGATGATGTTATTTTAAAGGGACAATACTACAAATGACATCAAGACATAAATTTGAATAACAATCATTGGAGCCAAATTTGAAAAAATTATGTTTAATTTATTTTTTGTTTTTTTGGGGGACAATGAACCTTTCCAAAGAAAACTTAGTTTTTAAAAATCTGGAGATATATACAGTGTGATTACACCTGCATACTTTATTACTGTACGTCAAAATGGGACTAGTGGTGGGGTCTCAAGGTCTGTTCACATCCATTCAGGCAGATACACAAAAATCAATGAGAAATTTTTCGATGGTCCATTCAAACAAATACTTCTACTGGTAACTCAAATTAAAAAATGTTGAAATACCCCCATCGCAGCAAACCTGCGTACTCAGCGAATTTCCAATGCATTTATATGTTTCCTCCTATATAAAGCCACTTACAAAGTTTCACAAAAATACATTTATAAATAAGTGATTTATAACATTTTATTCATTCTCCATAAGAATAACATTAGGACGGAGTTCGCAGGTTTGCTGCAACGAGGAAGATAAAAAATTAGTTTTTATGCAATTATCAATATAACTGAACCAGGTGAAGCTACATTACTGAGTTTTATTAATTTATGTTCATAATTAAGGGAGATATAAAACTTTACATATTCTCCATAAGAATAACATTAGGGCTGACCGTATGCAGGTTAGCTGCTACGGGGACAAATCAACACCAAATTTATTTTTTGTGCAAATATCAATATACCAGTACAACATGAAGCCATATACCAAGTTTCATCAATATACATTCATAAATAATGGAGATATCAAATTTTATTTATTCTCCATAAGGATAACATTGGACAACGTACTGTGTTTAGCACTTTGAATATCTCTGCAACGGTTGGACGTAGAATCACAATTTAAATACCAAAATGATTGTTTTGTGGAGCTAAAGTGATGGGTAAAAGTAAATGTTAAGGTTAAAGTAAAATTAACTGAGGAAAAGCCAAAAACCTTTCTCCCATAAGATTAACATGGGAGATTTTATGAGCAGGTTTTTTTGGATTTTTTCCGCAACCACTTAACCTAGGTTAATAATTCAAAATACCATATCATTTGTTTTTTTAAGCTCTATAACATGGTCAAACCCAAAATTAAGTGTTTTAAACATTTTAGGGTGAAAAATGCAAAAAACTGATTTTTGGAAAATATAAAATTCCCATAAACCCCACTTCCCATGGTCCGATTTTTCTGGTTTTCGAACTTAAAGTCATAAATGTCACTTTACACATTTGAGCCAAATTTCATCCAAATCGGACGTTTTTTACTCAAGTTATCGCATTCACGGACACACACACACACACACACACACACACACACACATATACATATATAATTTATATATATGTATATATATATATATATATATATATATATATATATACATATATATAAATTTGAACGAATAGTGTTTTTGGCTTCTGGGGACCTCAAAAAAAAAATTATCATGGTCTCGGGCTTAAGTCTCACCATGAAACCTACGGTAATAGCTTCTTCACTATAGGGGAAATTTGCTAAAAAACCAAAATTTCTCTATAGCACAATGTACAATTATGTAAAAATAATATGTAACACATGTCAAATAAGTAAAATTGTTATCGGGGCATTTTTATATATTAATCGGCTATCATATTAAATAATGACACTATAGAGTTTGGCTGAAATATAAACGATGAAAAATCAGCTTTAATGTAACTACAGCAAGGGGCAGTGTCAAATATTTACTTTCTCCGTCTGTATTTGTCCAGCAGAATCCATCAAACTCTATCATTGTGAAATTTACTTGGCAAGGCAAACCATTTCTAGAATGTTTTATTTTTGTTAGAATGAAAGTTGAATTACTTCCTATGCCTTATTTTTGGTTACATTTTGTTTTAATTTAAATTAGTTGTAAGTAATACATGAAAATCCCTTATTAGCGAATTTCCAATATAGGGAAGAAGCTATTACCGTAGTCGGCATGGTAAGACCTAGGCCCGGGACCATGATCAATTTTCGTTTTGAGGTCCCCAGACCCCAAAAACACCATTCGTTCGAAACTGTATATATATATATATATATATATATATATATATATATATATATATATATATATGTGTCCGTGAGCACGATAACTCTCGTAAAAATTATCCGATTTTGATGAAATTTGGTATAAACGTGGAAAGCAACATTTATGACTTTAAGTTAGAAAACCAGCCAGATCGCTCTATCCAAAGGGGCATTTTGGGGGGTTTTGTACCCCAAAAATGGGTTTTTCTAATTTTTTACATATAATTTTGGAAATAGTCAAATTTTAGTTTTTCCCTTTGGATTCAGCTTAAAAAAACACACAATTTGGTATTTTGATCATTTTTCTACGTCAATTGGTTACCGAGATATTGAAAGTGCTAAACACAGTACGTTGTCTAATGTTATTCTTATGGAGGAAAATAACAATTTTATATCTCGCTTATTTATGAACATATACTGACGAAACTTGGTATACGGCTTCATCTGGTTGTGGACCATTGATATATGCTCAAAAAAAATTTTTTACCAAAGGCTCCCGTAGCAGCAAACCTGCGTACTCAGCCCCATGTTAATCTTATGGAGAATAAGTAATGTGTTATCTGCCTTCATTATGAAAATAAATTAATGAAATTTGGTATGTGGCTTTACCTACATGAGTTATATTGATATTTGTATAAAACCCCATTTTTTGTGTTCCTTGCTTCAGCAAACCTGCATACTCAGCCGCCATGTTATTCTTATGGAGAATAATTAAAATGTCATAAATCGTTTATTTATGAATGTATATTGAAGAAACTTGGTATGTGGCTTTATGTTGTATTAAGATACATATATATGCATTAGAAATTCACTAAGTACGCAGGTTTGCTGCTACGGGGGTATTTTATAAATAACATTACTCAGTGTGTATTTAAAAACTCAAGCAGACAAGACATAACATTTTTGATGAACTCAATTTTTTACCATAATTTTTTCCTAAATCTGCCATTTCCTGCTTAGAGCTAATTTTACGAAGAACATAATTTAATTAGGCCTAACTACATTGTTTAGTAAACAAAAAAGGACAATAAAACAAATCAATTTTTTATAATGACCAAAAATTAATCACTAAGAATGAGTTTTAAATCAACATTTTCAAAAACGAAGATAATTTGTTAAGGAGAAGTTGTCAAAAAAACTTTAAGCACTGAACAGAGGTTGAATTGTGTAATTTAAAAGAAACATTATCGTTTTCCTTGACACATATATGTCGAAGAAACAACAGTAAAATGTAGCAAATAAACTAGCCTAAGAAGTAAGTGGAAAGTAAACAAAGATATGGAATGACTCATAGACAGCAAGGAATGTTATAGTTTGCATTTGATTGAAATTGATAATGGTTTTACACCATTTACGGGGAAACGTTGGTTTCAGATGAGAAATGTGTTACAAGCTTTATCGAGACTGGCCAATAAAATATTTTCTAGACGTATTATTTCAGGCCTCAACATTACAGGACTGCCTTAGAGGTCATACTTATATGACTTAAGAGAGGTGGGGTTGGTGTGGTATGGAATTATTTCTTGCGTAACTATTTTGAGGCGGGAGTAATCTAGATCAGCGTTACGTGGCAGTTTTATTAACTGCCTGCTAAAATTTGTAAAAAATCCCACAAACTTTTACTCATTATATTTCAAATTAAATTGTTTTTCTCATCTACTCATCCAATGTATTGTACATGAGGAAATTCCAAAATTAGTATTGTACATGAGGAAATTTTAAAATTAGTAAAGGCCTGAAAACTATATACAATATAAATTCTACCTTTTCTCTTGTATACGCTAGTGGCGTTTTGTATATTTAACGTTTTAAGAGGACGGTCCAAACCTACCAAAGTCATATGGGTGCCCTGGAAATTGAACCAGTAACCTCTTACCAGGGCTACCTATATGCCCTGACATCTTACATCGACATCAAAGACGGAAGTTACTATTATGAAAACATTATTGTTTTTGTACAATGTCTACCAACCACTAAACCCTCTGTATCTCTTGACTTTTCAAGGATTTCCAAATGCTTTGGTAAGAAATTCCAGGTTTTAAGTTAAATTAAGGATTTTAAATTGAATTTGCAAATAAATGATTTGAGTTGAAATTCATTCCACGACACAATAAACAAAATTGTGTTTTGGTATTAAAATTATTTATCAATAAAAAAATAATTTTACCATCAAAGAAAATTCAACATTTCGGAACTTTTCCAGGTTTTCAAAATTCAAAGATCCAGAATTTTCAGGTAAGGTAGATAGATATCCCGCTTGCAACTTTTTGGTTGAATTTCTAAGCAAGGAAGTTAATTTTTAGTGTGAAACTAATTACTAAAATGTTCATTGCTATCCCTATTTGAAACAATTGTTTTATGAACAATTTTTATACAATTATACAGGGAAATTTGTTTTTGAGAAATCTTAAATAAGCTTATTAAGGCCTACAAGGAAAAAAAACACGGACCATAGAAAAAAGTAGACTAGGCATCCAGCATACAGGGTACTAAAGTGAAGCACAAATGAATACTTGGACCACCAATATGGTGGCCTGTAACTTCTCTTGAGTCCTAACATATGGTGTTACTCGTGCTGTAGCTTTGGCCCTAAAAATACACGTGTCAAAACATATGTTAATGTTGAATGATTTTGTATCAACTGATATACCGAGAAATAAATTATTATTTTAATTACTATCAACGATTATTTAGTAAATTCGTAAATGGTTCTGACATTAAAGCTCTATTTCTCTCGTTCTACAACGGTTGACAACATTATTTGAAACCAGAGATTATAAACATTTTGTTTGAAACTATAAACGTAAGAACAAATAACATTATGTCTACGTAATAATGGTACAGGCCGCTATCTGTTACAGCCCTTGGGAATCAGTTACATATCAAACTGTGCAGGAAACAAAAACAACAATGATTATATTTAATAGAAAATTGTATATACCTAAATATATCTGTATAGGCCTAACAACTCTACAAAATTAATGCTTTGAAGGATTTATGAATTAATCTTTCATAAATATGATGTCGAGCGTTATCTCCTTAATTAATATTCCAATATTTGTATAAACTTGGACCACCAAAATAGCGGACAAGCCAAAAACAGGCTTCACCAGCTGCAATGCTTAAGTAATGCCAGTCTATTTTTCAGTGGCGAATTTAGGGGGGGGCTATAGGGGCTGTAGCCCAGGGCGGCAAGTTTTTAGGGGCGGCAAATTTACAGAAAATTAATAAGTTGTTTACAAAAGAAATGTTGAAACGGGGAACATTTTGACGAGAACGGATGACAATGACGGTGTGCCGCCCTTTTAAAGTTAAAGGTAGTAATCAGAGACTAATGTATAACGCTTGCAGTCCCTCACACTGCAGTTCCTCAATGCAGTCATAATGCATTTGTCATTCATCCGTACTAGCGACAAGACGAGTACGCTACAGAGAAAGGGCGGCAAGCCACGAACTACATCAGGCACTGCGCCACTATGACTACGTCCAACCATAGATTAAACATACTCCTTGTGGTATTCTTAATCTATAGTCCAACTCACGGACTTCTGAGTTTACCCATACATTCGCATAGCATTACAATTATTTGTTACACAATATCAATAATGACCAAGGCACACACGGATGAGAAATGTTGCAACAATCGAATTTGCGATGACAATAACAAAATGTATACTTCAATGATATTGTCGTTTCATTTTCAAACTCAAGGTAACAACGAAAGTTATTCCACCGTCTTATACTTACCATCAAAGGCTACCACACATAATCGTTCATTCTGGAGGATATTTTTTTAAGCAAAACATCTGACCAAAGGCAAATAAAGACTAACATAATTTGTGAATAGAGGATTTTATTGGTTGTTGCCATGGGAGCATAGTTGACAGAGGGTCAAAGTGGTGGTCAGCATGTAGGCTGCAGTGTTTTACTGTAGGCGAAACCTCTATATTTATTTTTTGGGTGGGACGGTGTCAAAATCACCCATTTCATTAAATGAAAAACTGTGATATTTGAAGTCTTTAAATTAATATCTTGTCGCATTTTAGGCGAATCATGATTTTAAACTTAACTTTATAATCTTAAGACATATTTTACATGCAATTTTATTGTTTATCTCGAAGCAAAGTTACGATTTGAGTTAAATGAAAATATCATTTTAATATAGCTTTGAAAATAGTGTTGAAAACAACCTTGTACATCGAATGACACTGTCCCAACAACAAGTTGACACTACAACAGGACAAAATACCAAATATGACCGCACGCTTTATGAAGGTTATTTGTCAGAGAGTAGAGACTCCTGTAGGTATTATCATAGAATAAGAATACCACAAGTAAGTAATGCCATTAAGGAGTTTGTTTAATCTATGGTATTAAACATTTTAATTCATTGGACCTCCAACATCATGGAGGTGAAACTAGAAGAAGCGTTTGAAAATGTGTAGAGTTTTATGAACCTACATCGATTAATTTTATATTTTGATCATCTAAAACATATTAACAATTCTTTGTATAAATTATGAATTACAAAATGACTGAAAAACTGAATTGAAAAGCGCTAATTCAGGATTAAAATAATCAGAATTTTTAGGCTAATGGTCCGAATTGCGAATTTTAAGGCTACAGTGTCATCATATCTTATTTATAGGTTATTTATTATAATTTTCAGCAGTCAATGTGTTGGTGTAAAAATTAATGTTTTGATGAAGTGTAAGAAGGGATTTTTAGGCCTTTGTTGAAGGATTTTCTTGTTATTAAAAGTAGCACTATCACTGCTTCACTGCTTTTAACACGAACATTTGTCTCTAGTGCTGATTGTCATTGAGTAGGCTATATTGAACATTAAACTGTGTTAATGTGAATCAAGACAATTATACATTAGTTTACATTTTTTTCAACTAGGATATAACAGAAATTTCTTAAACTTATTCATTCAGTTAATTCGTAACTTCTTTAGATACTAACACAAAATAACCAAACAAGATATATATAACATGTGGGTAAACCTGGGCGGCGAAAAGGAAAAAGATTACAGTGGGGGGGAGGGCGGCAAATTTCCTAATAGCCCTTAGGCGGCAATTGCTTAAATCCGCCACTGCTATTTTTATCTATGGCCTAAAAAAAAACTGATAAAAGGTAAACGTTAACAACGTTAAACTGAAACAGTGAAAGTGGCGCAAAGGTGAAAGGGGATACTGGGATTGAGATAACCAATTTTTACGTAGCGTTTGATGGGAAAGAATAATTAGATCACGAACATCACTAGTGTATCAGTTTCGCTCTGGAATAATACTGCAAAATATGTCAATTCAACTAAAAACGTATTATTTAAACAATAAATTGTTAATTTGTAGATTTACCTTTTAAAATTAAGTTGTAAGCTCAGGGAGACCTACCTAGCCATCCATAATCGGTGATATTTGATTCGTTTCATGGGTGAAAAGGATGTCTATATGCAATATTTATTCAATGGTTCTAGTCACTTTCCAAGAAAACATTTGCTGATACTTTACCTTTATGTAGGGGCTTCTTTGACAGTTCACTGGTTAATTTATTCCCAGCTACTATGATTATTTTGTTTTGATTTGAAACTCCTTCAGCCCGATGTTTAAATTTCTAATTTTCTTTAAGATCTTTAAGAAAATATGAATTTTCCAGGGGTTGAGATTTTTATCAACCGATTTTTTAGGTCCAAAGCCCCCAATTCCAAAGGTTTAACTAAATCGTTCCACTAAATTCCGAGATAAATTTTGCAAACAAACAAACATTGCTTTTATTTTGTAACCTATAAAAAGTAGGTAGTTTTTTACAGACAATACGATAATTTTACCTATGTAATTCATATGGTAAATTTGGCTTACACACAAGTCGGCTTCTAATACATGCGAAGAAAGTTCGAAAGATTTGTACGGTTATTCAACATTAAAATAGAATTTCCCATCTGATTAACGAGGGGTTGTCGTGTCCAGATCCAAAATGTCCAATAATGACGGGGGGAGGAGGGGAGGGGGAGTCCAGCGTTCCAGCATGGTTCCAGTGATATATCGCTGGAGGCTGGACCACAACAGGTGAGCGGTGATGCTGTTTATATCCGCCACAGCGCAACACCCGCCAGTCTTTGTGATTATTTTTGAGAATTCTGGACAAAGATACGCTTACCTTTCGGTGTAACATCTCAAATCTGCAGACCGAGTGGGGAACACAGAAGGGTGTTCAATTTGTTAGTTGTTGTTGTGAGTGGAGTATTGTAAATAAATAAATTACCACGGTACATGATTGAAACTAGCTACATAACCTGTTTACTAAGAAACATGACATTTCAACAAATTTCAAATATCGGCTGGGATATTCTTAATTCGTGGAGGTTTCTTATTTGCCCCCATTCATCATATCGTTGTCATTCCATCAGTAGTTCTCTATAGGGCAATACACATCTACAAATGTAGCTGCAAAATGTTGTTTTAAACCGACGTGTTTGGTTTTATTTAGCTTCATAAAACAGAATGATTGTGAGCGCATATTTTCGGTCGGCTCAGTTTATTTTATTTATAAAGATATTTTCGAAGGGCTTAGTTTATTTTGTTTGTAAAGAACCTATTTACATTTAATAACTCTAAAATTAAATTAAAGTTGTTGTAAAGTTGTTAAAGTTGTCAGGTAGTATGTTATCAAAAACACTTCATATACAATACGATTTGACTACTTATATATTCATAATATAATTTTAAATATAGCTCATGGGTTACCAGGCAAAAATACGATGTACGCGAGCTCAGTTATCAACAGCGGGCCCACATGTTTTGTAAAATCAAATATAGAAATTCCTCAAGTTGTAATTCTTCCACCAACACATTTTCTCTAAGCTAGAGAGAGGGCCAGTGACGTCCGAAAGGGTGAGTGAATTTTCTTCATGTTAATGTCGAATAAAACAGTGGCACAGGGTTTTGTGAGGGGAGAGGGGGGTAATTTGGCGAGCGGGAGGGTAATTTTACTGCGTCTGCAGCGAATGTCGGCGTTGGCGCCAAAACCGTCGGTGCCGACCAGTCTGCGGCGTGTCATGCACATATCGACCCTCCTTGGATACCCGACCATGACAAATAAACACTGGTTAATCTCTTTGTCTCCCCCCCCCCCTAGCTACTCACTTTCACTTGGCCAAACCGATGTAAAACACTAGCAAATGCCATGCACACCGATGTTAAATGACATCCTACAAAAAATCAAAATGGTACAAATGTGCTGCAAGCTGCATTAAGAATCTCAAGAGTAGGCTCTAGTCACACAAAAAAATAACTATAGATTACAGAAAGCGAAATTTTGATATAAAAAATAACCGCTCAATTCCAAAATTCCAAAATATTTAATATATATTATTTTTAACAGGTGACAATATTTGACATCGAAATTATTGTCACTGAAATCCTAAGTATTTGTATTTAAAATGAACCATATAACCCATTTAGAGGGACGGTCTGTGAAAGTCATTATTGACCTATGGGAGAAGCCGGTAGAAGCGGCGACTGGATGAGCCCCTCTATCTACGTTGGGAACACAATTTTTGTATAAAGTTGACACAAATTACTCCCAAATTGACATTTTAGACACGAAGTTCAATATAACCCTAAGTCTATATCACAGATGTTTTTCAACCCCAGAAATGCAACCTACAGGTATACTTCTAACTGATGGTACCATTTGTGAGCTTATTCCCTTCTATACTATCAATGACTACATAAACTACAATAAGACAGACAAGCTTACTACAACTACAATAATTGTAGTTTTTGTAGTCATTGATACTATCCATAATAATAATAATAATAATGCAAACATCCGTACTTGGTTCGAGTCCTGTTGCATGTTAGGCTGAATCATACACCAAATCACACTGTATTTAAGTGTAGCTGTCAACAGGATTTTATTACGATGGACAACGGCCTCGTAATGTATTTATCGTTCTTCAACCACAATTATTTTACATCGGCAAAGTACACTCGCATCCCTCATAATCCACCTTGAGCCTCACTAAATACGGATCGTGTTACCATTTTAGAAGTTATTTTTACATTCTGCCCGAAACATCTAGATACATGAATTAATTAGCATCTCCATATCGCAATGAAAGAACGCGTTTATTGTCTATGACTCAGTGTGTCGGGCGGTCACATGACAAGACAGTGGGATGATTCAGACATTATCCATCACAATGATGCTACTGTGCGGAGATTTATGTCTTGAGTCACCCACGGTCTCTGGCACATCATAAAACTGCGTCTACGCAGTCGCACAATATGCGGTTAATAAAGACCGTGTATGTTGAAAGTGTTTGAGAATCAAACCTCAATACTTTGTAGCGTATAGGAATTAAAAAAAAGATTTTATGGGAATTTTTTTCAACCAGGTAAGGTTGACCCGAATCCTATCTTCCCCTCCCTGGCAGGGTCGGCCCTTTCTGGGAACATTCAGGCATTTTATTAAGAGAGATGAAAACCCGTACAAACTCATTTTAGAATAGCCGGGCTGGGATTAAAATTGTTGGCTTTAACTTTTAAGGTTTGAACTATCGCGTGAAAAACATATAGAACCCTTATTTTCCCGGCATGAACATTGTCAATTAGATTTACCATGTCACATAATGTAGCACATACAGTTTTCATCCTGAAATTATTATAGGATTATATGTAATGTCTACAGAGTACGGCAATTATATTCAAGATTCTATGGGTCAAAATAGGCTACGTGAAGTTCTTATATATAAATAAGTATCATCTAGACTACAGGTACTTGTGATTTAGAACAATAAGTGGTAAAAACCTAGATTTACAAAACACTTTATAACAATGAAACAAACAATTCAAAAATAAAAAGAATGAGGAAAAAGAATCGGTAAAAGGTTAACAAAAGAACTGCACAAGGCTGGTAGATTTCACAACATTCGATTTTACTTTTCCTAGTAAAACAAGCTACTATTTAACCGTAAGAGAAACTTGATTCATCTGCGAACATGCAACATGATTACCTCAATGGTTAACTATGCCAGCAGATTCCCCCCCCCCCGCGTTTCACGGAGATTCCCTTTTGGTCATTCTCTATTGGCACAGTCAACACTGCGAACACCTCGATTATTCGCCTTTTTAACAAAAAAAAGTACATCCGTCGCATGTACTATCCATGTGAGAGGATGAATTGGTTTCAGCACTTAACCCTGCGAAAGCGAGGCCGCCCTATACCATAATTTTCCCTTTCAAGGGTGAAGTGGGAGTCAGAGTAGTGTTAAATGAACTCGACACGATGTTAAGGGTTCTAATGAAACAACGTTAAAAAGGGGGTTTTGACAGCATCGATAGTATATATTCATAAAGAAACAATAAGGCTTCCGTGAACTAGTCTCTCATCGGTCATTATATTATTTTATGCGGTCTGAAGAAATTAAATATGAGGACAAAGAACGCTGAGCGAGACTAGACGTCAAACAATGTATTTGAATTTTACTTAATTTGTAGCTGAAGTGGCAGCTGGCTTTCGCAGCAGACACAATAACAATAATTCGTCTATATCAAGCACATACTAGGGGGCTACATCGAACTATATAAACACTTGTTTATATAGTTCGATGGGGGGCTAGAGAAGGGACTCTTCGACACCCGTCACTCCACGACACCGCGATACAGAAGGCCGTGGCAGTGGCGACGAGGGATTAATAAACGCGCCCTCCAATACCGGAAGTGTCTGTCGCTGGTCGCAATCGAGTAGGCAGTGGATGCCTCCCCCCACCCTTCTACAGTCTCACCCCGTCGCCCTTCACTTCCCCACAAACTCAACACACGAGAAGCACGCAATTGCGTTTACTATTGCGTGTGGGAGTAATTGCACACGACGAATTGCAGTTTCAGGCTAACGTAGTGGTTATATATT
Organism: Allygus modestus; assembly: GCA_963675035.1. Taxonomy (NCBI): domain Eukaryota; kingdom Metazoa; phylum Arthropoda; class Insecta; order Hemiptera; family Cicadellidae; genus Allygus; species Allygus modestus. Next base: position 407,970,850 of record OY776112.1, read on the forward strand.
TGTTAGGCGGGAAGCTCTATGCAACTGTAGCACTACTTGTAAATATAATTTGTTTTCTTACTCGTATACGTTCTGTGAGTTATCTTAAAAAATGAAATAGTGAGACATAGCGTTAATAAATGTAGAAACTCATAAATCACTATACAAATTTGGTGGAAAAAGATATTAAAATTAAAATTCCCTACTCACTGGCCAAAGAAACCAGACAGTAAAATTAAACAATGTAATATATAACTACAGGTTATTCAGACGAAAAACGAAGTGAAAATTTAATTCAAAAATTTGTTCTGAACGTCGCCATAGGCCTGAGATTAGCATTCACTTGCCTCGTAAAAGCTCCACTATGTGACTATGATATGATTAGCTTACTAAAGTATTACCTAAATCTGGATTTACATAATTTAAAGTTACATGCAAACTGTCCAAAACCAGGAAAAGAATAACCGCCAACAAAGATGACAGAAAAATAAATACCGGTAAATGGGTTTATTAAACTTAACACAAAACTGAACATTCACAAGGGCCTCAGTTTACAAGTTAGCAACAAATCAAAGATGGAAACTTGTGAACAGCCTGATGGAAACTTGTGAGCAGCCTGATGGAAACTTGTGAGCAGTCTGATGGAAACTTGTGAGCAGTCTGGTGGAAACTTGTGAGCAGCCTGATGGAAACTTGTGAGCAGCCTGATGGAAACTTGTGAGCAGTCTGATGGAAACTTGTGAGGGTACTTTGGTATTATACGGATGCCACTATTTTTGGAGGTTAATTTTTACCGGATACAAAGGATAACTACATAATTCGAAAAAACGTACTTTTATTGACTTACTGTACAAATTGTACATCATTCTGATGAGCGGTCTTTGTGTTGTGCCTCCCAAAAGACAGCGATGTCCGCTAGGATCGTGTTGAATGCGTCGCCGCCGCTAGCAGCCACACCCGATCGCCACATGTACTCCGCCAAATATACAGCGCGCTGCGGCAGTTATGTTAGGATGGGTTATCATAAAAATACGTACGGTTTCCTCTTCATTTCGAGATAAATATCACACCAAAAGAACGTCACTCATTATGAAAACAAATGTAACGTAGTGGACGGCAATAAATCACTCATGACACTGGCCCAGACACAGGCGGTGACAGGTGATGCGCGCGCTCCGGTCAACGACCCGACCTTGGCCTATTTGGAGGGGGTTTGGCGGCCTGAAGTATGACTCATCAGGTATCATTCGATTCGCAACAAAACAAGGAAAGTCCTACTATCATTTTTATGATAACCCATCCTAACATAACTGCCGCAGCGCGCTGTATAAGGGTGGCATCCGTATAATACCAAAGTACCCTTGTGAGCAGTCTGATGGAAACTTGTGAGCAGTCTGATGGAAACTTGTGAGCAGCCTGATGGAAACTTGTGAGCAGTCTGATGGAAACTTGTGAGCAGCCTGATGGAAACTTGTGAGCAGCCTGATGGAAACTTGTGAGCAGTCTGATGGAAACTAACTACTGAAATGCTTTGTCGGCGAAGTTGCATTAGATACTAATCTTGGAACCCTTTCTTAAGCAGTTCAGCCAAGATGTCATCTCCACTAAGGACTCACAGTTAATTCAACTCCCTTATAGAGCAACCAAACTCAAAGTTACCATCAGTGATAGAATTCAATTTGTATTTTAAGCTAATTTATCAATTTATTTTCGAGTGGAAATATATTTTAGTACGGTACTCTGTAGTAAACACTCTTAAATAGCTGCATGGATATCATAAGGCAAATAAATAAATAAATATCTCAGGAGGTAAAATAAAATATCAATATTAAATACCCCCGTCGCAGCAAACCTGCATACTCAGCGAATTTCCAATGTATAATATATGTCTTAATACCACATTAAGCCGCATACCAAGTTTCATAAAAAATATATTCACATAAAAGCGATTTTAATTATTCTCCATAAGAATAACATGGGTAATGAGTACGTAGGTTTGCTGAAACAAGGAACACAAAGAATTGGTTTTTATGCAAATATAAATAGAATTTAGCTAGGTGAAGCTACATCCCAAGTTTCATCAATATTCAATCATAAGTAAGCGCTATATATCATTCTAGTTATTCTCCATAAGAATAACATGGGAGCTGAGTAAGCAGGTTGGCTACAAGGAACAAAAAAATGGGTTTTTATATAATTATCAATATAACTCAACCAATTGAAGCTACATTCCAAGTTGTATTAATTTATGTTCATAATTAAGGGAGTCATTACATTTTACTTATTCTCCATAAGAATAACATGGGGGCTGAGTACGCAGGTTTGCTGCTACGGGAATAATCAACAAAAAATCAATTTTTTGTGCAAATATCAATATACCAGAACTACGTGAAGCCACATACCAAGTTTTATCAACATACATTCATAAATAATCGAGATATCAAATTTTATTTATTCTCCATAAGGATAACATTGGACAACGTACTGTGTTTAATAGCACTTTGAATATCTCTGCAACGGTTGGGAGTAGAATCACAATTTAAACACCAAAATTATTGTTTTGTGGAACTGAACAGATTGGTATAAGCAAATGTGAAGTTTACATTAAAATAAACTGGGGAAAAGCCAAAAACCTTTTCCCCATAACATTAACATGGGAGATTTTATGAGTAGGTTTTTTGGATTTTATCCGCAACCACTTAACCTAGGATAATAATTCAAAATACTATATTATTTGTTTTTTAAGCTCTATAACATGATCAAAACCAAAATTAAGTTTTTTAAAAATGTCATGGTGAAAAATGCAAACAACTGATTTTTGGAAAATTTAAAACCCCCATAAACCCCCCTTCCCATGGTCCGATTTTTCTGGTTTTCGAACTTAGTCATGAATGTCATTTTACATATTTGAGCCAAATTTTATCAAAATCGGACGTTTTTTACTCAAGTTATCGTGTTAACGGACACACACACACATATATATATATATATATATATATATATATGCATATATATATATACATATATATAAATTTGAACAAATAGTGTTTTTGGCATCTGGGGACCTCAAAACAAAAAGTTATCATGGTCTCGGGCTTAAGTCTTACCATGAGACCTACGGTAATAGCTTCTTCCCCATAGGGGAAATTCGCTAAAACTGATTTAACAAAATCGCAGCCTTTTATTTTTTTGTGGTGACATATGAATATACAATTATTAAAATTAAAATCAATATTACAACTTAACAAACGGTGTAGCCTAATCACGTAAAAGCCAAATGGAAATAACGTGATTTCAATTCATTGGGCGTTCATTCTCATCGATAATTTAATACGGACTCGACAACGGTGTCAAAATTATTCAATACCTTAATAAAATCCATGCTGATATGCTCTACATCGCAGACCAAATACAAAACACACGTTGTTATGGATAACGTCTACTACGTTATCAAAGCTAATATTAAATTCCAGAACGTTGCAATCACTATGTGATAAATATTTCCTCCAGCAGTTCTCAAAAAGTGGGAATCGTTCAAAACAGGTCTACCCTAGATAAAAATCTGCGCCGCCGCGTAAAAATACATTGTTTAGATAGGGGAAAGGAGCGGTGTGAAGGTCTGCAGGATCCCTGTTTGCGGCTATGATAATTATGTTATCAATATCGTACTATAAACGGGATTTAATAGAAGAAAATTAATTCTACTCATGCAGTTTTTTAGAATTTCAAAATAATGTTTCTGTCTTAAGTTGTTGTACTTTGAAAAAGCTCATTTTTGTACGTTTAAAAGGGCTAGTAAATTAAACTCAGTTAATTAAAAAAGTAAAAAAACTACATTTGTAGACAATATTATCCTCTTTAATATTATAATTTAACTTTAATTAAAGGGTTTATGTAGCATCTGTAAAGAGGAATCCTGCAAACTCTTTCCTACAGCGCTGCGTGGAAGGGGAAGACCGGAGACATAAGAGGGGGTTCAGTCCTCTGCTTCTCCCACTAGACCATTGTTAACTTTCAAACCCTGACCCTCCTCAACAGACAATCCGAAATTGTTGATTTATGGCTAATTTTATAAACAAAAAATAACTAGCGATTTCAGTGAACAGAATTCTGATGTCAACATATGAATGAATCTGATGTCTACATGTGAACAAATAGTCAACATAAACACAAACCGTAAATACTAAATATTTTGGAATTTCATTGAAAAATTCTTATTTGCGGTGCCACAATTCTGTTCACTGAAATCGCTAGGATTGTTTGTGCTCTTTAAAATGGACCATGAATCAACGATTTTGAATAACCAACTGAGGAGGGACGGGCTTTGAAAGATTGGACTTATGGGAGAAGCAGGTAAAAGTGCGAAATGGTACATGAATGAAACCCCTCTCAAGTACGAAACATTTAACCTCGAAAAGTGCGGTCCGCGATCCAAAGCAGAGTAACTGTGCAGTTCTAATTAATAGTTAATAGTCGGTCACCTCCGAGCAACCACGACCCGGGCTACAATATAATTCACAAAATATAACAACCTTACGTTTGAACAAATTCACGTAAAAAAACTGTAATGTTAAGAAAATGAACATGTTTCTAACACACGGAAAATATTGAAATAGAAGAGCTGTCAATAGCGATCGATCCCAGCAAAAGCTCTAAGGGGATTCACACCCATATACATTCCATAAACCAATAACGTGAACATATAAAACCTCTTCAACAAAGTACATTGCTGTATTTTCTTTTTTGTATCTTCAGTTGTTTACCCTTTCACAAAAAAGAGGTTTCTGTACGGAATTGATCTCTACATGACGATGACGTGTCTTCAGTAATTTAAGTCCAACATTGCTTATATCCGGCGCAGTAGGGGCCAACATATTCAGTAGGTCGTTTAGTGCGGCTATTTCCGAGATTCAAGAGGCACTCGTGACGTCAGAGTGGGAATCGACCGAATAACATTCGACAGCTCCGCTGTGCTTGTATTAGTCATGTACACAAGTTGGGCCTATTTATAACCTTTCGAACTCGAAAACATTGGAAGAAATATGCGTACCCACCAACTCTGGTGCACACGTGTTTACAATGTGATAGACGCTGGAGAGGATCAACCAGGAAATGCTGCTAGTAAAGCATCGAAACAAACGTTAAACCACAACATTTAAGTTTTCCCGTTGTTCTTTATCCAATTAAAAAAATAATAATAATACACTGTTGGATTTATCCTCTGAATAGGCCTATCGAACACTTGAAACAAGAAATTTACATGTGTAGGCCATTTGTTATACATATATAATGTTTATATTTGTAAACATTTTGAAACGGCTTGAGTTACGGAAACCAAATTTGAGACGAAGATAATTGTATTTGTAAACTATTTAGGTAAACCCTAATACCAAGTTTCGTTATAGATCTAACAGTTTGTGAAATAGTATTAAGGTTTTCGTATAAAGCACATAGAGGCTCACTGACCGAAAACGGAAAAAGATATGGAACATGTTATATTGAATTACTTGCTAATTTTTATTGCCGAATGGTTTGATCAAATGGTTACAGGACACACTATTTAGCGACATTAAATATCCACATGTATAAATATGATCAATATTTTGTCTTTATGTTTTTGAGAAGTTAGAGAAGCGAGCAAAGCGTGATGATTTGGCTTGAAGGTGCGGTTTGGCGGGAAATTGGTTTGGCGCGAAGATTAGAAAACACTCACCCGCGGTGAGTGACAGAATCAATAGAGGATGACGCAAAATTGATTGGAGAGAGACAGAGAGAGTAAACAACATGTTGTGCATGTGAGGATGTAGAGGTCAGCCTTATTATTTGTGCCTGCAGTTGGTAGGATGTATAATCAATGATAGCATGCTGTGTGCCTGCAGTTGGTAGGATGTATAATCAATTATAGCATGCTGTGCGCCTGCAGGTGGTAGGATGTATAATCAATTATAGCATGCTGTGCGCCTGCAGGTGGTAGGATGTATAATCAATGATAGCATGCTGTGCGCCTGCAGTTGGTAGGATGTATAATCAATGATAGCATGCTGTGCGCCTGCAGGTGGTAGGATGTATAATCAATGATAGCATGCTGTGCGCCTGCAGTTGGTAGGATGTATAATAATCAATGATAGCATGCTGTGCGCCTGCAGTTGGTAGGATGTATAATCAATTATAGCATGCTGTGTGCCTGCAGTTGGTAGGACGTATAATCAATGATAGCATGCTATGTGCCTGCAGTTATTGGTAGGATGTATAATCAATGATAGCATGCTGTGCGCCTGCAGTTGGTAGGATGTATAATCAATGATAGCATCCTGTGTGCCTGCAGTTGGTAGGATGTATAATCAATTATAGCATGCTGTGTGCCTGCAGTTGGTAGGACGTATAATCAATGATAGCATGCTATGTGCCTGCAGTTATTGGTAGGATGTATAATCAATGATAGCATGCTGTGCGCCTGCAGTTGGTAGGATGTATAATCAATGATAGCATGCTGTGCGCCTGCAGGTGGTAGGATGTATAATCAATGATAGCATGCTGTGCGCCTGCAGTTGGTAGGATGTATAATCAATGATAGCATGCTGTGCCCATCGAAACTATACGGTGATAACACTTAAATAATGATATGGCGATGTAGGGTTATCAGATGGTTATTAAAATTGTTTATTTTAGTGTGGAGCATTTAAAACATGTTATAAATGTAAGGATGTAGCTTAGCCTCTATTACGCATGCCTGTAGTTGTTGAAAATGGTGTATACTATAGTGGCGAATCTTCAGACATTTATTGTAAACTTTTAATTTTAGGGTATTATAATTTCGAATTATCCTTATTCTTTAAACTCCAACTTAGCTTAAGCTTAGCTGCCACTACAGTTGTCTGGTTTCAATTGAACTGCACGATGGTAGAGATAATGTTAATATTATTGTAAAGATCAATTTTTGGGACAGGGTTTTGTGTTAGATCTGTGAGAAACGGTGGCCAGAGAAATCCCCTGAAGCCGAAGATTTTATTTTAAAATACAATATATTTTAAAAATCGTACTATTTACTTTGTACTACTTGTAAATGGCTCGTCCGTTAATAAATGAATATGAATATGAATTTCCCCGACCCTGCGAGACCTCCGTAAAAATGTTATGTGCTGTTCTGTATTTGAGTACTGTGGTTTTACTGACAAATATCACAAAAAATACGACGAGGAGCAAAGGGTATTCTATAATCAGGTTAACTAGTTAGCTATTGGCCTTATTATTGGTATGCCAGTTAGTATCCGTTAGTTGATATAGGTCATACTTTCTCAACTGATAATTATAGTTCAGTAGCTGTCACGGGTCATTTGGATCAAATACAATGTACTTTAACTGGCACTGTAAAATCCCTATCATCAATTTTTTTTTATGGACTACCTACATAAATCGACTATCACATATGTTTTCCAAAATAACTACTACTAATAATTTCTGTGGTAAAGACAAACATAATGTACTGTAGCTAGAATCCGCTGCAACCACGGAGGAAACGCGAGGTCTTGAAAACTGCTTCGACGAGTTACGAATTTTCCAATTTGCGAAACTCATTTCCTGTCAAGTAAATAACTAACAGAATCTGTTATTTGCGCTAAGCGTCAAGAATGGCTCATATTGCGTTTTGAAAGTACGAACCATGTACGTTTACTTTTAGGCATTAGGTCTTGTCAATTTACCTTTAAAATTGTGAATCTAAGCGGAATAAAATGGTTAACCTTACCAAACCCAATTTGTTAGGTTGGAAGTGGAAAAAGGTAACAAAATCAACTTATATTGATGATAATTTTATCTGATAAAATCACAATATCAAGATTTTTTTTTATTTCGTGTAAAATCTGAAGCACAATTGTTGTTACAACATAAGTGTGTGCATATATTTACTTAAATAGTCTTCTAATATAATTTTTAATTTATTATAATTTTGTTGTTATTTATCTAAAGAGAATGTTTGAAAAACCCTAATTAGACTTATTTTTTAAATAAATGTAAGTTTGTACTTGTTTGTACATGCAGAGAAAAATGTTTGTTTCTTTCTCTCTGCTAATAAACTTAATTAATTTGAGCAGATTTCACGATCCTTTTAGAGATGGCATTGAATTAACTGTTTAAAACTATAAATCGATTAAAATATTTTTAATTTCCTATTAATATATATTTTAGTTTTTTAAATAATTTAATCAAAAACATAATTTTCGCATCAAAACTTCCAAAATACGGTTTTGATTAGTTTTGTTCACATTAACGTTTTGAAGGGGAAGCCGTCCAAACCCCCTACATTTCGGGAAACCCCGGGAATCGAATCCGTAACCCCTTCAACCGTTACCCGAGACAATAACAATTTCATTTTATTCAGACGGGCAAGTACAATCAATTTAGACATAATAAAAATCAAATCTAAAGAATCGCATTAAGAAATAATATTGGAGAATATACGTAGTAAGTCAAATTAAAATTAAAAAACCTATCTCATTTCACACAAGACATAAATAATCACACACATTGTATCGCTTAAAAATAATTTCAAATCGGCATTGTTCTAATTCAGCACATTTTAAATTTAACTGTGCGTAGAACGAGTCCTTATCAGTTGTGAATGGTGGGAGTTATCAGTTACTTCGCGCTGGGGCGCAGTTTGAAGAACAGTTAATATATCTTAATTCGTAATTAGTACAGCTACCTGCAATATAAAACAAATACCCCCGTCGCAGCAAACCTGCGTACTCAGCGAATTTCCAATGCATAATATTTGTCTGAATTCCACATAAAGCCGCGTACCAAGTTTCATAAAAATATATTCACATATAAGCGATTTTAATTATTCTCCATAAGAATAGCATTGGTAATGAGTACGTAGGTTTGCTGAAACAAGGAACACAAACAATTGATTTTTATGCTAATATAAATATAATTTAACTAGGCGAAGCCACATACCAAGTTTCATTAATATTCAATCATAAATAAGCTCTATATAACATTTTAGTTATTCTCAATAAGAATAACATGGGGCTGAGTAAGCAGGTTTGCTGCAACAAGGAACAAAAATGGATTTTTATGCAATTATGAATATAGCTCAACCAAGTGAAGCTACATACCAAGTCTTATTAATTTATGTTCAAAATTAAGGGAGTCATTACATTATACTTATTCTCCATAAAAATAACATGGGGGCTGAGTATGCAGGTATGCTGCTACGGGAATAACCAATAAAAAATCAATTTTTTGTGCAAATATCAATATACCAGTACGTACTACGTGAAGCCACATACCAAGTTTCATCAACATACATTCGTAAATAATCGAGATATAAAATTTTATTTATTCTCCATAAGGATAACATTGGACAACGTACTGTGTTAGCACTTTGAATATCTCAGCAACGGTTGTACGTAGAATCACAATTTAAACACCAAAATGATTGTTTTGTGGAACTGAACAAATTTCTAAAAACAAATGTGAAGTTTAAATTAAAATAAACTGAGGAAATGCCAAAAACCTTTTTCCCATAAGATTAACATGGGAGATTTTATGAGTAGGTTTTTATGGATTTTCTCCGCAACCAATTAACCTAGGTTAATAATTCAAAATACTATATTATTTGTTTTTTTAAGCTCTATAACATGGTCAAAACCAAAATTATGTTTTTAAAATATTGTAGGGTAAAAAATGCAAAAAACTGATTTTTGGAAAATTTAAAACCCCCATAAACCCCCCTTCCCATGGTCCGATTTTTCTGGTTTTCGAACTTAAAAGTCATGAATGTCACTTTACACATTTGAGCCAAATTTCTTTGAAATCGGACGTTTTTTACTCAAGTTATCGCATTCACGGACACACATATATATATATATATATATATGTATATATATAGATATATATAAATTTGAACGAATAGTGTTTTTGTCATCTGGGGACCTCAAAACAAAAAATTATCATGGTCTCGGACTTAAGTCTTACCATGAGACCTACGGTAATAGCTTCTTCCCTATAGGGGAAATTCGCTAAAAAGACACAGTAACGGAACTAAAAAGTGTTTAGCTATAAACATGTATTTAGAGGCTTGCCATACATATCTTGGCTCAACTCACTGGAGATGTATAGAGCGTCTGATTGAACGATGATAACCTCCACTATCAGAGCGACCTTTAGATAACAGTCTTCCAGGAGATGGCACTTCCAGAACCCCTAAATCAAATCAGATTCCTTGACTGATGTCGCCAGACGGAACTACGACTCAATGTCTAGTATAACTCATTCGCATTTCCGCTGTTTCTCTTCTGACGTCACAAGTTGTGAAATCACCATCGGCAAAGTTTCAAGATTAGGGTTTAATTAAGATCGATGAACAATGACTTTTATCATGTGGGAGTATAACACTCGGGAGAGAATACCAAAACATTTGATTTTGGATCACAGTTTACTACAAGATGTTACCTTTATACTAATCAGGATTTAAAAGTAAATTCAATTAATTGATCAAGTTGCTCTGCTTCATGTACATATATCGCCATATTGAGTTATAAGTGTCATAATAATAATATAGCATTGATATTATTTCAATAACCATATATTTATACATATTTACCGAAGGGTATTCGTGTATATGTGAATGTAGTAAAGTGATTTATTCATATAATTACCATATACAAATATGGATGTTTCTTTGTCCCTATTGCATTTCTATATAATTCAACCGATTACGATGAAACGTTGTATGGTAATTCAGATTCAAACTAGGAAGGTTTCTAGCTATTAACGAAGTCCAAAACCTTGAGACTCCGCCCTACTGGACTTGAAAATTATCAATGTTAACCTTTTGAAGTAATGATTGTATAAGGGTCTCCATGGGAAAGACAGAAGACCATTCCAGGAACCTAGGAAAATTACGCGAACGAAGTCGCGGGTACCAACTAGTATTCTGATAAAAATGGCAATTATTATTATGTTAATAACATAGTTCAGAATTAATATGTGTAAGGCTAGATTACTTATGCTCCGAATGTCAGCTCAGATCGGAAAACATTCAGAGATAAGGATATAAAATCCAAAGGTATCATTGAAAAAGTAAATCCGATTATATTAAAATAGGAATAATCATAATAAAATAAACAATGTCACAACCTGTACATTTACAACTAAGAAAATACACCTACTTATCGTATTAGAACATTTTAAATTATACCACATTACCCCGACATAAGCATTTCTACGAAACAAAAAACACATTTTCTACCCATTTACCAACCTGCACATCAAAACAATGCTACTATTCGACAGATTCGTTGCCGAGTTTATTGATGTTATTGCAACCCTTAAACAATTCCCACACATAAACGAGCTCCAGTGAGAGTGAAGACGCAGTTTAAAGTTGGAGACGATCAACATTGTTTACTAAGCGAGTTACACTGTTACATGTCATGTCTCGCTCTAATGAACAATGAAGTTGACACGATAATGTAATCCGTCGCGAAAGGGATGCGAGATTGGATGGCGGGGGTCTGTAATGGGGTAGCTGGCGGATTCCTGCACAATCAACCCTTCGGCCGAGGCCTCGCTCTCCTACGGTCGCTACATGAATACGGTTACCGTCTTAGAGGTAAATGCATTTGAGGTTTAATCCACATAGGCGGTCTTATAATAAGGTTCAGTATTGAACGAAAAACATTTAAAATATTTTCAACGATTCTAAAACATCTGTAAAATAAACCAAGGAACATAAACGAAAGAGGGGGCTCCAGTCAACTGTTTCTACCCGTTTCAGGGGCTCCAGTCACCTGTTTCTACCCGTTTCAGGGGGCTCCAGTCACCTGTTTCTACCCGTTTCAGGGGGCTCCAGTCATCTGTTTCTACCCGTTTCAGGGGGCTCCAGTTACCTGTTACTACCCGTTTCAGGGGGCTCCAGTCATCTGTTTCTACCCGTTTCAGGGGGCTCCAGTCACCTGTTCCTACCCGTTTCAGGGGGCTCCAGTTACCTGTTTCTACCCGTTTCAGGGGGCTCCAGTCATCTGTTTCTACCCGTTTCAGGGGGCTCCAGTCACCTGTTTCTACCCGTTTTCCCCGTTTAAGACCGATGTTGGCTTTCAAATCCAGCCCTCCTCAATGAATTATCCGGAATTTCTGATTTATATTGTATTTATTTACTTAAATCACAGAGCAAACAAAATACCTAGAGATTCAGTGAACAGAATTTTTAAATCACTACCTAATAGTGTTCACTAATCTAAAAATCGTAAATATAGAATATTTTGGAATTTTATTGAACTATTGTTTTTGTCCTGTTGAAATTTTGCTCCCTGAAATCGCTAGGATTTTTTTATGAGCCAAATATGAACGATTTAGGACACACCGTTGAGGAGGGACGGGCTTTGAATGTCAACATTGGCCTTATGGGAGAAGCAGGCAGAAACGCAAGATGTTTCGTGACTGGAGCCTCCTCTAAACAAACGTTATGTAATTCATGAAATGTATTGAAGGTTTCATACCTTTTAGGATTCATAAAACAAAATTGAGCTAATTACCAGTCTAATAAATAAAGGTTTAATAGGTTCGAAGTGTATTCGATAGATATCACATAATTGAAATAAAACGTCCTCATATGAAAATACGTAGCGCACGATATTTGAATCGGTTAAAAACATGCAATGTTTATAAAATGTATCGACTCTCAGAATCTATGTAAAATAGCTCTTGGGTGCGGATCTGAGGGAACTTTAGTTTACATGTTCGCAAATAGGTGTAAAAATGTTAACGAAAGATTATTGCCGAATTGAAAAGCGACACAGCGCGAAGAGAGGCTGGGTGGGAACAGTAAAGTCGACAAGTTTAACTGGGAATCAATAGGGGAAAGGGAATTCCGACGTGGAAGTCACAGTGGGTTGGGCAAATGATTTTATAATACACACGTTTAGACACATACGAACTCTCTTAACCTTTGCAATACGGGCTGAAGAAAGTTAACTTAAACTTGATAGCCTGCTGTACTTATTACATTTAACATCTTTGTGTTCTACGTCCATGTTATGTAGGCTACTGAGAGCACTTGACCAAAAAGTAGGGCCGACATAAAGATTTTAAGTCTGGGAGCAGAAATGTTATATTTTACTGATAACTTGAAATTTCTCATCCAGAGATTTTTTACCCTGGGCCGGGTATCCAGGAACTGGAGGTCTGGGGAAAAGTGCCCCGGTAGCTCCCCCCCTCTTCGCGGCCCTACAAGTAAGCCCTACAAGATTAACACTGGAACTTAAACCTCAAATTATATATAATTGTAATTAAATATGATATATTATGAACCCATAAAAACTACATTTTACGTGAGGAATGAGATTTATTTCGGAATCAAATATTGAGCCAACTCAGTTTTAAAGCGTGAAATTAAATTTCAGTGTAGAAACCAGAGTAGGAAGTGCAGATGGTTTTATAATACCGTTATTAAAACGCATTCGCTCTCTTAACCAATACAATACATCCAAAGTATGAATAAGGGTTTCTTGCTTTATTTTTTAACGGTTTTCGACACGAATGATATTGTTGTATAAACCTAAAAGTACCGGTACACCTTGTTAAATGTTGATATTTATAAAGTCACTGAGCTACTGAACCCACCAAAATACTTCGTTTACCCAACGAATGCGTAGTACATTTTTAGTGAATCCCCTTTGGAAAGTGAACTATTAGCATGACCCGCTCGATGAAACTTAAGCCCGGGACCACCATAGAAGTTCCTAACGTGACCCCCTGAAGACGTTTTGGGAGGTCGTTCAAAGTTTTATATATATATAATATATATATATATATATACATATATATATATATGTATATATATGTTTGCCCTCTAGCAGTCGCAATTTTTGCCCGATTTACTTCAAATTTGGTAGGGACGTTCCTTTATGTAATCAGTTGGACAAGTTCGTCGGGCAAAACAATCGGGAAACTCAAAACCCCTTTTTTGGGGATTAATCTTTCAAATTTCGAGTTTTTGGGCCCAAAAAGGGTCAGAAAAGCCCCATATTTAAAATTAATGCATGTAAAAAGATGGGAATTAGTAAGGCGAAAGTTTTAAGCCCTCTCTAGTCATTCTAGCATAAATATTTACCGAGTTATTAAAGAAAATGTGTTTTGACTAAACACAGTACATTGTCTTATGGGGGTTTTACACTAGAAAAGCCTGTTATTCCTTTGTTAGAGTACTTTTATCATCCCCAGCAACTCACGCCTACTTTCAAGCCTGCCTGGACCTTCTCCTAATATTATAATGCGCAAAATTGTATACCCAGCTTTGCAGGTAAATGAAACCAGGTGAATCAGAACAGCCAAAAAAATCAATGTTTTCAGATTTCAATAAAAATTGGAATAAATGTGTGTTTTACACTGTTTTTGAGTTTTAAAAGTTGTTATGTGGAAATTCACTTCCCTAACGTCAGCGTGCTGCGTGCGAACTCGTTTTAAATAGAAAACACGCGTCAATAATCCGATTATCCTCGCCCACAATAACCAACTTTTATGACGGGCTTTGACGCACTCTATATTCAATAATCACCGTACACGTCAAATTGATGGTTTAACGACGACGTCAAATCTGCGTTATCTCTAACAGGAGATAAAAGCAAACCAATCGATTAGTTTTAACACCCGCTCTGTAAAACAGAATATCTGTGTAGATATTACAATGCGGTCGTCTTTGGATTTGGAAATTTAATATTTGATAGGAATAAAAAAGTAGTGAACTCTAATAAAGAAATAAAATTATACAAACTTTAATGATAACGATTCATGATTGTGGACCTCCTAATTAATCTATAGTCAACGGTTCAAAATAGGAAGCATGTTGGAATATATGTTCGTGATTTAAAGTCAGAATCAATTCGATCACAAATTCTTTCCATGAAATATTAAATTACCTCTACAACAATGTTACTCCCCATCCTTCACGAGATGTGTCGAGTAAAGCTAATAAACATAAGAATGCATACTAGGCTGAGACGAATAGTATTTAACATTTGAAATTATTTGAAATTCTTTGAAAGGTTAATAAATCAAAATTAAACTAGTGATTTATAGGGGCTAAATCCCTTTGCCTTTTGTTTAAGATCACGTAAATTAAAACATATCATAAACAGAAGATTAAATCACTAATGGTAATCAAATCAGAAATGTTGATGGTAATCTTCATGCTTTTCTAACGGAGTCAATTTGCCCTTATATCTGTCTAACGTGAAACAAAAAAAAACAAATTTAACTAATATTTTTCCAGAGTATCATTTCAGCATTTCTCCCATGATCCTGTGATTTAACCAATTTCACTTTCAAAATTTCCCTTGCATAATTAATAATTTGAATACATATTAATTATTACTGTACAAATCAAAAAAATATCAAAATGCGAATTTTATAAAATTGTTACCAATACCGTAGGCTACATTAATTTACTGAATACCAAATCAAACATTTCATTAAAAAATACCTATTAAAATTTCTCTCCTTCCAAAAGCCAAATGTTCTCCACGTTGTCCGTACTCGGTTGCCGTACGGCGCTGCCCCGTTTTACATCCGTCTGCCGCCCCAAATGACCGCGGCGCCATCTCTGGGCCAAGGAGAAGTTTTTGTTTTATAGTCCGCTGAAATTGTATTCTCATAAAAAAGTGATTCTGTATAAAACAACCAGAGAGGTATTACGCAACCGAATGTATATTTGTTGAAATACACATTTGAGAGACCTTTCCGCATAATGATGTTTGAAGGTCGATAGATTACGTAATATCAAATAAGGGGTGAGGGTCCATATTCAAAATTAAATTGGAATTTCGAATTTCGTATAGCGTACAACTGTCGTTACCTTTAGCCATTGAGAAACTAACATAACTATAAAACTATAATTCCCCCGTAGTAGCAAACCTGCGTACTCAGCGAATTTCCAATGCATATGTGTGTATCTTAATACCACATAAAGCCACATGCCAAGTTTCATCAATATACATTCATAAATAAACGATTTATGACATTTTAATTATTCTCCATAAGAATAACATGGCGGCTGAGTATGCAGGTTTGCTGAAGGAAGGAACACAAAAAATTGGGGTTTTATACAAATATCAATATAACTCATTTAGGCAAAGCCACATACCAAATTTCATTAATTTATTTTCATAATTAAGGGAGATAACACGTTACTTGTCCTCCATAAGAATAACATGGGGCTGAGTACGCAGATTTGCTGCTACGGGAGCCTTTGGCAAAAAATTGTTTTTTTGAGCAAATATCAATGGTCCACAACCAGATGAAGCCGTATACCAAGTTTCGTCAGTATATGTTCATAAATAAGCGAGATATAATTTTTTTTCTTTTTCTCCATAAGAATAACATTAGACAACGTACTGTGTTTAGCAGTTTGAATATCTCGGTAACCAATTGACGTAGAGAAATGATCAAAGTAACAAATTGTCTGTTTCTTTAAGCCGAATCCAATGGTAAAAACCAAAATTTGACTTTTTCCAAAATTATATGTAAACAATTAAAAAAAAACATTTTTAGGGTACAAAACCCCCCCAAAATACCCCTTCGGATGGAGCGATCTGGCTGGTTTTCGAACTTAAAGTCATAAATGTTGCTTTACACGTTTATACCAAATTTCATCAAAATCGGATAATTTTTACGAGAGTTATCGTGCTCACGGACACACACACACACACACACACACACACACACACACACACACATATATATATATATATATATATACACACTTTCAAACGAATGGTGTTTTTGGGGTCTGGGGACCTCAAAACGAAAAGTTATCATGGTCCCGGCCTAGGAATTACCATGCCGACTACGGTAATAGCTTCTTCCCTATAGGGGAAATTCGCTAAAAAATGTCCTCAGTTAAATTTATAAACTTGTATGTGCACCTAGTTAAACCTCGAGTTGGAAAATACAATAATTTGAAGACAAATATCCCGGGTAATATCTTAGGTAGTGCGATTATTTTCACCAATGGTTTTCCTTTAGAACCCACCTAAATTACTTAAAACCCACTTGGTTTAGCTCTGCTATTGTTACTGGTTTAAAATATAATCATCGTAATTAATGAACAAATAAAATAAAATATTATTTATAATGTCCAATCGTTCAATACAAAATTAGCAAACACAAATTAACCACGAAAATCTGTAACAATTTTAAGGGAAATAGGATCTATTGTGTTTGGTTTTAAAATGTAATAGTTTTAAATTTATCAGCAATTTCCAACACAGAAGTAAATTTTCATTGGGAGGAGAGGGGGTGAGGATTTCGAAGGACGTGTGTTAGGGTGGGGTGATTATGAAAGAGAGGCCTAATCGCCAAAAACTTATGACCTTACTGTAATTACCTGTTTTCGACAGATTTTACATACAGTTTGTTACACCGAAATTAAATTTTAGTGGAAGTTTCGTGATTTGAATGAAACTGGAGCCGGACGACTCTCAAGGCTCTGACATTACACTGAGCCAAGTAATTGTAATTTTAAACCCACGTACTGCAGTTTCAAAGCATCATGACAGTGATACGGATCCTTTATAAGTTATCGCAACACAGGTTATAACAGAGTGAGGGATCGAATTCCAAAGCATTCTACCGTTCTATACGTAATTTCTATTAAGGAATTGCATAAAGTTGTTTGAATTTTGGTTACAAATACAAGATTACAACATTTTTATTTAAATTCACTTACTTTTTTGGCGGGTGGAGTGGGTTAACAAATACGTGTAATTGGTCCATTAGTGTAAACAATTTTGTAAATATTGTGGTACCAAGTAAAAAATTGTAATCCAACAAAAATACATGACATTTAAATAAAAATGATAGCGGTAACATAAACTGTTTTAGAATGTATATAACCCTGCATTTACCGTGCGTGAATGCAAGTCACGCATTTTGAATACGTGAATAATTTATGCTGAAGGGTGGTGCCCTAGACGAAGGTAAGTTATAGGAGATGTTTCGAATCAACCATAACTGTTAGCATCTAGAACTACTATCAGATTATATTATTTAAAAAAATATTATCTTAAAAAAAATAAAAAAATCATCTTAAAAAATAAAATATCTTAAGATCCTAATTCCTAACATCCTAATAAATATCTTAAAATATTATTATTATCTTAAAAAAATATTATCTTAATCCTAATAATGATAACACTCAGAGTATTTAATGCGTGAATCCTAGGCATTCTAAAAATTCGAAATGTATTTTTACGATAGGGAGTGAGAAGCAGATAAGACTAAAATCGTTCAGGGGTGGAGAAAATTAGGGGAGTATATATGGGGTTATGGTGGGGGAACCTCTCTACCCTACCTGAAAAATTGCCTTGGTGCCGTATTCGAGTGCCGCCTTAGCAAATTGGTTTCTAGGAGGTTTATTTGTGTATACTCTATATACTCTATTTATTTATTTTAATTTTAAACACACAAGGGGATTTAGCATTGCTAGGAGGGCTCTATAATTTGGTATCTTACCTGGCCCTGATTACTAGTGGCTTGAAGGGGTCATTGCCCCTAACCTTTCTCCAATACTCTGTCTCATCTGATTTTCTTTGCCTTCGTCATGATTATATAAAATCACATGTTTAATATAAACAAAGCATACGTGTTTAAATAACCATGCGTTTCTTATGGGGGATGTTTTCCGTTATTGATCGTTTGCTGGTAACTTTTAAGAAAAAGTGCTATTTTTCCCGAGTCCCTGGGACCTTTCATTTGAGCCGCCTCCCATCATCCTGGAATTTTCCAAACTCTCACAACTGTGACTTAATGATTTCGCTTTCGGAATGAAAAAGTCTGTACAACATATTACAAACTCAAGAGTAAAAGGGGGATGTTTCACAGCAGATCGTGGGATGAAGTGGGATTATTTGAGAAATTCTGTGGGGTTTTTTTTTACCGCGGAGTGGAAAGACTGGAGCTTACTTTACACAAAGAACGGCCGTAATGTGCGGAGAAGGAAGAGTGAGCGAAGACAGCGGGATTCCATTAGCTAAGAGTCCCGACGCCCGACCTGACACGGGGGCGAGTTAAACTCCCTCTTTATTGTTGGCACACGTTGGGGTGACCTTTGTATTTATCCCTGCTGCAATCTCATTTTCGCTTATCCACTTGTAAAAAAACATGATTTCCTATAAAATAAGTTATTAGTTTCTATTAGTGAGTTATATGGTTCTAATTCGTAAGAAAGGAATAATTATCAAGCATTTATTGATAACTGTTTGGTGAATTTCATCCTCTAAAACTCCTATTTAATTTGCAACCTCTAAAATGGTGAATTTTCACTCTATCATTTTGGAGATACGAGATAGTGTATGTTTGGTGTGGATGCGTTTCTCCGGGATTTGATCTAATGTTTCTGCGCATCGGCTATATATTATGGGGCTTCACTCACCTGCGCCTCCACAAGACAATTGATGTAAAATACCCGGGTAATTAAAACACGGGGTAAATACCCAAAACTCATAATAACCCAGGTATTTTGGGTATTTACGATATTTTACATAAAAACGCCAATGTAATTCATATCTACCCTTACTAACTTACTACCCTTGTAACAATCAATGTATAACATTTGAGGATATTTGGTCGATTACATTAATTATTTTACCAATAAATAAATAATAACATGGAAATTGTTGGAAAAAGACCTATCAAACGTACAAACCACACTACCGCCAAACTATGAAGGAACTGGTTAAATACGAGACATTATACATAAATTTAAAAATATTTATAATAATTGGACGAATACAGAACAAAATTACAATGTAATTAAATTTCAATTCGTTTCCTCAAAATTTTGTAATTTATTAAACACTCCAAAAGACAATTAAAGTAGTCTTCAGAATCTCGATATTATGTTCAGAAGTTAAATGCTTGTGGTAACCATGTTATACTCTTCAAACCAGTTTTAATGATTTTATAATCCTTACAGCACGGGAATTTCAATGAACCTAGTAAAATCCCCAAAATGTTATAAAAATCATAAATACCCATGTTTTGGGTATTTACCCGGGGCTCGGGGTAAGTACCTGGGTAAATACCCATTTTGTATTTACCGACCCGCTGGGCATTTACCCGGCCCACATCACTACAAGACCAATGTTAACTTTCAAATCCCGCCCCTCCTCAACGTAGATATCACAAATAATTTCCCCATAAAGAATCGCAAATATTGTAATTTTATAGATCGGTTCTTATTTGTGTTATCAAATTTCTGCACACTGAAATCACTAGTCATTCCTTCCCTGGGAGAGAGGGTTGTGTACAAACAGAGAGTGGAACAATCACATATATAGATTGTTTCCCCTTCATTCTGCCTGAAATTAGTATACTGTTTCTGCCATCTGGTTTATGTTTTATTTCAATTTTATCACCTGTTTTTATTTTTTTTATCATTCTACACGAAATCCACCTGTTTTTTTCTCTAAATAGTACGCAAAAATAATTTCCGCAGATACTGTAAACTTTCTTGGACTCAAGCTTGATGCTCACTTAAAATTTGATGATGATATAGATAAGGTTACTGGAAAACTTAGTTCATGTTTGTTTGCTCTCCGAAAGCTTGCTCAATTTGCCAACACCGATGTTTTGCTTACGCTTTATTATGGCTGTTTTTACCCACATCTTAGATATGTTGTTCCTATTTGGAGTTTTGAGAATTCAAGGACAAAATCGATTTTTCGCCTACAGAAAAAAGCCCTTCGGATAATTTTTGGACTCAAAAGGAATGAATCCTGCAAAACTATTTTTCGTCAGAATAAGATTCTTACTTTCCCTTGTTTGTATATATTTGAAACCATAATGTTTTACAAAAACATTCTTCTACAATTTTCTTCAATAGTTTTTCTTCCAAATACGCACTCCGCCCACGGTTAAACATTCCAATTCAAAAGCACAGGGCAACCTTTTTTCAACGTAACATATTGTCTTTTAACTGTATTACGCTTTTTAATTATTTGCCTGCAGGCCTTAAAGTTAGCCTCCCCCTGAAACAATTTGGAAAACGTCTAAAGGAGTTTCTTACTGATAAAACATATTATAGTATCTATAATTTCCTCAACCAGTAAAATATATTTTGTTTTATTTGTACTATGTCTTGTTATAAGGATATTGCATTTTTAATTGTAGTACATGTTTGTAACACTGACTCATGCCAATGCTGTTTACACTGTTTTATGGCAATAAAGACAATTTGATTAGATTTGAAAACGTCACTTTATTGTCCTAGGATCTAAAAAAATCAGCTTTGATCTTTTTTAAGTCCTAGGACGTAAAAAGTCAGCTGTTTGCTTTATCTATACAAGACATAAGCGTTCCTTACCACACGTTATAAAAATATTGTTTGTTAATAACAGAAATGTAAACACTGTATATTACTTACTTTGTAAAAATAACCTAAAAAATACAACTTTATAGTTAAAATTGTCAAGATTAAAAGTCTAATTCTGCATTATGATAAAAAACGTTGTTCATAATTCGGAGCAAAGTGTCTTTTTGGTGCCTAATCGTTTTTAAAAGCTCGGCTGCGCACCAAAAAGAGCCACTTTTGCTCCTAGTGATGAAAACTACTATTGTTTCATCATCACTTTTTCAAAAACGACAACATGAATTTATTAATGTAATCATGGATCCCTGAATACACTTCTTTCACCTTATATCAGACCTTGTTCAAAACAGAACGGCAGGCACTATGTGTGCTGGACAATATACAACGCAAGTGATATATGAACTTGGACGTGGACAGTGTTGGTGAGTGGTTGCAACCTTTAGATTAATCTTGTGTGCACACCAACACGTTTCGTATAATATTTATATCAGTTTTGTTTTGAATATCATGTTATTAAATAATTTTCTCTTGTTTCTCTATTAACCGCATTTATTTTAATAAATAAATCACCTTCCTGTCAACACAATATGTGTTTAGTTTTTTTTCTTTTGGGAATTTATATAAATTTCCTGGTCCTCCAACTATGTGAATTCGCTTTAATTTTAATTCTTTGCTTTTCCCTAAGCTACCCGAATCCCCCAATTGGTATTGTAGCAGAATCAGATAGAAACCGTGCAAGTGTAATTTTACGCGACAGAGCGCCCTCAAGTTCCATTCTTAGATAACAGATGAATATATTTAAGTTCCATTCTAAGATAACAGATGAATATATTTAATCAGGTGGAGTAAATTTTTCCGCTCGAATAATAAGGAGAAACTATTCAAAGTAAAATGGAAACTAAACAAAAAAAATACCCCCGTCGCAGCAAACCTGCGTACTCAGCGAATTTCCAATGCATAATATTTGTCTGAATTCCACATAAAGCCGCGGACCAATTTTCATAAAAATATATTCACATATAAGCGATTTTAATTATTCTCCATAAGAATAACATTGGTAATGAGTACGTAGGTTTGCTGAAACAAGGAACACGAACAATTGATTTTTATGCTAATATAAATATAATTTAACTAGGCAAAGGCACATACCAAGTTTCATCAATATTCAATCATAAATAAGCGCTATATAACATTTTAGTTATTCTCCAATAAGAATAACATGGAGGCTGAGTAAGCAGGTTTGCTGCAACAAGGAACAAAAAATGGGTTTTTATGCAATTATGAATATAACTCAACCAAGTGAAGTTACATACCAAGTTTTATTAATTTATGTTCAAAATTAAGGGAGTCATTACATTTTACTTATTCTCCTTAAGAATAATATGGGGGCTGAGTACGCAGGTATGCTGCTACGGGAATAACCAACAAAAAATCAATTTTTTGTGCAAATATCAATATACCAGTACTACGTGAAGCCACATACCAAGTTTCATCAACATACATTCATAAATAATCAAGATATCAAATTTTATTTATTCTCCATAAGGATAACATTGGATAACGTACTGTGTTTAGCACTTTGAATATCTCAGCAACGGTTGGGCGTAGAATCCCAATTTAAACACCAAAATGATTGTTTTGTGGAACTGAACAGATTTATAAAAACAAATGTGAAGTTTAAATTAAAATAAACTGAGGAAATGCCAAAAACCTTTTTCCCATAAGATTAACATGGGAGATTTTATGAATAGGTTTTTTTGGATTCTCTCCGCAACCACTTAACCTAGGTTAATAATTCAAAATACTATATTATTTGTTTTTTAAGCTTTATAATATGGCCCAAACCATACTTAAGTTTTTAAAAAATTGTAGGGTGAAAAATGCAAAAAACTGATTTTTGGAAAATTTAAAACCCCCATTCCCCTTCCCATGGTCCGATTTTTCTGGTTTTCGAACTTAAACTCATGAATGTCATTTTACACATTTGAGCCAAATTTCATCGAAATCGGATGTTTTTTACTCAAGTTATCACATTCACGGACACACACACACACACACACACACACACACACACACACACACACACACACACACACACACACACACACACACACACACGTAAATTTGAACGAATAGTGTTTTTGTCATCTGGGGACCTCAAAACAAAAAATTAACATGGTCTTGGACTTAAGTCGTACCATGAGACCTACGGTAACAACTTCTTCCCTATAGGGGAAATTCGCTAAAAAAAAAACTTTATCCCAACACACAAATCGACCATAAATTAAAAAAATCAAACTTAGACTTGGGAAATGTTACATTATGCAAACGACTGGCCACGTGGACCACCAAAATAAAACACATTCCCTTGAAGCTTGGAGGGGAACCGAAAATATTTTGTCGAGGGGCCGAATAAAATGAACGACGCGATCGGAATGCGTAAGCGGAAGACGAACAGACGGCCGGCTGCAGGAGGAGGGGGAGGAGAGAAAAAGAGAGAGGAGAGAGGGAAGTGAGCCAGAGAATGAATAAATGACTCATCCCCATCAACTGGGTGTCGGTTCATCAATTTATGGTTGCGGCACGGCCGCGGCGTCTGGACCGTTATCCTAGAATAATTAATTGCCCTCAATCGGTTCATTCAGTAAGGCGATACTCTGGGTCAATCCGACGGTTACTCTGACGACATGGGATAATGAATATGGCAATATATTCGAGATTGATCTCTATATTTCTTACTAAAACACTTTGAGGGGGTTTGAAAAAGTTCAAAAATGTTCCTAGTTGACCCCACCTGCGGGGGTGTTGGAGGGGACATTTTGTTAGGCCCTCACCCTCAACCCTTCAGTCGTCCAACGTCGATCGAGTGCCACCTCGGAGGCTCACGATTCGATCCCTTTTTATACTAGATTCATTCCGTTTGACTAGATAGGCCTGCATTGTATTAAGATTGGATCCATTTATTTAGTCTAGTTACTTAATTTATTCAGTTTTAGATATTGTTTCCAATTTTAATTTACCGAGTGACAACGAACTCAGTTTTCTACAAATGAGTGTTTTAATTTACACAACCAAGTGTGAGTAAAGACGAAGTTGCGCCGTCGCATTCCTTAACACATTTTCGGACTCGCTATATTATTTTGTCTAGCAGAACATCAGAATCAGAATGTACTACACTATAATATGACTTGTCTGCTAAAATACTGGTTACTTTCGAGTTTTTAAGAAAACACGAGTTAATTTCCCCTATATGAACAAGGACGCAGTTCTAAAACACCTCGTTCAACTTCTGTAAATGTCACAGGGTAAGAATTTGCATTGCTTTACATCAACTCGAAAGCCGATAAATCTTTTGCCTGACGACGGTATCCCCTTAAAAGCATCAGCAACCCTTAAAAGGGTGATTCATCTTTCTGTTGTAATGTAGATGTTATATGGCGAGATAAAATGACAATGAGGATATGAATCATCGACTGATGTACAACTGTTGTATCTGTTGTGATACTGTAACTGATCTCTTTGTCGCGTAACCGTCTAAATTACGTTACAAACCACGCATATATCACGATCACTTACGTTAACGCTCTGGTTGATAAGTATTGCATATCGTCGAGGAGAAGAGAATACGATTCTAAAATAAATAACCGCTGTACCAACCGTTATCAATGTCAAAAATAACTGGTATGCCATAGACATTATCGTTGTGGGGGCTCCAGCGCTCCAGTCGCTTAACATTTCGCGTTTCTACCTGTCCCTCCCATAGGACCAATACCAACTAACTTATCCCGGTCCCTCGACGGAATATTTGAAATAGGTGTTAATTAATGGCTCATTTTAAAGAACGAAAATAAACCTAGCGATTTCCGTGAGCGGAATATTGATATCGGAAATAGGTAAGCCATAACAACAAATAGCATTTACTGAATATTTTGTAATTTAACTGAACGATTACTATGTGCGATACGGAAATTCTGCTCACTGAAATCGCTAGAGACCTACCTATATTTTTGCACTATAAATTTAGCTATAAATCAACAATTTTTGATAATCCGTTGAGGAGGCCGGGTATTTAAAACATCCGACTTGCGAGAAGCTGGTGGTAACAGGTGACTGAAGCCACTCTTGATAAAAATCGTTATAAAATAGGGTGAAAGAGTCCAAAGAACACGTTACTGGACCGGAAATACCGCAATAAATCAACTTTAACTCGATGTTACTAAGCCTACTTCATATATTTCTCTTGCATCACGAATGTTTTATTTTGAGCCCCCGATTTGCCAGACCTACTTTTTTCCTGAGCTTGTTGGTACTGTTATAATTATACTGTTGGTAGTACTGTTGGTACCGTTGTTGGTTGCATATTATTTGTTAATGGCAGGGTAACCGAAGAGGGGTCAATACTCTTGGCACGCCACAGCCACAGACAGTCCGGCACCACGGGGTGTGCGGCGCCAACCGAGTGACGTCACTACCCTCTCACTCTCACTATGGATGAATTGTTTCCATCCCGGGCATAAAAATGCCTCTTTGTCACTCAATTTTAGCTGTAAAGCCCCAACCATAAAGGGGGCTCCAGTCATCGGCTTCTGCCTGTTTCTCCCCTGAGGCCAATGTTAACGTTCAAAGTGCGTCCCTCCTCATCGAATTATCCGAACTTGGTTATCCATGGTTAATTTTAAAGAACAAAAACATACCTAGCAATTTCAATGAGCAAGGTGTTCATATTTTTTTACTTCTGGATATTTAATTAAACTTTTGCAGTAGGTTGGATCAACTTATCACTCGCCAAAGAAGAGGAAGAATCAGACGTATCTTTTTAATGGGGCCATTGCGCCTATACTCACACTATATTAAGAAAACTGAGGAGGCAGAAAAAGGGCTTTTTGGCATCCGCAGCCCTTTTTCCTCCGCTCCACCACTGCTCATTATATACCTGTATAAGCACTGTGGTTAATTCCCTCTGATTCTTTCTTCTCTGTGAACAGAAGTGTTGATTTGTTTAGGCAAGAAAAAGACCATTTACCAACAAAGATGTATAAAAATAAACACAGAGTTGAAAGACCTCATCTAACATCAACACTCCCACCAGCCTGTCTGCTTGGTCCACAAATCTCGGAATGAACTATAAACTGCTCTCTGGTAATGGGTCTAACTGTACAGCGTCCTTTATTGTTCTGTAAAGGGATGGAAAGGTGCGTGGAATTAACGGGATGATGTGGGAAATAAAGCGCATAATCCAATTAGACTATGGGGGCCGAGCTTTGCTAAGAAAAGTTCACGTCCATTTTTTTCAGTAGTTATAAACGTTATGAATGATAGTGCTACTGTGGAAATTTACTAGTTGTTTTTTAACAGCTTAGTAGACTACGATTTGAGGCTCAAACAACAAATTTTTGTTAATTTAAAATACATATTACATATTGTGTCAATTTACAATATGAGGAAAATAAAACAAAACGATATAAGTTAAGTTAGGATTTGTTTAGGAATGCTGAATTTTTCTCGAATTCATTTCTCAAACGCCAATAACTTCCAGTTAAAGCTTCGCTTACAAAATTTTGTATTTAGATTTTTCATGTGAAACCATTTTTTTTAATTGCAAAGGCACATTTTTTAATAAAAATACACCCATTCCTCTGGATTTCGTTACTTTAGTTTTCATTCGCCGTTTCTAATATCCAGTACCTACTTTGACAGTCTTTGCTACTTGTAACCTTTCACCTAGTTTTGGCCGCTTACAATCTTACCTCCCTGTTTAACAAGCCTTTTATTAAGATTCCATTCGTTTATCTCACTTCCACTCCCTTTTCACCATGACTTCCACTAAGTTCGCAAAATTCAGATTGGAGTATAGCCATTGTTAATTCATTCGGTCATACAGCGGAGCAGTGCATGCGTGAGACGCCTGTTTGTCTAGACACAAACACTGTCTGCCAGCTGATCGATAACACCTGACAATACACCTGCCATGCCGCCGTGTCATAAACCGCCCCCACCATAGCTAATGCCATCAACTAGCGAGAGAAGTATAATTTGTTCTACTGCATTATTGGATACAAAATTTCCTGGTTAAATTGTTAACTTGCACCACTGAATTGTGAGATATTGTTTACACTGATGCGGTTTGAGAGGAGTATGTTAATTAAATATAGTGTAAATTCATTTGTAAGAGTGGGCTCCTGTCATACAACATTTGGCGTTTCTACTCGCTTCCCCCTGTTAACTTTGAAAGCCCGTCTCTCACACCCGTCCGTCATCGGATTACCCTATATCTTGATTTATGGCTCATTTTAAAGAACAAATATATACATAGCGATTTCAGTGAGCAAAATTCACAGGCATCACAAAAAATAGTCGTTCAATAAAATTCCAAAATATTCAATATTTCAGATTTGTTATAGGTTAACTGTTAGTGACTTCCAAATTCTGCTCATAGAACGCTGAGTATATATTTTTAATGAACCACAAATGAACGATTTTGGTAGCCTTTCCATTAACGATAGTGCCACAGTGTTCTTATGGACATCTGCAAAGCTCTTTGTCCTTGTTTTACCAGTGTATTTTCACGAGGCGAAACAATCAGATTTTTCTGAATTTTGACTTAAAATGGTGAAATTTATCAAATATTTTTAAATAAATTAGATTCTAAAACATGGGAAAACAATTCCCAGCGAATTTGTTTAAGAGCTAATGGATCTAGCAGACTATACATTTACGAAATTGACTATAAAATGGAGCTACAAATATATAAAACATCATAGCCGGAAACTTCTTAATAAATTGATTTCGAAATTTTCCCAAGCAGAAAGCTGCATTTCATCAGTTAATTTACAACTGTGTTTTACATAAACGTTCTAAAATTTCCTGATATTCGCTCGTTGACAGGGCCGTACTCAGCTTTCCCTGGCCCCTGAGCAGGCCTGGTGGTGTGGGCCGTTGTTGCCGTCCGGATCCAAGTACCTATCCTTTTTTTAGACACCGTCCCAGCCGGGCCCCCCTGACGGGCCCGGTAGTTGTCCCCCCTGCCCCTCCCCCTGAGTACGGCCCTGATTACAGAATTCAACTTCTAACAATTTACGAGCTTCAAACCCTCAGAGGCTAACCAGGGTGGGAGATAAGGCGTGGGAGGGGATGGAGGCGTAGGGGTGTAATCCTGATCACTCGTAAGACGCGTCGTGTTTCATCACAATATCACAAGTGAGGAGGGTTTACAGTTGAGTCGCAATAATCGATCGGCCCCTCGGCGCCAAATGTTCCCAAATGGAGTGCAACAATCGACAGTGTCTAGGGCGGTGAATTGGGCCAATTGCACCCAGCCACGCAGTCCGGTAACTGTATTGGTCTGCTCTGTATCGTCCCACCTCGCATGACCGACCGCCGGATATTTAAAAATAAGGTTAATTTCACTGTGGTTAAATAAATAAACCGGTATCAAGAAATAGACACGAACTTTCTTCCTTTTAGCCCAATCAATAAATTACTTCACATTTACCATAGAATATAATTACGGTAGCATGTATAGAAATTCTGTGTTAAAATGTGTTCACTCGAATCACTTTATTGGAGTAGATACAACATAATTTGCTACACACGGTTGTTTTAATCGGAGAAATGCACTCCTCTCCGCCAAGGGTGAGGTGGCAACACATTCCGAATATCCTATATTAGTCTCTTATCCTACCAAGTCTTAATGCAATTAAATAATAAATAAGAAAGAAATTAGGCTACTTTTTGTATTCCCTATAACAATAACACTGGACATTGTACTTGGTTTACCGCTAAATGAAAATGTATCCGCAATTCGTCGTATAATAATAATAACCCCGTCGCATCAAACCTGCGTACTCAGCAAACATCCAATGCATTTATATGTGTCTCACTCCTACATAAAGCCACTTACAAAGATTCACAAAAATACATTCATAAATAAGTGATATAATATTTTATTTATTCCCCATAAGAACAACATTGGGACTGAGTACGCAGGTTTGCTGCAACGAGGAAGATAAGAAATGAGTTTTTATGCAATTATCAATATAACTGAACCAGGTGTAGCTACATACCAAGTTTTAGCGAATTTCCCCTATAGGGAAGAAGCTATTACCGTAGGTCTCATGGTAAGACTTAAGCCCGAGACCATGATAACTTTTTGTTTTGAGGTCCCCTGATGCCAAAAACACTATTGGTTCAAATTTATATATATGTATATATATGTATATATATAAATATATATATGTGTGTCCGTGAATGCGATAACTTGGGTAAAAAACGTCCGATTTCGATGAAATTTGGCTCAAATGTGTAAAATGACATTCATCACTTTAAGTTCGAAAACCAGAAAAATCGGACCATGGGAAGGGGGGTTTATGGGGGTTTTAAATTTTCCAAAATCAGTTGGTTGAATTTTTCACCCTAAAATTAAAAAAAAACTTAATTTTGGTTTTGACCATGTTATAGAGCTTAAAAAAACAAATAATATAGTATTTTGAATTATTAACCTAGGTTAAGTGGTTGCGGAGAAAATAAAAAAAAATCCTACTCATAAAATCTCCCATGTTAATCTTATGGGAAAAAGGTTTTTGGCTTTTCCTCTGTTTATTTTAATGTAAACTTCACATTTGCTTTTACCAATCTGTTCAGTTCAACAAAACAATCATTTTGGTGTTTTAAATTGTGATTCTACGCCCAATCGTTGCAAAGATATTCAAAGTGCTAAATACAGTACGTTGCCCAATGTTATCCTTATGGAGAATAAATAAAATTTGATATCTCGATTATTTATGAATGTATGTTGATGAAACTTGGTATGTGGCTTCACGTAGTTCTGTTATATTAATATTTGCACAACAAATTTATTTTTTGTTGATTTTTCCCGTAGCAGCAAACCTGCGTACTCAGCCCCCATGTTATTCTTATGGAGAATAAGTAAAATGTAATGACTCCCTTAGTTATGAACATAAATTAATAAAACTTATATAGCTTCACATGGTTAAGTTATATTGATAATTGCATAAAAACCCATTTCTTTGTTCCTTGTTGCAGCAAACCTGCTTACTCAGCCCCCATGATATTCTTATGGAGAATAACTCAAATGTTATATAGCGCTTATTCATGATTGAATATTGATGAAACTTGGTTTGTGACTTCGCCTAGTTAAATTCTATTTATATTTTTATAATAACCGATCGTTTGTGTTCCTTGTTTCAGCAAACCTACGTACTCATTACCAATGTTATTCTTATAGAGAATAATTAAAATCGCTTATATTTGTATGAAACGTGGTATGTGGCTTTATGTGGTATTAAGACATATTTTATACATTGGAAATTCGCTGAGTACGCAGGTTTGCTGCGACGGGGGTATTATTAATTTATGTTCATAATTAAGGGAGATATAAAACTTTACTTATTCTCCATAAGAATAATATTAGGGCTCAGTATGCAAGTTAGCTGCTACGGGGACAATCAACAAATTTGTTTTTGTGCAAATATCAATATACTGGTACAACGTGAAGCCACATACCAAGTTTCATCAATATACATTCATAAATAATCTAGATATCACATTCCATGAGGATAAAATTGGACAACGTACTATGTTTAGCACTTTGAATATCTCTGCAACGGTTGGACGTAGAATCACAATTTAAACACCAAAATAATTTTTTTGTGGAGCTGAAGTGATTGGTAAAAGCAAATGTGAAGATTAACGTAAAATTAACTGAGGAAAAGACAAAAATCTTTTTCCCATAAGATTAACATGGGAGATTTTATGAGCAGGTTTTTATATTTTTTCCGCAACCACTTAACCTAGGTTAATAATTCAAAATACTATATATATATATATATATATATATATATATATTGTTTTAAGCTCTATAACATGGTCAAAACCAAAATTAAGTGTTTTAAAAATTGTAGCGTGAAAACTGCAAAAAACTGACTTTTGTAAAATGTAAAACCCCCATAAACCCCTTTCCCATGGTCCGATTTTTCTGGTTTCCGAAATTAAAGTCACATATGTCACTTTACACATTTGAGCCAAATTTAATCGAAATAGGACGTTTTTTACTCAAGTTATGGCATTCACGGACAAACAAAAAACACACACACACACACACACACACACACACACACTCACTCACATATATATATACATACATATAAATTTGAACGAATAATAGTGTTTTTGGCATCTTGGGGACCTCAAAACAAAAAGTTATCATATGGTCTCGGGCTTAAGTCTTACCATGAGACCTACAGTAGTAGATTCTTCCCCGTAGGGGAAGTTCGCTAAAAACTACTTTATTTAGTTTGTTGAGCTTTTTTTATCGGTGACAAGTAAATATTATTTAAAGTTTATAGTTTTATGAACAAATTAAAAAAAAACTTATTTTTGGAACTTCTTAAAAGCCTTAACATTTCTGAACGCGATGTTTTAAAGAAACGCGGGTGGTATTTTATTAGAGACCTAAGCACCATAAACCGCAACATTTTAAATCAAATCGTTGGAGCCGTTTTTGAGAAATTTCCACCCAGTCTTTCAGTATTTCCACCGACAACTCAAGTACGGAAATTTTGACGAAAACAATACTTTATCGATAACTATTTAAAGGGGAGAAAGGAAAAACTGGGGCATGGAAGAACACTCCATCAATTAAAAATTTAAAAACACTTTCAGTCGGTTTCCATTAATTTAAACATGCTTCAATCCCTAATTTTTCACTTCAGTAATTCATAAGAAAGTAATATTACGAACTACGCTGCCAAGTTATAGTAACTACGCTGCCAAGTTATAGTCAAAGTAAACATCGTTTTACTCGGAATCGCCATCTTCTTTATAAGGGTCGCTTGTTTCACTGTCGTATCCTCGCTAATTGGATTTCAAAGAATTAATTCGCTTCGAGAACTGCAAGCAGTCACATAATTATGGTGACAACACAAAAACCAATTAAAAAATAAACAATAAAGAGCCGCGTCAACAATAATTGTTTGATTTATTTAGATATAAACCTCTTCGAGTAAATTGATTTTTGAAGTATTTAAAACTGAAACTACTTAGAGCGATACTTTATCGAGTCAGACTTTCCTCTCAACTTCATGACTCATTTCTACAAGGCGACTCAGGTCAGTGGCCAATTAACTAAAGGCCAGATAACTGCGGCTAATTTGACTGTTAAAGGCGGCTAGTGATAAGAGCACGGCATGACGGAGGTGATAAGGCAAGTGATGGAATTGAGGCTTCCCGCTATCTCGCTCGTTTTGACTTTGTTTTGGAATTTTACGTTCATTTCTGGTCTTTCGAAATAGATGTAAGATCCTTCTTGGCTTTCACTACATCACTATACACAATTAAGTAAAATACAACAATGTGTAAAAGGGAGCTCAAGAAAACGTTACGTGTTTCAACCTGTTTCTACAAGCCTTCTACAGTTACTCGAATTCGAGCAATTACGGTTTTGTTAATTTAAATTGTGAAATAAATCCATAAGTTAGCTTAAAATGGCTGATCTTGCTTTTGCACTGCGTTTTGTTACCTTCAAACGCTTTTAGTGCTCAATGTCAATGGTTAGACCCTGCTGTTCTTCCATATGACTAACATAGCAATTTTGAAGGCCTGTGGAGCGTAGCCATGAGGGCCGATGTCAATTTTATTGATTTTCAGCAAACCTACACATGGAGACTTTTCCATAGATAGGCTACTTATTCCATCAAAAAAATCTGCCTCGTATTAAATGTTAGGATGATGATTACGGAATATTAAGGAATACTACAACGAAAATCATATGCAACATTATTTAAACAATACGGTGAGCAACATTCACACACTGCCTAGTCTGAGCAACAGCGGTCCGACTAGTGGGCTAGACTGTCATAAACTACGAGGCGAATGAGTCATCCCTTTTACCGTGACGTCATAAAGAGGGAAAGGGTCTCTTAAGGTCAAAGATCTGTAATGAGAAATTACTGCACCGTGAAAACTTACATTGACGTTATAATTTGATTTGACGCCAACAGTTATTTGTCAACACAAAGTAGTTTTATACTTTTGTACACATATTGCATAAATTGTATTTACCAACAGTAAACGTTTCATAGTGTGGTAACTTGCTAAACTGTTAGTTTAATGTTTGACTATATCTTCGCCAGAGGTCTTTTCTTAAGAGGGGGCTCCGGTCAACGAGTTCTCCCATAAGATAAAGCCAATGTTAACTATCAAAGCCCGTCCCTCCTCAATAGATTATCCAAAACTGTTGATTTATTGTTCATAAAAAAATACCCACCGATTTCAGTGAGCAGAGTTTTGATAGTACGAGAAAAAAATCACTAAAAGTACAATACCTACTGTAGGAGTTTTATTGAAATATTAGGTGTATTCGTTATCCTATACTCTAATTTGAGTAAGGTTTGCTTGCTTGCTTGCGACACGGATCTCAAAAACGGCTCCGATTTCCTTCAAATGTTCGAAATAACTAATTTCTGGGATAAAAATAAGTTATATACAGGCCTCATCCCCAGGAAAAATCAAATAATGTAAAAAAACTAAAATGAAAAGTTAAAAAAATTAACAATGGGCTTATGGAGTTTCAAATCAAAACAAAAGAATTGTAACAGCTGTTCATAATCAACCAGGGAACTGTCAAAGTAATACTCATGTTGTACATGATTATAACATCTGGTTTCCTGAGAGCAGAGATTAAAAGATTTTAGGGAAGATTACATAAATAGAGTAGTAAAATAAATCAAAGGGACATTGAGCTATAAATAGCAACTGGAGTGACCTTAAAAATGTAGGAAAGAGGCAAATGAGCTATACAAATCTGATTACCAGTAGGGGGAAGTAGTGAAATATTACTCCGAGTCATCTAAACAAACTGACTGGCCTTCCCCGAGCAAAGCTCGACCCCAGGTACTTTTTATTAAAAGTGAGCAATGTTGTAGAGCGGCCCCAGTTGACGGCTTTTCTCGCGTCATTCTGATTTACTGCCGCACGTTTCCCACATACACGACTGCCTACTTCTCAGCGAGTGGCCCGTGCCGAGAATCCTATTACAGTATATTATCGAAATAATTTTGGTGAAATTCTGTTTTAATAGTGGGCTCCAGTCACGAAACATTTCGCATTTCTAGCTGCTTCCCTCATAAGGTCAATGTCACCTTCAAAGCCCGTCCCTCCCCAACGGGTTATCCAATATTGTTGTTTCATGACTTATTTTAAAGAGAAGAAAATACATAGCGATTTCAGTAATCAAAATGTAGATGTCAAACAAACTCGTTCAATACAAATTCAACAATTTTCAATATTTACAATTTCTATGGGTAAATTTATTCATGAAATCGAAATTCTGCCCTCTGAAATCCTAAGTATATTTTAGATCTTATAAAGAACCATAAATCAACGATTTCGAATAATCTGTTGAGGAGGGGCGGCCTTTGAAAGTTAACATTAGCTTATAGGAAGATACAGACAGCAGCCGATGACTGGATCCCCTTTTTAAAAGGTAGGCAACTTTTCCTACAACCACGCCTAAAGTTATTATATACGATCTCAAAGCATATTGTAAAATAAGCCAGCTGATATTTGCTAACGAGCGAAAAAGTCTTTTTTGCTGGCGGCGCCTTACTTTTCCGCACGCTGACTGCTAATAAACTGCTAGCTGATGATTGTTTCTTTGGACCAACCTAACTGACTCGGTGTTTAAAATAACCTCGATTTTGTGAATGCAACCAACATGTTGAGTGTTTTAAGTGTCCTTCGGAAAATGACCGCGCTCCACTATGCGTCGCGTGGTAACAGCTTCTCTCAAGCGAGAAAGACCTACTTTACATTCTTAATACATGGGTAAATATATTATAACTCTGGCACATCCACATCAGGAGTTATTACAATAAAATATTGGGGGAAAAGGGTAAAAAACGCTACTAATACTAATATACAGTATTTTTAGGAGCATTTCATTCATCAAGTTTTTATTTTTAAACATTTCGACAACAAAGTTTAAGACGGGACGCGAATTCTATTCCAGAGTTCTCCTACTCCCCAATTCCCCAATTCCAATCAGCACTCGAGCCTACAGCGGCACCAGGAGTGGTTTGTCGTCTGGTAAATGAATCAACAATTTAATCAACATTCTTCCCTCCACTGCAGTGCGCATTAGTTGATGGCGATGGCGGCCTTTATGCTGTGTTTATCGTGGCCCACCGCCCAACAGCAACTAGACCAACGTTCAACGACTCGTCACAATGCCGTAAAAATGGCAAAGCATAATGAACTCGCATTAGAACAACAACGGCCACCTAGCGAGGACCTACCCATCTGAACATTACGCTTCGACCTACGTAGTAAATATTGGTTTACCAGAGTTTTAAGTCTATCGCAAATAATACCCCCGTCGCAGCAAACCTGCGTACTCAGCGAATTTCCAATGCGTATATATATATATATATATATATATATATATATATATATATATATATATATATATATATATATATTATGACTTACTACTATATAGAGCTATTTACGAAGTTTCACAAAAATACATCCATAAATAAATGATATATAGCATTTTATTTATTCTCCATAAGAATAACATGGGGGCCGAGTATGCAGGTTTGCTGCTACGGGGACTATCAACAAAAAACTTGTTTTTTGTGCTAATATCAATATACCACAACTATTTGAAGCCACATCCCACGTTTCATCAATATACATTCATAAATAATCGAGATATAGAATTTTATTTATTCTCCATAAGGATAACATTGGACAACGTACTGTGTTTAGCACTTTGAATATCTCTGCAACGGTTGGACGTAGAACAACGATTAAAACACAAAAATGTTTGTTTTGTTGAGCTAAACACATTAATAAACAGAAATGTGAAGTTTTTAGTAAACCTATCTGAGAAAAATCTAAAAACGTTTTTCCCATAAGATTAACATGGGAAACGTTTTTTTGGATTTTCTCCGCAACCACTTAACCTAGGTTAATGATTCAGAATACTAAATTATTTGTTTTTTAAGCTCTATAAAATGGCCATAATTAAAATTGAGTGATTTTAACATTTTGGGGTCAAATTAGCAAAAAACAGATTTTTGGAAAATTGTAAACCCCATAAAACCCCCTTCCCATAGTGCGATCGATCTGGTTTTCGAACTTAAAGTCATAAAAGCTACTCTCCACAATTGTGCCAAATTTCATCAAAATCGGTGTTTCTTTCAAAAGTTATCGCGGTAACGGACATATATATATATATATATATATATATATATATATACATATATATATATACATATATATAAATTTGAACGAATAGTGTTTTTGGCATCTGGGGACCTCAAAACGAAAAGTTATCATGGTCTCGGGCTTAAGTCTTACCATGCCACCTATGGTAATAGCTTCTTCCCTATAGGGGAAATTCGCTAAAAGTTACAAATACCAAAGGTTTTACCATTTTTTTACTTTTATTTATTTATTTCTCCATTGTGTACACCACTTCTAGTATACAATAACAAAGTCTAAAACATAATTGTTATCATACTGCACGAAAAACATACCGCTGTTTTTGTGTCTGTAACCAATCCGTAATACCCTAGGTATCGCATTTTTCTGATACCTTAAAATAGCTCACCGCAAAATCAGCTGTGGATTTTTTCAGTGCGCTAACCTCAAAGATTGTTATTGTTTCTTTTTACGTTTGTGTATTTCATAGGTAATTACATTTTGTTTGTAAATCAAATAAATGTAAATATTGGAAAGTATAACCTATCTGAACTACGAAAACGACATACCGGTACCAAATCACCTCATTTTTGGTCCAACGTTTCAACCATCAAAGGCAGTATAATAGAATACCCCCGTCGCAGCAAACCTGCATACTCAGCGAATTTCCAATGAATATATAACATAACACATTAAAACACTTAACAGGATTCATAAGAAATGTATTCACAAACAAGCGATATTTAAAATATTAATTATTCTCCATAATAATAACATTGGGCATGAGTACGCAGGTTTGCTGCAACAAGGCACACAAAATAATGGTTTTTTATGCAAATATCAATATAACTCATCTTAGTGAAGTCACATACCAAGTTTCATCCATATACATTCATAAATAAGCGATATATAACATTTTAAGTATTTTCCATAAGAATAACATGGGAACCAAGTACCTAGGTTTGCTGCTACAGGAACCATAGGTTGTTTTTTTGTGCAAACAACAATAAACCACAACCAGATCAAGCCATATACCAAATTTCGCCAGTTTATGTTCATAAATAAGCGAGATATACAATTTTTCCTTTTCTCCATAAGAATAACATTAGACAACGTACTGTGTTTAGCACTTTCAATATCTCGGTAACCAATTGACGTAGAGCAATGATCAAAATACCAAATTGTTTGTTTTTTTAAGTTGAATTCAATGGTATAAATTAAAATTTGATTTATATTAAAACTACATGTGAAAACCCCAAAAAACACATTTTTGGGGTACAAAACCCCCCCAAAACCCCCCTTCGGATGGTGCGATTCATCTGGTTTTCGAACTCTTTCAAATAAATGGTACTTTACACATTTGTACCAAATTTCATTAAGATCGGACCTTTTTTACGAGAGTTATCGTGCTTACGGACACACACATATATATATATATATAAAAATTTGAACGAATGGTGTTTTAGCGAATTTCCCCTATAGGGAAGAAGCTATTACCGTAGGTCTCATGGTAAGACTTAAGCCCGGGACCATGATAACTTTTCGTTTTGAGGTCCCCAGATGCCAAAAACACCATTCGTTCAAATTTTTATATATGTATATATATATATATATATATATATATATATATATATATATGTGTCCGTAAGCACGATAACTCTCGTAAAAAAGGTCCGATCTTAATGAAATTTGGTACAAACGTGTAAAGTACCATTTATTTGAACGAGTTCGAAAACCAGATGAATCGCACCATCCGAAGGGGGGTTTTTGGGGGGTTTTGTACCCCAAAAATGTGTTTTTTAGGGTTTTCACATGTAATTTTAACTTAAATCAAATTTTAATTTATACCATTGAATTCAGCTTAAAAAAACAAACAATTTGGTATTTTGATCATTGCTCTACGTCAATTGGTTACCGAGATATTGAAAGTGCTAAACACAGTACGTTGTCTAATGTTATTCTTATGGAGAAAAAGAAAAATTGTATATCTCGCTTATTTATGAACATAAACTGGCGAAATTTGGTATATGGCTTGATCTGGTTGTGGTTTATTGTTGTTTGCACAAAAAAACAATTTTTTGCCTATGGTTCCTGTAGCAGCAAACCTAGGTACTTGTTCCCCATGTTATTCTTATGGAAAATACTTAAAATGTTATATATCGCTTATTTATGAATGTATATGGATGAAACTTGGTATGTGACTTCACTAAGATGAGTTCTATTGATATTTGCATAAAAACCCAATATTTTGTGTTCCTTGTTGCAGCAAACCTGCGTACTCATCCCCAATGTTATTCTTATGGAGAATAATTAATATTTTAAATATCGCTTTTTTGTGAATACATTTCTTATGAATCCTGTTAAGTGTTTTAATGTGTTATGTTATATATTCATAGGAAATTCGCTTAGTACGCAGGTTTGCTGCGACGGGGGTATTTTGCATCTGGGGACATCAAAATGAAAAGTTATCATGGTCTCGGGCTTAAGTCTTACCATGAGACCTACGGTAATAGCTTATTCCCTATAGGGGAAATTCGCTAAAAAGTTGTTCATCACATGGAGCTAAAGTGTGCTTTTGGCGGTGCTTAGGCTAATCGTTTTTCGCAAAACACGATTGTGTACCAAAAACAACCACTTTTGCTCCGTGTGATGAAAACTAGTATGTTTAATTAATAAAACATACAACCCATAATTTCTAGAGGCAAAGGATTGTTTTGTGTGTAGTGTGTAGTGTGTAGGTCTCAACCATCAGTAAACTTTGTAACGTTTTGAAAATGAACTTACAACCCCTACCTAGTTTCTATCTAAGGTCGGTCTATTCTTACAAAGAATTATTATAGTATATAGTGACAACGTGCTAGAGTTGTCAGCCATTACTTTAAAAAATGTGTGTAAGGTGTTAGTAAATATAACATGTGTCCCAATGTAATTCTAGTGCAAATTGTCCATCCAATCATATTCTTTCTTTCTTCCTTTCATCAATTATTAGCTCGATCAAAAGATGAATAGGCCAACTATAACATGGACTGTAAAATGCAAAAATAATTCGGAAGCACGTCGAGACAAACAAACCAATTTATCAAAGGACGATGGTTATTTTCTAAACATAGAAAAAAACATGAGATACAAATGTTTAATTCACAAGGTCGTCTTTCTGATCTTCAAATGGATCACTGCCACGAAGCTATATAATCGCAGATTCTTGTGCCATTACAACATTTAATAGAAATACTTTTTCAAGGTCGACCAACATTACTGGAGATTATATTGCGCAAATACATGTTCCAAAATAACATATTATTACAGTATAACTGTTATTCTGCATATTTCATAAGTTCATTATAGGTAGGCCTACATAAGTTTTAGAACTAGTGTTTTTAGCGAATTTCCCCTATAGGGAAGAAGCTATTACTGTAGGTCTCATGGTAAGACTTAAGCCCGAGACCATGATAACTTTTTATTTTGAGGTCCCCAGATGCCAAAAACACCATTCGTTCAAATTTATATGTGTGTGTGTGTGTGTGTGTGTGTGTGTGTGTGAGTGTGTGAGTGTGTGTGTGTGTGTGTGTGTGTGTGTGTGTGTGTGTGTGTGTGTGTGTGTGTGTGTGTCCGTAAGCACGATAACTCTCGTAAGAAAGGTCCGATCTTAATGAAATTTGGTACACACGTGTAAAGTACCATTTATTTGAACGAGTTCGAAAACCAGACAAATCGCACCATCCAAAGGGGGGTTTTGGGGGGGTTTTGTACCCCAAAAATGGGTTTTTTGGGGTTTTCACACGCAACTTTTATTAAAATCTAATTTTAATTTTCACCATTGAATTTAGCATAAAAAACAAACAAATTGGTATCTTGATCATTGCTCTACGTTAATTGGTTACTGAGATATTGAAAGTGCTAAACACAGTACGTTGTCTAATGTTATTCTTATGGAGAAAAAGAAAAATTGTATATCTCGCTTATTTATGAACATAAACTGACGAAATTTGGTATATGGTTTCATATGGTTGTGATTTATTGTTGTTTGCACAAAAAACAATTTTTCGCCTATGGTTCCTGTAGCAGCAAACCTAGGTACTTGGTCCCCATGTTATTCTTATGGAAAATACTTAAAATGTTATATATCGCTTATTTATGAATTTATATGGATGAAACTTGGTATGTGACTTCACTAAGATGAGTTCAATTGATATTTGTATAAAAACCCATTATTTTGTGTGCCTTGTTGCAGCAAACCTGCGTACTCATGCCCAATGTTATTCTTATGGGGAATAATTAATATTTTAAATATCGCTTGTTTGTGAATACATTTCTTATGAGTCCTGTTAAGTGTTTTAATGCGTTATGTTATATATTCATTGGCAATTCGCTGAGTATGCAGGTTTGCTGCGACGGGGGTATTTTTAATTAGACTATATATTGGCAATTAGTACCGGTACTGCATGTATAGGAAATATAAACTAAAGGTAATTTATTTTTACAACTTAAGGCGATCCGCCACCAAGTCACTTTAAAGCCTATGAGGGTGCCCCAGTCAGGAAACTTCGCGTTTCTACCTGCTTCACCCATAAGGCGAACACAATGTTAACTTTCAAAGCCCGTTCCTCCCCAACGGATTATTCGATATCGATGATTTATGACTCATTTTAAAGAGCAAAAACATACCTAGCGATTTCAGTAAGCAGAATTTCGATATCGCAAATAATAATCGATCAATAAAATTCCAAAATATTAAATATTTACGATTTGTTATGCGAAAACTATGATAACGAAATTCTACTTACTGAAATCGCTATATATATTTTTGATCTTTAAAACGAACCATAAATAATCAATTTCTGACAACCCGTTGAGGAGGGATGGACTTTGAAAGTTAACATTGGTCTTATGGGAGAAGCAGGTAGACGCAGAGGACTGGAGCCCCCCTCAACCCTTTCACCGCTGGCAATATCGTAAAGGGTACTAATCACAATTTATCACAGATTTAAAACAAATTATAACAACTGAAACTAAAATAAATATTGAAAAACATTTCTGCTCAATGATTGTATTTCACTACTGAAGTTGATTTGAACCTTAATTTTCAATTTAAATCGAAACCAAAAATCATACTAGGGCCTAATTACTATTTAACGAGGTACCGTTTAAATTAAATCAACAATGCTTACTAAATAGAACAATGCTTAAATGCGATCTAGTACGCCTACAGGGGATCCAACCAGCCACGGCCACGGCCATTGCGATTCCGCCGGACGAACGCCAGTTTCCGGAAATGCCACAATCACCGGAAACGCACGTACCAACGTCGCTTTTGGGAAGTTATCGATCGCCCAAAGAACCGACTCTACGTAATAGATCCGGACATAAATGGACACAGTGTTACATACGTTCAAAGATAACTGATGTATTGGTACATGCAAATATCAGTTGGCAAGCATACGCTGTCCATTTGATAGTGTATAATGTCTTATTTATACAGTATTATTATTGAGTTGAAAGACGAAAAGTCGCAGGTGAAAATGGGACTGACATAAAAGGTTCTGAAATTACACTTAATTTTTTCCAATTGTTTTTCTCGGCATATTCTGTATTTGTCCGCCTAGAGACTCGACGACAAAATTTAGATACTAATGGAAAATATACATAAACAAGATTGTAGGCCTTTGTAAATTTTAAAGCGGTATTTTTTCTTCAGGAAATATAAATTATGATGTTATTATTTTCAGCTTGAGTATAACTTATTCTTCTAAAACTATTACGCTATTTCTGTTAAAATTTGTACTTCACAACTCAAAACCAATTATGTCTACCACTAAAACAACAACAACAACAATTTAACAACAACAATCAACAACACAAAGCCGTCTATCCCACAACAAATTGTTGTATAATACAACCCGAACCCTCGGGTTACCCTCGGGTGCGGGTATAATACAATTATATGGTTCGGGTGTATTGGGTTTTGTATATGCGTTTCAATAATTGTCGATTGCATTTATTGTACAATAAAATATTCTTAAATAAAATGCGTCTAACGGAAAATTAAAAGTAAAATCTATTTTCAAAAATGGGCATTGATCAACAGGATCATACCCATCAACTCAGGTCTTGACAAGCATGAACAAAAGTTGCGGCTCTGTTTTTAATTAAAGTAAGACTTTCTAACATCTTCAAAGGCCCTTTCGATTGTAATTTATAAAATTAAAAACATTAATAAACGTTATACCTAAACATAAAGGTAGGCCTACCGGTAACATAAAATAAATACTGTGCAAAGGCTCGTTAAGAATACGAAACACACAACAATACGTACATTACAATTTTACAACATAAATCATACAATGAATTAAATATTAACAATATAATGGGGCGATTTTAAATTTGCTATTTCATCAACCTCAAGTACGATTAATCTTCCCTGTATCAAAAGATCCACAGAACAATTAAGAATCGTAATAAATCTAAACGACCTACGCTCGCGCCCCAAAACTCAAGACGGGTAGCCCGAGGCGAAAGATCATTTCGAGCCTCTCATGATATCGATCGACCACGCCCTGGCCAATGCGTAAATCCAACAACGGAGGGATCGAATTTGAGTAGGCTAGACGCAGGGGGTGTGAACAAGGTGGGGGAGGGAGGGGTGGATGGGAGGGGTTGTCCTCTCTTCCAGCTCCCACACCTGTTGATGTCGTCTACCATATGGCAGTTTACATTGGCTACCATATGTAAGGGGAAGGTGCTAAATACAAACACCTAAAGGCGAAGAATTATGACAAACATGCTACCAAATACCTTTAATTTAATTAATGGAGAGTGGCGTTTACATACACATTGCAGGCCTTAATGTAGAAGGAAATACATTATGCAATAGCATTGGTTTTTACAAAACTGTGCTGTAAATAATAAATGGTTGAAAACTATAAAAAGATGTTCCTTTTTAAATCTGTCGATTTTTTATAACTGTAGTCTTCAATAATTGTACAGGAGTATCAAAATTTAAAGATAAAGAAACCATCAATCTGTACCCAAAGTAATGTAATAAACTAAATAGGTAACAGTTTTGGAATCAAATGCTTATAATAATTTAATTTTACTATAACATTCTTTATATATATATATATATATATATATATATATATATATATATA
Source organism: Allygus modestus (assembly GCA_963675035.1). Taxonomy (NCBI): domain Eukaryota; kingdom Metazoa; phylum Arthropoda; class Insecta; order Hemiptera; family Cicadellidae; genus Allygus; species Allygus modestus. The sequence goes on from OY776112.1 coordinate 408,014,572, forward strand.
TATATATATATGCGTTTCAATAATTGTCGATTGCATTTATTGTTCAATTAAATATTCTTAATTAAAATGCGTCTAACGGAAAATTAAAAGTAAAATCTATTTTCAAAAATGGGCATTGATCAACAGGATCATACCCGTCAACTCAGGTCTTGACAAGCAGGAACAAAAGTTGCGCGACAGCCGGCCCTGCCCGGCTTCCATATGGAACCTGGAAAGGCACAAAATAACTCAAAAATTACGCTAAAATGTGGTTTAAAGACTCACCAAGCCTTCACCCTGATTAGGACTTCCCCTTCGGCGACGGTGGGTTCGGGTTTCTTCAACACTTTAACGGATTTCAAACCGCCAAAACCGGTCAAAACGACGGCACGCATTTCTTTCGGCGGCTCCTCCGCGGGTTTTTCCGGTTCTTCGGTCTTCACGGCTCCGTCCTGCTCGGGTTTTGGGGTTTCCTCGGCTTTTTTCGTCTCTTGTTCCTCGGCCATGGCGATGTTACTGTGCGGACACTCGATTTCGTGAAGACTACTGAACGCAACACCAACGACTGACTGAAGCGAAGCGGCTGCTAGTGCTGCTGAGCGTCGGCGGAAGAGTACAGCGCTCCAGCGCTCCGCGTCGCGGCCGTGTAACAGGTAATCCGCGCGACAAATAGTCCCGCCTGTTAACATCTACAAATCCGCGCCGGAATTCTGTAGTTGGTTGATTAACGGAAATACTTTTAAATTTGTTTTTATACTCTTATGCTGTAATATCTCATGAATATCACGCACAACTATTAAATTAAAATATTGTCAACAAGTTTCCGCCCTCCGGACGCTGATAGGCTGATATGTCCTGATATCCACCCCGATTGAATCGTGTTCTGTGTTCATCGGGAAGTACATTGTAGTGGTATCGGCGATACAGTGAGGTCATTTATTCTTTCGTTGATTCACTATCCATTCTCTTTTCTTTTACCAAATAAACTGGACCGATAATTCTGAAATTTCAGATCAACAAAAATGTTATAATCTCAAATCCTTTTTATTTTAGTTTTTCTCTAAACATTTCATCATGCAAAAAATCAAAATGACTAGAAAACTGAACTTATTTACCTAAACCCGCATAAAACACATGTTTAAAATATGTTACATTTTGGCAATTTAAATTACTATCAAACGACACTTTTAACGCCCATTCAGCCCATATCAATTCACAGCTGTTTTTGTATACTAAGAGATATTTAACAAAAATGTAAGCTTTAAAGTTTTAAGTATTGTGCAAATCCCCATCTTCAAAATGTGAACAAGTAATAATGAAATAATCCCTTGATGATAACCAAAAAAACAAACGCCTTCTATTTTTCCCTGTTTATAGCCAATCATAATATGCTATACACATATTACGTAACGCATTTTTTCGTCATTTCAGACCCCCCTCCCCCATGTAACGCACAATAACGCTTGACCATACGGCTGTATCACTTTTGTTCCGCGGTTGAAGGCTAATTTCTTCACATCACTTGTTCTGGGGGTCAGCAGGTAGATTTCGGGGCCGGCCGAATCATCGCTTTTGCCCCGCTGACATCTCTTTTGTTTCGCGAGAGAGGGGGCTATGGGGTTATTTATTATTAGTTTAACTGTTAATAAAATAGTATGACAGAAGTATTTTTTATATAACTAATTTTGAAAGATTTATAACAGTATCAATAGATACAGAGAGCGCCAGCTCTTAGGGTTAATATGTGTGAGTTACGTAACGTTGATCCAAAACCCCTCTCCCCCACATAACGCAGCATTACGCTACGCCATACCCCCTCCCCCCTTAAGTGCGTAATATGTGTATAGCCCCCAAATATTGGTCAGATCTAAATATACAGTATTTGGAAATAAATATTATTTTTAGCGAATTTCTTATGGAAAAGTGAGCTATTAACAAGGCCCGCATGGTAAAACGTAAACCTGGGACTACTGTAAAAATTCTTAACTTTGACCCCCTGAATACGTTTTGGGGGGTCGCTAAATATTTTACCATTGACTTATTGACTACATGGTCAAGGATCATAAGATTTATTTTTGAGGGTGTCTTAAACAGATGCAGACAAACCACTTGACCTAGAAGGTTGAAATAAAATTATTGCCCACTAAATCGACCCCAAAGGAATAACGTACAAAGATTTTGAACTTGTTTCAAATGCAGAGTGTTCCAAAAACTGAGGGTCATGAGATCGAATCTCGGAATTTTCAAATATAAACATATGTCATGTTATACACCATTTTAAAACTCTACAACAGACAAGCATTTTGGACTCGCTTATCTTTATCAGTTTCAAAATGGCGGCCATTTTGCAAAATATTGAAATTCATAGAATACCTACCATTTCTGTAGACTACCAGCTAAACCACTGGACATGATCTTGGTTTTGATTCAAATTTCTTACTTGTATTGAACTCGGGTTACCCTGATATGATGCACGACAGTATTTATTTAAAACAAATGCAGAACAAATAATTTTTGTAAATGTTTGTACCGTATGCCCAAATTACAAAAAAAATATAATATCAAAAGTATGTTAAAAAGTATATAATATTAAAGTCTTGTAAATCTTAGCAACTTTCTAATTTTCACCAACCTTGTATCTCTTAATTTTTGTTTTTTTATCAATCAACAAAAGTCATCATTTTCTCATACAAAATGCATATCATAACACTTCCAAATACTGTTCTCTGTGGACTCTTTTATAAATGAGCCACGCACAAGGGCGTAGCCAGGGTGTGCTGAAGGTGCTCCAGCACCCCCCCCCCCGAAATTCTCATCAAATTAAGTTTTTAACAATGACTAACAGAGGCTTCTTTAACCTCCTTAACAAACCTCAGTGTTGCTGCCTTGCTGGTTAGTTTATCGAGCGAGTGAGACATTGTGTGTTTTTTTTTTATCTTAATGAGTTTGAATTTAGTTAATATCTGTTTCATCCTTATAAACCTTTCCCCCTGGTTCAGTACCCCCCAAAATAAAATCCGGGCTATGCATAACTTACATGCAATTTATATGGGGAAATGATGACATTTGTTGATTGCTCAAAAACTAAAGCTAGGGGTTGGTGTAGATTAAAAGTTGCTAAGGGGCCATACATATGTTTCGTAAAACGAGCATGCAGCACGCTGACATGAGGGAAGTGAATTTCCACATAAAAAACTATAAAAACTCAAAATCAGTTAAAAACATTCAATTATTCAAATTTTTATTTAAATCTGAAAATATTGATTTTTTTGGCTGTTCTGATACTCCTGGTTTAAACACCTACCTACCTGCAATGCTGGGAATACAATTTTGCACATTATAAGGTTAGGAGAAGGTCCAGTCAGGCTTTAAAGTAGGTGTGACGTTGTTGGGGATGATAAAAGTCCACCAAAAAATGATTAATAGGCTTTTCTAATGTAAACCCCTATAACAACGTACTGTATTTGGTCAATACACATTTCCTTTAATAACTCGGTAAATATATATGCTAGAATGACGATAGAGGGCTTAAAAGTTTTGCCACACTAATTTCCATCTTTTTACATTCGTTAATTTCACATCAGGGGCTTTTCTGACCCTTTTTGGGCCCAAAAACTCGAAATTTAAAAGATTAATCCCCAAAAAAGGGGTTAGAGTTTTCCGATTGTTTTGCTCAACGAGCTTGTCCAACTGATTATAGAAAGGAACGTCCCTACCAAATTTGAAGTAAATCGGACAAAAAATGTGACGGCTAGAGTGCCTGCACATATATATAATATGTCTATATCATATATATATATAAAATTTTGAACGAACCCCCAAAACGTGTTCAGGGGGTCACGTTAGGAACTTCTATGGTGGTCCCGGGCTTAAGTTTCACCGTGCGGGTCTTACTAATAGTTCACTTTCCATAGGAAATTCACAAACAAGAGGGGCAAGGGGTAGGGCGTCGCATTACTCTGCGATAAATGGGGGAAGGGGGAGGTCTGGCTCAGCGTTAGGTAACTCACACATTTATTATTATTATTATTATTATTTAATTAATCTGTTAATAATAGTATAACAGATTGGTTTTAGAAATTAAAAACATTATATATCATAGAAAACTTTGTAGCAAGATGATGGTTTTTACAGGATTTAAGCTTTTTACTATTTACTATGATTATGTTACGTAACACATGAGGGGGTGGGGGGTGTGCTCAGGTGTTTCGGTGTGTTATGTTGGGGTGGGAGGGGGTCTGAAATGGAGAAAAAATGTATTACATATTATTTGTATGGCCATTGACTATATATGGTAGGGTAGACCGGGGCACATTTACGCGGATTTCTTTATTTTATTTTTTTATTTGTTATTTTTAAGCCAATGATAATGTAAACACAGTTGTTTAATAAAGCAGTTATTAAAGATAATTTTTATCAATAATGTTTTTATCTTTTTATGTTTTAAACCATGAAAATAAATTAAAAATGATACCAAGTAGGGTGCTAAACCTACCCCGTTCTCGGGGCAAGTTTACGCACTAAGTGGGGCACGTTTACGAATATAATAATTGCTACCAATAAAGTAATTACAAATATGAAATCAACTCAACGCGTTTTATTATGCTACAGAAAATACATACATGACGAATGATAGAAAATACTTAGTCTTCGTTGTCTTCATCACTGTTGCAGTTTATGCATACAAAAAAATACTTGTGTGGCACACTTATCATGGGCCCATCTTTTGCACCTAGAATACTGAACCCATTCTTGCCCTTTCTTTGAACGGTCATAAGGTATCAAACAATACATGCACAGGTAGTTTTCATCATCTTCATCAGAGTCATCTTTTTGTTTGATTTTGTTTCATGTTTTATGACTGATGTAAGGTTATCGAAAAATGCTGATACATTGTAGCTTGAGCTAAGCTTGTAGCTTGAGGTGACATAATCGAGAGTTTATTGTGCCTTTTCAAGTATAACCAATAAGTATAAGTATAAGGTATAAGTATAATTTCAAGTTAGCCAATCGGGTCCCGCCATTTCACTGTCAGTCCAAGACTGAGGATTTTTTCTTCCACAAGCATCGGCATAAGTATATGCGAAGCGTCTTACTTCTTTTGGAGTCAGTCAAAAATAAATATCAGAAAATATAATTAGGGTTTAATTTGATTCAATCCAATATAATATTTTTGGATAAAGGTAATAAATTACTCAACTTTGGGACGACGAAGTGGTAAGATATTCACTGGTAAACTTGACATTGCGTAAACTTGCCCCATCGCCATGTTTTATTTTATCATTTAGTTGGAAAGAAAACCATAAGTTTTTGTTTTAGTAGACACAGCATAACAACAAGAATTAATGTCTGACTATAATCGCAACATCGTTTTTTTATTGTTTACTCTTTGCTTACTAGGAGCTTCAACAATAGTATAACATAATTTACTCACCTTGGAAAAAAACAGAAAATCTTCTTTAACTCCCGATCGGTAGCGCCACTGGCGTTTAGACGGTTGTGACAGCGCCCGCTAGGTAGCAGCACGAGCCTGACATGACCAGTTGCGCACGAGTTTTAACTGTTTTTGAAAAAAGCGTACTGCGTAAACTTGCCCCGTGCGTAAAAATGTGCCCCGGTCTACCCTATGGTCCTACGATTTCCAAGACCTTCAAAATAAATCCTTTTTGACATATACGTTACTATTTGGCTTTTTTAAATTTTGGGCATATAAACATTTACAAAAAAATTTCCTTGTTTTAAATACTGTCATGTAGCATGTCAGGGTAACTCTGAGTTTAATACGAGTAAGACATTTGAATCAGAACAAAGACATGTCTAGAGATTTAGATAACACAGGGTATTCCGTAAATGTCATAATTTTTTGCTATAAGTGATGTATTTAGTTTGCAAATGTACTAAAGGTAAGGAGTTAAACAGAAATTACATAAGTTATAAGCATGTACCAGCAGTGGCGATCGTCGACCTGTTGATATATACACGCTGTTTAACACATTTCTTTCTCTTTTTTCGTAGTTTAGTTTCTTTTTCGTTTAGGAAGAAAAGAGGCCACAGGTTAAATTTCGGGTTGAACACATGATTTGTGTTCTAGAATATTGTATTAAAACAAGTTATTACAAAATTATTCTTAGACAAGTCTATTTTGCTGTCATTCGTTCCTTTATTTTCTATGCTTTTATTTTTTGGGTAAAATCATTTAAAGCTAGATGAACCAAGGGTGTTCTTGGTCCAGAAAATGGTCATTAGGTTGCTTTAAATTCAGGTCTTAGAGAACCGGACACAGTAGCTCGGGGATAGAGCGCTAACCTAGCATGTCAATCATAGTCAAGCAGGAGGTGCTATCCCGGCTGACTGCTGTGATTCTTTTCTACAAGCGAGTGACTAAATGTCTTTGAAATTAAATTAAATGTTTTATTTGTCATATAGAGATTACATCGGTTGTGAGTTTTCACAGATAAATTTTTGACATCTCATTTGGTAATTTTCTTAATCTATATACAACTATGGTTCAAGTTTCAGATTTTACAAATTAAATTTCAAAGTTTAAAATAAGAGTCAGTATCATAAACAAAAATTATTCAAAATAAACTAAATAAATCGCTGCACAGTTCAACTGGCCCTTGTAGAATTTTGTATTAAAGTAAAGGAAAGTTTATATGTTGATTTTTTTACAAAAGAAAATTAAACGAGTTCGCACGCAGCACGCTGACGTGAGGGAAGTGAATTTCCACATAAAAAACTTTTAAAACTCAAAATCAGTGTAAAACAAACATTTATTCCAATTTTTATTGAAATCTGAAAACATTGATTTTTTGGCTGCTCTGATGCTCCTGGTTTCATTTACCTGCAATGCTGTGAATACAATTTTGCGCATTATAAGGTTATGAGAAGGTCCAGTCAGGCTTTAAAGTAGGCGTGAGGTTGCTGGGGATGAATAAAGTACACCAACAAATGAATAACAGGCTTTTCTAATGTAAAACCCCCATAAGACAACGTACTGTGTTTGGTCAATACACATTTTCTTCTATAACTTGGTAAATAGTTATGCTAGAATGACGGGAGGGTGCTTAAAAGTTTCGCCTCACTAATTCCCATCTTTATTCATTTATTAATTTTACATCTGGGGCTTTTATGACCCTTTTTAGGCCCAAAAACTCAAGATTTGAAAGATTAACCCCCAAAAAAGGGGTTTAGAGTTTCCGATTGTTTTGCACAACAAACTTGTACAACTGATTACAGAAAGGAATGTCCCTACCAAATTTGAAGTAAATCAGACAAAAAATGTGACCGCTAGAGTGCATCACATATATATATATATATATAACATTTTGAACGAACTCCAAAACGTGTTCAGGGGGTCACGTTAGGAACTTCTATGGTGGTCCTGGGCTTAAGTTTCACCGTGCGGGTCATGCTAATAGTTCACTTTCTATAGGAAATTCACTAATAAGAACCTTGGAAACAATGTTTTCAAAGACTGGGGATTCTTCTACTTCCTTCAACGTTCATCCTAAAATGTTTCATGTTTTTTAAATCAAACCCTAATCAAATTTGTATAAGAAACCATCGGCTCAACCACTTTACCAGAAATTCTTCAATGCAACCATATTCCATAATCAGAACCTCCTTTCTAGAAGCTAACCGATCACAGAGTACATTTTGTTTGAAAATATGTGCCAAATTTTCCCCTAAGACAAAGTGAACTAAGCCTGAAAATTAAAAAAACCGGCTTTTAAAATCATTACCAAGCATTCTTTATAGTGTTGAGGAATTTTTACCCACCCAAGAGGAAACAAAAGTCAGCGCTTAAAATCCGGGGACTTTAAACATACCACCAGAGTAAGACATTACGTAAGTCCTCGGATTTAGTCAATTTGTGTTTTGTGTATTATTAATTTTTATATACTTGCTTCATTTTGTACACAGTTCATAGTTTGTGGCTTGGTTTATTGTATCTTATTCCTTATGCTTTTTTAAGAAGCTTGATCAGAGCGACTGATTTTGTTTACTTTTAGCGAATTTCCCCAATACGGAAGAAACTATTACCGTAGTCGGCATGGTAGACCTAGGCCCGGGACCATGATAACTTTTCGTTTTGAGGTCCCCAGATGCCAAAAACAACATTCGTTCAAAACTGTATATATATAAATATATATAATATTAGAAAATAAAAATTCAACTGAGCCCCCTTTTTAAAATACTGTAATAAAGCTACATGTTTCGGCACTGTTAAGGCCATTTTCAAGCTAAACTTAACCTAATATAATTTATTAATTTACCATTATTTGTAAAGCTGATAAAATAAAAACATGCTAAATTATTTCTAAAACAAAGTTTTCTTTTTATCCTTCCAATTTATTATAACTTCTCATATATGGTGTTGTTTGTGGCAATATGAGTATTTAATACATTGCTTGGTTCTTTTTTGTTGCCCACATATATAAGTTGAATTTTTACTTTCCAATATTTATAATAATAGCAGCCCTATACTGTGAATTGTTTAGTAACGTACTGAAAATGACTAACGACCATATACATATACATTGGAAGCTCTCTTAACTGACCTGGGATCAACCGCCCGTCGGATTAACCGACCGTCTTCCAAGAATAGACAAACTTCCGCCGCGGCAGCCGATGTCTCGATATTGTTCCGCAAATAACTTTCAGGTTACAACAGGTCATTTACATTTTTCCGTAGAAAGTCAAATTCAGTCAGTTGCTCTCAATATGTTTACCATACTTCACAAGTTTGATCTTTTTAACACTTATTGTAACTGTTTCCGGTATTATTCGGTTCAACCAACTTTTACGTTATCCGACTATGGCCCAATCCCGTAAGGGTCGGTTAAGAGAGCTCCTACTATATAAACCCAATAAAAGCGGCTGCGGGTGCGGCGGTTTTTGCGGTTGGGCTGTCCGTGGGTGCAATAACTCTCGTAAGAAAGGTCTGATTTTGATGAAATTTGGTATAAAAATGTAAAGCACCATTAAAGTACAAAAACCAGCCAGACTTAAAGTTATGTTTTAAAGTTCGAAAACCTGCCAGATTGCTTCATCCGGGAGTACTTTAGGGGGATTTCGTACCCCAACATTTTTTTTTAAAATTATTTACATATAATTTTTGAATTAGTCAAATTTTAGTTTTTACCATTGGATTCAGCTTAAAAAACACAATTTGGTATTTTGATCATTCCTCTACCAAATTGGTAGAGATACTGAGATTGGTTACCGAGATACTGAAAGTGCTAAACACAGTACATTGTCTATAATATTATTATCTATAATATTATTGTGTATAATATATTGTCTGTAATATTATTATTATGAAGAATGAGACAAATTTTATTTCTCGCTTATTTATGAATGCATGCTGACAAAACTTGGTATACGGCTTCACCTTGTTGTGGTCTACTGATATTTGCTAAAAAAAAACAATTTTTTGCCAAAGGTTCCCGTATAACATGATTATGAATTTTCCATATAAGCTTCCTGTAATTTTATGAGTACGTCTTTTAGATTTTCTCCGCATCCACTTAACCTAGATTAATGATCTAAATTAGTAAGTTATTTGTTTGTTTAAGCTCTACAAATTAGTCAAAGCCAAAATTGGGTGTTTTTACAATTGTGGTGTAAAATATGCAAAAAAAAAACGTTTGGAAAATTGTACACTCCCGTAAAACTCTCTTGCCATGCTTCATGTTTAACTGATAGTACAATCTTTCTGGTTTTCGAACTTAAAGTCATGAATGTCACATTACACATATTTACCAAATTTCATCTAAATCTGAAGTTTTTTCCAAAAGTTATCACGTTCACGGACACATATATAGGTATTTATGGGGTACAACACCGCCCTAAAACCCCCCTTCGGATAATGTGATCCATCTGGTTTTCAAACTCATTAAAATAAATGCCACTTTACGTATCCGTGCCAAATTTAATTAAATTTGGACCTTTTTACAGCCGTTATCATGTTAACGGTCACCAAAAAAGCTAAAAATTTGGTTTCCCATATAAACATATGTAAACAATTGGAACAAATAGTTTTAAGTGCAGTTACATATGAGTTTCCGACAAAAAATTGTTTACTATCTGGAATCTACATATAAAAATACAACAGTTACAATAACAATACCCCCGTCGCAGCAACCCTGCGCGTACTCAGCGAATTTCCAATGCATATATATGGGTATCACTACTACCTAGAGCCAATTACCAAGTTTCATAAAAATACATTTATTAATAAGTGATATATAGCATTTTATTTATTATCTATAAGAATAACATTATAAATGAGTACGCAGGTTTGCTGCAACAAGGAAGATAAGAAATGTGTTTTTTTTTCAATTATCAATACAACTCAACCAGGTGAAGCTACATACCGAGTTTTATTAATTTAGGTTCACAACCAAGTGAGATATAAAACTTTATTTATTCTCCATATGAATAACATGGGGGCCGAGTATGCAGGTTTGCTGCTACCGGGAATATAAAAAAAAACTTTTTTGTGCTAATATCAATATACCACAACCAGATGAAGCCACATACTATGTTTCAGTTATATACATACATAAATAATCAAAATATGACATTTTATTAGCAAATTTCCCCTATAGGGAAGAAGCTATTACCATAGGTCTCATGGTAAGACTTAAGCCCGAGACCATGATAACTTTTTGTTTTGAGGTCCCCAGATGCCAAAAACACTATTCGTTCAAATTTATATATATGTATATATATATATATATATATATATATATATATATATATATATATATATATATATATATATATATATATATATAATAATAATAATAATAATAATAATTTATTGCATATAACATTACAAAAATGTGTGCAAAATTTAAAAAAAAAACAGGAATGATAGAGATCAGTTTGTTGTCTTTGTCTTCTGTATTTCGTTGAATACATGATCGAGTACATATAAAGGATTTTCTAAATAATAAAGTTTTACTTTTTTGATGTCTCTGCTTGAATTAATTGAAATGTTGTGATTTTCCTTTAATTTGTTTAATAATTTGCCAATTGCATAATAAATAGTTTTTTCATATATTGTTGTTCGATGTATTGGATGTTGGATATAATCTTTTTTTCTTGTGTCATATTGGCTGTGGCATTGCGTGCTAGTAAATTTGTTTTTGTTTTTTAAGTAGTATTTTAGTAATTCTACAACATATAATCCAAATATAGTCAATATTTTGTCTTCTTTGAAATGTTCAAAGCATGATTCGTCATAAGACAGATTGTTTATTATTCTAATGGCCCGTTTTTGTAGCCGAAAAATCTTTTTTTTATTTTCCATTGATGTCACAAACCAAATTGGGAGACAATAAGTTAAAATACTTTGAAAAAAGGAAAAGTATGCAACTTTTAAGGTGGGTTTGTCCACACATTGGGTTAAAACTCTTAAACAAAAACAACAGGAATTAAGTTTTTTTGAAATCTTCTCAATATGATTAGTCCATGTTAATTTGTTGTCAATAATGAGGCCTAGGACTCTAGTGTCATGACCCGTGTTAATTATATGGTTATCAAATTTGCAGGTAGGTGAATTTTCTTGTTGTTTCTTTTTGAAATGGAAATTTAAAATATTTATCTTAGAACAGTTTAACACCATATATATGTGTATATATATATGTGTCCGTTAACACGATAACTTGAGTAAAAAACGTCCGATTTTGATGAAATTTGGCTCAAATGTGTATAATGACATTCATGACTTGTTCGAAAACCAGAAAAATCGGACCATGGGAAGGGGGGTTTATGGGGGTTTTAAATTTTCCAAAAATCAGTTTTTTGCATTTTTCACCCTACAATTTTTAAAAAACTTAATTTTGGTTTTGACCATGTTATAGAGCTTAAGAAAACAAATAATTTAGTATCTTGAATTATTAACCTAGGTTAAGTGGTTGCGGAGAAAATAAAAAAAAACCTGCTCATAAAATCTCCCATGTTAATCTTATGGGAAAAAGGTTTTTGGCTTTTCCTCAGTTTATTTTAATGTAAACTTCACATTTGCTTTTACCAATCTGTTCAGTTCCACAAAACAATCATTTTGGTGTTTAAATTGTGATTCTACGCCCAACCGTTGCAGAGATATTCAAAGTGCTAAACACAGTACATTGTCCAATGTTATCCTTATGGAGAATAAATAAAATTTGATATATCGATTATTTATGAATGTATGTTGATGAAACTTGGTATGTGGCTTCACGTAGTACTGGTATATTGATATTTGCACAACAAATTGATTTTTTATTGATTATTCCCGTAGCAGCAAACCTGCGTACTCAGCCCCCATGTTATTCTTATGGAGAATAAGTAAAATGTATTGACTCCCTTAATTATGAACATAAATTAATAAAACTTAGTATGTAGCTTCACTTGGTTGAGTTATATTTGATAATTATATAAAAACCCAATTTTCTGTTCCTTGTTGCAGCAAACCTGCTTTCTCAGCCCCCATGTTATTCTTATGGAGAATAACTAGAATGTTATATAGCACTTATTCATGATTGAATATTGATGAAACTTAGTATGTGGCTTCGCCTAGTTAAATTTTATTTATATTTGCATAAAAACCAATTGTTTCTGTTCCTTGTTTCAGCAAAACTACTACTCATTACCAATGTTATTCTTATAGAGAATAATTAAAATCGCTTATATGTGAATATATTTTTATGAAACTTGGTTTGCGGCTTTATGTGGTATTAAGACATATATATTATGCATTGGAAGTTCGCTGAGTATGCAGGTTTGCTGCGACGGGGGTATCTTACCGTGGAAAATGCCAGAAGAATTCTCTGTAGGATCGAACCGCGTAAGATGGTAGAAAGAACTCAAGTAGTCTTAATCTGATTTGGTATTCAAGTAAAAAAGCTCACATTTCCCAGAAAACCTTCCTACTAATTCTTCACTACCCGATGAAGCCAATTATCACATTGGTTTGTTAAAGAAATAAATAACTTTCTTTTCTTACTAAATAAATTAACTGTGGATTGAACCAAGTAAAACAAATATAATCTTTAAGCTGATGAAAGATACCTTACATGATATTCATAGTTTGACTTTAGGTTCACAAACTTATATTAGTTTAACTTGATTTTATTAGAATTTATACATTTGTATTCAAATAGCCTAAAGAATGCTTGACAAACCTGAGTTTTTTCTAAAAAAAAACTTCTTTTTGTTATAGTTTTGAACTGTTTGGGGATTTTAATTTCTTTTACCTTTTAAAACCTTCTTATTGTATTAGTAAGTACAAATTAAACAAATAAGTAAATATGTTTTACCTGAAATATTTATTTTTTACAATTCAAAACATTTTCAAAGTTTACGATAACATATATTGGCTGTTCTGATGCTCGGCTGGGTCTGGCATCGGGGCGGGTGTGTATGGCACCGGGGCGGCTGTCTGCTATGGAGCGGCTTCCTCTGTGTCGGGGGCCACTGTCTCTGTCACGGAGCGGCTGTCTGCTATGGAGCGGCTTCCTCTGTGTCGGGGGCCGCTGTCTCTGCCACGGAGCGGCTGTCTGCTATGGAGCGGCTTCCTCTGTGTCGGGGGCCGCTGTCTCTGTCACGGAGCGGCTGTCTGCTATAGAGCGGCTGCCTCTGTGGCGGGGGCCACTGTCTCTGCCACGGAGCGGCTGTCTGCTATGGAGCGGCTTCCTCTGTGTCGGGGGCCGCTGTCTCTGCCACGGAGCGGCTGTCTGCTATGGAGTGGCTGTCTCTGTGTCGGGGGCCACTGTCTCTGTCACGGAGCGGCTGTCTGCTATGGAGCGGCTGCCTCTGTGTCGGGGGCCACTGTCTCTGCCACGGAGCGGGTGTCTGCTATGGAGCGGCTTCCTCTGTGTCGGGGGCCGCTGTCTCTGTCACGGAGCAGCTGTCTGCTATGGAGCGGCTTCCTCTGTGTCGGGGGCCGCTGTCTCTGTCACGGAGCGGCTGTCCGCTATGGAGCGGCTTCCTCTGTGTCGGGGGCCGCTGTCTCTGCCACGGAGCGGGTGTCTGCTATGGAGCGGCTTCCTCTGTGTTGGGGGCCGCTGTCTCTGTCACGGAGCAGCTGTCTGCTATGGAGCGGCTTCCTCTGTGTCGGGGGCCGCTGTCTCTGTCACGGAGCGGCTGTCTGCTATGGAGCAGCTGCCTCTGTGTCGGGGGCCGCTGTCTCTGCCTCGGAGCGGCTGTCTGCTATGGAGCGGCTGTCTCTGTGTCGGGGGGTGCTGTCTCTGTCACTCTTCAAGTTCCCACGTTCTGTGGTTTTTTAGGGACAGGCGTTTTACTCTTGGCCTGTCCCTTTGTCCCCTTTATGGGCTTCAGTAGACCCCTGCTGGGGGGAAGGAGGGGCGGACGCAGCCGTGTCCCACCCGACTCACCCGGAAAGGCTCACCCACCTGCGGCCCAATGCAAACGCCCATGGGTGCAGGTGGCGGCCCCCTGGGTGGCCAGAGCAGGTACGCCGCTACGGCCAACCCCCCCACCCTCAGCAAAGACCTGGCGAAACCCATTTTAGTTTACAAACGTAAACAAATATTAGATATCGTTAGTTTTATCAAAAACTGTTTTGGTAGATCTCTTAGAATGTCGAGAGGAAAGTGATTCCGTATCTATGGAAACATGAAATAAAAAATTAATTGTCACCAGGATTTTTCTTTATATTATTGTAACTATTTTTACGTAAATAAACTGAAAAATGTCCTAATTAATTAGTGTTACGCCTTGATACCTCCTTAATCACTTTTTAATACGCCGACGTAACTATGGCGTATTTTAAGGTGAATAAGAATGAATGATGAGTGTAGAATGGATGAGATGCCTTGTGCAGCCTTGTTACTGACTGATTTTTTAGCCAGGATCATTAATTAATAGCCCAATGACCAAGTGGCAGCTGGATCCAGTATCGAACCTTTACCAAATTTGCTCAGGAACATTTTGAAAATATTCAAATTAAAGAATATTACTTTGGTTGAATTCATCAATTTATGTTTCCTTAACATGAGAGATGTAACATTTTGATTTATTCTCCACACGATTAACAGATTAAGTGCACAACTTACAACTTAATGTGTTTAGCACTTTCATTGTATTAATAACCAATTGGCATAGAACAAAAATAAAAAATAAAAATTCTTTGTTTTCAAGCTGAATGTAATGGTACAAACTAAAGTTTTTTTGTGTTTTTTGTCCTTTTGTAATCAAATTTAAAAACTCATTTTTTTAACTTAAGTGATAATTTTTGTTTTAGCGAATTTCCCCTATAAGGAAGAAGCTATTACCATAGTCGGCATGGTTAGACCTAGGCCCGGGACCATGATAACTTTTTGTTTTGAGGTCCCCAGACCCCAAAAACACCATTCGTTCGAAACTGTAGATATATATATATATATATATATATATATATATATATATATGTGTCCGTGAGCACGATAACTCTCATAAAAATTATCCGATTTTGATGAAATTAGGTATAAACGTGTAAAGCAACATTTATGACTTTAAGTTTGAAAACCAGCCAGATCGCTCCATCCAAAGGGGTATTTTGGGGGGGTTTTGTACCCCAAAAATGGGGTTTTCGAATTTGTTACATATAATTTTGGAAATAGTCAAATTTTAGTTTTTTCCATTGGATTCAGCTTAAAAAAACACACAATTTGGTATTTTGATCATTTCTCTACGTCAATTGATTACCGAGATATTGAAAGTGCTAAACACAGTACGTTGTCTAATGTTATTCTTATGGAGGAAAAGAACAATTATATATCTCGCTTATTTATGAACGTATACTGACGAAACTTGGTATACGGCTTCATCTGGTTGTGGACCATTGATATTTGCTCAAAAAACAATTTTTTTCCAAAGGCTCCCGTAGCAGCAAACCTGCGTACTTAGCCCCATGTTATTCTTATGGAGAATAAGTAACGTGTTATCTCCCTTAATTATGAAAATAAATTAATGAAATTTGGTATGTGGCTTTACCTACATGAGTTATATTGATATTTGTATAAAACCCCACTTTTTGTGTTCCTTGCTTCAGCAAACCTGCATACTCAGCCGCCATGTTATTCTTATGGAGAATGATTAAAATGTCATAAATTGTTTGTTTATGAATCTATATTGATGAAACTTGGTATGTGGCATTAAGATACATATATATGCATTGGAAATTCGCTGAGTACACAGGTTTGCTGCTACGGGGGTATTTATTCTCCATAAGGATAACATTGGACAACGTACTGTGTTTAGCACTTTGAATAACACTGCAATGGTTGGACGTAAAACAACAATTAAAACGTCAACATAGAGCTAAACGCTAATAGAGCTTTATAGAGCTAAACTGATTGGTAGAAAGAAATGTGGAGTTTTTAGTGAAATTATCTGAGGAAAATCTAAAAACCGTATTCCCATAAGATTAACATGGGAAATTGTATGGACACATTTTTTTACTTTTCTCCACAACCACTAAACCTAGCTTAATGATTCAAAATACTAAATTGTTTTTTTTTTTAAGCTCTATAAAATGGCTATAACCAAAATCTAGTGTTTTTAAAATTGTAGGGTAAAAAGTTCAAAAAACAGATTTTTGGAAAATTTTAAACCCCCATCCCATAGACCGATCGATCTGGTTTTCGAACTTAAGTCATAAATGTTACTCTCCACATTTGTGCCAAATTTCATCAAAATCGGGTGCTTCTTTTAAAAGTTATCGCGGTAACGGACACATATATATATGTATATATATAGATATATATATATATATATACATACATATATATAAATTTGAACAAATAGTGTGTTTGGCGTCTAGGGACTTTAAAACAAAAAGTTATCATGGTCTCGGGCTTAAGTCTTACCATGCCACCTATGGTAATAGCTTCTTCCCTATAGGGGAAATTCGCTAAAATGTATGTTTACCAACTCTATACTCTATTTTTAACCTTCCACGATACAACCCACTCATTCCTATAGAGGAAATTCGCTCAAATAATGTTAAGATGGCAAAATGTATCAAAATTTATAACAACACCATATAAACACTAAAATCCCATCATCTTTATTATGATGGTTTGTTGATCAATGTTAAAGGATCAATAAATATTTAATTTAATTTAAAATCATAAAAATATCTGAAAACTTCACTGGACATTGTCTCATTGATCAATACAAATTGTGTGATTAATTGATGAAGAAGTTTTTTTACCAGGTAATAATTAAACAATATTTTTACTAGCCCATGAGCGTAATTTGCGTATTTTGGTAGAGGAAAAAATTGTTTTGATAGATCCTTTTGTGAATTTTCATATCACAGCCAATTATTCCCCTTGCCACCTCTCAAATTACGTCTATGCTAGTCAAAGTCTAATGTTTTATTTTGGTGGCGAGTACGCATATCACAAATTAAAGGGTACAATTTGGTTTGGTAACATGAACAAGCTCGTCAATCCACAAGGGTATAAGATATTACAGCAAAAGGTTATTTGTAATTACTCCAACAACCAGAAAAAATATTAAAAAGGTTAAGATACCTGGTTGTCGAGTGATTCTATGTAATCCATTTTATTAGATTACGATCGTTTCGGGAACATGTTCCCTTCCTCAGATCTTCAGAACATCAATCTTCACTCATATCGAGTAACGAACATTTAATTTAAAAAATATAAAATGTGGCCACAGACGCGCACTGCTCGGTCGGCAAACAGTTGGTCAGAGTACGGTCATGTCAACCGAGCAGTGCGCGTCTGTGGCCACATTTTAATATATTTTAAATTAAATGTTCGTTTGTTTCAATATGCGTTTTTCAATGTTTTAGCGAATTTCCCCTATAGGGAAGAAGCTATTACTGTAGTCGGCATGGTAAGACCTAGACCCGGGACCATGATAACTTTTCGTTTTGAGGTCCCCAGACCCCAAAAACACCATTCGTTCGAAACTGTATATATATATACAGTATATGATATATATATGTGTCCGTGAGCACGATAACTCTCGTAAAAATTATCCGATTTTGATGAAATTTGGTATAAACGTGTAAAGCAACATTTATGACTTTAAGTTCGAAAACCAGCCTGATCGCTCTATCCGAAGGGGTATTTTGGGGGGGTTTTGTACCCCAAAAATGGGTTTTTCGAATTTTTTACATATAATTTTGGAAATAGTCAAATTTTATTTTTTTCCCATTGGATTCAGCTTAAAAAAACACACAATTTGGTATTTTGATCATTTCTCTACGTCAATTGGTTACCGAGATATTGAAAGTGCTAAACACAGTACGTTGTCTAATGTTATTCTTATGGAGAAAAATAAAAATTTTATATCTCGCTTATTTATGAACCTATACTGACGAAACTTGGTATACGGCTTCATCTGGTTTTGTACCATTGATATTTGCTCAAAAAGACACTTTTTTACCCAAGGCTCCCGTAGCAGCAAACCTGCGTACTCAGCCCCATGTTATTCTTATGGAGAATAAGTAACGTGTTATCTGCCTTCATTATGAAAATAAATTAATGAAATTTGGTATGTGGCTTTACCTACATGAGTTATATTGATATTTGTATAAAACCCCATTTTTTGTGTTCCTTGCTTCAGCAAACCTGCATATTCAGCTGCCATGTTATTCTTATGGAGAATAATTAAAATGTCATAAATCGTTTATTTATGAATGTATATTGATGAAACTTGGTATGTGGCTTTATGTGGTATTAAGATACATATATATGCATTGGAAATTCGCTGAGTACACAGGTTTGCTGCTACGGGGGTATTTTACTATTTTGACGACCTCGATATGAGTGAAGATTGATGTTCTGAAGATTTGAAGTAGGGGACATGTTTCCTAAACGATCGTAATCTAATAAATTGGATTACATAGAATCACTCGACAACCAGATATTTTAACCTTGTTAATACAGTAGAAACTCGCTAAGGCGACCCTCGATAAGACGAAAACCTCGATAATGAGTCTGATTTTTTAATCCCCGTGAATCTCCCATAACACTCAATGTTATAAATACCTCTATAACACGACTCATATTCAAATAAATACCTCGATAACACGTCTTTTTGTCATTTCATATTACTAATAAATAAACCTCTATAGCGCGTCTTTTTAAATAACTGAACCTCTATAGCACGACTCCCACCTCAATAACACGTTTTTTTGGGTAAGTGAACCTTTATTTCGCCACTATAACCTCAATAGCGCGCCGTTTTGCGTTTCGGAACCTTTATAGCACGACTCGACCTTTCTCACGCATAGTTCCCACGGTTAGACCGGATGTTTTGAAGTAAACAACAACGTCTTGGGCTCAGATCTCAACCAGAAAACCCCTGCTTCCCTATCCCCCCCTCCCCTACCGGCCTTTCCTTATCTATCACGGGTCAAATCAGTATTTCACAATAGGTTAAGGTACTGTAATTTTGAGCTTATTAACTCTATACTTTAGTGAACTGAGTCGGTTGATTTTTTCTTACTGCCGTAAGTTCTGCATAGTATTTTATTGAATAAGAAAACTTATCACAGTAGTAGGCCTACAATGAACAATTTACGGTAATATTAATTTTCTAAAATGAATATTACAGCCTAATTATAAACTTCACTAGGCCTATTATTTTTCAATCAATTTTAATACTTTAAGTGTATTGTTATATGGCAATCATATAGAAGTTTGTTTTACTTGCACGTGTATTCTTTTATTTATGACTGATTTATACGGTAATTTTCTGCTTAAAAGAAAATTAGAAATGTTTCATAAAAAATGTGCTTGGTATAGCAAAAAGTCTGTGACCTCGATAGCACGTCTTGTTGTGAAAACAACCTTGATAGCACGACCCTCAATTACAAGTGCACCTCGATAAGAAGACTATTTTAGAGATCCCCTTGAGAGTCGTGTTATCGAGGTTCTACTGTAGTTAGAAAAGTGATTCAGAGACTAATCAGAAAGTGAAACCACAAAAACTTGGACGTTTCTACTTGCTTACTACAAAAGACCAATGTTCAAATTAAATCCTCAACAGACTAATTTTAAGCGCTGACTTATGACTCATTTTAAAGACTCATATTTCAAAACGTTAACTATGACTTTTAGATCAACACCATAGAGACCAAATAAATATCTAAATGTATTGGTTTACCTTAAGGTTTCACCCGAAGGGCCCTGAAAGTTCCAATGTAAATGTTATGGGAGGATATCCTGAATATATAAAAATGAATCCCTATTTCCCTTGGTCACGCCATAACTTGAGTCCCAGGACTACCTTAAGACTGGTCTTTACCAGTTTTGAGGCTGACATTGGGTACAGCAAATGAAATTGTCATTACATATGGTAAGTCTTTTGGCTGTCCATTATGACAAACTTCCCTTTCACCCTTGGTCCCTCCATTTGCAGCGGCTAGGGGCAGAATCTCCGGGTTTGGTCCCAACCTGCCAACCTGAGAATGAATGGTCCCTGGCTGTTCTACATGTATACCCTGTCAGTTGAGTTGACCAGTTGGAGGGCAAAATGAGGGTCCCCTGTTTGAGAGCCTCATCCCAGCTGTCACACGGGCACGGGAGTTGGCCCTCTGAAGAGTCGATTTGGCTGCCGTCCCTTCCCACCCTTTCCTTTCCTGCTATATCCTATCTTTCCGGTAACCTGCGCAATATTCCCGCTTGTGGAAGATGTGTCTAGCAGATATGCTGGGGTTTCCTAATCCGCAACAATGATGATGATGATGATGCCATAACTTGAATATGAGTGCAGTTGTGTTCGTTAAGGACAAGGTTTTTATAAGAGAAAATGTTTAATCCGACCTAAGGGCTCTCTCCCACTGGCCTTCAAAGTTCCCATTGTTTATAACCAAACAGCTGTTAACAAGCATTATATATAAACATACTTGAAAGGCATATACATATGTTCATTAAGGAAATAACAAATCTACTTGGATGGTAACTCAAACTCTTTTTTCGATGCCGAAGTTAGCACTATACAAAAATAGGCGAGTGAGCGTAGAGAACGAGCTTATCTTGAAAATGAACGAGTATTTGACATAAAACAATGACATTAGGACAGGACAATGTCTGTCGGGCCAGCTAGTAGTTTATAATATTACTTGCTGTAGTTAAGATGTTTCCCCAGTTACTGCAAAGGAAGTCATAAGGTAAAATGTAAAAGAAGATTTGACAGTGCTGGACAGCTTAATATTGAAGTTTCGCGAGCGAAGCCGCGGGTAACAGCTATTATATTATATATATATATATTCGATGGAAGGGGTAGTATGGCTGCACAGCTGATTGTCTAGCGTTTTAAGGGCTATCTATATATATATCATTCCTTAAGCGAATCGGTCCCCACGAAATATCTCGAGCTAGGAAGTTGTTAAGTTAGGTTATGACAATTTGTTTTAAAGCTTGAGGTGCCAAGGACGGTTGAAAAATTATCAGAAATGTCAAAGATTACGTGGGCTACGCCCCACTGGCCTTCAAAGATCCAATGATTTTCTTATGGGAATATCACTACAGTGTTTTTATTAATATGCAAAATGAACTAATGATCAGCTGTGATTATCCACTTACACAAAAACCACATGTAATATGCAAAATGAACTAATGGTCAGCTGTGATTATCCACTTACACAAAAACCATATGTTAGGGGCTATAGCCCATGTAAGCCACTAGTACATATTATAAATAATATAAATAGGCTTTTTTTGTTTAATTTGATAATGATGGTACACAAGTTAATATGTATGTTTCAAATCAGTGGTAAATGAAGGTAGTACAAAATACACAAAATAAACTAAATTACATAATTTATTTTTAGATTAATAATAGGCTTATAATTATTTAAACAAAATATAACTTAAAAAAGAGAAATGTCTTCAGCATCACCTTGGAGTGCCGAAACGGGTTGCTCCATTTTGAATCTTGATCAGGCACTGAAAATATAAAAAAAACTTTTATATAAGCCTACCATTACATTACAAATATTTTTTGATAGGCCTACAAATTTGTTGGTATTTTGTATTGAAAACAAAAACAACCTTTTTAAAAGCTCAAAACAAAGAATAATGAATTTAACACTTTCGCTGATGCAAACATGTTAAACATGAAATTTGTATAAGTTTCTATGTTGAGAAAAAACCCCGATCGGGGTTGCAGCACCAGCGTGTTAAATGAGGTATTATACAGCAAATTTTATTTTTGATGTGATATTTTTTAGAATGACAAATATTATTTTACTTAAGGCTCAGGTCCACCCTAAGAAAAATCTGCATCGCCATATGAAAATACATGATTAATATCAGGAAAAGTAGTGTTGAATGTTGCAGAGGATTGCTGGTGCGGCTACAATAATAATGGCATCAACACACTCTAATTATAATAATTATAATGAAAAAAAAAAAAAACTAAAACTTTCTAAACTAAATCGTTGTAAATTGTTGGTTTTTCTAAACTAAATTGAAAAGTCAACGATTCTCTTGGCAATTTTTAGAATTTTAACTAGTTCCTACGGATAACGGGCTAGCACTGGTAAGTTATCGTATGTACTGCAGTGTGGCGTGCAGTGTATACGATTTGCTGTCAGCATGAAGCTTAGAATGCGAGCTTTATTTTGATGTTGGTTGATAGTAAATTTCCCCTAATATCCCGGCCGTCACGGGACTTCCCTTGGAATTTGTTTTGTCCCTCTTAGTCCCTCTAGTTGGTAACCCTGTTTGACCACTGCTAGTTGGATTGTGCTGTCACCTGTTGGCGTTTTTTAGAACTACGTCCAGTTGTGTTGTAACACAGTACAGCACCGTACAGTGTTTTTGTCATTCGTTAGCTGGGAATTCAAAATTTGACCGCACCTATCGGAGCAGTTGCCACGTCGGGGGAGCGCGCCCTCCGCAGCAATTTGCTTCAAATAACAAAATTAAATGAAATGAAAAATTCTTTATTTTAACAGGGAAAGTTAGGGCCACATGGCCCTTTCTTACACTTAACTTGCATACAAATGGAGATGGATATATTTACAGCATAATCAATAATAATAAAGCTTAAAACCACATTTTTAACAGAAAAAGTCAATAATTTTACTCATTCTGTCTAACACACACGGATCAGTGATCCCACCCACGACAACCCCCTATAACACACCGGCCAAGGACATCCGCTCAAAGTATGACTTTTTCAGTGCCGCCACAAAAAGGCAATCTAGGGGGTGGCAATATAGGGATATGATGGAACTGGGCAAGTCATTCCACAGATGGCAAGCAGTGATAACAAAAGCCCTATAAGAGACTGTGGTCCTATGTTGAGGCATCCGCAATTAGGTCAAAGCAGAATAAGGGCTTCTTAAACTAAACAAATTTAAAGAGAGACACAAATTTGAAGTCATTTTCAAAATATTTTTGATAACTAGTTTTTAAGATTGAAAAAGTCAATGACAGAATTTTGATTGTTCTCTGATCAATATTTCAATATTCGTGACTCAAGGTGGTAAGGTGTTATATGCCCTTCGCTTCTCAAATCATAAACATTGAGACATTGCATTTTACTTATTCTCCATGAGAATAACATGGGGGCTGAGTACGCAGGTTTGCTGCTACAGGAAAAATCCTTAAAAATTGATTTTTTTTATACAGATAACAATAGACCACAACCAGATGAAGCTGTAAACCAAGTTTCGATAGTATACGTTCATAAATAAGCGAGATATAAATTTTGTCTTATTCTCCATAAGTACAACATTGGACAACGTACTGTGTTTAGCACTTTCAATATCTCTGTAACCAACTGACATAGAGAAATTATCAAAACATAAAATTGTGTTTTTAAAATCTGAATTCAATGGTGAAAACTAAAATTTTATTTCAATAAATATTACATGTAAAAACTTCAAAAAAAAATTTTGGGGTACAAAACCCCCCCCCCCCCAAAAGTACCACTTCGGATGTTCGGATGGGGCGATCTGTCTGGTTTTCGAACTTACAGAGATAAATGCAGCTTTACACGTTTTTACCAAATTTCATCAAAATCGGACCTTTTTTACGACAATTATCGCACCCACAGACATATATATATTCGGGTGCTCAGTTGAATTTTTATTTTCTAATATATATATATATATATATATATATATATATATATATATCATATACAGTTTCGAACGAATGGTGTTTTTGGGGTCTGGGGACCTCAAAATGAAAAGTTATCATGGTCCCGGGCCTAGGTCTTACCATGCCGGCTACGCTAATAGCTTCTTCCCTATAGGGGAAATTCGCTAAAATGGCAAGTGTAGAACCAACTGAGCTTCCTATTAAATATGAGTTTTTTAGCCTCTGTGAAGAGTTATTTAGCAAACCCTTACAACGTGCCGTGCAGGAAGAGTAATTGGAGTTACGCAGGCAGTTTGACTTCAAGGCATCTTTTACGCATGAGTTCATCCTATTGTAATATGTAGTTCGAGAGAAGATATACAACTCATACCTGTGACAGCATTGTGGGCATTGCAGTGTTTAAGATGCTGACTTTGAGTAGTTTGCCGCTATGTAGTGATACAGAACTACCAAGAGAAACAGAGAGACTCCCAGGATGTTTGCGAAGACAGAGAGCTGGATATCAGTTATCATTCTGAAACAAGCAGATAATTAGAACAAAAATGTATTTAAAACTTATAGCTTTTAGACAAATTCTGTAGATGAAGGAATGTAGAAAATGTCTTGATCCACAACCATCTATTATTACACTCTGAGCAGTGACATTTGGACTTATAACTTAAGGAATTTGACTTTGAACTTGTAAGTGACCCGAGGTATAACAAAAGCATTTAGCTGTCCAAATTTATTGTTTGAGCTGTTTATGGAAGAAAACAGTGAAACATGAAAATTGGTGAGCATAAGTAGACAAATAGTTTTAAGCATGAGCCTCTTTAGAATGGGCTGTGTTCGATCAAGATAATCAGTGTCACTTTTGTAATTGGGATAAGAAGACTTGATAAACATAAAGTTCATTTCATCTATTTGGTTATACCAACATAAATTGTTTCCATTCAATTACCAAACTAGTTTCATTCCTATATTCCATGCACTGTCAATAAATAATCCATAGGCCAAGGCGTTCATTGGGGTGTAACTTACACATTTCATATCTGACAGCGTTTTGATGATCTTACAAAATATATCATATTGGTGCCTCTATACCCAAGGCTAAGTTTAGCTCTTTGAGTGCCAGGCTGGTGAATATAGTTATTGTATTTGTGTTGTTAAATTTATTAATCCTATACTCTAGTATGAGTATGGTTTTCTTGCTTGCTTGCGACACGGATCTCAAAAACGGCTCCAACGATTTCCTTCAAATGTTCGAAATAACTAATTTCTGGGATAAAAATAAGTTCTAGACAGGCCTCATCCCTAGGAAAAATCAAATAATGTAAAAAAACTAAAATGAAAAGTTAAAAAAATTAAAATTGGGCTTATGGAGTTTCAAATCAAAACAAAAGAATTGAAACAGCTGTTCATAATCAACCAGGGAATTGTCAAAGTAATACTCATGTTCTTTAAATGATTATTAACATGTGGTTTCCTGAGAGCAGAGATTAAAAGATTTGAGTTAAGATTACATATATAGAGTAGTAAAATAAATCAAAGGGACATTGAGCTATAAATAACAACTGGAGGACCTTAAAAATGTAGAAAAGAGGCAAATGAGTTATACAAATCTGATTATCAGTAGAGGGGGGAGTGGTGAAATATTACTCCAAGTCATCTAAACAAACTGACTGGCCTTCCCCCGAGCAAAGATTGGCCCCCCAGGTACTTAATTTAATTAATAAACACTTGAAAGTTGTAAAAAATGTATAACATTTTAATTATTCTCTAGAGGCTAAGAATAACATGGGAGCTGAGTATACAGGTTTGCCACAACAGGGAACACAAAATATGGGTTTTTATTCAAATATGAATACAATTCAACTACAGTAAGTAGCATCAAAGTAGTCCGATGGAAGTTAATACATTGTTGCCAAATTGCTCTGGTCTAATAAAACATATAGTAAAGTATATCTGTCATCTGTCTTGAAATCCATTCCTATTGTACACAACATAAAACAAAACAAGCAGACTGAATCACTGTTTGTGAAATTCGTATGGCAACAGTGTTGGATGAGAGGGGGTGAGAGGGAATTATATGGGCAATTAACCATCGGACCATTTTCATGCGGTCTACTCTAGGTGAAGCCACATACCAAGTTTTATCAATATACATCAATATACATAAATAAGCGACATGTGCCATTTTAATGATTCTCCGTAAGAATAACATGGGAGTTGAGTACGCAGGTTTGCTGTAACAAGGAACATAAAAAATGAGGTTTTCATGCAAATCTTGTTATAACTTAAATACTGGAAGTCACATACCAAGATTTATTAATTTGTGATCATAATTAAGGGAGACATAATATTTTATTTATCCTCCATAAGAATAACATGGGGGCTGAGTACCGTAACACAGTTTTTGCTGCTACAGGAACTATCGGTAAACATGTTTGCTTGTGCAAATAACAATAGAACACAACCAGATGAAGCCATATTCCAAGTTTGGTCATTATACGTTCATAAATAAGCGGGATATAAAATTATTTTTATTCTCCATAAGAATAACATTGGGCAGCTTAACTTAGCCTACTGTGTTAGGCACTTTCAATATCTCAGTAACCAATTGATGTAGAGCCATGATCAAAACACCAAATTGTGTGTCTTTTTAAGCTGAATCCAATGAATAAAACTAAAATTTGACTTTTTTAAAGTTATATTTTATCAAACTATAAAAAACATAATTTAAGGTACAAACCCCCCCCCCCTGAAAATACCCCTTCCAATAAGTCTATCTGGTTATAAGTCTATAACTATCTGGTTTTTGAACTTAAAGTCATAAATGCTGCTCTACACGTTTGTACCAAATTTCGTCAAAATCGGACTATTTTTACGAGAGTTCGTACTCACGGACACACATATAATATGTAGTATATACAGTTTTGAACGAATGGCGTTTTTGGCATTCGGGGACCTCAAAACGAAAAATTATCATGGTCCTGGGCATAGGTCTTACCATGCCTACTATGGTAATAGCTTCTTCCCGATAGGGGAAATTTACTAAAAGGGCTAAGGTCACTATTAGCCATGGGCAACTAGTTGGCCGACTGCCGGTGGCGTAGCGGGGTTTTCAATCAAATAGGAGCCATTAGCCGTGAGCGATCAGCTGCGCAGATCAAAAAAGTTGTCCGAGCAGTTGCCGGGTGTGTCTGACCCCGGCAACTACGCAGGCACCCGTTTCAGTCTCCAGCCGTTGGGGGGCATTGCAGTAGCCTACAAGCCGTAGGCAACCCGTGATGCAACTCCTTGGCCAACTGACTGCGTGTGCATGCCATCACCTAACTGTCTATCCAAAAACAATCCCACTCAGTGTCATTTGTCATTCGGGTCAGAGGCAGGTGAAGAGCTGTCGTTACATTGTTTGCTACTGAAGTTGTTACTAGTGTTGATAATACAAAACTTTATGTTAATAAATATAAAACTAATATTAGCCTTTATAAGCAATTTTGAATAGGCCTATGTGACAATAAAATACCCCCGTTGCAGCAAACCTGCATACTCAACGAATTTCAAATGGTACTTCACTAAGTCATGAAGCCAACTCATCAAAGCTTATTCATAAAGAAGCGAGATATGACATTTTATTTATTCTCCATAAGAAAAACATCAGGACTGAGTATGCAGGGTAGCTGCATCAGGGACCACAAAGATCTGGTTTTTATACAAATACCAATGAATCACCACTAGATAAAGCAACATACCAAGTTTTACCAATTTATGTTCATATAAACAAGCACATGTTACTTCAGATATCACATGTTTCTTATTCTTCATAAGAATAACATTAAAGCTGCTGAGTACGCAGGTTTGCTGCCATGAAGACCACAAAAAATACCCCCGTCGCAGCAAACCTGCATACTCAGCAAATTTCCAATGGAGATATAATGTCTTAAAACTACATAAAGCAACTTACCAAGTTTCATAAAAATACATTCCCAAATAAGCGATATATGCAATTTTAATTATTCTCCATAAGAATAACATTGGGGCTGAGTACACAGGTTTGCTGAAAATAAACAGAATAAATGGGTTTTTACGCTAATTTCAATAGAACTTAACTAGGTGAAGTCGTATACCAGTTTTTATTCATTTATGTTCATAACGTTAAGTGAGACATTCAGTGATTATTCATATTTAAGTGAAACATAGAATTTAATTATTCTCTATAAGAAAACATGGGTGGTGAGTATGCAGGTTTGCTGCTACGGGATCCTTTAGCAAAAAATTGTTTTTTTGAGCAAATATCAACAGACCACAACCAGATGAAGTCGTATACCAAGTTTCGGCAGTATACGTTCATAAATAAGCGAGATATAAAATTTGTCTTTTCCCCCATAAGAATAATATTAGACAACGTACTGTGTTTAGCACTTTGAATGTCTCGGTAACCAATTGACGTAGAGGAATGATCAAAATACCAAATTGTTTGTTTTTTTAAGCTGGATCCAATGGTAACAACTAATATTTGACTATTTCAAAAATTATACAGTATATAAAAAATTCAAAAAACCAATTTTAGGGGTACAAAACCCCACCAAAATACCCCTTCGGACGGAGCGATCTGGCTGGTTTTCAAACTTAGTCATAAATGTTGCTTCTTCCCTATAGGGGAAATTCGCTAATAGGTTTTGTATGCAAATATCAGTAAACCCCCAACCATACCAAGTTTTTTATTAATATATGTTCATTAGTAAGCAAGATATAAAATTTTACTTATTCTTCATAAGATTAACATTTGACAACGTACTGTGTTTAGTACTTTAAATAACTCGGTGTAACCAATTGATGTAGAGCGATGATCAAAATACCAAATTGTTTGTTTTTTTAAGCTGAATCCAATAGTGTAAACTCAAGTTTGGCTTTAACTATTTTTACGAAAGTTATCATGCCTACCGACACACACACACACACACACACACACACACACACACACACACACACACACACACACACACACACACACACACACACACATATATATATATGAATTTGAACTAATGGTGTTTTTGGCATCTGGGGGCCTCAAAACGAAAAGTTATCATGGTCCCGGGCCTATGTCGTACCATGCCACCAACGGTAATAGCTTCTTCCCTATAGGGGAAATTCGGTAAAACCACGCCTATTTACTTTTTTACAAATGGTTATTTTTTCTTGATATTTTTCCACTTCGTAATGGTAGAGTTATAATCTACCAATATCGGTAGAATTATTTTCAACTTATATTCTGAATAAATCTAACTTGAAAAATATTGATTTTATTTTTCATAACAAAGAAAGCAATACTGTTAATTACCGGGAGTAGCTAAACAATTTTCTTTTATCGGCACGAAGATCGTCAAATAGTGGGTAGGCCTTAATACAATCCTTTACCTAGCCTAGGCACTTACAAGGGTATTGTCAACATTTTCTGACTCTTTGCCTTCTCTTTTTCAAGAGAAGGTAAAGAAGAAGAAGCACCGCATTGGTCAACACCATCTTTGACACTGACAAACAAATCGTGCAAATGAATCTACCATAGGTTTTCAGCAGTTGCGCAACTAAGTTGTACAGCTTCAGATGCACTGGGAGACTGGGCCGAACAACCGGTTGCCCGTGAAGTTGGCCAACTAGTTGCCCACGGCTAACAGCGGCCTAAGACCTACTTACAGTACAACAGTACAATAAGCATCAACCATCAGATTTTCTGCCTGTGATTTTCATATCGGATTACACTTTCAAATATTCCTACTTACTAGTTTGCAGAAAATAAATTTTAGAGTTGCATTGCCCAAAGAAGTTAATTGTTTTTGCTAGTCCTTATCTTAAGTTGTGCACCTAGACAGAAGTGAAACTGGAGTTAAAAAATTGTGGAGTAGGCAACAAGAAATAAAAGGTCAATCCCACACAACCAGTGACACTATAATAAAAAAGCAAAAACTTAATTGGGCCAATATGAACGAAAGACGGATTAATAAGCGTTACCTGCACACATTTACATTCAAACGTATTAATAGATAGATCATGTTAAAACTTAATGTTCCTAACACATTTTCCGTGACACTTAATTTATCACTTAAGGTTATTAGCAGGAGCTGAACAGTCAAAACCAATTGCAGTTTTGACTAATTTCTCGTAGTTTTAAAATCCAACAACTGGGGCAGAACTAGCTGGGATAGGGTTTGAGCTCTATGGAAACTGTGCTCTCAAAATTATAAACACTTAACACATTGCGTGCAGCCGGATCAACATAGACCACACTGGCAGGAAACACACAGTGGCGGCCAGGTCAAAGTAGACCTGTGGAGCCCTCTACTATTGCCTGTATTATTGTGAGCCAGCCACTGGATGTTTTCCTTCCAAAGCTTGTAGCCATGCGCGATGATAATGTTGACTTCCCGGTGACCTTGGTTTCTATTTTTGAATGGTTAGGGGCAGAACACGGATGTTGGAAGGCGGGTGGAGTCGGGCCTGCTGTTACACTTTGACAAACACCCCCTGAATTATAACCATGAGATGTCTCATTGCGTAATTGGCACGTTTGAGTATCGGGAGCACTATTTAGCGTGATTTTACTAATTTCTCATTTGTGCGGGCGTCTTTTTTGAAAACCAACCGATAAGAGATGGGATAAGTCAATGCGACATTCATTGATAGGAGTACAAATAAGTTTTTAGTCGACAGACAGTTTGCAAAACCAGCCAGTCTTCCCAGTTCGGTACGACGACTCGACCGACAAGGTGCAACAGCACGACGCCCAGCACCCGTCACTGCAAGTCACCATGGAGGGAAATAACTGGTGGCACCCGGGTCACTATTGACCCATGGATTTCAGACTGCCACTTCCTTGGAAAACAACTGGGAATTCATTTATCTTCTCTAATCTCAAATTTTAGAACCAAAATTTAAGTTTTTAAGCATTATATTTATTCAGGTTTAGTTTATTAATTTTTTCCTTAGCACCGAATGTGTTAATAAACAAAGTGGCTTGACTTGGCGAAAGTACAGTTTTGACGTAAGCAGCAAATGAGTTAAAAAAACTTTTACACTAGGGATGAAAATGAATGTCGTCATAGTATTTGTATTCATAATAAAACATAATCATAACGCTTAAAACTGAACATCAGAGATGACCTATGTCCCAAAAAAAGGGCGGGGGGGGGGGAATTAGAAAATACAAGGTATAGAGCCCAATGATCTTTATGGCTGTTAATCTGTCTATGCATGGAGCTTGGACGTTTAACTTAACGTTAGTAACAGTACCCTGGTTGTATTTTAAGTTTTGAAATGAAACTTAATTTTTGCTTCTCTGAATTAACCGGTTAAGGTTAAGACACTTGAGGGTCCCAAGTAAAACTAAATTGTCGAGGAAGCGAACAAAATCGATCACTATTTTTTAAACCAACTTACCTTTCTCGATAAAATCTGAGTGGTAGGATGTAAAAAATGAAATCTGGCTTTTGAATGAATATATGTTCTTGATTATTTATTTAGAATAAATTAAAGGAATATATGCCTCACTCCTTGTTTACGTGTTTGTTTTTGATTGACGTATTGTCGTTGTGCCGGTGACGTTGACGTTTTCGTTTTAGTGGATATTTTACCAACATGACAAAATTAAAACTCATAAACTGTTAGAGTATGCTGAAAAAGCCCATGATAACCACACCATTTGATTTGTTCAGAAACATTGAGTGTTATAAGCCCATTATGTCTTATGTCTTAATGTAATTAATTTCGAAGTAGAATACTGAGCACATAAGTTAACTTACTGAAAGTAGTTATTGGTCTGTTGTAGTCCCTATTCATGTAGTCAAATTTATTATTGTATCAAACACAAATGCTGTATTTGTGTTAGTTGGCGTTTGCCACGAATAAAATAAATTTAAAAATATTGATGTAGTAGAACGAGAACCAAAATGTTGCATTACGTTTTCACAAATGCTTAATATTCAGTCCTGATAAGTATTAACATAGACTAACTACTGTAGTTAGTCTATGGTATTAATATTAAGGAATGTCTAAAAAAGTTGAAATTGCCCGATACAGGATTTAATAAAAACATACAAGATCAAAAGCTATAAGATAAAAACTTAAAGACATTGAATTTGACCAATGGTGTCAGTTCCAGCAAAAAGGCAGATGAGGTATATGTCTTTTCAGTGAATATCCAAGAATAAATATAAAGAATTTCATAGACTACAAGTATTAACATCGGCTGAGTACTCAGATATTATTAGGATGATTAGTGACGTAAGAGGAAAATAAAAGGCAGGTCCAAGGATGGCTACAAATGTATACATTGTTCTACAACTGACCATTATACAGTTGAAACTTTGCCACACGTCTTTGAACTTTGTCCTCATATGGCAGAGTATATTAAGAATTGCCCGCCATAACCGCCTCAGAACTCTGATAGCTGACGAATTTCGAGTCAAATCTTACGAATGCTATGAAGAAGTTGATCACTGCCCTCACAAATAGTGAGACTACAAGAAGGCGAAGAAGGTGCGGCATTATTGCAATATATTAAAAGTATGCAAAATTGATCCAATGGTAAGGTTTGAGTTAAATAATAACCATCCAAAAAAAGTAAACCAAGAAAAGATTGATATATACTCACCTACCGCTCAGTACTACAAAGAAAAATACAACCTAAAGGAAATATAAATTATTGGATTATTAATTGATCCAAGAGGGACAATAACAAAACTTTTCGAAGATTTTCGGAACCCATTTAATTTTGATAAGAAAGAATTATATCTAATTTCACTTAAAATGAAAAGTTCTGTTAAAAAAAAAAATTTAAGTTTATATAAGTTAAAATTGTATAGTATTCTTTGTATTAGCAACTTGCAATGAGCAAAAAGATATAATTTATTTATATATTATGTTATAATTAAATGTTCTCTATACTCTATACTCCACAATATTTTAACATTAACGGAAACCGCACACTGGCCCACTAGTAAACAGATGAGCCATAAGCTCGGTCCATCTTTTCTATATACTGTATCATAGACTAACTAAAATGTTATCATTATATTATACAGCCTTTTATAATATTACTCATGAGAATGCCATGAAGTATCGTCTGCTTGACACGTTTGGTTACTCCATGGTCTGTTTATTCTTTAACGTCCAAAGCCTGCTTTGTTGCTTTGTTTCCTGAAATAAATAATTACAGTAACAGTAACGGCAACGCTTTTGTGAGCAAACTTGTATCTTGTTTTCAATAAATAAAGCATAAGATTAAGATGTTATTGCTATTGAGCTTATCTCATTCTTGCCATTAGTGATTTCAAATCGCAATTAGTAGATGGCACTTTTGCATCTACTGTCAAGTGTGAGGATTAGTCAATTCTATTTATAAAAGTTACACTCTCATGATGTTAGGGTTATAAACATTAGGTTATTTACTTTGACTAAGTAATGTTAAGTTAAACCTCAGTTCTCAGTTATGGCTGTAAGTTATCTACAGAAACAGCTATCCCAAGGTCCACCTGGTGGGCTACCAAATAAGGAAGATTGTATTTATACAGCACATTACTGTGAGGAGAATATATGGATGTTAGCAAAGAAGATTCAAGAGACATCTCCAGACAGTTTACCCTACTGCTTTGTTGTTTTTATTTCAAATGAAAATACATACATACCATTATGGAGACAATCCTCAAGTAAACAAGAAAATGGACTAGTTGTGTGGGATTATCATGTGATAATGGTGTTTAACAACGGTATAAAGTCGTGGGTGTACGACTTTGACACACAACTGACTTTTCCATCACCGTTTAGTGAGTACAGCAAAGAGACTTTCAAATCAGATGACTTTCTCAATCCCCTTTGCCATAGATTCTTCCGAGTTATTCCAGCTGATAGCTACTTGAAGCACTTTTGTTCTGATCGAAGACATATGAAGAATGAAGATTCTTCATGGAAAATGCCACCCCCATCTTACCCTCCAATAAGAAGTTGTGAAGACGTTCATAATCTCTCTCACTTTATATCTATGAAAACTACCAAAGACACCGGCCTAATCGGTAAGTTTGGTAATGTTTTCAATTTGGAGAATTTTTTAGACAAATTTTCTTGTCTGAAAAGCCCTGATGTTGACTACATGTACCCACCAGATCCTTTGCAACCAAGCTGGATGGCTTAGGAAGTGTTGTTACCTCCCTAATCTTAAAGCTGCAATCACAAGTGAAATAAAAGTTGTTAAGAGCCGTACACAAGAAATTAAGTGCTAGGCCTACTTAACATCTCATCTATAGAATTTCTCGAAATACATAAGCTAGATCATGGTGAACCCAAAGTTGCAGAGTTAAACTGCCCATGTTATCTAGCAGCACAAGGTTTAGGAGTCATATAAATTCTTTAAGCCTACGGTACTTGACCTGAGATCTAAGTTAAATCAAAGTCGCTGGAAATTGCTGATCTTTTCTTATTGCCCTCTTCTAAATTCTTTTCCTTACCAAGTTGCTAAACGAACTGTAGCAAGTTTATTTCAAGTGTGAACACAGCTTTACTCTTGACAAAAAGGATTTACAGAAGGTCAGAGTTGTTTCAGTTCTGCCCTAGAAACAACATCGAAACAAGT
Organism: Allygus modestus; assembly: GCA_963675035.1. Taxonomy (NCBI): domain Eukaryota; kingdom Metazoa; phylum Arthropoda; class Insecta; order Hemiptera; family Cicadellidae; genus Allygus; species Allygus modestus. The sequence continues at coordinate 408,049,252 of OY776112.1, forward strand.
ACTTATAGTGGACCTTTGCTTCTAGTTGTCAAACGAGGCAACTCAATCATTGTAATGATGAAACTTTGATGATTGATGTATTCAGTGTTTGTCAAACATGGCTGTGTTAAAGAGTGTTATAGAAAATGTATAACTGATATGTGCATTGATTCATTGCTGTAAAAATTGAATGATCACATATCTTTCTTCAAGATAAATCTCTAATCTAGGCTAGAGTACCGGTAACATTAAATTAGCTAGATTGTTGTTAGGACTAAGTTAGTCGGGTGTTATAATGCAACTGAGCAAGTTACAGGTCGTTCGCATTTATAGATGTTTGAGAATTAGTTTACATTTTTATGCCTAAAACACCATAGTTCCACAGTTTTATTTTTACTGTCACAGGCTTTAGACCTTATTGGTGTTAAGATTACCTACAGTTAAATACCGGTAATTGGAACTCCATTTATATTTTACTAAATGCCCCAAAGAATTTCAGATCCTTTTATGTACCGTACCGTACCTACCCTAATATAGTATAAAATAAGAATTAAGTTGAATCAGTTTCTCAACATACATCCAGCTATTCAAAATAATTGGTGTCTTAAGATACATATTTATTATATATACTATGTATACTATATACATCTTTGTGTTGTTAGGCTTAAATGTGATAGTTATCTATTTATTTCAGAACTTTTTTATTAGCATATTACGTGTTGTTATTACTTACGGGATGTAATAAAAGACGTCTTACAACACTTAACCCTTTGAGTGCCACGCAACGATATATCGTTGTACACGGAACATCCGAAAAATACTTCACAACGATATATCGTCATCGGTGGTCTTACCGAAAAATACATTGCAACGATATAGGGCCATTCCATGCCAAATCATCCAGGGGCTGACACCCATGGTGTCAGATTTTAATAAAAATTTGTATATATTAAGTGTGTACAAAAATAAGAAAAAATGCAAAGTTTCACCAAATTCCATTAAGTAGTTTCAGAATTATAGTCGTTTAAAGTTTTAGAAAAATGTAATTTCCAATGGCAGTATGAGCGGGAAATCAGCTTGTATGTTTCCACGTTTTTCTAAATAAAATTTATATTTATGTAGCTAGAGGCTTCAAACTTTATGAATTTGTCATAAATTTAATGGAGAATCAGATTATACTATAAGTGTTGGCATTATAACTTTTCGTCATTGTTTAAAAAATCGTATAACACAAAAATTATAGTTTTTTTCAAATTGTGACGTTTATGTAAAAAACAATCTTTGGCTAAAATCTCTCTCCAGATACCCTAATACAACCATATATCACTGAAAAGACCATAACATTTCTTTTTAAATGGTGAAATAATATTTGTGGGTTTACGTGTTCTAAAAGTTTTATTACAATGTAAAGTTAATAAATAAATTTTTGAATAGCGGAAAAGGTATTTTCATTGACAAAGACAGAGTTTGTGGTAAGGATGTTAGAAAGTCAATAATATCTTATAAAATATAGGACTATGGGGCTAAAATCATATGTAATACAATTTGCATGGCATATTTTGTAATAACATAAGGCTTACTGTTGGATATAACACATTTACAACAAATAATTTTGTACAGTATGATGTAATTTTGAATTTAAATGTATACCCTTGTTAGCCTACGTATTACTGGAGAGCTGCATGTCAGTCTCAAAAGGTGAAATAATATTTGCAAGTTGTAGCATTACAAGAGTTTTAATACAATATAAAAATATGAAATGATTTGATGAAGTTTTGGTCTTAATGGATTTCGCTGAGAATTATAATTTTGTTCTTCAAAATTAAGTACAGTCATACCACTGGAGCCATTTAAGTTGTTCAGTTCAGTAATATATTCTAAAAATGGAGATGGTACCTTAAAACATCATTGTGGTACTAGAAACATCATAGTGTTTCATTTCTGATGACCTAAGACACGATGTACCATTTGTCTTCTCTGTCCAAGAAAAAACGATTGATTTAATTAAGCTGACATTTCCATCAGTTGGCAGAGTGGAATACATTACTGATGGGTGCAGTGCACAGTATAAAAATTTCAATACCATGATGAATTTGTCATGAAAAAATGTTCAACTTAAAGGAAGTCATGGAAAATTTTCATGGAAGTTATGGAAGGTCTTTTCATGCAACAAGTCATGGAAAAACTGTATGTGACGGAATCGGGGGCAAGACAAAAGAACTAATACAGAGAAACCTCCAAAGTTCAAAAGCAAGTGAACGGATTGTAAATGCTTGGCAAATGTTCACACTTTGTCATAATCTGTTTTCAAAAATAAAATTTTTCTTTTTGAGTGAAGAAGATATTGAAAATATCAGAATAACCCAAAGTAGTCGTTTTGAATCTGGGCAAAGCATAACTGGAACAAGAAGTTTTAATTTTTTTCCAGCCTGCATCGTCAGAAGAAATCATAGCAAAAAGAGTGAGCTCAGGCTCTGTTATCTGTTTAACACTTTCGCTGCTGCAAACATGTTTAAACATGAAATTTGCATAAGTTTCTATGTTAAGAAAAAAAAACCGATCGGGGCCCACAGCAGCCAACGTGTTAAGAAAAAACATGTTTAACCCATCAGGACCAATGATTGAACCTAACCTCCGTTCCTTTGTTGCCTGGGTTTATGAAAGCAACTGGTGGATTGGAATGGTTCAGCAAATTAATGAGGAAGAAGGGGATTATAATATCCTCTTTATGCAATCCTCATGGTACAGCTGAAAACTTTTATTGGCCTCAAAAAGAAGAAAACTGTCCCGTACCACCACCTCATCTCCTTTGTAAAGTAAAACCTCCAGTGGTAACGTCACAATGGGATTGAACTTGTAAGATTGATTCTGACTCTCAAAAATAAATTAACACAGCCTGGGACAACTTTAAAATATCACTATAGACGGTCATCAGTTTTAAGTTTCAGTGATTGTGTTTACTTACATTTCAAGTTACTTTCGAACCAAGCCAAGACCTTTAAAAACTATTTAACAATTTTTAACTTTTAACACAATTTGAAGATATACTATCATTTTGTACAACAGAAGAATTTTCCCACGAAAATCTGGATAAGAAGTAAGTAAACCAGTGCGGTAACTAAATGAAATGTAAATATTGTATATTTTGTGTAGGTATCATAAATTCACGAGGTTGTTTAATGTAAGCTAAATCAGTACACCCTCAGTATTGAGGTAAAAAAGGAGCACTTAAGCCATGTCATTTCATATTTTTATATTGTATTAAAACTCTTGTAATGCTACAACTTGCAAATATTATTTCACCTTTTGAGACTGACATGCAGCTCTCCAGTAATACGTAGGCTAACAAAGGTATACATTTAAATTCAAAATTACATCATACTGTACAAAATTATTTGTTGTAAATGTGTTATATCCAACAGTAAGCCTTATGTTATTACAAAATATGCCATGCAAATTGTATTACATATGATTTTAGCTCCATAGTCCTATATTTTATAAGATATTATTGACTTTCTAACATCCTTACCACAAACTCTGTCTTTGTCAATGAAAATACCTTTTCCGCTATTCAAAAATTTATTTATTAACTTTACATTGTAATAAAACTTTTAGAACACGTAAACCCACAAATATTATTTCACCATTTAAAAGGAAATGTTATGCTCTTTTCAGTGATATATGGTTGTATTAGGGTATCTGGAGAGAGATTTTAGCCAAAGATTGTTTTTTACATAAACGTCACAATTTGAAAAAAACTATAATTTTTGTGTTATACGATTTTTTAAACAATGATGAAAAGTTATAATGCCAACACTTATAGTATAATCTGATTCTCCATTAAATTTATGACAAATTCATAAAGTTTGAAGCCTCTAGCTACATAAATATAAATTTTATTTAGAAAAACGTGGAAACATACAAGCTGATTTCCCGCTCATACTGCCATTGGAAATTACATTTTTCTAAAACTTTAAACGACTATAATTCTGAAACTACTTAATGGAATTTGGTGAAACTTTGCATTTTTTCTTATTTTTGTACACACTTAATGTATACAAAATTTCATAAAAATCTGAGAACTTGGGTGTCAAATTGTAATTTGGCTGGATGATTTGACATGGAATGGCCCTATATCGTTGTTATAGACAATTTTTCTTACGTCATTACTTTTTATTATTCCTTTCAGGTGATTTCCAGGATATTTTCTAGCTCTATAAATCTAGTAGTTATTTGGTGAAAATCTTATATTTGAACAATGTTTATTTATCTGACAAAAATATAACAAATTTCCCGCATGTATAATATGTACCTATTCAAATTTTTAATTTTTAGATATTATATATGTGCATAATATTATAGCTAAACTTTAAACTTAGAAAACAAAAAAAGTTTCATAATAATATCTTACCAAATAAAAAGGTTATTGATTTTATATACAAAATCCTTGCAAAATGTTGATTTTGTGTATCGTTATAGACAATTTTTCTTACGTCATTACTTTTTATTATTTCTTCCAGGACATTTTCAGGATATGTTCAGGTAAACATATACTCCATAAATATACGAGGCCTAGTTAGTTTGCTTTATGAAATAATATTGTAATAAAACTTAAACCCTTGAATAAAGTTAGGCTACTGTCTTGTGTACTAATTTACCGTTCTCATATTTTTTTACATTTATGGAAATAACTCGTCCGCCTACAGCCCAAATTTGATGAAACTTTCAGGAAATATTTTGGGAAACATGTCCTCTATAAATCTAGTAGTTATTTGGTGAAAATCGTATATTTGAACAATGTTTATTTACCTGAAACAAATAAAAAAAAATTAAAAGAAATTTCCCACATGCATATATATATGTATTCAAATTTTTTATTTTTTAAATATTATATATGTGCATAATATTATAGCTAAACTTTAAACTTACAAAACAAAAAAAGTTTCATAATAATATCTTACCAAATAAAAAAGTTATTTTTTTTGAAAACCCTTGCAAAATGTTGATTTTGTGCCTGGCACTTTTTGGATATACTCTGTTAAAAACTCTGGCACTCTAGGGATATGACGACCGAAAAACTCTGGCACTCAAAGGGTTAAGATATATTTACACTTATACTGATTCACATACAGACGGGAAACATATATAAAAGATGGTACTAGGCTATCGATTTCGACCAGTCACACCAGTCATCATCAGGCCAATGAGAGAGTTCTCTCATTGGCCTGATGATGACTGGTGTGACTGGTCGAAATCGATAGCCTAGTACCATCTTTTATATATGTTTACCATCTGTATATGAATCAGTATAAGTGTAAATATATCTTAAGTGTTGTAAGACGTCTTTTATTACATTCCCTATTTATTTCAGCATGAAAAAGAAATAGAAGAATATCTCTTATCATTCATTTTTGTCACAGACCTCGTCTACTATGGGAGGCTCATATTAGGCCTAATAGTTGTACCAGCCTCAGTCTTTTCTAATTGTAATCCTGAATCATTAAATATTAACACTTTACCATACTCAGTCAATATTTACTATGTAGTACCTCTAGCTTTTAAAAATCATAATTTAAAGATTTTATTTCAAACTGTATTCAACTTTGAAAGTTATAACCTTTCTCTTATAATTGTCGATTTCTGATTTTTGCCCATATTTTGTTGGAATAATCTAGGCCTACATGTAACCCAGATTGTTTAAGGTTTATTCAGAAGTCATTTACCACTGAAATATTTCAGTAACTAATGTTCTAGGTATGTGAATTAAATATTAGAGGAATACTTGATGTAACTCCCTTCAGCTCTCTTTTATTATCGGGAGGTATACTTACTGGGTTCTTTTAAACCTAGATATAATGATCCTAGGAAAGGTGGGAACATCAGATTGGGTATAAGGTCAGCAATGATTCAGCTTAAAATCAAATTCTGGGAAGAGCAAATTTTTATTTTTTTATTCAAATAATGTACCATGTAACTGAATTATGTTAACTGGGCTTACATTTTACTTTTTCGATTACAGGAACATAACTATTTACTGCAGTTTAGCTGATTGCATCTCCCTTGTTCGAATTTTCTTTTGAATGGTTGAAATGTTTCAAATGAATTTTCAAAAGTAACAGAAATGGAAACAACACTCCTAGGAAATTATCAAAAGAATCATAATCCTTTATACAGGAGAAATCATAGTTAAATGGTCAGTCTCGCTAAAATAATCCCCCCTCCAATCCTAATCCTCTGTATACAAAACAACTCATTTGTAGCGCGCCAACCGGTTAGGCGATGGAAGACACCCTCACTGCTCGGCGATTCTTAGAATTTCGCCCTCCGCATAACAAAGCTAATATTGTAACCATTGCACTCTCATTAACAAACGGCTCTCATTTGTTTCTTCATGATTAGACGAACACCACAAAACTTGAATCATAACTCTAGGATGTTCTGTACATTATGATAAATACATTATTTTGTAAACAAGATTAGGAGGGATAGAGCTACCTGCGAGACTGTCCATTTAACTATGATTTCTAGTGTAATTATCATGATAAAACAGTGGTACTAAGACACTAAGACAAAATGTTAAATAAAAACAAATTTCTATAGCGAATGGCTAACGTTTTTTTAGACAACAGGGTTGCCCGGGCCCTAGGCAATTACCCCCCCCCCCCCTAGGCGGGCCTGACGACCTTACTAGTTCAGGACAGTTATGCAAAAAAATGCCCTAACCTGGAACAAATTAGTATCAAACCTCCTGGGATGTGTTCCTGACATTCCCTCATCGTTTCCTGAAAGTTCCCAAAAATTCCCACCTTGGAAAAATCCGCCATCTTGGAAAATGGCGGGAAAAGTATATAATTATGTAATCTTTTACTTAAAACGGAATTATTTAATAACTATACCATTTGATAAAACCATGTACATTTCAAAATATTCACTATGAAAATATATACACAAAAATATTATATTAAGTAGTGATATTTTGTATTTAACGGTAGTAATTACAATTAAAAGTTGATTTTTCAGTTTTAAAATATGATATTTTTCTGTTCTTTTGGATTTTCCGCGGTCATTAGTCAAAATAGACAAATTTTACTCATTAACAAAGTTGAAGAAAGTTACATTTCACACAATATTCATATATAATGCATGATATTTGGCCAAAAGTAACTTCAACACCAAGCGCTAGAGTCTACTAATGTACTCAGCGAAAACAACAACTCAGGGTGGAAGAACAAACACCTACCATTCCACCATAGGTTTTACTATGATTTTGTGCTTAAGAATATCCACAACCCACTGAAATTGTTGAAGTAATAGAGGAAATATGTCCTTAAAATATTAAAAATATCAAAACTCAGTTAAAAACCGCCATATTGGAAAATGACAGACGCAGAAATCGAATAATGCATGTATTTTCACTAAACCTTTTTCAATAGCTACACCATTTAGAAATCGGAAAAATAGTATAATTAACTCTTCTCTAAAAAAACATATTTGTGTTGATATTTCGTTAATTTAGTTTAACGACAAATAATAATGATAATTAACTTAATTATTTTATCAACTCGAAAGTTAGTTTTTTTGGAAGAGCCTTAACAAAAGCAAATGTTGCTGTTGTGTATTTTATCAAAGTAAAACTTAAACTCTAAAATAAATACACACACATTTTATTATAACTTGCTGCTTACAACTTAAGTGTCATAAAGTTGTTAATAATTTGTAGACAAATTTTTGGACTTGTTTACATTTTCATTAATATTTAATTTCTTATTTGGCATTTCATCTTTTCACATTGACGTTTATTTCGTTGAAGATGCCACTGGGAAATCAGCATTTTGTAACAGTAACTATATTTAATCAAAGATAATTATTTAACCAAAAAAATAAAGTGAAATACTTAACGAGTTTGCATGCAGCACGCTGATGTGAGGGAAGTGAATTTCCACATAAAAAACTTGTAAAACTCAAAATCAGTGTAAAACATACATTTATTCCAATTTTTATTGAAATCTGAAAACATTGATTTTTTGGCTTTTCTGATGCTCCTGGTTGCATTTACCTGCAATGCTGGGAATACAATTTTGTGCCTTATAAGGTTAGGAGAAGGTCCAGTCAGGCTTTAATGTTTGTGGTTTGCGGTGTACTGATCATAGTACTTAATATGCTATATTATGTGCTATTGTTTTGATGGACACTTATCGTACTGTACTCATTACTAACATGAGACATCCTTATTAATAATTAATTATGAATACATTGGTCAGGTATGATTTGAGAAAATTTACCTCTTGCTATAATGTTGGGGTTATGTTTAGACATGAGTCTGACAAATATAGATTTAGATAATATACACTCTGTATACTTACGTTATTTATTACCAATCTTCACTCAACGTTTTAAATAGGAACTACAACATCTTTTATAGAACCTCAAATTCGGTTCTTTTGAGTCATGTGGCCTCTAATTTCATATTTGCTTAATTATTTCCAAAGGGTTGGTTTATTTCTTTTACACTAAAGTAAATTCTTTGAAAACTTATTACAAAATCAAAATAGACAAGACATACTAGCAAGCCTTCACTCTACGTTCAGTACTTTCACTGGACCTCCCCCTACCAGTGTTGCCACCAGGTAGATGAAATTTTACCCTAAACGTATGGTGAAATTACCCTAAACTTGTTGTAAATTACCCTAAGAGTTGATTTTCTTCTATAAAAGCTCAAAATACGCTCGAGATTGGTTTTAAAATATGATCAAGGCATACAAAGTAAGGTAACATAGCATTTATTACTCGTCTTTTGTACTATATCACACTTAAAACGAAATATGTATTAAAAAATTCAAATAAATAACTTAATCTGTTGTAATATTTTTATTCAGCGCTATACTTAATATGCTGGTATCGCTGATAATGAAACTTGCTGATAAATGTTACTAAACAATTGTTGGGACTGGGTGTACTTAGTACTTTATTTTTTTATAAACTTATTTCAGTTGTACAAATTTGTTAATGTTATTTTTTCTAAATAATGCTTGTCATCTTATTACTATTTGATTAAATCAATAGGTTTAATTGCAATACAACACCACATCACTCAAATTTACACATGTTATTCCTTGTAATGTTTCTATGTGCGCTCACCTGGCTCACCCATGGGCTCACCATGGGGATTTCACAGGCATAAAATACAATTTAGCTTCTTCATATAAATATGTGTCATATTAGAGACAATCTTCAGTAAACATATTTTCTACAAAAGCGCTGTAAATCTAACAACATTTATTTAACCAAATTAACCCGACAAATTTTTACTGTTTAGGGTATTCTATATTATTACGTTGAGCCCAATTTTGGACACATAACACAATGTGCCTCAATTTTATCTGTTTGAAAATTAAACTTTGTGTCCTTTGTGATTACATGCATCTCTAGACTAATACTCAATAGGATATACGATGTACATGCTAGTTATATCTCTCTTATGGTACTTTTAATTTACCCAGCACTTAATGTAAATGTTTTAATTCCTGGAAAACCCATTTTACATTGCCAAAACATCTAAATTTAAATTATAAGGGGCTCTAGATTTTACCCTAAAATTACCCTAAGACCAGTAAAATGGGTAAAATGGGTACTAAAAAGGGTAATTACCCTAAAAGTGACAACACTGCCTCCTACAGTAAAGTAGAAGTAGGCCGTTCTCTGTATTTTAAAGGCGGCTGAGGCCATGGTCAAGGCCGTCAAGGACCAGGCCATGTTTTGAATAATTGAAAAATGAACGTGGTTTTCGTTTTGTTTGTAGGTCTAGGAGAGCTAACGGATCACGGTGCGTTTTTCCGTTTAGAAAAGTTTCTAAAATATAATTATTCCTCAAGGCGTTTTTCGTCGGTAGGTTATATCTCTTAATACTTCATCATTCTGAATATTACCTAACCAATAAACGAAAGTGAATGGACAATTCTAACACATAAAATTGATAATTTAACGGGTGGATTATTGGTCATTTTTATTTGTCATAGTACTAGTACTGGAGGGAGTGGTGGGGTGGGACAATTTCACAGCGCTAAGGTCAAAGTTCAACTTTATCTTAAATCAGGTGATTTGAGGTATCATGTGTTGTGTTCAATGTCCGTAGAGTGCAGTAGCATTGGCTAACCACATTTAATTAATATACTCCTTGGCAGTTGCATCATTGACTATGTATTCATAATCAATGGCTCCATACTTTTCTCTCAAGGTCTGCTCATTTTGTATCACTACATACCTTTTACGAACAATGATCTCTATGACTTTAGAATCACTACTTACGGTTTAAAAAGCGTGCTGTTGTTACAGCCAATCTTAGTCCGTTTTTTCGTTGGTTATGCTTGACTGGAGGAAGGTGCCGGATTTAGGAGCTATTGGCCCCTAGGCACAGCCGGTGGTGCGGGCCCTTACCACCAAGGTCAGCAAGCTGGTGACCTTTTTCTTTTTTGAGGCTTTTATAAGTGGGATTCCTGTGTGCGGACCCCCTTTGTGGTGCATGCCCCTATGTGCGCACCTATGTAGCCAATGCTTAAATTCAGCCCTGGTGGGGGATGTTATCACCCCCAAAACAACAAGAATTACATGAGTTACAAAAAAAGAGCTATGTTTGTCAGCTGGCAAACTCGGTGGATCCGGCGGTTGGAGACACCGGTGCTGCTGGTCAGGCATAAGTTGCGGTGAAACTCGGAACTAATCAGATCATATTATATTGCACCACCAAAGATGAAATGAAATGCGTTATTGTCCGTAACAAGCATACATGGTCATTGTCAAAACATAACTAAATACAAATAATATATTGTCAGCTGTTTTAACTTACCTAAATTCTAATAACAACGCAAATCAACCTAGTTTAGGGATAGACCTATACAGAAATACAAAATTGCAATTTTCTGAAGTAAAACCATAGATTAAGCATACTCTTTAGGAGTATGTTTAATTTTAGGTAAAACTAAAACCATGGCATTTGTTATTAAAACTGAGGTGTTATTTGATATCATTAAAATAATATAGAACAATTTCTATAAACAAATTCTTGAATCCATTTTTAAAACTATCAATTTCCTGTGAAAGATTTAATGTTTGGTGGTAGTAAATTAACAAAAAAAACTTGGTTACTCGTACATATGGACTATTTACAGTGAATTGTAATCGTCTTGAAAACATGCCGAAATCATTCTTATACCTTGTGTTATAACTATGGAAATCAGAATTTAAGCAAGTAAACTTTGAATAATATTTTACCATCATAAGAGTTAGGAATATGTATATTGCATACAATTTTATATTTTATATTTTTTTAACAAAGGTTTGCAGGTAGACTATAATATGTTACACCCCTCTTGGCACCGAATTGTTCATTTGATGTCAAATAAACAACACAAAACAAACTATGTAAAGTCGGCAATACTTTGAGACGGTTAATGAGATTATGCACCAGCTAAACAACCTCGGGCATCATCGCTTACGGAACCGAGCAGACCCTAGGAGCAATGCATGCCACTGCTCCTTATGAACCTTTGTTGCGCGTAGGAAATTATATTATATTAGGCTTTATTCATAAACGCTTCAAAACGAACTAATGCAGTTGAATACACGATTGTGATTCCTTCTATGCTAGAGCCTCTATTTTGTCTTCAATATAAATTGAGAGTTGGTAGTAAAATGAAGTTACTTGAACTTGGTGGTTCGATTGTACAAATATTCATGTTCGAATTCAATCAACTGGGCCCACTCAGCTGGATACTCTTGTGTGGGCCCACTCGAGCTGGATACTCTTGTGTGGGCCCACTCGAGCTGGATACTCTTGTGTGGGCCCGATCGAGCTGGATACTCTTGTGTGGGCCCACTCGAGCTGGATACTCTTGTGTGGGCCCACTCGAGCTGGATACTCTTGTGTGGGCCCACTCGAGCTGGATACTCTTATGTGGGCCCACTCGAGCTGGATACTCTTGTGTGGGCCCACTCGAGCTGGATACTCTTGTGTGGGCCCACTCGAGCTGGATACTCTTGTGTGGGCCCGATCGAGCTGGATACTCTTGTGTGGGCCCACTCGAGCTGGATACTCTTGTGTGGGCCCACTCGAGCTGGATACTCTTGTGTGGGCCCACTCGAGCTGGATACTCTTGTGTGGGCCCGATCGAGCTGGATACTCTTGTGTGGGCCCACTCAAGCTGGATACTCTTGTGTGGGCCCACTCGAGCTGGATACTCTTGTGTGGGCCCACTCGAGCTGGATACTCTTATGACTAACTGTTCTTTCTACTCCAATGATATACTGAACAATGAATCTTCAAGGCGAACCAAACCATTTGAACCACTCGGCTAAAAAGATCGAATTATATATCGATTTATTTTGTTAGTTTGATTTGTATATCTGAGACAGAATGGGTTACAGGTAATTAGTTGTTGAACAAATAATCCAACTGTTTTATGTTACTAGAAACCGCCCAATGGTCGAAATTCGACCATATATTATTTGACGAATATTTGAAAAGAAGTTTAATATTTAATGAGTTTTGTTGCGCTCATCTCTCTCTCCTTCTCTCTTCCCTCTCTCTCTCTCTTTCTCTCCCTCCCCCTCTCCAACCCTCACCCCCGGGTGTTTTTTTAATGTTGAGTTAAAAAGGATAGCAGAAGGGCCTGACCATTCCAGTAAATAGCAGACTTTTTATTTATGCCTGAAACCTCTCCTCCACCTCATCCTCTCCCCAGCCCTCATCCTTCTCCCTCACAAACAGGTTTAATTTTTTTAACGTGGAGGTAAAAAGGATAATAGAAGGGTGTTACCATTCCAGTAGCTATAGTAGTATTTGTATTTACATTAAGCTTGAAACATCTGTTCTCCCTGTTTTGCTAATATTTGTTTTATTAACAGTTGTCAAATATAGAATTATTTAATGAATTACTGTTCTTCCATAAGATTAACATTGAAAGTTTGAAAGCCTGTTAGGCGTAGCCCTGAGGGCCGATGTAAATTATAATGGGATTCTGCTCACCTGCAGGACACTACCTTTCTAACGGTATGCGCGAAATTTCTCCTACGATGCACACAAGCTAAGAAAAAAGGAGGACAAGTTTTGTGCTTGCCTATTAATATAAAGATAAATAACCTAATCCTTTACTAGATTACCTCCGGTAGTAAAAAGCTTTTGAAGTTTCCAGCTGTAAAACTTGCGGGTAGATTACGTACATTTCCTTGGTATATTCAATGTATAAGAGTTTTTACAGTGCAATTAAAATGTGATAAAATCTTGTATGAAGCATACGTAATTATTAAGACAGTAGTTAATAACACGTAAATTTTATAGCAAAGCTTGCTTCACTTATAATAATAAACTATGATAAGTTTATATTATGTCCTATTATTCCCTGCAGAAGTATATATTATGTTCCGCTACTTACGAAAATTAAAATAATATTGAAATTAATTAACTTGTTGACTCATATTTATTAAGTTAAAATAGCTAAAATTTTTAACTACAACCCATCGCCACAGTAAACTAACTTACACGATTGTATAGACTATCTGAAAGGCACGATAAAGAAACATGAAATTTGATGCTGCTCACTAAAGATCCTTATTTGATTTTTATAGGGAATTTTTTCTTTGAAAATGTATGTACCTCAAACCTTGTTCGTTTATTATTTAGTTGATTTTGCATCAGTAGGAGTAGATTTACCCGAAAATCCAACTTCAAATTATTCTAGAAAATACCAGAGGCGGCCATGAAAGATGTCTCCCCCATTGAAATGATAAATTAAATTATAACTTATTTGGTATGCATCCCTTCAGGGTAAACTTGGTTTAGTCCCTTTTAAATTAAAACATTTTCGTATTACAACGATTCATGAAAAATAGTGGTTATACGATACGGACGCTTGATGAATAATAATATAAGAAAAGTAATGCATTAACTGAAAACCACTTACATATTTACTGTACAAAACAACTTGTTTTGCGATGACATTATTTTAGCGAATTTCCCCTATAGGGAAGAAGCTATTACCGTAGTCGGCATGGTAAGACCTAGGCCCGGGACCATAATAACTTTTCGTTTTGAGGTCCCCAGACCCCAAAAACACCATTCGTTTGATACTGTATATATATATATATATATATATATATATATATATATATATATATATATAATAATAATAATAATAATAATAATAATAATAATTTATTGCATATAACATTACAAAAATGTGTGCAAAATTTCAAAAAAATAACAGGAATGATAGAGATCAGTTTGTTGTCTTTGTCTTCTGTATTTCGTTGAATTCATGATCGAGTACATATATGCGTCCGTGAGCACGATAACTCTCGTAAAAATTATCCGATTATGATGAAATTTGGTATAAACGTGTAAAGCAGCTTTTATGACTTTAAGTTCGAAAACCAGCCATATCGCTCCATCCGAAGGGGTATTTTGGGGGGGTTTTGTACCCCAAAAGCGGTTTTTTTGAATTTTTAACATCTAATTTTTGAAATAGTCAAATTTTAGTTTTCACCATTGGATTCAGCTTAAAAAGACACACAATTTGGTATTTTGATAATTCCTCTACGTCAATTGGTAACAGAGATATTGCAAGTGCTAAACACAGTACGTTGTCTAATGTTATTCTTATGGAGGAAAAGAAAAATTGTATATCTCGCTTATTTATGAACATATACTGACGAAACTTGTTATACGGCTTCATCTGGTTGTGGTCCAGTGATATTTGCTCAAAAAAAATTTTTTGCCAAAGGCTCCCGTAGCAGCAAACCTGCGTACTCAGCCCTATGTTATTCTTATGGATAATAATTAAATGCTATGTCTCTCTTAATTATGAACATAAATGAATAACAACTGGTATATGACTTCACCTAGTTGAGTTGTATTGATATTAGCATAAAAACCAATTTTTTTGTTTTCCTTGATGCAGCAAACCTGCGTACTCAGCCCCAATGTTAATCTTATGGAGAATAATTAAAATTGTATGTATCGCTTATTTGTGAATATATTTTTATGAAAGTTAGTAAATGGCTTTTATGTAGTATTAAGACATTTATATCTCCAATGGAAATTCGCTGAGTATGCAGGTTTGCTGCGACGGGGTTTTTTTTTAAAGTTAAATAAGGAAATAAAGCTTGAAAGTGTCAAGTTGTACGTGAATGGTTATAAGTTAACAACTTGCATTCAGGTAAATTCAATTGGAAACCTTTTTTAGGCATTGTGGTATACAAAAATTATAAAACAACCACAAATATATAATTTTATTGAAAATGTAATGCAGATCCAATATTATTGATAATGCTATTTATAATAGTTTCTTTCTGTATTTATTTTCTAAAAATAAATTCACTACCTTATGACCGATTTATTGGTGAAGAGAAGCAAATAAAAAAAGTTTTTAATTTGCGACCCATGAAAACAATCCTTACTAATATATAAATACCCCTGTTGCAGCAAACCTGCGTACTTAGCGAATTTCCATTGCATATATGTCTCACTACTACATAAAGCCAATTACCAAGTTTCACAAAAATGCATTCATAAACAAGTGATATATAACATTTGATTTATTCTCCATAAGAATAACATTAGGTTGAGGCCGCAGGTTTGCTGCAACGAGGAAGATAAGTAATGTGTTTTTTTTGCAATTATCAATATAACTGAATCAGTTGAAGCTACATACCATGTTCTATTAATTTAGGTTAATAATTAAGGGAGATATACAACTTTACTTATTCTCCATATGAATAACATGGGTGCCGAGTATGCAGGTTTGCTGCTACGGGGACTATAAAAACCTTGTTTTTTGTGCTAATATCAATATACATTCATAAATAATTGATATATCAAATTTTATTTATTCTCCATAAGGATAACATTGGACAACGTACTGTGTTTAGCACTTTGAATATCTCTGCAACGGTTGGATGTAGAACAACAATTAAAACACCAAAATGTTTTGTTTTGTTGAGCTAAACATATTGATAAAAAAATGTGAAGTTTTCAGTAAAATTACCTGAGAAAAATCTAAAAACCTTTTTCCCATAAGATTATCATGGGACACGTTTTTTTGGATATTCTCCGCAACCACCTAATCTAGATTAATGATTCAAAATAATAAATTACGAGGGTCATCCAGAAAGTAAAGAACGTTTGCTTGCTGCGTCTAGCACAGCTCCCCCATCACCGCCATTGCGTGTGCGGCAGTCCACTCACCTCTCCACCAAAGTCTGAGCCGAGTCTCGTTGCTGTGCGGTCACACGTCTTATTTCTACAGTGATTCAAAATGGCGGCGGCAATTGAAAATCTCGCCAAATCTAAGATAAGCAGTGTCAATCGGTCTCTGAGTAAAAAAATGTCCATACCAAAGAAATTTTTAGAAAAACACCAAAGAAAGTTAATGATGAAAGTGCAAAAAAACAAATCTTAAAATTGATGTAATGTGCTAAGATTTTAGCAGCTGTTTTCCTCCAATCTTCCCTCAAGTCTTTCTTTCAAATCGTCTTTTGCGAGCAGTGACCTGCCACTCCGATCCTCGTCGTGCATAATGGATTTTATTCCATTAAACCTGTTGCACCATTTTTCCCGCTGAAAACTCGACTTGAAGACTTGTTTGCACTTTCACCACCAATTCTATTTGGTGTTTTTCTAAAAAATTTGATGGTCTAGACATTTTTTAACTCAGAAACCGAATAAAACTGCTTATCCCATATTTGGCGGGATTTTCGATTGCCAGCGCCATTTTGAATCGCTGTAGAAATAAGACGTGTGACCGCACAGCAACGAGACTCGGCTCAGACTTTGGTGGAGAGGTGAGTGGACTTCCGCACACGCAATGGCGGTGATGGGGGAGCTGTGCTAGACGCAGCAAGCAAACGTTCTTTACTTTCTGGATGACCCTCGTATTTGTCTTTTAAGCTCTTTAAAATGCTTATAACCAAAAATGAGTGTTTTTAACATTCTTGGGTAAAATGTTCAAAATACTGATTTTTTGAAAATTGTAAACCCCCTTCTCACAGTCCAATCGATCTGGTTTTCGAACTTTAAGTCATAAATGCAACTCTCAACATTTGTGCCAAATTTAATCAAAATTGGGCGTTTCTTTCAAAAGTTATCGCGGTAACGGACACACACATATATACATATATATATAAAACGGACACACACACATATATATATATGTGTGTGTGTGTGTGTGTGTGTGTCCGTTACCGCAATAACTTTTGAAAGAAATGCCCGATTTTGATTAAATTTGGCACAAATGTGGAGAGTTGCATTTATGACTTTAAGTTTGAAAACCAGATCGATCGGTCTATGGGAAGGGGGTTTTATGGTGGTTAACAATTTTCCCAAAATCAGTATTTTGAAAATTTTACCCAAAAATGTTAAAAACACTCGATTTTGGTTATAAGCATTTTAAAGAGCTTAAAAACAAATAATTTAGTATTTTGAATCATTAAAATTGTATGGATATTTAAATACACATATATATATAAATTTGAACGAATAGTGTTTTTGGCATCTGGGGACCTCAAAACGAAAAGTTATCATGGTCTCGGGCATAATTCTTACCGTGCCACCCACGGTAATAGCTATTTCCCTATAGGGGAAATTCGCTAAAATGGTATGGTGTGTGTATATCTG
Organism: Allygus modestus; assembly: GCA_963675035.1. Classification (NCBI taxonomy): domain Eukaryota; kingdom Metazoa; phylum Arthropoda; class Insecta; order Hemiptera; family Cicadellidae; genus Allygus; species Allygus modestus. The sequence goes on from OY776112.1 coordinate 408,066,896, forward strand.
CTTTTTGTTCCTCAATCACTCAAAAACTACTGAACCGATTGGCATGAAAATTTACAGGAATTTTTATTATATACCAAATAGACACATAGGCCTACTTTTGATTTGAAAATCCTATAGGGCTTTGCCCCACGGGAGTTCAAAGTTCCCATGTATTCCTTATAGACATTCATTTTTTTTTGAGCTGTTGAAAATACAAACAGCTGATCTTGATTTGTAGTAGTTTCACGGTCTAACCACAGAATGCAGCACACATAACTGTTTAATTTTTCTACTCTGAATTTTTCCCTGTTGCGAAGCACGGGATTAGAAGCTAGTTTAAAATCAATTTTACATTTATTTTAATAAAGTATAAGTTTATTGTAGTAAGTAATTACATCTCAAAAATCTGTGAATAGTATTGTGAAATTAAATTATTAATTAGTAGTCATCGTCGTCATCGCCATCGTCATCATCGTCATCGTCATCATCATCGTCATCATCATCGTCATCATCATCGTCATCGTCATCATTATCGTCGTCATCGTCATCGTCGTCATCATCATCGTTATTGTCGTCGTTGTCATTGTCATCGTCCCCATCGCCGTCGTCGTCACCGTCCCAATTATAAAACGACATTTTATAAGATATGATTCAATTTGACATAGTTTAAATATACCTTAGATATTGCTCCTCCAAAATACCTGTTTGTGTGTTAATATACAGGATTCAAGAAAATGGTAATGTTATTGGATAAAATTACATTCAACCGGTACCGGTTACCGGGGAATAAACATAACGGAATTTCCGCTTTAAACAGTTATTGAAAAAGTTAATTCCAACAACTTTATAGGAAACTCACCATCCGTTCTGTGCCACCCGGAGGAGTTCTTCTTGATGAAACGCCAAAACTGTCAACATAAAGACACACTGACAACACGAAGAGAACAACGGTGTACATCATTGGCTTCTGCATTTTTCACTGACCTCAGGAAAGGTTGCTGCAACGGAGTAAATAAAGGGTTGAATAAACTCTTTCCATTCTATTATTTTTATATTCGTCCATAAGGTTAAAATTGGTACTTTGAAATCCCAGGCGGCACAGCTATGCAGGTGGACATCTTCTAAACCCCCAAAAGGCACAGCTAGACGCCAAGGGCTTTCAAATAACACATAAACCATGGTTTTAAAACTAACAGTTTTGCCGGTATGGATCTCACAAAAGTCGGCTTATTAATAATGATGATGATGATGATAACAAACTAATATACTACAAAATATCCTCTTACACAAAATAACATTCTGTTTTATAATTTTTTAAGAGTAAGTCACATGGTACATGTGTAACACAAATTACATTCAAGAAGGCTTTTTATCGCTTTTGTGGAGAAGGCAAAATAGTTGGCACAATCTCTATGTATAGAAATCAATGTTTGTTTGTCTGTTTATCCTTTATGCGCTCTTATACCACTCGTCTGATTGCGATCAAACTTTGCATAGTCATTCAAGTTAATCCTAGAATGGTTTCTAGGAGGGTTAAATCTTAGGACTCCACCCCACTGTACCGTTATGGCACAGTAAAATATAAGCCTATTCCCGCTCAGTTAATTATTTTGGGCCCCCTAACCTTCAACATGGTATTTATTTCAACCACCTCGCAACTACTACTGGACTAATGGAGCTGAAATTAAGTAGAAAGATAGCTGATAGCTCAAGACAGATATGGGATCCTTATAATGTTATATTTCAGGGCTTTGCCCACTGGTCTTTAATATACACCTTTATCTTCACAACCCACTTCGACATCCACCCCACATTTCCCAATACATAGACCAGCACAGCTTTACTTACTCAAACGGGTTTATAAAATAGCAGAAAATACATTTCCAGATAAGAAATGCTGTTCCAGATACATTGTTTGGCTGGAATAAAGTAATAAAATCAGTAAAGTAAATAGTGAAATGAGTTGTTTTTAGTAGTAATCTTTTGCTAGTGAAGTGGCGTACGTAAATTAGTACAATTAATAAAATAATGAAAAATTTGTATTAAATTCTAAAGGAAAAAGCAAACATGTTATATCAATAAACAAATAAAATAGATAACTTTTAAAATTTATAATAAGAGTATTAAAAGTACAGATAGTTATACCTGGAAGAGATGCGGTTGACTGAGGGTATAAAACTGTGCCTTTTATAAAAAAATAGGTATAAATTAACTCTAGTCGCTTTTTTATTCAACCGAAAAATGTTTAAGTGACATAAAACGGTATGCTCATAAATATTAGACAATGGATGATATCTGAATTTAACTGCGATGTAAAATTTAAGAAGTTTAATGTTTTAATTTTTAATCAACAACATCTTTCAGCATCAACAATCGTCAGGGCAAATTAATAACATAAACAAAATTATTATAATTTTGACATAAAAATACGGAAATTTGATAGTAAACCGTGATCTAGGTGGAATAAAATTCCCCCTTTGCAGCAAACCTGCATACTCAGCGAATTTCCATTGGAAATATAACTGTCTTAATACTACATAAAACCACTTACCAAGTTTAATAAACATATATTCACAAATAAGCAATATATACTATTTTTATTATTCTCCATAGGAATACATTTGGAGCTGAATACACAGGTCTGCTGCATCAAGGGTATCCAGTACCTTTATGTTGACAGTGAGGAAATATCCAAAAATGAAACAGAACTTCAAGTACGATTCAAAGAATGCCTTAAAATTACTGGAACTCGGTCCTTCCATCGCTTTGTACCAGTGGCTGAAAACAAAGTACAATGCTACAAAACATCAAGATCTGACATCTTTACAGAAATGTTAACATCAAAGAGAGTTACATTAAATCTGGAGGAAGATGACATCATTGCCTGCGTTTACGACAAACAGTGGTGGCTCGGAAAAATCAAAACTGTTAACCTTGAACACAACGACTGTTTTGTTCACTTCTATGAACCAGCTGGTCCAAGAACTTTTTTTAAATTAAGCAAACGAGACGAAGCATGGGTACCTTTAAGCAATGTCTTAAGAAAGATTACACCACTAGAATTAACAACAGCGACTGGGCGCCAACATCACGCAAAAATTGTGCGACGAGATTTCAGAACTAATCAATGCTCACCAATCATGAAATTTCAGGTCAGTAGGGGTTTAAGTAATGTAATAACTTTTATCACATGGATTCCAATAATTGAAAGTTGAAAACATCTTTTATAAAGTATTATATGCCGCTATAGAGATATTGACGAAAATACTTAATGTGGTACTTTTCAAATTGTCACATCTCCATTAATAGTTGAGTCCACAAAACCAAATTTTTACAGGTTACTCCTCTCATTGAGTACTAAATCTGGGCTTAATTTCAAATTTTAATTTGTATGCCCAACAAAGATATTAAACCTTAAAAATCCAAAATTTTCAAAATTTTATGATTTACAAAATTTTTATTTAAAGAACTATGTTAGTCCACAGTCTGAAACTTTATGAATTTGAAGTACATACATATATATATATATCAAATAAAAAAAATCAAAGACAAATATACTTTGGCCTTCTCTTGGAAAAATATTTTTGAAAAACGATTTTTGTAAAACAATAATATTGAACTTTGAAGAGATGTTTAGGCTCTTTCTCTTAGTTTTAAGTACTAATCTTTAAGGAACATTATTTTAGTTTAGATCTTTTTGAACAGATTGGTTTTAGTTTGAATGTTCTAGTTCACTAATGGATCATGAGATATGAGATTTTCCGCAGAGCTCTGAAATCGCTGAAAACAGCCCGTCTTGTAATATAAAAATGGCCGCCATCGGCAAAATAAAAATTTCAAAAATAAACTAAGAGCATTTTTAGACTTCTAATAAGTTGTACTTTAAGTTGTAAAAATATAAAAAATAATACAATTTTTGAAGCAACCAATTTAATTATTTCTGGACCACTTCATATGGAATGACCCAGGCGTGAGGTTGCTGGAGATGTTAAAAGTACACCAACAAATGAATAACAGGCTTTTCTAATGTAAAACCCCCACAAGACAACGTACTGTGTTTGGTCAATACACATTTTCTCCTATAACTTGGTAAATAGTTATGCTAGAATGACGTGAGAGGGCTTAAAAGTTTCGCCTCACTAATTCCCATCTTTATACATGGATTAATTTTACATCCAGGCTTTTATGACCATTTTTGGGCCCAAAAACTCAAAATTTGAAAGATTAATCCCAAAAAAAGGGGTTTAGAGTTTTCCGATTGTTTTGCCCAACGAACTTGTCCAACTGATTACAGAAAGAAATGTCCCTATCAAATTTGAAGTAAATCGGACAAAAAATGTGACTGCTAGAGTGCAAACACACACACACACACACACACATATATATATATATATATATATATATATATATATATAATAATATATATATTAATATATATATATTATATATTAATATATATTTTATATATATATGTCTATATATATAAAATTTTGAACGACCCCCAAAACGTGTTCAGGGGGTCACGTTAGGAACTTCTGTAGCGGTCCTGGGCTTAAGTTTCACCGTGCGGGTCATGCTAATAGTTCACTTTCCATAGGAAATTCACTAATAACAAAAATAGAATTCAATGAGGATTTATCGTTATTAACATGAATTAACAGTCAGAAACTGGTACTTAATTTAATTCTTAAGCTGTTACAACATAAGTAATAATCTAAATATATAAAAGAGGAAGTATGTATGTATGTATGTATGTATATATATATATATATATATATATATATATATATATATATATATATATATATATATATATATATATATATATATATATATAGCCTATGGACTCCGAAACTGCTCGACAGATTGTAATGAAACTTTCAGGTATTATTAAGCATTATTCAAGGATGGTTTGTGTGAAGTTTGGTGCAAATCTGTCCAAAGGGATCCGACCCAGAGGGCATACAAGGGTGCAGTGTCAGGTTTTAGAAATTTAGTGTTTACAAAATTAACAGCTGTAATTAGTAAACAACTTAATTTGGGCACAGCAACGCGCGCTGGGAAACTGCTAGTATAAAAATAAAAGTACATGTTATATATAAAGACTACAAATTAAAATTAAATTCATAATAATATTTAAAATGAGATTATCCATTTTTTTAACACGATATGCGTTATTAATACTGCAATAATAATAAATAAACGGTATCAGGAAACTGACACATACTTTCTCCCTTTTAGCCCAACTTTAATGAATAAATTACTTTTTATCTACTAAACAAAATATAGAATACAAAGCACGGTCGAATGTACAGAAAATGTTGTAAACGAGTTGTTTTAAAAACATCCTCCCAAATCCCTGCTTTGGAGGCACTACAGAATCCATTGCTACACTCGTGGTTTTAAGAGGGGAAATGCCCCCTATTCCCCCCCAGGGTTATTAAGGGGCAACATATTCCGAATTAACTCTGTTGGTCAATGCTAAATTGACAAGCATATCAAGTTTGAATGAAATTGATCAGTAAATAAGAGAGAAATAGTAATTTTTGTATTCCCCATAAGAATAACATTGGACAACGTACTGCGTTTACCGCTAAATGAAAATTTCAATTTTCTCCGAAATCAGTAATCGTAGAGTAGTAATTCAAAATACTAAATTATTTAGTTTTTTAAGCTCTTTTTAATGGTGAATAGTAATAGTTTTTATATTTATGTATTTTTATGAAAAATCCAACAAATTGAATTTTTGATGTTTTATGTCCTGTAATTTCTGAAGCCGAATTTTTACAGGAATGCGGGTGGTGTCATTTTGTTGGAAAACTAAAGTTCTACAAACGACTAAAATTTAATCAAAATCGTTAGAGCCGTTTTTGAGAAATTAGGTTTTTTCATGTTTTTTGGCAGTTTTTGGGGGATAATTACCCTTAAAAATCAAAAATTCAAAACAATGAAAAAAACGCCTGGAGATATCGTGGATTAGTACCTACACACCAAATTTCATCAAAATCGGCCCATTGGTTAGGGCTCTAGCTCTGTACACATCCACACAGACACACACACACACACACACACACACACACACACACACACACACACACACGGACACACACACGGACACACACACACACGGACAGACATCGTGTAAAAACCACTTTTTTGGGTTCAGGGAGCACCAAAACGAATATTTCCTCTAACAACTCAAATTCGAAAATTTTGACGAAAACAATACTTTCTCCATATACTATGTATAGAGGGAGTAAAAATGGAGTTGTTGATTTTTGAGTTATTAGTACGTCGGGTACACCAAAAAAAGCGGTACTTTTTGTGGTCATAGTTGATGCCAAAAGGTAACTTTTCAGATAGGGAGCCACTTGAAAATCAATGCAGGACACTAAAATGGCGGCCATTGAGTTTATAAAATCTGTTGTAACTTGATTAATTAGAGTATATTAGAGTTCAATGAAGTTGGTTTTGTTCAAAACTTCTTTTTAAACAAAAATCTTTTTTTATTTAATTTTTGTACGAAACTAAAAATAGTGGTTTTACAGATATTTAAAGATTTAAAACGGCTTACAAATTTATAAGTTAAATGTTGTACGATGATTTATTAAGTTAATTAAGGTTAACTACATAAATAACACTTCAAAATGTCAAGTAATAGATGAATAGTTTCTAATTTAGCTTTTAAACACTTAAATGTTATTGGCGCACACACATAAGTACATATGTATATGTGTGTCCGTAGCCGTAATAACTTTCGTAAAAGAAGTCTGATCTTGATGAAATTTATTATAAACAGACAAGGTAGTGTCTATTTTCATGTGTTCAAAAAATAGACAGGTCACACTATTTTAAGGGGATTTTGAACCCCAAAAATGGTTTTTCTTGAACTTTTTACTTATAATTATTTTTACAACCCAAACTTTTGTTTGCACCAATAAATTTGTCATTCAAAACCACTACAATTCAATTTAGTAAGTTGAATTATTGCTCCATGTCAATCGATTACTGAGATATTGAAATTGATAAACGCAGTACTTTTTCTAATGTTAATCTTATGGAGAATAAGTAAAATGTTATACATTATCTCGTTTATTTATGCACGTATATTAATGAAACTTGATGGTGGCTTCATATGGTTGGGGTTTATTGATATAACTCATTTATTAACCAAAAGACATCCATGTACATGCATTGGGAATGTAAAAAAAATGGAAATGCAACAAATTTACTTAAAGATGCTTACAAGCTAAAATGTGCATACACTGCATCAAATTATTAAATTAATTAATATCCCTCCAGGCAGACCTAACAACTTAAGAGCAATCAGTCAGGAAGTCACGGACGCTGTAAAAACACTTATCAATAATAAAGGATTTTAGATATTTCCTGAATTTCAAATGGTGTGACTCTGCTTTGAGGTGAATTGGAAGTTTATTGAATTGTAGCGGAGATTTTTTTGGATGGAAGGAGTGTTGTGAACAGGAACTTGTAGATTATTGGAAATACGTAAACTATAATGATGATTCTGAGGAATTTTGAACTTTATAATTTTTGTTTTAAAAACGATAATGTTTTGTAAATATAGAGAGATGGAAAATTTAAAATATTTGAGGACTTAAAAACTGGTTTGCACGTTTGAAACCTATCCATGGACAAAAATTAGTCGGATTGTCCTCTTTTGCAGGCGAAATAGAAAGGTTGTTCTCTTATACTCACACCCCGATATGGGTAAAGCGTAAACAAGGTGTGGGAAAATGAGTCCATAGTAAGCAGAAAGAAGAACATCACAGTTTGATGATTTTGCTAGAGAGCGGATGGCAAATATGCCTGAGCTAACTTTGCTGATGACGTCTTCTATGTGAAGATGAAATTTAAGTTTCTCGTCCAGGATCAATCCAAGAAACTTTGTACTGTTGGACGAGTGAATAGGAGTTTCATCTAAATGGAAGCTGAAATCTGGAGAAAATCTATCAGAAATATGAAAATTAAGAAGCTGGGTTTTGAGAGTTTAGATTGAGAGCAGGTTGCTGTCAAACCATTAAAGTAATTCGTTGGCTTCTATGAACTTTGATTGTTCAAGAGACTCCACAAAAGGGCAGGACAATGAAAGAGATGTGTCGTCGGCGTAAAGGAAGACTGGTCGATTCGATGTCTATAGAAAGATTATTGATAAAAATAAGAAAGAATTTGGGGCCAAGAATGGAACCCTGGGGCACACCACTCGATGTTGGGAGCTCGTGTGAGTTGTACTGCCGCAAAAATCCGCGCTCATCAACTGACATACACGGTTGATATCACAGTAGTGAATAAGTCCACTAATATGTAAATATGTCAAAAATGTTTGTACAAATTATTAATAATTTTATGACACTTAAGTTGTAAGCAGCAAGTTATAATAAAATGTGTGTGTATTTCGTTTAGAGTTTAAGTTTTACTTTAATAAAATACACAACAACAAAATTGGCTTTTGTTATGGCTCTTCCAAAAAAAATTAACTTTCAGGTTGATAAAATAATTAAGTTTAGTTACCATTATTATTTTTCGTTAAATTAAACTACCTATATTAATGAAATATCAACACAAAATATGTTTTTTAAAGTAGAGTAAATTATGCTGTTTTCCGATTTCTAAATGGTATAAATATTGAAAAACATTTAGTGAAAACATGCATTATTCGATTTCTTTCCGCCATTTTTCAATATGGCGGATTTTAACTGAGTTTTGATATTTTTAATATTTAAAGGACATATTTCCTCTATTACTTCAACAATTTCAGTGGGTTGTGGATGTTCTTAAGCACAAAATCATAGTGGTAAAAACTTATGGTGGAATGGTAGGTGTTTGTTCTTCCACTCTTGAGTTGTTGTTTTCGCTGAGTACATTAGTAGACTTTAGCGCTTGGTGTTGGCGTTACTTTTGACAAAATCTTATGTATTATATATGAATATTATGCGGAATGTAACTGTCTTCAACTTTGTTAATGGGTAAAATTTGTCTATTTTGAGTACTGACCGCGGAAAATCCGAAAGAATAGAAATTTGTCATATTTTAAAAACTGAAAAATCAACTTTTAATTGTAATGACTACCGTTAAATACGAAATATCACTACTTAATATAATATTTTTGTGCAGATATTTTCATAGTGAACATTTTGAAATGTACATGGTTTTATCAAATGGTTTAGTTATCAAATAATACCGTTTTAAGTAAAAGCTTATATAATTTTATACTTTTCCCGCCATTTTCCAAGATGGCGGATTTTCCCAAGGTGGGAATTTTTGGGAACTTTCAGGAAACGATGAGGGATATGTCAGGAACATATCCCAGAAGGTTTCATACTTTAACTAATTTGTTCCAGGTGAAACTGTAACTGTCCTGTACTATACAGTATATCTCTGAAAAGGACGTTACCAAGAAAATTCTGTTATTCTCAAAATTGAGTACATTATTCAGTTTTGTATACCCTATTCTGCATTTAATTTAGGTTATTATTCATTAACTTTATTTTATTTTTACCAACAAATATGTTGGTACTAAAGCCTCCTCTTCCAACAGTTTTGAAAGTTGGCAACTTACCTCTCTTATTATCTGCAGTGTAACAGTGTTGTATTGTTAATACCTATCAGTAGGGTGCCTCAAGGATCCTTGATGAGCTTATTGACCTCTTCAAAAGTCAATGTATAACGATTAATTGCCTGTAAATACTATATTAGTATTTATTTGATAAATTGGAAAAATAAAATTATTCTCAGCCTAGAGCTTTTTCAATGAACCTATATTAGTATTTAGTCCTTCAATGTCTAGAATATCGTACAGTTGAAAGCGAAATACATTTTTAACTAATAAAGAAAACTGTTGATGTCTTCGGTTGTGCATGAATGGGAAGGCCCATCATGCATTAGTTTTCACGGATGAAATAACTTACAGTACCTTGAGTTTTTGAATTCTTGTTCTACTAAAATTGCCAACTGTTACTCAAAATATTGTTTAGGGCCTAAATGCAATTTAGTTGCTTTACTCAATTCCCAACATGTTGAATAATCTGTATACATTGTGTTTTGGAACTCTATAAAAACATATTTTAATATGCAACCAAAGACGTACCTATGCAGTAAAATAACTAAAATAATATTTAATTGTAGTGCCTGGTTTGTTTTAGTTATAGATTTATCACGATTATAAGACATACTTTATTCTGTGATTATTTAATTCTTGATTTTCTATACCTATATATATATATATATATAACCACTGTAGACACATCATGGCTAATTTATAATATGATTCAATTTTATACAAGACAGTTTTTGTTTATACATCAGTATTTTATGACATTTCGTGAATACCTCAAAATAAGTCTTACACAACAATAAATTAGTAAAATATAAGTGTTGACCTATTTATATATTACTTTTTCTAAAAATATGGTTACATTTGGCATCCATCCGTAAAATAAGAAGTGTTTATTTATTTTTGTATTCAGTGAAGTTGATTTTAAGTTTTTATACGAGTGTGTTAACGAGCTTTATTCTTGCCCTTATTCTTAAGTTATTCACTAGTATTCAAAGTAGTTAGTGTCAATAATTTCTCTCAATAATAATAGTAAACTTTATCGTATATAGCTCAAGATAAGAATACAGCAATTTTTGAGACGTCATTATTGTATTTTATATTAAATTATGTGAAATTGTATACGGTCAAATTGTGTTGTTATAAGTAGGGACAGATTAACAACATGTACTATTTCCAGTTGGCCTAAAAGATTAGACCAATAGTCAGTTAAATTATTTTGTAATTTATCAGACTCGATCTTCTTTATTGATGGTGCTATGCTGGTCACTGCAAAAAAAACAGTTTCCAGAAAGAACGTTTCACGTGACAAAAGTAATTGAATACTAACCCCACAAAAAGCTCTGTTCCACGTTCCCAATGCAGTACAGGTCTTAAGGAACATGACCATGTTACTACCTGAGCTGAGTACTTTGTTGGTGTTGTCACGTGGGTTACATCAACTGTCCCTGCGACCCACGTGAAGGCGCTCAAGTAAATGCTTTTAGGACAGCTAGTGAAATTCAAATTGTCATCTGAAATACATTGCTTAAGGGTAGCCATACTGCACAGTGAATGTGAGACAGAGTATAAGAACAGCAATGTCATTTAAAAAAACTATTGACAGTGGCAGAAAACATCAGTTGTTTGTCATTGAGGAACAGCAAACTTCGCTTGTTTAAGTTGTGTGTTTGGTTTGTCTGGATTGACATTTGTATGTATGTACTGAAACTGTTTTCTCAAAGCACAGACAACTATAAAACTCTGCAGTAGGCTGACTACCATGTAAATGGTAGTTACGTTTAAAACAGTTAGTTCGGTCACTGGCCGCTTAGATCGCTAGTGGCACTATGTCGCTCAGAGGGTCACTTCTCAATCCACCCGCCACTATTCCTATTGGCAACCCGACTTATTCCTTATTCCCCACTCCACCCGCTGCCTCCCCTCTCGGCGACCTGACTAGTGGCGCTGCCACGGGAGTGTAACACTTCTGTCAATCCAGTTAGCCTTCTGTAGTGCTTTATAGTTTATTTGTGATCAAAGTGACCAGCATAGACTCCAATGATATTCAGGGTGCTTCATATAGAAATTTCTTAAGTATTTCAATGAATGAATGCCTTAGGTATAACAAGACAAGGATTTGTACTGTCCTCAAACTGAATTAGGGTTTAAAGTAAAACAATATAAACAGCTTTCAAATAAATATATCCAATTTTAAGGCTACAAAGTTAAAATTAAATGCTAATGAACGTGTTCAGAGAATCTTCCATCACTAGTGAAAGCTTACTATGTTGTTTTTTATTTTTATAAATTTATCTCACACACACACAGATTATCTAGAGATTGAAATAACTCATCACTGGTCAGCAATGGGTTAAATAGCATCAATGTACTCTGTTGTAATATTGTGATATGATATGTAGTTAAAGCAGTAATAGTTTTACATGTATTTAAAAATATGTTAATCTATGATGAAATAAATTTATTTAAATATAAATATATATAATATATTATTATGATTTGTGTGCTTTTAATGTAGCTCCCTGTTGGAATTTAATTCTCAGGCTTGTACTTGTGACTTGGCAATTACTTATATTCCCAGCTTGTAAATTATTTGCTATTTATAGTGTACATACAAAATTAAAGAAAAAATAATCATTTAAAGTGCAGAGGTGAAAATTAGGAAAATTCTTAACCCTTTGCACTTGAAAGGCCAATCCCAGTGGCCAGTGCCTACTCCATTCCCGCCTGCTTAGTCCTCTCAGGTCGTATGGCCACTCTGGGTGACCTTTGTCAGTCCAGCAACCATTTCGGCCCTCAGCCCATACCAACTTGTATTTTTAGCGAATTTCCCCTATAGGGAAGAAGCTATTACCGTAGTCGGCTTGGTAAGACCTAGGCCCGGGACCATGATAACTTTTTGTTTTGAGGTCCCCAGACCCCAAAACACCATTCGTTCGAAACCGTATATATATATTTATATGTGTGTGTCCGTGGGTGCGATAACTCTCGTAAAAATGGTCTGATTTTGATAAAATTTGGTACAAATGTGTAAAGCATTATTTATGAGTTTAAGTTCGAAAATCAGATAGGTCAACCTATCCGACTTGGTATTTTTTGGATGTTTTGTACCTCAAAAATGGGTTTTTTGAAGTTTTTACATGTAATATTAAAAAAGTCAAATTTTAGTTTTCACCATTGGATTCAGCTTAAAAAAACACGCAATTTGGTGTTTTGATCATTTCTCTACGTTAATTTGTTACAGAGATATTGAAAGTGCTAAACACAGAACGTTGTCCAATGCTATTCTTATGGAGGATAAGAAAAAAATTATAGCTCGCTTATTTATGAACGTATACTAAAGAAACTTGGTATTCGGCTTCATCTGGTTGTGGTCTATTGTTATTTGCACTAAAACACAATTTTTACCAATAATTCCCGGAGCAGCAAACCTGCGTCCTCAGCCCCCATGTTATTCTCATGGAGAATAAGTAAAATGTAATGTATCCCTTAATTAAAAAAATAAATTAATCAAATTTGGTATTTTGGTTCACTTAGTTGAGTTCTATTGATATTTGCATAAAAACAAATTTTGTGTTCCTTGTTGCAGCAAACCTGCATACTCTTTCCCAATGTTATTCTTATGGAGAATAATTCAAATTTGATATATCGCTAAATGAATCTTGGTATGCGGCTTTATATGGTATTAAGACATATATTTTGCATTGGAAATTCACTGAGTAAGCAGGTTTGCTGCGAAGGGGGTATTTTTATGGTCGTTACCTCAAATGTGATATTGCCAAACCAAACATGTCAATTAATTTTAATGCAAATATGCAATGTTGGAGTCAATATCACTCTCATGTCCTGAAAAGCTTTCAAAATCAGTTAAGCTTTTTTTAGCACATCTCGGATTTCATCAGAACATAAATTTTCATCTAGTTTAAATTAATAATACTAATAATCACAGTTAAAATTTATAAAAGATCACCATGTGAAAAACAGCACAGCGAAAGAGGTTTTTTGTTAGGCTTTGGCAGAAGCAAAAAAAAAACGTGAACACACTGCAGAATTGCATGCGGCATACAGACAAGGTAAAATGGATTTTAAGTCATATGAGTGGCCATGCGAGCGTTCGTGGAATTTCATACTGGCCACTGGGAGTGGCCGTACGAGCTGTGAGGCATATTGCAGCAGAAACAAACTCGAGCTGATAGGGAAATGGTGGTGACCACTGACAAGAGGCCATACGACCCCAGAGGAACATTTTAAATGACCCTACCCGAGCGCAAAGGGTTAAAATATGAATGGCAACCTTAACAGTTTTAAATCCAGTTAATATAGAAACCCCTCCCACCCTAATGACATGGGAGGGTTACACTCTCAGGGTTGTGGTACGTATATGTTGATCCCCTTGGGCAATGGTGGATTTAGGGGTTGCAACCCAGGCAACAATTTCTTAAAGACAGCAAATTTTCATTTCAGAAAAATACAGTTTTTTACAACAATTATTGTTAAGATTGGAATGTTTTGACAAAAGCTGATGATGTGCGGCCTTATGTAAGATAGCAATCAGAAGCTGTTGTATTGAGCTTGAATTCCAATCCCTCACACTGTCCTTCCCCATAACAGTCGTAATTACTTTGTAAAAAAGGTGTAACCAATTAGATAATACTGTGAGAGAGTACTTCAAATGTATATAAAATCACACACACTTGTCTTGCTGAAAAATGTGCTTAAAAGAACAGATTTAAAGGTTATTTGTATCTAAAAGTTGATTTTGTAGGTGCAAAAAGACATCCAATATTGAAACATGGTAAAGAAAAAGGAATATTGAAAATAATACAACTTCAATATTTTGTCTAAAGGATTTATTAAATCTTTGGCACAATGGTTTGTACATAGGAAAACACACACTTCATAAGTGACACTAGATACATTTGCATCAGAAACAGAAATATCACAATCTATGCAGGAAGGCTTGTAAAGAAGATTTAAAGTCAAATAAAGTAAAAAAATACAAATGAAAATCTGCAAATTAAATGTAGCTGATTTGTCTGATCTTATCATAATTCCCCTACATGAAGCACAAAATATTTAAAATACTACTGAGTAAAAATCTTCATAAGTTCCACTTTTGTTAACAAATACTGCATAAACAAATATCTTCATATAGGCCCTACTCTAAAATGTTAACAATATTTTAATATGTGTACATTTTATGATGGATGAGTGATGAGGAAAATGGTGCGTAGTGATGTAAAAATCAACGTTGATGCTGGTGAAGTAAACTCTGTGGTCTTCCAACGTCTTCTTCTTCTTCTGATTCTTCCTCCTCCTCCTCCTCTTCCTCCTCTGATTCTTCTTCCTCTTCCTTCTTTACTTCCACCTGTCTTGGTTTCTCCGCTGTTGTTGTCCCAGTTAAAACTTGAGGTTTGCCGAGAATTTCAACCTCTTCATCTTCTTCAAGTTCTTCCTCTTCATCTTCTTCTTCTTCCTCCTCCTAAAATTAACACATTAATTATACATTTTTGTTTATTTTGATATTTTTGTTAATTCTAAAAGTAATAAGTCAATTCTGTGTCTGAGGATTGTCAGTGTGCTTGTCAAAGATACTTTTATGTATACAATATAAACTGTCAAAATGTATTTGGGGTTTTCCTGTATTTTGACATTAAATAAAATTAAATACAACCAAATTATTAATACTTTTATAGTTTGGTACAATGATCCAACTAAAAAAGATTTTAATCATTTGCAACTTTGTTACTGATATGAGTTTGGATGCTCTGATTGATGGTGGGTTATCCAATCTCAAATGTAATTTTAATTGTCCCTGATTGGCTATCTGACTCGTTATAATATTTATCAAATCCCAAGGTTTTTTCAAACAGACATTCATAGTAAATTGTGTGCAGTTTTTATGACTCAAAACACATATTTGAAGGTCCTTGAATGTCAATGAGAACAATTTCCTAATCAAGGAAGACGGAAGACCAGACACAACAAAGAGCGGGATCTTCTCTTGCCGGGGATGATCTCATTGAGAAAGTTGATGCTGAGAACCATTTATTCTCTATCTTGAAACTCCCTGAGATTTTTTCAGAAGTTTCTCTGAGGATTAACACAGGATAGTCACTAAAATTGAATCAAAAGCTTGATGCTGTTTGAGCTTTATCTAAGTCTTGACAGCACATTTGTATGAATAGAATTCTTCAAAACAAATGGAATACGTCGACAAATCCTCAAATTTCTGTGAAAGCTATGGGGAAATAAACAAAATTTAATGGTAAAGTTTTATGTATGCTGATTTAATTCAAGTTGAGGATTGCCTCTGGATAATAATTTGGGAATGTCGGTTCTACTATGCTAGTTTTTAATAATAGGCCTATTTTGAGTTTTATATTTGTGTAACAGTATGCTCACGTCGTGTTGAGGCTCCATAGCCGAGACATCAGCTGCTGTTTCATCTCCCACACCTGCTGCGGCGCTGGCTGCAGACAAAATACATTGTTTTTCAGGAAAAGTATCAGGGCCAAAGTTTTACTTACAGAAACAAAGTCATTCACCATTTCATGGTCAAACCGCCTGGGTAGTGGTTAGCATGCTCGTTTCATAATCTGTTCGCCTTCATAACTGTCATAAAGTTCGCCTTATCCACTGGTGTCCTGAGCAAAATCTAGAGAAAATTTAAAACTGGATCCACTTGCCATTGGTCATTGGGTCATTGGTTTTGATTCTGGCTAAAGAATCAGTCGGTTTCAGTAAGTAACAAGCCTAGTCAAGGCATCTCACTCATTCTGCACTCATCATTCTTTCATATCCACCTTCAAATTCACCCTAGTTGCATCTGCATCTTAAACAGCGATTTGATGTTATATAATCAAATTTTAGGCAACTTTTGAATTGAATTGAACTTGTCATATTGCCTTATAATGAAAATCATCAAATGTTTCCAGGAAATTTAGTTTAAATATTTGCTAAATCTTTTTTTAATTTTTCTACCACTTCCCTAAAGTTTACATTATGTCTGTGGATATTAGGGTGTTCGCCCAAATACTTAAAAACTATAAATCAGTTTAAAACGTATTCTTTCATGCAATACTTGGTTTGATTAAACAACTAGCAAACAATATGAGTAAATCTCTCACTCAAAATTGAAAACACATGATTAAAGGACCAAATGTGACCAGTCCTTAATAAATTAACTAATGAAATAATTGTATATGAAAATATCTAGTAGTATTTACGATTAATAAGAACATTAAGAGAATTATTTGTACCGGTTGTGTAGTTTGTCGTCAAATCCTCATCCCCATTGACACCGACGTAGTCAACTGCTTCCGCCTCATCTTCTGAAACTGAGATGACAAAGAGTTATTAATCTGCAACCACTGGAACTAGCAGCAGTATTGTTTATTGTATAACTTCAAGGCATGTTAAAGTGAATCATGTTACATTTTAAATATTAGGGCAGATAAATAATTACCAAATTAATTTTACTTTTCAACATTTAACTCGTACCCTATGGCTACTGCAGACTTAATTTTTCAAAAAATTGTACCATGGGAAACTAAAAGCAGAAATGAAACCAGTAGGGACATTTGACCACGTTAACAATAGGAATCTTTATTTACTGATCAAATTGTAAAATCAGCCAAGGGATATTAGCCATATTTTTTTACCTTGCTGATCAATCCCCTCGTCTTCTTCTTCTTCTTCTTCTCCTTCTTCTTCATCTGACAATAATGTAATTTCTGGACCTCCATTGTCTGCTTTTAGTGTCTGAAAGCATAGAAGAGGCAAACATCAGTAAAAGAAAAACAAAATGCTGAAATAAATGTAATGTAGAATATCTAGCCTGGCTTGGTAAATAAAATGATGATAGTTTATTTTATAACTACAAGAAATAGAAAATAAACGGTAACAGGGAACAACATTTACTTTCTCCCTTTTAGCCAAATTTCATCAAAATCGGTCCACTGGTGTCGTCTTTAGCTCTGTACACATCCTACAGACAGACACTCAGACATCACATAAAAATTACTTTTTTGGATTCAGGGAGCACCAAAACGAATATTTCCACTAGCAACTCAAATTTTGACGAAAACAATATTTTCTTCATATACTATGTATAGGGGGGAAAAGTAAAAAATATTTAAAAAGTTTTACATCTGCAGTGAAAAAGATTTAAAAAATCAGAAAAAGTATTATAACAAACACAAAGATTTTAGATGACCAAGTGCATGCAGTAAAAAATTAGGTGAAAGAGTTAATTTAACAAACACACAAGTGTAAACAAGAATTTAATATACTTAAGAATGATATTAAAAGTGTAAATATGTAATTTTAAGCTTACACATTGGTCCTGTACACATATTTCATAACACACCATTCTTTAATAACTATGCCTTCCCCCCTTTACTACCTTCATATAATACAGTGTTATATTTTAACACACCCTCCACTCCCCTCCTTGCCTTACCTGATGCAATCATACAGAAATAAAAATAAATAAATATTTAAAACTGTTGTTATATATAATGCTACACATCATTTTGCAAATATTTAAATACATTTGTTGTGTCTGTGTCTTGGACAGTGATTTAGTGTATTTATCATGAGGAACTGATTCTGATTTTTTTTTAATTTGTTAGAAACAAAATAATTAGCCTACACTACAAAAACAAACAAAAGTGTTTTTTCAAGTACAAAAGGAATATTGATTTGCTTACAAACCCTAAAAGAACCAAGCTCTAAAACAGTAAAGACTACATTGAAATAGGTTTGAGATAAAACATTAAAGGGCAATACTTGCTTAATATAACACGGCACTGTGCAATAACATGTCATGATTTTGCACTCTAAACCAATACAAAACGAACCTGTAAGGTGAAAGAGATGCTATTCAAATAACGTTTTATACCAAAATTTGTTTAGGTACCTGCAATATAAAATAACTACGGAAGTATGGTTTACATAACAAATAATTGGTTTCTAAGTGATTTTTTATATTTTAAAACATTTCTAGCATTTCATTTAACATGTTTGTGTTATGTAATGCTTACCCAGACCCCTCCCTTCCCCTAATTTCGCGTAACACTGTGCCTCACCCCTCTAAAGTGTTTTAACGTAAAATAAATAGTTAAACAATTAACTGCCTTGGGTGGACTGATATGAAGGAGTATTAGGGGTGTACAAGTAGTGATTTTTTTAATCGAATCGAGTAGTGCCTATAATGTTCGAGCAAGTTGTCATCAGTTGGTAGTTTCAAATAATGTAATGGGATTTGGTCCCACCCTAGATTTGATAATCTAAACATGGTTTCTAACTAATACATGAGTAGCAATGCAACGTTTTGGCCAGTACAATCAAACTGGATTACGGTTTGACATTCATTTCCGGCCGATAAACAACAGTCCGGGTGTCATTTGGCCAATATCACCTGGTCCAGACATCACTTATAATCAATATTAGATGACAAAAACGTTAGTTACGGCGGATATTAAGTAGCCCGGTCGCCACTTTGCCGATATTATGTATACCGTCATAATTTTTGGCCTTTATTAAGTAATCCAATCGTAATTTATGGCTGATATTATGTTTTACATCGTAATTTACAGCCGAAATTTCATGGTCCGATCGTAATTTTTGGCCGATTTTACGTGAAGCGATCGCCTTTTGCGGTCGTTATTACACGTTTTGGCCGGTAGCAATTGTAGAGATCGTTATATTCGACCGATTTTACGTGATGCGATCGCCTTTTGCAGCCGTTATTACGCGTTTTGGCCAGTCGCAATTGTTAGCGTTCGTCCGGTAATCTGCGGGAAATATTTCGAATATTTTTCAAAACTCAGTTCGAGTATTAAAATACTCGGCTGAAAACTCGAAGTTTCGAGTACTCGCACACCCCAATATATATTTAGAAACACAATTTGTTCAACCCAATAGAACTCTATTCCTAGTAAATAAGGATACGGGATGTAATAAAAGACGTCTTACAACACTTAAGATATATTTACACTTATACTGATTTACATACAGATGGTAAACAATATAAAAGATGGTACTAGGCTATCGATTTCGACCAGTCACACCTTTTTTTGTTGACAGAATCAAAATGGCGTCCCTGCTTATATCCTATTGGCTACCGGAAGTTCCGGATACAGGTTCCTAAATGTGCCACCAGAGTCGAAGTTAACTTGTTCATTAATCAATGTATCTCTATCTTTACATTTTTCTTTAAATATAAACAATTCTTCCCATGCATTCATTTCATTTCCTTTTTTACAATTCTTGAGGATATGCTGAGGTTTTCTTCTATTTTCCCAATGGTGTGGCCATTTTCTAAAAGATGTTTAGCTACGTTTGATCTTTCCGGTTTCCTGTTCTTCCAAGCAGATACATGGTTCTTAAATCTTTTAATACAATTAACAGTTTGACCAATTTAAAAGTGATCACAGTTGTTACAATTAATTTTGTAACACATTTCCTCAAATCTTTCTGTCCTGGGCCAATTGTTTTCTGTCGGTCGGGATATCTTTTATGACATCCTGTCGTATGGCGGTATGATCCATATTTTTAAGTTTTCTGATGTTAGCTTCTATATCCGTGACTAAAAGATCGTTTTCTGCTTTTTTGTTGATGGCAAAATTGTGTTTTAAACCATATTCTAATATATCCTTTTCTTCTTTCCAAAATTGAATATCTGTTAAATTTACAACTCTTTTCTGAAACTGATGTGGTGTGTCTGTTCCTTTTATTCCTTCAACATGGCTGTCTTTTAGTTTTAGTGCGTCTAATTTGTTATTTATCCGTGCGTATTTTCGTTCCATTACTTCTTCGACTTCATCTGAAACGATGCTACACAAAAGGTTCCATGCAACAGGGCCGTACTTATCTTCAAATGCAAGGTGTTTGTTATAGGACTGCAAGTTGAGTTCTTCTTTTTCACAATACAACTGTTTAATCATGTTTTCAATAACAGAGTTAACTTCGACTCTGGTGGCACATTTAGGAACCTGTATCCGGAACTTCCGGTAGCCAATAGGATATAAGCAGGGACGCCATTTTGATTTTGTCAACAAAAAAAAGGTGTGACTGGTCGAAATCGATAATACTAGTACCATCTTTTATATTGTTTACCATCTGTATATGAATCAGTATAAGTGTAAATATATCTTAAGTGTTATAAGACGTCTTTTATTACATCCCATAAGTAATAAAAACACGTAATATTGTTAATATAAAAGTTGTTAAATAAGGATAAAACCCAAGGATCTTAACCACAAAGCATGAGTCCACAAGCTTCCATATGTCCTTGGAGTTACTACATGATGTAAGCACCTCATATCCATAAGACTATACTGACATAATAAGAAGGGGATCCTCTTTGTTTTATAAATACATTACTGCTTTAAGGAAGGTGACATTTTTGCTGGGGCAGGAATGGGAATTATTAGACATATTGCCCAGAGATAAACACTAGGGATGCCCATTTCCAAGGGTCGGTCATTACAAGTACTGTTACTTTCCATTCCATTGATCATTTGTATTTTTCATTGAGAGAGAGAGGAAGTGAAATGAAGTTACGTTAGAGGTTCCACCTGTAGTGAGGAACTCCCAGTCTGAAATGTGTAGCTTACCCACCAAAAGACTTTTCTACTCTAGTAATTTTTCCATTACATCAGGATAGGCCTAAATTTTGTATTTTTCTGGGCATCAAGAATGACATGGACCTAGTCTTATAATTATTAATGTTAAAGCCGTAAATAAATTGTTAATATTACAAAATTTGTTGTTGTTATTGTTATAAACAAATCTTCTACTTATATAAAGCTAGACGGGTTCACTCACTCACTCACTGATTCACTGACATAAACTATGAGGCACTTCCCGTAATCGAACCCCCCTCGACCCCATACTTAAATTAAAGCTCTTGCCGAGAAACTCTGAGATAAATTTCCAAAAGTTAACATTTGTTTTGAGCGTGTTTTTTACGGAAACGGTAAGAGATAGCAAAAATGTTAAATACGCTAATTGTAGAAAATTTAATTTACAACTAATGATTTTCTGTCAGATTTAAGATCCGATCATCCGTTTAGCCGCATCATCGGAGAAGGAGTAATTTTAAGTGTTTTGGTCCATTTAAATTTGTACGAAGTTTGGAAAGCTGTTTCATGAAAGCACACTATCCTTGGCTAATACCACATGTTTGTATCAGCTGATTGAAATAAACCTAGACGATAATTTGCTCACTATGAGGTTTATATAAATCAGCTGTTACAAAACAAGGTGAGCACATTATCACGGGAGGTTAAAAATCCCGAATATCGTTTGTTACGATATTGGAAAATGTAAACAACCTATTGTTTGTTCTATCGAATGAATTTAGCCCAGTAGCCCAATGGATATTTTGTCGGATTCACGATCATGCGGTCTCAGGTTCGAACCCTACTACTACCCTAGGTTTACTTTTGAGGTTTGAAATTTCTGTTTTTTTTTTTAAATTCTTTAGTTAACGGACTATAATAGTTTGATTTAAACTTGTGTTAACTGAGGAGTGCAAGTGAGCGAAGCGAACTCCTAAAGGGGGTTTGGGGGCGAAGCCTCCAACGGCAATATGCCTAGTATCCATATAAGAGCCAGCTCAACAGGAAGAGATGTTAATAGCAAACAACACTGTCAGGCATTTCGCTCGGATTAGTTATGGCAAAACGTTACGTCTTACGTTATCCAGCCCGATGAGAGAGAGGGTAACTTTCCCGGAGAGAATGACCGGAGACTCATCATTCTCTTGCGACAGCTGCTCAGTCTCTGATTGGCTGACCAACAGCTGGCTCTGAGAGGGGAGGGAGCCTTCTAGAAAGATACTCTGAGGTTCGGGGGGAGAGGGGATCACAGGAGTGGAACTTCGAGGGGTGAGAGGGGTTGGTGGTCGACTCCACTTCTGACCTCCTTCTAGACTCTCTGTCATTTCCATCCCTACCACTTGTACCCCTCGTTCTATTTCTTTCTCGATTTTTTCTATTTCTACTTCCTTTTCAGATTCGACTTCTATTTCTTCTACCTTTTCTGGTATTTCCTGCGGTTTGGAACATTCTTCTATCTCTTCAACTGCCTTCACTACAGGTTTCTCCTCAGCCTCCTGAAAGAAACAATAAACCTTATTCACCAAATATTACAGTAATTTACATTTAAATAATTTTCTTTTTCTGAATGTAATAGCAATTTTTTAGCTCACTAAGAAAATTATTAATACACACTTTTGATTTATAATAATATTATTTGTCATTTTTTATGCTACTTGTACTCAATTCCCCCAAAAAATGTATCTATTATTTCCCTAATGACTCTATTTTCAGATAATTTAATTTAAGGCTATTAATGATAAGGTACCAAATCTATACCCTACAAAATCCCTCAATCCTAATCATTCCTAGTTTAAAATGTTCCTACAGGAAACGAAAAATTATAGATTTTCCTCAAAACCGTGTAATCATCTGTAAACATAACCTATATAAATAGATCATTATATTACAAATCTAGTATGGATTCCAAAATTCCAATACTTTGTGAAATATCGTTCCAGTGAATGTTAATATCATGATGTTTCCAACCAACCAAATCTAACACAAAACACACTCATAACAATTCAGACATGTTGGAAATTATACATTTAGCCATAACAAATCTTTATACAAGTAACATACTAAACAAAATATCTACACAATTTAATAATAGACTAATACTATCACAAATAAACAACACAAGAAATATAAAAAAGCACAATCATAGCTCATGCTATTATAGAAAACTATCTACAAAAATCTTACTTTAGAAAATCAACAAATACAAAGTAGTATCACCAAATATTTTTTATGAGTGTCAATAAAAAAAACAGACCACCAACCAAACTTTCAAAACCATCGAATCACATTTAGTATGACGATTTGACATGCACACAAAACCATATAACTCAATAAGTTTGTACAATAGTGTCTCCAATCTCAAGCCTTAGCTGGAGTAAATCTGCTACAGTTTGATAATTATTCTAGTTTTACATTGCTGTACACTTGTAAGTCATGCAAGCATTTATTAACATAAGTTACAGATTTTAAGTCTTTATGTCAAGCAAATTTGTTTAAAGTTTTTGTATTTACTAAGTTAAAGAACATAGCCCTTCATCTAACATTAATTAACAGCTGGTTGAGCATAATACGAAAGATGAGCTTATATGCGACTAAAAAATTAAACATGTCTTAGTGTGTGAATAACTAAAGGTAAGATTGACCAATAGCTAGACTTAAAGTCTCTTCTATAATGTAAAACCAAATCAGACATTTTATAAACTTAATTTTACCCTAGTGAATATTTTTTGTTACAATATTTCTGTACAGATTTATTTGATTGATCACACCAGAGAAGATTAAGCCCATACAAGCCACAAGTAAAGTCTTAAAGTCTTAATTATAGTTTTTAATTTATTAAAAGTTTGTAACCTCTAACATGACGAGAATCCTGTGCCTGTACTATGCACTTTTTAGATGACATCGATCCATTAACAATATTTAAATTTAAATTTTGTACCTTTTTAGCATTAAAAACTAAATACTCTGAGAAACATTTTTCTTCAGCCACAATGATTTCCTCAATAGAGAATCATGATTTAAGCAAACTTTATTTTCAAGCGATGTCCCTAAGAATTGATAGTAATTTAATTAGCCCATTGAAGAATTGCATTCTGTAGGTGTTTGGTTATTTAGTATTTTTTGGTTGGGTTTCCTTAATGTCTCAAAAATATTTTATAAATTTCCTTCCAAGAGGCAGCATTTACAAGGTACCAGGTGATTCTACGATTTAATCTGTAATCCACTATAATAAAAAACCAAAATCTCTGTTAACTGTAGGCCACTTGTTTAAGGAATCTGTCATTATTTACAGAAAATTTATAAAATTCAATAAAACTAGTTTTACCATACATTTAATTAAAAATGGCATGAAACTTACTAGCCTATATGCACTTTTTCCATATTAATTTAAGGACAAATCGATTTCAAATCAAAACAAATTTGAACAGTAATATTTAACAAATTAATTTGAATTAATCAGTCAGCTAAGACTACATTGTTGATTCTCTTGTCAAATTATTTCGACAAATTAAACATGCAGTGAGTTGTCTAGGCCTACTGTAAAATTTTTACACGACAAAAGTTTATATTTACAAAATACATGTTTTAAAAGGTAGATACTGTATTTTTAAAATTCTATTAGTTAAATTAAACATTTAAAGTCACACTTTATAATTAGTTATGTCGTATACTTTAAATTGATTAAGACAAACTATTTACAACAAAATAAATACACTGCAAATAATAATAAAACAAAATTATACAAATCGGGACGACACATTAAATAGTACAGCAAATTAATATGTTAATATAGAAAGAAATGTACAGTTATTTAGCTGAAAGAAAAAAGTAGTAAAGAATATTTACAAAAAAGCAAAGAAAGTTAATATCTTATGAAAAAGAACGTTTAGATAGTTTAAACTACAATGAGCAGTTAGTTTCACAGTTTTAAATCTTAGTAAAATATGCACTACAGTTAAAATATTTATAGAGCAAATGTTTAGATGCGATACTAAAAATATATCATAAAAGTAGCTAACATCACCTGAATTCTAACTGTTGGTTTAAGTTAACATAACTCTGAACTTAAAAAATGATTAGGCCCTTATAGTAAAATAAAACTCTTGTATCATAATAATGCCGGAACTATACTTGTTTTGTAACTAAACCCCTTTTGAGGGCCTTGGGAGGAGCAATATGTTATATATTTGAAAAACATCCCAAGTAATGGGAACTATCATAGTAGGCAAAACAACCTGATAAATCATTTATTGCCTTTAAAACACTGGAATTGACCAAGAAGCTGGAGCCAAAATAAAAGTCTAAAATGGAATCACTGTAGAGGCATAAATAAGCCTTAACATAAATTAATACATATTCATGACTTCACCCAAAGGTTTTGTCGGACCCGGCGATGACAAGATGGGTGTTCAAACGGTTTGTAATGGGTATTTAACCCTTTGAGTGCCAAGGGTCGATAATCGGGTTTTGAATCTGCCACCTAGGAACACTGGCCACTGACTGACATGTAGTGCTCCCTGGTATATTCCGTGAGGGCGAAGCCCGATACAGTAACAACTGAAGAGGATTTACTTGCTCTTACTGCTATAACTCCGACCCTCGAGGGGTTGCCAAGTTGTGCTAACAGCTTAAACCATTTTAAGACATTATACAACTGTTTAACTATCATCATCTAGATGCAAACATTATTTTGGTTTACACAACAAAGGGCTGTTCACAAATTACGTCATCTAAACAAAAAATGTAGGTCCGGATAAAAACTGATAAAGAATGCTATTGCTAAGGGGGGATGGGTGCTACCATGACCATGACATCACTTAATTTTATGGGTAATAATCCAAAAATTAATCAAATAGAAGAAAGAAAAATATTCTTTAAATTTATATATGTGCAAAAAAGAAATATTTTTTCGATTTGCAATTATAATATTTTGATTAATGTGAATGATAACGATTTACCAATTGAAAATCTGCTAATGGGCCATTCATATAGTTCGTTAAGTACTTGAGTGGGGGCGGGGATACGGCGTAGCATTACTTTGTGTTATTTGGGATTGAGGGAGGGAGGGGGGGGGCTGAATCATGGCTTATCGAGACCTAACTCTCACACTTTTAGTATAATGCTAGGAATGAAAGAAAACTTCAGTTTTATGATCTAATATTAATGCTTTATTACGTATTTTATTTAGTTTATTTTTCAATTTTATATTAAAGGATGTTTTGAGTTTATGATAGTTATTACTTTAATTTGTTACATTTTAGCTGAAATAGTTTAATTTCCTGCTTGAAACGTTACTTAAGCAAATAGTGTCAGTGTAAAAGTAAAATCTATTTTATGGTTTATTTCAAACCTTATCATTATAGTTTTTTGTTTTTGAGCTTGGTTCACTGAAGGTTTGTCATAAAATATTGTTTGTAATTTAAAGAACACATTTATTTGTAACTAATCTGTTACAAAATTTAATCATTTTGATTGGAAAATAATCAAATTTCTCATTAAACTACCATTATTTAAATGTATTGAAAAAGATCATTTTTACAAGATTTAGACTTTTTAACATTTAATATGATAACATTACATAATTCATGAACGGGGGGGGGGGGGGGTATGCTAAAGTATTATGGTGAGTTATATGGGTGAGGGGGTATGAAATTACAAAAACTTGGTAAATTGGGGTATTTGGTAAATACTTATGGCCCTTAAATTGGATGATGTAATTTATGGACAACCTCCAGCCCTCTAGTAGTAACTTAATTTCTCCAAGGAAAATAATGTTAATTAATATTATTATCGTTCAATGTAAACATCTTATTTAAAAATCATACTGAATAATATCATGACATCACGTTCAGGCAAAAAATTATGATCATTAACTTATTTATATGTGTCCATTCTTAGAACTTACAACATATAGTTTAGCTAAACAACCTTCAAATTGTTTTCTAACTTTGACAAAAATAAAACAAGAAAATAGGCCTCAATCAACTTTTATAGTTATAACACTAACCTCTAAACTGTAGGCCTAGTAAAAACAAAATTACTCAAAAATTTAGAAACTATTGCGAAAACTTTTTTTGTTTTTAGGTTTTTACTTTGTAATATGGAGTGTGTTGCCTGCCGAATATTTAAATATGATTAGACAAAAATATGTAAAACTCGTAAATGATCGATCAGCTTATTGTCAGGTGATGTAGCCAACCGTACCTCAGTCTTCTCCGAGGAGGCTTGCTTGGACAGAATGTCGCGATTCACTTCAGCTACCAGGCCTGAGATTGCTGACACAACTGTCGTACAAAACATACCATCACTAAACTGCATGCCACCTACAGACACTAGCGTGCCCTGCATTGCTCGGGTCTCCTGTATTGGCGAACTTCCAATGAATCTCTTCAGTTTAACAAGCGTAACTATTGTCAGGATTATATATGGGTACAGAAAACAACGAAAGGGAATTAAATAAAACCTAAAAGTAAAATTGAAATAATAATAAATTAAAATGTTTTGCTTTAACAAGTGTATTAAAACCTGTCTTAAAGTATTAAACACGTTGCCTGAAGTGACTCAGATAAGTGTGTAGCGCTTCCGCACAACCCATACTCAGTGTTTAAATAGTTTACAAAGCAATGCATTATGTAAGTCTTTAGTTTAGAAAATATTTATAAAATATATTCCTCGACACCATTCATTGTTGTGTACATCTGAATAAATTATTTTTGATTTCATTTGATCAGGATATTTTCCAGGAACAGCGGAAATAAAATGTATAGACCCTTGATACCAACGAAACCTTGAATATATTTGAGGCCTTGTGTCGGGTAAAAAAGTATAGCCTATAAGCTAACCACCATTTTCTTCAGATAACCAATCAATCCTCTTGAAGAATTGTAAAAATCGAGTGAGGATTATTATTGATGTTTATCTATTGCAGAGATAGTGCTAATTAATATATAACTGTTAAGAGATTATTATTTTTGTTTACCCACTATTCAAAAGTACTTTAAGTTGATAAATTTGTACTTTGAGTTGATTTTGTGATTGTGTTATGAGGTTTACATAATATATGCACTTAATGAGTTTTTTGTAAACAAATAAACAAACTGAGTGGGTAAACTAATTTATATTAGAAAAACTATCGCAAGTACATATAAATACAAATTATTTCAAAATAATTAAAAATAATACCATTTAACCTCCAAAAAGGTTCTACAAAACAATGATAGGAATAGACAAAAGAAGGTGAAAAGTAAATTATAGAAAACAACTGAACTTATATTACTTATAATCAAAAATAACTACCAAACAACAATTTAAGTTGTAGGGGCTAATGCATATTCATGATCTCCAAAGTAAATACAATTTTTGAAAAATGATAAAACGGTGTCCAATGTCTTCTACATGTTTTACCGTCAAACTGAAGTATTCTATTGGAAACTCTACAAGTCATACTAATAAAATATAACTTATATATTCGAAAATGACTATAACAACTTGGATCTATAATCAGAAAAAGAAACACACAAATTCCAGAAATGGCCAGCCTCATACATTAAAATAACTTCCATGTCACAAAATGTTGTGGAAAAGGAGATACAAGATTTCTTACAGGAAAAGAGGTTGTTTATGAAGTAATTAAGTTAAATAAACAAAAAACACTTTCCCAAGATTTGGAGATTTCACTCTAAAGCAAAACCTATCAAAGCAAAAAAAGTTATGACCCTTTCGTGTGGTTACTCTTTCACTAATACAGTGAAGGTATTTGGTGCTGCCTCGGGGATTCCTGACACCCTATAAACTTGTGATTTTACTTACAGGTGCAAGTAACCCAAGACTAAAACTGACCAATCGGTAGTTTCGGTTTAAGTTTCCCCAATGTTTTGGAAAAGAGGAGGCGAAGCCAATGTAAATTAAATGACTCAAGCAAAAGGTAACAGGATCAGTTAATTCTCTATGAGTTGCATACAACCAATAATTTGTTCCTTTTTACTGATACTTGCTTACATTATGTGTGTGTGAGGGGATTCATCACATGATAAAACATATTATTTCCAAAAACAGACAAATTAAATTCATTATGCAAAAAAGTAGTATCAGTTCCCTTTAAAAAAGTAGAGAATCCTGAATAAATATACTCAACTGACTTACTAAATAAGTAGGCCTATCACATCTCATTGTAAAATTGATATTTACATATTATACCGACCACTGATATCTGCACAGCAAACCAGTTACAATAAGAAAGATAATTGATTTTTTTTCAAACTCAATTCTGTTATAGAAAAAAGTTATATGTAAAACCAATTTACAAATTTGTAGTAAACTCGTCTAACTTAACATGCGCTATGATACAATATAGGGAATGTCCGTATAGTGTGTAAATAGCAAAAAGCTAACAATCTTCATAAACAACCCCTGATCCCGATAAAAATAGGGAGAGGGAAGGGACCTGACCTGATTTTGGTTAGGTTTGTGAGGGACTTTGACCATCTGGGCAACAATGCGTTCCATTGCTGCCTCCGTTTCTTCCAGCCGTCTTCTCAGCTGATCCAGCTCTATGTCCCCTGCACACCTCTCAGTGTTACCATCTCTCATGGGTGAAATTTCCCAGTACAAGTAAGAATAAATAAAATTCCCTTTCGGAAGTTACCTATGTACTACACAAAATATGGACCAACCTCTCACAGAAATAAAAATATAAACCTTCTTAAGCTACTCTTGAGCTTTTCAAAATCTCTCTCTAGAGGTGAAACTTTGATTACAATCCCATTTTCCAATTCCGTTGATTTTTTCTTGATCAATAAATAAATTTTTAACTATTCACACTAGAAGATAAAAAAAATAGATTTGTATTAAAGATGTTAAGAGGTGCAGGCACTTAGGGGCCATACACATATTACGTAACACATTTAAGGGGGGGGGTGTTAGGATCAACGTTATGTAACTCACACATATTAACCCTAAGTGCTGGCGCACTCCCGTATCTATTAATACTGTTTTAAAACTTTCAAAATTAAAAAATAATCAAATTGATGTCTAAATCAAGGTTACAGTTAAGTATATAACAAATATTTCCGTCATACTATTTTTATAACAGTTAAACTAAGAATAGATACATAACGTGTTTTGAGTTAGTTCTATATTGCTTTACATCTGTTTTGTGTAGTTTAGAGTGTAAAATAATGACTGATCCAGTACTGTGCAATCCCACCCACATCTTTAGTTTTTTTAAGTTGCTTTGTGTTTGTTTTTATTACAAATTAAATTTGTTACGCTTTAGCTGAGATCATTTGTATTGTTGTCTATATTATTAGTAATGTTACTGTTCAGTCTTGTTTGTTTGTATACATTTTCCTTTGAAAAAGTTATTAAAAAATATTGTTAAAAGAAAGTCATTTACAGTTAAAAGATTCACTGAAATCAATATTTCAAATTTCTGATAAAACGATGTTTAAAAGGTTTAAGCTGTTTTAAAGCCTACTAGAATTGAGTTTCGCAACACATTGGGGGGTGGGAGGGGGGTATGGTCAAGCGTTATGGTGTGTTACATGGAGGAGGGTCTGAAATGACAAAAAAAGTGTTACGTAATATGTGCATGGCCCCTTACCACCACTGATTACAGGAATGATTCTTTAATCAGCACATAAAATATTGCAATCACTTCTTAAAGTACATAAAATCACCATCAACAACCAGTTTTTCAAAGTGTGGGTTCATAGTTCTAACCTTAAAAATGTCTTATAATAACGAGCAAATGAAACAATGATCTAGTTTAAAATATCTATGAGTACTTCTAGGCCACCACAATATTAACAAAAATAAATTTCCTACCAATTTTAAGACCAAAACATTTCCTTTGGAATCAATTGCTTAACTGACCAATACAAATTTGTTAATTATTATAATCAGAATATATTTTTGGATCTAAACACATGTGTAATGTGTCCAATGTGTAATGGACATTGTCAATGGTTATTGCCCGACTGGAATACAAACACCTAGTTTATGGTGTATTCAGTAAGTATATTTTCACGCAGCGGTAGTTATATAGGCTGTCAGTAAAAACAATCATAATGACAGTGACAGTTTTCAAAAGCTTATTTCCTACACATTTTTCGTTACCTTATTTTTAATTATAAAATAATCAAATTTACATTTTATATAGACCTGCCTAAATTTGTGATAACGTGCCTCAATTAAATATGAGTCCAGAAATTTCTATTATACAACTACCAAACGAGGTTTAAGTTTCTAAGATATTTATATTGAATATTAATATCTGATATATAAATATATATCTATAATAACTGATTAAATTAAAAGTCAGTTTTACACTTCCACTTTTCTTTGTTTATTAAAACTAAATTTATTAATGAGTACTTACTCGCATCCCTTTCCTTCCAGCCTTCAAGAAGCATGCAAAGACAACACAACTATTTACAATTTAACATTGCATTTAATTTCTTTGAATTTACAACTGCACACAAGGACTAATCCGATAACATCACCATACAACAGTTTCACAGTTTAGTCTATCAATTCTTAAATTCCTTTTGTAAAAAAACACTAGAAACAGAGTGGGGTCCAGTCACTAAACATTTGGCGTTTTACCTGCTTCCCCCATTAGGCCAATGTTAACTTTCAGAGCTTGCCCCTCAAAAAGAAAACCTAAAAAATTAAAATAAATACCTAGCAATTTCAGTGAAAATTTTGGTACGGTATCACAAAATAATCGTTTTTATAAAACTCAAATTCAAAAATATTCAATTTAATGATTTTGGTGAAATATTTGTGATAGCCTATCAAAATGCTGCCCACTGAGTTTGCTAGGTATTTTTGTATCTTGAATGAATGAACCACAAATGAATGATTTAGGATTAGGGGTGTGCGGTGCATCGAAAGTATACCAAGAGCACGGGGAGAGTTACTACCCACGGGGGTAGTAACTCTCCCCGTGCTTAAACGGTTACCGGCGCTACAAAGGGCACGGGGAGTGTTTGGGTTGGCGGCAAAACTCTTACCTTGGAGATAAGGAAGGAAGAGGGACGTGAGGGGAGGGGTGGGGTCCGGTTGAAAGCAATAAATCAGTCGGCTGACCAACATTATTTCTTTGAGTCATTATCTTACAACCACGTTTTTCTCCATTATGAATTTATAGTAAACAGTGAGTTATTTGAATAATGTTGTACCTTCACAAAACTATTCCTAGGGTGGATAAAATAGTATTTTGCCAGAAATATGGTAGTTTTACTGGCATGGAACAATAGTGGTATTTTACAATCTGGCAAAACTGTCTATATCGTCACTCGTTATTTAACTTTGGTGCTCGTTTGTATTCGTCCGTCCTTTGAAACTTAAGTAAATACAATTAAGTTAAGTTTAGGTTATAGTTTCTTGAGTAGCATAATACGTGTTGTTACAGTTAACTTGATAAAATAAAACTACATCTCACAACACAACACAATATATTTACACTTATACTATACATACATACAAGACGGTAAATATACAAAATGCCTTGTACCATCTTTTTGTAAATTTACCGTCTTGTATGTAAATACAGTATAAGTGTAAATATACTGTGTAGTGTTGTGAGCCGTAGTTTTATTTTATCCTGTTTAGGTTATGCGTTTTTATTGCAAACGTTTTTGAAATGATGGATCAAGATGGTATGGAAGAAGAATTAATTGATAAAATCAGAAAATTATAACTAGACTTTGGCCAAGATAGTAGATCATCCATATTTTTTTGTGATATAAATTGGTGTATAGGCTGAGTTTTAATTATTGAAACATGTCGCATTGCATCAATCGAATTGCATCGATTCAATTTGAAATTCTTTGAATCGCATCCTTGCATCGAATTGAAATTAAATTGCTGCATCGCACACCCCTATTGGATGAGGAGAGACAGGCTTTGAGAATTAGTATTGGACTTAAAGGAGAAACAGGTAGAAACGCAAACTGTTGCGAGTCTGGAGCTCTCTCTTAGGGCAGTGCTCTATGTAAACATTTTTATTTATTTACCTTAAATAGGGAAAATCCTAAAATAACCAATAAATACCACACTTATTAGTGAATTTCCTTTGGAAAGTGAACTATTAGCATGACTCGCACGGTGAAACTTAAGCCCGGGACCACCATAGAAGTTCCTAACGTGACCCCCTGAACACGTTTTGGGGGGTCGTTCAAAATTGTATATATATATATATGTATATATATATATATATAGACATATATATATATAGACATATATATATATATATATATATATATATATATATATATATATATATATATATATATATATATATATATATATATATATATGTGTGTTTGCACTCTAGCGGTCACAATTTTTGTCTGATTAACTTCAAATTTGGTAGGGACGTTCCTTTCTGAAATCAGTTAGACAAGTTCGTTGGGCAAAACAATCGGAACACTCCAAACCCCTTTTTTGGAGATTAATCTTCCAAATTTTGAGTTTTTGGGCCCAAAAAGGGTCTAAAAAGCCCCAAATGTAAAATTAATACATTTAAAAAGATGGAAATTAGTGAGACGAAAGATTTAAGCCCTCTCTCGTAATTCTAGCATAAATATTTACCGAGTTATTAAAGAAAATGTGTTTCGACTAAACACAGTACGTTGTCTTATGGGGGTTTTACACTAGAAAAGCCTGCTACTCCTTTGTTAGAGTACTTTTATCATCCCCAGCAACCTCACGCCTACTTTCAAGCCTGACTGGGCCTTCTCCTAACATTATAATGCGCAAAATTGTATTCCCAGCTTTGCGGGTAAATGAAACCAGGAGCATCAGAACAGCCAAAAAATCAATGTTTTCAGATTTCAATAAAAATTGGAATACAAGTATGTTTTTACACTAATTTTAAAATTTAAAAGTTTTTATGTGGAAATTCACTTCCCTCACGTCAGCGTGCTGCGTGCAAACTCGTTTTCTTTATTATATGACTCTTGCAGAGCTCAGAGTTCTTCAAATTAAGAAACTCTAATAAAGTTTACTTCAGAAAAATTTAATAGGTAAATGCAATTATAGGTTGCATTATACCCAGTAGTATTTTTTAAAATTTCAATATATATACATACAAAAACTAGCCATATCAAACCTAACCAACCATTAAACCAATATTGAGAACTCGTAAGAGTCCAAACTGTTTAAAAACGTATATGAAACCATGGTATTTTTCATTTACTATGGTAAATACTACAGCAGAACCTGAGTAAAGAAAACCTTAACATTTAATAAAAATCTATACTTATGATTGTTATCTACCTTATTCAAGTAAACCAGATTTTAAAACAATATTTTTTTTGTTTCAGAAAATTCAAAGTTATTATAAGGCATAAAATACCTTTAAAACTCTAATTTTCATATTTGGGGGTTCCTACATTTCAACTTTTGCTTAGTTAAATTATCATTATAAAATATTCAACTGTAAAATTATGGGCGAATCTGTAATTCCAAAGAATATCTTGCTTTACAGGGTATTGTTCTTGCAAGGTTCGGTTCTAATATCTCCATTATATTTGCAAGATTCGGGCTCTAATATCTCCATCGTACTTGCAAGGTTTGACTTAACATCTCCAACTATACTATAAAAATAATTTGCAGATCAAAACTTTTATTCTTTTATTTTATTTTTGTTGTACAGTGGAACCTCGATCACTCGAACCTCAGGGAGAACGGGGAAAATTTGAGTTATCAAATATTTCGAAATATCGAGATTCTACTTATCAAGGTGATTCTCCACAGATTTTGACTTACTGAGGGTCACGGTAACGCAATAGATGGATCATGTATGGGTAGAATCCTTACATCACTTTGTGCTTTTCATCATAAACAATCATACCGGATAATAATAATTATTAAAATAAAAAAGGATTTGAAAAATGTAATGTATAAAATATGCCCGGAAATATTTTGTAGTTTCTTTGGTTAACGTAGTAGAGGATGAAATACTTCAAAACACTTCCTTCAGTGAAAATATTGTAGAGTAGGAAAGTAAATAAATAATGACTCATAGTTCGGTATTTTGGTGATGTTTTTCCCATTCGACCACTTCCTGTCTATTTATAGACTTTTTTGCTAACTTCTTATCACCTGCCCCAAACGAATCCCTCCCCCTTACGCAAGTCAGTTCTGACCAACCACGCATCAATTTCAATTTAGCTGAACATCAATGTACTGTAGGCTATTATTAAGTAATTTGCAAAATTAAAAGGGAACAAAACATGATAACAATTAAAATTGCAGAGCATTGTTAGAATTTGGGTGAAGGAAAACGATACTTATTTTTGTTTTAAAATTGTCCAAAGAGTGTTCACTGGTGTTCCAAACTGCTTCCAGATATCACTATTTTATTTCCTGTGTCAACAGCCTCAAATAATCTTTAACTTTCCTCAAAGAGTAGAGTTTCGCCAACACGTTTTGCCAAACTGCAAACACTTAGTAAAAACCAGCGTAAAACTACTTCTTTGTTTGAAATCCATTGTTGGTGATGGTGAGTTTTTGTTGTTTAAGAGATTATTGTGGACATTTTCCATCACTGATTAGTAGTGATACTTGTTTTTACTAATTAGTGATGGAAAATGTCCGCAATAATCTATAAAACCTACGTTTCCCGCACTACATCCAGAACCTCTAAAACTGGCACTGGCTAACGACACACCAGACACAAATCTAATAAAATCAAAACCATTTTATTTAAGAAAACTTCACAATTTACAACAATATGAGACTGTTCCTTATTTATGAAATGAAATCTTCACATATAGTTGTAACCCGTGCGTTTGTTTGATATGCGCGTTGCTCATCAAAATAAATTTTTCGGTTGTTTTACCGACACCAGGAGCACCTGGGAAAGAGATGTAGTGAGGAGGGAGGGTTGGAATTTCCGGCTGAAAAGTCACTGGAGGTTTGTTGAATGAACAACTTCGACTTATAGAGGTTCTCTAGTCAATACTTCGACTTATAGAGGTATGGCGATTGTACATATTCGAGTTATGGAGGTTCTACAACTAAAACTTTGACTTGTAGAGGTGCGTAGACAGGCTGATAATACTGAAAAAATTCGAGGTAACGAGGCGTTTCCTGCTAACCTTTCGACTTAGAGGTAGAATAATATAGCATTAGGTAGGCAAGTTCAAGGGGAATAACAAAAATTCGAGCTATCAAGAAATTCGAGTTATCAAGGAATTCGACTTATTGAGGTTCGAGTTATCGAGGTTCCACTGTATTTTAATGCCAACGGCATTTTTGTTCATAGAGCACACAAGTTTTGCTTCTATAGATCACAAACGCTTTTAGGAAAAGCGCTCAAAACCCCTCAAATTTCTGTGGACACTGGGATTTGAACCCGTGACCCCTTGAACCTAAGTCCAAGACACTAACCGTAGGCTAGTGAGATGCCCACAACCACCCATTCTTATCCACTGTAGTATTCAAGGTGTTTACCGAGCTTGGTGTTGTTCTCCTCGGCAGCATGAGCGTGATGCAAGGTGTTGGCCTGGTACACCGCTGTCGGAGGCGTATCGCTGAACACCACCTTCCGGAACTCAGGGTCTGGCTGGAACTCTTTGTACGAGCTGCTCTCGTCCGACTTCTTGAATATCAGCTGAAACGGTCACACAATCGTGATAAACTGCTATGAACTTGTACGATTGCAAACTATTGCAAACGATTGTAACGATGTTAAAAGGAAATTTATTTTGACTGGGATGAATAATTAAAACAAAGTAATTTCATAGTTCTTCGAGCAACTAAGATAATTTTCTGTAAAATTTTTCAATAACATGTTTAACACATTCCTTACCGACTGCGAGGTACTTCTGTATCACGGTGTATGGGTCGGCCGGTAGTGAAAGCGTTAAAAATTGGCCGGATAGGTTAGTGGTCAGAGGACTCACCTTATGAGTTTCACCATTTTCTAATCCTAAACTGAAATTAGAAAAGGTTTGAAACTAGATCCAGCTGCCATTTGTCATTGAGATATTATTTAATGACAAATCAGAACTTTATTGTCTTTCGGCTTACATACACAAGCAATCAATGCTGTCAATCCTAGTACTAGTCTAACTGTGCAAAGCGTATAGTCAATTTCTAACATTCTAAAAGGTTGACATCAGACAGTAACACACAGACAGGTTTTGGACTGTTTCCCATAAAAATATACAACCTTTGAACATATACAACCTTTGAATATACAACATCCTTGAAGCAAAGGCTAAAGCCCGGGATGCACGAGGCAGTTTTTTACTCTCAAGAGAGTTTGTGCTAGTAATATGCGGTGTGTAAACAGCGCCAAAAGTCAACTCGCCGATATATCCGGGAGTGACAAGAGCTCTCCGAGAGTCGCACCTTGCGAGTTGAGCCTTGTCGTGTACACGGATCAGCTGCTGCATAAAAAAAATCACCCACAAACACTTCTGCGAGTAGCATCAAAAGTACCAAACTGTCTGAGAGTAAAAATATCTCGCGTGTATCCTGGGCCTAAGAAAATAGTTTTTGTGGGTGGCAATTTCATTGGATTGTTGTTGCCTTGGCAATAGAACTAATATGTAAGGATTTTACTTTAAAAAGGTTCCAAGCGTTGTTTTGAAAACCATGCTTTCATGATCCCTTAAGCGGTTTCCCGTACGGAAAAAATACTGTAATATAATCCTGCCCTGTTATCCCCCCATTAAAAATTATTTTTCTATTTCTAGTCCCTACCAGAAAATATCCATTATGCTCACTACGCTCTAGTACAAATCTCACCTTCATCATGGTGTACATGAAGAATATGACGATCCCGACGGTGTAGAGGGGCATTATGATGCCCATGGTGCTGCTGCCCTTGGGCGGGGGCACGACATGCCCGGGGCCGCCCATCGGGGGTCTCATCCCGGGCACGGGCATCGGCTGCGACAACACATCATTGCGTTAGTTCAGAGGCTAAGCAAATAACTCCTTACTGAGTTCTTAATTTTCGCCTTGCATAAACTAAGGTGTTGATTTGTGATCCATGTGGTCAGAGCGAGTTAAGACTAAACAATTTTGTGGCTAGAGTAATGTACGCAACTCAAGTTGGGAAATAAGAAAGTAAGCAATATCGGAAACAACTTGAATTTTTGTCTTGCTCCTGAGTTGCACTAGAGCTTCTGCAATATAATGTAACGCAATAAATATATCAGTTTTAGCCATTTTATAAGCAACTTTATGGTTCCGGTTCGCTTTATGATAGTTTAATGGTTATTTCATTAGATACACATTAGCATTGCTTACATAATATCAAACCGCACCTCAAAGTGGCCTGGTTTCACATTATTTCCCACACTAACAATACCTTAGTTAAATTTAAAACTAGTTGTAGTTAAAAACATGCCAATCGGTTTATATGTTACAACAAACACAGCTACACAGTTTCTTTATGACTGGTGAATATACATCAAGTTTGATATAATCCCTAGTGCACATTAAATGTTTTGCTATTAATTTCAGTTATTTTTTGTGAAAATAACTATATTTTACAAAAGGCTATTTTCACCGTAAAATATATTCTGTATGGAAACTCTGTGTTCGGTATTTATTTTAATTCTGTAGGATAACTATAGCAGGTTCTTATTGATTATAATTATTTCAAACTTTGTAGTAGCATATCGTATCGTAAAAGGAGGAAGTAAGGGAGTTGGATTTTGATAATTTAAACCAAAAAGTAAGCTAGTACATGAATCTGCAAATGAAATGAAATTCACATATAACAAACATACTAATCATAATATAGTGATTGTATTAAATTTATGATAAGGGCTCTTTGACAATTATTACAAATGTAGACAGAATAATACATCAAGCACTGATCAAGTCATTAAAAACACAAATTACATAGGAAAATGCCAAAGTCACAAGAATAAAACAGCTATTATATTATGTACGTGCAATTTGTTTAAAGGCAATGTAATAAATAGTTTTAATTGTTTAAATTATTTACGCGAATATGAATATTTCTTTGAACTAGTAAAGTCTTCATTTATTATATGATATATTTAATAAATGCATTTATCCAACTCAGAATAATAAACAATAAAATAACTCTTTTTATGCCTCTAACAATATTGAAATATATTTACTTTAAACTTAATTAACATTCCAGCCAAACACAACACAAATCCCATACACCAACTCATTAAAATAAAGTTATAGCATAAAGATGAAATATAAAACCCATCGAATGCGTTATTTAGAAGAGAAGGGTGACTGGTTGGGGAAAGTCCGCCTTGCATACTCCCATATACATTTAGGAATAAATTGCTTATTTTATCTATCAACTTCTCGATAACTAAACTTTACCTGCACCACTGCATGTATACTTTCACTTGTGTGAAAGAAAACCTTAGGGTTTATTGTGCTCTGTAAGGGGAATTCATTAGACAAAACATAAACATGATATACACAGGAATAAAATCCTACATGGGGATGTTACAGTACCTAAAAAATAAATTTGGATTTTAACAACAGTTTTAATAAGGGCATTTTAAAATGTATTGGCAATTAAACTGTTTCTAACTAATTAAAATGCTTAAAAACACTTTTTCATATGAAATCAATGAAATATAAATGTACAAGGCCACACACATATTACGTAACACATTTTTTCGTCATGTCAGACCCCTCCTCCCCCATGTAATGCACTATAACGCTTGACCAAACTCCCACCCACCCCCATGTGTTATGTAACTCAATTGTAGGAGGCTTTAAAATAGCTTAAACCTTTTAAACATCGTTTTATTAGCAATTTTGAGAATGGATTTCAATGAATCAATTAAACTTTAAATGACTTTATAAAAAAACAAGGCTGTTACTAATAATATAAACAACAAAATAAACTATCTCAGCTAAAACCGTAACAAATTTAATGTATAACTAATACAAATACAAAAAAAAACTTTAAAAAACTAAAGATTTGGGCGGCATTGTTGTATTAAGTCATGATTTTACACTCTAAAACAACACAAAACATAGGTGTGAAGGAATTCAGAACCAACTCAAAACACATTATGTATTTCTTCTTAGTTTAACTTTTATGAAAATAGTATGACGGAAGAATTTTTTATATAACAAACCGTAACTTTGACTTAGTTATTAATTTGATTATTTTTTAATTTTGGCAGATTTATAACAGTATCAAGAAATACGGGAGTGTGCCAGCTCTTAGCGTTAATGTGTGTAAGTTACGTAACGTTGGTCCAAACCCCCCCTCCTCCCCACATAACGCTATGCCATACCCCCTCCCCCCCCTTAAGTGCGTTACGTAATATGTGTATGGCCCCTATGGCATATAAGCAACAACCAGAAAAACGTTTTAAAAAAAGGTTGGTGGCCTCTTTTTTTCTATACTTTGACTGTACACACGGCCTGGCATAGAACCATTGAGTATACACTAACTCTGTATATTCAGTGGTAGAACGTACCAAGCAATCAAGGGGTGAGCCGCAACAGTACAGATAAAACTGACTAGCCAGGATTGGAATCGAGTTCACAACAGGGCCGCTACCATAGTTTCAAGGTCTGTCACCTTCACCACTACGCCAGCAACTCAACTACGTTTATTAATATTTTCTAACAGGCCTACTTATTGTAATTGCATCAAATGAATAAAAAGTTATTTCATCAGAGAAAAAAAGCCAATTTTATAAAATATCTTCCATGATAGAGCCGATTCCTACCCCTTCAACCAATCAGGATCCACTGACACTGTGAAACCCCGCAAACCCTCCCCAAAACGCACGCGGAGGGCAATTAATTATTAACTATGTGGTCCAGCCCCACAACCGCAGGATTGGCCAAAGACCGGTCCCCAATTTCTACAGTTGCATCTACCCACATTGGTTGGAAATCTGTTCAGTACGGGTGATATTGGCTACTTCTGTTGACATTTCCCTTCTTCTGTTCACGCCTCCCTAATGAACGGTAGTTGGACCAATCACATGCTTAATGGGATCTCCTGGCTGTGAAGGTTACCGAAAGGGTGTTATAAAGGTCCTTCTAAGGGCCCAGGTATCAATAACTCCACAAGTACACACAATATTTTGTGCAAATTAAATCAACAATCTATTTAGGGGCCTGTATGTAAAATGTACTACACTAAATTAACTTTTATTTTAAATGTTACATTATAAAAATAAGCATATGGATATACAAAGAAAGCCACACTGATCACGGAATACCTGCTTTCTTGTCTGTACGTCCGTGGGATAGCATAAACATAACATACATAATTCCTGACTCAATTTGTATATTATTTTCAAGCTTATTGCTTGCATTACATTGTCACTTGAACTTGTTATAACTAAGTGTGTAATCAAAAGTATTTGAGAACTTTTACTTATTTTGGCTTACAAAATTAAGAGGATGTTAAAGCCAAATGTTTCTCGTAGTCCTGCGAGACTGGTGGCCGGGAGAAGAACTATGGGATCAGACACCAGCGCCGCTGTACGTCAAAAATAGTGCGATGTAGTACTATTACCTGCCCTCCCGTGATAACGCCGGCGCCGTCCCACCACCACCACGCGCCCTTGTCCG
Source organism: Allygus modestus (assembly GCA_963675035.1). NCBI lineage: Eukaryota > Metazoa > Arthropoda > Insecta > Hemiptera > Cicadellidae > Allygus > Allygus modestus. Next base: position 408,108,650 of record OY776112.1, read on the forward strand.
CAGTGGCGGATTTAAGCAATTGCCGCCTAAGGGCTATTAGGAAATTTACTGCCCTCTCCCCCCCACTATAATCTTTGCCCTTTTCGCCACCCAGGTTTACCCACATGTTATATATCTTGTTTGGTTATTTTGTGACAGTATCTAAAGAAGTTACGAGGTAACTGAACAAATAAGTTCAAGAAATTTCTTTTATTTCCTAGTTGAAAAAACCAGTAAAATATTGTATAATTTACTTGAGTCACATTAAAACAGTTTAATATGCAATATAGCCTCCTCAATGACAATCAGCCCTAGCCCTAGAGACAAATGTTGGTGTTAAAAGGAGTGAAGCAGTCCTACTTTTAATAACAAGAAAATCCTTCAATAAAGGCCTAAAAGTCACTTCTTACACTTCATCAAAACATTAATTTTTACACCAACGCATTGACTACTGAAAATTAAAATAAATAACCTATAAATAAGATATGATGAGACTGTAGTCTTAAAATTCGTAATTCGGACCATTAGCCTCAAAATTCTGACTAATTTAACCCTGAATTAGCGCTTTTCAGTACAGTTTCTCAGTCATTTTGTAATTTATACAAAGAATTTTTTAGATGTTTTAGACAGTGAGGTTTATTTTGTAACTGGAGGTAAACTGCTTAACGATTTTGGTAAAAAGGCGAGCCGGTATTTTGTCAGCTAAGTACACTGGTGAGGCAAATTTATCGTTCTTTGAACCATCCTGATTGGCTGTTTTACTCCTATAAGTGAATCTATTACGCAAATCTATACAATTTTATTAATTTTGAAATCATGAAGAGCTATTTGTTTGATTCACTTTGTCGACTCGTTAGATTGCAGCAAGTAGTTCTTTGTCTCACCAACATTTGGCAAAGAACAGCTCACAATTTTGTTCATCAGTGTTGTATCCAGTATTACCAATAGCACTCCAAAAGAGTTTATTAATAAAATCCCCCCCTCCAAAAAATAAAATAAAATTACCTCGCTCAAATCAAAGAATTACCCCAAAATAAAATTGTATATAACGCAATCTACCCTATCAATCCCCCCTGTGGGCAACCTGAACGTTAGCACTAAACCACACCGTAGCGAGTATCGTTGACTGTCATCTGTTTGCGAGAACCAGAGCAAAACATCTGGCGCTGAAGACGCCGGGCGCCGTGCTGGCCTCAGGGTAGTGATGAGTGATACGGTCGCGTTATCGCGATACGGCGCGGCGATATTATAGGCCTACGTATCGACATCAAATCGCATTGGCCGTTGTGCATCGTGATATACGCAGATAGTTTTATTGTATCTTTTTTACTTAATCATGTAATTCAAATTTCACTGATATAATATCTTATTAATTGGTTTAGGATATTAAATCAAGTGATGATTTTTTTCATAATTAACTTATAATGAATGTTTCCAAAACCAAGTTCACGTGTACTGTCACTAATATATTCAATGGCTGAGTCAGCGCCGCTTCAATTGATAAATGTCAATGTAGTTGTATTCCTCCGCCATGGAAAGTTTCCGATCCGTGCCGCTTGGATCGCTGTTATCAGCGTGTGCATCCGTTCACGCGGGAGCATATCATGGCCACATTTTTGACTTTAGAACAATACATTATATGGCATATTAAAGACCATGAAATTCAACCCTAAGATTGCTTTTTAAAATTTTAATTAGCTTAGAATTTAATGTGTTATCTAGTATCGAAATTGGGCGAATTAGAAGGCTAAGTTCACTTGTATTTTTCATAATATTTAAAAATTGAAAAGCAATGTTGGTGGGAAATATCTTTCTCTTTAATTTGGTGTATAGTTGTTTGTTACATGTTGAGAAATAACGTCAGTATATGCTCCCGCACGGACCGCTTTTAGCGTGATATTTTGCGGGGGTTTAACATCCTCTTATATTGAGGTTAATTTAGTTAATTCAATTTAGAAATTTGAGAATACATTACAAATAGTATTATTTTAATCATACAAAATATAAACTTAATATACTCAGCAAACTAATGTTTTTGGTTACTTTTTTAAAACCAGATTTTTAAAGAAATATATTGATTGATAATTTATATAGGTATATTTTTTCAACTATGCCTAATTAATGGTTATGTAATATTTGTGTTCAGTATAACTCTACCAAATCCTTACTTATAAATAGCACATTATCTTTAACTAGGCCTAAATCAATTAAAATGCATTTTAGTAGGCCTACCCTACCTAACACAACAATTTTGGAAAATGATCATTAATCAACTAAATTTTAAATGTTATTCGTTTTTAAATTTCAAATAATGTTTTACTCTATTATATATGTATTTTAATAAATTAAAACAACCAATTTTTATAGTTAAAACAGTTAATTAATTCTTGATCCAAAATGATTTGATTGGCACCAATTAAATTCTTTATCAATTTACAAATTGTACTATAATTCTGTTCAGTCCTGATTGTCCAAATAATTGTCTGATATGATTTAACGCTGCATTCAACAAATTAACAAACAAACAAATTAATTAACAAATTAATTTGTTCAGTGTTTTTTAACCTTATTTTTAACAGCAATCAATATCCGAATTGGAATAGAAAATGTAATTGAAAATATATTAATTTTTCGCAAATATTGAACAATACAATGCTACAATGCAAATAGTACTACTATTGGCAGTATGACAGCTGTTACAAAAATAGTCTGGCCTAAAAACGGATGAACAGGTGAATACAAGAAAGTGAGTACTGTCCATAGCGCATCTTTAGAGTGGAACGAAGGTGGAAGTATTTCTATGCAGTAAACGTCCCAACTATTCTGTTGAGCATCATCGTACTATTTATAGCCAGCCTGTGCCTCCCATTCTGGCTTACGGTGTTAATTATGTTCAAGCAGCTAAAAATATCTATGAGTGGACTTGTTTTCCCTGCTTTTATGCATTTGTGTAAGCTACTTGAGTCAAATTTATGTTTCAATGTACTAAAAATTACAGTTCAATTAATATAAAGTTCTAAAGTATTAAAGTTCTAACAAACAAATTTAGTCTGTCTTAACAGTGAAGCATCTGCTTGTCTGTCAACATCCAAGACCTTGAGAATCTTCAATCACAACTGAAACTAACTGTACCAGTTTTTTTAATAATAATAATAATACATTTATTTGCCATTTAAAACATTTTACAATGTATAATAGACATCGTCAATTATATACTATGGTCTACAATAAATCAAAACAAAAAACATGTGTACAGTATGAACATGATAACACTACAAATCTAGACCAAACTAAAATTAAATAACTCATTAATTGAATAAAAAACGTTGCCAATTAAAAAACTATTAAGTTGTCTTTTAAAAGCATTGACATCTAAGTTACGGAAATGCACATGCAATTTATTAAAAATTTAAATCTGTAGATATTTATGGTTTTTAGCGAACTTCTGCAACCTTGGTCGCACAGGCAATTTATTAAACATTTTGATCTGTAGAGATATTTATGGCTTTTAGCGAATTTCAGCATCCTTGGTCAAGCAATTATTTAAGATCTTTAGACTGTCTTATTCTATAACTATGAATGGCACTTCTGGAAGAGAAATCATCTTGGTTTTGCTTAACATATACAAGGTTTTGTAAAATAAATATGCTTTTAACAGTCAAAATAAAGCACTTCAGTTGTTAAGAGAGCTAATAAAAACCACTGCCAACTTGCTTGATCATTCGTATTTTACCTAGGTTACCACATCTCAGAAACCACAAGTTATACAGGAAACTTTGAATGGGGACTCCCCTATTTTTAAGCATCTGTCAGAAATATGAATTTTAATTAAATTTGGGTTCCTTTTTCAACATGGCGGCCAATTAAAAATATATAAATTATCCCCGACTTCCCAATTTTGTGATGTTATGAGATTTTTGACACTTTGAAGACATTTATACTCCTTGGTATTATCTCCTAAACTTAGCAGCTACCTACAGAGAAAGCGTGGTGTAAGTTAAATTTGTTTTTGAGACATTCATTCTTGGATAATTTTAATCAACCCAACTGGTTTTGAAATAACCTAAAGGGCACCATAGTTTGCCCCATGCACTTCTAATTGCATTTACAAATTTTAATTTTAATTTGAAATCCATATTTTAAATATGTTTGCAGCTAAAAGGAAGCAAATGGTGCCACAAGGTATTTATTATTCAATAGTAATCCACGTGAATAATTAATATAGAAAAAAATATTTTTAAAAAGCTTTAGACTGCATATTGTTTAGCTAAAAGCACCGTTTCAAACTTTTGTCAGGTCTACACAATGCTTGGCTAAGTGTGAGCTTTACAGTATCATTTGAAACCAAATTATTATCACCAACAACCACGATATATGAGTAGCCCAGTTTCAAAACTCGTTATGTCCAAAAATAACAAAAATTGGGATAAGGGTACCATTTTGTTAAGTGATTCAAGGGTAACAATATAATAAATTCAGGTGGTTGCAAAGTCTGTTAAAACAAATTGAAATAAATCAAGAAATACTACAAACTCCTGCAAAACCGTTTTGTTCGTCTATCAAACTGCAACAAAGCTCGTAATGTCCATAAAAAAAAAACAGCTTCAAAACCCGTCATGTCCGGTTTGAATTTAGCTGTTATGGAAGGCAACTGCATCAAAACTCGTTTAGTCCCATTTTTGTCAAATTAGTAGTATTTTAGCTTTCTTATAATATAATGTAGGTCAACTTACCACAGCCGGAGGTTCTTTTTCAACGACTCGTGGAACTATGTGCGAGTGGGGGATTGCTCGACCCTTCTCCCTCAATGCGGGATGGATCATGTGTGGCCGTAAATGGGGCGGTCTTTCTTGTCTTAGGTTTTCTAAATCAACATATCAATAAATTATTTGGCCTATCCGTTTTATGAGCTACCGACTAACTTAAATATTGTAAAACAATGAGAAATAATATAGAAATCTTAACAATTATGCATTCCGTTTCAATAATGGCAAACAAGAATAAATAAAATACATAAATAAATATATAAATATAGCCTATAAATAAAAAAATGATTATTTACACTAAAAATTTATGGGTAGTTTGGAAATATATTTTTTTTTTTGGAGAACTAAAAATGAATTTAGAAAATAAATAATTTTCTCACTCTCAGATTGGAACTATTATTATTTTAAGACAGACCATAACTTAGGCATAATTCGGGGGTGGCAAGAGGGGCGCTTGCCCCCCAATAATTTGGAGAAATATTATTGTAATATATAAATAAACATATTAATGTGGATCACGACCGTTTTTGCCCAGCCCCAATCAAAATACTGAAATTACGCTTAAGGGACAGACTAACCAACCCCCCCTCCTCTTTGGGGGTCGCAACCCACAGTTTGAGACCTGCTGCTCTATAAAAATTATAATTTTCCTAGTTTTGGCGATTTTGGCCCTGGATTCAATGTTCTTTATATGATTTAAAACCAAAGTTGCTTTTTAAACCCACCTCGATTTTTTCTTAGCACTAGTACAACCCAAAATGTTAATCATTACTTCCCTATTGTTATAAGCAAACACCTCAAAACCTTAAACATACCGTACTAACTAGTTACGTAAAGTTAATCAAAATCCACATGAGTTATTTCACACAAGTTTCAACCCACACGTTATTCGCACGCCAGCTTACTTGTTTCCCACACTCTGAATCTCCGAGGAGCTCCAATCAGAGCGGGTGAAATACCAAAGTTGATTTTCAAACACAAAGAGCTATTCAATGATCGAAGTTCATTGAGCATTTGCTGATAAGTTCTTCCCAAGCGCACTTTATCCTTGAGAAATTCTGCAATATCTACATTGCATTTTTCATGAACTTCAGAGTTACACTTGCTGACAATTTCCTTCGTCAGCCTTCCTTGTTGGAAAGCCAATAAAAATCTTTTATCTAAATCATGCTGGCCACTAAGTATTTTTTCACATAGCTGTGCCATGATCTTAATAGCATTTAAATCTTTGTCGAAAATGACATCACAGCAATCTGCAAAAGATGAGGTTGGTGATGTACACAAGTAATTCCTGGAATAAAAATAGCTTGGATGCTGATTGTACAAAAATTGTGGTTTGATAAACTCGTTATTGTTGTCTTTGTTTTTTTTGTCAAGCATAAATATATGATTGTTATGATTATATTAACAGGTTAAGTTAAATATGTCTTTTTAACATCATGACTGACATTGGCTAAACCAAAATTTAATATTCCACTGTCCACATTTAATTATTGTACTGGCCACATGTAATTACACTACATGTAGGCCTAGCTTAACAACAAATATATGAAATGCCCCTCTCAGTAAGCAGAGTTGCTTCCAAGGCTAGGCTAGAGCCTTAAGAAGGCATAATAGATCACAAATAATTCATTTTTAGTCTTAGTCATCCACGTAATCTATGTTGGATATTTAAAAATGTGTGATATTTAACCACACTACTACATTTTACTGCAAGTTATTAAGGGGATTGATATTAAGGTCTGGTAAATCAAATTAAGTATTTGATTCCTCCAGAGAGCAATTTCTAAAAAATGAAAAAGAGGCTTAAATAATTAATACAGTAAAATAGGCCATTCGATTAAGTTTATATACCGTACCATTTATTAAAACCATGAGCATTTTTTTATGTTTTTAAAGCTAATTTCCCAACCCCAGGGTTTGATTCTATTGTTCAACCTGTTCTTAGAAAGCATAATTTATAAATAAAAATACCAATTCAAAAGCGTATTAAATCTGTTAAATACTGATTTTTTAAGAATGTTATATTTTAGCCTCTTTGGAAGCCAAATGAGATATTCTATAGTTTTATGGGGGTCATCCAGCAAGAAGAGCCTTGACAAAATTACTAAAATACAAAAAAGGGCCGTTAGATGTACCGTATTGTAAATCAGCCAGCTCGCACACCCTGTATGCCATTACTTAAAAAATATAACATTTTAACTGTGCCGTCATTATATGTTCTTGAGTCCTATGTAAAAAGCCAAAAATGTTTCAATAGTCCAAACATAATTATAATGCCAAACATAGGAACAGATATGCAGTTAATCACAGATTGTCTCTCACTGAAACCAAACCGGAGTACATGGGTCAGAAATTCCACCATAACTTGCTAGAACATTTAAAGAATATTGCAAACATAAAGAAGTTTAGACTTACGTTGAAAGATTACTTGATCAAAAAGTGCTACTACAGTCTACCAAATTAATATTTGCACAAGAACTCTCATGCCTACTACAAGAGGGAGAGAGATGACTCGCCAAATGCTCCTTGGAAGAGTCAACGTGGTTCAAGAGGATAAGTAAGTAAGTGACAAATGGCAGTCATGTACCTATACGGTACAACATTTTCAGATTTTGCTCAGGATCGATTTGGCGAAGTTCAGATGATGAAGTTAGCACATTAACCACTACGCTACCTAGGCAGTAAATTTACAATAATCAAAGATAGTGAATAGAACTCTGCATTTTGCTCAGTAGGAGATTTTCAAAGCAGAATGGAGTAATACACCTAAGTTACTATATGGCTCAGATTTAGATTCTATCTAATATTTTGAAATTTACAATAATCAAAGATAGTGAATAGAACTCTGCATTTTGCTCAGTAGGAGATTTTCAAAGCAGAATGGAGTAATACACCTAAGTTACTATATGGCTCAGATTTAGATTCTATCTAATATTTTGATTTTTAATACTAAATAGCTGGCCCGAAAGAAGGTTGTCCTGTCCTAATGTCATTGAATTTTTTTTATGTCAAATACTCGTTCATTTTCAAGATGAGCTCGTTCGCTTCTCTCATTCGCCTCCCCGTTGCCATTCAAGTAGATTTGTTGTTTCCGTAATGAACATATGTTTATGCCTTTCAAGTATGTTTGGATATAATCCTTGGATGACCTGTTAGGTGTAACTAACTAACGATAAAATCAAATTAACTTTGAAGGCCAGTGGCACAGAGCCCTAAGGTTAGATTAAAAATTGTCTTTTATAAAAACCTTGTCCTGACATTAACGAACACAACAACAAAAAATAATTATTCATTTCAGTGTACTCATTCTCAAGTGATGGCTTGACTAAGGGAAATAGGGATTTATTTATATATATGAAGATTATGAAAATACCTATTAACAACTGGATTCTGTTCAAATATTTGGTAGGCCTACTAATATTTCTTATTGAAGTTTTGTTTTTTCAAGAGTGAAAGGTAAGAGCAAAATCCATTAGGCCTAAACTGTTTATGAAATCATACCTTCTCATCACCCTACTTAATTTTCTGAAATTACTTAACACAAACGTAAAACAACACCAAGATAGGCAGGGATAACCTTGGTTGGATGACTCAAACCTAGGCCCTAGGCTAATATGTAGGGCTTGTATCTACGCTAGACCTACTTTTTTAAAGGCTAATAATAACTGAAGAAGAGAATTAAATTAATAATTAACTTGGTCTACCCAGTTAATAATTGCCAAGTTCTCAGAGTAAGTAATACAATTCTCCATTGACAAACAAAGATAAATTTAACTTTTTAACAGTTACTATCATGATATTTATGTGTTGTTGTAACTACAGGATACAGGTAGCTAATAAAATACTTATTACAAGACCGAGGCTTTAACAATTTATTTACCTTATAAGTTACTGTATTTAGGTCTGCATACTAGCCTAGATCCAGTGACTGATCAAAATCGATAACTTTGTAGGCCACATTTGATCTTAATATAGGCTACAAAAGCCGAAAGACCTGGGGCGATCATAGAAAGTTCTCTAACTTCCCGGTATACGGAATAGAGACGAAATTTGGGTTTCCCTGATTTTTTGAGGTTTAAAATAGTAAAATTAAGAGGTTTTGATACTAATTTTTTAGAGTGCTGCTCTACGGGTTTTCTTAAGTAAGTGTAGTGTTATTCCAGTGGACATTCATTTATTTGACCAGATCACAACATAGGCCTAAACAGATGTTCGTAATTCAGAACAGTTGAAAAAGCTAACCACAGAACCCAGGCTAGCCACACAACCACTGTATTCCCCTGGTGAAACGGGGACAATGACAATGGTGGCTAGCACAATATATTTGCTGTCAGTATATAAATACGGTAAAAAATGTAAATACATTTCTAATTGCTGAAAGGTGTAAGCTTACCGACATCTTTTATTGCATCCCAAACAGGAATTGAAATTGTTAATGGTTTCCGGGGGTCCTAGGCTAGATTGACTAAGCCTAGGATACCTATAATTCATAAAAAATAGTGAGAAATAGATGTGAAATAATATAGGTACCTGCTGTGGGAACGATGTCTGGTTTGGGTGCAACTGATGACTGGAGCATGGGGTAGAATATTTTCGGCCATAAAATTGCAAAACAACCAACGACAATAGCTAGGATGAAGATTGTTTTGCCTGTTCCGAATTCGGTAGCCATTTTCGTTCGTTCGTTGGGGGGTGTAGAAAAGACAATTAACTGAGGACAGAGTTCGATATATTGAACGAATTATAACTTCACTCACTAACTAGTTTACATTATCACTATAAACTTAACAACAGGTTTCCTCCCCTGGCCCCTGTTTCTACACCACTCAACGAAGCGGAGGCGTTTCTGACGAGCAGACGACGATCTAAAAGCAGACGACATTAGCAATGGCAACAGCCAAGACCAAAATAAACGCACTGCCTGTAAGATAGCATTTCTGTATAGGTAGTTACTATATGTATGTATATGTAGAATATCATTATATAACAAATACTACAAAAATGATATACAGACTAAATTAAGAGTCTGCTAAATGTAAATAAGTATAAAGTAAATTACCAATACATCATAAGATTGTTCAAGCATCCAAGTGATCGATTGCATTACGCGTATTCATAAATTTCTATATCAACAAGAAGTAATAAATACCTCCGTCGCAGCAAACCTGCGTACTCAGCGAATTTCCAATGCATATATAAGTGACTCACTACTACATAGAGCTACTTACCAAGTTTCACAAAAATACATCCATAAATAAGTGACATATAGCATTTTATTTATTATCCATAACAATAACATTAGGGTTGAGGACGCAGGTTTGCTGCATCGAGGAAGATAAGTAATGTGTTTTTTTTGCAATTATCAATACAACTGAACCAGGTGAAGCTATATATCAAGTTCTCTTAATGTAGGTTCATAATTAAGGGAGATATACAACTTTACTTATTCTCCATATGAATAACATGGGGGCCGAGTATGCAGGTTTACTGCTACGGGGACTATCAACAAAAACTTGTTTTTTGTTCTAATATCAATATACCACAACTATTTGAAGCCACATACCAAGTTTCATCAATATACATTCATAAATAATCGAGATATAGAATTTTATTTATTCTCCATAAGGATAACATTGGACAACGTACTGTGTTTAGCACTTTGAATATCTCTGCAACGGTTGGACGTAGAACAACGATTAAAACACCAAAATGTTTGTTTTGTTGAGCTAAACACATTAATAAAAAGAAATGTGAAGTTTTTAGTAAAACTAGCTGGGAAAAATCTTAAAACCTTTTTCCCATAAGATTAACATGGGACACGTTTTTTGGATATTCTCCGCAACCACTTAACCTAGGTTAATGATTTAAGATACTAAATTATTTGTTTTGTTAAGCTCTATAAAATGGCTATAACCAAAATTGAGTGTTTTTAATATTTTGGGGTCAAATTTGCAAAAAACCGATTTTTGGAAAATTGTAAACCCCCATAAAACCCCCTTCCCATAGTGCGATCGATTTGGTTTTCGAATCATAAATGCTACTCTCCACATTTGTCCCAAATTTCATCAAAATCGGGTGTTTCTTTCAAAAGCTATTGCGGTAACGGACACACACACACACACACACACACATATATATATATATAAATATTTATAAATTTGAACGAATAGTGTTTTTGGCATCTGGGGACCTCAAAACGAAAAGTTATCATGGTCTCGGGCTTAAGTCTTACCATGCCACCTACGGTAATAGCTTCTTCCCTATAGGGGAAATTCGCTACAAAATTCATATAAATATTTTGTTCATACATTTTAAATTAAGTATAGCTATTTTAAATTCCAATCAGCCGTGTGAAAGCTTTTCATCCTTGAAGAAATAATTATTTACAAGCAAATTAAGCTTCTCGAATGTAAGCAAATACAGTGTTCTGTTAGTTTAAATTGCGATGCAATTCCAGAAGTTAGCTTAAAACAGAAAATCTTGCTTCAGTATCGTATTTTGTTACCTTCAACAGCTTTATATACATACAATTTCATTGATTTATTGTTATTCCATAAAATTAACATTGCAACATTGAATAAGGCATGTGCTGCCTAGCCCTAAGGACCGATATAAATTTAATGAGTTTCTGCAAACCTACGCATTGAGACCTTTCCATCGGTCCTTCAACCCTAAAAGTCGGTCCAGTGTGGTTCCTGAGATCTCAGCGTGACACAACTGATTGTTTAGAATGACAATCCATTAAAATAATGTAAAGCTGATTAAAATATTTGATACATATTACCTATGAAATCAGCTGGATTCAATTTCAAATTGTGAACTCGGTCTTTAATTGTTCAAAGTAAAAGTAAATGTAACGGAAGGTATTAGATATTATCTAAATTCATTAAAGTTTTACCTTTGATTCCAGTCATTCAAAATAATTTTCAAATTGCCTGAAGTTTGATTCTTCGAGCAGTGTCAATGCATATCAGGCCCTAGTGGTAATAGAGTTGAAAATCTAAACATCCCCCTGGAGGCATTGTCCAGGACGCTTTTTGGGTTACGCCTTTGCGGTCGGCACTGCCTTCTCAAAGCCACTAGTGTAAGAAATTGATGACCGGATTTAGTATTAATTGTCTTTTGCACTATCAATGTCACCAACCACCACTCTACACGGGTTACTATTACCATCACTGGAGCTCTATAGAGCTCACTGAGCTCACTGGTTACTATATACAAAAACGCTGCTGTCTGTCTGATGGCCGATGTGCTGCATCAAGTCAAGGCCTACACAAACTGTCAGTATCCCTGCTACGTAGCTTGGGTATGAGCACACATTTCTCCTCTTTTGACAACAACCATGAACATCAATAGTCCCACTAAAATAAGGTTCGTCTCGCTGGGATTGGTGCTCCGGACGCTGTATCTTCCCAGTTTCCCCATTGGCCTAGGGGTTATATACTATTGTTTAGAATCACACGTCGAGACTGATTTCCTCCCGCTTTCCTGGTGGTGATGAAGAGTAACTTTTCATAAATAAAAGATTATTTTGATGAAGAGGAACTACATCAAGTTGTTAAAGAAAAGTATAATACTCTTTGATTATTTGCTATCATGCTACTTTATTATTTGGTGGTAGTCAGTGAGGTATATATCTTGTCTGGGGTAAACAAAACTGTGCCTCCATGCTGACTGCCAATTTGACCCACTATACACCCTCCGGTCTCCATGGCAATAACACTATGTTTAACCATTCAAATCCACTTTTCACGAGTCATGTTAGTCTTTATTACTCTTTGACCAGATCATTTGTTTACTAAAATATCCTCCAGTGAGTTCACTTTACCAAATCACCCTCAAATACCCTTGCAATCTAAACTTCTTTGAAATGACTGCGTAAGAGGTGCTTTTTACTTTCTCCCTCTATACATAGTATATGGAGAAAGTATTGTTTTCGTCAAAATTTTCGAATTTGAGTTGTTAGTGGAAATATTCGTTTTGGTGCTCCCTGAACCCAAAAAAGTGGTTTTTACGTGATGTCTGTGTGTGTACGTGTGTACGTGTGTGTGTGTGTGTGTGTGTGTGTGTGTGTGTGTGTGTGTGTGTGTGTGTGTGTGTGTGTGTGTGTGTGTGTGTGTGTGGATGTGTACAGAGCTAGAGCCCTAACCATTTGGCAGATTTTGATGAAATTTGGTATTTAGGTACTAATCCACGATATCTCCAGGTGTTTTTTCATTTTTTTTGAATTTTTGATTTTTAAGGGTAATTATCCCCCCAAAACCGCCAAAAAACATGAAAAATCAAAATTTCTCAAAAAACGGCTCTAACGATTTTGATTAAACTTTAGTCGTTTGTTTCCAACAAAATGACACCACCCGCATTCCTGTAAAATTCGGGTTCAGAAATTACAGGACTTAAAACATCCAAAATTCTGTTTTTTGGATTTTTCATAAAAAGACATAAATATAAAAAATATTAATATTCACCATTTAAAAGAGCTCAAAAAACTAAATAATTTAGTATTTTGAATTACTATTCTACGACTGCTGGTTTAGGAGAAAATTGAAACTTTTATTTAGCGGTAAACGCAGTACGTTGTCCAATGTTATTCTTATGGGGAATACAAAAATTACTATTTCTCTCTTATTTACTGATAAATTTCATTCAAACTTGATATGCTTGTCAATTTAGCATTGACCAACAGAGTTAATTCGAAATATGTTGCCCCTTAATAAGCCTGGGGGGGAATAGGGGGCATTTCCCCTCTTAAAACCACGAGTGTAGCAATTGATTCTGTAGTGCCTCCGAAGCAGGGATTTGGGTGGATGTTTTTTAAAACAACTTGTTTACAAGATTTTCTGTACATTCGACCGTGCTTTGTATTCTATATTTAGTAAATAAAAAGTAATTTATTCATTAAAGTTGGGCTAAAAGGGAGAAAGTATGTGTCAGTTTCCTGATACCGTTTATTGAAATAGGGGAAATAAACATGCTTGAATTTGTTATAGGTTTGAAGATCCGCCTATGGGCATCGCTGCGGTAGCTTCCAAGGTTAAAGCTTAGAATAACAAATGAAAATAGAAGTTGCACGCCGGCCAGTTTGATCTACATTTTTCATGCAAGATATAATGAATTTTTCTCGGAATTTCTTTTACTGCTTAAAAAATCACAGTAGTCTACAACATTCACTAACAGCTGATTATATTTTGACTTAAAGCCATAAAAATAAGCACTGTCTATCTTTCACTCCATCAGGATTAGGTAGGCTGAGACAGGTGACAATAATTTTATAATGTCTACTTCGTATGGTTATTTTCGTTGCTTATCGTATGGTTAAAGTTAAAACTGACAGACATTGCTACAACAAGAACTTTCTTGTCGTCCTGGCACAACAAATATATCTTCGGCATTTTTAACATGAGATGATCACTCTCGATGCAATCTTTACTCATGCTCCATTTCTATCATGGACTTCACGAATCAGAATTCCACTTACAGTAAGAGCTTCTTGAGAAGAGGACACGTTGAGAAGGCGGGGCAGCATCACGAACACTATTGGGTTTTGGGAATGGGAAGGGTCGCCTTTTTGTTTCGCCTATGACGGACTTTAGTCCTTCCACCATGGGTAGAGACAATGTATACATTGGTGGAGAGTGCAGTACCGTGACAACATTTGGGTCGGGGCAAAACTGACCGGTTTTATCGGGTGCGTAAGGCGTCAAATAAGGACACTTTTATTTCTGTACAGAAACGTCAAAGTCGGACAGCGCAGCGACAAATCAGGACTAAAAATGTGTCCGGATTTGACGGTGTCGGACTTTTGCGTGGTCCCAACGACAAATACGGAGAGTCAACAATTGCAATAATAATTATATCACTGAGTAAAATATCAATGATATTGGTATATAGGTTTAGTTTCGTTAATGTCTTAGGTAAATTTACCTTTTTTTAATTAAATCAATCACTGACAGTCCCTCACTGGGTTATTCATCCTATATCTTTTTATCTAATAAATTAAACTGAGTATTTCAGTTATAATTTGTAATTTAAAAAATAACAATTCAATGTTTTTAAAGGTATATTTTTTCCATAACACATTAGTAACGGGATGACCGAGATATGAGTCGTCTGGTATGAAAACGATCTACATCACTCTTTTGGCCATTTTTTGTTTTCAGCGGATTTTGCAAGTCCAACCTTTACAAGGGGGAAGAAGTATATGGTTCAAAACAAACTGTCACGCTGTTTTCTTAATGTAAAATATGTGGTTAGTTTCAAAATGAACCAAGTCATGGAATGAGTTTCAAAACGCACTACATCTCTGACATGGCCTACTGTGCACCGGTCTTGCGCATCAGACCGGTCTTGCGGTCTGTTTCGACTGCTGAGTATTGAGAAACTTGTTTCGATTTGACATGCTGTTTTTGGAATATTTTAGATTTTATAATTTTTGTAAAAACTTGATTTAGATAATATTCACATTAACATTCCGCTTTTGTGTGAACAACTGAGAGGTCTCGGCGTTAATGGTGTGAAAAATAAAATATTTTCACGGACTGATAAAGCTTTGAAATAAGATTTTTAACAAAATATGAATTTCCCTCTGGGGTTGACGTTTATACACCAATCGATTCGTTAGGTCCAAAAGCCCCTAATTCCAAAGTTTTAACAACATCTTTCCGCTGGATTCCAAGATAAATTTTTCAAACAAACAAACAGACATTTGTTGCTTGTATTGGGGGTACAGGATAGTACAGATTTTCAATGATAAAAAATATAATGTAATAAACCAGTGTTGAATAATGTTTCATTTTAAAAATATACTTTTTGAGTTTGCAAAACAGACAAGAGCTGCAGAGTTGAACAATACAGATCAAGACATATTAATAGTGTTGACTTTCGTAATTAACTGTTCCATGAATGAAAAAAAGCCACAAGCTATGAACAAAAGGTCGGAGGGGTTCTTTTGGGTAGGCCGTGGTTAAACGGACTTAAAGAAAGCTTCATTGGTACCATAACCATGGATGTTAGACTGCATTGAACAGAGGGGGTAGTGAATGTAGAAATGCTGGAGGTATAACCAAAGGGGAAACATCTTAGGATTCGGGAGATGAGCCGGGGAAGGAGTGGGAGGACAGGTAGGAGGAGGATTTGAAAGAGGAGTGAGATGAAGCGTTTGAGGGAGTAATTGCAGGTGAAATCACAGGAGGATACATCTGGGGAGGTTCAGAGATATAGAGTAGGTAAATGAAGAAGGAGAGGTCATGGGAGGAATAGGAGGTATTGGACGAGGGTCGGATGAGAAGTAGGAGGGTAGGAGTAGGGTTGGGTTGAAGGTATGGAAAGAGGGCTTAGAGGAGTAGTAGGATGAGGGGTTGAAGAAGAAATTAGATTAGGCAGAGGAAATAGTTGTGGTGGGTGCAAAGGAGGGGTTGGAGAATGAGTCAAAGAAGAAGTTGGGGTAGGGCGTAAAAGAGGTTTTAGCGGAGTTGAAAGAAGAGTCAGAAGAGGAGATGAAGAGTAAATTCCTCCCGCTCAGGGATTGATGATCTGTCATAGTGAAGAACTTTCAGACACAGGAATTACTGAACTATCTTAGTACAAAATGTATACTAGGCTCAGGAATAGCTGATCTATCACAGTCATGAACCCTCCAGGTCCGGAGTTACTGGTCCATGGTAAACAGATCTTAGGCTCGGGAACAGCTGATTTATCATAGTCAAGAACCCTCCAGGTCCGGAGTTACTGGTCAATGGTAAACAGATCTTAGGCTTGAGAACAGCTGATTTATCATAGACAAGAACCCTCCAGGTCCGGAGTTACTGGTCCATGGTAAACAGGTCTTAGGCTCGGGAACAGCTGATCTATCGCAGTCAAGAACCCTCCAGGTCCGGAGTTACTGGTCCATGGTAAACAGGTCTTAGGCTCGGGGACAGCTGATCTATCGCAGTCAAGAACCCTCCAGGTCCGGAGTTACTGGTCCATGGTAAACAGGTCTTAGGCTCGGGAGCAGCTGATCTATCGCAGTCAAGAACCCTCCAGATCCGGAGTTACTGGTCCATGGTAAACAGGTCTTAGGCTCGGGAACAGCTGATCTATCGCAGTCAAGAACCCTCCAGGTCCGGAGTTACTGGGTCCTTGGTAAACAGGTCTTAGGCTCGGGAACAGCTGATCCATCGCAGTCAAGAACCCTCCAGGTCCGGAGTTACTGGTCCATGGTAAACAGGTCTTAGGCTCGGGAACAGCTGATCTATCGCAGTCAAGAACCCTCCAGGTCCGGAGTTACTGGTCCATGGTAAACAGGTCTTAGGCTCGGGAGCAGCTGATCTATCGCAGTCAAGAACCCTCCAGATCCGGAGTTACTGGTCCATGGTAAACAGGTCTTAGGCTCGGGAACAGCTGATCTATCGCAGTCAAGAACCCTCTAGGTCCGGAGTTACTGGGTCCATGATAAACAGGTCTTAGGCTCGGGAACAGCTGATCTATCGCAGTCAAGAACCCTCCAGGTCCTGAGTTACTGGTCCATGGTAAACAGGTCTTAGGCTCGGGAACAGCTGATCTATCGCAGTCAAGAACCCTCCAGGTCCGGAGTTACTGGTCCATGGTAAACAGGTCTTAGGCTCGGGAACAGCTGATCTATCGCAGACAAGAACCCTTCAGGTCCGGAGTTATTGGTCCATGGTAAATAGGTCTTAGGCTCGGGAACAGCTGAACTATCGCAGTCAAGAACCCTCCAGGTCCGGAGTTACTGGTCCATTGTAAACAGGTCTTAGGCTCGGGAACAGCTGATCTATCGCAGTCAAAAACCCTCCAGGTCCGGAGTTACTGGGTCCATGGTAAACAGGTCTTAGGCTCGGGAACGACTGATCTATCGCAGTCAAGAACCCTCCAGGTCCGTAGTTACTGGTCCATGGTAATTAGGTCTTAGGCTCAACAAATTGCTGATCCGAAGTGAAGATCTTTATATGGTTTAAGAATTGGGGATTTACTAGTTGTGAAGAGCCCCCCAGCTTAGGAAATGTTGATCCATTATAGCAACGAGATCTGCTTATATGATTGTAGTGTACTTCTCATCAAATCCCAGCTCAAAAATACTTTGGGATCCCAACCACAAATATCGCACTGCAAGCAGCATATATTTCATTAACCTCTGAATGAATTTAGAAATACATTTGCCGATTAGAATTCTAACCCAATAGTGTACTTTCATAGGCTAATTTACATTCTGTATCATAGACAGAGATTATGAGATGTGAGTGGCCAAAGCATATTCATCCACCGATAAGAGGAAGACGTGTAAATAACTAGCTCAATCTGCTCAATCGCTCTTCACAGAAAGGAGAGAAAATATGGTCATATGAAGTTATTAGTAGTAGCACGTAGTAGGCAATATGAATGGAAAAAGGTATATGTGTTTTCACACAGTATTGCGACAGGAAGTATTCGATTATCACACACATACGTAAATACAAATATAGGTATACTGCTGTGTTTGTGTTTGCCATTAGTAATTTGCCAACTTCAACCGTAGTGTAGCAATATATTGTAAGAATAGAGTCATTGAAACTCAAATTCAGTCCTTTAAAAATATATTCACATTTCAGACTTTCTATTGCCAAATATCATAAAACATAAATTAAAAGGTAAAGAATAAAACGTATCTTGATTTTAAACAGTTTAATGCTAGCCTCACAAAACCAATATCAGTGAAGACCGCGACACATCTATATGAACATATAAAAGAAATATCAAAATACAAATAAGTACAAGTTTTACACTTTTATAACAACGATTCGCCACAACACAAAAATGAGTCCTTGGCACATTAAGTTCAATGTACACAATTAATGTTAAAACCGCCTTGAAGACAAAGTGTAAAGAAGTCACATACAATTTATTTACAATACTAAAATGTTATTTGTACAGGTATAAAATAAATTAATAACATACAATACTTTGTCTAACGTAAGAGTCAGTAATAAACTACAGATATTTGTACATATGTAGAGGGCTTGGGCTTGGGCTTGGGTTATTGTTTAATAACAGACTATGACGAACATGAAGTTTTGTTGTCAATTTTACGCTTTCTAGATTATACAAAAATGCATTAATGTGAAATATTGGTATTTTAATGTTGCAACTAAATATTCAACATTTTCATGGCCTACATGGAAAACTAGGCAGATGGTTACAGCCTAGTAGGAACATTTCAATAAAACCAAATAGAAATTTTAACCAATTGAAATGAACAGTTATGTGTCGTAAATATATTTAATTTCTCCTTAATTTTCTTCTATAAATAAAAAGTCTAAAACCAGCCTTGGGTATTTGTAAATAACAGACAAAAAAGAATGTAAACTGCATTATACTAGTTTCATAAAATATGTACAGTAATGCTAATAAATAAAGAACACATAAACATTAGTTTACACAGTCGAAATGTGATCTTGAAAGAACACGAATAAGACAATGAAATATTTCGAGAAGTATTGGATTGATTCCTAGAATCATTATCAAATTGAAACTTAACAAGAAATGTGGATTTAGGTGGGCTTACATCAGGATTGGTAAACAAAACATAGGACATAAAAAACACATTTTAAACTAAACAAATCAGTGGTATAAAAATTGTCTACCAACTTGTTGTTAAATAGTAGCCTATCCTTAAAATTCAAAACTTCTAATACCTCAACAAAGATAATTTAGTTTTACTTTAATGTAGTTGTATACTGTATATATGTATTTACAAAGAATATTGTTTCATTCGTATTTTGTTTATTTCTTAATGGGAGATTAAAATTGGCATAAAAGACATCCTTCATGTAAATGAGCGTTTAACACTAAATGATTACCTGGATAACAGAAACAGATTGATTCCATGAATCTAAATTCATTATTAGCACACATATTAAATAACAAATATGTTTAAATAGAAAAAACCAATATATTTACATTATTACAATGATACAGAAGACTCGAAAACTTTGAACTTTTGAAAACTATATGTATGTACTCATGGAAAACACTCAAAATAAAAGATTATTTTATTTAGATTACAAAAAACTACTTTTGCAAAAATTATAACAAAACATTTGTTCACAATATAATTGTCATTGTCATAATAACGAATTAAGAATATTGTAAGAATTTTAAAACTCAATAACTTTCTTCAATACAATAAGCAGTTGTCTAATAAAAATTACAGAGTATATTTGCTTTTATTTTGTCATCAATACTATAAAATAGAGAATTGGGCATTTGTATTTCTTTTTTAAAATTTGTAAGCGTTAATTAACTTTATATCATGAATTTACTTAATGAGGAATTAAAAATCAAACACTTTAAACATGAAAACTGGTTAGTTTAGTTTAAAAAAGTATTATTCTGCCAAAAAGGTAAAGGCTTTTCCATTATGCGTCTACATATAAGCTTCTCTTGAATGTTTTGGGGTTTATTAATAAGTTAAAGAGAATGAGGCACAGTACCAACGTGGTAATTATAAAGATACGGTTCAGGCTTTGTAACTAAATTGCTAAATTATATGATTTTTAAATTTTAATTGTCTAATATGTTGGTACTATTTTTGGAAAATTTGAACTGTTAAATATATAAATAAAAAATACTACAAGCTGAAATTTGTTTTGAGTTAACCGGCTAAATAAAATTACATTTTTATTGGAGTTTTTATCGCAAACAACTTTTGCAATTCCTAGAAATGTAAAAAAATATAAATGCACGGGTACATTAATTTTCTTGGAGATTTGCCTTGAGAACCTTAGATTTTTTTTACCTAAGATACACAACCTCTAAAAACACCCAACGATAAGCAGATGTAGACAAATAACAGAAAGGCCGGTTTCCACGTGGAACCTCTACTTGCACGTGTGAACGTCCACAGTCCTCACGCACGTCTTGCAGTCCACGAAGCAGCACCAGTGGAACTTACAGTGGCAGCGTTCTTTGATAGTGACCTTCTGGGTGTTATAGCCTCGGCCGCAACACATGAGGCTGCAGCCGTCCATGCCGTGGGAGGTGCGGTTACACACGCGTCCCTGGGTGCCTGAGGAGCAGACAGAGGTGTGAGACAGGACTGCAGGTCCAGGATGAGGATGTGGAACAGGACTGTAGGTCCCGGTGTGATACAGGACTACGGGTCGCGGATATGAGGTAGGCATAAAGGTCTAGGGTGTGAGACAGGACTACAAGTTCCGAATATGAGGCAGGATTACAGATCCCGGATACAGAGTCACCACATGGGGGGGGGGCTACCGGTACTACTGTCTCTGGGCCCGCAAATATGGTTAAATATTCGGGTAGTGCGAGTACTCAAAACTTGGAGTTTTCGGCTGAGTATTTTTAACCTCTTTCTTGACTCAAAGTTTTGAAAAATACTCGAAAGTTTGAGCGAGTATTTCCCGCCGATTTCCGGACGATCGCTAACGATTGTGACCGGCCAAATCACATAGTAACGGCCGCAAAAGGCGATTACATCACGTAAAATCGGCCGACAATGACGACCGGACCGCCTAATTTCGGTTGTAAATGACGACGGAAAACATAATATCGGCCAAAATGACGAATAGATGATGTAATAAAGGCCAAAAATGATGACGGTATTCATAATATCGGCAAAAGTGGAGACTGGGCCACTTAATATCTGCTATTACTAAGGATTTCATCATCTAATATTGATTGTAAGTAATGTCTGGACCTGGTGATATTGGCCAAATGGCAATCGAACCGTGTTTTATCGACCGAAAACTAATCCAAACCCGGTTTTATTTGTCAATACGTAAACCAGTTTGATTGTACTGGCCAAAAATTGTTATTGCTACTCATGTAAATAAATTTTACTAGTTAAAATAGACAAAGGTATGGCGTGCATATTAGTTGGGTGTGGGGTAATTAAATGCTGTTTTGATAAGTTAAGGAAGGGGGCCCCGCAGTCAGAATGTGCCCTGGCCCGACCTTGAGATGTGGCGGCCCTGCCCGGATATGAGGCAGGATTACAGATCCTGGATATGAGGTAGGACTACAGGTCCCGGATATGAGGTAGGACTACAGGTCCTGGATAAGAGGCAGGACTACAGGTCCCGGATGGGAGCTAGGACTAGAGGTCCAGGATGTGAGGCCGGACTATAGGTTTAGGATGTGAGGCAGGACTACAGGTCCCGGATGGGAGGTGGGACTATAGGTCCAGGATGTGAGACAGGACTACAGGTCCCGGATATAAGGCAGGACTACAGGTCCCGAATATGAGGTAGGACTACAGGTCCCGGATAAGAGGCAGGACTACAGGTCCCAGATGGGAGTAGGACTAGAGGTCCAGGATGTGAGGCCGGACTATAGGGCTAGGATGTGTGGCAGGGCTACAGGTCCCGGATGGGAGGTAAGACTAGAGGTACCGGATGTTAGGCCGGACTATAGGGCTAGGATGTGTGGCAGGACTACAGGTCTCGGATGGGAGGTAGGACTATCGGTCCAGGATGTGAGACAGGAGTACAGGTCCCGGATATGAGACAGGATTGCAGGTCCCGGATTACAGGACCAGTATGTGAGACAAGAATTCAGGTCCAGTATGTGAGACAGGACTACTGATCGAGGATGAGGATGTGTGGTAGGACCTCAGGTTCTGGATGTTAGACAGGATTGCAAGTCCCGATGTGGGACAGGACTATAGGTCCAGGATGTGACGAGAACTATCGTGAGTTTTAAAAACATTGGAAAACAATAATTCCCCAAATAACTTCAGGATGTTGATAGAGTAAAAACGTGCACAACAACGCTTTGACCCGATGAATTCAACATTATAATTGTTTTCAATTACTATTGATAACTTTACAATTTTATTTGATACCTAGGTTTGTATATTAAAATTCTGTTCAATGGCATTATATGTTTTCCGTAATGTATTCTTTAAAGTGGAGACGTAAATCATCACTTCCTTGAGGAAGGAGAGTTTACAATTATTATTGCTCCATTAGACTCTATTAAATATTAAATACCCCCTAAGCAGCAAACCTGCGTACTCAGCGAATTTCCAATGCATATACAAGTATCTTAATGCCATATAAAGCCACATACCAAGTTTCATCAATATACATTCATAAATAAACTATCACATTTTTAATTTTCCACATATGAATAACATGGCGGCTGAGTAAGCAGGTTTGCTGAAACAAGGGCACAAAAAATTGGGTTTTATACAAATATCAATATAACTCAACTAGGTAAAGCCACATACAAAGTTTTATTAATTTATGTTCATAATTAAGGGAGATAATATTTTACTTATTCTCCATAAGAATAACATGGAGGCTGAGTACGCAGGTTTGCTGCTACGGGAACTATTGGCAAAGAAATTATACTTTATGCAAACATCAATAGACCACAACGATATAAAGCAATATACCAAGTTTGTCAGGATAAGTCCCAGTTGATAAATAAGCGAGATATACAATTTTTCCTATTCTCCATAAGAATAAAATTGGACAATGTACTGTGTTTAGCACTTTCAATATCTCTGTAACCATTTGACGTAAAGAAATGATAAAAACACCAAATTTTTGTCTTTTTAAGCTAAGTCCAATGGTGAAAAGTAAAATTTGATTTAATAAAATAATATATGTAAAAAACTCAAAAAAACCATTTTTGGAGTACAAAACCCCACCCAAAATACCCCTTTGGATAGAGCGATCTGGCTGGTTTTCGAACTTAAAAGCTATAAATGTTGCTTTACATCAAAATCGGAGAATTTTTACGAGAGTTATCGCACCCACGGACAGGGTGACCAGACGTCCGGCTTGAGGAGGACATGTCCTCCTTTTTAACGATTGTCCTCCTGTCCTCCCGGCTTTAAAAATTATCCTAAATGTCCGGCTTTTTGCAAAATCCAACTCAAATAATAAAAATAAATAAATAAATAACATGACTAGGCTTTGCCGTTGTAAACGTAATGCGCCCGCGGTCAAAAATCCAATAATATTTAAATAGTGCAGATGTTAAAACAGTGTTGTCGTCTGTTTGTTGTGCCGAGCGCAGCGTCGCTACACGGCGCCGGCGTGTAGCACTATTGTTATTGTATACTTATATCAATAAATGTTGTTATACGTATATGTAACGTTGTCCTCCTCTGTTTGTAAATGTCCTCCTTTTTTAACCCAAATGTCCTCTCTGTAAAAATCTTCATCTGGTCACCCTGCCCACGGACGGACACACACACACACACACACACACACACACACACACACACACACACACACACACACACACACACACACACACACACACACACACACACACATACCCGCATGCGTATCTTAGTCGGGACACCTGAATATAACACACTTGTCGGGACTTTCAAGCTAAAACATATTTAATGTTCATTCTTAAGTACAGATTCCTTATATGTGGTCAGATTTTTGTTACACTCCATTTTGTCTGAGTGAACCAGGAAACCTTACTGTCGGGATGTCCCGACAAACACGATAATGTGTTTATTGTCCCGACAAACATATAGATCGAGGACATGTCCGTTTGTGTGTTAAAATACGGTGAATCGTAGCCAGATGAGTCATCCCACTGTTGCCATATCGCCCACTCATTGCCGGAGCTTGGCGCGCGGCAATAGCAGCCCCATGGACACCGCGTTTTCAGCGAGGGCTGCTCCTGTAGGCCCATACCTTACTTCCCCCACCCCCCTCACCGGTGGTGTGGATGGGGGGGTCAGGGGTATATATTCCCCCCTTGAAACTTGAAAAATTAAAATTTATATTGTCCTGAAATAAAGCTTATGTTTTTTTTATTAAAAAGAAATACTGTTACTGAAAACACAAAAAATGTGTGCAATATTTCTAAACTAAATTTTTAGTGAATTACCTATGAAAATTTTAACTATTAGCATGAACCGCAAGGTAAAAATTAAGCCCTGGACCACCATAGAAGTTCCTAACCTGACCCCCTGAACACGTTTTAGGGGGTCGCTCAAAATTGTGGATATATATATATATATATATATATACATATATATATATACATATATATATATATATATGTATATGTATATTTGTATGAACATTTTGGGGTTTTGGGGCCAAAAAGGGTAACAAAATTCCCGGATATAAAATGCAAGTAAAATGATGGAGATTTGTGAGGCAAAACTTTTAAGCCCTCTTTCGTCATTCTAGCACAAATATTTACAGAGTTATTAAAGAAAATGTATGTGGACTAAACACAGTACGTTGTCTAATGAGCGTTTTACATTATAAAAACCTGTAATTCATAAGTTGGTGTACTTTTATCATCCCCGTAATCCTTACACCTACTTTCAATCCTGACTGGACACTCTCCTAACCTTATAATGCGCAACATTGTATTCTCAGCATTGCAGGTAAATAGAACCAGGAGCATCAGAACAGCCCAAAAAAAAGTATTCACCTTAAAATAACACAGCATGGCCTTCGGTGTCTTTTTAAAGAGAGATTAAAAAATTAACAGCATAATACACTACTGTATTAGAACACCTACTTATTGAAGTATGCTTATGATTTTATGAAAAATTTCATAACAGATTACAAGCAGGAAGATGATTGTTATTATTTCTAAAACCAAACTGGTAATGAAATAAATATTGTATAGTTTAAATTTATTAACTCCTAAAATGTTCTCTATGAGAGTTGTATTATAGGCTCAAAAAGTAAACTGTAATGCAAGGTAGCACTGGTAGAGAGTATGAAGAGTCAATCTTAACTTAAATAATACAAACCCTTGATTTATTTTGAATTGTGCTAAACAAAACCAGCTTGCAGTGGATTTAATTCTTGTATCCTGTGATAAACATAAGGCATTTCTTCCTTGTCCTCATATTCTTTCAATGGAATAAAGTGGCATAATCTGATCAGCACGGAAATATAAGTATATCCATAGATCATACAGTGATCCATGGACAGATTCCTTATATGTGGTCAGATTTTTGTTAAACTCCATTTTGTCTGAGTGAACTTAGACAAAACTTTTCAAAATTTTAAATTTGAATTTGCTGTTTCTCTTAACATTGATTAGGACTTAAAAAGTGAAATTTGATTACCTGAACTGGACAGACCTTGATCTCAATTGTTTAGGATGATTGACTTTTTTTATTACAGAGGGAGAATCAGGAAGTAAAATGTAAGTGTTAAAAAATGCAGATAAATTTACATATAGAAAAAGTTTATTACTCTACAAAATGAAAATAGTCTTACAACTAACAATTTTAAAATTGTGTTTTATATGTTCTAGTGTAAAATATAGGTTTTACAAAAACTTCAACTAAGTTCATATATTCAACAATATAATAACTATAAACAAGGTAAAACTAGAAAATATCCCGACTTGTTTTTTTTTAAGACAAACTATACTTTATCGCTATCATACCAGGGAGAAGAGGGGATGTTAAAAGGCATGAAAAAGGGATTAAAATCGGTGTTGTTTGTCTAGTAAGTAACCTTTTTAATTATTTTCTAGCCTCACTTTTTAATTCTTACAATATTAAATATATGAATAGGAAAATCAGAGTTTAAAAAAATTTTAATTTAGGTGAAGTGTGGTAAGAGTAATAGTGGGGAATATGTTTTACAAAAATGAATTTTATTGATAAAAAATCTAAACCAATAAACTATACCGGGTGTCTCAAAAGTCCCACCCCATATTATAATTTTATTTCGTATTAATGGAGGTAAACTACTTCGTGGATGTTTTTAACTACTGTTACCAAAGGGACTTTCTTAAGTATACCCCTTTTTAACCCTATTTTGTAAAAAACATTTAAAATTTGTGGGTAAGCCAAAGATTTTAAATGTAAACCCCTACCTTGTGATACTTAATTTTAAAGCTCTTGATAAAATAAGAAGAATGACACAATTTAGAGGTCTGTATGTTGACCCTATCCAAAATGGCGGTAATTCAAAGTTGGAATTTTTTAATAAAATTGCCAATAAAAAGCATTTTATAGGGGTAAACCCCACGAAAATGTACGTGAATTGCATTCAAGTTAGGTACCTGAAGTGATGATAGAATCATACCCAAGGACTTTAAGGTCGTAACTCAAATTTTCATTATTTAGAAAAAAGGAGAATAAGGTAACATTTAGGAAATTTAGGGTATGGTATAAAGTCCTGGATGTGATTCTGTCAAGTCGAAGTCACTTTGGGTACTTTGAGTACAAATCACGTACATTTTCGTGGGTTTTATCCCTATAAAATACTATTTAAGGGGTATTGCATAGAAAAATCCCAAATTGAAATGGCCACCATTTTGGATAGGAACAACATAGAGTCCTTTAATTTGTAACATTCTTCCTCTTTTAACAAGGCCTTAAAAGTGATGATCACATATAAGGGGTTTACGTTTAAATTGTTTACTTAGACCTGCCCCCAAATTACTCCATTTCCAAAATAGGGCTTAAAAATTGTATACTAGATTAACCTCTTTCTTCGGTCACATAAACATTCCTCACAGTAAAGCTTTCTATCTCCATTAATAAAAACATAAAACATAATATGGGGGAGAGAGGAGTTTTGAGACACACTGTGTATTTATTCCATTATATCAGTTTTATAATGGTTTCCAAATCCTTTTGAAATATTTTTTGGTTTATTCAAAAATGTATGTCTATTTTATTTTTGGAAAGGTTAGGAAGCTGATTTTACTTTTTCCAGTCTGATTTCCTGATTACAACACTCCACTTCACCCTAGGTTAAATTAAGACGTAAGATCTTTATTTTTGTAAAATAGTCTTAAACATATTTTGGACTTTTAAAGATTGTTTCAGACATTAATATAAGTCTTACATTTATATGTTAATATATTAATACAAAGAGAAAAAAACCATAATTTTTCAGAGGTTAAACCATCGATCAACGATCTCATTCGAATTTGAAAATCGTTTTACCCAATTGTAGGAAATTTCACGGTGGATTCTGGATTCTGGAAATTATAGTTTTTTTTAGCGGAAAAGCTAGGAACACCCTGGAATGTTACAAAACCTCGTCGAAAATGGCACATGTGGATACACGAAAATGATACCGGGACAGCGAGTAGATTAAGAATATCAACGAATTTGTCCGATTCGACGTAAAACAACGGAGATATGGCCGGAAAGGTTTAGGGGAATTCTGGAAAATGGCTCAAAAAATTTGTTTGGGGTATGGCATGTGGGTAGTCAAATAAAACTGCCTTTCAACGCTAAACCTCATCATAATATTATTTTTTGCATCCCACCTATGTTTACCCTAAAAATACAGGAAAGGTTATTTTAGGTTAGGTATTGTTAGGTTAGGTTTCTTGGGTTGGAAAAGGTCAGGTAAGTTTAGTTTACCATACCAAACCTTAAAAACCCTAACCCAACGTAACATTACTTCCAAGGATGCCAAGTACAAGGTTATGTCATATCAAATTCATTATTGTTCACGTGAATGTGAGTGTCAACTCAATAGAATTAGGTCCTTTTCCATACCTCTTTTAAGTAGATTTTTAGTCGTCTGTAATGTTGATAGTTAAAAAGAGATGTAAATTAATAATGCAAGATCTGTGGATGGTTCCTCTTTTTAAGTTAGAGGATGGCTGCATAAGTTACGGCTTATAATGGCTTTAAGCTCAAGGTTTGATAACATCACATTTATTTTCTTAGCAATTTTAAATTGGCACTGGTTTCAATTGAACGGCTTTAGCACTTTTCGCTGTCATTCAACTTTAATAATTAAGAACTGATACCTAGAAACTATAAAACTTCAGATGAAATAATAAAGAGAGCCAATAAATGATGTACAACAGACAGATCAGCCAACATTGCCAACTACAGTCTAGTGGTATTTGTACAAAAAAGAAATGTTGACCGATAATTACTGTAGCAGCAAACCTGCGTACTCATCCACCATGTTATTCTTATGGAGAATAATCAAAATGGAATATATCGCTTATTTATGAATGTATATTGATGAAACTTGGTAAGTGGCTTCACCCAGTTGAGTAATATTTATATTTATATTAAAACCCATATTTTTTGTTCTTTGCTGCAGCAAACCTACATTTTCATCTCTAATGTTATTCTTAAGGAGAATAATTCAAATTGTATACATCGCTTATTTGTGAATATATTTTTATGAAACTTGGTATGCGGCTTTATTAAGACATATATGCATTTTAAATTCACTGAGTACGCAGGTTTGCTGCGACGGGGGTATTTTATGCTTACCATTGGGATCTCATAATCTTAATAGTTACAAGGAAGGTTAAACGAGCAAAGTAGTGCGTAATTATAAACTAAATAAAATGGCGCAAAAAATCTAAAGTATTCCACCAAACTCGTTCGCTACGCTCAAAACACCATTTCTGACAAAAAATAAAAATTGCTTATAACTTTCTTGTTTTTCAAGATGCAAAAAAACATGCGGATCAAAGTTGCATGAAATTTTACCTGTAATTTGAATATTTAGATTAAAATTAAATAATATACTCGGTTTCTAATATAAAATGGTCATGTCTAAAATCTTGAATGCAAATATAGTTTTTCATATTTTTTGTGAAAGACATTATTTTTGTATGTGATATTTTATTCATAAAATAAGTCCATAATTTAACAAAAACCTTTTTTTAGCAACCATATGATGGCTCCAACATAAAAGTATTAAATTTATGTTTTACAGCTGATTTAGATAAAATAGCTGATTCACGGAGAATTCAGTTGTAAGAAAATCATTAAAATTAATTGTTGTATAAAATGCTATTACAAAACCTTATTTTCTTACATTGAAAACAGCTGATTTCGAAGTGAATCAGTTGTTTTATGTAAATTAGCTGTAAAACATAAATTTAATACTTAATGTTGGAGCCATTACAACATATCTATCGTATGGTTGCTTAAGAATACGGTTTCGTTAAAATATGGATTTATTTTATGAATAAAATATCACATTTGTGGTATTTTTGTAATCAGAAAATGAATTTATTTCACATCAAAATATAAAACTCTAAAATTGCATTAAAGATTTTAGACTTGACCATTTTATATTAGAAACCGAGTATATTATTTGGCAGTAATCTAAATATTCAAATTCCATGTAAAATTTCACGCAACTTTGACCCGACATGTTTTTTTGTATCTTGAACATAAGAGAGTTATGAGAAATTTTTGTTATTGGTCAAAAATGGTTTTTTTGAGCGTAGCGAACGAGTTTGGTGGAATATTTTCGATTTCTTTGTGCCATCTTATTTAGTTTATTATTACGCACTACTTTGCTCGTTTAACCTTCCTTGTAACTATTAAGGTTTACGAGATCCCAATAGTGAGCATAAATAAACGATAGCAGGAAACTGACACATACTTTCTCCCTTTTAGCCTAACTTTAATCAATAAATTATTTTTGATTTAATAAATATAGAATACAAAGCACGATCGAATGTACAGAAAATCCTGTAAACAAGTTGTTTTCAAAAGTATCCACCCAAACCCCTGTTTAGGAGGCACTACAGAATCCATCGCTACGCACGTGGTTTTAAGAGGGGAAATGCCCCCTATTCCCCCCTTCAGGTTTATTTAGGGGCAAAATATTTCGAATTTCCTCTGTTGGTCAATGCTAACTTGACACGCATTTCAAGTTTGAACGAAATTGATCAATAAATAAGAGAAATAGTAATTTTTATATTCTCCATTAGAATAACATTGGACAACGTACTGCGTTTACCGCAACATTTAAATTTAAATTTTCCCCACAAACAGTAATCGTAGAATAGCAATTCAAAATACTAAATTATTTAGTTTTTGAGCTCTTTTCAATGGTGAATAGTAATATTTTTTATGAAAAATAAAAAAAAATTTAATATTTTAAGTCTTGTAATTTCTGAACCAAAACTTTTACAGAAATGCGGGTATGCGGGTGGTGTCAATTTGTTGGAAAAATAATTTTCTGCAAACGACTAAAGTTTAATCAAAATCGTTAGAGCCGTTTTTTATAAATCTTAATTTTTCTTGATTTTTGGCTATTTTGGGGGATAATTACCCTTAAAAATAACAAATTAAAAAAAAATTAAAAAACCGCCTGGAGATATCGTGGATTAGTACCTACATACCAAATTTTATAAAAAACGGACCATTGGTTTGGGATCTAGCTCTGTACACATTTATACAAACAGATAGACACACAGACATCACGTAAAAATCACTTTTTTGGGTTCAGGGAGCACCAAAACGAATATTTCAACTAACAACTAAAATTCGAGAATTTTGACGAAAGCAATACTTTCTCCATATATTATGTGTAAGGGGGAGAAAGTAAAAAATTAACACACTGTATGTAGACAAAATCATATCCATGACATGTAATTAATTAACAGTAGTAGGTAATTACGTTACATTACTCACCTTACAACTGTGACGACTGACACTGGCAACTGCCCAACTGGCACTTTTCATAAGCAAAATTTAAAATTTCCGATCATCCTTTTCCAATCCTTCTCAAGGGAATATAATAAATCGAATTGGCAACGCTGTATTACGTAAAGAGTTTCCACAAGCGTTTATTTAAGTCAGCATTTGAAGCGAGTGTCGGGCCACACACTCTAGTTCGGATAGTTCGCCGCAACACCACTGGCGCGCCACTGTACAGTGATATTTAGGGCCCGACAAAGATATGCAAACGTGAAACCGGTTTCATACCGAGCTTATCGGGCCATTTTCAAATTTTGTTTCTAAGTCTTTCTGGAGACCATCTAAAACGTTTGATGCAGTATTGGTTGTCGGGACGTGTGTGAGTCCCGACAATTGGGTGTTTGCCCGACTGTCTGCTCCCATGCAGGTGTGTGACCCGACAAAGATATGGATGCGTACGCACACACACACACACACACACACACACACACACACAAACACACACACACACACACACACACACACACACACACACACACACACACACACACACACACACACACACACACACACACACACATATATATATATATATATATATATATATACAGTTTTGAATGAATGGTATTTTTGGCATCTGGGGACCTCAAAACGAAAAGTTATCATGGTCCCAGGCCTAGGTCTTACCATGCCGACTACGGTAATAGCTTCTTCCCTATAGGGGAAATTTGCTAAAATGAGTCATTAATCATAAATTTTCAAGATTAGTTCCAAAGATAACCTACAAAGACTTAACATATAACTGCTCTCTTGACAGGACTCCAAGCGAAAGAAGGAGAAGATATAAAGTGTTTCCTTCATTAGTCTCTCTCATGAGTCTTCATCACCGGAAGTTGACGGAAGCCATCTTGAGGTTTTACCAGATAAGATCAATGTAACTTTTATTCAGTATAACTCCTTATCCGACTGAATAAAATGCTAAGATTTATTTACTAGTACCTTTCTACAACTTAAAAGAATTCGTAGAATAATCAAGATTAAAGTTACTGAGAGATTAGTTCCTGCTATCTATATTTGAACTTGTAAATGGTTAATCCGTTAATAAATATAAGGCAGAGGCTACGTACACGTCCGACGTGAGCCGCTACTGTTCACGTCCGTTCCAAATTATGCACCGTACGTTACTTTTCCTGTGATTTTTAAAACAAATTGAGAGCCAGAAAACCTCCTAACCTAACCTAACGTAGCCTAACCTAACCTAACCTAACGAAACGTAACGCAACGTAACCTAACCTAACCTAAGCGGTAGCGAAGTGAATTTACCCTTACATTGGACGTGTACGTAGTCACTTCGTAAATAAAACAAAATGAAATAAAATAAAGAATAATTTCAGTTTGAGTGCATGGAAATAATTAAAAAATATTGAAAAATTTAATCATAATTGTATTATTGTATTCATTTGTATCACTTGAAAAACTCACTATGGTTTTGTTCTGGTATGTCAGTGACAAAATAAAAAATAAATACCCCCGTAGCAGCAAACCTGCGTACTCAGCGAATTTCCAATGCATATATATGTATCTTAATACTACATAAAGCCACATACCAAGTTTCATCAATATACATTCATAAATAAACGATTTATGACATTTTAATTATTCTCCATAAGAATAACATGGTGGCTGAGTATGCAGGTTTGCTGAAGCAAGGAACGCAAAAAATGGGGTTTCACACAAATATCAATAGAACTCATGTAGGTAAAGCCAGATACCAAATTTCATTAATTTATTTTCATAATGAAGGCAGATAACACGTTACTTATTCTCCATGAGAATAACATGGGGCTGAGTACGCAGGTTTGCTGCTGCGGGAGCCTTTGGTAAAAAATTGTTTTTTGAGCAAATATCAATGGTCCACAACCGGATGAAGCCGTATACCAAGTTTCGTCAGTATACGTTCATAAATAAGCGAGATATAAAATTTTTATTTTCCTCCATAAGAATAACATTAGACAACGTACTGTGTTTAGCACTTTCAATATCTCGGTAACCAATTGACGTAGAGAAATGATCAAAATACCAAATTGTGTGTTTTTTAAAGCTGAATCCAATGAGAAAAAATAAAGTTTGACTATTTCCAAAATTATATGTAAAAAATTCGAAAAACCCATTTTTGGGGTACAAAACCCCCCCAAAATACCCCTTCGGGTAGAGCGATCTGGCTGGTTTTCGAACTTAAAGTCATAAATGTTGCTTTACACGTTTATACCAAATTTCATCAAAATCGGATAATTTTTACGAGAGTTATCGTGCTCACGGACACATATATATATATATATATATATATATATATATATATAGATATATATATATATATATATACAGTTTCGAACGAATGGTGTTTTTGGGGTCTGGGGACCTCAAAACGAAAAGTTATCATGGTCCCGGGCCTAGGTCTTACCATGCCGACTACGGTAATAGCTTCTTCCCTATAGGGGAAATTCGCTAAAACAATTGAAAAAATATTGAATTTATTGACCTATCGAAAAATAAAACACATCTCACTGGAATATAACGTCCCTCTTATGGTACAAATTCCAAGATGGCTTCCAGCAGCTTTTGGCGGTAAAGGCAGCTCTTCATCCAGAAAGTGATTGATTCGTCAATCTTCGAAATTACTCGTGATGTGGGTAGCCTATAAAGACCTATATAGGCTATAAAGGCCTATATAGGCTATAAAGGCTTATATAGGTTATAAAGGCCTATATAGGCTATAAAGCCTATAAAGAGGAGCTTAACCGGCTGAGGTGAAGACTTGGAAATGTTTTGCTGGCGATACTGACCTAGGGAGCCGAGGGTGAGGTTGCGTATGCAGTAGTTGGGTGACTCCTCGAGGTAGACGAGGTCGTTGGCTGTGGGGATGTTGAACTGAGGGTCCTTGATCTGCAGCTTCCCCCGTCTGGTGGCGCGGACCTCCGTGGCGCCGTCGTACTTGTCCTTCAGATAGTCCCCTGGACATGGAAACATCGCGGTGTAAGTCAGTGTATTCAGGGTTGTAATGGGACAACTATTTTGATTGCTTTGTGGTAGTTTAATTCTCCCTGTTTCCCCCTACATTTAAAAAAATGCGCCATCTTCACTTTTGAACAGTAAGTACTTTCCAGTAAGTAACTTAATCTTTTCATAAGGTTGTCAATAAGGTTTAAGGCTCACATACAATTTTCAACGGAAATCGAAAACCTTACGAAGAGGTTGGTGGCAAGGTTATCTAAGGGGACTGTAGTTGACTGGCGAAAAAGTCTCCTCTAAGGTTGAAATTACACAGTTTATTCACAGTTTTTTCATTGGTGTTTGCTTGTCGTTTTAAACAACGTGGGTAACGTGGCTTGTAACAACGTGGGTTGAGGGTTTTCCTCTGTAAGGTTGCTTTCCTAACCTTATACAGTTTACACAGAAAGACTTTTAACGAAAATGGAACTAAATTATGGTGTCGCTTGTGAAAAGCTTGGTTGAGGGCTTTTCTTTGTAAGGTTACTGTCCTAACCTTGCATAAAGTTTACACATACACATCTTAGACAAAGATGTAATTAAATTAATGTGGAGACCTTTTCACAACTTTACATGCCACGTAGGTTTATTTTGACTCTGATAAAACTTCGGCCGCCATTTAATTTCCGCCATACTGGAATGCGACTTTAAAAACTTAGTTATGCTTTTGTAATATACAGTCTAATTTAAACAAATTTTGGACGCTGAACACAATGCTTCAATCAGTTTTTACAAACATTAAATCGTTCTCTAGATATTCTTTGTTTTGTTCTACATTACTTTGGATAACAATCCCAGACCTCTACCGATAATTGTTGAGTACTATGCACTTAATTTCGATCAAGTTCAAGTTTCCAGTTATGGTATTGTTACACATAATTTCCAACTCAATTTTTCTGCTGAACACAATAACACAATCTATAAAAGGCAAAGCCCTCACTCACTCATCACGTATTCTCCTAATTCCGATTTACCTAGAAAGCTGAAATTGCATACACTGATTCTTTAGGCATAAAATAGGAAAACTAAATGGTTTTCATCCTGATCCGACCTTAGGGCTCCGCCAGAGACCTCGACAAAGATCCCATGGATTGATTTATGGACGCTAATTTTTGTTTGAGCTGATGAAAATACAAACAGTTGATCTTGATTCGTAGTAGATCTACGGACTAACCACAGAATAAAGCACACACAACTTTCATAGATTTTATAAATAATTTTGTTATAAATATATTTATTTGGTTTTGAGTTATTGAAAATAAAATATGAGTATAATGGATTAATTAAAACGCTTGATTGTGTGAAAAGAGATCACGAGTTGTTGTATCAGACTAAATACTTTGAAAATAAACCTTACAAATCTTATTTATGAATCTTGAGGGTTTCAATGACAGTAGTTATCTTAAAACCATTTTATAATACTCCATTAAAATGTTTCTCTTTATCATGACCACGAGATGGCTTATAAATCGTGCATTGCGGACAATCGATTTCACACATAGTAAATAACTCCCTCTCGGCACTTTTACTTTCTCCCCCTGTACATAGTATATGGAGAAAGGAATTTTTTCGTCAAAATTTTTGAATTTGAGTTGTTAGTGGAAATATTCGTTTTGGTGCTCCCTGAACCCAAAAAAGTGTTTTTTACGTGATGTCCGTGTGTGTGTGTGTGTGTGTGTGTGTACAGAGCTAGAGCCCTAACCAATGGGCCGATTATTATTAAATTTGGTATGTAGGTACTAATCCACGATATCTCCAAGAATTTTTTTCATTTTTTCAATTTTTGATTTTTAAGGGTAATTATCTTCCAAAAACCACCAAAAAATATAAAAAATCAAAATTGATCAAAAACGGCTCTAACGATTTTGATTAAACTTTAGTCGTTTGTAGAACTTTAGTTCTCCAATAAAATGACACCACCCGCATTTCTGAAAAAATTCGGGTTCAGAAATTACAAGACTTAAAACATCAAAAATTCAGGTTTTTTGGATTTTTCATAGAAAAACATAAATATAAAAAAGTATTAATATTCACCATTAAAAAGAGCTCAAAAAACTTAATAATTTAGTATTTTGAATTACTATTATACGATTGCTGGTTGAGGAGAAAATTGAAATTTTCATTTTGCGGTAAACGCAGTACGTTGTCCAATGTTATTCTTACGGGGAATAAAAAAATTACTATTTCTCTCTTATTTACTGATCAATTTCATTCAAACTTGATATGCTTGTCAAGTTAGCATTGACCAACAGAGGAAATTCGAAATATGTTGCCCCTTAATAACCCTGGGGGGGAATAGGGGGCATTTCCCCTCTTAAAACCACGAGTCTAGCAATGGATTCTGTAGGGCCTCCAAAGCAGGGATTTGGGTGGATGTTTTTTAAAACAACTTGTTTACAAGATTTTCTGTACGTTCGACCGTGCTTTGTATTCTATATTTAGTAAATAAAAAGTAATTTATTCATTAAAGTTGGGCTAAAAGGGGGAAAGTATGTGTCAGTTTCCTGATACCGTTTATTTTATTTGTTATCGAATATTTTCTCTGCTGATTTGTAACAGAGTTATAGGTGCTGATATATTCAGTTGCATCGTAAAGTAAACCATGACTTAATAGGCATACCCGATTTTCTGAAGCACAAATTTTTAAATGTTTTAACAGTTTTAGGAGACGAGGATATTTATTTGTTCTATATTGAATACCCGCTACTTCACTCGTGACATCCACCATCGCGTTAAAAAAAAACATCTTCTCTATCTATAATACGCTAAGCCGATTTTTGTGAACAGAACTCCTCCGTTATTTTTGAACCAATTTCGATGATTAAGGTGTTAAAAAATTGGCCAGATTCGTAGTTGTGCAAAGCGGTTTTCAATTTCCAATACTGTTTTGCTGAAGGGCACAGGACACCGTCAAAGTTAAATTTTTTCCCATAAATATAACATGGAGAGTAATTTGAATTCAGTTGCATTCTAAAACAGGCGGTGATACAGTAAAATACAGGTAAACAGTAAGAAAAGATGATAACTGATATAAACAATAAAAATTTGTTTTGATCGATTTAGAGCAACAGGTCCACTAGATAAAAATATTATATTAACCAGACCAGCACTATAAAATTGTTCTTTAGTTTTACCACATAACATCCTTTGCCCTTACTGACAAACAATGACAGCTGGCAATTTTAAATGATATCCTCCCATACGATTTGCATTGGAACTTACATGACCTGTGGGGTGGAGCCCTAAGGTTGGACGAGGACATTATCAGCTCTATATATCAATGTGGTACGTATGCTCATAACAAATTTTAGCTTAATCCAGCCAATAGCTTATGCGTGAAGGAACTAAAAATATCCATATATCCAAAACTTTCACATTTGTAATATAGGTATTAGTAGGATAAATTCATATATTTATAATAGCAATTAAATCAGGATACAAGGGAATGTTTTAATGTAATCGAAAGAAAAATGTTAGACAACTTTTAAGATTAGTAGTATTCTGTAAAAAATCACAATCATGTTCAAAACAGGAGACAATTTAAGAGTGGACTACCATACATTGCTCCGTCGCTTCAACATGCATACATGCTTAACTTCGACAAGTCTTTACTCAAACCAAAATGACGGAGTAGTTTTATTCAATTTAAAAAAATAATGCTATAAATTTAAGAGGTGGTCCGATCCTCTGCTTCCACCTACTTCCGCCATAAGGGCAATGTTAACTTTCGAATCCCGTCCCTCCTCAACGGATTATCCGAGATTGTTGTTCTATGGCTCATTTTTTAGAGCAAAAGATCCCTAGCGATTTCAGAGAGCTTTCGCTATCACAAATGGTTTACCCATAGCAAATTGTAAATACCCCCGTCGCAGCAAACCTGCGTACTTAGCGAATTTCCAATGAATATATATGTCTTAATATTACATTAAGCCTCTTACCAGAATTCATAAGAAATATATTCATAAATAAGCGATATTTAAAATATTCATTATTCTCTATAAGAATAACATTAGGGATGAGTACGAAGGATTGCTGCAAAAAAAGAACAAAAAATAATGGATTTTTATACAAATATCAATAGAACTCATCTTAGTCAAGTCACATACCAAGTTTCATCCATTTACATTCATAAATAAGCGATATATAACATTTTTATTATTCTCCATAAGAATAACATGGGGACCGAGTACCTAGGTTTGCTGCTTCGGGAACCATAGGCGAATAATTGTTTTTTTGTTCAAACATCAACAAACCACAACCAGATGAAGCGATATACCAAGTTTCGTCAGTTTATGTTCATAAATAACCGAGATATAAAATTTGTCTTTTTCTCCATAAGAATAACATTGGACAACGTACTGTGTTTAGCACTTGTACTATCTCAGTAACCAATTGACGTAGAGCAATGATCAAAATACCAAATTGTTTGTTTTTTAAGCTGAATTCAATGGTATAAATTAAAATTTGATTTAAATAAAAATTACATGTGAAAACCCCAAAAAAGTTTTGGGGTACAAAACCCCCCTTCGGATGGTGCGATTTGTCTGGTTTTCGAACTCGTTCAAATAAATGGTACTTTACATATTTGTACCAAGTTTTATTAAGATCGGACTTTTTTTACGAGAGTTATCGTGCTTACGGACACACACATATATATATATACATATATAAATATATAAATATATATATATATATATATATATATATATACACATATATAAAAATTTGAACGAATGGTGTTTTTGGCATCTGGGGACCTCAAAACGAAAAGTTATCATGGTCCCGGGCTTAAGTCTTACCATGAGACCTACGGTAATAGCTTCTTCCCTATAGGGGAAATTCGCTAAAATTAAACATTTTGGCATTTTACTAAACGATTTTCATTTATAATATTGAGATTTTGTCACTGAAATCACTCAGTAATTTTCTCCTTAACATGAGCCATAAATCAACGATATCGGGTAATCCGTTGGAGGGACCTGCTTTGAATTTGACCTTATGTGGGAAGCAGGTAGAAACGCAAAATATTTCGTGACTGGAGCCCACTCTTAAGTAAAAATGAACAAAGATCATGACCTGTTACAAGGTGGAACAGCCGACAGCCGGCAACATGTCGACACCAGGTGGCAAATGACGACGAAGGTACGAGACGTGATCGAGTCGTGAACCTAAACCGACCGCGACCGCCACCCAAACAGCAAACAGCACACGGCCGCGGCCTTGGCAACGCCTGGTATATTCGGTATGACAAGTTAAACAGAGCGGCGAGACCACGCCGTCAACAAACTATGGGCTGGTTGTGGTTTGGATGATATTTTTCAAGATAGAAAATATTCTTACGTCCATTCAAATTGACTTGGATAAGCTCGTTATACTATAAACACAGATATTCTTAAATTTTAAATTTACTTAAAGGGTGTGTACGTAAATATTTGATTAAATAAAATTGAAAAAAGAAAATATTTGTTAATCGTTCTGACAAGCCAGTACAGTTCGAGGCACGGTGCTTGGCGTCTGGGAAAGGCGAAAACCTACTCACATGTTTCGTAAATAAAAGCTGACAATAACGAAGATACAGTAATCAAAACAAATGTTTTAAAACTAAACAAATGAATTTTTTTCTGATGACAAAAGTATACTGTAACATTAACGGTACGAAGCCAAATAGAGGCGAAAAGTAATTCCAGAGCACACGCTAACCAGGCGTCAAGAACTGTGCCCCGAACTATACTGTGTTTACCTCGTCAATTACTAAACTTGTTACTCAATTGTTTTGTAAATTCATAAATCCCGGGAATTTATGAATTTTGGGAATGTTCCTAGGAAATCTTCCCAGAAGTTTGAATCTCGATAATTTCACATTACTAATTATGATAACATGCATAAGTTAAAAGACCCTTTTTTATTTCATTGACGATTTAACATCCATCTTTAAGGAGAATTTCCCAAGGTACATAAACAACCGACGAGTTAAATTGTGATCTACACAATGTATTGTGAGTTACATCTCCTTGCATACCATTCATACATAAAAATCCATCTGCAACACTTTTTTTATTTGGTTTTAGAAATAAAATCTGACAGCTGAAGCAGGAAAAGGGGGTTTTAAACGTGCTGGAAACCCCACCACAGTCGCAGGCGAAGGCAACATAGGCGTGGCTGTTGACAGTAAATATTGTTGGTCCCAAGAATAAGCCTTGCGGTAAGCCTCTCAAACGCTTCGGCCGCTCCACGAGAGGAAGTAAACGAAAACTACAGGATTTAGACAAGCGTTGAATAACTTAAGCTTTTTACACTGCAGTGGAGACGGGTCTTGATGTTTACGGCTTTATGGTCGCACTTATCAAACGTGAAATTAGAATAGTCAAAGTGAACTCTTCTGCAAGGCGAAGATTAGGCGAGCTCTCCAAATAAACACGTGGCGCAGGATTACCTTGAGTTTGTTTTATTCTTAACAGTATGTTGGCAGAATGAGGAGAGCTCAGAAAGTAAGATAAGGTAACGTTTATTACTTCCTTGATTGTTCAGCACTTTGAAAAGAACATATATTGTTTTGAATTTTGAGTATAACTTTCGCAATGTCATTTTCAACTAGCTTAAATTTCTAGCGACTTTTAATTAATTGTGGTAGACTTTTCATAAATTAAAACACAAACAAAAATATATTTTTTTAATATCTGGTTTTGATTTTCCTTTTATGTTTTCGTAGTACTGCATTAGTTTTAATATATACCAGATTAATAATCTAAAGGAATATCTTAAAAACGTAGGATAAATTCATCATGTTCAGTTGTTGGCTAAGTTACGAACTCGACTGGTTTTGAAGAAGTTAGAAATTTTATAATATTGTATTGGCAATGTTCTTCCTCATGTGTTTGTATATTATATACAGTTATGAACTGTTTTATTATAATTGGGTTTCAACCTGTATTATGGCATGTAAATAAATAAGATTGGAGAATAGTTAGACCATATATAATTTAGGCCTATGAGGATTTATGTACAAATGATTTACCTTTCGACCAGACTTAGAGTTATTATTTTCATCCCATTATAATCAACATTAACAAGCTGGCAAAGAACAACGAGTTAACAGATTTTACTGCGGATTACATTTTGCAAACAAATAAACAAACCTGAAGAGTTTGTGAGATTGAAAGTTTATTAGATCAATTCAACAAGGATATCTAAACTGCCGATCTCTTAAAGAAAAGAACTACCTCAACATCAAAGAAGAAGTGTTAATTTAGATAAATTTAAACAAAGTATCTGATGAAAGGACTATACCATGTAGCACAAAGTAATAAACAACGGGTAAGAACAGCAAATACACGAGAGAGGTCAGCACGCGGAATGTTTACTACATTTTTTAGAATATCAAGCAGCCTCCAGCCCACGGATACAAGAATAGCGGCAGATCGCATAAACTAGAGGTAGGCTATGGCGCCACACAGCTACAGACACAGGACGACTGGAGGGCTGTGGCTGTCAATGAACCTCTAGAAGAGCTTAAGCTTGGGAAATAAAGTTAAAGTGTATCGCTATAAGTTAAATCGATTAGCGTCACATCAATTTACACAGAATTGTTGACCTACTATTGAAATGTAAACTTTTCTTGTATGAGGCAGTTTCAGAATGAGGTAACAATGTTTCCATTATAGTTTTACACAATGTGTCATCAATTATTAATATATTGGGAACTTTCCATAGACGAATTTGACTTGTAAGAATGTAAATTATCAATAAAACGGTTATCAGACTCAACACATCAACACTGAATTGGCGGCCGGTCATAATTCTTCATGTTAGTTAACTTTTTTACATTCTATAATGTCTCTCGTCCGTGTCGTATGCCTGTCTGTGGGTTCAGATCAGTATGAAATATTTTATTGATAAATCCAATATTCTTTAAAGTCAAATTTGTCTACGGATAGTTCCCAATATATTAATAATTACACATTAAAGAATTTAAGATAAACAATCCAGGAAAATAGTCAGTTGTACTGACCGATCTGACGGAAGGAGGGCAGTTGCTGCCAGCAGGTGATGAGGCTACAGGAACCCGAGACTCCATGGCACTTGCACGTCACCCTAGACGTCTTTATCACTGCCTAGAACATCACAATGCACCAGGTAAATGTCAGGTTTGTCAGGGTTGTAAACCTGCTCTCTTTTAATTAAAACCAACATG
The DNA here is from genome assembly GCA_963675035.1 of Allygus modestus. NCBI lineage: Eukaryota > Metazoa > Arthropoda > Insecta > Hemiptera > Cicadellidae > Allygus > Allygus modestus. The sequence continues at coordinate 408,151,020 of OY776112.1, forward strand.
CACCAAACCAATGTACTCCTAATAAACCATAGCAGGGTCGGGTCACCCGGTGATTTCCAGGATCTTGCCATCGTAGGCTTTACTATCTGGCCCAGCACACGTTGTCCTGAAACTAATGTCATTGAATTTCTTTTATGTAAAAAATGATCGTTCATTTCAAGTTGAGCTCGTTCGTTACACTCACTCGCCTACTTTTATATAGAGCTAACTTCGGGATCGAAAAAAGAGTTTGAGTTGTCATTCAAGTAAATTTGTTCCTTCCATAATGAACATATATGTTTATGCCTTTCAAGTAAGGTTAGATATAATCCTTAAAGCAGCTGTTTGGTGTAACAAACTAACTACCATGCTAACCCGACTTTGTTTTATGTATTTAGATTATCCTCGTAACAGCTTTCTTATAAGGTGTTGTAGATAAATAAACTATTTAACTTTACTGAATTTTGTCTTACATCGGCTGTTGGCTCTTTTGGATTACAATGCATTTTCGCCAGGAAAATCTATAAATTTTAAGCAATTATTTCTTATATTTTGTTCAAAGTGTACATTCAGACACGTAAATTATTGAACAGTATTTAAGAGAATACGAGGTGAAGTAGTTCTGGGGGGTGTGCAACATACTGACATAATTTCTGAAATTGCTTTACATTTTTTGCAACCAAGACGAAAATCTACAGTACAATCCACAAAAAAGTATATAAGATTATAACAAGAGTATAAGAGTATAAGGTAAGAGTATAAGTATAAGGTTTTATTGCACAACGTAGTACTGTAGTACAAAAGAATATAATATAACTTTTTATATATCAACCCCATTTGAAATATTTGAGCTATTTAGTTATGATTTCAAAAATAAGATGAAATTTATATTTACCCTTCTGCCAGCTTCGTTGTTGTGGAGGTTCATCAGGGCTCTGCCCTGCTCCCGCGACCCTCTCCTGAACGTTCTCTCTCGCTCCCGCACGTCCACGAACCCCTGCGTGAACCTGCGATACCACAGACAAACTTGAAACAATCCAAAATTATTTGTACCTTCAACATTTTAAAGTGACTATAAAAGCTACTTTTGAACTTTAGGATACTTCTTAAGGAAAAATAAATGTTTCTTAACATTATTATCAAAGGAAAATTTATTAAAAAAGTAAAATATGTTTCCAGAGTGAACATAAAGATTAGGAAACAAACATTTGCTAGATAGTAGGTGTAGATTCTGGAACACTACGAGCCTAGTAGATAGGATTAACGGTTCTGCACCCTTCGACTAATTTAGTTTGTTTCAAAAATTGAAAGATTCTGGGAGATTCTGTTTGTACTCACTTGTATCCGTACTCCAGGTTGTCCCCGCATCCGCCCCAGATCCACTCGCGGTGCAGGTCCCGCGGTCGCCCCGACCTGGAGCACCCACAGGAGCTGAGCTGGCCGTCTCTGCAGGCGCGAGAGATGCTGTGGACCACGCCGGCGGAGGCGACGGCGTGTGTGAAGGCTGCCTCCCTGCTGCCTGCGGACAGTCGGAGGTCGAGGGTTAGTGGGAACAGAAGAGCAGGAGGGGGGAATGTATAAACAACTGTATTCCAAGGTTCGCCAGATCGATCTTGATCAAAATCGCAACATTTTTAGAAGGTTCGAAACTGGACCGAACTGCCATTTGTCATTGGGATATTAATTAATGATGCTTTCTAAGAAAAGGTCGACCTTATATAGTAACAAGACCAAGGTTTGGTCCCTTCCCTATCAAAACGTTAAAAAACACCACTAGTATATGTACACAAAAACAAAACAAAACTGAGACAGCGATATACAACGCGATTTGATCATATGACAAAACAGTATAGGTAAAGAGAAATATGGTGTGGTTGGAATAGGAGCTAGGATGGGATTGGGACAGAGTATATTGGATGAGTGCGAATAAGAACAATTACAAAACTAAACTACATACAACAGAAGAATTAATTGAGCAGGAAAGGAAAAGAGCTGTAAGTGACGGAAAGGAATAAGGTAGATTCCTAAAAGATTAAAGAGAAGCGAGTGTTTCCTGATCAGAACAATTAGAACGTAAAAATAGTAAAGTTTAATAATTCATTATATTGCTATCAACTAGAATTAAGTTAAATTCCTACGCCAGAGTAAATTCTTCAAACAAGTGTACGGAAATCATAGAATTGAACCCACGACCTTCTAAACCGAAGTCCAAGTTGTTCAAACAAGTGTACGGAAATCATAGAATTGAACCCACGACCTTCTAAACCGAAGTCCAAGTTGGCAAGTGTGTGAGTTAAAAGATCAATAATGGAGTTTAAAATAATTGCTGAGCTAAATTAATCTAGTTCCCCCAATAATTTTCGGTTCTTTGGCGTTTTATTGTTGACATTTTCTGGTCTGTGAAGAATATTTCATCTAATGAATACACATATAATCAACGATGAAACTCTACCCCACCTATTTTAACAACGGGTCCGAACACCGTGGAGTCGTGTACGATGGAGCAGTTCCACCGGCGATGCCTGAACTGGTACTGGCACTCATCTATCCCGGACCTCGCCCCCCGGCCGACCCCCGGCATGTGGTCCTGGTAGAGGTGGCACAGCTTGGACTGGCCGGGGGACAGACCTGGAGTCTGGCCGCAGGGGAGGGGCTCCGGAGTCTCCTCTATCAGGCCCATGTGTCTGAAACAGAGAGAACCTCGTGAATTGGGGTTCGGGTAGATCAGAGGGTAGTGAGCAGGTGGTGAGGACACAAGCAAATCAAAGGAAAGGTTAAAGGGGGGTAGCATAAAGACGCGGAGGAAAGTGTTGAAATCTTCCTTGTTTGAAGTGTTTCATAATAAAGTTGAACACATTCATATGATTGAAGTTACGAACATTAAGTCTGACATCTTCATATGATTAGTTGAAGACAAACTTTCGGCGTCAGAATCTATGTGCCGATTTTCAACTTTGCTACCCTTTCTGCTTTTCTTCACGTGCCTCTCCGTAGCGGCCATTATATGACTTTACTAAGCTGGGCTTTAATTGTAAATATAATCATATATTTTAAAGGGGAAATACTTGATCATTTATCACAAAAAAACACACACAGCTATTCCACACATAATAATGAATTGAGATATCGAAGTTGAATAGTATATAAATTAAGAAATGTTGTATAAAATTAAACATTTTCAACGTTAAATTGACATTCAGTCATAATCCAGTATGGCTTTAAAACTTTGAGAACGTTTTTCTTAATGTTATTTTCTTTCAATCCTCCCGTACGAGAACACCCGAACAAAGTCTCATAATCTACTCCTCAATTCAATTAGCGAGTTCCTCAAAAGCTATCGCTGTAATGAAAATATCAACAGAAAATAATACGAGCCCGGGGCTTTATTAGGCGGCTGTTGCGGGGCTGCGACTGCCAGTTTATGACGGCGCCTCGAGCTTTTCTTTCCAATCAGTTGTTAAAATACGAGCGTCTCAGTCGCCGGTAACGAGGGAATTATCTTACCTGCTGGCTACGTCTTCATTAAATCTGGTAATTAGGTGGGCCAAACACCCCCCTCACCCCCACCCCCACGGTCTAGGTAACACAATCAACTCATTGTCTCTGCTTGATTGGATTAGGAAACACCCCGCTCCTTTGTTTTAATTTTGGGAAAATTTCGGGGTTGGAGAAAGTGTAGATTAAAACGCCGAAAGTCTTTTGAATAAATTTGGGTTGTTTGATTATGGAGAACGACAAAAATTTATAATTTACCTATAATAATATACTACCTATATAATTATATTTACCTATATATTTACCTATTATAATATATAATTTACTTGTATACTAGCTTCTTTTCGCGGCCTTATCCGCATAAACTAAACTGGTTGTTTACACTCAATTCTTACTTTATATCCGTATGTTTATGTACCATCCTCACTCCACATCTTATGTTCCATGGGTCGAATTTTTCGCAGCTTATAAAATTCGTTGAGAGTTTAATTCAGTTTCTTTGAATACAAAAATATCAGTTTCTTTGAATACAAAAATATTAGTTTCTTTTAATATTTAGAAGATTAATTTTGTGCATGATTAAATATTGTTTACACTGTTTAAAACATTTAACATTAAACGTACAAACAGAAAACATAGACCAAATACATGTAAAGTTTAGTATGTGGTACAGTGGTACTATACGGTGTTATGCAACTGAACACAGACAACTCTTCAAAATTAAATTTCTATTATATAAAATAAAGTAACAGTTGAATGGGATTATAAAATAATCGCCTGGACTAGGCATTGCGTCGAATATTGTCTAATTTAATATAACACTTTTGTCTTAGAATTGAGACCTACATAATCCCAAATCAAATAAACGAATTCGCTTATTGTTGTTATACGAAAGTTGGGCAAAGCGAAATGGCGCTCCGGACATAAATTTAATTTTAATGTTTAAGGTCCGCAAACATTATTCCTGGCTGAGTCTGAGTCATCAGCTTAACTTTGAATGTGACATTGGGAAACACAAATCCTCAATAGTTAAGCCGAAACTTAACAAGCGAACTCGACATATCTCCCTGGAAATTACAGAAATTATAAGTTTTAACTATGTCATAAATCGCCAAAGTGATTGGGAGTGAGTGAGTCAGTGAGACCTCTAATGACTCATTAGTTAGTTAATGGGTTTTCATTACTAAAATGGTGATGAGCATCCTATTAACGGCATCGGCTCAAAGATAACAAATATACATCACAACTTTATATACGTCTTCAGTGATTTTTCTCTGATTGAATAAACCATATTTGTTACAAACTAAGCAGTAAACTCATGGTGCCTCGCCAAATTGCATGACCGTATAAGTGAAACCATAAGTGGCACATAACGGCGATATGTCAGGGCACATGAAGAACAGTTTAAAATCCAATATAATTTGTTCGGTCTATTTTCTATCTGTAAGTACATTGTGTGCTTGGTTTTAATTCTAACTAAGAACCATTTTATAGGTTGTAATTTTAAAATTATTAACACAATACCTTATATTAGGTACCATTTAGGTATCGGATTCAAATTTTACATATTACCGTTACGTATTTTTCATAAAAATCACAAATTGTAAAGGTATTGCAGATAAAAAAGGTTGTAAACGTTAATCCAACTAAATAGAATTTACATTTCTAAACAAAATTAATTGTCTGCTATTCACAATACTACCTTTTACTATGGCCGTACTAGCTCGTAATATCCCATGTTTAATGCGACTAAATTCAGGCAACTTTTTAGTCTAGTAAAATGTTTTAAAATTAATTATAATATATTTAGCTTGGAAAATTGTAAATTGACATGGAATTTATATAACTTAAACTCAGGACCCGATATCAGTAGTTAGTTAGCCATGAGTGTGCAATGTTGCAAGGAATGTTCCAACATTGTTTCCAATATATCATTATTTAGTCAAAACATAATAGACAGGTAAACGGAAAAGGAAGTGATTTAGAAATAAATTTATTACACAGTTTTACTTCCTGTTATTTTTTTATCACATACTAAAGTAACGTTATCCCCTCGCAGGACGCATTTGAAATGTTTAAACAGAGTTGAGAAGTACGTCAGCAAAAAAATCTCTAGGGAACTCGGTGTAATAACAACTTCAAATGTTTACTATAATATTCTTACACACTCAAACGATTTTACTGTTGACGACGCTCTAAAAAGAAAGCCTTTATTGTTCATTATAAGTCCACGTTACCACGTTACCACATTAATCACATCCTACAGAACCCTCCGTCTACAGTGTAAGCGCTTCGATCTATCAATGAATATTCATACGCACCGTTTGATATTGGTATTAAAACACAGCTGAAATCCCAGATCAGCTGATTTATAGCCAGCTGATTGTTAATTAAACATCTGACAACAAGATAACAATCCCCATTCATCACCCGCCAGCGCCACAACAGGTGGTATGATTGGTTTTCACACTTACAGTAATTGTTAAGCCTTCCGTTCTCTATATCTGATGTGTTTTTTTAAGCCACGCTTACGTTTTTATGGAGAAATAACGATAGTTTAACTTTTAAAACTAGGCATTTTCGAACATATATTAAGGTATTTTATACGAATTGCGTACCAATTTTTATCAAAAGCACTCCAAAATTCTGTCTTGTTATCCATGTTCTTAAATTGTGGTTTACAGCATCTCGTGGACTTATTTTAATACTTTAAAAGATGAGTAATATCCTTATTAGTATAAAATACCTAATTAGCTTTATTAGACACTATACTGTAATGAAAGTGAATGATGAGTTTACTCACAAAGGAAATGTGAGTTTATTTTCACAGATTACCTTCTTTACACTTAATTCCCGTTATTTGTTCATAAAAGCAAATTCGTTTAGTACATTCGAAATTCTTTCCACGGCTTGTGAAAGTTACTTACAAGATACAAATATGAATTACTTTGCAAGGCTATGTGAAAGCTACTTACAAAATACAAATATGAATTACTTTAAGAGTATTTTCTCGGTTTTAGAGAAGCAGGACACCTAGACTATAGGTGTGACAGTATCGGATCTTCTTACTAACTGGAAATAAGTTTTCATGTTGATGGTATCCCTTCAACAGCACCTGGCCTAACGCAAACAACATGTTTACATGATTTATACCACCAACTTCAATTATATGTGACCTTTATCGAATGGAAGCAAACTGTTGTTAAGTGAAAAGCGTTTCTAGCCGTTTCAAAGAGGATCGCTATCATCAGAAACGTGTCGACTCATTTTCAGCAAATGTATGCAACCTGCTAAATACTATTAATTTGGAGGATAAATAAAATGTTATATCTCTTTTTAAATGAATATACCTTTGTGAAATTAAGTATAAAATGGTTTATATTTTAGTAAGGTTAATATTTACATTAGAAATTCGCTGGGTACGCAGGTTTGCTTTTTCCTATAGAGGATATTCGTAAAACAATAAAATTGAGTAAAACAATACACTTTCAACAAAACTGATAAGAAAGAACCTGAATGAACTTAACCAGCGTCATATGTGTGGAATGAATAATATCAGTGTATCTTGCAAATAGACAAGCGTCAACAGAAAACCCAATGTGACAAATGCCAAATGTTACGGGTGAAGAGTGACTCAGTGTCACATGTGACAATTAGTACCGAGCGTATACAGACTACAAGCTGACGAGTCTGGAGACAGATGTAGGTAAGATGGCGACCGTGGCAGGTAGTGATAGTGTTATCAGTGCGGCTATGTGGGTGTGCGCGTTTGTGTGGCTGTGCGTGGGTGTCCAGGGGGGACAGTTTGATGTAGGACAGGGTAGACACAACATTACCTTGGGTCAGCGAAGGGGGTGGCCACCGTATTATACAGATGTGTGAGTATAAGTAGGGGAAGTAGTATAAGGTGGGGATGTATAGTTAAGTGAATACTATTAGTGACAGTAATAGTAATCATATTAAAATACAACTAAGAGATGATTTTTTTCAAAAGAGAAAAACTTAAATGTAAATTGCACGCACAATTTAAATTATTCTTAGAGCAAAACAAAACAGAAAAACGAACATTTTAGAAATAGTGGAATGTAAAAGAAAGTACTAACGTAAACTGCGGATTATGTACTTGAACATCGAGTTTTGCTAAAGTTAATAAAAAAACAAAGTTGATTCGTGTTTTGAATGATAAACAAAAGTTGAAATCATAAGTATTATTTTTTCAAATTCACTACGTGGAATTGAAAGTAAAGTCAGCTTTGGATAAAGTAGATCACCTATTAGAGATGGCGGATAGCCAGTGTTGTCTGGTTGTAGGGATAACAGTGTAGGGAGACTCTACATTTATATAATATGTAGATTAAATGACACGTTACACATTATCGGTTTAATGCCACCCCGGCATCCGTGGGCTTATTATTCTTACATTAAGCCACACATTACACCTCAGCTAGCGCTATCTGCCCCTACGGACTAACCCCGACTAGGAGTTTACGGGACTAAGAGTGGGCTCGAGTCATGAAACATGGCGTTTCTACCTGTTGCTCTAAAAGCCCGTTCCCCCTCGACGGATCACTCATTTCAAAGAGTAAATAATACCTAGCTAGCAGTGAGCAAAGTTTAGATATCACAAATAATTATAGTTTGTTTGAATTCAACATATAAACATTTACGAAATCTTATTGGATGAACTACTGTTCTTGGTATCTAAATTCTGTCCTTGAAATCACTATGTATCGTTTTGATCTTTCGAATAAACCAAAAATCAACGATTCCGGGAAATCCGTTGATCAGGAACAACAACAACCTCCCCCCCAGGGAGGGAGGGGGTATCTTTATCTCAAATTAATACAACTTAGTATGTAGCTTCACCTCGTTAAGTAATATTGTTAACGCTTTGAAAGTTAACATCTGTCAGATGCAGGAAGCAGGTATTATCGTGAATTGGTACCTAACTTGAGGCCCCTTACGTAAAAGTGTGAACAAAATCAATCTATGGGTTGGATTTTGTGATAGATATTTTTCACCGTTGTTTCAACCTGTCAAAATGTGTTTAGCTGTGTCGTCAGTTAGTCCCAAAATGTTAATAACTTCTGGAGGACTTTAAGGGTTGTAAGAGAAGTTGGGGTGAATATCAATGACATGTATCTCTATAAAATCCTCCGATTCCAGCCCGATCATCCACGACAACCCCCGCATCCCCGGGTCGTGGCTGAGGGTCCAGTCTACGGACGTCTGCTACCCCAGGCCCACCCTCGACCCCGGTCGTAGGTTCTCTATCACCGCCGTCAACATCACGGACCTCATGCCCCCGGGACAGGGGGGCTACGCCTTCGTCACCCAGGGGGGTGTCGCCTGGGGCAAGCTGTGTCTCCATCTCAAGACCCAGCGGGGACTGGGGTACAACTTCACTGTGGATGTCTGGGGTTCTTACATTAACTGATGGAAGTACGGTGAAGCGAGTAGATTAAAGTGTTTTGAAATTTATCGCATTTGCTTTATTCTATAAAGAGAGTTATCACGGTAGATGTATTTTAACTTTTGTAAGCAGATGAAAGTAAACTTATAAATAAATTTAGATGATTTTTGTCCCTTCCTAACAAAATATTAATAGGATGTAATGAAATTGGATGTTTTTTAAGGTGCACTGAGTTTTCACGTTTACACAAAACATAATGCAAACTAGTTTTTCTCGACAACCGGATAGTCGAGAATCGCTTACATCCTACTATACAGTATACACCGTATACAGCTTCTATACAATTTAGCTTTTTTAACGAATTTTCCCCTACAGGGAAGAAGCTATTACCGTAGGTCTCATGGTAAGACTTAAGCCCGAGACCATGATAACTTTTTGTTTTGAGGTCCCCAGATGTCAAAAACACTATTCGTTCAAATTTATATGTGTGTGTGTGTGTGTGTGTGTGTGTGTGTGTGTCTGTTAACACGATAACTTGAGTAAAAAACGTCCGATTTCGATGAAATTTGGCTCAAATGTGTAAAGTGACATTCATGACTTTAAGTTCGAAAACCAGAAAAATCGGACCATGGGAAGGGGGGTTTATGGGGGTTTTAAATTTTCCAAAAATCAGCTTTTTGCACTTTTCACCCTAACATTTTTAAAACACTCAATTTTGGTTTTGAGCATTTTATAGAGCTTAAAAAATATATATAGTATTTTAAATTATTAACCTAGGTTAAGTGGTTGCGAAGAAAATCCAAAAAACCTGCTCATAAAATCTTCCATGTTAATCTTATGGGAAAAAGGTTTTTGGCTTTTCCTCAGTTCATTTGAATTTAAACTTCACATTTGCTCTTACCAATCAATTCAGCTCTACAAAACAATCATTTTGGTGATTAAATTGTGATTCTACGTCCAACCGTTGCAGAGATATTCAAACTGCTAAAAACAGTACGTTGTCCAATGTTATCCTTATGGAGAATAAATAAAATTTGATCTCTCGATTATTTATGAATTTATTGATGAAACTTGGTATGTGGCTTCACGTAGTACTGGTATATTGATATTTGCACGGACAATATTTTTTGTTGATTATCCCAGTAGCAGCGAACCTGCATACTCAGTCCTAATGTTATTCTTATGGAGAATAAGTAAAGTTTTATATCTCCCTCAATTATGGACATAAATTAATACAACTTAGTATGTAGCTTCACCTCGTTAAGTTATATTGATAATTGCATAAAAACACATATTTTGTGTTCCTTGTTGCAGCAAACCTGCGTACTCAGCCCTAATGTAATTCTTATGGAGAATAAAGAAAATGCTATAGATCACTTATTTATTCATGTATTTTTATGAAACTTGGTAAGTGGCTTTGTGTGGTAGTAAGAAACATACGCATGCATTGGAAATTCGCTCAGTACGCAGGTTTGCTGCGACGGGGGTATTATTTAAATGTGTTCTCACATAACAGATTTGAAAGCAAAGCAAGTTTTTTAATAATATCTTTATTCAACAGCCTGTTTTATCGTACAAAAATTGTTTGCTGAGAAGTAAATTTACCTAAGAAAAAATATATAGTACAACATATTATACACAGTGTTCAAAAAAAGTGTTTCAAACATTTATGAATTAGTTGTTCACATAAAAGAAAGCAAAAAAGTACATATGAAGTTTAACAGTACGTCTAGTGGTCTATATGTGTTTATACAAAACTAATCATAACTTATAAACATATTAAAGCATCAACTTCAAACTTGGTACACGTATGACGTCAAACAAGACCTATTTCGTTTTGGAGTATCAAGTTTGTACCATTTCAAAATGGCAGCCATTCTCGTTTTTCAATGCTAAATATCTTTAAAAACGCAATACTTAAGAAATAATATAAGAGTACGAAAAGTTGTGCCTTTTTGTCATAAATATAATATGAAGATTTTAACAGTGGGATGATAAATAGCTGAAAATAACTGTAATTTGCTTAAGTGGCACTTTGTTGCTATTTCTGGACCAAATAGTTAAACTTGAACTAAAAGCTTCTCTGTAGTTATGAAATATAGCTTCTGCACAACTGCAGATCGAGGTAAATAAATATTCTGTACCTAAAATGTGTTAAACAAAAATTACTAAGCATCTCAGATACCAAAATCACCTTAGCGTACTATACCATTGAAGAAATGGTTTAATCAAGGTATTGCTCTCACAACTTCCTATAGAGAACGATGCAAATACCTATCTTGAGCAGTGTCCAGCAGTCAAAGCACCGCGCCGCCCCGTGACCGTTACCTGGAGCTAAGAGCTACCAGTTATCAGGTCGCCATAAAGTAGCGACGATACTGGAACCGAATACCGAACCCGTTACTTCAGCACTTCCTGCGGTGTTAAAAGGATTACCCTAAGTAGTGGCAAGACCGCTCTGATAATGTCGATCCTCTCGACCGGTGCATGAGGACGCTAGGAGGCCTGAGGACCTCAGTGCTGTGCACTTTGGGTGGTTTCCGGGGGCTCAGTGAGGCAACACCCTCAATAGGTATTATGATCACCTAAGAATCATACGCTATTATCTATGAATCCAGGACTACATATGAATTATCCGTTTAGCTTTGGATTTACTGTATAACAAAGGTGTAAAATAAATTGGGTGAAAAGCTTCATAATTAATGATTACTCTGGAAGAAACCAAGTAGATTGCTAATACCTCATGTTGGAGTGGCTTTTCAATTTATTGTTTTAGCCAATTTCCCCTATAGGGAATAAGCTATTACCGTAGGTGGCATGGTAAGACAAGCCCGAGACCATGATCAATTTTAGTTTTGAGGTCCCCAGATGCAAAAAAACAACTCTTTTCATTAAAATTATGTAACGGGTGTCCCACGAAGAGGTCTATTTTTTAATTAATATACCAGACGTATCAACACGCTACAAACTTGAAACTCTACAGTTATAATAAATCAAATCAAATAAATAAATACATATGTAAAAAAATACCCCCGAGTCTCATTTGATTCTGATTAATCAGAACAAAATGGCGGAACATCAAAATAATGGTGCGTTTTCGTTAAAGTAATTTTATTTGCAAAACCATTTCAAATTAATTCTTGATGTTTTACAATGTTATTAAGTACTAAATAAAATTAAATAAATTAAAGACATAGGAAAGTGGTAAATCATAAATTAAATTAATTTGATTCATAACCCTTCATTCGAACGGATGTCCATCAATCGCTATGCACTGATGGCAACGAAACAAAAATGAGTCATAAGCGTTCTTGAAAAAATGCCGACGTATCAATAACAGTTCCTCTTCAATCAACCTCATTAATTCATCATCTGTCTAAATGTTGTGAGAATAAACCTTTTCCTTCAATAAGCCCCATAGGATATTGTGACAGACGTTGAATTAATGAGGTTGATTGAAGAGGAACTGTTGTTGATACCTCGGAAATTTTTCAAAAACTCTTAGGATTCATTTTTGTTAAAATGTACTTAATAGTACATTAATATTATTGTACAATAGTACTTAATGTATAGTACTTAATAATATTGTAAAAAATCAAGAATTAATTTGAAATGGTTTTGCAAATAAAATTACTTTAACGAAAACGCACCATTATTTCGATGCTCCGCCATTTTGTTCTGATTAATCAGAACAAATGAGACTCGGGGGTGTTTTTTTTTTACTTATATAACTGTAGAGTTTCAAGTTTGTAGCGTGTTCGATACGTCTGGTATATTAATTCAAAAATATCGACCTCTTCGTGGGACCTTTGGGTATATGTTTATGTATATACGTGTCCGTTAACACGATAACTTTTGAAAAAAAACCTCAAATTTCGAATAAACTTGGCAAAAAGATTTAAAGCATCATTCGTGACTCTGAGTTTGAAAACCAGACAGATCGGCCATGGGAATGGGGGTTTACAATTGTCCTAAAATCTGTTTTTGCATTTTTCACCCTACAATTTTTAAAACACTAAATTTTGGTTTTGACCGTTCTATAGAGCTTAAAAAATCAAATAATATAGTGTTTTGAATCGTTAACCTAGGTTAAGTGGTAGTGCAGAAAATCAAAATAAAACATGTTTATACAATTTCCGATGTTAATTTTATGGAAAAAAGGTTTTTAGCTTTTCCTCAGTTAATTTTACTGAAAATTTTACATTTGTTTTTACCAATCGGTTCAGCATTACAAAAAAATCATTTTGGTGTTTAAATTATGATTCTACGTCCAACCGTTGCAGAGGTATTCAAAGTGCTATTCACAGTAAGTTGTCCAATGTTATCCTTATGGAGAATAAATAAATTTGATATGTAGATTATTTATGAATGCATATTGATGAAAATTTGCATTTGAATCCACCTAGTCGTGGTATATATTTTCTCAAAAAACAATTGTTGAATGTCCCGGTAGCAACGAATAAGTAAAGTTGTGTATCACCCTTAAGAACCTAAATTAATAAAACTTGGTATGTAGCTTCACCTGGTTGATTTATATTGAAAATTGTATAAACACACATTTCTTATCTTCCTTGTTGCAACAAACCTACGTACTCAGCCCTAATGCTATTCTTATGGAAAAGAAATAAAAAAACGTTTCACTTGTTTCTTTTTTTAACTTGGTAAGTGGTTTTACGTGGTAGTGACAAACAGATGCATTGGAAATCCACTGAGTATGCAGGTTTGCTGCAACGGGGTATTTATAAGCTGAATGTTAACTTAAATTAAAATGTTCAGTGTGAGTTTGATTTAAAAGACACCAAGCAAATGTTGATGGAAAACTTAAAAAAGTGAAGTTATATTACTAATTAAACAGATGACGTTTTTCATTTCATAGTTGTTGTAACTTAAGAAATTGTTTTTAACATTTCATCGTAGGCCACAGTGTTTTTTGACCAATTCTCGGTCTAAAGAATTATTTCCACCCACTAAACACTTAAGATGCTGCATATTCGTAAAAACTGTTTTCCAACTCAATTTAAAATTAAAAGACCAGTGTTGACAGTAGGAAATTTATTTGAAAAACTTTCCTGACAGTTTTAGAAATGCAATAATTTGTTTGGGCTGTAATCACATTTTGAAAGTCCTCAACCACAGATTGTTGTGATGATACCGACTCCCTTTATTCTGTGCCGGTTCTTCCTTGGGATCTCTCCTTTCGTTTTGTAAGGCGAGCATCAAACTGGTGTTATTCGGGGTTTGCACAAGGTATTTTCCGGATTAAATTCTTTGACATCTTGTATCTTCACAATGCATGAAAGTTTTGGTTTCACTCATACTAAGGGGATGTATTTGGCGATCCCCTTTTTTCTTCTTTTGCTTCTCAGATCGATTGCCGTTCTTCCAGTCCCACAATTTATGGACGATTTTCGAGTTCACCTCATGAACCTGAGGATTCGGATCATCCCGATTGTTGTGGAATTATTCCGTCCCCGAGGTAGAGGTGGGGTCTTACCCAGTTTCGCTTCATTCCTGTGTAGTCCTGTTACACACTACATTCTCCTCAGAGGTTATGTTCATCTCGTTCACTCCAACTCTATACCCTCCCTCACCCCTCTCAACAAGAGCCTGCTCAGCCCCTGAATGGCGGGAAGGCAGCGTGTATGCAGCTGGTACCACCCCCGGACACCCGGACAGGCCGACTCTCCTGCAGTCCGAGGACCACGTCCCCGGGCGCAAGAGGCGACCCCCCGGGCGGCCGGAGAAGTAGGCAACTACCACCACACGACTCACCGCCAACAGAGGCCTTACATGACTCATGGTAAATGTTAACTTTAACAACACAAAAAGTTTCAATTAGTCTGACAGCACAGTATAACGCTTTTTGAAAAGTGACTTTGTCTCTATGGAAACTTAGTTAAAAGAACACATTGTTGAAACAAATTTACAAATCTATTTTAAGTAGATGTTAGGACTTCCCGTGCACAGCTTGCGCAAAGAAACACCTATTTTGAGCGTATAGAACTCGATGCTGTAAGATAACACCACTAGTAGTTGACAAATAAGTCCAATGTGATTCTAATGGAGACTGATTAAAATGTTGATTGATTATTTATGACTGCATATTGATGAAACTTGGAATGTGGTCTATTGATATTTACATAATCTTGTTGCCGTCCCCTTAGCAGCAAACCTGCATACTCAGACCTAATGTTATTCTTATGGAGGATAAGAAAAGTTCTATATCTCCCAAACTATGAACTTAAATTAATACCACTTGGTTTTAAAAGAAACCAACCAAAAGTATTATTTGTTTCTTAGCTTCACCTGGTTATATTGATAATTGCATAAAAACAAATTTCTTATCTTCCTTTTTGCAGCAAACCTCTATATTCAGCCCTAATGTTGCTATTAGAGAGAACAAATAAAATATCATATATAACACTTGTTTATGAATGAAATTCCAAGAAACTTGATAAGTTACTATAAGTGTTAGGGAGACACATATTATGTATGTTTTGTAAATTCGCTAAATTCGCAGGAATGCTGCGACATGGGTATTTATTTTATGACCTAATATCTATTACCCGCGGTTTCGCTCGCAAAACTTCAATACCTGATGACCAGAACTATCAAATTTGTGTTAAAATGTTACCATATGACTTCCTTTGCAGTAACTGTCAAACATCTTAACTACAGTTGGTAATTTGATAAACGATATTCCCATAAGATTTGCATTGGAACTTGCAGGGTCCATGGGGTGGAGCTTAAGGTTGGATGTAAACATTTTCAGGTGTTAATTAATGTTAAGGTGATATGTAAGCTATGTTCATGGAACAATTTGAACCTTTCAGCTTAATTGGTCCAGTAGTGTTTTGCGTGAAGTGTAAACATCCATGCATCTAAACTTTCACATTTAATACTAGTAGGAAGTAGGATGTTCATCATGATTAATCGCGTCATGAAACAAACTATAAATTAGGATGAGATTTCAAAACAGTTGTAATTTGATGTGACAGTTGTAAACAGATGTGATTTGAAAAGCAAATTAGAGCTATATCAATTATTAATTTACTCCATTTCATCTATAGGGCTTATTAAAGGAAAAATTTAACTTCTCGACACTATTATTATATTTTTTCCCGTCTTGACGTTCCGTCTATTCCTGATATAAAATTTCTGCTCCCTGAAATCGCTAGGTATTTTTTTGCTCTATAAAAAGAGCCATAAATCAACAACTTTGGTTAATCCCGTTCAGGAGGGGTGGAATTTATAAGTTAATATTGGTCTTATGGAAGAAACAGATAGAAACAGGTGTCTGGAGCCCCCTCGGAAACGGCCGAGTTTTACAGTGATGAAGCGTGGGGCTAAAGTGTGCAGAAGTCGAAGGAAGATGCTGATGTTTGCTCACAGACCGTACAAGGGATTTAAATACAGCTTACTTTTGACATTTATCAACATAGAATAACCGACAAAATAAAAAATTCACTTAACAAACTACAGTAGAACACTCAGGGATAGAGAGATGCCAAAAGCAGAAAAGAAATGTCCCGAGACAAAAACGGTGTTTAGCAAGTAAGTATAATTTATATATATATATATATATATAAAAAACACTCTAAAAAACTCCTCAAAACTACGACAAAGAAAGACAAATTATGATGTTCTCTTCCAACCTCAGACCGCAGCTCTTCAAGTAACGCTCTAACAATAAAGACCAAATCACAATGGCACTTGATAGAGGGCACCATTCAACGCCGCATCATATTCATTGTGGTCCCATCCAAGGCCATGAGAGCACTAATGTAGGTCTTCAAGTCGCGATGAGGCAGTGATGAGCGTGACTCATCAGCAGTGAGTCGATGAGTCTCTGGATGAGCCAATCAAGAGTCGGACCATCTCTCCTTCATTACCACCAATCTGGTATCAATTTACAACCACCGATTATTTCCGGATCGTAGTGGCTAATCGCCGTACACGTATTAATTAATATGCGCATAAATTAAGAGCTGCAAATTGGCGGATGTTCGGTCCATTTATTTAGGTCTCATATTTTAGTATTCTGTGTCTTCAGAATGTTCGTAGGTCGTGTTGAACTATTTGTATTACCTTTGACGATGAATTAGTGTTAAGTATCTTATTAATTCCCTATAAGAAATGTGTCGGCTGGTCAACTACGTTTTATTTCATGTCCGATTTTGATGATAAAGGAATTAAAGGCATTTTTCACTATAGATGATTCAAAAGGCAGTCATGTTTTCCTTTGACCTCAGTTATCCGCCCCATTGGTCCTGAAAGCTTCCGTGTTACTTTTATAGGAGCTATATTTTATTGGGCTTATGTTACATTTTTTTAAATTAAATTAACAGGTGTTACATACTATCACTGTGTGGTTTACATTTTAATTTTGCACTGAATTGCATTTTACGTCTGTGGATTACCCGTGGGGAAAATGGGAGACCGGTATAGTTGATAACTAAATCAAACTCTGACTAAATTTCTTTAATTGCACACTAGCTTCAGGCACCCGGGGTTACAACAGTCATGTCGTCTGAATTATGAGGTGAATCTATTTTAATGTCTCAAATAACGAACATATGTATAAGTATTCATCTGATACAATAAGTAAATGCTCGTAATAACTTTGGAAGACCAACAGGGCGGAGCTCTAAAAAGATTTCGGAAAAGGAATAGGCGTTGTATTCCTTACGGGATGTAATAAAAGACGTCTTACAACACTTAAAAATATATTTACACTTATACTGTAATCATATAACAGACGGAAAACATATATAACAGATACCATCACTTATAACAGTATAAGTGTAAATATATTTGTAAGACGTATTTTATTACATCCCGTAAGTAATAACAACATGTAATATGCTAATCAAAAACTTGTTTTGTATTCTTTGGATTTAGGCAATTAGAAAAATTGGCACCTATGCAGGCTAATTAGACACTTTGTACAAATATACAATTTGCATTATATCAACACCAGCGGGATTTAATCAGGACATAATTTCGTCCAAAATCAGAGACCAGTAATATGGTTTACTTATTTTTTTATTTTAGAAAGTGCTCATGAGATTTATCATCTTCACTCTTTTCGGAATATTTATCTCAAACCAGGACAACTTCTGTAACCAGTTGCAAACTTGTAACCGGTAAGTTATCTGATTAAATAAATACTTTCACCCCAAGAACTTGATTTACTAGAGTTGAGTCTAAGGGTAAATCTTTGCAAATAAAATATGCAAACCGAACACCTTGATGTAAAGGTTATAAGACTCTACTTCTGGAAATTATTTGTATCTATCGTCGTCGGTTCATAAGCAGTGAAGTTGTTACAATATCTAATGGACTGATACAGTTTAAATAACAATTAAATAAACGCCCCGTTGTTACCTATAGGTTTTGATTGTTTATTTTCGCATTTAGTGGAGACGGTAATCTTCAAAATTATGACTAAATTATTGGTTTTGATGAAGTATTAAGGGAGATATGGCAAACACAATCTACACTCTAGATTGTGGCTGACAAAACAACACTCTTGAGAAATAATATATAAAGATTACTACAGTTTCATAGTTTGAAAGTAGGGACTATTCTAGATAAGGTGCTCAAAGAGACTACCTTAATTATTCATGCAACAGTTCACTCTTTCTAGCAAACTAAAAGAGCATGTTTTTTATGTTACAAAATAACAGACAATTAAATCAACAACATTGCAACAATTCAAACCAACTGTTTGAGAAAGTAAAGGAGGTAGAGATGCTAACTTAAGAACTTGAATTTATCTTAGTGACCCCTTCGCGACTTCACGCAAACTGTTTCGCGACTTGGAATTAGTCGCATTCCTAACCACTCAGTCGCATTATGCGATTTCCAGTTGAACTTGTCCAATGGCTCTGGCCATTTTGGGCAGATATTTACCAAGAGCCCGATGTGGATGTAACGGTAACGGACCGTCCCTGTCGCTCCGTTAGTTGCATTAGCTGCGATAGTAAACTCAGCTGATAGCGATATGTGCGAGCTTTGAATCCGAATCAGATTCTGAGCGAGTCAAATGCACCTGTCTTGTGAAAGGGATCACAGGAACCCCCCTGACTGTTTTAATCATGCAATTTGTTGGAATAGTTTTACTTAATGTTGAAGGTAGAAGCACTCGAGTGAACTGAGTGTCAATGAGACAAAAACAACGAAAATGCGAAACGCAAACCAAGATTGAGAATAACTAATAAATCTGATACATACTTGCTCATATTTAAAAACCCCTACTTTTATCTACTTATAGCCATAGGCTGAACCATTAAGTGAAGATGGGAATAACTCATAATGATTAAGGACGTGAGATAGGGAAAACGAGGTAGGAGTTTAATTACTTCTAGGTGCCGAGTGTGCTAGGCGTAGTCGTGTGGCACTAATATGGACTAGACAAAGACCCAGCGGGTGTACTGGACTCTTGGTGTCACCAAATCTTTATCATGTTGTGATGACCACTCACAATTAGATTATTATGTAACATTCACTCAACTGACCAGGTTGTGTATATTTGTTGTATTTATATTTCCATATTCTACTTTTTCAAGTATGTAATTAATTTTACTTCAGGCTCGTTTACACCATACATCGCTAGAACCATTTTCAACTCCCAACCACTCATTTCCCCCCTTTAGGTTGTTTTGTAAGTGGCTTTGATTTAATTGGGACTTTTGTTGCAGTTACCTTCTGCAATAGCTATTTTTGGTGCAAACGAATGGTGGTGACTCTCTTTGAACCTACCCACTGTGGGATATCATATCTTGTCAGGTACTTCAAACACTGACAATCTGTTGGAAACTAGAGGGTAAAAGAGAATTTCAATCATTTACTTGCGAGAAAGTCAGTACGACGGAAATTTCTATAAGAGCCACTCAAAAGTTTAAAATTTACGCACTTATGCAGTTTCTATTATTTCATGTAACTTTCATAACTTCCAGGCCAGCTTCACACGATCGACCCTTGTTCACCTACCCGTCATCTACGCAGGACGGTGACACTGATTACCAACGTTGCTTTCACCTCTGGCGGTGCTGAGAGTCAGCAGCTTCAGTTGCATCACTGCTCGAGGGATCGGGACGCGATTGTGATCTCCCCATTGAAACGTCCCCAGGGCTGTTTACAGTGGGATCAACATACTTTACTTGTGCGTCGCGTAAGGGACTCGTTATACCAGGAGCTTCCAACGGTTAACTTCGCGGAGGTGATGATTAGAAAATCGGAGTGTCACGATTTTACAGGTTTATGAAGACCAAAAATCGAGGAACGCATTTTAGAATGTTAACACGTAGTTTTGTCACGGCTTTATATGTCACGATTTTTCAGGTATAAGGAAACGAAAAAAGTAGAAATGTATTTTTAGCATCGTTACACATTATTTTCGGCGGTCTAGAGCCAAAGGTACCAGAATCGCATCAAACGCGACAGTTGTAAGACAAAGATGTCCCCAAGCCCGGCTTTATATATCACGATTTTTCAGGTTCGTATAAGGGAACGAAAGAATGAAGGAATGTGTTTTAGCATCGTATCACATTATATTTTAGTTCTATAGAGCCAATCATAAGCAAGAGAATCATAAGTATCCGCAACGATTGTCAGTTAAAGATGTCCCCAAGACCGGCTTTATATGTCACGATTTTTCAGGTTCATATAAGGGAACGAAAAAATGAAGGAATTTGTTTTAGCATCGTATCACATTATTTTGTTAGTTCTATAGAGCCAAAGATATCAGAATCATAAGCATCCGCAACGATTGTAAGTCAAAGATGTCCCCAAGACCGGCTTTAAATGTCAATAAATACAGAAGGCCGGTGGTAATTATGAAAGCTAAAGGTCAAACGCGTGCGTGCCGATCGTGTGGATGGAGGAGTAGAGTCTGCCTTGATAAGGTATCTGTTGTTGACGCTGCGTCCTCGGGATATTAATTATTGTATGGAGGCTTACATTCCTTTTGTATCAAGCTGGGCGCAAGCGTTGTCATGATTCTCGTGTATGGGGTCCTTTAGCGGGGTTAGAATGTACTATCAAGTGGTGATTGACTGAATATGAATTTCCAGTAGTGAATTAGTGAATTAGTGTATTTGCAGTAGTAGTATGAGTAGCCAGTAGTGAATTTTATTGAAGTTTTGCTATTCTGTATCATGCGCTGAAAATAACAATTGGACGAGTTCAAGTATGAACAATTCTTGGTTGAATATGTGTTAGTGTGATTAGTGGTGAGTTTTTGTAATTCAAGAGTTATATCGGACATTTGGTATCTAAATGAGAAACTAGTTCCACTACGTTTCGGGATCTGAAATCTTATTTCATCTTCATACGATAGAAATGCCTAGAAGATAACAAAATCAGTGTCAAATCCAAGAACAAAAAGAAATATAAAATAAAATAAGTTTAAAGTTCTATATTTTTATTTTTGTTGTTGTGATTTTTCCAACTTTGTCTGGATTGTGTCACTAATTTTGATAGTAAAGTAGAGTTGGTGTAACCTTCTGGCCAAGATCTGTTGTCAGATTTTTCAGGTCCCACTAATCTAGCTTCTCACCTGAAAGCGGAATCAGATTCAAGATCACGAAGCGCCGTGATACTTATTACTCTCACTTAGTGATGGCAAATGTCCGCAATAATTCTTAAGTGATTGGTATATCTCGATTTAATAGAATTACAAGATACCACAGTAATAAATACGGCTAACGGTATACTTTTCTACCAAATATTCTTTCAAATATCTCAATAAGTGTATGAACAAATATTTTCAAACGTCTATCAATAAGATCAGCGGGTTGGTATATAAAGAGGTCAATAAAGCAACCAATACCAACCCGAGCCTACATTGTTCAAAGATAGACATTGATTAATTAACTTCCATTGACGAAGTCTGTCTTTAATTGGAGATGGCCAGATAACGTGATAGTCGATGAGGCCGAGATGTCCTCTGAATAGAAAGTCAGATGTGGTGATTAATGCAACTTGCTGTCCGGATATGGGTACCCATCAGGGCCTCGGGTCTGAGAGGGGAGGTGGAGAGTGAAAACAATAGAATAAAGTAGTAGAAGTGCGTGTCTTTTGTATGAGTTTAACAAAATGTCAGTAGTATTGACTAATACTGTGAGTTCAATTCCATAATAGGCTAACGAATGGTTAACATGTAATCGAAGCTACATTTTGTAATCGAAGCTGTATTTTGTGACGAGGCACAATAAACAACACACTCTGTACACTTTAAAGAATTTGGCTAACAGAAAGTTACACGCTACGTAGACCTACTTTCCAACATATTATTTACGAAGAATTGTAATAAACATTTTGTCATGTAAAGACCACTGCGAAGTCTCAAAATCACGCAACCAATCCTGTATTCAAACAAATTTCAGCTTAAGTAATTTCAATACCCGTGGCAATTCGCAGCTAAGAGGTTCCCGGTAAAGCTTTCATAAGCAAAACGAGGTTGTCCGAGGTTGTATACAGCGCATTGTCCTCTGCTGGGCTCTTCGGGCACAAAGACGATGTGACTCGGGGCACGTTATGGTCCTTAGGTGCGTGGAAAACCTCTCCGAATATCGCAAGGTAATGAATATTAATGGGCCTCGTGGATGGGATAATACAAGTAGGAGATGTCCAGCATGAAAGCTGGAGCGCTCGTGTCAGAGGTTACATGTTCTTGTGGAGGTTTCTCAAAATATATTTAAATTTTTACATGAATCTGTTGGTTGACCATTTAATGGATGGACATCATGTCTAAGGATCGACAGTGGTCCAAACAATGGAGGTGGTTACAAGGAGTCAATTGATACAATCCCACACTCAACGAGCAATATCTGAGTGCAAGATGTATCTTGGAAACCCGCGGAAAGATTTTGCTGAGGTGCTCCAGACACGAAACATTTCGCGTTTCTACCGGCTTCCTCTTAAGGCCAATGTTGGCTGTCAAAGCTCTCCCCTTGTCAAAGGGTTGAAGTAGTCAATTAATGGCTAATTTTAAAGATAAAAAACTAGCGATTTCAGTGAGCAAATTTTCGATAACACTAATAATAACAGTTTAATTACATTCCAAAATATTTATAATTTACGATTTTTTGTGGATGAACATTTTATTTGTGATAATGAAATTCTTCTCACTGAAGCAGGTAGAAGAAGAGGACTGGAGCCCCTTTTACACTTTGAAAACAGGGGGTTTAATGCCTCAGAAATCGACTGGCCTTCGTGTAACCCCAGCACTCAAGAAAAATTTAATTTTGCCGGAAACCCCATTTGAAATGGAAAATTTAACATGTAGATTATAGAGTTTCAAATAGTTAAACAAATAATCATAACAGTTGATGAAAAACAACTGGTGAGTTTTTTAAAGTAACACTTATAATTAGTAATGTACCAACATTTTATTTTCCTTCAATCAAAGCTTGGTCCCTAGGAACTGCAACTTAATATAAGCCCGATCTTGGATCTTCGAAGACTAGTGAGATCCAAGACCGACCTTGGGATCTCAAGAACACAAGCTAAGGGAGAGAGGCGGAATTTTTCCTAGTTACTGTATCTGGAACATTCATATTAAATGTAAAAATTGTGTCTAATAGGAAAGTGAGAGGATTATAGGTGGCAATGAGGGTTTTCGCGTGTATAATTATAACACTACACGAAGGCTCCTCCGCTACCTTTTGTCCACTGCAAACTTCAGTTTTTCACCACGGTATTTCAAAGTTAAGTAGGCCTACGGACAAGCATCGGGCCACAATCTATTAACCTCACAAAATGCTGAGTGGGTCTGCTGAGAAAGAAGAGCTAATGAAACAATCTTTAACAGACTAAACTAAGTTTTTTTTTTTACACTCTATAAATAATTGGCACAAATTATCAAAAACAACATCATCACAGAACAAATGACTACGTTTGGAATTGTTGTCTTAACCAGCTGAAGAACGTATTAAACCACATTAATGACTAGTATTGACGGCCGCTATCGCGACCGCAGGATATAATCAGCTGTTTCAGGAACAAAGCTTGTAGAAATATAAATCCACAGCTGAATACTCCCGGCTCCGCTAATATGCTAAAATGGCCTGAAAACATAACACTTAAAGCCACCGTGACTCAAACAAGGTTGCTTTTCAAGAATACCCCTGTCGCAGCAAACCTGCGTACTAAGTGAATTTCCAATGAATATATATGTCTTAATAACACATTAAGCCTCTTACCAGAATTCATAAGAAATATATTCATAAATAAGAGATATTTAAAATATTCATTATTATCCATAAGAATAACATTAGGGATGAGTACGCAGGTTTGCTGCAACAACGAACACAAAACAATGGGTTTTTATGCAAATATTAACAGAACTCATCTAAGTGAAGTCACATACCAAGTTTTATCTATATTCATTCATAAATAAGCGATATATAACATTTTTATTATTCTCCATAAGAATAACATGGGGATCAAGTACCTAGGTTTGCTGCTATGGGCGAAAAATTGTTTTTTGTTCAAAAAACAACAAACCACAATCAGATGAAGCGATATGCCAAGTTTCGTCAGTTTATGTTCATAAATAACCGAGATATAAAATTTGTCTTTTTCTCCATAAGAATAACATTGGACAACGTACTGTGTTTAGCACTTTCAATATCTCAGTAACCAATTGACGTAGAGCAATGATCTAAATACCAAATTTTTTTAAGTTGAATTCAATGGTATAAATTAAAATTTGATTTAAATAACAATTACATGTGAAAACTCCAAAAAAAACATTTTTGGGGTACAAAACTTCGGATGGTGCGATTTGTTTGGTTTTCTAACTCGTTCAAATAAATGGTACCTTACATATTTGTACCAAATTTCATTAAGATCGGACCTTTTTTACGAGAGTTATCGTGCTTACGGACATATATATATATATATATATATATATATATATATATATAAATTTGAACGAATGGTGATTTTGGCATCTGGGGACCTCAAAACGAAACGTTATCATGGTCTCGGGCTAAAAAAAAAAAATCGCTAAAAACAAACGACACGTGCAGCTTCCCCGACCTCGGTTACCCCTAAAATATATCTTTTCGTAGCTTGGGAGCCATTACAGCTCGAGAAACAGCGACGGACGGACGGAAGCACGGCGCCACAGACAATTGCGAATTATAGTATTGACTAGTAGCCCGTCGCGGATTCGCTCGCGATCAAAGGGCAATATTATATTTGAAAAGTTAGATACATTAGTTAAAGCACTGCAGCAATTGGGGGACCGAGCTTTGCTTGAAAAGCCAGTCAGTTTGTTCAAAATGTCTATATTCACGGTTCGTCTCCAAGGCGAGCATATTTACTTTGTTTATTTGCTCGTTTAGTTTTATTTTGAACATATCTGCTTTATATTAAACTAGCTGTGTACCCGTCCTTCGTACGGGTTCTATATAAATGGTGGATTAACAAAAGCAAATAACAATCCACATTATTTTACAATATTAAGATTAAATTTTACACGTTTAATGTACAATTAAATCAAAGTTAATTAACGAAATGTACTGGCAGATAGTTCGGGTCCTCTTGCTAAGTCGAGGAACTCTGTCGGGCAGTAAACGGCGTGTGGTTTGCGACTCCAAATCGGTACAAGTAACACTCTGGATTCGCTTTTAGAAAAAAAGAACTCAAGTACAAAAAAATAATAAAATATCGGGGAGGTGGGGCATAATTATAAAATCGGTGGGGGGAGCAAAAATAAAAATCTGGGGGGAGAGTAAAAATATAAAATCGGGGGGGAGGAGCAAAAATATAAAATTGGGGGTGGGGCAAAAATATAAAATCGGGGGGGATGTAAAATCGGGGGGGGGGAGCAAAAAGATAAAATCGGGGTGGGGGCAAAAATATAAAATATAGGGAGGACAACATAAAATAAAAATATAAAATCGAAGAGAGGGGGAGCAAAATATAAAATTGGGGGTGGGGAAAAATAAAAATGGGGGGAGGAAAAATATAAAATCAGGGGCCAAAATATAAAATGGGGGGATATAAAATAAAAAATTGAAGAGGGGGGAGCAAAATATAAAATCGGGGGTGGGGCAAAATAAAAATCGGGGGGGGTACAGGAAGTATCGGTAAAAATTGTCTTTTGTACAAATAAGAATAGACCACAACCAGATGAAGCCACATTAATATTTTTGTTCATTTATATTAATTAATAGCTAGCTGACGTACCCGTTCTTCGCATAGGGGTTTTCTCTACCCGTTCTTTAGTCAACGCAATTTCCATTATAGTTAGCTTGAAACAGCTGTTCTTGCTTCTGCTCTTCAAGCTGTCAAATGGTAGTGTCCACAGCTGTTTGCATTACAGTTTCTGAATGTTTACTTTCTTCTGAAATGTAAACATTGAAAATTAGGACGTCACGGGGCGTAGCCCCAGGGGATTTTATATGCATAGTGAATGCAGGGGATAGTGAATAGGCATATGTGTTGCATGGGTTCAAGATCTACCTATGTGTAAAGTTTCAGCCCAGTCGGTTCAGTAGTTTTTGCGTTCACTCGGAACATCAGACAGACAGACAGACGGACAGACAGAAACCACCTCTTCTTTCTAATATTATAGATATAGATTATTATATCTCAATTTGTAATGGTAATAGAAATGTATACATATACTAATAATATATACATTAATTTTATGTATATATTGACACCATTGGTTCTAATCACTATTCTCACAAAAATCACATGTTGATACGATAGCAAATGAGTCTTATTTTTACAATTGACTGGTTATTTTTGAACACCTGTTAAGATTATTTTGTTTTTATTTACAAATCTTGACCCTAAACCCAATTTTATTTTTTTCGAACAACTTTGTATACATAACTATATTTTTCCGGGGATAAGGCCAACTTATTTCTTTAATCACAAATTTGATAGCTCCAAAATTTTGGAGGACCCTAAAGCTGTTTTGGAACAGTGGTAGACAAAGGTCGTGGTTTCATTCTGATATCTTCCTAACAAATGCAAGTTCAATCGGTCCAGTATAACGGTGTTTAAATTAAAATGTAAAAGGCTAATGGAGGCCAATGGAGGTTCAATGGAGACATGAGACTGAAAGTAATAGGCCTATTTCTGCTTAAGGTACATTGCCATTATCTGCTGTCTTTCTACCAATTATTTGTTCAATCGGTCTAGTAACTATATGATTAACATGGACATTAATAGGTCCGAGCCTCATTGGAACGGAAATAAGCCCATAACTGTTTTTTGAGATGGACCTATCTTATTCCAAATATCTGCTCAATAACTCATTTAGTTCATGCATAATGGGCTTAAAAACACATAACACATTCAGCATTATAATCACAATGACTACCTAGACCAACTGAGCTTTAAATACCATGTTGCGTTCCCAACCCAATGTTACGTTGCCGTACCGTTATTTTATATTGTTTAGCATACCGTTGTGGAGTAGTTAGTCAAACACGTTATTCCTCTATTCTGTGGTAAAAGTAAATTAGCTGACTAAATGTTCATTAGACAAATATGGTGCATTCTAGCGTGATAGGTGCAGTTACGGACCAATGGGCATAACCCTAATGATGTACGTAATGATTTGCAGAAGCAAAATTAAATTGATTTATAACATTTATAATTGATTTATATAATTGATTTAATTTTAATTTATAAATTTATTTATAATATAAATACATTCCTTAAACATCTGGTATTATTAATAACCTGTCCATAATGTGTTGACAGCTTCAATTCAAATAAATTATTCCCCATGTTAATCTTATAGGCAAAAAAAGAACTTTGAGGGCAGCCCATGACCTGAGAATAAAAACATCGAAAATTAAAAACCTCATTGCAAAACTACGAACTTAGTCGATTTTGTTGACACTTAAAACATTAAAATTGGGCAAGAAATAAGGGAGGAGTTGCGTTTACAAAAAACGGCTTCACGTATTATATACAAGGATTTTTGCATGACATCTACTTACGTGTCAACAACAGATCCCTATCCAGAACTAGAGCATAGCTCTGCAACCCAACCGGGCTTAAGAGTGGGCTCCAGTCACGAAACATTTGCGTTTCTACCTGCTTCCCCCAAAAGGTCAATGTTAACTTTAAAATTCCGTCCCTTCTCATCGGATTATTCCAAATAGTTTATTCATGGCTCATATTAAATAGCGATTTCGAAAAACCATAGCGATTTCAGTGGGCAAAACAATATTCGTTCAGTCAGATTCCAACATATTTGCATTTGCGAGTGGGTTAACTATTTGTGGTGTCAAAATTCTGTTCACTGAAATCGCTAGTATTTTCGTTCTGTAAAATGAGCCATAAATCTACGGATAATCCGTTGAGGTGGATTAAAGTTAACCTGTCTTATGAGAGAAGCAGGTAGAAGTAGATGACTGGAGCCTCCTCTTGGTGTACAGTCGAATCCGAAATCTAACAATACTCATGTTTTGCTCTCATTTTAGCGAATTTCCCCTATAGGGAAGAAGCTATTACCGTAGGTCTCATGGTAAGACTTAAGCCCATGATAACTTTTCATTTTGAGGTCCCCAGATGCCAAAAACACCATTCGTTCAAATTTTTATATATGTATATATATATATATATATATATAAATAAATATATACATATATATATAAATAAATAAATAAATATATATATATATATATATATATATATATATATGTGTCCGTAAGCACGATAACTCTCGTAAAAAAGGTCAGATCTTGATAAAATTTTGGTACAAATGTGTGAAGTACCATTTATTTGAACGAGTTCGAAAACCAGATGAATCGCACCATCGGAAAGGGAGTTTTTGGGGGGTTTTGTACCGCAAAAATGTGTTTCTTGGGGTTTTCGCATGTAATTATTATTTAAATCAAATTTTAATTTTTCCCATTGAATTCAGCTTAAAAAAACAAACAATTTGGTATTTTGATCATTGTTCTACGTCAATTGGTTACCGAGATATTGCAATTGCTAAACACAGTACGTTGTCTAATGTTATTCTTATGGAGAAAAAGAAAAATTGTATATCTCGCTTATTTATGAACATTAACTGACGAAATCTGGTATATGGCTTCATCTGGTTGTGGTTTATTGTTGTTTGCACAAAAAAACATTTTTTCGCCTATGGTTCCTGTAGCAGCAAACCTAGGTACTTGGTCCCCATGTTATTCTTATGGAAAATACTTAAAATGTTATATACCGCTTATTTATGAATGTATATGGATGAAACTTGGTTTGTGACTTCACTAAGATGAGTTCTATTGATATTTGCATAAAAACTCATTATTTTGTGTGCCTTGTTGCAGCAAACCTGCGTACTCATCCCCAATTTTATTCTTATGGAGATTAATTAATATTTTTAATATCGCTTGTTTGTGAATATATTTATTATGAATCCTGTTAAGTGTTTTAATGTGTTATGTTATATATTCATTGGAAATTCGCTGAGTATGCAGGTTTGCTGCGACGGGGGTATTTTGTGATAGTAAGAACAATTAAATTGTGTTCATAACCGTGCGACATTTGAGAACATTCCGACTATGAAGTGTTGCGCAGGACACATCAATAAGCCGTGAAGTAGTGTAAGCCTTATGCGCCGTCGAGACTCGGGTCACACCATGCACAATGTGACAATGTGTTGTACATCACCTGTTAAGTAGACAGTCCCAGGAAACTGAACAGATTTGTAAACCTCCACCGCCTCATCCTCTACATTTGTATAATTGGTGGAGGTTTGCCGGTCGTATGGCTCTACTGATGGTGTTTATTTTTTATCTTGTTAATAAAATAAACAAGTTTAACTATCCGTCTAAAAAATATCATTAATATTTTATCATTCAATTGTAGACAATAGCATGATCAGATGCCGTGTCTCGCTTGCTGCTTGTCTAAGAGGGGGCTCCAGTAACGTGACATTTCGCGGTTCTACCTGCTTCTTCCTTTTAGCCAATATTAACTTTCAAAGCCCGTCATTACTGAATGGATTATCTAAATCGTTGATTTATGGTTCATTTTAAAGAGAAGAAAATACCTTGCGATTCTATAGTGAGCAGAGTTTTGATATCACAAATAGCAGATAGTCCACCCATACAAAAATCGTAAATTTTGAATAATTTTGAATTGATTTGAACTTTGATTACTCCAGTGGTATCAACGAAATTGCTAA
This sequence comes from Allygus modestus, assembly GCA_963675035.1. Classification (NCBI taxonomy): domain Eukaryota; kingdom Metazoa; phylum Arthropoda; class Insecta; order Hemiptera; family Cicadellidae; genus Allygus; species Allygus modestus. The sequence continues at coordinate 408,181,082 of OY776112.1, forward strand.
GTATTTGTTTGCTATTTAAAATGAGCCAAATCAACGATATCCGGTAATCCGTTGAGGTGGGGCGGGATTTATAGGTTAAGATTGGTCTTGAGGGGAAAGCAGGCAGAAACTAAAAATGGTTCGCAACTAGAGCCCCCTCTCAAGTTCAGAACTACGTCGCACTGGTCAAACTTTTGGCTGAATTTTGCCAGACCTTCTTAGTGAATGTGAATTAATCTTGCTTTGATTGTGTGGCCTATTGAATCACTGTTGGAAATACATTAATATCTTGTTAGACAAATTGTATACACAAATAAAACAAGAGTTATAGACAATGATACTGTCCAAAAAAAGTTTGAGTTCACTTCCTAGCCTTCTGCTTAGTATCAAAATCGTTTAAGTGCCCAAGTACCGTACTTATTCGGCGTACTTCCTTCAACGTATCTACTAGTAAAAACGACATAACTGAAAACATTCGGGTTTCTCTATTTCTGATAATAAACACAGCAATATTCATCTAGATCGATATCATAATGGTTAATTTTTTTCATTAAGACAGTTGTACGAACAACTCGCGCCTAGTTTCAAGTGGGAAGTAAATACTGGGGTCAAGTGGTTACCTTTATCCATTGAGGTCTATTATTAAAACTGGAGGCAACCCTGCTTAGTAATTTCCTTAAAAAATGCGAGCCGGTGAACCGGTGATTTTGTCAGATTGGTACACCAGTGAAAAACATTTGACGTTCTTTGAACTGCAATAATGGGTTGGTTAATTCTTCTAAGTTCATCTACTTATTTAAGTTACTCAAAATTGGAACAAATTAATTTTTTTTATTTGATTTATGCATATGTTATTGCCGTGAATTATGATAATCTAAGAACAAATTAACAAATACAAGTTTATTAATTTTCAAAGTCATGAGTAATTGTTTGCTTGACTCACTTTGTTGTCTCGTTCGATTTCAGCGAAAAGTTATTTACTCACTAAAATATGGCTCACAATTGTATTTGATCAATGTTTTCTCCAGTATTACAAAAAAAAAACCTCAATGCCTACAACAGTCAAACAAACGATTGCCCAGCTGTTTAGACAGATCTGAACCGGTCCAGAGATCAACAGCTGATGCCTTTCCCGCCACTTTTCAACAGCTGGACTTCGGCCAGGGCGACTGTCATTTATTCATGGCTTCATCACCTTTTTAATCACCAGTCATACTTCATGCTGCGGATACGTGGGGGGTTTAAATATACACTGCCCTAATATAGAGCCAACACGATCAGTCATACGGTTGTTTCGCGACATTGTAGTGCGTTTCATGAAATAATCGACAGATAATTTGTGTTTTTAAATTGGTTAAAATAGTAAGAAAATTGTACTAATACACTTATTACATACCACTAGATATATATTGAGATATAAACATTACAGGACAAATCATTCACGGATTTGAGAGTTTTGATCGATTTGTAGAGTAGGCAGTAATATAAAGTCTAACTATGTTGTAAAACTACTAGGACTTCCTTAAAAAGAAAATTTGTAAAGAAAATGTTACATTTATTACATTTCATTCTTTTAGTCGTTTTACATTTTAGTGGCAAAGAAAAGGAGCAAACATTTCTACTTTAGTTGTAACTAAGTTTAAGTAGTTTTCTATTATTTACAGCCTAGGTTCAAAGCATAAGGAATAAATAGATTAATTAATATATTATACAGACTCCTTCTATTAATTTTGCGATGAAGCAGGAATTGATTTAGAATTAGGACTAAAGGGATAACATGTTATTTTAAAAATGACAGGTTCTGGACCACTGCTAATGGCACTCTGTCATCCCGCGTAGGCGAAATGGTTGTTTCATTATCATTACAGCCCACATGATTTGATTTCATCATATTAATTTAAATCGATGGTCATCAGACTATTGTACAGATATTTTCGGTTATGAGCCGACTCTCTGTATATAGAAAGTTTCAGGAAGAACACAAGCTGTTATATTTTTTGTTCAATTTTTTGCGTAGTAACTCTTGGAGCTAAAACAATAACGCATTTATTGTAATTGTTTGCGAATCTTGTTGTTCGGTAAATATTTCACCTACTTTTTCCGACCGTAAAATGTATGAACTAATCCATTTACAGAGCCAGTCGTCGAACCAGAACCAGTTGGGCGTTCAGCGATCCAGTTTCGTTCGGGGTTAATGTCATTTCGTGTGCGACTGATATATGGAACCCGAACCGTTTCAAAAGAGCATTACTAATCATATTTGAGAAAGATTTCATCCGATGTGATTAAGGTATTTATTGAAACACAATATGGGCGGAGCCTACTGTTATTGGATTTTGAGTTGTGTAGTTTTGGATAGCCGCCTATTTTCTTCTCGGCATTCCTTTTGATTTATGGCTTCCTTAGAGAGAAAAACGCTGCTACTGTTGTAATTATCAGTTTTGTCTTAAAATTATAATAGTAGTGTTCTCTCTTAACACATCTGTTGTTTGCCATAAAGTATCATTAAGTTTAGAAGGCAATTCATTCATGTTTACATTATACATATTTTGGTTCCACAAATTCGTTGTTATTTACATTTTGAGTTTGAGGAATGGCTGGGAGACTTATTCGAAGACGTTAAGGTACAATCAAACCATAGACTCGAAAACCAAATATTTAAATAATGTTATCTGAATGGATTCGTAAGTTGTATAAGGTTAAAGTAAGCAAGGATGAAGGCAAGTTGTTATCGTTACCAAGCAAAGCGCACAACGTTATACACTAATAAAAAAATATAATAAAGATCCCACCATTAATCAACAATCTTACAACTTCATCGTAAACTAGTCGATGGATCGGCACTAAAACTACCAGATGATTTAGAGATGAGCTAAAACAACCGCGTTTCATCTTATAAATGTTAGCTATAATTAGATATTTCTTTTTGCACATTAAATTAATGACGATGCATTGTAAGATACAATTAGTTAAATAAATTGCATAAAAGTACAGAATAGAGGCGTACGAATTATGGAAATATTTCAACAAGGTGAACAAATGATCCGAACGAATAAACGCCTTACCTGTAAAAAGAGAACGAGTTATGAATGGAAAAAATCAGCCTTTATATGTCGTAGCCATAAATAGTCGTAAAATCTGATTGAAATGTCTACCAGAAAATACTGCCAAATATGAAATGAGGTAAATCTATATTTATAAAAAAGTATATTGGTTGGTTTGTTTGAAGTATATTTGAAGTTTATGGACTCGGACACCGTTGGACCGTTTGCCATGAATCTTGGTATATATATATATGTAAAATTTCACGGAGAAGGTTTTTAAGCCATCCATTTCGTCCTAACTCAATTGTATTCCTCCCATAAGGCCCAAAAGCGTCCCCATATAAATCTTATGGAAAGATATTGTTGTTTACATAAAAGCTAATGACATATTTACTTGAACGGGTGATCTTGGTGATCTTGGTTTTAGTTGGTAATAGTCAAAGGCATGACAATGACTGCCGGGTAACAGCTGGTAATACAATAAATTAAAAGTGGAACCAAGTAATAACTGAATAAAGAAACAACATAGCTAATTGGAGGAAAAAAGCAAATACACAACGTTAACAAGAAGGAGACTGTTGGCGTAAATAATTTAAAACCCGCGGACTGTAAAATCAGCAGCATCACGGTCGAATGCTTGAGGAGGGGAGAGGAGAAAGGGTTGTAAAGAGCGATGCATTAATCGAGGATCTGGCGAGGGATGAATACACTATTAATGTAACAGAAAAAGGAAAACTTTGCAAAGTGTATGCCAAATTAGTACTTTAAAATGCAAAACAGAATATACCCTTTTAATAATAGATCTGTCATTGGAAAAACAAAGAGCGAAAGAGTCAAACCTCGTTTGTTTATAGTTCCAGACGTGACCTCTAGTCTTGAAACTGTTGAGTTACTTATGTTTTGCTTTAACAGGGGGCTCAAGTCACGTAACATTTTGCTTTTCTACCACTTCCCCCAAAAGTTAGTAGAGGATCAAGCTCTTAACTCTCAAGTTCCGTCCCTCCTCAACGGATTATCAAAAAGTGATGATTTCTAGCTCATTTTAAAGAGCGAAAAAATGCCAACCAATTTCAATGAGTAGTTTGATATCACGAACATTAATCGTTTAATTAAACTCCAAAGTATTTTTTTGTTGTTAACTATTTGTGGTATCAAAATATTATGTTGCACCATGAATGAACAATTTTGGATAATCCATCGTCCTTAAGGGAGAAGCGGGTAGAAATACAAAATGTTTAATAACAGGAGCCCGCCTTGATACTATATATGCCATTGGAAGAACAAATAGCGAAACAATCTATCCTTTTTACTTTCTCTCCCTTATACATAGTATATGGAGAAAGTATGGTTTTCGTAATAATTTTAGAATTTGAGTTGTTAGTGGAAATATTCGTTTTGGTGCTCCCTGAATACAAAAAAGTGATTTTTACGTGATGTCTGTGTGTCTGTCTGTCTGTCTGTATGGATGTGTTAGCTAGAGCCCAAACCAACGGTTCGATTTTTATGAAATTTGTTATGTAGCTATTAAACCACGATATTTCCAGGGTTTTTTGCATTTTTTGAATTTTTGATTTTTAAGGGTAATTATCCTCCAAAAAACGCCAAAAATATGAAAAATACAAATTTATAAAAAACGGCTGTACAGTAACGATTTTAATCAAAATTTAGTCGTTTTTAGATCTTTAGTTTTTCAATAAAATGACACCACCCGCACTGCATTTCTGTAAAAATTCAGGTTCAGAAATTACAGGACTTAAAACATCAAAGATTCAGTTTTTTATTTTTCATAAAAAAAAACATAAATATAAAAATATTACTATTCACCATTAAAAAGAGCTCAAAAAACTAAATAATTTGTTTTTTTTAATTACTATTCTACAATTTCTGTTTGCGGAGAAAATTTAAATTTAAATTTTGCGGTAAATGCAGTACGTTGTCCAAAGTTATCCTTATGGGGAATACAAAAATTACTATTTCTCTATTATTTACTTATCAATTTCGTTCAATCTTGATATGCTTGTCAAGTTAGCATTAACCAACAGAGGGGAATCGAAATATGTTGCCCCTTAATAACTTGGGGAGGGGGGAATAGGGGGCATTTCCCCTCTTAAAACCACGTGTGTAGGTAGCAATGGAATCTTTAGTGCCTCCAACACAGGGATTTGGGTGGATGTTTTTGAAAACAACTTTTACAAGATTTTATATACATTCGACCGTGCTTTGTATTTTATATTTAGTAAATAAAAAGTAATTTATTCATTAAAGTTGGGCTAAAAAGGGGAAAGTATGTGTCAGTTTCCTGATACCGTTTATATAATGTTGATGTGTTGAGACCTATATAAAGAAAATTGATTAAAAATAAATTTACACCTTCATCACAATTGAAGCTGCTAAAACAAAGGATTACAAACAATAAAATTTTGGGTAAAACTAAAACAGTTTACATTGAATATGAAAATATTATTTGTTGTTATACTTCAATTTTATTATACAAATATTTCACAGAATAGATATGGTGAATTTCATTGTGGTTGTGACTATTGTTTGCAGTTTTTCTTGTTGTAAATTAAACCTTTTTCCATATCCGCAACAAAGATTGGTATGACACCTCTTGTCCCTATCAATAATCCATATATTTTGATACTTTTTAGGCGATATTTGTCTTTAAAATATATTATGGTAACATTGTATATTAATATCCGCTCTTCGGATTGATCCATTATCTGACAAACCCACGATTTCTTCAAACACCTCATAGTCTTTGCCCCTAAAACAGTCAGCAATGATTTGTCCATTTTTTGTGACGTTAATTTCTGAGCAATTCTCCAAACGGTCATTCACCAAGAATGTGGGCCTAGGACTCAAGGGTATATTGCTCAGTGTTCGTGCAGTGACGACACTGGTTCCCATTCTTGGACCTGCCGTGGTTTGATCTAGTTGGTGCTAAGTCCCCAATAATTTTTAACATTTATTTATACTCTGACGTTGTTAGATCTTTGATTTTATGGAAGTTTAAATTTATTTTTGGGCATTCCTCAAATAAACATACAACTTTTCCTTTAAATGGTAAGGCATACCATTTTGTATAGGTACTCTAAATCTTGAAGGTGATATCTGACAGCTTTTGATGAAAATGAAGACACGTGAGGGATGAGTTCTGAGACATTTAACTTGTTAAATCACATTTATTTTTCATTGGAAAAATCTCTAAAAAGAGCAATATAAGGGTCTTTAATATTTTCCAGAATCTTACATATGTTTATGTGCTGAATCATTGCCTCCCACTCAGCCTTAAACATCCCTAATCCTTTGTATTTCTTTGGTGAATATATCATTGAATTAGGAATATCAGATGGCAGTTCTAATATTTCCTTCAGGGATGAGATTAATGCCATTCAGGAATTTCTGTGTTAATTTGTTCAGAGGAGCTTAAAACTTTCAAGACTTGGTTTCTATAAGTGCATTTTACTTAAATCCAACATTACCTAATTATAAAAAATTTCATCAATATAAAACATTAGACTTAGAAAAAACACGCTAAACTTTCCAACAAAAACCCTCTACTTGCCCAGCGAAGGCACGCCCCATAAATTGATTAGTGAGGAAATCTCGCTGTAATTAAACATCGAATTAGTTTGAAACGCCATCAGTTCCGGTTCTCTCGCAAGATCTATTGTGGCGTATGAGGAACGGCTAACCGATAGCGTAGCTTTCTACCCGAGTGAAGAACGGTGATCGGCAAAGGGGCCGACGACGACTACAATAGCGAGGGAGAATTCATTGGCTTGTAAATCCCAGCCTATTTCCCGCCTGTTACATCGAAAATTATGTTAATTGCATTCAATTTATACACCATTAGTCACAATAGACCTCGGTCCGAAGAGCGATCGCGCCCTCGGTCCGGCCACTCGAAACCAAGTACTTTATCTGTTGCAGGGATAACTGTGTTATTGTTCTTTTATTTGCTCCTCTGTATTTTTTTAGTAGGAGTTTTTTTGAAACTGATAATTAATTCGTGATTCTAGCTCTCAAAATTATAAATTTATTTAGAAGTAACGAAATAAGACTAGTTTAATAAATAATTTGACTTAAAAGACGACTTCAATCACCTGTTTCTACCTGATTTCCATAACAACAATGTTAATTATAAAATCCCGTCCCTCCTCAACAGATTATCCTAAATTGTAAAATTATGACTTATTTTATATAAAAAAGATACCTAGCGATTTCAGCGAGCAAAATTGTTACACCACAAATAGCTAACCCGTAAAAAAATTTGCAAACACTAATATTTTTGAATTTGACTAAACGGTTATTATTTGTGATATCACAATACTGCCCGCTGAAATCGCGAAGGATTTTGATTCCAGCCTTGGAACAACGATTTCGGATAATCCGATGAGAAAGGATGGTATTGGAAATTTAACATAGATAGACCTTTAATAGGGGTATAAGGTATAAAGGCGAAACGTTACGTGGCTGGAGGCCTAACTAAAGCGCGCATTTTAAGATCGGTCCATTAAAATTCACATTTACAAAATCTCATTCGGGACAAACACGAAACACGAGAGGGAAATCCATAAACAACCAAACCCGCTAAAAGGTCACACACAAAGAGATACCGAAAGAGATAATCGGAGGCAATTACCTTTCGCCCGCGGTTAACGAAAGTATCTGATAGCCAGACCACCGCCAAGGTACAAAACTAAGTTGCCATTTAATATAGATGGCGACGGATAACCACCGCACCTGGCTAAATGTAACCGGGTCACGAGCCGCCGCTGTCGGACTGGTTTTGCAGATTTACATTTCAATTTGTCCGCCAGTTATCAGTAATGGCGGGTATCAGATGTAGCCGCTGCCGCACTCTAGCGTGACTCGATGCAACTACTCACCCACGCCTCTCCCGCTACTCGCCCCGCGCTGCGCCACCGGTGTTCGCTTTGAGATGGTAATATCAAGTAAATGGAAGCTATTTTTGATAAGGCACACTTAGTTTTTGTAGGGTGAACACAGTGTTTCGTAAAAGCTTTGAGAATGCCATTAACGACTCCATAACTACTTGTTGAGCTCTACAGCTAACAATTTACAAAGTAATTTAGAATTAAAAATCACTGTGTATTGGAATACCTAGGTCAAGTTTGCGTTTATTTTCTACTACTACTGTCTTAGTGGGTATTGTTGTTATTCAAATAATTTTTGTCGAAGAAACAGTTAATCTATATTCCAGTCTATTCAAGAAAAACATTTTGTGATAAGAAGTCAAATAAAACTACTAACTAACTACAAAAGTTTACATAAACAATGTAATAATATGTTGTTTATGTAATCTTCTTATTTTCAATATTAAAGTGTATAAAAATTTAATGTATAGTTGTAAACAAATGCAACCGAGTGAGGTAGCGATTATTGCACCTCACATTCGGGAGGTCTTGGGTTTCATCCCAGGCCGGCCATTCTGAGAAGAGTTTGTACGGTTTCTCATCTCATTTAGGCAAATGCCGGAATGGTTCCCAGAAAAGGGCCGTACCCCGCCAGGAAGGGAAAGTTAGGACTCAGGCCTACCTTACGTGGTTTAAAGATTTCCCCATAAATTTAATATTTTGTTTTGTAAATTCCAACACATTGTTAAACATTGTCACGGAATAAATATTATTATTATTATTATTACTCAAATCTTTGACAAACCAAGACATCTGCGCGAGGCAATAAAAAAGTTGAATAGTGTTGATTAATGATCTGACAATCTCTAATTGAAAACAAAAGTACAAACCATAAATTCAAGACTTTATAAATTTTAGTTTTGTTAGAGAATTTAATAATAATTATAAATGCAATCAAACAATTAAATTTAAAGAAACAAAGATTATTATTGCCACGTGTATTGTTAATTAGGCATACACATCTAAAATCTTGATCAGAACCGTGTTATTCAATTGACAGATCAATTGCACTTACAATATGAAAATCCGCTTAAGGATTGTTATATTACATTACTTTTTAATGTCGAATTCAAAGTTTAAAATGTGCCAGGTTATACAATTATTAATTGTAACTTTAAATTAAATTTGAAAGTAGGCTATAAAAACCTACACCATAAAACAATTCACATAGAAAGGTGTGCTTTACAGATACGTAACGCAAAGGTGGCGGATGGGATAGATATGCTTTATAGTTACGTAACACATGATTAGGAGTGGGTGAGGGGCGTTTTAGTACGCAACGAACGGGTGGGAGATTTGTGCTTAATAGTTACGTATCGCAGTGCTGGGAAATCTGTGCTTAATAGTTACTATCTCAGTGATGGAAGATATGTGCTTTATAGTTACGTATCTCAGTGATGGGAGATATGTGCTTAATAGTTACGTATCTCAGTGATGGGAGATATGTGCTTTATAGTTACGTATCTCAGTGATGGGAGATATGTGCTTAATAGTTACGTATCTCAGTGATGGGAGATATGTGCTTTATATTTACGTACCTCAGTGATGGGAGATATATGCTTTATAGTTACGTATCCCAGTGATGGGAGATATGTGCTTTATAGTTCCGTATCTCAGTGATGGGAGATATGTGCTTAATAGTTACGCAGGAGGTCGGGTTGGGAGAGGTGTTCTTTATAGGTAAACAACGCAGAGGTGGGAGATATGTGCTTTATAGTTATGTAACGCAGGAGTATCTTCAAATTTACGATGCATTATATCAAGTTTCTAGGGCAAACAAATTTCCAAATATGCATGAGTAAATTTGGTATGCCATTAGGATCATAGAAAATAGTTTTTATTGTAAATTATAATATGTAACATGATACATAAACCTAATAAAGGGGATGTTTCCTTATGATAAATTTCAATTCTAATGTTCCGCTGGTTTAAGCTTTTTCTTCCACAGTTTTTTGTAAAAATGTTGTCTTCCTGTCGCGTCACCTCGTCTTACAGGCTCGTCCATTAGTTATGGCGGGGAATGTGTCAGGCAAGAACTTGATTAATTATCCATCGCTCGAACGACTTTCTGGGAACATTAGTGAAAAATGGTATTGCAAATGATGTATTTTTTTTGCAAAAACCACTATAAAATTTACTTAATCTGACTGTATGATTTCAAACCAACTTGCTCTAACTCTCATAGAGTCTACTATCCTACAAACTCCAACACATATCTGAGTTGCGAGAGCACTTACCCGCAGAGCAAGTATCCGAGTGCGTATTAAAACCTGAAGGGACCTACATATTTGGTGTATTTTTAAGATTTATTTATATGGGTAAATTACTATTTTGAGTAATTTGAATGGTCGTCAGATTTATAACGAGTTCGCACGCAGCACGCTGACGTGAGGGAAGTGAATTTCCACATAAAAAACTATAAAAACTCAAAATCAGTTAAAAACATACAATTATTCCAATTTTTATTCAAATCTGAAAATATTGATTTTTTGGCTGTTCTGATACTCCTGGTTCTAGTTACCTGCAATGCTGGGAATACAATTTTGCGCATTATAAGGTTAGGAGAAGGTCCAGTCAGGCTTTAAAGTAGGCGTGAGGTTGTTCAGGATGATAAAAGTACACCAAAAAATGATTAACAGGCTTTTCTAATGTAAAACCCCCATAAGACAAGTACTGTGTTTGGTCAATACACATTTCCTTTAATAAATCGGTAAATATATATGATAGAATGACGAGAGAGGGCTTAAAAGTTTCGCCACACTAATTCCCATCTTTTTACATTCGTTAATTTCACATCAGGGTCTTTTCTGACCCTTTTAGGGCCCAAAAACTCGAAATTTGAAAGATTAATCCCCAAAAAAGGGGTTTAGAGTTTTCCAATTGTTTTGGCCAACGAACTTGTCCAACTGATTATAGAAAGGAACGTCCTTACCAAATTGTAAGTAAATCGGACAAAAAATGCGACCACTAGACATATATATGTCTTTCTCTCTCTCTCTCTCTCTCTCTCTCTCTCTCTCTCTCTCTATATATATATATATATATATATATATATATATATATATGTGTGTGTGTGTGTATATAAAATTTTGAACGAACCCCCAAAACGTGTTCAGGGGGTCACATTAGGAACTTCTATGGTGGTTCCGGGCTTAAGTTTCACCGTGCGGGTCATACTAATAGTTCACTTTCCATAGGAAATTCACTAATAATACAATGGTGTAAAATGCATTTGATATGTTCATGAGGCCAAAACATGTTATTTGTAATACAGTTTTTGTAATTCATAATTATATCCTCTTTCACAATATAAGGCATTGTAGCACTATGTCATCCCCCAACCCCTAAATTCGTCTCCCCTAATTCGATCTTTGCCATTGTGCACAATTTCCGTATCCCTTTTATGAACACATATTAATAAATTTACTAAAACTATAAATTAAAATAGTTATCAAAGATTCCAACTCGTGCTTTAAACTTCTCTTTCTGCGTCAATTGTCGTGCTGAAATTATATCAGGCAAAGTTCATAGTATATAAAATATTATCTATACTTATTTAATAGGCGAGCAGGTTTTTTGTGACAATCACTCCTAAACTACTGCACCGATTTTAATGTTTTTGGTGTCATCGGAAAGAGCCTAACGTGAAGTTGTGCAGGAAACATTTTTTATAGAGAAATAATGTGAAAGTGAGGCCCTGGGGCCCCTTAAAGTTGAGTTTTTCCCATAAGCTTAACATTGGTAAATAACTATAAGTTTTAAGCAATCAGCTGCTGGATAGAGTAAACACAGTTAATCAGCAGGCCATGTTGGTTTTGGAACGGTAACACAATATTTATACGGGAATGTCAGTATAATATTAAGTTGTGATCGCGAGCGAAGCCGCGACAGGCTAACTAGTTAAATCTAAATTTCTAATTTTGAATGTTAACCAAACTTTCCGAAAAACTTCAACCCTCTCTAATACATAGATTTAATTTAAATTTACTCCATTCGAAATTTCAATATACCAATCATTAACAAATATACAAATCTTTCAAGATTTAGTTTCAAAATAAATCACGGCCACTAAAATCTCAACTATTCCAAATGACGCAAGCGTCCCGGACTTTCTCCACAGGTTCTTCGTTCTTTGGCATTGTGATTGTAATTCCTAGTCGGAGGAATTGTCCGGCCCGCACCACTGTCACAATGCTTTAATAGCGCCTCTCCTTCGAACGACAGTCGTAACAGCTCCTGGGGAACAGCGCGTCAACCAGATGTCGCCGTCAACCGTCAACCTGAGTGACTCCTGCGTCACCTGTTGGGCCATCTTGCATCACCGGACCACACACTGGCTGTGTGGGTATGGTCTTATGTTAGTCAAGCTACAGTTATAACTGTTAAGTTTGAATTTACGATGTGACTAATATTCGGGCTTCGACCGCGTAATCTGTAAATTAAACAGAATTAAACGTCAAGTTATTTTCGTGTGCTGCATTATGTTGCGAACCTGACAAACTATCTCAAATAAGGAATACTGTTTGAGTACAACATTTTAAATTGACAATTTACATCAGGTGTTGTATTTGGCTGCTGACTCAACTAATTGAAAACTCTTCATTGCACTACTTTTTTACCATAAAACAATAATTTATAGTACTATTGTTATACTACTGTATACAATTAGTAGTTTTAATAGTACTAGTTAGCCTGTCGCGGCTTCGCTCGCGATCAAAACTTAATATTATACTGACATTCCCGTATAAATATTGTGTTACCGTTCCAAAGCCAACATGGCCTACTGATTAATTGTGTTTACTCTATCCAGCAGCTGATTGCTTAAAACTTATAGTTATTTACCAATGTTAAGCTTATGGGAAAAACTCAACTTTAAGGGGCCCCAGGGCCTCACGTTACTTCACGTTAGGCTCTTTCCGATGACACCAAAAACATTAAAATCGGTGCAGTAGTTTAGGAGGAGTGATTGTCACAAAAAACCTGCTCGCCTATTAAATAAGTATAGATTTTTATAATGGTTTAAGGATCTCTGAATGGATCCCGATATATCATTCAGGAGATCCTCAAATCTGTTCTATTGTACAACTGAAATAGCTTAATCTACCAATCCTAACCTAAACATCCTCTTTTACTTTAATATTTCAATAATTTTTCAATTCTTATCAACGACGTATCAAAATACGGCACTACACAACGAACTACGTAAGCTGATTCACAGTGGAGTTCTAGGGTCTAATACAGTTTTGCCCCCCCCCCCAGAGTGAATGTCCGTCAGTCTGAAGAGTTCATTAATCAATCCAAAGCTTGTAGCTCCAAGGCGCTGATTGACCGACACGCGCATGCGCATTTCCTGTACTCACCGCGCAAACGCGATAGAGCCAAGTGAAGCGGTTAATTAATTCCTGACTGGTAATGGATTGAACCTGTGACAGCGTCGGATTGTCGTGCTTTAGCTCTAGATGACAGTCCTGATTCATAGCTTCATGACGCTCTCCACAAGTTATGTGCGAAAATTGAGTCTCCTTCATAAATCCAATGACTTTAATATTTATAGGTTCAGTGTTCAAAGCAATAAACAATAATGTTTGATATTTTTATAGTGACCTCTGGATTACTCATTGAATCAACAAATTTGGTTTAAATTACCTGTTGTAACATAAAAGTAATCCGGTGTGTAACAGTATTTGCTACAGCTGTTTGGAAGTTATAGCCTCACCTCTAGGCACAAGAACGTAAGCACTGCATACACATTCATTCCCCATGAAGGTTGGGAAAGTTAATGATAAGTTTATTCAAGTTTTACTCTAAAATACACTTGTATTTCTAAATAACATTGCATTTTTACTGTGGTGAGTACACCACAGAATCTCCTAGTTTTATTATGCATCACTCACCGTTGTTGTGACTCGAAATGAAGCCGTTGTCAAAAACACGAAAACAGTTACCTTAACACCACCGCAGCATTTACATTTATCACGACGGCGACGTTTCGCGAGACAACAAAAATGGACCGCGTTTTCAAGTGCGTTTACCGCGACGAGATGGTCGGTCGCGGAATCGGCTCGAACGTCTTACCCCGACAATGGAGAGTGGTGCCCAATAAAACTAGAAGATATTACAAAATACACTTGGTCAAGAAGCGGATGTGTAGTCCAGGCAGAGTGTGCTAACAGGGTATTATGCACAAGCTCTTCATGGGGATGGTGAACTGGATTACTTTATGGTTACATGAGGAAATTTAAACTTATATTGTAGAAATGAAATGAACTTGATTCAAACTGTGAATTCCTACATAAGAATATTTGATTTTCTCAAATCAAAATCATATTAAAGTTGTTTGCAAAGTTGTGGTGTACTAAAATAATTTACGTTTGCATACAATAGTATATATTTGTGCACATATTTCACAAACAAAAAGCTATATTTACACTTAAACATTTGATACACATACAAACCATATATTTTTAAAGCCTATTGAAAAAAAAACTAAATTCATTGTTGTTTTTCTAGAAAATCTAAACTTCTGAGGCTATACAGCCTGTTTAGGGGTTCTTTATGCGACTTATGAAATTAAAAAAATGCAGTACTCAAACCTAGGAAAATAACATTGCTCCCAATTTACAGTCAACAATTAAATTCTAAACACAGTAACAATCTAAGTATACCGTTCTGATACATAACTAATATTTGCTATAAACTAATATTTGCTATATATATATATTAGACCAATATTTGCTATAAACTTCCATTGATACATAAAATATCGCTCTCCATTCATACAGGTCTAAAAAAGTAAACACTGGTTTGAGAAAATTCTTTTCCAACCCTTGTCAAAAATATGTGTCTGTTTTTGGACGTTTTAATATCTGGAATTTTACCATGCAATCTAGATACAACAAAAGTGTAACATGGGGTAAAATTTGTTCTCAGCTTATGAACCGCCAAGCGAAATTTGCAGCGATTTAGATACAATTGCAATCTATGTTTCATGTACCACTAGCTGTTCCCGCAGGCTTCGCCCTGCAAATTATTTATACAAACTATTACAGTTGTGTGTGCTGCATTCTGTGCTTAGCCCGTGGAACTACTACGATTAAGATCAGCTGTTTGTATTTTCATTAGCTCAAACAAAATTGAATGTCCTTAAGGAATACATGGGAACTTTGTCGGGGTCTCTGGCGGAGCCCTAAGGTCAGATCAGGATTAAAACCATTTAGTTTTCCTATTTTATGCCTAAATAATCAGTGTACAAAATTTTAGCTCTCTACCTACATGGGAAGGTGGAGAATTAGTGATGAGTGAGTGAGTGAGTCAGTCAGTCAGTCAGTGAGTCAGCCAGGGCTTTGCCCTGATATATATAGAGGATTCACAGCCTCTCCTATGAACCTACCTATGGGAAGATAGCTCCTGAATATAATTCTGTAGGTTGTATCGGTTTCGTGGCCCCGCCCCGGTGTGATGTTCAGAGATTGGTTCTGTCAGGCAAGGAACTATCTATTATCGCATCACCTCTCTTCCTATCTGGGCGGCTACCGCGCTTGGCCAACTACCGAAGACTAATTGGATTTTGGATTCAACCCTTCGTAAATTATTATTCGGGTATTGTGAAGAGAACTCGAGTCTATCTTTGCTGCAATTCAAAATTAAAGCTGACCTTTCATTTGTATAAAGTAACCTAACATTGAACAGTTTGTTTACTTGGACAATAATTTAACAAAATTTGGTTGCATTAATGTTTTTTTAAGGCAAGTATTTAGTTTGTATTGACGTTTTTGAGAAATATTTGTCTTTACGATGTTTTTGACGGATTAACGCTTCATCATCTAACAGTTGAAATTGTATGGTTATCTACAAACCATTCCAGATTATGGCGGTCTAGAATTCTAGATTATGGTTTCAGAGATAATTTGCAAACGTACATTTTTAAACATATTCATTTTATATGTAGTGTGACTCTTTCTCGTTCAATACAACAAAAGGTACAGTGTGAAATGACCCTTTGATATGGGCGCATATTCCTTATCTATATCTATAAAAGAGGAAGTATGTATGTATATATGTATGAAGCCTATGGACTCCGAAACCGCCCGACAGATTGTAATGAAACTTTCCGGCATTATTAAGCATTATTCAAGGATGGTTTGTGTGAAGTTTGGTGCAAATCTGTCCAAAGGGCTCCGACCCAGAGGGCATACAAGGGTGCAGTGTCAGGTTTTAGAAATTTAGTGTTTACAAAATTAACAGCTGTAATTAATTAACAGCTGTAATTAAAAGTAAACAACTTAATTTGGGCGCAGAAACGCGCGCCGGGTAACTGCTAGTTACACATAAATTTTGTAAAATAAATACGGTAAAACGGGAGGCGTACCGTACTACTGTATGTTTTGGAACGTAGACTTTCGTGGCGAACTGGTGATGTTACCAGTTTTACATGTTACCTATAATAGCGGACAATTAAGTTGACACTTTGGCTGTAGCCTATAGTTGTACACTGTCACTGTTATCATGTTTCCATAGAAAAATATCACTCTAATGTTATTCCAATCAGCTGGTGTGGAGTTTTGGCAATGCAGCACGTCAACTATTGGTTGATCTTGGTTGATAGCCCGGCAAACCACGCCCTCAACTGGCAATTTAACTGTCCGCTATTATAGGAGAGTTCGACTAAATATGAACAAATACAAGTCATCTAAACAAACACAATCCAAACTAATGCGGAGTAATTTCCACATATTAATTACCGAAGGTATCAGATGGATAAGCGACTCGGTCGGAGTGCGAGGGCTCTACATCAATGCTCCTGCTCGCACGGTTCTGGAGACTATAAATCAGCGGTCTCGAGTACCGTTCCCCGTTCGCTTCGGTTGATTCACAGCCAGCCATCGCGCCGTCGCGGCATTGCTGTGAACCGATACTCCATCCATCTTCGGGCTTATGCACCCTGATTCGATACTGCATGTGGTTATGATCATGATTTTTAATCGCGATCAGGAAAGAGGCCCATACCAGTAACGTGTCTTATTTCATTCCTTACTGAAAAATAATTTGTTCTTTGCTTGCTGGAATGCAAAACATAAACCAATATTCCATCTGACTCCCATTAACTTTTGATTTCACCTTCTGCTCCACCCACCACAGGATGTGAAGCGAAATTTTCTCAAAACGCCAATGGAATTTTGTGATTTATGCATTTGTATCTACAAACTTTTTCCCTTTGAGGGGTTTTTAGATTGGGGTTTTGAGACCGTCGCTGAAAAATCTAATAATTACAAGACCGAAATTAAATGTTGTACTGCAAACGTACATTGCTATGTTTGACCCTAATCCTTTCACCCTCATACGACAGATGGGGCGACCCCAAGGCACACAGGAATGGACTAATCGCTAATCGTTCCTACTGGTGTTTATATATTCTTCTCCCTCCTCCCTGTTTGTCAGTGATTGTTATTTTTCCCTCCCCTGGCATCAATCTGTCCCTCATACCCTAATTTGATCCTGTACTCCCTGCACGTGATCAGCAAACTGGCATTTGTACTTATGAAATATAAAACGAGACCAGACGTTCAATTTACTATAAAGTCTCGATGTTTGCTGTAAAATACACCAAAATCTCCGTTTTTGTTGGGAGGTCAAACTATACAACGGAAAGATGTCTTAATATTTATAAGAATAATTTAGTCTCGTTGAGTTTGTTTCACATATTTCACTCTACCTGCACAGGAACAAAAGCAAAAGAAGGGCAGGAGTCTAATGGCGAGGAGAACTTCCGCTTAATTGGCGGCCTCCCACTGAAAGCAATTCGACTACTACTACTCTACTTGGTTCCATTATGATTGCTGAAAGTAAAAATTAACGAAAGTTATGCACTAATGTCTTAAATAACAAAGCCAAGGTCTACAATAGTAAAACACCAGTTCGTCAATCCAGGATTGCTTGTAAGCTGGT
Source organism: Allygus modestus (assembly GCA_963675035.1). Lineage (NCBI taxonomy): Eukaryota > Metazoa > Arthropoda > Insecta > Hemiptera > Cicadellidae > Allygus > Allygus modestus. Next base: position 408,198,993 of record OY776112.1, read on the forward strand.
TCATTACATTAGAAATTTCCCCATTAACTCCGTACGTAGTTAAACCGGAGCGAAATCACAGCGTTTGGTCGTAAAAACCTTCACAAACCAAATCCCAGCTTCCCGTTTAACCAGAAATGGCTAAAAAGGCGCCCAAGCGCTATAATGGGGATAATCGAGAGAGATAAATCTAAAAGGACTGCCAGTTATTTAATATTAATTATTCCCTGTTCAACTTTCACTGTTTAGTCTCGGCTCGTCGGACAAGAACCAATCAGAGAGCCGGTCGGTTAATGAAGCAGTTGTACGATTGAGAGCTGCCACCAACCACGGCGCGGCGCCCGTCAAAATATCGCGGGGGGTTTTATATCCAGACTGACTTTGAAAGTCAGATTCCAGCCGTCACAGTCAGTTTGTGTTATAAGAAATCTTATAAGAAAAAGATTAAATTGTGAAACTGAAAAGGCAACATTTTTTTACTTTACCTTACCAAGTTAATCTTTGATTCATTTCACTTATAATTTTGTTAAAGAAATTTATATTTCCCTTTGACTAAAAGAGAAATGTAGTCAGTATTGATTGAAATATCCGTAATTTTACAAAATATCATAATCTATATTTAAAACGTTAATTATACTGAAAGCATGCAATCAAATGGGAAATGCGACGTGTCAATTTGAAGGTGTAGTCGTGGCAAAAACCTTCCCTAATGCATAGGGTACCGAGATTACATCAACACATTATTCAAACAATGTTAGATGCGACAACGTTCAGAAAAAATTAAAAAAATACCTAAAGGCTTTGCCTCTTCTGCCTTCAAAGTTTTAATTCAACAGTTGCAGACTACGATTTTATTTGATCGGGTGATAATTAAACATATTTTTAGCGAATTTCCCCTATAGGGAAGAAGCTATTACTGTAGGTGGCATGGTAAGACTTTTGCCCGAGACCATGCTAACTTTTCATTTTGAGGCCCCCAGATGCCACAAACACCATTCGTTCAAATTTGTTATATATGTATATATATATATATATATATATATATATATACATATACCAATCAACAACAGTATATATATATATAATATATATACTGTATATATTTATGTGTCCGTAAGCACGATAACTCTCGAAAAAAAGGTCCGATCTTGATGAAATTTGGTACAGACGTGTAAAGTAGCATTTATTTGAACGAGTTAGAAATCCAGACGGATCGGACCATCCGAAGGGGTAATTTTGGGTGGGGGTGTATCCCAAAAACGAGGTTTTCAGGGTTTTCACATATAATTTTTATTTAAATAAAATTTTAATTTATACCATTGAATTTACCTAAAAAAGCAAACAATTTGGTGTTTTTCTCATTGCTCTACGTCAATTGGTTACCGAGGTATTGAAAGTGCTAAACACAGTACGTAGTCTAATGTTATTCTCATGGAGAAAAATAAAAAAATTATATCTCTCTTCTTTATGAACATACACTGACGAAACTTGGTATATGGCTTCATCTGATTGAGTTAGATTGTAGTTAGCACAAAAACAAAAATTTTACCGAAGATTCCCGTAGCAGCAAACCTGTATACTCAGTCCCCATGTTATTCTTAAGGAGAAAAAGTAAAATATCATATCTCCCTTAAGAATTATCATAAATTAATAGAACTTGGTATATATATTCAATTAGTTGAGTTCCATTGATATTTGCATAAAAACTAATTTTTTGCAGATGAATCTCGTAGCAGCAAACCTGCGTACTCATCCCCAATGTTACTCATAAGGAGAATAATAATAATTTTATATATCGCTTGTTTGTGAATATATTTCTTAGGAATCTTTATAAGTGGCTTTAAGTGTTATTAAGACATATATGTGCATTCGTAATTCGCTGAGTACGCAGGTTTGCTGCGACGGGGGTATTATGCAAACTTTCTCGGAGGAACTAGGATTGTCATAATATTTGTTATAACATAAAGAACCATAAACATAAAACAAAATACATTTATGAGGAAATAAATTTGATTATTCAAGATGTAACTTTGAAAATTTTGATTTTTGAACATTAGACAAATATTCTGTACACTACCTGATAATAATAAACCGTACGGTGTGAAAATAGTCGGCAAAAACAACATAAATTATTGGTTAAGGCGGTCAATCCCCGATTCTCCGGATTCATTAAAACTAATAAGTGTAGTCAAGGACAATTTTTTACCTCATTAGAAATCAGAACATAAACAATTCATGGTAAATTTATCACGCTGCAACGTAGATTTTTGCATAAATCTACCACAATTTGTGCCATCTTCGAATAAGCGATAGGATAAAACTTGCACACCGTCCAAATTTTAAATAAATGTAGGCACATTTCACTACTGTACAATTTACATTGTATGGCTTAAGTAGTGATAATTCGCATCTACAAATGGCCATAAAGAACATCTACATGGAGAAATGCTTGTATGTCGTAAATAGGCCTACCACTTGTTCGCGGCCTACTACTACAGGGATATAACTCCCCGGTGCTTTTCCCCACTCGGCACTTGTTGCCTTATCAGAATAATAAACCTTTATTGTATATAAAACAAGTCGGCCTATTTCTTGGTGTTAATTGTCATTTAAATTAAATACTAAGTGATTTGCAAGACAATTTCTTAATATGGAAAAACATATAAAATAATATTTTTGTAAATATTTACTTATAATTAATGTTACAAAGAAAACTTTTAACTGACAAAATAGTACAATCAAATTCAATTTTGATAAGGAGCATTGCATGGAGTTTTGACAACAAATAATACAATATTATTTACTTTTTACGCTTAGGCTTACCGGTACCTTAATAATAACAGTTTTTTTTTTAAATTATTTAACGATATACTATAATTCAACAATTCAGAGGCTGCATACCATGATGTTGATTATTTAAAAACATACAAATACATGAGATGGATCCTGCGTAAAGACATAGAACACATAAACGAGTTTGCACGCAGCACGCTGACGTGAGGGAAGTGAATTTCCACATAAAAACTTTTAAAACTCAAAATCAGTGTAAAAACATACATTTGTCCAATTTTTATTGAAACCTGAAAACATTGATTTTTTGGCTGTTCTGATACTCCTGGTTTCATTTACTTGCAAAGCTGGGAATACAATTTTGCGCATTATAAGGTTAGGAGAAGGTCCAGACAGGCTTGAAAGTAGGCGTGAGGTTGCTGGGGATAATAAAAGTACTCTATCAAAGGAATAACAGGCTTTTCTAGTGTAAAACCCCCATAAGACAAAGGAACTGTGTTTAGCCGATACACATTTTCTTGAATAACTCGGTAAATATTTATGCTAGAATGACGAGAGAGGGCTTAAAACTTTTGCCTTCCTAATTCCCATCTTTTTACATGCATTAACTTTACATCTGGGGCTTTTCTGGCCCTTTTTCGGCCCAAAAACTCGAAATCTGAAAGATTAATCCCCAAAACATGTGTTTAGAGTTTTCCGATTGTTTTGCCCAACGAACTTGTCCAACAGATTGTAGAAAGGAACGTCCCTACCAAATTTGAAGTAAGTCGGACAAAAAATGTGACCGCTAGAGTGCATACACACACATATATATATATATATAAAATTTTGAACGACCCCCCTAAACGTGTTCAGGGGGTCACGTTAGGAACTTCTATGGTGGTCCCGGGCTTAAGTTTCACCGTGCGGGTCAAGCTAATAGTTCACTTTCCATAGGAAATTCACTAATAACTACAGCAAGCAGTTCATCAACATTTACCAACGTTTTAACCTTCATGAAGTAAAAGTAGAAGCAGTTTAGTTACTTACTACTTGAGTTACTGAATTTAGTTCAATTATATACTTAAAAACCAATCTATGTGAGTGAAAAACGTTATTAAAGTTGTTGGTAACATACAATTTTAGTGAACCATTGTGACTAGCTTTAGCCTAAAGGTAAAATAAACTTTGGTTTATTCTCGTACATGATCATAAGTTTATATTAGTTTAAGACTCTTTGAATGCAATACGTTTCGTATAGATGCATAAACTATTTAAACACTATTTAAATTATTTAAGATTATAACTTGTTTCGGGGGAACTCATTTGCTACTCAGAATTGGGCATATTATTTACATACATAACCAATTATTATCCAGTTTACTTCAATTTCAATGTTGTTAAAATAGTAAGTAGTTCATTCGAGTTAAAATTTCCGACGATTAGTTTAGAAAAAAATTCACCAAATTTTTTTGTTATTTTTCAACAGACAATGGAAAATAAGTGAAGCAATAAACCCACCCCAGCACCAGACCGTAGTTCCTATAGCCTATTACAAATCACCTCATGCGGTGCAGACAAAATAATAACCTGAGGGTCGTTGAAGACTCGATTTTGTACTCTTGTTGCAGATTATTCCAGTTTTATGTTGATGATAGTTCGTCGTGTAGTGTACGACGACCAACAAATTTGAAATATCCAGTCAGCAAAATATAAGATATAAGTGATGAATCGGTTAGAAGAACAAGGTACACAATTCAGGAACTCTTTAATGCATAATTGCTCTTAAATTCTGTTTACTCAATACAAAGTTTGGCCTCGCTAAGTCACAGAGAACCCAGTTCGGCAAAGAATTATCAAGATTTTAGTTTATGTCATACAATTGTATAGTATAATTGTAATGGACGAATCTGAGCATGGTTATTCATAAAAATATACAGTTTAGCTTTCATTGCATCTTTATTTAACGGTTTTAACTGCGCAAATAAATTATCTTCGAGTTCAACAATAATTATCTTTAAACTGTTAGCTAAAACCACATAAAACTGAGTTTTTTTAGTTTTCTGTGGTTAAATATCACATTAGTTTAAATTAGTTAATTAAATATTTTATTTTTATTTCAAACAGAAAATTGAAGATCACATTAAAGCATTTCACAACTAACTTCACAACCTAAGTAGTTCCAGCCGGTATTTGATAGCCCGGGTTCATTATTTGATATTACGACGTGCCTGTGTGGAGTAACCGACGCGGGTCAGCTGATTTTATTAGTTATCTTGAGAAAAAATTAAATTAAACTTTCATTACAACTTCCTGTTTAAGCCGCCAGCCTAATAACGGTGATCGGCGCGTGATGATGAAATTTTCAAATTTACGCCGGCCTCTACAGAATTGGCTCTTAATAGGTTGTTCTCAGGATAGGATGCTGGTGTGCAGAAGCACCGAAGTACGATTCTGAATGCTCTTTCGTCGTATTGGAGTTTTAATACAAATGTTCTGTCTAAAAATAAAAATGCAAGTAAAATATGTTGTAACTAAATGAGGGTGTAGCGCCAATTATGTGGCATAGTGATGATTAAAATAGAGATTGTTTATTTAAAAAAAATCTACCATAAACATGATTGTTAAAACAAATCTCTTTTGATGCACAGTCATCGCAGAAGCCTAGAGGACCCTATATGACGTAAAGTATGAACTTAACATTCCACCAAGCAAAAACAAAAGTTCACTTAGTTACTGACGTAGACTCGAAATGTTTTGCAACGTTTTAAAACTATTTGGGTTTTTGGACTGCGAGATCTTCTGCGAAAAACGGGACACATACTACGATTATAAATAGCAATATGTGAATACGACACATACATCTACAAATGAAGCCAAACTGACCAAAGTTCCAAAGTTCTCAGTGAACAAATCAAATGAAAAATATTGGTTTTTTGATACAACCCTTCCTATGGCCTCAAGTTAATTGCGAATGTCAAGTTGAAACATATATTAAAATATTGTAATTTGATCAGATATGTATTTTAATTTTACTATAAAATTGAAATCAGGTGCGAACAAGCGAAGCTGTTGGGAGAAGCTTGTTTGATACAAAGCAGTTTTTATAGTTCGTTACCAAGTAAGTATGGATGGTGCTAGTGGTAATTTGAAAAGGTTTGATTCCTGAATTATAATTTGTATCCAACACTCCCCGAGGGCAGATAAAACGGCTACAGCTCCCCGAAGAGACTGCACTATAGTAAATCATACTCGATAATATCAGATAAGGTGCGGCGACCGCATCTTTGCCGGTATTGCTGCAGGACCTCAAGGTGACACTCAGTAACATCAAAGGATATACTTCATTGTTATTTAAGAAATTATTGCGGACATTTTACATTACTGATTAGAGAAAAACAATTATCACGACGTTTTGAGATCTAAAATCTGGTCTAGGTATTCTTGAAAACGGGTTCAGGGCAATCAGGAAACTTCGTGAAACTTGTATTTTTTCTGATATCAGTGATGGAAAATGTCCGAAGTAATTTCTTAAATGACATAAACTTAACATTACCAACAAGAAATAAAAAGATTTATTTCTATCTGACCTGAACCCCTACTACGATTATAAATAGCAATATGTGAATACGACACATACATCTACAAATGAAGCCAAACTGACCAAAGTTCCAAAGTACTCAGTGAACAAATCAAATGAAAAATATTGGTTTTTTGATACAACCCTTCCCATGGCCTCAAGTTAACCCATTGGCGTAGACATACGAGCAGGTCTCGTTCCTTACTTGTAATTTTATTAACGTGTGAATTGGAGTATAAAATTGGTGTTTTTAAATGGATTAATGGCATATTTTAATTAAAATATTGTTAAATTTCAGTTTAGAGAGTCGCATTGGCACACACACAGTAGACATAAGTAAAAATTAGCAAAATCAGTGTTGACCATGTGCAAGTCTCAAAGAATTAACCGATCCCGTCAACTTCCAAGCAAGCCTGCCACCGTTTATTTTACTTGGGCCCTCCCACCAACGTTGCCACAGACCGGTTAACTCATTGAGAGTTGCACAACTGGTCAGTTTTGGTCGTGTGCGGGCATCGAACTCACGAACATCACTATATAGTACACTATATAGAACAAGCACAAATAATTTATAACATATCATTACAGCAAGTCATGTAATAATTAGTAATCCGACGCAGTGTAATGCAAATTCGAAAATAAAACACAAAACCAAGAGGAATCTGATGTAGATAAATAAATTGAAATGCGGCTTGGTCGCAAGACTATATAGATTCTATACACATTGACTATAGAGTTTTAAGCCTGTTAAAAATAACAAGTTCGCACGCAGCACGCTGACGTGAGGGAAATGAATTTCCGCCTAAAAAACTTTTAAAACTCAAAATAAGTGTAAAACATACATTTATTCCAATTTTTATTGAAATCTGAAAACATTGATTTTTTGGCGTTCTGATGCTCCTGGTTTCATTTACCTGCAATGCTGGGAATACAATTTTGCGCATTATAAGGTTAGTAGAAGGTCCAGTCAGGCTTTAAAGTAGGCGTGAGGTTGCTGGGGATGATGAAAGTACACCAACAAATGAATAAGGCTTTTCTAATGTAAAACCCCCATAAGACAACGTACTGGTTTTGATCAGTACACATTTTCTTCTATAACTTGGTAAATAGTTATGCTAGAATGACGGGAGAGGGCTTAAAGTTTCGCCCCACTAATTCCCATCTTTATACATGGATTAATTTTAATCCGGGGCTTTTATGACCCTTTTTGGGCCCAAAAACTCAAAATTTGAAAGATTAATCCCCAAAAAACGGGGTTTAGAGTTTTCCAATTGTTTTGCCCAACGAACTTGTCCAACTGATTACAGAAAGGTATGTCCCTACCGAATTTGAAGTAAATCGGACCAAAATGCGACCGCTAGAGTGCAAACACACACACACACACCCACACACACACACACACACACACACACACACACACACACACACACACACACACACACACACACATATTTATATATATATACATATACATATATATATATATATATAAATACAATTTTGAATGACCCCCCAAAACGTGTTCAGGGGGTCATGTTAGGAAATTCTATGGTGGTCCCGGGCTTAAGTTTCACCGTGCGGGTCATGCTAATAGTTCACTTTCCATAGGAAACTCACTAAAAATACTAAAAGTTAATACACTGTCAAAAGATAAAATACCCCCTTAGCAGCAAACCTGCATACTCAGCGAATTTCCAATGCATATTAATTTATCTTAATACCACATAAAGCCACATACCAAGTTTCATCAATATACATTCATAAATAAACGATTTATGACATTTTAATTATTCTCCATAAGAATAACATGGCGGCTGAGTATGCAGGTTTGCTGAAATAAGGAACACTAAAAATGGGCTTTTATACAAATATCATTATAACTCAACTAGGTAAAGCCACATACCAAGTTCTATTAATTTATGCTCATAATTAAAGGAGATAACACGTTAATTATTCTCCATAAGAATAATATGGGGCTGAGTATGCAGGTTTGCTACTACGGGAACTATCGGGCAAAAAATGGATTTTTGTGCAAATATCAATAGACCACAACCAAATAAAGCCATATACCAAATTTTGCCAGTTTACGTTCATAAATAAGCGAGATATACAATTTTTCTTTTTCTCCATAAGAATAACATTAGACAACGTACTGTGTTTAGCACTTTCAATATATCGGTAACCAATTGACGTAGAGCAATGATCAAAATACCAAATTGTTTGTTTTTTTAAGCTGAATTTAATGGTATAAATTAAAACTTGATTTAAATTAAAATTGCATGTGAAAACCCCAAAAAACACATTTTTGGGGTACAAAACCCCCCAAAAACCCCCCTTCGGATGGTGCGATTTATCTGGTTTTCGAACTCGTTCAAATAAATGGTACTTTACACATTTGTACCAAATTTCATTAAGATCGGACCTTTTTTACGAGAGTTATCGTGCTTACGGACACATATATATATATATAAATATATATATATATATATATATATATATATATATATATAATATTATAAAGAAGAGGTGGTTTCTGTCTGTCTGTCTGTCTGTCTGATGTTCCGGGTGAACGCAAAAACTGCTTAACCGACTGGGCTGAAACTTTACACAGAGTTAGATCTTGAACCCATGCAACACATAGGCCTATTCACTTCCTTAAAATCCCCTCGGGCTACGCCCCGTGAACGTTCTATGTTTCAATGTTTACATTTCATAAGAAAGTAAACATTCAGAAACTGTAATCCGAACAGCTGAAGGCACTTACATTTGACAGCTTAAAGAGCAGAAGCAAGAACAACAGCTGTTTCAAGCTAACTAAAATGCAATTTGTATTGACTATAGAACGGGTAAGGAAAACCCCTGTGCGGAGAACGTGTACATCAAGTATATATATATTTTTTTCAATATACCGTATAATGAATCTATATAACCAAAATTAGAGTTTTGTCTGTACATTGCTTGGAATTATGAAATTTTTGAATATTTTCACGTTTTACACCCTAGGGAAACCAAAACAAATCCTATCTCAATTTATGACTGTCTGTCTGCCGGTAACGCTCAAGGACGGGTTTTTGTTCGCTTTTCACTTGAAAACGGGTGCACTGACATTAATGGAACTTTGTTTCTTTGTTCTATATGTGCGTGAGAAGGTTTTAGGGCACTATAAACTGGCATACGCCTTTTAAAAAAATAATGGCGGCCGACCAAAAACGTGATTTTGTGCGGTTTTGGTCATGTTTTGTTCGCTTTTCACAGGAAAACGGGTGCACCGATTTTTATGCAACTTTTTTCTGTTTTATATGTGCGTTAGAAGGTTTTAGGCTAATTGGATTGTTTTAAATTACCTTAGGTCACTGCCCCATAGGGTTTTAAATATCCTATGCTATTCTTATGGACAAAGCATTTATTTATATTGAACCAGATGATGGCATAGTTATTCTATAAATAGGTTTTTTAGTTATTTTTTAAAACGTTGAGTGAAGATTGGTAATAAATAACATAAGTGGATATATGATCTAAATCTATATTTGTCAGACTCATGCACCCACTGACATAGTGATCACTTTATCTAAGAAACGACAATGTCTATTGAAGATGAAATTTTGAATGGTGGTTCCCCTTTTGCTGCAGATCCACAATAAGAATACGTTTAAAAAAGTCCTATAGGGCTCTTTGCTATTTTACTTTTATGGCAATTTATGAGTAATAGTATTTACTGGACCTTTGTACGTAACATTTCGGTAGGAACATAACTAATTCATCAGAACAAAACGCAAGCCTATTCCTGTTACGAAAATGTTTAAGGGCTTCGCCCCCCGGAATTTCAAAATACAATATTTTAACAATCTTGAACATACTCTTAGACTAATGAATCTGAAATTCTGTAGGAATGTAGCTGATAGCTCAGTGCAGACATTTACCTACTCCAGACACAAATATACTCAAGGAATCGGGCTCAATGGCCTTTAATATAAGCGTGTTAGTCATAAAACACCAACTACTCAACCAGTAGAGCTGAAATTTGATGCCTTAAAGGAAATAAGAAACAACATCATGGGGAGTCACGGTGTTGTTCTCTGGAGATTTCACACAGACCCTTTGTCGTAAGTGAGACATGAGTGGACGAAACTACGCTTCTCTAAAAATATATTTTATGTTGCCGACCACTGAGCGACTGAACTTAACAGTAAATATGAAAATGTATTTTTGAGAAGATTAAGGGGTTGAGCAGTTTTCTTATGCGCTTTTAAAAGTTGAGATTTGGACATTGAAAAACAAATTAAGTCTCAGAAACATCTATCCTTCACTCGGTACTATCGATGAATCAAAGGATTTACTGATTGACAGTTTGTTACACCGAGGTTCATTAACAGTTTAATCTGGAAAGTGCCTGGCTCTGTGATTGTGCCATCCTCACGTCCACCAATGAACAAGCAACGGAGATCAACACAAATGTAGGTCTATTCCAAAGGGAGGAACGAACATATACAATATTTAATACCGTTCATTTAACCATGACCACTGTTAGAACAGTTCGTATATATTGATTTACATTTATTTAATTAAAATTAAGTAGTCATATGTTTTAAAACATATGATTTTTCCAAGTTTAAATTATTTATTTACAATTATAATGAAAACAGGACCTGGCAAGAATGGTGATTTTAAAAGTGGTTTGTCAATATTTCGTTTAATGTTTCGTTACATTACTATTAATTTATTGGAATGTAAAGATTAATGTATCAAAGTATTTAAAATTTTTAATTAAACAGGGTTAATATTTTGTTGTACTTGAGTTCTTTTATTTCTAAAATCGAATCCAAAGTGTTACGTGTACCGATTTGGAGTCGCTAAAACCACACCGTTCACTACCCGACAGAGTTCCTCGACTTGGCAACAGTACCCGAACTATCTGCCATAGTATATTTCGTTAACTTTAATTTAATTCCACTTTAAAAGTGTAAAATGTAATTTTAATATTGTAAAATTATGTGGGTTGTTATTTTTTTTAGTTGATCTACCATTTATAAACAACCCGTACGAAGGACGGGTACACAGCTAGTACATATATAAAAATTTGAACGAATGGTGTTTTTGGCATCTGGGGACCTCAAAATGAAAAGTTATCATGGTCTCGGGCTTAAGTCTTACCATGAGACCTACGGTAATAGCTTCTTCCCTATAGGGGAAATTCGCTAACATATTAAGTGACAAGTTTTGCTACCTATAAACAGCTGATTTAAAAGTGCAGTTGAATGTAAACATTTAACACATCGTCTGCATTACTGGTATAGAGTTCTTTGTTGGTTACATAAACTGGACTGTATGTAGAGAAGAATGCTGGAACAGTATGATATTGCTAGTTGCTTACATATTTTTTATTGTCAAATCAACTGCTTTTCTCCTCTCTGGCTATAAAGCTTGGCATTTCCGTGTTTTGCCCCACTATTCCTGTCAAAAAAACAAGATGCTATTGTAACGCGATTGAATAGCGCAGTAGGGGCTCCTCCTAACAGAGGGGTGGTTTGTTATGCTAATGTTTGTAAGGTTAGTTACAATGAATAAAAAAGGGGGTTTCATATTAAATTCTTAAGTTTTAATTACAAAGAATCCCCCTTGGATTTTTTAGATGTTAATAAATGCATTGAACGTACTCTTCGTAATATTAATATCTATATTATTAAAAGAATTTCTTGATTTTTGTTCGGAGATTTTCGACCCCTAAAATTATTATCAATATTTGGTATCAATCGAAAGCTCTTAAGCTCTAGATGTGCCTTTTGGGGTTTCCATAAACTCTCGACTACTGTGTTTTGCCCCACGAGCTCTCAAAGTTTCAATGTTAATATTATGGAGTTATATTTTATTTAGTTACTCAGCTGATAGTATTGTACATCTGATATATTAATATCCTAAGGAACTGGGCCGATTTTGACGAATGAGGTACCAAAATATTCGGCCTGAGTTGTAGTTGTTCATAACGGTTTTCATTTTTCTTTATTTTCAATCTGAAGGGCACGGCCGCCCTCAAAGTTAGTTTTTTGCCCATAAGATTGACATGGGGAACAAATGTATTTGAATTGCAGCTGTTAATACATTACGGACAGGTTATTAGTAATACCGTATGTTACAGGTAAGGAATTGAATTATCTATCTAAATAAATCTTTTTTCTACAATGCTTTGAGCATTGAAATGTTGAATGCAGCGGATATATGTAAATTGTCGTTAAACTTTCTTTATCTGTCTGTCTGTTTATGGGCCATATTTGTTCCGCGTTTAACAAAAAAAGACTGTACTGAATTAAATACAACATTTTGCCCATTTTCGTGTGGAGGAGGAAACGTTTAAGCTGTTTTAAATCTTATTTTGTCCTTAACTCCTTTGGAGTTATGCCCCGTTGTCCGGCACTGCTTCAAAGTAGATCTTAATGGTCCAGGTTACTCAACCTTTCACTACAGAATGCACCATATCTGTTCCAATGAGCATTTAGTTAGTTGTTTGTTTATTACAAAACGGAGGAAACACGTCTGCTTTACTATTCTACAACGGTATACTAAACCATATGAAATTACGGCACGGAAGTGAAACATTGGGTGCGGAACATATAAGCCCTTGCAACATGGTATTTAAAGCTCAGTTTGTCTCGGTAGTCATTGTCATTATAATACTGAATATGATATGTGTTTTTAAGTCCACCATCAATAAATTCAACAAACTACAGGAGTTGTTGAGCAGCTATTTATAATAAGCTGGGTCCATAAAACAAGAAAAAAAAAAACAGTTGTAGGCTTATTCCCGTTCCAATGAGGCTCAGCTCTAATGACCTTCAGCATTTACATGTTAATCATATACTCCCTAGAGTGATTGAGCAAATATTTAATATCAGAAAATGCACTATAATCAGAAATATGCCTATAATTTCCGTCCCGTATTTTACCTATCCTTTACTGTGTGTCCAGCGGAAGCACGTTTTTATTAATTTTAACTGTTCAGGCGTTCAATATAGTATTTAAAAAATCAACAAAACATCACGGATTCAACTACTCTTTTCAGAAGCTTAGCACTCAAAGGGTTAACTGGACCGATTTATCATACTTTTGTTAGGAGGATAGTTAGTAAATCAGAATAAAACCTTTGTCTACTTTTGCTCCAAATATGCTTTACTTTAGAGCTCTCAAAATGTTGGAGCCATCGAATTAATGGGTTATTTATTGTGACTAATCAAGCCTCATTCATTGAAAAATATTGTTTTGTATAGAAACTTATTCTAAAACTAACATTGAGGTTATGGTTAAGATTTACAAATAAAAACAAAAGAATCGTAACAACTGTTCAAATCAACCATTCAATTGTAAAAATGACACTTACTCGGTAAAGTACAAGGAACCTAGAACAAACAATTTTTGTTCTAGGTTCCTTGGTGAAGTACAAGTGATTTTTTGTGAGAATAGTGATTAGAACCAATGAGTACATTTAACTTTAAATATACATGATTAGGTTATTTATAGATCGCGAGAACCATTAAATCTGAATATTGAATATAAAGCGACATGGCCAAAATTAAAATAATCGATCAAATAAGCAAAACAAATATGCTCGCTTTGGAGAGGAACCATTAATATAAGAACTAAAGGCACTTACTGGCTTCTCGAGAAAAGATCTGTCCCTTACGTGCTGTCACAAATTCTAACTAACTTCTCAAAAACAAAATTGTGATCGGGAGCGAAGCTTCGACGGGCAACTAGTTTTTACTTAAAAAATGATTCATTAATAAACAGAATAAGTATTCTTTATAGAAATTCAGCTGTTTACAAGTAAAACCCCTTGGTTAAGTTAATTAAAGCAAAACTAATGAAATATTTCTTTACAACTACACTGGACGACTTACTCAAAAGACAGTGATTACAAAAGATGATACAAGACCCGATTTCGGACAGTCACACCAGTCATCACCAAGCCAAAAAGAATCCTAATTAAAACATTTCGTTCAAAATGAACTTAAACTTTCTATCTACTACCTTCAACGTACGACATGATTAATTAAGTTTACATAATTACATAATTAGAACTGAGTTTATTGATGTAATTAATTCTTACACGGTAAAATCTGTTCTAAAACGACATTTTACATGACAGAAAATAAAATATGAAAGACTTTAGGTCGTTACAACATTTAAAAGTCGTATTTTACTCAAAAGAAACTAAAAAGCGTTAGCGTCCGCGGTGCCGATGAAGTGAGAGAAGTAGTGGGCCGAGTTTATAGCCTTGTAGAACACCCCGGATAATAAGTAGGCCTGGTGTCGAGATACGAGGCACAAACATATGACTGTGCAATATAGCAACACCGATAAACAACACTTGCCCGCGTGTTACATGCGATGATTTACACATATATCTGTTGACGAAAACTCATGGATAATGTAATGTAATTATAATTTTGTCATGTTCTAGGTACTCTTCTCACCTGAAAACGGGATCAGATCTAGATCCCGAAGCGTCGTGTGAATTTGTATCTCATTTGGTAATGGGAAATGTCATCAATAATGTCTTAAATATCTCAAACAAGTGGTGAGGGAATTTGATTATTAGCAATAACAAATGCATTAATAGTTAAACGATGTAATGTTTATTATTGCGAAGGACGGTTGATGACTTTATATGGGGGATATGCCAATGCCAATGAAACGTAGAATATTTTTTTAGAGTTTGTTTTGTTTTTGGATAGTAGGTTAAAGTTGTTTTGTTAATGAGTTTTGTTTTGTTGCTGGGTAATTATGCTTTAATTTATTTGTGAAGCTTTGTAATTGAGCTTTATCAAGATTTTCTTACCTTAACACTCTCATAACAAATTCTAGAAAATCCAGAGTAAAATTAAACTACATACGAACTTGGGTGAGCTCACAACAGTTAAAAGACGTACCTGGAACAAATTTAATAACAATTAAAACCAGGAAAGTAAAATTGTTATCTATAACTTATTAGGTACCGTATGTATTACAGAAATCCAGTAATTCTAATTGCAGCTACAGCGGTTGATCTATAGCAAACGTACCACAACAAAAATAATAAAAAATATATTACTTATTTGTTATAATCTCTAACTAGTTTACGTGTATTTTAAAAGTATTATAAAAGCGTAAAACTTCCGCTGAAAATATCAAACTTTTCATGTTCACTACATTGTACTATTTAACAAGAGAGTTAAAGAACGTTGATCCATAAATGGAATCTGCTATTGTAAATGGTACTTCGTAATAGTCTTTTGCATTACTGTCTTATCCAAAATATAACTCATCTCAAGAAACATCATTAAAACTACTCATTGGTACTTACAAAATCTTTAATCTATGTTAACAAATAAAAGTATAAAATCCAATTAAAATTAACGACTTATCGTACAGCAACCTGCACTCCAGCTCTTGTGGAAAAAGACCAAAACGTGACTGCTTTGAGTGTACTAAAGAGGTCAGTGCTGTAGGAATGTAAATGAAGGCACTAACAGACGGTTATGATAATATATTGCAGAATGAGCCGGTAGGTTCCAGTTGTACGGCGGAGATAGGCTGCATTCCTGGACTGGCGAGTGTACTGTGTAAATCAACAGACCTGTGATCAGCTGTTAGAAACTGCAGCTGATAGAAAACAGCTGATGTAAACGGTTGATTAGTAACATAACACGTTTTGTGCGTTCAATATCGGTTGCATTATTCAAGAAAGGTGATGTCTGTCAATCTACTGTCACCATCTTTGCTTTATAATAACGCAAATTTTTCCTAACCAAAGGGACTTTAACACGAAGGCTGTCAATCCAATAACAATCCTACTCCAATTTTACAGCGATCATGAAATTCCGTAATTAAGACGGAAGAAGGACGTTTGGAGGGAGGGACTTTTTGCCAGGTGAGGTTAGGACTACAGAGTCCTCATTATTCCCTAACCTGGCGCAACATCTCTATCGCCTTTCCCTGATGCTTAGAGGATCCATTATGACATTTACCTGTAAGAGGTGAGAAAGTATATCTCTAAGTAGTATATATCTAAGTAGAGAGGCCTCTCTCTCTCTACTTAAGAGGCCCAACTCCTAGATGCTACAGTCACCTGCTTCTACCTGTTTCTGCCACAATACCAATGTTAAATTTCAAATCCCGATCCTCCTCAACGGATTATCCGAAATGGTAGATGTATGTCTCATTTTATAGAACAAAAAAATCTAGTGATTTCAGTAAGGATTATTTTACTGTATGAATGATATCCTTTAAAAAAGAATTATACTTTCCATTTTTGGTTACAAGAGTAAAATCATACCTAGTTCTGCTGATGGAAAGCCTATTTTGAGTTCTGAGTTTTAGGTAATCATCCTAGTGGACATGAACAACTTGTACGGCTCATTAATAAAATGTTAAAAATAATAATCTGAACAAAAAAGACTAGAGACCACTCAATGGTTGAAATTCGACCAAATATTTGTTTAATGTAAAGTCGACGAATATATGAAAAAAGTTTAATATCTAGTGGGTTCTGTCACGCTCATCTCTCTCTCGCTCTCCCTCCCCCTCCCACACCTTCACCTCCAGGTATTTTAGCGAATTTCCCCTATAGGGAAGAAGCTATTACCGTAGTCAGCATGGTAGACCTAGGCCCGGGACCATGATAACTTTTCGTTTTGAGGTCCCCAGACCCCAAAAACACCATTAGTTCGAAACTGTATATATATATATGTGTGTGTGTGTGTGTGTGTGTGTGTGTGTGTGTGTGTGTGTGTGTGTGTGTGTGTGTGTGTGTGTGTGTGTGTGTGTGTGTGTGTGTGTGTGTGTGTGTGTGTGTGTGTGTGTGTGTGTGTGTGTGTGTGTGTGTGTGTATGTGTGTGTGTGTGTGTGTGTTTCCGTGGGTACGATAACTCTCGTAAAAAGGTCCGATTTTGATAAAATTTGGTACAAACGTGTAAAGCAGCATTTATGACTTTGTTCGAAAACCAGACAGATCGACCTATCCGAAGGGTTTTTTGGGGGGTTTTGTACCCCAAAAATGGGTTTTTTGAGTTTTTTACATACAATTTTTGAAAAAGTAAAATTTGATTTTTTTTTTTTTTCATTGGAATCAGCTTAAAAAGACGCTCAATTTGATGTTTTAATCATTTGCTCTACGTCAATTGGTTACTGAGATACTGAAAGTGCTAAACACGGTACGTTGTCCAATGTTATTCTTATGGAGGATAAGAAAAATTGGATATCCCGCTTATTTATCAACTTATCCTGACAAAACTTGGTATATTGCTTAATTTCATTGTGGTCTATTGATATTTGCACAAAAACCCATTTTTTGCCCGATAGTTCCCGTAGCAGCAAACCTGCATACTCAGCCCCATTTTATTCTCATGGAGAATAATTAAAATGTCATAAATCGTTTATTTATGAATGTATATTGATGAAACTTGGTATGTGGCTTTATGTGGTATTAAGATAAATTGATATGCATTGGAAATTCGCTGAGTATACAGGTTTGCTGCTACGGGGGTATTTTTTAATGTGGAGTTAAAACGGATAGCAGAAGGGCGTTACCATTCAGCAATCAGCTGTCTTTTTATTTATGCCTGAAACCTCCCCACCTCATCATCTCCCCGTCACTGTTTCTCCTCCCATAACAAAAAGGTTAATTTTTTAATGTGGAGTTAAAACGGAGAAGAAGATATGAGAGGGGAGTTACCATTCCAGTAGTCAGTACTATTTTGTATTGATGAATCATCTGTTCTTGCTGTTGTGCTACATATTTATTTGCATAACGCAGCTGTTTATTAAATAAACAGCATAACGAAAAGCAGTTCCTAAAAGGATAACATGTACATTTTGAAAGCCATAAGGGCATAGCCCTACACACCCAAACACAACATTATTTCCATTAGACACATCCTCTAATAGTACTAAACAAGTGTGCCAAGTTTCGTAATTCTACAATGCCGCATACCCGAGAAATCGGTAACACCAAAATTTACTTAGATATAGATTATGTCTGAAACATTTGTTCATGCTGTTTTGCTGGCATTTGTTGTATTAACAGCTGTCAAATATACAGTTCAATCAATTACTGTTCGTTCATAAGATTAACATTGAAACTTTGAACACCTGTGGGGCTTAGCCCTGAGGGCCGATGTAAATTATAATGGGGTTCTGCTCATCCACAGGACAATACCTTTCTAAGGGTATGCGTGAATTTCTCCTAGAATGCACACAAGCTGAGAAAAAGGGAGGGGCAGTTCTGTGTTTGCCTAATAATATAATCGACAGAAGTCTAAACTACGTATTGATTGAAAGTGCGTTATCATCATCCGTTTTAATATCAGATTTTTTATTATATTTGTTTACAACTGAAGAAACCTTTCGTTGGGTATAAACTTGCTCGGTGGGTTAAACAGTGACTAGTCACCTACTTTCAAACATCGACTAGTCTAATCGCACAAACTATTACTATATATTAATACGCTAGGGGTTTTTTCTTAACAGTCATAACTCGATAACGGCTGGATGGATTTTAACATTTAAGGTGTTAAATTAAAGATATTTTTACGTATATTTGCCAACACATCTCTTAATTTTAAGAAAGGGCATCACTTAAAATGGTTTAATATCAGATGTTTTATTATGTTTGTTTAAACTGGAGAAACCTCTCGTTAGGTGTAAACTTGCTCGGACTTGAGTAACGGGATAACTAAAAACACTGAAACTTTGAACGCCTATGGGGCTTACTCCTGAGGGCCGATGTAAATTATAATGGTTTTCTGCTCATCTACAGGACAATACCTTTCTAACGGTATGCGTGAATTCCTCCTACAATGCACACAATCTGAGAAAAATGGAGGGACAGTTTTGTGCTTGCCTAATAATATAAAGATACTCATATCCATTAGATAGGCACTGCAACTGTAAGAAATAATGGAGTAAACCCCTAAAGGATTTCCGAATATTCATTTAAATTTGCATGTGAATAATTTATAACACACATTTTTATATGCAAAATAATAGGATTGTGTCACAGTAACACTTTTATTTCATTCCGCGGATCTTTCATTTCATTACACGCATTTTATTATGTTTTAAAAATCTATATGGCTACGATAAGGTTGTCCCATCAATAAATCCTTTTAATACTGCTTTCAAAACACGAGAAGGACTATAGCTTTCATCAGGAAACGTACTGACAGACCAGGAGATCGGAGCGACACTGAGATCCTTGCTGATAAGAGAGAAGCCACCCAGCGGGGTGCGGTCCGACATCTTCATCATGACCCGGATAATGGACAAGCTTTCGAAACATTCAAGGTATAAAACTCCTCCTTAAATCTTTTGGATAAGCTAGAAATCACGCTTTTCGTTAAACATGTTAACTTTACGAGTAAGGATAAGAGTAGAAAATTGGAAAGTAGCTTGTGTTCATGGTTTTGTAAGCTCTGCGTCGTAATCGTCGTAATGACATTTTTGGTTGATGGGGCTATCATATAGTAATTGGATGTTTATTAGGGTCAGCGTGATTGAGACGGTTAAATGTGTCTCTAGTTGGTACCCCTTGGACAGGGGCTAGCTAAATATGTTTGCAAGACTGCATCCTTACATGAAGTTACAACAAATTATGTTGAATTTAGATTTTGATCTCCTTATGAACAATTGAAGTGAAACTTACTAATTAATTGTTAACCAAGGCTCATATCCACGTTTCTGAGTAATTTAATCTCAATGAGTCCAGTTTTGTGTGATTTAAAGAGAAAAATATGTTTAGCAAAATCATGCAAACGACTGTCGAAATATTGATTCGGTTTAAGAAAAATTTACGAATGCGCTTCAGACAATTATGTTAACTGTAAAAAATATGGTCTGAAAATCCCAAAGAGAAAACCTGATGTACTAGAAATACCATAATAACGTCTTGTGCAATGCATACTAGATCTCTTAGAGTAATTACAGTTATTATAGAGATTGATAAATTAGTGTACGCTGAAACAGCCTGAGGGCCTCAGGAAAATGAGAGATTATCGTAAGATGTCTAACAAGCCCGAGTCTGGTTAGTAACTGTACAATGAGTATGTGTAAATAAAATCGAAAACTCAAATGTCAGCCTTACTGGATCACAACGTATAATAGAAAATATGTATCGTCATTTTGTAATATAAAGACGGGTGGATGTAGAATAACATTGAAACACCAGAATTATTTTTTGTTAGTGTGGAACTTATTGGTAAAAAGAATGAGTTTTCCATTAAATTAACCTTAAAAAAGTCTAAAAATGGTTTTCCTATAAGGTTAACATAGGAAATGTTATGAACAGTTCTTTTTTATTTTGTATATACTAGGCCATACTGCATCACAGCTTTCTCTAGAAAAGATGTATTGTCTGTTTGTAAAATAAGATGAATTGTCTTTTTGAAAATAAGATATACCCTCAGTTGTCTTCTATTTAATTATATTCTGAAAACTTACCAAACGAAAGACTTCAAGTAACTAAAGTCAACAAAAATACCACTAAATATTAATAGCGTATATAATAATACTTTTAAGTCTACAAGACAATCTGTGAGGCTGTAACGTAAGCATATTTAAAGAACCACTTAAACATGTATCCATAAATTAGTCTTCTTTAGTATATAAATATGTTTAAACTAAGAAAATACATAGTAAAATAACAGTTTTTTTGATGCTAGAAGCTAATTAAAACCTGTTCTCCGATAAATAAGACTTGGAGGTTGACGTTTGTGTTGGCTACATCAGAGAACAATAGGCCATCATAGTGAAGCGGGATCTCTCACTGCGTTGGGTAGTTATGTTGTGATCATAACGACTTGTGACTTGTGACTTCGAGCTGGTGTCTCTACTGCGTTTGTTCTACAGCTGATATTTTGATATTTTCTCTGTGAAATCTATAATATTATAAAGAAGAGATGGTTACTGATGTCTGTCTGATGTTCCGGGTGAACGCAAAAACTACTGAACCGACTGGGCTGAAACTTTAGACAAAGGTAGATCTTGAACCCATGCAACATATAGGTGTATTCACTTACTTAAAATCCCCTCGGGCTACGCCCCGTGAACGTCCTAAATTTCAATGTTTACATTTCAGAAGGAAGTAAACATTCAGAAACTGTAATGCTAACAGCTGAGGACACTTCCATTTGACAGCTTAAAGAGCAGAAGCAAGAACAGCTCTTTCAAGCTAACTAAAATGCAAATGCATTGACTAACGAACGAGTAAAGAAAACCCCTGTAGTTGTAAATATTTTATTATTTAAGAGGGGGTTCCAGTCACGTAATACTTCGCCTTTCTACCTGCTTCTCCCATAAGGCCAATATAAAAAAATCCTAACCCTCGTCAAACGAAATCGTCGATTTGTGGCTCATTTTAAAAAGGAAAACATACCCAGAGCTTTCAGTGGGCAGAATTATGACACCACAAATATTGAACACTATTGAATTTTATTGAACGATTTGTATTTGTAAAATTAAAATTCTGCTCTAGGAAATCGCTTTTGCCATATAAAATGAGCCATTAATCAACAATTTTGGATGATCCGTTGAGTAGGGACAAGATATTACAGTTAATTAACATTTGTCTTAATAAAGAGACAGAAATAATCAGGTTACTCTTCAGAAAACACTACTAAAAATACTGATAATTTGGTAGCCTATGGTTTCTTTGAATCCGAGGTTAATATACAGTGTGTTTATAAAAGAAGTATACAACTTTGATAGTCAAATACAACTATGTTTTTTCTACAAGGTAGACACAACTTACATTTTCTGAAAGCTCATATTCTCAAGTTTTTTTCCATATATTACAAGTGTTCAATTTGTGCACCTTGTTTCACATGACAGAGATCAATCCTAAAATCAAGTTCTGACCAAACTCTCTGAAATGTGGGCTGATCAACACTCTCTACTGCAGCTGTTATTATTTCTCATAGCCGTAAGAGGTTTGATGGGAGAGGGGTACACAAACTTTGTTTTTAACATAATATCACAAGTAAAATCACAAGTAAAATCAGGCTTATGCAGAGGCATTCGTAACATTGACTTCATCGCAAAAAATCTCTCTAAAAAATTCGGGGTAATTTTCTTCGTAAACACTAAACATTGCCAAGTATACTTGACGACAATCATTTGTATGAAAACAAACTTGAGGTATTTTCTTATACATAGATACCAACTACAACAAAATAAATTATGTAGTTATTAGTTTATTGATGTATAAAGTTGTTTACTTCTTTTATAAACACCCTGTATTTTCCCTATACAAAAATGTCGAAAGAGTAAGACATGTTTGGTTATTAGGTCTTAGACAATTGGCAAGAGTAGTTGGGTAGTTGCTGTTAGATCGAACCATTTTTCAATTGACGATTTCAATCACTACAATCCTGCAAATTTGTTGCCAGTTGCATACAAGACTTTTCAGAACAGAATATGTCTGCCGGTTGAAAATCAAAGAGATGATTTCAAACTAGCATAGTTAACATGATTGCGATGTAGTGTACGAAGTGACTACGTACACGTCCAATGTAAGGGCAAATTCACTTCGCTACCGCTTAGGTTAGGTTAGGTTACGTTACGTTACGTTACGTTACGTTAGGTTAGGTTACGTTAGGTTAGGTTAGAAGGTTTTCTGGCTCTCAATTTGTTTTAAAAATCACAGGAAAAGTAACGTACGGTGCATAATTTGGAACAACGTGAACAGTAGCGGCTCACGTCGGACGTGTACGTAGCCTCTGTCTTTAGTGTATCCATTTGTAGTTTTGAACATAACGTGACTCGCACGTTATCGACGCGAAATCCATAACCGGATTACAATTCCAATCGTTATGTATATACGTTTGTTGACCCTTAAGGCTACCAACTCGTTCACTTTCCCTTTTTCTTATCAGTGCACGACTCTTTGCCGCGTGCTATCTCGCTGCTATCAGATTGTGTACAGTGCTCATTATAGATTTGCTGCAATGATATTTCAACAGATAGCCTCTTTGCGGGAAATTGATTTCGTATTGACCCTAAATCAGTATAACTAATGCTTGGGGCGGTTTGTTATACTGTGCAATGTGATATAAATGTTCCCTTGTTTATTGCACATAATCAGCTGCTGTTATATTTCTAAAACAATTTGTTTTTGCGAAACCGTATAGGGAAGAAGCTACAATACCGTAAGACCGTAGGTAGCATGATACGTCCTAAGCCCAAGACCATAATAACTTTTTTGTTTTGAGGTTCCCCGATGCTATTCATGACTAAGTTCGAAAACCATAAATATCAGACCATACGGGAATCATAGGCAAAAAATTGTTGTTTTGTGCAAACAACAATAAACCACAACTAGATGAAGCCATATACCGAATTTTGTCAGTTTATGTTCATAAATAAGCGAATATACAATTTTTCTTTTTCTCCATAAGAATAACATTAGACAACGTACTGTGTTAATCACTTTCAATATCTCAGTAACCAATTGTCGTAGAGCAATGATCAAAACACCAAATTATTAGTTTTTTATGCTGAGTTCAATGGTAAAAATAAAATAAATAATTTAAATAAAAATTACACGTGAAACCCAAAAAAACATTTTTGGGGTACAAAACCCCCCTTCGGATGGTGCGATTCGTCTGGTTTTCGAACTCGTTCAAATAAATGGTACTTTACAGTTTTTACAAAATTTCATTCAGATCGGATCTTTTTTACGAGAGTTATCGTGCTAACGGACACCCACACCCACACACACACACACACACACACACACACACACACACACATATGTACATACATAAAAATTTGAACGAATGGTGTTGTTGGCATCTGGGGACCTCAAAATGAAAAGTTATCATGGTCTCGGGATTAAGTCTTACCATGAGACCTACGGTAATAGCTTACACTATAATTATCCCTATAGGAGAAATTCGCTAAAACAACCAAAACAATTTGTTTTTATTAAATAGGTGATTTTTTTCTTTCTGATGACAAAAGTAGACTGTACCACTAACGATACTAAGACAAATAGAGGTGAAAAGTCATTCCAGAGCATACGCTAACCAGATGCCAAGCACCGTGACCCGAAAAGTATTTATAATACTATGAATTAACTCAAGTAATATTTGAAATAAACTATATTTTTTCTAGAAAATGCAACTTCTGAATTTTATAACAAGTTATTTTTAGGGCTTTGTCTTAAAAATTGCATTATGAATTTCACTGTCCACTTTGTCATTATGTCAGCACAGTGATATTCCCGGTTTACATCTCAGTACCTAGGGGGCCGAGCTTTGCTCGGGGGAAGGCCAGACAGTTTGTTTAGATGACTTTGAGTAATATTTCACCACTTCCCCCTACTGATAGTCAGATATGTATAACTCATTTGCCTATTTTCTACATTTTAAAGGTCACTCCAGTTGTTATTTATAGCTCAATGTCCTATTGAATTATTTTACTACTCTATATATGTAATCTTCACTCAAATCTTTTAATCTCTGCTCTCAGGAAACCACATGTTAATAATCATATACAACATGAGTATTACTTTGACAGTTCTCTGGTTGATTATGAACAGCTGTTACAATTCTTTTGTTTTGATTTGAAACTCCATAAGCCCAATGTTAATTTTGTTAACTTTTCATTTTAGTTTTTTTTTATTATTTGATTTTTCCTAGGGATGAGGCTTGTCTAGAACTTATTTTTATCCCAGAAATTAGTTATTTCGAACATTTGAAGGAAATCGTTGGAGCCGTTTTTGAGATCAGTGTCGCAAGCAAGCAAGCAAGCAAACCTTACTCATATTAGAGTATAGGATAATGAAAGTAAAATAGCATTTATTAATACAAAGAGCTGCTCCCCCGCAATATTTTTCTGATATAATCCTTGTAACAGCTGTTTATTGAATCAAGAAAAACACACGTGACATAAACCAAATAAAACCCTCCTCCATATGAATAACATGGGAACTTGGAAGTCCCGAGGGGCAGAACCCTGGGGCGTAAAACGAAATTCTAGCTCGAAAATAACTTAAAACTTGAAATTATCTTTTGAATAAAAAAAGAAACATAAAAATCGGTTAAGTATTAATTTCAGGAATTGGGTGAACAAATTTCAGGAATTGTTTCAAATATGTAGATATTAGTCATTAATATGGAAGTCTACTAATAAATGTTATTGTAAGAAGTGCGATAACCTCAATTTAATGAACAAATTGCCTTAAGTTTGTAATGATTATTGGCGTTTCAGAAAACCATGAAACTTAAACATATCTAAAGCTATTCAATAATTTCCCAAAGTATAGGTAATTATAAACACTAAATTTCGTAGTCTGTAGTAAAATATAAGCCTGCTGCTATTGTTGTCCAATTTTCTTTTCGAAATTCAGAAAATTACCCTGGAAATAAATGTAAAACAATTATTTTAACGTAAAGGCGTAAGAGATCAGAGAGTTCGACGACAAATCAGTTTACTCCTGAATAAAAATTGGTGATGTAGTCAGACTGTCATCCTTGAGAGCGAGGAGAAGAAAAAAGTATACAAAAGAAAAGTGCTAGGTGAATTGGTCTTGGATTTGAGCTTTGATCTTAGGAACTAAATAGGTCTGTCACTCGTGATGCTTTACTCACATACTGACAAATATGTTACAGTTTATATTGCCTTTGATATCGAAAGGTGACGTGTTCTTAAAGGTGGAAGACTCTATTTAATTGTGAACTTAGATTTCTAGTCCCAGTCTTTCTTTTACGGTTACGAAGCGCCGGCATTTCAGTCTGGTTTGGATAAAGAGACAAGTTGGTTTGGATAAGGACAAAAAACCCGTTAAATGACCCTAAGGAACTTAATGCCAAAGTCAACACTGTCCCTATTTCTTTCGGGAACCATGACTTGTTCAAACAGTTACCAATGTATGAATGCGTTTTAGCGAATTTCCCCTATAGGGAAGAAGCTATTACCGTAGGTCTCATGATAAGACTTAAGCCCGAGACCATGATAACTTTTCATTTTGAGGTCCCCAGATGCCAAAAACACCATTCGTTCAAATTTGTATATATGTATATTTTATATATATATGTGTGTGTGTGTGTGTGTGTGTGTGTGTGTGTGTGTGTGTGTGTGTGTGTGTGTGTGTGTGTGTGTGTGTGTGTGTGTGTGTGTGTGTGTATGTGTCCGTAAGCACGATAACTCTCATAAAAAAGGTTCAATCTTAATGAAATTTGGTAAAAATGTGTAAAGCACCATTTATTTGAACGAGTTCGAAAACCAGACGAATCGCACCATCAGAAGGGGGTTTTTGTACCCCAAAAATGTTTTTTTGGGGTTTCCACATGTAATTTTTATTTAAATTTAATTTTAATTTTCACCATTTAATTCAGCATAAAAAAACAAACAATTTGGTATTTTGATCTTTGCTCTACGTCAATTGGTTACTGAGATACTGAAAGTGCTAAACGCAGTACGGTGTCTAATGTTATTCTTATGCAGAAAAAGAAAAATTGTATATCTCGCTTATTTATAAACATAAACTGACGAAATTTGGTATATGGCTTCATCTGGTTGTAGTTCATTGTTGTTTGCACAAAAAACAATTTTTCGCCTATGGTTCCCGTAGCAGCAAACCTAGGTACTTAGCCCCCATATTATTCTTATGGAAAATAATTAAAATGTTATATATCGCTTATTTATGAATGTATATGGATGAAACTTGGTATGTGACTTCACTAAGATGAGTTCTATTGATATTTGCATCAAACCCCATTTTTTGGTTCCTTGTTTCAGCAAACCTGCGTACTCATCCCCAAATGTTATTCTTATGAAGAATAATTAATATTTTGAATATCGCTTGTTTGTGAATATGTTTCTTATGAATCCTGTTAAGTGTTTTAATGTGTTATTTTATATATTCATTGGAAATTCGCTGAGTATGCAGGTTTGCTGCGACGGGGGTATTATGTACGCAATGTGGGATTAAATGCAACATTTTATCGATGGTTGAATAGCCTCCAAAGCTGATAAACAATAAAATAAGGTTACTTTACCTCCGTCTTAACCTTTAAACAATCTAAACAAATTACTAAACAGTCTAAAAACATTTAACAAATTGCACTGATGCGTACCAGCTGGTAGGTGATCGCCGAAATGCACTTAGATAATGTTTGTTCTTTCGTGTTGTGTGATTTGTGTACATTTTAACCTTTTACGACAGAATAAATGTTTATTTGAAGTTAATCTTTTGTTATTGAATTCCACCTAGTGGAAGTATTTTGACTCCCGCAACTTTGATGCGGTCGTCCACTTTGATTGTTTAAAGTTGAAGATGGAGGTAAGGTAGCTTTATTTGATTGCAATTTTTAACAAAAATTGTGTTTTTTAAGACTAAATAACCTAGTAAGGGAAAATTATAAAAATAAAAAACTAAACTATACAAATTATAAAACAATCTTTCATGTTTTTTTGACGTAACCTATAAATTTTTGTAATATTGTTTTCCTGACAATAAAGTTATTCATATCATTTTACCTTTTTCGGTCATTCATTAAACAGTAAAAGTTAAACAACTAACGCTAATATTATTCATAACAGCTCAATGTTGTGTATTCCCACCAAAAGTATTACAAAAGCTTTGGTGTCTTTACAACATTTTCCTTAGATGTAGTGTGCGCGCGCGTTTGTGTACAAGCTGTGTCATTAGTGAGATAAAACTATACTTAAAGCTCGGCGCGCATGACACATAAACATAATCGCGGCGTGTACCATGACATCCGTTACTTATGCAAAATACCTGTGATTTATTGTTTACTTTCTCCAACAGGTTCGTGTTATATTATGCAAATTTTCTATGTGAACATTTTTATTCGGGACATAGTGACCTTTGGAACATTGTAATAATTCAAACTTCTTTGTCAATTTGCTATAAAACTATTTAGACTCTAATATAGACAAGGATATAGACTAGGTTGATCGACAGTAGATATATACGAAATGTAAGGGTCAAATGTAAGGTTTGTAATAATTAAACATTTCAAGGGGTCATCCTTCTTTGCTGTGCCTAACGATTTTCCACTAGTCGTTTTTCGTATCTAGGCTAATCGGAATAAGTAAAATCCTGGCGTTGCAGGGGAAATGTAACAGATGAATCATCTTTGTTGTATATAAAACAAGAGATTGATTGTTTTTTATAAAATGTTCTAAAACTTAATCAGTCGAGTTAGAGAGATAAAAAATTGATTTTAAATGTTTTTCGAGTATAGAATCTTTTTTAAATACTTTTTCCGTAAAAACTCTGAGATCTGATAGTCTGTATATGTTATAACAATTTCTTAATTATTTTTCTTTTAATGAAATGTATTAAGATAAAACTCTTGTGGCATAAACTTAATGAAATATTTTTTCCATAAGCATAAAATGGGAATTTTGAAAACCAGTGGGGCATAGGAAAAAATCAACATATTTTGAGCCATCAAGATTAAAATCCCTTTTATTTAAAGTCTTTCTCGTGAAAATCAATCATGACATAGACAGATGAATTAATACTCTAAAATGAGCTGTGGTCTGACTAACGTTTTAGCTATTGTATCTAAACTATTACCATTACCTCCGTGATCTAAACACGTCCAGACTCAAAAGTCGAAGTCGACGACGCGTGTGCATCTCCACCATTAAGTAATTTTATGTAATTGGTGCCTCGTGGTGATGCTGGACATCAGACAATGAACAAGACAATTGAGGGAAAGGAAAGATTATACATGTAAATGACAATGACTCATCGACATTGTCCGTCTCTGCAGTACAAAGACTCTGTGCTGTCTCAAGATAAAACGTCTGTGGAAGTTAACAAAAGCAAAAAAAAGGATTTAACATGGTTTTTAGTAGTTAGTTTCAAGTCTCGTTTCTTCCTGCTTCCCTCAAAGGAGAATAGTAACTTTCAAAGTCCTTCAATCCTGAATGGGAAAGCCGATATCGTTGATTTATAGCTTATGTACAGAGCAAAAAATATATAATGCTTTCAGGGAAATAGATTTCTATATCACAAATGATAATCGTTCTATATCATTACAAAATATTTTACATTTACGATTTGTTTATGGGTGAAACATTCGTGATACCGAAAAACTGCTCACTGAAATCGCTAAGGTGTTTTCTTCTTTAAAATTAACTATAAATCAAAAATGTATGGTAATTAATTGAAGAGGGATAGACTTTGAAAGTTAACACTGGCCATAAGGGAGCAGCAGGTGTATCATAAAGTCGGCTGAAGCTGGGAGCAAAAGCCCACTCTTAACCATATTTTGCTCATAATTCCTTTACACTATATTGAACTAAGATGAGGAATATTAGACATGTTCCATTAAAAACTTATTAATTAGTACATATAATATTGCTTTACTTACCCAAGATTAATTTTTCTGAGAAACAAGAAATCATAACATTCCTAATCAATAATAGTTAAAGAGTTGTTTAAGATTCGCGTGTCAAATTTTCAACACGCTAGCAAACGTGTTTAATTATAGTATAAGATAATCCATGGGTTGCTGTAATAAAGTACAGTTCATTCAAGTCACTCAAGTTGACTCAGTTTTACTGGAATACAATTGTTAAATGTTTCTTTGAAGCGTTGAAATGAACACGTTTAAAATAAGCCATCTTCTGATCCCTTTGATGTTCAGTTTAACCATTCACGCCTCCGGCGCCGCGGATTTAAACAGTCCAATATAAATGCTAATCTCACTTCAAGTGTCAATTGGTCTAACAAGAACTGCTACACTACATTCGCAGCTATTTTGCATTTCTGTATTTGCATAAATCATGATCGGATCGATTTAGTTTGACAGTAATGCCAATTAAATTATGACTAGGAAATTACATGTGGATTCAGGATTCATGTGGATATGAGGCGAGTGTCTGCCTTGACGAGAATGGTTATAAACGTATATAACAAAGGGAATCCTAGGGCTAATTACAATTCTGAATTTCTGAATTGGTACCGTACCGGTAAGTATAGATCAACACAACTCAAAACTAATTTAAAATTCTGCCAAAGAATTCCTTATTAAGTTTCATTAATTTGAAATAATATTATAAAAAAATCAGTTACGTTCTCATTTGATATATTTGAATGATATTTATGGTTGTTATGAATTATTTGCAGGAAAATTCCGAACGCAAATGCATAAAATCCAAATACAAAAATTGTGGAAAAACTACAATTCCATCAATAATTTTAATTTACTGTGTATCTTTCGTTAATTAACTAATTCAACAAAATTCTATCAGTTTTACTTATTTTACCTCTTATAATAATATGCAACACGCCAACGATTTTTCAGGCCCCATTATGTCCTTCTCACTGCAATCTTAAAATGTTAGTCCACTATGTTGGTTAGATATCTATCTATCTATAATATTATAAAGAAGAGGTGGTCTGTCTGTCTGTCTGTCTGTCTACCTGTCTGTCTGATGTTCCGGGTGAACGCAAAAACTACTGAACCGACTGGGCTGAAACTTTACACATAGGTAGATGAACCCATGCAACACATAGGCCTATTCACTTGCTTAAAATCCCCTCGGGCTACGCCCCGTAAACGCCCTAAGTTTCAATATTTACATTTCAGAATAAAGTAAACATTCAGAAACTTTAATGCGAACAGCTGTGGACACTTACATTTGACAGCTTAATGAGCAGAAGCAAGAACAGCTGTTCCAAGCCAACTAAAATGCAAATTGCATTGACTAAAGAACGGGTAGAGAAGCAAAGAACGGGTACGTCAGCTAGCTATTAATTAATATTAATGTGGCTTAATCTGGTCGTGGTCTATTTTTATTTGCACAAAAACAATTTTTACCGATACTTCCTGCACCACCCACCCCCCCGATTTTATATTTTTGCTCCCCCCTCTTCGATTTTATATTTTTATTTTACTTCCCCCCATTTTATATTTTTGCCCCCCCCATTTTATATTCCCCCTCTTCGATTTGTTATTTTATTTTATGTCCCCACCATTTTATATTTTTGCTCCCCCCCCCGATTTTATATTTTTTGCCCCCCACCCGATTTTATATTTTTGCTCCCCCCCGATTGTTATTTTTGCCCTAACCCCGATTTTATATTTTTGCCCCCTTCAATTTTATATTTTTATTTTATGTCCCCCCATTTTATATTTTCCCCCTCCCGATTTTATATTTTTTGCCCCTCCCCCGGTTTTATATTTATGCTCCCCCCCAATTTTTATTTTTGCCCCACCCCCACTTCGATTTTATATTTGTATTTGATGTCCCTCCATTTTATGTTTTTGCCCCCCTCGATTTTATATTTTTTTGCCCCTCCGATTTTATATTTTTGCTCCACCCTCGATTCTATATTTTTGCCCCCTCTTCGATTTTTTATTTTTATTTTATGTCCCCCATTTTATATTTTTTCCCCCGATTTTATATTCATTTGCCCCCTTGATTTTATATTTTTGCTCCCACAATTTTATTTTTGCCCCACCCCCAATTTTATATTTTTTCTCTCAAAGCTCTTCGATTTTATATTTTTATTTTACTTCCCCCGTCCATTTTATATTTTTGCCCCCCTCCCCAATTTTATATATTTACTCTCCGCCGATTTTTATTCCCCCCCCCCGATTTTATATTTTTCTCCCCCCTGCCGATTTTATATTTATACTCACCCTCCCCCCCTACACCAAGTATATATTTTTTTATTATTTTGGTCTTGAGTTCTTTTATTTCTAAAAGCGAATCCAAAGTGTTACGTGTACCGATTTGGAGTCGCAAACCACACGCCGTTTACTACCCGACAGAGTTCCTCGACTTAGCAACAGGACCCGAACTACCTGCCAGTATATTTCGTTTACTTTTATTTAACTGTACATTAAACGTATAAAATGTAATTTTAATATTGTAAAATAATGTGGATTGTTATTTTCTTTAGTTAATCTACCATTTATATACAACCCGTACGAAGGATGGGTTCACAGCTAGTTGATTCATAAACCTGATCAACCAAGAAACATCTACGCGTCATAAATTATCAAAAGTTTCTCTTCAGATGTTATTCTCCTTACCTTTGTGCATCTCCCACCAATGAGATTCGCAGGTTCACATCGTGAGGCATCCTCCCGCTGCACCGGCCAGATGCACAAACACAAAGGTAAAGAATCCCATCCACATTCTTCAAACTCGGAGCCAACATATTTTTAACTCCTGTAACGGTTTCTCCGGTTGAACGACACTAGAGGTACTCCGTGGTACGGAAGCTTAAGAGGGGGCTCTAGTCACGTAACATTTGGCCTTTCTACCTGTTTCCGCCAAAGGCCAATGGTGACTTTCAAAGTCCGTCCCTCCTCAACGGATTTTCTGATTTCGCGGATTGATGGGTCATGTTAAAGAGAAAAGAAATCCTAGTGATTTCAGTGAGCAGAACACTGACGTCACAAATAATAATCGTTCAATTCAATTTAAAAAAATCAATATTTACTATTGATTATGAATCAACTGTTGATGATATCAACCATTTTGCTTACTAATGTTGTTAGTGGCCTTATAAAATTGGCCACAAACCAACAATTCGGGTACTGTCGAGAAGAGACGGGCTTTGAAAACCAATATTGGCCTTATGGGAAAAATTGTTAGGATAAACACGTACAATTGATGACTGACTTAAAATAAATCCCCTCATAAGGGGATTTTGTTTGAAAGTGTGAACCCCCAACCCCAAAAAATTAGTATTACAACTTTCTTTTATGAAAAATCGTGCTGTGACATACCAAGATTTGCTACATACGAACTTTTTCGCTACTTAAAAAACGGATGATTCCATCTAACAAGATTAATCTTGAGAAGGAATGTGCGAAATGCTTTAAAGAATTATCGATCAAGGAGACGAAGACAGTTCATAAGTGTAGATTTGTTGATAGCAAAAGAAGCTTATAAATCATCAAGACAAGCATCTTCGAGTGTGAGAGGTTTAAGACCAATTAACAGGTTTTATCTCCACTCACTCACGCACTCTCTCTTTCTCTCTCTATCCTGCTATTTCCCCGTCTCTCTCCCTCTCTGTTCCACACACAGACGTTGCGTAAACGGTAAACACGCACGATACCAGAACTGACCTCGATCACAATCTGATGTTTACAATATTAACCAAACCACATGCTTCATCTAGAGAGCGATGACGTGAACCGTATACCCTATACAATGTAACTTTGCGTTTAGAACAAATCGTATCTTTATCTCTGCGTTGGCAATTACAAAGCATAAGGTAATCAGTCTTAACATTCGAAAAAAATAATAGTTTGTTGTTGAACTTCCACAAAAATTTGATGATTGGCGAGTATTAGTCACTACGCACTACGAGAGAGTTGTATAAACAATTTCAAGTTGGTAACATATTGTATAATAGTCAATATGATTGAAAATAATCCAAAGAATTTATTTTGAAATATTTGTATCCATAATCTCGTATATATATCCACAACCTTTGATATAATTTTTTACCCTACTACTAGTCAATGCTATTACATAAAACCTATTGGAACATCAAATTGAATTTCAGGAAACAATATAAAGCGATAAAATCAATAACAAATTATCTAGCTTTTTACCATAGGCCTATATCCTAGCTATAGTCTATTTTTTAGTAGCCTATTAATACCTATTGTATAATTAGCATAAATATGCAAGAGTAAAATTGCTAAATGCATTATTTTATTACATTCTGATTTGTCTTCAAATTTATCATAACTGCGTTAGTTTGAAAAGTGGATGTGTATAAGTGGAACTGGATGATCCAGCCTTGAGAACATTAACCTAAACTATTATTTTACATGATGGTTGACTACATTCATGTTAAAAAAGTTTAAAGTTGGTAACACAGTTAAGACGTGCTGCGGGCATTCATAGCAGACCCAAGGAAACTAACTGGAAAGCTATTAGCGCACACTACGGATTTTAAACTATTAGGTAAGCAAAAAGTAAGTTAATAACACTGCCAATGTGCACACTAAAATATTCTTGATCGAGTCAGGAACAACTAAAATTACTATCTGCTAAAAAGTTAAATTTTAGTAGTATCCACTTAATCGAGTTTGTTTACAAAAAGTAGCCACATAGTTTTTACATTTCTCATACAAGTAAATTCAATGTAACTTTTCTTAAATTTTACTCAAAACAAACACGTATGTTGTGCCAATTTATTTTTGTGGTAGTGGATTGCTGACAAAATTGTCAGCAATCCACTTTTTCATTAGTTCTTTTCATGCATAACAATTTAGGTAAAAAGAAAAATAATAATATAAATCTTTAAAAAAACGTAAAAATTTACGTGTCTAGATAAAAATATTTCCAACAAAAATTAACAAGAAAACTTCGAATAGCATTGACATACTGAAGTCAATGATAAAAGTTAATACTTGTCAGAAAACATTAATTTAACTCGCCAGAAAATGGGTGTATAGTAATAATAATAATTTATTGGCCATAAAAAAAACAGAAGTTTTGCATAGGCATAACAAACTAAACAATTACATGGGAACATTTGAATTTGATAGAATTAGCTTTTAAGCACAAATCAGGCTAAGATTTTCCTGTTTGCGACAGGGGTTCTTTTAAATACAATTGAACTTTTGATAGTTTTATCATTTTGCTATTTGCTTCTTCAAACAACGGATTTATTTTATTTAAGACAGCTTCAAGATTCAAGAGCAATCGAATAATAAAGAATCCGTTGTTAAACGAACTCTATACTACAAGATTTCTCTGCGAGCCAATTATATTTCGTACGCAGAATTATACCGAATAGCTCATTCATCATTTCTTAATCTAGAACTATTGAAAATAAGAACCAAAACCGCAAAACCTTTCATAGATGGATGCATTTCTTCAATTCCTTCATATCGTGCAGACATCCTAATCCCTCAAACAAACTCTGAACGATAATGAGAGCAAAATTCATTTCCGCTAAACGAAATGAGTAGCCGTGAAAACTGAAGAGGAAATGAGCGACACGATGACCCAGATTGGCGTCGATCATCGTCGCTGGTGCAGAGCCCGGGGCCTGGGGGCAGGAAACACAATCTCGGCCCTTCCGCAGCAACACGGGTGTAAACAACTGGTAATTGGTGAAAACAAGCGTCGGTGGAATTAACTTTCATGACACGCATCTCCTGGCTGGACATGTGTTCCAGTTAAGGGGTACAACTTAATTTGGTTTCATCGATGTGCTCCTTCATCAGGAGAGGGCTCTAGTCACTACATTTTTGAATGTCTACCTGATTACCGTATAAGGTGAATGGTAACTATCAAAGCCACAGTAACGTCCCTCCCCAAAGGATTATCCGATATTGCTGACAACTGTATCATTTTAAAGAGCAAAAAAATACCTTGTGATTTCAGTGAACAAGTTTCCAATATAAAAGATAGTCGTTCAATACAATTTCAAATTATTTAATATGTCTAACTTTTTACGGTTGAAATATTTGTCATATCAAAAAATCGGCTCACTAAAAAATCATTATTTTGATTTCTTTAAATAAACCATAAAGCAAAGATTTCGGACTATCCGTTTTGGATGGACGGCTTTGAAAGTTAACATTGACCTTATACAGGTAGAAACTCGAATTGTTATCTGACGGGAGCCCGCTCGCAAGGTAGAGTTTTGGATTTTGGTTGGGTTACGGGTAGGATTCCCGAGGTCCCCTTAACAAAAGGTAGATTTAACTCATTTATCCAATCATAACAACATTACATTAGCATTAAAAATCCTAAATTAAACCGTTTTTAAGAAGAAGTTGCAAATTGGTGAAGTTTAACTTTAGCTTTGGAGGGTTAAGACACGGACTAGCTGTGGTATACGAAGTATCTCAAATTGTCCATCAAAATCTATTTGTTTAATATGTAGCGAGATTTACTGCTATCTACATTTACTGCATTTCGGTTCAATAAACGTAGTTTTATACCGAACAATTTGGTCCCTAGGGGCGACAAACTTTAATGATTCTATAACACATAAAATATATGAATGATCTTTTGGGCCATACACATATTACGTAACGCATTTTTTGTCATTTCAGACCCCCCCCTCCCCCATGTAACTCACCTTAACGCTATAATTTGTTTGATAACTTATTTCAAAGCAAAACAAATAAGACTGTTACGGTACTAATAATATAAACTACAAAATAAACTATCTCAGCTAAAACGTAACAAATTTCATTTATAACTAATACAAATACAAAACAACTTAAAAAACCTAAGACGTGGGTGGCATTGCTGAATCAATTCATGATTTTTACACTTTAAAACAACACAAAACATAGGTGTAAAGCAACATAGGGTGGAAATGATTCTCACTATAACGCATTGGAATAACAGAACTTATTAAAACACGTTATGTATTTGTTTTTAGTTTAACTGTTATTAAAATAGTATGACGAAGTATTTTGTATACAGGGTGTTTATAAAACAACTTTACAACTTTTTATGTTCTTGCATTCATGTTCCATGGTTCACAAAAGTTTCCTAATGACTCCACACGAAAGAGCGGCTCAAAAGGTTTTAATCAGCAGGCAGTTTAATCAGCTGATTTAATTATATTGTTGCCTGGAACAAAAACAAATAATTCAAAATTCTCACTAGAATCGCAATGGACGCTCGTGTTAAAGCAGGGTATCTAGAGTGGTTTATTGAATCAAAGTCTGATGTTGCTGTTCAGCGGAGGCTTCGAACGAGATATAATTTTGCTCTTCCCCAACTAGAGGAATATCAGCCAAATGTAATGTTTTATCAGGACGGTGCGGTGCTCCCCCACATTGGTGTATGTTTGTTTGATATTGGTTGGACGAAACATTCCAAACCCGTTGGATTGGCCGTGATGGACCAATATCTTGGCCTGCTAGGTCACCAGATATTACCCCGAGTCTTTTTTGTTCGAGGTTTTGTCAAGGATGCCAGTAAGGTAAACATCAAAGAACTGAGAGAAAAATCAGGGGAGCGTTTGCTGAAATGGATGATCATATGTTACGTTGTGATTTGGCCGAACTGAAATGTAGACTTGATTATTTACGTCCAAATAATGGTAAAAATATTAAAATTAGGTCAACTTAATATGAATCAAAACTTGAGAAAATTGCCTATACTTTGGTTGTAGTTTTATAACTTTAAGTGAAAAACTAAATGTTTTATTTTTGTTTGATGTTGTGCAGTTTTTTGTTTATAAACACCCTGTATAACAAACTGTACCCTTGATTTAGATATCAGTTTGATCATTATAGCGAATTTCCCCTATAGGGAAGAAGCTATTACCGTAGGTCTCATGGTAACACTTAAGCCCGAGACCATGATAACTTTTAATTTTGAGGCCCCCAGATGCCATAAACACCATTCGTTCAAATTTATATATTTATATTTATATATATATATATTTATTTATTTATATATTTATTTATGTGTCCGTAAGCACGATAACTCTCGTAAAAAAGGTCCGATCTTAATGAAATTTGGTAAAAATGTGTAAAGTACCATTTATTTGAACGAGTTCGAAAACCAGATGAATCGCATCATCCAAAGGGGGGTTTTTGGGGAGTTTTGTACCCCAAAAATGTTTTTTGGGGTTTTCACATGTAATTTTAATTTAAATCAAATTTTAATTTACACCATTGAATTCAGCTTAAAAAAACAAACAATTTGGTATTTTGATCATTGCTTTACGTCAATTGGTTACCGAGATATTGAAAGTGCTAAGCACAGTACGTTGTCTAATGTTATTCTTATGGAGAAAAAGAAAAATTGTATATCTCGCTTATTTATGAACATAAACTGGCGAAATTTGGTATATGGCTTTATCTGGTTGTGGCTTATTGTTGTTTGCACAAAAAAACAATTTTTCTTCTATGGTTCCTGTAGCAGCAAACCTAGGTACTTGGTACCCATGTTATTCTTATTCTTTTTGCAGCAAATCGGCGTACTCATCCCCAATGTTATTCTTATGGAGAATAATTAATATTTTAAATATCGCTTGTTTGTGAATACATTTCTTATGAAACCTGTTAAGTGTTATAATGTGTTATGTTATATATTCATTGGAAATTCGCTGAGTATGCAGGTTTGCTGCGACGGGGGTATTTTAATTTTGAAAGATTTATAAAATCATCAATAGACACGGGAGTGTGCCAGCTCTTAGGTTTATATGTGTGAGTTACGTATCGTTAATCCAACCCCGCCTCCCACACATAACGCAGCATAACGAGTCACCATACCCCCCCTTAAGTGCGTTACGTAATATGTGTATGACCCCTTTTCGTTTTTTTCCGAAAAAGCTCAACAACGAAAGTACGCAACAGAACAGTGTAAGATTTTAACTTTAGTTCCCTTGTAAAGGAGAAAAATTATTTATTAAAGTATTTATATAAGGCTTCAAAAATTGTTCAACCTAAGTCCCGATTAAAAAACCATAAAACAGCGTTTTCACTATAACGCATAATTATTTCAAACTATAATCACTAGAATATAAAACATGTTCACTAACCCAATTAAGCTGATTAGATTTACTAAATATCTTGTAATTACATTTATTTTTTTAAATGTCAATATTCCAGACTGACAATTGTGTCACTTCCCTTCAGGAGCCGCATCATCTACACGTGGGGCACTCCTCCACCTCGGGACCATGTTTATTGTCAAGCTGCTCTCCAGGAGAAGCGAGAGAACAGAGAGCTTAGAGTTTATACGACGAATGTTACTTAACACAGGGGAGCACAATGGGGGATCAGCCCCGTGTAAGAGCAGGTCCCGGTAGAACCTGGTATCAATGGGGCGATAACATCTATAAAGAGACCGGTAAGCTGCTTAGCGGCGGTGGAATGCTGCCTACACGCACGCGCAAGCCCCGTCACACACGCGGATGTTTATGGCGGGCGGAGTGAATGTTCGATGGGGAAATATCCGATGGAACTACGAAAAGGATTTTTTTATATTGAAGAACTTACACATATTCTGAATTTTAAGACCAAATACCCCCCGTCGCAGCAAACCTGCGTACTCAGCGAATTTCCAATGCATTTATATGTTTCTCACTCCTACATAAAGCCACTTACCAAGTTTGACAAAAATACATTCATAAATAAGTGATTTGTAACATTTTCTTTAACCCGAATAAGAATAACATTAGGACTGAGTATGCAGGTTTGCTGCAACGAGGAAGATAAGAAATGAGTTTTATGCAATTATCAATATAACTGAACCAGGTGAAGCTACTTCCCAAGTTTAATTAATTTATGTTCATAATTAAGGGAGATATAAAACTTTACTCATTCTCCATAAGAATAACATTAGGGCTGAGTATGTAGGTTAGCTGCTACGGGGACAACCCACAAAACATTTATTTTTTGTGCAAATATCAATATACCAGTACAACGTGAAGCCACATACCAAGTTTCATCAATATACATTTATAAATAATCGAGATATCAAATTTTATTTATTCTCCATAAGGATAACATTGGACAACGTCCTGTGTTTAGCACTTTGAATATCACGGCAGCGGTTGGACGTAGAATCACAATTTAAACACCAAAATGATTGTTTTGTGGAGCTGAAGTGATTGGTAAAAGCAAATGTGAAGTTTAAAGTAAAATTAACTGATAAAAAGCCGAAAACCTTTTTCCCATAAGATTAACATGGGAGATTTTATGAGCATGTTTTTTTGATTTTTTTCGCAACCACTTAACCTAGGTTAATAATTCAAAATACCATATTATTTGTTTTTTTTAAGCTCTATAACATGGTCAAAATCAAAATTAAGTGTTTTAAAAATTTTAGAGTGAAAAATGCAAAAAACTGATTTTTGGAAAATTTAAAATCCCCATAAACCCCCCTTCCCATGGTCCGATTTTTCCGGTTTTTGAACTTAAAGTCATAAATGTCATTTTACACATTTGAGCCAATTTTCATCGAAATCGGAAAATTTTTACTCAAGTTATCGCACTCACGGACACCACACACACACACACACATATGTGTATATATACATATATATAAATTTGAACGAATAGTGTTTTTGGCATCTGGGGACCTCAAAACAAAAAGTTATCATGGTCTCGGGCTTAAGTCTTATCATGAGACCTACGGTAATAGCTTCTTCCCTATAGGGGAAATTCGCTAAAAGGGGCATTTGAGATTTTGAGCTTTTGCCCTAAAATGATCAACTGTTCAATAGTAAGAAACTAACTTGCGTTAGGCGTGCGTTAGCGGGTATCTCGCTAGCCTAACGGTTAGCGTCTTGGACTTCGGTTCAAGGGGTCACGGGTTAAAATCCCGGGGTAACCACAAAAATTTGAGGGGTTGGACCCGTTTTCCCTAAAAGCGTTTGTGGACTATATTAACAAAAATTCCGTTGGCGTTGAGTTAAAAACAAAGAAGAAAAGTGGGCTCCCGTCACACAACATTTGGCGTTTCCACCTGACTTCTCCATAAGGCCAATGTCAACTTTCAAAGCCCGTTCCTCCCCAAAGGATTGTCCGAAATCATTGATTTATGGCTCATTTTAAAGAGAACAACTAAGTATAGCAATTCCAGTGAGCAAAATATCGATATCACAAATAACAATCATATAATAACATTTCAAAATATTAAATATTTACGATTATTATAGGTTGAAAATATAATGATATGCGACTAGCTGCATCGTACCCGGTTTCACCCGGGAATAAAGCCTATTGTGTGTGCTGCGTGGTTAACCTGTGGAACTACAACGAATCATGATCAGCTGTTTGAATTTTCATTAACTCAAATAATGAATGTCCAAAGTGAATGTCAAGAACATCGTATTGGAACTTTGACTCCCCGTGGGACGGAGCCCTATAGCAATTTCTTAAAATCTTTTCTTAGTGGTTATGAAAAAAATGTTATGAAAAGAGTATACGTGCCAAATATTGTGGTTGTAGATTTAGAGCTTTTGCCTGGGGGATGATCGGTTTTTTATATTAATAGATGTAGACGACGAAACTTTTTTTACTAAAATCGCTAGATTTTTTTTAACTGAATTATAAATCAGCGATTTCAGATAATCCGTTAAGGAGGTCAGGCTTTGAAAGTCAACATTGGGCTTATGGGTGAAGCAGGTGGAAGCTGGTGCCTGGATCCCCTTCTTAATAGTCTAATCAACATTGCAAATTCATGGGCGTAATCAATGGTGGAATGCATATGACAAATTCCTATTCCAATTTATGTATAATTGTAATATTTATGTATAAATATGTAAATATATCCCCCTAAATCAAGTGTGCTTTAGCTGGACTATAGAACATCCTGTAAATAACGTACCTCAACAACTTTCCTGTGAGTGAGCGTTATGAAGGGCTCTCTAAATCTCTCTAAAGAGGGTAATTATATAATTTGTTGAAGGTAAACGTGTGATTCTGACCTAAACAAGAAGAGAAGAACTTTTCTCGAATCGAAAATGTACTAAATATCACTTAGTAGGTTCAGAAGGTCCTTATGAAATAACTATCTTGGAGGACAAGCAAATTGTAAATGTTTACTAAACGAAAACTACGAGATACAAACTGAAAGTTTTCCAAATTATAAGTTGTTCCATTTTTATAAAATTCAAATAAATTCAAAATCCTTGGGTGCAATTAAAGTGTAAGACTCATTAGAAAACTATTATGACGTTGCTAATGAGTGTTACATAATGTACATAATCCAAAACTATAACTATTTTACAGAATGCAGGACAGTTCGATAACTAATGTTTATAGCATCCCATTTTTACATTGCATTCTCACCTTCCTTTCAAAAATGTTTTGGATTAAATTATGTATTGTGTACAACAAAGTAAAAATTAAATTACAAACATAATGCGTTACATAGTTAGAATATAACCAATTAAACATAGCTAATTTATAGAAGCAAAGAGACAAACCGAAGTGGTTTAAATATTTGCAAGTGTGACTAACACACTGTTAAGGTTAAACAGTGTTATTATAATAATTAATGGTTAAGTTGTTGGGACAGCAAACAACGAGAAAATTACACGAAGCAAACACACGACTTAGTCGGCAAACAACCATTTAATTACTCGGCGACATATATTAACACACATTCAGTTATGGAAAAACTAATTCGTTACTACGCAAGTTTAACGTATCTTAAAAAGCGCCGAGTTTTGTGGGCGTTTTATTAAGTGTTTATTTTAGCTTGAATCTTTTATAAAAAATACACGACTCAAATTCAGAAAAGAAAATTTTTAACTGTGAATAATACTTATACTTCAATATTGTGTATTATTTCTCTGCATGTTCCCCTTTCACAATAATTGAAGCCAGTTGTTTTTGTTGTTTTTTTTTCAAAGCAAAGTATAAGTGTAAAGCTGTCAGGTGTTTTAAAATAACAAATTCTTTAAAACAAAAAAAGTTGTAAAATGTTGCTGTGTATAAAAGTGTTATATGAATATTTTGTAAACAGGAGAAATAAATGAGTAATTGTAACTATTCGAATTAAAAACATCCAAATATTTGTAGATTTATTAAAAAGAAAACTTGTTTTGATATCGAAGTAATAGCTTCCATTCTGTAAATAGTTTTA
Source organism: Allygus modestus (assembly GCA_963675035.1). Lineage (NCBI taxonomy): Eukaryota > Metazoa > Arthropoda > Insecta > Hemiptera > Cicadellidae > Allygus > Allygus modestus. Next base: position 408,241,888 of record OY776112.1, read on the forward strand.
GAATATTGGAGTATTTATACACAATGACAACTAGAACTAATATTTGGACTAACCTTTTATTTTTGTAAAACGATTTAACAATCAGTAATTTAAAGATAGTTTAAAAATAAAAATACCCACTATTTTGATACAATTAAAGAGAATAACAACTTGAAGCAGAAACAAATTTGTTTTTATATTTTAAGATGAAGTTTAACAAATTGATAAATAGAAATAACTCTGTTAACGTAATATGAAAAAGTGAAAACACAGCTATCCAGGCAAACACAGTAACAGATTTTGCAATATTGCAGTTACTGTTTGTGTTTCCCTCTAGGACAACTTCATGAAGAGTTTGGAGAGAGTTTAAAAACACCTTGAAAAATACTTTACTTTTGCAAAACTTCTTGACTTCAAAACTTCGTAAAAATGGTCTGATTTTTATGAAATTTGGCACATACATTTAAAGCAACATTTATGACTTTAAGTTCGAAAACCAGCCAGATCGCTCTATCCAAAGGGGTGTTTTGGGGGGGTTCTGTACCCCAAAAATAGGGTTTTTGAGTTTTTACAAATCATATTTTAGTAAATAAAATTTTAGTTTTCACCATTGAATTCAGCTTAAAAAACAAACAATTTGGTGTTTTGATCATTGCTCTACGTCAATTGGTTACAGAGATATTGAAAGTGCTAAAACACAGTACGTTGTCCAATATTATTCTTATGGAGAATAAGAAAACTTTTATATCTCGCTTATTTATCAACTTATCCTGACGAAACTTGGTATATTCCTTCATATCATTGTGGTCTACACAATATTTGCACAACAAACTATTTTGTTGCCTATAGTTCCCGTAGCAGCTAACCTGCGTACTCAGTCCCCATGTTATTCTTATGGAGAATAAGTGAAATGTTATCTCCCTTAATTATGAACACAAATTAATAAAACTGTGGCTTTACCCAGTTGATTTATATTTATATTTGTATAAAAACACATTTTTGTGTCTCTTGTTTCAGCAAACCTGCATACTCAGTCGCCGTGTTATTCTTATGGAGGATAATTAAAATGTCATAAATCGTTTATTTATGAATTTTAATTGATAAAACTTGGTATTTGGCTTTACGTGGTATTAAGATACATAAATATGTATTGTAAATTCGCTGAGGACGCAGGTTTGCTGCTAGGGGGTATTTATGTAAGTGTCGTGTAAGGAATATTGTTTGGTGTTTTGAGACGCAATTTATTGTATCCTGTATGTTTATTATTGATGTGATAAATGTATTCAATTCGTTGTCAGTATAAAATATGCAATTTCAATTAATATAATTGATACGTAGTCTTTTAGCGAATTTCCCCTATAGGGAAGAAGCTATTACCGTAGGTGGCATGGTAAGACTTAAGCCCGAGACCATGATAACTTTTTGTTTTGAGGTCCCCAGATGCCAAAAACACTATTCGTTCAAATTTATATATGTGTGTGTGTGTGTGTGTGTGTGTGTGTGTGTGTGTGTGTGTGTGTGTGTGTGTGTGTGTGTGTGTGTGTCCTTTACCGCGATAACTTTTGAAAGAAGCGCCCGATTTTGATGAAATTTTGCATAAATGTGGAGAGTAACATTTATGACTTTAAGTTCAAAAACCAGATCGATCGGTCTATGGGAAGGGAGTTTTATGGGGGTTTACAATTTTCCAAAAATCAGGTTTTTAACTTTTTACCCTAAATTTTAAAAACACTAGATTTTTGTTATAGCCATTTTATAGAGCTTAAAAAAACAAACAATTTAATATCTTCAATCATTAAGCTAGGTTTAGTGGTTCTGGAGAAAAGTCAAAAAATGTGTCTATAAAATTTCCCATGTTAATCTTATGGGAGGTTTTTAGGTTTTCCTCTGATAATTTCACTAAAAACTCCACATTTCTTTCTACCAATCAGTTTAGCTCTACAAAACAATCATTTTGACGTGTTAATTGTTGTTTTACGTCCAACCGTTGCAGTGATATTCAAAGTGCTAAACACCGTACGTTGTCCAATGTTATCCTTATGGAGAATAAATAAAATGTTATATTTTGATTATTTATGTATGAATATTGATGAAACTTGGTATGTGGCTTCAAATAGTTGTGGTATATTGATATTAGCACAAAAAAGTTTTTTGTTTATTTTTCCCGGTAGCAGCAAACCTGCATACTCGGCCCCAATGTTATTCATATGGATAATAAGGAAAGTTTTATATCTCCCTTAGTTATGAACCTAAATTAATAAAACTTGGTATGTAGCTTCACCTGGTTGAGTTAAATTGACAATTGCAAAAAAAACACATTTATTATCTTCCTTGTTTCAGCAAACCTGCGTACTCAGCCCTAATGTTATTCTTATTGAGAATAAATAAAATGCTGTGTATCACTTATTTATTAATGTATTTTTGTGAAACTTGGTAAGTGGCTCTAGCTAGTAGTGATACCCATATATATGCACTGGAAATTTGCTGAGTACGCAGGTTTGCTGTGACGGGGGTATTTGATCTAGTTACGAAAATACTTCCATTCTTTGTCACACCTCGTAGATATCAGTAAAGGTTAGGTGCCTGCTATTAAGATCATTATGATTAAACAAGATGCATATTTCATACACTGATGGATTCCATTCTACCAAGTTGGAAATCACGAGACACGAGACACACGCACTGTGTTAATTGGGTGCAGTCTCAAAGAACAAAGTGTAATCAAGTGCCTTGCAGACAAACAGAAGACATATGGCCGTGTTGACAGACATGTTGGTGATTGTTGTCTGACAGACAGCACGTGTGTCTGGACACGGCGTCTGTTTGTCTGGACAAATAGTGGTTGCACCAGTTACACAGGTAAACAGAGAAATCTGGAAACCACGTGGGTGCCTTGTGACCACACTGCTGGCTGTGATGGCTGGTGTAAAGGTAATTCATTAAAGAGTGAACAAAATATTAAAATTCAATCTCTCTTTTCAAGATCGTGGTTGATTACCCTACCTCGTATGCGTCTGTTAATTCACTATGGTGAAGCCTCCAAATTTTCATTTCATCAATCACTTAGTTTATGGAGTATTTGATGCAAAAAATGTTCAAAATGTAATAAACGGGTGAAAATTACGATTTATTTATACAAACGGTGAGAGAATATTTGTTACATTCAAGTTACGAAATTCATTTTTTGTGTTAATGAGTTTGGCAATTTGTAAGATAAATGACACTTTTTAAATAGTAAAAACTAAAAATGTAATTGTAACTAATAATAAAACATGCATATCCTCTGTAAATTTTCTTGGAGTACTGTTATGTAATTTTTAAACGCATAACATCCTCATATTGATAGACCACTCATACTTTGCTATCCAAACGTTAAAATCAATAACACGTTTTGGCATACGTACATGCTGAAACCAAACTATTTTAAACCTTATTAGACAATTTAGATTTCAAAACAAAGTATAACCACTGGATGAGTGGAAAAAGCATTAACTCAACCAAAATCAATTAATCAAATTATTTTTTCACGATAATTTATAAAATCATAAAGTGAACATAATAAGAATCGTAGAGCACAAACAACTCTTGTTCCTCTTGCCATTAAAAAATTATTCATTTTCTTTTTAGATTTCTTATAAACGTGTGTGCAGTACTGACATGATTTGTTCCCAAAGTTGATAAACAAATGTAGAAAAAAAATTTAAGTATTTTAGATACTTTACCTCCCGCCATAATGAACTTTCCCACGTCCCTTTAATCAAGGTATAGGACGCTACCAGATAAGTTTCCGACCAAGGGACACGTCTTCTACATTAACGCGGTGTCTCTCCATTGGTCTAGTTAGGCTAACGAGTCAGATAATGTCTTAATCCGGAGGCTGAGAGGGCTAATTAATCTGGGGCACCTGGAGGGTTTGGGCCCGGGGGCGCCTGGGAGCCCTTTGTGAGGCCCTTGATACGCCGCAGGCTAATAACGACCCTCCGCCCTACCTGGCGACCCTAGAGGTAGAATATCATGTCACTCCTTTTATGCTGAGCGGCGCCCTTTATAGCCACTCGGTGGGGATCCGATCAGACGCTGTTCCGAGTGTACCAGCCTCCCCGTACGGAATGGGGTGGCGATTTATAAATGTTTTAGGGGTAGCTACGTCCCTCCAAACTGCGACTGGTGAAAAGAATTGACGATTTTGGCAACGTTAGGTGGCTGGAGTTATCTAGATAAAACCACACCGTCCCAGGAGCTTTTGAGAATATCATAAGTCCTAGCATCCATGAGCCATAAACTTAAAGGTCTCGGTGAGAACATTTGAGGAGAATACTAGTTTTTTTTTTTTATAAAAACGCAAATTATATACCCGCAAATTAAAAATGTCAAGTTAAAACCCATTTTGAAATAATTGAATCTGAACAACTATGTGATTTGGCTTGACCATAAAATCAGGTGAACAAGCGAAGCTGTCGGGAAAAGGTAGTTGAGATAAAGATTCAAAGAATGGTGGCACGTGTATTATCTAGCGATCAAACTGGTGGGATCTTTGGAGCGATCTCTTTAACCGATAAAGACTCCAAATGTATTATACAAAAGCCTTCGCTGTTCTGGTGAACCTAGCATTATTTCAACCGGAATGGTCGAATGCCAAATTAAGCAAACCAAGAGATTTAGCAGGAAAAAGATTAGTTCTAGTACCGTAATAAAGTTTTAAAGAATTTTACAATTAAATGTCTGAAATTCTTATAACATTCAGTTAAGGATAGACTGCTGAATAGACTATAAAGTCTTAATATTTGAAGCATCAAAATCCCATGGCTCATTATCTAAAACAACAAAGCAAAATTGCAATGCAATGCAAAGTTATCTAATTACCTGTTCATCACGATCTCTATCTTTCAATCATAGAAGTAAGTGTAAGTCGTACTTTATTTCAGAATATAAACACTACCGATTTTACGATTAGATATTCATCTGACAAAACGATTTGGCAGTAAATAACCTTAAATCTTGGAGATAATTACATTTTGGCTAAGGCAAAAGGCACTTAATGTAAATATTTCTAGAACATAGATTAACGAGGAATATGCATAGTAAAACTTGCATACAATTGCAATAGTTGTGACGAAGTTAAAACAAGTTAAATAGAGAGAATGCTAAGTCCTCAATCAACTCTCAGCTTCAGAGCACCGGACGACGGTTCGTAAGCCATTTTAACCCTTTCATCCGACTCTCAGATGGTGACGATCCTCTTCTATTTCGAACTCTTCAGGATTAGTCTGCCACGCTATTACCCGCTCCACCGACCGCTAAATTATGGAAAACTTTCAGATTCCCGTCTTCTCTTTTGTCTATATTCGTCGGATGTGCTATATTCGTCACAATAAGTTTGATAGGAGAAAATAATATTCTCGGTGAAACCGGGGAACAGTGACGAGTCTCGTAATTGCAGTCTCTAATTGAGTCTTGTATTATCTCTTCAAGTTTAATTAAGTCAACTGTAGAATCTACTAAGGATTAAAGGATGTATTTAGTTTGACTAAAGGTTTTATACACGTTCAAAACAATAACTGATTAAGTTAGTAGATTAAGTTTTGTAGGTAGTTGTACAGTTTTGAATAGTTGAACAGTTACTGTGCTGGACATTAGCAACGTTTGCATCAATTAACTCCACAAAAGAAGAGGTCAACTTGTGGTATCAGGTTTCTAACAGTTTCACAGTTAATGTATTTTTCTGTTGGCATTTTTTTTACATTCATGCAGACAAATAGGTTCAGATTTGTTTCTGTTATCCCGAAACAGAGAACGATAAACATAACTTTTTATAAAACAGTGTATTAATTATTACGATGTTTCAATCTGTATAGAATTGAGTACCTCGGTTTTTGACTAATTTTACGGCTATTGCTTTCGCTGTACCACGGGAAGTGAGCGTTTACACAGCATTTACTTCACATAACTACAAGACCGGGGAAAGGGAGAGGACAGTAACTGATGGCTACTTCCACCTCGACAAGCCGCCAACGTCTTTGTACCTGTGGCCGTCACTTGTGCACCGCAACTGGGTCGCCATACCCAGGTGTGCACCGGACCTATCACAAGTAATTAACTCAGCTAAGTACAAATGTCTAGTGTCCAATAAATTGTAGAAACCCGTTCCGCAAGGGAGACTGGCACGACGGGCCTCACCGTTCGCCGTGATGCCGGGCTTGCCTCGTACGGTGGGGAATATTTATCGTGATATATAGTTCACGGTAGTTATTTTGAGGGTTAATATTCGTCAAGTGATTTCGGAAGTCTTTGCAGACTTTCATTATGGTGGGCTCATTCTGTGTAGGGCAAGTTAAAGAGTATGTTGAAGACGATCGTTTAATTTATAAAATAATTTATCATCACACTATTCCGAAAGTAGCTTCGGTACCATCTGTGAGTTCCGAAAGTGAAACTTTCTCACTCTAGACCCGGAAAACAGCTGGAGATGTCCCCGCGCGATAACATGATCGCGTAACGTATATGAAAAACTTTCGGTACTGCGGATAAAATCAACTATTTTAGGATTGAGGCGGGAAAATGTAGACTGTATTCAAAATAACTGGTTGCTAGCTAAACTTTCAGGTTCTTAAAATACTGAATAAATACAGAGAAAATCTGATACTTTGTACAAAAATATAGTTAAGATAAATGAATCTGTTGCAAATTTGTCTTGAATTTAATGCGCAATGACAATTTTAAATGAGACAAGAAATTAACATTATTAAATATTATTCACATTATAGAATATTCGTTTTGCATGAGGATTACCAGAGACGGTTTAGAGGTATAGGATGCAAAGAAGATAATTAGGCCAAGTTAGTGTCCAGTAGTAGTGAAGCCAAAGATGAACATCAGAGCAATGTCAATGGCACCCCGTTGGATTACGACTATTTACGAACGCTCTTCCGTAAACGCCACCTCCAATCAATTATCCCCAATGAGAATATCATTAGCACGCATCTCTCACAAACATAGACATCACGATTTTCAAAAAATACCCACCCAAATCACCCATATTCTCACATCCCCTTCCTGCCCGGCGCACGGCACCATCAATCATAAGGGCGTGCGAGCTGCGGTGCCCGCGGCTCCTGATTATATTTTAATTGCCCGTCTGTCTGTCTGTCTACCCGTCTGTACGCTGCTGGAGCGGCGCGGTGACGGACAACTAGTCCGTAATCACCGAGATGTCTTCATCCAGAGATCTCTGTTATAACAGCTATAATTCACGAGATTAAACGTTGCTTCACTCCAGGAGAAGAGGTACTTGAAAGGTCTCTTGGGTTAAATGACGCTTTCTGCAACCCGTGTTCACCTTGCATTATTGGCGTCTTAGAAATATTGAGGGAAGATATACAAGTTTGCATTGCAGACAACGGTTATCTACGAATAACGTTAAGAGGGGGCTCCAGTCACGAAACGTTTCACGTTACTTCCTGCTTCCCCATCAGGCCAATTTTCACTTTCAAAGCTCGTCCCTCCTCAAAGGGTTATCAGTTATTGTTGATTTATGGCTCATTTTAAGAGCGAAAAATACAAAGGGATTTCAGTGAGCAGAATTTTTTTATCACAAATATTGATCTTTTAAAAAAATGTAAAAATATTTAATACATTTTATAGGCGAGCTATTTTTTGGTGTACAGAAATTGTTCTCACTTAAATCGCTAGGTATGTTTTTGTTCCTTAAAATGAGCCACAAATCATCAATATCGGATTATCCGTTGAGGAGGGACTTTGAATGTTGGTATTGGTCTCACGGGTAGACAGGTAGAAGCAGGTGACTGGGACTGTACTAGGAAAACTTAAGAAACCTGTAAGTCTGCCACGTAGGCCACATACTTAGATAAGACAATCGCCTCGAAGTCAAACCCTTACGTAACAGTACTTCTACACAACATAAGTTATGAATGCAAACAGATACCGAGGAATATATATTTATGCGGGGATTTAGCGTTTCAAAACGTACAACAGACAGTGTAAGTAGGGCAGGTAGTGCGGGCAGGTTTATGATGCCAAACCACGGCCTGGCGACTCGGCGTTGTAATTCTGCCACATTCAATTATGAAACCTGCCCGTAAATCAAGGGAAAGCAGCCTGTTGTCTCAATGCATTCGATCGCTGTGTCGTAAATGTATCGATGAATATCGATAACTTTCCTGATTTATGTAATTCAAACTAAGAGGGACAAGATTACACAAAATAACCGTAAAGTTCGCTGAATTGTTTTATGATGTAAATTCACTAAACATTTATTAGTAGGACCTTTTGTTTGAACTATAACAAATCCTCCTCTCCTTCTGAAATGTTGTGATGTATCGCGCTTGTGTTGCCCTTCCAGTAATATTTTAATTTATAAAACGCTGTAACACCTGTTCTCGCTGATTGTATCTGTTTCGTAACGTATCGACAGCTATAAAACACAATTAAATTGATTTTCGCTATCGCATAAGATTTCGATTGCAGATTTTAAAGCATGAGGAATGGAGCCCTAGTATAAAGACGCATGCAATTGAAAAGAAATGTCATAAAAATCTTCACCTTGTCCTCTTTAAATAAATATATAAAGAATAAAATTGTTTAATGATTCCCTAGACCTCACTCTAATAAGCTTTGCATGATTTACGATTAGGTATACTTACTGCTTAGTATCAATACTGGTTGGAGTTTTTATTGCTTAGTTTGTTGTGACACATTGCTTGAATATTTGTTGTACATTTCTGAAAGGAAAATGTGGCGATTATTGTTCTTCGATAAGTTAAAAGTCGTGGAGAGAAGAGCGACGAACGGGGCACCACCGTTTCTGAAACAAATTCCAAATGCTGCGATATTTCTAGAGCCTAATAAACTAGGTGGAGAGTAATAAATATAAACACGTGTTTACTCAGTCGATTAGTTGAATAATATATCCTAGCAACTTTAACATTGGAATCTTTAAAGCATACACGTACTAGTACAAAACATAAAAGGTTATACGATTACCGTAACACAAAAGCGTGAAATGAATCTAGGTACCGGGTATCCCACGAAGTGGTCGCTATTTTTGAATTAATATACCAGACGTATTGAACACGCTACAAACTTGAAACTCTACAGTTATAATAAATACATATGTAAAAAAATACCCCCGAGTCTCATTTGACTCTGATTAATCAGAACAAAATTTATAATAACTAGTAGCCAGTCGCGGCTTCGCTCGCGATCACAACGTACTATTATACTGACATTCCCGTATAAATATTGTATTACCGTTCAAAAGCCAACATGGCCTGCTGATTAACTGTGTTTACTCTATCCAGCTGATTGCTTAAAACTTATAGTTATTTCCCAATGCTAAGCTTATGGGGAAAAACTCAACTTTAAGGGGATCCAGGGCCTCACTCACAAATTATTTCTCTATAAAAAAAGTTTCCTGCACAACTTCACGATCGGCTCTTTCCAATGACACCAAAAACATGAAAATCGGTTCAGTAGTTTAGGAGGAGTGATTGTCACAAAAAACCTGCTCGCCTATTAAATAAGTATAGATAATTTTTTACATATGTATTTATTATAACTGTGGAGTTTCAAGTGTATAGCGTGTTCGATACGTCTGGTATATTAATTCAAAACTAGTGACCTCTTCGTCGGACATTGGTGTACATATATATTACTAGTGGCTTGAAGGGGCCCCTAACCTTACTCTAATACTCGGCCTCAAATGATTCTTTTACTTTTTACATCTTAAGGAAAATAAAACAACAATATCATAGGAACACATCTCAGTTCGTAAACAAAGTAAACACTTAATCACATGTTTTAATGTAAACAAAGCAGACGTTTTGGAATCCCCATACTTTTCTTATAGGAAATGTTTTACGTTCTTTATCCTTTGCTCGTAACATGTTGGAAAAACTGCAATTTTTTCCGAGTCCCTGGGATCAAGACCTTCAATTTAAGCCGTCTTCCATCATCCTGCGATTTGCCAAACTCCCACAATGTTGACTTACAAATTCCGTTTACAGAATTATATAGTATAATGATTTTTAAAAGCATTACCAGTACTAACTATATAAATAAAGTCCATATATAAAAATAGTTTTGATAATATCTTCCGCATGTTAAAATTTATCATCAGAAGCACCCTTGCGTGGAGTGACCTGATATATCTGTAACAGTGTAAAATTATTACCTCGAAGCCGCCAGAAGAGCCATAACTCTCGCAGCCCCTCGCTTGTCGACTTTATTTAGCCGCCTTGTAGAAACCGAATTTGCTTCGCCACAGACACCCCTGATTCTGATTTATTGTTGAATCTATACACCCCACTCGGATAATGGTTTGTTGTTTGAGGGATGAAAACTACTTTTGTTTATTATTGATAAACAGTCTTTAGCCCTTTGAAGGTTACCTATACCACTATATGCGAAAAGTAAACAAACAATTTAAAACCATTAAAGTAATAATTTAATGGAAGATTATGATTTATTTATTTGTCAACGGACTGGTGGCAACATTTTACAGTGAAACGTCCAACCAACTCAAAAACAGCTGTTTCCATGCTCAAGCTGCGCATTGGCAAATCTACTTCAGGCGGTGAAGTCCTGAACATGAATATTTAGTGATGATTAAATACCCCCGTCGCAGCAAACCTGCATACTCAGCGAATTTCCATTGGAGATATAAATGTCTTAATACTACATAACACCACTTACCAAGTTTCATAAAAATATATTCACAAATAAGCGATACATGCAATTTTAACTATTCTACATAAGAATAACATTAGGGCTGAGTACGCAGGTTTGCTGCATCAAGGAACACAAAAAATAGGGTTTTATACTAATATCAATACAACTCATCTAGGTGAAGTCATATACCAGTTTTTATTCATTTATGTTCATAGTTAAGGGAGACATAGCATTTAATTATTATCCATAAGAATAACATGGGGCTGAGTACGCAGGTTTGCTGCTACGGGAGCCTTTGGCAAAAAAGTTTTTTTTTAGAAAATATCAATGGTCCACAACGAGATGAAGCCGTATACCAAGTTTCGTCAGTATACGTTCATAAATAAGCGAGATATAACATTTTTCTTTTCCTCCATAAGAATAACATTAGACAACGTACTGTGTTTAGCACTTGCAGTATCTCGGTAACCAATTGACGTAGAGGAATGATCAAAATACCAAATAGTGTGTTTTTTTAAGCTGAATCTAATGGTGAAAACTAAAATTTGACTATTTAAAAAATTATACGTAACAAATTAAAAAAAAAAAAAACATTTTTGGGGTACAAAACCCCCCCAAAATACCCCTTCGGATGGAGCGATCTGGCTGGTTTTCGAACATAAAGTCATAAATGTTGCTTTACACGTTTATACAAAATTTCATCAAAATCGGATGATTTTTACGACAGTTATCGTGCTCACGGACACACATACACACACACACACACACACACACACACACACACACACACACACACACACACACACACACACACACACACACACACACACACACACACACACACACACACACACACACACACACACACACACACACATATATATATACATATATATATATATATATATACAGTTTCAATCAAATGTTGTTTTTGGGGTCTGGGGACCTCAAAACGAAAAGTTCTCGGGTCTCGGGTTTAAGTCTTACCATGCCGACTACGGTACTAGCTTCTTCCCTATATGGGAAATTCGCTAAAACAAAGTTGATTCGCCATTCTACATTGAGATCATAGTATGTTTACTGCTAAAGACCCTTAGATACCTTTGTTAACAAGTTTTATTAATATCACGAGATTTCCTGCAGATATTAAAGTAAAAGATAACCATTAAACCAAGTCCTCCTTTTAACAGCTCGCGATGTACATTAAAAGTCCTCTTGAAGATTTTGGCACATATTGTAATATATATTAAAATTTATTTAATTGAAAAATAGTTCAAAGTAATTTTTCTATCAGAAAACTTAACCTTTTAAAGTCTATGTAAATCCTGCACACATCACTAATGTAGTCTAACAAAAATCAAAATTGGTTACATTTTTAACTAATTTTATAACATCTTAAAACATCGGTTTCATGAAAACTCGTTTTAACTACATTTAAAATTGTGTGTGTGTAGTATCTGTAATTTAAAATTTGGAAGTTGTGGGGATTAAGTCAGACTAGAATGTTTAAAAAGTCATGCCGAAATCACAAACATTATGTCTTCTATCAGAATTCGCAATAGTGAAATCAACTTATCACACAACATAAGTGTGCTAAACAGCTAATCTGCTCCCGCTTAACCTTCCATTCAATTAAGTACTGTTAACGAAAAATAAACATTCTTTCTTTCAAGTACGGTATCATTTAATAGGGTTTGTTTCTCCCCCATTAGGCAGGACGTCATTAAAATCCGAATTAACTGTAATATAGGGGTACCTATATTTCCTATTATACTGTAAGCTTTATTTAGGTTTTATAACAAGTTATTATATTTGTAAATAAATTGACAGAATTGCCTATTAATATGATTGTTATATTTAAAAAATATGTAATTCATGTAAATCTTTGACTACTGTACCATCATGATATGATGAACAAATATTTATAATTGCAGTAGTGAATTATTGTATTATGTTGTAAAAGTTTGTATAATGGGAAATAAACTTTTCTTATTCTTAATTAATTGTAATATAAGGACGTGAAAGAAAATAACAGGAATGCCCATTATAAATACTGAAAAAAATTAATTGTTAATCCTACAAAGTACTTCTGTATAATGTATTACCATTACCAGTAAACCACAGTGTACTTATTTTAGTTTAATACATTTTGAACTGATCCACGCATATTATTTTTCCCAAATCTTGCCTCCAAGTTAAAATTATATTCCAACTCGCAGTCACAATGTTTTACGAATGTCTCCATACAATTGTAAATGAGCAAAGCGTCGCCAGATAAATTAATTCCGTATCAGATCGTATTTCACCCTTGTCCTGTCAGAGGGAGTTATTACGTCTTAAGCCGCCCCCGCAATAACTCTTCATTTTGTGTACAAATATAAAATCTAAGCAGCGCTTATGCAAATCCAAGGCACAGAGGGTGGGAAACGCGCTGCTATTTGGGAGAATAAGGACGTTTCTAATACCAAAAAGTCTCGGTGTTTTACTCACTGCCAAGTATTGTTCAAGATGAAGAAATCTCTTACGGTTGCCAACTTTCATAACAATTTAATGTTTTGCAGTAATTAGTAGAGGGAGAATCATCATGAGAGATTTGTATATCTTGACTCGGCTCCTTTTGTAATGCTTTTTAATAGGAGACAACTAGCCACATTTTATCGCAATCAACTTTGCGCTGGCAAATAACGTTGAGAATGTTTCACACACAACATGTGCGTTTATGCTTCTTTAATTAATAGGAGGTTCCAGTTACGTAACATTTCGCATTTCTGCTACTCCCTTAAGGCCAATATCAACTTTCAAATCCCGTTCCTACCCAACGGATTGTTGTATATCGTTGATAGCTCATTCTAAAGTAAAGAGTTACAATACCTTGCGATTTTAGTCAGCAGAATTTTGATATCATAAATAACGACCTTTCAATCATATTCAAAAATCAGTATGCGTACTTGGGGTTTTTCTGATGGGTTAACTATTTGCGTTATCAACTTCAACCATTGAAATAGTTATTTTTTCTCTATGAAATGAGTTAAAAACACACAATTTTGGATAATCTGACGAGGAGGGGCGGAGTTTGAAAGTTAAATTTCGGCTTATGGAGAAGCAGGCTTGAATTTCGAGGTGGTGTTGATTAAAATCAAAGGTTTTTACACAAAGGTAATTTTTAATAAATGAACTCAGTATTTGTCTTATTTTGTGTTTACCCCACTTTTTCAATCAGCAGTTCAGTCCTGTGACCAATTTCATTCAGAATTCGTCACAATGTTTAAAATGTTCCTATCTACTTAAGAAGAACTTTTAAAAAACCAACGCAAGCAATACACACTCAAAAACACTTTTAATAAAATTAATATATATAATCTATATAAGAGTCTAAGGGAATTCAAAAAGCACCCTTTTCGTTAGTGTTTTTTGTAGAAGAATACCAAACTCGGAATGAGACGCAACCGTCGCGTCATCAGTGATGAGCGAGGCTCTAGCATCAGATCAAGCGCCTAACACAAACCATCTGTCAGTGTTTATTTGTCCTTCATGTAAGTTTATCAAGATATTTGTGGGTAGCGAAATGGAGAAGCTATTTAGGGAGAGCGCCAGACGTTGTGCCCTAGGTAACGTTAAATTTGTATAGCTTTAGTTGTTATTCTATGTCGTCTACCTTATAACCTTCCTTGTTCTTTAAGGAATAATGGTTTGTTTGCCTTTAACCTGCCTTTTGCCTTATCTGTGTGAATAGTACAGAAATATTTGGCGCTCCACAAGGCAGCAAAATTTAGTCATATAATTTGAACTGGCGTTATCTGTTGAGGTGCCAAAATCCTTTACACATTGCACTCCTCCTTACCTTCAGCAAGGGGGTACATGTTGGAGACCTAACCTTTGCATTGTAATTAACTTAAACCCTTGTGCATGCATAGAGTTACGTTTTCTGTTTCCTTTAAACTGTTATCAAAACATATCTTGACTATATTGTTGCACTATTGTCACAATATATATTTTAGTTGGAAATAAAAAACATTCACGCGTCCATTCAAAATAACTAAAACACTCTTTTCTTCCCACATGTGACTACAAACTTTCCCTTTTTACCTGTCCCTCTAATTTTCTTCATTTACCGATTTTTAAGAGACATACAATTTTATTTGGACTAAAACTAGAGAATGCATTGACCAAGATGCCGGTGTCACAAATAATAAGTGTTCAATAAAATTCTAAACTGTTATGTATTTATGATTTTTTCTGGTGAATTCTTTTTGATGTCTAAATTATGCTCACTGAAATCGCTGTTTTTTGTTGTTTTCTTTAAAATGATCCATAAATCAACGATTTCGGATAATCCGTTGAGGAGGGACGGGCTTTGAAAGATAACATTGGCCTTATAGGGGAAGCAGGTAGACACGCCACATGTTCCATGTCGGGAGCCCACTCTTCCTGTCCTCACCGACCGCCCACTTTCATTCAGTGTGGATTAATATTTAATTTTATTAATTAAATTTAAACCCCCACTTAAATCCTTAAAAAATAAAAAACACAGACACAACTGTGTACTGCTTAAGGACAAAAATAAGAAACAAGATTTGCACTCAAAGGTAAAAAATGTAATGTAAATGAATCACTCGAATGTAACTTCATACAAACTGGATTACCGTTTAAAGACATTGATTATTGATTAAAACCTTCGTTTCGCAATTAGTTTCAGCTTTACTAGTCTGCAGAACGGTGATACTGTTCCTGTGTGAGGGACGTGTTTTACACAATGAAGAGTTATTGCGGGTGCGGCTTAAGACGTAATAACTCCCTCTGACAGGACAGGGGTGAAAAACGATCTGATACGGAATTAATTTATCTGGCGACGCTCTCGCTAATTTACAATTGTATGGAAGAATTCGTAAAATATTGTGGTAGCGAGTTTGATTGGAATTACTACTAACAACCCATTCTTTGTTCTTTGTTATCCATTCTTCTAAAGACGCTGATGGAAACAGTACAATGTGTAATGTGTATGTGTATCTTTGTTTATTGGTATTTAAAGAGATATGAAAAAACGA
Source organism: Allygus modestus (assembly GCA_963675035.1). Lineage (NCBI taxonomy): Eukaryota > Metazoa > Arthropoda > Insecta > Hemiptera > Cicadellidae > Allygus > Allygus modestus. The sequence goes on from OY776112.1 coordinate 408,257,598, forward strand.
ATGGATAACTGTTTGTGTTTAATTGATTTGTCTATGTAAATTCAATTTAAATATCTTTGATATTTACAATATTTTACTACTGTTCTTATTCATCTTACTGAATAAATAACTCCCTCTACGAATAATATTGCCCTGTCTGTTCGCCCAGTAAAACAATGTTGTTTTACCCTTGTTCAATAACTGAAGGTAATATACACGAAACATAAACAAAGAGATTTAAAGTATATCCTAACTAATATATTCGGTATTTAAAAAACCTTAAATTTTTCAAGAATTATTTTGGGAAGCATTAAACACAATTATCAGTGCCAGATCCAATCGTCAAGAGTTAAAAACCAACTCACACACACGACACAAATAGCACTGGCCGAAACGCACTATTTTTTCATGGTCAATTTCTCGAAATACTAAAACAGAAAAAAACACTTGCTTTATCAAGACCGGCCAGAAGATGTTGGTGGCCACCACGGTGTCGATTGGATCGCCTTGACGCAATTCAATATAAATATGAAATTTTGTTAAAAACCAATTGAGATTAGTCATTTGAATTTTGCTCACAGTGTTCCCTCTATCTATTTACTATTTAATATAATAAGCATTTAACATCAACTTTCTTCTATTAGGGAAGAAAAGGTTATAGTGTCATTTAACGGAAAAGAAGATGGGGAAAACGCCATACTTTTCGTACATTCTAATTGTATTTCTACTATTTTAAACAAAAATATAATAAAGATTAGTTTGGTAAAATATTTTGAATAAATAAACATGCTTCTATAAACCAAACGAGGAACTCTCATTTCTTAGAAATCATTGCATACAAAAGTCCTCTTGAGACGTGGACGTATAATATTGGTATATTTTTTGAAACAGTCAGTAATTCCAACTCTTCTCAAACTTTCGGAAGAAATTAATAAAATGTGTAAAATAATTTATTAAATATATTTGTAATTAGAAAACGAAAATTAACAACAACAAAACTTGATTTCTTTAAAAATGGAATAGTTATTTCTCATAACACCGTTAAGGGTGAATATTGCGAATCAAGAACAGTTCTTTAATCGCATTACTCAATGCCATAAATCAAGGTATTATACTGGAAGCGCCTTACAGATAAATCAAGTGATGTTTGCGAAGTAGAAGTACAAGTGGACCGGGCAAAGCTGACAAGGGGCAAAGAGAAGAGTTATGGTCTGATTCGGGGGAGGGGAGGGGGTTGGCTCACATAAAAATGTTTGTCTCATTTTTATGTAAATTTTGTTGGAGTTTAAATTTTTAACATAAATTCGTCCCCAGTATATTTCCTAAGAAATAACTATTCTCGTGTGTTTTTCCTCGATGAAAATATAGACTTTTTAAATAATTTTCATTCTATAAAATGTCTTTGGTGTAAATAGGAGCGATAACAAAAATATAGTTTTTATCTTTTATTTTGTTTATACAACACATCAGTACGATGTGAAGAAAACAAACGCATTAATATTCGCGCATTCTGTATATAAAATGTATATTTTAAACTATCATCGGTAAAAATAGTTAGTGGGAATAACTTAGTTGGCCTGAGTCATATTTGAAAACAAAATAGCTTAAACAATATTATTTGTTTAATATTTTGTGTTAAATTACCAATTAATTACACTAAAACAATCTTAAAAAACAACCCTTAAACGTGAACAATACCACACAATTTTTTTTATCTTATAGTACTATTTTGATTTGATTTGAAATCGACTATTACCATAATAGAACTTCACACATCAAGTTTTAAAGAAGTATGACTGGTTTTAATTGCAAAGCTTAACACATATTTTAAACGCAACAAAATCTCTAAAAACTGTAAAGTTGTATCAAAGGTGGGAAGAGTAATTGTTGAATTGTTTATCTTGGCCTCCCCGTTAAAGGGTACCATGTTAAAACTATTTCTGGGATTAAAAAACACATAAATGACCATAAACTAACTTTTAATGTTATGGAATTTATTTTCTACTGTGTACCTTACGGGCTGTAATTTTTCTGATAGCAAAGACCATATAAAAATAAACTACCCACTTGATACTATGTGTGATGTTGTTAAGTGAAAAAAACATGAATAACTGAAAAAACGTATCGATATCAACGATAATCATGTGATAGACTTATAATCACCTAAATTAGTAAAACTTAGCTGGTGTTACTAAAATTAAGATATATTACATGGTTGAAATCGTTATACATTGTGCTTGGATATTAAAAAATAACGTTAAACAGCTTGAGTTTGGAAGTAAAGCTAAAACAAGTATCTTTATTGTAACAATGGTCTTAATCCCCCTCCTTACAAACACAACATTGTCACAGCGAAAGCTGTCTGAACCGAAATATCGGTAAAATGAGTTTTGATTGTGAGTGTTGATGTAACGGTCCTCTAACTTTGGCCAAGCCTCACTTTTAAATTTAAAAGTCATTACCTAATCTCTTTCGGAAACGCCTCAGGAAAATCAGAAACGGATATTTCTCTGGTTTACTCACGGGACTCCGGTCGCGAAATATGTTTGCAATCTGATTCACTGATAAGACCAATGTAAAGTTTCATTTTCATATCCGCTATACGGGTTTATAAGGAAAACAAAATACCAAACTAATCCAGTAAGCAAAACTTTGCTATCACAAAATACAATCCTTCAACAAAACGCAATTATTCATTTGTTATTTTTATAGCGTATCTGATGTTATCTAAAGGTTTTACTTCTGGATCCTCTACCTTTCAGACAGTCGCGTACCCAATAACTAAACATTTCGGACAAGACACTATCTAACATTGGTGTTAACAAAATTATTTAAATCAAACTCGCTGTCGCAATATTTTAAGAATTCCCCCATACAATTGTAAATGAGCAAAGCGTCGCCAGATAAATTAATTCCGTATCAGATCGTTTTTCACCCCTGTCCTGTCAGAGGGAGTTATTACGTCTTAAGCCGCCCCCGCAATAACTCTTCATTGTGTAAAACACGTCCCTCACACAGTAAAGCTGTGACTGGTCCCAATTTGCAGTGGAAGTAAATATTTATGAAAATACTCAGTTTTTGTGATTTGTTTGAGTCGTTGTGACATTTAAGTAACTTAAAACTGAGTTACTTTTAAATTTAAAACCATCAGATTAGATGTAATGTATTTGGATGAATTGAACATAATATTTGATATGATCACTCATTTGTTTTAATAATGTTCTTAGTTGCCTTACCTTCGTTAAAGTCATCATCGTCAGTTTTGTTATTTTTATGTAGTTTTAGCTAACTGATAATAATAAAACAATGAATATTCACAGGGAAAATATACTTACCATACAAAATAAAATAATGTAATACCTATAACATTTGTATTTCTAAAGATTCAGATTACATTGATTTTTCTAAGGGAGGTAGGTTATATTCTCTTTAAATTACACTGATTAGCCATTATAACTGTTAACACTAATCCAAAAAAGTAATAAATGCCAAAGTGTGTTGAATATTGGTAGAAAACACTCTAAAACCGTAAGAACACATTGGTAGTTTTTTTTTTATTTAATGTTGTATGATTTTTACTCCTAAAGAGAAAATTGCTTCTTAGCTAATTAATTTTCAAATAGTTTCCATATTACATATTGCACGCTTATTACAGTTCAAAATAATGGACCTTATATTTAACAATGTCCTATACACCTGCTATTCCGGCTTTCATTCAATCGGTCATGGATAACATTAGTAATCCAGCATGAGCCAATTAAAATAATATGCTACATTTGTCCGTAGAGAACTCGTAACACCGAATCATTATCTTATTATATCATTACCTTAATAATTTTGGAGAACATAGACATTTATTAATAGATTACTCCGTATAACATATCCGTCACTATACATTTTGCATATACGCTTATCCGAAGGGGGGTTTTGGGGGGATTTTGTACCCCAAAAATGGGTTTTTTGGGATTTCCACATGTAATTTTTATTTTAATTAAATTTTAATTTTTACCATTGAATTTAGCATAAAAAACGAACAATTTGGTGTTTTGATCATTGCTCTACGTCAGTTGGTTACTGAGATATTGAAATTGCTAAACACAGTACGTTGTCTAATGTTATTCTTATGGAGAAAGAAAAATGATGTATCTCGCTTGAACATATGGACATAAACTGACGAAATTTGGTATATGACTTCATCTGGTTTTGGTTTATTGTTGTTTGTACAAAAAAAGTTTCGCCTATGGTTCCCGTTACAGCAAACCTAGGTACTTGATCCCCATGTTATTCTTATGGAAACAAATTAAAATGTTATATATTGCTTATTTATTAATGTATATGGATGAAACTTGGTATGTGACTTCACTAAGATTAGTTCTATTGATATATTACATAAAAACCCATTATTTTGTGTTCCTTGTTGCAGCAAACCTGCATACTCCTCCCCAATGTTATTCTTATGGAGAATAATTAATATTTTAAATATCGCTTGTTTGTGAAAATATTTCTTATGAATCCTGTTACGTTTTTTAATGTGTTATGTTATATATTTATTGGAAATTCGCTGAGTATGCAGATTTGCTGCGACGGGGGTATTTAAATAGTCAGTGAATCCGCAATCTACTCTTGCGAAACCAATGAGTTTTAAAATAAGGTTCTAGTCGTAGAAATATCGTATTTCTTTCTGTTATCTTAAACTATAATATTATGATAGTTTGTCTTTCCTAATGAATGTCTAATAAATGGGGTCTTTGGCAATAGAACACAGTAATGCAAGGTTGTAGGATGGAGTGGAAATAACATACAGCGTTAGCTCGCGGCCAAAGCTGAGCCTTCTCTTTCTAGACAAGGCAAATATTTACGTAAAAGAAGGAACAGCCGCGGACATCCAAATCAAGACCTATAATAGTCCATCTGGGACACTTGGACCGACCACATCAAAGACCAACACCAACGAGTGAGTGTCGTCCACCTGGAGTGTTGACACTTTTCTATTTTGGGAATTTTCTAATGTAATAAAAATATTTCGGAACATCTAATAATACATTTCACAAAGCACTTAACAAATTTAAACTGAAAACTGGATACTCGAGCCAAATTTAATTTCTTTATACAGATTTAGAATATTTAATTTCACCGCTAGAGATAATAACTCTTGGCGTCATTCATTCATCTAGCTGCTTCCCCATAACCTTCTCAACAGGTTGTACAATATCGTTGATGTATTGACTCATTTTAAAAATTAAAAGAACACTCAGTAACTTCAAGGAAAAAAATGTCTATATCATAAATGATAAAACTTCAATACAATTCCAAAATCTTTCATATTTACGATTTGTTAATATGTGAACTGTTTATGGTGCGACACTCCGATCACTGAAATGCTAAAATTTTTGTTCCTTTAAAATAAACCACAAACCAACTACTTCAGATAATCCGTTGAGGAGGAGCAGGTAGAAGTCGGTGTTTGGACCCCCTCTTAAATAACACACAGTCATACTGCAAATTCATACACAAATAACATTTGTATTGGTATCAAGTACAAATATCCCCGTCGCAGCAAACCTGCGTACTTAGCGAATTTCCAATGTATACATATATGTCTCACTACTACATAAAGCCAATTACCAAGTTTCACACAAATACATTCACAAACAAGTGATATATAAAATTTTATTTATTCTCCTTAAGAAAAACATTAGGGTTGAGGACGCAGGTTTGCTGCAACTAGGAAGATAAGTAATGTGTTTTTTTGCAATTACCAATATAACTGAAGCAGGTGAAGCTACATACCAAGTTCTATTAATTTAGGTTCATAATTAAGGGAGATATACAACTTTACTTATTCTCCATATGAATAACATGGGGACCGAGTAAGCAAGGTTTGCTGCTACGGGGACTATCAACAAACAACTTGTTTTTTGTGCTAATATCAATTTACCACAACTATTTGAAGCCACATACCAAGTTTCATCAATATATATTCATAAATAATTGAGATATAAAATTGTATTTATTCTCCATAAGGATAACACTGGACAACGTACTGTGTTTTGTCACTTTGAATATCTCTGCAACGGTCGGACGTAAAACAACAATTAAAACACCAAAATGTTTATTTTGTTGAGCTAAACATATTGATAACTAAGAAATGTGAAGTTTTTAGTAAAATTATCTGAGAAAAATCGAAAAACCTTTTTCCCATAAGATTAACATGGGACACTTTTTTTTGGATTTTCTCCGCAACCACTTAACCTAGGAAAATACGAAATTATTTGTTTTTTAAGGTCTGTAAAACGGCTATAACCAAAATTGAGTGTTTTTAACATTTTGGGGTATAATTTTCAAATTACGGATTTTTTGAAAATTGTAAACCCCCATAAAACTCCCTTCGCATAGTCCGATCGATCTGGTTTTCGAACTAAGTCATAAATGCTATTCTCCACATTTGAGCCAAATTTCATCAAAATTGAGCGTTTCTTTCAAAAGTTATCGCGGTAACAGACACACATATGCATGTATATATATGGGAAATTCGCTAAAATGTATACAAAAACACTTTATTACAAATAATTGTTGAATAAATATCGTCGGCATACAAGAAGAATGTATAATAAGGTACATCAACCATTTATTTTATCGGAGTTAATCAGCATGAAAAATTATACATTCGCAAGAGAAAGAGCAGCATCCTCCCGATAAGTATTTTACTTAATTGGTGATAAAATCACAGTCTCTCGTTTCCAGTTAAAATACCAGTTTGTGTTTCTGTTTACCCGTTTGGCGTTGCTCGTTAAATAAAATAATTTATTTCTTCGCTTCCTTCACGGCTTCAGACACTTTTACTCCATCAAGGGTTTAGCTTTTTATCGACCGCCCTGCACAATAAATATATATTTTAAAATAAGAGTCGATCTGTTCTTAGACCTTAACCGTTGTCATGTGCTCCGATCTTGAACACTACTCAACCGGTTGAGCTGAGTTTCACATGAAGGTAGTTAATGTATAATGTTTTCGGGTGGATTTAGTTCGCATATCAAACACCCCTTAGGGATAACACCAGGGTATCAAAAGTTCAAATGTTATCCTCATGCATATTGATTTGTGATTTACCATGGAAACATCTTTAAAAATCTTGGGTTTTAAGATCTCCCCACGAAGAACAGGACACTAGCAGCACAAACAATTACAACTAAATTTAATTTTGTTTAATCATAGTTTATGCGGACAAAGCCTAGTATTCAATATTTGTGATTTTCGTTACGTGTTATCCGTGATATAACAATGTTGCTCACAGAAATCGCAAGGTATTTTTCACCTGTAAAATGAGCCATGATTCAAAGATTTCCAATAATCCGTTGAGGAGGGAGGGGAGGGAGGGGAGGGAGGGGTGGAAGTTAACAATGACTTTACGGGAGAATCAGGAAGAATCGCAAAATGTTTCGTAACTGGAGCCCACTCTTAACATATCCCAACCTTACTTATACGCGTCCCCATAAAAACTCCTATTCTCTACAGCGTTTCTGATAGGTCTCTATGGCCATTCCTCTTTACAGTCTAGGACTCACATAGCAGATAATATCGAGTTATACCGCAACTTGGTCATCAGTGGTGTTTCCAACGCGCGGTTACGACATCGGCGGCCCAGACGGCTTATATACATGTAGTATATGCGATACCGTAAACAAGAAATCTAGCCGCTCATAGGTCTGCGCAGTTTATAGACATGATGCACACATGACCGAGTTCACTTGGTAATTTATACCTTTGGCTTGACTAGCCTCACTCTACTTTATCTTCCACACAATAAGGTGTGCTATGGGCTCGAGTTGGCTTCAGAATATAGAATGGATGCGCTTAGTCGATATATTTTGTCTTGCAATTTGACTTATTTTGTTTGTATGTCTTACTGATCTAATCATCTAATTGCTCGTCACTCATTATTTATTTAGTGTTAGGCCAACAACTTGTTTATCAAATATTTATGTATATTTTTAAGATATTGGTATTTATCAACTTACTTATAAGCAAGATGCAATAATGGACAACACAACTGTTGATGAAGAATGTTGACTTTTTAATGCATGTAATGTGCTAAATTGACTTATATATTTCTTTTATTTATATAGGAATGTTTTATGATATGGACGAGATATTAATTTGTTAAGTCGTATTTCGTTGAAGTTTTGAGAATATGAAACATGTACCTTTAACAATTATGACAATAGGTAGCTACTTATGTATTAAGAGCAAAAATTAGGTCTTCTCTTGAATGAGAGGAAACGGTTACTGCAATCCGCTACGCGTTGCGCTGTTATTTCCTGAAAGCGATCAAGACAATGTACACTCGAATTATATACACTATTTCTTCTACTTCACTTTTGGATAGAATTGAACATGCAAAAATTAACTTTCGTCCATTTTGGATGAATTCACAATATTGAGGTTATAAGCACTGAGTTAGTTTGGTCCAAAGCAACACTGTTGATTACTCCAGCGAGCGGTTAAGGCGCTGCGAGTGATAGTTACTTTTTCGCTCGCTGGACAGAAAATATCTGTTTTACGATGCGTTTTAGATCGTAAGGAAACACTTTAGGTGTGGTTGTAAACAAAAAATCAATATTTATAGGTTTAAACATATATTCTAATATGTAAAGTAATTTTTATTAAGTGAACAAATTTGATCACAAAGAAGTTATGAAACGGAGCGTACAGAATTGATGGACAGGTATTTCATTGAAAAATACTCGGTATTAACTAGACTGCGACTCAACGGTGAATTAATGTGGGCGATTATACGGTAAATGTTCCCATCAGTCATTCCAACTGTTGGAATGACTGATCATCAGGCTGTTGGGGTTGGAAACATACCTGCACTGTGAGGGGTGTGAGGGGTTCAAGGGGTGAAGGTTACTTGTTACACTCACCCTCTTCAGCTTTCCACGATTGAGTATAAATACTGAAGTAGACTTCTCATTGCCATTATAAAATGTGTCCCTAGTTTTTTGTATGCCAGGATTGAAAGAGGTCGTAGTTTACACCAATTACCAACAGAGTATACTGCTGTAAACTATTACTTATCATCTCAAGGAGGGGATAATACAACAGTTGGTGTGTCAGGAAGCAAACATAAGTTGATTTTACTTGCTTTCTGTGGTGGAGATATTTTAAAAGTTAACGTAAATAACTAAAATAAATAGTTGACAGCAGCACAATCTGTCGGTGACCTAATCAAACTACTTAAATTTTAAATTCTAGCATACACTAAAAGTGGGACAGCTGGATCGTATGGATGGGATGCCGCCTTTAGTATTTATACTCAATGTGTCCACACACACTCTTAAAACTGTTCTTACTACGCAGATTTGACGTTATTCATTCGACAACTTCCATCCTGTACCTGACAGTGATTAGCGTGAAGGTAAAGGTATTTTTTCAATGAAAGTTCGCTTTGTGTCTTTGTAAAATTAAGAGGGCGCTCCAGTAACGTAAAATTCCGCTTTTATACGTGAATAAGACAATACATTTCAAATACCGTACCTCATCAATGGATTATTCGAAATAAAATATTCACGGCTCATTTTAAACAACGATCAAATACCTAGTGATTTCAGTGGACAGAATTTTGATATCACATGTAATCATCGTTCAGTCAAATTCCAAAATATACGCATTTTTACGATTTTTGTGGGTTAACTATATGTGGTCTCAACATTTTGCTTACTGAAATCGCAATGCATTTTTTATCTATATAAAATGAGCGATAAATCCGGAGCCACCTCTTAACATTTCACAATCAAATAATAGTGAAAATTAACTGTCCTTCTAATCAAATAACGAGTTTGCACGTGCTGACGTGAGGGAAGTGAATTTCCACATAAAAACTTGTAAAACTCAAAATCAGTGTAAAAACATACATTTGTCCAATTTTTATTGAAATCTGAAAACATTGATTTTTTGGCTGTTCTGATGCTCCTGGTTTCATTTACCTGCAATGCTGGGAATACAATTTTGCGCATTATAAGGTTAGGAGAGGGTCCAGACAGGCTTGAAAGTAGGCATGAGGTTGCTGGGGATAATAAAAGTACTCTAACAAAGGAATAACAGGCTTTTCTAGTGTAAAACCCCCATAAGACAACGTACTGTGTTTAGCCGATACACATTTTCTTTAATAACTCGGTAAATATTTATGCTAGAATGACGAGAGAAGGCTTAAAAGTTTCGCCTCACTAATTCCCATCTTTTTACATGAATTAATTTTACATCTGGGGCTTTTATGACCTTTTTTGGGCCCAAAAACTCGAAATTTGAAAGATTAATCCCCAAAAAATGCGTTTAGAGTTTTCCGATTGTTTTGCCCAACAGATTATAGAAAGGAACGTTCCTACCGAATTTGAAGTAATTCGGACAAAAAATTCAACCGCTAGAGTGCATACATATACATATATATATATATATATATATATATATATATATATGTCTATATATATGTATATATACATACATATATATATATACAATTTTGAACGACCCCCCAAAACGTGTTCAGGGGGTCACGTTATGAACTTATATGGTGGTCCCGGGCTTAAGTTTCACCGTGCGGGTCATGCTAATAGTTCACTTTCCAAAGGAAATTCACTAATAAACATAAGTAATACAAACGTTATATGTACACAGTGAACTCTAAAGATACGCTGGTAAACACATAAATACTGAATAGACGAAATGGAAACGTTTATTTTAATTTATCATAATTATTTATTTATTTTTTAGCAGTAACATGAAACAAACATTTACTAAATACCTTTATTACATCTCTGCCATCTCTGAAGACTATCTGGAGTATTGAGCGAACAAACAAACGTCCCCCATAAGTTAATATCCATTATCCACTCGCCTCGCGTTGCCAATGTAACGTCCCGCACAATACAAACGCACTTTCCCTGTTATATTGGCCGACTCAATATCCTAATGTACGGAATGTGTACACTCCTCGAACGTAGTGTTTGTCGTGGTGAAATTGCGGTTCCTGCGCTGCGGGCAAGATGGTATTGTTTCAATTACGGTAACATGGAAAATTAATTGTATCAAAGTGTTTTCCGATCGAAGTAATTGATTTTTAACGGATTTTAAAATTGAAACTTAGTTTATTACCACTTTAATATTCTGGCTTATGAGTATTTTACGATTTTAGGATCACCTCCTAGCTATAATATTATGGTGAGTATAAAAGTATCAATCACCACAGCAAAATTCAAATTGATAAAAATATTAAAATTATGAGAAAGTTACAAAATGTAAATAATTTAGCCTACCCCTTCCCTGTATTTAAGGATGTTACAAGTTAAAAATTTGTTTAGACTAATTTTGATACAAACTGTACAACCTTTTTCTGAAGGGGCGTGTTGTTTTAGAAGAATATAAATGAAAACGAACGTTTCCATTTCCTCTAATCAGTTTTTATTTGTTTACCAGCGTATCTTTGAGGTTTTTAGTGCTTTAGGCATACTAAGTTTTAACAAGATTTCCTATGAGAATAATAACTATTATATTTAAATTTTATGCCAAACTATTTTAATACAATGCAATATTTCTTAATACCCTATAGAAAGTTCTAAAAATGTTGTAATTCTCTCATTGGGCCTGAAGATGATCGGTGCAACCGGTAGAAACTGATAGCATTTTACTATATTTATATATATTTACCACCTTGTATATTAACACGAATTAATAAAAATATACTTTTAAGTGTTGTAAGGCGTCTTTAATTACATCACGTAATTAGTATAAACTTTGTTTTTGATGGTCTGAACCGTCGATGTCGCAACGCTCTTCGGTTTTGAAACACAACGGACGACTGCAGTGCGGCATTTTATAAGCCCGATGTTATCTGTTATGTGGTCCCTCGGTATAACGAGGTCTGTCTATTAGAAACCCATCTCTGACCGCTGCTGCAAGAACGGGACAGGTTTATGGGCCTTAAATTGGGAACGCCATCAACGGCGGGGGGACTTTGGGCCATCGAAAGAGTCGGAAAGATGTGGTAAGCGGTACAGTAGACGAGTAGACACAATGTGGGCTGAAGAGGAGGTTCCTCTCACGCGACATTTCGCGTTTCTGCCTGCTTCTACCGTAAGTCCAATGTTAACTTTGTAAGCCCGTCCCTACACAATAGATCATCCGAAATAGACAATAGATAGACAATAGACAATAGACAATAGATTATCCGAAATCGTTGATTCATGGCTCAATACAAAACACAAAACACAAAAGTGATTGTAACGATGATTGTAACGATTTAAGAATTTGTATACCACTAACAGTTATCCCGTAACAAAAATCGAAAGTATTGAATGGTTTGGAATTTTATCAACCGATTGATTTGTGGTATTGAAATTCTGTTCTCTGAAATCGCGAGGGTTCATTTACTCTTTGCAATTAGACATGAATCAACAATTTCGAGTAATCCGTTAATTAGGGACGGGAATTATATGTTAACATTGTTCTTATGGGAGAAGCAGGTAGAAACCCGAAATGTTACGTGACTGGAGCCTCCTCTTAAACAAAAGGCAACAACTAGCGTGAGCCGTGGGTGCGCTTCTATATCTCTCGTTCGATTATCTCTTGATTCAGTGCAGACTTGTGTCACGCTGCTGAAATCTTTGTTTGCATTTTCCTCATAACATCTTAATGTTGCGCGTTCTTAGCGTATACAAGCCGTCAAAATCTGACCCAACAAAATCATCGTCTGACACAGATAAACATTTGTTGAAGGCCAATGAGGCGAAATCTTTATGAAGTTCCGGGCATTTTCTAGATTTTGACATACATTATGTAGAAACAAGTTGTCAACCCACTAGCATCTCCTGGCGCACTAGCGTTTCGTCATAGTTAACAAAAACAGTACACTTCACAGTTACACACATAACACAACTCAAAACATAACTCGCGGTAGCCACACTTCTTGTACGCGAGTTCGAAATGTTAACCAAACGGTAGTCTATTCGACTCGCCGATATCCGCCTTGTAACCGTGCGAACACGCAAATAAGAAGTGCGGCCACTGCGATTTATGTTTTGAGCTATGTTGTAAATATAGTTGTTTAATTGTGTCGTGTACATACAAAGACGAAAAGATAGAGTGCGAATGCCAGATATGCTAGAGTGCGTTGACGAAACGCGTCGCGTCTACCACAAGACACGTCAGAAGGTAAATCCAATATTAATTAGGTAGTGACTATCCAGTAGTAGGAAAATAACCATAATTATTTTAATTCAAAACAGTGATTCAAGATTTCACGGTCACAATCAAAATAGCAATAAAAAAGTCCTTTGTTTAAAACTAATTTTTGTGATGGTGAGTTTATGTTTTATAATAGATGTCCGCAATAATCTCTTAAATAAATAAAATAAAATAGTGTTTTCCTTTTTTTTGGTCAAACACGATTTAAACATATAGAAACATAAAAAATACAGTCATTAACCAAAACCCTCACAACAGATTTAGTGGGATTTCACTGAAAATTAAAGGATAAAATTAGCTACTAGTAGTAATTATAACAATCATTACTTGTAACACTTTAAACACTAGAAACAAAAGGAAAGTCCAAACAAATCTTAATATATAAAAATGAATCCCTATTTCCCTTGGTCACGCCATTACTTGAGAATGAGTGCACCAAATTGAATAATTTTTTTGTTGTGTTCGTTAATGTCAGGGCAAAGTTCTTATAAAAGAAATTTTTTAATCCGACCTAAGGGCTCTGTCCCACTGGCCTTCAAAGTTCCCATTGGTTTTATCAAAGTTCAGTTAGCTGCACCACAGCTGTTAAACAAGGATTGTATCTAAACATACTTGAAAGGCATAAACATATGTTCACTACGGAAATAACAAATCTACTTGAATGGCAACTCAAACTGTTTTTCGATTCCGAATTTAACACTATATAAAAATAGGCGAGTGAGCGAAGCGAACGAGCTCATCTTGAAAATGAACGAGTGTTTGACATAAAACAAATTCAATGGCATTAGGACAGGACAACGTCTGTCGGGCCAGCTAGTCAATAATAAATTCAAATCCATCACTATCATAAGTTTCAAAAAAGATAAAATCATTATGACAATTTTAAGAAATATGTTAATAACCAGAACCTTGTAATACTAATGCAGCCTAATAAAATCAAGTTTAAATAATCATCTAATGTCCAGTAGGTATATCCAGTCAATGGAGTTTTGTTTAATTCTTTAAACCTAACCAGTAAGGTATATTAAAAAAAGCCACAATAGTAATTTTTCCATATATTGGACCTGAAAGCTGACGTTCGGGTAGAAAAGTCGCAACCCCAATCCACGTTGATCCTCAACTACGTTCACGGGGCTTTTAGCAATGCTCAATGCATCAAATAAAAGGTTGTAAAACATTTAAAAGCTACGTTTTAGTTTTAAATCTAAATGCGTAGATTTGTATCTTATAAAATACACGTATGACACAAAATCTTGAGACATTTGGAATGATTCATCTTGCTCACAATCTAAAATATATTAAAACGATTTAAATAATATTTGCTTTAAATTCAACTACCTTTTTTGAACGATAAAAAAGGCACCGAGTTTATTTGTATCAAATATGGAATTTCAGTAGCACTGGATAGCCTTGTCGGTAATTCAGAAAGAACAACAGACAGACGGGGAGATTGATAAACGAGATAGCGTCACCGGTGGTAGATTTATCGAGAGAAACAGTAGTTAATGTGCGTCGGCCATCAATATCCCGCCACGATCAGCTGTTAGCTGTGAGCCGCAAACAGCTGACATGCAGGTTGACCAACTGTTGCAGTTAAAACCTATGCGGCTATAACTGTACGTAACAAAATGTCAAAAATGAAATAGGATATAATCATTATTGAGTCATAGAATGTAATTACCTTATCTTAATATATTACTGCTAAGGATAAAATGGAAATTTGTGTCTTTTTGCAGTTTTCCGAAGCTTTCGTACGACCTAGAAGAATAAAACTTGGATCATTCATAGTAATTAGATGGGGAAGAGCCTAACGATTTTTCCCGCTTATTTTTCCTCAAAAATGTCCAAGTACAACGAACAATGTCAAAACTGAAAAATGAACGAATGATCAGCTGTAATTATTTATAGATTTCTGTAAATAATCAGCTATGAAATGTAAACATTATTGATTTATTATTAACTTTTTTATCTTTGTGACTTTTTTATCATACGAATTAAACAGCTACTTACACAATTACTTTTTACAATTTACGTATTGACCGAGATTTATTATCATTTTTACAACCTGCATTTGTAAATTTTCATACCTCATAAATGAGTTAATTATTGACTTCGTAGCACAATCACAATAAATGGGGATGGAAACCTCAAGGATACAGAGGTACCAACCCTCCCCGCGGGATTAAGATATCACAGGGGCGATCGCGGGAGAGTGAGAGGGAGAGGGGCGGGTGATGAAGATTTACCGCAAACCACGCCTGATAACTGCGTTATCCTGATTAATTCATTCGCGGGAAGAATGCCATAAATAACGGAGGGTCAGGGGCGGCAAGGTGACTTTATGGCGGAGGGTCGGGACGAAGCAGAGGAGACTGCAAGAGGAGGGATTGTAGGGATTGTACATGGGCAACTGGTGCTGTGTGGGGGTTAAATGAAATGCCAGTGTTCCTATTTGCATAACGGTACATTTTGAAGAATACACTTTTTAAACCCAATACTAGGCTACTAATAACTTGAGGTTAGTTTGATATTTTTTAAATAAAAAAATACCATGGATACCGGTACATATGTTTTAATTTTACTATTTCTCAGAGCATCCCCATGCAAAACATGAGGTTAGGTCTATTTATGGGGTTTTAATCTCTTTGGACGTTTATAAATAGCATTTTCCTCAAATTTTCTGTCAAAGCCAGTCATTCATACACCTAAAATAAACCTGATATTTTGAGACAGTACGCAACTTAACTGTAACAATTGAATCGCGTTGTACTAGCTTAAATGTGCACATTAAATAATAGAAATCTAGCTCATTTTCATTTGAATATAGGTTTCAAGCCCTCAAAATCTAATTTAGCGTTCCTTTTAAACATGGGATTGAGTTGCTATTCCGTCATGTATCGCGCGGAAATCCAAAAGTCACTCACACAAGCCACACTAACCTCCATAAATGATTAGTACTTTGACAATATTCATTTAACACCGTAATAGTTAGACTGCTCGCCTATAACCTGATTTTTGCCAGATTCTTTGATGAGCAAATAATAAAAATATTGGAAAAGTTTTATAATAGATCCAGATGTAATTTGTCATTGGACTATCAATGCATGTTACGTTCTAAGGTCGACCTTAGGAATCACTGTAACAAAATCAGTGTTTTAACTGTTTAATTTAAAACACAACAAAACGCACCGGTTTAAACAATTAAATTCCAAATGCACATTGCTTATAATTCATAACTAATTTTAAACTAATTACTCAACTGATGAGGTCTTTGGAGCGGGTTTATGGCCCCAGCCACGACACGTAGAGTGGATGGAATGGAGTGGAGTGTTTGGTTTATTCGCTCTTGAGAGTAAGAGATCATTGAGCAGTCTAGCCGGCGATACAATCATAAAGCGCGGGGCAAGGTGCTCTGTGTTTATCGGAGCGATGCCAGACGGCCAATCATGTTGTGCGTGGCTCTTGTACGTCCAGGGTTATGTCGTGTGAGACGTAATGGTTAACTATGGATTAGACTGATTTTACTCTTGAATTAACCGATGAGGGTTCCTAATCCAAAAATGCATTAGATGCCCCTGAACACATTCAGCCATTGAATATACCTGCTGTAGTAGAAATCTTTTAATAGGTACTAGTCATTTAGATAGTATTTTTTCTGAGATTCTTGCCAACGTTTTTGCAAATAAGATCAGTTTTAAGATCGTTATTACTTAAATCAGGCCTACGTATAAAATCATACTCATCAAAAGGACTTATTTATGTTCCGGGAAGATTTTTGGACAACGAAAAATGTTTGTTCGGCATTATATGGAGTAACTCATGCATATAATAGATATAATAGCGTAAATAGATATTGAAAATTTAAGGTCACTGAGGCAAAGCCTTGAGGTAATTTTGGAAATTTTCTGAATTTTGATTAATGTAGGGGCCTAGGAATTTTAACGAACATTTTAATATGTAATATGTAAAATATGTCACAATAACACCTTCAGATTTGGTACGGCAGATTTCGTATTTGATTACATCAATTTCAAAATTCTCAATGTAAATATTTTGGTATGTTTAAACAAAAATAATCTAATTACATTAACGTTTATTGGTATTTGTTTATTACTGTAAATTTTTACTAGACTCTAATATATAGGCTACACTTCGCCAACAAATCTAAAGAAAAATAAGACTATTAGGGCTAACAGTTCAATAACAATAACAATAACAATAAAACATAATTTATACACAGCACACATCAGCACACAGAAACACATAATATTTACTTTATTTGAAACAAGTGAGCTATTAAAATATATACTATTATTATATATGACTAATATATTATATAGTATTTTAAATATATAAGTAAGTAGTAATAAATTTGCTTGGCAGGCACAAAGTATGGATTTTATTCCGATACGATAAGGTCAAATGTTAGTTTCATCCTAAACTTTTCCGGTTTCAAAGAAATTGTAAAAAATCCCAACAATCCCGAATTAATCAGCTGGTCAACAAAGCGTGATGTCCGCGCAACGACGGCGTCAAAAACGCTCAAAGAGACCGCCATGCGCCGGCGCCGCTCCACCTCCGTCTCGGCCGACCCGTGGACCGTACTGCGACTGCGACAGACATTTCAATCTGTATCTCTATCGCAATTATGGGAAGAATAAACAGAGTTTAGCAGTTTACACATACACTAGTGGCTTGAAAGGTTTAGGCCTTTAGTCCTTAACAGGGAAATGAATCAGTACCAAAGTACTGCACGAACACATATCTGGAATGGCAGACTCTTAAATCACATTTTTAATTATGCAGACGTCTTCTAGACTACATAAATATACTATGGGAACAGTTTTTGCTTATTTCTTGCTGACATGCAGATTTTTAACAAGGTTCGTAGAGCTTTCAGACCAGGTGTGCTGAGTCGACCTATTTAAGGTTTTCTACTTAACCGGAAGAGACCTCGTAAAAACAGCTGGAAGGTCACGTGATCACCAATTCAATCTGTAGTGTTCCTGGAAACACGATATTTATCGTACGAGTACCATATTTTTCTCATCAGTGTAATTAGAATTAACATTTTTTAACTGCTTACATTCTATGATAAACTGTTATTTTATGAAACTAATATATTGTTTTGATTTATTTGTATTATTAGATTAATCGATTAAGGGTTTAAATTTTCTTTCTGCATGTCCAGTGACAATTTAAAAATAGCTGTACCATTATTATACCCTGAAGATTGGCAACACTTTATGGTATGTTGTTGATTTATGAATCAGCTGGACGCCCTCATAAGACATCTTTGCTACAAACATTACTCTTATTAGTGAATTTCCTTTGGAAAGTGAACTATTAGCATGACCCGCACGGAGAAACTTAAGCCCGGGACCACCATACAAGTTCCTAACGTGACCCCCTGAACACGTTTTGGGGTGTCGTTCAAAATTTTATATATATTATATATATATGTGTGTATGCACTCTAGTGGTCGCATTTTTTGTCCGATTTACTTCAAATTTGGTAGGGACGTTCCTTTCTATAATCTGTTGGACAAGTTCGTTGGGCAAAACAATCGGAAAACTCTAAACCCCTTTTTTGGGGATTAATCTTTAAAATTTCGAGTTTTTGGGCCCAAAAAGGGTTAGAAAAGCCCCAAATGTAAAATTAATGCATGTAAAAAGATGGGAATTAGAGAGGCGAAAGTTTTAAGCCCTCTCTCGTCATTCTAGCATACATATTTACCGAGTTATTAAAGAAAATGTGTATTGACCAAACACAGTACGTTGTCTTAAGGGGGTTTTACATTAGAAAAGCCTGTTATTCATTTGTTGGTGTACTTTTAACATCTCCAGCAACCTCACGCCTACTTTAAAGCCTGACTGGACCTTCTCCTAACCTTATAATGCACAAAATTGTATTCCCAGCATTGCAGGTAAATGAAACCAGGAGCATCAGAACAGCCAAAAAATCAATGTTTTCAGATTTCAATAAAAATTGGACAAATGTATGTTTTTACACTGATTTTGAGTTTTACAAGTTTTTATGTGGAAATTCACTTCCCTCACGTCAGCGTGCTGCGTGCGAACTCGTTTAAATAAGCACACCTGGTCTGAAAGCTCTACGAACCTTGGATTTTTAACTGCTACTTTTGCCAAGTCATTAAGCCAATACCGTTTATGTGTGCCATATTACTTCCATTATCCTGCAACTTACCAAACATCTATAACTTTTCTTTAACATTTTCTTGAACATACAGATCGATAGATTTCTCTTACAGAATTAAATGTAAAGATAATTCGAGACTGATAGGAGT
Organism: Allygus modestus; assembly: GCA_963675035.1. Lineage (NCBI taxonomy): Eukaryota > Metazoa > Arthropoda > Insecta > Hemiptera > Cicadellidae > Allygus > Allygus modestus. The sequence goes on from OY776112.1 coordinate 408,277,123, forward strand.
ATGTTTCATAGAGGTTTACCTTCTATTCAATATTTATAAATTACGTTTTAGATATTTATTTAAAAATTTAAAAATAAAACAATAATTTTCAACGGTTAAAGCTTAATCTATCAACAGAAAACCATCATTATCATCAATAATGATTAATATATATAAAACTTTTATGTCTCAGATGATTTTAAAATAATATTTAGTTATTAAACCCCCATAAAGAACAAAATACGAACAGAACGAGATAAGCCATATATTTCACTATTTTATTTCATCCCTGAAACAATTTTTCAAAGTTTCCCAAGAGATTTGGAAACACAATTTCGACTGGAAATTCTACAAAGTACCGGAATCAGCAATCAAATCAGCTACGACGTCACTCAGTTGATTGCTGTAATAACCTCCAACCTATAACTAACTACTGTATAATGATTAGTTTATAAATGTCCGCTTCGACCGTAGGCGGGGAACCGTAGCGCGGCAATTAGCAAATAGCCCGGCCAGCCAGGGGGAATTGAAAATTTGCATAATTGACTGATTATATGTAAACAAAACAAGATGTAAACCAGTTCTGTTCGGTAACTTAACACTCTCGTTTATAATAATACTCTGAGCGCATACGATTAAGCTGTGGCGTACTCTATTCGCCGCGATTTATAACGTGTAGGCCTACTTGTTCTTCACAAGGTCAGAATTGATGTTACAGTTGCGAATCTATTTTTGAATTATATCATCAGTTCTCTTACAAAATACAGATACGTGATAAACTGTGAATTATAACATTTCCATCAATTTTCTTTTATATTATTGAAATCAAATTTGCTTGAGAGTTTGAATCCCGATATCCCTATTTGCCATTTTATTTATTTATTTATTCGCATGCTACAAAAGAGGCTTAGTCCAAATACATTGTAGCGGTATATGAAAACTAAATATAAACTGAATTCGTCACATTACATGCAAGCATTATGCAAGTCTTGAAGATAAAAATAATACTATAAACACGTTACAACCAAATTTACATTTAAATGTGATTCATTCATAAATCAATCAAGTTTTAAAATATACAATACAAATGTATTTTGTTTAGTTCATAATGAAGAATCTTTCAAACAAATGTTTTAAAGGACGGAAAAACAAACCTGTGTTACAGTCAACACCGGATTTGAGAGGTACATGTAAAATGAAGCTAACGAGAAATAAAACTTGTAGTTACTCAGTGTGTCTATAATGTTATTAGATTCTTAACTTCCATAAAATTGTATCTATATTTAAAATAAAATTTGAAAGTATAATCTGACTAAAATGGACTCCTACTGTGAAAAATTAATTGTTGTATATTCGTTTCTAAATCTGACGATCCAGTCACTAAATGAATTCCATTAGCACATAATGAATTCCAGTAGGACTACGACAAAAGTCATTAAGTACATAAGTACAGTATACACAATTTTTGTATAGCAAGAGTGTATGTAAAGTCGGGTAAGTGTTGAACAGTTTTCAAAACATCACAAAGTTCCTGAACCCTGAACCAATCTTGGCCATGCATAAAGGACCGTGGCAAAGGGCGTGGATATTGCAGAGGTCACGGCAGAATTAGCGACTGAGCATCTGAGCATCGTCAATTAGACCGGCTGGACATCCGAGCACTAGCAGAGTGAGCGGTGAGCATTGCCAGTTGCCGGACAACATAAATCACCATTACACTGGCCATGACCACGGATACCGAGACAACGACGAAATTAGCTCTCGTTGTAGTTAAATTATGCTTTATTTGTGCCTGAGATGCCAACTGCCTGTGTAATATTGACTGGAGCTGTGCTGGGAGTGAGGATAATTCGACTGGAAGTCCCTTCGACTGGTCTACCTCAGAAAGGAAACTGAAAGCAGATTTCACTGAGAAATATTCAAGTGCCGTCAGTAACCAACAATTTGATGTATTTTAAAAGCTAATTATAAATCTAGTGAGATGATATATTATTTTCGCAAAAGTTTTTTACGACTTTGTGATCGAGGTGAAAGCAAACTAAGTTTATCAAGAATGTATTTGGACATACTGCCTTTCAAAATGTTGGCCTAAACGTTCTGGACACTTTGGAATTTGGACCTGGAAGATATCTAAACAAATTCGTAGTCTTTTCTACATTAACATCCTAAACTCTAATATGAGTAAGGTTTGCTTGCTTGCGTGCGTACGTGCTTGCTTGCTTGCAACTCTGATCTCAAAAACGGTACTAAATATTTCCTTTAATAATTGGAAAACTAATGTCTGGGATAAAATTAAGTTCTAGACAGGTCTCATTTCCAGGAAAAATCAAATAATGTACAAAAACGAAAATTAAAAAGAAAAAACAACATTGGGCTTATGGAGTTTAAAAATCAAAACAAAGTAATTGTAACAGCTGATCATAATCAAGCGATGAACTGACAAAGTAATACTCATCTTGTTTTTAATTGTTAATATGTGGTTTCCTGAGAGCAGTGACTAAAACTGTTGAGTGAAGATTGCATATATAGAGTGGTCATATCCGAAATAAAGCAAAGGGACATGGAGCTATAAGTAACAACTAGAGTGACCTTAAAAATGCAGAAAAGAGGCAAACGAGCTAAATCTGATAATCAGTTGGAGGAAGTGGTAAAATATTACTCCAAGTTATCTAACCAAACTGACTGGCCTTATCCGAGCAAAGCTCGGCCCCCAGGTACTTTTACTTAATACATCTTATCTTAATATATTATTTCTCTAGCCTGTTTTTCTGTCAGTCCGCGAGATCTTTCTTATTCCCTTATCAAATTCCATGTTTTACCCCTCATTTTAAAGCTTATCGTGCCGGCAATTGACGAAAAATAGACCCACGGTCTAAAAATGTAACGCTTCTCGAAAATTTGAATAATATGAAAGATAAATAAAGGGAATAGCCTAGTTTGTTTTGACAGGGGCCAAAATGTAAACAAAATAACATCTGAGCAGCTGACAAGATTTGGTTCGCAGTGCGGACTAGTAATAACTTAATATGTAAAATATACCTAATAAGACATTTACCATTACACAGATCATTAATATGAGTTTTCTAGACCATCAGTCTGTTCTTTAAGTATTGACTACATATTGCTCTACACTTATAAGTTTGACTGAGTAGTTTTGCTGCCAAGAGTTCAAAATGTAACCGATAGTTTAGCAGAAATCTGTATTGATATTAAAATGTTGCATGTAATAGGTCTAAATATTGTGGTTTCCATCAGATGAATGAAATATTTGAGTTGTGCTGATTATTTAGTGCCATCTCACATCATGAAGATCATTTTTTTTATTAATTGACCAATTGATTACACATAGACACGTAATATTACTAGGGTTGTCATTGTGATAAATCACAATGTTACATTATAATTGTAATGAGCTTTGTGTTGTTTGGTATTGTATACCAATATTGAGAAACTTCTTAAACGAATTGTTTTACTGCTTGTTTGAAGTAGAATTATGAAATTAATCTTGTGAGAGGGGATGATTAAAGCATTTTAATCGTTCAACGTCTATTTTTGAATACGAATCAAAATATTGTTTAGATATTAAATTTGCATAACATTATTTGTGAAACAGTCCACAAAATGTATACACTTTAATGTTTGTTTGAAATTGTACTCATAAACAGTCAATAGCTTTCAAAATGTCTTAGTTAATAATACTCAATTGGAATTTTAATGAAGCATAGTTTGGAGCATAAAGCTTGCTGCTATGGACCATTAAGACCTTCAAAGTTCAGTTTTATTAATCTGGAAGCAAACTGTTAAGAGGACTAGTAGTAAATTTAATTTCAATAAATGTTCCTATATGTGTCGATCAGTACGGTCGGATTAACAGATACCTGAGTATCATTTCGACATTGAAAGGGTACTTAGATCCAACATTTAGTTCAATTATTGTCTATGGAATTGTTGCTAAGTTTCGTTAATAATAACTATTGTTTTCAAATTGTACGTAAATTCAAACCCGAATTTATTTTTTACAATTTTAAGATTCTTCTGTTGGAAAAAATTAAACCCACTTTGTTTCATTGCCAGAGTATTTATCAAAATAACAATCTATATTCATTTATCTTTTAAATTTCCTGTTAACTTAATAGGGCTACTATAATAATAGTAAAATAATTGTAAATAGATAAAAAAATACCTGAGTACCCTTTTAATTTGACTTACTTTGAAAACAAAAGTTATCACTGGCGGAACTTATATATTAAAAGGTTTCATCATAGTTAAGCCTCGCAGTGAACCAGATAAAGCTACAAAAATTAGGCTGTTCAATTTCATCACTATAGGGATACCGATGCGAACTCCTTTTGGGCAATAAGAAAAAGTCAGCAATATCCTAAGCAACTGAAGATTATATGCCGATCTTTCCCACCTAGTTGCACTAGAGTTGCCGCACCAATCTACACAACATTGGATACAGCATGTTTTACCTAATTGAAGAAAAATATGAGTTGAAGCAGTTTTAAATTTCATAAATAACATTTCCGCTTGCACATGCAACTCTGGAGTATTAGCTTGCTCCACGGTCGTTTTTATAGTTAGTTTGTTGGATTTCTTTATTGTCGGTTACTGTTCAATTATAAAACCAGCCAAACGTGCTTTTAACAAAACGCCACTTTATGTATTGAACAACTATAACCTAATACTTAATTTGGGCTTGATAACTTCAGGATTAATACAAAAAGGGTTGAAGGTCATTATGTACAAAATTAGTACTATTTGTACAAATCTCTGTGGTAGTAGCCTAGGGTAGGAAATGTGTGATAAACTAACCCAGCCTAACCACCGCACCTCGCCGCAACGCACTGTAAATATGGTTCCACTGACGGTACAATGACGAAGTATACGTAGGTAATGTACAGTACGTAAATATGGCATTAAGGATGAAATAATAAGGCTGTTTATTCAAATTATGAAATATTATTTTCTTCATATTCAAACTCCTTTTGCACACATTGCGACGTTTTATAAAAAGCCTAGGCTGATTACAAATTGCCTTAATTTAGAACTGTCATACATTACGACATATGTATATATATAAATATATGTATGTATGTATGTATGGCATACATTAGCAGAGGTTGCGTATGAAGTTATACTACAAAATTGCCTAGTCTAAACGCAACTTTAGTTATAGGCTAAAACATGATCGTTCAAACAACAAATTAGAAATAAATCAAATCAGAATACAGATGACAATAAACATTGTAAAACTACTTACATCCAACTCCCATAATGTTGTTTCGAAACCGAGGACACAATCTCTGTGAGGACCAGCAGAATCCAAAAGCTCCAAAAAACCTTCCACATTGTGCGATTTTGAAAATTCACATTCCGAAAACACTCATGCACTTTTGACGAAAACTTTCTTCTCAGAGGTTCTTGGCACAAGTCAGAGTTAACTTGACACACTTTTCACGTAAAAAATTACATAATTGTTGTTGAGTGTCACGTTCATAATTTGAACATTAGTAAGAAAATTTAATTTACTTTATCAACAAACGCCTTTACTTTCCGATAAAAATATTTTTCTGAAACTTAACTTGACTCAAGGATGATTTTCACAAGGATCAATTGAACAATACAGGTTTTATGAATAAAGCTTAGGTAAAAACTATCGATTGGAAAATATCGCGATCGCGCACGTGTTTTATAGATGTTTACAACATAGACGACGCGCGCTCTGGCGTGGTCGGCGCGCAACTGAGCGCCGCGTCCCTGCTTGCTGTGGTGACTTGTTTCTGGTCCTCGCCTCCCAGCCTCCGGGCTTCAAAGCCGCCGCCCCTGGCGCTGCGCTGCCCCCCGTCCACCCCCAGCCACCGCCCTCTGGCGGGACCGTGGACCGTGGACCACCTGGCTTTTGTTTACAAGACCCAATCAACTCCGAGAGCTAATCAGTTGTATTTATAGCCGCGCATACCTCATTCGCAGTAATAAAGATCAGTGACATTGTCTCAAACAATGTTGGCCTATACTGAATAACTAACACAAGCTTTAACTCGTGTTACGATTTTTGTACAGTGTAGATAAGTTCTTAAAATATTTTAAATTACATTGTAAACTTCTGGGTTAAACAAATACTTTTACAATAATTTTATAAGATACCAAACATTGTCTCCTCGAAATATAAAAATAAAATATACGTTTGTGTTTTTATAAAAATTACATTGACTTTTGTACGAAGTTATCAAAGTGAAAAAGAGAAAAAATGTTTCTTTTATGTGTAAGAATACACAGAAAATGTTCTAATGTTTAATGTTCTAATTTTAAAAGGTATTTAACTCCAAAAGGCTCATCAGAAATGTTTTTAAAACTTACTAATCAGTTAGGTTTTAATTTTTCTGAATAAAAATAGAAGGTTTGCATTAGTTAAACCCCCTTACAGCACACTGCTGTGACCCCAGTATAAATATTTAGTCAGAATCACCTTTACAAAAATCATCACAACTCGGTTGAAGGCTATCAGTTTTATTGCAATTCTTGTTATTTGTTTTATATTACATTTCTACGCCAATAGAATTTTTTAGGTGTTGATAAGCCGAGGTCTAAATCATATTTTTGTTACTTTATAAGGTCAACCTGTTCTTAGAAATCCTCATTAATTAACAGCCTAATAACAAACATCAGCTGGATCCAGTAAAAACCCTAAAAAACAACATTTTTGGATTGATGCTCAGGATCGAACTGGCGAACCTAATCACTACATCCTAACGGTATATCCACAGTGCCAGCCAATTCCGACTCCGTTTCCAACAATCGGACTTTGTTTTATCTAAATCAGTTAGGCTGATTATGGTCACAGTGCAGGCAGATAAGCTGATAAAGGCTGCACAGCCAAAGCTTGACCCGTCATTGTCCAGTTGCAACAATGGAGTTACTAGATTCATTATAGTAATAGGACCCGTCCTGCGCACAGGCCCACTTGTAGCCCATGCGGGACTATTTTTAATAATTACCTGTAATTTATATTATTATTGTAAGTAAATAAATTGATTTGATTTGATTTACAGAACGACGACGTTGTGTTAATTTTGAGATTAACGAAGAAACGTCCATTTTATTGTAATTTCATTAAAAACACAAGAAATAGAAATATGCCACCACTGTGGCCATCTCCTCTTTTTAATATTGGCATGCGGAATGGGCTTGCACCCTTGAACGTACCGTAACCATGGAGGTGCAGTTCGGGTCACAATGCTTAGCGTCTGGTTAGCGTATGCTCTGGAATGACTTTTCGCATCTGTTTGGCTTAGTACCGCTAGTGTTGCAGTATATTTTTGTTAGCAGAAATCAAAATTAAATAATTTAATTTTAAAAAATCTGTTTTGGTTATTTTCGTTATTGTCTGCTTTCATTTACGAGAAGTTTGAGTTGGTTCTCGCCTTTCCCAGGCGCCAAGCACCGTGGCGCGAACTGTAGTACCGTAACACACACTACATCATACTACACTAACAACCAGACCCAGCCAAACCAGTGATTGACTCTCGGTAAGTTGCCGACTGTCAGATGTCGGTTATGCAGTACACACAATACTACATTTCAACCCTGTTCATTATCCCGTGAGTGAAGACCTCAGACATCACAGTGGGATTAGCATACAATCGTCTCGCGGTCCCAGAATCCGGTCTTTGACGTTGGGACTGCGTCGTCCCTCGTCCCACGCCGGGGGCCGCTCTGTGTTTGTCCCTTCGACGGACCGACTGAAATTGTAATGTAAACTGTACTGTACGCCAATCAGTGACGGCTGTTTCCGTACATCCCTAGGCAGAATATTTTTTATTAAAACTACGAATAGTCTATATAAAAATCTAGTTTTATAAACTATGGTGTATTTACCTGTTATATCGACTTATGATTGATTGGAGGTTTGACAATACAATAAAAAGAGATCTAAAAATTTCATTGACCAAACGTACTAAATGTAGGTGTTTCATTTGTCAACGGTACAAACAATTTTGAAATTACTGGGTAAAATGATTTAAACCATTTCTTAAGTAGCATGATACGTGTTACAATTAAACAGGATGAAATCAATTACGCCTCACAACACTGCAAAATATATTCACATTTATTCTGTACTTACAAGATGACTGGGCCTGATTATGACCGGTATAACTTGGCGAAATCGATTACCTTATGCAGTATCATATTTTATGTAGCCTATATTTACCGTACTTTTTAGGTAAGTACAGTATGAGTGTATGGTTTATTATTTAGAGTTGTGAGACATAATCTATTTGATCCTGATCAAATGTGTTAATTCAGTTACATTTCATCAACTGTTTGCGCCCTGTTTTATGATAGCGTTGAACATACAAGATGTTATATTCCGTCAAGTCTACTTTTTCACGAATAAGTCAGAATCGATCTAGCTATTCTAATACACTTAAGAATACTGTATATAACGTAATCCTGTTCACGCTTACAACATTTTTTAGGACTCTTCCATTTTAAATTCTGAATTCCGAATATAAGTTTTGATTAGATGGATAAGATGGTTATTTACTAAAATCTGCCCTAAAGGGACTATGTTCCCAAACATACATGATAACAATGTAGAAGCTAGAAACTTATCTTCTTAAGTAACAAACTTTTTAAGGGACAATTTTGTGTTATATAACTTCTTTGTTATAGTGTGACATAACATTATAACACAATTTAAATGACTGTACTCAATACAAAAATTTCGAAAAACTAATCAAAATGATCATCGGAAAAGTTTACCAGCTACAAATATTTAAATAGATCGCCTTCATTGTGAACTTTCTGCAAACTAAATTCAAAAATAAAAGTACATCTGATCCAGATTTAAAGTAAAATTGAGTTTGATAGAATCCCAAAAATATTGTATAACTAATTTGTGGACACTCTCTCGAGAGCATATTTTGCAAACGACATCTTCATTTTAACCCTAGAACCACAGTCGAGGCTTCCCCATAAAGTGGTGATTAAACAATACAGATTTTAGTGAACAAAAATTGTATCAGATGTTTTGTGGTACGATGCCACTGGTGAAAAGCCTAAAATAAGCTAATTAGACTGCAAAGATAATCACATTGTAAGTGTTGCTATAGAAAACCATACGGTGAAATCAATAGTCTAAACTTTAATAAGAAAAAGAAGAAAGTCGTGTACATTCAGTAAATAAAACCGACACAAGGATGACGCCCTGCCGGCCGCCGACACATCGGCGCGACAACTCGAATCTTTGATCTCCAAACACCTCGTAAACTTCGGTCTCCGCCTAACTGTCGTTTAACGCTTTAAACCGCAGTCCGCTATTTATATGTGAGCTAATTTGGCCGAATTTGAGGGAGGGCCGCGGCCGCTGATGACCCGGTGGCCGTTCAGCTTCGGTTGGCTCATTTCAGCCGATTTATCTTTATAGGGCAGGTGATGAGGTGATTCTGGCCAAACAATAAAAATGCTCGTAAAATCCGGTTCATTTTTGCTCGCTCCGGTCGAATAAAAGTCTTATCGATTGGCAGAATTAAATTTGGTTGTTTAAACGCTTTTTAGAGGTTGTTTATTTAAGGTAGTAGTAATGATTTAAGATAATGAAGAGGTATTTAAGATGGTAATTTATAATGAAACACATACTGGCGTGATAAGGAAATTAATTCTGACCGTTTTGTTACTAAGTGAAAGTTGTAGTTCAATCAATTATTATAGTACTACTGGCTTGTAGAGGCTAGCTTCTAACTTTCTATTTAAATTTTAACGGATTGACTGTTCGCTGGGAAAGAAATCAATACTAATGTTTAAATGTCGCACTTGATTACATTGCAAACATCTACATTAATTGCAACTAATAATTACTTCATATATTGTTTCAGAATTTTACTTAAAGGATATTTTTAAGGGAAAATAATGGAAAAATAAAAATGTGGCTCCGTTAATTTCTTCTCCATTTCATTGTATTTTAATGTTCCTAGTTTGAATCTTATGGTCGTACGATATCTTCAAACATGCGCAAATCACCGTTTTACTTTTTTATTCGCACTACATTTTAAAACTTTATATTCACAAATAACTGCTGCACGAAATTTGAAAGTTAACATTGGTTTTAAGGTGGAAGCAGGTAGAAACGCCAACAGTCTCGTGACTGGTGCCCCCTCTTCATTCCAAATCCCCCGCCTAATAGGGTGATCCTGTCTCCTGATTCCACCTGCTTCCCCCATAAGACCAATGTTGACTTTCAAATCCCGTCCCTCCTCAACGGATTATCTGATATTGTTGATTTATGGCTCATTTTATTGTAAAAAACTACCTAGCATAATTTTAGAAGCAGAATTTTTATATATAATAAAAATCTCTCAGAAACAATCATAAATATATATATATACATATAATATATAATATAATATATATATATTTGTGATTTTCGTCATTGCATAGCTACTTGCAATATACAGATGTTGCTCACTGGAATCGCTAGATAATTTCGGATAATCCGATGTGTGGGACCAGCTTTGGAAAGTTAACATTGAACTTAGAGAAGAAGCAGTAAGAAACGCAAAATCCTGTGTGCCTGGAGCCACTGTTAAAGCGGACCCGTAAAGCGGATTTTTGAAACGCAAATAGGCCTTTACTTAAGGCACTTGATTCAAAATCCTCCACTCAATTTGATTAGATGTTTTGCGCTCAAGCGGGCATCACTGACGATAGAAAGACGCCATCTTCCTTTTATGTCTGTAAATGATGGATGGATGGATCAGCGACCAAAGAATAACACAGACTGGCAATCCCTATCCACTATACGTTACTGTAGTTGAAGCCGGTCCCCCACCACTCTTTAAACGGCTCAGCCATTGGCCGCTGCTCAAATTTTAATTCGCCGCGTCTTATTACAACCGTCTAAACGTATAGTTAGAGCTAAAATAAAATTTTTTTGTGAAATTGAATAAAACAGTATGTCATCAACAATGGGTTAAGTTGGAGTAAAAATAAAATATGTTAACGACTTAAAAATTTAAAAACTAAGGAGATCAAGTTTTTGTTTTGAATTTAAACATAAAAAGTTTATCTGTAAGGATTTTTTTTATTTTTTGGTCAGGCAAGTTTTGTCTGCGAGAAATTTGTTGGAAAATACTTGATAAACAAATTTTTATTTTTCATATTTTTTTCTCAAAATGCTTAGATTAGCCTGCAGGCAGCCTCAAAGTTAGGACTCAAAGTTGGAATCTCAATCAAACTTCACACTCGTACATTTAGTATGAGAAATGTTATTTATGTGAGAAAGGCAATAAGTTATTGAACAAATGTTATTCACTGAGGGTAAAGAGGTAAATAATACGAATTAAATTAAATCTATTGGTACGGGGATAATCTTGAATTAAAGGCAGCACCGGCAACACTCGGTAGTGGACGATACACGTGGATTCATCCTCACCACTCAGAGCTTACCCGGCTTCTCACGCTGCACGCAATTGCCAGTATATGTTATTCTTTGGTCGCTGTGATGGATGGATGGAAGAGTCGGAAGTGAGTAGAGCCATGTGATGTATGGACGGATGGATGGATGGATAGATGGACGGAGGAGTCGGAGGTGGCTAGAGCCGTGTGGTGTATGGATGGATGAATGGATGGATGGATGGATGGATAGATGGACGGAGGAGTCGGAGGTGACAAGAGCCGTGGGATGGAAGAATCGGAAGTGAGTAGAGCCATGTGATGTATGGATGGATGGATGGATGGATAGATGGACGGAGGAGTCGGAGGTGGCTAGAGCCGTGTGGTGTATGGATGGATGAATGGATGGATGGATGGATGGATAGATGGACGGAGGAGACGGAGGTGGCTAGAGCCGTGTGGTGTATGGATGGATGAATGGATGGATGGATCGATGGATAGATGGACGGAGGAGTCGGAGGTGACAAGAGCCGTGACAAGCGTCCGTGTCGCCCATCGTCGCGGGGAAGCCTCTGGCAATACCGCGGCCAGCGACGCTCGAAGGCCGACGTCGCTATCGCCAATCGATCAGACAGCAGCTCAGGGACGCAGAAAACAATCGATCGTATATCGCGTGTAAGTGGCGATAATGACGGACAATCGCGATACGAGATGACTAACTGTAAATATCAACGAGGTTTGCGTTGCCTCTGTACGAACTACGAGTTAATCACCAAGCAGAAGAGGGTGGGTGGTGGATGTTTTCTCTCTAAAGATTGTTTGGAAGTAAAATTAACAAAGTTTGTAAACATATGTGATAAGATTAATCCACACATAAAACATTACACGATGGTATTATTCTATAAAAGATCACAGGAAAATTAATTTCTTACCAGAAGTACTCCCATTATTAAATGAGATTTTGGTAACTTTTTAAAAATATTGAGGACAATCCGGCAAGAGGTTACAGCATTTGTTATTATTTGTTAAGTAAACATATTTGGTATAATCAGGATAACTGTGCATTCGTTGTCAGCAAAAGGCTAAATAATTATCATGTTATGGAATTATAAAGAATGAGCAAGAGTTTGGTTTTTATTCTGTTCACAGTTACAGTGGAACTTTGAGTGACAGAACGTAGAGAAACAGTAGACTGGGGATGCCAACTTGATAATATGAGATGATTTAAATAAAGAGAGATTTAATTATAATTAAAATTAATGTAGCTTCTGTGCCAAGACCACAAAGTGTGAATTAACATTTGTTACATTTAAATGCCCACTAGTGCTTCACGATGAGTCCCAAAGAAATAACTAACTTAGAACCTGGTTATGACGATAATATTGTAATTTGTAGATTTGTTGTTGTATTATACACGTTGTTTAATAATACCCTGGATAAGCATTTGTTCACAAAGCCTCATTTTTTTATTTATTAAATACAGAATTTTGTTTTATCTCGTTTAATTAAACGTTTTCCTAAAATTTTTATATTTTGACGAGAAAACCAAATTGGAAAATACAAAACCACTGTACTACAATCTCTAATTAATTTTGTACGTATACAAATGCCTTTATTAAACCTCCGATCCATGACAGATTTGGTTTACACCCACAGCCATAAAATCACAATTCTATGTCGTAATACACAGTAAAGCTAATTTGCCGATTCAGAGAGATAATTTTTTTTAATAAATATACAGGTATAGTTTTTTTAATTTTTGTTCCAAACGATTTCATTGTTTTTATCTCCGATATCCATTATAACATTACCATTGAACGCAATGAAAACTACAAAATTGAGCTTAATCAAAAATATAAGAACGAAATTCTCTATGTAAATTTAATTTATCTGAACCACTGATTAAATCTTTTAGATAATGTTAGGCCACACAAAAGGTTGGCCAGTAAAACGTCGTGGAAGTTTTACGAATAGTAATTTCACTAATGAAGCCAACTTATATTACAAAAATAACTCGAAGTTCCTTAAAAAACTAGATCAGCCAAACAAGACAGGATGGGTTTTTGCCCATAAAAGTCACCTCTAACACGCCTTGAGCGAGCCTCGTGGTCTTTATTCCCTGAGATGTGGTAAATTAGCTCCAGAAGTGAACTTCAGAGGTCGTTGGTCACGGGCTGTAAAAATTCAAAGACTGACGAAGATTTCAAGGCTGAATAAATTACAATCTTGATGTCTAAGCGTCTACTCGTGCAAGCCGTTATCTTTGCTGTGATTACAAGGGGTATTGCACCTATTGGTTTGGTTGATCACTTGTATGGATTACATTTTACACAAAGGCGTAGGACTGCGGTACTTTTCATGGGTTCGCCAACCGGCATGGACAAACAAGCGGAAGGTTGGTTTACAGGTTTCAAATGTTTCAAAGAAATTCTTATATTTTTGTACGCAAACAAAATATAGTTTTTACCACTTTATAAGAGCTCCAAAAATCAAAGAGAAAAAGTATATTTAGTCATGAGCGGAGCAGCGGAAGATAATTAGTAAAGTGGTTGCTGTACTTGCGGAGGAACAAACTTATCGTTAATATAAATACGTTTTTCACAATTTACTTTAGCTAAAGTATTATAATGTTTACCAATTAATTCAAGTAAAAAATATTATTTTTTTTATTCCATGTCAATATATGACAGATTAATTGAAATTGATCCAAACATTGAAACTGCCCATCAATGTTACCCTTAATGAGAATAAATTCAATTGCAGGTCATATATTGTTTATTTATGAATATGTTTTGATACAACTTGGTCTTAGCTGAGGTTTGTGACTTCACTTCGCTGTTTGTGTTAAGTGTTTCACTGAGAGTCTATTAATATTTTGATATTTATTTTTTTGGTCACGGTTGCAGCAAACCTGCATACCCAGCCCATAATCAATGTTTTAAATAAATAAAATCTCAATTATATTTTTTGGAAATACAGTATGGTAGATTTCTTAAAGCCTTATTGAGGTGTATATTTTCTTTTGAAATTCCCTGATCATGCAGGATTGCTTCGACAAAAATATATTGAAATACAGGTGATGATTGTGAACAAATTGAACAAGATTAACTTTCTCCCCCTCCTAATTAATTGGAGATTAGTTGTAGTTTGATCAGCTTATGGGTATTATTGTTGCCTTATAGAAAAAAGTTCTATATACTCAAGCTATGGTCACATAATGGAAGTAATTAACTGAACTAGTAAAAAGGCTAGCAAACAACTTTTAAGCGCGTTTTGATAATGATTTGCTAGCAGACTACTTGCAATCACTAATAAAAGTAATCTATATAGAAATTTCCAAGTAATCGGTTGTTAGCGATATCGAGAGTAATCGAATCATCTACCTCTGCGACAACGTGCACCAGGAAGGGAAGTAATCGGTTTCTGTCGATATAGAAAGTAATCGTATCGTCGACCTCTGCGACAGCATGGCCCGGGAGGAAAGTACCTTCCCGTGTCTCCGATGCAAGTGCTTCCCGAGGAATGTGTTGGAGGAATCCCGCCACACGATAAATAAATTAAATCCCAACTCTCTTGCTTTTGTTGGGATCGGATTCTTTTGTTTTATCTTATTGATATTTCGTGTACCGCTTGTTTGGGTAATGAATTTATAGCACTGGTATTCCATCCTTTGAGGACAACTGTGGTAGATTCAAGCATATCGAGTTAATTTATATCGTCAAGTCTATGTGTTGATAATGGATAAATTAGTTTTGGTACCCCATTCGTAATTAATACACACTTTTTATACATCTGAATTGCAATGAAAGGATGGAACTGCTTATAAACATTGTTATTTAAGGGCGTTGCTGCCATTTTGTATATGACAGAAACCGTTTTACATATAAGAAGTATTGGTAACCTTTACTATGGTTTATATTTTGTATATATACTTATGTACGTCACTATTCCCGCAAGTATTAAAAAGTAATATAGAGACAAAAAAGATAAAACTTATTTTAGGATCAATACTAGAAACTATCTTAATTTAAAATACGAAACCATACTGTCCATATACATTCGCGGCCCCATTTGTTGATCGAAACTCTCTTAGCTGCTGGAGTTATCGCATCATTTTCAAAGTGCCGTTTTTTTCAAGTGCTAACGACTGAAACCAGATGTCAGCGGTGCCAACTGACGGAGCCAACACGGGTAGGGTTTATAGTCATGGTAATTGGCAACACTGTTTGCCTAACACTGGGCATTTCTATGGTAATTTTGATACTTCTCTTAACACACACCTGCAACACCTTCTTCGGGTTGCCAACAGATTCTTCTTTGAAAAAAATGTTAAACAGTAGCATAGAAAACGCTCACCAAGGAAAGAATATCCAAAGCTAGTGGTTGTGTCAAGTGTCGAGGGGATCTCAACAATTGCAACCATTTTTAAAACGATTGTTATACTACAAATCACTGGATAGATAGTACAATGCTAATGCTATTGGCGTTTACATCCGTCAAAAGAATACCGTTTTATCAAGATGTTGGCGATGAATTTCAACATTTATCCAATTAGCAGAGTGGTCGTCTACTTAGAAGGGTTACAGGTCTCTATCAAAGTCGCTTTAGATTAAAGTGAGCTTACCCACACACCAAAGCAAATTTAACATGAAGCTTAGAAATGTGTAACCAACCAACTGTCCGAACAGCTAGCTTTTTCTAAGGTTATATCAAGCTTTAGAAAGGAAAACAAGAACATCTGAGCGTGTAGCCTACTCTGACTTAATGAGTGTTAATATTTTCTACGTTTTTTTTCCAAGACTCAAAGAGTATCTAGTTTGGCCTTAGACCTCTCTTGATGCGTCTAGGATCCGTTTACCCTGAGCTGGGTTTGTGCTCTGTTACGGGTTTTAGCGTAGGCAGACTATTTATTCATTAGCACTTCAAGTTTTGGTTTCCAACACACGATCTCAAACGTGCTGCCAGGGGCGACCGGGTAGTGATACCCAGATAAATATCATCAGCTGATATTAAACTCACATAAAATCAATCACCTGTTGCCCCATCAGCTGATTCTCCACTGCAGAAGGTGTAATTTTCGCGTCACCGCCAGATTCATGTTGGAGATTATACGGTAATGATTGGGCTGACCTATCTGCAGACTGAACACCGCTGGCGAGATATTTACTAACTAAAATAAATCTCAGCTTTGAAATAATTTACGAGTGTTGTTTTCTTCGAAACGGTCAAAAACAATGACGCAACTGTAGCAAATAGTAAATTTTAAAAAAATTGTAAGAGAATAATATAAGTCATATAGGCACACCCTGATGAATTCTTAACATAATAAAAAAGACGATCCATGGAAACTGAAGATTACCCTTAAAAGAACTGTTTACGGAATACCTACCCTAGGGAAGACTGTTCTATGTTGTCTATGTTTTTTAAGTGTTAATAATTATATATTCAGGAAAAATAACCTTTGTTGGTATTTGCACAACAGATTTATTAAAATTATAAAGTGCATTACATTGATATAAGTGTTGTCATGTGAATGAGTTGAGCTTTCTTAGGTGACAGATATTATTACATTTAACTACATTTATAAGAATTGTATTTAAATTAATCATTATCTGATGAAAATAATTATATGATTGAAGAGTAAATTACAGGAATATATAAAAAAATCTAAATCTCCGAAGGAGAATGATTAAAAAAAACGTACTCAAGGTTTGGACACTTATGTTACAAATTTAAGAGCTCGCCTGTCAATTTATTAAGAATCGTCAAGTTAATTTAAAATTAATCCACAAATACATACTTGCTTTGCTAATTGGTTCACAAGATAAATTTGTATCCATAAATTTACAGGCGTTTCACAAAATCTGTTGACACAAGATAGTTTTCAAACGGCCGCGCTTTCCGTCTATCCTGTGGGAGGCTTTGAGCCGTCGAAACTGAAGAGGTCATTTCAACAATTCCAACGTTGTAACATCACAGAGAATTATTCATTTTTCTCTACAATAACATACCGTGGCTGAAGCCAATCACGCCCTCTCGAAACTAGTAAAGTGGGGCAATAAATTACAAAAGGCAGAGGCTACGTACACGTCCGACGTGAGCCGCTACTGTTCACGTCCGTTCCAAATAATGCACCGTACGTTACTTATCCTGTGATTTTTAAAACAAATTGAGAGCCAGAAAACCTCCTAACCTAACCTAACGTAACCTAACCTATCCTAACCTAACCTAATGTAACGTAACGTAAACTAACCTAACCTAACCTAAGCGTTAGCGAAGTGAATTTGCCCTTACATTGGACGTGTACGTAGTCACTTCGATTACAAAAACATCCTCATTTAGCATGGAATAAAACTATAAAAACCCGTGTGCTCATATACAACTGGAAAAAGGATTAGTGGTCTAGAAGGTTAGTGCTTATCATATCAACAAATAGCTTACACTAACCACAAGGTAAAGGTTTCGTAAAAGCGGTACATAATTTAATGGAAAACGCTTAATTAATAAAATATATTTTTTTAACTTAGCTAGAGAAGAAAATGTATTACTCAAGAAACGTTTGATTCATGTTTCTGGTCGTAATACGATTACAATAGTTGGTGATTTCATTAAAGAAACCCTTCAAAACAAACGTCATTGTTAACTTTAGTTGCTAGGCAAATAAAAAGTCAAACAAATAATATATTTTATAGTCTACCGTATTCCAAGATCACGTGATGGACCGGATGCTTCGTCAAAAAGTTACGTAAAGTAGATCTACAGTTTGTAACTTACGTAGTTATGAATATTGTTAGTGCAAGGTTATTCTTAATTGTTAACCATTAGTTATTTACTAATATATGTAATTTTTTTTTACCGGGGTTTTCAGAAACCCCTTTGAGATTTCAGAACTCGTTTTCTCCTGAACCAATAAACTTAACAACCGGAAGACATGAACATGAAGAGACTTGCCCGAGATGCCTAAAACATCCCTAACTTTAAGATTCTCACCCGAAGTGCCCAAAAGATCTCCAACATAAAGAGACTTGTCAGAGACTTGTCTGAGATGCCTAGAACATCCCTAACATGAAGATACCCGCCCGAGATGCCCAGAAGATCCCACCATGAAGACGTATGTGAGCCAATCTACTTCGCCTCTGGCTCACGGCACGGTGCCGGCGTTGCAAGCACGTGATAGGGGACCTTCATCTGACACCTTTATAGGGATCGAAGTTATCGTTACTTTTCGATACTGTATAAGGTTATTCCAAATACCTTATCAAGTGGTGCTAGGTTATCCTATTGTTACTTCAATAACCTAAAACCGATATGCTAGAGGATATAGCCTCTAACACATGGTTTTTGTGTAAGTTAATAATTACAGCTGACATTAGTTCATTTTAGCAAATTTCCCCTATAGGGAAGAAGCTTTACCGTAGGTCTCATGGTAAGACTTAAGCCCAAGACCATGATAACTTTTTGTTTTGAGGTCCCCAGATGCCAAAAACACTATTCGTTCAAATTGATATATATATATATATGTGTGTGTGTGTGTGTGTGTGTGTGTGTCCGTTAGTCCGTTAACACGATAACTTGAGTAAAAAACGTCCGATTTTGATTAAATTTGGCTCAAACGTGTAAAATGACATTCATGAGTTTAAGTTCGAAGACCAGAAAAATCGGACCATGGGAAGGGGGGTTTATGGGGGTTTTAAATTTTCCAAAAATCAGTTTTTGCATTTTTTACCCAAAAATTTTTAAAAAACTTAATTTTAGTTTTTACCATGTTATAGAGCTTAAAAAAACTAATAATATAGTATTTTGAATTATTAACCTAGGTTAAGTGGTGGTTGCGGAGAAAATCCAAAAAACCTACTCATAATGAAATGATAAAAATACCAAATTGTGTGTTTTTTTAAGCTGAATCCAATGGGAAAAACTAAAATTTGACTATTTCCAAAATTATATGTAAAAAGTTCAAAAAACCCATTTTTGGGTTACAAACCCCCCCCCCCCAAAATACCCCTTCGGATAAAGCGATCTGGCTGGTTTTCGAACTTAAAGTCATAATTGTTGCTTTACACGTTTATACCAAATTTCATCAAAATCGGATATATATATATATATATATACAGTTTCGAACGAATGGTGTTTTTGGGGTCTGGGGACCTCAAAACGAAAAGTTATCATGGTCCCGGGCCTAGGTCTTACCATACCGACTACGGTAATAGCTTCTTCCCTATAGGGGAAATTCGCTAAAACTTGGTATGTTCACTTGGTTGAGTTATATTGATAATTATATAAAAACCCATTTTTTTGTTCCTTGTTGCAGCAAACCTGCTTTCTCAGCCCCCATGTTATTTTATAGAGAATAACTAGAATGTTATAAAGCGCTTATTTATGATTGAATATTGAAGGCACTTGGTATGTGGCTTGTTAAATTCCCTTTATATTTGCATAAAAACCAATTGTTTGTGTTCCTTGTTTCAGCAAGCCTACGTACTCATTACCAATGTTATTCTTATGGAGAATAATTAAAATCGCTTTTATGTGAATATATTTTTATGAAACTTGGTATGCGGCTTAATGTTGTATTAAGACATATATTATGCATTGGAAATTTGCTGAGTACGCAGGTTTTCTCCGACGGGGGTATTGCTTATTAATGTAGTAATAAGCATTCTGTAGTGATATTTCCATAAGAAAATCATTAGATCTTTGAAGTCCAGTAATTTTTGACATTTCTGATATTTTCCCACCGTCCTTGGCCCTCAAGCTTTAAAATGAATCGTCATAACCCAACTTAACTTCTTCCTAGCTCGTGATATTTCGTCGGGACTGATTCGCTTGCGGAATTAAATATATAGATTATATGCTACACCCGTATAATACACAGAACGAAGCCGCAGTTCCTGGAGCTTAAAACGTATTTTGTTCATTTTTTATGCAAGCACTCCAATGTTTCGTTCAGTAGTGCCAACTGATCCAGTCAACACAGGTGGGGTTTATAGTCGTGGTAATTGGCAGCACTGTTTGTTTAACTATGGGTGGCTATAGCAAAGACCTTCTTCATCACTCATGATGATGAAGATCTTCACTCATGTAAGGCACCTTTTCATAGTAAGATATCACATACTTTAGGTGAACAAAAAGATCAATTTAAGGGTCTTTTGAAACATAAGTCTACCTTGTAAAATTCTGGACTTAAAAAACAACGTTCATTTAATTCCAAAGTCATGTTTTATAACATGAATCGAAATCAGATTTATCAAATAAGGCAAAAGTTCAATATTCATGGCAGGTCCGATAGTGTTATAGTTTTATAATCCTCCAAATAATAGTGTTGACCTTATGACTTTAATTTTTACTTTTTCTACTGATGGAAAAAGTTAACACCCTGTTTTATCTTGACGTATGGACCACAGAATAAAATTCCCCCGTTGCAGCAAACCTGCATACTCAGCGAATTTCCAATGCATATTTATGTATCTTAATACCACATAAAGCCACATACCAAGTTTCATCAATGTACATTGATACATAAACGATTTATGACATTTTAATTATTCTCCATAAGAATAACATGGCGGCTGAGTATGCAGGTTTGCTGAAGCAAGGAACCAAAAAATGGGGTTTTATACAAATATCAATATAACTCAAGTAGGTAAAGCCACACACCAAATTGTATTAATTTATGTTCATAATTAAGGGAGATAACACGTTACTTATTCTCCATAAGAATAACATGGGGGCTGAGTAAGCAGGTTTGCTGCTACGGGAACTATCGGCCAACAATTTGTTTAATGCAAATATCAATAGAACACAACGATATGAAGCTATATACCAAGTTTCATCAGGATAAGTAGATAAATAAGCAAGATATATAATTTTTCTTATTTTTCATAAGAATAACATTGGACAACGTACTGTTTTTAGCACTTTCATTATCTCTGTAACCATTTTACGTAGAGCAATGATCAAAAGACCAAATTGTGCGCCTTTTTAAGCTGATTCCAATGGAAAAACTAAAATTATACTTTTTCAAAAATGATGTGTAAAATACTCGAAAAAAAACATTTTTGGGGTACAAAACCCCCCAAAATACCCATTTGGATAGGTCGATCTGTCTGGTTTTCGAACTTAGTCATAAGTGCTGCTTTACACGTTTATACTAAATTTCGTCAAAATCGGATTATTTTTTTAAAATTATCATGGTCCCGGGCCTAGGTTTTACCATGCCGATTACGGTAATAGCTTCTTCCCTATAAGAAAAATTCGCTAATAGACTGGGCATCCCTATTATACTTTAGCATTGTAGCTGGTGTATCTCATTTTTGGCATGTCCGCCATCTTGGTGATCCAAAATGTTATAAAAATACTAGAATATTAATAATGGAGATTTAATAATATTTGGCATCATAATTATGAAATACTAGATACTGTAAACTAAAGCATTATTTTTTTAGAGTTGTTAGGCCTACAAATATATTTAGTTATTTAACATTTTATAACAAATATATCAGTAAATTATTTTTGTTTCTCATAGTTTGGATATGTTAACGCTTGGGCTGTAACAGATAGCGTCACTGTACCATCATAGCAATAGACAGAACGTTGTCCTTATTTTCTTATATAGTTTAAAACATAATTTGTATAATCTCTGGTTTCAAATAATGGTATAACTGTTGAAAACTTGATTTAGAGTATTGAGAAATTGAGCTTTAACAGTGTAAGCACTTTAATGTAAGTAAATAAATACATTTATTTTTGATAAAACCATCATATGTTTTGACTTATGTGTATTTTTAAGACCAACGTCACAACACAAGAAACGCTATCTGTTGGGACTCAGATAAATTACAAGCCGCCATCTTGATAGTCCGGATTTAATTTGTGCTTCACTTTTATCACTTGATGCCCAGTCTACTTTTTTATATGGTCTGTGGTATGGACAAACAAAAATACCTTAAAACCCTGGTCAAGTTCTTAACCGTTTCGTTGTAACTGCACAGTTTTTATTTTGACCAGCAGTGAGTGTGTTTAATCACTGTATCGCTTTAAAAAAAATAAATCGCTGACCTACCTTAAGAGTCTTCATCACCGGAAGTTGCTAGATGCCATCTGGGAGTTTTGTTCCATAAGGCCAATGTTAACTTTGTGCCTCCATTACTCCTCACCTGATCGTCTCAAACAATTAATTTTGGTGTCAAATTAAAGGGTTCGTCGTCCTCTAGGGAAATACAATGTCGAATTCCTTAATTTGGGTACCATAGTTTCATAATAAATAGTTTAATTTTGAACTGAAACACTGTACATGTTCTCATCAATTTGTAACAAAATCTAAATTCGACTATTGCATTTCCCTAGAGGACGACGAACCCTTTAATTTGAAACCAAAATTAATTGTTTGTGACGATCAGGCGAGGAATAACGGAGGCACAAAGTTAGCATTGGCCTATGGAACAAAACATTAAGATGGCGTCCGGCAACTTCCGGTGATGAAGACTCTTAATCCAGTGATCAATAATGAAAAGGATATTAAATCTTAATATATCAAATCCAAATACCACTGACTGACTCACTCTCTCATCACGAAATCTCAAAAACCACAGAACGGGTTGCAATGAAATTTGGAACATACCGTTTCTCGAGTCTTAGGTGCTCACTAAGAAAGGGTGTTAAGAAATTCCCATAGGGCTCCGCCCCACGGGGAGTCAAAGTTCCAATTCTGTGTCTTATGGACAATCACTTTAAGTTTGAGCTGATGAAAATACAAATAGCTGATCATGATTCGTCGTAGTTCCACGGGATAACCACAGAATGCAGCACACACACCTGTCAGTTTGTATATAATAAGATTATTTGCGGGGGCGAAGCCTGCGGGAACAGCTAGTTTGCTATAAAAATATATTCATGTAAAGAAAAACAAATAATTAAAATAAAGTTTGTAATATTAAGATTATTTGCGGGGCGAAGCCTGCGGGAACAGCTAGTTTGCTATAAAAATACATTCATGTAAGGAAAAACAAATAATTAAAATAATTTTATCCGTTGAAAAGGGAAAATTCGTTTAGTTTATTCTCTTTTCTGAAACTGAACAAAATAATTATTACTATTAAACATAAGGATGTATTTGGTCGAGTTTCTAAAAGACGCATATTTATTTAAACGAGATCGCACGCAGCACGCTGACGTGAGGGAAGTAAATTTCCATATACAAAACTTTTAAAACTCAAACCCAGTGTAAAAACATACATTTATGCCAATTTTATTCAAATCTGAAAACATTTATTTGTTGGCTGTTCTGATGCTCCTGGTTTAATTTACCTGCAATGTAAGAAATACAATTTTGCTCATTATAAGGTTAGGAGAAGGTCCATACAGGCTTAAAAGTAGGCGCGAGGTTGCTGGGGATGAAACAAATACACCAAATAATGAATAACATGCTTTTCTAATGTAAAAACCCCTTAAGACAACGTACTGTGTTTAGCCGATATACATTTTCTTTAATAACTCGGTAAATATTTATGCTAGAATGACGAGAGAGGGCTTAAAACTTTCGCATCACTAATTCCCATCTTAATACATGCATTAATTGTACGTCCGGGGCTTTTCTGACCCTTTTTGGGCCCAAAAACCCAAAATTTGAAAGAATCATGCCCAAAAGGGGGGTTTAGAGTTTTCCGATTGTTTTGTCCAACTGATTATAGAAAGGAACGTCCCTACCAAATTTGAAGTAAATCGGACAAAAAATGTGACCGCTAGAGTGCATACACATATATATACTAACACATTAAAACAGATAGATATAAATGATGAAAAATAAATTTTTTGCGAATTTTCGTTTATAATACCAACGTTTTCAAGCAATAAAGGAGAAAGAATCATGTATATATATATAATTTTGAACGACACCCCAAAACGTGTTCAGGGGGTCATGTTAGGAACTTCTATGGTCGTCCCGGGCTTAAGTTTCACCGT
Organism: Allygus modestus; assembly: GCA_963675035.1. Taxonomy (NCBI): domain Eukaryota; kingdom Metazoa; phylum Arthropoda; class Insecta; order Hemiptera; family Cicadellidae; genus Allygus; species Allygus modestus. The sequence goes on from OY776112.1 coordinate 408,301,456, forward strand.
GCGGGTCATGCTAATAGTTCACTTTTCCATAGGAAATTCACTAATAACAACAAATCAGACAAATTCACTTCCCTTCTTCATTCAAGAGACAGATTCTACTGAAACAAGTAACTTGCAGCATGTTCTACTGACCAAAGGGAACGATAAAAGAGCCTTATAATACCCAAACACTTATTTAAGGTTTCGTTGAAGTACATTACCAACGATATTTAATTTTCCGTACTAAATCTCTTATAAAAAATAACTTCCTAGCCCAAAAAAATCCACCTGTAACCGTATGCGCGTGGTTCAGTGCGGTTGTGTGGTAAAGGTTGCGCATTTTCCCCGCGCATTAGCATATAATCACAGTGTTGATCGCACCTTTTGCCGCTGTTGGGAAACAACTAATGGTTAAAACAGCTAATGGTTGAAACAGCTGATTGATTTAATATGATTTTAATAGCCTAGTTGATTATATGAATGTAGCGCCCGACGTGGTGGTCTGAGAAATGGAGAGGTGATCAAGAGAACTTTGCTATAATAATCGATATGCTTTGTTTAACAAACTACATATGGAAGGTGTTTAGGTGGGTATACGGATGGGCTTCACCTGTTTGCAGGTATTCTCTTTTACAAAATAATAAGAATGGAAATAATAATTTAATTTTAAAAGTAACCTGACAAAAAACGTTACTGGATTCCATGTTTGTTAATGTGCAGTATTAGTGCTAATTTTGAGTACACGCTAAATAACTATCTGAGGAATACATATACATCCGTAAGAGGAAGGTGGCGTATGCCTTCTGTCATCTATAAACTCCTGAACTGGTTGAGCTAAAATTTTTGCCTATTGAATTTATGTGCTATCAATATGCCTATCCACACTTCATATTTCCCCCACGGGCTTTCTAAGGTCGAAAGTTATATAAAAACTGAATGGACCACGGTTTTTACACGGTTTACATTTATAAGCAAGCCCTAATAAAAATAGTGTATAAATTTGTCATTAAAACCTTAGTGTAAACCTTGTCGTTGGCCAACTAGACCTTTTTCGTAAGGTTTTCCATTTTTATTGACGAGTTGTGTAAATGTGTACCTCGCTGGTGTAAACTTTAAGAAAACCTTGGGAAAAGGTTAAATTACTTACTGGGTATGCATAAAAGAAGAATGCGACAGTAAAAATATATAATTATGATTAGGTATATATATACCTAATCTATGTACTCAGTAGGCCCAGGAGTACATATTTAGGTTCGAACTCAAGGAGACTGCATGGCACTTACGGGGGAGCCTAGACAGCTTGCCGCCAAGAGCCTCGTTCTCCGACTCCGACAGCGGTGAAGCAGTGAAAGTTTCTGCTCGCCTTGATATTTACAACTGGCTAGACGTGACATTCCCTGATGAATGTGGAACTCAAACCGCGTTTTCGGCTGCCAGCGGGTTTTTGGGTTCAGCAACGTAACCGTTTTTTGAAACGAGGTTAATTTCCTTCTTGCTAAATCACCTGAGCTCGAATAGTAACGGAACGTTCAAAACTGTGCTTATGTACTTGGCCTTTACCTTTGGGATCAGCTATATGAAGTTTTAGTTCATCAATCTAGATGTGTTAAATACAGTTTATAAGAAATAAAGCTACATTCGAATTTATTTTATAAACACATATAACAAAAACTGTGTTTGTAAAAAAGGACATGGGCGACTCTTTTTAAAAGAATAATCAACTTTATACAGATAATTGAGGTATGTAATGTGAAAAAAAATAATTAGGATCTATTAGTTATAAACCCTAATGCTATTAAATAATCTGTCAAATGTATCTAATTAGATATAGGTATGTTGGGTTAAATAAATTATTCGTAAGCGTATCTTATATATTATTTCTCTAGCCTGTTTTTCTGTCAGTCTGCGAGATCTTTCTTATTCCTTTATCAAAATTCCATGATTTACCCCCCATTTTAAAGTTTATCGTGCCGGTTAATGACGAAAAATAAACCCACGGTCTGAAAATGTACCACTCCTCGGAAATTTGAATAATATATAAGACTATATATTATTCCCGCAAGCTTCGCCCCGCAAATAATTTATAAAAACTATGCCAGTTGTGTGTGCTGCATTCTACGGTTAGCCCGTGGAACTACTACGCATCAAGATCAGCTGTTTGTATTTTCATTAGCTCAAACAAAATTAATGTCCATAAGAAATACATGGGAACTTTGTCGGGATCTCTGGCGGAGCTCTAAGGTCAGATCAGGATGAAAACAATTTAGTTTTCCTATTTTATGCCTAACGAATCAGTGTACAAAATTTTAGCTCTCTACTTACATGGGAAGGTGGAGAATTAGTGATGAGTGAGTAAGTCAGTCAGTGAGTCAGTCAGCCAGGGCTTTGCCTTTTATAGATAAAGATGAATAAAGGGAATAGTTTCTTTTGTCAGGAGCGAAAATGTAAACAAAAGAACATCTGATCAGCTGACAAAATTTGGTTCGCAGTGCGGAATTCCGCACGGGTCGACTAGTTTTATATACATTTTATATATATTACATGTTTTATATGTATTTTGTATTCTTGCTTATGCTTGAATTTGATGATGTTTCTCAGTTGCCGATCTTCAAAGATTGCAACAAAACATGTTTAAGATTATAGTTTATCATACATATTGACGCCATTCTTGTACATCCTATGTACACTCATGAATAAACAATTATTGACTATTGACTACTAATATATATAGTAATGTAAATAGATTTAAGTAACGTATGTTATACCTTTATTGTGTAAAGGTTACATGAATAAAAACTATTTTATTTAATAACAATGATGTTATAAAGAGAGAAGTTTTCATCGCAACACAAAGTTATAGCCTCTCAGCCCCATAAATTCGATGTCACTTTCGCTCCAAAAGGAACCGGCGCGATCCATTCCTGAGCGTTTGCAGTTCTAGTTTTGTAACGGCACTTCCCATTTTAATAAGTCCTGTCTACGACAGTCTCACCCATAAATAAATAAGTATTAAAAGGTTTGGATGTATGGTTGAATGGATACTTCACCGCCTCTATTAGGTGATGTATTCGAATCAAATCTAACATAAGTGTGATATTAGTCACCACAAAATGAACAGCCTATCACACCAGCACTTGGGCTCAGAGCGGGCAACCTCAGACCGTATCACTCTCTAATCCGGCGACCTCTTGCCCGACAGAGGCAAGGACCTCCCCTTCTGACCGGTAAACACTAAAACTACCAGCCATAACGAGGTTCACAAATATTCCGCTCCAGACCAGTTACACTTCAGAAACCCCTATTTACAAAATCCCATTTAAAACTATATATATACGTTTCATAACCGACACCTCCTCAAGTAAACCCATCATAACTCGCTGAAGGAAAGCCCATGAAGTTTCCTACTGAACACTGAACGCATACCGCGAGAGTCAAGTCATTACAATCAAACCATTGTTGCCTCCGCCGCAGTTCACCACACAATCGCCTGTCAAGTGGGAAATCGGCCCTGCCTTTCTGAGAAGTGCATTTTATGATGCGCCTTGACCAGCATCAATAGCGTTATGCAAATGCGACACACCTGGAGCTTATGGGAAGTGGCTGTATGCATTTATGTGATAACACGAATAAATATTCGTATACCACGGTCAAATAATACACTTTGACGAATAATTTATACATTCCTACGGGCCGGATATTTAACAAGAAGAGCTGCACTTGACGGTGGCTGTAAAAGGTAATTGCGTGAAATACAAATTTTTCAGGGAAGCGAATACTATTTGAAATCAACTTCTCTAAAATGCGCTCATAATGAAGTTGTATTGAACACTGTTACACTTATGTTACATACAAAAAGTATGTTATTATTCTGGGCAGTTGACTTTGTAAAAGAAAAATACAGATTTGTAGTATCTACAATAATACCCCCGTCGCAGCAAACCTGCGTACTCAGCGAATTTCCAATGCATATAAATGTGACTCACTACTGCATAGAGCTACTTACCAAGTTTCACAAAAATACATCCATAAATAAGTGTGATATAGAATTTTTTAATTCTCCATAAGAATAACATTAGGGTTGAGGACGCAGGAAGATAAGTAATATTTTTTTTTGCAATTATCAATATAACTGAATCAGGTGAAGCTATATACCAAGTTTTATTAATTTAGGTTCATAATTAAGGGAGATTTACAACTTTACTTATTCTCCATATGAATAACATGGGGGCCGAGTATGCAGGTTTGCTGCTACAGGGACTATCAAGAAAAAACTTGTTTTTTGTGCTAATATCTACCACTACTAGTTGAAGCCACATACCAAGTTTCATCAATATACATTCAAAAATAATTCAGATATAGAATTTTATTTATTCTCCATAAGGATAACATTGGACAACGTACTGTGTTTAGCACTTTGAATATCTCTGCAACGATTGGACGTAGAACAACGATTAAAACACCAAAATGTTTGTTTTGTTCAGCTTAACACATTAATAAACATAAATATGAAGTTTTTAGTAAAACTATCTGAGAAAAATCTAAAAACCTTTTTTGTTAAAAATATTAACATGGGACACGTTTTTTTGGGTTTTCTCCGCAACCACTTAACCTAGGTTAATGATTCAAAATACTAAATTATTTATTTTTTAAGCTCTATAAAATGGCTATAACTAAAATTGAGTGTGTTTAACATTTTGGGGTCAAATTTGCAAAAAACCGGTTTTTGGAAAATTTTAAACCCTCATAAAACCCCCTTCCCATAGTGCGATCGATCTGGTTTTCGAACTTAAAGTCATAAATGCTACTCTCCACATTTGTGCCAAATTTCATCAAAATCGGGTTTTTCTTTCAAAAGTTATCGCGGTAACGGACACACACACACACACACACACACACACACACATATATATATATATATATAATATATAAATTTGAACGAATAGTCTTTTTGGCATCTGGGGACCTCAAAACGAAAAGTTATCATGGTCTCGGGCTTAAGTCTTACCATGCCACCTACGGTAATAGCTTCTTCCTAGGGGAAATTCGCTAAAAATATGGAGATGATTTGCTGGCCATCTAGTAATCAAGGAAGTGACGAAAAAGGTACTCCCAGGACAAATCTTCTTTACTTATGACATTGGACCAAGTGATTTGATTTTTTATTGCGAGATCTTATCGCTATTAATAGTTTCTTGGTTGGCTTTGACAATAATCGTTGTATGAATAGTGAGGAGGTAACCTTGCCCTCGACTTTGTTTACTGCCATCGAGTCATCGAGCCATCGAGCCAACGAGCAGTGGATTTTTAGAGTATACTAATTTATTTAAATCGTATAATAGTGTATATAAGCACCTTATACATTTTTAAAAAAGTGTATGTAATACAAACTTTATATTGTAGAATTAAAACACAGTTAAAACCCCTTTATTTTGAATATATAATATATAATCCGTTCAATTACTACAGGTTATGAGGGAACCCCTCGACAGTAAATATTACTAGCAAGGAATACTATTAAACTAAATCCACATGTACATTATCATGTCAAAACCACATTTGACTATTGTATCTTTTGAAAACAATGCTTATATTTGAAACTTTCTAGTAGTCACGTAAACTATACTCATTATTATTAGTGTTTAGGTTGTACAGAAAGACACATAATATTTCAAACCAAATTTTAATTTGGTACATCTAATTTAACTACAAATAAAATATTATGTTTTGTTCTAGGTATTCTTCTCACCTGAAGACGGAATTATGTTACAGATTTCGAAACTCATTAAACCATTTTTTATAATCTATGGTGGCAATAACTTCCTAAATCCTATCCTACTACTGTATTCTTATAACCCCCTTTCACAAGTAAACAATCAAATCAATATTCCATTATGATTCAAAATCCATTCTGACAAAGAGCCTTCCAAGACTGATCCCTTCGCACCACAAAACCATCCTATTCTCTGCTTTCTCCTTATGAATTTAGTCATAAATATGTACGCTGAGAAGTCGTTCTGCAGGCCTCAGGACGACAATTGCGTTTACTATTTGCATTGGTGTTGTAAGTTTATATACACGAACAAATCGTGTATATAAATGTTGTGTTAGTGTATTGTATTTGATTTTTTGTATATGTATTTGTTATTTTTGTATTAGTGTGAATTAAATTTTAAAATAAAAAGGTTAATAAAATCCAAAATACCCCCGTTGCAGCAAACCTGCATACTCAGCGAATTTCCAATGAATATATAACATAACACAATAAAAAACTTAACAGGATTCATAAGAAATGTATTCACAAACAAGCGATATTTAAAATATTAATTATTCTCCATAAGAATAACATTGGGGATGAGTACGCAGGTTTGCTGCAACAAGGCACACAAAATTATGGGTGTTTATGCAAATATCAATAGAAGTCATCTTAGTGAAGTCACATACCAAGTTTCATCCATATACATTCATAAATAAGCGATATATAACATTTTAAACATTTTCCATAAGAATAACATGGGGACCAAGTACCTAGGTTTGCTGCTACAGGAGCCATAAGCGAAAAAAATTTTTTTGTGCTAACAACAATAAGCCACAACCAGATCAAGCCATATACCAAATTTCGCCAGTTTATGTTCATAAATAAACAAGATATGCAATTTTTCTTTTTCTCCATAAGAATAACATTAGACAACGTACTGTGTTTAGCACTTTCAATATCTCGGTAACCAATTGACGTAGAGCAATGATCAAAATACCAAATTGTTTGTTTTTTAAGCTGAATTCAATGGTATAAAATAAAGTTTGATTTAAATTAAAATTACATGTGAAAACCCCAAAAACCACATTTTTGGGGTACAAAACCCCCCAAAAACCCCCCTTCGGATGGTGCGATTCATCTGGTTTTCGAACTCGTTCAAATAAATGGTACTTTAAACATTTGTACCAAATTTCATTAAGATCGGACCTTTTTTACGAGAGTTATCGTGCTTACGGACACACATATATATATATATATATATATATATATATATATATAAATTTGAACGAATGGTGTTTTTGGCATCTGGGGACCTCAAAATGAAAAGTTATCATGGTCTCGGGCTTAAGTCTTACCATGAGACCTACGGTAATAGCTTCTTCCCTATAGGGGAAATTCGCTAAAAGTAGGTTAGTTAGGTGTAAAAACTTTATATTTAGATGTAAGTAGGGTTCACTTGATAACGGGAGGAGTTTCCTTACCTCCCGAAACGTAGTGTAGTTTTAAACACTAGAAGCGATAGGTAAAGTCCAAATAAATCAACAAATAAATTAAAATCCATCGCTGTTATGAGTTTCAAAAATACAGTTAACTGGAATGCTCGAATTATCCCATTATTTAGTAATTAAAATAATAGTAAAAAATACGAAAGTATTTTAATTTTTCCGACGTATTTTTTCCTGTAGTATAGGTTTATTTACTGAAAAAATAAGCGTTTATGTCTTGGTTTTTGTTAGTGGCAAAAGCTCAACTGATTTCATTACTAGTTAATGAACGATTTTCACAAAAAATAGGTTGTCAATTTTTCTTTCGATTTTCTGATGGTCCACAATCTCGCAAGGCGTAAAATGAAAACCTTAAATAAAAGCACAAGCCAAACTACTCATTATATAAAAGGTCTTAACTACTAGAGGTAAAGGTGATATTATGAGCCCCCTTTTTATTTTATTTTGTATAAATTAATTTAATTAAGTATTTACCCATTATTTTTACCTAATAACATAGTCTGATAAGTTGCTCACCTGGTTTGATTGTATTTTGGACAGTTATGTTTCGTTTGGCTAGTTAATCAATTAAACTGTAGGGCAATACACTTTTTAAAAGGTTTGATATGTGTTGGTAATATGAGTGTTTAAAGGTTTAACGGTTCAAAGGTAGGCCTACTTAATACCACAATGCCGCAAATTCGACCTTAAACGGACGTGTGCAGTGAGTCAAAAGTGGTGACTGACCAAACTTGTGATGTTTAAAAATTAAAAATACGATTAGGCCTATATCAGTTACAACTTAAAAATACGATTAGGCCTATATCAGTTACAACTTAAAAATACGATTAGGCCTATATTAGTTACAACTTTAAAATACGATTAGGTCTATATCAGTTACAACTTTAAAATACGATTAGGCCTATATCAGTTACAACTTTAAAATACGATTAGGCCTATATTAGTTAAAATAATCCTTTCGAGATCCGGTTTGTGGCATTGTAACGCTATACAAGACCATTAAAGTTGTATTTAATGTTGCGTACTGTACATCTACTTTAAGACATGCATCTTAATTAAAGGTCGTTAATTAGGGGAAGTCTGAAATGTCTCATGGTAGGCATAGATATTATCATAAGTAAGTTTAATGGTCTTATAAAACATTACATAATGCCACAAAAAAATGGACCTTGAAAGAACGGTTGTGTAGGATATGATCGCACTGAAGTTTTGAAAACAATAAAGACAAGTTTGATCGGCTGTCATTCTCCACCGACTGGTCCAATTGAGGTCGGGTTTGCAGCATTTCGCGGTCTATCAGTAAAGACCTTTAATTTGAAGTCGATAGCGTCCGAGATCTTAGCTCGCTCGCTATACCTTTAGTATTTCAGTATATTATAGCAGAGTATAATTAAATTACGGTGAGTAAATTCAGCGTTTGCTTTGTAACAAAGGCTATAAATACATGAATACTTTAATTACCATAAAATTACAGTGGGGCTGTGTGGTGGTCTACATCGCAGCTCCTAATAACAAATTAATTCGAATTAATTTCACTTAATTGTATCGACACAAGTTAAGGCGTTCCTCATAAACTAATATGTCTTATTTTAAAACAGTTTTAAGAATAAATTTCACACTCTGTTTATTAATCCAATTACTGCAAACGATCGTATTTTAAAACAGTAGAATGTTCTTTTATGTGTGTTTTTATAAATCACTGAAGGTCTTATAAATGGACTAGAAATTTTGAAACAACGCCTTGTCTTGTCGACTGAACCTCCCCATGATTTGTGAAGTGTCTTCCGTATTTTGTTACCCTCTGACGCGACGGATTTATGGGGTGGAAGCTGGCCGTTTATTTTAATCTCTCAAGAAAAGAAAAGACACCCTTCGCCCATATTCCGAAACGCGTTTATTGAAACTTTCTTGAAAATAAACAGTATACTAATAACATAATAACTTTATTTATTTTAATGTTGTTGTAATTAAATTAAAATAAATTTATTATATAAACAAACAGTATTGTATGTTGTATAGGGCCCTATTACTTTTTGTAATTTAGTTACTCGCTCTTTTAACACTACTTTTCACCCATGATATGGTGTTGGTGGTTTAATCTTATAATTTGCTTCGGCCAGTAAAACATTTTTATTATTCTATTATTCTTCGGACTAAATAGTCTAGGACCTCAGCACGTCAACGAAGATCCATCCGAAGGCTCAGAGCTGTAAACGCGAAAACCAAATAGCCACATCAATAAAACTATCTGTATAAAGCACACTGTATTTCTGTCAGGTAAGCTTATTAGTGAATTTCCTATGAAAAGTGAACTATTAGCATGACCCGCACGGTGAAACTTAAGCCCGGGACCACCATACAAGTTCCTAACGTGACCCTCTGAACACGTTTTGGGGGTTCGTTCTAAATTTTATATATATACAGTATATATATATATTTATGTGTGTGTGTGTGTGTGTGTGTGTGTGTGTGTGTGTGTGTGTGTGTGTGTGTGTGTGTGTGTTTTTGCACTCTAGCGGTCGCATTTTTGTCCGATTTACTTAAAATTTGGTAGGGACGTTCCTTTCTATAATCAGTTGGACAAGTTCGTTGGGCAAAACAATCGGAAAACTCTAAACCCTTTTTTGGAGATTATTCTTTCAAATTTCGAGTTTTTGGGCCCAAAAAGGGTCAGAAAAGCCCCGGATGTTAAATTAATACATGCAAAAAGATGGGAATTGGTGAGGCAAAACTTTTAAGCCCTCTCTCGTCATTCTAGCACACATATTTTCCGATTTATTAAAGAAAATGTTAATTGTCTTAACACAGTAGATTGTCTTAAGGGGATTTTACACTGGAAAAGGCTGTTTTTCATATCTTGATGTAGTTTTATCACCCCAATAGCCCTATACTAACTTGTTATCCTGACTATACCTCCTCATAACCTTATGATGTACAACATTGCGAATCTAATAGTGAATTTAAGTATAACCAGGAGCATCAGAACAGCCAACAAATTAAAATTTTAAATTGTCCAAAAAAAGTTACCAGTGTTGTTTTAAACCCTTTATTTGATTTTTTTAAAGTTTTAATGCGGAAATTCACTTCCCTCACGTCAGCGTGCTGCGTGCGAACTCGTTTTATAATTGCCACATTTTTCATTTAATAAGGATCTGTGAGAAAGAGTTATGCTACATCAAATCATTATTCCTAAAGTCCTAAAGTCCCCTAGTATTCCAATAATAATAATAATAGATTTAGTTTTAAGATTGTCATATTTTTATCGTTATTATTACAAGGCCTACATCAGTAACCCAAATTTTAAAACATCTGGCTTTATCCTAGGGATATCAGCGTGTGTAGAACAGCCAATTTGAAATATAACTTGAAAATAAGAGTTTTTTTAAAATATAAATTCAACTAACAGTCCCTCGCCGATTAGGGATCAAAACAAACCCACACATTGTCCAATGTTTCCACTTGAGGGATGTTCGTCCCATTTTAGGGATAGTTTATCGTCCCATGGGATAAAGTAGGATTGTGTGATAGTGTGAGATATTTTTGACGACCTTCAATTTGTATATACTCTCAGCTGTGAACAATTTACCTTCTAAAATGTATAATACATGTTTCCAATCAGAAACATTGTTAAAATTGTAATATTTTCAATATATGCATCTTTGTTAGTTGTTATATAATCTGTATATGTACAAATTAAAGTATGTGTATGTATATATTGCATAAATATTTATGAACTCCTAAACCAATCAACCGAAGGTAATAAAACTTTGCATAGCCATTCGGGTAAACCCTAGGAAGGTTTAAAGCCATTAATCAAGTCCTAGGATTTGAGGGCTTTATCCCGCTGGACTCAAAGTTACCATTTACTCTTATGAAGGAAACATCAGCTGTAATTTGATCATACAAAAATTTACATTGTGAACAGTTATTTATTCATTTATGTAGGGTGTTGTAATTACAATATTTTGAGAGACGGTTTTTTAACACAATTCTCGCGCACCGGGATCTGCTAGTATGTTATACTTGTTTTGTGAATCATTAAGCGAAAAGTATGATCCAACGAAAACAAATAAATATACTTCCTGGAAACCAGTTTTCAATATAACCCATTTATTTAAAACCAAAGAATAATAGGACATTCAGCAATGGCACTTGATTATAAACTTATAATGTTTAAGACATACTTTTTTAGAAACTCAATAGTAAATGAGGGATATTCCGTAGCAGCTCAAGGGTTAAAGCGGGATTATTTTACCAACTGCGGGATATTTTTCCCTCGGAGTGGAGACACTGCATTGTCGCCACGAGTGCAGCGGGGAGGTTCTTGTAACAAGACCGAGCCACTAACTGCCACCAACTGACTCTGCAATTTCCTTTCGCCGACCACAAACCCCAGTCAATGCGGGTTCCGCTGCGGTGCGGCGTTGCTAATAGCTTTAATTTTCACCTCTCAGAAATAAATAACAAGAACGATAACCTTTTACCATGAATATTTGTTTTCTTTGTTTATCTTTTTTTAATAATAAAACTATTATCAAAAAGGGGCTCCAATCACCAAGCATTTGGCGTTTCTACCTGCTTCCCCCATAAGGCCAATATAACTTTCCTACATACTTTCCCACTTAACAAGGTAACGGCAAAGTCCGTCCCTCAACGAATTATCTGGCGTTGCTGATTTATTGAGTTGTTTTGGTTTGTTCGTCTGATAGTTATTTAATCGATTTAGTCTTAGATCCCGCTATTCCAAAATGACTAACAGTGTATTAAGAGGTGCTCCAGTCACATAACATTTCGCGTTTCTTCCTGCTTCTTCTTCTCCCATAAGGCCAATGTTAACGTTTAAAGCCCGTCTTTTCTCAATGGACTACCCGGAAACGTTTATTTATAGTTAATTTTAAATAGCGATCGAATACCTAGTGATTAGTAGGCAAATTTTGTATATCACAAATTGTTTATCCGTAAAAATTGTAAAATTGATTATTTTGTAGTTTTATTGAGCAATTATTATTTGTGATATCGAAATTTTGCCCACTGAAATCGCTAGGTATATTTGGTGCCATTAAAAATTACCTGTAAATCAACGACATAGGGTAATAGGGGCCTGTCCTTTGAAGAGGGACAGGCCTTGAAAGTTGACATTGGCCTTTAATATGGAGGAAGCAAGTAGTTTATATGGAGGAAGCAGGTAGTTGATATGGGGGAAGCAGGTAGTTGATATGGGGGAAGCAGGTAGTTGATATGGGGGAAGCAGGTAGTTGATATGGGGGAAGCAGGTAGTAGATATGGGGGAAGCAGGTAGTTGATGTGTGGGAAGCAGGTAGCTGATGTGGGGGAAGCAGGTAGTTGATATGGGGGAAGCAGGTAGTTGATATGGAGGAAGCAGGTAGTAGATGTGGGGGAAGCAGGTAGTTGATATGGGGGAAGCAGGTAGTTGATATGGAGGAAGCAGGTAGTTGATATGGAGGAAGTAGGATCTTGGGTAACGCCCAAGTGTGGCGACTGAAGCCCCCAGTGAAGTCGGGACAAAGTATTACACAACTCTGTTTTACAGCCCTGACCGATGCGGCTGTTATTGCAAGTTATTTTACGGCCAATGAAAAAGCCATCTCCAACCAAGTACGTGGCAAGTCTGAACCCCATATCGTCAATTAAACGACCGCGTTTAGTTCGGCAGAGACATTCCGACCATGCCACTTCAATCTACACGACACTATGTACACAGGGGCCATACGCATTTTACGTAACTCTTACGGGTGGGGAGGGGGTTTGAGTAGCGTTACTCTGCGTTATTTTGGGGTGGGGGAGCTCGTCTCAGCGTCACGCAACTCACACTTATTAGAATGCTAGGAATTAAAACAGAAGAGTTTTAAGACCTGATATTATATTGCTTTTGTACTATTACGCATTTAAGTGGTTTACTGTTCAAAAGTGTGATACTAAAAGGTTGTCTCGGATTTCTGTAATGCTTCAATTTGTTACGATTTAGATGGGATAGTTCATTTTCTTTTTTGAATCCACAATAAACAAATACATGTTCAAACAATTTCATTTCACAAACATTGTTACGAAAAAAATGCTTTCTCCAAATACTAGACTTTATATAGGGGGGGGGGGGAAGGAAAGGCCAGTGTAAATGTCACAAGTTATTTTATGGTTTATCCGTAACTTTATCTCACTATCGTTTTACTGTTTAAGGGCTCTGTTCTTTAAGAGTTGTCATACAAAATGTTTTGTTTACATAATGAACACTTTTTTCAAATTGGTTTATTATGAATTAGGAACATAATATATTTGTTGTGGAAAAGACAATGTCTCGATAAAATACATTTCATGTAAATCTTGGTAAAATGTTTTCACAAAGTTTAGGTATTAAAATGTGTTGTAAAATAGTTTTGGAACACATGGGTTGATTCATGAAATTGAACATTAACCTTCCTTGGTAACATGGAGCTTGCTGCTCATTTCTGTAGAGAATGGTGTAGTGGCGGCTTCGTAGTGTACATAGATAATAGCCTTAAACAGTTATACAGGGCATGGTGAATTTTGCGAAGACTTTCAGGCCGAGTTTGCAGGTGTGTTGTTCCCTATTCTATCCCTGATTGTGTTAGCAACGTATCGCTCACCCAACGGTGATGTGGACAGGTATTTTATGGTGCTTGAGACGTGTTTGAATTATGTGTTGACTGTGGGTTAGTTTGTCGTAATTGGGACTGATCACAACATAGTCTGCTCTACACTATAGGAATGATTCCCCTCAGTTTTTAAAAACCTTTGGATAAGTTTTAATTGATATAGCCAATACATAGCCACTGCTATAGCTCGGTAATGGAACCAACTAGAAAACCTGCCTCATTGGACTCTTTCATTATAAACCTTGGCAAGTGGGACTATGAGGTTGTGAGCATCAGTGGTGATCAGATTGCCGATCACAAACATATATTCCATACATTTTTTTTAGCGAATTTCCCCTATAGGGAAGAAGCTATTACCGTAAATCTCATAGTAAGACTTAAGCCCGAGACCATGACAACTTTTGTTTGAGGTCCCCAGATGACTAAAACACTATTCGTTCAAATGTATATATATGTATATATAAGTGTGTCCGTGAATGCGATAACTTGAGTAAAAAAATCCGGTTTCAATGAAATTTGGCTCAAATGTGTAAAGTGACATTTATGACTTTAAGTTCAAAAACCAGAAAAATCGGACTATGGAAAAGGGGGTTTATGGGGGTTTTAAATTTTCCAAAAATCAGTTTTTTGCATTTTTTACCCTAAAACTTTTAAAACGCTTAATTTTGGTTTTGACCATGTTATAGAGCTTAAAAAAAATGAAATAGTATTTTTAACCATTAACCTAGGTTAAGTGGTTGCGGAGAAAATAAATAAACCTGCTCATAAAATATCCCATGTTAATCTTATGTGAAAATTTTTTTGGATTTTCCTCAGTTAATGTTAATGTAAACTTCACATTTGCTTTCACCAATCAACTCAGCTCCACGAAACAATAATTGGTGTTTAAATTGTGATTCTACGTCAAACCGTTGCAGAGATATTCTAAGTGCTAAACACAGTACGTTGTCCAATGTTATCCTTATGGAGAATAAATCAAATTTGATATCTCCATTATTAATGAATGTATATTGATGAAACTTGGCATGTGGCATCACTTAGTACTGGTATATTGATTTTTGCACAAAAAATTGATTTTTCATTGATTATCACCATAGCAGCAAACCTGCGTACTCAGCCCCCATGTTATTTTTATGGAGAATAAGTCAAATGTAATGACTCTCTTAATTATGAACATAAATTAATAAAACTTGGTATGTGGCTTCACCTTGTTGAGTTACATTGATATTTGCATAAAAACCCATTTTTTGGTTCCTTGTTGCAGCAAACCTGCTTACTCAGCTCCCATGTTATTCTTATGGAGAATAATTAAAATGTTATATAGTGCTTATTTATAATTGAATATTGATGAAACTTCGTATATGGCTTCACCTAGTTAAATTATATTTATATTTGCATAAAAACCAATTGTATGTGTTCCTTGTTTCAGCAAACCTACGTACTAATCACCAATGTTATTCTTATTGAGAATAATCAAAATTGCATATATCGCTTATATGTGAATATATTTTTATGAAACTTGGTATGCGGCTTTATATGGTATTAAGACATATATTACGCATTGGAAATTCGCTGAGTACGCAGGTTTTCTGCTTCGGTTTTTTTTTAAATCGAAGCTTAAACTGTAAATTAAACTATGTGCTGAACACTGTCTCCTATATGGTGTTTAAGTTTAATGAATATGCTATTACAATTTTTTTCTCGATTTCCGGCTGGGCATGGTGTAGTGAAGACTCTCACTACCAACAACGCTTTCTCCTTCTTTTTTAGCGAATTTCCCCTATAGGGAAGAAGCTATTACCGTAGGTCTCATGGTAAGACTTAAGCCCGAGACCATAACTTTTCATTTTCAGGTCCCCAGATGCCGAAAACACCATTCGTTCAAATTTGTATATATGTATATATGTGTGTGTGTGTGTGTGTGTGTGTGTGTGTGTGTGTGTGTGTGTGTGTGTGTGTGTGTGTGTGTGTGTGTGTGTGTGTGTGTGTCCGTAAGCACGATAACTCTCGTAAAAATGGTCCGATCGTAATGATATTTGGTACAAACGTGTAAAGTACCATTTATTTGAACGAGTTCGAAAACCAACAAATAGCACCATCTGAAGGGGGGTTTTTGGGGGGTTTTGTACCCCAAAAATGGGTGTTTTGGGGTTTCCACATGTAATTTTTATTTAAATCAAATTTTAATTTTTACCATTGAATTCAGCATAAAAAACAAACAATTTGGTATTTTAATCATTGTTCTACGTGAATTGGTTATTGAGATATTGAAAGTGCTAAACACAGTACATTGTCTAATGTTATTCTTATGGAGAAAAAGAAAAATGTTATATCTCGCTTATTTATGAACATAAAATGACAAAATTTGTCATATGGCTTCATCTGGTTGTGGTTTATTGTTGTTTGCACAAAAAACAATTTTTCGCATATGGTTCCCATGGCAGCAAACCTAGGTACTTGGTCCCCCTGTTATTCTTATGGAAAATAATTAATATGTTATATATATCGCTTATTTATGAATGTATATGGATGAAACTTGGTATGTGACCTCACTAAGATGAGTTCTTTTGATATTTGCATAAAAACCCATTATTTTGTGTTCCTTGATGCAGAAAACCTACGTACTCACCCCAATGTTATTCTTATGGAGAATAATTAATATTTTAAATATCGCTTGTTTGTGAATATATTTCTTATGAATCCTGTTAAATGTTTTAATGTGTTATGTTAAATATTCATTGGAAATTCGCTGAGTATGCAGGTTTTCTGCGACGGGGTATTGTAAATTTTCAAGAGGCTTTTGAAATGTATTTTCCTTAAAGAGTCAAGGTCAAGGTTATTAATCCCAACCAAACTCCTAAGACAGGGTTTGTATGGCACTCCTCAAGTGAAAGACTGGTTTACACCTGAGTTCAATAGCTTACAATATTGTATTGCACTAGTTAACGATCTGACTGCTACTAGATATGGCATTTGTTGCTTGGATTAAAAAGAGACCGCAAGAAACTCAAGGAGTTTAAAATTCCAATGCACTGTAAATTTCAGAAGCATCAAATCCCTGTAAAGCTGCCTGGAACCTAATCAACATCCACAGGGCAAGACGTCCGGTTATACATTCCAGCTTTGCTTCCGCAGACGATTTTAACCAATACTTTTTAAACTCAGTGGTTACTATCCTGAATAATTTACCCAACTCGAACCTAAATTTGTCTGACATTGCAATAATATTCCAGGCCTGCTTTTCAGTGGAGACGTGTAAATATGTTTTATGTTGTAAACACTGTGCATAGTTTTAAAGCGTCCGGGAGTAAAGATGTGTTCGGCATGACCACCAATTTGTTAAGACAGGAAATCCATATAATTGGACCCATTATAGTTTAAATGATAAATGTTTGTTTTTTGGAGGGTGTGTTTCCCCATGCTCTGAAAATTGTCTAGGACCGTGCCTATTAATAAGAAGGGTAAACTCAAATAAGTAGCTAGTTATAGGCCGATATACCTACTTGATCAATGTGCTGGCCACAGTTTTTGAGTCTCTCATGTTCAGTCCACTGAACGACTATTTTGAGCGGCATCACCTTCTAGTACAGGCCCACTTCGACTTCCGTAGGGCCAAATAACCTTTTTTGGCTGTTAAAGAACTTTTTCAAATTGTCCACCACAAAACAGGCATTTCTTCCATTTTGTTTTCTTGCTTATTTCATTCCTTCTCTCCCCAACCTTTCCGTCTGACAGTCATAACTTGTATTTTAGCCAGGGAATTGTTTGATTTAAAAGAGTCTAGTGTTGCTAAAATTATTTATTAATTTTGTAGGATGCCTATTGCATTTGATGCAAATATATATTGAATGCCAATTAAATTTTTAATCTTGAATTATAGTGCGCGGTGAATGGACGAAGTACAATGTGTTCATGTTGTGGATTTTTTAAACTTAATGTCGTGGAAATTAGGAATCAAAAGGTTTTCAAGTTTACAACAATACATTTCTACACAGATTAGAATTTTATAAATTCATAAACTAGGAGGGGTTAATATTATTTTTTATTTCAATTAATTCTTCATTTAAATTAGTTCTGAACAAAACATTGGATGCGATCTATCGGATAAGTTCAGAACTACTGAGATGAGTCGGTAACGTAGTACCATCATGTTAGTTTCAGTCATTGGCAAGAGATAGCGGGATTCACTGCTTTGTGTTCTAATTGGCAAACACTTTGAGGAACGTTTAAAGCGATCTCTTGGATAAATTAAGAACTACTGAGATGAGCCGGTAACGCAGCACAAACATGTTAGTTGCAATGATTGGTGACAGATGGCGCCTGGCAAGGACTTCTTTGTGTGAAATCTGGCATTTTTGGAGAACTACGCATAAATACGAAGTAATTTACAAACCATCCTATATGAAATTGTAATGTATTATATGCGTAATGTACATTTTATGCGTGTAAGTTTTATGAAGCATTATCTCAATTTATAATTTTCTAAAAGGTTTTTCGTCGGTACGCCATATCTCTCCCAATGCTCGTCAAAACCATTAAATGAGCCGTTATTTAGAGGTGTATCGTCACCGTTAAATGCGAAAAATAAAGAAACAATTCAAAACTAAAGTACAATTTTAATGGGTAATCATCGTTTATTTATTCGTCTACATATTGATGGCACCATCTTACCGCGGGAAGTTACTAACTCTCAACAGATTTGTTAATGCGCAAGCATTTTATGGGAAATTATAGCTATTTATTAGTTTATATGGCTAATAATAAATATCGCCTTCAGCTGTTCTTTTACACAAATTAGCAGTTTTATGGAGCTCGAATTTCAAGTTTTTTATCGTTTTCGAGGAGATTGTCTAGTTAAGGCATTTTTCAGAGTGCAACCCAATTTTGAATAGGGGCTGTATAGTCACAAAAGATTTAGTTTTTCCGTAAGATCGATGTTAACGCCTAAGTCACGTTCATCGTGAACGTATTATACAAGATAATTGATTTCTTATTCTTTTAAAAGAAGGAAAAGAATATCCAGCGATTTTAGTGTGCATAATTTTGATATTGATTCCACAATTAATAATCGTTCAATAAAATTGCATTTTTTTATTTGTTTGTAAGGTAACCGTTATATATTTTTGTTTTTATTTTAAGTAGTACGTTAACTCTGTGAAGCCGACGTCAGAAACCTATGCGTGCAAGTGATTGTTTCACCTTTATCTGTTGTTATACGTCACGAAAACTCGCACTTATAATAGTCATAAACAGCAGCAGTTTTAATTATCAAATTACTGTGCCAAATGAACGCATTTAGGCAGGAAATAAAATAAATAATGGAATTATATTGCACACAAGCTCTTTATTGTTTGCTGCTAGCTCTTAATGATGGTGAAACCATTGAGTATATACTCTGTATATTCAATGGTGAAACGTGTTATAGCGTGTGTAAGTAAAAAAATTTGACATACTCGTATAATATAGAAACATTATTAAAAAAAAACTCCTTAATATTCCAAATGTTGAGCCATATGTTTACCTTCGGATCAAATATCCCAAGTCGCCTCCCTCCCCCCCCCCCCACCAACATGTGGTCTTATCGCCGCCCATATGTTGCCCTAATTTATCCTAGCCTAAAAGCTCGAGATGAGTGAAATTTAAATCTACGTTCTACCAAAGTGTGTAATCTTTGGTTCTACGTTTCCCTTTGCTAAGAAGTGAAGAAGTCTTCTAATAAGCTCCATCTTTAAATATTGGATCTTTTGTATGAGTTGGTTGTGTGTGAATAGTTTAAAATTACTGTCATAAATTACGTAGTCCTACTTTACTTATTGTTATTTTAAAGAAGAAATACAAATAATTGTTTTAAACATAGTTGTCATGTGAAGTACGTTTTGGAATTTTAATGAAATAAATTTAATAGTTACATTACAAACGAATCATTTTGAATTCAAAGTTTTCACATTTTTTCCAGATTTATATTTATACTACATGTTCCCGCAGGCTTCGCCCCGCAAATGATTTATAAAAACTATGACAGTTGTGTGTGCTGCATTTTGTGGTTAGCCCGTGGAACCACCACGAATGAATATCTGCTGTTTGTATTTTCATCAGCTCAAACAAAAATTAATGTCCATAAGTAATATATGGGAACTTTGCACCCCCGTGAGGCAAAGCCCTATGGGACTTTCGCTACTTTAATATGCATATATTTTACTCAGGACTGTCAAGTACCTCTCTGCCAAATATCAGCTCAATCATTCCAGTGGTTAGAGCGTAATTGAGGCACAAATATCTAAACAAACAAACTTACGAACTTCCATATTTATAATATTAGTAGGGCTGTTTGAATTGCCGTTTTTAAGATATTTGGTTTTGAAAATATTAAAGTGCTGGTTTTTGAGACTATAAAAGCTATAAACGTCTAATTCAATACTGAAGTATAACTTTAAATATGAACATGACATGTACCAATATTTGAATCAACTGCATTGGTTTCTACAGTACTACGCTATATTGCAAACGACACGGACTGGAGACGATTCTGCAAACGACACGGACTATTAAGGAAACGGTACTGCTTACTTCTTACTTCTTGCAGTTGCCCCGTTGACCACGTGGCATGGGACCCGTCATTTCTATTTTCTGATTTCTAATTTCTATCACCGTTAATTTCTAATAAGAACTGAACAAATAATTCAACTTGTGTAACAGCTGTTTGTTTAGAATAGCAAGTTCAAGATGGAAGCCAAATTTTAATGGTAAAACAGTAAACAAACTTTTGTTTTTTGTTAAATTGTTATCTTAAAAATCCTCCTTCATTTTCCAACTTCGGCCGTAGAGCTCGACAGCCTCAAGTTTTCGAAAAGTGTCACTTTTGGTCCTGGTGATGAAATATGGGCTACAATCATCTCACCCTCCCCTCACTGCTCTTTTATGACCCCTAATTATTTAAAAGGGGCCTTCAAAAATTTAATTCAGTGTGAATCTCACACCAATGTTGCATGTGTGATATTGGAGGCGAGGTTACATTTCGGTTGAGATAATACAAAACTAACTTATAACATTTATACTTTGTCATTTTATAACCGCTACATAATATTACGTACTATCGATTATAACAACTTTAAATGTCGTTATTGAATTCCTTAGTGAATAGCTAAACAGACTGCAAAATAATTGTGAATAATTCCTTTATTTAATTTTTTTAATACAAATTCATCACTGAGAGAAATCCTTTGTTGTCCGTGAGCTCTAGCGGTGTTAGTTTGAACTACGATCTACTTTACCGGCTTTCGCTGCCTGATAGATCGTTGAACCAGATTTCCACCCTTTTATACCCGGGGTTTAATTAGATCTACTTTATCTATTCTTTTCCTGTTGGTTATTTTTCATCTGCTTAAAAGAACAGTAAAAGATCTGGCTTCCGTAATCCATACATGGAAAATATAGAAAATGTAGTACAGTATTCTATTTTGTTCAGAACTCAACCAAGTTTATTAATGCATTTATCATATAATATATATATATATATATATATATATTAATAAATTGTAAATAATTTAATACAATGGGTCCAAGTCAAATGTATATGGCGTTGTAGCTAGTGTAAAACATTTTGCAGCCTTTCATAAAAACAAACTCCATCAAATACGGTGTAAACATGATATTTCATGGAAATTAATTAATTTGTGATCATGAATATAATAGGTACGTTAAAATATTAAGCTTCTATAACTATTAAAAAAAACTGTTTAGGTGTAGATTTTTTTCTTGAAATTTACAAATCCTAAAAACCAATTACAAATTGGCTTCAAAATTTATGGAAAGGAATTCCTAATCTGCGATTTAATAAAAAAATAAATATAGTATATGATTGTGTTATGTATTTTTTTCGTAGGTTTAGTGATAAAATTAGCTGTTAGGGTGAAGATGTAAAATCATATGGAGTTTATTAATATACGTTACATAATATTATATATTTTTAATGAAACATAACTAGAAAATAGTCGGGTTTACGGTTATTAAAGCATCAACCAAACTTTTAGATTTAAAGTTTACATAGTGTAAGTAGTGGGCATTTGGGGCTGCTGGGGCGGAAGTGACGTCATCCGGTCACGTGACCGGATGCGCTGAGTCATTAAACACGTCATCTGAGGCTGAGCCAGTGACGTAGGCGGTTTTGTGACGTAATGAGGGAAAGTTTAAAGGTCAAGGTCACGGGGAGGTAATTTTAAAAAAGTACTACCTCGCACGCGTAAAATCCGATTGTGATTCGATAGTTTTAATTCGATAAAAATATCGAATGAAAACAATCGAATGGAGCAATCGAATGATACGAGTGCGAGGTAGTACTATTTCATTTATTACTTTAATGTTTACATTTATTTTTATTTACAATAAGTTATGTTTACAATAATTTATGTTTACAATAGCAGTTTTCAAGTGTTGCGCTTGTTTGTCCAATCGGCCCATCCCGACTGTGTGTTCCTTGCCTATTTATGTGACCGCAGGGAACACACAGTCGGGACGAGCGATATTGTTATTTTGTGAAGAGCGTCTCGGAGAGCTCGATGTTCACCGGTCGAGAGCCGGAGGTGTACTGGCTATTCACAAGCTAGCGTTGTAATCGTACTAAATGGTGGGGGTAAAAGTGTGGTGGGGCGGAGCAGATGGCGGACGGCAGATGGCAGGCGGCAGATGGCAGGCGGCAGATGGTAGGCGGCAGGTGGCAAGTGCGCGGCAGATGGTTGCTACTCCATTCGCCGCCAAAGTAATGCAAGCCGTCGCCGTAATTCTTGTATTTTATCTTGGCGGTTCATTTGATATGTTTTACATCTACATATGCAATAGCTGAAACACCTGCACTTACGACAAGCTTTCCCGTCAACTTGATCGCCTGGTATTTTAAAACATTGCAACTCGCAACAATATGTCTTCAAATTGTTATCGAAAAATAAATTGTTCATCGGTGGCACCGACATGTTAGCTGCAGCGTGTGTTAGACAAGACTGAGACTAACTTCACTGCTCCCTCTCTTTTATACCCCTTCATAAGTTAACCCTGAATGAAAGTTCAAGGTCATCCATTTGAATTTAAAAAAAAGCAACACAGCAGTATATAAAATAATATACTGCTATGTTGCTGTTTTTTTTTGTTTTTTTTTTAATTTTTCTTTCTTCATTAAACAAACATTTTACAATACAATAAGCTTAAGTCTAACATTGATGACTAGAAATACAAACAGAGAAAAACAAATAGAGACATTATGTACAATGATGCATGATGTGCAGAGTGAGTTCCGTCGAGTTGTTGCCGCTTACACCGTGTGATACCAAATACAACGTCCCCGGTTGAATATCTCGCAAGTCTTCATTTTGTAGCAGTTGAACAAATCGTTTTGGAAGAAATACTTGAAACTTCGGCTCATCTCCTGGAGTCATAGGTCCTTCGCACAATGATACTAGAATTGCTTCTCCATGTGTGGTTTCCACTTTCTTGATGCTATGAATAATGTAATGTCTTTGTTCTTTTAGTTCTGAACATTTTTTAGTTAGCAGAAGGTTCGATTTTGAGTGAGTGTTGAATTGATCAACCAATGTTTGTAGATATTGTTGTGATGCCATCTTCGTCAGTGGTGGTGTCTTCTGTGATGTTGCCTCTTCGGAGTCTCGAATAATACTCGTGCTGAAGCGGTGTTGTCTCCTCGTATTTATAGGCCCCGCTACCCCCACCACATTTCTGTTCTCCGCTACCCCCACCACATTCCTGCGTTTGTTTCAAGTAAGCAGCCAAACGATATGCGTTGTACAATGCACAGTTTGTTTGACCGTGTTTAAGATCTTTTGCAGCGACACAAATATTACCGAGATTAATGTTAAAGTCCTTACTGATAGTTATATCGAAAACATTACCGTGCGTATACTTTTGTATCCAGTTCTTTTTTTCTAATCCTCTTGTGTATATATGTGAATATTGTTTGCAAAAGTTAAACATAATACTGTGCAGATTACTGTAGCTTATAAATCCTTCATACCAATGTATGTGATGAAAGTAGTTTGTTATCCATTTGTTTGTACTTTTTGCTTTGGTGTTAAGTTTGTTAAAAGAAAAAGGAGCTTCAAACGTGAATGGGTAGGCTACAAATGTAAGCAAGTCTAAAATTACTAATTCCTTGATAATAAACCTATCGTCATTATTTCGAAATGCTTGAAATTCTATTACACAAGGCTTTACACTCACTTCTTCATCCCCTCCGCTCATCATGGCACCAAGCGATCAACTAAACTGTTTTCCACACCACGGTAGGTTAAATACCAGGCCGTACAGTTGCAGGCGCGTTGGTGTATATTTAACGTGGGCACCGTCCCCAATAGGCCTACCCCACGTGTGTTCTTCTTTACTAAATCAAACTTTAGTCTTTTTTAACTTCTTCTTCTTGTGTTTCGTTTACTTCTTCTTCTTGTTTCTCCGTTTCTTCTTCTTCCTGTGTTGTTTCTTCTGTAGCTTCTGTAGCGATTTCTACAAGTGGTTCAAAATCCTTTAACTTTCTCCACATGCAAACTTCATGAGGTATTCTATTAAAAATAGATGTATCCACAGGTCCGTACACTATGGTGCTATCAGGTTGTTTTTCCAAAGTATCGACCAAATATTCTTTAATAATAGCGCTTGCAAATACCAA
The DNA here is from genome assembly GCA_963675035.1 of Allygus modestus. Taxonomy (NCBI): domain Eukaryota; kingdom Metazoa; phylum Arthropoda; class Insecta; order Hemiptera; family Cicadellidae; genus Allygus; species Allygus modestus. The sequence continues at coordinate 408,325,993 of OY776112.1, forward strand.
CTGTCTCATGTACCTTGTAATAGGTTCTGTTGCGTAGTTTAAAACGTAGAATTCTTCACGTGACAGTAGAATCTTATTTTCATGTTGAGTCAAGTCTCTAATTCGCACTTGTAGTTGTCCGCGATGTTTAACAATATCGATTTCATTGTCACAATCCAAAAGTCGAATATTTGTTTTCCTTCCACACAAACTGTTAGTTAAATAACATTCTATTAAATGTACATGTTTCAAAAATGACTCCCAAGCATTTTGCGAAAATAAAACCTTTTTTGTTCCATGGTGTAGTATTACTGTAGGGGAATAATCCAATGATTTCATCAATCCAACTGATACACTTTTACTGATGCATGCTGAGATGGGGTAAAAGATTCGCAGAAAAACTTCAGTTAAAATGTGAGGAGGAATATTTTCTTCAACTTTCTTCTTCCTCTTTGGTACTACCTTTGATGGGTCTGCATTAATTTCCTCCTCTCTATCTCTTTTACCAAACTTTAAAAATGCAGTTATTTCCTTGATGATTTCTGCTTCACTAGTATTATCACGTTCCAATAACGGTGCTACCTCTGCATCACCTTGTACAACAGATGGAGAACTCATTTTGTAGAAGATGTTACCCATGCGCCGATAGACGATCAACTGAAGACCTGCATTGCTGCTCCGCTATTTATAGGTTAGCGACAGTGGCGGTGCCGGTGGTGGTACAGCGTTTTACAATACTGTCTTTACAATACCGGTCAACGGTGTGTATGTAACAATTTTATCGTGCAAAATTAAACAATACGCAGATGTATTTGCAGGTACGTTTTCTTGAAATTGCATTTCTATTTTTATATCAACACTAGACGATTTTACAGATTCATTTTGTTTGGAACAATCAATTACAACAATCGGAGCTTTCGATTCAAACTGAGCGGGAGATAGTAGAGGTGTATTTGTTTTGCCGTAATATGAATTTTGGAACCTAGCGTACATGTCGTATAAAACACTGTATCTTTTCTTATCAAAAGAAATATTAAAGTTGTCGTAGGGAAAGAATTGTGAATTCAGGAACACTTTACAGTTTGTTAATTTACAATGGTCAAATTCACCAGCATTTTCAGTTATTATACTTTTCTTCTTCGTTTGTAATCCAAATATTACATATCTCGCTTTTTCCAAATGAGTAGAAGTTTTTACAGTCCATGTATGCCGTTGTGTTGTAGGTAAAACGGGGTATTCATGAAACTCCCAGCTTCTGAATGGCATTACAATGTCTCGATCTGATTTTAACTTTCTTAATAATGTAATCCTGTGTTCATCATTTAGTCGCACATGTGGTACTCTCCAAACAATCTTGTCTAATGTTAATTTCCAGTCTAAATTGGCATCAGTTGTTCCAGTAGCTGCTTTAATAATATCTTTATCGTTTGATGATCTTAATAAAACTAGTTCTTGTTTTACATTTATTATTATTCTTCTGTAGTCTTCAGCAAATCCTAGGAGTAATCTTAAAGGTACGTAGAAATCAAAGTTTCCCGAAGAGTCAGGAGCGATTGTACTTTTGTCTGGTGCAACCCATCCTGCAACAGCTAACAGATTCTTCTCATTTGGTGTTAAAGACGCTAATCCTTTCAATGTACTGGAAATTCCAACCTTTTTTGTTGAATCGACTGTAACTCCTGAAATTTCATATCTAATCTCGTCAAACAAAAATGCCATAGGATTATTTATGAACGGAACAGTGGTTCCAGCAGTACCATCATTTTTTGTTACTTTTTCTTCAATATATAAATAACTTTCGCATGGAAGAGTATAAATGTCTTGTTGTTGTATAGGAATCCTAATTTCATCGTTATTGTTTAATTTGGACGAAGCGTAAGGGTTGTGCGTGTGATATTCCTTTTCCCATAAGGTCTCGTCGAATGTTGGACCCTGCGCTATATCCAGTATATCCATTGTTAATGACTTTTAATCCAATTTCTTCTAGAAAACGAATGTTGTCACTTGTTAACCCTTCTACAGCTGATGAGCTACTGACCTCTTTGCTTGTTGGCTCTCTCTTTTTAAATGATAACCCCATTGTCTAAGCGGATGATTTTATATGTATTCTTACAGTAATAGCTTCTCCTCTAAAGTCAATAAGGTTTCCGTCTTGATCCACTATGTTCAGCACGATGTCTGAAATGAAACTGGTGTTTAACGGTAGGTACACAAGGTTTTGAGGCTTTTCTACTATCCTGAAACCCGGTGCAACTGATGGGTAGAATGTGTGTAATATATGACGATTTTCTCCATCTCTGTAGGATCCTTGTATAATGTTACATGTAATGTCTATGCTATTAACTTTGATGATCGTCACAGTTTTATTCCCAGAATGAGTTTTATTAGGTTCTAATACTTTTGTTTCCTTAGAAAACCCCAATAAACTACCAATTGAATGTTCTTGACTAAAATCAATATAATACTTAGACGTAATTTCGGCTTTCATTGTATTGTTATTGCCTTTTATCGTTATGTTTTCTTTTCCCATATGTTTTTGTATAACTTCATTTATATTATCAATTTCATAAGCTCCTGTTGGTAAACTGAATTCTTCCAAAGCTGAATACTTTCCTTTATCATCTTTTGTCTTGTAATAATGTATTTTGTTATTAATTCCTTCACTAACGTTTGGAATAGAGTTATATGTTGTTAAATCCAATAATGCGGCTTCCCATAGTCTTCCTTTTTGCAAACGTAGCGCTGGAAACAGAATACTGCGCAAAGTACATGAGTTACCGGTTAATGACACTGTATACGAGGACATCTTAAAGTTGACTAACACTTTTAGCTAAAAAGTCTAAACATAAATGACCGCAAATGGATGTATCATCGGGTTGTTTTCTTGTATGATTGTAAAAAACATTTTCTGCCGCACGAAAGTATTGTTGAAGTTCTTTCGGTGGTGGAAGGTCTCCAAAACTGTCGAAATAATAAATGGTTTTACCAAGTTTCTTGTAACACACCCAATGAGTGCCTAATCCTTCACTATTATCCAAATTTACAATACCAGTCTCATTTTTCCACATTTTAACCGGTAACTCATCTTTCATAAATACTCCTCTAAAAAATGGGATTTTCAAACAAGAAGCATATGTAATCAGTTCTTCATTGGTCAATTCTTTGTTTTTAATTATTAATTGCTCTTTCTTATTTAATACACACGATACGGTCTTAGGTATAATCCTCCTCCCTTTTTTATCATTGACCATATTGTTGGTTTCTTTTTAGCTTTACCACTGGTAGATCGACGTTTTCTTCTGATATTACCTCCTTGTTTTTTAGCGGGTTTTTTCCCACGCCTTCTTCTCTTTCCTCCTCCAAACGTAGTTTTTGCTTTCATTGCTGCTGTTACTGCTAAAGACGCTGCTTTTTCACCAATACTCGCGTCACTAGATTTTACTCTTTGCCAAGCTTTCTCAGCAAGTGCTTTATCCGCTATTGATCTATTTTTAGTATCACCAAATTTGGAATACGCTATATCGTGCTGTTTACAAGCCTGATCGAGCTTATTTATTCCAGGATCTCCTCTAGCAAGACGTTTCTCTAATTTGGTTCCAGGACCACAATATTGATATCCTCCAGGTAAATGTAATTCCACAGGTAATAAATCAATCGCCTTGTTAACTATAGCTCCAACCGGTTTACTCAATAGAGAAAATGCTGTTGATGCTATTCCCCTTCCTCTCTGTAATCTCTCTCGATTATGACTGATGCGTTTAACCCTCGACATGGCTATTTATAGCAAAACTTATAATCAGTAGGTGCACTCTATAAATGTTTTACAATGAATGTAATATCAGTTTTGGTTTCTTGTATTATATACTGTTTAAAATTCATTTATTATATCGAAATGGATTTATTAATTAAATGTAGACATATTAAATAAAAGTAGTAAAAATAGAAATAAGGTGTAATTGAAGATGTTCCAGATGTTTCTCCGCTGGTGATGGTATCGTTGTCTTCGGTAAAATGAATAAACTTTAAATAGTTGTCATGTTTCCTTAGAAACTTGCCACTTAATCGTTGATAATTGAATAACACATCCCAGTCTAGTTTATCTTTAAAATTGTCAATGTAATTCTCAGAGAGATTTTGATATTTACTTATTACTTCCCAACAGTTATTAAAATTCGATGTCATCTCTACGAGGAAGTCTTCTGAAAACTGTTGTCTTTGTAAAATATGGATCCAGTTAACTCTGTGAAAATAAATTCTTAACATAGTCATTGTAAAGAGGTAATGTATGGAAAGTTGTTCCCAATCCATATATCTATCAAACCGTTGAACAAAACCATCTGTCAACACTCCTTGGGGAAATCTCGGCTCTTGAGATATTAAACTCCACGCAGTAATATTGGATTCCATCATCCTCTCTGTATCGTCTCTCGAATATGACTGATGCTTTATCCCTTATCATGGGGGGTATTTTAAATTCTTTTTTCTCTTATGTAATCTTCATTGTTTTCTGTTGGTTCATTAATCACATTCACTTTATCCTCCTTTTCTAATGTCTTGACTTTAGAAGGCTTAGACGGTTTATCTCGTTGATTAGGTTTCTCTGGATTGTGTATATTTTTCCAGTATAAATAATTGTGACTGTCAACATCTGAAGCTGCATCTCTTCCTGAAGCCCGATGGATATAATGGAATAGAGCTGCACCAAACCTTTCCAAATGTTTTTCATATTCCGTAGTCCATTTCTTGTGTACAATATCAAACATTTTCTTATTTACAGCGTCTCCATCCTGCTCACAATCACCTACATTTGATAATTTTAATTTTTTTTACATCATAGCTTGTGTCAGTTTTATTCCTTTTGTAAATCGTTAACAATTTTAGAGTAGCTAAATTTACTGCTTCACCATCATAAATGGGATATTGTATATCGCTTAACCTTTTACCGGAAAACCCCCAATGATCTTCCTGTACAGTTGGGGTTCTTTTTTTCATGTACTGTACCGTAACCGCATCAGACGACATAAGCGGATCACCAACATTTTGAATTACTTTTCCTTCAAAATTATAGTTGCCGTCAGATGTTAACGGAAACCCAGCTCTTTTTTCACTATATCCAGATTTTACTCCAAACTCGGAATACCGTCCAAACTTGTCCACACTCATGATGTAACTGAATCGCTATCGTTTAGGTTTTTATATATATGCGTCTACTGAACAATTATTCCTTGTTTTCGCAGTTCATCAACCAAAGCTACCCATTCGTTTTCTAAACCAGTGTGCCCGGCTTCCATGGCTTCATGTAATAATCTCATTCGATCAACTAACTTATTTATATCGTTGTAATATATTATATTAGTTTTATACAAATTTTTCAATAATCCCCTTCCAGATGTGGTAGGATCAGTTGTTTTTCTCTTTTTATGCAAAACATTTAATTCAGCAGAAGATAAAGCTCTTCTTTTAATTTGAGCTTTTTTTTATTTTGAGGGGAAAAGACTAGATATAATACTTGTATATTTTATTGACCGATTTCTATGAATAGGTAGGTCTTTGGAATACTTTTTTCTATGTGCATTTGTATACTCTAATATATTTTTAAACAATTGTAAATCCCTTTTAGTGTATTTACCAGGATTATTTTTAAAGATGAGTTCAAACAAACCTTTTGTACCTTTATATTTCTTATCTCCAATAACTATATCATCATTTTCGTTTATATCTAACTTGCTATCTCCAATCATTAATCCTTTATCCTCTATTCTAGCTCCATAGGTATGATAATTTCGATTAGCATGTGCGGCGTGTAACATTTTTAACGTATATGTTCTTCCAAGTGTTCCTTTAAACATAATATCCATGCCTAATTTGCTTAAGTTGGATGGGTTAATATCATCTTCTTCTGCTCTTGTATCTTCTACACTTGTATCTTCTGTACTTGTATCTTCTGCAATGTCCTTTTCCTTTAAATCCTCTATATCTCCGCTTTCTTCATACTCGTCGCTTTCTTCAGATGTTTGTAACTGACCAAAACTTTCATCATTCTGAAATTCTTCTTCATATTTGGAAATTGGTAGCATTTTGTCTCCTTCGAAGCGAAATGAAGGTTTTTCCATATTTTGTGCTAATCGCTTTAAAGGTTCAGTAACAGGTTTGAATGTTGTTTCTAAAAATTGCTCTCTTTCATTTATACCTGATTTTAAAGCTTGGTTTTTTTGTCTAATAGAATCACTAAGTGATTTTATTTCCTTTAATAGCTTTTCCTGGTTAACCATCTTCACACCTTGACGACTTGTACAGTAATACCGCTAATCAGTGTATTAAAACAAATTTATCAAAACCTATTCTATAACGACCATCTTTTATAGCTTGATCTTTCATAATAACCAAAAATCCATACTTTTCCGCCCATGCTTTTTCGCAAAGCTCTTTAAACTTTTCAAATGGCATATCCGCATTCACATGATCGTTATATATATGTTTTAGGTTAGTATCATCTTGTTTGAATACAATTAGAATATTTGCATTATCTCTGATAAGTTGTTTTGGGATTTTGCTATAAGTTTGTCCTATATATATGCTGTCGATGTTATTATGTCTTCCCATGGCAAAGTAGTTTCTAATAGTATCCTGATTTTCACAAGATACATCGTCAAATATAAATACAGAATACGGTTTCGCTTCGTTTGGTTGCATAATGCTATCACTAGCGTTACATTTGTAAAAATTAACATCAGACACATCAGATAGGATTTTATCCAGCAATTTATACTTTGGTTGATGTAGAGACTTTGAAAAAAATATATGTTATTAAACCTTAATCCCTGCGGATTAGTGATCAAATTAAAGACGACATTGGTCTTTCCACAGTTTGAGGGGCCACTTACTATACATCGAACAGTGTTTGGAAGTAAACTACCGTGTTTACCATTGTTGATTTTAACGTTATCCACAGTTAAATCATCTATGTTATTAATATTGAATCGATCTTTATGGTGAATAATCTCCATCCTGCTCAAAGGTTAACGATGAAATGAGTTGCTTGCATTACACCAAGTCCTTTATAGGTATCCATGAATCCTCAGTTTTGTTAAACCCTAACCACCGCACTTTAACTGCGTCCTTTTTTCTTTGTAACACTTTTTCAACAAGATATACATCACCTACTGTTGACTTTAACATTTCATGTCCATAAAATGCACCTTGCAACAAATCTCCTTTGTTATCTTTTAAGATATACGTTTCAGGTACAGTCGGTTGCACTTTATACACTGTAAAAACTTCATTCATCCAATTGGGAAGGTATTTCTTGGTAAACACTCCCTTATATTTACTAATCCGTACTTTATCACTTACATTACATTTTCTTGGCTGCATTTTTTCTACTTTAGGCTTTGTATTTTTCTTTATGCGTTTTAATACATCTTTTGCATTTCTTCTATTTACTTTGTTAGGTTTCATACCGATAGTTCTATGAAACCTGTTGTTATAATCATTTATTAATTGTGGTAAAACATCATACCATACGTAAGAACCTCTTTTTGAAAATTGTTTATACAGTGCTCCTTTTAAGGTTCTATTGAATCTTTCTACAATAGCTGCTTTTTTCTCTGAATTTGTAGAATAATGATTTATTTTATATTTATTCATTAACTGTGCAAAGTTTGTATTAAAGTATTCTGTTCCATCATCAGTTTGTAAATGTTTAATTTTGTTTTTATCTCTTTTTATGGCTATTTCCATGGCTTCTGTTACGCTTTTACCAGTCTTGTCCTTTAGAGGCAAAGCGTCTGCAACTTTTGTAAAACAATTAATAATTGTGAGTATATATTTAAATCCTTTGTTTATTCTGCTATGCGGTCGCATTTCAATTAAATCCGCTTGATATAGATCATTTATCCCTTTTATAACAGTATTTCTTCTTGGAAACTTTATTCTTGCAGGTTTGTATAGTTCATTAATAATCTTCTCCTTCAGGTCTGACATGATGGTTTCACGAAGACAGCTGATATGATATTAAATATTCTTTGGTATAAATCTGCTTATATAGGTCAAGGTCATTCTAAACTAATGTATAAAAGGGGGAACACAGCAAAATACTGCTGTGTTCCCCCTTTTATACGGAAAGGAAAAGGAAAAGGGATGTAGGACGATGAAAGGGTTACTCATCAATAGGGTTGAGGGAATAGTGGCCGAATGGTAGAGTGTGGATGTTGTCTGCAAGGATGTGTCGTTTATCATCATTTGAAGAGAGAGCTTTTTTTACTTCCGTCACGCTGTACAGCTGATGGTTGAAACTTCTGATTGTGTTGAATTTTGCTGTTATATCTTGATCTTCAAATAAACATTTCTTATAGTGATTAAAATGCACATTCTTCTTTAAATACAAACTTTTTACTCCTTTAGCTTTCTTAATGACTTGGTTTTCATTTAGTTGTAAAGAATATAATTTTGACATTAGTGCAACAATTTCTTGAAGTATAACACCATTGGCTTCATCTTTAAATTTGCCAAGCACTTTTTTGTTTCTGTCATTGTCGTAGTTTGGATGATCTTTTGGATAGTCGGAAAAGTCAAAGTCGTTTTTGTAATCAAATGTCCGAAGATCTTCATACATATCGTTAGTAATTATCCAATATATAAACGCGTCTGTATCCATGTAGGAGATGCCAATTTTTTCCCGTCCATAAAAGGTGACCATCTTTTTGTAATGAAAATCGTACATATGAGTCTTGGAGATATCCAGGATTGACATTCCTATATACAAAGGACGATCCATCTTCACACTTGTTTTCTTCATAGATACAGCTACAAGATTTTCATTAATAATTATAGATGTATTAAAGTTCGGCTGTTGTACGAGTTTCTGTAGTTTGTTCGGATCTGTAACAAGCTTAACGTTTTTATGTCTTCTTTTGTTTTCTAATGTTTTACCGAATATCGCATTGTTCATTAATTTAAAAAAGTCTTTTTGAAAGGCTGATGTAGCGGCTGCTCTTCTGGTAGTATTCGAGTCTATGTATGGTTTCAACCAGCAAGATTGGGAAAATTCCACAGCTCTATTAATTTTAGTAAGATGTAAACCTAATTCGATAGCTTGTTGAACAACCCAATAGTGAGCTACGTATCGTTGTTTATTGTTAAGGGTCATCATTAATTTGAGGTGTTTTCCAGTTGGTGAAGTTTCTGTTCTTGCAAGGAGTGGAAGGTCATAATGAAGATCGTGTAAATGTTCTGGATATTCAAAGTCACAATCCAAAATATATCCGGTATCTCCATATTTTGGAATTTGTGAAATATCGCCAATACAGTCGGGATCAACCCATTTAAAGTTGTCAAATGGAAGTGGGTTCGACATGGCCCATCCATACAGATTATTTGCGTCGAAATATCCCAAGTACGTTGAAGGTTTCTCTTGATCATGGTCAGGTAGATATTTGTTGTTGGCTTTAACATGTCTCGTCACGCTTTGAGTTAATCCACCTCTAACACCCGACTCAACCATTAAAACCATATCTATATCTGTTAACAGCTGGAGTTTACATTTTGTTTCTTTTAGCATTGCTTGCCAAGCTAGTCCTGGAGATGTATACGAATGTAGAGGGTCCAAACCGTATGCTGCAAAACAGGTTCTTCGGAATTCTTCCATAACATCGCAGAGAAGAGTCACGTCAAGTTTTACATAAAAGTCTGAGTATTCTCCCAAAGTCTTCATATCCAACTTGTTCCATACTCGACATGCATGTTGATAGTCTTCAAGTGAAATTTCCGATTCATTGAGTTTGTTGTTAAATTGTTCTGGTGGAGGAAGTGATGTTTCATTAAATCTATGCAGTCCATCGATGTAATCGTAGGGAAAGACTCCTTTTCTAAGAACCAGATCCATTTTACTACTGGCTACAATTTTGCTTGTTTCTATCAGATCTTCTCTTTTTAAATTCTCAGTTAATTTCATTAGGCTAGAAGGCATAAATCTAAACGAATCAATAAACCTAAGTTTTATTTTGCCAACCTTTTTAGAGAAGCTTATAAATTTTTCCATTGTTGTTGCCAAAACATCTATTGCTCCATCATCTCTTCCTAACTCCGGGATTATGAAATGAGAGTCATATCCACTAAGGTTATGTAGAACAACAGGAATAAAAGATGGAACTTTGTAATTTAAGTTGCAAGCATTACAGGCTGCACCTCTGTAGGCTCCAGTAAGATGGTCGTGGTCACGCACTTTAACGTTATCTTGTGTAAATAGGTTATTACACAGATAACATGTTGTTGCCAGATTGTGATGTTGAAGTTGATGTTCTTCCATAGGTAGCATCGGTATTTTAATTTTGTAGAGTTCTTCCACCTTAGAGGCAATGTCATACAGATCATCTACAAAGTGTTTCGCTGCTTGTTCACCGCGATAAATCTTCGGAGCAGATGATAGTCCAAATTCTTGAAGATGTTCTTCAGACAGCGTGGATTTTGTTAGTATACAATAACTGTTTGGTGCGTGTTTTTGATATTTGCTTCTTTTTGTGATATCCTCTTCTTGTTGTTCAATTGGAAGTAAGGATGCTTCGAAATCCGCGTACACAACAAATGGAACAGGGTATTGGTGATTTATTTTATCAAATTTTATCTGCGCTCTGCTGGGATGTGGCAATTTAATTCTTACCTCATAGTTTCCACTACATAACCTTTGATGTTCTACTAACCATTCTGTACCTCCTCTTCTTAATGGTTTGCTCACGTGGCAAAAGCATCTCTTACATGTTGTGATTTTACTTTTATGTTTTGTTAACTGTTTACATACGAGCCCTTCAAAATCTTTTATATACACGTAATGTGATATCTCTCCTTTATTGATTAATAACAAGTCAGTATGATTGTTGCGCTCTATCGATGTTATGCGCAAGGGATACACATTATTTGATAAATCCAAACCAAATATGTTGACTGAAGCTGACGGATTTTGCTTTTCAAATTTAGATATATCAGTAATTGCAACAGGGTACGTCATTCCCTGGAAATTATACTTATGTTGAACTTCTTCATATTTTTGACTCGGTCTTTTTTGGTGGTCTTTGTTTACATATTTTACCAACATAGCATATTTAAAACATTCGTTATCTTCATTTTGCACATTAATACAGGATTTTGTATCACTTATTTTTTTCGGAAGAGGAATGTAACTACTTCCTCTCATTCCGTAACCGTGTTTATGAACTCTAACATCCAGACTTGTTATACTTAATAAAGTCCATCCAGATCCTCTTCCTTCATGCTCTTGTAGTTTCGTCAAAAGTTCCTCAAAACATTCTGTTACGATTTTTTCAATATCTGACGCAGCCATGATGGTTCGGTTTTTTGTCATGAAACCTCTTGGTGATGTTTCGTTTTGAATGTTAGTGAATATGGCATCTAGCAACAGTCCAAATTTGATAAAATTTAATCTTTTTTGTTCATTCTTTAGTGTTTTGAATACTAATTCTTTGGCGTTATGTAAAAAGTTTTCAAGTTGTAATTTTACGTTGTCAATTTTAAAATGTGTTACTACCTTACCAGGTAGTGCTTGAGCGTGTAGTTCCACATCTACTGCTGTTGATGTTGAGGGTCGGTGAAGTGTAGACATAGCAGCTGTTGATATTGAAGAACGGTGAAGTGTAGACATAGCAGGCGTTGAAGTCGATGTTGATGGTGTTGATGTTGAAGGATGGTGAAGTGTAGACATAGCAGGCGTAGAAGTCGATGTTGATGGCGTTGATTGTGCATAATGAATGACACTTGGTCTTGAAACTTCATTTTCTTCATTTTCTTCTTTTTCTTCGTTGTGTTCTTCTTCATTTTGTTCTTCTTGATTTTTTGCTAGTTGTTGGTCGATTGAATCTAATTCTTCTTCATTTGGTTCTTCTGTATTTGTATTGGTGTTATGTTTCAATTCTTTATGAATGGTTAAAAGCCATTCATCTCTGAAAGAAGCTTTACAAATATCGCAGCGATTCATAATGTAGGCGTGCTCTTCACAAGGGTCAACGCAATAATGAAAAAACACTGCAAATGTACCTCTATTTATACCCTAGAAAAAGTGGTGGGGGTAAGTTTTAGGTTAAGTTTAAGTTTGTAGCTGGAGGCTACAAAATTCTGTATTTGGGTCAAGGACATTGAGCATATTTGCCAAATGGGGAATAGAGCAGTAAATGATTTCATTTTAAACCATAAACTGATCTATTCCCCGCTTTGTATTTAACAAGGACAGTTTTCTCCAACAGGAAAATTTAATATATTTTAAACTCGGATGTGAAATCGGATTGTACACATTGCATCTCGATCAACTAAAAATTTCATAAAACAATAGGGATCTTCGGTTGTAGATTCATCTTTAACATATTCGATGGTCAACATTGCCGAACGAAGATCTTGTGGAATTACGTCGACTTTTATTAGTCGCCTTTCCATTTCAAACCGTTTTGTTATTGATGTAAGTTTTATCACATCATCGATATCGATGAGGGGAAAGCTGTAACAAACGGAGTTTGCTGGTGGGTTCATAATTCCGATATGATAAATATACACTGTTGCATCGACATTAAATAGACGTTCCCCCACCATTAAATGTATAAGTTACCCCCATTTTTTCAAAACAAAAAAAAAAAATTGAAAGCTAGTCAGCCAAACCAGTTGAGCCCCCACCCAAATGGTTCTGACCTTGAGTGGGGGGGGGGGTGTTTTGTTGTAAGAAATAAATACATCTTCCAATATCTTACCAAACAAAGATTTTCTAAGTCCCGAAGTGGGTCAAGGTCATCTGAACATGTTGCCAAAACGGGGAATAGAGCAGTAAGTGATTCCCACTTGGACCACAAACTGCTCTATTCCCCGCTCTGTATTAGGGAAGTGAATTTTGAAGAAAGGTCACAGTTATAGGCAATAAACCTGATAACAGAACCTTTTATTAATTTATCCAAACAAAAGGAAGTTACAAATGGTTTGCAGGGAGTATTTTCAAAAGTTTCTCGAGGGTAAGATGGGTAATGTCAATCGGTTTTCGTGCCATATTGACAAAGGTCGGTTTTCGTGCCATACCTTTTTTGTAAGGGGTTAGGAAAAGGATGAGAAACATACTGATCAGTTAAAGTTAATTTTACAAAGACCAACCAAGGTCGGTTTTACAAAGGTCAACAGCATCCTGAAACCCAGTCGGACGTTGGTCAGTAACGGGCGCCAGGCAACTGTGAACCAAAGTTTTGACCAAGGTTAGTTATAGCGTGTAAGAAAAGGACATACCAACCAAGGTCGGTTTTACAAAGGTCTACAACATCCTGAAACCCAGTCGGACGTTGGTCAGTAACGGGCGCCAGGCAACTGCGAACCAAAGTTTTGACCAAGATCAGTTTTAAAGCGTGAAAGAAAAGTACATATTTCATTATTAAATAAAAACACTTCAAAGACACTTTAAAACCAACACCAAACTAACTACAGTTAAACTAACTACATTTACTAGCAGCAAACTACAAGCGTTATTCTAACATGCTTAATAATAAACAGACATGCCTTAAGCTAAGGTAGCATCTCTAATATACAGTGGTACCAACTCTATACTAGAGATACTATTGCGGACAGCGCGGGCAAACAGCTAGCTAGGCTGTCGGCCTGCGACTGCGAACCCTCTGCGGGCTGCTCCCGCTTTTATAGGAATATATCATGGGGGGGGGCAAGGACTTCGACAGTAGTTATTTCCAACACTGTATCGCATACTCTGAATTGCTCCAAGTCCGGTAACTGGGTCAAGGACACGTTAAAATATTTTGTAAAATAGCAAAGGTGTTACCTTTGCCATTTTACTTTGGAAGCAAGCTGTACTACGTTTAAACAAGGGAGACTATTATCCGTTTTACATAAAACTCCTTGCACGATCTTTTGATAAAATGGAAAAGATTAATGCCGGAGGGCGATTCCCATTCCACCAAAATACAATGCATATCATTTCTATGCAACGGTCTCAGCTCTACCGTTACTTTTAATTTAATGCCTCGGAACTCATAAGTTGAAAACTGCGTTGATGACCTCTAGCCTATGTGACCCTAGTTTTATTGTAGGAAATAAATATATCTTCCAATATCTTACCAAACAAAAATTTTCATATACACTGTTGCATCGACATTAAATAGACGTTCCCCCACCATTAAATGTATAAGTTACCCCCATTTTTTCAAAACAAACAAAAAAAAATTGAAAGCTAGTCAGCCAAACCAGTTGAGCCCCCACCCAAATGGTTCTGACCTTGAGTGGGGGGGGGGGGGTGTTTTGTTGTAAGAAATAAATACATCTTCCAATATCTTACCAAACAAAGATTTTCTAAGTCCCGAAGTGGGTCAAGGTCATCTGAACATGTTGCCAAAACGGGGAATAGAGCAGTAAGTGATTCTCACTTGGACCACAAACTGCTCTATTCCCCGCTCTGTATTAGGAGAAGAGGACTAGTTTAAAGCTCGCAATTATAGGCAATAAACCTGATAACGGAACACTAACCTCTCCCCCGAAATATTATTCACCCAACAAACAAACGATATGGTCAGTTAACAACAGTCGCGCACTCTGAAACCGCAAGGACGTTCATCACTGTCTAGGCGTCAGAGTACTACGAACCGAAGTACAATAATACCTGACCAAGGTCCCCTTAAGTTTATTTCCCCGAAGATGTATCCCCCCAAGATAAGCAAAATGGTCAGTTAACAACAGTCGCGCACTCTGAAACCGCAAGGACGTTCATCACTGTGTAGGCGTCAGAGTTTTACGAACCGAAGTACAATAATACCTGACCAAGGTCCCCTTAAGTTTATTTCCCGAAGATGTATCCCCCAAGATAAGCAATATGGCCAGTTTACAACAGTCGCGTACTCTGAAACCGCAAGGACGTTCATCACTGTGTAGGCGCCAGAGTACTACGAACCGAAGTACAATAATCACCTGACCAAGATCCCCTTAAATTTTACAGATATTTAAACAAGATTCCCTTAAATTTTACAAATATTTAACCAAGATCCCCTTAGATTTAACCAAGATAAGCAAACTAACTGAATCTGTTTCTCGTGAGTGAGGGCTAAGATAGGTAAAAAAAGTCATCCGGTTTTCATGCCGTAATGACTCAAGGTCGGTTTTCGTGCCGTACCTTTTTGTAAGGGGTTAGGAAAGGTGGTTATTTGAGAAACATAATCCCCCCTGAGATATTTAAAGACATAAGGTTGGTTTTCATGCCATACCTTTTTGAATGGGAGCGTGAAAGAAAAGTACATATTTCATTAGTAAATAAAACCACTTCAAAGACACTTTAAAACCAACACCAAACTAACTACAGTTAAACTAACTACATTTACTAGCAGCAAACTACAAGCGTTATTCTAACATGCTTAATAATAAACAGACATGCCTTAAGCTAAGGTAGCATCTCTAATATACAGTGGTACCAACTCTATACTAGAGATACTATTGCGGACAGCGCGGGCAAACAGCTAGCTAGGCTGTCGGCCTGCGACTGCGAACCCTCTGCGGGCTGCTCCCGCTTTTATAGGAATATATCATGGGGGGGGGCAAGGACTTCGACAGTAGTTATTTCCAACACTGTATCGCATACTCTGAATTGCTCCAAGTCCGGTAACTGGGTCAAGGACACGTTAAAATATTTTGTAAAATAGCAAAGGTGTTACCTTTGCCATTTTACTTTGGAAGCAAGCTGTACTACGTTTAAACAAGGGAGACTATTATCCGTTTTACATAAAACTCCTTGCACGATCTTTTGATGAAATGGAAAAGATTAATGCCGGAGGGCGATTCCCATTCCACCAAAATACAATGCATGTCATTTCTATGCAACGGTCTCAGCTCTACCTTTACTTTTAATTTAATGCCTCGGAACTCATAAGTAAGGATGGACAGAAAGGCTTCTGAAATAGCAAGCTCGGAAGGAACAAGCCAAGTGTTTACACCTACAGCTTCCATAGCGATATGATGATTTTTACCACGCTGTTGCAGTATATAAAACATTTTCCCCTCCAGTTTTTATTTT
Source organism: Allygus modestus (assembly GCA_963675035.1). Lineage (NCBI taxonomy): Eukaryota > Metazoa > Arthropoda > Insecta > Hemiptera > Cicadellidae > Allygus > Allygus modestus. The sequence goes on from OY776112.1 coordinate 408,342,017, forward strand.
TAATACAACATTTTTGTGTCAACCTTGTCCGCATGAAATATCTCTAAGTCCACATTTCTTCCAATATTTGATCAAACGACGGTTTTTCTAAGTCCCGTCAGTAGGTCAAGGTCATCTGACATAATGCCAAAGCGGGGAATAGAGCATAACATACTGCTCTATTCCCCGCTCTGTATTGGGGAAGGGGACAAAAGACAACAAACAAGAGACTGATTTTAAACAAGATACTGATTTTAAACAAGAGACTGATTTTATATTTCACAAACGTTTCTCATGGGTGAGATAGGTGGTGTCAACCGGTTTGCATGGCCGTATTGATCTTATTGACAAGGCCGGTTTTCAGGGCCGAACCTTATTGTCAGGGGTTTAGGAAAAGGATGAGAAACAAGATACATTACTTTGAAAATAAAGACTTTACCAGCAACTATGTAAAAGAAACAAATTCATCAGTTAACGTTACTTTTACAAAAACAGCCGAGGTCGGTTTTGCAAAGGTCAACAGTATCACTGAAACCCGGTGGGACGTAGACCCAAACACCCGGCGTCAGGCTGCTGCGAACCCAAGTTTTGACCAAGGTTGTTGAGGGACCTGTAGGGCCGGGAGTACATATGTTATTAGTAAATAAAACACTTCAAACCGATACCATCCACTAACATATATATTAGACTAACTACATTACCTAGCAGCAAACTACAAGCGTTATCTAACATGCTTAAACAAACTAACTAAACATGCAAGGGCGCGGATCTCTTAATTGCGCGTCGGGCCCAACGCACACTTAACAGACCTACGCTGCAGCAGGCACTGCAACCCAGTGGGACGTTCATCGCAACGGGCGGCAGGCTACTGCGAAGAGACGCTCGAAATCTCGGGTTATATAGACGGAGAATGGGAAATCGGGATATTAAGAGGAAAGCGGGATAAGGGATAACCCTGCTTCGTTGCGGGATTTTATCCCGCACTTCCAAGAACATTTTTCCCTCGACCTTGACCTTGACCTTGAACATGACCCAAATAGGGGGGGTGCTCGAGGGGGGGGGCTCGAGGGGGCTCGAGGGGGGGGGGCTCAAGGGGGCTCGAGGGAGGGGGATTGACGTAACCGGTTCTAAACCAGTCCTCAGCTTTCTACCCATGTATGGATAGGGCAAGGTTTCACTTTACGACCTGCTTCACTCTGTCTGCCACCTCATTCCAGCTTTGGTTTGCAGCCAGTAAGTACACACGTGCTCTATCCAACTCTATCTTATCCATTTTCTCTTCCATCCTATTTACACCATGTCTTCTCCTCTGACTCCCGAAAAACTCCAGCGCTTAAAGGAATCTTTGAAGAGGTCGACGGAAAGAAGGAGCGGGTTTAAGAGACCTTCAACTTTGAAGTCTCTCAAACGGAATCTCCGTGGCCATCCGCTGTATTTTGAACAACGACCCTCGACTCAGCCTCGGCCTTCTACATCGTTTCAGCCTCGGCCTTCTACATCGGCGGCTCAACCTTCGTCTCCAATACCGACTGTCGATGAGGTGATGCAAAGGACAAGGGTGATGGGGCTGAACGACTTGGTGACGCCGTTTGAAGTCTCCAAGGTCGAGTTTCGAAATCTGAAGCGGATGACGGAGTATAAATATGTGGCAACCAACGGGGACCACGTGTTCCTGTTTCAACACACCATCCACTACATCGAGGTGCGTCTGCCGCAGTCTCTCCCACCACCACCTCTTCTGATACTCGATACACAGGAGTTATTCTTAACCAGAAAAGATGGGAGGGTAAAGTGGGTTTTGAAGAATAAAGTTTGAACTGATCCTTATCCCGACCATCCCTATCCCGACCACCCTTCAGCACGCAAACGGTCCTTTTCAGGACCACCCTAAGCATTTCAAGTTAGGGACTTGGCCTGTTTATAGGCAGGAGATTTTGTTTGTGCAGCCCACTTTGTGAAAATTTCTAAGTCCCAAAGTCCTTGAACTTGACCTTGACCTTGGACATGACCCATGTTGGGGGGGGGGGGTACAAAGTTTTTCCAAAGTATGTCATGTGGGTACTCAAATTACGCGAATTGATCAGACGAACAAGGAGGTGCAAACAGAATTTGGATCCACCCAAGGGTATAGCAGCAGAAGCGAAAAAAGTACAAAGTTTGTCCAAAGTATGTCATGTGGGTACTCAAATTACGCGAATTGATCAAACGAACAAGATGGTGCAAGCAGAATTTAGATCCGATCAACGGTATAGCAGAAATAGCGAAAAAACCAATGTTTTCAAGGTTACATACAAATAACTTCTTTATTATTGGGTTAAAGTACAGCGAGTGGGTACTCAAATTACGCGGAATAATCAGACGAACAAGATGGTGCAAACCGAATTCAGATCCGACCAACGGTATAGCAGAAATAGCGAAAAAACCAATGTTTTCGAGGTTACATATTAATAACTTCTTTATTATTGAGTTAAAGTATAGCGAGTGGGTACTCAAAATACGCGGGTTAATTAGACGAACAAGATGGTGCAAATAGAATTCAGATCCGACTGAGAGTAGGGAAGAAATAGCGCGAAAACAACACTTCAAGGCCTGACATAAATAAATACTTTGTTTATGGATTAAACTACGACAAGTTATTTATAGTTTAAAGTATACCGAGGTAACGTTGTGGTGCGGGTAGGTCGGGTGGGTATCATACACGCTAGCGCTATATCATTATACTTTCAGCTCTTGCAGGATTAACATCTACCTATAGAGTTTGTGTTATTCTAAAGATGTCACAGTTTTACAGAAATATGACGAAGGTGTCCTTCAACAGTCCGCCTGCCACCACCTTCTACTTCTCCGACTGTGAAGATAGAAGGTCTACGCTGTTAGTGGATTGTGAGCGATTTCGCCGTAGAATACTCCAGGCTGAAACATTCTTAGCAAGTTGTCTGCTACGCAAGATGCATCATATGAGTACATGCAATAAATTAGATCACAGTGACTGTTATGATTGCGCAAAAACAGTGTCGAGCAAGAATTGTTAATGTTTTCAGTTACGGAGCTCCGATCCTCACAGAGTCAGAGCTAGACCCTAACTAATACATGTCCCGTAGTTATTGTGCGATGTGAAAACTTGGTGGGGGAAACTGGTGTGGTGGGGGGTAAAGGCGAGTGCCTATCCTACATGCTTGTATCACTTCAGTATACCTGCGGCTCTTGCATAGTTCACATGGATTCGCAAATACAAGGCACTACTGTTTCTTCCACATGTTGTTCTTTTAATATTGAGCAAGCTGACAATACAAATGATAAAATACAAGTACATAAAGTTTCTAGCACAATATCTTCTGATGCAGAAGCAATAATGTCATCCCTAATAGGGTTTGACTAATGATGGTGGATGTAGTAGCAACCATCTGCCTCGCACCAGCTGCCACCTGCCGCCTGCCATCTGCCGTCCGCCATCTGCTCCGCCCCACCACACTTTTACCCCCACCATTTTGTTTGATACCAAAACGCTAGCTAGCGAATAGTCAGTACACCTCCGGCTCTTGACCAGTGTACATCGAGCTCTCTGTTGAAATGCCCATCAAAATTAGGTGTATTCATTATGACTCTATTCATCTGGCGACTTTCCAAGACCTCGAGGTTTTTAATGAAGAGTTAAGACTTCTAATTGCGTCCGGCTACGATTTATCTTTGGAACTTTACGCATCAAAAAACAACATGGACTCTGCGCAGGAATCGAAGTATCTACCGTCTTTCATCAGAAAGCGTAGTGATGGCCGCAACTCGTCCGGATCAACAACATCGATGACAACGAACAACGGGGAACTATTGTAAACATGAATTATTGTAAAATAAAATAAAGTAATATTTGTAATAGTACTACCTCGCACTCGTATCATTCGATTGCTCCTTTCTTTTGTTTTCATTCGATATTTTTATCGAATTAAAACTATCGAATCACAATCGGATTTTACGCGTGCGAGGTAGTACTTTTTTAAAATTACCTCCCCGTGACCTTGACCTTTAAACTTTCCCTCATTACGTCACAAAACCGCCTACGTCACTGGCTGAGGCTCAGATGACGTGTTTAATGACTCAGCGCATCCGGTCACGTGACCGGATGACGTCACTTCCGCCCCAGCAGCCCCAAATGCCCACTACTAGTGTATAGACTTGTTTTGTCTGTATTCTATATACATGCATACATGTTTCTATTTATTTTATATATTTATTCTATCTCTAATGATTTCAACTGGAACTCCTGTGATGGAGTCCTCATAAAATACGATCAGCGTGATTCACACGCCAATAGCGCAATAGTCGTGATATATGTAAAAGTTACTACCTTAATATAAAAGGAGAAAAATATACGATTTTATATAAATTATTTTATTTCATTTAATATGAGAGTTATTTTATAACTTTATTTAATACTCATTGATTAGTACTTAAATAAAAATAACAAGATATAAATTTTATAGTGTTTTTTTAACAAACTACCATAACAAAAATGGGTTGGTTTAATTTATTTTAATTTTTACAAAACTATATGTTTAAAAATGGCAAATTGTCGATGTGTGCGAACTCTAGTGGTGCCGCTGGCAAGCTGTGGTCTATATTACCGACCGATAGAAGCACACATGAAGGTCGGGTCTTTTTTTCTGACACTGGGAGCGCTAGAGACGAAGTTCTAGACTAACAAAAGATAATGTTAGCAGCGATGCATTTATAATTCCTCCATATTATGTTCGTGCATGGATCAGCTGCAGTCTCTCTCGCGCGTTTTCTTTATCGAATTATTAGTGTAACTGTTGGCTGAATTTAGCCCATAAGACCTGATTCATTAGTGTTTGTGTATTGGTCTTGTTAATGGAAAAAATAAAGGCCAAAAAACGCAATAGCCAAACTTTTGTCATCAATATAATATGAAAAAATAGTTATTTATAATAAAGTGTTGGTTAAACATATAATCATATAACATATAATATGTATAGATCAGAACTTCTCTGTAAGTACTAGAGAGTATTTAAGCATAATAATGTGACTACAGTTTATAATACAGACAATATAACCTTTGTCAAATATAATGTAAGGTTTAGTGTTTGTTATAGGTTTTCAAAATATAATCCTATACTCTTATATGAGCAATGTTTGCTTGATTGGTTGGTTGGTTGCACAATTATCTCGAAAACGGCTCCAAGTAAAATTACTTACCTTAAACTTTTGTAAATAACTAAGTGCTGGAATAAAAATAAGTTCTAGACCTCATCCCCAGTAAAAATCAAATAATGGAAAAAGCTAAAATGAAAAGTTAAAAAATTAACATTGGGCTTATGGAGTTTCAAATCAAAACAAAATAATTTTAACACCTGTTCATAATCAACCAGGGAACTGTCAAAGTAATACTCAAGTTGTTTATGTTTATTAACATGTGGTTTCCTGAGAGCAGAGATTAAAAGATTTGAGTGGAGATTACATATATAGAGCAGTAAAATAAATCAAAGGGACATTGAGCTATATAAATAACATCTGGAGTGACCTTAAAAATTTAGAAAAGAGGCAAATGAATTATACAAATCTGATTATTAGTAGGGGGAAGTGGTGAAATATTACTCCAAGTCATCTAAATAAACTGACTACATTTTATTCCCAGAGCACTAGAGCAAAGCTCGGCCCCCCAGGTACTTCCCAATTAAATCAGTACATAACGAGTGTGTAAATAAGTGAAACATAATCTGAGCATTATTAAACTTATGAACATTAACTAAATCACAAGAAGTTTTAAATTATAAAATTCGTGCTGGTTCTTAAATCAATTTCCGATCTAGCAGTTACCAGCCAAAACTTATTTCGCCCTTCAATTAGAGTAAAGGCGAACTAAAGCAGCGAATTCATCAAATGCACGGAAAAAACGAAGGTATTCTATCCGCCTTATAAAGAGACAATAATTAAAAAATTTCGTTTATTGACCCAAGAAACCTTTCGCATTTCTACCATCTCCCCCACAAGGCCAATGTTAACTTTCACATCCCGTCCCTCCTCCACTGATTATCCGATATTTTTGCTTTGGCTTATTTTAAAGAGCACCAAAGTACCTAGTGATGTCAGTGAGAAGAATTTCGTTATCACAAATAGTTGACCCACAATAAAAATCTAAAATACTCAACATATTGGAATTCGTCTGAACGATTACACAGACGGTTGCTATGTTTGTTATATCAAAACTCTGCTCACTTATATCGCTAGAAATCTTTTACCCTTTAAAATAACCCATGAATAAACGACTTGGAATAATCCGTTGACGTTGGCCAGGACAATCAAGTACAAACTCGAAATGTCACATGACTGGAGCCCCCTCTTCGAAGAGTAAATCACTCAAATACTTCATTTTGAACAAATCTTCTAACAATCCCAGCTTCAGAAATTGTTTATTTGTTGTAATGAGGGTTTTGCCAAACAAGTTGTGTCTAATTATGTGAACGCTTCTTATGATAAACAAATCATAATCATCCTATGCAACTGGAACGGACTGCTATCGCAACATGAACAACAACATGGCATCCGCAAACTTATAGTTAATAAAATAAATCTGTCTAAAATTAAACTACTTCTAGCCAAGGACATATCCGTGATTTTTTTAATATAGATTTTGAAATTATAAAGTAAAACAATCGTGATAAAACCCTCAGACATTTAAATCGTTGCTACACCATGTTGCTCAGAGCGGCCCTTCCCATGGTGACTTCAACCCTTCCTCTGGCCCTCGCCTGTATTCCGCAGCGAGGGAGGAATTTCAATAACACCCTTGTCATCAATCTAGCCTTAACATCACAGCTATACTGAGCTCCCCCTCCTACGGTGTGGACCCCACCCGCCGAGGATTCTAAGGGTATTTGGTACTACAGTATTGGTCTTTAATCATGTTGGAGTAGCAATTATAAGTTGTATTAATTTTATGTGTTTACACGATCCAAAAAAAATAAATTATGATCTGTGGTTTGTCTGATACAACACTTGTTTCTATTTACAGTTCAATGATTTTTAATTTAGACATATTGAATCTTCTGTCAATGGTTCTAATCAATGTTCTCGTGGAAATCACTTGTTGATAATTTTGACAAATGAATAGTTTTTTTTGACATTTCTTATGATTACTTCGTTTTAAACTCCATTTTAAAACATTTTAAATTGTTCTTAACCATGGCCTCTGCCGGAGAAATTTGAAAACATTTAATTTGTGTTAAAATGAAATCCTATCTTTCAGGGGTGATATCATATATTTTAAATCGAATTCCACTGTAAATGTAAATTGGTATAATGCGGTCTTGAGAACTTATGCAGCGCGAACCTCAATGCAATTGGTCCTCAAAGTAGACCGGCATATTCTTCAAGTGATATTTTTCCAAGCTAATATATTCAGATGTAAGTTATTCATCCCATTCTGGTCAGTTCAGCCGACTAGCTAAATTTATCAATTCAATCATATGCCTAATAGAACATAAGATTGTTTTACCTTTAATATGCTTAAAGACTCTATTGTAAAAAATGTAATTGCTACGAAACTTTATTTCATAGCAATGTATTATTCGTTTCGTTACAATATCAGTCTGTTTGTTCCACACGGAAACACACATATAGTACAATACATGTACACGTGTTGGTGTCGGTAATGTAGACTACCAACTGCACGAAAGCGCCGATAGAGCGCATTGATATCGTCGACTTTATCGTTACTTGATTAAAAAGAAACAACAATTTAAGAAAGTTATTTTATACTTTTGATTTTACCAGTTATTGTTATATAAACGTTGTTTATTTTATCACTAATATGAAATCAGAATGAATAAACCGCAATTTAAATTTTAGAGCCAATTTTTAGAAGTAGTTCTCAATGGGTTTGAAGCTCTATCAAGCATATAAGTAGCTATCTAACGATATATTTAAACGGGCGTCCGTTACGGGCCCACCCGCTGTTATTATTTACACCAATTGTGGTGACAGTTAATGTGAGAATCACATAGAGTGTAATTTTTAAGCTCTCTTCTGAGAGCAAAAATACCGATAACAAGTTGAAATCAAAGTACAAAAGAACAATATTTGTTGTTATACACAAACTAAAAGTAGTGATGTTGTCTTACACATTCGAAGCAAATGCGGCTTTCCGATAAACCGCCTAATATCATTGAGTATCCACTAATGTTAATACTATGAGAAAGGTACACAAATAGAAATAGTCTAAACCTTGTATATAAAATGTTTGCTCACAACAATCCGCATTAGTGATTCTGTAGTAATAACATATTTGTAATAAGTCATGCTATCAAAAATCTTATTACCTATATAATTAAATATATTTACCTACACTTAACATGTTATTTTGATAATTTTAATTTATATTTTGTCAGTTGTTTTACATGAAAACACGGCAACATACATGCACTTGTGTTGGTGTCGGTAATGTAGACTGGTAACTGAAAAACACACCGATAGAGCTCGTTGAGATCGTTAACTTGTCAAATGGATTTTATTTCATTAATAAAGAACCAAGTATTTTAAAAAGCAGTTTCTACCTCTTATTTTACTATATATTTTACTATAAATTTCATTACTTTTATTACCAGGCCTAACATTAACTCAAAATGAATAAACTGCTATTTCAATTTTAAACTTTCGAAGGAGTTTTCAATTATTTCGAAGGTCTATATTTCATATAACTTATGATTAAATTGCGATAATAAGGAATCGCACAAAAAACAGAAATAAACCTTTTTGTATGTTCACAACAATCCGCTTTAGTGTTATTTTGTAGAAATAACAATTGTTTGTAAACTGTCGTTGTAATCCGAATGTATATTGTATTTACCTTTACTTTACGATATGATATATAGAATATTTTAGATTAATATGATGTTATCTTTTTAAATTTTAAACTGTGAAATAAAATCATAAAAATTCCAATAATAATAAATTTTAATTGACTAGGCCTTTCGATATCAAAGATACCATCGTCAGGTCAAATCAACAACATAAACAAAAATTTTAATTTTGACATAACGAATCAGCTGTAAATTTAATAGTAAACAGTCAATAAATTACCACATTTTCTTCTTTACTGCTGATTTGTTATGTCAAAATTAAAATTTTTGTTTATGTTGTTGATTTGACCCTACGATGGTATCTTTGATATCGAAAGGCCTAGTCAATTAAAATTTATTATTATTGTAATTTTATGATTTCATTTCACAGTTTAAAATTTAAATTGATTTCCAATAATAAGCTCCAAGTACATTATGGATGATGTTATCTGTTTTAAATTAAGACCAAATTCTTATATATATTTACAGTTTTATGTTTTGAATATACACATAACATTACAGTGAGCACTTGTTTTAATTATTCCATTTTTATAGTCAGAACAAATCACACAACTGATAAAATTCCAATACTTAGTGACTTGTTTTAAATGTATACTTTTATTTACTTTGTGGTCTTAAAAGAGCATTTATCGTGAAACTAACACATTATTACACCTGAGTTCTGTCTTAACTTTAAAACAGCATTCTGGCAAGTTCTTTCCTAAAATTGAATTTCCCACACTGCCTCCACTGCGGCACATAAATCGGAAGAAAAGAGAACAAGAAAGATGGGCTGCAGTGAGATTAAAAAGCTAGGCGAGCATCTAATTTTGGCAACGGAGATTGCAGGCTTGTGAAGGGGAGGGTTGGGGGAGATACGGAATTCCAGTGCGAGGGTAGCAGCCCCGGGGGGGGGGGAGAGTGCAGTTCCATGTATCGGCTTTTGAGTCTAGGGGCGCTAGGCCACCTGCTTGGCTAGGGGAATAACCTGCTACGTTCCTGAGAGGGTACCTTATGGCAAAAATAGCGTTTTGGAAATACACCATAGTAGTGTGGGTTTGCGGGTTTTGCGCCGGAAGTGACGTCATCCGGTCACGTGACCGGAAGTGCTGAGTCATGAAAGATGTTATCTGGGGCTGAGCCAGTGACGTAGGCGGTTTTGTGACGAAATGAGTTAAAGTTCAAAGTTCAAGGTCACGTGGAGGTAATTTTAAAAAAGTACTACCTCGCACGCGTAAAATCCGATTGTGATTCGATAGTTTTAATTCGATAAAATATCGAATGAAAATTATCGAATGAAGCAATCGAATGATACGAGTGCGAGGTAGTACTAATACAAATATTACTTTATTTTTATTTACAATAAGTTATGTTTACAATAATTCATGTTTACAATAGTTCCCCGTTGTTGGTTGTCATCGATGTTGTTGATCCGGACGAGTTGCGGCCATCACTTCGCTTTCTGAAGAAAGACGGTATATACTTCGATTCCTGCGCAGAGTCCATGTTGTTTTTTGATGCGTAAAGTTCCAAAGATAAATCGTAACCGGACGCAATGAGAAGTCTTAACTCTTCATTAAAAACCTCGAGGTCTTGGAAAGTCGCCAGATGAATAGAGTCATAATGAATACACCTAATTTTAATGGACATTTTAATACAATGTTTTACGTTTGTGAAGAGCACTCGATGTTCACCAGTCGAGAGCCGGAGGTGTACTGACTATTCGCTAGCTAGCGTTCTGGTATCAAACAAAATGGTGGGGCGGAGAAGATGGCGGACAGCAGATGGCAGGCGGCAGGTGGCAGCTGGTTGCTACTACATTCGCCGCCACAGTAATGCAATCCTTCGGCGTAATTCTTGTAGTTTATCTTGTCGGTTCATTTGATACGTTTTACATCTACATATGCAATAGCTGAAACACTTGCACTTACGACAAGCTTTCCCGTCAACTTGATCGCCTGGTATTTTAAAACATTGTAACTCGCAACAATATGTCTTCAAATTGTTATCGAAAAATAAATTTTTCATAGGTGACACCGACATGTTAGCTGCAGCGTGTGTTAGACAAGACTGAGACTAACTTCACTGCTCCCTCTCTTTTATACCTCTTCATAAGTTAACCCTGAATGAAAGTTCAAGGTCATCCATTTGAATTTTAAAAAAAAGCAACACAGCAGTATATAAAATAATATACTGCTGTGTTGCTGTTTTTATTTTTTTTTTATTTTATTTTATTTTTTTTTATTTTCTTTATTAAACAAACATCTTACAATACAATAAACTTAAGTTTAACATTGATAACTAGAAATACAAACAATAAAATACAAACAGAGACATTATGTACAAGGATGCGTGATGTGCAGAGTGAGTTCCATCGAGTTGTTGCCGCTTACACCGTGTGATACCAAATACAACGTCCCCGGTTGAATATCTCGCAAATCTTCATTTTGTAGCAGTTGAACAAATCGTTTTGGAAGAAATACTTGAAACTTCGGCTCATCTCCTGGAGAGAAAGGTCCTTCGCTCAATGAAACTAGAATTGCTTCTCCATGTGTGGTTTCCACTTTCTTGATGTTATGAATAATGTAGTGTTTTTGTTCTTTTAGTTCTGAACACTTTTTAGTTAGCAGAAGGTCGGATTTTGAATGAGTGTTGAATTGATCAACCAGTGTTTGTAGAAACTGTTGTGATGTCATCTTCGTCAGTGGTGTCTTCTGTGATGTTGTCTCTTCGGAGTCTCGAATAATACTCGTGCTGGAGCGGTGCTGTCTCCTCGTATTTATAGGCCCCGCTACCCCCACCACATTTCTCTTCTCCGCTACCCCCACCACATTCCTGCGTTTGTTTCAAGTAAGCAGCCAAACGATACGCGTTGTACAATGCACAGTTTGTTTGGCCGTGTTTAAGATCTTTTGCAGCGACACAAATATTACCGAGATTAATGTTAAAGTCCTTACTGATAGTTATATCGAAAACATCACCGTGCGTGTACTTTTGTATCCAGTTCTTTTTTTCTAATCCTCTTGTGTATATATGTGAATATTGTTTGCAAAAGTTAAACATAATACTGTGCAGATTACTGTAGCTTATAAATCCTTCATACCAATGTATGTGATGAAAGTAGTTTGTTATCCATTTGTTTGTACTTTTTGCTTTGGTGTTAAGTTTGTTAAAAGAAAAAGGAGCATCAAACGTGAATGGGTAGGCTACAAATGTAAGCAAGTCTAAAATTACTAATTCCTTGATAATAAACCTATCATCATTATTTCGAAATGCTTGAAATTCTATTACACAAGGCTTTACACTCACTTCTTCATCCCCTCCGCTCATCATGGCACCTAGCGATCAACTAAACTGTTTTCCACACCACGGTAGGTTAAATACCAGGCCGTACAGTTGCAGGCGCGTTGGTGTATATTTAACGTGGGCACCGTCCCCAATAGGCCTACCCCACGTGTGTTCTTCTTTACTAAGTCAAACTTTAGTCTTTTTTAACTTCTTCTTCTTGTGTTTCGTTTTCTTCTTCTTCTTGTTTCTCCGTTTCTTCTTCCTGTGTTGTTTCTTCTGTAGCTTCTGTAGCGATTTCTACAAGTGGTTCAAAATCCTTTAACTTTCTCCACATGCAAACTTCATGAGGTATTCTATTAAAAATAGATGTATCCACAGGTCCGTACACGATGGTGCTATCAGGTTGTTTTTCCAAGGTATCGACCAAATATTCTTTAATAATAGCGCTTGCAAATACCAACTGTCTCATGTACCTTGTAATAGGTTCTGTTGCGTAGTTTAAAACGTAGAATTCTTCATGTGACAGTAGAATCTTATTTTCATGTTGAGTCAAGTCTCTAATTCGCACTTGTAGTTGTCCACGATGTTTAACAATATCGATTTCATTGTCACAATCCAAAAGTCGAATATGTGTTTTCCTTCCACACAAACTGTTAGTTAAATAACATTCTATTAAATGTACATGTTTCAAAAATGACTCCCAAGCATTTTGCGAAAATAAAACCTTTTTTGTTCCATGGTGTAGTATTACTGTAGGGGAATAATCCAATGACTTCATCAATCCAACTGATACACTTTTACTGATGCATGCTGAGATGGGGTAAAAGATTCGCAAAAAAACTTCAGTTAAAATGTGAGGAGGAATATTTTCTTCAACTTTCTTCTTCCTCTTTGGTACTACCTTTGATGGGTCTGCATTACTTTCCTCCTCTCTATCTCTTTTACCAAACTTTAAAAATGCAGTTATTTCCTTGATGATTTTTTCTTCACTAGTATTATCACGTTCCAATAACGGTGCTACCTCTGCATCACCTTGTACAACAGATGGAGAACTCATTTTGTAGAAGATGTTGCCCATGCGATGATAGACGATCAACTGAAGACCTGCATTGTTGCTCCGCTATTTATAGGTTAGCGACAGTGGCGGTGCCGGTGGTGGTACAACGTTTTACAATACCGTCTTTACGATACCAGTCAACGGTGTGTATGTAACAATTTTATCGTGCAAAATTAAACAATACGCAGATGTATTTGCAGGTACGTTTTCTTGAAATTCCATTTCTATTTTTATATCAACACTAGACGATTTTACAGATTCGTTTTGTTTGGAGCAATCAATTACAACAATCGGAGCTTTCGATTCAAACTGTACGGGAGATAGTAGAGGTGTGTTTGTTTTGCCGTAATATGAATTTTGGAACCTAGCGTACATATCGTATAAAACACTGTACCTTTTTTTATCAAAAGAGATATTAAAGTTGTCGTAGGGAAAGAATTGTGAATTCAGGAACACTTTACAGTTTGTTAATTTACAATGGTCAAATTCACCAGCATTTTCAGTTAATATACTTTTTTTCTTTGTTTGTAATCCAAAGATTACATATCTCGCTTTTTCCAAATGAGTAGAAGTTTTTACAGTCCATGTATGCCGTTGTGTTGAAGGTAAAACGGGGTATTCATGAAACTCCCAGCTTCTGAATGGCATTACAATGTCTCGATCTGATTTTAACTTTCTTAATAATGTAATCCTGTGTTCATCATTTAGTCGCACATGTGGTACTCTCCAAACAATCTTGTCTAATGTTAGTTTCCAGTCTAAATTGGCTTCAGTTGTTCCAGCAGATGCTTTAATAATATCATTATCGTTTGATGACCTTAATAAAACTAGTTCTTGTTTTACATTTATTATTATTCTTCTGTAATCTTCAGCAAATCCTAAAAGTAATCTTAAAGGTACGTAAAAATCAAAGTTTCCCGAAGCGTCAGGAGTAATTATACTTTTGTCTGGTGCAACCCATCCTGCAACAGCTAACAGATTCTTCTCATTTGGTGTTAAAGACGCTAATCCTTTTAAGGTACTGGAAATTCCAACCTTTTTTGTTGAATCGACTGTAACTCCTGAAATTTCATATCTAATCTCGTCAAACAAAAATGCCATAGGATTATTTATGAACGGAACAGTGGTTCCAACAGTACCGTCAGCTTTTGTTACTTTTCCTTCAATATATAAATAACTTTCGCATGGAAGAGTATAAATGTCTTGTTGTTGTATAGGAATCCTAATTTCATCGTTATTGTTTAATTTGGACGAAGCGTAAGGGTTGTGCGTGTGATATTCCTTTTCCCATAAGGTCTCGTCGAATGTTGGGCCCTGCGCTATATCCAGTATATCCATTGTTAATGACCTTTAATCCAATTTCTTCTAGAAAACGAATGTTGTCACTTGTTAATCCTTCTACAGCTGATGAGCTACTGACCTCTTTGCTGGTTGGCTCTCTCTTTTTAAATGATAACCCCATTATCTAAGCGGATGATTTTATATGTATTCTTACAGTAATAGCTTCTCCTCGAAAGTCAATAAGGTTTCCGTCTTGATCCACTATGTTCAGCACGATGTCTGAAATGAAACTGGTGTTTAACGGTAGGTACACAAGGTTTTGAGGCTTTTCTACTATCTTGAAACCCGGTGCGACTGATGGGTAGAATGTGTGTAATATATGCCGATTTTCTCCATCTCTGTAGGATCCTTGTATAATGTTACATGTAATGTCTATGCTGTTTACTTTGATGATCGTCACAGTTCTATTCCCAGAATGAGTTGTATTAGGTTCTAATACCTTTGTTTCCTTAGAAAACCCTAATAAACTACCAATTGAACGTTCTTGACCAAAATCAATATAATACTTAGAAGTAATTTCGGCTTTCATTGTATTGTTATTGCCTTTTATCGTTATATTTTCTTTTCCCATATGTTTTTGTATAACTTCATTTATATTATCAATTTCATAAGCTCCTGTTGGTAAACTGAATTCTTCCAAAGCTGAATATTTTCCTTTATTATCTTTTGTCTTGTAATAATGTATTTTGTTATTAATTCCTTCACTAACGTTTGGAATAGAGTTATATGTTGTTAAATCCAATAATGCGGCTTCCCATAGTCTTCCTTTTTGCAAACGTAGCGCTGGAAACAGAATACTGCGCAAAGTACATGAGTTACCGGTTAATGACACTGTATACGAAGACATCTTAAAGTTGACTAACACTTTTAGCTAAAAAGTCTAAACATAAATGACCGCAAATGGATGTATCATCAGGTTGTTTTCTTGTATAATTGTAAAAAACATTTTCCGCCGCACGAAAGTATTGTTGAAGTTCTTTCGGTGGTGGAAGGTTTCCAAAACTGTCGAAATAATAAATCGTTTCACCAAGTTTCTTGTAACACACCCAATGAGTGCCTAATCCTTCACTATTATCCAAATTTACTATACCAGTCTCATTTTTCCACATTTTAACCGGTAATTCATCTTTCATAAATACTCCTCTAAAAAATGGGATTTTCAAACAAGAAGCATATGTAATCAGTTCTTCATTGGTTAATTCTTTGTTTTTAATTATTAATTGCTCTTTCTTATTTAATACACACGATACGGTCTTAGGTATAGTCCTCCTCCCTTTTTTATCATTGACCATATTGTTGGTTTCTTTTTACCTTTACCACTAGTAGATCGACGTTTTCTTCTGATATTACCTCCTTGTTTCTTAGCGGGTATTTTCCCACGCCTTCTTCTCTTTCCTCCTCCTCCAAACGTAGTTTTTGCTTTCATTGCTGCTGTTACTGCTAAAGACGCTGCTTTTTCACCAATACTCGCGTCACTAGATTTTACTCTTTGCCAAGCTTTCTCAGAAAGTGCTCTATCTGCTATTGATCTATTTTTTGTATCACCAAATTTGGAATACGCTATATCGTGCTGTTTACAAGCCTGATCAAGCTTATTTATTCCAGGATCTCCTCTAGCAAGCCGTTTCTCTAATTTGGTTCCAGGACCACAATATTGATATCCTCCAGGTAAATGTAATTCCACAGGTAATAAATCAATCGCCTTGTTAACTATAGCTCCAACCGGTTTACTTAATAGAGAAAATGCTGTTGATGCTATTCCCCTTCCTCTCTGTAATCTCTCTCGATTATGACTGATGCGTTTAGCCCTCGGCATGACTATTTATAGCCAAACTTACAATCAGTAGGTGCACTCTATAAATGTTTTACAATGAATGTAATATTAGTCTTGGCTTCTTGTATTATATATACTGTTTAAAATCCATTTATTATATAGAAATGGATTAATTAATTAAATGTAGATGCTTTATCCCTTATCATGGGTATTTAAATTCTTTTTTCTCTTATATAATCTTCATCGTTTTCTGTTGGTTCATTAATCACATTCACTTTATCCCCCTTTCCTAATGTCTTGACTTTAGAAGGCTCAGACGGTTTATCTAATTGATTAGGTTTTTCTGGATTGTGTATCTTTTTCCAGTCTAAATAATTGTGGCTGTCAACATCTGAAGCTACAGCTCTTCCTGAAGCCCGATGGATATAATTAAATAAAGCTGCACCAAACCTTTCCATATGTTTTTCATATTCTGTAGTCCATTTCTTGTGTACTATATCAAATATTTTCTTATTTACAGCGTCTCCATCCTGCTCACAATCACCTACATTTGACAATTTTAAATTTTTTACATCATAGCTTGTATCAGTTTCATTCTTTTTGTAAATCGTTAACAATTTTAAAGTCGCTAAATTTACTGCTTCACCATCATAAATGGGATGTTTTATATTGCTTAACCTTTTACCGGAAAATCCCCAATGGTCTTCGTGTACAATCGGGGTTCTTTTATCCATGTATTGTACCGTAACCGCATCAGAAGACAAAAGCGGATCACCAACATTTTGAATTACTTTTCCTTCAAAATTATAATTACCATCAGGTGTTAACGGAAACCCAGCTCTTTTTTCACTATATCCAGATTTTACTCCAAACTCGGAATACCGTCCAAACTTGTCCACACTCATGATGTAACTGAATCGCTATCGTTTAGGTTCTTACTATATATATATATATATACTTCTACTGAACAATTATTTCTCGTTTTCGCAGTTCATCAACCAAAGCTACCCATTCGTTTTCTAAACCAGTGTGCCCGGCTTCCATAGCTTCATGTAATAACCTCATTCGATCAACTAACTTATTTATATCGTTGTAATATATTATATTGGTTTTATACAAATTTTTTAATAATCCCCTTCCAGATGTAGTAGGATCAGTTGTTTTTCTTTTTTTATGCAAAACATTTAATTCAGCAGAAGATAAAGCTCTTCTTTTAATTGGAGCTTTATTTGATTTCGAGGGGAAAAGACTAGATATAATGTTTGTGTATTTTATTGACCTGTTTCTATGAATAGGTAGTTCTTTGGAATATTTTTTTCTATGTGCATTTGTATACTCTAGTATATTTTTAAACAATTGTAAATCCTTTTTAGTAAATTTACCAGGATTATTTTTAAAGATGAGTTCAAACAAACCTGTTGTACCTTTATATTTCTTATCACCAATAACTATATCATCATTTTCGTTTATATCTAACTTTCTATCTCCAATCATTAATCCTTTATCCTCTATTCTAGCTCCATATGTATGATAATTTCGATTAGCATGTGTGCCATGTAACATTTTTAATGTATATTTTCTTCCAAGTGTTCCTTTAAACATAATATCTGTGCCTAATTTGCTTAAGTTGGATGGGTTGATATCCTCTTCTTCTGCTCTTGTATCTTCCGCACTTGTATCTTCTGTACTTGTATCTCCTGCAATGTTCTTTTCCCTTAAATCTCCTATATCTCCGCTTTCTTCATACTCGTCGCTTTCTTCAGATGTTTGTAACTGGTCAGAACTTTCATCATTCTGAAATTCTTCTTCATATTTGGAAATTGGTAGCATTTTGTCTCCTTCGAAGCGAAATGAAGGTCTTTCCATATTTTGTGCTAATCGCTTTAAAGGTTCAGTAACAGGTTTGAATGTTGTTTCTAAAAATTGCTCTCTTTCATTTATACCTGATTTTAAAGCTCGGTTTTTTTGTCTAATAGAATCACTAAGTGATTTTATTTCCTTTAATAGCTTTTCCTGGTTAACCATCTTCACACCTTGACGACTTGTACAGTAATACCGCTAATCAGTGTATTAAAACGAATTTATCAAAACCTATTCTATAACGACCATCTTTTATAGCTTGATCTTTCATAATAACCAAAAATCCATACTTTTCCGCCCATGCTTTTCCGCAAAGCTCTTTAAACTTTTCAAATGGCATATCCGCATTCACATGATCGTTATATATATGTTTTAGGTTAGTATCATCTTGTTTGAATACAATTAGAATATTTGCATTATCTCTGATAAGTTGTTTTGGGATTTTGCTATAAGTTTGTCCTATATATATGCTGTCGATGTTATTATGTCTTCCCATGGCAAAGTAGTTTCTAATAGTATCCTGATTTTCACAAGATACATCGTCAAATATAAATACAGAATACGGTTTCGCTTCGTTTGGTTGCATAATGCTATCACTAGCGTTAAATTTGTAAAAATTAACATCAGACACATCAGATAGGATTTTATCCAGCAATTGATACTTTGGTTGATGTAGAGACTTTGAAAAAATATATAGGTTACTAAACCTTAATCCCTGCGGATTAGTGATCAAATTAAAGACAACATTGGTCTTTCCACAGTTTGAGGGGCCACTTACTATACATCGAACAGTGTTTGGAAGTAAACTACCGTGTTTACCATTGTTGATTTTAACGTTATCCACAGTTAAATCATCTATGTTATTAATATTGAATCGATCTTTATGGTGAATAATCTCCATCCTGCTCAAAGGTTAACGATGAAATGAGTTGCTTGTATTAAACCAAGTCCTTTATAGGTATCCATGAATCCTCAGTTTTGTTAAACCCTAACCACCGCACTTTAACTGCGTCCTTTTTTCTTTGTAACACTTTTTCAACAAGATATACATCACCTACTGTTGACTTTAACATTTCATGTCCATAAAATGCACCTTGCAACAAATCTCCTTTGTTATCTTTTAGGATATACGTTTCAGGTACAGTCGGTTGCACTTTATACACTGTAAAAACTTCATTCGTCCAATTGGGAAGGTATTTTTTGGTAAACACTCCCTTATATTTACTAATCCGTACTTTATCACTTACATTAAATTTTCTTGGCTGCATTTTTTCTACTTTAGGCTTTGTATTTTTCTTTATGCGTTTTAATACATCTTTTGCATTTCTTCTATTTACTTTGTTAGGTTTCATACCAATAGTTCTATGAAACCTGTTGTTATAATCATTTATTAATTGTGGTAAAACATCATACCATACGTAAGAACCTCTTTTTGAAAATTGTTTATACAGTGCTCCTTTTAAGGTTCTATTAAATCTTTCTACAATAGCAGCTTTTTTCTCTGAATTTGTAGAATAATGATTTATTTTATATTTATTCATTAACTGTGCAAAGTTTGTATTAAAGTATTCTGTTCCATCATCAGTTTGTAAATGTTTAATTTTGTTTTTATCTCTTTTTATGGCTATTTCCATGGCTTCTGTTACGCTTTTACCAGTCTTGTCCTTTAGAGGCAAAGCGTCTGCAACTTTTGTAAAACAATTAATAATTGTGAGTATATATTTAAATCCTTTGTTTATTCTGCTATGCGGTCGCATTTCAATTAAATCCGCTTGATATAGATCATTTATCCCTTTTATAACAGTATTTCTTCTTGGAAACTTTATTCTTGCAGGTTTGTGTAGTTCATTAATAATCTTCTCCTTCAGGTCTGACATGATGGTTTCACGAAGGCAGCTGATATGGTATTAAATATTCTTTTGTATAAATCTGCTTATATATATATATATACATATAGTTCAAGGTCATTCAAAACTTGTGTAAAAAAAGGGGAAACACAGCTTAACATTGCTGTGTTTCCCCTTTTTTTACGGAAAGGAAAAGGATAGAGGATCTAGGACGATGAAAGGGTTATTAGTCAATAGGGTTGAGGGAATAGTGACCGAATGGTAAAGTGTGGATGTTGTCTGGAAGGGTTTGTCTTTTGTCGTCATTACAGGATAGCGCCTTTTTAACTTCAGTCACGCTGTACAGCTGATGGTTAAAACTTCTGATGGTGTTGAATTTAGCTGTAATGATGTTATCCTCAAATAAGCATTGCTTGTAGTGTTCAAAATGCACTTTCTTCTTTAAATATAAACTCTTTACACCTTTAGCTTTCTTAATATAGCTATTCTTCTTTTCTTCTTCTTCTTTTTCATTATAGAGTTTCAAAGAATATAGTTTAGACATCAGTGCAACAATCTCTTCAAGCAGAACACCATTAGCCTCATCCTTGAATTTGCCTAGTACTTTTTTGTGTCTGCCATTGTCGTAGTTTGGATGATCTTTTGGATAATCGGAGAAATCAAAGTCGTTCTTGTAAATAAATGTACGTAAATCTTTATACATGTCCAATGTTACTATGCGATATATAAAAGCGTCAGTGTCCATATATGTAATAGATATATTTTCTCTTCCGTAGAACGCCACCATTTTGTTGTAGTGAAAATCGTACATGTGTGTTTTTGAGATGTCCAAGATTGACATGCCTATATACAAAGGACGATCCATCTTCACACTCGTCTTCTTCATGGACACTGCTACAAGTTTTTCATTAATAATTATAGATGTTCTAAAATTTGGCTGCTGTACTAGTTTCTGTAATTTTTTTGCGTCGGTAACAAGTTTAACATTTTTGTGTCTTCTTTTGTTTTCCAATGTTTTTCCAAATATCGCATTATTCATTAATTTAAAGAAATCTTTTTGAAAGTCTGATGTAGCTGCTGCTCTTCTGATGGTATTTGAATCAATGTAGGGTTTCAACCAGCATGATTGAGAAAATTCCAAAACTCTATTAATTTTTGTTAGACGTAGTCCTAATTCGATAGCTTGTTGAACCACCCAAAAGTGAGCCACGTAGCGTTGTTTATTATTTAATGTCATCATTAATTTGGGGTGTTTTCCAATTGGTGAAATTTCTGTTTTAGCAAGAAGTGGAAGGTCATAATGAAGATCATGTAAATTTTCTGGGTATTCAAAATCGCAATCCAAAATATATCCAGTGTCACCATGTTTCGGAATTTGTAAAATATCGCCAATAGAGTCGGGATTAATCCATTTAAAGTTATCAAAAGGAAGTGGGTTTGACATTGCCCATCCGTACAGGTTATTTGCATCGAAATATCCTAAATAGGTTGACGGTTTGGTTTCATCGTAATCGGGTAGGTATTTGTTGTTGGCTTTGACATGTCTGGTAACACTTTGGGTCAATCCGCCTCTTACTCCAGCTTCAACCATTAAAACCATGTCAATGTCTGTTAAAAGTTGGAGTTTGCATTTTGTTTCTTTTAACATGGCTTGCCAAGCTAATCCTGGTGAAGTATACGAATGTAGAGGGTCCAAACCGTATGCAGCAAAACAGGTGTTTCGGAATTCTTCCATTACATCACAAAGAAGAGTTACATCTAGTTTGACATAAAAGTCCGAGTAATCTCCTAAGGTCTTCATATCTAACTCGTTCCATACTCGACGTGCGTGTTGATAGTCCTCAAGTGATATTTCCGAATCATTAAGTTTGTTTTTGAAGTGTTCTGGTGAAGGTAGTGATGTTTCATCAAATCTATGCAGTCCATCGATGTAATCATAGGGGAAGACTCCTTTTCGAAGAACCAAATCCATTTTACTATTGGGTACAATTTTGCTTGTTTCTATCAAATCTGTTCTTCTTAGATTTTCAGATAATTTCATGAGGCTTGAAGGCATAAATCTAAATGAATCAACAAACCTTAATTTAATTTTACCCACCTTTTTTGAAAAGCTTATAAATTTTTCCATTGTAGTAGCCAAAACGTCTATTGCTCCATTATCTCTTCCTAGTTCGGGGATTATGAAGTGCGAATCATAACCACTCAGATTGTGCAGAACTACGGGGATAAAATATGGTAGTTTGTAGTTCAAGTTGCAAGCGTTACAGGCTGCACCTCTGTACGCTCCCGTAAGATGATCGTGGACACGAACTTTAACGTTATCCAGTGTAAAGGTGTTATTACACAAATAACACGTTGTTGTTGAATCATAATGTTGAAGTTCTTCTTCTTCCATAGGTGACATGGGTACCTTTGTTCCATACAGTTCTTCTACCTTTGCAGCTATGTCATACAAATCATCGACAAAGTATTTGGCTGCTTCTTCACCGCGATAAATCTTTGGAGAAGATGATAGTCCATATTTTTGAAGATGGTCTTCAGTCAACGTGGATTTAATTAGTATGCAATAACTGTTTGGTGAATGAAGTTGGTATTTGCTTCTTCTTGTAACGTCCTCTTCTTGTTGTTCAAGCGGATGTAAAGAAGACTCGAAATCAGCGTAAACAACAACAGGTACACGGTATTGTTGTATTACTTTGTCAAATTTTATCTGCGCTCTGCTAGGATGCGGCAATTTAATTCTTACTTCATAGTTTCCATTACATAACCGCTGGTGTTCTACTAACCAATCAGACCCTCCCCTTCTTAGTTCTTTGTTCACGTGACAAAAACATCTTTTGCAAATTGTCATCTTTCTTTTATGCTTAGATAATTGATTAGAAACAAGACTTTCAAATTTTTTGATATACACAAAGTGTGAAATATCACCTTTAGTAATTAATAACAAATCGGTATGATCTCTGCGCTCATTTGGTGTTATACGCAAGGGGTACAAATTGTTTGTCGAATCCAATCCGAAGAGGTTGACAGAAGCTGAAGGATTTTGTTTTTCAAATTTTGAAACGTCTGTTATAGCAACAGGGTAAGTCATCCCTTGGAAATTATATCTATGTTGTACTTCTTCATAATAGTGACTTGGTCTTTCCGGATGAATTGTTACATATTTGGCCAACATAGCATATTTAAAACACTCAGTATCTTGATTTTGTACGTTGACGCAGGATAAGGTATTTCTAATCTTTGTTGGTAGAGGAATGTAGCTACTTCCTCGAATTCCATAGCCGTGTTTGTGTACTCTTAAGTCTAGCCCTGTGATGCTTAACAAATTCCATCCAGAGCCTCTTCCTTCATGTTCTTGTATTTTAGTCATTAGCTCTTCAAAACATTCAGATACGATTGAATCAATATCTG
Source organism: Allygus modestus (assembly GCA_963675035.1). Taxonomy (NCBI): domain Eukaryota; kingdom Metazoa; phylum Arthropoda; class Insecta; order Hemiptera; family Cicadellidae; genus Allygus; species Allygus modestus. The sequence continues at coordinate 408,365,426 of OY776112.1, forward strand.
ACGAAAACATAATAGTTCGGTTTTTTGTTAAAAACCCTCTCGGTGAAGTTTCATTTTGAATGTTTGTAAATAAAGCATCCATTAATAGTCCAAATTTAATAAAATTTAATCTTTTTAATTCATTTTGCAAAGTGTTGCTTACCAATCCTTTTGCGTTATTTAAAAACTCTTCGAGTTGTAATTTTGCATTGTCAATTTTGAAGTGGGTTACTACATTACCCGGAAGTGCTCGGGCATGTAGTTCTACATTTACTGCTGTTGATGCTGAAGGACGGTGAAGTGTAGACAGAGCATGCGTAGAAGTCGATGCAGCTGATGATGTTGAAGGATGATGAAGTGTAGACAGAACAGGCGTAGAAGTCGATGCAGATGATGATGATGATGTTGAAGGACGGTGAAGTGTAGACATAGCAGAGGTAGAAGTCGATGTTGATGGTGCATATTGAATAACACTAGGTCTGGAATTTTGGTGTTGAGCTAACATTTGATCTATTTCTTTCAATTCTTCTTCTTCATATTCTTCATTTTGGTTTTTGTTATGTTTCAGTTCTTTATGTATCATTAAAATAAATTCATCCTTAAATGAAGACTTGCAAATATCGCAGCGATGCATAATGTAGGTGCGATCTCCACAAGGGTTAAGGCAATAATGAACAACACTGCAAATACCCCTCTATTTATACCCTAGCAAAAGTAATGGGGGTACGTATTACGTGAAGTTTACTATTTTTTTTATTTTTTTTTTTTTCATTTTATATTTACTATTGTAGCTGGAGGCTACAAATTTCTGTATTTAGGTCAAGGTCATTGAACAAATTTACCAAAACGGGGAATAGAGCAGTAAATGATTTTATATTAAACCATAAACTGATCTATTCCCCGCTCTGTATTTAACTAAGACAATTTTCTCCAACAGAAACATTTGATAAATTTTAAACTCGGATGTGAAGTTGGATTGTACACATTGCATCTTGATCAACTAAAAATTTCATAAAACAATAGGGATCTTCAGTTGTAGATTCATCTTTAACATATTCAATAGTCAACATTGCCGAACGAAGATCTTGTGGAATTACGTCGACTTTTATGAGTTGCCTTTCGAGTTCGAACCGTTTTGTTATTGATGTAAGTTTTATCACATCATCGATATCGATGAGGGGAAAGCTGTAGCAAACGGAGTTTCCTGGTGGGTTCATAATTCCGATATGATAAATATACACTGTTGCATCGTCTTTAAATAGACGTTCCCCCACCATTAAATGTATAAGTTACCCCACTTTTTTAATCATGTAAATGGGTCAAGGTCATACAACGATATTACCAAAACGGGGAATAGAGCAGTAAGTGATTCTCACTATAACCACAAACTGATCTATTCCCCGCTTTGTATTTAAAGTAAACTATTTGAAGACAACAAAAACTTATTCAGATTCTTCCGATGATAATGATGATGATGAGCTCATATCACTAAATAAGTGACGACGAACACAAAAGTTCCTTGTGACTGGATCTAGAACTACATCATCGATATTAATACTGCTTGGAGGGGTTTCACTATCAACAAGGTCCATTTCCTCCAAGCAAAGCAACTGATGATGAAATTCCGGTTCATTATTATCGACATCGTCGTCGTCAGTCAACAGCTCCAACAGCTCCATCTCTCCAAGATATGGTTCACTGCTAGCAAACTCACTCAGTAGTTCAAGATCACTAAATAGTTCACCTTCCATCTCTGAATCGTCTTCGTCTTCATCTTCGTTTAAATTTAATGGAATATTTTTAATCAATTCTAGTATAGTCTTCTTAGAAGGGAAAATGTTATCTCTGGGCGACATGATTCCAAGTAGCAGACTGATTTACCACTAATACGAAACCACCTTTTATACATGATTTCGGTGGTGGTTGGGGTAAGTGTTGAAAGTGCAAGTGGTAGGGAAAAGTGATAGGGAAGAGGTATTATTGTAACACAAATGATTAAGTCCTGTAAGTAGGTCAAGGTCACCTTATCCTATTACCAGAACGGGGAATAGAGCAGTAAGAGATTCTTATTCAAACCTCAAACTGATCTATTCCCCGTTCTGTATTCCCCCCCCCCCTTTGGCGTTTTATTTAGTTTATGAGGTTGTGTAATAAAGGCACAGTGTGTAGCCTTCTTGTAATAATTGGACAATTTTTTTCTTCAAAGGGATTGGTTTTACATCTATTTTTACTTCTTCTGTTCCACGAATACCCAATCCTTTGACCTGAACATGTTGGTACTCCGTTAACAGTTGGTAAACACGCTGGATAAAAGTATCCGCTTTAGCAGTAGAGTCAATATAGTGGAGGTATACCATGGTAGGTGCTCTCTTGACGCAATTCAGAACCAAAGTGATAATTGTCTCTGTAACATCGGGCTTATATACCCATCGTTTTTTTTTTTTTTTTTTTGCTTTAATTACAGGTTTGGAACAATATAAAATGTTATATTAATGTTCCATCCTTTATCGACTAACCTTACCATATTACCAAAGATTTTATATAACTTTCTACTGTAGTTTGTTTCAAATGCTTCATTTTCACTACTATAAACTTCACCTGTTGGTCTCCACATGTACAATTGACAACTAACCTCTATATCAAGATACCGTAGCAGTAATCTCCTTACAGCAAGCACCTGATCAATGTTTTCGACCCGTCTGCTAACTATTATAGTTGCTGCAGAGATAGAAGTAGTGGATGCATTCATTTTCAGCAGAGTACTAATTTTTACCAGCGATGGAGAACCTCCTTTATACTTAATTTAGGTAGTGGTGGGGGTTAGGAAAAGATATTGTTGTGAGAAATAAAAAGATCTTTCATTATTTTTTATCAAACGAATATTTTCTAAGTCCCAAGGTCATTTACACCAGTTGCCAGAACGGGGAATAGAGCAGTAAGTGGTTCTCACTTGGACCGCAAACTGATCTATTCCCCGCTCTGTATTTTAAAGTAAACAATAACTCTTCTCACTATTGAGCAGCCTTTGTTCTTTGAAGCTCAAGTTCTAAGTCTGCAACCAGGCGAAAGTCTGCATCATGCTCCTCCCATTGTTCAGGAGAACGCGGTTGACCACACCACTTAGTAAAGGCGTACCTCATCGCCTCATTGTACTCCTCCAGGATAACATGATAGGGTCTTGGTTGTTGCGTTGTAGACTGCATCGGTGATGTAGTTTGTTGCGGTTGAGACTGAGCACCATTTTCTGCAACCTTATTAATTTTATAAACCTCAGTCATTTCAGCAGCCTCAACAATCGCGTACAACTCCTCTTCGCTAATTTCCTTTCCCCATGTGTTGCTGTTGACGCTCATGACGATACAACTAATAATTATATTCCGAATCTCTCGCTTAAATACCCGCTTACCCCCTCCCCTCTTTACTGTTGAATAATGTCTTTAATATAATATTTCTCCTTTTTCCATTTAAGTTTTATCTTTAACTTAGTGCAATATATCTAAGTCCGTTATTTAGGTCAAGGTCGTTGTAGCATTGTAAAAAAAAGGTGTGGACAACCTATTTACACTCTGCAGCATATGCTACAAATTGTAAATAGGTTGTCCACACTTTTTTTTTTAATTTGGAAAAGACTATTTTTAATTTGGAATACACTTTTTAATCTTTTTTTATTTTAAATGTTTTCCACACACTGAAACCTGTATCATTTCGAATTAAATAGTTCTGTTTGGTAAGTTCTTTGACGTGGAGGTCCATGCCTCTAGGCAACTCTACATAGTACAATTTACCTTCACATTGAACCACCACCTTTGCAAAGCCCTTTGATTTAACAAAAAAGTATCGTTTATTTCTACAAAGCCTATTAATTCGAATTTTGGTTGGTCTCACTGTTGGATGGGGTGTAGAAAGAGAAACGGTGCCCTTGTGATTTTGTTTTAAATGTGATCTGCATACTTCTTCATTTAAAACACAAGACTTAGCACAACGTTCCCCTTTCCTTGCACCTTTTTTAAAACTGTAGCTGCATCTTGGTGCAGGAAGTATAGACTGCCTTCTCAAGGTTTTTAATTGTTGAAATTTCTCTGAAGGAGATTCGTTGTTAATACAGATCACTGAAGGACGGGAAAGGACACTTACAGAAGGTGTAGAAGGTTTGGTAGGAGAAGAAGAATGTAGACTTGCAGATGGTGTTGAAGAGCCTGGTGTAGAAGGTGGAAGAATGCTTGCCAGCGCCTGCTGAAGAAGCGAAGGAGCTGGTGAAGCCAAAGATGGTGCAGTTGTTTGCTCATCCTTCCTCGGTGATGGAGAAGGTGAGCGAGAAGTAGCCGAAGAAGATGAAGACGACGAAGACGATGAAGAAGATGAAGAAGATGAAGAAGCGGACGGGGGAGCAACGAGGTTTTCTTGAAGTGGTTGCGGTCGTGGTGCAGGCTCCTCAGGAACAATGCATGATAATATTAACGCCTGCCGAAGGATGGAAGGAGCTGGCGGAGCAGATGACGGAGCAGGTGAAGAGTGCTCAACCTTCCTCGGCAAAAGTTGCTTCCTACGGTCAGACATCTCGGGAACTGAACTGCACTCGTGATGTGTAAGCAGCAGAATGATTTTACCACTGGTGAAAACCCTCCTTTTATACCCAGTTGTAGGGGGGGGGGGCTTTAGAGGTTAGGGAAGGAATATTGTTGTAATGTTTTACTAAACGAAAATTTTCTAAGTCCCGAAGTGGGTCAAGGTCATCTGAACATGTTGCCAAAACGGGGAATAGAGCAGTAAGTGATTCTCACTTGGACCACAAACTGCTCTATTCCCCGCTCTGTATTAGGAGAAGAGGACTAGCTTAAAGCTCGCAATTATAGGCAAATAAACCTGATAACGGAACACTAACCTCTCCCCCGAAAAATTATTCACCCAACACACAAACGATATAGTCAGTTAACAACAGTCGCGCACTCTGAAACCGCAAGGACGTTCATCACTGTGTAGGCGTCAGAATACTACGAACCGAAGTACAATAATACCTGACCAAGGTCCCCTTAAGTTTATTTCCCCGATGATGTATCCTCCAAGATAAGCAAAATGGTCAGTTAACAACAGTCGCGCACTCTGAAACCGCAAGGACGTTCATCACTGTGTAGGCGTCAGAGTTTTACGAACCGAAGTACAATAATTACCTGACCAAGGTCCCCTTAAATTTAACCAAAAATAAGCAAACTGACTGAATCTGTTTCTCGTGAGTAAGGGTTAAGATAGGTAAAGTCATCCGGTTTGCGCGCCGTAATGACTTAAGGTCGGTTTTCGTGCCATACCTTTTTGTAAGGGGTTAGGAAAGGTGTTTATTTGAGAAACATAATCCCCCCTGAGATATTTAAAGACATAAGGTCGGTTTTCGTGCCATACCTTTTTGAATGGGAGCGTGAAAGAAAAGTACATATTTCATTAGTAAATAAAAAACACTTCAAAAACACTTTAAAACCAACACCAAACTAACTACAGTTAAACTAACTACATTTACTAGCAGCAAACTACAAGCGTTATTCTAACATGCTTAATAATACACAGACATGCCTTAAGCTAAGGTAGCATCTCTAATATATAGTGGTACCAACTCTATACTAGAGATACTATTGCGGACAGCGCGGGCAAACAGCTAGCTAGGCTGTCGGCCTGCGACTGCGAACCCTCTGCGGGCTGCTCCCGCTTTTATAGGAATATATCGGGGGGGGGGGGCTTCGACAGTAGTTTGTTCTAACGCTGTATAGCACACTTTGAATTGCTCCAAGTCCGGTAACTGGGTCAAGGACACGTTAAAATATTTTGTAAAATAGCAAAGGTGTTACCTTTGCTATTTTACTTTGGAAGAAATCTGTACTACGTTTAAACAAGGGAGACTGTTATCCGTTTTACGCAAAACTCCTTGCACGATCTTTTGATAAAATGGAAAAGATTAATGCCGGAGGGCGATTCCCATTCCACCAAAATACAATGCATATCATTTCTATGCAACGGTCTCAGCTCTATTTTTACTTTTAATTTAATGCCTCGAAACTCATAAGTAAGGATGGACAGAAAGGCTTCTGAAATAGCAAGCTCGGAAGGAACAAGCCAAGTGTTTACACCTACAGCTTCCATAGCGATATGATGATTTTTACCACGCTGTTGCAGTATATATTAAATTTCCCCTTCCATAAATTTTGTGCTAAAACGTGGTTGTGTACATTGAATGTTTCTTGAATATTTTCTAAGTCCTAATCTAGGTCAAGGACACGTTGAAGATAAAAGCATTAAGTGTTAAGCAAACTACAAAACATTCCATCTACAATGTTATTATAAAGCATCAAAATATGGTCAGTTTACAACAGTCGTGCACTCTGAAACCGCAAGGACGTTCATCACTGTGTAGGCTTCAGAATACTACGAACCGAAGTACAATAATCCCCTGACCAAGATCCCCTTAAATATATTTAACTACACATGCAAATGCGCATGGTCTCTCAATTGCGCGTTGGGCCCACACACACTCAAGAGACCTACGCTGCAGCAGGCACTGCAACCCAGTGGGACGTTCATCCTAAAGGGCGGCAGGCTACTGCGCGGAGACGCTTGAAATCTCGGCTTATATAGCCGAAAAATGGGAAATAGGGATATTTAGGGGAAAACGGGATAAGGGATAACCCTACTTCGTTGCGGGATTTTGTCGGGAATTTGTCCCTTTCTGCTAAAAAGTTTATCCCTCGACCTTGACCTTGAACTTGACCCAAAGGGGGGGGGGGGGTTCCGTCAGGGGGGGGGTTCCGTCGGGGGGGGGGTCCGTCGGGGGGGGGGGTCCGTCGGGGGGGGGGGGGGCTTGAACTTGGCCGGGGGGGGGGGGCCGGATGTAAACCGGTTCTAATTAGTACCCAGCTTTGCTATCTATATATTGATAGGGCGAGGTTATCCTTTGCGACCTGCTTTACTTTGTCTGGCACCTCATTCCAGCTTTGGTTCTCAACCAGTATACACGTGCTCTATTCATTTTCCCTTCCATCCAACAACACCATGTCTTCTCCTCTGACTCCCGAAAAACTTCAACGTTTGAAGGAGTCCTTGAAGAAGTCGACGGAAAGAAGAAGCGGATTTAAGAAACCTTCAGCTTTTAAGTCTGCTCTTAGACGTGATTTTCGGTGTCACCCATTATATTTTCACCAGCGACCCTCAACTCAGCCTCAGCCTTCTACGTCCACAGCTCGACCTTCAACTCCACCACTAACTGTAGATGAGGTGATGGAGCGGACAAGAGTGATGGGGATCAATGATTTGGTGACGCCGATCGACACCTCCAAGGCCGAGTTCCGGAATCTGAAGCGGATGACGGAGTACAAGTTTGTGGCTAGGAACGGGGACCACGTGTTCCTCTTCCAACACACCGACCACTACGTCGAGGTGCGTCTGCCGCAGACTTGTCCACCACCACCCCCTCTGATAAACGACACCCAGGAGTTGTACTTCATGAGACAAGATGGGAGGGTAAAGTGGGTTTTAAAAAATAAAGTTTAAATTAAGCAGCGATCCCTAGACCAACCATTCCTAACCAAACCATCCCTCAGCACGCAAACGGTCCTTTTCAGGACCACCCTAAGCATTTCAAGTTAGGGACTTGGCCTGTACATAGGCAGGAGACTGTTAGTCTTATGTTTGTGTGCAGCCCACTTTGTGAAAATTTCTAAGACCCAAAAAAAGGGGGGGGGGTGGGGGGGGGGTACAAAGTTTGTGCAAAGTATGTCATGTGGGTACTAAAATTAAACGGATTGATCAGACGAACAAGTTGGTGCAAACAGAATTCAGATCCGACCAAGGGTATAGCAGCAACAGCGAAAAAACAACTATTTTCAAGGACAAACCTAAATAACTTCTTTATTTACGGTTTAAAGTATATTAAGTGGGTACTCAAATTACGCGGATTGATCAGACGAACAAGTTAGTGCAAACAGAATTCAGATCTGACAACGGGTATAGCAGCAACAGCGAAAAAACACCTATTTTCAAGGACAAACCTAAATAACTTCTTTGTTTTTAGTTCAAAGTATAACATGTGGGTACTTCAATTACGCGGCTTGCCAAGACAAACAAGAAGGTGCAATCTAAATTTAAATCTAACCAACAGTATAGCATCTGTAGCGTAAAACGATGGTTTGAAGGACAAGGTAACGTTGTGGTGAGGGTTAGGTGCCTATCATACACGATAACGCTCCATCATTATTCTTCCAGCTCTTGACGGATGAACATCTACCTAGAGGATCTGAAAAATGTCGCAGTTTTACAGGAACATGAGGAAGGTGACCTTCAGTAGTCCCCTTGACACTACTTTCTACTTCCCTGACAATGAAGACAGAAGGTCTACACTTTTAGTGGACAATGAGCGGTTTCGTCGAAGAATAATCGAGGTTGAAACACTTTTAGCTAGTTGTTTGCTTCGCAAAAAGAACCATATGAATACATGCACCGGTTTAGATCATAGTAGCTGTTATACTTATACAGCGTTGAAGCGCAAACATTATTGAAGTTTTTAGTTACGGAGCTAAGGTCTTGACAGTCTAAGAGCTAAACCCTAACTAACACATGTAAACTAGTTATTGTGCGATGTAAAACTTGGTGGGGAGACTGGTGTAGTGGGGGGACTGGTGTAGTGGGGGGACTACCATATGCCGCACACTTGCCACCTGCCGCCTGCCACCTCCCACCAACCATCTGCTTCGTTCTACTACACTTTTACCCCCACCATTTTGTTTGATACCAGAACGCTAGCTAGCGAATAGTCAGTACACCTCCGGCTCTCGACCGGTGAACATCGAGCTCTCCGAGACGCTCTTCACAAAATAACAATATCATTTCACTCAAGGTCTGATAGATGTTTCTATTTCATTGCCGTCACGTATTATTTCCTCCTGACAGCAATGAAATGCAAACACCTAACAGAACAGATAGGTGTCAAAAACACAACATGGACTCTGCGCAGGGATCGAAGTATCTACCGTCTTTCTTCAGAAAGCAAAGTGATGGCCGCAACTCGTCCGGATCAACAACATCGATGACAACCAACAACGGGGAACTATTGTAAACATGAATTATTGTAAATAAAGTAATATTTGTAATATGAATTATTGTAAATAAAATAAAGTAATATTTGTATTAGTACTACCTCGCACTCGTATCATTCGATTGCTTCATTCGATAATTTTCATTCGATATTTTATCGAATTAAAACTATCGAATCACAATCGGATTTTACGCGTGCGAGGTAGTACTTTTTTAAAATTACCTCCCCGTGACCTTGAACTTTGAACTTTAACTCATTTCGTCACAAAACCGTCTACGTCACTGGCTCAGCCCCAGATAACATCTTTCATGACTCAGCACTTCCGGTCACGTGACCGGATGACGTCACTTCCGGCGCAAAACCCGCAAACCCACACTACTCTATTACATATTCTATATGGTGTAATTGTTGTTAACACCAATCCCTCATGAGTATACTTTTGAAAAGTCACTGACCATTTTACAAACGTTATTCCATTCCCCATTTGGCATGAAGAAATACACTTTAGTAACAATGTATGTTTAAAATTCTCAATGTTATTATGCACTACCCACCTTCAGGTTATGCGGCGTTAGTACATGGTGGCGACGATTTTGAAGAACAAAACCTCTTGTCATAACACTTAAAAACACACAAAACACTACCACGAAATGAACACAAACACAACGAAACCGCATATAAAATACCCATACATATATTACATATATATTACATGTGTGTGTGTGTGTGTGTGTGTGTGTGTGTGTGTGTGTGTGTGTGTGTGTGTGTGTGTGTCCTACACACACAAACAATACAAACAATGGGTAATTTGTATGTGGCGTTTCGCTGTGTTTGTGTACAATTCGTGGTAGTATTTTGTGTGTTTTTTAAGTGTTATGACGAGAGGTTTTCTTCTTCAAATCGTCGCCAACATGGACTAACGCCGCATAACCTGAAGGTGGGTAGTGCCCAATAAAATTAAGATTTTTAAATCATAAAACTCAACCTAAAAAATGCCTCTCAATGAATATGAATATTTCATATTATGTTTACTCAAAGCTATACGAGTTTTAATCAAAATAATGCTATCATGTGTTACAGTACCATGAGTCTCTACCATTTGTAAAAAAGTGCTCTAGTATAGCCGAGAAAATTATCCTGAAAGTAAAGAAAAATTAAATAAATAATTAATAATAATAATTTAATAAATAATAATATTTTAATTTTTAAAAGATAAAATTAGTCCAAAGGCAATTGTTCCTGTTGCAGCAATCTTGAGTGGATTGTTTATAGCAATTTATCTGAAAGTTTATTCGTTCTCTTATTGTTACTAGTACCATATACATCCTAATCTTTGTTCAAATTATATGCTCAGATTTTACAAACAGATTGGGAAAGCAGCATAAAACTGCTTAAAACATTTTTTAAAATAATAATTATGATCACGTTTTTATGTAAATATTTTTAGCCTGCATCCAGGTTTTATCATGGTGTTTTAATGAATAAGTGAGGTTTAATTATGTGTTTATACCATTGTGCAGAGTGTGCAGCGTTGCTGCTAATGAAGTATTTTATGCGAACACTATAGATAACACACCATACCCATGGAGCACCTTAACAGTGTTATCAATAAACCTTAATGTAGGTGATATATCAAATTATATTAATTTTTCAATAATCTAAATTCAAAATTCACCAGTGATTTAAGGTACAGCTTGAATAATTAATTATTCAAAACGTTAAAATGTTTTGAGCTGATTCTAAAAACAAAAAGAGTTAACGGTCTCTAGCCTAGGTCACCCTATGCTACTTACGTTTTTTCCAATGAGAAACTCACTAAAGTAAATTATTCGCGACAAATATTTTAATCTTAAGAGGACGTTGGAGTCAGAAGAAATATCGTCGCTGACCCTAGCGCTACGGGCTATTTCAATGTTAAAACGCACAAAACATGTCTTTTCTGAAAAGCATATATTTTTGTTACTGTTTGACCTATTGATTTGGAATAAATTTTGTTTGAATCTTTATAAAGTTTTGATTAGAGTTTGCTGGGAGTTTTATTTTTTAATGACTAGGAAAAACAACAAAATATGTATAAAAATATAGACTTTAAATTACTATATTTTTGGAAATGTATTATTTTATTTAGAAAATAGTGATCAAACCGCCTGCGTCTTCGAAATACCTTTAATTTGAGACATCTTTCATAATCGTATGTTGATAAATAAGCGAGATATATGGTTTTAAGTTTAACATTGTTCTTATGTAGGTAAAATCCAACAGGGCCGCTCGCTCTCCAACGCCCTCTTGATTGGCCATCGCCTGAAAACAATCATGGAAAATCTGTACATTCAAAGCAAATGCAATTAATACAATATTTTTTTTTAATCAAGCTTACATTATGAAACCGAATATGTCTGCACCTGCTCGTGTTTTGTCGTTCACAAGTTAGCTGGCAACTAAAATATTGTTAATGTATTGTGATAACTGTTGTAATTTTAAATTTTCATGTTAAGTTCTTTATTCATTTAAGTCCGGAATACAGAGTATAATATCACTCCAGCTGCTCGAATTCGAGCAAATACGGTTCTGTTAGTTTGAATTGTGATATCATTCCAGAAGTTTAAAACAGCTGATGCTTCTGTTCTGTGTTTTGTTACCTTCAACAGCTGTCAAATGCTCAATTTCAATGATTACTGTTCTTCCATAAGATTAACATTGCAACTTTGAAGGCCTGTGGGGCGTAGTCCTGAGTTAAATGTTGATTTAACATTATTAAAGAGTTTCTGCATACCTACGCATCGAGACCGTTCCATAGATTTTTCAATCATAAAAATAGGTACAGTGTACCTGAGATCTCAGTGTGACATAAAATTTACTTGTGTGTTAAATATTGGGATGTCGAACAGTACATACATTATATGTGTACCCCATTTATACACAGACGGTACATACATACATATATATATATATATAAATTATGGTACAGAACAGTCGATTTCGACCAGTCACATTGAACATCGCATTATCGGGCCCAATGAGAGAAACCATCATTGACAACCATCATCCATCATCCATCGGGAAAACATTATTCTCTTAAATAAAATTGTTTCTCTTTAAACAGTATTCGCAATATTTTGTATGATGTAAAACATAATTTAAGCCAAAACGCTTAACTTACAGATTAGGAACATTTGTATTTTGCACTATTTTATAAGAAATGTGTGTATGCCGCAACGCGAACCTGTTTCACCACTACCAATTATGCTTAGTGGCAAGTCTAATAATAGTTTTTTTCAAGGATAACACTAAAATTTTAGTTGTTTAAACTCTTCTTAGATATGTTCATACACTTCTTGAACGTAATCCCATACATTAATCATAATCCTTAGTAAAAATAAATAATAGTAATAGTTTTTTTATGTAAGGAATATGTACAATCTGTGATAAAACCTAGAGTGGTGTTAATTGAACATTAATCAAACTATTTTTCTAAAGATTTTATGCATGCCACATAAAATTCCCTAACAATACGACTCCCTTGTCTAAACCAATGTTATCTAAAGTCCCACAGGAGCTATCTAAGAATAAGGAGACACTATCACAGCGAGGGAGACTGGGGAGGCGAGAGAAGAGTAGGGGGTGGGTCGAGGAGGGGGATGACTGATGGTCCACTAGGGGGTTGGGCGAAGGGGGCTGATAAGAAGCGTTGCATTTATTAGCTTGCTCTCTGCACAAGGCAGCGCCTGATAAGATTACAGTATCAAATATTACGTTATCATGCTTCTGATCAGATTCTAGTTTGGAATATTATGTAAATATGCCGCTGATAAGATTAGTTTGTCGAATATCATGGAAATATTTAAGATTTGCCAGAAAATAGTTAGGTTATGCATTACTAATTTGTAAAGAATGCGATCGTATGCGAATGAAAAGATTATCATAGAACAATGCCTAATTTATGGAAATATTGATATGTTTGCAAGAAAATAATATTAGTGCATTAACAGTTGCATTTTGAGAAATGCGATACTGTGTGAACGACATTCAGCTGGTGAAATTTCAAACAGTTGTAATAGGCCTAAATGATTAATAGTCATGAAGTAAGAAACGTAAAACAAAGTAGGCTAGTTATGTATTATTTGTTGATATTTATACGTACATACATACATGAATACATATCCCGCGTAGTCCCGTAGATCGCAGAAGACGGCATGGGATCACTCAAAGAGTCTAGGGATGTAAAACAAAGTAGGCTAGTTATGTATTATTTGTTGATATTTATACGTACATACATACATGAATACATATCCCGCGTAGTCCCGTAGATCGCAGAAGACGGCATGGGATCACTCAAAGAGTCTAGGGATGTAAAACAAAGTAGGCTAGTTATGTATTATTTGTTGATATTTATACGTACATACATACATGAATACATATCCCGCGTAGTCCCGTAGATCGCAGAAGACGGCATGGGATCACTCAAAGAGTCTAGGGATGTAAAACGAAGTAGGCTAGTTATGTATTATTTGTTGATATTTATACGTACATACATACATGAATACATATCCCGCGTAGTCCCGTAGATCGCAGAAGACGGCATGGTATCACTCAAAGAGTCTAGGGATGTAAAACAAAGTAGGCTAGTTATGTATTATTTGTTGATATTTATACGTACATACATACATGAATACATATCCCGCGTAGTCCCGTAGATCGCAGAAGACGGCATGGGATCACTCAAAGAGTCTAGGGATGTAAAACAAAGTAGGCTAGTTATGTATTATTTGTTGATATTTATACGTACATACATACATGAATACATATCCCGCGTAGTCCCGTAGATCGCAGAAGACGGCATGGGATCACTCAAAGAGTCTAGGGATGTAAAACGAAGTAGGCTAGTTATGTATTATTTGTTGATATTTATACGTACATACATACATCAATACATATCCCGCGTAGTCCCGTAGATCGCAGAAGACGGCATGGGATCACTCAAAGAGTCTAGGGATCCTTTTCCTCGATATACCATAAGGAGGGGAAGGGTTATTATACTAACAATAACCAGGACAAAAGACAGTAGCTCTACCTATGTAAGTAGGGTTCACTTGAAAACGGAAGGTGTTCCCTAACCTCCCGAAATGTAGTTTTGCAATAGAAGAGAAAGGTAAAGACAAAATCAAATTAAAAATAAATCAAATATAAACACTACAAATATTCATCGCTTGGATTTGCATCTATTGGTGCTGGTATTTCGAATTGAAGTGTGTTTTGTAAATCGCTGACTTTTTAATTTAGATGCGATCATTTCAGACACAAAATATATTACACCTTTTCATTACTTTTTATATGTCTACTGTTCACTAAGAACGGTTACTCCGTTTAAGAACACACTATAATATGCCGTATAGGCACAGGTCTGTTAATAAGAGATACAGAATGAAAAAAATAAATTGTATCTAAATTATTTTACACTAAGCATACAACATAATTTTTGTAACTAAATATTCACTTATATTTTATTTTATATTTTTATAAAACATGTAATGTTTTAAAAAGTCAAATTTTATTTTTCACCATTGGATTCAGCTTAAAAAACACACAATTTGGTGTTTTGATCATTTCTCTACGTTAATTGGTTACAGAGATAATGAAAGTGCTAAACACAGTACGTTGTCCAATGCTATTCTTATGGAGAATAAGAAAAAAATATAGCTCGCTTATTTATGAACGTATACTAACGAAACTTGGTATACGGCTTCATCTGGTTGCGGTCTATTTTATTTGTACAAAAAACTCAATTTTTACCGATAATTCCCATAGCAGCAAACCTACGTCCTCAGCCCCCATGTTATTCTCATGGAGAATAAGTAACATGTATCTCTTCATTATGAACATAAAGTATTAAAACTTGGTATTTTGGTTCACCTAGTTGAGTTCTATTGATATTTGCATAACAACTCATTTTTGTTCCTTGTTGCAGCAAACCTGCGTACTCATTCCCCAGGTTATTCTTATGGAGAATAATCAAAATGGTATATATCGCTTATTTATGAATTTATATTGATGAAACTTGGTATGTGGCTTCTCCCAGTTGAGTAATATTGATATTTACATGAAACCCCATACTTGTTGTTCCTTGTTGCAGCAAACCGGAGTAGTCATCCACAATTTTATTCTTATGGAGAATAATTTAAATTTGATATATCGTTTATTTGTGAATATATTTTTATGAAACTTGGTATGCGGCTTTATTTGTATTAAGACACGTATTTTGCATTGGAAGTTCGCTGAGTATGCAGGTTTGCTGCGACTGGGGTATTTTATATTTGTTTGTTTTTTTATAAAAAAATCCAAAACACCGAACCTTTTATGTTTTAAGTCCTGTAATTTCTGAACCCTAATTTTTACAGAAATGCGGGTGATGTCATTTTGTTGGAAAACTAAAGCTCTACAAACAACTAAAGTGTAATTAAAATCGTTAGAGCCGTATTTGAAAAAATTAGATTTTTCATGCTTTTTGGCGATTTTTGGGGATAATTACCCTTAAAAATCCAAAATTCAAAAAAATGAAAAAAGCCTGGAGATATCATGGATTACTACCTACATGCCAAATTTCATAATAATCGGACCATTGGTTAGGGCTCTAGCTCTGTACACAACCAGAAAGACAGACAGACATCACGTATGAATCACTTTTTACTTCTCCCCCTATACATAGTATATGGAGAAAGTATTGTTTTCGTCAAAATTTTCGAATTTGAGTTGTTAGTGGAAATATTCGTTTTGGTTCACCCTGAACCCAAAAAAGTGGTTTTTACGTGATGTCTGTGTATGTATGTGTGTGTGTGTGTGTGTGTGTGTGTGTGTGTGTGTGTGTGTGTGTGTGTGTGTGTGTGTGTGTGTGTGTGTGTGTGTGTGTGTGTGTGTGTGTGTGTGTGTGTGTGTGTGTGTGTGTGTCTGTGTGGATGTGTACAGAGTTAACCTAATGGGCCTAATTGGCCCTAACCAATGGGCCGATTTTTATGAAATTTGGTGTGTAGGTACTAATCCACAATATCTCCAGGTATTTTTTTTCATTTTTTTAATTTTTTATTATTAAGGGTAATTATCCCCCAAAAACCGCCAAAAATCATGAAAAATCAAAATTCCTTAAAAACGGCTTTAACGATTTTGATTAAACTTTGGTCGTTTGTAGAACTTTAGTTTTCCAACAAATTGACACCACCCGCATGTCTGTAAAAATTCGGGTTCAGAAATTACAACACTTAAAACATCAAAAATTCAGTTTTTTTGATTTTTCATAAAAATACACAAACATAAAAAATATTACTATTCACCAATAAAAAGAGCTAAAAAAACTGAATAATTTGGTATTTTGAATTTCTATTCTACGATTGCTAGTTGCGGAGAAAATTGGAATTTTCATTTTGCGGTAAACGCAGTGCGTTGTGAAAAGTTATTCTTATGGGGAATACAAAAATTGCTATTTCTCTTTTATTTGCTGATAAATTTCATTCAAACTTTATATGCTTGTCAAGTTAGCATTGACCAACAGAGGAAATTCGAAATATGTTGCCCCTTAATAACCCTGGGGGGAATAGGGGGCATTTCCCCTCTTAAAACCATGAGTGTAGCAATGGATTCTGTAGTGCCTCCAAAGCAGGGATTTGGGTGGATGTTTTTTAAAACAACTTGTTTACAAGATTTTCTGTACATTCGACCGTGCTTTGTATTCTATATTTAATAAATAAAAAGTAATTTATTCATTAAAGTTGGGCTAAAAGGGAGAAAGTATGTGTCAGTTTCCTGATACCGTTTATTTTGGTTCAGGGAGCACCAAAACAAATATTTCCACTAACAACTCAAATTCTAAAATGTCGACGAAAACAATACTTTCTCCATATACTATGTATAAGGGGAGAAAGTAAAAATCATTAAGGGTCGGCTCTAGCCCTGGGCACGCAACATTTCGCTTTTCAATCTCCTTCTCCCATAATGTCAATGTTAACTTTCAAATCCCACTTCATCTTAACGGATTGCCCGAAGTCGTTGACTTAGGGTTCATTTCAAAGAATACAAAAAACCTAACAATTTCAGCGAGATCTCACAAGTAGTTCGCCCATATCAAATAGTACATATTGAATATTTTATAACTTTGCTGAACGATTGTTATTTGTGATATCATAATTGTTCTTAATGAAATCGCTAGATGTTTTTCATTACCTAGCCTAGCCTAGGTTTTTTGGGCCTATCGTTGATTCGTGGATCATTAGTCATAACTCAACGATAGAATAATCCGTTGAAGAGGAACGTGCTTTTTAATTTACCTTATGGGGGGGGGGGCAGGGAGCAGGGAGAAACGCCAAATGTTTCGTGACTGGAGCCCCCTCGTTGCACTTAGCTCGTATACAATTTGCCCTGTGCTTAAAGCCACGGCACTTAAATATGACGTTCATAATTTTATATAATTTGTGATAATTTCATATCAATCTTAATTTCTGATTGTTCTCTTGCCATAAACGCAGCAGCTGATGAATTTAAATTTGACAATTATAGTATTTACAATGTTAAATGAGACCAGAATTAGTTTTTGGCTATTACATGTTTTAAAAAGTCTCCACAGGAATCCTTGAAATAGTCGTTATTCTCAAGGAGGAACTATTCTTTATTGTAAAAACGATCTATATTTGATATAAACATAACTAATTTTTAAACACTACGATATTGATTCGGACTTTGGTTTAGATAGGTACATTCAGATCCAGAAATATGGACAAGCATTCCAACACGGCCAGGGGGAGCAATACGTATGTTGCCGCTCGTTAAAATTATACCTGTTTGGCAGGGGGAGCAATCCGTATGTCGCTCGGGCGGCCATCCAGGGGGGAGCAATACGTATGTTGCCGCTCGTTAAAATCATACCTGTTTGGCAGGGGGAGCAATCCGTATGTCGCTCGGGCGGCCAACCAGGGGGGAGCAATCCGTATGTCGCTCGGGCGGCCATCCAGGGGGGAGCAATCCGTATGTCGCTCGGGCGGCCATCCAGGGGGGAGCAATCCGTATGTCGCTCGGGCGGCCAACCAGGGGGGAGCAATCCGTATGTCGCTCGGGCGGCCATCCAGGGGGGAGCAATCCGTATCCTCCCAAACTGTGCGCGCATTGCGTAAAGCTCGAGATTATACAGTTTTAAAAATGCGCTATGCAAACTATATTCTCTAACCTTTTGGGTATTATGTTGCACTTCCAGTTGGTATGTATCGTCTCCAGTTTGTGGCCGGCTAATGCATCAAGAGAGCGCTTTGAAAAGCTATACAATGATAACAGGCCCACTAGAAAGAAATCTGCATACCTTCGGACTTATGTATGTTCATTGGTGTAATTCGGGGTTGAAAAGGGTGGGCAATCCCCCCCCCCCAATAGTTTGAATGACACGGTTCTGTTCTGTATGAAATGTCACGATGACTATACGATCACAAACACTTGCCTCCTGATCACTCAAATTACGCTTATACATTGCCGTATTGCCTTGAGAAAGACCATTTTAAAAGGCCCGAAACGTTGTCATTCTTCCAAATTGATAAGCAGCATGATTCCAAACATGGCACTTTTAATGATACTGATGCAGAGGTACTTTGAAAGTCAGATTTCATCTTTGAAGTGAATGTTCATTGGTAACACTTTGAGAAGCAGCTTTAACTGTAGGTTGAGGTCAGATATGACTTTGTTCCCCCATGAAAATGGGATTAAATTAAAATAAATGCTTAACTGATTTAAAGTACAATATTTGTATAAATATACACGTACTGTGGTCTATAAGGAGTAATAGAGTAATACACGACCTACCAATAGTCCATGTTGCTATTTTAAACCTGCGTTACGATTTTAATTAGGTGAGTGAAAATACGGAAACTGTGTTTGCAGCTTGTAACGTATATACGGTACAAGCAACTGCTCAAAATATTACGGCTTGTACATGTTTGATTCTGAAATACAGTGTTTCACTGAGAGAACCCCTGGATAACAAATTACAGGAAATTTCAAATTTTTTTGATTTGATCATAATACTGCTTCTAAATTGGGTGACAATTATAAAACAATAATTCATTTCTAACAGCATTTTCAGCTTACAAATACACTTTTCTTTCCACAATTTTCCCTAGTAACTATTAAAAACTTCCTCCGCACATTATCAAACTAAACATAGCATTACCCTAATGGCTTGAACCCGATGAAGAGATAAGCCCCATAAATAACCATCTCCGTTTTTTACCCCAAAATTAGCGTGGAGTATAAGCACTGTAATTGCGCAATTTTGCACGGTTTTGTGCGCCTCGCCCGACAATTTCGTTCTAATTGCAATTAACGGTTCACTATAATCAGGCTCTTAATTAAAATATAATGGAGCAATTAAATAGAAACAAGGGACCTAGATAAGGCGCCGTTCTGGCGGGCGGCTTGGGCGCTCTGCTTTAAAGCGGACTGATCTATCCGCTTTAACGCTGAGAACTAAAAAACTTCTGTGAGGGGGAGTTTGGGGGGGGAGCCCGGAGGGGAAGGGGGAACGCTATCACGTGTCTTTCACATTGCATTTTTTGAGTTTCAAACTTTTAGCTGCAAACAACTTGTTTGAATATTCTTTGTTAAAAGCGCGTTTTCACATATCAGGTTTATATTAAATTGTAGCGGTAACCCCCTTCCATAACATATTGGGTTTTAATCCCGTTTTAAACCTGTCTTTAACAAGAGCGCTGTTTATAGTTATGAAACGATCGTTAACAATTTTTCTTCGAACTAATTTTGCGGCATAATTTTACTGCGTATGACTTAAATCAGATTGGAAATTGCAGTTTTAGAAGATTTGTCATCACACACAACTTGACGGTTGAGATGTCCAAAGCCTTAAAATAAGGCTTATTTTAAATCAAACCTGAATTCTTGGGACCTGCGGATTATTATAAAATTGTTGAAGACCTTAACATTTTTTCAGGTTTACCTAAATGATTTAATAACAGAAAGTTTCGAACTTAATACAATAATTCAATCCACCACTACTTATCGCCAAACATGTAATGGGATTTATTAAAGTTGATCCAGATTATTATCTTATCTGAAATCTATAAAAACGGTTTTACTAATGTTCGATCAGTTGAATTTGGACGACTACTTTGCTATTTACAACTTCGCATACCCTTCATATTTTCTTGTAAAACTACAACTTTTGTTAGCATAGTAAGTTTATTGTAATATGCAAAGATTTACACTTGTAGCACGTTTACTTGGATCTAATTAAACGCATTTTGGGTTCTTAATACACATCACAGCAAAGAATTGTAGTTAGCATCCATTGTAACCAGTCCCCTCCACGGGCGTCTCTAACGGTACCTCTACAAAACATGCAAAACAATAAAACCACGAGGACAAAATGCCGGGACAGAAATGAAATTGAAAGTAGCTACGATGGGGCAGACGTGGGTCAAATTAGAGGGCCGTGCCGGGGATGGGCGCTCTAAAATATGTTTGAGGTAATGGGCGTCCGTGGGTCCAAAGTGGCCGGGATTGGTTTAATAGCGGGTCGCTGGTTGGGGCATTTGAACCCGTGACGTCTGGGGCACCGAGGCATTTGGGAATCTGGACTGAAGATACGACTGAACATCCGGGCATCTGGAAATCTGGCGTCTGGGTGTCTACATTATATAGGCATCTGGAAGTTTGCGGGTATGAACGTCTGAGCGTCTGGACATCTGTAGGGACGGTCCACCGGGAAAGCGCCACTAGGGCCAGGTAGCACACTGGCAAAGCGCCACTGCGAAATCTACCCCTCCCCCCCACAAAGCGTCTGGACATTTATGGACTTGAGAACCTGTGTACTTGGGAATATGGGCAGCTGATGAGAATCTTGAATGTGGGCCTAGTGCCCTAGAGTACATGGACATCTGGGTGTCCGGGTGTCCGGGCAACTGAGTATCTGGCCATCGAGAAATCAGTGCGTCTAGGAATCTGGGAATTTGCGAATCTGAGCCCAGGGTGCCCAACGGGCATTAGGGTATCTGGGCGTCTGGGAATCTGGATTTGGGGATCTGGGTTCATTGTACCTGGGCATCTGGGCGTATGAGCGTGTGGGCTACGACCCACTGGACTTCAAAGATCCAATTGTTTTCTTATGGAAATATCACCAGAGTGTTGTTAATAATCAGTACTGTAAGCAAAAATTAACGAATGATCAGCTGTGATTATTTATAATGTGATTTATGCTTCTCCTTTGTTTATGTGTTAACATGTGTTCATACTCCCCTAAGGATGTATTTTCCTTAGCACGCAAATAGTAAATTAAAAATGGTCCCTAATCAAACCATTAGGGCTATAGCCCCTACAAGCTAATAAAACTGTAAACTGTAATAATTTAATTGCAGAAATCACACTTATGATTGTTGTAATAATTTAAAATAGTAAACTATTCCAAAATATAGTTAATTACTACGAAATAAAATTATGAATATAACTCGATTTTGTAAAACTAAACAAACACATTTTATGAAGTTAAAACTCGACAAATCCTACATTTTATCAACCGTATTGAAACATTGGAATTGGACAAAAAATGTATCATTAAAAATGATTTAAAAATCAAAATGCTTTTTTCACTTTTAAAAACCATTCATCCACAAGAATTGACGGGGGTGGCTTATTTAAAAGAGAAAAAATCAGTGAAAGAAAGGCAATTTTGCGCAAATTAAGACTGCATAGCGCGTTGCGGCGCGGAGGGCAGAAATGTATTAATTAAGAAAGGGTTGTGCCAAATCTGACACAGGAAATAATTAATGGTAGAGGTTACAGACGATAAATAACAATCTTACAGCGGCATTCCGGGGACGGGGAGAGCTTTAATATTTCACCCCGGGGAAGGGTAGCACAAAAACGAGAATGGGGGGAGGAGTTGTCCCGGACCCGGACCCTCTGAATTCCAATGAACTGCCCCAAGCTAGACTAGCCATATAACTAGCGCCGTGTTCTAAAGGCGGCAGGTTTATGGTACTAAACGTGAAGCAAAATTTAGAGCCCGAGTTTTAAATTGAATGGAATGTTGGGGAACAAATTTATTCTCACCATAGGGCGGGCGACTTCTATTTTTTATATTATACTTTTAGGGAATATTTGCAGTATACAAAACTAATATTTGTAATGTTTGTAAATTGGGAGTTATATACTGTTCTCATGCTAATCAGATTTTACAAATAATTACATTCAACTTTGTTGATCAAGAGGGGGAGTCCTGAGGAATGTCCACCTACCGCCTCCACAATGGCCGAGTCGAGGCGAGCGAAGACGAACACGAGAATGTGGATAGTTAGTTCGCCTTCATTCGTGTTAAGCCTGTCCGAATCTACTCGTGAATATCCCCGAATATTAGGCCGAATACCGAATATTCGTCGTATTCACGAGTAGTTTGTTAGCTGCACGAAAATACCGAATGAATACATCGTTGATAGGCAGTGATGAATGTTCAGTGAACTCTCGGGAGATTATTCGACCAAATAGTTGGGAGTACAGTATTGTGTTTAGTCTGGAGCAGGCTTTAATCCAGCTGATTATTACCATTGTAAAATTAGTCGCCGAGTCGCTCGACCAAGCGATTCGACAAGGGGGGAGTTCTTCAACCCGGCACCAACCTTTATATGTTATAAAAAAACACGTCGACCCGGCACTGGTCCTTTAACCGTCCGCCATGACAGTATGACAACCCGGCACCAGCCATCCCTCTTACCCATTCCACCTAAACTACTAACCCCCAACCCCTCCGTTCTCTTTTCTCTTCTCTTAATCACCTCCCCTTTCCGTAAGGTGCCGTAGGTTCGCGCTGTCCATGTACTCCCGATACCTCCCTTAAAATAATTAGGTACCGAGCTTTACTAAACGACGGTGTGAGATGGCTTTAAAATGAATGGGGGCGAGCTTTTTAAAATGAAGGCAACGCTTTGTTAAATAGTTGGGGCTGAGCTTTATTAAACGAACATATGCGAAAATGGCAGGAGCTTTGTAAAATGAAGGTAATTTCTCTCGCTGCAGATTTTAAGAAATTAGGGGATGAGCTTCACTAGACGATGGAATAGGCAATAATAAAAGTTGTGGCCGTTTTTTACTACGAGAATAAATACTTAAACATTTATTTTAGAAATAGGTTTGCTAGGATATCTATTTTTTGATTCCACGATGTTCTGAATAGACATGATGTATTTCTTGTCCGTTATCATCCTAGGCGGTGACAGACTTTTCAACCCAGTTTGATATCCGGAGGAACTGGGAATCGGAGGAAATGGGAGATAACCGTGCTGTCTCATTATTCAGAACAAACATTGTACAACATTGAGATAGAACAAATATTCTAACAGCCCCATATATGTAAAAAAATAATAGAACACATTTACAAGATTGAGTTTTTGTCGATCAGTTTTGCAGCTGCTCCGTTGAATAGTACAGGTCACTAGTATATTGCTAGAATGACTTGGCCTAATTTCACAAATCAAGAAGAAAGATTCGCAAAAGAAGAAAGAGGGTTGTATGTTTGGTGTTGTGGAGGGGGAGATGGCGCGTCTACCCGGCACCAGGGGATGAGATGCCTAGGGTTCGAGGGAGGGAAAGAAGAGAATGAGGGGTGTATGTTTGGTGTTGTAGAGGGGGAACCCAGCTCGCCTACCTTTAAACTGCCTCGGTGCCGGGTTAAGTTGTGAAATTAGTAATGCCTGATTAACCTTATAGCGGTGGTCAGATTTGGTGCCGGGTAGACGTGCCGCCGACAAGGGTGTGGAGGCGACTTATGAGTATAAAATTAAACTTTCCATCAAAATTTCACCTCTCGTCCTGAAACTATGAGCAATTCTTATTATTTTATAATTTTGGAATAAAGATCGAAGCAGACAGACACAGAAACAAGCTTCCATGAATAAGAGGTACTGAATAATAGCAGTGACAACTCACTTGGGTGGAGTATATCTGCTCCTATACGACTAAAATTCGTTTAAGTGTTCATAAAAATCTTAGAAAAAAATAAAAAAGAGAACAAAATCGAAATTCCAATCATTTTTAGCGAATTTCCCCTATAGGGAAGAAGCTATTACCGTAGGTCTCATGGTAAGACTTAAGCCCGAGACCATGATAACTTTTCATTTTGAGGTCCCCAGATGCCAAAAACACCATTCGTTCAAATTTTTATATATGTATATATATATATATATATATATACTTATATATATATATATATATATATATATATATATATGTGTGTGTGTGTGTCCGTAAGCACGATAACTCTCGTAAAAAAGGTCCGATCTTAATGAAATTTGGTACAAATGTGTAAAGTACCATTTATTTGAACGAGTTCGAAAACCAGATGAATCGCACCATCCGAAGGGGGGTTTTTGGGGGGTTTTGTACCCCAAAAATGTGTTTTTTGGGGTTTTCACATGTAATTTTAATTTAAATCAAATTTTAATTTATACCATTAAATTCAGCTTAAAAAAACAAACAATTTGGTATTTTGATCATTGCTCTACGTCAATTGGTTACCGAGATATTGAAAGTGCTAAACACAGTACGTTGTCTAATGTTATTCTTATGGAGAAAAAGAACAATTGTATATCTCGCTTATTTATGAACGTAAACTGGCAAAATTTGGTATATGGCTTTATTTGGTTGTGGTCTATTGATATTTGCACAAAAATCGATTTTTTGCCCGATAGTTCCCGTAGCAGCAAACCTGCATACTCAGCCCCATGTTATTCTTATGGAGAATAATTAACGTGTTATCTCCTTTAATTATGAACATAAATTAATAGAACTTGGTATGTGGCTTTACCTAGTTGAGTTATAATGATATTTGTATAAAAGCCCATTTTCAGTGTTCCTTATTTCAGCAAACCTGCATACTCAGCCGCCATGTTATTCTTATGGAGAATAATTAAAATGTCATAAATCGTTTATTTATGAATGTATATTGATGAAACTTGGTATGTGGCTTTATGTGGTACTAAGATAAATTAATATGCACTGGAAATTCGCTGAGTATGCAGGTTTGCTGCTACGGGGGTATTTATATCCCAATTAGTGTCCAAACAAATCTCAATTTTGGAATATTTTGGAATTTGATCGATTATTATTTATCATATGTATTAATAATATCATATGTATTAATATGTATTCTGTTCACTAGAGTTAGGTCTACTAAGACATTTTAAAATATTATATTTACCGATACACGTTAATATGTGTTATGGGGGAAGCAGATAGAATAAAAACTCTTTCGCTTTTCTCTTTATTGGTCATACAGTCGTAAAACACGAGGGAATACCTCACAAGTTCATTTCTCTAGCCAATTCCATTGCCTACAAGCCGAGGGGCAGGATATGTTTTATAGCTGTTGCAAGACCCAAGACTCAGGACCGTTTCCCAACAGTCGAGGTCACAGTTCAACCTCGGTGACCAAGGCAAGACCGCGCAACAGGGACCTCCCCTCCGACTCCGACTACGGGTCCCATCGCCTTGAGGCAACCAACAACCCCCTCCCCCCCCACATCATCAAGACATCATTGACGCGTTATCAGCACGAAAAACGAACAGGCGGGAGGGGGCTCCAGTCACGAAACATTTCGCGTTTCTACCTGCTTCTCCCATAAGACCAATGTTGACTTTCCAAGCCCGTCCTTTCTCAACGGATTATCCGAGATCGTTGATTTATGAATCGGTTAAAAGACCAAAAATTACCTAGCGATTTCACAAATAATAGTCGTAAAAAAATAAAAAATGTTTAATATGTACGGTTGTTTAAGGGGGAAATATTTGTTATATAAAAATTCTGCTCACTTTAATCCCTAAGTATTTAAACAAATTTAAAATGAACCATGAATCAACAATTTTGGATAGTCCGTTGAGGAGGGAGGAGGGACGGGCTTTGAAAGTTAACATTCGTCTTACGAGGATGCAGGTATAGAAACTCCAAATTTTTCGTGACTTGAGCCCACTCTGAACATTTTAATTGATTGTTACATATGTAAAAATGACTCTTAACTGCTCTTTCTTTTCTTGGAAATACAACTTCTATCAGCATTTCTTGAAATCCAATACAGTGTCTTCAAACTGTTCGTGGTTCAGGTCTTTGTTACCGATACCTGTAAACTGACAACCCTGCAGCACCTAGTAATTACTACCCTTTACACGATCCCCGGGGGGAGGAGGGGGTGACAGCGGTCTCATGCGTCTGTCTGTCTGTCCGCTGTTGTGCGTGTTTCCAAAGCCGAAAGCCTGACAGTGACGGGCTAGCACGCCCTGCACCGCCCCGCAACGTTTTTAATTACAGTCTCTGTCTTTCGGGAAAGACCCGCGTTCGAGTTGCAAATTCGACCTTTGGAAAGTATTTTGGCTTTTACTGGACTATTTGTAAAGGGAACCTGTGAAGATTGTGTAGACTACCAACGAAAATCTAACTTCAATACACATAATATAATTGATATTATACTTCTTGGTCATATCAACCAATATTTACAAAACCTATTGGCCAGTAATTCTTACTTAAAAAGGAAAGGCGATTAGTTCAGATGAAACACTTATGCTTTTATGCACGTAACTCAGTGGCGGAACTGATTTTGTTGGGCCCCACCGCAAGGGGCTGGGCCCCACCGCAAGGGGCTGGGCCCCACCGCAAGGGGCTGGGCCCCACCGCAAGGGGCTGGGCCCCACCGCAAGGGGCTGGGCCCCACCGCAAGGGGCTGGGCCGATTACACATCAAATAGACGGTACATCGACCCTTGAATAAAATAAATGAAATAACATAAACGATCGATGGACCATCAGTCGTTTAGGAAATGTAATTTAATAAAAAATATAAACGGGTCTATGGGCTATCAGACCATTTTATAAATTAAGATAAAATATTATATTTTGGTCTGATGGACCATCGACCCTCTACCCATAAAATAACATATTATAAAGTCATAGGGTCGATTACACATCAAAAAGATGGTACATCGACCCCTAAACCAAAGTTATTTAGAATAATGTTTTAACGGGTCGATGTACCATCTATTTGATGTGTAATCGACCCTACACTTCATATTATTAGATTGTTAAACGCATGGTTCGATTACACATCATATAGATGGTACATCGACCCCCAAATGAAACATATTAAGAATAAAGTTATAACGGGTCGATGTACCATCTATTTGATGTGTAATCGACCCTACACTTGATATTATTAGATTGTTAAACGCATTGTTCGATTACACATCATATAGATGGTACATCGACCCCCAAATGAAACATATTTATAATAAAGTTATAACGGGTCGATGTACCATCTATTTGATGTAATCGGCCCTACACTTCATATTATTAGATTGTTAAACGCATGGTTCGATTACACATCATATAGATGGTACATCGACCCCCAAATGAAACATATTTATAATAAAGTTATAACGGGTCGATGTACCATCTATTTGATGTAATCGGCCCTACACTTCATATTATTAGATTGTTAAACGCATGGTTCGATTACACATCATATAGATGGTACATCGACCCCCAAATGAAACATATTAAGAATAAAGTTATAACGGGTCGATATACCATCTATTTGATGTGTAATCGACCCTACACTTGATATTATTAGATTGTTATACGCATGGTTCGATTACACATCATATAGATGGTACATCGACCCCCAAATGAAACATATTTATAATAAAGTTATAACGGGTCGATGTACCATCTATTTGATGTAATCGGCCCTACACTTGATATTATTAGATTGTTAAACGCATTGTTCGATTGCACATCATATAGATGGTACATCGACCCCCAAATGAAACATATTAAGAATAAAGTTATAACGGGTCGATGTACCCATCTATTTGATGTGTAATCGACCCTACACTTGATATTATTAGATTGTTAAACGCATTGTTCGATTACACATCATATAGATGGTACATCGACCCCCAAATGAAACATATTAAGAATAAAGTTATAACGGGTCGATGTACCCATCTATTTGATGTAATCGACCCTACACTTGATATTATTAGATTGTTAAACGCATTGTTCGATTACACATCATATAGATGGTACATCGACCCCCAAATGAAACATATTAAGAATAAAGTTATAACGGGTCGATGTACCCATCTATTTGATGTGTAATCGACCCTACACTTGATATTATTAGATTGTTAAACGCATTGTTCGATTACACATTATATAGATGGTACATCGACCCCCAAATGAAACATATTAAGAATAAAGTTATAACGGGTCGATGTACCATCTATTTGATGTAATCGGCCCTACACTTCATATTATTAGATTGTTAAACGCATGGTTCGATTACACATCATATAGATGGTACATCGACCCCCAAATGAAACATATTAAGAATAAAGTTATAACGGGTCGATGTACCCATCTATTTGATGTGTAATCGACCCTACACTTGATATTATTAGATTGTTAAACGCATTGTTCGATTACACATTATATAGATGGTACATCGACCCCCAAATGAAACATATTAAGAATAAAGTTATAACGGGTCGATGTACCATCTATTTGATGTGTAATCGGCCCTACACTTTATATTATTAGATTGTTAAACGCATGGTTCGATTGCACATCATATAGATGGTACATCGACCCCCAAATGAAACATATTTATAATAAAGTTATAACGGGTCGATGTACCATCTATTTGATGTAATCGGCCCTACACTTCATATTATTAGATTGTTAAACGCATGGTTCGATTACACATCATATAGATGGTACATCGACCCCCAAATGAAACATATTAAGAATAAAGTTATAACGGGTCGATGTACCATCTATTTGATGTAATCGACCCTACACTTGATATTATTAGATTGTTAAACGCATGGTTCGATTACACATTATATAGATGGTACATCGACCCCCAAATGAAACATATTAAGAATAAAGTTATAACGGGTCGATGTACCCATCTATTTGATGTAATCGGCCCTACACTTGATATTATTAGATTGTTAAACGCATGGTTCGATTACACATTATATAGATGGTACATCGACCCCCAAATGAAACATATTAAGAATAAAGTTATAACGGGTCGATGTACCCATCTATTTGATGTAATCGGCCCTACACTTGATATTATTAGATTGTTAAACGCATGGTTCGATTACACATTATATAGATGGTACATCGACCCCCAAATGAAACATATTAAGAATAAAGTTATAACGGGTCGATGTACCCATCTATTTGATGTAATCGGCCCTACACTTGATATTATTAGATTGTTAAACGCATGGTTCGATTACACATCATATAGATGGTACATCGACCCCCAAATGAAACATATTAAGAATAAAGTTATAACGGGTCGATGTACCATCTATTTGATGTAATCGGCCCTACACTTGATATTATTAGATTGTTAAACGCATTGTTCGATTACACATCATATAGATGGTACATCGACCCCCAAATGAAACATATTTATAATAAAGTTATAACGGGTCGATGTACCATCTATTTGATGTGTAATCGACCCTACACTTGATATTATTAGATTGTTAAACGCATTGTTCGATTACACATTATATAGATGGTACATCGACCCCCAAATGAAACATATTTATAATAAAGTTATAACGGGTCGATGTACCATCTATTTGATGTAATCGGCCCTACACTTCATATTATTAGATTGTTAAACGCATGGTTCGATTACACATCATATAGATGGTACATCGACCCCCAAATGAAACATATTAAGAATAAAGTTATAACGGGTCGATGTACCCATCTATTTGATGTAATCGGCCCTACACTTGATATTATTAGATTGTTAAACGCATGGTTCGATTACACATTATATAGATGGTACATCGACCCCCAAATGAAACATATTAAGAATAAAGTTATAACGGGTCGATGTACCATCTATTTGATGTAATCGGCCCTACACTTGATATTATTAGATTGTTAAACGCATGGTTCGATTGCACATCATATAGATGGTACATCGACCCCCAAATGAAACATATTAAGAATAAAGTTATAACGGGTCGATGTACCATCTATTTGATGTAATCGGCCCTACACTTGATATTATTAGATTGTTAAACGCATGGTTCGATTACACATTATATAGATGGTACATCGACCCCCAAATGAAACATATTAAGAATAAAGTTATAACGGGTCGATGTACCATCTATTTGATGTAATCGGCCCTACACTTGATATTATTAGATTGTTAAACGCATGGTTCGATTACACATTATATAGATGGTACATCGACCCCCAAATGAAACATATTAAGAATAAAGTTATAACGGGTCGATGTACCATCTATTTGATGTAATCGACCCTACACTTGATATTATTAGATTGTTAAACGCATGGTTCGATTGCACATCATATAGATGGTACATCGACCCCCAAATGAAACATATTAAGAATAAAGTTATAACGGGTCGATGTACCCATCTATTTGATGTAATCGGCCCTACACTTGATATTATTAGATTGTTAAACGCATGGTTCGATTACACATCATATAGATGGTACATCGACCCCCAAATGAAACATATTAAGAATAAAGTTATAACGGGTCGATGTACCCATCTATTTGATGTAATCGGCCCTACACTTGATATTATTAGATTGTTAAACGCATTGTTCGATTACACATCATATAGATGGTACATCGACCCCCAAATGAAACATATTTATAATAAAGTTATAACGGGTCGATGTACCATCTATTTGATGTGTAATCGACCCTACACTTGATATTATTAGATTGTTAAACGCATTGTTCGATTACACATTATATAGATGGTACATCGACCCCCAAATGAAACATATTAAGAATAAAGTTATAACGGGTCGATGTACCCATCTATTTGATGTAATCGGCCCTACACTTGATATTATTAGATTGTTAAACGCATTGTTCGATTACACATCATATAGATGGTACATCGACCCCCAAATGAAACATATTAAGAATAAAGTTATAACGGGTCGATGTACCATCTATTTGATGTGTAATTGACCCTACACTTGATATTATTAGATTGTTAAACGCATTGTTCGATTACACATTATATAGATGGTACATCGACCCCCAAATGAAACATATTAAGAATAAAGTTATAACGGGTCGATGTACCATCTATTTGATGTAATCGGCCCTACACTTCATATTATTAGATTGTTAAACGCATGGTTCGATTACACATCATATAGATGGTACATCGACCCCCAAATGAAACATATTAAGAATAAAGTTATAACGGGTCGATGTACCATCTATTTGATGTGTAATCGGCCCTACACTTTATATTATTAGATTGTTAAACGCATGGTTCGATTGCACATCATATAGATGGTACATCGACCCCCAAATGAAACATATTAAGAATAAAGTTATAACGGGTCGATGTACCATCTATTTGATGTGTAATCGGCCCTACACTTTATATTATTAGATTGTTAAACGCATTGTTCGATTACACATCATATAGATGGTACATCGACCCCCAAATGAAACATATTTATAAT
The DNA here is from genome assembly GCA_963675035.1 of Allygus modestus. Classification (NCBI taxonomy): domain Eukaryota; kingdom Metazoa; phylum Arthropoda; class Insecta; order Hemiptera; family Cicadellidae; genus Allygus; species Allygus modestus. The sequence goes on from OY776112.1 coordinate 408,397,059, forward strand.
AAAGTTATAACGGGTCGATGTACCATCTATTTGATGTAATCGGCCCTACACTTCATATTATTAGATTGTTAAACGCATGGTTCGATTACACATCATATAGATGGTACATCGACCCCCAAATGAAACATATTAAGAATAAAGTTATAACGGGTCGATGTACCATCTATTTGATGTAATCGGCCCTACACTTCATATTATTAGATTGTTAAACGCATGGTTCGATTACACATCATATAGATGGTACATCGACCCCCAAATGAAACATATTAAGAATAAAGTTATAACGGGTCGATGTACCATCTATTTGATGTGTAATCGACCCTACACTTGATATTATTAGATTGTTAAACGCATTGTTCGATTACACATTATATAGATGGTACATCGACCCCCAAATGAAACATATTAAGAATAAAGTTATAACGGGTCGATGTACCATCTATTTGATGTGTAATCGGCCCTACACTTTATATTATTAGATTGTTAAACGCATGGTTCGATTACACATTATATAGATGGTACATCGACCCCCAAATGAAACATATTAAGAATAAAGTTATAACGGGTCGATGTACCATCTATTTGATGTGTAATCGGCCCTACACTTCATATTATTAGATTGTTAAACGCATGGTTCGATTACACATCATATAGATGGTACATCGACCCCCAAATGAAACATATTAAGAATAAAGTTATAACGGGTCGATGTACCATCTATTTGATGTGTAATCGGCCCTACACTTCATATTATTAGATTGTTAAACGCATGGTTCGATTACACATCATATAGATGGTACATCGACCCCCAAATGAAACATATTAAGAATAAAGTTATAACGGGTCGATGTACCATCTATTTGATGTAATCGACCCTACACTTCATATTATTAGATTGTTAAACGCATGGTTCGATTACACATCATATAGATGGTACATCGACCCCCAAATGAAACATATTAAGAATAAAGTTATAACGGGTCGATGTACCATCTATTTGATGTGTAATCGACCCTACACTTGATATTATTAGATTGTTAAACGCATTGTTCGATTACACATTATATAGATGGTACATCGACCCCCAAATGAAACATATTAAGAATAAAGTTATAACGGGTCGATGTACCATCTATTTGATGTGTAATCGACCCTAAACTTGATATTATTAGATTGTTAAACGCATTGTTCGATTACACATCATATAGATGGTACATCGACCCCCAAATGAAACATATTAAGAATAAAGTTATAACGGGTCGATGTACCATCTATTTGATGTGTAATCGACCCTACACTTGATATTATTAGATTGTTAAACGCATTGTTCGATTCCACATTATATAGATGGTACATCGACCCCCAAATGAAACATATTAAGAATAAAGTTATAACGGGTCGATGTACCATCTATTTGATGTAATCGGCCCTACACTTCATATTATTAGATTGTTAAACGCATGGTTCGATTACACATCATATAGATGGTACATCGACCCCCAAATGAAACATATTAAGAATAAAGTTATAACGGGTCGATGTACCATCTATTTGATGTGTAATCGGCCCTACACTTTATATTATTAGATTGTTAAACGCATGGTTCGATTGCACATCATATAGATGGTACATCGACCCCCAAATGAAACATATTTATAATAAAGTTATAACGGGTCGATGTACCATCTATTTGATGTAATCGGCCCTACACTTCATATTATTAGATTGTTAAACGCATAGTTCGATTACACATCATATAGATGGTACATCGACCCCCAAATGAAACATATTAAGAATAAAGTTATAACGGGTCGATGTACCATCTATTTGATGTAATCGACCCTACACTTCATATTATTAGATTGTTAAACGCATGGTTCGATTGCACATCATATAGATGGTACATCGACCCCCAAATGAAACATATTTATAATAAAGTTATAACGGGTCGATGTACCATCTATTTGATGTAATCGGCCCTACACTTCATATTATTAGATTGTTAAACGCATGGTTCGATTACACATCATATAGATGGTACATCGACCCCCAAATGAAACATATTAAGAATAAAGTTATAACGGGTCGATGTACCATCTATTTGATGTAATCGGCCCTACACTTGATATTATTAGATTGTTAAACGCATGGTTCGATTACACATTATATAGATGGTACATCGACCCCCAAATGAAACATATTAAGAATAAAGTTATAACGGGTCGATGTACCCATCTATTTGATGTAATCGGCCCTACACTTGATATTATTAGATTGTTAAACGCATGGTTCGATTACACATTATATAGATGGTACATCGACCCCCAAATGAAACATATTAAGAATAAAGTTATAACGGGTCGATGTACCCATCTATTTGATGTAATCGGCCCTACACTTGATATTATTAGATTGTTAAACGCATGGTTCGATTACACATCATATAGATGGTACATCGACCCCCAAATGAAACATATTAAGAATAAAGTTATAACGGGTCGATGTACCCATCTATTTGATGTAATCGGCCCTACACTTGATATTATTAGATTGTTAAACGCATTGTTCGATTACACATCATATAGATGGTACATCGACCCCCAAATGAAACATATTTATAATAAAGTTATAACGGGTCGATGTACCATCTATTTGATGTGTAATCGACCCTACACTTGATATTATTAGATTGTTAAACGCATTGTTCGATTACACATTATATAGATGGTACATCGACCCCCAAATGAAACATATTAAGAATAAAGTTATAACGGGTCGATGTACCATCTATTTGATGTAATCGGCCCTACACTTGATATTATTAGATTGTTAAACGCATTGTTCGATTACACATTATATAGATGGTACATCGACCCCCAAATGAAACATATTTATAATAAAGTTATAACGGGTCGATGTACCATCTATTTGATGTAATCGGCCCTACACTTCATATTATTAGATTGTTAAACGCATGGTTCGATTACACATCATATAGATGGTACATCGACCCCCAAATGAAACATATTTATAATAAAGTTATAACGGGTCGATGTACCATCTATTTGATGTAATCGGCCCTACACTTCATATTATTAGATTGTTAAACGCATGGTTCGATTACACATCATATAGATGGTACATCGACCCCCAAATGAAACATATTAAGAATAAAGTTATAACGGGTCGATGTACCCATCTATTTGATGTAATCGGCCCTACACTTGATATTATTAGATTGTTAAACGCATGGTTCGATTACACATTATATAGATGGTACATCGACCCCCAAATGAAACATATTAAGAATAAAGTTATAACGGGTCGATGTACCATCTATTTGATGTAATCGACCCTACACTTGATATTATTAGATTGTTAAACGCATGGTTCGATTACACATTATATAGATGGTACATCGACCCCCAAATGAAACATATTAAGAATAAAGTTATAACGGGTCGATGTACCATCTATTTGATGTGTAATCGGCCCTACACTTCATATTATTAGATTGTTAAACGCATGGTTCGATTACACATCATATAGATGGTACATCGACCCCCAAATGAAACATATTAAGAATAAAGTTATAACGGGTCGATGTACCATCTATTTGATGTGTAATCGGCCCTACACTTCATATTATTAGATTGTTAAACGCATGGTTCGATTACACATCATATAGATGGTACATCGACCCCCAAATGAAACATATTAAGAATAAAGTTATAACGGGTCGATGTACCATCTATTTGATGTAATCGACCCTACACTTCATATTATTAGATTGTTAAACGCATGGTTCGATTACACATCATATAGATGGTACATCGACCCCCAAATGAAACATATTAAGAATAAAGTTATAACGGGTCGATGTACCATCTATTTGATGTGTAATCGACCCTACACTTGATATTATTAGATTGTTAAACGCATTGTTCGATTACACATTATATAGATGGTACATCGACCCCCAAATGAAACATATTAAGAATAAAGTTATAACGGGTCGATGTACCATCTATTTGATGTGTAATCGACCCTACACTTGATATTATTAGATTGTTAAACGCATTGTTCGATTACACATCATATAGATGGTACATCGACCCCCAAATGAAACATATTAAGAATAAAGTTATAACGGGTCGATGTACCATCTATTTGATGTGTAATTGACCCTACACTTGATATTATTAGATTGTTAAACGCATTGTTCGATTACACATTATATAGATGGTACATCGACCCCCAATTGAAACATATTAAGAATAAAGTTATAACGGGTCGATGTACCATCTATTTGATGTAATCGACCCTACACTTGATATTATTAGATTGTTAAACGCATTGTTCGATTACACATTATATAGATGGTACATCGACCCCCAAATGAAACATATTAAGAATAAAGTTATAACGGGTCGATGTACCATCTATTTGATGTGTAATCGACCCTACACTTGATATTATTAGATTGTTAAACGCATTGTTCGATTACACATTATATAGATGGTACATCGACCCCCAAATGAAACATATTAAGAATAAAGTTATAACGGGTCGATGTACCCATCTATTTGATGTAATCGGCCCTACACTTGATATTATTAGATTGTTAAACGCATTGTTCGATTACACATTATATAGATGGTACATCGACCCCCAAATGAAACATATTAAGAATAAAGTTATAACGGGTCGATGTACCATCTATTTGATGTGTAATCGGCCCTACACTTTATATTATTAGATTGTTAAACGCATGGTTCGATTGCACATCATATAGATGGTACATCGACCCCCAAATGAAACATATTAAGAATAAAGTTATAACGGGTCGATGTACCATCTATTTGATGTAATCGGCCCTACACTTCATATTATTAGATTGTTAAACGCATGGTTCGATTACACATCATATAGATGGTACATCGACCCCCAAATGAAACATATTAAGAATAAAGTTATAACGGGTCGATGTACCATCTATTTGATGTAATCGGCCCTACACTTCATATTATTAGATTGTTAAACGCATGGTTCGATTACACATTATATAGATGGTACATCGACCCCCAAATGAAACATATTAAGAATAAAGTTATAACGGGTCGATGTACCATCTATTTGATGTGTAATCGACCCTACACTTGATATTATTAGATTGTTAAACGCATTGTTCGATTCCACATTATATAGATGGTACATCGACCCCCAAATGAAACATATTAAGAATAAAGTTATAACGGGTCGATGTACCATCTATTTGATGTGTAATTGACCCTACACTTTATATTATTAGATTGTTAAACGCATTGTTCGATTCCACATTATATAGATGGTACATCGACCCCCAAATGAAACATATTAAGAATAAAGTTATAACGGGTCGATGTACCATCTATTTGATGTGTAATTGACCCTACACTTTATATTATTAGATTTTTAAACGCATGGTTCGATTGCACATCATATAGATGGTACATCGACCCCCAAACAAAAAATATTTATAATAAGGTTTCAAAGGTTCGATGGACCATCTATTTGGTGTGTAATTGACCCTTTACTTATTTCTTGAATATAATCTTAATATTTATAATTTTGGGGCCGATGGTACATCGAGCCTTATTTTATTTTATTAGAGAAATATATAAACTGGGTCGATGGTACATCGACCCCTTTTATAAATAAAACTAAATTTGTATAAATGGTTCGATGGGCCATAGACCCTTCCTCAGATATTTAATATTTCTTTCAATATATCAGAGGGTCGATGGACCATCAATATGATGTGTAATCGAGCTTCCCCCCGCAAACTTATTTTCACCCCCCCCCCCGCCCCCCCAATTATCATAATCGTACAGTTTTGCCCTATGCCCTATCCTTATCCATTATTCTAGATTCTGGAATAAGGTTGCATGAGCCAGTCGTTTCCTAACCTCCAAATACATAACGTTAGTATAATTTTTGTGATTTAATAATCCCTCAAAATTTAGGCTATAATGTTTTTAATAGTTTCATCACGTCAATTTAGTATAAAATACCTAAGAATTAAGTCGACAAGTGTCGAGTCAAAATGTGAAGCCTCATAACGTCCAAATCCCAGATCCCATCAGGTCAGTAACTCGCTTTGTTCCTGCCCAAATTTAAAAAGATATTTGGAGTGGATTCAGATTCAGTTTCGAGTGAAATGGCCGCTATAGCGTTTACGGCTGTACCTTTAGGTTTTGAAACGGATCCTATCATGAGCCCCCAATTTATCTTTTATCCTAATGCTGAGTCACCCTCAACACTGACACTATAACAACTGTTTTAAAATTGTTATGCAAAATGGTGAAATATTTGTTAAAATATCTCACTTTAAAGTTTACTTATAAAGTAATAGAATTTATGAAAATTAAAATAATAAAACTTATTGCAGTTTTAAAGTGTGTCATTTATTAAACACTAAACAACAACGACTGAAAGATCTATCTATTTTTACTAGGCTAAAAATAAATAAATACTTCCAGTTTTACCTTACAGCTAAATTGAAATGTTTTCAAAATTAAATATAACAATTTCATCTCATTATGCGATCTCGCCGCCAAAGCTTTTCCCTCGGCCCGCTGGCCCGCCACCACGGCTCGCGGGCCCCTTAGGCCCGTGGGCCCCCACGCACCACGGGCCCTGCGATGTTGTTTTATAGTCAAGTTTTACCCGCAGTCACAGACAACCTGTATCGTGTCATATGAACATATGAATCCCTCCGTGTACTGAATATTAAACAGATGTAGACAATAAGATGGAAGACAACTGCTGCTGGAGAGTTGGTAATAATCAACTAAAACAAAGTCTATATTCCTTGGTAATAATGGCTTTGAAAGGTGTTTTTGAATTTTAAATGATTAGATTACTTAAAATTTGTGTTCTCTTGTGTAACAAACACGTCTGTAGGCCCTACACTAGCCCATCATAGCTTATACCGGGGCATCGAAAAAGAAGGCCGGGGTTTTGGTTATTTGACTTTGTACAACTATATAGTACAGGTTATTTATTGGTTGTTGTTTTAATGTGTAGATACAGACAATTCTTTTCATTATTTAGTGTGTTTCAAAGTGAGCTCTATTTTACCATACCTATACCATCGCAAACTATTAGAAGTCCTTACGGAGCTTCTATTTCGTTGCCTCCTAGAAGTTAGGACTTCACTCTTTCGGATTTGTATCGGAAGAAAACACTGCTTACTGAGAAAACGTATAGTGACTGTTGATTTTTGCTGAACGTTTGATGGGCAATATTTATGCCGCTACGTGTTAGTGCCCCGCCAACTAAATATATTCAAGCAGTATTCGAGGCAAGGGCCGGGAAAGCGTAGATCCGCTACAGTTTTTTCCAGGATTAATACAGCTGGTCATGGCGCGGCCGACGCAAATCTCCGGGAAATCGGGCAGCAAATCCGTGACACCTATGGAAAATGAAAGGATGAAAAATATATGAAAAGATATTCCTTAACAAAACATGTTTCTAGGTGGTTGTATATTGCCGCTGTGTTTGATAGAACAAAGATAGAAACCCCTAACTTGTGCCATTCTTCTTCTTTTTGTAAGCCCTTTAAAATAATATAGCACTCAAGGGGGTTACCATTTAAGTTTTTTGACTTACCATCCAAAACCCCTATTTTGAGGGAGGGGGTTTGAAAATTTGGACTCATCAAAAGTTTCCCTTTTAGGTCACTAAGACTTCCCCGAAAGATAATCTCGATATATACAGTCGTTAAACAAATAATAGGGGGGTGGGACTTTTGGGACACACGGTATAAAGCCAAACCGTCCCAGGTACTTTTGAGAAACCCGTCGTAAATCTGACACCACGAACCATACATTGGAATGAAAGCTCTCTGTGACAGAATTGGAAGACAACTATTAGTTTTTTTTTTGACAACTTATATGCGTACTAAGGGTATTATGGGTTTTAGCGAATTTCCCCTATAGGGAAGAAGCTATTACCGTAGGTGGCATGGTAACACTTAAGTCCGAAACCATGATAACTTTTCATTTTGAGCCCCCAGATGTCAAAAACACCGTTCGTTCAAATTTGGTATATATATTTATATATTTATTTATGTGAGTAGGGGGCAAAGACCGATTCAAACCCAGCAAAGGCGCGGTGAGGATGCGAGGATGCAAGCCCCCCCCCCCGTGACGTCAGCCCCCCCCCGGTGACGTCAGCCCCCCCCCCCCCGGTGACGTCAGCCCCCCCCCCGGTGACGTCAGCCCCCCCCTGACGTCAGCCCCCCCCCCGACGTCAGCCCCCCCCCCGACGTCAGCCCCCCCCCCGGCCGCCAGCAGCACTTTTCGTGATGACCTTGAACATGAGGAAAAAACTTTCGAAAATTAATAATTAGCCTATTTATCCACCGACTCCCACGGGACTTTTTCCAGAGTGTAGGCCTATCCCCAGGGAAGCGAATGACGTAAGAACCCCATAGATCCACCATTAAACAAGGCCGCTATTAATTTATAACCGCGTTTTCCTTATGGGATCTCAGCTGTTTACCGACTGATTTTGACGAAACCTCACCACATGTCAGGCCATGACCTAAGAAAACCATCGCTTAAAGAAAATTGAAAATCCACTGTTAAACGGGCCCGCTATTAATTTTTAAATGTGTTTTCCTTATAGGATCTCGGCTGTTTACCGACCGATGTTGATGAAACTTCACCACATGTTGGGCAGCGGCTTAAGTAAACCATCGCTTAAAGAAAATTGAAAATCCACTGTTAAACGGGCCCGCTATTAATTTTTAAATGTGTTTTCCTTATAGGATCTCGGCTGTTTACCGACCGATGTTGATGAAACTTCACCACATGTTGGGCAGCGGCTTAAGTAAACCATCGCTTAAAGAATATTGAAAATCCACTGTTAAACGGGCCCGCTATTAATTTTCAAACGTGTTTTCCTTATGGGATCTCATCTGCTTGCCGACCGAATTTGATGTGACTTCGTTACACGTTATATGCCGGCTTGACTAAACCAACCTGCAAGCGGCTCCGCGATGTCACGTGTCGAGGCGCGTGCTAGGGCCTACGTGACTGTCCCAGCCTGTTTACTCATTAGCGGCCTTCAGGACCCCTCCGTTCTAGAAGGTTCCGGCAAGTGCGTCGCATGAGGCCTCCTCCTGACTGGAGTGCTATGTATGAGCATGTCACGTGTCGAGGCGCGTGCTAGGGCCTACGTGACTCTCCCAGCCTGATACTCATTAGCGGTTCCGAGAATTGTTTACTACTTTCACCGCTTACTGTACGGTACGTAGCTATGTTACTTCAGTGATTGTCATTGCTTCCTTCATTCAGTTTGTGTTTGGAGCTCAGTGTATGTAGATGTTCTACTTCAGTGCTGTGCTAGTCTTTACTGAACCATATTCCGAGATTTTTTAAACGTAAGTATATGTAGCTCTTATAAGTTGTAGTGTGGAAGACTATTACATTTCCCTTTATAATAAGATTCTCATTTAAGGTATGATCGTTCAGCAATTTTGAAGTCATAATGTGTAAAGAGAGGTCTGGCCCATTAATAGAAGTTGAATAATTCGCATTATGTTTTAGGGAAAACGATTCGTTAAATGTTTGAGCGAAATAATTATCTAACATTAATATTTAAACTTTTACATATCCCAGTACACTGAGCCTTGTCGTTGTTTCTTTTCAGATGGAGACGAGTGGATTTGTAATGACCTTAGAACAGTTATGTTTTATAACGATTAAAATTAATGAGTCAAACTTTTAAAATTTAAAATAGATTCATTTCCACTCTTCTAAAATTTTTTGAGGGAAATAAAATTAGGTTTTTGCTTTCCAAGCCTTTGTGGTGGGTGGAGAGTATAGATACCCGATGTTGTGGATGGCTGTTCCTCGTATGTGTAAGGTCTGCGGACGCGTCTTCACAAACGTTGGAAACCTGGCTCGTCACGCTGCATCCGCCCACAACGACCGTCATTACGAGTGCCATGTCTGCGGTAGACACTTCGGGCGAAGCGACAACTTGCGACGCCACCTCACCGCAGTTCATCCTCCTACTCCTCACGACCAAGCGCCAGGTACGGTTTTTATGTTAAACAAGAAAAGGTGGATTGCTAGCCTCTGTGTAATTCCTCAACTTTGTATTTACTGGACCTAGGTAAACTGGCGATTGAGATGAGGAAGAGGTCGTTATTTCTCTATACAGTTCCTCACCCATCCTCACGATCAAGCGCCAGGCATGGTTTTTATGTTAAACAAGAAACCGCCAGTACTAATGACTTGTTTTCGAGAGAGTAAACGGCTTTAGTCGAGTAAACAGATTCAAGTAGTAAACAAGGGGCTGCCAGCCTCTGTGCGATTCCTCACTCTTGTATTATCGGGCCCGGGTAAACTGGCGCTCGAGATGAGGAAGAGGTCGCCAAGCCTCTATACAATTCCTCACCCTTGTATTTACCGGGCTCAAACTGGCGATTGAGATGAGGAAGAGGTTGCCAGTTCCTCACCCTCGTGTTTATCGGGGTCACTAATAGGACTTGTTTTCCTGTTCGCAGGCCATCCGTGCCCGTTGTGCTCCGTCGCCCTGGCGGGTCCCGAGGATCTTCGCCACCATATGGAAGCGGTCCACGGTGAGAGCCCGTCAGCTTCGACCTCCTCCTCCTCCGCAACGCCACCCTTCAGAGACCCACGGCCCGAGTGCGACGCGTGCGGGCGGCGATTCTCCCGTGAGGACCTGCTCCGGCGTCACGTGCAGCTGGTGCACGCCAACGAGGTCCGCTGTCCCGATTGCGGCGCCCTTTTCCGCAGGGCAGCGTACCTCCAGCGACACATGGAGAGCGTCCACCGCGGCATGAGGTTCACGTGCGCCTACTGCGACCGAGGCTTCACCCGGCGCTACAACCGGGACCAGCACGAGGCCCACAACTGCCCCGTCGTGAGGAACCTCGTTGTGGACGAGATGCCGCGCCTGCCCGTTCTGTCACCCGAGCCCCGGCCCAGCCGCGAGTCCCAGCCCGGACCCAGCCGCGAGCCCCAGCCCGGACCCAGCCGCGAGCCCCAGCCCGGACCTAGCCGCGAGCCCCAGCCCGGACCAAGTACGGCACCTGACGGGATGGTGGGTGGTGGCGGACTACCCACGTTCCGCCCCATCCAACGGGCGTTCCGCGGTCGCCTCCTGACCTTCGGTCTGTCCCGGCCCATGGAGGACTTCTTGTCCGTGGAGGACGCGTTGGTGCTGCTGTTCGACAGCGTCCTGGAACTGTTGGCCGACGTCAGGACTCGACACCCTAACATCAAGGTTAACATGTTCCTGGAGTGCGAATTCGCCAACGTTCACGGAGCCACCTGTCTGCGGGCCTTCAAGACGAAGAACGTGCCTCTCACCGCTGCGTCCAACTTGGAGGACTTCCTGTCGGCGTCCTTCCACAAGTTGGAGGAAGAGAAGGAGCAGTGCCTGCTAGTGGGTAGCGGGTGGAGCTATCTCCGGATACGCGACCTGGAGATCCGCGTCAACCTCTACACCCCGTTGGGAGAACACGGAGCCAGGTTCGTCCAGCTTCCCAGGACCATCTGCGAGACGCGTGCCGTTATCAACGTGCAAAACGTCGATGACATGTGCTTCGCGTACGCCATCCTGGCCAAGTTCGTCGCGCAACACCCGGAGAGGTCCGCATCGTACACACCGGACGTCATGGCACGCTACGACTGGGTCGGCCTACGCTTCCCCGTGGCTGTGAAGGACATTAAGGTCTTCGAGAGGAGGAACGCCATCAGCGTTAATGTGTACGGGATCGAGCGTGCTATGGTGGGGAGACGCCCTGACGGATCGCCAAAGTTCCAGGACCGCGTGTTCCCGCTGAAGATCTGCAAGCGGGAGTTGGAGGATCACCGGGACCTGCTGTACGTGACTACTGGCGGGGACAGTCACTACGCCTACATCGCAAACATGAGTAGGCTAGTGCGTCCTCAGCTGACGTCTTACGGCCACGCCATCCACGTGTGTAAGCGATGCTTCGCCTACTTCGACAACCGGCCCAACAAGCTGCAACTGTCCGGTGCCGAGCGTCTGGAGGAGCACATGCGATACTGCACCGCCAAGGCTCCCCTCCGCTTGGACTTACCGAAGAAGCAGCAGATCCGCTTCGCCCACCCCGAGTACACTCGGCGCGAGCGCTTTTGCGTTTATGCCGACTTTGAGTGTGCTCTACAGCCCGTCGCCGCTGACCCTGCGGAAGCGCCGCCCGGCACGAGGCCCCTGCAACTGCACGTCCCGTACGCCTTCGCCTACCAGATCGTGGACTCGCTCGGCCTGGAGGAGTTTGAGCCCCGCGTCTACTTCGGGGCAGACGCGTCCAAGGTCTTCATGGAGAGGCTCAAGATGGACGTGCTGGCGCTGTGGGAGTTCCTATTCAGCATGAGAGCTCTGCATCCTTCTCTGACTCGGCAGGAGATGGACGAGTACCTGGCAGCGACTCAGTGCTACCTCTGCGGGAAGGAGTTCACGGACCAGGACGTCAAGGTGCGGGACCACAATCACGCCCCGCCCTACGAGTTCCGAGGAGCCGCCCACCGCTCGTGCAACCTCAGGTACCGGGAGCAGCGACACATCAACTGCTACTTCCACAACCTGTCCAACTACGACGCCCACTTCGTAGTGCGCGAGCTGGCCATCGACCCCGGCGACGTGGACGTGTTGGCCCACACGGAGGAGCGGTACATCGCTTTTACCAAGCGATTCCACTTTGGTCAGCCCGGGGACAACCAACGACAGAGCAGTTTCGCGGTGCGCTTCCTGGACACCTACAGGTTCCTGTCCATGAGCCTGGCCAACCTGGCGGCGGGACTCCCCACGGACAGGATGCGCGAGACGAGGAAGCGCTTCCCCGACGACCGGCTGTTCGACCTGGTGCGCAGGAAGGGCGTGTTCCCCTACGACTTCGTTACGTCCTACGACACGTTGTACAGGACCAGGGAGTTGCCGCCCAAGGAGGCGTTCAGGAACTCCATGACCCTGGAGGACATCAAGGACGAGGAGTACGAGCACGCCCTCAACGTGTGGCGAGCCTTCGAGTGTCACAACCTCAAGGACTATGCGGACAAGTATCTGCGATGCGACATCGCCCTGCTCACCGATGTCTTTGAGCAGTTCCGCGACACCTCGCTGGCAGAGTACGGGCTGGACCCCGCCCACTATTACACCTTGCCGTCCTACGCCTGGGACGTAATGCTCAAGACCTGCGGTGTGGAGCTGGACACGCTGCAGGACTTTGACATGTACCTGTTCGTGGAGCAGGGGATCCGGGGAGGCATCTCTCAGGCCATCACCCGCTACGCCAAGGCCAACCACGACAGGTGCCCGGACTACCGCCCGGACGAGCCCACGCGCTTCCTCCTGTACCTGGACGCCAACAACCTCTACGGCTGGGCCATGTCCCAGCGCCTGCCGACCGGAGACTTCGAGTGGCTCAGCCGAGAGGAAATCCAGGCGTTGGACGTCGCGGCGCTGGACGCAGAGGCCGATCGAGGCTACATCTTGGAGGTGGACCTCCACTACCCCGCGCGCCTACACGACCTGCACAAGGACCTTCCCTACTGCTGCGAGACGAAGCGTCCGCCAACAGGGAAGTTCCCCAAACTGTTGACGACCCTGGACGACAAGACGCACTACATCTGTCACTACAGGGTCTTGCAGCAGGCGCTGCAAAACGGATTGGAGCTGGTCGCGGTGCATCGGGCGATCTCCTTTCGCCAGTCGCGGTGGTTGGAACCGTACATCCTGATGAACACGGAGCTGCGGAAGAGGGCCAAGACCAAGTTCGAACAGGACTTCTTCAAGCTCATGAACAACGCGGTCTTCGGCAAGACCATCGAGAATGTACGGAAGCGCCTCAACGTGAAGCTGGTGTGCACCCCGGAGAGGTTTTCCAAGTACGTCGCCAGATCCAACTTCCTGGACCGGACGTACTACACGGAGGACGTGGCCCTGGTGCATCTGTCCAAGGTCAACATCGTGTTGGACAAGCCCGTCTACGTAGGCATGACAGTCCTGGAGCTGAGCAAGTGGCTCATGTACGAGTTCCTGCGCAAGATGAAGGAGCGCTACGGTGACCGCCTCACCGTGGACTACATGGACACGGACAGCTACGTCTTTGACATCGTGTCCCAGGACGTCTACGCCGAGATGAAGGAACACCTGGACGACTTCGACACCAGCGGCTATCCGAGGTCCCACCCATGCTACAGCCCCGTCAACGCCAAGGTCATTGGAAAGTTTAAGGACGAGTGCAACGGCCTGTCCTTATTCGAGTACCTCGGCCTGCGGTCCAAGCTGTACTTTATGGACATCGAGGACGCGGCGACAGGCGGCAGCAAGGCTCTCAAGCGAGCCAAGGGGGTGGCGAAGGGCGTTGTCAAGAACGTCCTCACCCCCGACGACTACAGAGAGTGCCTGTTTGACGGGGTCCAAAAGCGCACCACCAACGTCCGCTTCCAGTCTCACTTGCACCGGGTCTACACCGTGGAAGTGGACAAGCTGAGCCTCAGCCCGACTGACGACAAGCGGTGTGTCCTCCCCGACGGCATCCACACTCTGCCGTGGGGACACAAGGACGTCCCGCCACTACCGCCAGCCAGGAGAGGAGGAGATCGACCTCAGCGGATGGAGGTGGACGGTGAGGAGGAGGAGGAGCGCCAGGACGAAGACGAGGAAGAGGAATTCCCTGTTTAGATTTAATATTAATTTTAAGAAAAATTTGTAAATAGTATTTGTAGAAAATATAATAGCTTTATGTACAGCATGAACCCGAGTTGTTTATTTCCTCCCTTTGCTCACTCAAAAGTCACAAGCCGTTAGGCTCGGAAAGGCGTTATGGGCCGTTTGGCCCGAGCCGTGCAGCTTAAAAAGCCCCCGCCAACCGAGAGCGATTGGCGGCGCGTGTCGGGGGGACGGCCCTGAAGGAGTTGCCCAGGAAGGAATTACTCAGCGGTCTGCTGACGCTCGAGGTTGCACCCTCGAATTGCTCAGCGGTTTGCTGATGTCCGAGGGGTCTCGTGGCGCGCCCTCTTTGACGGCCTTCACTGCCGCTTGGCGGGGGCTCAGCCAGTGACACGCGCCGCTGGTATATAAACCTGAGGTCCAGCCCCGCTGCCTCAGTTTTGCTAATTTTTTAAATTTAGTAAGGGTCAAGCACTTAGCTTGAGGAGTCAAGTAAGTAAACAAGTTATATAATGAGGGATTTTCCTCCGTGAACATCAAGTCCACTAATGAGTAAACAAATTATTTAATGAAGGATTTTTCCTCCATGAACAACAAGTCCACTAATGAGTAAACAGATTGAGTTTCTCTAAGTTTCAGTTTAAGTCAGAGAGTCAAACTATTGCCATCAATATGAACACTGATAATGTATGGGAGAGCAGTATTCCTGATGAGGACCTCATCAAGATCGTTGAGGGAATCGAAGAAAAGTATGCTAATAGCGTATGGGAAGGTAATATCCCTGATAAAGAACTCCTCGCTACCGTTGAGGTGATAGAAGAGGAATATGCTCTCCAACTGCGAAGGGAATATGAAACAATGTGGGAACGGATAACTACGTGTTGGTGCTCCCAACCTACATGTGATGAAGAATGGGAACAATATAATGCAGACTGGGAGAGTCTTCGTGCTCTTGAGATTGCAATGGAGGAGTTTCAAGCGAAAGAGAGGGCTGAGACTTCTTCACAAAAGTAATTTTAAGTTTTTAATTTATAATAAAGATGAAGAAAATAAAATTATAATTCATACAAAAATAATAAAATAACTTTCTTTAAGCGATGGTTTTCTTAGGTCACGGCCCGACATGTGGTGAGGTTTCGTCAAAATCGGTTGGTAAACAGCTGAGATCCCATAAGGAAAACGCGGTTTTTAATTAATAGCGGCCTTGTTTAAAGGTGGATCTATGGGGTTCTTACGTCATTCGCTTCCTTGGGGATAGGCCTACCCCGCGCGCGCGACGTTCATGCATCCCCAAACCTAACTTAAACCTGCGTCGCGACGTTCATGCATCCTCAAACCTAACTTAAACCTGCGTCTGTAAACCTAACCTAAACCTGCGTCTGTAAACCTAACGCACGCATTGGCCTACCTTAAGTAGTGAAGTCGTGGACCGCGGTTACGTCATCACCCCGTGCCTACGTGACTGTCCCAGCCTGTTTACTCATTAGCGGCCTTCAGGACCCCTCCGTTCTAGAAGGTTCCGGCAAGTGCGTCGCATGAGGCCTCCTCTTGACTGGAGTGCTATGTATGAGCATGTCATGTGTCGAAGCGCGTGCTAGGGCCTACGTGACTCTCCCAGCCTGTTACTCATTAGCGGTTCCGAGAATTGTTTTACTACTTTCACCGCTTACTGTACGGTACGTAGCTATGTTACTTAAGTGATTGTCATCGCTTCCTTCATTCAGTTTGTCTAGTGATGTTGCAAAGTAAACACAAACATGGCTAGTGCAATTGAAGTGGATGAATCAGTCCAGACGTTGTTGAAGGAGTTGGAAGCGATGGAAGGCTACAGCACCATGTACTTTTCTCCACGAAGTCCTGAACAACCACCGCCAGCACCATCACTGAAACGGTCAGTCGCCACACCATCGAAGCTGGCGACCTGGAAATGTCCATACTGTGAGGAGTCGTTCACGTCGCGAGATGGACTTCGTCTTCATCATCGTCAGCACCACCTCTGTGTTAGAAGGAAGCGAAGAAACAATCGTTCCTCACAACCGAGATCGTTCATACAAACCTCAGCAGGAAGAGGTCCGCAGAAAGTCAACACATGTATTGATAGCAGTTGTATAAACGACATTGAAAGTGGCAATGCTCCGGAGATATCTGAAGACTTTGCATCACCATCATCCAACCAAATAACCGAAGGGGGAGGTTCCCAGAACGTCAGCATATGTGCCGATAGCAGTTGCATAAACGACAACAGTAGAAGTGTCAATCACCCGGAACTACCTGGAGACTTGGAGCTTGTGGAAAAAGATTCGAACGATTCACCACCGACTGTCAGTTGGGTAGATTCCGGTTATCAACATACAGTACAAAATCCCGCCAATCAGGGTAATGTGTTCTTGAACATCCAGTTACATCATAGAGGTCAGTATACACATGGTTGCAACTTATATTTGGATGAAAATAAAGACTATGAAATCTATATTATGATTATGAACATTATAACGCGATTGGAAAACCTTTGGGTGGACCGTTATTCAGGAGTCCCCAGAGTCACTGGTTTGACATATACAGTGAAGCCGGTGGTGATAAAGCGTGCAACTGGTAGTAATGAGGGTATCACACAATCGGCGGGGACTGCTTCCGCCCGCGATGAACACCACCCAGATTGAGAAGCGCCTGGTGGTAGTCTCTACAACAGGTATCGACTCCAGGGCTACGGTACTTCTGTTTATGACCACTACTGCCTCACCTACCTGTACTGTCGGACGGTCCTCGATATACCACTCAGCGACTACGTGCAGCTCTTCGACCCGGTCGCTCCCACCATAACGAAGCACTGGTCCGTAGGCTCTTCTACTCCATCTTCGCTTAGGTCTATTTTTGTGTAAATACCTTTTGAGTTCTTGATTGTAATATGTTTGTGTGTATATTCTTATTGTGTTTCAATAAATGTTCTTGTTTCTCGTTAACTGTTGTTTTCACTTGTCTTTCTCTTTAGTATTTAAGAAAGAATATCGAATTTTTAACAATTTTGAAAGTTTTGTTTTGAAAACATGATAGTTTTACAAAATTCAGTTTGCATTAGAAGAGTCTTTTGAAAGTAAATGTCAGGGAAATGCAAGGGGTAGTAACAACACAGATGTATGCTGTAAACTAAACTGTTTGACTATATTTGCTTACGAATACTATTTACAAAATATACTTAATTATATTTAAAAAAAAATAGTCTAATTCTGTTTACACCGGGAACTCTTCGTCCATGTCCTCCTCCTCATCCACCTCCATAGGTCCGCCTTGCTGCTCCTCGAGATTGTCTCGACTTCTTGCTGCGGGCAGTGGTGGGATGACCTTATGCCCCCAAGGTAAGGTGTGGATACCATCAGCCAAGATGTAGCGTTTATCATCGGCCGGGCTCAAGGATAGCTTTTCTACTTGTACGGTGAAGACACGGTGCAGGTACGACTGGAAACGGGTGTTGACGGTGGTTTTCAACACCCCGTCGAACAGACATTCCCTGTAGTCGTCGGGGGTTAGGACGTTTTTAACAACCCCCTTAGCGACTCCCTTGGCTCGCTTGATCGCCTTTGATCCGTTGTCTTCGTCCTCAGCCTCCTTTCTCTCTTGCAGGCAGTGATCGGTTTTACAGATGACGTCTGAGGTGATGCCAATGTCTGATCACTAGCATTATTGTTCATAACCTCAATCTCCTGAATAAACGATTTGATATATTCGTCCGCAGAAGCGTAAGCGTTCATGTTCACGTCCTTACCGTGTGACTTCAACCGTACTACGGACTGGTGGTGCGTCTGCTCACCCTTGAAGTAAACTGTATGCACTCGCTGTGACACATCTTGTTGCAATAGGTTAGATGTTTGATTTTTTCACCCAACATCAGTTCCAACGGTCTGCGGAATCTTATTTCATCTATTGCGATTTGAGTCCACGATAATTGTTGTACATCCTCAGAGGGCTCGTAAGTGTACTGTGTATTTAGCTCCTCGTTAAATTTAACAGTCTGTTTTGTTTTCTTCATAGTTATATTCTTTTACATGATATTCAATATTTTTGTTTTCTTCATAAGTATTCTGTTTCGTATGATATTTTCTCTCAAACACATCTCTCGCTCTATCCAAAACTAACTTGATTGCGAGCCTTTCTCGGATGTTGTTACGTTTATAACGTATTTTGTTCATTGATATGGTGATTACTTTTCTTGCATCATCCGCACTGGTCATCTTTGAAGCACGTATCGACTGTTACTACCTGACTAGCGTCGAAGGTTCTGGAACGTGTCCACAAGCGCAGACCTATACATTGTCAAAGATATGTTCAACTATATTAATGAAATTGTGCGAGGTTAGGATGTTGTTGTATCTGCAGTCAATGTGCATGCCGTAACTCTTCATAACTTCTTTAGCCTTATTCACTATGTTTATGCCGTTGGGGACATTTTCTCTACAGTAGCACATTGTAAATCCTTCTTCCTTTGCTTTTTTCAAGGCTTGTTTGAAATTCCTCTTCTGTGTTCGAATGCACTTGTATTCACAAACTCCGTACTGCTCTAGAAGGGTTTCCCTAATCATCACACAAAATATATGCTTCAGATTTACATCTTCAGGCAACACTGCCACTTTAGGTGTCTGTTCGATCAGCGTTTGATTCATGGATTGGTTTTCCATACACAATATATCATTTGTAGTTTTAAACTCGGAATTTGTTTGATCTAGCTTTCGGTTATTTGTTATCGACTTTGTAAGTGATTGCAGCAGCCGTTGGTTCTCGTTTATAAGTCTGTACTGACCATTTTTCTTTTTCTAATGGATGGCAAAACTTCTTCAAAGATTCAATCTTGAAACTTCTCGGCAATGTGCATTTTAGATTTCATAAGTAACGAATATAATCCCGGCTCGTTAAGAAAGATTGAATGTTTCTCATTATAGGTTAGGGGGAGATTTTCGCTCCCCCATACTTCAGGAATTGTTTTGCCATATTTTTCTCTAACATGTACTCTGATTGCTTCTTTAGGGTTAGCGTAGCCCAATATTGTAGCTACATCCTTAGCTTTGAACCATGGATTATCGCTGCTGTCAAACAGTACAGATAAAGGCTGATCATTAAACACATAGGCGGTTAAGTGGTTCATTTTATAGGTTAGATCAAAACGTCGGGTGAACACTCTGACAGAACGTCACACAGCAACACTATTACACAAACACACACTTCAAACTCCTGAACAAGAATGAGCCCGTGGGTGTTTGACAACTTGTGTTCTGTTGATTTAATTACTAGGAGTGGAGGAGTGGAGGAGGAGTGGAGGGACAGCGGAGTGGAGGAGGAGTGGAGGGACAGCGGAGTGGAGGAGGAGTGGAGGGGTGGTGAGGCTGGAAATGTACCTCGAGGAACACGCTCATTCGTATTATTACGTTTGTTATTTTTTACAATAGTGTACATTAAGGAAAAGTAGGAAAGGGCAGGATCGAATTACTTCGTTTATTTCATTTATTTTTTCGTCTTTTTCCGCTTTTCAGGGATGGCGACAGGGGTGGTGGAAACGCAACGATCCGCGATCTTCCTCCAGGCGGGCAGCGGACTGACGGTCCTGACGATTCCGTTGAATCTAGGCTCTCCCGTCTCGCTGTTGACCAACCATAGGTTCTGCAGCCTAGTCAGCAGATCCGTCAGAATCATGCAGATCTCGTCGTCCCGCCGTTCGTCCAAATACAGGCCGCAGGTCCAAGTCGAGCGACCTCCTTGGAAAACGTTCATCTTCAACAGTACGTTACCGCTGTTGCTGGGGTTCTTCACAGTATACTGACATCCACCAGCAGACCAGCACAGTGATGGGGAATCGATAGGCACTTCCTTCCTCTTTACAGTCCACCCATCGGGCTTCTTCTTTGACGCGCATCCCTGCTGTTGCTGTACTGACGGTATGTTAGCGTTCTCGTCCATTGCGTCCAGCTCCTCTAGGAAAGAGCGGATCGTATGGTCCACGTTTACTACGTCGGTACCGCTTTCGTTCATGGTGACGTCTCGAACAACACTGAGGTCGCGTGCGCGCGGCCGAGCCTCGGTTTTATACCTGTGTCACGCGCGCACTCCAGCGAACCTTCTAGAAGCTTCTAGAAGCGCGGGAGATTGCCTATTGCGCAATAAGCTGGGGATTTTCCATATCCGGGAGAAGCTTCTAGAAGCTCGCTAATGAGTGAACAGGTCCACGTCCGGCACCACCATGCCGCCTTGGTCCAGAGTTAACTGCAGCCCTTGCAGAACCTCGTCCCACTGCGCCGGGTCCCCCGGGTCGTAACGACGGGAGGCCATCACGGGACTGGCTGGACTCCACCGCCCCGGCCTGAGGAAGACGTGGACGCCTCTCCTCATCGCCTCCTCAACCCGAGTCCTTGTGGGAGTAAGGTACTCCGGTCCGAGCAGGAGGTACCGGCTGATGTTGGGGACGTTGACAAAGACTTCCACAGTAAGGGCGTTCATTATGGAAGCGTCTCTGGTCAAGACTGACTAGAATGTGCGCATTCGCCCGGGAGGGTTGTTGACACCTCTGGAGTCTGGGTATTGTCACTTTCCAATGCCGCTTTCACCCGCCGTTGTTGACACCTCTGCTTGGGGGTCGTGCTTGGCTGTACCAGTCACCAGTCACTTCGCCCGATAAGCACGAGGGGTGAGGAACTGGCGACCTCTTCCTCATCTCGATCGCCAGTTTGAGCCCGGTAATGCAAGAGTGAGGAATTGCACAGAGGGCTGGCGACCTCTTCCTCATATCGATCGCCAGTTTGAGCCCGGTAATGCAAGAGTGAGGAATTGCACAGAGGGCTGGCGACCTCTTCCTCACCTCAATCGCCAGTTCGAGCCCGGTAGTACAAGGGTGAGGAACTGCACAGAGGCTGGCAGCCCCTTGTTTACTACTTGAATCTGTTTACTCGGCTAAAGCCGTTTACTCTCTCTCGAAAACAGGTCATTAGTACTGGCGGTTTCTTGTTTAACATAAAAACCATGCCTTGCGCTTGATCGTAAAGAAGGGTGAGGAATTGCACAGAGGGCTGGCGACCTCTTCCTCATGTCGATTGCCAGTTTGAGCCCGGTAATACAAGGGTGAGGAATTGCACAGAGGGCTGGCGACCTCTTCCTCATCTCGATCGCCAGTTTGAGTCCGGTAATACAAGGGTGAGGAATTGTACAGAGGGCTGGCGACCTCTTCCTCATCTCGATCGCCAGTTTGAGTCCGGTAATGCAAGAGTGAGGAATTGCACAGAGGGCTGGCGACCTCTTCCTCATGTCGATCGCCAGTTTGAGCCCGGTAATACAAGAGTGAGGAATTGCACAGAGGGCTGGCGACCTCTTCCTCATCTCGATCGCCAGCCTATGTTAGGTTTCCGCCAGGTCACGTGACGGGGGGGGGCTGACGTCACCGGGGGGGGCTGACGTCACGGGGGGGGGCTGACGTCACCGGGGGGGGGGGCTTGCATCCTCGCATCCTCACCGCGCCTTTGCTGGTTTTGAATCGGTCTTTGCCCCCTACTTATGTGTCCGTAAGCACGATAAGTCTCGTAAAATAAACGGTATCAGGAAAGTGACACATACTTTCTCCCTTTTAGCCCAACTTTAATGAATAAATGACTTTTTATTTACTAAATATAGAATACAAAGCACGGTCGAATGTACAGAAAATCTTGTAAACAAGTTGTTTTAAAAAACATCCACCCAAATCCCTGCTTTGGAGGCACTACAGAATCCATTGCTACACTCATGGTTTTAAGAGGGGAAATGCCCCTATTCCCCCCCAGGGTTATTAAGGGGCAACATATTTCGAATTACCTGTGTTGGTCAATGCTAAATTGACAAGCATATCAAGTTTGAATGAAATTTATCCGTAAATAAGAGAGAAATAGTAATTTTTGTATTCCCCATAAGAATAACATTGGACAACGTACTGCGTTTACTGCTAAATGAAAATTTCAATTTTCTCCGAATCCAGCAATCGTAGAAAAGTAATTCAAAATACTAAATTATTTAGTTTTTTGAGCTCTTTTTAATGGTGAATAGTAATATTTGTTTATATGTGTTTCTTTTTATGAAAAATCCAAAAAACTGAATTTTGGATGTTTTAAGTCCTGTAATTTCTGAACCCGAATTTTTACAGGAATGCGGGTGGTGTCATTTTGTTGTAAAACTAAAGTTCTACAAACGACTAAAGTTTAAACAAAATCGTTAGAGCCGTTTTTAAGAAATTTTGATTTTCCATGTTTTTTGGCGGTTTTGGGGGGATGATTAACCTTCAAAATCAAAAATTCAAAAAAATGAAAAAAACACCTGGAGATATCGTGGATTAGTACCTACATACCAAATTTCATAAAAATCGGCCCATTGGTTAGGGCTCTAGCTCTGTACACATCCACACAGACACACACACACACACACACACACACACACACACACACACACACAGACACACACACACACACACACACACACACACACACACACACACACACACACACACACACACACACACACACACACACACACACAGACAGACATCACGTAAAAACCACTTTTTTGGGTTCAGGGAGCACCAAAACGAATATTTCCACTAACAACTCAAATTCGAAAATTTTGACGAAAACAATACTTTCTCCATATACTATGTATAGAGGGAGAAAGTAAAAGGTCCGGTCTTGATGAAATTTGGTACGGACGTGTAAAGTAGCATTCATTTGAACGAGTTCGAAAACCAGACAAATCGCACCTTCCAAAGGGGGGTTTTGTACCCCAAAAATGTTTTTTTTGGGGTTTTCACATTTAATTTTTATTTAAATCAAATATTTAGTTGTACTATTGAATTCAGCTTAAAAAACAAACAATTTGGTATTTTGATCATTGCTCTACTACGTCAATTGGTTACTGAGATTTTGCAAGTGCTAAACACAGCACGTTGTCTAATGCTATATTCTTATGGGAGATAAATAAATTGTATATCTCGCTTATTTATGAATATAAACTGACGAAACTTGGTACATGGCTTCATCTGGTTGTGGTTTGCACAAAAAAACAAATTTTCACTTATGGTTCCCGTAGAAGCAAACCTAGGTACTCGGTCCCAATGTTATTCTTATGGAGAATAATTAAAATGTTATATATCACTTATTTATAAATGTATATGAATGAAACTTGGTATGTGACATTACTTAGATGATTTCTATTGATATTTACATAAAAACCCATTATTTTGTGTTCCTTGTTGCAGCAAACCTGCGTACTCATCCCTAATGTTATTCTTACGGAGAATAATTAAAATTGTAATTATCGCTTATGTGTAAATATATTTTTATGAAGCTTGGTATGCGGCTTTATGTGGTATTAAGACATTGCAAATTCGCTGAGTACGCAGGATTGCTGCGACGGGGGTATTTTACAAATTGTATATAATTTTATTTTGAGACATTAATAAAATCATAGTCTCATGATAAAACACATTTTTTAATATTGGAATTTGATCAGCCGTGTTGACTGTAAAACTAAAATCAGGTGAATTAGCGAAGCTGTTGGAGAAACCTAATATGCATCATAATAATATTGTCCTTTTGTTATTATCGAGGTGGTAACGCCAAGAAGGTAACTGGATACATGATTAATCCTAATTATTTAATAACGCTGAATCTACAACTGTTGCTCATGCATCACCCCCTTCGAACTATGTCAAAACTACTAAGCGATTATCTGAAGTTTTGATCAGCAATACGCTCAAAGCACAATACTAGGTACTGCACTTCAGTTGATATCGACTCTCTAAATTCCAATTTTAATTATATGATAATTTGTATAGGTTTGGATGACTACATTATTTTATTGTAAGTCATTATTGTAAGTCATTATTCGGCAAGGTTCTACAGGTGCGCCTCATAAAGCAATACACAAACTGCGTATCTACACGTAATCAATAGTCTACGCTTGATGTTTTTTGTGACTGGAACTCCTACAGTTTTTAAATTACTGTACTATATCAGTGCACCAGACAGAACGCTGGCCTTACAATATTAGTGAATTTCCTTTGGAAAGTGAACTATTAGCATGACCCGCACGGTGAAACTTAAGCCCGGGACCACCATAGAAGTTCCTAACGTGACCCCCTGAACACGTTTTTGGGGGGGGGGGGTCGTTCAAAATTGTATATATATGTGTATATATATATATATATATATATATATATATATATATATATACATTCTTGGTTGACTACTAGGCACTCTCATCTTCTATAAAACTATATTAAGTAAAACAATTTTAAATTTAAACTGATGAGAGTGCCTAGTAGTCAACCAAGAATACAATCACCATCTTCAACAACAACAGAAGGATTTAGAAGAAAAATATATATACATATACGTGTATATATATATGTGTGTGTGTGTGTGTGTGTGTGTGTGTGTGTGTGTGTGTGTGTGTGTGTGTGTGTGTGTGTGTGTGTGTGTGTGTGTATGCACTCTAGCGGTCACATTTGTTATCCGATTAAATCATCAAATTTGGTAGGGACGTTCCTTTCTATAATCAGTTGGACCAGTTCGTAGGGCAAAACAATCGGAAAACGCTAAACCCCTTTTTTGGGGATTAATCTTTCAAATTTCGAGTTTTTGGACCCAAAAAGGGTCAGAAAAGCCCCGGATGTAAAATTAATGTGTGTAAAAATATGGGAATTAGTGAGGCGACAGTTTAAGCCCTCTCTCGCCATTCTAGCATAAATATTTACCGAGTTATTAAAGAAAATGTGTTTCGACTAAACACAGTACGTTGTCTTATGGGGGTTTTACACTAGAAAAGCCTGTTATTCCTTTGTTAGAGTACTTTTATCATCCCAAGAAACTTGCGCCTACTTTCAAGCCTGCCTGGACCTTCTCCTAACATTATAATGCGCAAAATTGTATTCCCAGCTTTGCAGGTAAATGAAAACCAGGAGCATCAGAACAGCCAAAAAATCAATGTTTTCAGATTTCAATAAAAATTGGTATAAATGTATGTTTTTACACAGATTTTGAGTTTTAAAAGTTTTTTTGTGGAAATTCACTTTCCTAACGTCAGCGTGCTGCGTGCGAACTCGTTATATATTTTCAAATTAGTTTTTTATGGACTTTGGTTTCAAATATTAAGATGGTTATGTTAGATTTAGTTTTAAGAATAAATCTAGTTATAAACGGATGTACAACCATCTAAATAACGATTTACAAATTATTACTTTAGTAAATACCATATTTTATCAGTTGATCTCCATCTATTGGTAATTTCAGAAATGAAGGCCAACATCTTCTTGGTCCAGGGTAGGCCTATTAATTTGTGCTTCGCTTTTATGCCTGATGGATGCCCCGTCTACTTTTTCCTAGGGTCTGAGGTACGAACTTTAAAGGCCGCTAGGCTTCTCCTACATTTCATTCTTTCAAATTAGGGCAGAAGCAACTTCAGACTGAGCTTACAACTCTACAAAATAATACTTTAATTTATATAGCCCCTTCTTTCATAAATATGACGCCAAGTATTATAAAATCTTAAACAATCATATTCTAATATTTTCTAAACTTTTGGATGGACCACCAAGATGGCGGACCCGCCAAAAACAAGCGTCGCACCAACTGTAATTCCAAATTAATAGTATATCCAGTCTAACCTTTTATCTGGTCTGTGGTTTGTACATTGTCTAAAGATTAACACTGATGCGTGATTTTTAATTTAATTAAATACTGAAACAGCTGTTGATGCAGTATACAAAATTCGAAGTAAGAACAGTTGTTCACATTTGAACATAAATATACAAACTACTGAAATTGTAACACAATATATAATGTATGTTATGTGGGGAGTGAGTGGTTTTAAAGCCTAAAGAGCTTACTGAGCAAAGTGAGTTTTCTTTGCCTATTGTGGACATACGTTATTGAGGTTAGAGGACGAGGTAATTCACGATACAGTAGGTTGAGGCTCCTAGATAAACATGGATAAAGGCTTATATTACCGCTAAGATATAACAAAGATGAGGAGGCTAACAATTAAGTTATGAAACCGTTTGCTCGTTTACGAACAATATGTTTCCTAAAATTAATTTCCATACTTATTTTACATTTACGATTAGTTTTATTTATAATATAATAATGCGAAGATTGGTGTACGTTTGCATTAGTTTATTTGCTCACATAATTTTTTAAATATGAAAGTAGAATGGTAAGAGTTAAAATGCAACACATAACTGCGTTGTAGGGCCTTATCACACACGAGCAGAGATTAAATGCTAGCCTGTGTTTCGCAAAGCAATCAACCCCACCCCCTTCTCCACATAACTTACAGAATTGCCGGGACGAGGGGGCAAACAACAAACAAATGTAAAGGAGAGAACTATAAAATATATAACAGTATATTTATATTTAAACGCTGATTTTGGAAGGCATGAAAACAAATGGGAAATTCGCCGAACCATAGTAAAAGGTGCTGTCGAGTCAAACCCTAAAATATTTTATATCGACATGCAATAACATTCAAAAGATGTCCAACTTTCCATAAGGGCTTCGCCCTATTGACATTAAAAGGGCCAATGTTTATATAATAATACAGTGGACTTTTTCCAAATATATTAAATCGCTTGCTCTTCAACCACAAAATTACAAGGAAATAATATCGAATAAACCAGTAAAATATATGCAAATATAAACAGCTTATTGTATGAAAACCTTTTTTAACACAACTTAAAATTAGCTGAATGTTATATAGCCAAAATAAAACTTTCCTTAATAATATACAGAATATTCAGTGTTTTATGTTTAGTTTAAACGGATTAAAAATCATCTAAGACCAAGGAGGTTTATTAGTATTACTGGAGGTAACACTGCTTAACGATGTTGTCGAAAAAGCGAGCTAGTGATTTTGTTAGGTTGGTACACTGGTGAGGCAAATTTCTCGTTCTTTGAACTATCCTGATTCGTGGTTTTATTCCTATAAGCGAATCTATTCATGCAAATCACTGGAATAAAAGTTGGAATTTTTTTTCGTTTGATTAATGTAATTATGACAACAAGTTATTAGTATTAGTTTTCAAATCATGAAGAGCTATTTGTTTGTTTGACTTTGTCGACTCGTTATAGATTCCAGCGAGTAGTTCTTCGCCTCAGCAAAATTTTGCAAAGAACGGCTCACAATTTTGTTCATCAGTGTTGTATCCAGTATTACCAATAGAACTCCTCGTCTAAGACCAACCACACCACCTGCTACACTCCACACGTGGCCACATAACGTCACCAACACTGTCATAATGCTGTCTGGTTCCTGGTACAGTGATGACGTCATATTGCAGCTGTCTCCGACAGTTGATGTTGACACTTGACTTATTTACTCAATTGTTACACAGCTGGATGCTATTTGCCGCATTCCTACATATTAAACGGACAAGGGGAAATGGTAAGAAGTTGATTTTTTTATTGTGTACATTTTCTTAATAAAGCCATGGAATAAATACATAAAACACATAGAAACACTTAGGAAATGCGTAAATATATAACAATTAGTTAAATAGGTTTATTTTAATTGCAATGAATACCACACTAAACTGCTCCCTCAATTAAAATAAACCACATATTGCGATACCACACACAATACTTGTGCCTGTATGTACACACAATACTTGTGGGTGATTTTTACCTGCTCTAACCCTGGAGCCAGAGATGTGTTTTGAAATTATACTAAACCGCGGAGCAGAAGACATGAACCGAATTGACAATTTCGGATTGTCCGTTGATGAGGGGGGGGGCCTTTGAAAGTTAAAATTGGCCTTGGGGGAAGCGGTTAGAAACGCTGTTTCGTGACTGGAGCCCCCTCTTAACAAAAAGTATGTACCCAGCAGACAGTAAAACCATGAGCGTTTCAAAGGGTGAGTATTTTTCATAGTTCATAGAGAAAACGATTAGTTACAAGAATTATTTTCTAAAGATAAAAACAGTTTAAGAGGGGGCTCCAGTCAACGTAACCAGCTTTTCCCATAAGGTCAATGTTATTTTTCAAAGCCCATCCTTCCTCAACGGTTATGCATGATTAATTTTAAAAGAACAAAAATATACCTAGCGATTTCAGTGGAAAGCATCTTAATATCACAAATAGTTCAACCGTAAAAGTCGTAATAATCAAATATTTTGGATTTTTTTAACGATTACTATTTTTTATATCATCATTTTGTCTTAATGAAATCGCTAAGAATTTTTACTTATGATGGCAAAAGTGATTTTTACTTATTTTTTGTTTGTTAATGCACAATTTCAGCTTAATTGGTCCAGTACCTGATACGTAATGGAACTACAAACACCCAACATACATATTACATACATCAAAACTTTCACATTCATAATATTAGTAAGAAAGGGGATTATCATTTGTGAAATCGAAATGTTGGTCACTGAAATCGCTGAAGCACTTTTTTGTTCTTTAAAGTAAGCCATGAATTAACGCGTTCGCGCCTTTTGCTCCGCGGTTTAGGGTAATTTCAAAACACATCTGGCTCCAGGGTTAGAGCAGGTAAAAATCGGGGCTGCTGCAACACTTACTTGCTCCGCGAGGGAGAGAGTAGCTGGCAACTATTGTGAGTCCAAATTACTTCTCTGTGATGTCCAATTATGTTAGCGTACAACGTAAAACTTAGGTAAAAATCTGCCAGAGCCATTTATTCGAGTTCTGTACGCGGCACGCTGACGTGTGGCAGCGAATTTCCAAACTAAGAGCATTTTATATTGTTGATGGTTTGATGCACCTGGTTCTGATTAACAGTTTATAATGAAAAATTGATGTTTAGGAGTCAGATATTTGATAAATGTCCAAAAATAAATCATTTTAATCATTACCCCTAACAAAAATACCACAAAATTAAGTTAAATCCCCATTATATAACCTCATCATAATATTTCTTTAATATCTCGGAAAGTATATATGCCAGAATCCTAGAGTGGTCTTAACCGTTTTTGTCTCTATAAGGTCTACATTATAAAAAATACATGTTGTCGTTTTGCCCACGTTTGTCTCTTTTTTGGTCAAAACCCCAATTTTTTTTAAATCATAAAAATGGGGTTAGAGGTTTTCGATCGTTTTTGGACAAAAGTTCTGACCATTAGAGGGCGAACAGCCATATAAATATAATTTTTAACGACCGCTTAAAACATGGTCATGTTATGAACTGCTATGGTGGTCCTGAGATCAAGTTTCACAGCGAGGGTCATGCTAATAGCTTACTTTCCAATAGGAAATTAGCTAATAAACTAATTATAATGCTTCAAGCATGGACATCTACCGAACAACCAAATTACAATGCATAGAAAATTTATGTCGCCAAGTATGAAATATTCTTTGCAAAACTAAATTAAGAAAAAAAGTCTCGAGTGGTGCAAATTGTACATTCAGAATCAGTTCAATTAGTTTTCATGTGTACTGAACCAAATTATTTGTGGAAATTTGGAAGGCAGTGGCAATGGCAGCGTATCTCGGGTGGAAAGCGACGCTCGGGGTCGCAAAAATGTCAGTGTTTAACACACAGGATTAGGGCTGGCCAATATAGCCTACTTGAACTTAATAATTTTAGTTGGTTCTCCACGGTAACTAAGAGTATTTCGCAGGAAATTTCTGATTGACTTTGCTCCTCCAGTTAGACTGTTGGTGAAATAATTTGGGGGAGAGGGAATGTTAGCTAGGTACTCTTCTACTCGCGGATCAAAAGGGGTTTCCAATGGGCCCGATTTTTAACTGTTCTACCCCCGGAGCAAAAGATGTGTTTTGAAATGATCCTTGATCCTAGCTTCAATGAACGTTTCAAAGGATGAACTCGGTCAGTTATCTAATCGGAGGCGACAGTTAAAGACATCGTAACGACAGCTGATGCGAGGCCGTTGACTTGTCACTTTCTCTTACTGTTATTATTATGACGCGTAGACGACGAAGGTTATCACTGATCAGTTTTCAAAACTATTGATAAAGGAGCACTCTGTAGTAGAGGCAATAGAAAACAGGTGTTGTATATTTTATAGTAGAATTGCAGAAGACTCATAAGATTCAAAACGAACTTTATGGCTTTATTTCTCTAAAGTAAATGGCTAAAACCTGTGTATGCCAGTGTACGATTACTAAAATTATTGATTATTTTAGAATCCTTACAATTTCGTTAAATCATCAGGGCGGTAATAAGGTTAACAAACCGTGAAATCTGGATTTGAAAACAGAACGTGCGTGCTATTACCATGGATTGATAATTATTGATAACCTCAAAAAGATTGCAAATTTAGGGAATTTTCCGTTGCGTCACAAGAAAACCCTTTTGTTTATTGACAAATTAGAGTCAGTTATTGCGTCGATATCATAACACCCTACTTGTAAAATCGAGCAGTTAAATTTTACGTGATAATTTTTTACCAAGTTGTATTACCTGTAAGGGTAAATAAAGCCTGTGGAAGGGTAAATAATAAGGTAAACTAATGATCTCACTGGCATTGTTTATTTAACAACCTATTATCAATATTTGTTTGATAATCAGCGCGCTGTGCTAGTGCTGTGGTGGGCTGAAAAACAAAAACAAAAACATCACCCAACTTGTTGACTCTTGGAATTACACAAACTTTTGAGCGCAGAACCTACCCTTGCCTCCTCCCACCACCCTTCCTCTCGAGCTCCAGACCCTCCCACTACTCCGTCTCATCGGTCTTCCACCCACCACTTCATCCCTGTCGCTCCTCCCTCTCATGACAATGTTAGGCTCTCTTGAACTCGCAGTCGTGGGGTCGTGGGTTTGAAGACCCTCTAGGAGTCTAAGAGCCACATGGTTGAAGGAAAATACATATTCCTATTCTGTTGGTTTGAAAGATTACCTGTTAGGCTTCTAACAAACCCTTCACAACAATATTGTAGAGCTCTTCTAACTTAGTGTGCGGTGAGGCGAAGGAAGAGTGAGGAGATAGCGTGCTTTTTATTTGCGGTACGATGTTCGTAAGAGGGGGGAGGGGTCCTACCCCTCCTCCTACCAATCCCCGTCCTATACCCGCCCCAAGCACTTCCCCTTACCGCGCATAAGGTCAAAAAGAACTCTAGTGTACTTAAAAAGCTCTTGGCCAGACCAACTGATTTCAGGCCATATTATTATCCAACTTGTAAAACTGCTCAAAAATCGTCCTTACGTAGCACATGTTAAATTTGAACGTTCTCTTCTGAGAGATCCAACATGTATTATAGACAACAAATAATATATAAGTAAATAATTCGAGCAAAATTCAGACATTTTACATAATTAAGGAGTTATGTTGGCAACGACAAACCATGAAATTAACTATAAATTTATAAAAACCTTCATTTTCCCTAGCAGAATTCACTACAATTAGCGAGGACAAAATGCAACATTGTTGATTGTTTATTGAGAGCACGACACAATAGTGGAGTGCAGGTCTGCTGCGCCAACTGTATGAGAATGAGCAGTAGAGCAGTTGTTGCGACGCGACGCCCGGCGCCGGCGCTGCCCAACTCGTGCTGCTAGGATTCTTTACTCGTTAAGTTTGTTCACATTATGCGAGTTCACCATTTTTTAGTTGTTAACTATCGTAAATTTCTCTCTGCCACTGAGACAAATCACTTTTGGTCTTATATCTCAACCAGTCACAGTAAATCCGAGGAGACCGAGTATATCTGGTTCCGCAGTTTGGTTACGGTTTCAAAATAAAATGTTTAAAATAGAAAAAAAGGTTTATTGTATGCAGATACTAACTAACTGTTTTTTTCGACAAAGCTTATATCTATTGTAATTCAAGCATATTGTGTCTATGGAACCCTTAACAATTACTGCAGCAAACATAGGGCTTATATCTGTGCGTATGACGTCACAAACTCGAATGTACTAACCACGTTTTAGATATAAGCGTATCTGTAGTAACCAGTGCATCGTTTACCACAGATTTAAACAAATATATACACTTGTAACTGATTCAATTATATTGATGAGTACTTTACAACTGTTTCCTCTACAACAAGTGTTTGAAATGGACACCTGCAAACGTTTTAGTATTAGTGTTTGTTTGTGTTAAAGACATAATGCTGTCTTTCTTGCTCATATATTCATCTCTGGAGCAGTTTGAAGGTACATGATAATCATAACCTTATGTCGGGATTAGAAATTGTATAACTACAACAGTCATAGTTCGATCGCTACTATAACATTATATAACATTGCCGATATAACATTTGTATCTGAAACAATGTGTTTTAAATATACGCTTATACATTTAAATTCGCGATACCCTCTAACTTGAAGCACTGTGGAATAATAAGTGCTGCTTCAGTCCTCAACATTTCTCCATATTCTGTGTTCCGCGCTGGATCGTTCCTTTACAGGTTCACTGTGTTACTTGAATAATTGTCATTTGTCTTTGTCTTGTGCGTCGTTGGGATCGTTGTGTTGTGTGTCGTGAATATCGAAATGGAACAAAACACCTGTGACCTCTTAATGCAGTGGAATCTGTTTGAGTACTTTCACTTGTAAGTACCTTTCCTTATTTTCAAATGCCTAGTGAAGATATCTGTTAAAATTAATGAAAAAAGTTAAGTTCATCCACTTAAGTTTCATTGTTGTTGTATTTTAGTCCGCTTTCTGGATGTTTTTCCTAGTTTAGTAACTGAGTATACTAAACAAGGCTATTAAACGTTTACTTGTGATCAAGTCTAACTTTTTACTGAGTATTTAACAATTATTTAGAGAAATATTAGGCTATTTTTGAACCAAAAATATATTCATAGTGGACTTCTGAAGATTAATTTTGCCAGTTGAGGGTGCAGAAACTTAGTCCAACCTTGCGAATTTTGAGGCGGTTGGCTAGACAACTGGTAAATCAAACATGGGCTACCGAAGGTTATGTTCTTATGTTTTTTCTAGCCTAAGTAAGTGTTTTTTAAGCCTACGTAATAATACAGACCTAAGGTAATAAGTGATGGAGTGATATCTTTTCACCCAGAAATTGGATTAATAAACCTAAGTTTACCCGAAAGCGTGTCCACCGAGATCGTCATGTCCGAGTTCGTCACATCTACGAAAATCAATGAGCCGTACTAATTAGGGTCGGCCGTCTACCTGCCCCGCCGGGTATGTCATGCCTCCTCCGCCCGAACGGGAACAACTTATCCTAGTCACAGATCACAAGAGAACGGTCAAATACCGTTCTGAATCTTTACGCTCAGAGTTTATTGATGTTGGTTCTTCATGTAGCTGAAAATTACAACTAGCCTGTACATTTCGCCGAGCAATATTAAAAGTGTTAGATATAAGTTCAATTAAACTTTTATCCATGATAGGATTTGGTTGTTATATTTATTAAATTCTTAAATTGTAAGAATGTATTTAACATATTTTTAAGTAAGTAATTGCGAAAATATCATATCAAAACTACTACAACTTTGGTCAATTAAAACTGACAGCTGTACTATTGTATTTATTTTATCCGCACTAATACCACGCCCTTGCTAATGAACAAACATGCACATTTGCATTTTTTTAAACTCTTTTTGAAATGTAAACAGCAATATTCTTTAACAATTTTAACATTCCGCTTTATCAATTGATAGTTGCTCTAATAATGAAGAGCCCACATGATTTAATAGTTGACGGAGTAAACATCCTGAAAATATAAAATAAGCGAGAACATTATTACAATTAACACAAATAAAAATGCAATGTTACGCTTTGCAAAAGATGAATGTTTATCTCAGCAAGGCTATATACCCTTATCCAAGGTGGTCCTGAGGGCGGTGACGTTTTTTAAAATCTCTTTTAAAATTTTGAATTGTTTGAATGTGTTGTGTGATTTTTACTGGTAACAATGAAAAATTGGGCTTAAAAATACGAATAAGTTTCTTAAAATAATCTTGTTATCCTAGTATAATATAATGAATGCACCCCTTTCAGTGCAATATCCTTTTTTATGACACTTTTCAATTTTGTAACACGAATCCTTTTGTACTAAGGCTGTTTTTCGGACTCAGGAACAAACATCAATCGGCCTAATTCATCCTTTCAGTGCGATATGTAGTCTTATGACTTCAATTTTGTCATGAATTTTGTCACGAGTTAGTTTGTATAATTTTTAGCTACATGAAGAAGCAAGATCAGTAAACTTTGAGCGTAAAGATTCAGAACTGTATTTGACCGTTCTCTTGTGATCTGTGACTAGGATAAGTTGTTCCTGTTCGGGCGGAGGAGGCATGACATACCCGGCGGGGCAGGTAGACAGCCGACCCTAATTAGTACGGCTCATTGATTTTCATAGATGTGACGAACTCGGACATGACGATCTCGGTGGTGACCCCTGAAAGTCCTAAGTTTACCTTACCTTAAAATCGAAACTAGGCCTACGCCCATAATGTTTTACATAAACATTTTTTGTGACAGGACTGGGCTGCAGTTCCAAATGATGCCATAAAATATTGATGCATTTTATAAGATTGTAATTTGAACACGTAAAATTGATATTTTAATTTGATTGTTTTGCGGGAGGGTTGTGAAACTTCAGCCGATACGAATAGCATTCATTCTTAATATAAATTGTAGTATTAAAACATTTTAAGTTTTTTATCAGGGGATTTCGATTTTCGATTCCTCAATATCTTCTATTTATTTTACTACTGAAGGCTGGCCGACAGATTATTGTTGCACCTGGAGAAAACTGTTTTGCCTCAATAGGCCTATATATTAAAATGTAGTTTAGAATGGCAAACAGGGTTAAAAATAAGAAATTACTTACATAACATAAATTTGGAGTTATAAATGACTATATGTAATATTATAAGTTTAATTAAATAGCTAAAACTATAGAGCGTTGACAATAACCTTTTCTGATTAAATAAATAGATAATGTGATCTAAATATAGATCTCAAGCAATTATCGCCAATGCATCTTACTCCATTTGCTTGAGAAAGATACAAACATTGGAATGATTACTTACTACTTATTTTTATTAATTTTATGGTCATAAAATTGATTCCGTGGCAATGGGCTCGACTTGAAGAGGTCATAGCCATCACTAACCTTGCTTTTCAATACTCTGCCTCATTTTTTTACTTTTTACTTGCTGAGGAAATTAAAAATGTATAAGTAGGAGGAACACGCAGTTGACAAACAAAGCACGTTTTTAAATCTCCATGCTATTTAAATGGAAATTATTTTATTCCGTAACAAATCTTCGGTACAGAATTAAGAAAAATTAATAATTTTCCACAAAATTACATGCATAGACTCTTAAAATGAGACTTCTCTTAACTTCCAACGACCTCCCGTTCGCTCACAATTTCATTGTAAAATTTGGGCTTACGAAATTAGATATATAAATATATCTTAAAAAGGATTAATAATTCCAATAGATGCCCTACTTATAATATTACAATTGATTGATACATTTAGTAGAGACCTAGCAATAGAAAACGCCAATAGTAATTTAATACGCAGATTACTATTTCAGGAATCACCCTCTCAAGTCAATTCAAATATACAGGGTGTCTCAAAAGTTGCCGACGAAACGTCACAGGCTTGGTATGCGGACTATTTCCAACATAAATGTCACATATATTTGTATCATATTATTCATATTTTACGAGCTATTGACGTTTTTAATGTTTTCTGTAATGTTTGTATTGAAATCTCATAAATTATCTTTAGGCAAGAAAATATTTGCACGAAGGACCATAAAACTTGTATAGCGTGTACAAATAAACTGTAATTGTTTGCTCTTTCCAGCTGAATCCAAGGGTATAAATAAACCCACTCACAAAAGGAAAACAAAACAAGTTAGAAATAATTTAATGCTTTAATTTTGCTTCTTTTAATAAGTTCTATCGAATCCCAAAGTTAATGTAGGTTAAAACCCCCTCTATATGTTATTATCAATGTATTTACCTGTGGCAATAATTGTTGGACGATCAGCTTTTATTAAATGTGGCTGTTATTCGAAGTACAGTACTTGCTTTGATTTCAGATCCAGAAAACCCTGAGAAGAAAGCGAAATTTAAATCCTAACGTTACCCTTGATGATAAATGTCGTCCTTCTACATTAGAAAAGCTCTAAAATAATTGGTAGAAACTTTGAGTTGAGCATCCCATCAGAAGGACCCGACCTAGAGACTCACCTTACGGAACACAGAAGACAGCTTGAAAATAGGAAGTTGAGTGTGCAACCACTTGATGTTAGTGTAGGGAAACCTATCGTGCATTGTTTTCCATGTATTGAGAAAGTTAACTATAAATTTAGTTCTCTATTGGCTTCCACTGACTCAACTTTGAATGACTTTAACTGACCAAACTTGTTTTTATGTTAACAATTTGATAACACCTTGTCCTCATACATTGTTAACATTTGAATATTGTTAAGAGACGTTTCCAGTCTTAGATGGCAGATAGACTAAAAAATGTTATTCCATTTTGTAATAGTAAGCATTATAAGTAAAAACATAGTCTATTTTATAATGATTATAAACACAAGTCTCCAGTGTTGTTTTTATTAATTTTAATAAACATTATTTTGAAATATATTGTGAGTTTTGTATAAAACCTGATTATACATATTATTTTTACCACATTGACATCTTAAATTAATGTAAATTTCAACAGTATATACAAAAACCATCCAATTTCTATTAAAATGTATTCACCACAAGTTTATTTTATTAGTTAGATTGTTTTTTCTTTTTTTAGGGACAATGCACATCAGTTAAAACTTCACTGATTATGATTTGAGTGTAGGCCTACTCAAAAGAGTAAAATTTACTTCAAACTCATTTTAACAATTAGTTGCTTTTGTCATAAACAATTTGAGATAACCATTGATCTAAGAAGTACATCAATTTCAATTCGTCTAATGGCCACTTAGGCTTTTACTCATAGGTCAAGAATGTAATATTTTATTTTTATTTACTCAATTTATTCAGTGATGAGTGTATACAGCAAAGCCTGCCGTTGTATTTTTGTATTTTTAGGATTGTAGAGTTTGTCATGTCATAAATTATAATCAATATTTCTTCTGAAATTAATTAGTGACAGTTTAACTTAAAGAGATTATTTATTTGTTCTCACTAAGTGTTTTTTATCTGACATATTCAAAAGGATAGTTTAATAAATAAGTACGGTACTTAAATTTTAGGATAATTCTTAGCCTATCGTCATTTCACATTTTGAACCTCTGAATTAAGCGTACGTAATGAAACAATCCTACATATTTTGATGATTTATAATGCTCCTAACATATTTTTCAGGGATAGTGGAAATGTCGGTCCTAAAGAATGTTTGCACCGTGGCAGTATAATACCATTATGACAGGTACAAGGAATGGCTGATTTGGCACACTTTAAGCTGTTTCGCATACTAATCCTTAAAATTAATTTAGTGTTAGTGGATACCGACATCTGGAAATGTATATTTGATATTAAGTTGTCGCCTTACTATTATAAACCGTATCTATTGCAGTCATTGGTAATGTAAAAGATGATTATTTGATTTGTTATAGACACAGATATCAACCCATTTCTGAAATTGTTTGTGGCACATAAGAAAATCAACAAAACATGTAACCCTCCGGCATTTTTTCGGGGTTGATTTGTAATGTGCCACAAACAAATTCAGAATTTGGAGGATATCTTTGGCTATAACAAATCAAATAATCAGCCTTTAGATTACCAATGACTCCAGTAGATACGGTTTATGATAAATAGTAAGGCAACAATTAGTAACAAATATACATTGTCAGATGCCATCATAAACTATCGCAAAATTAATTATAAGGAGTATGCGAAACAGGTTACCGTTGGCCAAATCAGCCACGTCTTATATCTGCCTTAGCGGTAATGTATTGCCGCAATGCAAACATTCTTTTGGACCGAAATTTTCACTAACGCTGAAACATATATTAGGTATTATTGCTGAAGGTCGTCCCTAACAACTGAGATAGTAATTTCTTATATCTCTTACAATGGTGGCACCTCACGCAAAATGCCAATCCCTAAAATATGTTGTATCTGAAATAGATATAAGGCATTTGTTAAGTAGTCTTTTCCTAACTGAGGTTGCCTTTACAACAGTTAGATATTATTAGTCAGCAGGCACACTGTCAAACCCTAAAATTCAATATTTTAAAAATAGATAAAAGGAGTTTTTGCTGCAGGTTCTCACTGAGTGAGGTAGTTATTTCTTATATCTGTTACAGGATTTAAGTATTACCACTCCTTGTGCACTTTGATGGGCCCAAACATACGGTATCTCAGAAATGGAGAGGAGTTATTTATAAAGCTTGATTCTGGCTGGAGTTACCATAGCTTAAATCTATTACGCTAATACCGTACGGTAGTAGCAGACACACAGTTGGAGTTTGTGTTGTAACCTATTTTCAGTTCAGACATATAATATTACTAAAGCCGCTATAAGAGGCTAAGCAAGTGACGTATTGACGTCATTGTTCAGATCAAAGATATAAGCTTATATCGGTTTCGGATATGAGAACCTATTTTTGTTTCAGACACATTATTTGTGACTGTATTTTCAGACGCCTTATATCTCGCAAACGTTGTACGTCTTCACACGACATACCATTTTTCTCAGTGATGCCTCCGGGACAATGTAACACCCGGATACTACTAGTAATACTACTAGTAGTATTATTAACATCGCTGATACAAAATCGCGAATATTGAGTATTTTAATTCTTTTAACGATTTTCGTGACTGGAGCCTACCGATAAGTTCGTTCGATTTGTTGTTGCAATGGTTATCTGGTGAACGATTTGTCCATGGAACAGCCTACTTGAAGAAAAATTCGTGTATAATGGGGTTGGGGTGAAAGCGAGGGTTGTATGGAAGGCAGGGCAAGATGGTCATTGTGTCTTGTGCCCCTACTTCTGCGGAGGTGCCTACGGTGTCTACCACTTTCTTGCGCGCAACATTCTCTTGAAGAATACTACTGTATCTCTCAATACTCTTACCGAGTACTACGCCAACTGTTAAAAGAGAATTAAGTAGAGCAAATGCCGCAGTGTTGCCAAAGTGCACGTGTATTGTATTGTACAGGTCGTTACAGATAAGAATATGTTTTTAATTTGTCATACACAACAAGCGAAATATCGCATAACATTTTATATTTATGCCTTTGAATATTGCAAACATGAAGTTTGAAGACAGTATCACCTGTTTAGTTTTTGATATATGTATATATATATATTTTTAGCCATACCAATTTGTTTTTATTGTTAAAAGTGAAAATGGCAACTGCTCAAAATAAATTATGCATGTTAAAATTTGTTGAATGTGAATATTTTCTTTTATTCAAGTTCAGTGAATATTCCGCTACCAATTTAACCAGCTGCCTCGGCGTAAACAAATTTACGAATGGCATATTATTCCCTAAACTCGTAAAATCAAAGAAGACAAAATAATACATTCTGCCTGGAGTATGGAAAGAGATGGACTACCGATTTCATGTGTTCGTGTTACATTAAAACCACTGACACACTACTTTTTAAATTCAAATTTAACACTGTCAGAAAAATACTCCTCGACGCTGGATTAATCTTTTGTTACCAAAAACTACTTAAGCACGCCTATCATGAACCTATCACATCTGACTCTGATTTTATATTTAGAGCTAGTGAAATAGAACAGGTGTATGACGATGAAGTGATTTCAAAATGATGATAAAAACATTCACTTACTTATTCGACTTCATTAAATATTATAACATAAGCTTTGTCTATTATAAAATATTTGAAACTGTTCCCCCTTTTTGAAACGCCATGTATGTACGTACTATGATGCACTAGCGCTGCTGTGCCAACCGCACAAGAAGGAGTAGTAGAGGAAGTGCCGCGGCGTTGCCAAATCGTGCAAGGTCGCCCGGCATTCTTGATACTGCCGTCGCTCGGCGCTCGGTGCTCCTTTATAAACAATATTCTATTCATTAATATTACATACAATTTATGAATGCTTCATCAGTAAATCACACAGGACATCGAAGATTTTGTATCTTCAGTTTACTGTGGATTCAGAATACCATATACAGAAAATGCAAGGATTTTTTATGTTTTCATTACCAACATTTTTTATTTAGCAACAATAATTGATCAGTAACGTTCCCAAATACTAGGCCTGTTACTTTGTTTCATATTAGGTCCGGTTTTTAAAAGAGGCTTGCTATTTCAGTACGGTGCCGCAGTTTGTGTTCTCAGTTCATTACATGTAGATACAGGACTAGTATCTTGTTGTAAAGACATCATTACATTAAATTTACCTCCTCCTTAGTCTTATGGGAAACGAACCTTGATAGCAGTCCGTGGGTTTTCAAAATAAAAAATCAGTTCAGAATTAACGGAGGAGTTCTGTTTATAAATAACGCACTACCGCAACAGCTATAGATTATATCATAGTTTCAGTTATGTATCAGTCAGTATTGGATAACTATTTGTGCTATAACAATCCTGCTTACGCTGTAATCCCTGAGAACTGTTTCTCCTAGTCACATCATAGAAAAATAAACCAGGTTTATAAACCTGGTTAATTTTCCTATGTTCACATGAAACTACCGTATCACCAATCTATCAGCTGGATCAACAACTATCAAGAAATCTAAATAAGTCGTATATCAACAATTTCTGATAAGAAGCAGGGGAGTTTAGAGTAGGCTCCAGTCACGATACAGTTGGCGTTTCTATCCAGTACTAGCTTCCCCCACCTAAACGGATTATCCGACAATATAGTACATAGTTAATTTGTGGCTAATTTTAAAGAGAATACATATACCAAGCGGTTTCAGTTCGCAAAATATTGAAGCACAAATTGTTCATCTATACAAAAATCGTAAATTAAATATTTTCGAATTATTGAACAGTCAAATCTAAATTTTGCCCACTGGAATCGCTAAGCATGATTTTCCTTTTTTAAATGAGCCATTTAACCCAACGATATCGGATAATCCGTTGAGGAGGGATGGAATTTGCAAGTTAACAATGGCTATATGATAGAAGCAGGGCGAAGCCGGGGACTGGAGCCCCCTCTTTGTATTGTCATGTTTACCCTGATATCCGACATCTGTACACCCCTGACTGCACTAGAGTATCCCCATTATCCACCCGAGTCGTCCGTCGTCCGTCGTCCGTCGTCCGTCGGCCTCGCCATCGCCGCAGCGTGGGACTGTGGGACTCGTCCGGCGCGGAGGGACCAGTTCCTAAACGACCGGTTTTAACGGTCAGGCTCTCCTCGGTTTCCACCGATTCCCCTCGAAAACTGTTTATACTTGTAAATCCGTCGTGGGACAGTCTTGGGTCGTTACCCCGGCGTAGACCACGCCCTCCCGTGTTTGGTGCGGGATGCACAAACTGACGCGGGGATAATTCTGCACCAACCCCCAGCGAAGGTTGCGAAGACTGTAGGTTATTGTGTTCCATAATAGTTGCTTGTTTACTTGCACAATTATACCAAAACACCAAGATAGGTTTCTTTGAAATGTTAGAATTAACTTATTTCTAAGGGGGAAAGGTATTTTTAATCCGCCCAAGCTCCAAAAAAATCTTCATTGGGCCTCTGGCATTTTAAACACAAATAAAAAGCTTATGTCAGCTATCTCCTGCGTCAACTTATTTAGGAGCTAGCCATCATGAGCTTTTCTTGTAACTGTTATTATAGATGACCAGATGGAACAACTTTGCTCGTGCTCGACCAACTGGTTCCCCTAGTACACTAGGACTAACCGTGTTGCTTTTAAAATATTGCTTGCATTGTGGCCTACAAGTTTTTGTACCTCACTGTATATACAACAGTTTATTTTTATTTTTTGTTATTACAGAATTGAGTTTACGTT
The DNA here is from genome assembly GCA_963675035.1 of Allygus modestus. Taxonomy (NCBI): domain Eukaryota; kingdom Metazoa; phylum Arthropoda; class Insecta; order Hemiptera; family Cicadellidae; genus Allygus; species Allygus modestus. The sequence goes on from OY776112.1 coordinate 408,439,646, forward strand.
TCACAATATTTTAATCCAAATTCAATACGGCAACGCATACAACATTGTGTTTCTGCAAGAAAGCTCGAGCATTGCCTTCTTTAGAAATTAAATCGATAATGAACTGCTTTATCATTCCTACTACTGTAGAGTGAATAAAACGTATTTAATTCCTTTATTACTATACCGTACGATTTTAAAGAGAAAGCAAGTTCTCTATACCAACTTTTAGAATGTCAATCCGCGATAACAGAAAATCCAAAGCTGACGCTACCGCTTCAGCTGGCCAGGGTGAGTGAACAGGCTTTGGCACAAGTGGGGCCCAGATCCGCTCGGGGTGTTAAAAAACAAAATGAAAAGTGCACTTGTCACCCTCCCCCCCCCCCCGGGGCCACCCCTAGGCGCCTGTGACTCATCAGACCAGCGTGCATAACACTGCAACCCTGCACTGCTCTGTAGCAACCCCTCACTGCAAACACCCTTACACACACACACACTGGTATGGATATTCAATCAGGGTGTGTTGATCGTATTGATGTTTTTCTGAATATATATATATTTTTTCGTTTCATTTTTCTGAAAAGGCAAAAAAGGGTTAAACATAGATTTTTTGATTCTAGATTACAAAATATATTCGTACCTGCTATAATATGCAGAGTGGAATTTAAATTATTATTTAAAAATATCCCTATATATTATTCCTCATCGTTTTATTTTTTAAATTTAAGAAATCTGTGACCTTTCCGAAATCTTTATCTGCTTTTGAATTTTCACACCGAAAGATGAAATGAAATAATTATTTCGGTACATTAAAATTACCTCTTTGGATATAAAAATGTTCAAAAATCCTTTGACTCCCACAATCATTCGGGCATAGAGTGTTAATGTTATTTTTTACAGTTTTAAAACAAAGGTGGACTGTACCTAATTTGTTATAGTAACACGATTACGTTTACAAAATGTCCAATAGAAGTTCACCAGTGTATAGCTCACTCAAAGGAACTGGTGCATTAGAGTCTAATTAGAGTCTAGCAGCTATTTAAATGTCAATTTTCTTAGACGACAACCACCGTTTACATTTTAAACACTAAAAAGTATAATATTTGTAACGATTACAAATCCGTCCACAAATTATGTTCTAAAGCGAAATATGTATGATCATTCATGACTAAATAACTTCTTCCATGCTACTATATTATTATGTTGTAATGTTTGATAAAGACTTCTCAAAAATGTCTAAACTACAACTATATTGTCAAGCCCTTCATTTGTCCCTTTTAAAAAACAATGTTCCAAACAATACTATATACTGCTGTGAAAGCTAATTGTTCATTAAGAGGGCTTGGAGAGCGGCCATGTTGGATTTTACCTCCATAAGAACAATGTTAAACATATAACCATATATCTCGCTTATTTATCAACATGCGATTATGAAATATGTCTCAAATTAAAGGTATTTTGAAGACGCAGGTGGTTTGCCCGCTATTTTCTAAATAAAATAATACATTTCCAAAAATATAGTAATTTAAAGTTTATATTTGCATACATATTTTAGTCATTAAAAAATAAAACTCCCAGCAAACACTAATCAAAACTTTATAAAGATTCAAACCAAATTTATTCCAAATCAATAGGTCAAACAGTAACAAAAAAATATGCTTTTCAGTAAAGACATGTTTTGTGTGTTTTAACATTGAAATAGCGCATAGCGCTAGGGTCAGCGACGATATTTCTTCTGACTCCAACGTCCTCCTAATTTTGTAGTTGAAGGTGCTAATTGCATATACAATAATTCCCACTGTTAATGCAACATCCTCGCGATCACGGACGCTTCAAGGTTGGGGGATTCTCAGAGTCAGCCCAATCTGGGTCACCCCAACACCGATGCCAATTACACGGATTACCCTGCTAAGGCTGAGGGTAAGGTTGACACGAACCCGGTGGGAACTGTGTCGCAGAGGCCAAACAGCTGATTGTCCTTATATTTACATGACTGATTCTAGTGACGTCTGGACTGAGTACATAGAGGAAGAATAAATAGATTCTGGAAACGTCTACATTGTGCACATAGAGGAAGAATAGTCAAAATCTGGTGAAGTCTATAGATTATGCACAAAGGAAGAATAACCAGATTCTTGTGACGTCTAGATTGTTTACATAGAGGAAGAATAACCAGATTCGGGTGACATCTAGATTGTGCACATAAAGGAAAAATATGCAGATAGTATTGACGTCTAGATTGCGCATAGAGGAAGCTTCAAAAGAAGCTTTTTCACGGGAGCACGTTTGTCGAAAACAACTGCCAAGAGAGGGCTCTCCTGTCATTTGACTAGGCGGTTCTACTTGCTTGCTTCTCCCATTAGGGTTAGGCCCATGTTAAATTTTTAAGCGTGTCCCTCCCTGACGGATTGCTCATTGCCGTTGATTGATGACTAATTTTAAAAGTTTCGATATCACAAATAATAATAGTTCAACAAAACTTTTAAATATTAAATATTTTTTTATGGGTGAACTATTTGTGATATCAAAATTCTGCTTACTTAAATCCCTAGACTTTTTGTTCTTTTAAAGGAATTGCTAAATGGAAGAATCAGACAGAAGCCGGTGATTGGAACACCCTCTTAAGAACCTCATTTATTATTGACAATTGTTATCGGAAATCAATTCGGACGGGACTATGCTAACGTTGGTGATCGAGGGAAGCAGCTAGAAACAGAAAACCCTTTGTGACTAGGTACTTTTTTAAAAGATAAATTTGAAGTAACTGTAAACGGTGCTGCAGTTCGGTATAACGCCCCGTGTCCGTGCCAGTGCAGGGTCCCGCTGCCGTGACGCCCAGCGCAACTACAGTACACCCGTGCACGCAACCAACCGACAAACCCACCTCCACCTTAATTTATTCTGGTTACAAAATTAGGGGAAATGGGCGTCCCTGACTCATTTCCGCAAGGGCTCGACCTAAAACGTTCACCCTCCTTACCAAACGTAGAAGTGTGAGATATGAATCGAATAGTCCATAAACATTATTAGACTTGGTAGGTGATGAAGACTGTTTGAAATAATGTTCTAAGGTGCAAAAGAGACTCACAAATTAAACTCAGTTGCAAACTTGTCGAGTTTGTGAAATTTCTATTTCCCTGAAGCATGTTTAACCGCCGGGAAGTTTTATTAGTAAAGTAGTAGTAAAGAGCACAGTTTACAGTATCAATGTATATCAAATTTAATACTCTCCCTCGCTGCAATTATTGATGAGCCAAACATGTGAATGGATTCAAGTTCAGAAACGATTGGTTGAGAAAATAAGTTGCATCGTCAATCACTTGGCATATGCAGTGGTGCAAACCCTTGAATTTTATTGCGCGAGTCGGTGCACTAATGCTGTGGTTGCTGGTGCACTATCTATTAACAGTCCAGGAGTCCAGTATATCTCTGTACATAAGGAACACTATTAAGGTAAAAGTATAAAACAAAATACAATTAAAATGTATTTATCATATTATTTATAAGGTAGGCTACATATTATCTATAATATTATAAAGAAGACTGTCTGTCTGTCTGTCTGATGTTCCGGGTGAACGCAAAAACTACTGAAGAAACTGGGCTGAAACTTTACACATATTATGTAGATCTTGAACCCATGCTACACATAGGCCTATTCACTTCCTTAAAATCCCCTCGCGATACGCCCCGTGAACGTCCTAAGTTTCAATGTTTACTTTTCAGAATAAAGTAAACATTCAGAAACTGTAATGCGAACAGCTGTGGATACTTCCATTTGACAGCAGAAGCAAGAACAGCTGATTCAAGCTATAAACTAAAAACTAAAATATAATAAAATAATAATATAATATAATATAATAAATAATATAATAAAAACTAAAATATAACTAAAATGCAAATTGTAATGACTAAAGAACGGGTAGAGAAAACCCCTGGGCGAAAAACGGGGACGTCAGCTAGCTATTAATTAATATTAATGAATAAATATGAATGTGGCTTCATCTAGTTGTGGCCTATTCTTATTTGCACAAAAAACTTTTACCAATACTTCCTGTACCCCCCCCGGGTTATATTTTTGCTCCCCCCGATTTTTTTTTGCCCCACCCCCGATTTTATATTTTGCTCCCCCCTCTTCGATTTTTTATTTTTATTTTATGTTGTCCCCCCTCCATTTTATATTTTTGTCCCCCCCCCCGATTTTATGTTCCCCCTATTTTTATTTTTGCGCCACCCCAAATTTTATATTTTTCTCCCCCCTTCGATTTTATATTTATATTTTATGTCCCCCCTCCATTTTATATTTTTGACCCCCTTCCCGATTTTATATTTTTACTCTCTCCCCGATTTCTATTTTTCTTATTTGTTGCTAAGTCGACAGAGTTCCTCGACTTAGCAACAGGACCCGAACTATCTGCCAGTATATTTCGTTAACTTGAATTTAATTGTACTTTAACGTGTAAAATGTAATTTTAATATTGTAAAATAATGTGGATTGTTATTTGCTTTAGTTAATCTACCATTTATATACAACCCGTACGAAGGACGGGTACACAGCTAGTTTATCATATTTACAAAAACATTTATAAATCGTATTATTATAAAGATAGATTGTCGCATGACCGCGTAGAAATTTATTTAATGTTTATATTTATTCAATTATTTCATGGTGGTGGTACGGAAAATCTGATGTACAATCGTTTTAAGTAAATAACAACTGGTCGGTTCGGAGTTCGTAATACCTATTTTTCTTTGTTTTAGTTTAAAACTGGGATGCATACTATAATGCTCTAATTGTATAGCTTTGGGAATCTTGTGTTTCTTCAGCTATCAGCAAAATAACTGATGCTCGGTTGTTCCTCGGCTGTCAAATAAACCTTTAAATTACAATTGTCAATTTGATTATTTGCATTAGGCATGGAGAACAAGTTGTATGTTTCATTTATTTTCATAGACCTATCCTATACAATAAACTACTGCCACAGAGAAACGAATCTATAGATCTATATATATATAGATCTATAGATTCCCTTGTCTGTGCTACTGCAAACTGCCCTATATAATTAATTCCTTTCAATTCTCTCCTGAAAGCTAATTTTTTATCTTTCAATTGGTAATCCACAGAATCAAATTTAAAGGTCTTATTGGGTCAAAAACACATCATGTAGCATATAATACTGATTATACCGAGTGTTTTAAAAATAACTCCCCATTTTCAAGAACAATTTTAATGGTGAAACGTACAAAATCTTACTTTTATGAATACATAGCGTGAAAGAGAATATCTTAAAGTTTGGGTTTTGTCCTAGTAAACTTCGACGTGCTATATATTAGTTGATATACAGAGATCAAGATGATCTTCCACTTCTCGCCAGGTATTCGCCAACATTGCAGGTGTAACTGACAAACTGCTCCGATTATCCTTTGTCATAAATGGTCAATTGTCATGGATAATTATTTTTTCAGCACTAGTGGCTTGAAGGGGCCAAAGCCCCTGACCTTTCTCCAATACTCTGCCTCATCTGCTTTTCATGCTGAGGAAAATACAACATAAGTGGGATCACATGTTTTAATGTAAACAAATGCAAACTTTTTAAATCCCCATGATTTTCTTATGGGAGATATTTTACGTTATTTCTCGTTTGCTGGTAACTTTTTGGAAATACTGCTAATTTCCCCAAGTCTCTGGGATCGAGGCTTTTGAGTCGTCTCCCATCGTTCTGCGATTTACCAACCTCCCACAATTTTGACTTAAAAATTTAGCTTACAGAATTATATATAGGCTAAAGATATACCACATTCTTTACATCTCCCCAAAAGAAAAAGTCCAACGAGGTTAAATCTGGGCTTCGAGGAGGCCAGGACAAAGGATTATTGGAGCAGTTGCGTCAGTCACACCTGCAATGTTGGTGAATACCTGGCGAGAAGTGGAACATCGTATTGATCTGTGTAAAGCAACTATTGGTCCGGTTTGCTCATCCAAGTTTATTAGGACAAACCCGAAACTTGAACATATTCTCTTTCACACATTCAGTGTGACCACACTATGTATTCATAAATGTACTCAAATTGTTCTCGAAAATATAGGGAGTTATTTTTCAAACACCCGGTATTATGATGCCCAAATGTGTCAACATTCCTAAAACCTTTGAAAATCTCTTAGGGTTCTGTCCCATTGGTCTTAAAAGCTTAAATGTTTATTTCTTGCAGTCGATTATTTTATTTGTCAGGTGTTTATTAAAACTAATCATAAATTATATCCCCTCAGATTAACTGGAATTGTCCGGGCTACCGGGCTACCACTATTATAATGTATTCTTCGCCGAATTAACCAACGGAACAATAACAAACCTTGCAAATAAGTAGACACGTCGCAAATAAGATCGCGATTGCAACATTGCAACGTTCTCATTGCAGGGGCAGGCTGCAAGCCGACCACACTCGGATAGCCAGGGGCCGCACCGGAAGTCGCGCCGGGACCGGATGTGGAGACCGGAACCACCTGCTCTGATCAGCTGATATCACCCGCCCGCGCCCTCTGGCGAGCTATCGTGGCAACATCAACCCCCTTACTCTTTGTGACATGCGGTATAGGATTGGATAAGTACAATTATAGCAAACTGAATAATCTGTACGAAGGTGTTCATTTCAAAGAAAAGTCCCAGTCCCCTGCTTATCCCGATGTTAACTTTAAAATTCCGCCGTCCCTCAACCGGTTATCCGATATTGCTAATCTATGACTCACTCTATACAGGAATAATACTTAGCAATTGAGTGAGTTGAATTTTGATTTCATAAATAATAATCGTTCAAAAAATCCCAAACTATTCAGTAGTTACGGTTTTTGTTACGGGTTAACTACAGGTGACAAATACATTATTGTGCTCAGTTATCGCTAGGTATATTTTGGCCCTTTTAAATGAGCCATAAATCAACGATATCGGATAATCCGTTGAGGATGGATGGTCTTTGAAAGTTAACATTGGTCTTTTGGGGAAGTCGGTAAGAATGCCAAATGTTATGTTCGACCAAAGCCCCCCTTTTGGTGATGTCAAGAGCAACTGATGGCGTTGGAAATTTCAAAGGGGTGTAAGACTGACTTTGAATAAATTCCCATGACGAATTAGGATGTACCGGTAATGGTTAACAAATCAAAAGCATTGAAACAGCAAAGACAGTCTGTCCTTTTATAAATAAGTCAAATAAGCTGCGATAATTTACAAATTATGGAATCATTATGTTGATGATGCGTTTCTGAATTTTTACTATTTTGTCAATAATTTAATTCAAACAAATATCGTTATCAAATGTTTAACGACAAAAGTAGTTGGAGTGTAGCGGTGGAAAAGGAGTGGAGGGGCGAGGCCTAAATTAATGAGTGAATAATCACACAGTCAATTCCGACTGTTTCACGACTGTAGAACGCTCTTTGAAGTGAAAACAAAGCGTTTGTATAAAGCGTGGATATGCGAGTCCCTTTACAAACGAGCGCGGTTTTTTATAAAGGGGGGGAGGGAGGGGGGAAATGAAATATGCACTTGTCTGTCCGCGAGGGATTGTCTTATGTGCTCAGTGGCTCAACGTAGCTGGCACTCGGGGAGGGGGGGGGCTCATAAAAGTTTCTTTGAGCCAGCTCTTTATCGCCTAAAGCATCTATGGGCCTGCAATCGCTTCAAAAGAGGGGACGGGCATTGCTTTAAAACCTTTGCCTACGTGAAAGAAATAAGAGATGTGGGGTTGATGCAGGTATGGGAATTCGAAATGAGAGTTATATGGTTGTTAGTGCAGTCTTTAGATTAAATGCAAACTTGAGTAAGCCAGCATTGTTTTGCGATTAAATACAAAAGATTAGTTTTAAGGCTTCGGCGTATCTGAAGAACAGAATTCTTGAAAAATATATGTACAGTACAACATATCCTTACTAGACTATTTGACAAACTAGAATCAAAAGGACGGGACAATATATTTTTCGAATGGGGCCGAAAAAGATGTATGGCGGCACGTCTACCCGGCACCAAATCTGACCACCGCTATAAGGTTAATCAGGCGTTACTAATTTCACAACTTAACCCGGCACCGAGGCAGTTTAAAGGTAGGCGAGCTGGGTTCCCCCTCCACAACACCAAACATACACCCCTCATTCTCTTCTTTCCCTCCCTCGAACCCTAGGAATCTCATCCCCTGGATATCAAACTGGGTTGAAAAGTCTGTCACCGCCTAGGATGGTAACGGACAAGAAATACATCATAGACATGATTTAGAACACCGAGGAATCAAAAAATAGATATCTTAGCAAACCTATTTCTAAATTAATGTTTAAGTATTTATTTTCGTAGTAAAAAACGGCCACAACTTTTATTATTGTATATTCCATCGTCTAGTGAAGCTCGTCCCCTAATTTCTTAAAATCTGCAGCGAGAGAAGTTACCTTCATTTTACAAAGCTCCTGCCATTTTCGCATATGTTCGTTTAATAAAGCTCGGCCCCAACTATTTAACAAAGCGTTGCCTTCATTTTACAAAGCTCGACCCCATTCATTTTTAAAGCCATCTCACACCTTCGTTTAGTAAAGCTCGGTGCCCAATTATTTTAAGGGAGGTATTGGGAGGACATGGGCAGCGCGAACCTACGGCACCTTACGGAAAGGGGAGGTGATTAAGAGAAGAGAAAAGAGAAAGGAGGGGTTGGGAGGGAGTAGTGTAGGTGGAATGGGTAAGAGGGGTGGCTGGTGCCGGGTATACTGTCATGGCGGACGGTGAAAGGACCAGTGCCGGGTTGACGTGTTTTTTTATAACATATAAAGATTGGGCCGGGTTGAAGAACTCCCAGATGTATATGTACTTATTATTCGCTCTATTCCTTGTCTGTAGAGGAACTGAAAGAAGAATTAACTGTAGCAGTCCCTTTGGGGCCATACACATATTACGTAACACACTTGAGGGGGCTAGGGGATATGGCGTAGCGTTATGCTGCGTTATGTGTGAGGGGGTAGGATCAACGTTACTTAACATATTAACCCTAAGAGCTGGCGCACTCCCATAATTATTGATACTGTTATAAATCTTTCAAAATAAAAATAAAATAATCAAATTGATATCTAAATCAAGGTTACAGTTACTTATATTAAAATACAGTACTTCCATAATACGTTTGTAATAATAGTCAAACTACAAATAAATACATAACGCGTTTTGAGTAAGTTCTGTATATTGCTTTACAAATTTGTGTTGTGTTGTTTTAGAGTGTAAAATCATTACTTGATACAGTATTTCGCAATGCCACCCACATCTTTAGTTTTTAAAGTTGTTTTGTATTTGTATTAGTTATAAATTAAATTTGTTACGTTTTAGCTGAGACAGTTTATTTTGCTGTTTACATTCATAGTAACAGTCTTGTTTGTTTCTATACATTTTGATTTGAAATAAGTTATTAAAAATGTTGTTACATGCAGTAAAAGAAAGTCATTTAAAGTTAACGATTCACTGAAATACATATTCCAAATTGCTAATAAAACGATGTTTGAAAGGTTGAAACTGGTCGAAAGCCTATTACGATTGAGTTACGTAACCCATTTGGGGGTAGGTATGGTCATGCGTTACATTAGGGAGTGGGATCTGAAACGGTATAGAAATGCGTTTACGTAATATGTGTAGTAGCCCCTAAGTACTAAAAATGGTTGTCTTTATTCATGCAATAAATCTTAGCGTTATATTAAACTGAATTTCACGATGAATCTAAAATTATTATCTATAAAACACCAAAATTTTACATTCGTTATTGATAAAAAATATTAATATTAGTTTAATTGATCAGCTCACTAAAAATGTCAGTTATATATTTCTGAAGTAAATGTAGGTCCACTAAGTAAAGTAAAGAAGTAAGTGTGAGAACCATTCATAAAAATAACTAAAATTATATGAATCCCTACATTATTTTGCACCCATATACCACATTGCCGGACAGCCATTGCTCTGCATGCATAACCTCACTGCTCCAGATGTTACAGATTCCGACGAGTTTAAACAGCTGTTAATTGGCTGATGGATCTAAAAACGTCATGTTCTTCAGATGAAGTTTCGTCGCAATAGTCGATTACCAAGTCCGATGCGACAGGTGAAGTATAATGACTTCATTATAAGCGGGGCAGGTGGGGGCTAATTAACAGCAAAGTTGTATTATTCATGCTGTCGCCCGTATTAATCAAATATAAACGAGTATTTTTATTCAGACATACTAGAGAACCCGCGCTGCTCTGCAGCAGTCAATGTTGCAACGTGAGTTTATGAGTAAAGGCTAATCAAAGTAAAATCTAAAAATGCTTTTTGGTTAGCGAAGTATTTATAAAGTTATATAAATATTTAGTGAAAAGATTTGTAATTTTTGTACTGAAAAAAAAATCAGTTTTAACTATAAATAAAGGTTCTCCTTATCCTTGAAATCGTTAGACCTAATCCTAATTCCTAATTTGGTATTATCGTATTCTGCGCTCCCGTTTCAACTGGATGGAAGGCAGCGTCTATTCTCTGTCTAGAATCTCTTGGCGTTTGGCTTCCTGATACAAGCGCAGGGCTCACTTACACAGACACAGGGAATCAGGACTTAATTGGCCCCTGGTCATTAATTCAGGACTCAACTACTGTTTGCTTTGAAGTTTGATATAATTTTTTGTATTTCCATTTTCGTTCAATTTAATTTTAACTACTGTATTGCTCGTTAATCTAATTATAACTTTACTCAATTTCATTTAGTTTCGTTTGCTAATTAACTAATTATTAGGTGTATGAAATATTAAATACAACTTATTGTAAATACTTTATCTGATTAACGAGTAAGATTTGTTAAAGTAATTTGTATTTATCTATACTCTGAAAATAAGTTTAATTTATAGTTTGTTTTTGGCAGTTTGGTTAGCTAATTAACTAATTACTAGCAAATCATATGTTTGTATCTTTAACCCTAGCTGTTCTGCTTCTTTTGTTTTGATTTGCTGTCCAATCCTATACTCTAATATGAGTAAGGTTTGCTTGCTTGCTTGCATGCTTGCTTGCTTGCTTGCGACACGGATCTCAAAAACGGCTCCAACGATTTCCTTCAAATGTTCGAAATAACTAATTTCTGGGATAAAAATAAGTTCTAGACAGGCCTCATCCCTAGGAAAAATCAAATAATGTAAAAAAAACTAAAATTAAAAGTTAAAAAAATTAACATTGGGCTTATGGAGTTTCAAATCAAAACAAAAGAATTGTAACAGCTGTTCATAATCAACCAGGGAACTGTCAAAGTAATACTCATGTTGTTTATGATTATTAACATGTGGTTTCCTGAGAGCAGAGATTAAAATATTTGAGTTAAGATTACATATATAGAGTAGTAAAATAAATCAAAGGGACATTGAGCTATAAATAACAACTGGAGTGACCTTAAAAATGTAGAAACGAGGCAAATGAATAATACAAATCTGATTATCAGTACGGGGAAGTGGTGAAATATTACTCCGAGTCATCTAAACAATCTGATTGCCTTACCCCGAGCAAAGCTCGGCCCCCCAGGTACTGTTATTTAAATGGGCCAAAACCGTACATTGAGGGCTTCCCAAGGGTTTCTGGTTCCACTCACTGACTTAAGACTCCCATAAGGCACATGTAGACGTTAAGGGCTTTCAAACGACACGTAACTCATAACAATCGATCCATTAGTTTGGCCATATCTTCTGCACAAAAATTGCCTTATTCTTTTAATATAATGATGATGATTAGGTGTATGAAATATTAGATACAACTTATTGTAGATACTTTATCTGATTAACGAGTATTTGTATTCATCTCTACTCTGAAAATAAGTTTAATTTATAGTTTGTTTTTGGTGGTATCTTCATTAAAAAGTGAAATCACTAAGTTTTCAAATCACATTTTTACATCACTTCTTTTCCGGTATAGTGGATCATCTAAGGTAAGGACGTCGAGAATCTGTTTTATCATCTGTTTGCATGAGTAACGAAATGAATGTCAATGCATACATTGCAATACAAAGATCATACATAAACGTGAAGTGGTGGTTTTTGGATTGATTTCACCGTTAAAAAAAAACTATTTGTAAAAACAATATTAAATTGTCAACCGGGAAACTTGTTGTTGTAATGTTGGCCAGTAATCTCTTATTTGCCTGTATTCGTCAGTTCTGCTGTTGCTAACAATGTAGACATACTGAACACTTCGTGTTACATGAACCATCTAGGAACATCAATCACTCTTTACAAAATGTAATATATTTAATAATGTTCACAGAAAGTCTAAAGTCAGTGCCATCTGACCGATTCCATCTGGCCGATTCAACAAAAATTAATCAAAAATTCAGAAATAACTAAAATAACACTATGATATAAATGGTTTAAGGAATTTCAATTATTATATTTTAATGATTTTACTTAGAGCATCCACTGACTTTCAAAGTTCCCATGTTCATCTTAAAGAGACGATTTTATTAGATCACATAATTAGTTTGCATATGTTTATTTACTGAAGGAAACCGTTAGTCTCACCGAAGAAGTGCGCAAATAACTGTGCTTCACCGTGTGTTTAGATACTATCTGCAACAGAAGAGTTTTCTGTTGGAATTTTTTCAACTGCAATATAACACTTTTTAGAAAAAAATTAAATTTTACGATATTTTTTACGAATACTTTTCATTAAATTAAGCCCTTGTGTTAATTTTGTTATGGATATGCAAATAAATGTCCTTGTTATTATAATTAGCCAAGGTTGAGCATCAAAAATAACTTTCGCAGTTGCCGTCGGCCACCCTCATCATTATTCAAACATCAACACAAAAATGATTTCGCAATGTGTGTACTCGGAAATAGAACAAAAACAAATAGGGCCTAGAAACTGACGGGTTAAACCCCCCAATTTACTTTTAACGGTTACGTCTCAATTCATCAAACCTGAAAATAATTGAAAACAGTTTTAAAATGTTCTCAAGAAAAATGCAGCTGGTCGAGATAGTAAGTTTCTTCCTACACGGCGCCGTCCGATGACCCTGACACGCTTGAGCGGACGGATGTTCAAAGACGTGGTTGACATGTCTTAATAAACTATTCATATATTAATAAACTAAAATGTACCAAGTAACTCGTGTTATAAGTTATTTTCATTAAAACGGGAAAAACCCCTCCCACATATGGTTACATTTCCCCATAGAACTCTATTAATACACCTGGAACGCTCGGGCTGTGTCAAGAAATCGGTCTTTACCCCCACCCCTTCTTAGGCACTCACGGCCGCTTAGTGGATTTCAGCATTGTTCGCCCTATCGTTTACACGCTTTTGCGCCTCGCCATATTCATGTAATTACAATAAAGTGTATATATTATTGATCTGCATGAACTACAGAATCTAACGGTATAAACTTCTTGTAGTTTGGTAATTTAATTTATTTGTAATAATGAAAACTATTTAGTGTTTTAAAAGTGTGACACGAAAAAGTCTGTAAGCGTAAACTTTTTTTGTTTTGAGGTTGAAAAGAAAATTCCAGCGGAAAACTTGTAGATAATTAGTTGATCCACAATTTTTATCCCAAACATTTTTTCATAAGTTGATTTATTTGTTCTGAAAAGAAGGTATTAACGTTTCCCGCGCTCAAACCGATTCGCGCCGCACTCATCCCAGCTAACTGACGCGACACTTTGCTATACAACACGAATTTGATTGTATTAACAAGCTGAACTATGACTTATTATTTTACAGGCAGTAAGTGCTATGGTAGCCACTCTTGTTTTTATTTTGGAAATAGATATTTGTTTCATTACCGCTGTTTTGTATTAAATAAACTGAATCACAAGTGGAACCAACATATACGGTAGCATGTAAAATGACACAGGGAACAGGTTAATATTCAAAATTAATTTGAAACCCAATTTTAAACGATATTTTATTACAATATAAGACTATACAGTTGCTCTTAGAGATCTTAGTGTGATTAAATAAAATTAACTTGTTCAGTTTCTGCCTTAGGCCCATTGCTTTATTTTTTTCCATGGATCGAGTCCGAGCTAAATCATGGCATCGTACTTTGAAAAACAAATAGCAAATCTTTTTTACAAGCTGTAACTCATGCCGATCATCGTCAGGGGAGGTGATCGGATAGGAACAAAAAATGTTGCCACCAAAGTAATTTATTTTGCACTGTTTACAAATGCATGAATTCCGCACGTAAAATAGTTGACTTAACCCCGCTCCCTTTCTTTGCACGATTGCTGCAGTTGAATGCTACACAGCTTGTTGGCATGATGAAATAACAGCATCACTTATAAATACATAGTCGTCAACCACCTTCTAGAGTTTGAGACATACTGAGATGTAAGCAAAAAATATTCCTCAACTTAAAAACAAGGGAACAGATAACATGGAATAAAGGATGTTTCCGGCGCGGGACAACGACACGACGCGACGGCGCGGCGTGCGGCGGCGGTGGCGATGTTGAAAGCGCGCGTTTAGCCTTTAAATGTAAGAAAACTACAGACTGTATAAACAAATGTTTCAAATAAAAGTTGTTATTCAACTCATTTTCAACATTTTTCTCGCTTGAAGTTTGTTTCTACCCCAAAAATAAAAAAAGTTTACGCTTACTAACTTTTTTATGTTCCAATTTGTTTAGCTAATTATATTTTGTATTTTTATAATTCTGTTAACTGACTTATCTGTAAGTTGTTTACTCCGTTAGAATCCTCAGTTCCTCCAGATAATAAATATATAAGTTTCATTAGAATCGGATGATCCCTGTGCGATGGAGGAGCGTGTTAATGAGTGCGCGCATTAAAATATTTGCCGGCAGAAATCGCTCAGTTGACGAAGTTGCCAAAGAAGTGGAGGGGGAAGGACCGTTTTTCGCATCAAAAACTCCACTGCGCTAGCATTCCAGGTGTATTAATAGAGTTCTATGCATTTCCCTTACAATTATGTGCATTAAAATATTTGTTTATGACGTTTTATTACGTAGCTCTTTTATTAATCGAGATACGGGTTCAAACCTAATAACCATTATTGTTGTACATATGTTTGTGAATACAACGACGTTTTAACCAATGTTATATCTCATACCGTTACCGAGATATCGTCATGTTTACGAGTAGCACCTGCCCCCCTCCCACCATGTTGTCGACCACCAGGGAAACTGACGACATGTATTTTCGCTATCACCTAGGTCCATATAACAATAATCAGAAAAAATATTGCGTTACCCTGTTATGCATGCTCAAACCCCATAGAGCATCAAATCTTTCAGAAAAGTAAGCTACCAATTCTTCTATCGAGACCTTTGGTTTGAAGATTCTTGAATTTTTTATCAAAATAAAACTAAAGTGACATTCCTGTCAGGAGCTTCATTTCAAATGGCATTTGGAAAATCTAAATGTTCGGTTGCACATACAAATATATTACAAAGAAAACAGCACCAGTTGAATTGAGAACTTCCTCTTTTTTGGAGGGGAAATCGTTAAAAAAATACGTGACAACTGCAACCGTTGTGATGAAAACAATAATGTTTCACATTTTAAAATTGTACTGTAGAACCGAGCTGTAGACAGAATCTCGGTCATATCATTAATTTGGTGACAGGACCTTTTCGTAGAATTGTTTACAAAAAATATGTGTATTAAAAGATAAAATAACTCCGTCTTATGCCAGTATGTAACTTATTTGCAATTAAACTGTACTTACATACACGTTGGTGAAGGCAATCGATTTCGACTAATCACATCGGTCGACATCAGACCAATGGAACAACGATTAGTTTCATTGATCTGATGATAACCGGCGTGTCTGGTCGACATTAGGCCAGTGGAACAACGATGAGTCTCATTGATCTGATGATAACCGGCGTGTCTGGTCGACATCAGACCAATGGAACAACGATGAGTCTCATTGATCTGATGATAACCGGCGTGTCTGGTCGACATCAGACCAATGGATCAACGATGAGTCTCATTGATCTGATGATAACCGGCGTGTCGGGTCGAAATCGATTACTTAGTGCGATATATTATGTCAATTTAATTTACGACATATATAAATCTAAATAAATGTCAATGTTCCTTTATTTTTTCATCCGGCAAACGTTATTTTATGTAAACAAAACTCTTGGCTAAACACAACTCATCGCTTTAAAAACTCATACCGTGCAGTGGCGTAACTGATTTTGTTGGGTCCCACCGAAAACTTATTTTCAGCCCCCCCCCCAATTAGCATAATCGTACAGTTTCGCCCTATCCCTAACCATTATTCTAGATTCTGGAATATGGTTACATGAGCCAGAAGTTTCCTAACCTCCAAATACATAATGTTAGTCCCTCATTGTATAATTTTAGTGATTTAATAATCCCTCAAGGTTATTATTTAGACTATAATGTTTTTAATAGTTTCACCACGTCAATTTAATATAAAATACCTGAGAATTAAGTCGAAAAGTGTCAAGTCAAAACATGAGCCTCATGACCGTCCAAATCGCAAATCCCAGGTCAGTAACTCCAACTCGCTCTGTTCCTGTCCAAATGTGGAAATATATTTGGAGTGGATTCAGATTCGGTTTGGAGTGAAATGGCCGCTATAGCGTTTACGGTTGTACCTTTAGGTTTTGAAACGGATCCTATCATGAGCCCCCGATTTATCATTTATCACTATCCTAATGCTGATTCACATCCTCAACACTAACAACCGTTTTAAAATTGTTACGCAAAATGGTGAAATATTTGTTAAAATATCTCACTTTAAAGTTTACTTATAAAGTAATAGAATTTAGGAAAATAATAAAACTTATTGCAGTTTTAAAGTGTGTCATTTAATAAACACTAAGCACAATGAATGAAAGATTACTAGGCTAAAAATGAAATAATTCTTCCAGTTTTACTGACAACCATGACGCTAATTTGAAATTTTATTACATTAAAATGTTAATGTTACATGTAAAATGTTAAATATTAAATTAAATATTATGTAATTAAATATAACAATTTCATCCCATTATGCGGGCCCGCCAGAGCTTTTGCCTCGGCCCGCGGGCCCCGCCGCCACGTCTCGCGGGCTCCTTAGGTCCATGGGCCCCCCGCACCGCGGGCCCGGCAGTTACACCACTGAGCTACCATGACTGATAAAAATATTCTTAACTTAGTACAGTTAGTGACGCATAAACAATCCAATACACAATAGCAGCAAAACATGCACAGCCCAAGAATCATATTAAAATCTTGTTATGTCTTAAGCCATAGGGCGTATCATACGATATTTAAAATATCTTATCGTAATATAGCATTACACAATGCCACAAAGCGGGCCTCAAAATAACGACTGTATTGTAACGGATATACAGTAATCGAATTTTAAGTTTTTTAAACAGCACATAAAGAAATATTTGACGGTCTCCTATTTCTAGCTTGGTGTTTCGCTTGAGGTTGGGTTTACGGCAATTTGGTCTACTACTCGTTAAAACCTAAATTGAAGTTTAATTCGAGCTAAACCTTTTGTGAGATATTTTCCTTACTCCATCCCTTTGAATGGACCGATAAATTTGGGCTAGTATTTAATCCTTTTTCAATATTGGCTTTAAAATAGATTGCCTCAAATAACTGGATCATTTTCCTATTTTAAAATAGATATTTATTACAATATGACTTACTAGGGCCTCGTATATAATATACAGGTATATGAATAAGTTTTCAATATAAATTAAGACATCTCATCAGACTCTACCACAGAGAAGTAATCTTGGGTGGTGTGAGGGTTTTGTTATGTTTAAAACCTCTTTGTTATAATGTTTGCGAATTCATGTAGATCTAACCTTAAGGATGATCAAATAAATAAAGTTGTTTAGAGATATTGGACTTTATCTTGATTTTTTCACAAATATGAAAAAGTTCTTGAATGTATTGGAAATTTAAGTTTGATATAATATAAGATTTTTGTTTGTAAGATATACAATTTGAGTTTCTTGTGCAATAATTGGGACTCCTACTTCACTTTTAACAACATCTCATATTGTTTATGATTCATTTTTAAATTGTTCTTTTTTCATATGTATTTATATACAATCTTTGGCATTTAGAATACGTTTGTTGCAAACCGGTTTATACGTTTTTAGTTCACATAATTAATACAATATGCTGTCATTAATAAAAATTGTTGTATTAAAACAAAATAGATGTAATTTCTATATATGACAAGCTTATTTAAAATGTTGACAAATAAACCTATACGCCTGAGTCGTAAAAATAATGATATAAATGCAAAATTTTCTAAAAAATACTGTTAACCCAAAAACGTCAGACATGATTTTCATCAAGCTGGCTCAACCAGGCCACACTAAACCCACCATTACTATCCCTATCTCTAGCACATAATGCGACATTTCGACATCTGAGTAAATCATCTTAGGCGATGCGTCACTTCTTTTACTTCCTGGACAGAAGCCAAGCCGCAGATAAAGTAAAATATACAGCAGGAAACGACGTAGCGCAGCGCGGTATGATTTATAGGCGAGATAAGAGTTGACGCTGACGGGCGGTGAATATTTATAAGATGGCGGCAACAGGTGGTTGCGTCACCGAGGATCAAGGTCACGTGACCTCTCCCGCCGCACTGCTGCCAACTGTCGTATTCCCTCTGACTGAAAACCCCCGAAAATCGTATATGTAATAGAGTGTAATCGGCGTGGATGATCAAAATGGATCTGAAGTGAGGGGTTTTGTAAGGGTCTCTCTCTCTACCTTAGAGATAAATGTTGAGGGATGTTAGCGCTTGGTTTACCCCTCCCTCATAAAGCTTGTCGTCACTGAACTGGCTGAATTTGGAATGGATTTTTTAAGAGATTGGCGGCCACTTTTTTCCTATACTTTGCTCATCCAGTAATCCACATGGGCCTCGAGGGCCTGTGCGTGTAACGTCTCAAGCAAAGCAACATCTGATACAATTTTCTAGCCAGGACTGGGGGGGATTCGAAACCACGACAGAACCGATGACGTAAGACAGGACCGCTGACGTGAGCCAGGACGTCGACTAAAATGTTTATGAGTTATTCGACCAAGACACATACCATTTTGAGTGATTTTTTTAAAGTATTTCGTAATTGCATTCTCTTCATCCAATTACGAAAAGTCAAAACTATAAAAAGCTATTTAATAGAACTAATCAACGTTTGCGTTTTATGCGAACTGATAGTTTAATTGTAATCAGCGACGTGAAACGCAGATAGTCTTGGCCTCTTGCATTAATTGTCTTCTATAAAAGAATGTATTACTATTTTCGGTCTCTGCCCCCCCTTGCGCAAGATAGCTTGAATTTGTAGTGAAATTACTTTATTGCCGTTGGCATTCAATTGTCGATATATTTTCACTGTACAGGGTGTCCCGGAACTCTCTGGAACAAATCAGTAAATATGGCCAGGACAAAGATATTGTACAATACAAACATGGGTATTAAGTGCATAGTTTTCCGCCTGACTATGTATTTTTACAAAATCCTTCGTATATCAAGAACTCTTTGAGATAAATGAAAATATAAATCTACTAGATAAGCGTTGGTATCCGATTTTAACTAAATAAATACTAATTCAAAATGGTGAATGTTAGTTTGTTGTTTGTTTAATATACCGTACCTTAAGTTTAAAACTTTACAATAGCTGTAATTTTTTATTGGCATTTTTGTACCCCTATGAAGTTAGTGATAACCCCGTAACTTGGCCGTAACCTTTATTACAGTGATAAGTTACGGCTTGCCACTTTCATAGTTTATTAATTAAACTATAAACTTCTCGCTTGACTAGTATTGCTAATTAGTTTGGGTTGATCCTCTTCTTTAATGGGCTGTCGGTAATTGGTCAATTAATTAGAGATTTATGAATTAATTAATTGCACCATTAAAGGAAACGGGGAAAAATCCCTTTCTTTGCCAAGGTATTGCGGTGGAAGAAGGCGTCTTTGCGATTCAATATGTTTTTGTAATAACAATTTCTTTGGATGTAACAAAAGTTTTTTTTTAGCGAATTTCCCCTATAGGGAAGAAGCTATTACCGTAGGTCTCATGGTAAGAATTAAGCCCGAGACCATGATAACTTTTCATTTTGAGGTCCCCAGATGCCAAAAACACCATTCGTTCAAATTTTTATATATGTATATATATATATATGTGTGTGTCCGTAAGCACGATAACTCTCGTAAAAAAGATCCGATCTTAATGAAATTTGGTACAAATGTGTAAAGTACCATTTATTTGAACGAGTTCGAAATCCAGATGAATCGCACCATCCGAAGGGGGGTTTTTGGGGGGTTTTGTACCCCAAAAATGTGTTTTTTTGGGGTTTTCACAAGTAATTTTAATTTAAATCAAATTTTAATTCATACCATTGAATTCAGCTTAAAAAAAAACAAACAATTTGGTATTTTGATCATTGCTTTACGTCAATTTGTTACCGAGATATTGAAAGTGCTAAACACAGTACGTTGTCTAATGTTATTCTTATGGAGAGAAAGAAAAATTGTATATCTCGCTTATTTATGAACATTAACAGGAAAAATTTGGTATATGGCTTGATCTGGTTGTGGTTTATTGTTGTTTGCACAAAAAAACAATTTTTCGCCTATGGTTCCTGTAGCAGCAAACCTAGGTAATTGGTCCCCATGTTATTCTTATGGAAAATACTTAAAATGTTATATATCGCTTATTTATGAATTTATATGGATGAAACTTGGTATGTGACTTCACTAAGATGAGTTCTATTCATATTTGCATAAAAACCCATTATTTTGTGTGCCTTGTTGCAGCAAACCTGCGTACTCATCCCCAATGTTATTCTTATGGAGAATAATTAATATTTTAAATATCGCTTGTTTGTGAATACATTTCTTATGAGTCCTGTTAAGTGTTTTAATGTGCTATGTTATATATTCATTAGAAATTCGCTGAGTATGCAGGTTTGCTGCGACGGGGGTATTAATTGAATTAAATTGTGAAATTTTGTCACGACTTCAAATCTCTTGTCTTGTTAAATCCTAACAAGACGAGATTGATTTACAGAATTTATTGAAGTGATTCAATATACAAAATGGGCAATAAAACGTGAAACTAATTCTTAATTTGTGTTTCTGGAATTTTAGGTTAGAGATAATATTTTACTTAGTTATATTTCCCCCTTCAAACAAAATTTATTTCTAAATAAATAAATGAAGAAATTAAGTAAGAGTCAGACTGCCAACAATCCAAGTATTGCGAGGACTATATGAAACTTTATAATGCATGCCTTTTGTACCATTTTAATTGCATATTTATCTCCGTTCATTTCAGCGGAAATGCAAATATATTTGTAGGTGTTATAAGGGTATTTAGTTAAAGCCCATAAGATGTTTAATTGATTAAGAAAAAATCTAACAAAATACAAAAATTGTTTTTAATTTATCTATTGCGGGTTCTCACGGCGTCAAAAATAATTTTCAGAACATTTTATAGAGCAAAGTATTTAAATAATAGAATTTTTATCTTTGATGTCATGAACTTCTCAAATCAAAAACATAAATCTTCTAAATTTGTCAATATGTTTAAGGGTGATATTCTAATCCTATGCGTGACGTAACATTGGCCAAGACTCTCCCTCCCTTATAACGCTGAACCTACGAGATTATCCCTTTACGCCTAAGTGCGTTACGTAATATGTAACCCCCACTTCAGCCCTCTACCAGTTGGCTATGAAGCTGACCGTTGTACCCCAGGATTAAGTGGCAATATATTTCGAACACCCTCTAATGGTCACGCGTTCTCTTAACCTATACTACCTAAGTTTTACTAAAATTGATTAGTAAATAAGAGAGGAATTATAATTTATTTATTCCCTTCAAGATTAAAATTGGGCAATGTAATTACATAGTTTACAACTGGAAATTTCAATTTCCTCCGCATTATAAGTTTAGTTTTCTTTAATGACACCAAGTAGGCCCCTGTATGTTATTTAAAAATGATTGTTGAAAAATTAAAAATTTTGTGAATTTTTATGCCGTATCATTTTTGAACCCGATTTTTTAGAAATGCGGGTTTTGTCACTTTATTAGGGGCCTAGAAAACAATAAGGCACAAAATTATAATTAAGGCTGTTGGAGCCTTTTTTCGTGTGTTTTTTTAGTTAGGCCTATACACTTTAAAATCAAAAACATATAAATAAAAATGTTTTAAGATACCGTGTTAGTCGACCGCACCTTAACGCTGGGCAGAGCCATCGGCCCGTAAGTAATGTGGTCTATTCAGTCCCTTCCTCGCCACCTACATATAGTACCTACATGCATACAAAATTGTATCAAAATAGTGCCTTTGGTGTGGTTTATAAACATTCGTATGGGCAGACATGACCTCAAAACTATTTTTCGAGTTTAGGGATCATCAAAATCATTACTTTTACCGATACATTTTTTATGACAATAACAACACTTTATCCATGTAGCGTGGAGGGGGAAAGTAATAATTGAAGAATTTCCAAATGAACCTCCATCTTACTCTGGCAGTTAACATGCTGAGGTTCTATTGACCCTTGTACAATGTTCTTCATCATGTACTCCCCAACATCACTTCCCTGAATTCACTTTCTTCCGCAAAAGAGGAACATTGTGACAGTGTAGCTCTTCAAGACCCTACACTTTGCATTGTGAAAGCCAACTCAGGTAGCGAAGGACACGCCTTGCCTCCGAATCACAAAGGACACTGAAAGGAAGAGGTCCTAACAATACGACCTTCTTGGTAGCTTAGGCAGGATGTTCACCCGGCCAAGCAGTCAAAAGCCGTAGCGAGAACCAACCATAAATCATCCTTCCAAACCGCCTCCGTCGTTGAAGGAAGTGACGAAGTGACGATGATCGAGGAATAGGACTCGACTGTGTAATTGGGTTGTAAGTCTTCAATGCGCTTGGATTGTTGGGTCATTGCCTTTTACTTTTATATTAGGCTAATAAAAGTCAAATAATTCTTAGTTCACGCCTTCACCAATCACCATTCATCCATTTATCCATTTCGTGCTATAATAAATTGTATTTTATAATCTCGGGTATGACATAGCTGAGTCGTTTGAAAGCATATTAATTGTTTCAGGTTATTTTAAATTTTAGTTTAACACAACTTTCTTCTCATTATCGCGGAAAAACACCCTTTAAACTATTTAGGATACTGTATTATAATTATTTATGCGAAATATAAAGACAAACATTCTTACCTATGTACAGTATGTCCTGAAATTCGTTATATATATATATATATATATATATATATAATCGTTATATATATATATATAAATATATAATTCGTTATATATATATATATATATATATATATATATATATTATCTGTATGTCTGTAATTTCATTGTAACTGCATTAAACAAATCATAAATAAACTTCTTTATTGTTATAGGACAATACATGTAATGCGTGTATCGTTAGTAGCACCATTCTAGAACCGTTTATAATGCAAAGATTAAACTTTGTCTTGTGAAGATGTCGTTTAGGTAAAAAAATCTTTACTCAATTCAAGATGCCGAACGCTAAAAATCTAAAACTTTTAATCTCCTAGAACTGTTTATCTACCGAAAACCCAAAGAATAACATTTTGATAATTATTTGTTACGCATCCAACAATTTGTAATTCAAGGAAATCGGAAAAATTAAAACGGAGCAGCCCTGAAAAATTAAAAGGGATGCTAAAATCTTAGATCAAATAAAATTGTAGGATATATTGTTTATTCATGCAAAACTGAAGGAAAAATTTCCCATAAGGGTATGTCTAAAATGCTTAGTTTTCCAATTGCCTGTCAGGTATATGTAAATTTTTAGAACCGCTTCGAGTACAAAGTCAAAACTTTGTACATTTTATGTTATCCTTGTTAAGAGGGTATTTAGTAAAAAAACATGAAAACAACATATTTAATCGTTTTAAATGGCGGACGTTAAAAATCTTACAGTTGTAATCTCCTAAAACAGTTTATTTTACGAAATAATATACACATTTTTATATACAAATTTGTTATATTTTTATACGCAACCAACGATTTCTAATTTTAAGAAATCGGAAACATTACAACGGAAAGCACCACCAATGATAAAAGTTAGATATTATCCGCACTGTTTGACTACTGGTATCAGCTATGTATTTCTAACAGCGTGCCCTTTACAAACACCGAAGAGCAATATTTATCAGAATAGCAAAGCCCGTCTAAGTTTCCCAACTTAAACAGACCGCCGAGCACACGGAGTGGCTGCTCAATAATCCACCCCAACCCCTTCCAACCCTCGTATAACTTTAATTAGACAACCAGCTGAATGTTTTACATAGGCCGTCACGGAACCGAAACTACGCGTATTGACTTTTCTTGCAAATTTCATCGCCCCGGAGCCCCGTGGCCGAAAAACACCCGCATTAATGAGGAGACCGGCCGAAACGGCAGCCCCTGAATATTTCATGAACTGACCGATGGGAGATAGGCTGGCGGTTTAGTCAGGAAGTAATTTCAGGCGGGAATTTAAAGCTTGAAATTGTTTACGTAAACTGTAGGCCTAAACAACCGTGGCTCGCAACCGTTTTTGTGAAGGAGTGATGGGTGGGGTAGAACAGGCGATAAGACTAAAGGAATAACAAAACTTATGCCAAAAAAGATCCGAAATCAAATTTTTCACAAAATAATCTCAGTGACCATTGAAATATCAGATATTAAACATCATATTATGGAACAATTCCCAAAAAAGGAGGATGTTTGGAACTTTTTCACGTGCAGATTATGTTGCTCGAAATCGAACAAAATTTGTCTTGGTATCACACAAGTAAGTATTTTGGAAGAACGATACCTAAAGAAGTAGTGAACCATTTAGCTTGTAATGTGTCATTATCTGAGACATCGAATGAAGGATTTCCCTTATATTTTCACTCGCCTTTAGGGCTGCGCCCTACAGGTTTCATAGCTTCAATGTAAATTATATAAATCAATTTAATTTTATATTCTTAACAGCTGTTGACATCACATTAAAACAGAACAACAGTTATTGCAGGTGTTACAACATACATTACAGATTTAGACTTCGTTTATTAGCGAATTTCCCCTATAAGGAAGAAGCTATTACCGTAGTCGGCATGGTAAGACTTAAGCCCGAGACCATGATAACTTTTCGTTTTGAGGTCCCCCGACCCCAAAAACACCATTCGTTCGAAACTGTATGTATATCCGTGAGCACGATAACTCTCGTAAAAATTATCCGGTTTTGGTATAAACGTGTAAAGCAACATTTATGACTTTAAGTTCGAAAACCAGCCAGATCGCTCCATCCAAAGGGGTATTTTTTTATTTTTTACATACAACTTTTGAAATAATCAAGTTTTAGTTTTTACCATTAGATTCAGCTTAAAAATACACACAATTTGGTATTTTGATCATTCTTCAACGTCAACTGGTTACCGAGATATTGAAAGTGATAAACACAGAACGTTATCTAATGTCATTCTTATGGAGGAAAAGAAAAATGTTGTCTCGCTTATTTATGAACGTATACTGACGAAACTTGGTACGTAACGCAACAACCAAGAATGATGCGTCAAAAAACCAACCCATGATGGTTGGGATGTTTGTCTCTTCATCTGGTTGTGGACCATTGATATTTGCTCAAAAAAACAATGTTTTGCCAAAGGCTCCCGTAGCAGCAAACCTGCGTACTCAGCTCCATGTTATTCTTATAGATAATAATTAAATGCTATGTCTCCCTTAATTATGAAAATAAATTAATACAAATTGGTATATGACTTCACCTAGTTGAGTTGTATTGATATTAGCATAAAAACCCATTTTTTGTGTTCCTTGATGCAGCAAACCTCCGTACTCAGCCCCAATGTTATTCGTATGGAGAATAATTAAAACTGTATACATCGCTTATTTGTGAATATATTTTTAGGAACTTGGTAAGTGGCTTTATGTAGTATTAAGATATTTTTATCTCCAATGGAAATTCGCTGAGTATGCAGGTTTGCTTTGACGGGGGTATCTGATTACAAACGTTATACGTTATACAAATATTGACGCGTTATACAAATTCATAACTACTGTATGAAGAAAAGTTGCTCGAGTGTGATCAGCAGGTCCTACCATACTGCGTAGTTGGATCATCCGCGTTCGCTTCCAGAGCTCTTTTGTTTAGTCGGTATAGCAAACAAATAAAACAACAACAAAACGATGACACTAATTATTCGTTTAATGCAATTTTGTTTCACTGTATCCATTTCAAGGAGTGGAATTGAAGGAAGGGAATACCTGTCAAATTAAGTACCCTAAATAACCTTGAACGCAAATTCCCTTAACAGGCACACGCTGGTTCAAATACAAGTTATATTTAGTCCATTCTACAAGCTTATTGAATATACACGATTGCACACATTTGCAATGACACATCTTTTAAACACCTTTACAACATCAGCAGTTTAGCAATGTTATCACTGCGTCAATGTTATCTTGAGCGTCAGGCCGGCATCAGCAGTTGCTGGAGAACGACTCAGCATCACTGCATCAGCAATCAGCACTGAGTCATTCTTGGGCTCTATGACTCATTGGGCCGTACAGCAAGTGATCTCTATGTCTGGCATGTCTAATGAAGTGTTTCCACCAAAACAGATCGATCGGCTTATCCAGTGTTATAGAGCTGGGTCTAGTTCTCACTAAACTTTATATGCCATAAAAAACAAAACTTACTCATTCGTATTTGCAATAGATATTTCCTGGAAACACTTTATATACGGTGAAATTATTTTCCAACAGTTTTGCGCAAATTTATTCTTAAATGTTGAAACTGTCCAAAACTCTATACAAATACACTTTAACCGAATGAGCCTACGTGCATAAACTATATGCAAAATTTGGATTCCTTAATTTATTTCACGTATGTTTAAATTAGCGTTTTTAAGTACTCAACTCTTCTAAAGTCAATTTTGGCAAACTTAATTTTACCCTGATTACTTTCAAACAAATAAATCCCTCGAATACAACGCTCACAATCAATCAAAGAGTAACAATACGCACTGTCAAACTCGCCATTCCTCCTATCAGGCTGAACCTGTAGGAATCGTATAGCCCATCGCGTCAAGTTTCCATAGAGTAGTGATAGATCGTGGCACAGTCATTTGTCAGTGGTACAAAGCCTCCATACTCTATGCCCCGCTTTGTGCAGACAGCCACAGAGATCAGAACCATCCATCTCTCTTCGTAGCTGCTTTATTACGTCGAATCACCTGTAATAATCATGTTACCACGGTGTCCTCTCTTGTTTCCGGTAGAGAGGCGATGTAATAGTAGAATATATTACGTTATTAGTGTGTTTTTTACTGTTGAAAATGATCGCTATAGCACTATTGTATTGTATAGGTGATCGTTTCACTGAGAAGAGGATAACAAAGAATGTTTTTGCAGGCTCAAGAACCAAGCAGTAGTGTGTTATTGCCAATTTGCATTTTATTTTAAATAATTTTCTCCTGTTTAATTGTAACAACACGTATCCCGCTACTCAATAAATTATAAGATCAAATGTATAATCAAACCAGTACATTATACGCTCTCGACAAATACTGAATTCCATGTACATATTACATCAATATCGCACGACTAAATAACTACAGCCCAATCGATTATATATTACACATTCGCTTTCCACTACTTTCCACCGGACAACCCACAAATAACTTTTCTTTTCACAGCGTAATTATTAGAGTGCGAAACAAGACGCAAAACCGCAAGCAAGAAAACCAGAAAACCGCTGATGTCGCAAGCGACGTGCGGCTGAGCGGAGGTGAGGCAACGGCAGCGAGCTTTGGAGTGAGCTACTGAGGTACACCCTTGCTGGCTTCACCAGATGAATCCTATACTCTAATATGAAGTTTTGCTTGCTTGCTAGCTTGCTTGCTTGCTAGCTTGCTTGCTTGCTTGCTAGCTTGCTGGCTTGCTAGCCTGCTTGCTTGCTAGCTTGCTTGCTTGCTTTCATGCTTGCGTCCGTCCTTGCTTGCTTGCTTGTAACTCTGATCTCAAAAACGGCACCAACGATTCCCTTAAAATGTTGGAAATAATTAATTTCTGGGGCGTAATGAAACTGCCCCGACATTTTGGGTACTTCTGAAACGATGAAACTGCCCCGCTCATTAAAGAGGATTAGGAAGGGTCGCCTCGCAAGACTAGAAATGCTGAAATTGCCCCGAGCGCCCGGCCAGGTAGTCGCTACGGGACTGGGAAAAAAGGGAATTATTTTTGTCTCTGCGACTTGTCAGTGACTGCAGTCTTCTAAAACTGCCGTCGACTGCTTTTCTTGTCAAGTCATAATTGTTTCTGTACCAATATCACAAGCAGTTGAAGTAGATAAGATTAATCTTTTCACTCCATGTACCGACGAACAGCGTTTAGCAATTATAAATTGTTAATTGTTTGTTGTTGTTGTTGTTGTTAGGTTTGTAGCTTATAAACTACCGCTTCGTTGGGCTTTACAAATAATTTAGTGATATAATCTTTTTTTAAACTTAGGAACTTAAAACAATCTGGGCCATTATTTAAGGATGTAAGAATAATGCTCTTCGATATTTATACGTCATTAAATTACTGTACATTTTTTACATAAGTAGCATTCCAGATGAATATACTTACGGAATAAAACTTAGAACAAATTTAAATGTTCTGTTCCAAATCCTCATATAGGTAACTCATTAAAAAACTGAACATTTATGGCAAAAATCTTATAATAATTTAACCAAACAAAAGAGAAGCAAATTAAAACAATGTGTTGAAGAAAGTTCGATGATTATTTTTGGCTATTTTACTAAATGTACTGACGAACAATATTCAGGAGTTATAAATGAATTCAGCGTAAGTTTACAAAATTAGTTAATATATTTTCATTATATTATACATTATAATCACATTTGTGGATATAAATCTGCAAATATTATTAAAAATACTTATAAATATACATACATATACCCCAAGTACTGTAATATAATATATAAATAATAAATTAAAATAAAGAGAGCTTTCTCAAATACAGTATTTATTTATTGCATTACATATATACAATTCACAATAATATAATATGGAGCATGAAACATAGACATAAAAACAGGAGTTTATTTTATACGACATTTCACTAACGACCTTAGAATAAATTAACAAAAACGCAACTTTGTAACTTAATAATTAATTTTTAATACAAAAATAAACATAAATTATATGTAAATCTTTACCAGTAAATTACTTTGAAG
The DNA here is from genome assembly GCA_963675035.1 of Allygus modestus. Lineage (NCBI taxonomy): Eukaryota > Metazoa > Arthropoda > Insecta > Hemiptera > Cicadellidae > Allygus > Allygus modestus. The sequence continues at coordinate 408,468,904 of OY776112.1, forward strand.
TGGCATGACCCTTCTAATATTTTCCCCGATACAATCAAACAATAATTAGCTATATGAATTAAACCGGGTACGTTACGGAACATAACAAATAAACACAATTAAAGAGAAGTTACTTATATACAACAATTTCATAAACTACCTAAAAAATCAATATCATAATACAAATTTGTAACTTAATAATTAATTTTTAATCGACAAATAAACAACAATCATATAGTACAGTATTACATTTTTACTAGTAATAACTTTGGAGTGGCATGACACTTCTGCATTTTTTCCCCAAACCCGTAGCGGCTACCTGCCCGGGCGCTCGGGGCAATTTCAGCATTTCTGGTCTGGCGAGGCGACCCTTCCCTTGTTGGGGCAGTTTCATCATTTCAAAAGTACCTCAAATATCGGGGCAGTTTCATCGTAATTTCTGGGATAAAATTAAGTTCTAGACAGGTCAACAGGTCTCATCCCCAGGAAAAACCAAATAATGTAAAAAAACTAAAATAAAAAGTTAAAAAAATTAACACTGGGCTTATGGAAAGACTAAAACTGTTGAGTGAAGATTGTGTACATAGAGTGGTCATATCTTTAATAAATAAAAGGGACATTGAGCTACGAATATCAACTGGAGTGACCTTAAAAATGCAGAAAAGAGGCAAATTAGCTATACAAATATGATAATCAGTTGGGGAAAGTGGTGAAATATTACTCCCAGTCATCTAAACAAACTGACTGACCTTCCTAGAGAAAAGCTTGGCCCCCAGGTACTATTATATTATACGAGGATGGGCGTTTTGAACGAGAATATTAACAACAAAATTGTTTTTGGCATACTTAGGTACCAGAACGTTTACACAGCTTACGTCGTTTGTACACCATCACATCGTCAACGGACAGTGCCGCCGACGACGGACAACATTCAAGATAAAGATGATATCAGATGTGTACAACGGTGTAATGTGGGACGACTTGTAGACAGATCAAGAGGGCGCTCCAGCCACTTGCTTCTACCTGCTTCTCCCCCCCCCCCCACCTCTTAAACGGATTATCCAAAATTGTTGAATTATGGCTCATTTTATAGTGGGAAAATACCTAGGCGATTTCAGTGAGCAAAATTTTGATATCACAAATAGTTCACCCACAAAAACCGTACATCTAGAATATTTTGTAATTTGATTAAACTAGTATTATTCGTGATATCGATATTTTCTCACTGAAACGTTGGATACTTTTTTGCTCTTTAAAATTAACCATAAATCAACGATGTCTGATAACCCGTTGAGGACGGAGGAACGGGCTTTGACAGTTAACATTGGTCTTATGGGGGAAGCAGGTAGAAACGCCAAATGTTTCGTGAGTGGAGTGGAGTGTCCTCTTAATCAGTCAGCTTTCTTGCAGAGGACATTGCGTGTGGATCTGTAGAATCAACGGAAGTAGTAAGCATATTAACATTCTCTTCCCCTATCCCTATCGAATTATTTGACCAACCACCAATGATTTAACTCGACAATTCTGATTATTTTTATTTAAGTTTTGAAAGACAAATATTTTTAGTCATAAATTAATAAAAACTGTAGGGGCTCTCGAGATGATTTTGAACCGATGAGGGTGCATTTGTATTATAAGTGAAATAATTTAGCAAAAAACCTGTCTGGAGTCTTGCGACAAACTCTTTGAGCACGTGATTGAAGGAAAACTGTAGATGTATTAATTCGTCCTGTTGACCAAAAACTAGCCATTTAATGTCGAGTAATTTCAATTTATAGCTTAAATGTGTATTTTATCCTGCTGTTATAGTTCTTGTATTCAAACACCCTGGACATGTCTCATTCACGAGAAGAATTTTTTAACAAGCCACCTTGAGGCAACACGAATTTCCATATAGGGAAACTGGGAAACCCTATTAAAATTAGCTTCAGTTGTAATACAACTCCGGGATGGTTAGGATTATTTACTAATTATTTACCTTTTTCCTCTGTGTATAACTTAGTCCACGCCGCGCAGCTAAGAGTCATCAATTCCTTGCCCTTTTTGGATTTAGTACTCGATAAACACTAAAATAGTGGTGTGGATGTTTTTATTCACTTCACTACTCCTTACATGCCTTGCCTGGGAAGTGTGTACAAAGTAATGGCGAGTGAGTGTTAACCTTTATCGTTAATGAGCACTGAGACAGGCGTTTTAATTAACGCGGTAGGGCATATGCTCTCAGCCTTTTCCATAGGTTTAAAAGAATCGGTAGCCAAGGTTTCATCTGGAATCTGGAGGAATCGCTGCTAGATGAAGTACATAAAGATAAATCACGAAATGAAAGAGAAGTCGGATCATCCAGTCAAACTAGCCAATTTTAATTTCCATGAAATTTTACCCCACTCTACCGGTGACAAAATGTCACATTTTGAATTCGAAACGGTTCTTATTAAGGGGAGGCTCCAGCCAGAAACATTTGGCGTTTCTACCTGCTTCCCCTATAAGGATAATGCCAATTTTCGAAGCTCATTCCTCCTCAAAGGATTATCAGAAATTGTTGATATGGTTAATTTAAAAGAGCAGAAGATAGTGAGGTGAATTTCAAAATCATAATATAAATAACTGATGAAAAAAATTCCAAAATATTCAATACGTCATCTCCAATTCTGCTCACTGACATCGCTAGGCAATTTTGTTCTCTTTCAGATGAGCCACAACTCGATGATTCACTATAATCCAATGAGGACGCACAAGCTTTGAAAGTTAACACTGTCATTATGGAGGAGCAGCTGAAGAAATGCGAAATGTTGCGTAACTGAAGCCCCCTTTAATCTTGAACTTTACTAAAAAAAGTCTGTAAACTCATGTTACTCGACCTTTCCTTTTACTCCATTGTTAACTGTTATTATTTATATCTTATCACAATCTTATCCCTAATTGTGTTTTATCTCTCACATAATACTGCCTTAGCAGTCGGTTCTTTACCTATTGTCATCGCATTTTCCCGCAATCCTAAACATTAGATAGTTTGGCCAATCACTATATCTGGTCACAGATAATGCATTACTAGAAATAATGGTATTTATTGTACAAATAAGGTACATAACCATTTACAACTGGTTTAGCCGGTTTACCTGGTCTCTGTGTCCAGGAGTGTGACCAAGACTTACTTGGAAGTAACGCATGCAAACATTCAAAATGTGAGTTCAGTCCACATAATGGTCATGATAGTGACGCAGCACTCCGTCCCGGCTTATCAATCAGCCACTTATCAGCCGGCTTATCAGTGTTGTCAGCACTGCGATTGCGATAATGTCCACTCAGCCGTTTTCTTGCTGATAAGATGCATTGGTTTACTGCGCTTGGATATTTCTTAAAATTGTATTCAATATACTCACTACAAAATTACTGTTTACTACTTTATTTACTTGTTAGCTATTATTATCTTCTTACTTATCAATTACTTAACGAATGTTTAATTAATTTAAAGAAAGAATAAAATTGTTCAGCATAAAAAAAGCTGCGAGGAGAAAAGCTCTAGACATGTTTATAGCTGAACGGTAACATTATTTTAATTTTAAACTTGTTCAGTTAGTTTTTTTAAACAAACACTATCTTTTGCAAATCGATGATGACAGACTTTATTTATTAGTGAATTTCCTTTGGAAATTGAACTATTAGCATGACCCGCACGGTGAAACTTAAGCCCGGGACCACCATAGACGTTCCTAACGTGACCCCCTGAACACGTTTTGGGGGGTCGTTCAAAATTTTATATATATATATATATATATATATATATATATATATGTCTATATATATATATATATATATGTCTATATATATATATATATATGTATGCACTCTAGCGGTCGCATTTTTTGTCCGATTTACTTCAAATTTGATAGGGACGTTCCTTTCTATAACCTGTTGGACAAGTTCGTTGGGCAAAACAATCGGAAAACTCTAAACCCATTTTTTGGGGATTAATCTTTCAAATTTTGAGTTTTTGGGCCCAAAGTGGGTCAGAAAAGCCCCAGATGTAAAGTTAATGCATGTTAAAAGATGGGAATTAGAAAGGCAAAATTTTTAAGCCCTCTCTCGTCATTCTAGCATAAATATTTATCGAGTTATTAAAGAAAATGTGTATCGGCTAAACACAGTACGTTGTCTTATGGGGGTTTTACACTCGAAAAGCCTGTTATTCCTTTGTTAGAGTACTTTTATTATCCCCAGCAACCTCACGCCTACTTTCAAGCCTGTCTGGACCTTCTCCTGACCTTATAATGCGTAAAATTGTATTCCCAGCTTTGCAAGTAAATGAAACCAGGAGTATCAGAACAGCCAAAAAAACAATGTTTTCAGATTCCAATAAAAATTGGACAAATTTATGTTTTAACACTGATTATGAGTTTTACAAGTTTTTATGTGGAAATTCAATTCCCTCACGTCAGCGTGCTGCATGCGAACTCGTTTATATTTCATGACCGATTTTGACGACTGAGGAGACAAGTTAAGGGTTTTTCCTAGATGCTTCGAAAGGTATTGGGCACATAGGTATTCACCTCAATGGTCCTCAAACCTCCTATTTTATTACTATAGGAGAATACATATTTTAGTCTCAAGTGTTTCATATAAATCCATTTCATAAAACAACGGCTGTTATGAGAACTCTTCCTAACTGGAGACTATCGACCGTATCCAAATTCACCAATGGTTTGAGGGTCGGCAAGACATCCAAATTCACCAACCCCAAAACAGGTAGAAAATCCAGGCCGGCAAAACATCCAAATCCACCAACTTTTGGAATCCGCTTGCTGCCGAATACACAACTAAACCCATTGGCGAAAAAGGTTAAGGAATCCACAATTCGTTTTTAGGTCTCATTCCTTGCAGTTATTTTAATGAACTGCGTGACTTAGATAGAGTGAAAGGAACTTATCTGTTTAAAGTGAATTACTAACAATGGTGTCATCAAAAATATTAAAAAAATAAATTTAACAGAATGTTTGGTACACTAGTTATAGGCATAATAATATTACATTGTCATAAGTTTACTTTTTTAAAGAACCAAAAGCCAAAATGTCCGGCTAAAAACACAGAAACGTGGATCAATAACAAGATTCTTATCTTAAAACCACAACAAATAATTAGATAGGAGGACAAGGATTGTTGTATTGGTGCTAATTCGTGCGGGAAATAAACAAACACAAGGCCCAGGGGTTAGAAACCGACTAGGCCAAAGTTGGTGAATTTGGATGTCTTGTCCACCTGGTTTTTCTACCTGTTTTGGGGTTGGTGAATTTGGATGTTTTGCCTGACCCTTCAGCCATTGATGAATTTGGATACAGTCAGACTGTTATGCAGTGGTTTGTTTACGTTTTAAGTTTGTGCTGAAATGCACATTTTGTGCAATACCTCCTTTGGAACAATGATATTGACTGGTTTTAACTGTTACTAGAACAATTTATATTTGTACAGCTTTCTTCACGTCGTCCGTGGGGAAAGCTGAGGAAAACTTCGTGGAAAACGCGGAAACTCCAGTAAATGCCTGATTCGTTCTGGTGCATTAGGCCCGCACTGGATCCTTGCTGTCCTGGACATCGTTACGTCGCGCGTCGCTAGTGCTGCACTGCATGGGGTGGTTGGATGTCAACTTCTTACAACCTTCGTCAACACAATTTGCTGGGCAACGCACTATGTCTAAAGAGCGGGCTCCACTAACGAAACATTTGGCGTTTCCGTCTGATTCTCTCCCTAATGCCAATAACTTTCAAAATCTGCCCCTCCTTAACGAATTATTCGATATAGTTGATATATGGCCCATTTTAAAGAGCTTAAAATACTAGCGATTTCAGTAAGAAACATTTCAATATCATAAATAATAATCATGCAATTGAATTCAAATATATTAAATATTTACGATTTTTATGGTTGAACTATTTGTGAAATCTAAATTCAGCTCACTGAAATCGCTAGGTAGGCTTTTAGCATGGTTAAAAAAGCAACCTTACCTCGGTAAACCTCAACAGGCGTGTTTACAAGGTTTACAAGCCTAATGGAAACCTTGTCACTACAACCTTTGTGTAAACCAGGTTATGGTCATTGACAAGGTTAAGTTAACCTTAAACCTTGTAAAATAGTTAACTTGCGTAATATTCGTCAAAATGCCGGTTTTTTGTGGGCAATTCATGTTTTACCGGCTTCTAGGGCCGAGCAATTTTACGAAAAAAGTTGGGTGAAGGAGTTTTTGTCGAGTTCTCTCCTACCTCCAAACCTTCTCACCTGTCGACCGAGCTAGGCAGACGTAAGACGCTGTACTGTATAACACTCGAGGTCGAGTCATGCAGATGAGGATTCCTAAGCTTGATTTATTACGCCAGATTGTTTAATTGCTGTACAATGCTGATAACTGAAAACCCCTCACATTTCTTGAAGCTTGTAAAATTTGAGGGGGCTCCAGTCATTTATCATTTCGCATTTGTACCTGCTTCTCTCGTAGGGTACAGTTTCATAGGAGGCTACCAACTAATCGGATGTGATAAATCGATCTTAAACATTCGATATATCAAATCAAAACCCTATATATAGAGAATCATATGTTAACAGTTAAGCCTATATCAAAAATTATTCAGTCGATATTTATATTTATGCTATATATCTAAAATCAACAATTTGAATATAGGCTGGTCAATAATAATATGCAATGTCAGTTACAAATATATTTTAACGAAACATTTAACGAATACAAAACAAACAAACAAAAACAAAAATTAAAAAATACAATACAACAAATAATAAATAAGTGTATATAACTAAGGTAAAACTTAGTTATCTTTGTCAGGGAAAACTCTACGGTCAAAGTTCACGAATTGAGTTTCAACGCACGCCATGAGGACTCAAATGTTTGGGTGTTTGTGTTATTTAGGTTAAATTTCGAATTAACATTCGATTCGATATATCAAATGTTTAAGATCGATATATCGCATCCGATTAGTTGGTGGCCTCTTATGAAACTGTACCCCTCTCGTAAGGTCAATGTTAACTTTTGAATTCCCCCCCTTCTCAACGGATGCTCGCGATAATGCATGGCTCATTGTAAAGAACAACAAAATAAATAGTGGTTTCAGTGAGCAATTGACGTCACTAATAATAACATTCCATAATATTCTATATTCACGATTTTTATGGTTGAACTATTCGTGGCGTCAACATGCTGCTCCCTGGAATCGATAGGCATTTCTTGCTTTATAAAACGATCCATAACTCATCAATTTCGAATAATCCGTTGAGGAGGGGCGGAATTTGAAAGTTCAGATAAGCTCTAGTTGTCTGCTTCTACCGTAAGACCAATGCCAACCAAAGCTCGTACCCCTCTAAGGATTATCCGTAATTGTAGATTCGAAGTGTCAAAGAGCAAAAGAATACCTAGCGATTTTATCGAGCATAATTTATATGTACCACAAACAGTTCACTCAGTTTAAAAAATCGTAAATACTGAATATTTGGATTTTGTATAACTAATATTATATGTGATATTGGAAATTTGCTCACTAGTATCGCATCTTTAAAATGGACCATAAATTAAATAAACGGTATCAGGAAACTGACACATACTTTCTCCCTTTTAGCCCAACTTTAATGAATAAATTACTTTTTATTTACTAAATATAGAATACAAAGCACGGTCGAATGTACAGAAAATCTTGTGAACAAGTTGTTTTAAAAAACATCCACCCAAATCCCTGCTTTGGAGGCACTACAGAATCAATTGCTACACTTGTGGTTTAAAGAGGGGAAATGCCCCCTATTCCCCCCAGGGTTATTAAGGGGCAACATATTTCGAATTAACTCTGTTGGTCAATGCTAAATTGACAAGCATATCAAGTTTGAATTAAATTGATCAGTAAATAAGAGAGAAATAGTAATTTTTGTATTCCCCATAAGAATAACATTGGACAACGTACTGCGTTTACCGCTAAATGAAAATTTCAATTTTCTCCGAAACCAGCAATCGTAGAATAGTAATTCAAAATACCAAATTATTTAGTTTTTTGAGCTCTTTTTAATGGTGAATAGTATTATTTTTTATATTTATGTATTTTTATGAAAAATCAAAAAATTGAATTTTTGATGTTTTAAGTCCTGTAATTTCTGAACCCGAATTTTTACAGCAATGCGGGTGGTGTCATTTTGTTGGAAAACTAAAGTTCTACAAACGACTAAAATTTAATCAAAATCGTTAGAGCCGTTTTTGAGAAACTTGGATTTTTCATGTTTTTTGGCAGTTTTTGGGGGATAATTACCCTTAAAAATCAAAAATTCAAAAAAATGAAAAAAACGCCTGGAGATATCGTGGATTAGTACCTACATACCAAATTTCATCAAAATCGGCCCATTGGTTAGGGCTCTAGCTCTGTACACATCCACACAGACACACACACACACACACACACACACACGGACACACACACACACACACAGACAGACATCACGTAAAAACCACTTTTTTGGGTTCAGGGAGCACCAAAACGAATATTTCCACTAACAACTCAAATTCGAAAATTTTGACGAAAACAATACTTTCTCCATATACTATGTGTAGGGGGAGAAAGTAAAAGTTCGGATAATGCGTTGAAAAGGGACGGGCTTAGAAGTTGACATTGACCTTATGGTGGAAGCAGGTTTCGTGGCTGGAGCTCGCCCTTAAAATTGGCTTTATGGGGGAAACAGGAAGAAGCAAGTGACTGCTTTTCGCCCCCTATCATCTTTATTTTTAATGAAATCTATTAATAATCATCCTCGCCTTCTTTTAAAAAGGATTACCCCTGATCCCCCACACTGCCGTAGCCGTTCCCTAAGGCCGTGACGAAGGTGTTGAAACCGCTACCGAGCTCTGCACGGCCCGTGGACAATCCGCTCCGCCCCGGGCCTCAGGGGCGAGGTCCGAGGCCGCCGAACGGGGTCATAACTCAACCCGGATTCCCCGGGGTCGCAGAAGATTTTAAATTAACAATTCGGGAATGTTAAACGGGTACGTGATCGATGGGGGTGTTACACTTCTTGGATTAAAAGTTATTTTAGATTTCGTCAACGAAGGTAATGGGGAGACTAAGACCGGCAATGTGCTTTCTTACTATTTAGAGGTTTAGTTATTTAGAGGTTAGATTTAGTGAGTGATTTTTCAAGACGTCGATAGAATGGCGTCTTCCTTTATTGGTGTTCACAACTCGTTCTTTCAAAGATGTACAGAGTCTAGTCTACGTTGGTAAAATGGGATTGATATTGATAATCTCAAAGGCGATTCCCTAGAACCAGCAACCAAGGAAGTGGTTGGTGTTCCACTTTTTAACCTGCATTTTCTCAGTTGTCAGTGACCATTAGTCATTGGGCTACTAGACAATGGTTCCGTCTTGGCAACAGGTCTTAATTAGTAACAAGACAATACATTCAAATGTTAAACCTTAAGGATATATCGTAAAGCTAAATGTTACTAAAACAATATGTCTTGTAGTGTTTTGACATTGGAGTTTTCTCTCTCAAGTTGCCAACCACATGTTCTAGTCAAACCAATATTTCAGTTCATTTAATTCCCACACCTAAGGCTCCTAGTAATACGTTCGTAACACCAGCTAAGCGTGATGTAGAAATAGTTTAACTATTGATATTCAGCAAAATTAGGTGAAAGTTAAATCAATCTTTAAAAATACAAATAAAGGTGCTTGTCACTATTTATATGGAAATCGTACTATTTACTTTTGTATAACAACGTTTAAGATTCACCTTTATTATGCGTGATTAGTAATAATGGAACCGTACATAAAATAAAGAATAATACACCTTTAGTAAACATATCTTTCACCTTTCCTTAAAAATAGGTCCCGGCATCCTTTTCCTTATACCACAGACAAAGGACGTCGATTATCGATCAAAGATTTACAGAGTCGTTTCTCTGAGCTTATTCTTTGCCAGTTTGTATTGGATCGTGTAGCTCTGAAAATGACAATGTTGTGCTGTACAAGTAATAACCATACACAAATTCAAAAATATTTAATTTTTAAAATTTTTTATGGAATAATTATTTCCGTTATTGCAATTCTGCTATGAAATCGCAGGATATTTATTGCTCTTTAAAATTAATTTGTCTGCTCTTTAATGATTTTTTATAACCCATAGTGGAGAAAAGAAAATTAAACGATAACATTGGTCTACGTGTAAGAACCCACCACCTTGTAGGACTGGATCCCCTCTGGAGAAGAAAATTCTAAGTTGCGTCAACTTTATCATCTATAAATAAGATGAAGAGCCAATAAATAAATCCCTAAACGTTTGAACATTAAAAATATAACTTAACAAATGGATTGCTAAATGGATGAATGGTTTTATGAGCTTATAAAACTATAGTAACTATAATGACAACCATACATAATAATTCATTATCCCAACTAAGTAGTTGTTATATATTTCTATACCGTAGTACAAAACACGGGTTCATAAAGGACTATACCTCTTACTCATTATCCACTAAATTATACCCCAGGAACCCACTTGTTAGACCCAATCCTACTTAGAGGAACAGCCAGCTAGTAATTACAGAGACATTTTACGAGACCGTTGTCCGTTCGAGACAACATGTAACAGTGTCGTTATACGAGCTCAAGCTTGTTGCGATAATTCAACTGAATTACACATAGAGTGCGCTGGTGAGACGGTCGTAACTCGCGATAACTGCGCGCTCGTAAACACCGAGCATGCGCAGAGGGGGGGTGGGAGTTTTGCGCATGCGCACTGTACTCTCCTCTCCTCCGCTATTTACTGAGCACCTCGTTTACAATGCTCATCGTGCGCAGTGACGCGCCTTGCTGGTTATGAGTGAAGAAGTTGGAGTATCTAATGTTGTCATTGCGCCTGTCTATATTGTAATAAATAGAAATATCGATGTATATGCGATGCTACTCCCGTGTATTTGAATTTCTACTGTTTTTATCAATTTTGCTTCGGTTTTAAATAAAGTTTTTTTTTACAACCCTTGGACACTGGGGGTTATATTTACTTACCATTATAGATCTTGATATCTTTTAAATTGTAAAATACAATTTTAATGTACTGCCTGGTAAAATATTACGTTGCAATGTTGTAATGCACATGAAAATGTTATAAGCAACAACACATTGATTATGAATAGTGTGGACTAAGTAAATCTTTAACAAGTTAACAGTTTTGAAATAAATAAGTTACAAAATAATTGATCCTTCTCTGGGAAACAGGTAGAAACGCCAAATGTTTTAAGACTGGATCCCCTCTTCATAACACCTGCCAAGTCAACCATTTTACTTCTCCCCGTATTCGTAGTATACCGTAAGGAGAAAGTATTGTTTTCGTCAAAATTTTGGAATTTGAGTTGTTAGTGGAGGGTATTCGTTTTGGTGCCCCCTGAACCCCAAAAAGTGGTTTTTACTTGATGTCTGTGCGTGTGTGTGTGTCTGTGTGGATGTGTACACAGCACGAGCTCTAACCAATGGGCCGATTTTTATGAAATATGGTATCTAGGTACTAATCCATGATTTATCCAAGCGTTTTTTTTTTTCATTTTTAAGAGTAATTATCCCCCAAAAACATGAAAAATCCAAATTTATCAAAAACGGCTCCTAACGATTTTTACTAAACTCTTAATTAAAGGTTTGTAGAACTTTAGGTTTCCAACAAAATGACACCACCCGCATTTCTGGAAAAATACGGGTTCAGAATGTACATGACTTAAAACATCCAATTTTTTTTATATTTTTCATAAAAAAAAAATAAATGTTAAAAAAGATTACTATTCACCATAAAAAGAGCTAAAAAACTAAATAAATTAGTAATTTGAATTACTACTCTACGATTGCTGATTGCGGAGAAAATTTAAATTTTCATTTTGTGGTAAATGCAGTACGTTGTCCAATGTTATTCTTATAGGGAGAAAAAAAAATTACTATTTCTCTGTTATTTACTGATCAATTTAATTAAAACGTGATATGCAGGTCAAGTTGGCATTGAAAAACAGCATGTTCGAAATATTTTGGCACTTAACCATAGGGGAAGATGGTGAGGGAGGAGTTCCCCCCTTTTAACCACTGTGTGTAGCAAAGTATACTGTACTGCCTCCATAAAAGGGATTTGGGGTGAATATTTTTTTAAACAACTCATTTAGAAGATTTGTTGTACATTCAACCGTACTTTATTTTATATATTTACTAAATAAAAAGTAATTTTTTTTCATTAAAGTTAGGCTTAAAGGGAGAAATTATGTGTCAGTTTCCTGATACCGACCGTTTATTTTTAGGATGCGATTACACAGCCCGGGTTTTCTCTGGGTGTAAGGGGTCCTTAAGTCGCCATAAAGGTCTGGAACCCAGGTTTGTAGGGAGTCCATACTCTATAGCTAAACATTTAAGAATAGGTTTTTCATTTGAACTGTGCACTTGCCAAACAAAATAAATCCCGACGAAATGGTCTCGTCGGGAGACAGACGGAAGAATCAGAGTGCGTGAATTAGTGTTAGAAGTTAAGTATAGAAACTGTGTCGAGTCAGGAGCTGGGAGCTATATGAGCTAGCTACGAGATGGACGCTCGAGCTCAGACCCACAATTGACACTAATTAAGCTAATACCGCGTAAACACATGCCCATGTAATTGCCGCCGTCTGAGCGACAGCCTGACCACCTCGGTGCCAATTACTTCAGTTGTCAGACTTGTTACATCTTCTTCGTCTTCGCCACTAGTCAAGGGAAGAAACTTGCTAACGGGTCAGACTATGACCTTCACACTTTTCAGCTTACATACGATGTGGCGACCTAATTCTTCAAGGGTGTTCCATCAGTGACCGAGCAAAATTTGAATATTTTCCTTAAGTCTTACTTTAGTGACACCTGTTTTCCGAAGTTCTACAGTACGGTACCGACCTTTAAATGTTTTAAACACTTGGGTATGGCACCGGATCCTTCCCACCGGCCGCCATGACACACTCGAGCTCGGCACCAGCTATCCCTTACCCGCACCTCTTCCTTCAACACCTGCCACACTGACTACTCTCTCAACCACCTCCCCAACGTAGTTCACACATATTAAGAGTCTTCATCACTGGAAGTTGCTAGACGTCATCTTGGAGTTTTGTTCCATAAGGCCAATGTTAACTTTGTGCCTCCATTACTCCCCACCTGATTGTCACATACAATTTATTTTGGTGTAAAATTAAAGGTTTCGTCATCCTCTAGGGAAATGCAATGTCAGATTCCTGAATTTGGGTTTTATAGTTTCATGATAAATAGTTTAATTGTGAACTGAAACATTGTACATGCTCTCATTAATTTGTAAAAAAATCCGAATTCGGCTATTGTATTTCCCTAGAGGACGACGAAACCTTTAATTTGACACTAACATTAATTGTTTGTGGCGATCAGGTGAGGAGTAACGGAGGCACAAAGTTAACATTGGCCTTATGGAACAAAACACCAAGATGGCGTCAGGCAACTTCCGGTGATGAAGACTCAACCTCAACCCTAAGAGCTCGCGCACTCCCGTATCTATTGATACTATAAATCTTGAAACAATTGATAACTAAATCAAGGTTACAGTAGTTATACAAAAAATACTTCCTTCATACTATTTTAATAACAGTTAAACTAAAAATAAATCCATATCGTGATTTGAATAAGTTTTAGCGAATTTCCCCTATAGGGAAGAAGCTATTACCGTTGTCGGCATGGCAAGACCTAGGCCCGGGGCTGTGATAACTTTTCGTTTTGAGGTCTCCAGACCCCAAAAACACCATTCGTCCGAAACTTTATATATATATATATATATATATATATATATATATATCTGTGTGTGTGTGTGTGTGTGTGTGTGTGTGTGTGTGTGTGTGTGTGTGTGTGTGTGTGTGTGTGTCGTAAAAATTATCCGATTTTGATGAAATTTACTATAAATGTGTAAAGCAGCATTTATGAGTTAAGTTCGAAAACCAGACGGATCGATCTATCCCGAAGGGATATTTTGGGGGGGTTTTGTACCCCAAAAATGGGTTTTTGAGTTTTTTGACATATAATTTTTGAAATAGTCAAATATTAGTTTTTACCATTGGAATCAGCTTAAAACGACGCACAATTTGGTGTTTTCATCATTTCTCTACGTCAAATGGTTACAGAGATATTTAAAGTGCTAAACACAGTACTTGTCCATGTTATTCTTATGGAGAATAAGAAAAATTGTATATCTCGCTTATTTATAAACTTATCCTAATGAAACTTGGTATATTGCTTCATATCGTTGTGGTCTATTGATATTTGCACTAAAAAAACATTTTTGGCTGAAAGTTCCCGTAGCAGCAAACCTGCATACTCGCTCCCATGTTATTCTTATGGAGAATAAGTAACGTGTGATCTTCCTTAATTATGAACATAAATTAATAAAATTTGGTATTTGGCTTTACCTAGTTGAGTTATATTGATATTTGTATAAAACCCCATTTTTTGTGTTGCTTGCTTCAGCAACCCTGCATACTCAGCCGCCATGTTGTTCTTATGGAGAATAATTAAAATGTCATAAATCGTTTATTTATGAATGTATATTTATGAAACTTGGTATGTGGCTTTATGTGGTATTAAGATACATGTAAAAGCATCGGAAATACGCTGAGTACGCAGGTTTGCTGCTACGGGGGTATTTTATGCTTGACACCTATGTGTTGTGTTGTTTAAGAGGGTAAAATCATGACTTGATACAACAATGCCACCCATATCTTAATTTTTTAAGTCGTTTTGTATTTGTATTAGTTATAATTACAATTTTACGTTTTAGCAGAGATAGTTTATTTTGCTGTTTATATATTTAGTAACAGTCTTGTTTGTTTCTACAGTCTACATTTTGCTTTTAAATAAGTTATTAACAAATTTTAAAGAAATTCTTTTAAAGTTTAATGACTCATTTAAAACCAGTAATGGAGAAGATTGATCTACTTAAATCCATATTCCAAATTCCTAATAAAACTATGTTTAAAAGGTTTAAGCTGTTTTAAAGCCTACTACGATTGAGTTACAGAACACATTGGGTGGGGGGATGGTAAAGCGTTATGTTGCGTTACATTGGAGAGGTGGGTCTGAAATTACGAAAAAATGCGTTACGTAATATATGTGTGACCCTTTGAGGACGTACCCGAGAAAAATGAAGGACTGAAGGGCAGTTCCCTAGACAAAAGTAAGTTGTACTGTAGGAGATTTTTCTAATTACCGCCTCTAAATCTTTGATTACAAATGAACTTATATTTTAAGGACATACGTATGCTTCAATTTGGATTCAACTCATTGTACAAATTCACATTTATATATTTTAGTATTTTTGAGAATTTGTTTTGGGCCCTCAAAATGATTGAGACAGTGAATTACAATAATATGTTCTCTAAATTATTTGGGGTGGCCAACTACGCTCTCTTGTCACTCTCGAATTAAACCTAAATTTTAACAATGAATAAATAGTTTTTGGAAACACTTCCACATTAAATTGGCTTGAACTATTTGCATCACAGCCGGAGATAATACATATTCACCAGGGGAAAAGGTTTAGTAAAGCCTAGTCAGGATTGCGAGTGCTTCGCTGAAGTGAAATATTGAAATATATTTATTATTTGTTTGTGTTATACATTTTATTGGGATCGTCAACAAAATTCAGTGGTGGAGATATTTTTGTAACTCAAGCGTTGTCAAATAAGCGATGTTCAGAGCTGAACTACAGCTTGTATACATAAAAGATCCCTTAAACATACAGCTTAAATGCCAGGGACTCCACACCAGGATAAGTCGAAAGCAAGGCCGGCGTTCGAGCATGACTGTGAGCCGTGTCGCCGTGTCCACGCAGTGTCACTGTCGAACGGACACGAGGTCTAGGCATCAGTGTCGTTGAATTTCCCAAGACGTATACTAAAAAACCTGATCGAGGTAGTGACCAAAATCTCCTAACGTAAAATTATGCACAAAGTTGTGTGAATGTATTAAAATACCAAAAGAATAAGTTGTCAAACATCCTCAACGTGGAGGTTTCTGCCAACTATAATAGTCTTCACATCCAACATACTTCCAGCGTTTTGTAGTTGTATTAATTAAAAAGATAATTATATATGCTTCACCTTCACTAAACTCTGAACAACAGTTTGGTGAGATTCCGGTCTTCCCCTGCCGTGCGGCGCAATGTAAGGGCCTGCAGGATTATGTTTTATAGCTGCAGTATAAACCCTAGTCTCATATTAAAGAAAACTCACATACATACATACATATATATATATACTCGCTGTTGCCCGCAGGCTTCGCCCCGCAAATGATAGAACAACTATGACAATTGTGTGTGCTGCATTCTGTGATGAGCCCGTGGAACTACTACGAATTAGGATCAGCTGTTTGTATTTTCATTAGCTCAAACAAAAATGAATGTCCATAAGGAATACATGGGAACTTTGTCGGGGTTTTTGACGGAGGAGGCCTAAGGTCAGATCAGGATGAAAACCATTTGGTTTTCTTATTCTATGCCTACAGAATCAGTGTAAACATTTTAAACTCTCTGGGTAAATGTGAAGTAGGAGAATTCGTGATAAGTGAATGAGTGAGTGAGTGTGCGAGTCAGTGAGTGAGGGCTTTGCCTTTTATAGGTATCGCTATATCTACTTTTGTGCTATATTTTTTTAATTTAGGTGCATTTACAAGGCCTTTTATAACACAACAGCTTTTTATAACAGAAACATAATTTTTTGATATTTTTATAACGACAATATTAGAGTTATTTTCTTCAAATGCCGTTTAGAGGGTGCTGATGAAATAATTATCGTAGCCATGAACAGTAATTCTTTGCAATGCGTTATTTCTCTATTTTTACGCGACGATGCACGTTTTTCAATAAGGTAGACCTTTGATTTTCAGAAAGGGGTTTCAGTCAATGGAGGCGCAACCTCTTCACCAATAGCTTGTGCATTGGTAGTATTGTAATGTGTGGTGTGAATCTCGTGGTTTGTAGCGAATAGAGTGATGGCGATACGGTGTCAAGTGTGTAGCGCGTAGCCACTGCTACAGTGATTGGTTTGTAGCGAGTAGTGTGATGGTGTTACGGTGTCAAGTGTGTAGCACATAGCCACTGCTACAGTGATTGGTCTGTAGCGAGTAGTGTGATGGTGCTACGGAGTCAAGTGTGTAGCACATAGCTACTGCTACAGTGATTGGTCTGTAGCGAGTAGTGTGATGGTGCTACGGTGTCAAGTGTGTAGCACATAGCCACTGCTACAGTGATTGGTCTGTAGCGAGTAGTGTGATGGTGCTACGGTGTCAAGTGTGTAGCACATAGCCACTGCTACAGTGATTGGTTTGTAGCGAGTAGTGTGATGGTGCTACGGTGTCAAGTGTGTAGCACATAGCCACTGCTACAGTGATTGATTTGTAGCGAGTAGTGTGATGGTGCTACGGTGTCAAGTGTGTAGCACATAGCTACTGCTACAGTGATTGGTCTGTAGCGAGTAGTGTGATGGTGCTACGGTGTCAAGTGTGTAGCACATAGCCACTGCTACAGTGATTGGTCTGTAGCGAGTAGTGTGATGGTGCTACGGTGTCAAGTGTGTAGCACATAGCCACTGCTACAGTGATTGATTTGTAGCGAGTAGTGTGATGGTGCTACGGTGTCAAGTGTGTAGCACATAGCCACTGCTACAGTGATTGATTTGTAGCGAGTAGTGTGATGGTGCTACGGTGTCAAGTGTGTAGCACATAGCCACTGCTACAGTGATTGGTTTGTAGCGAGTAGTGTGATGGTGCTACGGTGTCAAGTGTGTAGCACATAGCCACTGCTACAGTGATTGATTTGTAGCGAGTAGTGTGATGGTGCTACGGTGTCAAGTGTGTAGCACATAGCTACTGCTACAGTGATTGGTCTGTAGCGAGTAGTGTGATGGTGCTACGGTGTCAAGTGTGTAGCACATAGCCACTGCTACAGTGATTGGTTTGTAGCGAGTAGTGTGATGGTGCTACGGTGTCAAGTGTGTAGCACATAGCCACTGCTACAGTGATTGATTTGTAGCGAGTAGTGTGATGGTGCTACGGTGTCAAGTGTGTAGCACATAGCTACTGCTACAGTGATTGGTCTGTAGCGAGTAGTGTGATGGTGCTACGGTGTCAAGTGTGTAGCACATAGCTACTGCTACAGTGATTGGTCTGTAGCAAGTAGTGTGATGGTGCTACGGTGTCAAGTGTGTAGCACATAGCCACTGCTACAGTGATTGGTCTGTAGCGAGTAGTGTGATGGTGCTACGGTGTCAAGTGTGTAGCACATAGCCACTGCTACAGTGATTGATTTGTAGCGAGTAGTGTGATGGTGCTACGGTGTCAAGTGTGTAGCACATAGCCACTGCTACAGTGATTGATTTGTAGCGAGTAGTGTGATGGTGCTACGGTGTCAAGTGTGTAGCACATAGCCACTGCTACAGTGATTGGTTTGTAGCGAGTAGTGTGATGGTGCTACGGTGTCAAGTGTGTAGCACATAGCCACTGCTACAGTGATTGATTTGTAGCGAGTAGTGTGATGGTGCTACGGTGTCAAGTGTGTAGCACATAGCTACTGCTACAGTGATTGGTCTGTAGCGAGTAGTGTGATGGTGCTACGGTGTCAAGTGTGTAGCACATAGCCACTGCTACAGTGATTGGTTTGTAGCGAGTAGTGTGATGGTGCTACGGTGTCAAGTGTGTAGCACATAGCCACTGCTACAGTGATTGATTTGTAGCGAGTAGTGTGATGGTGCTACGGTGTCAAGTGTGTAGCACATAGCTACTGCTACAGTGATTGGTCTGTAGCGAGTAGTGTGATGGTGCTACGGTGTCAAGTGTGTAGCACATAGCTACTGCTACAGTGATTGGTCTGTAGCAAGTAGTGTGATGGTGCTACGGTGTCAAGTGTGTAGCACATAGCCACTGCTACAGTGATTGGTCTGTAGCGAGTAGTGTGATGGTGCTACGGTGTCAAGTGTGTAGCACATAGCCACTGCTACAGTGATTGATTTGTAGCGAGTAGTGTGATGGTGCTACGGTGTCAAGTGTGTAGCACATAGCCACTGCTACAGTGATTGATTTGTAGCGAGTAGTGTGATGGTGCTACGGTGTCAAGTGTGTAGCACATAGCCACTGCTACAGTGATTGGTTTGTAGCGAGTAGTGTGATGGTGCTACGGTGTCAAGTGTGTAGCACATAGCCACTGCTACAGTGATTGGTTTGTAGCGAGTAGTGTGATGGTGCTACGGTGTCAAGTGTGTAGCACATAGCCACTGCTACAGTGATTGGTTTGTAGCGAGTAGTGTGATGGTGCTACGGTGTCAAGTGTGTACTATAGCGCGTAGCCACTGCTAAAATTAATGGTTTGTAGCGAGTAGTGTGACGGTGCTACGGTCAAATGTTTCGTGCGTAACCACTGCTACATATTGAATGGTTTTTAGCGAGTAGCGTGACGGTGCTACTGTGTCTAGTGTGTAGCGCGTAGCTACTGCTGTGGTGAGTGGTTTGTAGTGAATAGTGTATAGCGTGATACTGTGTTTAGTTTAGTGTGGAGCACGTAGCCACTGATACGGTGTATGGTTTGTAGTGCGTAGCGAGATAGTGCGACGATGTCAATACGTATCGCGGTAGGGCTATATTGATTGGTATGAATCTCCTAGCTAATGTCACGGTGTATGGTTTGTAGTGCGTAGCGTGATATGCTACGGTATAGTAGGTAGCGCGTAGCATGTATCGCAGCAGTGCTATGGTGTGGTGCTGCGGCGCGGCGTGTATACCTGGCACTGGGCCAGCGCCACAGAGAGAGCGTACAACTGGCAACACCGCAGCCGCGCCGCCGCCTCTAGACCCGTCCGTCCACTTGTCAACCTCAGCCCGGGGGCTTAGCCCCGGCCCGACCAGGTACACAAAAAGGAAATACTAATAAAAAGGCTCCAATTCTGGGGCCGCCCGCCGCCGCGCCGCTCCTCGCCGGTTCCGTCCTGCGAGCGACAGGACAATGGGTTCTTTTGTTCGCTTCTGGTGAATTCCTCGGTGGGCCTTCGAAATCTGAGTTATGACGACCCTTTGAGCAGAGCGGTGTCGTGTGGGGTTCACTGGGTCTGAGTTACTCGCGACAGCCGATGGAGTTGCAATCGAGGAGTTCACAACTACACATTATGTGTTCGAAGCTAAACTCGCTAAATTAAAATTGAAATTTACGCATAGCAATTTACAAATAAAAATATCAATGATGTAGTAAATGCGGATTATTATGATTGTCTCTCCACAACACGCACGCACGCACGCTCTGGACTCACTGAGCAGACATTTCATGGGAGGTAGCTAATTATACTGTATATACCCGAAGGCATAATAAGTCTGTTATAACGAAACATATCAGCTCATTTAGGTTTCATTGTTTAAAAAAAGTGTTATGAGTACTCCCTGTTTTGGATTTCTTTTGCATCTGGAACGGCATACAACATTTGGAAGAGATTCGCCTCGAGGGTACAGTAGTTGTGATGTAGTTAGGACCCTCTGGTAGCAGGATACTCCTGTAAGTAGTCTGTACAACATGATTACAGTTATTTATCACTCGCTGGCCCGACAGACGTTGTCCTGACCTAATGCCATTGTATTTGTTTGATGTCAAATACTCGTTCATTTTCAAGATGAGCTCGTTTAATACGCTCACTCGACTATCTGTGTACTGCGTTGGCGTCTCAGACAATGATTTCATGATATCGAAAAAAGAGTTTGAGTTCCCATTCAAGTAGTTCTTTTATTTCTATAACGAACATATGTTTATGCCTTTCAAGTATGTTTACAGCTGTTGATTAAATTAATGGGAACTTAGAAGGCATGTGGGACAGAGCCTTTAGGTCGGATTAACTGTTTTCTTTTATAATAACCTTGTCCGGAAATTAACGAACACAATAAAAAAACGAGTTCGCACGCAGCATTCTGATTCTGATTCCCACATTTTTCATGCATTCGTTTCACATCCGGTGCTTTTCTGACCCATTTTGGGCCCAAAAACTCGAATATTTGAAAGATTAATCCAAAAAGAAAGGGGTTTAGAGTTTTCCGATTGTTTTGCCCAACGAACTTGTCCAACCGATTATAGAAAAGAACGTCTCTACCAAATCTGAAGTAAATCGGACAAAAAACGCGACCGCTAGAGTGCATACACACACATACATATATATATACAGTTTTGAACGAACCCCCAAAACGTGTTCAGGGGGTCACGTTAGGAACTTTTATGGTGATCCCGGGTTTAAGTTTCACCGTGTGGGTCATGCTAATAGTTCACTTTCCATAGGAAATTCACTAATTCAAAAATAAGCAATATATACAATTTTAATTATTCCCCATAAGAATAACATTGGGGCTGAGTACGCAGGTTTGCTGCATCAAGGAACACAAAAAATGGAGTTTTATGCTAATATCAATATAACTCAACTAGGTGAAGTCATATACCAGTTTTTATTACTTTTTCCCCCTATACACAGTATATAGAGAAAGTATTGTTTTCGTACAAATTTTCGAATTTGAGTTGTTAGTGGAAATATTCGTTTTGGTGCTCCCTGAACCCAAAAAAGTGGTTTTTACGTGATGTCTGTCTGTGTGTGTGTGTGTCCGTGTGTGTGTCCGTGTGTGTGTGTGTGTGTGTGTGTGTGTGTGTGTGTGTGTGTGTGTGTGTGTGTCTGTGTGGATGTTTACAGAGCTAGAGCCCTAACCTATGGGCCGATTTTTATGAAATTTGGTATGTAGGTACTAATCCACGATATCTCCAGGCGTTTTTTCATTTTTTTGGATTTTTCATTTTTAAGGGTAATTATCCCCCAAAAACCGCCAAAAAACATGAAAAATCCAAATTTCTCAAAAACGGCTCTAACGATTTTGATTAAACTTTCGTGGTTTGTAGAACTTTAGGTTTGCAACAAAATGACACCACCCGCATTTCTTGAAAAATTCGGGTTCAGAAATTACAGGACTTAAAACATCCAAAATTCAATTTTTTGGATTTTTTATAAAAATCATAAATGTTAAAAAAGATTACTATTCACCATTAAAAAGAGCTCAATAAACTAAATAAATTAGTATTTTAAATTACTATTCTACGATTGCTAGTTACGGAGAAAATTGAAATTTTCATTTAGCGGTAAACACAGTACGTTGTCCAATGTTATTCTTATGGGGAATACAAATATAACTATTTCTCTCTTATTTAATGATCAATTTCATTAAAATTTGATATGCAGGTCAAGTTAGCATTGACCAACAGATGATGTTCGAAATGTGTTGCCATTTAGCCCTGGGGGGGCAAGGGGGCATTTCCCCTCTCAAAACCACTGTGTGTAGCAACGGACTCTATAGTGCCTCCCAAAAAGGGATTTGGGTGGATATTTCTGAAAACAACTATTTTAGACAATTTTCTGTACATTTATCTATACTTCATATTCTATATTTAGTAAATAACAAATATTTTTGTCATTAAAGTTTGGCTAAAAGGGAGAAAGTATGTGTCAGTTTCCTGATACCGTTTATTATACATTGAGATTAATTCAACAGCTGTTGATCTAAATGAGATAAGTATATGTACAGTAAAACAAATGGGCAGAATTATTGAGCTTTCTGTAAACCATTTGTGCCCCGTTTAACCGAAATAGCGGCGGAACTGTTTCGGATAATCCGATTCATTGGATGTTCAATGATAGTTATTAGAAAGCTGATTCTGGTTTGGTTTCTGGTATATCCATTTGTTACTTTTCAACACTATTTTAATTATTGTACTTTCTAAAATATACCCTGCATAAAAACAATACAATATTTGAAATAATTAACGATATTTGATAACTTTTTCTTTACTAAGGATGCGGCTCCCCTTCTCGGGATTTACCCCGCACGATATCTTGTATCATGTATCATATTTATAATCATGTATATTAAGTATGAACATGTGGTTTTCGAAGAACAGCAAATAAAACTATTGAATGAAGGTTACTTAAATAGTGTTCATTCAAATCAAAATTAATGGTAGGGACCTTTAGTTATAATATCAACTGAAGATATCCTTAAACATGCAGAATTGAGGCAAATGAGCTAAGCAAATATACTCGTCGGTAGAGGGACGTGGTGAAAAATACTCCAAGTAATTTAAACCACCTGACTGATATTCCTTGAGCAAAGCTCGGTCGCCTAGATACTGTAAGGATTATGTCGAACGATGCATTTAGAAAGTTATTAACTATTCCTTTGGAACCGAAACCAGAATTATTGATAGTGGATAATCAGTTTACTTATTTTCGGCTCCAAGGGGTTCGGTTGAACGGTGTTTTACTGGACTATCAAGGATGATCGATCCGTACATCTGATGCCCCCTCGAATAAATGCGTTGTTGATGGGTGGACGTTTTAGGGAAGTTTCCATCGAACAAAAATAGTAATAAAGTACAACATTGTCGTTGTTGTTGCACATTTTCTAAATCAATCTTTTGTTGATTTTACGATAATCTTCACTTTAAAACCAGTTCATGTTACACTCAAAAAGCTCAGATTTGGCCAACTGGTATGTAATTAGGGGAAGGTAATAATACATGTATAGTCTATAACTTAAAACAAATATTTCTCACATGCTATGATATCTTTTATTAATGTATCGTTCAACATATTCCATACAGTTCCTGGGGAACCAAGCTTTGCCCGAGGAAGATCAGTCAGTTTGTTTAGATGACTTGGAGTATTTCTACTAAGCTCGGTTGCCTCTTTTCTGCATGTTTAAGGATCTCTCCAGCTGTTATTATAGCTATGTCCCGTTCATTAATTTTGATTTGAATGAAAACTTTATAAGTAATCTTCATTAAATAACTGTATTCGCTGTTCCTCGGAAACCATCTCGAAACCACATGACCAGTGAGCTCTATGTGGTTAATCCTATACTCTGATCTCAATAACGGCACCAACGATTTCCTTCAAATGTTGTTTATAACTAATATCTGGGATAAAAATAAGTTCTAGACGGGTCTCATTCCTAGGAAAAATCAAATAATGTAAAAAACCGAAAATAAAAGTTTAAAAATTAACATTGGACTTGTGGAGTTTAAAATCAAAACAAACTAATTGTATCAGCTGTTTATAATCAATCAATGAACCGTCAAAGTAATTCTCATGTTGTTTATGAATAACAACATGTGGTTTCCTGATTAAACAAGAGCAGAGATTAAAAGATTTGAGTGAAGATTACACATATAGAGTGGTAAAATAAATCAAAGGGACATTGAGTTGTAAATAACGACTGGAGTAACCTTAAAAATGTAGAAAAGAAGCAAATGAAATATAAAAATAAAATTATCAGTAGGGGGAAGTGGTGAAATATTAATCAATCATCTAAACAAACTGACTGGCCTTCCCCCGAGCAAAGCTTGGCCCCTAGGTACTGGAGTTTAAAATCAAAACAAAAATAATTGTAACAGCAGCTCATAATCAACCAGGGAACTGTCAAAGTACTACTCGTGTTGTTTATAATTGTTAACATGTGATTTCCTGAGAGCAGTGACTAAAACTGTTGAGTGAAGATTGCATATATAGAGTGGTCATATCCGAAATAAATCAAATGGACATTGAGCTGTATATAACAACTGGAGTAACCTTAAAAGTACATAAAAGAGGCAAATGAGCTATACAAATCTGATAATCAGTTGGGGAAAGTTGTAAAATATTACTCCAAGTCATCTAAACAAACAAATTGGCCTTACCCGAGCAAAGCTAGGCCCCTAGGTACTACTTTATAAACATGAGTATTACTTTGACAGTTGACTGATTGATTATCAACAGCTGTTTTCATTCTTTTGTTTTGATTTTGAACTTCAGAAGCCCAATGTTAGTTGTTTAGCTTTTCAAATTAGTTTGTCTACATTATTTGATTTGTCCTAGGGACGAGACCTGCCTAGAATTTACTTGTATCCCAGGAATTAATTAATTACATAGGTTAAATTAAATTGTTAACGCCGTTTTTGAGGTCAGAGTTGCAAGCAAGCAACCCTTACTCATATTAGAGTACAGATGACCCATAATTTTTTATATATTTTAAATTTAGACTGTTGAAAATGCTTTCAGCAAATTACCATGTACTCAGAGCCCATCTATATTTCATCTATATCCCATCTATATTTAATCTATATCCCATCTATATTTAATTCCATAAGCGAATCGGTCCCCACGAAATATCTCGAGCTAAGAAGAAGTTAAGTTAGGTTATGACGATTCATTTTAAACCTTGAGGGCCAAGGACGGTGGGAAAAATATCAGAAATGTTAAAAAATACGTGGGCTACGCCCCACTGGACTTCAAAGATCCAATGATTTTCTTATGGAAATATCACTACAGTGTTTTTATTAATAAGCAAAATGAACTAATAATCAGCTGTGATTCACAAAAACCACAAAAACCATATGTTAGAGGCTATAACCCCTGTAAGCCACTAGTATAGTTTAAAACAATGCCCACATTTGCATGTATGAAATCGGAATTTTCATGCCCGCACACTTATAATATATACAATTATGAACCGCCCTTGTCGATACTGAAGTTGTATTCTATTTTGCAAGACGCCTTGTTGGAAGACGACGAAGAACAGCTGTTCCACATGTGTTGGATGGCTGGCGCCCAGTTCTTGTTTTTTCTACGAGCAGTTGCTCCATATTGACATTTTAGGCTGGGATCGGGTGTCGGACTAAAAGCTGGTCCTTCGGGCTTCGTTTTTAAATGGACAATCTAGGGGTTGTCGGCCATTCATTTATTTTCCAAAAGCTGATATTTTGTGGTATTTTTCTCCTATGCTACCTGCCACTTAAATCACGTATTACACAAGGAAAGTGAACTTCAATACTGTAATTCCTTCAGAAGTTAAACACAACAATTTCCTAGATAAATGATTTTAAAATATTCAAGCAAAAACAATAAAGACAACTACAAACTAAAGGGAATTTATACAGGGAGTTTGTACAGTTCGTCACCAACCTTCACTGTATGGTTATTTGGGTAAAAATAAGCAAAAACGTTCCTATCTATGAATATGGTGCTATCTCGCTTCGTTTCCGTCTGTTTGGGTTTTTTACTTAATACGTCATATCTGAGGAACATCTGAAGATATCACCTTTAAACTTAGTACATGTATTACATCAAATAAGGCCCATTTTGGCATGGAATATCAAGTTTCTACTATGCATAATTTTAAAATGGCGGTCATTTTTGTTTTTCAAAGCTAAATTTCTTAAAACCTGTAATATTTAGGAAAGATCTGAAAGTATCAAAAAGTTGTGATAAAAATCACAACTATACTAAGTTATTTAAAATCCTATGGTAAATATATTCATATCATTATTGTTAGGACGAGACAAAATGACTCACTTTTTTATACTCACAAATCTTTTCTAAATATTGCGGTTTTTAAGATATTTAGCTTTGAAAAAATTGGCCACCATTTTGAAATGATACAAAGTAGAAACTTGATATTCCATACAAAAATGGGTATTATTAGATGTAATACATATACCAAGTTGATAACTTCAGATGTTCCTAAGATATGATGTATTAAGTAAAAAT
The DNA here is from genome assembly GCA_963675035.1 of Allygus modestus. Taxonomy (NCBI): domain Eukaryota; kingdom Metazoa; phylum Arthropoda; class Insecta; order Hemiptera; family Cicadellidae; genus Allygus; species Allygus modestus. Next base: position 408,495,503 of record OY776112.1, read on the forward strand.
ACAAACAGACAGAAAGACGGAAAATGAAGCGCGATGGGACCTATATGTTCATAGGAATGTTCAAAAGCGTATATTGTCCCAAATAACTATATTATGAAGTTTGGTTACGAACTTTACAGACACCCTGTATATGTTTGAAACACAACTTTGTATATACTGTACATTAAACGTGAAGTATTATAGGTAATACCCCCATCGCAGCAAACCTGCATACTCAGCGGATTTCCAATGTAGATATAAATGTCTTAATACTACATAAAGTCACTTACCAAGTTTCATAAAAATATATTCAAAAATAAGCAATATATACAATTTTAATTATTCCCCATAAGAATAACATTGGGGCTGAGTACGCAGGTTTGCTGCATCAAGGAACACAAAAAATGGAGTTTTATGCTAATATCAATATAACTCAACTAGGTGAAGTCATATACCAGTTTTTATTACTTTTTCCCCCTATACACAGTATATAGAGAAAGTATTGTTTTCGTACAAATTTTCGAATTTGAGTTGTTAGTGGAAATATTCGTTTTGGTGCTCCCTGAACCCAAAAAAGTGGTTTTTACGTGATGTCTGTCTGTGTGTGTGTCCGTGTGTGTCCGTGCGTGTGTGTCCGTGCGTGTGTGTCCGTGCGTGTGTGTCCGTGCGTGTGTGTGTGTGTGTGTGTGTGTGTGTGTGTGTGTGTGTGTGTGTGTGTGTGTGTGTGTGTGTGTGTGTGTGTGTGTGAGTGTGTGTGTGTGTGTGTGTGTGTGTGTGTGTGTGTCTGTGTGGATGTGTACAGAGCTAGAGCCCTAACCTATGGGCCGATTTTTATGAAATTTGGTATGTAGGTACTAATCCACGATATCTCCAGGTGTTTTTTTCATTTTTTTGGATTTTTGATTTTTAAGGGTAATTATCCCCCAAAAACCGCCAAAACACATGAAAAATCCAAATTTCTCAAAAACGGCTCTAACGATTTTGATTAAACTTTCGTGGTTTGTAGAACTGTAGGTTTGAAACAAAATGACACCACCCGCATTTCTGTAAAAATTTGGGTTCAGAAATGACAGGACTTAAAACATCCAAAATTCAATTTTTTGGATTTTTCATAAAAATCATAAATGTTAAAAAAGATTACTATTCACCATTAAAAAGAACTCAAAAAACTAAATAAATTAGTATTTTAAATTACTATTCTACGATTGCTAGTTACGGAGAAAATTGAAATTTCCATTTAGCGGTAAACACAGTACGTTGTCCAATGTTATTCTTATGGGAATACAAATATAACTATTTCTTTCTTATTTACTGATCAATTTCATTAAAATTTGATATGCAGGTCAAGTTAGCATTGACCAACAGATGATGTTCGAAATGTGTTGCTATTTAACCCTGGGGGGGCAAGGGGGCATTTCCCCTCTCAAAACCACTGTGTGTAGCAACGGACTCTATAGTGCCTCCCAAAAAGGGATTTGGGTGGATATTTCTGAAAACAACTATTTTGGAAAATTTTCTGTACATTTATCTATACTTCATATTCTATATTTAGTAAATAACAAATACTTTTGTCATTAAAGTTTGGCTAAAAGGGAGAAAGTATGTGTCAGTTTCCTGATACCGTTTATTCATTTATGTTCATAATTAAGGGAGACATAGCATTTAATTATTATCCATAAGAATAACATGGGGCTGAGTACGCAGGTTTGCTGCTACAAGAGCCTTTGACAAAAAATTGTTTTTTTTAACAAATACTACAATTTAACCACAAATAGATGAAGCCATATACCAAGTTTCATCAATGTAGTTAATAAATAAGCGAGATATAAAATTTTTCTTTTCCTCCATAAGAATAACATTAGACAACGTAGGCCTACTGTGTTTAGCACTTTCAATATCTCGGTAACCAATTGACGTAGAGGAATGATCAAAATACCAAATTGTGCGTTTTTTTAGGCTAAATACAATTTAAAAACTAAAATTTGACTATTTCCAAAATTATATGTAAAAAATCCGAAAAAACCATTTTTGGGGTACAAAACCCCCCCAAAATACCCCTTCAGATGGAGCGATCTGGCTGGTTTTCGAACTTAAAGTCATAAATATTGCTTTACACATTTATACCAAATTTCATCAAAATCGGATAATTTTTACGAGAGTGATCGTGCTCACGGACACACACACACACACACACACACACACACACACACACATATATATATATATATATATATACAGTTTCGAATGAATGGTGTTTTTGGGGTCTGGGGACCTCAAAACGAAAAGTTATCATGGTCCCGGGCCTAGGTCTTACTATGACGACTACGGTAATAGCTTCTTCCCTATAGGGGAAATTCGCTAATACTTTATTTGTATTCTTCAAATACATAAGCTTCCTATAACATCAAAAAGGCAGAAAACAGCAGCATGTTTTCAAATTTGTACTTTGTAACGCTAGTACGTGTCTTGGTCCCTTCTGGAGTTTTTTGTGTGAATTGTTAAGTCATTAACAAAACAGTATACATAAATTACTCTGACTACAAAAAACTGTAAGCATAAGATTTACAAATTTGGCTTACGTAACGCTGATCAAGACTCTTACCCCCACAGTTGATACAGCATAACGCTGCAATATTCCCCCTCTGAAGTGTGTTCGTATACAGGGGCGTCACCCTGGGGGGGGGGGTAGTGGGGCAGCTACCCCCCCCAATAATTCTGAAAAGTTTCAGAGTTGGGAATTTTGAGTATTTCAGACCGTGAGTTGAGAAATTTTCAATTAAACCTTGTTGAATATTAAACCACCAGTTTATAACAAAATTGTTTTCAAATTAACAGACAAATCCAAGATTTGTTCTAACACTGTTAAAATTATTTCGGAATGAGTAATTTTATAGGTTTAGTTTAGCTAAAGGTATCTATATAATACAGTGAATCGGGTCGTTTTGGGGGTATTTCTTATTCCTTAGCAATGCATAGTTGTTTAACCTGGTCTGATGCATGTGTCGTCTGTCGTCTTAAAGATAACCGGTCAACCGGTCGCGGTTAAACCACAAAGTAGGGAAGTAGTGTGATGAAATGGTGCAATAATGATTGATTTTTGTGTTTGGTATTTGTTTTGGGTGTAATTCATAAGATAATTATCCACATGAGTCAAACTTAAGCTCCATGTTATTCTTATGGATTATAATTAATGCTATGTCTCCCTTGAAATGAATGGAAACTGGTATATGACTTCACCTAGTTGAGTTATATTGATATTAGCATAAAAACCCATTTTTTGTGTTCCTTGTTGCAGCAAAACTGCGTACTCAGCCCCAATGTTATTCTTATGGAGAATAATTAAAATTGTATATATCGCTTATTTGTGAATATGTTTTGATGAAACTTGGTTAGTGGCTTTTTGTAGTATGAAGACATTATATCTCCATTGGAAATTCGCTGAGTATGCAGGTTTGCTGCGACGGGGTATTTTGTATTTTGTTATATTAATCATAGATTTAATGGATGAGACATTTTAAATTCTGTTGCAATTTGTTAGCCTATGTGTGTAGTAAACACAAATATTTAGCTTAAAATTCTTATATCCTAAACTCCATTAAATGATATTTTATGATCAGTTTGTAAGATTTCATCGAACAATATTTTAAGTGTCATAGTTCTTCTACTATGATATAAGATTATGGTTTACTAACGGACATACCTAAAAGTATCTTTATTTATTAATTGATAAGAAATATTTCGTTTTTGTTATGAGTTCATAATAATCATAACTATGTGTGAGTAATCTGTTAGTCTATTTATGTTGATACTTCATGTGACAATCAAGAGGTCTTTTAGCCAAAAAATCATCTTAAAATAGTTAGAAAATCAATTTTAAACAGTTGGGAAATCAGCGTTAAATAGTTGAGAAATTTGTGGTCTCCCCCCCCAATAATTTTCTCGTGCGACGCCCCTGTTCGTATAATAGATTAATACGTAAACCCTAATTTTAATGCTTATTATATTAAGCCAACTGGACTAGTAAACTATTTTCATCAAACGTCTGTTGACATAGGCCTATTAATATAGTTTCGTCCTTGAAGAAGCTGGGTCGTAGTCGTTATCACAGTGATAACATAACAAGACCATAGCGCCCCGCCGCGCGCCGCTGTGAGCCGAGTGCGTGGGAGATGGTGGATCCATTACACTAGTGTTCATTAACTGGTCGATTTTTTAAATTAATAAAACTAGGTTCAACACTAAATCTGGCCGGGGTCTGTCCTCTGAAGTGGTAGGTGAGAGGTAACTCGTTCGGTTCATAAGTAAACTTTTGTACATTTTTACGATAAGCAAACGACGCGACGTTTTCTTATCATTAATACAAAATTGGACAGGTTTTCAGAAACAGTTCCTGAACAACGTCAACGTAGTCACGCGTATTCTAAATGCTTCTCCGCCGAAACTAGTTTATTGTATAGGCTTTAACAATTACAGAGATCAATACAATATACAGGGTGAGTCAGACCACCGTCCAGCATGTATAACGGGAGAACGATTTGGTCTACAGTCGTCAAACAAAATTCTTCCCCACTAAAACGCATATGGGCTATCTATTAAAAATATTTTCATCAAAATCTATGTACAGAATGTTCCAAAACTGTTCACGATTTCGAATCTCAACATTTTTGTATGTAAACTTAGGAAATATTATATACCATTTTAAAGGTCTCGTTAAAATGAACATTTTGGCGAAAAAAGAATTCGCTTATCTTTATTCGTTTTAAAATGGCGGCCATTTGTGTGTATAATATTGACATTTACGGAATTCCCTGTAGCGTATCTTTTATCCTACTTAAATGGTTTACTCGTGATAAACTCAGCTTTACTCTGGTATGCTACATGACAGGCTTTTTTGAGAAAATCGATATTTCAATAAATGATTTATTTTGAAAATACCTATATGCCCAAAATTCAAAAAAGTCAAATGGTAGCATGTCAAAAAGCATACCATTGAAAATGTCTCATGCATTTCTTTCTTTCCAGCAATTATATGGCGCAAACATGAAATAATTTCACGAAATTGCAAATTTTTAAGGTTGAGACGTAAATAAATTGTGATTTAAAAAATTTTCTTTCTTAGGTTAAAACTTGTTTGCTAACCTAACGATTTAAAAAAAAGCATTCATAGGATGCTCTTTAACTTATAACAGTCAAAATATATTAATTACACTGCCCTTAACTACCCCGCTAAGTTCAGACACAAATACTGAAGAATAGAAATGTTTTTAAATTGGCAGAGGCTACGTACACGTCCGACGTGAGCCGCTACTGCTCACGTCCGTTCCAAATTATGCACAGTACGTTACTTTTCCTGTGATTTTTAAAACAAATTGAGAGCCAGAAAACCTCCTAACCTAACCTAACGTAACCTAACCTATCCTAACATAACCTAACCTAACCTAACCTAACGTAACGTAACGTAACCTAACCTAACCTAAGCGGTAGCGAAGTGAATTTGCCCTTACATTGGACGTGTACATAGTCACTTCGTTTTAAATTACGTTTTGAATACAAAAACACGTTAAAAAGTTGTTATTTGCTTTAGAAGTGTTTAAGCTGGCCGCCATATTGAAAGGTGACTCCTCAATTTTGTGATTCCGAGTTTTTATTTTGCATGATGGACATTAAAATGAAAGTGGCGTTTACCTTTTAAAGTTTCCAATAAGTGTTGTGGTTTCTGAGATACCAATGGCGGCTCAGAGCTCAGAGCATCTTGATAGTGCCAAACAATATAGGATAGCAAAGGTATAGATAGGCCTACTGTTACTAAACATCATATACTATATCAACAATCTCTATGTTTCAATTAAATACATTATTTTACTGATTTAAACCAGTATTTAGCACTGTTAGTGTTTGATGTCAACAAAACATAATACAGTGTGCATCAAGTTAATATATAGACGAAATAGTTTTAATGTTTTGTATGGTAAAATCTGGTGTCCCTGGATTCCATTCACAACAAAACTCCTTTCAAAACATTATATATTGTTATTGAAGAATATATAAAATAATAACCAGTTCAAATGTTATTATATTAGCATAGATTAAGAATGTATGTTTAATCTATGATATTAGCTATATCATAAATCATTTTCAAAATAGCTTATTAATTTGTAAACGCTAAAAAATACTTTTTTACTAAAGTAAAATTTACTCCCACCTATTTTTGTTCACAAACTTACACTTTACGAGACCTTTCTTTTTTATCATGGAGTCCTTACTGCCAAGTATAAAAAAGTATACAAAGTATACTGCCCGGTATATATATGGTGTCAAACGGTTTTCTCAAAAGTTACTGGGATGGTTTGACTTTATGGATGTGCAAAACGAAATCTATTGTAATTTTAAGGTTTGTTGCCCTTTAGAATAAATCAAAAAATCTATCAATACATAGATGTAAAAATTAAAAATTGTAAAATTTACAAGTGTTTTTCGCACCATCATTTATTTGAAATTTTGTATACTTTTTTGAACTATCGAGAATATAATTATATTCTTTATATATCTTCATCCTCTGGGATGCATGGGTATTTGGACAAACTAAAGGCCTAATTAGGTTTTACAACATTTTATAATACTTTCACATCATCAAAGTTGTATTTAATTTATTAAACTGATATAGGCCTACTGTTGGTGAGTTACGAGAAGAGCCCTGAGAAATTGCATATCAAAAGTTGCAGGCACTACCATATGACCATAACATTAGCGCTAAAGGAGGCATTGATCGTAACTATTTCTCTGTAAAAAAATCGACAGCACATTGTAAAACATTATGTGGCAATAAAGATGACTTATGAGAAAACAAAAGACATAGGTATACCGTAATAATTTGTATGTTAGTTTTTTGTGTGCGTAATAAATATGAGTTTCAATTATGCCTATATTAACTCAGTTTGATAAATGTTAGTTGTTTAATTTAATGTAAAGTTTGCTTGCAATGTTAGAATACCGGCGGTTACAAAATGACTACGCAATAAATAAACGATTAAATTCAGACAAACTAGCGGCCCGCTAGTTTTTCAGCTGGCGGGCAAAGCCAAGATTTTTCACCACCCCCCCACACCAAGTCTATCCTGTGTTTTGGATTAGGTTTTAATGCGCTACCAGCAAATAAAAAATTACTAAAACAAAAGTACTCAAAAATGTTGGCAAGTTAAAAGGTTTGTTTTGGGTAAACTATTTTAAATTTGTAAGTCTAAATAATGAATGCCACTTCCATATACTGGAAATAGTGAGTACATTGCCCTATTCATTAGTAGTAATTAGTAGCAATACCATCAGTAATTTTGTCAGTTCAAAGATCTGGAAGAAAATTGATTACACTCCGTGAAAAAGTTAATTTTGTTACTGCAAATCTTTTTCAATCTGTAGTCGTACGGTAACTTAAACTTTGAAATAAAATAGAAGGTTAAGTTCTACTGAGAGATCAAATCGTAAAAAAATCAAATAATCTGCGGTGTTTTTATAACAGTTTAGTGCAACGCGCCACCGGGGGGCCCTCAGGGCAATGCGCCCCGTGCTGGAGCTCGGCTTGCACAGTCCTCGGGCACTGCATGAATTCGGATACCAGAACGTAAAATCAACGTTCATTTTTGGTCATGTAAAATTATCATTTACATAAATAAACTATATATTAACTAATATAAAAATCGAAAACCATAATAAATCAGTAATTATTAATTGATAATTTAATTTCTTATACAATTTTAAACACAAAGTAGGACGTGTGATTTTGTGGAACGAATAGCAGAAAATAACAAATAAATCTTTCGTTTTCTTCTATTTTTTGTTCATTTGACGACTTAAAAATCCTCCTCTCCATCCTGTAAAAGGTGAGACAGTTCATCAAATGATTCAGTTTCAATGTCACTTTCGTCGTTAGAAGAAATGGTTGTTTCACTGACACTATCACCTCCAAGACGTACAATAACTTGATCAACTGCATCTTCCATAATTCCATCTTTAATCCAGTAATGCTTTTCATTATTTTTTACATGATCGATGTACTTTTTCCAGTCTGAAGGTGTTCCACTGTCCATAGCTTCATTAACTTGAACTTGCAGCGCTGTTAGAGACAGGTTTCCAGATGTGTTCTTACTGCGACTATGATGTTTCACTTGGGCCCAAACAAACTCGATTGCGTTCAGGTCACACATGTAAGGGGGAAGTCGCAATACACTGTGACCGGATTCCTTTAACAACTTGTCCACTTTAAACTGCTTCTCTTTTGGTTTAAGTCGTAAAACCGCTTCATAGAGAGTTGCCTTCCTGGTTGACTTTTCCTCATAACATTCACCGTGCCTTTGCAGCCACTCAACCATGCATTTTTTTGTCGACGATTTATTAGGGGGTTTATCATCTTGTTCTGTATGATATGGGGCATTGTCAATTACGAGTACTGAGTTGTCAGGTAGATTTGGCAATACATGCGTTCTAATCCACTTCTCAAAAAGTTTGGAGTTCATTTGCCCATGGTAATCTCCTTTCGAGCAGTTAGCCTTATAAATAAGACGGCCACCAGGTAAAAACCCATCTTCTGACCCAATGTCAACCACAATTAGGCGGTTTGAAGAGTTTATATCGGGCAACACTCCGTCTACGACGTCATTCTGCCAACACCTTCGAAACGTTAAGTTGCCATCGATCCACGTTTCATCTAAGTAAAAGATCTTAACTTTATTGTCTCTGTAGCTCTTGATTTGGCGCAAATATTCAAACCTCCAATAAAAATATCGTCACGTTCAATTAAAATCTTTCTTTTCGATGCACATTTTCTCCATTTAAACCCCATTTCCCTTAACACAGGACGAAGAGTCCATTCTCCCCATTTGAAACCAATTTTTTCGTTTAGAACGGGTAACAATTTTTTACAAGTTGGCACAACACTTTTATTAACATAAAAATCTCTAATTGTATCCAGGATAACACACCTATCAAAATCGTCCACAACTGCATTTCGATGCTCAGGTCGTTTTCTTTTCTTTCCAGGTGAAGACAGTTTTTCATTAGGAGTATTCTTCCCTTCCTTCCGAATTCTTTTGACGGTTGATTTTGAACTTTACAATATGTAGCTGCCCTTTCGGTTGCCTTTTCCAGCGGTTCAGTTAATGATTTTCGACTCGCTTCTCTGTCACAACACTCAATTACACTTCTGATAACTTCCCTTGCTTCACTGTGTATTGTAGAACTACGTTTCCGAACACCTACCATTTCACAAGGCAAAGAAAGAATGATAAAACCTAAGGATAACACAAATGCATTGTAAATAAATGTATAAAGATGAGATGAAGAATACATTAAGTATAAATAATATAAAGAAAGCTATAAACTTGTTAAATTGTACTGAAAAATCCGTCTATTGCTTTAATAGTTGACGTTCCAACAACAACAATCCTTATTACGAAATAAACAATATTGTTTTTCATCGCTATGAAACAGCTGATTGATGGATGAGATTTAACTCTCGCAGACAGGAATTATTTAAATTAGTGCCTTCAAATTGAGTGATACCGCTGGAACACATGGGTGTATTGCGAATCAGCCCGGGGCTCTTCTCGTAACTCGCCAACAGTATCTTTATTATTCAAAAAGTATAAGAACGTCTAATAGTTATAAATAAAAAATGCATGAAAAACATCTTTAAATAAAATCAATTCAGCTTTATTGCCCTTAAAATATAATTCCTCATGAATAACAAAATTGTTCTTACTGTATTTGGGAAACCCACCAATTTCATAGTCAGATAGATACTGTAGTCATTAATGATTTATTTGTTGTTATTAAAATATCTTATCAGTCTTATCACACCAGATGTTTTAATTTTTACATTTTTTCCGAATTCATGTAATTGTGAATTTTGAACTCGTATTTTTAAGGTCAATTTTGTAAAATAGTTACACTGATTTAATCAGGCTTTCTTTTGAGGGATTTACAAGTATTTATTATATGTCTTCAAATTATTAATAACACATCTAACTTCCTTTTTTATAGAACTGGGTATTTTGTTCCCTTTGTATTAATTTGTATGGGTAAACCTATTTTGTTTCTTTGGGGTTTTAAAATGAAAGAAGATCTTGAAGAAAAAAGTATTATACAGTGTCTAAAATAATCTGTTTTAATCGTTAAATCGTCTAATATATTTATGATCGTTTTCGATTTATTAACGTAACCGTTTGAAACAGTGAAGAGTGTGATCTGGTAATTCAGACCCAGGCACACACAATGTTAAAAACTCCATGATACAAAAATAAAATTTCACAAAACGCAATCAAGATTAAAACAAATTCCAAGAACATAAAGAATTCATTTTTTAAACAGACGTCCAGTTCGATCGTCATGTTTATTGGTAATTGCTGTGTTAATAATCAACAAGTTAACTAATTGATTGATCGATGTGTTTATCTCGGTCCGCCTCGCAGAACTACCAACTGCACGACTAAATGTCAACAATAATACCAACTGCACGGAACAAAAACTCTGACTTAACTGCTCTTTGATAGCAACGCTTTGGAAAGGTTTACTGCTGTTTAATTAAAATGCTTTGTTTATCACAATGCCGTTGCCACCGTTTAAAAGCAATTGTCACGCGTTGACGGAGTTATTGGCTTTCAACAGTTTTTAATTAGGCTATATCGAGATGTTTAATTGGAACAATAACGCACATTATCATCCACTTGCAGGTTTCAACATAATTAATTTTCACTTCGTTGAGAAATACAAATGTGGATAGTTAAATTGTTATAAATGGTCCATAAAACATATCGATTACGAAGAAGTTGATCATTTAACAACTTAAAAAATTATAGGTATAACAAATGTATAAAACATAACGTATTTTAGTATTTTAAACGTAAAAACGTATAAAATTTTAGGTAACAAAGCTCACAGATAACGGTATTATCGAATAGTGAATACGAATAGGCTATAATATTATAGTCTTGAATCGTGTATGTCTCAAGGCAGGCATAGCCTAGGTAAAATTGTATATAATGTACATAATTTCAAAGGTGTTATATAGCTTAACACAATAAAAAAACAGAACCTGAAAATTACGGTTGGAAGGGATTTAATAGCCTATAATTTTAAAGTTTCAAAAAGAGCATCTATTTTGACCGGCCCATTGGTCCGTTTGAGTTCTGGTTTGCGCCATTGTGGTCTAATAGTTAAAACCCTTAACTTTATGTATAGTTTGACATATTATGCTTTTATTTAATATTTCTTCTTGCTTCTTCTGAGCTGTAAAACAATCGAAAGACAAATTTGGCAGCCTATTTTATTGTGAAGCATTCTGTGGCTAGTATTGAAATAGAAGAGTTTTTGATTGTAAAAAAAATCACCTGAAATAACAAGATCTTCATTAAATCACAGAGAAACAGTTGTTCGACAGCGAGCAAAATTGCGTCACCTGTCATACTATGCTTCCTGCTCGAAAGCATGACATATTAATTTTTTTCATCCATAATCAATAGTTATGTTCAACCTTATCTGGTTGTCGATCATAGCTTTTTCTATTTCGGCGAAGACAGTCGCCTGGAAGTTAACTCTGGAAAAGCCAATAAGGATTTTTGTACTAATTTTCTATGAACAAACCTAATTTGTTATGGATTAGATTCCAGGTTAAGGAGCCTCTTATTATACGAATTTAAATAAACGTTTTTATTTACCTACATGACCAAAAATATCCACTAAAATTATTAGAAGATGTTGTTATAGACTCTAACAACAACACCGTTCGTTTTCAAAATCATAAATTATACACCGGTATCGTGTGTATGCAGGATTGATTTGTCACCTGATGGTGACTGCTGTGAATTTATTGAATGAAATAAAATGTTCCCCTTACATGAGATAAACACTGGAAGTTATATTTTTAGTTTAAAATGTAAACGAGAATAAGAAAAGGCAGGTTTTGAGACATACTAGTGTTGATTAGAAAAGGCATGAACAATTTAACACTAACACTGGCAACAAATATCAGTTAACTTTTCCTTTAAAAAATGGATTACGGTAATAAGGTAACTTCATGATAAAAACTATTAGACCTCGGCAATATTTCTTATCTCGACAATTATGTTTGAAGTAAACTTTGTGGTTCGTTTGTGTACAGCCTATTTCTCGATCTGTAAAGCCTTTACCTCCAGAGTCTACGGGTTAAACGTAATTATAGACGAAAATTGTCTATTATATTAACAAGACATACACCTCTCCTTCTCTCTTCAGCTTACAACTGAATAAACACATGGGAATTTGCGTCCTTTCATAAATAGGACGAAGGAACTTGGAATAAAAATGAGTCATTTGGAATTTTAAAAATCAACTATATTGAAATTGTTTTTCTCGCAGTGTAGAATACACTCATAAACACATTGTTTTCATAATTATAATTTAGATATTTTTTACGAAACTAAATTATTCATAGTTTTCCTAAATACAAAATGTTAATCAGACATTCAGCACCTTGTAAATACACCAGCACGAATGCCAGGAGATCGAACAAAAACAATACAATTTAATATAACACAACGTAATGACTAAATCAATAAATCTGTACACTTGAACGCTAAAAACAGTCGGTGGAAGTTTGGCAGCATTCAACTAATCGAACAAAACATTTATAATACTAACTATACCTACCTATTGATCTTTGGTAACATTATTCAAAAAGGGTTAAAACCCATTTTAAAGATTTGTTTGTGAAGTTTATAATCAATATCCAGATAATTTAAAATAGATTCAGCTAATTGTATAGGCCTACGAAATATAGCACACCTTATATTGTTTCAATCTTTGATTTGTAGGTTGGTTTTAGTAGCATGTAATTGTACCCTATTTAAACTCTTAATTTTGGGCCATACACATAGGTATTAGGTTTTGACACTAGGTAAAAAGTTGCACATACATTACAAATTATATTACACTTAAAACTATAATTGCAGATAAAAACGCAGACAAACAAACCTCTAATGGTGTTTAGATAAGAAGTAAAAATAACAAGACAAACTTATTCACTAACAAAAGTTCTAATTAAAAGAGGTGAGTGTCTCCAAAAATACTTTAGCCAGGATATCTTAAAAGTAGTAAAGGTCGTTCCAGTATAACCCTAACCAGGTAAGCAAATCTATGGAAGAAACCTTCTCTGTGATTACAAATAACTTAAAGAGGTAAACGTTTGAAAATATTACTAAAACAGCAATTATTAATCAAAAAATGAAAAAAAGATGACTTCAAAGGTTGAAGAGCAGAGAATAATAATTTTACTTGAGCTGAAAAAGTAAGGGTAATTTTATTCTTTAAAAGCATCCGTTTACTAATTTAACCACCACCATGTAGACTTATTTGTATCTTGGGAGATTAACATGAGTATGAGAGCTCTAGATGTATTAAGCTCGTTGAACTAAACCAATAAGTTAATATAACTAGCATTGCCCAAGAGCTTCGCTTGTTCACCTGGATTTCAGTTTTATAGTAACCACACAGCTTAACAAAATCCAATATTTAAAAATGTGTGTTATCTTGTATAATATATTTAGTATAGGACCTTACAAAAGGAATGGTTGCGTGACAAAAATCCTCCAAGACCTTTATTTTTTTATCGTGGAGGCCTTCGTTCAAGTAAGTACCGTATATGGTGTCAAACTTATGGTTTTCTCAAATAAATGTTACTGGGATGGTGGTGGAGTGTTTATGGATGTAGTTGCAATTAATTTATAAAATGTGAAAAATAGCTCAGATGTTGGATTAAGTTAAATTTTAAAGTTGCTGGGACAAAACTATGCTTCCTTAGTGAAAAAGAATTGTTTGGTTAAAAAAACTTGTTTAATGTTTTTACAACAGCATTAATTAAAGAAACACACATTGAATAAAACAGGGAAAAACAGTTTCAACATAAGAAAATTAAAAATCCAGCTTACCAAACTTCCACCGATCAAGAGGGACAAACACTCTGGAATGTCACATAACGAAATAATACACTTAACAGAATAATAACGAGACGACGATACGGAATCTGTACAAAGTTGAGCGATAACGAACAGAAGGAACGGAACCTAGTATATCACAATGGGGGGCGATGGGAAACGGTCATCTGCAGATGAGCTGACGGTCGGAGTCGGACTTCTGCCAGAGCCCGAGGTTGAGCACGGCGAGCTGGGGGAGCCTCATGATGTTCTGGATGCTGGCGGTGGTGATCTTGGTGCATCCGTAGAGGTCGATGGTCTTGAGGTGCTTCAGGGACTCCGCCACGGCGAACAGTCCTTTATCCGTGATGGCGTCGCACTGCCCGATGTTGAGTGTGTCCAGGTCGTGGAGCGTCTTGGATATCCTGAACAGCCCGTCGTCTGTGATCTGGCAGGCGCTCAGCGACAACGACCTGAGGTTGAACAGCCCTTGGGAGACGTGGATGAGCGCCTGGTCGCCGATCTTGTCGCAGAACGAGACGTCCAGCGAGGATATCCTGCTGCCCCCCTCGGCCAGGTACGCCATGCCGATGTCCGACACGTTATCGCACGACCGCAAATTCAGTTCTTTCAAAGACGCCATTTTGGCCAGGTACTTGAGTCCACTATCGGTAATACTAACGCAAAAACTTAAATTAATACTCTTGAGTCCAGTCAGTCCCGCTGACACGTGTTTGAGCGCCTCGTCCGACAGTCGCTGGCAGTCCTGGAGCCCCAGGTACTCCAGTGCCAGGTTGCCCTCGGCGTTCTCCTTGTTGAGGCCCGCGATGTGCGCGATGCCCTGGTCGGAGATGTGCCAGCAGGAGCGCAGGTTCAGCCACCGCAGGTTCTTCAGGCCCCACGCTATCAGCAGCAGGCCCGTGTTGGTGACGTTGCAGCACCCTCCCAGGTCCAACACCTCGAGGTTCTTGAGCTGCGCGATCCTCCCGAGACTGTTGTCGGTGATCTGCTTGCACAGCGAGAGGTTCAGCCGCGTGATGGTGGACAGCTCCGAGAAGAACGCTTGAGTCAACGCTAGGTCGGTCACGTTATAACAGCCGCTCAGGTTCAGAGAGATCAGATTCGGTATCCCTTGCACGACGTCTCGCAGTGACCTCTTGAGCGAGAGGACTTGGACCCTCCTGATTCCTCGTCGGACGAGGCTTCCGAACAGAGCGGGATTGGCGCGGCGGAGGTGAAGCTTGGCTTCTACCCCTCGCCATACCGACTTGTGGTAGGAGGCTTCCCTCCAGGCCGAACATACCTGTGCGGCTCTGCCCTTATCGCGTACCTCCAGGTAGCTGAAGATGAGGGCGAGGATCTCCGGATAGAGGGAGGACACGTGCGTGCCGGTGGTGGGCGGCGGCGACGGCTGCGAGGGCGGAGGGATGTGCAGGTGCGGTTGGTGCAGTAGGGGTGCGGCGTAAGGGTGGTGTCTCGAGGGTCGGTGTAGAGGCAGCGGCAACTCCGTATACGCGACACGCTCCTCCATCACACACACGTAACATCACCGACACATAACCTCACTCTCAGCAGTCCCGCACTCGACTGGCCCCCTCTACCGGTCGACACGGCGACTAACTTGGCTCTCACGCCATTGGGCCATGCCTAGGTCACGTGATCCCCTCCCGCCGTATTGATTCGGGCGCGAGTCGGCGGCATTTTTAAATTTTTCTGAAGCGTGTTCTCCCCCCTCCCCCGGCCCGCCGGCCAATAACAACACTTGCTGCTATCGATCACGCTGATAACTTCGATAGTTGAGATAGTGGATCGCCACGTGAGTTTTAACTGATTTTACTGCATGAAACACAAACTGGTCTTGTGTTACACCACGAAATATCATTAAGAATCCCTGCCACGTATTGTGTACTAAATTCACAACTTGGTCAGAGGAAAAACTTGTCCCTCTAAGATTTCATCAATACTCTCAATGATTGTTTAATTTAAAATGGTAAAAAATAAAATATACATTATATTAATTATTGAAAAGTTAACTGCTTTGCTTTGTCAATTCATTAAATTGTGTTTTTATTAAATTACATATTTGACGTTTATGATTTAATACCATAATAATGGTTAAAATATGGTGACTATTAAGTAATAGATATTCATTTGCTAAAACGAAGACTTCTCATATGACATAAAGGTTTTGATTTTTAATGAGATCAAACGTTACCAGATTGAGGGGATCCCGACAGATCTAAAGCGGCGCGGGTTACACTCAAGAAACCGTGGTACTTAGCAAATTGATATGATTAAAACTTGGAGAAAATTGAGTTCACTGTGGTAATTGTAAAACATACTGAAGCCTAAGACTGAAGTTTCCCCACTGCGACGCCACGCGTCGTCAGGTCATGCAGTTGCGATCAATCTTATCTACGATTTGGTGAAGATATTAGTTAGTACACAACAATAAATAGCGTTGGCCTGAAGCAAAACTCTAAGGCAGGATATTTTGTCCAAGACCCATACCTTAATCCAAGACTCGTTTATGGTTATACAGTAGTATATAAAAAAATCTTTGTTGAGAGTCTAATTAAAATAAACATGTAAACTAATTCTACACATTAACGTTTATTATGTTTATAGTGGTTCCCAAATAAGTAACTGATTGATATAATGTATATTATTGTGTGTATGAATCACTCAGTAATGAATAATCAAGATGTACAACACAATCCAGAAATCCTTAAGGGCTTCCATTTATTTTGAAGTGTATAATTAGCCTCAAAAAGGCATGGGGCAAAATATGCACACCGCCATATTTATTGAGATAAAATCAATGATACCCGCTGTTTAGTGTATAAAATGTGGGGGTAAATCATAAAACAAAAAAGCCTTATTGTTTACAAAGTTTGTATGTAGCGTATTAATAATATATATAGATAGATAAATTATGTCTTTTTGTTGGTCTGTCTTTAGATAGTGTGTGCAGAAGAAATACAATTAAATGTTGGTAAATATGTAGACTGTATTTGTTATCTATTAGTTATAAAAACAGTGTAAGTAGTTAGGTTAATTTGTATTACAAATTTGAACCCGATGAACAAACCTGTAAACCCTTAATAACATACTGCAGTTTTTAAGAAGCAAAATTTGGCTTGAAGTGACACCAAAATGGGTTTGATTCAACATCCAAATCTAAACTAACAACAAAGTTTAAACTAAACCCTTTTGGGCTATTGCATTCAGGCGTAAAATGTCTTTCGTAAAAAGACACTTTTTGAATTTAGACACGTTCTAATTAATATTTTAATATGCATTATGTTGGGGCTTTATTACAATAATATCTTTAAATTTTGCACGGGGATTCCCATGTTGTTACATCCAATTCAAAATTAGCTTTTTAAATATAAATTTTTAAGTCATTAAATTTATTAGCGAATTCCCTTCCCCTATAGGGAAGAAGCTATTACCGTAGTCGGCATGGTAAGACCTAGGCCCGGGACCATGATAACTTTTCGTTTTGAGGTCTCCAGACCCCAAAAACACCATTCGTTCGAAACTGTATATATATATATATATATATATATATATATATATATATATATATATATATATATATATATAGACTATATATATGTGTGTGTGTCCGTGGGTGCGATAACTCTCGTAAAAAAGGTCTGATTTTGATGAAATTTGGTACAAACGTGTAAAGCAGCATTTATGACTTAGTTCGAAAACCAGACGGATCGAGCTATCCGAAGGGGTATTTTGGGGGGGTTTTGTACCCCAAAAATGGGTTTTTGGAGTTTTTTTACATATAATTTTTGAAAAAGTAAAATTTTATTTTATCCCATTGGAATCAGCTTAAAAAACGCACAATACGTCAATTGGTTACTGAGATATTGAAAGTGCTAAAAACAGTACGTTGTCCAATGTTATTCTTATGGAGGATAAGAAAAATTGTATATCTCGCTTATTTATCAACTTACCCTGACGAAACTTGGTATATTGCTTCATTTCATTGTGGTCTATTGATATTTGCACAAAAACCCATTTTTTGGCCGATAGTTCCCGTAGCAGCAAACCTGCATACTCAGCCCCATAATATTCTTATGGGGAATAATTAACGTGTTATCTCCTTTAATTATGAACATAAATTAATAGAACTTGGTGTGTGGCTTTAAGTAGTTGAGTTGTATTGATATTTGTATAAAAGCCCATTTTTAGTGTTCCTTATTTCAGCAAACC
Organism: Allygus modestus; assembly: GCA_963675035.1. Taxonomy (NCBI): domain Eukaryota; kingdom Metazoa; phylum Arthropoda; class Insecta; order Hemiptera; family Cicadellidae; genus Allygus; species Allygus modestus. The sequence continues at coordinate 408,513,652 of OY776112.1, forward strand.
TGCATACTCAGCCGCCATGTTATTCTTATGGAGAATAATTAAAATGTCATAAATCGTTTATTTATGAATGTATATTGATGAAACTTGGTATGTGGCTTTATGTGGTATTAAGATAAATTAATATGCATTGGAAATTCGCTGAGTATGCAGGTTTGCTGCTACGGGGGTATTTTATAACTACCGGTGGAACAATACTTCTTTAGTTTTAGTTTGTTTAAGAGGGGGCTCCAGTCCTCTGCGTCTACCTGCTTCTCCCATAAGACCAATGTTAAGAGGGGGCTCCAGTCCTCTGCGTCTACCTGCTTCTCCCACAAGACCAATGTTAAGAGGGGGCTCCAGTCCTCTGCGTCTACCTGCTTCTCCCACAAGACCAATGTTAAGAGGGGGCTCCAGTCCTCTGCGTCTACCTGCTTCTCCCACAAGACCAATGTTAAGAGGGGGCTCCAGTCCTCTGCGTCTACCTGCTTCTCCCACAAGACCAATGTTAAGAGGGGGCTCCAGTCCTCTGCGTCTACCTGCTTCTCCCACAAGACCAATGTTAAGAGGGGGCTCCAGTCCTCTGCGTCTACCTGCTTCTCCCACAAGACCAATGTTAAGAGGGGGCTCCAGTCCTCTGCGTCTACCTGCTTCTCCCATAAGACCAATGTTAAGAGGAGGCTCCAGTCCTCTGCGTCTACCTGCTTCTCCCATAAGACCAATGTTAAGAGGGGGCTCCAGTCCTCTGCGTCTACCTGCTTCTCCCATAAGACCAATGTTAAGAGGGGGCTCCAGTCCTCTGCGTCTACCTGCTTCTCCCATAAGGCCAAAGTTAAGAGGGGGCTCCAGTCCTCTGCGTCTACCTGCTTCTCCCATAAGACCAATGTTAAGAGGGGGCTCCAGTCCTCTGCGTCTACCTGCTTCTCCCATAAGACCAATGTTAAGAGGGGGCTCCAGTCCTCTGCGTCTACCTGCTTCTCCCACAAGACCAATGTTAAGAGGGGGCACCAGTCCTCTGCGTCTACCTGCTTCTCCCACAAGACCAATGTTAAGAGGGGGCTCCAGTCCTCTGCGTCTACCTGCTTCTCCCATAAGACCAATGTTAAGAGGGGGCTCCAGTCCTCTGCGTCTACCTGCTTCTCCCACAAGACCAGTGTTAAGAGGGGGCTCCAGTCCTCTGCGTCTACCTGCTTCTCCCACAAGACCAGTGTTAAGAGGGGGCTCCAGTCCTCTGCGTCTACCTGCTTCTCCCATAAGACCAATGTTAAGAGGGGGCTCCAGTCCTCTGCGTCTACCTGCTTCTCCCATAAGACCAATGTTAAGAGGGGGCTCCAGTCCTCTGCGTCTACCTGCTTCTCCCATAAGACCAATGATAAGAGGGGGCTCCAGTCCTCTGCGTCTACCTGCTTCTCCCATAAGACCAATGATAAGAGGGGGCTCCAGTCCTCTGCGTCTACCTGATTCTCCCGTAAGACCGATGTTAACTTTCAAAACTGTCCCTACTCAACGGGTTGTCCGGAATCGATTATTCATGGTTCATTTTAAAGTTCAAAAATATATCTAGCGATTTCAGTAAGCAAAATTTCGCTATCTTAAATAGTTTGCGCATCTAGTGTTTGCAATATAAACATTTTGCTCACTGGATTTGTAAGGTGTTTTAGCGAATTTCCCCTATATGGAAGAAGCTATTACCGTAGGTCTTATGGTAAGACTTAAGCTCGAGACCATGATAACTTTTCATTTTGAAGTCCCCAGATGCCAAAAACACCATTCAATCAAATTTGAATATATGTATATATATATATATATATATATATATATGTGTGTGTGTGTGTGTGTGTGTGTGTGTGTGTGTGTGTGTGTGTGTGTGTGTTGTGTGTGTGTGTGTCCGTAAACACGATAACTCTCGTAAAAAAGGTCCGATCTTATTGAAATTTGGCAAAAATGTGTAAAGTACCATTTATTTGAACGAGTTCGAAAACCAGACGAATCGCACTATCCAAAGGGGGGTTTTTGAGGGGTTTTGTACCCCAAAAACCTTTTTGGGGGTTCCACGTGTAATTTTTATTAAAATCAAATTTTAATTTTTATTATTGAACTCAGCATAAAAAACAAACAATTTGGTATTTTGATCATTTCTCTTCGTCAAATTTTTATTGAGATATTGAAAGTGCTAAACACAATACGTTGTCTAATATTATTCTTATGGAGAAAAAGAAACATTTTATATCTCGCTTATTTATGAACATAAACTGACGAAATTTGGTATATGGCTTCATCTGGTTGTGGTTTATTGTTGTTTGCACAAACAAATTTTCGTCTATGGTTCCCGTAGCAGCAAAGCTAGGTACTTGTTCCCTATGTTATTCTTATGGAAAATAATTAAAATGTTATATATCGCTTATTGAAGAATGTATATGGATGAAACTTGGTATGTAACTTCACTAAGATGAGTTCTATTGATATTTGCATGAAAACCAATTAATTTTTGTTCCTTGTTGCAGCAAACCTGCGTACTCTTCCCCAATGTTATTCTTATGGAAAATAATTAATATTTTAAATATCGCTTGTTCGTGAATATATTTCTTATGAATCCTGTTAAGTGTTTTAATGTGTTATTTTATATATTCGTTGGAATTCGCTGAGTATGCAGGTTTACTGCTACGGGGGTGTTTGTTGTTATACGAGTCATAAGCAGCGTATACAAACACAAATTATTATTACTAGTCGACCCGTGCGGAATTCCGCACTGCGAACCAAATCTTGTCAGCTGATCATAGGTTCTTTTGTTTACATTTTCGCTCCTGACAAAACAAACTATTCCCTTTACTTATCTTTCATATTATTAGTGAATTTCCTTAGGAAAGTGAACTATTAGCATGACCCGCACGGTGAAACTTAAGCCCGGGACCACCATAGAAGGGACCTGAACACGTTTTGGGGGTCGTTCAAAATTTTATATATATGTTATGCACTCTGGCGGTCGCATTTTTTGTCCGATTTACTTCAAATTTGATAGGGATGTTCCTTTGCTATAATCAGTTGGACAAGTTCGTTGGGAAAAAATCTAACCCAGGGGGATTATTCTTTCAAATTTCGAGTTTTTGGGCCCAAAAAGAGTCAGAAAAGCCCCAAACGTAAAATCAACGCTTATTTTAAAATGGGAATTAGTGAGGCGACAATTTAAGCCCTCTCTCGTCATCCTAGCATAAATATTAATAGAGTATTAAAGAAAATGTGTATCGACTAAACACAGTACGTTGTCTTATGGGGGTTTTACATTAGAAAAGCCTGATATTCATTTGTAGGTGTACTTTTCTCATCCCCAGCAACCTCACGTCTACCTTCAAGCCTGACTGGACCCTCTCCTAACCTTATAATGCGCAAAATTGTATTTCCAGCATTGCAGATAAATAAAACCAGGAGCATCAGAACAGCCTAAAAATCAATGTTTTCAGATTTCAATAAAAATTGGAATAAATTTTTGTTTTTACATTGATTCTGAGTTTTAAAATGTTGTCTATGGAAAGTCACTTCCCTCACGTCAGCGTGCTGCGTGCGAAATCGTTCAAATTTCCGAGAAGCAGCACATTTTTGGACCGTGGGTCTATTTTTCGTCAATAGCCGGCACGATAAGCTTTAAAATAAGGGGGAAATCATGGAATTTGATAAAATAATAAGAAAGATCTCGCGGACTGACAGAAAAACAAGCTAGAGAAATAATATATAAGATTTTTAACATCGCTGGTCATAAGTCAATGGTTTCGTATTGACCGTTGAGGAGGTGCAGGATGTGAAAGCTAGCAGTAGCAATGACTACATATACAATTGTATATGTAGTCATTGGCAGTAGCCTTATGGGGGAAGCGGATAGAAATACGAAATATTATGGAACACCTATTAATTTTAAACAAATTCCTATTTAAATTAAATAAAATATTTTAGAGACACCCCTAAAGCGACGTCTTTATATCTTTATATAAAATTATCTGAACTATGATTGAAAAACCGAACACATGGCTAAATTTTGCTATCATTTTGATTACTTATGATAGAAAAATTTAGCCATATGTTCCGTCTTTCAGTAATAGTTCAGTTAATTTCAACCCATTTTCAATGATAAAGCAGATAAAGATTTAAAATTACATTTTTTAAACTTTCTTTACAACAGTTTTTTCGTAAAATTTCTAGTTTTTTAGATATTTGAGGTTAAAGATTTTCAATGGCTCCATTTTTAAACGGAAAGATATTATGAAAAAATAATTTTTTCTAAAAAAGAACCTATAAAGAAGAGTATTTAACCAAAATTTGGTTGAATTTGGTCAAGCCATTTTTCTAGTAATATCCTAGTAAAAATCACTAACAGACAGACAGACAGTAAACGAAAAGAAATAGATCCTCGGTTATGAGATAATTTACGTTCCTTTTGACATAAGGAACAATATCCCGAAGTTAGCAACATTAATTTTAAAACACCCTGTGTAGTCATAATAGAAACAATACATCGGGCCTGAGATTTCCAAATGCCTTACTAACATCGACGCCACCCCAACGCAGTACGACACGTTTATAGCCAAGGAAGAATTGAAGGAACCACTTAAACTGAATTAATTTCGTCCGACAATGGAACTGCATTTAAACGTAGTTTACGTTACGTTTCCTAAATGTTACTGAGCTTTTAATTATTTCCAAATAGTTTTTCATTATTTCTAAAAAGCCTAAATTTGTTCAAAGTTTGTTAGGAGACTACATTTAATTTCACCAGAAATTACTCTATTCTGGTGTAGATTGGAGAGCGAATTTAGTAGCTTACATATATTGCTGTAAAACTGTGTTTTGTAGTAACATTGTCTATATATACTGAAGGATAGGTCCCATATATGTTACCCAGCTTTCCCACTTTTAGTATTTGCCAGAATTTGAAGTGGACGTGTAGTATATATCCATGTTAGAATGCAATGTAATTAAATTGACCACTATGTTAGTTTTAGCGAATTTCCCCTATAGGGAAGAAGCTATTACCGTAGTCGGAATGGTAAGACCTAGGCCCGGGACCATGATAACTTTTCGTTTTGAGGTCCCCAGACCCCAAAAATACCATTCGTTCGAAGCTGTATATATATGTGTCCGTGAGCACGATAACTCTCGTAAAAATGATCCGATTTTGATTAAATTCGGTGTAAACGTGTAAAGCAACATTTATGACTTTTAAGTTCGAAAACCAGCCAGAGCGCTTGATCTGAAGGGGTATTTTTTTTTTGGGGGGGGGGGGTTTGTACCCCAAAAATCAGTTTTTTGAATATTTTACATATAATTGTTGAAATAGTCAGATTTTAGTTTTTACCATTGGATTCAGCTTAAAATAACACACAATTTGGTATTTTGATCATTCCTATACGTCAATTGGTTACCGAGATATTCAAAGTGTTAAACACAGTACGTTGTCTAATGTTATTCTTATGGAGGAAAAGAAAAATGTTATATCTATCTCGCTTATTTATGAACGTATAATGACGAAACTTGGTATACGGCTTCGTCTGGTTGTGGTCTATTGATATTTGCTCTAAAAAAACAATTTTTTGCCAAAGGCCCCCGTAGCAGCGAACCTGCGTACTCAGCCCCATGTTTTAGGAGAATAATTAAATGTTATGTCTCCCTTAGTTATGAACATAAATTAATTGAAACTGGTATACGAATTCACCTAGTTGAGTTATATTGATATTAGCATAAAAATCCATTTTTTTGTGTTCCTTGATGCAGCAAACCTGAGTACTCAGCCCCTATGTTATTCTTATAGAGAATAATTAAAATTGTATATATCGCTTATTTGTGAATATATTTTTATGAAACTTGGTAAGTGGCTTTATACAGTATTAAGAAATTTATATCTCCATTGGAAATTCGCTGAGTATGCAGGTTTGCTGCGACAGGGGTATTTTTTAGTGCTGCCTGTGCCTCTTCAAAGTAGAGGTATCGAAAACTGAAAACCACTTTGCACATCCACTGATCGAGGCCATTTATTTGGTACCTCAGTGGTCAAAATCTGTTCAAAAATAACGGAGCGTATTATTTAATCTTTTCAATTGGTATGGGATAACTAAGGCATGACAATTCTGCTCACTGTAATTTCTAAGAATTGTTCACACCTTAGTCATTTACAGTCATACCATTCTATAAATAATATCAACAACTATCAATAAATCGTAATGAGTCATAGATCAACAATTTATCATAACCGTTAAAGAAGTACAGGACTTAAAGAGGGGGCTCTAGCTACGAAAGATTTGGCGTCTGTACCTTCTCCCATAAGACCGATGTTAACTTTCAAAGCCCGCCCCTCCTCAACAGATTATTCGATATTTTTGATTTATTGCTCATTTTAAAGAGCAAATCAAACTTGCTGGCGATTTCAGTGAGCAGAATTTTGATATTACAAATGGCTAAACCGTAACAAAAATCGCAAATATTGAACATTTTGGAATTTTGCTGAACGATTATTATTTGTGATATCACAATTCTACTCACTGAAATCGGTATTTCTTGCTCCATTAAATTACTCATCAATTAAATCAACAATTTCGGATAATCCGTTCAGGAGGGACGGAATTTGAAAGTTAACATTGGCCTTATGAGGGAATCAGGGCTCTTAACATAAATAGTAAGAGAGAACAATTATTGTGTCTTCACAAAGACACCAAATATATTGACAGAATATTAGTATAATATATCGTAGTATAGTATATGCAATGAATACGTGTAGGTTTTGGTTTTTGGAGTCTTAACAACTCGCTTTTACTAATATAGAATATTTCATAATTATTTGGTCAATGTGTACTAATACTTTTCGCTGTTCGGGAACTACTATTATTAAAACGGTCATCAATCCAGATATTTATAATTCCTTCGTCCATTTTTACTATTTAATAAATAAACACTGTAACTGCTTGCAATCATACTAATATATAATAAACGGTATCAGGAAACTGACACAAACTTTCTCCTTTTTAGCCCAACTTTAATGAATAAATTACTTTTTACTTCCTAAAATATAGAATACAAAGCACGGTCGAATGTACAGAAAATCAAGTTGTTTTCAAAAATATCCACCCAAATCCCTGTTTGGGAGGCACAATAGAATCCATCGCTACACACGTGGTTTTAAGAGGGGAAATGCTCCCTATTCCCCCCTCAGGGTTAATAAGGGGCAACATATTTCAAATTTCCTCTGTTGGTCAATGCTAACTTGACAAGCATATCAAGTTTGAACGAAATTGATCAATAAATAAGAGAGAAATAGTAATTTTTGTATTCCCCATAAGAATAACATTGGACAACATACTGCGTTTACCGCAAAATGAAAATTTAATTTTTCTCCGCAACCAGTAATCGTAGAATAGTAATTCAAGATACTAAATTATTTAGTTTTTAAGCTCTTTTTAATGGTGAATAGTAATATTTTTAATGAAAAATTAAAAAACTGAATTTTTGATGTTTTAAGTCTTGTAATTTCTGAACCCGAATTTTTACAGAAATGCGGGTAATGTCATTTTGTTGGAAATCTAAAGTACTACAAACGACTTAAGTTTAATCAAAATCGTTAGAGCCGTTTTTGAGAAATCTTGATTTTTTTATGTTTTTTGGGGATAATTACCTTTAAAATTCAAAAATTCCAAAAAATGAAAAAAACCCCTCGAGGTATCCTGGATTAGTACCAAATTTCATAAAAATCAGACCATTGGTTAGGGCTCTAGCTCTGTACACATCCATACAGACATCACGTAAAAATCACTTTTTTGGGTTCAGGGAGCACCAAAACGAATATTTCCACTAATAATTCAAATACGAAAATTTTGATGAAAACAATACTTTCTCCATATACAATAAGGGCCCATATATATAAGGGGAGAAAGTAAAAATGGGATGGTGTGTCTGTCTGCTTTTTGTTCCTCAATCATTCAAAAACTACTAAACCGATTGGCATGAAAATTTACAGGAATTTTCCTTATATACCAAATTAACACATAGGCCTATTTTCGTTTTGAAAAATTCTCAGGGCTCTGCCCTATGGGACTTCCAAGTTCCGATGTTATTCTTATGGTCATTCATTTTTGTTTGAGCTGATGAAAATACAAACAGCTGATCTTGATTCGTAGTAGTTCCACAGGCTAACCACAGAATGCAGCACACATGAATGCTTAGTTTTTCTACTCTGAATTTGTTCCCCGTTGCAAAGTACGGGATTAGCAGCTAGCTAGTCTTTAAATTTAATTCCGAAAGCGAATCGGTCCCCACGAAATATCTCGATCTAGGAAGAAGTTAAGTTAGGTTATGAAGATTCATTTTAAAGCTTGAAGGCCAAGGAAGGTGGGAAAAATATCAGAAATGTCAAATATTACGTGGGCTACGCCCCACTGGACTTCAAAGATCCAATAATTTTCTTGTGGAAACATCACTAGTGTTTTTATTAATAAGCAAAATGAACTAATGTTAGGGGCTATAGCCCCTGTAAGCCACTAGTATAATATAAAATACCCCGTCGCAGCAAACCTGCGTACTCAGCGAATTTCCAATGCATAATATATGTCTTAATACCATATAAATCCGCATACCAAGTTTCATAAAAATATATTCATATATAAGCGATAAATACAATTTTAATTATTCTCCATAAGAATAGCATTGGTGATGAGTACATAGGTTTGCTGAAACAAGGAACACAAACAATTGGTTTTTATGCAAATATAAATATAATTTAACTAGGTGAAGCCACATACCAAGTTTAATCAATATTCAATCATAAGTAAGCACTGTATAACATTTTAATTATTCTCCATAATAACATGGGAGATGAGTAAGCAGGTTTGCTGCAACGAGGAACTAAAAAAATGGGTTTTTATGCAAATATCAATATAACTCAACAAGGTGAAGCCACATACCAAGTTGTATTAATTTATGTTCATAATTAAGGGAGTCATTACATTTTACTTATTCTCCATAAGAATAACATGGGGGCTGAGTACGCAGGTTCGCTGCTACGGGGATAATCAACAAAAAATCATTTTTTTGTGCAAAAATCAATATACCAGTACTACGTGACCCCACGTGCCAAGTTTCATCAATATACATTAATTAATAATGGAGATATCAAATTTTATTTATTCTCCATAAGGATAACATTGGACAACGTACTGTGTTTAGCACTTTCAATATCTCTGCAACGGTTGGACGTAGAATCACAATTTAAACACCAAAATGATTGTTTTGTGGAGCTGAGTTGATTGGTAAAAGCAAATGTGAAGTTTACATTAAAATTAACTTAGGAAAAGCCAAAAACCTTTTTCCTATAAGATTAACATAGGAGATTTTATGAGCAGGTTTTTTTGGATTTTATCCGCAACCACATAACCTAGCTTAATAATTCGAAATACCATATTATTTGTTTTTTTTAAGCTCTATAACATGGTCTAAACCAAAATTAAGTGTTTTAAAAATTTTAGGGTAAAAAATGCAAAAAACTGATTTTTGGAAAATTTAAAACCCCCATAAATCCCCCTTCCCATGGCCCGATTTTTCTGGTTTTCGAACTTAAAGTCATAAATGTCACTTTACACATTTGAGCCAAATTTCATCAAAATCGGATGTTTTTTACTCAAGTTATCGCATTCACGGACACATATTTATATATATATATATATAGATATATATAAATTTGAACGAATAGTGTTTTAGTCATCTGGGGACCTAAAAAAAAAATTTGTCATGGTCTCGGGCTTAAATCTTACCATGAGACCTACGGTAATAGCTTCTTCCCTATAGGGGAAATTCGCTAAAACCATAACATCAACAGCAGCAACACAATACATTCTCAGCTGACAATACCACTGAGCTCTGTAATATATCTGGAGTCACCACACTGAATCAGAAAAGCGTGCCGCTGTGTTTTTGGTCGTTATGTTAGCCAATGTGTTTTACTGATGCATTGTGGGAGTTTTTGACAGTTTGGTGGTATATTAATTTTACTCCCCATTTAAATCAATGTTAATTTTGTGATTTTTCTAAAACATTATCAGTGGTTTAAAGTACATTATAAGTTGAAACCTGTTGTTAAACTGCGAACTTTGGATCTTGCAAAATGTTTTAAATAAAAGTAACCAATCATCTTGATGCTATTATAAGTAATGATACAGGCAGGGGCGTCGCCCTGAGGGGGTTAGGGGGGAGCCACCCCCCCAATCATCTTGAAAAGTGTAGATTGGGAATTTTGAGTATTTCAGACCGTGAGTTGGGAAATTTGCAATTAAACCTTGTTTAACATTAAACCAGCAATTTAATTTATAACAATTTAAAAAAAAAATAATCAGACAAATCCACAATTTTTTCTAAACACAGTTAAAATTTTGAAATGAGTAATTTTATAGGTTGTTTAGCTAAAGGTATCTATATAGTATACGGTGAATCAGGTCGTTTTGGGGGTATTTCTTCCTTAGCAGTGCCTAGTTGTCTGTCTAACCTGGTCTGATGCATGCGTCGTCTGTCGTCTTAAGGGTCCAACGGTTCCACGTCACAACGGTATACACGATCCAACCCGTTTAGGAGAATGCGTGCCAACCATGGTCAAATTGTGGAATGCATATGTAGTATAAGTATAATTAATTACGAGTATTAAGGAAATAAAGCTGAAATATGTACATACAAATTTAAATATTTTTACTGTAGGTCTACATATTGTAAAACGGTTAATACCAAAGCAGACTAATTTAATGGTTTTTATAACCAATGTTGTTTTAATTTTTATTTTAATATTTTTTCATAAGCAGTTTTGGTTTGGCATTTTTGTTTATAATTTTTTTTGAGTTATGTCTTTAAATTATGTTTATGTAAACAAATTTAAAAAAAAATCCTTCTATTCCTTCACAGATTCTATGTCGACCAATCGTTGGGTAATCCACGTTGGCAAAATCCAACCATAACAGACATTGGGCCAACAAAAGCTATTGGCAAATCCTACCATATTATATTATTATTAATTAATAATTATATATTAATATGTATATTACCAAACAATTCAATTGGAGAAATCATGCTTCTTAAAATTAAAATAAGCATTTAAATACAATGTTGGCATTTTGTTGGGTATATGCTGGCATTGTCAGATAATAGTTGGTTAATCCATCAATGGCCGGGCCAACCTCACGCCTCGCTCGCTTCATGTCCAACCGTTGGCCTACCATTTTCCAACGATTTATGCTGATGGGGTATATATTAATATTATATTTTATTATTATAATTATATTAAATAAATATTAATTTGCTCGTCGTTTTTCATATTTCATAGACCCATAAATCAAGTTAATTTGTTCCTACTTTTATTACAGTGATTTGCAAGACTCTGTATTAGCTTAGTAGAATAAAACGAGTATTATCAAATCTTAGAGGAATAAAACATAATTATACAGAACAAGTTGTGCAGGTACCGACTATTGGTAATTTCTATATCTCAGTCCATCCTTCGATTCTCATGAGTCAGAATGGCCGTGGGGGGTTAAGAAGAGTGTTCAGTAACTCAAAAGGTTGTAGGTTCAAGATCCGACCCGGACTCAATACTTTTGCAACTAAATTCCTTTTTAAAAATTTCTATTATACTTTACTAAACAATTCAATTGGAGAAATCATGTTTTTAAAAATTAAAATAAACATTTAAATAAGACATTATAAATTGTTGGCATTGTGGATAATGGTTGGTTAATCCATCAATGGGCCAAACTCGCAAAAAGCGACATGCCCAACCGTTGGCCTATCATTTTCCAACGTTGGCCCAACGATTTGTGCTGTTGGGGGCCAGGGTAAGTTCAGGCACAATGGGGGGGGGGGGCGCTATAGCCCCCCACAGATCCACCACTGGGGGCCTTTACAGGATACTCGGTATATTTAAAGCTATTACATGAAAGGAACTTTCAGGTTCAGGTACTGATACTGCGATTTTCAACTCTCGGGTTGAGAGAAAGTTTGTGAATTTTCTGATACAGCCTCTTACAAAAATTCTTCTGCTCATTGTTGACTTAGTCCTCTAACAAATTAATGCTCCAGTTAGCTGATTCATATTTTCTGAAAATGTTGTAAATTGTTGTTTGAACAAGCAACCTTTATGGAGAACTTGTGCAAAAGAGGTGGGGGAGAGAGAGAGATGTTTACCGTCCTCCTACCACCCGATGTTCGCCGTTTCCCATCGGTCGTAGCGATATGTTTACCGCCCACAACATAACATGGGCAGTAATTTTAGTTTAATCATTTATCTGTTGTCACAGTAAAACATGGATCTTGAAGTTGCCATAAGTGTTATAAATTATAAAAATACTTACTAAAAATAGTTGTGTAACACGTTTTTGTTTTACAACACCGTAAATTTAAATAGAGGCAGCGAAGCCGGTTTTTCAGATTTGTTTATATGCATTGTTTTGTATGGAAGAGTTTAATGACATACCACATTTTCTGTTACACAGTTTCCAATCTTGCCACAGTTGAGGTTGCAGCTAGGTCTAGAGGGGATCAGAGGGAGAGTTGACCACAAGGTAGTGGGAATACTTCTTTCCTCTGTTATCACTGCAAAATAATCTTCCACAGACCACTTATTCGCTTGTCCAGTTGTTTCAGTTCTTGGAACATTTGGTTTTTGAAATATACGATGAAAAACTATTTTTCATTCTTAAACTTATGAAGACATTAGACTTTGTTCCTGATGTTGGAAAGTAATCCATCTCCCATCTGTGCAAGATGGTACCAGAGAGGAGCTTCCTAGACAAGGACCAAGCTTTGCGACAGCTTCAGAAGATCAGGTCTTGCAGTTAACGAAATGGAACAATCTCCAGCAGCGTCAGTCACTGGTGTTGTTACTCACTATAAGAGGTCCTCACAATCTATGCTCCAACCAGAAAGTTATTTACCCTCATGTCATACACCTTTTCAAGAATAATACTATAACAAGCAGCTTTGTGAAACAATCATAATTTTGTACTGCAGGAATAATGATATTGATGAATTTGTCAAGTTTTGCAGTTAAGATATCTTAGTCCATTTTAGTAAAACTACATTTTTTTGTGAATTTTACATCCATTGACATAAAATATAATGTTTTGCTACTTTTTATTAAATACAATATCTTGATTTAGTTTTTGATGTATGATTTTGATTGTCTTAATTTGATTACAAAAAGGGTAGGTACCAGGTTTTACCATTATTATCATAGTCTAAAATCCAAAATTGTTACTAATAATTTCATACGAACACTCATAATTTTAAGATCAGCAATATCACCGCAAGTTATCAAAAACTCCCCCGAAAACATTTAGAATATTACTTAGGGAGTCAGACCGTAACAAGAGAGATTCAAGTATAGAAGCTACCACCTTCTGCTTATACCAAATAAAAAATGTAGGATGAGTTTTAGTTCTTTTACCTCTAACAAAATATCATTCTTAGCACTTTTTACATGGAATGAGGTAGAAAAGTGGAACGTATACTAATCTAGGGCCTAAAAAACTATTTTTGTGCAATAATGACTCTTTATGTTCAATAAGTGACAGCCCCTTAAAGAGAAACAAAGTTGCATTAAGCTCAATTTTCAGTATATAGGCTTTTGACAAATTGAAATGGCCGTCATTTTGAAACATTAAAAGCTAGAAAAGTTCAATTAATTACCAAATTAAATACTTGTACATCAAGTGGTTCCTAAAATATGTTTTTTATAAAAAAAATACATAGACAGAAAACGGAGCGAGACAGGCCTTAATTTCATAACATTTTTGAGGCAAAGAACCATTTTTTAATGTTTTTGGAAGAAGTTCGGAAACACACTGTATATGTATGTTTTAAGAACAGAGATTTTGACTTGACTAGACCCGTCAGGACATGTAACAATCTGTCGTCCACCTTCATTTGCCTTAGTTAAAATAATGTCATAGTGATAGCCTCATATTTATTCCAAACCAACAGATGTGAAGAAAATTAAGGGGAAAATTATAATTTAATAGAAAGTTAATACTCCTAAGATTTTCATAAACTACTGCGGTCTAGATAAGTGTTGTACTACTAGAATCAGTTAGGGCAGGATTAGTTACAATGGAACACCCTGTGTGAAGATCAAAACAGCTTTTCAGTGAACAAAATCAAACAAATTCTCATATTTGTCACCTTTTTAATGAACCCATTCATGAAGGGCTTAGCTCATTATTTGTCTCCAAATAAAGCAAAGCTTCTTTACCTCCGAAATTAAATGTATTTATGGGAATAAAAACCACTCTCAAGAATATATTTCCGTGTAACAATGGTAACTGAAAATAAAACAATCGAGAGCAAAGAAAAAATATATGCATTACACAAAATGCAAAATTTAATATAACAATTTAATTGAAAATAAATAATATACAACTATAATCGAGTTACAGAGACGAGCTGGAACCTACGTTATTAAAATACACACCGACAGCAGCGGTAGCGGTGGCGAATTACACGTTTATACAATTCCTTACCGTGTTAAAATAAAAAAATCTGTACATCACTTATTAACAGTCCCAATGGATACGATACAATGTCACCGATGCCCACAAAGTTATGTCGGCTGAATCGTGTTATATGCTTTGAAAAACTTTACATTTTTCTATACTCTTATACTGCTAGTAAACATGACTTTGGCAATAAATTACACTTCTGACTATGTATTTAAAGTAAGTTTTTTAAATGAGCTCGGAATCATCACTTGAGTTTACGCACTCACGGCAGATTCATGATTGTATGGAGTACGTTTTGGAGCATTGTCTCAAGTTTAGAATTGCAATTAACCTATAAAGGTCAGGATTAGTTAAGCTACTTTAGAGCGTAAGTAGACCGACTGGGTTCCTGAAATTCCACACGAAGGTCACATAAGTGCTTAAAGGTGATTATGGATGTTACCTTTTCATAACTTACAGGCAACTGTTTACCCATTAGGTCAGTGTCTGATGAGTGTTTAATAAGGGGCTAAAGGACAAAATCAAACTTACGATTTAAACTGTCTAAGTTGTTATATTCCTACATTAAACTAGATACGTTGCCGATGATTGGGCCATAATTGAAGTTCCCATCTAAGGAATAGTCACGTTCGGGCAACAAGAGGCAAGGGTATAAGGTAAAGCATTTATTCCTATTTCATTCATAAACACCTTGCCAATGAAATTGCAAACATTACTGAAATGTCCACTGAATGAATCTGTATGATAGTGACATCCTACCAAATTGTTATCGCAGCCTATAATGTCGGAGACCACTGCGAAAACCAGAAACTAAGTGTGACCCTCACTCAAACAAAAGCAGTTCTCAACACTCTCATGATATCAAAATGTCCGTTAGCGTTGTAAACAATTACTAGGCAGTATAAAAATACAGTTTAAAGTTTTTGAAGCTTATAACCGTTTTTAACCGCTGTCATCGCCGGTACCGGTTACACCCAGTATACGTTGAGCATCGAACAACCGGTCACGCTCTACCACATCCGGTTGGCCACCGCTTGGTGTAACGATGCCAACTGGTTGGTCCATTTGTCCAGAGCGTTGTACCTCGCACCACAAACACTCTCTTTGTCCAACTCTAGCACTTGGTTCACTTGGTCGATCCGCCCTCGCACCGTGCTGCAAAAGAAACCGGTTGTCAAAACAAAACACAATATATATATATGCTGACAGTGAGAGAGAGAGAGGATATCAACATATTCATCAGTTGAGAGGGGGGCAAAATAGCCACATTGTTGCCTCCTACCCACCTAACACTCCCCTTCACTGCACACTAAGTTAACACATTTACTGCTACGCGCCGGATTTCCGGCACATTCGGCTGTCGCGAGGGTGCTGTGCGCCTGAATGCCGGCGCTCATACCCAACCATGTGTATTGAGTCAGCTGTTGGCCAGCATTAGAACGAGAGTGGGCACGAGTTGCAGCACTGTGTATCCAGGTCGAACCTAACCTCGTGCATTGTCAGTTTCCAGTCTGCCCCCCGCCTCCCCTGCGCATGCGCGAACCTGAACGCCTGATTTCCTGCACTTTCAGTCGTTGTCAACGTTAGTGGGTCAGTCGGCTACTGCCTCGACACCTGCTTCGCGGTCGTTCAACTCTCTCGCTTGTTATTACTTTATTTTGTGCGTCGTGTAGTATAAAGTATTGATTACTTTTATGAAAACCTTTCAGCCATGCTAAGCGCCGGGATTCCAGCTCAAAATGTTAACGTCTAAAAAGCAGATAATTTAGAATTTGAAAAGTTTTGTATCATCATATTTTACTTTTACAAGATATAATAAGTATGCCTTACACTGATTAAGCCATTAGTTATTGATTTATTTCATGAACACCTTTCAGCCATGCTAAGCGCCAGTTTTCCGGCTCAAAATTAAAACGTCAAAAAATATATAACTTTTAATTTTAATTATTTTTTAACATTATATTTAAGTTTTATAAGGTATAAAGATTATGATTAGGGAAAAAAGTTACTTCAGGATCCTGGTACGATCGGAAATACATACTTAGCAGTCAACGTGTAAAAAGAGATGAAACTTTTACTTTTAAAAATACAACAGTGGTCATCATTTTATGCTAAACTTAGCAATTAATTTTCAGAATTAAAATTCAAGTAATAAACAATTTAGAAATAAATACTCAACAGAGTTCTACTTTTTCAGTCACATTCCCTTTTACTTATCGAACGGTACGAGGGACTGTTAAGGAACTCAGAAGTCCGACACCTACCTATCACATAACTTAATGAAAGGTCTTGGGGTTTTTATATAGTTTTACTTATCTTTCAAATTTAGAATCAGAATTGGATTGGAAAGGTTTAGTTTTAGTAAAAGTGACACCATTGTAATACTATTCAATCTGAATCTGTACTATATTTTTTGGTTTCAAAAATCAGGTGACGAACAAGCACATCATATGGGACCAGCTATCCCAGTTTTCTTACAAATAATTAAATAGTTGTGTAACCATAGAAAATTAGTCACACAAGAAAAATGTAAAAGTCAAAAACCAAGCAAAACAATTATTGAGTTAAATGAGTCACATTGCAATCCACAAGCACAAATTCATCATCACTAAAGAACCATCCAAGCTTAATGTCCTTTTAGCGAGTAGTTAAAAAAGTTTAAACAGGTTTACATCCATGAAAAATTTAAAGCATGTGTGAAAAATTTAAAAGGTAAATACACAATACAGCCAGACGATCCAGACCAGTAGACTTCAAAGAAGAATAACTAAAGGAACAGGGGGGAGGGGATTCAGCTTGGCAGTTCGAAAATAGGACTGATGGAGACTCATGGGATGCTGTAAGGTCACAAAGAAGTAACTCATCTAGAACCGTAAGTTAAACTAATTTTACTAGCATTCAGTAAATTGAGAGGAATTCTCCTTATCCCACTCAGGCATGTGTAGTTCTGAATTAACAAACTCACAGTTGGTACTCATTTATTATGATCTAATAATATCTTCGCTTTTCCACATTCTAATAATAAGTTGGTGTTTTATGGATAGGAAAAGGAATTAAATTTCTTCATGTACCTAACACGTTTATTTTTGGAACTGTGCTGAAAATGAGTGTGATTCTTGTGGGGCCATCTAAAAAATTCATAAATCTTAAGACTTGGTAGAGTCAAAATAATGGAATTTAAAAGTATAGGTGATGCAAAAAAGATCTTTTACATTATTCTTAAGGCTCTGTTTTGAATGATAAAGGCTCTCCTTTGAAATTTTCATTGGTACAACTACCCTACACGAGAAACACATAACTCATTGCGGGCGAAAATTGACGCATCTGCGTCCATAGTCCTGTGTTTATCAAACTTGGTTATGTTTCTTAATATTGCCTCAAAGATGTGCGTGGATGTGTTAGTCAGCATTTCTGAACAAACCCAGCTAGAAAACCAACTAACATTAAAAAACAACCATGCATGCACTAACTCCCCTACCTTAGCTAAACAAACAGAAATGAGGAAATTACAACAATTAAAAATGTCAAAACAAAAAACTCCTGGGACCAATGAAATATCCTCAAAGGTACTAAAATACTGCTGCGAAAAGCTTACTCAACCACTGACGGCAATAGTTAACCAATCTTTTAGCGATGGGGAATTTTCCTCTGCAATGAACATTTCTTAAGTCAACCCCAAATTCAAAAGTTATTGGAGTTGTTATGATGGGGAATTTCCCTCTACAATGAACATTTCTTAAGTCAACCCCAAATTCAAAAGTGGATGCACTACTCAAGCTAGCAACTACAGACCTATCACTAGTATCAACGTTCTCAAAGGTTTGTGAGGAAATAGTGCTAAAGAGATTGCTGTCACACTTCAATAAACATAGTCTACTAACAAATGCCCAGCATGGATTCACTAAAGAATAAACGGTATCAGGAAACTGACACATACTTTCTCCCTTTTAGCCCAACTTTAATAAATAAATTACTTTTTATTTACTAAATATAGAATACAAAACATGGTCGAATGTACAGAAAATCTTGTAAACAAGTTGTTTTAAAAACATCCACCCAAATCCCTGCTTTGGAGGCACTACAGAATCCATTGCTACACTCGTGGTTTTAAGAGGGGAAATGCCCCCTATCCCCCCCCGGGTTATTAAGGGGCAACATATTTCGAATTAACTCTGTTGGTCAATGCTAAATTGACAAGCATATCAAGTTTGAATGAAATTGATCAGTAAATAAGACAGAAATAGTAATTTTTGTATTCCCCATAAGAATAACATTGGACAACGTACTGCGTTTACCGCTAAATTAAAATTTCAATTTTCTCCGAAACCAGCAATCGTAGAACAGTAATTCAAAATACTAAATTATTTAGTTTTTAGAGCTCTTTTTAATGGTGAATAGTAATATTTTTTAATATTTATGTTTTTTTATGAAAAATCCAAAAAACTGAATTTTGGATGTTTTAAGTCCTGTAATTTCTGAACCCGAATTTTTGCAGAAATGCGGGTGGTGTCATTTTGTTGGAGAACTAAAGTTCTACAAACGACTAAAGTTTAATCAAAATCGTTAGAGCTGTTTTTGAGAAATTTGGATTTTTCATGTTTTTTGGCGGTTTTTGGGGGATAATTACCCTTAAAATCAAAAATTCAAAAAAATGAAAAAAACGCCTGGAGATATCGTGGATTAGTACCTACATACCAAATTTCATCAAAATCGGTCCATAGGTTAGGGCTCTAGCTCTGTACACATCCACACAGACACACACACACACACACACACAGACACAGACAGACATCACGTAAAAACCACTTTTTTGGGTTCAGGGAGCACCAAAACGAATATTTCCACTAACAACTCAAATTCGAAAATTCCTCCATATACTACGTATAAGGGGGAGAAAGTAAAAATCAACATCTGTTATGATACAACTTATGGAAACAACCACTGACAACTTAGAAAGAGGGAAACTCTTTTTGGACTATGGTTCAGCTTTTGTCTCGGCCATGATCAGATCAACACTAAACTGGAATCTCTGGGCATAACAGTAACTGCAGTAACATGGTTCTAAAGCTACCAGGAAGACCGCCTTCAACTTGTCTGTCGAGCTACACTTTTCAGTTAACGGCATCGCCAAAACAGCCTCATCTTGCCTGCTTCCAGTCAACCGAGGAGTACCACAAGGTTCTGTCCTAGGACTGGCCTTGTTCATATTATTCACCAATAATATGAGGAACCTGGGTAACCTCTCCTCAACTCTCATGTACGCAGACGATACAACCTTACTGCTAAGTGATGAAATAGCCAATGACCTAGATATCACTTCCTACATTGCTCTGGATACAGCTTACCAACACTACCATGAAAATGAATTAGTGGTAAATCCATCTAAAACCAACCAGGTAGCTTTTGGGAGGCGAGCTGATAAAAATCCACTGCATCCCTGATGTTGAGCTATCTTACCAAGCAAAGTTTCTGGGAATTAATAGTCCACAGTGAGTCATCTTGACAGTCTGCCAAAAACTAAAAAATAGTTTATATCCTAACAAGAGAAAAAACACAATTAGCAACACGAAAACAGCCCTAACAGCATACCATTGATTAATTGAGTCGCATATTGAGATATGGGCTGACTGTCTGGGGTGGCACCTCTGCTGGAAATTTAAAACGATTACTGGTTCTTCAGAAGAAGGCAGTAAGGCATATTGCTGGACTGAAATACCGTGAAAGCTGTAAGGAGTCTTTTAAGATGAAGAAAATTTCTACTGCCATCTCACTCTACATCCTGGAGACAATCATGAATGTTGAAGGAGAAAATCTGCTGAGAGGTAACCATGTACATCAGTACAACACCAGGAAAGCTACCTCGTTCGTTCTCCCCAACCACCACCTGCCTAAATTAAAAAAAACAAAACAACATAACATACATGGGCAGAAGGTTCTATAACAACCTGCCAGCAGAACTGCGAGTGAAGACAGGTGAGGAGCTGAAAAAAGCGCTGAGCAAATGCATTGTCAGAAGACCATTGTACACAGTCGAAGAATTTTTCCAAACGAAGGCCTTCACATGTACTCACCCACCAACAGATGCTTTCAAGCTTGCCAAAACATTAATTGTATTGACGCCATTACTGTACTTTGATGTTCATGTGAATAAAGAGATTTTCATTTGATTTGATTTGAAATATAAACATCATATGTGATCCTCATGTTAACTGAGTGTTATAAATGGCTGAAAGGAGGTAGGAGAAATTATTTTTGATAGCCTTCAAACCAGCAGGCCTATAATTAACAATTATAAATTAGACACGGTACTTAAATATCAAAATAATACAGCACTCGTAGTAATTCAGTAAATCTCTTATGAGGCAATCGTAATGGGCCCGGGAGAGGCATCGGAGATGACGGGCGGAGCTCCCCCTCTCACACACATTCTCCACTCACTAAAGATAATATGCTACCACACAACTGACATTTTCTGTACAAATAGACTGATGATAATTTTATATCAGAAATTAGCTTGCCGTGCACACGGAAATGCCAAAATTTACCATCCTCAAGCCATGTTGCACTGGTAGTGATGCAAGATGTGAGTGAGGTGACGAACGCAAGAGGGAGAAGCAGACACACACATTAAATCAACACTTCACATGGTTATTATACAAAGGTCGTCTAGAAAGTAAAGAACGCCTGTCCAAAGGTATCATGTCAAAGATAAGAACCTGTAATTGGATCAATAACGGGCTCAGGTACATGATAGACTTGGAATTTTGTTCCAGGGATGTCACTATGGTTAGGTTCAAGTGCAGATCATCTGGCAGACCTATCCTGCTTGCATCAATGTATATGCAGCAGGACCTCTTAAGCTGGGTTTTCCTAGCCACGGAACGCGGAAAGAAGAGGACGATGACCTCTCCTCATCATGTAATAAAATGGCGCTGTTTTCCTAGTCAGCGGAATTGTTCCGCGGCGCAACTTGGATTTGATTACATGATGAGGAGAGGCCAGCGTTCTCTGCTCTCCGCTGCCGAAAAGTTCCGAGCCTAGGAAAACCCAGCTTTAGCCACAACCTAAGGAATTTAGGTAACTGGTGGACTACGAGGACCTCGTGGTGAGCTATGACTTGTAACTTGCACGCAGTGTGGGGGTGTAGGATCACCAGTGCTCAGGAAAGATCACTTCTTGAATTCATTGCTTTCAGTGGGTAATGATTGCCAATTTGGACTTTACCCAATATGAGCCACATCGGTCAGTCAGTGATTGACCTCACTCTATCCTCAGAAAGGATGCGAGATGGGATTTAACTTTGGAACTCATCTTTCGGGTAAGAGACACATGCAAGCTTGATCGTCTGCCCTCCATCTCAGCAGATCCATCATCTCCTCCTTTGAAGAGTGCTGTCCACTGTCGATGGGGAAAAGGGCAGAACGAGCTGGTGGGACTAAGAGCTTGCCAACCTGAAGAAGAGGGTGGGAGCTCTTTTCAGCCGGGCAAAAACCAGCAACAACTGGAACTTATCACAGATTGCTCTCTCAGTACAACTTTACAGTTAGGAAAGCCATAAGATCTCACTGTTAACTATCACTTAATAACGAGGTCCTGAAGAAACTGCTGCGGAAATCTGGAGGGTGTTAGAGAAACTTCCAGGATATAAAAGATCCAAAGACAAATCCTCCGAAATGGGCTTTCTTGTAGGGCCTAAGAGATTAACAGGAGGTGCTCAGGCTTATGGCCAGTGTACACTTCCCTGGATGCATCATCACTCAACAACCTGGGCAGGGCGAGACACAAGCTGTGGCAGAGTATGCTTCTGACACTCAGTGGATAGTCGCAGGCAAAATCAGGTAGGCTGAACTGCCTCAGTCTATTTCAGTCACCTGGGTCTAATGATCTCAGACTCATTCACCTGCAGCAAGGCTTTGAAATTATTTTCCCAGTGCTGTGTAGACTGTGCAGGGAAAGTTTGGGCCTGGGATACATTCCTTCGGCTTGAAGTTCCTCTCCGAAAGCTTCCATTCCGAATTCTAGTAATTTAAGGAACATTTATCCTAAGTCCTTTCAACCCTCTCACACATTTCCTTTCTGCTGAAAACATTGGAGAAGCTTATGCTGAGGAATGTTGGAGATCTTGCCCTGAAGGCTTATCCTCTTCAGAGGAACCAACATGCATACTTTCCTGCTAGGTAATGTGAATATGCACTTCACCTGTATATTGTTTCCCTTTTAGAGAAACTTGGTGACAAACAATCTCATTAGAAGTCTCAATGAGAGTACCATTTTCGCTCAAGGATAAGCTGCTGATGACGTGGTGATTCTGGTGGTAGAAAAAAACAGAACGGGTCACTGACCTCATAGGCAGCCCTGAGGTCAGTAGATTAGTGGTGTACAGAGGTTGAACTCTAAATCAACCTTTCAAAGGTTGTTGCAGTTCCTTTCACATTGAGAAGGAACCTGACTTAGATTGTACATCTAAGACTGCCAGGAACAGGAGTAGAACTGCAGACAAGCAGCCGAGGCTGATGCACTGAATCAGTGCATCAGTCTCAGTGGTTCTATCTGTCATGACCTTCCGGCTCACTTGTATGGTGGACGAAAATGGAATAAGGATCTGCGATGTAACAAGACCCTGCAGGGAGTAAAAGACTTACTCTGCCTCAACACGGGAGCTCTGAGCAGCTCTCTGGATTGTCTTCTTGACCTCATGAAAAACAACATTCATAAAAGCAGTAGCAAGAAAGGGTGCATATTGTCTTCACTGTGGGAATATCTAGATGTCATTTGAAGTGTGAATTCCCTCGAGAGAGGAGTGGGATGCAGAGTGGTACACTGATGGTTCCCAGATGCAGGCTGGGGTTGGCCTTTGCCTTCCAATGGGCATGTATCCTACGATGTTCTAGGGTCACTGCTATCATGGAGTGTGCTCGGGAGAACCTGATACGGGGGTTCAGGGGTGCGAGCTTCAGCAACTTTTCAGACAGCCAGGCAACACTAGGATAGGGAAAAATAAGGCTACACATGAGTTTCCAAATATAGCTCTCATAGGCTATCAAATTTTCTGTAAAACCTCTTATGAGTATATGGAATGTCACTGGAGGAGATAGACTTAGCTCCTCCTTCTCTCAACCTCTCAGCGGGAGAATTCACAAAAAAAAGCAAACACATTCTCCTCAAAAATATAATATATTACAAAAAAACGGAGATTTACAGTACCTACAATTAGATAGATGATAAATTTAATATCAGAAAATAGCCCGCCGTGCACACGGAAATGTCCACTAAGCCATAGAGAAGGTAGGCCCTACGGAAATTAAAAAAATTACCCTCCTCAAGCCATGTTGCTCTGGTAAAGAGGGAAGCGATGAACGCAAGAGGGAGAAGTGGACATCACATTAAATCAACATTTCACATGGTTGAATTCAGCTTGGAACGATGATATTCACCCCAGTTCTGGGTAAAATCGCTAAGAATGTTTATTGCTGGAGAGTGTAAAGGCATGTGGATAATTTTATTTGAGGATCATCTAGAAAGTAAATACACATACACATACTTATCCAACTTATCCACACACACACACACACACACACACACACACACATACTTATCCACAAGACACATACTTATCCAATATACAGGAGACCAGTAGGCTCTCAACTTCACTGGCATCGATGTTGAGTTCTTTGGAGATGAAAGGGATGTGGATCCTGGTGTAAGGCTTGATCAACTTGATTAGAACTTGCGTCCTGATGTTCCGAAGCAGATCTGCGGACAAAATTAATCAACTTGTTGAAGACTGCCTAAACAAATTATAATTGTACATGTAATTCATAAGGTTTTACTGAATTTTATCGTTAACGAACGTAAGAAAATTAATCTTACATATTTTTATAATTTTGTGCCGACTCAGATGCACGCACAGAACAATATTATACGTAAATATAATTACAACAGAGGATATTAACATTGAGATATATAAACTGATAAAGATTTACTTTTATCACCATGTATGATAGCACCAAACCACGGGTGAGCACTTTTTCGCCTATGCTGAGATGAGGTTATTGTTTGTTACAATATCAAACAGTTTCATCAACCGATTGTTGTTTTATCGAATGAATGTATAATCGTTGCTCACAGCCTGATGAATTACTGTAACTTTCTGAGTGAAATTGGCAGGCTTCGGTAGCCCAGAGGATACGACATCAGATCCACGATCCTGCGGTCCCATGTTCTCATCTCACATTTGATATTTACTTTTTAAATCTGAAATTTGTTAAAGTTGACTTTAATTTGTTCGGGGTTAAATCTTACTTTTTTAGGTCTAGCATTTCTGTTTCATTTTACTTTTTTAGCGAATTTCCCCTATAGGGAAGAAGCTATTACCGTAGTCGGCATGGTAAGACCTAAGCCTGGGACTATGATAACTTTTCCTTTTGAGGTCCCCAGACCCCAAAAACACCATTCGTTCGAAACTGTATATATATATATATATATATATATGTGTGTGTGTGTGTGTGTGTGTGTGTGTGTGTGTGTGTGTTCGTGAGCACGATAACTCTCGTAAAAATGATCCGATTTTAATGAAATTTGGTATAAACGTGTAAAGCAACATTTATGACTTTAAGTTCGAAAACCAGCCAGATCGCTTCATCCGAAGGGGTATTTTGGGGGGGTTTTGTTCCCCAAAAATGTTTTTTTTTAAATCTGTACATATAATTTTAGAAAAAATCAAATATCAGTTTTTACCATTGGATTCAGCTTAAAAAAACACACAATTTGGTATTTTGATCATTCCTCTACGTCAATTGGTTACCGAGATATTGAAGGCACAGTACGTCGTCTAATGTTATTCTTATGGAGGAAAAGAAAAATTTGATCTCGCTTATTTATGAACGTATACTGACAAAACTTGGTATACGGCTTCATCTGGTTGTGTTCTATTGTTATTTGCTGAGACAAAAAATTTTTGCCAAAGGCTCCCGTAGCAGCAAACCTGCATACTCAGCCCCCATGTTATTCTTATAGAATTAAGTGCTAGGTCTCCCTTAATTATGAACTTAAATGAATAAAAACTGGTATACGACTTCTCCTAGTCGAGTTATATTGATAATAGCATAAAAACCCATTTTTTGTGTTCCTTTTTACAGCAAACCTGCGTACTCAGCCCCAATGTTATTCTTATAGAGAATAATTAAAATTGTATATATTGCTTATTTGTGAATATATTTTTACTAGCTGATGTACCCGTTCTTCGCACAGGTGTTTTCTTTACCCATTCTTTAGTCAATGCAATTTCCATTTTAGTTAGCTTGAAACAGCTGTTCTTGCTTCTGCTCTTTAAGCTGTCAAATGGAAGTGTCCACAGCGGTTTGCATTACCGTTTCTGAATGTTTACTTTCTTCTGAAATGTAAACACTGAAACTTAGGACGTTCATGGGGCGTAGCCCGAGGGGATTTTAAGGAAGTGAATAGGCCTATGTGTTGCATGGGTTCAAGATCTACCTATGTGTAAAGTTTCAGCCCAGTCGGTTCAGTAGTTTTTGCGTTCACCCGGAACATCAGACAGACAGACAGAAACCACCTCTTCTTTATAATATTATAGATGAAACTTGGTAAGTGGCTTTATGTAGTATTAAGGTTTTTATATCTCCTTTGGAAATTCGCTGTGTATGCAGGTTTGCTGTGACGGGGGTATTTATTTATACTTATCACTTTATTTGTAATTATGTTGCACAACGAACAGCCACCATACAGTGCTCTGCGGAGTTATGTTAGGTTAGGTTACTACAATTTTGTCGTGAACTGCAACTTAGTTATTTGTTATTTTGTTC
Organism: Allygus modestus; assembly: GCA_963675035.1. Taxonomy (NCBI): domain Eukaryota; kingdom Metazoa; phylum Arthropoda; class Insecta; order Hemiptera; family Cicadellidae; genus Allygus; species Allygus modestus. The sequence goes on from OY776112.1 coordinate 408,539,954, forward strand.
ACACAAATCCATTTGTAGATCCAATTTAACATTGTATCCACAACTTTTGATATAACTTATATCTGCTTGACTTTGAATCGAATCACCATTTATGCTTTTCCACCATAAAACAACAATTAATTGTATTCAAAAGTTCATTGACACAAACAAGCAACCGGAAGGTTAAATTTTTCAATATCGAAACGATAACCTCATCTCAGCGTAGGCGAAAAAGTGCCCACCCAAACCACGTGTTACAGTCGATTGATGCTTTTAACAGTTGAACTGCTTGCTAAACACTTACATCATCAATTGACTATTTTCAGTTTACACTTCAAATATGTTTATCGTAGCCTCCAACTTAAAAATGATATTTTCATTATAGTTTAAATAAATACATAAAGATTAAAAACTACATGTGTGATAAGAGAAATAAAATAACAACAAACCTGTCTGATATTAACGATTACGAGAGTAGTGTGAGAATAAGTGCATGATGCAGAATTGCAGCCAATACTGCCAAAAGCTGACAATAACACTTTTTAAAACTTTTTTAGGCATGCGCTCCTTACTCTGTTCCTTGTGTTGATGTTGAATGCCTGAACTTTTATAATTATAAAAAATTCTGCTTCCGATGAACACACTCACACAATAAGGTTAGGTAAAAAGAAGCAAAACCCCCTGAACAGATGTGCAACTCACAAAGAATGCTTTAATGTATGCCCTTTCCTTACTAGGTAAAAAGAAGCAAAACCCCCTGAACAGATGTGCAACTCACAAAGAATGCTTTAATGTATGCCCTTTCCTTACACTCTAGTCACAGATAGGTAAATTCTCTATGAGTTACACATAAAACCACCGACTGAGATGGGATTCGAACCCTCAATCCAAGCACTACTCCCCGGCCGGGGAGAAAGCGCCTTAGACCTCTCAGCCAACCTGATGCTAGCAGTTGTATCATCGGACAGACAGTGTGCTTTACAAGCTAGAGGCTGGTCGTGTTAGTTCCGTTTCTGTCTACCAGGTTCCTCCACATGTCGGACTCAGACTGTACACAGTGCTTCTAATGACACGATTGCTTATACCTCAACTAACCTGTATTTGTATTTAGGTATCAGATTCAAATGCCGAGATTAAATCGACTCTCGGGACTGAAAGGGTTAATACATAAACATCAAATAAAGACCTCAGAAAAGACATGCTCACCTTCTATGTGTTCTCTAATAAACGGGTCATCCATTATGTTTTTCCTATGTTTTTTCAGAATCGTTTCAAATTCGTTTATGTCATTGTTTTGGTAGGATGAAACTAGATTCGTCATGGCTAGGATTTCGGGGTCATTCTTGTATGGTTTGGCTTCCTGAGAGTCAAAAGGGTTGATACCCGACTTCATTAACCTGAAAGAAAAGATAATAAAATATGATAGTAAATTACCAACTGCACGATTTTATTCATATTTTCCAATATGATCGAGAAAAAGAAAAGGTAATGTAAACTAATAATGAAACCAAACAGTCAAAGCTGATTTTGATGCTTGTATTTTGGGTTCAAAATAGGTTTAAGCCCAGTTTATGCAATGGTCTGCAATTAATTCATCAAAGACCAACCATTTGAATTGAGAGAATATTAAGGGTGGGCGTGTACTCGAGTTTTCGAGTACCTGTCGAGTATTTTCTAATTCTCGAAGGCCGAGCGAGTATTAGAGACTACTCGAAAATTCGAATCGAGTAACTGTCTACTCCCGCCGTTTACCCCAAATAGTTGAAAATGGCACATCTACTCCTGCCGTTTACCCACGTTTACGCCGCTAACAAATGTTAAACAAAATAAGTGGCTGAAATAAAGAAAAATAAGCCTAAAATCTACTTTTAGCTCATATGAAAGGAGACAATGACAGGTGGGTTATTTATCGATACCTGTGAGTTAAGATAAGTAAGAGGGGGGCACAGGGAGTGTTTGGGTTGGAGTAAAAAAAATCACTTTCTGGTTAAAATGTTCTGGTTGTGATATACTAACCCAAAATCTTTGTATGGATATATATTTGTAATACTTGTCTTTTGTTTGTTATGGTTGCTAAAAACAGTATAGACTATATATATATATATATATATATATATATATATATATATATATTGCATTCAAATCATTATTAATTCATGGTAAAATAAAGATAAAAATAATAACATTAATAATTTATTAAAATTTTATGTTTATAATTAAAGTTTAATATGTATTAAACATTGTTTTCAATACAAAAAATAAAATTAGTTATTTACTTTTTAAAGAACTACTCGACTCGATACTCGAGTAGTTTGGTCCAATACTCCACTCGATTTTAAAAAAACACTACTCGCCCACCCCTAGAGAATATACTATGCAATTAAATATAAAACAAAAATTATAAGTTATCAATCAATCTGGATTATGTATTGACAAAAAACATGGTTTGACCGTCGTTTTCAGCCAATAAAAAACAGTCCAATTGCTATTTGCCCAATATCACCTGGTCCAGATATCATTTATTTATGTCAATCAATATTAATCGATCAATTTTCCCTAAGGGTGTGCGAGTAGCGATTTATTTAATTGAGTTGAGTCGAGTAGTGCTAATTAGTTTCGAGTATTTTCGAGCGAGTATTTGCCATCAGTTGGTATAGTCCAGTAGAATTGTATCCTTGCCATGCAAAGGGTCATGCAAGGTAATTTTGATTTTCAGGAATGTTATATGTATCGACCCCATGATGAAAAATATAAGTTTTCCACCTTGCAGCCCTTTGCGTTTCCCGCCATCTTGAAAAAATCATATGTTTTTTCTAGGGGCGTGCGAGTAGTGAATTTTTTAATCGAGTCGAGTAGTGCCATTTATTATCGAGTTTCGAGTATTTTCGAGCGAGTATTTCCCATCAGTTCGTAGTTTAAAATAGTGTAATGGTATTTGGGATACTACCCTAGATTTGATAACGTAAACATGGTTTCTAACAAACCCTTGAGTAGCAATACTATGTTTTGGCCAGTACAAACTGGATTATGTATTGACAAACAAAACGCGGTTTGGAATTCATTCCCGGCCGATAAAACACGGTCTGGTTGTCATTTGACCTATGTCACCTGGTCCAGATATCGCTTATAATCATTATTAAAGGACAAAATCATTAGTTACGGCCGAAATTAGGCGGTCCGATCGTCATTTGCGGCCGTTACTACGAGTTTTGGACGGTCGCAACCGTTAGCGATCGTTCGGAAATCGGCGGGAAATACTCGCTCGAACTTTCGAGTATTTTTCAAAGCTCGAACTTTGAAGTATTTTTCAAAACTTCGAGTCGAGTTTGAGTATTAAAATACTCGGCCGAAAACTCGCACAACGCCGTAAGTTTCAAGTACTCGCACACCTCTAGTTGTTTCCTTTGTTCTTAATAACTCGCTTACAGTGTATCGTAGGCAAAAACACTATCTCATCGTTTTTAAAGATTATAAAAATTTCCTACAAGATTCATACATAGTATTGGGGAATACGACTAATAGAAACGGAGAATCATAGGTATTAACCAATACAAAAATTGAAAGCTAGGCAAAAAACTAGACTCATCTCATTTCAGTTGAACTAACTAATTTTCCATAAGGTGTAGAGGTAAATTGTGTAAGGAGTTAATTTGTAGAAAACAAAATTTCCTACAAAATTACATAAAGAAATGTAACATATGTCCAACAGATGCATAGAAACAAAGGGTTCAATTTAAAAATGGAAAATTAATAGATTGTAAAGTTTAATTTAAGCCCGGATTTCTTAAATATACCTTATTGTTGCTTACGTTTAAAAGGTAGAATACGTGATATTTATGCTTCTTAAATGACATTATGTTACATACTGCATTGAAAAAAGGTAACTTCTGGTTTGGAAATAATAGGAAAAAGTATGTTAAGCATGTTTAGTGATATAGTTAATGTTAAAATTAAGTTAGGATAATATCATCGGTCTGTACAACTACAAAATCACTACTTAGTGTAAGGTAAGCTGTTAAAAACATTAACATACCCCCGTCGCAGCAAACCTGCATACTCAGCAAATTTCCAATTAATATATATAATAATACATTACAACACTTAACAGGAATCATAAGAAATATATTCACAAACAAGCGATATTTAAAATATTAATTATTCTCTATAAGAATAACATTGGGGATGAGTACGCAGGTTTGCTGCAACAAGGAACACAAAATAATGGGTTTTTATGGAAATATCAATAGAACTTATCTTAGTGAAGTCACATACCAAGTTTCATCCATATACATTCATAAATAAGCGATATAAACATTTTAATTATTTCCCATAAGAATAACATGGGGACCAAGTACATAGGTTAGCTGCTACGGGAACCATAGGCGAAAAATTGTTGTTTTTTTTTGTGCAAACAACAATAAACCACAACCAGACGAAGCCATATACCAAATTTCGTCAGTTTATTTTCATAAATAAGCAAGATATACAATTTTTCTTTTTCTCTATAGGTACTGTGTTTAGCACTTTCAATATCTCAGTAACCAATCGACGTAGAGCAATGATCAAAATACCAAATTGTTTGTTTTTTATGCTGAATTCAATGGTAAAAATTAAAATTTGATTTAAATAAAAATTACATGTGGAAATCCCCCCAAAAAACCATATATATATATATATATAAATATATATATATATATATATATAAAAAATTGAACTAATGGTGTTGTTGGCATCTGGGGACCTCAAAATGAAAAGTTATCATGGTCTCGGGCTTAAGTCTTAACATGAGACCTACGGTAATAGCTTCTTCCCAGTAGGGGAAATTCGCTAATAAAATGTTAACCTTTAAGGTTAAAAGATTTGATGTATTTATTTGGTTGTCGTTTTAGAATGTTTAATTAATAATTAAAATATTTCTAAAGTAGTATTAGCTTTTGTTTATATCGGATATGGCATAAAAACAAGGACCTAAACGATAGAAACTGACTGCCGCTGAAGATAACAATTTATTTTTTAAAATTAAATGTAAGATCATTTTATAATGTTTAATTTTTATTAAGCACACTTCTAAAGTAGCATCATTGCCTTTGCCGAATATAGACAAGCAAAGATGAACGGGGTGGATTAGCGATAGTGTGGATGGGTAGTTCTCTGCCGCTCATTTTATTACTTATGATTATTTGTGTTGTAAAATTAATTCAACAAGGTACTTGCTATATTCGGCCAAAGTTTGAAGAAAGCTTAAGGAATAAGACCAAGTGTTTCAATGTTTTTAACAGCGTATCTTACACTATGTAGTGATTTTTTAGTTGTACGGACTGATAATATTATTCTAACTTAATTTTAACATTAACTATTACTAAACATACTTAACGTACTTTAACATACTTTTTTCTGTTATTTCCAAGCTGAAGTTACTTTGTTTCAATAGAGTATATAACATAATGTCATCTAAGAAGCACAAATATCACCCAAGCCAGAAGTTACTTTGTTTCAATACAGTATATAACATAATGTCATCTAAGAAGCACAAATATCACGTATCTACCTTAAACATGTATCTCAACAATAAGGTATATTTAAGAAAGCCGGACTTAAATTAAACTTTACAATCTTTTAATTTTTTATTTGGACCCTTTGTTTCTATGCATCTGTTGGACATATGTTACATTACTTTATGTAACTTATAGGAAATTTTGTTTTCTACAAATTAACTCCTTACACAATTTACTCTATGCCTGATGGAAAATTACTTAGTAGAGCTGAAATTAGATGAAGTCCAGTTTTTTTGCCTATTTTTCAATTTTTGTACTGATTTAATATCTACGATTCTCCATTCCTATTAGTCGTATTTCCCAATACCATGTTTGAATCTTGTGGGCAATTTGATAATCTTTAAACACTATGAGAAAGTGTTTTTGCCTACGATACACTGAAAGCGAGTTATTAAGAACAAAGGAAAAAACGTACAGTTTTTAGAAATTTTTTCAAGATGGCGGAAAAAGCACAAGGGCTACGAGGTCGAAAACTTTGGGTTTTTCATCATGGGGTCAATACATACCTGAAAATCAAAATTACTCCACCTTTTGTATGCCAACCCCTTAAATTAGGATAATTCTACTGCGCTAGTAGGCCTAGTTTAAAATAGTGTAATGGGATTTGGATACTACTCCATATTTGATCATCTAAACATGGTTTTTAACTTATAGATGAGAAGCAAGACAAAGTTTTTGACCAGTACAATCAAACTGGATTACATATTGACAAACAAAACACAGTTTGACATTCGGTACCGGCCAATGAAACACGGTCCGGTTGTCATTTGGCCAATATCACCTGGTCCAGACATCGCTAATAATCAATACTAGATGACAAAATCGTTAGTTACGGCCGATATTGCCACTTTTGGCAGTGTAACGTATTACGAGATCCAGTCATCATTTTTGGCCGATATTATGTTTCCAGTTGTCATTTACTGCCAAAATTATGCGGGCCGATCGTTATTTTCGGGCGATTTTACATGATGAGATCACATTTTGCGACCGTCACTAAACGATTTGGCCGGTCGCAATCGATAGCGATCGTCCGAAAATCGGTGGTAAATACTCGCTTGAACTTTCGAGTATTTTTAAAAACTTCGTCAAGTTTGTGTATTAAAATTAGGGGTGTACGAGTACTCGAAACTTTTGAGTTTTCGGCCAAGTATTTTAATACTCAAACTCGAATTGAGGTTTAGAAAAATACTCGAAAGTTCGAGCGAGTATTTCCCGCCGATAGCTAACGATTGCGACCAGCCAAAACACGTAGTAATGGCCGCAAAAGGCGATCGCATCACGTGAAATCGGCTGAAAATGACGATCGGACCGCGTAATTTCGGCCGCAACTAACGATTTTGTCATCTCATATTGATTATAGGAGATGTATGGACCAGGTGATATTGGCCAAATGACAACCGGACTGTGTTTTATCGGCCGGAAACGAATGTCAAACCGCGTTTTGTTTATCAGTACGTAATCCAGTTTGATTGTACTGGCTAAAACTTAGTATTGTTACTCATATATTAGTTAGAAACAATGTTTAGATTATCAAATCTAGGGTGGTATTAAATCCCATTACTCTATTTTAAACTACCAACTGATGGCAAATACTCGCCCGAAAATACTCGAAACTCGAAAATAATTGGCACGACTCGACTCCGACTCGATTAAAAAAATTACTACTCGCACACCCCTAATTTCCCCCCAAAAAACTATTATTCCTAATCCAACAATCCGATTAAAAATATCAAAATGAGGATTATTTTAAATATAAATTTAAATAAGTATCATATCACGATACTTTAATAAGATACATATGGCACATACCCCCACAGCTGCAAGCGAGCAGCTGATACGATGCTGACATCACATAGATACGACTCGATACGAAACACTCTAAAGTACACTTCTTGGACTCAAAAGCTGTTTTTATATAGGTTTTTAATGATTTAAATTTATTCATTTTCAAGATCCAAATATTTTAAGGTTTGACAAGAAAATCCATAGCTTATTCACGGTTTTCGAGGATGGGTAAGGACCCTGTTCCACTTGTTGATCTAATAATTCACTAATCTTTATTCCAGGACCGCCACGAGAGGGGGGGGATAACCGGGGCCCCTAGGTGGCCAAAAGGGAGAAAATTACTAAGATAAAAAATATTGGTCTCTGGGGCTGCCACTCGCCTCATGGCAGCCCTGCTTTATTCTGGTTTACAGGACTTTCTCATAAAAAACTATGGGTTACAAATGTACTCACATATTCGCTAAGACTAAATATTTTAAACACGTTGTTCTTCTTGGGCTCCCGCTTTCATCGTAGTTCTTGAATGCTTCGAAGAAATCTGTGTGGGCCTTCTCAAACTCCCCTTCTCTCAGATGCATCTTGCCACCACATTCTGAAATCATACAACTCTATGTGAGCCTTATCATCGTCTTATAGCTTTTCTTATTGCATAATCCTTATGCAATAGCTAGCCTTTAAACTTACTATAACTGCATGGTAAAATTGCTTGCTTATAGGATGAGCAAAGTCAGAGTCCCTACCACAAATTACATAAATTTCCATAACTTTTTTACAGTTGTCATCCTTGAACTTAATAGTTTATCATAATCTGTTTTGTTTCCTAGTAACACTAAGAAATAAATCTGAAAAATTCTTAACATTTATATTGAAAAGACTCTACAGAAAGGAAATTGTACCCCCCACTCTAGCCTTGTAACATCATAAAAACAGCTGTTGGTTTAGGGTCAGTGCTACCAGTTCATATGTAAAAAAATTTGAATTTCCAATGCACATATATATATATATATATATATATATATATATATATATCTTGGTGCCACATACCAAGTTTCATCAATATACATTCATAAATAAACGATTTATGACATTTTAATTATTCTCCATAAGAATAACATGGGGGCTGAGTACGCAGGTTTGCTGCTATGGGAGCCTTTGGCAAAAACTATTTTTTTGAGCAAATATCAATAGACCACAACGAGATGAATCTGTAGACCAAGTTTCGGCAGTATACGTTCTTAAATATGTGAGATATAAAAATTTTCTTGTCCTGCATAAGAATAACATTAGACAATGTACTGTGTTTAGCACTTTCAATATCTCAGTAACCAATTAACGTAGAGGAATGATCAAAATACCAATTGTGTTTTTTTTTTAACTGAATCCAATGGTGAAAACTAAAATTTGACTATTTCAAAAATTATGTGCAAAAAATTCAAAAAACCCATTTTTGGGGTACAAAACCCCCCCAAAATACCTCTTCGGATAGAGCGATCTGGCTGGTTTTCGAACTTAGTCATAAATGTTGCTTTACACGTTTATACCAAATTTCATCAAAATCGGATCATTTTTATGAGAGTTATCGTGCTCACGGACACACACACACACACATATATATATAGTTTCGAACGAATGGTGTTTTTGGGGCTGGGGACCTCAAAACGAAAAGTTATCTTGGTCCCGGGCCTAGGTCTTACCATGCCGACAACGGTAACAGCTTCTTCCCTAAACGGGAAATTCGCTAATAGAAGAGATATTCAAGAAACGCCCAACCATGCCATGATTATTTAAGAAACTCCCAACTATGCCATGATTATTTATACATGTTTTTTAATTTAATTTTACTCTGACTTTATTTATTTACATTTTACTATTATTTCTTTTATTGTATAACTTAACCAAACTATGTGAAATTTATCAAACCTTGAAAATGGCCTTAAATGCCAAAACATGTTTTTTAAAATATAAAACTCGTAAACAAGGGTACTCAGTTTTATTTTATTAATTTTTAATATATATATATATATATATACAGTTTTGAACGAATGGTGTTTTTGGCATCTGGGGACTTCAAAACTAAAAGTTATCATGGTCTCGGGCCTAGGTCTTACCATGCCGACTACGGTAATAGGCATCCCTATTTCTATAGGCATTTCTTCCCTATAGGGGAAATTCGGTAAAAAGATTATGACAGGTTTTTTCACAGTTACAATAAATGTTAAAATATTTGTATTTAAGAACTCCAAAATGTCATATAGTCATATGTGGTGACTTTAATATTAGTCTAATTGAGAGTGATTCAGTGACCTAGCAGTTTACCTCACTTCTCAGCTCGTTTAAACTTAATATGAGTGTTAATGTCCCAACTAGAATAACCCCCCTTTCTAAATCCTGTATTGATAATATTGTCGGCACTTTCAACTCTGCTTTCTACACATGTGATCAGTACTGATCTCTCGGACCATAAAGCACAATTGCTATGCATTTCTTTAAACAAAGTTAAAAAAACCAAGAAACGTTTCAAGTTTATAAGAAAAAAATGAATAGAAATTTTTCCTAAAAAAATATTAATAAATTTATACAAAATCTTGCAACTGAAAGTTGGCAGTTTTTAGCGTGCGACTTGGGGCAGAAATGATGGACGAGAGTAGTGTCTTAAATCACCACCAGAAAGCGCTGCCATATCACCATCATAAACAAAATAAGTGGGTTTATATGAATTAAAGAGTCATACTAGACCAGAAAAGTCATATTTAGCTATGATACCACCAAACCAAACCAAATTAGGGGTTTTGGTTTGTGTACAAAATATCAAAGTAACTTTTACAACATATTTTTCAAACATAAAAAAGTAAATAAACATAATTAGTTCCGAACCCAGGACCTCATGATCAGAAGTTTAATTCTATATCCACTGAGCTATAACGACATACTGTTACGGCCAAGAGTTACAAGTACACAAACAATGAACAACTGAGAAGCGCATTCTAGTGGTGATCTAACAAAATATTCTCGTCCATCGTTTCTCCCCTGAGTCGCTCCCCAGTTTTTTTAAGAAAATTATTCAACAATTAAAAATGCTTATCACATGTTCCTAGAGACTTACCTGTTTTATTTTAGGTGAGCACTTTTTCGCCTCCGCCGAGTTGAGGTTACTGGTTTTTACGATATCGAACAATTTCATCAACCGGTTGCTTGTTCGTGTTATCGAATGAACTTTCGATTGTGATAGTTGTTTTGTAGTAGAAAAGCATAAATGGTGATTCGATTCAAAGTCAAGCAGATATAAGTTAAATCAAAAGTTGTGGATACAATGTTAAACTGGACCAACAAATGGATTTGCGTGAACAATATCTAGGTTACAGTTCACGACAAAATATAGTAACCTAATCTAACTATACAGAGCGCTGTATGGTGGCTGTTCGTTGTGCAACATAATTAAAAATAAATAAATTAAAGTAAAATTAAACAGGAATTTCAGACCTGAAAAAGTAACAACAAAAGTAAGATCGAACACCAAACTAATTAAAGTAAAATTTAAAAGAAAATTTCAGATCTCAAAAAGTATACATCAAAAGTGAGTTTTGAACACGCGACCGCCCGATCGTGGATCTAATACCATATCCACTGGGCCACCGAGGCTTGTCAACTACCCTGAAAGTTATAATTGATCAAGCAGTGAGCAACAATTATAAATTAATTCAATAAAACAAACAAACAATTAGTTGATTGAAATTGTTCGATATCATAACAAACGATAACCTCATCTCGGCGGAGGTGAAAAGTGCTCACCTTTATTTTAATGACTCATTTCCATTACATGCAGTTAACAAAATTGAACAATATAATCTTAAAGGTTGGGTAACTAGGGGAATACAAGTATCTAGTCAGAAAAAAAGGAGAGCGACGGTAGCCTATATTTTTTTTACAGAAATTACATTTTTTGTTCAACATTCTTTTACCCTGTGGCACTCAAAGGGTTAATAAATATTACGACAAACCATAAAATACATTATTGTAGGTACACAAAATGACAGTGAAAATAACAATACAGTACCTGAATATTAACAAAAGAAAAATCCACAATTATAAATACCGTAATGAAGTACAAGGCTCACCTCTTATCACTCCCATTATCAGTGGATGGGGAATGGCCGACTTTATGTGCAATGACTGTTCGTACAGGGTTTTCAGTTTCTTGTTGTTTTTCTGGGCTGTGTACATTTGTATTTCTAACGCATAGATTTCTAACAGTTGAGTTCCCTTTTTGAGATCATCTTCCCCTTCATCTGTCTGCAGAAAAAAAGTCAGTTGAAATAAACATTGTAGAAAGCTTTAAAGGTCAACGCATTATTACTAAATCAATTAAGAATTAATAATATCAACTATGACAATTATTATCTCGTTAAAGCAGGGTGTCTAGTAATATTTGATCTCAAAATTCAAGACTTTTTCCAGACTTTTTAAGACTTTTTCCAAAATTTTCCAGACTTTCGCAAGATAGTACAAATATACTAAAAACGTCATAAGAGTAAAAATATCATGTTTTTACCACTTTTTGGATTTTTACTTTCTCCCCCTTACACATAAGGAGCTCAAATAGCTCAAAAAACTAAATAATTTGGTATCTTGAATTACTATTCTACGATTACTGGTTGCGGAGAAAATTTAAATTTCCATTTTTCATAAACACAGTACGATGTCCAATGTTATTCTTATGGGGAATACAAAAATTACTGTTTATCTCTTATTTGTCGATCAATTTCGTTCAAACTTGATATGCTTGTCAAGTTAGCATTGACCAACAGAAGAAATTCGAAACATGTTGCCCCTTAATAACTCTGAGGGGGGATAATAGGGGGCATTCCCCCTCTAAAAACAACGTGTCTAGCGATGGATTCTGTAGTGCCTCCTCAACAGGGATTTCGGTGGATATTTTTGAAAACGACTTGTTTACATTATTTTCTGTACATTCAACCGTGCTTTGTATTTTATATTTAGTAAAGAAAAAGTAATTTATTCATTAAAGATGGGCTAAAAGGGAGAAAGTATGTGTCAGTTTTCTGATACCGTTTATTTAAACTATGGTAAACAAATTTAAATAGTGAAAAAGAATGACACTTGGAAGAAAAATCACTAACAAAACCAAAACTCAATATAATATTTTTTATTAAAAACTCAAATACTGCATAATATATGAACATAAATATTTATATATAAATATATATTTTTTCAATTTAACTTAAAATACAAATGAAATAAACGTTACTGGTTAGCTATATACAAAATAATTTAATTAAAGAAACAAAACTAAAAACGTCAACAAATTTAAAAGGGCATAAAATATCAGCATGTTAAAAGAACATAAAAGGATATTTTCCAGAGTTGTTCACCCTAATTCGAAATAAGCATTCACATAGAGATGGTTGGTGATGTGCTCGGAACGTATTCCTAACAAAGTTTGCTATCTGGACAAATTTCAAGACGATAAGTATCTTCCAACTCTTTAGACCGAACGTAACTGTAACCTAGATTTAATCCGTATGAACAATTACTTTTGGTTTTTTACATCGTTCCGCTTATGAAAGTGTACCCTCTTTATACATTGGAAAGCAATGAGGATTAAAATAAAATACAGTACCGGTAAGTTAGTAGCCTGTTCATGTACAGCAACAAATACAAAATTTCGAATAGGTTGGCATATGAAAATAAAAGGCTAAAGTATAACTAATTTTTACTCATAACTTTGAAAACATATTTAGGCATAAATCTAGGCCTGTCGATCTCATCACTGGCCAACAAATATTTAAGAAGTCATCTAACTTATATATTTTTTTATATCAGCACCTAAATTAATTTTAATCGAGTTCAGTTTTAAAAAACTAGGCCTAACTTAAATTTTTCCAATTTCTCCCATGTTGACATAATTTGGCGATTAAATCAAAGTTTAAAATTACGCAGACGATAGTAAGCTTTGGCCTAGTTAAAATGTGTTCAAAGGTAAGTTAAAACATTACAGTGACTAGGCTTATTTGATATTTAGGCCTATATAGCCTATGTGTATAGAGAACCACTTTATTAAATGTTATAAACAGTTAATTAGTAAACATGTTCAGACCACAGTTTAATATTTCCAAGGGTAAAAGTAAAGTAACTTCATTAGTTTAGTGAGAGCCTACTCACTCACACATTATTAGCCTACTCACTCACACATTATTTACGACATTGTTCAAATGTCACTAAGCCACTGTTTAATGGTCTTCTGGTGATCTGAGAAATAGTTGACAACTGTAATTAAAACTATAAAATTGTATAACTTAATACTACTGAACAACTGTCGGGCGAGTTACTTCGCCCCGTTCCGTGGAAACCAGGCCACAGTGCAAGCGGTGCAGACGACGAAATTCGGCCGTGTTCGAAGTAAATTGCAACGTAAACTTAAAAGTTTTAACACGTAAAATATTAACTTAAGTGTGTATTGCTCACGCTCACCGTTGAACAAAAGTTGAAGCATTGTTGGAATGCAAAGGGAAATAAGAATAGATCATAGTTAAGTTGTTAACCTGTACCGCCAATAATTTGCAGGCATTATTCAATATTTACGGACAAATCCCGGTTTTAACTCACTTCACTCGTCAATGTAATCATTAACCTACAGGTTTAAATGCTTCACTATGCGTCCGTCAATGCGCGCAACTGCGCAGGTACTACGACGACGCGACGTGTGCGTGTGAGAATCAGAGTCGGAGTCTAGGGCTCTAGGGACGTTCCGATACGAGACGATACTACTCACTACTGGCTACTGGCTTGGACCCGATATTTGGTATCGCTACGAATCGAAACTAAAGTATTGATACCCACATTACTCTAAGAGGAACGCGGGAGATAACTTGGAGTCGATTCTCTCTATCATAAGTTACAAGAACTATATTTGAAGTAATTATTTGTGTTTATTTTGCTAAAAAGTATATTAAACAAAAAATAATCTATGTTTTAACAACGTAAAAATGTACTATTTTTCCGATACCGATACTCAACTTTTCTTTCGATACCACGATAATATCGGTTAACCGATGCCCAGAGTTCCGAAAACAAAGTTTCGATACCTACTCGGGTCGGAAGTATCTCTATCAGAGTCCACTAGCCAAGGGATGGCGAACGACGCGGGCGAGAGTGTAGAGGTACCTTCAAGGTCATCGCTCTCCACCCCTCCCCTTCGTGACTCATCTTCCTGTTCGCGTTGCCATAGTAACGGCATGTACTTGACTGGATTTCTTAATTTCTCCGAAAAACTATGGGCCAAGCATTTGCTTCGGTTGTTCCACAACGTACATCTTGTTTCAATTGCCATTGATTATAAATACTAGTACCTTGATATCACTGTTTATAAGTTTTATCCATTTTCCCGACTTAATAACAATTTTATATACTAATTCCCGCCTTTCCCGACCTTTTATTAATTTCTATACAAATTCCCGACTTCCCCGACTGCTAGACACCCTGTAAAGGCTTAATGAGATGGTTAATAATTAATGAGATCATTAAAAAAAACACGCTCATTCAATATTTGAAATGTTCAATCGTCCTCTTATAGGAATAATGAGCATACGTCCAACAGTTTTATATAACAAACAAGGATATCGCCCCCTTTTGGAGGAAAGTTCGCTTCGCTCATCCTTTTGGATGGAATCAAATCATGGAATACAATCTCTTTGATTGTACCTACCTGACAAGATTGATGGAGTTGTTTAAGGATTTTCGCCAATTTGTTGAAGTCTCCTCGGTCATAGTACAGTTTTCCTAGTTTAGTGTTAGTTTTGAACCACAGTCGATCATTTTTCGCATCTTTCAAAGCGTCTAATGTTGTCTCGTAGAAGTCCTGCAATAACTC